>CM036632.1:6060000-8874933 GCA_020746105.1 Trogon surrucura | reverse complement strand
AATGAGCGGGTTATACCTCCAACTTCTTATAATACCCTGTTAAACAGAGTATAGAAGAAAAGTACCATAACTGGCTGCAAAAAAAATACAAATTTAAAAGATTGGTGACTTGATTTCATCCCAAATCATTACTCTTCCAAGTATTTCCTCTGAAACAAAGCTGCTAGCACATCTCCTTCCCCCAGCCCACTGGGTGGTCCTGTGAGGCAGATGCCGTGATCAAAATAAATGTCCCTCACCTGCCGTTCCTCCAACGCCCAGGTTTTATGGGATACTGCTTGTAACAGCACCAACCAACATGATTGGGCAGACATGAAGCCATCTTGCATTGTGGGCTAATGAATCTCTGCCAGTCACGGCAGCAGGGTGACCAAGTCCCCGTTTGGGAATGGGAAAACTGAAGAGAGTGTCTTGCTACCACGAACAGCTGAGGAGGCTCAGCAACCCAGGGTTGAGAGCCAGACCTCCAGAACACACACATGGACATGAATGAGTTTAGGGGTAGGAGGGTTACTACACATCCTCCCAAAGTATTTTCTGTTTAATAAGGGGGATGTTCTTGCCATCTCTGCCAGTCTGTTTGCTCACTAGCCAGCAGCAGGGTGTAGCACTTAATCAGAAAGCCAGCAAGCAGACCTGGCTGCTATAAACCACATATAGCCCAATTCAGGATTTCCTTGCTGTACAAGGATGGCTTCCTGAGTAATTCCTACAACAACCTCTTGCCCAAGCCTGTCTTTATCTCAAACAGAAGTACCCTGGCTCTGCACTGGTGAACAACACCAGCATCAGCTGGCTCATTTCCAGCTTGTCTCGTATTGCTTGAAAACTCTTGACTTTCTTTGTTTTACACACAGAAACTTGTGCGTGCAGGGCATTTTTACTTAGCCATTACAGTGGCATTCAGGAAGCTGTAACTCTATGTTTCCAGCAAAGCAATGAAACAGCTAAGCAATGAAACAGAAACAAAAAAGCCCAGCCTGTCTATGTTAGCGTCAGTTGGCACTCCAAGTTCCGTCTGGCAAGCTCTGAGTATGGGAGACTGCCGTCACATGTCCTGCAGAAAGCTGAAGCTGCTGGTGTTGTGAAGAAAACCAACTACAGCGTCATGGAAAGGAAACATCTTTCAGCAAGCGGAGCGCAAGTAGGCAACTGTTGTATGGAAGAGGAATCGGCAGCAATTGTGAATGGAAACACCCTTTGGTATTTCCAGAAGAGATGTTTCTTACATTGAAGATGGAAACATGAAAACTCTCCAAGTCAAGACCACAAGTCTTGTGCTTGCTCTTTAAGTTCAGTATTTGATGTGATCCACATCTGAACAACAGTCATCTTGACTTAGGGCTCCCAGGGCTTTACCTGGCTACAGCCAACGAGCCCTGCTAACTCTCCTAGGGCAGCGCAGGAGGTTGACGCGCTGTGCTGGTCCTCCCTGCACCCTGCTGCCAAAAATCAACCCTGTGGCTGTGCCTTGTGCTCTTCAACCTCTTATCCAAGAACTCAGGTGGCAGGACGAGGCTCTGACATGTCACCCTCCCCATGCTGGGCAGTCTGGGTGCAGGAGCCTGCTCAGCCTTTCATTTTCCCCACCATCTCCAGGGCTTAGCAGAGCTTATGGGACTGAGGACCCGTGAGGTAAAGCCAGGTAACCCCCAGGTTTAAAAAGCATCTGGTAGAGCCAAACCTTGCACATGCCTATGCTAAACTAGTTTAACAAAAAACAGTTTAATACCAATCTAATTAAACCCAGACGTGTGTGTGCTCAAATGCAAATTTAAGCATTGACTAAAATGATAATTAATGGTAAGTCACTTAAACGTGTATTGCACCATAACTTGCTAAACTAATAAAAACCTGATCACATAGCTGAGCCCTAATTTGCTGATTAGAGCAGAGCAATTTAAATGAGGATTGTAACAGTTTAATTATACCAGTTTGGGATTATTGTGCCATTTGATTGATTTAAAAAATCAATTTTGCAAGATTGAACCATTTTAAATAGGTCTAGATCTTTAATGTCTGTTTGCTAGCAGAGACAGAGCTTAGGAAAGAGAATTTAATGCAGGTTTCAATTTGCTTTTTATTGCTCACATTATTGGAACACACTTTCCCTTTGCTTTGCAAGGAAGATACGCTGCTTGTCCAGCACTCCCCCTCCAAATAACTTTGCAATCAATTTGGTTGAAGTTGGCCATTGGGAAGGAGAGCAGAGATCCAAAGCATTAATATCTGCGATGTCATACAAGAAAGATACTGTTAAGGTTCTCAGACTGCAGCAGGACATCAGCACTGCCTGGCCATCTCATTCCATTTCAGAGCAATAAAGCCAAAACCTCATCAGTTGCTCAGAGAGTCACCTGTTCTTTTTTAACTTCAAGAATACAACTTTTCACAAAGCAGGTTAAAACTGCCCTCGTCTTTACCACTACATGTATAAATCCCATCTACCAGCACCTGTGAATTTGTCCTGGTAGAAAATCTTGAGTCACACAGTGAAAACAGCTCCTCAGTGATACTTTAACCACAACAACAAAAATGAAAAAGCTTCTGTTTTTCATAAACCACTGCAAGGATGTTAGAGAAGAGACCTCAGGCTCATCCCACAGCTTCCTGCTGGTTGCAGCAGTGCTGTCTGTCAGTCTGTCTCTGATGGTTTTTAAAGAGCAGCAAAGTGGCAGCAGCCACCTCCTGCCCAGTGACTCTCATTACTGGATCCCAGCCGTGAGCCTGCCTGGGCTCCGTGTCTTTCAACTTTGGGCTTGTGTGCCCCTCTAAGCTCACCATGAAGTTAGAGAAGGGGCTTTGTGTGTGACAACCTGCAGCAACAAGCTACAAGGATGAAGCTTTGGCACGAAGTGATGAGATAGAATGTGCAAAATCAAAAGCGAGCGCACAACGGGTAACAAGCTCTGTTACCGGCTTACAGCCTCAAATAACGGGATGATCCTGGCTCAGCTAACACTCCTCCTGATGAGCCTGGGCTGGATCACCCACCCAGGGAAAAGGAGGGAAAAAAACAGTGTGGGAGGAAACCTGAGGGAGGATCAGTCCAGGGAAATGGGCTTATAAGCTGTTGGCAATTAGGGTGGGAAAAGCTGATGCTCTTGCTCTCAGCAGCTGTTCTGTGGGGCTGGAGGGCAGTGGTAACTCTAGGAAGCTTTGTCCCAGACCGTTAACTCATTCTGCCAAGGTCAGAGAGGGGAAAATTAATGTCTTAAAAGGAAAGTGGCCTGTAGAGAAGGAAAAGCAACCCAAAACTGATAAAAGGCTCTGAGCCAGCACTGTTTCTCACCTCTGCATTCCCAGAGAGACTGTAGCAAAGGTCCCTGGGCTCAGCGAGGTTTCACCCCACAACCACGCCGGGAGCCTGGCAGCAGTGCCCAGCTGGCAGCACCTCCATTGGGAAAATGTCACCCTAGCAACACTGGCCCATGCGGGGCACTGTCCTCTGCACTGCTCTGGTCCATCTGATTCGAGTGGAAAGATGCTGGGAGGATGCTGCAGGCATTCATCATCTATTGAAATTAAAACCTTGCAGCACAGTGCCTGGCATATAAGATGTCTGCGCATGCAGTTGTTCAAATCATGCCCCCTCCCGCTTCAAGGGAAATTCTTTACCTGCTTGGCTCCCCTGTGAGACGACCATCAATACAGTGCTGAAGCCTGAAATCCTGCCAGGAAGGCTAGACCTGATGTCTTCGCAGCATCCATTCACACCGACTCCTAGGGCTGCACCCCTTTAACTAAGATTAAACATTCCACAGAGCAATGCAAAGCAACACAATTACTTCATTAGCAAGACAGCAAGTGCAGCACGTACCTCGCTTTGTTTAAGGCCAGTAAAAGAGCTCATTAAATGACAGCTATTTTTAACATCCGGTGTCATAGGTTTCCTTATTATTACAGTGCCGACCCCTTGAACAAAGGTAGGGTCATCTTTCATGTCCTACCTAATTCTATTTAAATCTATTTTTTTAATTTATGATCCAGAAGGCATCACATTTGCTCCCTGGAACTGCAAAATAAGAGCTGTCCTTTCCATCTCACATAGATATAAATGCAAAGCAAACTCACCGAAACAACAGGAACTGCAAAGGCTCACCTAAGGGAAACTGAGCTCAAGCCCAAGCAGCTTTTACAACAAGCTGGTTCACAGCTGCATTTTATTTCTTACTTTACCTCCAGGAACATGTTCTGTCTCCCTTTGCCATCTCTGAACTGATACCTGCAAACAGGGGAGGAAAACCGTGAACGAAAAAGGTTGTTTTTCCCCATCTCAGCAGTGGCATGAAGTGACAAGTCCGAGACCTGGCTGAGGTCCTGCTAGTGGATGGATCCCTCCCTGGGGGCTTTTTACAGTGCTCAGAGAAACCAGCGGGAGGTTTTGCAGATGGGACCCGAGGGCACCTTCTAGACGAGCAAGAAAGGTGCTGAGACGTCCTCCTCAGCAGCCCTTGGTACCTGATCTCCACTGACACGAGGCTCCTTCGGCTCCCTGCAGGTGACTTCTCGTCAGCATTGGGCTCACACTGCAATGCCCAAACCCACCCCCTTCCCCAGCAGCAGAGTCACCAGTGCCTCTGGGAGCTTTATGCCAAGATCCTCTCCGAATAGAAGAGAACATGCTCGTACTGAAAAGAGGACATAAATGTTGGAGAAAGCATGGAGCAGTAAGAGATCACATAGGAGGTGTTAAAGCGAAGCAGACTCGGACACCTTTGCAGTAGCATCGCACACTGGGGGCTGCGGACATGGCTCTGCAGGGCAGAGATGTCACCAGCCATCCTTGGAATAATTTGTTGATCCTTGTGGCAGCAGATAAACAATAGGATAATCCATGGTGGCAAAAGAATTAAGAGTATGAATTGAAAACAAACCAACCAACCAGTTACCCACTCAAAACCAAGATTTCTGCCTGGATCACAGCTCTTCAAGTGACACAGCACTGTCCTCACAGGAGTGCATTACTCCCTTCCCATTTCTCTGCTCTGTCTGCTGCCACAGCATGACACACGACAGAGGTTTGGGGAGAGATGCCTCAGGCTGAACAAATTTCAAGCTCTCTTTGAGAGCACTTTGATATTGAAAGTTATACACTTGAAATTTCCATACCTTTTGCTGCACTTGAAATTTCCATACCTTTTCCTCCACTGTGGTTACAGCTTTTCTGGGATCTGATCTGACCAGAGTTTTAACAACTCATCTCTGCAAGAAGACTTTAGTCATTCAAAAAAGTATGAAATACCAAGGGTTGCATTTGAACTCACCAAGAGATTTCAATTCACACAATGTCAGCACCAGCCTTTGGCTCTGGGATAAATAATATACCTTCTTTCTAGATCAGGTTTTTTTGTTCAAGTTTATGAATTATGGGTCTAGGATATCTATTTTAAATATCACTCATGAATAATTCATGATGATTGAATTCTTCATTAGATTTATTTCCCTTGTTTTAATGGATAATTCATGAACTTCTGGACATTTATCTTACTTGAAGCTGTTCACCAAATACTTTGAATGAGGAATTTTGATGCAGCGAGTTTCTTGGATGCCACTTGCCTCCAGCAACCTCTGCCATTTGTAGTTTGTGCTGCGTGTACTGCTGCACATGTGCTACAACACTGTTTAAGCTCCATGAGTAGACGACTAAATAAATAAGATTAATTGAAGACAGGTATTTGTAACCCCCTAAAGCAGAGCACCACTGGATAACAGGCACAGCTGGACTCACCCAATGACCTAAATGATTCAAATCAGCAACACCTTATAAAATGATTTTAGAAGCCAAGGAAAGCAAAGCTCACAGAAAAATCAGACCCTACTTATGCAGAGCAAAGCAAAGAAAAATGAAACACCTAAAATCCATTTAAGTTGTTTGATTTAAGGCAAATACAGATGGGTGGTGGATACAATTTCTAAAACTTCATGGCATGCAAGTGTAAAGAAAGGGGCAAGAAGCAGGTCCAACTCCAGAGACTGAGTAGACTTAGATCCACTTTGGATTCTTTATCCTGAACAACAAACAAAAAGCAAACAAAACCAGTTACTGAATCAAGTACATCATGGTATGTTGTAACAATTTCAGACTGTTGTCTATTTACATGAGAAAAACAGAATAATACATTAGTATGCCGGAGAATTCAAAAATGAGTAAGTGTTGCCTAAGATGAACAGTGTGAATATTGAGTAAGGGCGGAGTGTGGCATAATAATTGCCAGAAGCAGTGAAATGTATCATTGGTTTTACGATATGGATGAATATCCTTTAGGAAACCTGCTCTGTAAATGTCTCCTTTTGGCGTTACGCTGCATTTTCATACCTAACACATGCAGCTCATGTATGTCATTCATTCTATTAGTTTCTCTTGGCTGTGGCAATAAGACTTCATGAGCGAAATGTCAGGTGGGTTTTTTTCAGGAAGTCTGAAATACAAGTGTATCGGAGGTCTGATTATTCTTAACTCACTACAGCTCAGCCTGGAATAAGTACAAGATGACGTACAGAGGGTGTATTATAACACATCTTCTAAAAACAAAGGCTGTATCAGTATCATGTTTTTAATAAGTGCAGGGATGGTAAGAGGGAAAAATATAACCATGGGTTTTCTGGTTAATAGGAAAGTCACTGAAGACACAGAGCTTTCACCACTGAGTGGTGAGAGTTATTTCTGTATGAATGCCAAGTCTATGGAGAATGGTAAATCAATTGGAAAGAAATATTGAAGTATCAGGTCACTTCTACAGATCACTTCAAAGCAGCAGCTTCGAGCAACCATTTCTATCCCGACAATTTTGCATTGTATCCAAGAAACCTATCAGGTAGGTCCAGATGGCTGTTCGAGCAGTTATGGATCGTCAGCCACGCAAGCTGAAAATCAGGCCGTGTCTGGCCTACTCCATTTGGGATTTTTCCATGGATTAGGCAACAATACACAGGAAGGCCCCAGGTTACTCATACCAGCTTACCAGAATAAACCCTCTTCCTGGGCTCCAACCTGAAACATCCAGTGAGCTTTAGGATTTGTGCCACATCTGTCGGTGAGGAGCTTGTTCCAGCTAGTGCTGTAGCAGTACTTTGTGCTGCAAGCCTCTGCCTTTATGACAGATAATAAGTAAATACAACCAGCTCTGAGAGTCTGTCTACAAACACATGCATCTGTCATCTTCCTTTGCAAAGCTCAGCTCCCTAAGAGACAACTGATTTCTCATGCATTATCCATCGAAACATACGCCTAATGTCTTCATAGATTCTCACATTTTGCGTAAATAATAGCACTTGTGTCACTGAAAATCAAGATCTAATTATTTCTCATTAGCAAGTATTGCTGTGATATTTGGGTGGGAAAAATTGAAAAGAGGGCACTTGTTATATTAATAAATAAATAAATCACATTTCAGCCACCTTTGAAGTCTTCAAGTAAACCGCATTTTTCCTGCCAAACAACAAGGGGCTGACAATAGAAGATGTCAAAAAGACAGCTCCTCATCCACTGCTAGTCGTGAGCTTTCCAGGTCAGGACTGGAACTGAGCCACTAAGCTATACTTGTAACAGTCTCACCAGTGATTCTTAAGTCCTGCTGCTGGTCCTTTGTCCAATTAAAAAAACCAACAAACAAAAACCAACAAAAAAACCCCAAGAAAAACACTTAAAAGCAAAATTTCCAGATACCAGGAGTGCTGTACAGTTACTGGAGACACCCAGGAGGTTCAACTCCTCTCAAATTGTACTTCCAGAGTATTTCTGCCACAGGCTTGCTAGGTAGCCACAGGCAAGTCACTAAAGCCTCAGAACAAGTTTAGCCTGGAGCATTCAATTATCCTCATTGCTCCAGGGCTTAGAGCTAAGCATAAACTTACATCTCTAGTAGACCTGCACCTGGTAGCCTCCTCTTAATCCACCCCTAAAGCGAAACCTTTCTCATGGGAATGCTGCAGGCTAGTAGAGGAGAGATGTTTGTAAAACACAACAGAGAAGAGCAGGAGTCTGCTGCACCTGCCTCGGCACCCACAGCCGTCAGGTCAGCACGCAAGGACTTGGGCCCATACGCCCAGACAGCTGCGTTTTGGCACGCAGGCACTAGTCCTGGGAAGGCAAGTTGTGGGTGGTTCCCTCCCTCTGAAGCTGGGTGACAGCTCTGGAGCACATCTCTGCCCTCGCAGGAGGCAGGAAACTATCATCAAGATGACAGACAGCTTTAAATTAAACATAGACTACTGTTTAAAGAGGAATTACACTTGAATCCAGAGATAGCAAAGACCAACATGACCGAGTCATCCGCCTTAGTGTCTTCGAGAAGCAAACGCTTTTCATGCCACTAAATGTTTTAGCCATTTGCACACACAGCAGTCTCCGACTATAAAGATACTCTCATATCACAAACTTGGGAGAAAATCATGACAGCTTGCTAAAAGGCAGCTGGCAGAGCTTGCCTTCAAAATGCACAACTAGAAAAAACCAGATCCCCGTCACCCACTGCTGCCTCTGCTCTGACCCAAGCACTGACACGCAAGCAGTTGGGTAGAAGATACCTGCAGGGAAAGACGACAGCTTCAGGCATTTGTATGAGGGCTGGAGCCTGAACAAACAGCAGAAGAGTGCCAAGGTGGTCACTAGTTGCATCTCTTTCTTACTTTCCTATGGAAATTTATTTAGATTTTTCATCTCAGCCACTCTGGGGAAACTGAATTAACAAGAAGAAAAACGGTGCCTTAATCCCACAGACCTCTTCCACTATCACAGACATTTCTCCTTCAAATTGGCCAATATATTTTACTTATCCCTTTAAGCTCCTCATGCTGAAAACGTGTGTAGAATACAATGCAAGTGACATGCCACAATTTCGAAGCCAGCAACAGAAAATGACTGGCACCCATTTGATATTATATCTTTCTTAAATTCAAGAAACCAGGCAGACACAAAGGAGTCTATAGATTAAGTAACTCTTTCAATACTAAGGAAAAACAGGGAGGTACAATCTATGTCACCTCCAGCATAGGAATTGCGCAGCGTATCCTCAGTCAGTCTATAGCAAGCCTGGCTCTATTACATTCAGGTAAGCCATGCAAATTTACTCCAGACAAAGATCAAGCCCATTATATCTCGTATTTCTTCTATCTGTAGTGCTTATCACCTCAGACGATGCTTTAGCTCTCTGCCAAACAATCTTATGAGTCCCGTTTTACATAACTCATGGCATAAGTCCATTCGGCTTATGTCAGCATCACCACATTCATGACAGCCCCCCCGGGGCATTTGATTTTTGCCTAGCCTGCTGCGGCAGCAAGAGGCTGAAACACACACTGCTGTAGCCAGACCACCACCACCATGGCGTCACACGCTCCTTGCCACCCTAGTAGGTTTCTAAAGTTGTTACTGACGGGCCACAGATCTTTGAAGCTGCTTTGAATTTCTGTAACCATCTTCAGTTCAAGAGACAGGGCTCCTCTTGCCCATTTGCTTTCCTTTGCTGGGTTTTCCCCCTCCTGAGCCAGCAGCGGTGCCTGCAAATGCAGAGATCCTGCTTCAGAGTTGTCAGAGCATCAGAAAAAGCCCCACTGTTCAGCACAAGGACTTCAGGACCTGGCCACATCGCTACCTTCCAAGCACCATTACTGCCTTTATCTCTGATTCAGAGCAGCTTCGGCGAATAGGGGCGAGATTGTCCCCTGCACTGATTGCAGGAGAAAACAGCAAGAGGCGAGATGCTGATGAAGGAGCAGATAACAACCCTATGCCCTCTACACACACAGGTGGGTATCATCTGCTCCTCCTCACCAAAAAATTGTGTTCTTTCTCCTTCTGGAAGAGAAAATCAGAATCAAGCCCTTGGTTATTACAGGAGCTAGAAGCAGCCATCATTATTTTAGAGGGAAGGATTTTGTCCCCCTGCATACAACAAGAACCAAGTTACGTGCTTTTCTTCAGGTTCAGAAGAGAGCCCCAAAGGCACAGTGAACACCCCGTCATCTCCCATGTTTTGAAAATGCAGCATTTCACACCCTCCCAGTCTGATCAAAGTTCCTTTTCCGCTGTACACACAACCCGAGTTCACAGAGAATCGCTATGATAACAGACTTGTATAAGCTATATACTTTGGCCTCTGCCAACCATTAACCTCTGCCAAGTTTGCTGAAATTAGTCTGCCTGAAAAGAGCACATAAAAAGAAACTAGAGCCTTGCAGCAGCTGTACAACAGAAGCTCTGTACAGCACTTGAGCATCTTTACTATTTTGTAACCTTCTATCACCTTTTGCAGTCTTTCAAAATCTGAAACAGGATTTTAAACAGAAAAAAGTCCCTTTTGCACAAGGTAAATAAAAGGTAACTCAGTTTTCTATGTAAAAAAAAAAAAAAAAAAAAGACGAAGAAAGAGTAACTGCCAGTGAACAAGGAAATGCACAGTCAATGGAAGTGGCAGAGCAGCTCACCCACACTTTAATGGATGAGTCCAAATTTGCTGCTCCAGTAAAAAGAGGGAACAAATCCTGCCCAGGAGCATAAAGCAGAGTTGTTTTCCCACATCATATTTTATGCTCACAGCTAGAGAAAGTATTATTGCCTGATGGCCTACTCAAATGTGCAGGATGTTTTCAGCTGCCGAGGACAAAGAACCCACTGTGAGCACTTTCACAGTTATTGCAGATACGGCCAAAGACACTGACCTCACACGGAAACTTCCTGATATTTTTTTGTTCCCAGTCTTTGTCCAAATTAAATGCATTAAAAGTGACATTTGTCTCTTAAATATCGTTGCCCCAAATAAGCAGTGTGTGATGGTCTCTGAGCCCACCCACATCTTCAACAAAGGATCACATGAATACTTCTCTGTTGGCAGCAAAGCCCATAACTGTTGAACACCACTGCAGACACCTTCAGAGCCTCTGGAACCACTGCCTTGGAGAAAGCCAGACTTCAGCCAAGTACCTCTATCTAAGAAAGAACCACAAGTGCCTTGTCCAGTATCCAATCCTGATGTAGTGGCTAAGAGAAAAGGAAACTGTCTGGCTCAGTCTCCAGTTTATATCGCACGACTATTGTAGGCATGGGCGTGCAACTTGCAGCTTTGAGTCACAACACACTGTGCCCCTCCCTCCCCAGCTCCAGTAATACTTAGAAAAGATGCCATCCCATTATACTCGTTATTAAATTACAATTCATCAAGTAATCTTTCCTCCTCTTTTTACTCAATTATTAAAGTCTATCACTTACACAGCTGCACTGTATGTTCTTCCAGCACCACTTGTTACCCCTTTAGCCGCTTCAACCAACCACTCTTTTGTGCCAAGTTATCTCTTCTCCAAATTATCCAGGAATTTTCCACATGTCTGTATTTCAAATGCTTTACACAAACTAAGATAAGAAATCTGCTAGACGTAACTGTTGTTGAGAACTGGTAAAATTAGGGAAGATAATACGTTTGTGTAACATGACATACCTTTAGTAAAACCTACCAGTTTAAGACGTTTTAATTCCACTGCTTGTATTTTATCATCTCCAATTAGCATTTAACACAAAAAACGTGCACAATTTGGTCTTTTTATCTTCTACTGCTCTATGCCATGATGCCAGGAGAAAGCACGGGGAAATTGTTCAAACACGGAGAAAGCAAGACCATCTCTACTGCAGAGCCTCTGAGGACTAGAAGCAAAGTAAGATACACTTGAAAGCTCTAACACCATTAAAGGCAATTCCACAGGTGCTTCAAAAGTTGCACTCTCCACCTGCTTTATATCAGGGGCCAATTCCTTACACACACACTCAGGACAAAAAAACCAAACCAAAACCAAACCCAACAAAACAAAAAAAAACCCCCCACACACCACCAAAAAAAACCAAAAGGAGAAAAAAATCTTCCAAAATAAAGAATTCAGAATTGAGTCTGAAAAAACAAACAAGTACTAACAACTCTTCAAATTAAAGTCTTATAATACCAATTTTTATTCAAGACAGACTGAGAAGAAATACTTACTAGTACTTCACTCACCCTGAATATAGAACTAAAAAATATCCTACTTGGCCAGTATTAACCATTTGAAAATGAGCTCACGAGCTCCAGCTCATTTCAAGTGCACACACGTATTCTAGATATAAATCACGTACATACATACAGATTTTGCTGCCACCTTGTGAACAGTCTCTGAGCAAGGAGGTTTAACTCACACAGACTCAGTTTTGCCATCTTTGTTCACATTTAGCTCAGCTGTCTTTAACAGAGAGACTTTCTGAACAGGTACTCAATATGATGAAGAATGGCTGGATCAGATGCTTAGTGAAGGAAGTTTTAAAAGGCTGAATAAAATAACCGTTAGTCTTCCACAATTCCCATACGCTTTTGTGTCACAGTTTATTGCAACAACATTACAGAAAATATCACTAAATTCTTTCTGATAAGAATATTGCAGCTTTGCATCCAAGTTGTATGGCTGTCTTCAAAACTGAGTAAGCTGGTGCCTGTAAAACAAAGAATAAGAGATTATAAACATCTAATTAAGTGTTTTGTTTGAACCAGATTGTGATAAGGAATACTAACCACTACCTAAAAAAAAACAAAACAAAAAGCCCCAAAGCAAAACCACCATCACCCCCAAAACATGCCTGTACCTGTAGTCTAACTTAGAAAAAACTAAATTAAAATTTATCAACTTCACAGAATGCTTCCGTTTCTCCGTGCGAGGCAAGATGAAAAGGAGTCGCACATCCCTCACATGGCATTCAGTGGAGCACAGAACTGAGTTCAGTATTTCACACTTCCTAACATAGTTGTGTTCATCTACTAAGATGACACCCCAAATTCCCAACTGCACGGATAGCACTTATTAGCCTGATCTTTGAAAATATTTAATCCAAACTTAAAGTAAAATTAAAAACTGTGCAGAGGACCCCTCTCAGGAAAATACAAATCACTTTAACAGTTGACATGAGTACCAGCAGGTTCAATTCTGTTCTAGAAAAAAATGAAACCTATAATACACAATGTTTTCTTACATTTATCTTAGGAAATTTTTGAGAAAGAAGTGCTTTCCTTCCTATTTCTCAAAGAACTATGTCAAAGTCACTGAATAAAGAAGATAAGAACACCATATCTACATCCTCATTAACAGTGCCCACTGGCTAACCCTGCACTTACCGCTTCTGCGTCATGCTCCAGCCCAATGTCATGGTGCTCCCGTTCATCATCCCGAAACTGCTTTATTATCTTTAAAAATAGTAAATAATTAGTAAGTCTACTTGGCAGAGAAATCAAGGCAGGTAGTACACAAAACAATAAGCTGCTGACCATTGTACACACAAGGTCAGGCATCTGAGGCCCAAGCCCCTCAAAAACTTCTCAAAGACATGAACCTTCAAATTCAGTAAGAAAGAAATTATTTATGGCATTCCCCAAACCCTGGAGTTCTTTAATATTCTCAAAAATGTCTTTAAAAATCAAGCCATTGTTGAATATATCACTATGTTTTTCACTGCTTTAATAAAATCTATAGTCATAGTAACTCATAACACTAATTAGTTTCACACATACAAATTGTTCTGGAAATTTAAATAATTAAATTAAGGTCCTTGCCTTGCCAGATAACCAGTAAGGGTATTTCTCTCTAAGCCAACAGGGCTTTTGTTCATTTTAGCATACTCTAAAGAACCTACTGATTTTTCAACCAGAACAAAAAGGTTTAAATAACTTTCTCTTTATTTTGTGCCCTCTCAGTTTAGAGTCTTGATTTTCAGGGATAGCATTTCCCTTGTACACAGGTCAGCACCACTCGGGTTACTTCAGATACTCACAGTACATATATTGTCATAGTCAAATACCTGCAACAGTTCTTTGTACTTTTCTGGATCTTCTTCCACAAGAGTTCGGATCTGCCTGTTGTAGTGATCTGATATACTCTCTTCCACTGCCACCGTGCAAGCCATCGCACCTTTCTTTCCAAGTAAAGCACTTCCAGCCCCTGTAATTGTGGTACCAAATATACGTGAACAACGAAACCCGAAGCAATACAAGTAATTTACACACGGGAAGACTTCATAAAGCAATAGTAGTAGTAGTAGTAACACAAACTTACCTAAAAGAAAACCTGCTACATTCCAAAGAGGCAATAAAACAGTAGGCCTAACTCTGTATGCAATCATTAGTTCATTGAACTTCTTCAGGTGGTCTTTTTCTTGATTCCACATTTGCTGCAAAAGAGCCAAATCACAGCAAAGCATAAAACCAGAAAAACTAAAACCAGTTGCAATAAAATTAATGAACGGAAGAAAACAGGGCCCTTCAACTGCAGAGGCGTTGCTGGTCACCTCACAGAAAGGAACGGTGAAGAAGGGCCGGATATTAGGAAGAATTTCTTTACTGCGAGGGCCGTCAGCCGTTGGAACAGGCTGCCCGGGGAGGTGGCCGAGTCACCGTCCCTGGAGGTGTTCAAGAGACGAGTGGATGTTGCATTGGGGGCATCTTTTGGCCGGTTGGTAGGGCTGGGACAAAGGCTGGGCTCGGTGACCTTCAAGGTCTCTTCCAGCTGAAACTATTCTATGACTCTATGACACAGAAAACATCCGCAAACACGGGCCTCTGTAACAGCCCCGCAGCAAGCGCGGTGTTTATCGGCCTCCCCGTCCAAGCCACCCCCGCACACCGACGCGCGGGTTCCGGACAAGCGGGTTCCGGACAAGCGGCTCCCGCCCCGCGGCTCCACCCACCGCCAGCCGAGCCCCGGCCCCGCTCACCCGGATGAGGGGCCCCACGCTGGACCTGCCCAGCACGGCCACCTGCCCCGCGTAGATGCGGTTGGCCCCGAACTCCCCGGCCTGGTCCACGCGGATGATTCGCTCCACCACGGGCTCGCGCGCCCCCGCCGGCGCCGCCCGCGCGCCGCTGAGCCGGCGGGAAGCAGCCGCGCCGGGCGCGGGGCCCCTCCCCCGCAGACCTGCCGGAGAGACGGAGGTGACGCGGGCTGCGGCGCCGCCGCCACGGCTGGGGGGGTGGCGGGGCGCGGGAGCCGGCGCGGGAGCCCACCCGAGCCCCTACCGGCCCCACGGCTGAGGGGCCAGCCCTGCCCCAGCCAGCGCCCCGCGGCGGCGACCGCCTCCATCCCGCTGACCCCGCCGCGGCGCGCCGCCTGACGTCATCACCGCGGGCCCTCCACTCTCCCGACCCCGATTGGCTGCCCGGCACCGCCGCACCGGAGGGCGGAGCTGTCAGTCAGCACCGGCGTCCGCTGGCTGCCATGGCAACGGGGGGCGGGGCCAGCTCCCGAGGGCGCGCGCGTGGCCCAGCAGCGCGCATGCGCAGCGGAGGCGCGGCCCGGCCCGAGCCGGTGCAGGCGGGTGGTGCGGGCGTCAGGCGTGGTGTGGTACAGAACAAACAAGAAGTCACTTATCGCGTGCTCATTTCCTTCAAAGGGAGGCAGAAGGCGTTCCAAAACAGGATACGAAAAGCCCGGTCGCTCACACGGTAACTAACAGCGCGCCACCGGCACAGCTCCCGTGACAGGCAGCTCCGTGCGGATCCCCGAGCGCCATCTCCAGGCCGGGTGTGGCAGAGCTCGGCTCTGGCCGCCTCACGCAGCTCCAACGCCTCATTTAACCAAGAATAAACAGGAATTTAGAGGGTACCGACACGTAAACTTCTGAATGCTGTATTTCCCAGCTATAACTTAACTCAAACATTCACATTTTAGAGCACAGAGAACAGTAGTCAGGATGTCTGTACAAGAACAAACGCAAGTAGTAATGCCTTAATACAGTTAAAAACCACAAAAAAAAAGGTTACTCCAGGGCAGCAAGGTTGCTCCTCCCAGTGTTTCTTCAGAGTTCTTACCGGTTTGATTTCTCTGAACCATTTTGTGAGGTTATCCAGTGTTCAATGGCGCGTGCTATTTCAGAGCAAAACAAATCTTGAAGTCTCTTCTCTAAAAATATCTGTAAAACTGATTTCAAACCCATGCTGTATTTTCTCTCCTATGCAGTATTTCAAAATACTGGCATATGTCTCTCTTTTTACAAGAGACATGAGTTGTAAACATTTAAAACCACACCTTTTTCCTCCCTCACGATTCTTAAAGAATAATTTCTAGAAACAGCACAAAGTTCTTAATCAAAGTTTCAATTCCGATCACATTTTACCAACCCCCCCCCCCCCCCCCCCCCCGAAAAAATAGGCACTTAACGAAAGACCAACAACCCTGAAATTGTAGCAGCAATGAAGTGTTCCAGCACACAATTTCTGGGATAGGTCTAACACAGTATAAATTAGCTAAATCTCCGGTCTTGACAATTTTAAGGCCCACTAGCACCATCAAGACTAGGACCATAAATGTCCATTATACAGACCACCGTGCCAGGGTGCCAGTCAGCTGCTCGGTTCTTAGGTGCTGCAGATGCTTCTACTCTTATCTAGTGGTTCTGGAAGTTTCAGGAAGTTGAGTTCTTTGGGCTTTCGTGGTTTTCAAGGACGACTCTGAGCTTCTGTTATCTTTCTGACTAAGAACAACTTGTCACGACTCTCCTGGAAAGACAGAATAAAAAGTATGTTCTAGATGAACAGAATTAGTACAAGTTGTCTTCGAACAGCTCATTTCTTTATTAGAAATAACTAGGTGCACTCACCACATTGTACTCTACTCTGCACACTCTCAACTGCCTGAACAATTTTAAGTCTACAATAGTCTTTACTTCATTTATCTCATGTTAGGTCACGTATAAACAGTTCTGTGTTGAGCCTAGCAAAAACATCTCACACACCTAAAAACTTCAAACCGTACTTCCAACAGCAGTGAAAAAAGCACGCAGAGAATTTCAGAATTCCTAACTGATTTGGGAACCCTGAAATAAGCAGTAAGGCTTTCACTCCTTAATTCCTTACTCGTCAAAAAATCTCTGCACAGTGGGGTTTTTTTTTTAAAGACAAGTCGTTAAATGCCATATCCAAAAGAAGCACATACCAAGAAATGGACTATTTCCTATGCAAGTGAGAAGTCTTACCAGTGAGGCTAGGCTCTGACTAGAGCAGAGTTTGACAGACCACAGTGTATGAGCGCTGTCAAACACAGCAGCCACAAAGAAGCGTGTCTGCACTGGCACCGCTCTCCAAAGGACTAGTTAGTTAGTGGTGACTTGCTCCGCTTCTGTACCCGTTGCAAACGGTGTCGGGACCTGCCCTCAGGGCTAAGACTAGACATGATGCAGCAGAAACCTGTGCCTGGAGGGAAGGGCAAGGATTTGGGTGTCTCTCTGTGAGAGAGAAGGAAGTAGAGGTGAGGGTTGTGTAATTTGGTGGGACAGGAAGCACAAGATTCAGGTTCTTATTTGGCAGAAAAAAGAACCAACATGCAGATGGGTAGATTTAAGCAAGACAACAGATGGGACGCCACTTCTCAGAGGTTCTCTCGTGCATGTGTGTTGCCTGATATAACCACACCCTGCTGCAGTTGCAACTGATACCCAAGAAAAACAACTAGACTGAGAAATGACTACAGTGCTTTGGTTATTTTTTATGTAATTCGTAAAACACTCTTCGCTGCCTGTGCAAACACCAAGCATCCAGAAGACTACAAAAACGGTTGTTCCTCTGTATGCCTGATGACTGACACAACAAAGAAAACATCAGGGATACAGAAAAGTGGGTCAAACCTTACCATAACCAGTTGTTCTCTCAGTTGCTCAACCACTCGCTTGTGTGCTCCAGCCAAGGCAATAAAATAGAACAAAACGAGGCTGCAGACAACAAACCAACATTATATGTTAGCATCATTCAAAACAGAATTAGTCAGAAAAAGGCTGTTATGGTCTAGAGGAATTGTCTGCTTGTGCATTTGCTTCAGATGAGAAGCTGCTGGAGAAAAGAAAAAAAAAATCAATACGCAGCTGAGGTAGGTTGGGCACAGCTCTGCTCAGGAGCATCTGCTGAGATATTTGTGCTGCCAGCAGGCGGGTACAGAGTGCTAGGGGACGTAGAGGCATGGCCACTTCCAGATGTCACAGGTTGTGTTCTGACAGCTGCCAGTTCCTGACCTGCTCTAAGTGTACGTATTTGGGGAGGGGGGTTGCTCCTCAGAAATTAAGTTTAATGGGGTTTCACTGGAGTAACTCTTTGCTCCCATTGGAGTTTCTAACTATGGTAAGCAGCCACAGATCAGTATTCCAGCCATTCCTTATGGCACATATTCCAGACGTAACTCAGATTATCCACAGTGCATTAGATGATGAAGAGTAGTAACAAGAACTAGAGTAGTGCGAATGCCTATATACATCATGTCTTTTCCAAATCATAAGCAGTAGGGTAGCAGTACAAGTCCTCCTCCACCTCTTACACATGCTTTATGATAAAGTAAAAAAAAAAAAGGCAAAGCCCCACAAAAAACAGGACTTGATATTTCCTGTGTACATAACAACAAGACCTAAAAACAGTCAGGTTAATTTTTTTTTTCCTTATGTTTAAACGGAACATTCTGCATTTCATATTTACTGCAAGAGTGACCAAACACTGGAACAGTTTGGCCAGAGAGGTTATGGAGTCTCCATCTTCAGAGATATTTGAAACCTAACTGGACACGGCTCTGGAGTACCCACTCTACTTGACCCTATTTTGAGTAAGAGGGTTGGATTAGATGATCTCTACAGGTGACCTCCTTCAACCTTAAAAATTGTATGATTCTGTATTGGATTTTATCTTCTAGAATGACTGTTTTGGGGGTTTTGTTTGTTGCTGGTTTGTGGATAGGATTTGTGATCACTGGGCTTACAATACTAATTTGCAGGACAATTTACAGTTAACAGTTTTGAGAAGGAGTGGGATATGGAACATACGAGAGGAAACAGAATAAAGCTAATGAGTGAACAGGTGGACGGAGACATAAGAGCTGAGGATTCATAGAGAGTTTGACATTTCTGACTGCAGACAGAAAATATGGTCTAATGGTTGTTTGGTATCAGTTGGGGAAAGAAATGAAGCACACACCTACGTGACTGAATCAGGTCTCCACAGTACTCACCAAATGACCATAAAAAAAGGCACTGCAAAGGCTTCTGAGGCTATGCCATGGAGAAACTGCTGCAGCTCTCTTGGAAACCCAAGTACTGTATCTGGAACAACTGCCCATGAAGTGTTAAAACTCCTGAATGGCCCACATGCTTTGGAGGAGGGGATACTGTTAAAAAAGCAGAATGTGAAAGGAAATGCTACAACAACACGTAAACATAAAATAACCCAACACAGCACCACTTTGCCAATGAGGTGAAAGTGTCCTTTGTATTTAAAACCGTATTTTTGGTTTATAAGAACTAAGCTATAATTTACTACACGCTATATTTTATTCCGATTTATCATTGAAAGTTACGTGTCTGTTTTTTAGAGAACTAACAACCTCAGAACAAATGTCAGCTTCATAGAAGTTAAATTGTCACTTACAGTGCTATGCTGATTCCCAAAGGAACAAAAGCCAAGACGAGTCCAATCAACAGTACCACCAAGAAGAAAAAATTGGAACTGGATGCTCTGATAGGCTTAGCTGCAGTTTTGCATGTGTGTATCAAACTGACCTGAAGAGGGAAAGTGAGCAAGACTGTTACATCTATAGGCGTATATATATGTTCAAGTACACTTTCGCCACCGACTGAATTTTCCATTGTCGAATATGCTACCAGCTACCGCATAACCATCCTTCCTTTGAGGTACACGGTCCGACAAGGGCTAAGACAAGGATGCTTTACGCTGAGGTATAAGTCAATGCCTCCCATTTTGAGTAGGAATTTGATCCAGAGGGTCTCGTGCACTTGCACAGAGTCAACTGACATCTGGTGTGTGATCCACGACACAGCCTTTAGCTTTGTTCTGCCACATCGTCACTGGGTACATCCCCTCATGTAAAAACTAAAATATCAGTAAGAGTGTGATGCACAGAAGGAGCTCTGTGGTCACAGAGCAGAGCTTCTAATATGTAGAAATCACATTCTGAACATCCAACTCAGCCTGGATTTTCCATTGTGCTTCCAAATTTTCATCAGTTTGGCAAATTTTTTGTCCAACTGCTAAGCTGTGTTGGTAGTAAATAGATTCTTGAAGAAAGATGTTACAAACTAGTTTTATTACATAAAAAAAATTTTGTTAAAAAATATCCAGACAAACAATGGAAAAGGTAGTTATTAAAATGTTGGTTTGCTTGATTTCAAAGCAACATTCTCCCTTCTTCTAAAAAAAAAAAAAAACCACCACAAACCTACAGAAAATGGAATACCATTACATCATTTCCAGTACACTGCATCCTTGAGGGATTTTTAGGGGGTTTTATTTGTTTTAAATCAAATGATATCTATATTACAAAAGCCACGAAAACGTGCTAAATTTTGGTTGTTTACCACACACCGTCATTACCTTTTTAACGTAAAAGATGATGAAGTATTTTATAGTTGCTATTGCAGGCAGAAGTGGCGAAAAGAAGGTTCCGATCCAGCAGATAGTCTGCCCATAAACGATGTCCAGAACGTTGTCAGGAATTCCAAATTCCCGCAATCCACACCATTGAACTGGCTTGCAAGAACAGTGAGCAACTAACAACCTGTACCAAAAGAATATAATTAGTTCTAAATTCAAGTTATAGAGCTTAGCTGAATTCTAACACATTTGGAAAACACAGCTATTTCACATTTAAGCGAGAGACAACATAACAGAAAAATTTGGGGGGAAAAAAAAAAGAAAAAGGACTCAAATATCAAAACCTACAAATTCATCTTAATAACATAACAAGTGCTCAAACCACCAGAAATATGTTTAATGTTTTATTTTAAAACTGGCAATCTGGTTAGAAATATGGGGAATTAATAACAGAAACAAGAAAATGTGTTTCATGCATCATTTGCAAAAGTAGGCTCACAAGGCAGAGATACTTACTTTCTAGGAAAGTCCACAAATAGGACCACAGCGAGAATTATAAAAAAATCAAATATCATCAGTTTATACATTTCCTGTCCAACTTCAGATTCCCAACACTATAAAAAATAAGTCAGTAATAACAAGATTAGGAGTCTAAATGACAAGTGAAAAGCAAATCTTTCCGTACCTAAAGGGACAACGTCTCAGGCAGTCAACACTATAATGTTCAAATTGTATTAACTCCCATTTCTGAAACATTTAAGTGTTTCAGAGCTTCCATGCTAAGCTTTTTTGTTAGTTTTACTGAGTTTTATTTGGTTTGTTTTAGAAAAGATGATTTGTCTTATTGGAGGAAAAGGCAGTAACACAGTTGTCTCCAAAACAGCTGCCTCAAACAGTTCTCATGGTGGTCAGAAAGTCTATGCTAAGTGAGAATCTGCCACTGGACTAATTCTGATCAGAGTTTTGGACAAACAAAAAGATATACCTAAGAAATGAACTGGTTTGCACTGAGCACTAAGAATCAGCACCAGGTATAACATGAACAGCAACCCCAGGGCTGATTCTGAACACCTCTAGACAAACAAATCTCTTAGAAAACAAATCTCTATTCACAAGTTCACATGATTAAAGACCAAGATAAATTTACTTACAGGATAGAGTTCGTAATTGTATCCACAGGCCTTACACTTGTCTGTGCTGCAGTTGGAGATCTGACTCCACAGCGAGAACAAGAGAACACCGATGTTGGCCAACCGCACAAAGACACACCTGGAAGAGAGGCAAAACCCAATGCCAAACCCACCAAAAAAAGAGGCATTCTAACACCTGGCTCAACTTGCACAGAAGTCCAAGGAAGGCTTGAAACACAAGAGTTGTACCGCAATTTTCTCAAATCCAGAGGACAGGCAACAACGCTGCGTGCAGCATTTCCCTCTCATGTGGCTTCAGGCCTTCAGAGGCACTCAGACAAATTGGAAATACAAAGCACGAGCTTGCAGAGTTCAGGTGCTTCAACCCAGATCTTACTGCCTTAAGCTGACAGTTCTTCATGCTGTCACGCTGAAGCACCTTTAGCCCAAAACTTTGAACTTCTGCCTTGAGCAAAGTCGTGCTTGAGTCACTGCTCTCTGCAGCCACAACTTCTCTACTGACTGTTTATTCAGGCTGTTGAAAATGTCCAGATCACAGAGCTAAATGGGACTGAGAGAAAAACTTGGACACTGAAATGACTGCACTTTACTGCCATCAAAACAGGAGATTGTTTCCAGATTTAAAATCAAAGTTTCCAACTAAACATAGAGGCAAACAATGCCTGCTTGGCTTTCAGTGCCCAGGCCCTCCAGTGCGGAGTCCAACCTCTCTGCTTCTTGGTATTGCAACGTTTACAATAGTTATAACCTACCAAGAGCAAGTTGTTGAAACATCGAAGGCAACAACAAAAACATCTTTACCTCATGAGTGTCAGTGTGATTTCAAAGGCTGGTGAATAATCTTCAAATGTGATCAGAATTGAGAAGATCCAAGGAGCAATGAAGTTGGCCAGGGTGATCACCATGGAAGGAAAATACTGCACTAAGAGATTAGCCTGGGAGTTCATATTGTTGATGTCCTGTACAAGAGAGATGAGAGAAAGATAATATTCAGAAAAACACACCTTCCTTACATCATGCTCTCGCCAGCTACCCCCTGGCCTCTCCTGGCCAGGATTCAGCTAGCAGCTTGTACTCTGTCTTCACCCTCCATTTATATTTGGAACTACAAGCGTGACCAGTGCTAGCTCTCTCTGCAGTTTGCTGCTACACCCTTGCTTTCTCCTGCTCCCTTCACCAGTAACTCCCTCCACCTCTGGGTAGGAGTATTTTTTGTGCTTCCTCAAAGCTTGTTTGCAGAGGCTCATCTCACAAAGCTTGTGCCTGTGTTGTCTAACCCAGCGCTATGGCTACCAGCTCTTACACCTATGTCAAAGGGCAGACAATTTTCAAGTTATTCTCACTGGCACCAGGCAGCTCCCCTGACTTTCCTGCCATCTTAACGAGCTCCTTTACCCACTCATTTAGGCAAGGTCAAGATATCAACCCCTATACAAAAAGACCACAGTAAGTGACGCTGGTTTTTGAGTTGTTCAGCATCATGCTATCCTCTTTCTCTGCCCTCAAACAATACCTCCGACGCAAACATTTCTGTAGTCCCCATTTCCTACCTCTCTCTGCAATCCTGGTAGTTTACAGAAGTTAAGAGCTATGTCTCCCATGATCACAACTTTTTCCATGCACAGCCAGTGCCCATTTCATCACCAATGAACAGAAGGGAGAGAAGTCTGGTTCCCATTCATATCAGGCTAATTCAACCCCAGAATCCTACAGAGAAGTTAATCACTGTTGTGAAACTATTGAAACTGTTGTCTGCTCTTGTTCTGCTTCTGACCCACTCTTCCCATCTGCTTGTCTTGCCAGGGGTCACTACCTCACCCAACCTGATTCTTTCCACTACTGATGCAAGAACCTTTTCTTCTGCAAAGCGCTCTGTGTTCAAAGCCTTCCTGTTTCTCCACACAGCTGTAACTCAAGCCACAGTACAGATCACAATCTTTACTCTCCCCTTCCCTTGCTGTTCATTTTTGCAGTTGAGCAGCGGACCAGATCAAGAAATTGCCAGATCAAGAACCAGATCAGTTCCCTCAGCCAGTTCACCACCCAGGCACACAAGCGCTGGCACTGGCAGATCTCAGCAAGGTGAGAACAGTGACATGGGAAGGAAAGTGAGGGCTGCTTTTCTTGTCAGCTGCATTAGCTCCAAGGGCCATGACATGGAAGCCTCTGCATCAAAGGGAGACATCACTGGGGGTTTTTTTGCACGTGGTTCTCAATCTTTTTCACTCTCTCCTATTAAAACCAGTCTAAGTCTGTAGGAAGCATTTTCATATCCGTTGCAAGAAAGATGCTATATTAAGGTATTGGAATCTTTCACAATACTTCCTCTTGCTGTAATCACCAATCCCCATTGCATCTGCCCTGATGTTGTGTCTGATACTTACTTTGGAGTTTTCTTGAGAGAAGACAGTTGCTCTATAAATAGAGTAAAAACATCCTGATAAAACCGCAATGACGATTATATTTATAAATATTCTCAAAGAGTAGATGCGCAGCTTTTCTTTCAATGTCCTGTCAGCTATTTTTCGCT
Source organism: Trogon surrucura (assembly GCA_020746105.1). Taxonomy (NCBI): domain Eukaryota; kingdom Metazoa; phylum Chordata; class Aves; order Trogoniformes; family Trogonidae; genus Trogon; species Trogon surrucura. Next base: position 8,850,889 of record CM036632.1, on the reverse strand, counting down.
TGTATCTTTCTTCCTCCAAGTCTGTCTACAAACAAAAGCAAAAGGAACACTTGATACCACGTCTTCTACCTCTGACATGTGCCAATCCGTAGCCTGTTCTCAGAGGGTCACTCCACTGCCTGCCCAAGTGCACGGAACTGAGGTGCCTTTTCCCTGACACAAACAGGCCTGCACACGAGTGGAAGCCCCAGTGTGCTCAGTCTCCTGAGGCTGAGAGCCCTGTAGCCAAGAACAAGTGTCTCGTAATCCTCTTATCTCTACTGTATCAGTAACGTATCTCCTCGAGGGCAGAAACACAGCTGGGCTGTTTATCGTGAGAGACTGCTCTCACAGGTAGCTTGGTACTAAACTCTGAAACAAGTAAACGGGACCCGTCATCACTTCATTTCTGCAGGTGAGTAACCAGCCCTCGCCGCTATGGCTCAAATTGATTTCTCCTACTCTTTGTGAAGGAAAATTGGGGAAATGACACAGAGGGAAAGAAGTACAGTCTTGAGCATCTTGTCACATAAACTTGATACATGTCTCCTTAGATGATGTGAGAATACAGTATTGCCTGTGAAGGAAATTTAACCCAGGCAGACTCACATGGATTACCCAGGTATTTTTTGAGGACTTATTTCCATCAAACAGCAATATGAAGGGCAAGTTCTTCCAAGGTGTGAGTTCTAGAGGCAAAAGTGTGGCAAGTGAAAGAGGCTCTGGTTATATGATGAAAAAGGACAACTGCAAACTTTACTAGAGCAGAAAGAAACTCACTGTAATTTACAAAATCTATAATTACTGCTTCGTGGTTTGAATTGGAAGTACCTTTTCAAAGATACCTGTTTCACTACACAAATCTGTTTCCAGTGCTCATAGAGAAAAAGAAGGTACAGGTTTCACCAGAAAAGCTTTTTAGATTCTCTTCTCAGAGAGCTTTATGATTTGAGAAATTTTTTAGCTGCATCAGCATTTTGTACACGCATGTGTGTCAAAGACACCTGGTAAAAAACTGTCAGTATGTAAGCTATAAGAAACCATAATCATAGAGAAATGGAAGTTACTTACCTGGAGCTCATATTGCAAGCTGCGGTGCTTTAGCCGTGCTGCATTCAGATCTGTAATGCAGAAGTCCCAGCCTGCAAAGACTTTGTTACAATAACTCTGAAACTGATCTTCACGGTGCACGAAGTTCTGCTTAAATCCTTCCCCAGACCTAGAGAAAAATGCAAGTGTATTCACATAAACACATTTTATCATCAGAAAACGAAAAGAAAAATAAAAAAAATCACACCTCAAGTAACTGGCTCATCAAAGACTAAATGACACCCCCACCCTCCCACAGGCAAACAGACACGTTTGCTTTATCCCAGCAAGTCTCTGGGAAGCTTTCAGTGTGAGGCTCTGCAACAACTAAAGTCACCTGAAGCCATGACTGATGCTAGTTGCTTCCCTCTGCACTTACACGGCCACACCTCACCTCACCCAGCGCCTGGCAAAGAGCTTGCTCAGGAAGCAGATAGCAAAAAACCTATAAACCAACCCAAAAAATGCAAAATAAAATCCTCCAACAACAACTACTGTATAGCTGAGGGTCTTTGATTTACATGTATGCACACATATGAAAAACGAATACTTCCAATTTATTTTTATTTATTTTGCTGGCTCAGTATCCCAAAGGCAGACAAATGCTACTGTGGCACTGCATCCTCAAGTGAAAGACTCTCCATTTCCATGTATAACAGTTCTAGAATGCAGCCATGCTCCCTACAAGCAAGAATGCGATGTTAAACTGTGCAACAGGCAGCAGTAAATAAAACTATCCAACAGCTTTACCTTGTTATTATCCAGATGAGACTTACTGCAAGGTAAGCAAATGTAGCCAGCAGATATGCTAGTGGCAAGTTATACCTCAGGGCGCTGATCCACGCATCATCTATTGTGTAGTAGCCATAAAACAAACTTGTCACCTCAAGGAATCCCTGTTGAAATACGAAGTTTAAACAGAAGGTGTAACAGTAGCAGCAACTGCCCAGTTAAATCCAACGTGGTATTAAGAAATCATTTTGTAAATTTAAATTTACTGTTGGGTCTCCCAGCAAGCTACGACAGCCTGTAGCTTCCAAACACTGCCATTGCCTCTACCAAACTGAAATGCAGACACTATGTGCTTAAAATCCCTCCCGCCTCCAATCAAAGAGCTCTGTGACAAGGACACTGAGACCCTACACAGAGAGCACAAGGGGCAGTGTGCTCCGGCATGTGTCATGTTCAGCAGCTGGGAGGAGAGGCACAGGCTGCAGCAGGAGGTCAACCACGTCTTGGGGATGCTCAGTAAAAGCCGGTTTGGAAACTCCCCTCCTCACAGATACAGCATAAAGGTTAATCTTACCCCAGTGATGCATATGCCATATCACTTTTCAAAATTATCAGAGTTGCATTCCCCCAAAGTAAAGTGTTTTCACTTTTTACATGTTACATGAGACACAGAAACATAGTTAAAAAAAATATAATTACTTACAGTGCCACTGAGCAAATCTTTGAGGTAAGTATAGAAGTAAACAAGGCCCTGATTACCACCAGGGTTATAAACTGTGCAGTGAGGCTCTGTCAAAAGCAAGGCAGGAAAAGTCACTCAAATGGCAATGCCCATTGAACTGCAAGACCGAGTTAATTCAAACATCATGAATTCTTATTAAAAGAAAGCATTTCTTTGTCTTGGGAGGTGGAGGAGAAGCTGATGGAAAGGGAGTATCTTACAAACAACAGCAGTACATAGAGAAGATGTTTACCTATGTTTTTTGGAGTAATTTTAGCAATGCTACTGTTGAATAGACCATATTCAGAAATTATGCTGGGAAAGGTAACAAAACCAAACATCAGGATAAAAATTATAAAATTCAGCAGGACCAGAAAACGCAGGAAAGAGAAGTAGGACTGGATGCCAGTGCCAAATTTCCCTAGGAATAAAAGAAACATGGACAACTCATTAAGACAATACATTCATTGAAAATACAGAATGAGCATATTATCATTTCAGTTACATTGAGTTAACTGATGGAACATTACTAAACCTAATTTTAAGTACTGAAGGTTTTTAGCAATACAACTGAAATGGAAACGTGACTTTTTAATAATTTTCTCCAATATACGTCCTTCTACCTCCTCATGGATTTTATATCAGCAAAAATAAGGGAAGCAGGTGACTTCTTAAACATAGAGAGTCATATCTGAAGCTACACTCTCGTATCTAAAACTACCAATAACAGAATCAACTTTAAAGAGGACAAATCAACATCAGAGAGTAAATACCTTCTATGCTGTGAATATCATGTTGCCAAAGCTTCAGGTAAGACGACAACTCCTTGACTTCATTGACAGCTTTCTTCAATGATTTAATGGTATTTCTTCTCCACTTCTTCCATCTAGGTAAACGTTTTATCTCCTCCTTCTGACAGTCCCTAAGAATCAAGAAAAGCAGCTACTGAGCACACGAAATACTTGTTCCCTACCTCTAACAGGGCCCAGCACAACAGAACCTGCTTGCAGCCTTCAGAGGGGTAACATCATGCGACATGTCCCGTCTGTTCCTCCTGGTAAGTGACATCAAGTTGATTCAAACATAGCGAGTCCTCTCAGAGAAAACACTTGCCCCTCTTCGAGGAAAAGAAAAAAAAAAAAACCAAACCAACTGAAAATAGCACAGCACACAAAAAATATGTAGCTGAACTTCCTGGGGCGATCTCAGGGAAGTGGCCGTTAATGATTTCTTACTTACAAATGCTGGAAAAGAAGATTCTTTCCTCAAAACGTCATACTTGAGCAACTTCATCAAGAAGTTCTTAAAAAAAAATTCTCTAAAATATTTAGCTTTTCTCTTTTAATGTATAAATGCAGTTGTTCAAAATAGAAAATTACTCTATTTTTGTGGAAAATTCACAGATCTCAAAATGAGAATGAAATGTCAAAATATGTTGGGGTGAAAAAGTAGGAAAAAAGAGAGCAAACTAAAAAGAGATTTAAATATTTAATTTAGATTTTGTAATTCTAACTTTTACATCACATTCCAGTACATAATAGAAAATAAATATTACAAAATTTATTCATGTTAATTATTCAGTTTTTATAGCATATTTTAAAATTCACTGGACAGCGCCAACTCAATGAATTTGAGAAAGTATTTCTTTGCCAACCTGTGCGTGGGTGTGCTGTTCTAACAATAAGCTGCAAACAGTCATGAAGATGGGCCACAATCAATCTGCAATTTTTAATCACTTCTCACAAATTTTCATACTATATGCATACATTTGCATTTTAAGAATTGCTGCGTGGCGAGCGACAGCACCGAGGAGAATTCTGAGTAGCTCTGAGTTTGTGTTTTGTTTTTTTCTTTTAAGAAACCTTAAAACCAGACAAAACTCCCCAGAAACACAGCTTCAAGGTTGGCTTGTATGCAGCAAATGCTGTTCCAGCCTCTGATGCCACTGAAGAAGGGCAGCAGTAAAGTACCCACAAGGGCACCGTGCTGGAGCAAAAGACAAAGGTTTCAATTTTAAAAGACTGTGTAGACAACCCCACTTGGGTGCCTAAATGACTCACTGCCAACATGACACCACGGCCGTGTGTGCTGTACGTTGACCAAGTTTCCACATCCTTCTTAGCTGAAAGTAAAAAAAGCATTTTGGCAGAAAGCTGAATTAAACCCTCGATATGACAACGAAGCAGGCAGCAGCTGACCTCACCTTTAAGTGCAAATACAGCCACTTTCAAAAAAGTTCATTTTGTAGAAACTAGAGGCTGTAGTGTTTGAAACAGACACTTGGGAGAACTCTCTGGCCCATGTTTTGTCTGCATTTTAAATAGAGACGTGGGCTGCATTTTCGTCTGTGTTACAGAAGTTGAGTGTTCAGCTTTCAGGGCATTTACATCAAGCATTTTGCGTTGGCAGCTGCTGCACGATAGGCACAGATCACAGACCCGCAGAAGTGCCAAGAAACTCCACCAGAATCTCTCAGCACTAAAACATTTCAACAGGCTCGGGACATCCCAGCTCTGTGCCTAACGCACACCATGGCCACAGGAATTAAATTTCCTTTTCTTGAAGGACTGAGCTCTAGACACTGAACTTCAAGTAAAAATTCAGTGTATCAAGCACTTTCCTTAACCACGACCTTCTGCTGTGCCCTCTGTAAAGGCTGTAGGGTTAAACTCCAGGGCCAGAATGTAACCCACTTCTCACCCCTCTTGCAAGCAAGTAACTCTTGTTCTCTGCTGACACCAGATATTACTTGTACTTTCTCCTCTCTCCCGGTTCATAAACAGAACTACAAAGTACCCAGTTTAAAGGTGCAGCTGTTTCCTGACAACGTGAAAACACATCCTGTGTCCTCCCTCCCTCCGCAGAGGAGCTTTCAGCCCGGTAGCAAGACAAGAGACAACAAGCCGAGAAACACAGGCGGGGCTAAGCGAGCTCTGCAGTGCCGAGCCCTCACCCCAAACCCTGCTGGTGCTGCCATCAGGGGGGCAGGAACAGCCCACAGCTCACAGCAAAGAGAAACTTAAAAAGGGATACGGGGCAAAAAAAAACACAAACAACCAAAACCAAAACAAAAACCCTAGAAGAAATTATCCTGGAAAGCTTCACCTGTATTGTACCACACGAGAGAGAGCTCAATGTATTTTGGAAGAACTGCTGAGAAGGCTCAAGAGCCGCAGCACTGGCACAGCGGGGAGGGGGCTGCTGATGCCAAATAAACCTCAGTGACCACTAAAAGCACAAACCCTCCAGTTAAAAAGAGGAGGCCAGTGAGAAATGCATTTAGCTGCTGGAGGTAATTCCTAATTTTGGCTCATTTTCCCGACTTCAACCCATTCCTCCTGCTGTCCGCTACTCCCTCACGCCAGCCAGGAGCTCGGGCAGCCGGAGGTGCCAGAGGGAGCCGGTCCCGTTTTGGCGGGAGTACCCGAGCAGCTTCTCGCCCAAACCACCAAACTGATACAGACGAACCCAATTCTGCTTCAGCCTTCCAGCGCACCTAAGGAAAAAGTAATTAAAAAGAAAAAAAAATAAATAGAAAGTGTAAAGACTAACCTTAATCTCCTCTTCTCCGCGATGCTCAAGGGGAATTCTCTGGCAGGGCGAGCCCCCAGCTCGCCGTCCTCTTGCTGCGGCCCCGGGGCATTGCGCAGCCGGAGCCCCGCGGGGCCCCGCTCCTGGCCGCCCCCGGCCGCTCCTCTCCTCCTCCTCGCCGATCTGTAGCTGGGCAGCTCCTGCAGGAACCCCGCTCCCAGCGCCTCCTCGGCCAGAACGGCCCCGCCGGTGGGTGCTCCCTCTCCGCCGTCCGCGGCGGCGCCGAACCCGCTCATGCCTGCGCGGAGCGGGAAGGAGCCGTCGGTGCTGCCGTTTCCGGGCGTTCGGCAGCCGGTGGAGGTGAGGGGCGGGGGCGACGCTCCCCGACGGGGCCAGCTCGGTCGCAGGGGGGCGCCCGCCGCTCCCCTCGGGCCGCGGCGACACCCACCGGCGCCGAGACCGGGCCCGGGCCCGGTCTCGGCGCCGGTGGGCGTCGCCGCGGCCCGAGGGGAGTGGTTGTTGTCCCCAGTCTTTCAGTAAAGAAACTTTAAAAATAACTCGTCATTAGGTTTCGAGATGCTGAGTCAGGTATAAATGAGGTCTTATCTCACCTGCGTGTCCTCAGCTCACACGTGTGCTTTTCGAATTGCTTTATTAAGCAATAAAATAATCTACGTGGGTAGCCGCTTGTCGTAAGAAATCCATAAATGTTATTGATAAAAATGTAGCTTCTCAAAGTAGTTTGGACGTACGGATTTATGATCGCTAAGTGCCTGTATGACTGGCAAAGGAGAAAGGTATATCTTAAGGGGAATTTTGAAGTAGAGACACATGGAATCAAAGCATAGGAACTTCCTTATTGCACTGAACAACTTTAAAAAACCCAAACAAACTCAAGCATTTCATAGGTGTTCTTGCCTTCATACTGGTAGACTGCTCTAAAAAATAACTGATATGGTTTTTAGTTATTTTTCCATGAGAATAAGCTCTAACGTGCCCTCATCCTTCAAAAGGTCATTCCGGAGGCCAGCACAAGAAGGCAGGAATTCAAGCTTCTTCTTTTTTCCCCTTCTTTTGGTCCATCTAGAAGATGATTTTCCCAGGTGGGACGTTTTGTACAGCAAAGGCTGGTGCTGTATGACTGAGTGCTGCCCTCCCGAGAGGCTGGGCTGTACTCCAGCCTCACTGCACACAGGATCAGCTTGTTTGTAAGAGAGCTGGACGTGCTGGTGAAACCCCTTCACACCGGTGATTTTGGTTCCTCGGCTGGGCACCGCACTTCATGGGCTTCGTTTGAACAGCTTTCAGTCCATGATTCCTGAAAACTCGGGAAACCCCTCGGCTGCACTCCTGAGAAGTTGTTCAGCGTTGCTCTGCGTTCGTGCCAAGTGTGTGACTGTTATGTCAGATACAAACATGTATTTCATCACCAGAGCCCAACCAACCCTTGTGTTGGTTCCTTGAAGCCAGCCAAGTGCGGGCTCTGCCTTTGGATGCAAACACAGAGCAGGGCCTGTTCTGCCTTGAACAGGGACACTTCCGATGTAGGATTTCCCTACGGGTGTCATCCAGGGTATCACTTTTGCTTTTTATTTATGTTCTTTTTCTTACTGCTAAGAATACAAAGAAGAAAGGTAATGCACTTGCTGATTAATTAGATTATTTCTGAAACTGTGTGTGCTAGAAAAGTACTGGGTTAATGACCCCATGAGAACAAATTTAAATAAAGATTGGAGGAATTGAAACAAGATTGCCTTCGCCAGGAGTTTTGTGAGAACATTCTCTATGCTTTTTTTTTTTTTAGTTGAGAAAGCTTTTTAGACACTTGGCAATGTTTCAGTAAATTTTATGGATCACAGCAATCCCAGGCAGGAAAACAGGAAGACGGGCATCTGAGGAGGAGAGAATGGCTGATTCCGTCAGAGGCCCACAGTCACACGCAGGGAGTGTGGTAGGTTTCTGTTGTGCATTATTTGTCCAACGTACCTTATTCACAAAAGCAGCGGTTTTCAGTCCGTGCTGAGCATGAAAACCAGTGTCCCGTACCGTTTTCTGTGGTGTTGGAGATCCATCCATACGTTTAGTAACACCATGTGTTGGCAAAACTCTTTTGCATGGTTCCTCTTCATAAAGCCACAGCTCAAAACCACTTCTAAACATTCAGGGAAGTTCAGAGTAATTTTTTTTTTTTATTTGGGGGCATCTTATGTTTGACTACCCCCACGCTTTGCCCTGTGGCCAGTGCAGTATGCACGCAGCTCCTGGATCAGTACAAGAGATCTGCACACAGGTCCTCTGCGGTCATGCCAGGAATGTTCCTTTGGGCAAGATGTAACATTAAAGTAGTACTAGAAAACTTCACTTAAGTCTATGTCGAATGTTTCTGGTATGGGATAGACGTGCTTTACCTAGTTTAGGAACTGGAAAAGCGCTAGCCATTTGGTAAAAGTGATTCTCAGCCATTACAACAGCACAGATTCTGAACACAGAGCAGTTTGATTTATTACCCCACTGGCTAATGAGGGTGCCTTTAATCCAAAGGTTGATAGGAGTGTTTTTCATTTGTGGTGGGTTTTGTTTTGTTTTGTTTTCTAATCTTGCTGTCCAGAGAAGTTACTTAGGAATAGTTGCTGGAAGTTGTAAGCTGCATGTTTTTCTGGGGAGACAAAGCATGTCACAACAGAGTAACAAGCTATGTTAACACAAAAGTGGCTGAGGTTCTACAGTTTTGTACAGTATTACTACAAATGAAAAAAGTAATGGGCAGAGCACAGGTCTGGGACAGTAGAGCCAGTCTTGCCCTTACTCTGTTTCCCTTTTCACCTGTGCCTGTGCTGGTGGTGGCTGTTTGGCCTCACGTTCAGTTTGAGGATGCTTTTCTCTGCGGAGGACACCAGGAGCCCTTGGGAAAGGCACTGGGCACCAGCCTGGAGGTGACTGTTGTGTAGTGGGTGCACTGGGGTAACCCTCCAGTCCAGCCAGCAGCATCCAGCTGCTGCAGGGAAGTTGAGGTAATGGAGGCCTCCCTGCTGAGCTGCTTTCAGACAAAAATTTCTGCCAGAAGCACCACCCCAGGTCTCTGCCTGGTGCTCAGCTGTAGCTTAGTCCAGTCCATCATTTTGTTCATGTCTGCTTCAAAGGAAGACATGGAAGGAGAGGAGGAAGGCAAGAAAAATCAGTATCTCTGTGTCACACTAAAGGAGAAGTTCCGCATGGTCCCTACAGAGTATGAGAAGATGGGGCTGATATTAAATTCTCCATGTGGGAGCTGCTAATTACTGTGCCCGTATTAGCATAAACTATTTTTTTCACTTCTAGACGAGCCTTCCCGTAATAGAAATAAAAATACGTGAGGTCAAGAATGTTCTTTATCTCTGCTCTGCAAATGATTAAACGAAAAATAAAGGTAACGCATCATGTATTGGAAAATCATTTATCTCTGTCCTTTTATTGTGGTGTTATTGCGATCCAGGCAAAACCAAAGCACGTTTTAATTCACGGATGGAAGGGGACTGAATATTTTGGAGATCACGCAGAAATAAAGCAACGTGTCCTGCGGCAGGTAACACGAAACGGATCTCTTCTAGTTTTCCTGTTGCTCTTCGGGACGCCAGAGCGGGACTTGAGCTCCCCCTGCCCGGGGGGTTGCGGTTCCGCGCACATCCCCTTCGCGGGCAAGGGAAGCGAGGCGGAGGCGGGACCTGGGCACCGGGAGGAGCCAGCCGGGGCCGGGAGCCGTCTCCCCACCTGAGGCCGGGCAGCCTCTCCCGCAGGCGGGCGGGCAGGTAAGGGGCCGGGGGTCTCTGGGGTTTGGGGCGACGGCAGGAGCGCTCGCTACCGCGGCTCTGCGGTCTTAGCAGCGTCGGTCGGGCCGGGGGCCGGAGTTTGCGGGGCCCCGGGCGGGCTCCGCAGCGGCTGCCCGCCGGCGGGGCTGGAAGGAGCCTGGCGCGGAGGGCGCTGCCTGACCGGCGGCTGCAGTCGGCTGATGCTCTGTGTTTAGAGCCACAGGCTGGTGGGGCCGGGCTGCAGGCGTGCTCAGGGATGTGCCCGAGAGCTCAGTGACCCCGGAGCGGTGCCTGAGCTCGGCGAGAGCCCCTGCGCGGCTGCTCCCGGCTCTGGCTGCCCGCAGCCACACACCAGCTTCCCTCGGCTTCGGCGGGAGGGGCATTGACAGCCGCGTCCCTCCCCGATGGCCGTGGCCGCTGTGCCACGCTTCAGGCTGCGCAGCCCTGCGGGGTCCCCGGGTGGCAGCGCGACAGCCCCCGCTCGGGCGGAGCTGCGCGCAGGAGGCGCTGGCTGGCGCGGGGGGGCGGTGCTGCAGCTGCCACGGAGCAGGTTGTAAATTTTGCGTGTAACGGGAAGCCACAAGTACTTTTGCATTAGGCAGGTGGGAAACATCTCATGTTTAAGTATTCATATTCTTTGCGGTCATTCTGTCACTCCCTCAAAACATACAGGCTTCCTATTTAAATACTACTCTCTTTTTCTTCATTATCAGCATTACTTTTATTTTTTTCCTTTATGCCCTAACCTACAAAGGTTGAAACGTTTCCATGAATAAGATCAAATACACATCTAAAAGCCAAATCTTTACCTCCAAAATTTTATTGCTCCGTCTCTATCCTTTAGTAACACTAGTACCTCTGCTGAGCAGCGTAGCTGGAATGGCACCTGTTCTGGGCTGATATGTTAGTACTCCACCCAAAGCAGCTAATGTCACGTTTCTGGTGTGTTTTTTTTTCCCCAGAGTAAGCTTGTGGGGAGGACTTTTATTCTTGCCATGAAGGCGATGCAGCGGTGAGGTGGTGTGGTATGTCTGTACAGGCTGACATATCAGGAACTAGTACTCTTATGGGGTTGCCTCCGCTCATATTTTTGTGAAAAAGCCTCTAATTGTGGCTTGTGTAATCCATAGCGCATGTATGTTCATTGCAGAGTAGAACCCTAATGTACTAACATGTTACACTGCATTTTAATATAGCTACATTTTGGCTGGAAAAAAAAAGTACTTAGTTTATGTGAAATTATTTGTGCAATAATTTGAAAACTGCATTTAAGGATTTTGGAGTTAGGAGAAACCTGGGATAAAGCTGATTCTCTTTTCTTCTGACTGGTTCTCCCCAGCCGTTTTCTAGCTTCTTAGGTGATTAGCCAGCATATTGTGAATAGCTTTTGTTTTCCCTCAGGGTCATCTTACATGCAGCTTGTGCAAATAGTAATGAGATGACAATATCCTAGCAGGAAGTTAAGCTAGAAATTGCAAGCAGAACAATGCCCTTTTTGTACTTCAACAACACTGTGTATCTTTCAAACCCCATTTATTTCTAAAATAACCATATGTGTAGTTTTCATAAGCTTTTCCAGTTGAACTTGTGAATGAGACTCCTGAAACTGATACTGCTCATTAAAGTGTAATTTGAAGGTTGCATTCAAACTGGATAAGTATCCATTGCAAGTATAGAATAAACAAAGCTTTCTTTTAAGACGATACATTAGAAGTATTCTAGGAAATAGTATCTCATGCCTCTAACACATCTGCTGTGATAGGCTGCCTTTCCACTAAAAGCAGAAAAAAATTCCAAACAGGTACTCAAAAAATCCCTTTTTTTCCTTTTTTTTCTTTTTTTTTTTTTTTGTAACCAGTGATTTCCTTCAAATACAAGTAGCTGCTGATGTTGGTTAATCGACTTAAAAAACTTGTTCGGCAATGCAAGATCTGCAGTTTGAGAAATTTGGTTACAAGGCTCACTTGCACTGATAGGAGGCGATTCTTACCTTCAGGATCTTTTCCCCCCGTGATTTAACTATGCATTGTAACAATTTTTTTGATGTTTCAGGAGCATGTTTGCAATGAAGGTGTCTAAACTCAGGTGAGGTGGAGTCTCCTTCCTGAGACGCCACAAGCACAGCGCAGCTGGCAGACCTTCTCAAAAAGCTTTGTCCAAGCAGTCACAGGAGACAGAAGGGGTCTGACTTGCAAAGAAAGTGAACAGGATGACAATATTGTACCCGTGCTATATTTTGGGTGGAGGAAGAAGTTAAAAGAGGAGTGTTAGATGGAAAGCTGAGGGCAGGGATAGTCCAACAGTAGGATGTTCCCCGTGTCAGACAGACGCTGTTCTGCAGCTTACGCCAGCTCGGCTGCTCTCTGTGTGCCGTGCTCCCCAGGGAGGGCTAGGGGTTTGGGAGGATGTGCTCTCAATTCCAGCAGGTCACTTTGCGCTGCAGGGTTAGGAAGGACCTTCCTTTGCGAGCTGGAGATCCAGCAAGCTGTTGGGAGAGACAGCAGCATTGCGGTGGCCTTGGGGATGCTGCCACTCACTCCTTTTCCTTCCTGATTTGGTTGTCTGTCCGTCGCTGGTGCAGTAGTAAGCAGATGAGTCTTTAGTGCTGCCATCTCATCTTTCACCAGGAAGAGCTTTTTAGCGGAGGCAAGATTTACATTGCTGGAATTGACTGAAGGTCTAAAATAACAAAGATGACATTGGCTCCTGCAACTGAGCCAGCTGACATCAATAAAAACAGTATGAGGTGGTGTTTGTCAGCACAGACTGGGTACTTTGGCAATTACGTAAAAAGTAAGTGACTTTCGGCTCCGTGTATGATTCACGCTTGTTTAATTGTTAATACGTTAGTTAAAGATCATGTTTTCTTGAGTGTGGTGTTTGATTAGCATCAGTTCACAGGCTCTTTAGACTTTTGTGAGAGGCTTTCCTGGTTTGTTGCAGCAGTGTTGAAACTGCTGGGATTGAGAGAGCGGAAGAGTAGCAGTCAGTACTGGAGCCTAGCTGCTGATGCAGAGTGTAATCTAATTTTAACTCGTCTGTCTCTCAAACTCACTTTTTGTTTCCAGAAACCAATCTGATTTTTTTTTTTTGGATATGAAGCTGTGTGGAGCGTGTTAAATAGGACAGGGATTCATTAATAAAAATAACACGGGTAACAGTGAAGCCCTGTCCAGTCATACTCTACAAAACTAAAAGATATTTATGGAAATAGAGCACATTCAACCTTCTGAATCAGTTCTATTCCTTGAGTTCTATTCCTGTCATTGAACATTTTTAAGTCAATTATGCTGTAGTTCTGGGACTTACTAAGTAAACTTGGAGTTTACTTTACTGAGGGTTTACAGGTACAGGGCTTGAAGGTCTAAGTGGTTTTCTGGAATGTGATACCAGGATAAAGTGCTATGTTAGCAAGACATTCATGTTTGATTTATATTCTAAATGAGAATTGGTGTCTGTAGCAGAGAATTACCTGTACAGGAATGGATGAAACTAACCTGCAAAATTTTAAGGCTGTTGGTCTGTGACGTGAAGACTTTTGTTTTTCTGGGAAATGATCCAGAAGCTTGAGTGTGCACCGCTTGGAGTTTCCTCTATTGAATGATTTAAGCAGAGAGCACTCATTCTCCACCTGTCTTATAACTTGTATACATGTCAGGGATTATTAAACATACTAATCTTAAATCCTTCTGTTATCCAGAGGAACACAAGATTTGTCTGGTTGCTGGTTGAAATCCAAAATGTTGTCCAACAAATGAACACCACTCAACAAAGGGAAGATTTGTAAAGCTTCTGCTTTTTGTCTTTCACAAATAACCTTTGTTCTCCAGCTCTCTTTTTCTTTTTTTTTTTCTCCTTTTGGAAAATAACATTTTAAGGAGAAAACGATGTCTTAGCTTTTCGTGAAGTTACTGTTTACTGCATCCCATCATAGGTCGAAAAGAAGGAAGAGATGGTTTAGCTTGAATGTTACGTGCTTCAGGTTCTTTCCAATGAACTAGGTCTGGTCTGACATTTATAAACTGCCAGTCCATCAAACCCCAAACCAAACCTGTAATGTAGACATCTGATATGATAAGAAGAGTTTCTCATGATCTGTGGGCTTGGGCTGGAGGAAGTGGGTGGACTGGCGTGCGACCTGCGCACCCGCAGCCTCTGTGCCCGTGCACAGCTCCAGCCCACCCCACAGCCCGTGCTATCAGGTAGCACAGTAAGCTTTGAGTAACTGTAGCCCCAGCCAAGAAACCTGGGTTGTCCATGTCCTTCCTCATTCCACATACCTCAAGGTTTGGGATCTAATGCTCTCAGGTAGCAAGAGAAAAATCTGTTTTTTTCAGGAAGGAAATGCGAAGATTTGGACTTGCCTTGGTGTACATGGGGAATTTATTTAAAATCCTTAAAACTTTGGGAGTGGACAAAGACCAGAATGGCTTCAGGTGCTGGATTCAGTGTTAGACTGTAAATGTCCCTGTGGATTTTCATAGAAATTTTGGCATAAAGCACATCTTGAGACTTGAAGGAAATAAAGTGGATAATGATGGAATCAACAGGCAATCTGTCTTGGCTTTACGTGAGTGCTTTAGCAAGCTTCTATGGATATGCCTAGAGCCAAGTAACAATGTGCAATACCTGAGAATCTCGTTCTGTTTCTGTAGGTGTGAAATTTTTGCCTGAAAAAAAACTCAAGTTGCACCTAGGGGAGACTGTGATTCAAGTTTCCTGCTGGCAGTAATCACATTCCACTGCTTACAGGAAGGTTGGGTGACGCACTGTGTTACCTGTCATGTTTTTTTACTGAATGTTTGCTGAAGACTTGGGCCTCAGCACACTTCGTCATGCTGTAATAAAAATGTAGATATTATTCTGATTAAAAGGTAGGACTTTGAATTCTATCAGCCACCTGCATTTATGTGCAGTCAGACTGCGAAACCTGGGCAGTGTTTTACAACTGTGCATCACGCTGCAAGATTTTAGGCAGCTTTCCAAGGTCTTTAGGTGTGTAAATGGTTCAATAATAATTTAAGAGCTTCTTGTGCCAAAACAAGAAGATTTTGACAAACCTGAAACTAGACACTGCAGTTACGCATTTTGAAGATACTTCTCTTCGTGTGATACTTCCTTCTACTACGGTAGAAATCACAAATAAAAACCACTGCAGCCAGACAAGTTGGTTGAGATTGTTGCTAAAAATTGCTTCCTTTTTAATTCTGAGACTGACTTGATTAATCACAAGAAGTGCCTGTTTAATTTGGATTCTGTTTTTCTAGTATAACGTTCCCTTTTCACTGACTTACCTGACTTCTGTTGTTAAACTCTGACCAAGTCTGGTTTCGTTAAGACTAAAATGGAGCACTCGGTGAGAAATAAAGGTAAAACTAAACCCATTTATAGGATTGAGACATTAAGCCATTAGAAGAGCCCTCATTAAGAGTGGGTCCCTAAATGATGTCCCTGCACACAGCAGTGTCTCTTGTTCACAACTAAAGCTTAGAGATGCTCCTGCTAATAAGGACGTGGGCAAACTTCACCTCCTCTTGGGTTTTTGGTACTCAGAAAAAATTGGCTTTTCAAGTATAAGAAGGAAAGAGAGTAGTTGTTTTCTTTGTAGTATTTCAACGTACTTCTAAAACCTCTCTTCTTTGTCAGTTTTGGGGAAGACTTCACGTGGCACGCCAGTTCCTTAGTTTTGTAGAGAGCTGACTATAGAGAAGTATTAGTTCCTATTTTACCTGCAACCTCTGGTGGACCATAATTTTCCCGTGATAAATAGCACTAAGTTAGAACTACTTCCAATTTATATTTTTTTGTTATTTGTTAAGAGAGTGGAAAATCTTTCAACTAAGATTCTAAAATGAAGTTCGTTGGTTTCCATTCTGTGTGTACATGCATCTGTTTTCAGTCAGGTCTGTAATCAGTCTTCCCATGAACACACCAATGAAGCACTAGAGACAAAAATAAGGAAGATTTCATCCCTCAAACTACGGACTTGTCATGTCTTATCATTACAATGAAGCCTTTGAAAATCCAGACTACCACTTCTCAGAGACTCTGGAAATTGATAGAAGGTGAGTTTATTTAATTTTGCTGTTATGATTGTGCCATAAAATATTAAATTCTCTATCTGTATGCAGGAGAACCTTTTTCTCCAGAGTTTGGGTTCGTGGAATTCTTTTAATCCCTCCTTTATGCTTGCATTCTCAGACACAAGTTTCTAAAGCTGTTATCAGGAATGCGGTATCTGAGAGAAATGGCATGATGAATTTATCAGTTCAATGTGTTTTAGGATTTATGGCATAATGTCTTGGGTATCTTTTAGTTCTAGTAATTTTCACAATGTGCTATAATCTTGGATGTCCTTATTTTCCAAGCAGTTGATCCTGTTTGGGTAGAGTCCAAGCTAACTTCAGTTGGAGAAAAATTGTTATCTTTCTAATTGACTTGATGACCAAATCAGAATTATGATGTTGGAGTTCTAAATACCAAATGCTCCTGAGTATCAGAGTTTGTTTCACAATGCACTCAGATTTGGTGATAATAGGTAACAATTTATTAAGGTTATCTACTGAGAGTTTCTGTGGCACTCAGGGCTTTCCTTTTTTGTTGCTCACACAGGAGAAGTTCTCAGAGGAGTGTGTTCTCTCACCAAACCCGTTATGACTCCTCACCGCTTCGTTCCTACAGAGAGCACAGTGGAACAGAACAGAGTTACCCTCTGGCCATACCAATGGCCTCCGTGAGACACGGCTCTGAGTACAGTGAAGGTTTACCAAGAGCAAACATCCTAAGCAGAAGTCCATATGCAAATTCCACAGGTCTGTAATTTCTCATATGAATGACTTACAGAAACACCAAAATAAATAACAGCTTACTCTGTCCTGCAGCTCTGGAAAGCTCAACTCTGTATGTATTTGTATGTGGTGGCAGTGGAGGTTTTTTTTCGTCTTCTCCTAGAATTAGTTCAGGTGCTTTATTAACAGATCCATGGGCTGTCTGTTGTATTAACAAATCAGTAAATACTGACTTGCAAGGCCTGCATAAGTTGTTGAGTACTAGGATGTACGTTGAAGTGGGATGTGGGAGTTTTGTTAATGGGATATATTGGTGTGTTTGCAGTAGAGCTGCATTTAGTCAATAGGACTGATGTTCGGTGTGTGTAAACAACCCACAGCAATATAGAACTTTCTGTATGATTCTGATTCCCTTCAACAGATAATCCTTCCTTTGAGCCTGAGCCAGAACTGCCGTACAGTTCACCTTCTACCTTCCAGCTGCTGGATCGCCCCTATACCCATAGAATGTCCAGCGTGTCAGAAGGTAGGACATGAAGACTGTGGTGCCTCAGAATATTGCCTGTCAGTCTCATCCTAATAAATATTTAAAAGCCTTCTGGTTCAGGCATGACATTTTCGTGTGAGAAAAGAAATTGTAAAACATACACTCTCTTTTAGTATCCTACATCGTTGTAGCTGAAATTTTCAATATCTTTCTGAAGGCGATGATCTTTTTCTTGAGCAATGAAGGCTACGATACCTGCCCGTTTTAACCCAAACTCGCTGAAAGTGGGTCAACGTAAAACAAACTTACACAGTTATCTGAAGAGACTCGTTGTAGGAGGAAATAGGGAGGTGGGTGGGATGTATTTTTGAGATTGTGAGTTTTTCGCTAGGTTGTCTCCATATGAATTCTAGACTAAAATAGCAGTTAGAGATTTGTATTCACTAGAGTACAGAGGGTCTGGAACAGTGTAATCTGGGTTCTAGTTTAAGCTGGTTAGCATAGTAGCTCATTGTTCATGTTCTGGGTAGGAACTGTTCTTCCCATATAGTGTAATTTTTCTGTTACAGTCAGTTTGGTTCTTGTCTGCTGCTTCTGGAATGTAATTAAGAGTTCTTTTCTGGAACTGTTACCTAAATGCATTGAAAGAACTATCTCACTGTGCCCTGAAAACGAGGGGCTCTTCTTTTTTTTTTTTTTTTTCTCTTCTTCATCGTTAAGAACATGGTCTTCAAGCTAAGATCTGATTTGGCAAAATCCTGTATTCGTATTAAAACCCAATGATTTTCTCAGTACCTGGAAATGCCTCACTCCATGAATGACCATAGAAATAGGACAGTTCCAACCATTAACTGCCATGCGTGGCTTTTAATACCTGATAGGAAGGAGAGAGTGCATTTCCAGCACTACCAGCTAGGGGATAAATGTGCTGAAAGCTCAAAAATACCTCCAGTGAGGAGGCATGGATGTTTTTCTTTTTTTTCTGATTCTTTCTAATTGCTGCAGAAAAAGTTGGCTCGAAGTGGAATTGACATTGACGTTGGAGTTAGATCTGAACAGCAATTGTGGTGAAGGAGCCTGTACCAGCTGCATTAACTAACAGATGCCTTGGTTGTCTGGGGCATTCTGCACCAGAGGGTTGAGCTCAAGAGGAGGATGTAACCTTGCACAGACTGACCCTTATCCTATGGGGAAAGCAAAGCAAGGAAAGCTGTGGCTGAACTTATCTGCTTCATAGCATGAAGGCTTGTGCATTTAAGGACTGTAATCACTCTTGTTTGGGTAATTGGATAAGAATGTTGGGAGAATAGTTGCATTTTGGCCCCAGGGAAATAGGGATCTGGTGTGTATAACTTAGGCAGCATGATTGAGTATGATTCTAAAACAATCCCTCTGGAGTCAGTGGAAGGATTTTTAAAGGAAGGACCTGTCTTCTGGCAAGAAAACCTTGAATAATCAATGTGCACATTTATGAATGCATTGGATGGTGCCATTTTCTGTGCCAGCGGAAGGCTGGGCTCAGTACCTCTCTTCCAGCATGTATCCAAAAAATTACGTGGGGTCATCGAGCGTGACCAGGAAAGAAGCGAGTGGGAAAGTATATCTTTGTGTAAAGACAGTGAGATTGAAGGCTATACTTTTAAGTTGTTTCTGTGAAAGTGAAATTTTAGTTTCTTTAGTCAATTTGTCAGGAGTATCTGGACTTACTAAACAGTGCATGTTATTTAGATAACTTTATTCAGAGACACAACAGAAGACCACCTGATGAGATCTTCGTGAGTTCTAGCCTGTCTGAAGCGGATCCAGCGTGCGAAGAAGGTAGGAATTTAGATAAGTGATTCAATATCAAATAGCATCGTGCACAAGGATGGTGCGGTGATACTGGGCTTGGCTTGTCACCAGAATTGCATGTGTGGTCTGTCTGTGATTATGGGAACAACGTGGTTTTGTGTTAATCCTAGCGATTAATCTTTTACACTCCACTAGCACACTAAAATCTTGTGATAAACGAAGCACAGTGTGGTGTGAATATGTGCTAAATTATAAAAAGAGAAGCAAAACCCTTTATTAGATTTTGTGTGACCAGCTGATGGATTGTTTTCAGCCACCATGTCTGGAATTAGCATCAAATTCCAGCTATGCAAAACCAGCCTGATTGTCAAGTAATACAGTTCTATTTCATAGGCAGTGCTAAGCTTGGGCACTAACATCAACTAAAAATATAGAATAAGTAAAGCAAAGGTTTAGCTTTCAAGTCACGGTGTCGCATCACAGAGTATCAAATAGCGATCAAGCAATAGGCCAGGATCTTGGAATTTGTCAGTATTTTGTTTTCCTTTGTATTGCAGCTCTTTGTGGTAACATTAAACAAGAATCAGACAAGTGATACTTACTTTTTAACATTTATTGTACTGCTTACTTCCACCTCTGATAGAGTACTGTTGGAGCTGAGGATGTTCTGGGGAGTATTATTAAGTCTCAGATATTGCCACAGATTCATAGCAGTGGAAATGGGGAATGTTGTTATATCCATTTCAGTTTTTATATAAGAATTACTAATTATACCAAAATTTGGATTTTTCAGAGAAAAAGTTAGTTGGAAATCTTGCAAGTATGTCCACCAGTGAAAGAATTAAAGCAATCCAGAAGATGCCAGAGAACATGGAAAAAAAGAGAGAGATCAGGTAAAAATAAAAGCTTGTCTGTTCAGTTTTACAAACACTATACTTTCAACAGCTAGCTATCGGGTGTGGGTGTTTGCCACCTTCTCAGCTTTGGTTTGTTACTTGAGAGAACTGAAAGTACTTTTTAATGCACTTTTCAAAAGTTAACATCTTGCAAGGGAAAATAATTTAAAGATGGTTTATTGTCCTTTCTCTGGAGAAGAGTCTCTCATGGCAATATAAAACAGAATGTCAAGGCCTCGAGATTTGATTATGAATGATGACTTGTGATTTCTTTTCAAAGGAAACTTGGATGTTGGCCATGGAAAATGGAGAAGAGACCACATGGTCTCAAACATCCTTTTGTCCCCTCACAGCATATATTTAAATTTTGTTCCCAGAGTTAGTGGAGGAGTTAGAACATACTATCGTAGCAAGAGCCGTGGTATCAGTTAACAGAAAAAGAAACAGCAGAACTCTTTTTTCCTTAACTCTGTTCATGTGCACAAGTGTGAAACTGTATTTGCAGCAGCTGCTTTGGCTTCTTGTTTTGATTATAATCCGTATTATGATGTTTGTCACCTCTGTCTTGCTCTTCCATAGGAATAAAGTCCTTAAAGAAATAACAAAAAAATCAAGGCACCGCGGTACTCGACTTCCCTGGTGCACACAGTGTCTGCAGGAAGCAGTGGTGGTAAGTGTCAGGAGCTTCTGTCAGTCACAGCAGAGTAACCCCTGTAGCTGCAGTGTCATCACTGACACCAGAGGTGTCTGGTATCTTGCTTTGTGTTACTTACCAAAGAACCAGTCAGTTGGTGCAGGGTTCATTAATAATGACCTGCGTTACAGTAGTACTTTGGAATGCCAGGTAAGCATCTTACAGTGTGTGTGGCGAGGGGAGTCTGTTCTTGTCATCAAAATGGAACTGTAAAAAATGTGAGGCTGTCTTATGTGAATTTGAGTTCTGTTTAATACTGCTTGCTGAGATTCATCTCTCTCTCCTCTTTTGCACTTCAGTCATTTCGGCGATTTGGAAATAGCCTGTCAGAATATTTTCACCTACTGTGGTTTTGGCACAAGACTCTGAAGATCATTGGTGCTGAGTTTGGAACAAGTGTTCTTTCTTATTTTATTTTCTTGAAGTGGCTGCTAACTTTCAACATCTTCTCATTCCTCATAAACTTCAGTTTCATCGCAATCCCTCAGTTTTTTGCAGGAGAACCAAATAACCTTTCATTCACGGGTCTGGAGCTGATCACTGGAGCTGTAAGTATGTGAAAACAGATTTGTATTAGTTTTGTGTGCAACAGATCTACTTTAAAAACTCAGGAAAGAGTAAAAAAGTATTTCTTCTCAATAGGCAGAGTTAGAATTTTACGTGACTAGAAGCAGTATTTACTACGTATTTGAAAAAGAGGCTGCAACAAACATTGACTCAGAGTGAGACGAGTGGAACTCGTGGTGCAGTTGTCTCACTGCAAATGATTGCTGTGCTCAGCAATATTTAAAGGCTTTCATCACTTCTTCAGAAAACAGTGGAAGAGACACAAAGGAAGCCAGGCCCTCCAGAGATAACTACATTAGTCTTCAGAAGAATGTTTTTCCGCTGCTAATTTTCCTCTGAAAATACAGTGCAGATTCCCACAGGTGATCCTGTGGATTTTTCTTATTTCAAAAGCTTTATTTTTCCAAGGAGCACACAGATCTTTCTGTGGCAACGCACTGAACTCTTTGAGGCCAGGAAACAGGAGTTGTAGAGATCTGTACGTTCAGGGAATAAAATAGTGGGCTGTTTTTAAAGGAAGATTTTGCACTGCCTGAACTGCTAGTATTCATCAACTAAGTGGTCTGAAAAGATGACTTACTCTTTTTTTTGGTCTCTCTTTGCTTTAAAAATAGATACCATTTTATTGTTGTTGAAGGATTTCTCTAGATAATAAGCAAGACTCTGCTCTTACTAAAGCTTAGTTGAGAAGTGGTCTTTTTAAAGAGGAAAAGTGTCGGCCTTTTCCTTCTAAAATTGCTTTTGAAGTGCTGTGTCTTGTAGTAATGCTGTTTGACTTTGCAAAGTACAGGCCCCATTGCAGGAGGTCAGCTATAACGTAGTAACTCAATGTCACATGCTTCCTTCCTGGTTCCTTCATAGCTGGTACGGTTGGTCAGTACAGACTCTAGCTCCTAAGAACGAAGCAACCAAGTGTTTCCCTCCTCAGGAGTTTTCAGAAAAGACCAAATCCTGCAGAGCTGTTGAATGCTCATGACCATCCCACATGAATCGTGGGAAGGATACGTGTCATTTATATGTCTGCAGAAGCTGTCAAAACTATGACAGATTTTAGCTGACAGAAGGAAAACAAAGGGAGGGCCTGATACGACTTCACAGTGGGGAATGAGACAGCTCCCACTTCCACTAGTTTGGCTTCAGGTGATGATGCTTCCCACCATATGCAGGTGGTAGCAAACATTCTGAATGATGTCTGTATCTTTTCAGGGTTATTTTCAACAAACAGTGCTCTACTATGGCTTTTACACCAATGCTACAATCAGTAAACCAGAGAATGGTCCACCTTACAACATGCAGCTAGCCTATATTTTCACTGTTGGAATATATTTTGTCATCTGTTTTCTTATCTTGTCGTTCAGGTAAACTACCTATATATTCTTCTTTCACTTATATTAAGGGAAAAAAAGCCACAAAACAACCCCACTCTCTCAATGGCTGGCAGAAATAATTACCTGAGTGTGTTTCTGTGAGTCTTTATTTCCAGTTCTAGGATTTAAGTAGAAGTTTCTGCTCAAAAGAGTCTCCAGAAACCAAACCTTTATTAGACAAATGGAGTACAACTGCAGAATAGTAAGGAACATGCAGGAATCTCAGTTCAAACAAATTATCCCCTTTTTGCAAGCTGTTGTTCCTAATATCTACTGGTATTGATGTGGCCTTGCAGAGGTGAAGATTGTCAGCAAAAACCAGGAGAAGGAACTGTGAGACTTGTTTCTTACATTAAAGTTTGTTTTCCACGTTGTCTTACGTGACATACTCTGAGATAGGTACAGTAGCCTTGGGACAGGGTAGAAAAACCGACAAATCTCCCTTCTTGTCCTGCTGTACAGACTTGATGTATTTCCCTATTATGCATCTCACAAACTTAACTTTCATTGCAGCACGGCAAAATCCTTCTGCAGGAACTTTATTAACCCTCATACCTACTCTGGAAATGCCAGCAAGCTTCTCTGCACTTGGGACTTCAATATAACTAATGAAAAAGCGGTGAAGCTGAAACAGAAGAGTCTCAGCACACAAATAAAGGTACAAAACACAGGAGGTGCAAAAAGGTAGAAAGGTACAAAACTAGCATGCTGGAGACTTATTTGTGCATGCACATACAGTCCTGTTCTTTACTAGACCTAAGTCTTCCCGACTGTTGAGTTTCATTTGACTTGAACTCCTGGAGCTGGGTCAGCTACTTGTTTTTCTTTTCTTTTTAAGCTACATGTAAATATTTCTATGCTTTTGTTCTCCTGAGTGAAACTCTGTGACTGTTAAATATTTGCCAAACAGAATATTTCTTCTGTTTTCCTTCCTGATATTTAATCATTTTATAAACAAAAGACAAGCTTGTAATATTATCTATGAAATGCACTGTAACTGTCAAGAGAAAAGACTTTTAGGATAGGAACACAAAGTTGTCCAGTAAATGTTCCCAGAATATTACTCTGCCCATCTTCTAGAGAAATAATCTTTCTTTTAGTGTCTCAAGTAGTTCCTTGAAACAAGTTTTGCTTTATGCTGTTGGCTAAGGAATTCTTCATTATTCATTGTTTCCTTGCAGGAAGACCTTGCTGAAGTAAACCAAGAAGTTTTAAATTTTTCTGTAACAGAGAGAGTTGTTCGTATTGTTATTCATCTTGTTTCCTGGGTTGCTTCCGTGGGGACAGCAGTAGTTGCCTGTGCTGGTGTTTACTTCCTCTCTGTTAATAACCTACAGGTAAGGACAGATTTGCAGTCTGGTTTTGAAGATGCATTTTTCCATGTGGGTGCCTTACACTGAGTGCAAGTAGTAGCCTGTTCACGACTTGGACTGTAGGGAAGCGTAGCTGTTGTTTCTGCCAGTGCAAACACAGATTCTGCTGTACCGAGGAAGTTGGTTTGCAAAGGCGCACACCATGGGGAGGGGCTATGGCAAGAGCGTAAGACCTGAGGGGTCTGAGCAAATCGCCCTCCTTGCCCCAGCAGCTGCTGCCTGAGCTCATGGCTGGCTTAGAGAATAGTGCAGCTGCTGACCTGGTAAGAAACAGCAAGAAGAAGCCTCAGCAAGATCTGCCTCTCCTTCGCTTTTAAGTCAGGGCTCTCGCCCTTGGTGCCATGTGGTGCAGGGGAAGGGGACAGGGTTGCTGTGCTGCTGGACATGGGCCCATGGAACACAATCACCTCTAACCTGAGAACACATGAAGAGCTGTGCCAAGTGTCTTCCCTGTGGACACAACTTCAGGCAGCATTTTGGTTAAGGCTCTGAGTTAGAGTTGTTTGGTTATTTTGGTTTTTGATTTGTTTTTCCTCTCTAAGCTGTTTATGAAAGGGCATAAAAATGACCTAGAGAGTCAAGCTGCTATGTTGGTGCTACCTTTTGTCACATCTCTCCTCAATGCACTCATCCCATCCTTCTACTCGTGGCTTGGACACCTGGAGAGATTTCAGAATCCTGGGCAGCAGATATATGTCACTATTGTCAGGTATTTGTTGCTACCCCCTCTAGTGCTTTTTGCCTCAAACTGCCTGGCCCTGCTTTTTGATAGCAAGCTGTGTCTAGATGGTGTGGTGGGCAATAGGGAGCAAGGGAGGAGAATTCATCTTCTCCTAAAGCTTCTTTACACTTCCCTCCATGTTTTGTTTGTCTTCTGTGAGCTTTCTGGAGCGTTACATCCCTGCATGAGGAAGGGACATGGCTTCCCTCTCAGTTAGGCACACGGTGACGCTGGGCTTCCCGAGATGCCCCCTGGGCTGTTGCCCCCGCCCCGCCAGGCAGAGGGAGGGAAGGAGGGACAGGAGTGAGCGGGTGTTACTGAGATACAGATGCCTGGAGTTACCACCACGTAACACCTGGTCCCCCTCAGACCTTTTTTCCCTGTGGAGCCCACACACCCAACCACCAGCCTGTTTAGCAGACTCGTGCCATGTTTGTCACGCCTGGCTCCCCTTCTGCCCGGACAGCAGAATAACGCTGCGCCCCAGCTCCACCCAGAGCTCCTGTTAGTCCTGGCACTCTGCCCTGCTGTTCTTGTTGTAAGAGGAGGTAACGAAGCGTAGCCAACAGTCATCCCCTCCAGTGAGCTTATGGACAAGCTGTCAGTGCAGTTATTGTTACTTTTTCCTTGTAGAAACGTCATCCTGAAAATATCAATTATTGGAATACTGTGCTACTACTGGCTTAACGTTGTGGCTGCATCAGACTCACAGGTAAAGTTTCAAAGATAGAAATCTTTGGCTTACAACACCAAGTTAGGAACCACTTTGATAAGAAGGTTGTTCCAGCAAAGAGAACTACCTCTAGTGTCTCGGAAAGCCGAATTTGCCACCCTAAAATTTGGGGGTTTTTATTAGTGTATTTAGAGAAGTGAACTGTAGGAGAAAATGAATCATCCAACCCTGGTCTCAGCTGTTCTGTAGCAGAGTTCAGTAAGAGGTCAACTATGACTAGCCAGGGTGTTCACAAATCTTTGATCTGTAGCCCAGGTTTCCGATGTATAAACATTTGGGAACAATGTTATAAATGTATGATTTTTGACTTTTAGATATGCATTTTTAATTTTTTTCTTCTACTTAAAGTGCTGGGAAACTTTGGTTGGCCAAGATGTCTACCGCTTTGTTCTAGTTGGCTTCATATTTAGTTTGCTTGGCTCTTTCTTTGGAGAGTTTTTACGAAGGTGAGTACTACTTTTCTAATTTTGTTTTTATTCATTAACCGAAGACACTGTATATTACAGCTCCTTCTTAGAAGGAGGTCAGAGCGTGTACCGTTCTACTCTCCCAGCATGTCTTTTTTTCCTTTTGGGGATGGAAACGCAGGCAGGGAGGAAGCCACATTGTGCTCCCGTGAGTCTCCTGAATGGATGACAAGAGACCAAATGTCTCAAACAGAAAACCTTGCTTTTCCGTGTAGGCACAGGCACACTGCTGGCTTTCTTTGGTGTGTCCCCCTGTAACTTTTTTTCCCTTAGTTACATCACTTTACGGAGTACACACAAATCTTATTTTAATCAGTCGTATTAAGGATATGATATGACTCTCAAGCGTAGAGCTCTTCAGCGCGGTGAGAAAGTATTTTTAACTGACTGTGACTATAGCTAAGCACATAATGACATCCACTGTGTGTATCTTCCTATTGCCAAACATTATTTATGACAAGGTGGTAGAGTATTCAAGTGCTTGCCAGCTCTACAGAGCATTTGGGATTTCTGGACATACTTGTGTAGGAGATCCACCGTCTTCCCTTTGCACGTGGTGTGAACAAGACTGGTTTATAAGGTAGGACTTTGTTAACTTCATGTTGAGCTAACACAAAACAAGATGGAGAAGCCCTCGAAGCCTTTCCCGCCACAGCTCTCACCAGTGTACTTTGATCCTCGTTTTTCTGGTAAGATAGGAAACCACCTCCCAGCTAAAGGTCACAGAACCAAAAACTGCAGAGTCAGCTGTGATGAATGTCCTTGAACAAGGTGTGCAAAAGCACCAGTCCTACAGCTGTGAAAGATTAAATGTACAATTGCTCATGTTTTTTTGTATGTGTTCAGAGTGACCTCGTGAAAGCCCAGCCCTGAAACTTTGTTGATGGTGCAGCTGATAAGGTTGTACCAAGACCTGTATTCAAGGCGAGGTGGGATAGTTACCCAGGTCTTTATTGTTCTGGCTACAATAAGCAGAAAACGAATGTCCCCAGATCAGAAAGAAGAGGTGATAAAAAGAGATTGTTTGTTCTCAGTAGGAATCCTCTGAGTACTTGCTTACTTCTGGGTGTCCCCACAGTTAGTTTGAAATAGGATATACTTTGGGGTATGTTAAGAGTATTGTCTACAAGATTGAGTTTTTTGACTGAGGCTGAAAATTTTCTGGACTGGAGAAATGAAAAGCTGTGACAGTTTTGTGCTGAGGCAACTTGCCATTTCAACCGCATAAGCCCAGGCATACTTCTCAGATACAGTTACAAGTAATTTTCCTTTTTTTTTTTTTTTTTTCTTTCTCCCTTGAGTTGCATGAAAAATATCCTAGGTCTTATTTCAGTCCTGTTATGCGTTTCTAGGATTCCACTTCTGCCAAACTCTCTTTCATTTTTGATGTGCTGTCCAATCAACGAGCTGTGGCTGCTTTGCATGGTGTGGTTAATGCAGCCCCTGCATAATTTATCGTTGACACTTGTATTCAGGAGGTTATGCGTAGAGATTTCTACAAAAGATCTTACTATTTAGCGAATGCTATTGTGCTGTTTTCCTCCCCTCCCCAGAGTTATTGGAAGTACAGTCTGTGTGAGCCTGGGGCTGCCAGAATTCGATATTGGACGAAATGTTTTAGATTTGATCTATGCACAGACTTTGACTTGGTAAGTGTTACATTTACAGCCAAACTTTATTTGCATTTAGAAATACTGTGGAACCTTTCTGGGTGCTTCCCATCATGGGGGAAAGAATGGGATAAATGCCTGAGAGAGACTGTGTGTGAAGTACTTTGTAAGGATTGTGATTTGCCAGTTCTCTTTGTAATTATGCAGCTAGTAACAGTAACTTCAGTCAGTAGTTTAACCGTGTTGCCACCTGGGCTGGGAGAAACCCTTAACGAGTTTCGTTCACTTCCCCACAGTAATTGTGTTCTTGTTGAAATAGTCTCAGTATTAAATCCTGGAAAGATGGCTTGTTTCTAAGAAGGAGTATGTTACTCCAATTATAAGAGAGTTTTGCAGATATGTGCATAGGTATCTATGTTTAAAGTTGCATGTTTTTAAAGATCGACTTTACAGGATTAATGTTCATATATTTCCAAATAACCAAACACTAACTACATGAGGTTAGTGTGATATTTTCTGCTCTCAGTGCATTGAGAGCTGTGGGGTGAATAGTGGAGATTTGACTTCTCTTTTAAATCCCTTCTTGTAGGATCGGTATCCTCTTCTCACCTCTGCTGCCTGCTATCCAGATGATATCATTTTCTATAATGTTTTATGTGAAAAAGGTAACGAGTTTTACATGTATTTGTCACAAAATTACACCATTTGAAATCTGGGCAGAATTTATTGTGTTCAACTGCTCGTTTTGTCTGGAGGCTGTGGAGTTCTGCATTTAGAGGGAGCAGTTTGGCTGATTGGGTTTGGGGGGGACTTGTTTTAAAGGAACACAAATTTAAATGCACACCCTTGAATTACAAACATGTGAAACTTGAGAGAGGGGAAGAATGTAGAGGGGTTATAGAAGGGGTTAAGAGCACAATTAGAGAAGGGAGACAGTAAAGTAGTAAAATTTAAATGCTGACGAATCATTGGTATTCACGTGGGTATGTCAATACAGACACTCAGCCCATGGGTGTGACTCTGGCTTCCAGCTTACTCCCCAGCAGTGCCCCCTGCCCGGTTATCTGTAAGCAGGGTAATTCAACTAAAGACCGAAGTAGAAATTTCTTCTTTTCAGAATTCTTTGTCTCAGTAGTATGACTGGATGATGGATTGTTTGCTGGGTTGTTGAACAGTCTGTAATGTTGAACGCAGAACAACAAAGCTATAGCTTTACCTCCTGAATGGTGGGTTTGTGTATGCTACAAAAGCAAAGTTGACCCAACAGAGTCCTGAAGAACCCATCAGAACCTCATTTTGCCTCTTACTATTTAAAGACCATATTCTTGAAGTTTTCTAGAACTACAGGATATTTATCAAATTCGTATAAAAGAAGTACTTGAAAACTTTTGATGGATGCTATTCCAGCAATTGTCACCAGCAGTTTTAGTGGGATTAACTTAAATCAAGTTGAAGTGGCAAGTAACACCATCCAAGAGTCAGTGTACCTGCATCTCTTTAAAGGTCAGTCTGATGATGAATTGCCAACCCCCTCGCAAGGTCTGGAGAACTGCTCAAATGACAACATCCTTCATGTTCCTGCTGTTTTTCCCTTCCCTTGTTGGAGCTCTGTGTGTCATTGGAGTCACTGTCTGGAGGTATAGAATCTGATCACTGGCATTCAAGCCCAATTTGTTAATGCTTTTCTATAGAAAAGCTACTTTGATTGCTAATGAAAGGTTTCAGATGTTCATGAGATGTTCTGTATTCTGAAAGCAAGACATTCTCACTGAGTTTTCAAGAATGTGGTTAATGCAGTAACTTGTCCCATAAGGAAGTGGAAGGAGAAACTATGCAATAATGCATCTTGGCTGTTACCAGTATTTTAAATCTGCTTTGTTTATGTGCATGTTACTCTCATCACAGTAGTGACGGCAGCATGGATACCCCCTTTCCTCTTTCTTGACAACTCTGAGCCACATGATTTCAATATTTAGTAAGACAGGTGGGATTAAGTACTTCAGAGCAAATATTTCCAGATGGCAAGCGGGAATTTCAGACTGTTTGGAGTGGTTCAGTTTCAAAGCAAAATGTTAATTCTTAGTTCACCGCATCCTCTTGTTAATGAAAATCTGTAGTGGCTCGTCCTTGAAGGCAGGATGAAATGATGGTTCTTTTAAGCATCTGTAGTGAAATGTTGAAAAAAACAGATTTTCACTTTACTGTAGCTTGCACTACAGTGATTGACTTACTACATTTAGGTCGGGATTGTGTTTACAGGGCTTGGTACTGATCCGTTGCAGTGAGGTCTCTCGTCTCTCACTGCGTAGTCCTGAGTGACCCGAATTAAAACACAAACATAGATCATAGAAGTTCTCTGAAGGTCCAAAGAGAGCTGAGGGCTATAGGAAACCAATGAGTATCCTGCTGTGCAAAACTAAGCCACTGGTTGATATATGAAGCTTTAAGTAGCTGTTTTCTCATGCTTTCAGGTTGAAACCTTCAGAAGAATGCGGTCCTTTCAGAGGTTTGCCTTCTATGTATGCTGTAGTCTCTGAGTGGATAAAAATACTGGAAAATTATACTGCTGCAAAATGGGTAGTGTGGATCTACCATAACTTAATTACAAGTGAACTTTTCTTCTTCATCCTCTCAGCTCTTATCCTGTAAGTATCTGCTAATGAAAAGCACTGGAAAAGGACCTGGAGTGGAAAAAACTGGCTATGATGTAGTCATCTTTAATTTAACAAAATAAGTTGCGAAGTGCATCTTAAAGCATCAAAAATGGTTGATATATTGGAAATTCATGTATTTGAAGTACATAAAGAAGTCATAAAACCTGCTCCTTTTACGTTAGGATGCCAAAGCTCTTTAGAAACCAGCTTCATGCTAACGCTATAATACGCTGCTTTTAATTGATGAATTCCAGTTTACTGCTGCCTGGGCTCCAAATCTTATTCCCACTGGCCCACTTAGCTTTAGGAACATCAGCAAAAGGGAACATGCTGCATACAGTTGGCAGGATAGATTGCTTTTTTTTTTTTTCTTTCCCCAGAGGTGAATAAATCAGTAGGGAAAGTACAAGCTTTCACAAGCACAGACAAGACAAGCCAGTTGTACACTGGGACCCTGAGCAACACAGAAAGCAGAAGTTTGGGAGGTGGTTGCTTTGTCTTTTCTGACCATTTCTCATCAGTGGAGTCAGAGGAGATGATACCATGCAAAGAACAGCTGAACTACCACAGGGACACTGCGGTGGAAGGGTGTGGTGGTGCACAAACAGCATGTTAAAGTGAGCACACCATGCGGGGAAATGCTGATCAGCAGCTTGCAGTCTGCTTCCAGCTAATCTCGGGTAAATTCACACACCGTACCCCTTGGCTGAAGTAAGTTATTTTGGCAAAATCATGCGTTTTAAGCCGTGTGCCCACTGGCAGAGTTTGATGTACTTCCAGCGCGTGCCACGCACATGCTTCAGAGCCAAAACCTGTTCACATAAAACTAGTTCCCACTCATCCTAGCAGGGCCAGGACTGGCCTGAAAGCAATAACCATTCCGTGTTATGATTTTAAAGTCCACACATGTATCTAAGCAAATGGCATAAAGTTGGATAAGAACAGTAGGTTTCTATTTGTTACCTGAAATGCATGTTGTGTTGCTGACTTACTTTCATTGTACCTCTTGACTTGAATGCAAATCCTTAAATCTTTGTGTCTTTTCCAAGAGAATGTCTTAAGCGGTTTCATGTCTATGCCATTCCCTGTGTCATTGTATACAAATGTTTTTTTATATGTGTATGCGTGTATAGGCATGCATAGATATGTGTGCTTATCTCTTAATGGATAAAATAAATTTCTGTTTAGGCAGTGACTAGGAGGAAATACTCATGGGTATGAATGCTTATATGTTGGACTTTTTGTTATGTTTTGTTTAGAATTCTTACTTACCTTTACTGGCAAATAATAGAAGGAAGAAAGACTGTGACCAAACTCTTACGTAAGCAAATTGTTAATGTAAGTTTGACTCTCAACTTTGTGTTTTTTACAATTTGACTTCCGTGATGATTGTCTCATCCTGCTATTGTGGAGCTGTAATCTGCTTTCCCTGTGACAGTTCAAGTGAGGGTGGGAGCCCTCCCCCATGTGAATTGCAGGAAAATTTAACTCAAGAGTTGCTGCAAAATGATTTTAGCTTCACGCTGTGCTGCTGCAGCTCCCTCTGTAGGCAGATTGTTTCAGAATAGGAGGAATTTTAGTGACTGTTCTGGTCAATGCTTACTAACAGCCCTTGAGCCTCTCGAGAATGATCATAGAATCATAGAATCACAGAATGGCCTAGGCTGGAAGGGACCTTAGAGATCATCTAATCCAACCTCCCTGTCATGGGCAGGGACTCCTCTCAACTAGATCAGGCAACACATGGGAATTGAGCGGGGATCAGTCCGTTTCAGGTAATGATCAAATGTGTCTTGATCATAGGAAGGAAGAGATAAAATATTTTTACTTGAAAAACTACGGGCACTATCAAGGGCAAAACAAACCCCATCTGCACCAAGAGGACAAGACCAGCAGGTCAGTTTGATAGTTCAGGTACTGCTGTTTCGGTTATGTGCTATGTATGATTTCGTGGGGTTTCTCTAGCCTTGGAAATCGGCTGCTGTTTTGGGATACGTCTGTATTTAAAACTTACTAGTCAACTCCAGACAGCAAAAGGATGCTGTGGAAATTCACTAACTATTTTTCCAGGCTGGAATTTAGCCTAGGAGAGGTATGGAAAAGTCCTTAGCCTCACCAGATGTTATTTATGAGAAAGAAACTGCAGGAAAACATTCCTACTCGAGGTGTGCAGTGACGATCACTAAAGGATTTGGTCACACCTGAACTAAGAAGGAGTTCACACCTAGACTAAGAAGGAGGTTGCCCTCCTCCCCTGACTCTGCACTTCTGTCTTGCAGAGAAGTTCTTCTTCACTCTACCTGCCTGGGCAACCTGCCCAGCCAGTGCCAGACTACCCAGGAGCATTGGAGAGAAATCAAAATGCATCCTATGACGAGGTGAGATGGTCGGAAGAATGAAGTCTCCACTAGATTTCCCTTTGTAGAACCTGGGGCATGATACAGACAATGAGTGCATGTGGAACAAAGAGGTCATCCCATATGTAGAGAAATAATTGTAAAGATTAATTTGGGCAGGTACAAAAATGTGATCAGAATAGCTGTTGAAATACACTCACAGACCTGCTTCAGATCTAGAGAGTATGGGTTTGTTACAGGTAACTGGTATCTTTTTAAATGCCAAGTAACAGGCACCTGAGGGAAACATCTACCTAAATCTGCCTGTGAATTTTGCTTTCAGTATCCCTATTCTGCTGGGGTCTTGAGGGAGACAGACTTCCCACTAGGTAAGTAACAAAGGCTAAACAGAAAAAGCAGCTTGTAGAATCTCAGCTCAGTAGAAATGTTTGACACAGTACAGACATGGTGTGTGACAGCTTGATGTAAGAGAATTTTAGCATCTTGTAAAAAGGGAAAAAAATGACTGGGTTTCAGGGATAAATATTTTCTGTATGACATGCTTATTGGTAGCTCTTTGCGACGTTGGTAGTGACAGAAGACTGGTCGCAGGTCTCTGTATACACGAGAGCTGAATTTCTTCGGGTAAATGAGTCTTATGGGAGCAGTCACAGGCAGGAATGTTACATCACATTACAGATACACTTCACATCTTGGTGCGAATATCAGAAGAGGTTATTAATAATGTAGAGCCTGTAGCACTTTGTATGTCTGGAATAAAAAAAGCTACAGACATTTGCATAGTAGCTTGAACTATTCCTGCTTCCCATGAACATGTAACTTCATTCCAAACACTTGTCAGACAGGACACTTCAATAGGACGGGGCTTTGTAACGGGGGCAGTCATTGTACCCACACTTGCACACTTAACGTTACTTCCTTTGTGAAACACAGATTTGGAGAGAGCCCCGGCCAGCGGCCGGCCAGGCGTGTCCGAAGCCGTGGCGCTGGCTCTGCGGGCCAGAGAAGCGGCTCAGTGGGAAGACGAAGATGACGACAGAGACTTTTGACCGTGAGCGGGTAGAATCAGTACTACATGTCAAGTCATTGCCTGATGTTCTGCAGAAAGCGGTACTTATTTGCACTAATGCCCGAAAGAACCATTTAAACATTCATTTTTTACCCCTAAATGGAAGAAAAAAAGTAGAAGAGCAGATTGCAAAATGCATCCCAACTGCAGTTTATAATTACGATAGGGAATATCCTGTGTGTTGGTTTTGTTTTGAAGGAGTGACGTTCAGGTGACAGTCAGACAGTCAGCCTTCGCCCAGACTGGCCATTGCCTCCACACAGGAAGGGTCCCTCTGCAGCTGGTCACCTGTTGGCTAAATATAAGGAAACTTGTGCCTAATTGTAAATAAAAGCTTTGGGCTAAAAAATATTTTTATATCAGTTATATCATTCAAACTGCTTTTATCTAATCTGAACCAAAAGCAAAGTATTGGTCAAATAAAAATTGAAGGAAATGAAAGTGCAGTTGTTTTTCATGACTGAGTCATTGTCATGACTCCAAGTGACTTGTGTGAACTAGGTTAAGCTTCTATTCTGTTTTCACTTCTCTGAGACATTTTTACAGTTTATTACAGTCACTCAAAAACAGCTTTGATGTTAAAAGTTATCAGAACTCTAAGAGTGACTACTTACCCAAATACTCATCTGTGTAAAATCACTGCCTGTAAACAAAAACTTTACACATAACTTTTTCAGTAAAGGATAGACTGGAAGTAATACAACTGAGATTATTATTTTTAAATCGTATATGACTTTGAGACACTTGATGCAGCTTCTTTTTACTCAGAGGCACAAACTTGCTATGATGATAATTTTTTTTAGCCCATTTTCTACTGCTGCCTGGTTTATTCCTCCCTTGTTGCTTTGCACGTAAAAATGCCTTGGAAGAAAGGCAAGTTTCTTCATAATTTAGGCTAAAGACAACCCAAAGCAAGTTGCCAGAGGTACAAAAGAAAGACAAACTTTACACACAATGTGAGACCAGAGATTCAGTTTTATTATGTTTTTCTGCAGCTATAGCTGTGCAGTCTGTTTGCAAGTATTGAATATGGGCCTAGGGTGGCGACTGCAGCAACAAAAAAATGGACCTTTGGCACAAGGGTTGCTGGCTCCTCCCACGGCCGCTCAGTGCTGAACACAGCAGCAAGGGCCGAGCCCACGGCACTCCTGAGCTGGCCTGGCCAGACAGAAACCAGGCACGGGTGCAACATACACGTGCTGTCGGTTATGCACCAGAAGACTGAGATTGTTGCTTTTGCAGTGCAGGGTGGATGAGTGGTGTGCATTGAACGAAGAAGCTCTCCTCATCCTGACAGGAAACGTTGTGCTTACATACAGCTCAAGATAACAGCAAAAAATCCATGACCCCTTGCAGAAGGCAGCGTTAATCTGCTGCCACTCAGCAGTTTGGACTTGCCTTAATTGGGACAATTGTGTAGTTATTTTCAGGGATGACTGATTTGTATTTTTTGTCATCACCTTTTGCCTCTTTTATAGAAGTGTTTTTAAAATCTCATTTGGCTAGAGAATTAATTCTAACCATGAGGCATATTCTCAAGAACGCTTATATCCAGAGCAGTGAGTGCACCAAACTGCACCACGGGTCTGCTGCTCCCTTTCTGGTAAGTGCAGCTTTCCCCTAGCACAGCCCAAGGGCATCACCCCGTGTACAGCACAGCACGAGAGCTAGAACACAGCAATTCCCAGACAAGGCAACAATGAACTGAACACCAGTAAGTAGTACAAGGAACTACTTTACTAAAACATGGTTACACGTTCTAGTCAAACATAGACATGTCCACGTAGCAACGTGTAAGGCATCTCGTGAGATGACATCGGAATAACTGCAGGAGGCAACCCATCAGCTAATATGTTCAAATTCCTCATTTCTGTTGAAATTAGTATCATGTTCTTCTGAAGTGAAGTTATTGAACTTACTAATTCCATGTACTGGCTATTAAGAAAAAGTAGTCTAATTTATGTTAGAGGTGGCTCCACAGAAGCCTTCTGCTCTTGCTAATCATTGGCAGTCTTCTCTACCTACCAGCTCCCTCCAGAGCAGAGCCAAAATTGTTCAGGCGATGTTGATAGTAGCTAGGATGAGAACACCTGGGGATTTTACTTGCTAGAAAAAGTAGCAAGCAACCTGCCCTAATGTTGCCATGTTTGCATTAATCTGGCTGGGCACAGCTGATAAAGAATACCATACATTAAACAAGCATATGATAGCTGACAGGTAACTGCAGACTTTTGATTTCAAGCTAAATGTGGATTACACTTTCCCACATGTCCTTGTGACTGCCTTTCCATCATGCAAACAAGAAGCAAAGTAAAAAGACATTTCAGCTCTTATTTGTTCTAGCACTATCAGTGCTTGATACATAATGTACTTTTAAAAATAAATACATTCATGTGCTGTATGTTAGAAGATGTAATCTTCTATCCTCCTTTGGTTCTTTTCAAAGGTCTGGAAGATCAGAAGATACTCAAGTTTCATTCGTTAATTCCCCTAGTTTTCACAGTGAAAATGGAAATTCATGTGGTTTTCTTTTCCTTCTCAAGACACAGCACAGCCATCTCTCCATGCAGTAGCAAGGAAATAGACTCACTCTCTATTTCGGCACCATTAATTTCAGGATCTGTTTTGAGAATAGTAATGTAGATATTTTTAAGACACTGTAAATCAACTCAAATTATTACACAATTGTAGAACAGACTGTTTAAATTACTAAAATCAAGGTCTGATTTTAAGTTTTGCCAACAAAAATTGCTGATACGACTTTATAACCAAGATTTAAACAAAGAGCCTGAAAATTATAAAGCAACCTGCACAGACAGGGTACGGCCCAGATAGCTTGTCAAATCTGACTTCTTTACGTTAAATTGTGATCTCCTCAGACTGCAACTGGCTGCACCTCAGCTTCGTCCAACGTTGCAACAGAGAGTTTTTCTGCAATCTGACCATGCAGCAGAAATAAACCGCTGCTTTCCTTTTCCCAGAACTACCACCGGCCGTCCTGTCTGCACCAGCTGTTACCTGCCTCAATAGTAAATTCAAACCCGCCTGAGTAAAACATCGTGTTTAGGTTGACACGTCTAGTAATGAGGGTCACAGTCTTCCACCAAGCTGTCAGTGATGTAGTTGCATTCAAGGATGGTTTCATAATAGCTTTTTTCCGTAAATGTGTTCACTGTCCAGGCAACCACATGAATTCCTTTGGACGACCAGTGCCTCACGTACTCTCTGCAAGGAACAAAGGCACGTAAGAATGTGGCTGACGCTGCCATATTTCAGTCAGACAGTGCTGAGGCTACAACTTAGTTTCAGTCCTACATCAATATCATGTCAGGAATGACAGCGTGTCATCTTTGTGTTTTACTGCTGTAAATAGGGTAAAGCAACAGCTTTCCTTCCATTTCAGATTAAACTTAGGAACTAACATAAGATATAAATACAGCCTGAAAAGATACAGGCTTAAAATAACAAAATAGCTAGCGGTAAAGCAACTATCTAAACAACCTTATGCAACCCCATCTGGAGCATATCAATTAACATACGCTACGTTAACTCTACCCCTGTATACTGATAGAACGATACTGCCTCCTGGTACTTTAACACTTACTGAGAAATAAAATTTTTCTGCACGAGAAAAGCTGATACCCCACACAATCGCCACAAGAAACTGTGTAAGCTCCAGTCTAGAATGACATCCATCATCATGTACAAATAATGTTTCCAGAAGGAACTGAAATAGGGTGTCCCATCTCCAAAATGACTCAGATGCCAAGGCCTGTGTGTTAGTGCTGTTACAACATTTCTGTCGGCTCGTCTCATCTGGAAGATCAAGAAGAAAGATGTAATTCATACAAAAGCCAAGCTGCGTTAAGTATAAACTGGGAGAGGTTAGATACAAAATGGTATCTTGCATTTGCAGCTCTACCAGAATCCCTCCTCCCCACAGATCCTTCTGTAACTCTTTCAGAGAGCTATTTTACTGTTTTTACTTTAAAACATACTGAATAAGCTCTTATGTTAAAAAAACTTGCAGAACAGTCCAGCAATGGAATAAACTACACAGTAAGTGGACCTGGAAATGAGAATTAGGAAACAGTTTTAAGAATAGTCTACATTTACATAAAAGTATGAGGTTAATTTAATGGGAACTTTGCACACAAACACCCAGCCACCTGCCAACTGCAAGAGTAACACACTTTTTTTCTACATAACCTTCAGAATGGAGGGAATGGCTGGAAATTTATAATATGTGCATCTAGTGAGCACAGAGCGATCTATTAAGATTATGCAGTAGCCTTATGATTTATGCTTCAGTTGTTTTTAAGAGTCTTGGCAATTTTAACAATCTGAAAGTAATCTGGAACCAGGAGTTGTATATATTACTGAAATTCCCAGAACTAAACAGATCCAAAATAAACTTCTAGGAAACATCACCTTATAAACAACATCTGGCATGAAAGAACAGACAACGCTGCTGTTATACAATCGTGGAAATTCCAGGTAGAGTTGTTTCAGAGCATCAACTGCCTGCCAATTAGAGATACACACAGATGTTATATTTATACATATGCTCGTGTTTACTTTATGCTGCAAAGTGATTTTAGAATAAACCCCTTTAAAAATACTTTCCTGTTTTGTATAACAGGATTGAAATGGAATGGGGGAGAAGAAAACCAGCACTTTGTTTATACTCTTAACACAGAAATGATGTTTTCTGCAACAGAAGTCCTCCTCATGATTCTGTTTACAGCAATGAGTAGCATTCTCGGTGTCTGAAATACTCTAAAGTATATTGTGGATGTAATTCTGAAGTACTACCTAGGGTTTAGTTCAAGAGCAAAAGTTGATGTATTTCCACATTTTGCTATGCTAAAGAAAAAATTATTATAACTTGCATAAAATGTTAATTATTGATCACTTCTGTTTCTCTTCAGTAATGCAAATTATAGACAGGCAGGATCTCTGTTCGAAGGCTGACGACGAGACATGAGCTCCCCTCAGCAGAGGCAGGGAAATCACTGTGCTCTGTTTCGTGGTGGTGCCGTGAGCTGAACTCAACACTCACACAAGTCTCAGGCTAATTTTAAATTGGAGCTTCTCAGGACAATGGAATGGGACAAGACACTGTTGTCTCTGCTCTGACAGCCCAACTTTGGCAGACCTGGCCTCACTCACATTAGAGAAGGGACTGTACCATATGCATCACTTTAAACCCAACAAAAACGCAGGTCAGAAACCCAAGGAAAGGGTAAAGAAAGGTGTCTTAGTACAGGAAGCGGTACCTGATTTGCATGGCCTTTGACATCGAAGTAGATGATAAGATTGTGCTGCAGAGCCTCCACAACAGCTTCTTTCAGAGTTGGTACCTTTTCACCTTGGAACTTGCTCCTGTAGAAACAGAGCTCATCACCAGAATGCAGTCAAGAAACACATGTGCACACGCACACAGGGACACACAGAGCTGTTTCCTAGTGATTCCTGAACATTGTTTGCTGACACACTAGTATTAGAGGTGGGATCAAGCACCACCAGCAATGGTGCCAGTGGTTCTCTCACCCAGTAAAAGGCTGCACATGTAGAGGGATATGTTCACATCTCCTTTTT
The DNA here is from genome assembly GCA_020746105.1 of Trogon surrucura. Classification (NCBI taxonomy): domain Eukaryota; kingdom Metazoa; phylum Chordata; class Aves; order Trogoniformes; family Trogonidae; genus Trogon; species Trogon surrucura. The sequence goes on along the minus strand of CM036632.1, from coordinate 8,811,877 downwards.
CCCCAGAATCCTGCTAGACAATTAGATCCTTCCAAATTCAAGGTCTAATCCAATGCCAGCTGACCCTGTGTCCCACACCAAAACACTAACCTCAGTTCTTCACCTCCTTCCTCAACTACCACAAACAAGCATTTGGTCCCAAGTAACAGTATAATCCTGTTTAGATTATATATGTTTAGAAACCCCAAGATACAGCCAAGAAATACAAGTGAATAAAATTAATTTTAGAAGCAATCAGCCAATTTTGACATACTATGAAACTTCCAGTATCTTTAGGGTCCTGCAGTAAATTTAAGGGAAGCCTGTGTAGGAATTAACCAGCTTCACACTAGGTACCCGTGAATTTTGTCCTTGAAAGCCAATTGTCTTGACTCTGCTTCACTGTTCCTATTGCAAGGATGAGGAAGTACATACAGTCTCATATGCGCTTCTAAAGTCAAATGAGAAGTAACATATGGACTAAGTTTTAAATTTACAAAAACTTTTGACAGCGATAGATCAAATCGATTATTTTATCAAAAATGGTTTTTCACTATTGAAAGAGTAGGTTCAGAACAGCAATAGTTCATTTACCATAGCCTATGTTTTGCAGATGGATCAAGCTTCCTAATTTCATCAAAAGTCAAGTCGCGCAATCTTCCAGACCCATCAGTTGTTCTTTCTACTGTATCATCATGCATTAGAATGGGAATACCATCTGCAGTAAATTCAACATCCAGCTCAACACCTGCTGCTCCATTTTCAGCTGCCTTAAAAAATAAAAATAAAAAATCATATACACAAGAGAAAAGACAGCTTTATAGATTTAATATAGGTACACCTACAATAACCTGGTAAAAAAAAAATCAAACTATTAATGTTCTTTTCAGTAAGCTTGATCTGCAGAACAAAGAGGGTTTTATCCAAGTTACTGTGAGAAGCTGAAAGCATATAATCAATTTTATAGATAAAACCATACTGATAATGTCTCAAGTCTTGGGATTGGGACTGTTGCAGGATAAAAATGCAGAAAAGAATCCTGCTCTGTCCTTCTGGTCTAATAACTCCTGAAACCTTAAGCTATACTTCTTTCTAAAAAGGAAAGGAGGCAAATGCCTACAGTTTAGATAATTTATAAATCAACACTTAGAAGCCAGAATCGGAGCAGGCCATCAGAGCATAGTCTTTGCTTGCTCAAGGAAAAGCTATCATTTTTATTTTGCATCACACAGGTACAGTATTTCCTTTGTGAGTCCAGTTCACCACTGACGTGTGGTACGGTTAATGCACCATACACAGCAGATACAACACTTCCCAGAAGCACCACTTACTGTGCTTGTACTAAACAGTAGATGTGTGTAGGCAAACCCTTGCTCCTACCTGAGGAATCCCCGCATCAGAGAGCGGCAAGGGGGGCAGCTGGGCTGCCTTACAGCACCTCACACACCCTGTTCCTCTCCTGGCACCTTCCCAGGAACTCCTCAGAAAGCCAGGTGACCTGCAAGCAGGAGGAATGGTTCCGAAAGCCAAACGCCCTCCCGGGAAAAGGGCCAATGCACCACAAAAACAAATGCCAGGTATGCACTAGAGGTTACTCCTGGGTCTATCTGCCAAATAAAGCTCTCTGTTGCGCGGCTTCAGAATTCACCAGAGCGAAGAGCCTGGCCTCGCCTAAAGGTAAGAAGCAGCAACACCTCATCATCACAGACACACGACGTTTGAGAGACTGCGAGTCACGACTTCACGCCATTCTCCGGCACAGATTGTGAGCCCCGGCTGCACCACGCTGCCTCCCGCGCCAGGCACGGGGGCTGTACACGGCCAAGTCCTCGTGTTCCGTATCGGATTCTCCCACAGGTGCTCGGGGCCGGCCGGGCCGGGCGCGGCTCCTTCGGGCGGAGCACGACGACCACGGCAGCCGCTGCCCGCCGGCCTCTCGCCCACCGGCGCCGCGCGAGACAGGCCCCGCGCCCGCGCCCGCTCCCCCTCACGCGCCGCGCTCGCCCCGCAGCGGCGGCCTCGCGGCACCGGGCCGGGGCAGGGCTCGGCCCCCGCCGCGCTGACCTGTCGGATGGCCGCCAGCGTGTTCTCGGGGGCGTCGTGCGCGCCGCCGCGGTGGGCGATGCGGGCGGCGGCGCCGCGGGGCCGCAGGACTTGCTTGGCGGCCCGAGGCGGCGCCGGCTCCAGGCTGCAGAGGTGCAGCGCCAGGTAGAGGCCGGCCGTCAGCAGGCAGCCCAGCGCCGGGCTGCGGCTCAGCGCCAGCACCGTCGCCAGCAGCACCGTGAGGGAGGTCAGCAGGCCCTCCCCGTAGCACAACATGGCGGCACCGGCGCCCACCGGGCCGCAACGAGGCCACCGTCGCGGTCACGGCGGCCGCTCCTCTTCAGGGCCGGGGCGACGGCGACGCCACCCCGGCCAACGGGGCGCCGACCGGCCACCAGCAGCCAATCGGCGCCCGCCTTCGGCCAAGCGGCGCGTCGCCGCGGTCACCGGCAGCCAATCGGCGCTCGGCACCGCCCGCCGGCGGGCGCGGAGGGGCGGCCGGGCCGGAGCTGCGGGCGCGGGGAGGCCGAGGCGAGTCGCGGGGCTGAGGATCCCCCTCAGGTAACGGCCGGAGGCGCTCGGCGAGAAAATGTGGATTATTCCGGATGCAAAATGGGGCGGATAAAAATAAGCGGTGCTCGCTGAGGGAAAGGTTCCGCTGCTCAGGGAGTCGCGGGGGACCCGTGTGCCCGGGCAGCGTCGGGGGGGTCCGCAGCCGTGGCGGCTGACGAGTTAGAAACGGGCTGGTCATGGTACCGCATTTCCGTATGCGGTGTCACCTAGTGCGTGGCTGACTGTCTGTGCGATGTGGGTAATTATCCACTCGTGCCTGCTCGCAGGCTGAACCCGGGGCCTGCTGACACCGGGAGGGGCCCAGGGGCCTCCGGGGCCCGGCGGGGCCTCCCGCCGAGGAGGAGCCTCTGCCGGGCTGGGCCTGCCAGGGGGCCGGAGCGGCCTGCCCGCCGGGACGCTGGGAGAGTCGGGGCCGGAGAAGACAAGCCTGGAGAAGAAAAGGCTCCGGGAAGGCCTTAGAGCGGCCTCCCAGTGCGTGAAAGGGGCCGCAGGAAGGCTGGAGAGGGGCTGTTCGCAAGGACGCGTAAGTGACAGGACAGGGGGCAACGGCTGTAACCTGGCGCAGGGTGGGTTTAGCTCACGCGTCAGGAAGCTCTTTACTCTGCGGACGGTGAGGCAGTGGAACGGGTTGCGCAGGGAGGTTGTGGATGCCTCATCCCTGGAAGTGTTCAAGGCCTGGTTTAGTGGGAGGTGTCGCTGCCCCTGGCAGGGGGTGGAATGAGATGATTTTTAAGGTCCCTTCCAACTAAAAGTGTTCTGTGATTCTATAATTGGGAACAACTGCAAAGAATCCAGAGGGAGGAGCAGCCAGACCGGGAAATGGGGTGAAGGTTGAGCAAAGTGGGCTTTAGTCCAGAAATAGGATAGCAAAGCAGAGGAAATAGCAGTTCGTATTGACATTAATGAGGATTTTGACCTTCTTGTGTGTAGAATGGGCACCAGGAAATCTAAGTTAATTTTTTTTTTTTTTTTTTCAGTTACTGGGATAACTATTTGTCACACATTGTCCCAGCTGGTTCTGAGCATCTCAGATATTGTTTTCTATCTGTGATTTTGTGCTTCTGCTGGCTGTATATGATGAAAACTCAGACATAATTATGCAGACGCGTAACAAATAATGGAATATCTAATGAAATGTCTTACATATTTGAAAATATTTTGATAAACAACAGCACTTGTTGATATTGAAATGAAGATTCTAAAAAAAGCCTCAGTAGTATTTAACATGTTGAAGAGGTGACAGATGAAGGAGTTGCTTTTTGAAACAAGAACGACAGCTTTAACATCTCTAAATGCTCACTGGGGAGTAGATATTTCCATAAATTTTAGTTAGTTTTCCCAGACCAAGAGTACTGTCAAACAAGTGCGTATTTTCCGCCTCGCCTGCCTTGTGGGTGAGCACTACCTGCTCCTCCGGCTGCCTGGGCCAGCAGGGATCGGATGGATGTCTGCGCTGACACCATGACACGCTCCGCCAGGAGCCCATTAACAAGTTCTCATGTTGCTCTCTACAACTACCTGAAAGGACATTGTAGAGAGGTTGCTGCTGGTTTCTTCTCACAGGTGATTGGTAGTAGAGCTAGAGGGAATGGCCACAACCTGCAACAGGATAGATTTAGGCTGGATGTTAGGAAAAGAATTTTCACAGCGGGAGTAGTCAGGCAGTGGAACAGGCTGCCCAGGGAGGTGGTTGAGTCACCTTCCCTGGAGGTATTTAAAGGTCGTTTAGATGTGATGTTGGAGGAGGTGGTTTAGGGGTGGACTCCATGGAGTCAGATTATAGGTTGGCCTTGATGATCCCAAGGGTCTTTTCCAACCTAAATGTTTCTATGATTCTATGATCTTTCTCATTGCGGTGTGTTCAGAGAAAGCGATCCCTGCTGGGGGCACCTGCCTGTAGGAGGAGGGCACAGCCCTGCGATGGTTGGCGTGGCAGAGCAGAACAAATTTCACCCCTGCTAATGTGGGAACTTGTCTTGGAGGCCCACGGGTGTCAATCCCAGGAGATCCGAGCACCAGTATCACGGGGGCCTGGCTGGGGCCGCCTGCCTGCCTGCCCTCTCGCCGACCTGCTTGCCCTTCCATCTGCCTGTCAGCGCAGGCCGGCAGGCGGGTGGAAGGGCAGGCAGGCCGACAGCGGTCCGGGGCAGGGAGAGAAAACCACAGTTTTCTAATGCATCATTTGTTTCCCAGAGTATGGTGATATGGAATTAGTCGTGGTGTAGTTTATTCTGCATGGTCTTGGAAGTACGTGGAAGAATAATGTTGTTCTCCTTCACAGCTTAGTTAACATGAAGATGGAGGACTATGAAATATTCTGTAAGAAGCATCTTTCCAGAATCAAAGAGGAAGTACTAAAAAGAGAAACCTCTTTCACTCTTCAACACAAAAATATCTCCCTCATTCAGTTCCATGGAGTTCCTGTGCTTTCCCCTCTGGTAAGAATGTGTTGTGTTTTTTTTTTTTCTCCCTGATGTGCTGTCTGTGCTATTGGCACTAGCTTTGATGTCTGCCTGTAATGATTCCACTGAAGGTACAGCTCCATTTGAAGTATCATCTGGCCTGCTGCTTACTGTACATTTAGCATTCCTAGCCTTCATTTTATGAAGTAAAGGGCTAAAGTGTACTTTTTTAACATTGTCTACATTTGCTTTAATTTTGTGAAAATTGGGAGGGTAAAGATGTTTGTGGCATCAAATAGATGAGTGTTGTTGCTCCTCTTAGCTATGTAAAGTCATACTGATATTCTGAATATTGAACGTGTCGGTTTCTTTAAAAGTGTCACAAAAAGGAAGTGCAAATAGTAAAAAAGTTTTAAAGTAAATTTCTTTTTCACGTGTTTGCAGCTTTCTCTGATGATATTTCCCAGGCTCATCAATTATATTAATTCATTCTGTGCTGTGGCAAATGGAGACAAGCAGAAGACTGTTGGTAGTTTGTGCATAATGCAGCTATTTAATTTTGTACAACTTCATAAAAGCAGTTTTTGTAGATGTAGTTTTGTAAATCTAGTTTTGACTTTTATCCGGATAACATTTTCTAAAGGAGTATCGCAGAAGATTTTCAGATCCTGATGAAAGAATGTGGAAGACTGCATGCATACATTCCTGTCTTGTGAAATTCACCTCTGGTTTAAAAGGGCAGATGCCAGCTAATCCCTCTTGCTGCTTCATCGTTGAAGTGGGGGCAGGAGGGCTTTACAGGATGCACAGACTCCCCATCTCCACAGAGGTCTGGGAAAGACCTGTCCTGCAGTCTGAGTCCTGTGTCGTTTGGAGTTGGTACTGTAGCATGTAATGTTGATGCAGATTTTTTATAAATGACCTTTTAAATTCATGTTCATTTGCTTATGTACCAAGGAGGCATTTTGTGCAGCTTCCATTAAAAAAACGTATAATTGGCTAAAAAGAAACTGGCATTTAAAATGTGCACAAAGTCTTGACTTAGGTGATTGTTGTTCTTGTATTGTTCTGTTGTTTTTCTTTCCAATTTATTTCTGTAATTTTGTGTTGAAATTTGGGTTTAGCGATATAAACCATGTTTCCTACACTCTATCTTGCAGCTTAGCCTTGAAAAGAAAAAGGAAATACAGCAATATAAGCAGAAAGCGCTGGACCTAGAGAGCTGGAGACAGAACTCCCGCAAAAGAGCTTTGTTGGATCGTGTGCAGGAGATTCTAGAAAATGTTCAGGTAGTGTTAGTCCCAAGTTTTCTTACAGCTTTACAGAAAACTTCTACTTACAGACATTTTGAGGAAGTGCTGAGTTTTCAGTATTGACCAATATAAGCATAAAATTAGTAGCAGTTAAGTCTGGACCCAGTTTACCAGTACTCCATGCTGTGGGACCTGACAGCTGATTATTTAGTGGTAGTATCTGCCTTCACTGTAACTGGGACTTGCTTTTCATTGCGTGTTTTCATATGTGCAGAGACAGACCACAGTAGATGACTGACTGTTGCTTTTGTAACTGTGTTTGAAACAACTAGATTATAAAAACAAATGAACAAAACCCTTGGTGTTAGGGCAACCGCCTTGTTATATTTGCAAGCTTATGATTCAGTCAGCAAATAGTCAACGAATTTAAAATTACCTTCACAGCAACGTGTCATTCTGGTTTGTGTTTTATAATTTTACTGCAGCTCTTTTGTTTTGTTTGCCGCTTCAGTGATGGTTTTAGTAGAGGCTTAAGTTGAAAATAATGTTATATACATCTAATGAAACTATATTATTTGTCTTTGCTGTCTTTAAATTAGCAGTCTTTAAATGCAGTCTTTAAATTAGCCTCTTGCTTAAACAAGTTCGGTGAATGCTGAATTTGTTGAGTTACTAAGGTGGCAAACAAAGCCTGCCGTGTTTACTGGAGTGTGCATGGCGACACTCATCTGGCTTGGGGTTTGAAGGGCAGACCAGGAAGAGATGTTTAATACAGAAATAAGTTCACTGTCTTTTTTTGTGTGTGTTTGTTTGTTTTTTAATAATTCATAATTGAGTTGCAACACGTAGGATAACGTATAGGGTAATTCTAGTGTGAAAATGCTTTTAAACAAATGCTGGCTAGAAGTAGCGTTTAATTCTCACTCAAAGTTGTTTTTTCAAATACTTGACAAATAAAACTCAGTTAATTAATAAATAAATCATTAAATTATTTTATAAATCCAGTGTTTATAGTAGGTATTTTCTTTATTTGTTCTTGGTCATCTATAGGTTAGTCTATATTTCATGTGAAATTTTTCGCATTTCTTAGTTGATATAAACATGTTTTCGTATTTTATGAGGAATCCTGCAAGATAATTTGAAACCATAAAATTATTTTAATATATCCAAATTACCTTATGAAGAAAAGAGCGTTTTTGCATTCAGATACTTAGTATCGGTAAAAATGCTGAGTGGACCGTTATTCAAATCTATATTTTAATTCCAATAACCTCTTTCTCATTGTGAAGAGCTCTTTAGATAATTTGTAGGAAATTGGTAACAGTCAAACTGAAAATTTGCATAGGTTTTGAGGTGGTAGCATTTGTTTTTTTCAATTCAGGCAAAGCTTGCAGGAATCTGAGGAGACTTCTTTGAAAATATATGGTTTTTTCAATTTTTATTTGCAGAACAGGAAAGGACCTAGCATGAGTGATGTGAATGCACAGGAGGCTGACAATACTCTCCCTGATTCAGATTCAAAAGCTTTGACTGACTTCACAGCTGTATCGGATGTGAATTTGGCATGTTCTCCTGAAACGCATGGTCCCACGGAGCTTGAAAAGACTCCAGAACTTAAACCATCAGATACTACTGGGCAGGTGACATCAAACGTGACAGAAGTAGTTAAAGCAGCGGAAGAAAATGTTTTTTCAAAGCAAAGTGAGAGTCAGTTCTCAAAAGACGCACCGTGTCCGAGGGCTGCGTCTCCGGACAACGTGCGTAACAAGCCTGCGTCACGTGCTCTGCAAAAGCCAGATGGACCAGGAGTGCCGGATGAGGAAGTCCAAGATCCATACGTCATGAGTCTTCAGAACCTGATCAAGAAATCTAGGGAGTATATAGAGAAAGAGCAGACCAAGCGTAGCTCAAAAAGTAATTCAAAGAGGAGTATGAGCGAAAGTCATTCAGATAAAGAAAATGATGGTGTTAAAACATCTGACTCTGTGAAAGAAAGAGTAAAGCTTACAGGCAGGAGCTGCACCGCTGTGACACTTGATAAACCCAGTCTTAATAAATCAAATACCCTTCTCCAAGGTGCCTCTACTCACACAAATAGCACAAGTATGTCAACTTTATCCAGTTTTTCTAAAGTGGACATACCTATGAGAGTTGGAACACCCCCACTGGCGGATTCAGACTCGGATGAAGAATTTAAGAAGACTTCTATGTTTGATCGTGACAGTAGCATTGTCAGGAGCCTCACAGGTTCTTACGCCAAATTACCGAGCCCGGAGCCAAGCATGAGCCCTAAAATGCACCGAAGGCGCCCAAGGCCTCTCTCAATGGGACACATTGTTATAAATAACCCTGTGAATGCTTACGAGTTGAGCCCTAAAGGGAAGGGCAGAGCAATGGATTTGATCATGCAAGACATTGCTGATAAACACAATGTGTCTGAGTCAGTGCCAAAGTTCATGCTGGACTTCACTATGGTTTGCCCGAGCAGAGTTCCCGGTCTCAACAGGAGCTCTTCAGGCCCTTGTGATGGTTTGGGAGTCGGCAAACCGAATCGCCATTCCTTTGGGCCCTTGGAAAGCAAAGGAACGTTGTCAGCTACAGTGGAAGGACAGGTGGTGATGGACGGCAGAGGGCCCTATAAAGTAGAGACTGGTACCAATATTGTACCTCCAAAACTGAACGAGCCGTTTGCCATCAGTCAGTCTGCAGTAACACAGAAGTTCCTCGCTGTGAATGAAACCAAACCAGCTAGTTTGCTAGAAAATACTAAATGTAATTCTCCAGTAGAACTCAACAAATCTTACGATGTAGAAAACCCATCCCCGCTACTAATGCAGAGCAAGAATATAAGACAGCAGGCAGACACTCCAAGTGTTCCCTCAGCAAATGAGCAGTTTCTAGAAAATAGCTATGAAAAGGTGAAACGTAGACTTGATTTGGACAGCGACAACTGCCAAAAAGAAAACAGTCCCTGTGTTCTAACAGCTGGAATGGAAGAACAAGAGAAGCAGTGGTTGCAAGAAGACAAGTACCCTGTGGGATCAGTTTTCATTACTAAGCATGCAGGCCCTGATATGGCAAAAGGTAAAAGACTTGCTGTAGTTGAGAGGCTTTTTTTAAACTTACTTCTCAGTTTATAAATCTTTGAGAAAAAAACCCCAAATGATCACTAGTAGATGTTGTTTATAATTGTGTGTATGTACCAAAAGGATAAAATTCTATTTAGTGTAAATTATCTTATTTTAGTAATGTCATTATTTTTCTACTTTTTATTAATGATAAATGCTAAAATTCAGCTTGCTACTTGAGCTGTTTTTAACTGCTACAGAATGGAGTAATTGTTGTCTTAATAGTTGTTTGGTGTCAAAAGTCTTGCAACAGTTTTTTGTAGCAGTTGATTAAACAGTTTATGAGGAAACATCGGCTAGAATGTTGTGTATTAGTTTTGTGAATTCTGTATTCTCAAGGATATCATTTGACAGCACAAATATTAATTTCCCATTTGAATGTAGAAATTGGAATTTAGTTTTATGAAGAAAATTATGTCTTATTCCATGAGAAATTATGTCTTACTCCATGAGGCCTAAATAAGACTAAAAGAAAAGCTAGCCCATGTAAATCATAACAAAATACCCTTTAATGGGTTGCAAATCACTAGGTAGGTATTTTCTGTGTATTAACAACTGTTACATCTCTATGTGTCTGCCAAACCAACCTGAAGTGGCATAAGTAATTTTAATTCACTCGAGCAAGTGTAGAAAGACTGTTCTTGGAGCTAGATTTTTGTGTCCTTATTTTAATATAAGCTTGGCTGGTGTTCCTGCGGTTCCATTCACATGCTTATCCCACCAATATGAGACTGCAGAGAGATTGGAGAACTGTCGTAACTGATGAGGTTCTTTGCAATGCATAACAGAAACTTGATATCAAGGTTCTTTGCAGGACATAATGGAAACCTGTCTATCAAAGATAGATATCTTTTTCTGATGATGCAGATTGCTTCTGTTAAAAGCATGTGTGTCTGTGGCAGAGATCATATGGGAAATTATTTAATACGTGATTATTTGTGACATATCTTCTTAGATGATATTTTAAAAACTAAAATGTTGGCCTTTGAAGAAATGAGGAAGAGACTGGAAGAGCAGCATGCACAGCAACTGTCAATTCTGATAGCTGAACAAGAGAGAGAACAGGAAAAATTGCAGAAGGTAAGGTAAAAAGGAAAAATTCTAAGCAAAGGGCATGTTTGTTGTATTGCAGCTTGTCAGGAAGCAGTTCGTTTTAAAATATACATTCTGTGTTCTGCAGAGTTAGAAAAGTAGTCTCATAGTTGATTCATTCTTTTGTAGGAACTGGAAGAGCAGGAGAGAAAGTTGAAAGGAAAGAAGATTGCTACAACGGAAATAGAAATTTCCAAAGTGAATATTAACAGTAGGATGGAGTTGGAGTGGAGGAAAAAAAGCGAAAGTGGCTTGCTGGAAAGTGTGCAGTCTCAGCTGGAGACAGTCCATAATGCAAACTCTACCAGCATTGGTAAAACCGAGAGGGAAGAATATAGGTTAAATGTCATGATACGATTTACTCTGCAGTGCTTGACTGGAGCCGCTGCCCTTCTGTATTGATAAATGCAGCTTTCCTGTCCTAGGGCATTTGGGGTCAGGGTATGTGGACAGTTGCTGTTTTCAGCTGTTGACAGCATCTGTGAAATAGATTCCATATTCCATCTTTGCCTAGTGGCATTGAGCGCAGTTTCAGCCATCCTTGTACCGTTCCAAGTATTGCATTTGTTATGTAGTTGTTGCAGGACATATTCAAGGAAAACAAGCTAAGAGTAAACTCGTGTCATGAAGGTGCACAGCAGTGGGCCACGTGTTCTTGTTTGTGAGGGGGCTCTGCCGAGGTGTCTTGACTGCAAGGAAGCACAGCTGTAGCTGATGGAACACCTCTGACCAGTTCCAGAACGCTATGAACTGTTTCGGTTTTCTGTTTAGCAGATTTTGCTAGGAAATGAATGGGAAATATTCAGATTGCTTCTTGCCTGCAATTGGCCTTGTAAACAAAGCTGCTACCTCCCAGCTGAGTGTATCCGTACACATAGTCACATATTTTTGTGGACAAAAGTGTGTGTTGAACTGTACAATCTGCTTTGCCTGCAGGTTTTGCTCATACTGCAACACCAAATGCCTTTGCTTCAACAAGTGAAACTTCATTCTTTCTCTGGGGACCGTCAGGTGGTGGAGTTATAAAAACCTCAGTATCTAGGCCGAGTAACAGGATCAAAACTAGGTGGACTCAGGTAAGGAAAAAAAGATTTGTTTATAGCTTTAAAAGTCCTGTAATTTTTGTAAGACACTGGTAACTTTGTAACAGCTGTGCAATAATCTTACGGAAAAGCTTTGTATCCCTTCCTGTAGCAACTTCCATTACACAAGAGAACTATATAGGATATTTTTCTCATTCATATATGCAAAATACTGATATAACAATATATGACTTCTGCTAAATTACTGTACTGGTGGGTACATCTAGCTTAGCCAAAACACTTAGCAACAACATGTTTCTTACTTGGAAATTTATGTCACATCATCGATATTGTTTGAGAAATAATTAATAATGTTTGCTTTTTTAATAGAATGTTTAGAAAATACATCTTTCCCTTTTAAGGTTTTCAGTCCAGAGATACAAATGAAGTTTGACAAGATCACTGCTGTGGCAAAGGGCTTTCTCACTCGTAGACTCCTGCAGACAGAAAAACTGAAACATCTTAAGCAGACTATAAAAGTAAGATCAACGTTTTTTTTATTATGCAGCTTCTCCTCCTGCTTCTTTTTGTTCCTGTCTTCAATTGACAGATGAAATCATGCATTTTCTGCTTTCAGAAGAATTTGGAAATGTCTGTCATAAATGTATTTGAATGTTGCATTACTTAGTGTCATAAGGTCTGGGTCAAAGAATCTGTGTCTTACGTGTACAGTTTGTAATAATTGCTTTGATGTGAAGGATTGTGCTTGATGCTTAATCTTATCTCCCCATCCCCTCCAGGATACTATGGAGTTCATAAAAAATTTTCAGTCTGAAGCCCCGTTAAAAAGAGGAAGTGTTTCAGCACAAGACGCATCCCTTCATGAGAGAGTAATGGCTCAGGTGATACAACTTAAACCTCTTTTTTTTTTTTTTTCCCCCCTAGTTATTTTTCTTTTTTTTATAGTATAAATGCCTAAAACCTTCACAGTGACTTTGTTTAAAGTAAGAAGATTAAACTGTGGCTCTGATGAGAAGATTCCATTTTTGCACTGATGCATTAAGAGAGATTTCAATTATCTTTTAAACTGGTTTGTTTAGATTGAAAGTGAGAAGAGCGTGATGATCAGAACCATGGCAATGTTAACTTGACTGAATATTGTGTTTTAATTATTCTTTCCAGCTGCGAGCTGCTCTGTATGACATCCATGACATCTTTTTTACGATGGAGGCATCAGAAAGAATGAATATTCTGCGTCACGATCGTGAAGTTCGTAAAGAGAAGATGCTCAGGCAAATGGTGCGTTACATTCAAGAGGATGTGAACTGTTTTAAGACTTTGAGTACTGAATCATTTTGCTTGTAAGAGATTCTTCCTCGCCCAGTAAAAAGTTTTTTAGATCTAAATTGTTGTGTAGGTAACTTTCCTCAAATATAAAAATAGAGGTCAATGCAGCAAGAAATTATGTTTTAGCTTTTAATGTGTAGATGTATAAAAATTAGAATGAAAATCACGGTGAAAGTAATAACAAAAAGTCCGTAACAAGAATTTGTTATGGCACACAAAACTTTTTAATCCGCTAATATAGGGAAGATACTTTAATTTTAAAAAAGAAGAAACCTTCGAATTTAGCTGGAATGTGAACTTAGGATTGAAGACACTGTTGGTTTTGTTATTCGGGGTTTTTAAAAATTTTTATTCTTAGAGGCAGGTCAGATGGGATTAAGCTAAATAAGAACGGTAACTAGTGTTACTCTCTATTCTTTTGCTTTATTTAGGATAAGGTAAAGAGCCCAAGAGAGAGAGTGACACTTTCAACAGCTACGCAGAAGTCTCTGGACAGGAAAAAGTACATGAAGTATGTGCAGCTCTTCTTTTGGTGAGGTGGGGGTGGTTCAGGGTGCAAGAGGATGAGTAGGAGGCATTGGAAATAGTGAAAAGAAGATTTTGGAGTAACTGCTGCTTTGCAAACTAATACCTGTCCTGGGAAGAATGAATGAAGAACTGCCTTCAGGTGTGTGGTGTCTTAGTAACAGTAGTTTTGCTTTTCCTTGTAAGAGAATTTTGTTTATATGGAAGAGGAATGTTTGTTCTAAGCTCTGCATTTACACTGTATTCCAGTGGCGAGCACTTAATTTATGGTTCATTGTGTGAATTGTAGAAAGTACTCCAAGTTACTTTATCAGTCTTTCGAAAGTGCCTAGCCACGGAGGTACTTGATAGAGTATCCCAAGCAAAAGTTTTAAGGGGGATGGTAGCAAGCATTATCCTGCAACACAGTGAACTGAACAGTTACACTTGCTTGTGAGTAAAAGGTGATAGTCTGTAGTACTGCTCCAGCAGTGTTACATGTAGATGTAGGTCCTGTTGTAGGTTTTCTCTTACTGTTTGTGTTTAAGACCTAGATGATGATTTTATAATTTAAACATGGTTCAATACTTCTGTTTCTCTAGGGCTGCAGAGATGGGAATGCCAAGTAAAAAAATAATCATAAAACAAAAAACTCCTGAAAGCCGGTGAGTGAAGAGTGCTTGTATTAAGGACGCTTTTAAAGAACTGTCTATAATGATAGATTCCTTGATCTGTTTTGCTGGTTTGCCTTCAGCTCAATTCCTGACACTACTGTGACAGACAGTAATGAAATCTGACTTACTGTGGCCTGGGAAAGGGATTTATTAGTTCATCAGAAGTTAGAAAAAAATTGTTCTGAAGCTTTATCTTCAGAAATTATTTACTTATGACTTAAAATCTTTACTCAGGTTCAAGTTTTTTCTCTGAGATACACTATTGGTATCTCTTAAGCTTCAGTTTGACACTACTACTTTTCTTAATACCCTTTATGTTGCAATGTAGTAATTGATATGCTTATCATTAGAAAGCTGTCAGAAAACTAGCTTTCTGTGTGAGGAAAAGTTCCTGCCTGTAGAGTGTGATTCTTTGCTTAGATTTACCGTGGTCAGTGTTTGCTGTTCAGGAAGATGGCAGCCCTGCTCTTACGAGGCTTGTCTGCTCCTTTTTCTAGTAGAAAAGTCAGATACTTGGCATCCTGAAGAAAGAATTTTTATTCTGTGCTCACCCAAAAGCTTTGAAGATGTGCCATCTGCTAATACAGTTCAATCTTCAATGAGTAGTTTAAGCGATTCAGTCCTGTTTTCCTTTATGGTTGTATCAGTGACTAGGAACCCAGGGCACTGCTGAGGGAGTTTTATTTGTGTGCTTTTTTGTTTCGTTGTTTTAGATAGCAGCGGTAGTAATCCTGTGCTGGAATTTTAATTCCTGCCTCTTCTGTGTACATGTCATCCACACTACAGAACATGTTAGCCTTTCTGAAATTTGTGACATGAAACATGATGCATAATTCAGTATTCCCTGTGAGTTGGTTTTTTTTAAGAAGAGAAGAAGCACTAATAACCATTTGTTTTTTGACAGTGTGCTTCAACCAAATCAAGGACAGAATGCCCCGGTTCATAGACTGCTTTGCAGACAAGGGTAAGAGCACAGCATGTTTATAGGGAAAAGATGAAATTAAATGCAAAATGCAAGACCACAATGATTCCTGAATATTTACATACACTGGTGCAACCGTTGTTCAACCTAAAAATAATTATTTCTCACAATATTTTGAGGGAGTGATGAAGCTTTGTTTTACCTTATACTGCAAGAAAACACTTAGTGTTCTCATCCTCTTCTGTATTGTCTCCATTTACACTGTGTTCCAACATTTCTATTTGTAGCATTCATTCCATGGAGCTTTGCTTCCACTTAATGAAATACGTGTATTTTTGTGTAGACTGTAATGCCACAGAATCTGAACTGAATTACTTTCTTCAGTAGAGTTTTAAAATCTGTTCTGGGGAGACACCCTCCTATTTAATGTATCTGTGTAAGCCATAATAATGTAAGTAGGAACTGTACACATACTCAGGAGGAGGCTCTGCGGAACACTGTATAAATGTTTTCATGCCAAATACAGTTTGATGGAGTCTTTATATTTTTCGATACAGCCTTTCAAGTTTGTTGCAAGTGACTTATTAACTCTTTTATATTTAATTAGAACCCCTAAGACCTCAGTGAAGGGGGTTGAGCAAAATAGAAAGAAGGCCTCAGAGAGCAGAGTGTCTAACAAGGCTGTTTCAGGTGTGTAGAAAATTGGTGCTTTGATCTCATAGTAAATAAGTTACTAGTATCTAGAAAAAGTGAATGGACGATATATTGTTTTCCTTTTCTTGTGCACCTGCTTTGCTATGTCTTAAATCTAACCTCTCTCTTTAAACAAACATGCGCTGGTAACTTAACCATCCACTTGCAAATTCTATAGATGAAGTATATAGAATGTATTGCACAGCTCATTTGCTTTCACTCACCAGATGCCCCGTCATAAAAAAGAATTGCCAGATGTATTCACTGTGACCGAGAAGCTAATAGCAGTCAAAATAGAATTAGTGTCTTAAAATCATTTGAATCTGAGCTCTGTACACACGTGTAACTTGTCTTCAACATGAAGCATGTTGAAAGGATAGGAAGGACAGTTTCAGACTTCAGGGGGTGTTCAGTCATCATACAGTCCTAAAATGATGTCTGTTGCTGTATTAACTAGTAAGCGAGAGTGCTGAAGAACAGGGACAACAAAACGATCAAGACCTCTACCAGTTACAGCGTTACAGAGGTTGTAGAATAGCAGCAGTGTACGGGTGGTGTCACTGTTGAGTTTTTAGCACCAATCTCAGATTTGAATGCCATCCCCAATCACATACAAGTCATGCTCAGCTCATAATGGTGTACTGTGATTTTTTATGTTTGCATCTGGCATCAGACATCCAATTAAAGCATTCTTTCTCACTCTCCTGTGTTGGCAGTGTGTGCGGCTCCAAGTAAGTTCCTAAGTTTATCTTAGTTATTATTATCAAAGTTGTGACAATTGATGCTTGGAAATGAAAAGAATCCTTTGGGATATATCTCTAAATTTCTCTTTGCCTTTCTGTATTGCCATTTGTTTAATACCTGAAACGCTGTTTAATGCCTTCTCTAGTGCCTTCTTGGCACCTAAAGCAGACGTGTCTAACCAGTTGTGTGTTGCCTAGTTGTGGTTGCACAGCATAACCTCATTTAGTGTTTGGACATCACGTATGTTCCTGTGGTGTAACCTCAATTCTCCCGTGTGCTCCTTCATAAGGAGGAGGTTAGACTAGTACTAAATGAGTGGAAATGCATTCTGAAATTATTAGATTGGAAACACTTGGCATGAAAGAAATAACCTGCCTAATTTTGTGATAATGAAAAAACTTAAGTTGAATGCATTTAAATAGAACATATTTTTCTTTACACATGGATAAAAAGTGAATAGTGAAAGGCTTGGTCGTGTGTTGAATAGGGCGTTTTTGTTTTTTAAATATATTTTTTTGAAGTAATAAAGTGTCTTTTTCATGAAAGAGCCTTGAAAGTCATCTATAGTGAGGCAACAAGTTCTGTCTGGGAAAGACCATAGACAGAGAAACTATAATCCCAAGTCAATTTGAAGAGAAAATGTAAAAAGCCAAACAAATGCATGTACTTCTCTTATTTTAGTAGAAGTTGTGCATGTCAGAAAACAATGGCTTTTGTCTAGGCAATAGAGAGATTTATTTATATGTGCAACTATACCAGTCTACTGTACTCCTAACCCATAGTATTTTTATTTACTTTCTTGTCTTCGTTTATCTCTGACTCTCAATTAAGTTGTGCGTATTAGGGGGCAAAAGAGAAGAAGAGTTAGTAGAATACAGCTATTATAAATACATTGAAATTAGACGTGAGACAAACCATCAGAAGACAATAACGTACTCATTCAACTTTTTTTAATTCATTCTTCTGATTGCTGTTTTAAATTCTATCTGCAAAGTTCTTTGTAGCTTTAATACCACTCTGTCATCTTTTTCTGGCAAGAAGGCATTTTGTTTAGGAGTTAATGATCATAAATTTAATTTTTGTTGGTTTGTACTCCTTCAGTCCAAAGTTCTGTGCTAAACAGAAAAATACAAACTAATACATTTGTGAAGAGTCTTATTTGTTGATTTGATTTTTTAAAATTATTTTAAATTGGACCGAGATGTTCAGTCAGTAGCCTGCAAGCTGTGCCAGGCAGGGCATTTAATGTGGTCGGACTGTGTTCGAAAGAAGGTGATGGAGATCAGGCTGCTGCAACAACTAGACCTGGTCATCTCCTTTGTTTCTGCCCAGTCTGAGCAAGTGCTGTGGGAGAGAGATACGGGGCATGAGGCATAGAGAGCGTCTGGGTGGCAGCAGCACTGGGCCCAGCGTGGTCCTCCCTGCACGGCTGTCGGGGCTGAGCAGGGAGCAGGTTGCCGGGGCGAGGGGGCGCGCCCGGCCAAGTGTGCGAGCGGCCAGGCTGGTGCTTCGGGGCGGCGGCGTCCTCGTGGCGTGTGGGCAGTGGGTCAGTTGTGTGTCAGAGGAGAGAGGCCTCCTGCCACTGCTCCCCTGCCGCTGGCGAGGGTTGGGTGATAATTGTGTTCAGAGGGACAGTAACTCTTTTTAATTACATTTGGCTTCTTCAGTTCCTTCGACTAGATTGCTGAGGTCTCACACACTGTCCTGTTCTGCGTGTGAGATTTTGATAGAGCTTGGCAAGCTCTTGAGGAGAGCCGAGACGTAGTGTGAAATCACTGACAGAGCGTCCCGCCTGTCAGCCCACTTGTCCTGCGAGATCAGAGGTGAACCGAGCAGTGCAGCACTGGAGAGCGTTGGGCCAGCAGGATTGTCTTTTTGGTTAGTGGGAAGCAGTGATCGGACCCGAGGGATCCTGCTGTGGTCAGGCCTCTGGGCGGTTCCCGAGGTGCTGAGTGCGCTGGGCTGGCTGTAGCCCTTGGATCCCTGTACGTAACCCCGGCGACTCTGACAGAGGAACCGGAGAGCCTAAGAAGGGCCGGCACTTACTTTGTCACATTCATTGAATTGCCTGGTAATTATTTCTCTTCCATGGCTGTCTTCCATTTCCACTGCTCCGCACCACGAGGAATGATTGTCACCGCTTCGTGTCACTGCTGGCTCGCATTGCTGGGCACTTGACAACTGCCTGAACCTAACCGGGGCTGAGTTGTGCTGCTTCTTAGCAGCCTGCAGTGCGAAACCCTTATTGCCAGAAGATACTTGTGCCGTGCATAGTACAATATGGCTTTCTAAATACATATGTATGTATGTATTTGTTCCATGTGGAGACATTTAATTCTTATTTTTATACTTGAGCAGCTTTCCTTTTATAAGGGCTCTGTCTGCTGACCTTACTCATACTGCGTTTTTAATTTGGGTGGTGTATCTCGTCGTATGGAAGCCTGCAACTGTCTCTTCGTTTGTTAACGTGGGAAAAAGGAAAGAGTTAACTTAAATATTTGACTTGTATAATATTTTTTAATTGATAGTTTGTTTAAAAGTAGTTAAAAGTCATTAATCTCTGCCTTGGCAATGTGACAGACTTACCTTTTTAAAACTTGTGAATTGTAGATGTTTTACAGTAGCAGAAAATAAGTTGGAATAGTTACTAAGGAAGGAAATACTACAAAATGTCATTACTTTCAAACCTGTAGGTAGTTTTTGGGAGGCATTTTGGGTGTAACACTATGAAAAATTTCATTTTAAAAGTAGTTGTTGAATATATAACACTACTTTGGAAAAAAACTTAGGTTTTTTTCAGCTATTTCTGCTGCAAAATGGTAACGTTTCGACTTTGTTTTTAGGAGCATATGCAGGAAGAACCCAAAGAAAGAAGCCAAATGTTGTGACAATTTAAGAAGACAGCACTCGCTAGGATAAAAGGGCTGTTGTTTAATGAAGGCATTCCGTGTACCAGTAGTGGTATTTGCATCTTCTATATGTATATGTATATTTAGACATTATAAAGACGCCTTGTCATTTCCAGACGATGACACATTAATACAATCATATTGAAGTAATAAAGGAATGTGAAGCTCTAACACTTTCTGGAAAAAATGCATGTTAAAACTTACTATGTAGTCATACACATAGTACACATAAAACTCCATCTTGGTTATTTAAAGACCACCACGGGGCAACATTTTGTAACTTTTTCACATTCTCTAATTCATTGTGTCTGACGTGCTTTTTGCATTACTTAAAATTGCAATTTCTGTGCATGATTGCCATCGTAATTCATGTGCATATATTTTTAGTTTCATGCTGTAAAGTTAAAGCAGTTAAATAAGAAAAAAAGCCCCAAACTATTCAAACAAAACTGAGCTCTTCCATCAGTGAATTTGTCAGCAGCCCTTTTGAATGTGCTTTCTCTATGAATGAGATTACCTCAGTTTACCTACTAATGGCCTAAGTGTTTTGCATTTCTGCTGAGTTGGACACCTGTGGATCCAGACTAACTGCTGGGCAGACAGGCATACTTGTGATGTCTGTACCAAAATTGTGCGTTCAGACATGTGGTAGATCAAACCACTGTGCTGGAAGAGTCCTAGGATTTTTTTTCCTTGCTGTTTACTGCATTTTCTTATAGAAACAGCTTCTGGGAAAGACAGAGAGAAGTACATGTTCTATGAAAATTTGAGAAGGCAAGTTTTTAATTGTTTTACCGTTTCAGACTTAGAAATGATCATCAATAATAATTCAGATACCTGATGCTTTGTTGATGACTGTTGCAGTTTTACTGAGCAGTTTATTATCTGCTGTGATCTAACAGGCTCTTGTGCCGAAATCATTATTTTTGTGTGTGTGTGTGAGGAAATCCCTACCACATCACATCAAACACACTCATATTTACAAAAATCTAACATTTAAAGACCATGCTCATATTTCATCTCAGTCTTCCTACTGATGGATATTATCCTTCTACTTGAGGGGAATGGAATTCTGTAACTTCTTCTAACTTGAGACATGGTGTTAATGTTCAAAGTCTGATAGAGGAAAGATTGACTGGATGAGTCTTTGCAGAGCTTAATCTTTTGATCTGTAGCAGTTAATAGTAGACAACTAGCTACCAGCATGTAAAATGGGTCATATTTTGTTACTTTCCCAGTATTGATACAGGGCAACGCCCTAACGGAGGCTTTGTTATGTGTTGACATGGATCTACGTGAAAAAAGATTGAAAATTTCGTTGTGTTAAATAGCATGAAAGAGGAATACAGATGGTGGAAAGAAGAGAATATCTTCCTGGGCAGCGATGAGTGAATTGGCTTGCTGCTGGCACTAGTTGAGGCTTTTGTCTGCCGCCAGATCTGCCCTGTGCAGCAGCTAGTGAGACTGTTCAAAGCAAATGGTTTACACCATGCAGTAAGTTACCCAAATTGCTTACTTGGGAAATGGCGGAAATGCTGCCTAAACACTTTGAAGGGTGACACTGCTCGGTGGCTTTTTACTGGGGTGTTATTTGAAAGCCTGGGGGAGGCTCCCCTATGCTGTACATTCAAGTTTACACCCGCGGAGCACCTGCCTCCTTCAGACGAACGCTGTGGTTCTTTCAGGTTTCAGACATGATGCAGAACATGCCTGAGGCAGCCTCCTGCTCGCTCAGCAGGCGTCGGGGTCTCTTTGGGTCCCAGCTTTCCTTGGGATCGGGAAACATCGGGCAAGGGGAAGAACTTACAGTGACTAGTAACCTGTGTTGCAGGTGATAAAACGTGCTGTTGATATATGGGAGCTGAAGATTGATGTTTTTAAAGGGCATTTCATGTGCTGTATTTATTGTTAGCGTAGGCGACGTGTTGATGTACAAATAGGTTTAGTGTAGGTGTTGGTCCGGAGGGAGGCTTTGCCCTCTGCTCCTCTCGCACCTCGGAACCTCTGGGACTCCAAGCATGCTTCCAGTACGTGTAATAAAACGTTGTAGCACAAGGGGTTTTTTTAACTTTCGTGAGGCCTTTCTTGACAAGTGCCAGAATTTGGTTTTGTACTTGATGTTTTGTATTTATACATATTTATCTTTTTATTTGGTGTGGAATTGTGGTATCATTATAAAAGTGTATTTATTTTTGTACTTTTATTTCATTTTCACCAGTCTTGCTTTTTACTTAAAACACACTGCACAATAAACTTCAAATCTTTAAAAAGAACTGCATTTATTTTCTTTTTCGGGGTTGAAAAATCCCTGGGAACAGGCAAAGCCCAGGGTGCAAGGCCTTCGCTCTCGCACCCCGATCCGTCAGGGCCTTTTGATCCGTCCGTGAACAATCGTGGCCGTGGCGTTACCCCAGTGTCGTGTTTTACACGAGACTCAAAAAAAAACCGCCCGGAAAGGCCCTTCCAGGGTCGCCGGGAGCCCCCAGGAGCTCGGCGGGACCCGCCCCTCTCCGGGGCCGCGGCTGAGGCGCGGGGCGGGGCGGGGCGGGAGATGGCGGCGGAAGGCGCGGCCCGGGCGCGGCGTCATGTGAGGGGCCGGCAAGATGGCTGCCTTCCCCTGGTGAGGCCGAGGGAGATGCGGGCGGGAGGGCACGTCGGGCGTTGCTTGTCCCCGTCCCGGGAGGGGTCTGTGCTTCTCCCGGCTGCCCGAGGCGGCGCTGGGGGAGCGCAGGGCTGTGAGCGGGGTGCGGGACCCCGCCGCGGTGTGTGAGGGCAGCCGTTAGCCCGGCACCCCTCACAGCCGGGGGGGCCGCGGCGCTGAGGCGAGGGCGGCTCGGAGGGGGAGTTCCTCTCCCGAGCGAGGCCTGCGGGGGGCTGAGGAAGACACGTCCCTGGGAAGCAAAAGGTCTCGACGCCCTGCCGGCTGCTGCCGGCGGGGCTCGGGGCCGCTCGGCTGGAGGGGACGGGACGCGCCGGGGCGGTGGGTGCCGCGCTCGGCTGGCCGGGGCGCGCGGTCCGGCTGTTCCCTGGGCGGCCGAGGGACGGAGCCCGGCCGGGGAGGCGGCCGCTGGTCTCGGGGTTACTGGCCGCGGGTTACTGCCCCCTCCGCAGCTGAGCGGCCGCTGCTCCGGCCGTGCGGTTGTGGCGGGACGGGCGCTCAGCGCGGGCCGCTTCGCCAGGCGGGGTCACTGTGGGCCCGCGGCGGCTCCTCGGGCCTCGCCGGTGGAGGTGGGGATCTGCAGCGACCTACGGTTCGGCAGCACGGTTTAGCTTCTCTTAGTTACCTTTCCTGGGCTCTTTGGAAGGTGTCACCGTGTTTAGGGGCTGCAAACCGAAGGGTCAGAGTCAGCTGCCAGCGACGTGTAGTGGCGGGAGAGCCGGGCGTGCAGGTGAGGGGGCTCCGCAGGACATGGAGGAGCTTTACAGCCTGGTGGTGCTGGGGAAAGGAAGGATAAAATAGACACTCTTTCTCTGACGGGGAAAGGAAAATATGTTCATAGTTATTTTTTCACCAAACTTGTTACGAATGAGCTGATTTTCCGGTGCTGAAAGACGCACTTTCCTGAGGCCGTTGTTCTTTTAACACAGCGACTGTATCAAACTTCCCGGTTTTGATGTGGCTGATGTGGTACAGTCCTGAGCAAGCTAGATACCAAACCTGATGTGGAATCAGGAGAGGTAGGATGCAGCAGTTGGGACCAATTAGAGCATTAGGTTGCCAGAAAATTTTCCCTGCATATACATTGTCTCACTGAAAATCATCTGTCTCGCTCTTTCGCGTTATTAATGTGTGAGCAAACTTCTGTGTGCAATAAAAAGTGCAAATAATTTTTGGATTTAGGAGTTTTGTTGTTGTTCAGCTGAGGTTTTGTAAGAATGTCAGAGCTATGCTTTTTAAAGTAAACTCACTTTAAATTACTTTAAAACTTGAGTTTATGTGGCTAAGGAAACTTAAGTGTGTAAGATGTCTCTAACACGTTAGTTGGCTGTTGGAACTGTTGCTGCCTACTCTGGGTGCAGTAATTGCATCAAAAGAAGTGCAGCCAGCAGGTCGAGAGAGGTGGTTCTGTCCCTCTGCTCTGGTGGGACTGTGCGTGGAGGGCTGTGCCCGGCTCCGGAGCCCTCAGCACAGCCAGGACATGGATGTGTTGGAGCAGGTCCAGGGAAGGCCACAAAAACGATTGAAGGGCTGGAGCACCTTTGCTGTGAGGACAGGCTGAGGGATTTGGGGCTGTTCAGCCTGGAGAGGAGAAGGCTCCAGGGAGACCTTGCAGCAGCCTCCCAGGACCTGAAGGGGACCTGCAGGAAGGGTGGGGAGGGACTGTTTGTAAGGATGGGTCCGGTTGTTGTAGGATGAGGGGCAGTGATTTTAAACTAGAGCAGGGTAGATTTAGATTAGACATTAGGAAGAAATTCTTTACAAGAAGGGTGGTGAAACACTGGCACAGGTTGCCCAGAGAGGTGGTGGAGGCTCCATCCCTGGACACAGTCAAGGTCAGGCTTGGTGGGGCCCTGGGCAGCCTGACCCAGTTGAAGATGTCCCTGCTCACTGCAGGGGAGTAGAGTAGATGGCTTTTAAAGGTCCCTTCCAACCCAACACTTTCCATGAATTTCAGCAGAATTTCTGTGGCCAGTGACCTTGCAGAAATGGAAAGGAATAAAAGTGGCTGTGATTTCTGAATTTATGAATGAAAAACTAAGGACTACAGCCACAAAACAGAGGGGCAGCGATGCTGACAAATCGATTTTTACATAGTGCAGCAACGAGGAGGCAGGCTAATGGGTAGGTCTGGTACTACTGATGCAGAAGTGGCCATGGCGAAATAATGGTTCACGTGTGTTTCTCTGTAATATGGAAGATACTGTCATGAAGCAGAGTTTGGTAGAATGCTAACTATTTGTAAGCATTGTTGGATGCTTGTTTTGAAAAGGTGTTTTGTAGAGTAATCATCTGCATACTAATTAGTATTTATATGAATGAAAAGAGTATTTTTAAATTAAGGATGGAGGCCGTAGTCCTCACAGTTCACTCTTAATATCATAACAAATAAAACCTGGAATATGTATATATTTGTGATTTATTTCACTTACTGGCAAACTTACTTTTCATAGGAGAGGCAAGGCTTTTATACAAGGACTTATCTGCAATGCAAGCAGATGAGTCCTGATAGCTTTTTTTTCTTATAATTTGACTTTTGCAACTTTTGTTATGCATACAGGGAACAGATAGAAACAGATTTGTCAGGGGAGAGCTTTGCAGCTGCACAAGTTAATCTGTGTGGTCCCTCATTATATCTGTGCATGATCACTTTGATTTCTTCCCTGTGTTTTCACACTTAACTTTTTTCACTCTGATTATT
Organism: Trogon surrucura; assembly: GCA_020746105.1. Classification (NCBI taxonomy): domain Eukaryota; kingdom Metazoa; phylum Chordata; class Aves; order Trogoniformes; family Trogonidae; genus Trogon; species Trogon surrucura. The sequence continues at coordinate 8,787,232 of CM036632.1, read as the reverse complement.
CAGTTTAAAAGGTGGGTTCAATAATCTCCATCAGCCCGTCACACCTGCAAGTGCCTGGTTAAATTGCCCTTTTGATGGCCAATGGAATGGAAGAGAATGCAGCTGTAGGGGCAGAATACAGTTGCATGGCCGAAAGTAAAATTTCTTCGGTTTTAGTTTTTGTATCTCAGTAGAGGGAAATGTTGGTCTTTACATTGACTTATTATTCAACATGCATTTCTTTTCATAAATATGCCTGCATCTATATAGACTTAGGATATGTTTCTCTGTTCTGAAGTGTGTGATTATTTATGTGCATGTATGCTTTCCCTTTGCTCTTTCTTTTTAAGGCATGCGAGATCAAGAAACTATGTTTCAGAATCTGAAGTGTGCAAGCTGGAATCTGTACCCTTGGATTTTGGTGATTACCACCCCCTAAAACCCATTACAGTGAGTTTCTTCGTGTGTTTTTGGAAAATGAATGCGAATTAATGCTGATTGTGTTCTCCTTACTTCCGCTCCTTTAAAATTAAAGACACTGTGAAGTTGGTGATGGTACTGGTGAAGTTGCTTTGTGTGCTGCTGGCCTGTTATTTTAGAGACATCAAGGTTTATTCTGTTGTTTGTCCTTCACAGAAATTCACTGGTGCTGTTATGTGTCAGAAACAGTCTCCTCCTGGCTAATACAGCATTTCAACTTGTGGCTTTTCTTGGTTGCATTAAATGCTGAATAATGAATACGTTTAAAATCAAATTGTTGCATTACAAATAATTGCGTAATTGCTTGATGTAAGATTTGGTTCTGGGTTAACTTCCAGTCAGCTGTGTGCTTTAAAACATTAATTGTTTCTTTAATGTATAAGAGGCTTTTAAAGAAGTGGATGTACAAAAAAATCCAGCTTCAAAGCGATGATAGTCATAGGCTAATGAATGATAAATGGGCAGCAGCTTCTACTCAGGAAGGTCAGTGGGGAGATAAGACAGAGGCCTTGAGAATGGGTTTGATGTTTCAGGCTTGAGTAAGTAAAGGTGAGACTGGCAGAGGAAATCAGATAGCAAGGAAGAGGTTGGAGGGAGAAAAACAATAAAATCAAGGAGGTGTGCTAGAAAGAAGTGTAGAATGGTTGTTCTTATAGTTCTGCAGACCCAGAATTGGAAGGAAGAAGAAAAAAGAAATGGCAGTGCTAGTGCAGAGTGCCTGCAGGGTCAGGGGAAAAAGGTGCTTTGATTTAAATGCTAATGCATATTTTGAAGAATTTTTTGTAGGTGGGTCCTTGCTTTCTTTGCAGCAGCACAATTTATGTAGTACTACTTTTATGATTTGTTAGAGAAAATAAGGAGGAGAAAGAGTCTTTTTGCTGAATAGTTTTGAATTTTTCTTTCAGGTTACTGAATCCAAGACGAAGAAGATGAATCGGAAAGGAAGTACTTCTTCTACCTCCTCTTCTTCTTCCAGTTCTATGATGGATCCTCTGAGCAGTGTGTTGGATGGCACCGATCCCTTGTCCTTATTTGCAGCAGCTGCAGATCCTGTGGCAACTACTGCTGCCATGGTAACACTGGAAGGCAGTTATCTCAGCTAAAGAAAAAAACAAAAGCAACAAAACAACCCCAAAACAAAACCGTAAAGCCAACCCTGCATAAAATATATTTGTCTCACCAATTTGGAGGTTAATGCAAATAGAAAATATATTGTAGTAATAGAATAATGTATTGTTTTCTTATTTACCTCTTTTATGTTGACATTTATTTAAATAGGGGCTATTTTTTTATTTTAACTTTTTGGATCAGTAAGCACTTGAAATGTTAAGTTGACCTTGATCAGCCTTCTCTTCCAGATTTGTATTTAACATTTGCGCTCCTACTCCCCTCACAGGATAGTACACGAAAGAAACGGGATAAAGACGACAGCTCAGCGGTAGGAAGTGACTTTGAACCATGGTCAAGCAAACGTGGGGAAATTCTTGCTAGATACACAACAACAGAGAAGCTCTCTATTGTAAGTGGCAGCTTCTCCAGGTGTATTTATGTTTATTAGACCCTTAATAGGTTTTGAATGTTGTTGTTCTATAATTATGAGTAAATACACGTCCTCTAAAATTCAGTTTTAATATTGTAGAAAGCTGTGCCGCAAGCTCTCGCTTAAAATGATTGTTTTGGAGCCAAGACCAAAAGTCTGTTGATACTTAAAAAGACAAGGTGATGGCTTCTGTGACAATACACATAACTTCGGGGCTTATGTCTACTTCTCTATGCTTGGAGGCTTAATTAGCCGTGTAATTAGCCTGTGTGTTCTTGGAATACTAACTGAATACATGTTTTTTCAAAGTCTGCTTTTTCTGTTTCTTCACAGAATCTGTACATGGGATCTGAAAAAGGTGAGCGGTTGCTTTGTATCTAACAGTAACAGGTTTTGGTTGAGGTAAGTTTCAGTGACAGGCTTGTGGTCAAGAAGAGTTGAAATGCAATTTCTTCTCTTTCCCCTGTTCTGACATATGGTTGGACCCATGGCTTTTTTTTGTGCGAGTAAGACTTCTGCTGGATTTTTACTTAAAATAATGATTGAAAGCAAATCACCCGACCACCTTGTCTTGTATGCCTTGTAGGTCAATGAATTGTGAGTACGTGCTGTGGAAGGAAATCGAATTCACGGCCTTCCACCGTGGCTTAAAACTTTCTTTCATCTAAAGTGAATGATGATATTTTGAGGATTGTGTTTATCAACTCTTCCCCTTGCTGGAAGGGAAGGCAAACAAGTCCTTTGGGAACTTGTTCAGTTACTGTCTCTACATAGAAGTGAAGTGATTGCAACTGTATGCTGAATGTTCAAAAAGCAGCCAAATGTTAAATATTTTATCATGTTTTGTAGCAAAGCAAATGCGGGCTGAGTAGTCATAGCTGATTGCATAGTAAATCAGAATTTTTATATATGAGTAAACATGCAGCATTTCAGCTTCTGCAAAAAAAAAGAAAGAAATACCTTTTTGGAATGGGAATGGTCAAACACTGCAACAGGACGTCCAGAGAGGGCGTGAAATCTCTGCCCTTAGATCTTACTAGATTTACTGGATATAACCCTGTGCAATCTGTTTAAAAATTGCCCCTGCTCTGAGGAGAGGAGTTGGACACAGACTTCTGTAGGGCTTTTCCAACTTGAGTTATCCTGTGGTTCTATGCAGCGGTTCTCTCCTTACCAGCAGAAATTTCCAGAAAATCCATTTACATTCAGTTTGTCTTACTTGTCATTCCCTGTTCAAAGTGAACGAACTCGAGGCCCACTTCAATGTGTCTTCAGGCACAGCCACCAAATGGAGCACCCCACTTGTCTGCTCTCATGGAGGCTGACTAGTTGTCTGAGTCGGTCACTCTCCTTCAGGTTTGTTTCCTTTAAAAGTCCAAGTGTTCAAATGTTAAACTCAAAACCTATAATTCTTTACAGGAAAAGCTACAACTACTGGCTCAGCAGTTTCTGAAAAAGTGAGGACAAGGTTAGAAGAACTGGATGATCTGGAAGAGGTGGGAAAGTTTTCTGATCCAATCATCACTTAAAAAGTGAAATAAATTAATGAAATAAAAGTCTTTTAAGAAAGTCCTGATTCTCTATGTCCTTAAGCAGTATGTAGACAGATGGATACCTTCCTTGGGACTTCCCTAGTAATTTCAGTCCTTACTGTTACAGAATTTGGGCATAATCATAATTTTATATTGCTAGAAATTGTGACGGAAAAATTCACCTGATGTGCCAGTGATGATTTACTGGTGTGCAGCTGCTATAAAACTTCATGGACCCTAATAGTCTTAGTATCTGATAATTTTGTTTACCCCTGTTGCAGAAGGTGCGTGCTGTCTACCTGAGCTTAATGAAAGTTACATTTCTGTGCTTGATAGAAATACTGAGTCATCAAGTTAATTCTCAAACTGCAACATTTTACTGCGCAAAGCCGAGGTGTTCCATAACTTGCTTTCCTAAAACCTCAGTCCGTGGGGTATTTCTAGAGCTATTTTAGATAATATTGTTTTGAAATCTCTGTCTCTTAGCTAACTGAGCCAGCACACTTCTAATAGTTGCATGTCACAAATAAGGATTGGATTCTTTTAGTAGAAAAATAAAGTACCCTTTACCATAAGGAAATAAACCTATGAAACTAATTGCACTCACATTATATCTCTTAATCTGTGATTGTTTTTACTGATGATTGTTTCTAGACTCTCCTATTATGAAGTCTGTTCTGTAGTGCAGTTTGATAAAGTCTTCAAAACTAGTCCCGAGTTTCCCTCTGATGCTGCTTCTCCCCGGGTGCTCTGGTGCTTCTGTGTAGTGTTGGTGTCTTCACTGAAGCGCGAGTACAACACGGCTGCGATAGCCCAGCGTTTTCATCTCACGGGTGCCTTTGGGTACTGGCATTTGTGTCTCTTGGAAACCAAAGCAGTTGTGCTGCGCTCCTGTGCCAGACACTTGCAATCCTGATGCTGCAGATGTCAGAAGAGAAAATTAGGAAATTCTGTAATAAGTTTGGTGGGTTCTGCCCCTGGTGATTTGTCTCTGTAATGATGGCACTCTCCTTCCTTCCCTCTCTCTTTTATTAAGTAAATTTGTGTTTTCTTGCCAGGGGTCACAGAAGGAGTTGTTGAATCTGACTCAGCAGGATTACATGAACCGGATTGAAGAACTGAACCAGTCTTTGAAGGATGCTTGGTCCTCGGATCAGAAAGTAAAAGCTTTGAAAATAGTCATCCAGGTCAGCTTTACATTTTTGCTCTGTATAGAACTGGTGAGGCTGGCAGAGAGGCTTGTTGAATTTCTTTCTTGGAGAAAGAAGTGTTTCTGTTATTTCTCTGCTTTTTTCTTCTGTTCTTCGCTGAAAGCCATTTCTTTGAGTTTTATGACTTCTGACAACAGTTGGATTTTAAACAGTGTTGTTATATATTGACTTTGACTGGGGTACATGGGATGGAATTCTCAGTAAAGAGGGCGGCCAGCTGACAGGTGTGGGAATTTTACCTGGTTAGCAGTAATTAGAAAAAAAATAATAGCTAGTGATATCAACTCCTTCTAGGACATCTAATTTCCTATCCTCTTCCCCCTCTGCCCCGTTGACTCCATTCCAAATAATACCGGAACGGCTTTTTGAACGTCAGTGTTTTCCTCATCCACACTTACTAAGGCAACTGAATAATCTGATTTAGGACCTTAAAGTATGGAAAACAGCTCCAGTTTTTAAGTGCTTGGATTATTTTTTTTAAAAAACTTCAGTCTTCCTCTTGCCCATTTGGGGTGATGGGCTGTGAAGGGGGAAGGGGGAATAGGAAAATTTAATGCTCTTTCGTTTGGCTTGGCCTTTAAAAAAAGGCTGGAGGCAAAGTGCATTAGAGGACAGAGGAGATAATGACATCCTTAAAAGCTGTAAAACTGATGTAATGCTAATAGTCGTCAAGCAGGGTTATATAAAGTGAGGATTTTTTTTTTTTTCCTCATACTGGATACTCTTGTGGAAACTGTTTGCAGTAATTTTAGCTTCAATTGTAATAGAGTCAATAAAGGAAATGAAACGTAAATGAAGGGAGATCAGGAAATTATATGTGACCTAGAGTGACTGAGGTTCTATTGCAGTACAATGAAATCACGACTATTCTTAAAAAAAATTTCCATATATCACATTGTGAAGCGTGAATATCTTAGTGAAAGAGAATACAATTTTACAAGTCTGAAGGAGAAAAGGAACATCAATGTGCTGTATTTACAGTGCGTTAATACATGTATACATACAGTGTTTGACATTCAGTCATGCATCAAGCTATGCATGAATGCTTTCATTCTTTTATAGGTGGTTTCACGAATGATTTTGAAATAATGTAGTTTCTAAGATGGGATTCAGTGCTTGCTTTTAGGAAAGTGATGTTAAAATTCCATATGTTTGTCTCAAAGTGTTGTCTATGTATTGTTCTCTTTGCACTTGAATTTTGTGCTGCAGATGCTCAACCTTAATTGAAAGATTGAGTAAGAGTGAAATAGGTTTTGGATAATTAGCATGAACACAAAAATCTTTCATAAAGGAGACTGTAAGTAACTAATAATAATTCTATACTTGTGGAGCAAGGTAGGATAGAAACCTGACTGAACTTTCTTTGTTGTGATTCTTCCTAGTCAATAACGTAGTTTTAAGGCTATTGCATCTTCTTAAAAAACTAAGCAGTTTTCTTGACGTCGGGCTGTGATTTATATGCGTAGTCTATGATTGTTAATATCACATACTGGTTAGTGTGCAATAGGAGGAGTACATTTGGGTTTTTTTTTGGTTACTGTTTTCAGAAACGTATACTGGTTTGGAAAAGTGATTTTAATTTGAATGCCAGAATTATCTTGATTTAAAAATAAATAACGGAATTACCCAAGATCTTTTTCATTTGGGCATTGGGGATGAAGCCTTCATTCCCTGATGTATCAGAGTCTTATAGAGCTTGAAGTGCAGAACGAGTTCTGCTTATTAAGGCAGGGTCTGAATTTGTAACGTGAATTCCTCAAGTGCCTTCTTACAAGATACTTTAGTTGTCAAGATGGAATAAGCTAAGCTACTTAGAGTAAGCTGAAGTAAGTTGATTATCTATGTGAGCTCTAAGAAAAGTGGTAAGTGTTCATGGTGTGTGTTGGTCCTGAACAACTACTGAATTACCTTTCTTTGAAGGTGACCAACTTACCACACACTAGGGAGGATTCTGCTTGGATTGTAAGATGTAAATATGCTCACCTGTCCTTTTGGTGCACCAGAAAGACTTAAGTGTGCCCCTTTTGTTTAAGTATGTTCAAACATTATGATTTTCTGTTTAAATAAAGCAATCTTGTGGGATATTGAATTGGGTGTTTGGAATGTAATGAAAACTTGAACTTTATTTATTCCGTTGAGATAAAAGAATTGTCTCCTGATGAAGGAGCAAGAAGGGACAGAGATCACAGAGGTCGCAGCCCATCACGGTACTTGTCAGTCATAAATAGAGACCGCAGAAGGCTCATGGCTGAAGGCCACGTTTGGCTCATGGCCAAAGGGAGGAGGTGCTTTCTCTGCCCACTCAGTCATTTGCCCCTTTTCTTCAGGTGGGAGTTGATTCTTTGTGCTGCAGCTTCTGACTGCAGTTTAATCTGCAGTCTTTGCACCGTCTTGGAAAACAAAGTATAGCTTAGTTAAATATCTTTAAAATATCTTCATTCTTCACTGTGTGTTCTGAATTCATCTCGTAAATGGTTTCTACCTGCACTTGCATTGATTGATTCTAGAGCTAAGTTGGCTAATATGTTTTCAAATGTGACTTTGCACCACCCATCATTACAGACTAACGTCCGTGCCCGCGTTGGGCACCCGTGGGTGGTGAGTGATCACAGATTCCTCCCTGGAGCCGACTGCAGACCAGCTGGCCTCTTTCCAAAATGTTCAGAGTGCTTACGTGAGCCCCCAAGATGTGCTGAAAAGCTAATGAGCAAAACTTTAAAAAATTGTTTCTTAGTCCATATCAAGTTTTGTGTTTAATGTGAATGTTTGGAGAGATGGTGAGAAACTGAAAAATGTCCTTAAAAGAGGTTGTTTTAAAAAGAAGTGCCTTGTTATGCTTCTGGGAGAGAAGTTGTCCTGCCTGAACAAATGCACAGATCTGCGCAGTCAGCTGAAATTCTGCATTGTAGGTGAACGTGTGTAAAGGAAAAACAGATCTGTGACTGGCTCTGCTGGAAATGAAGAGTTACCTGAACAATGGAAAGAGCACCACGACGTGTTATGTTGGATGCTCTTGTGCTTTTTCCTGCATAGTCATTTGTGTTGGTTCTTTCCATCTGTGGATACTGCTCTGTTCCAGCCTGTCTGGAGTAAAAACACCCGCATTGACCTCTAAAAATGTTCTTTGTTTTTTTCCTTCTAGTGTTCTAAGCTGCTTTCAGACACAACTGTAATTCAGTTTTATCCAAGTAAATTTGTTTTAATTACAGATATCCTCGATACTTTTGGTAAGTATCTAATGTGCCAGGCTTAGTGTGTAATTGTTTATAAGATGGAAATAATTTTTTGTAATGTTAGAAAACGTCAAAGTTATCAGAAAAGTGCTGACATGACTCTGGCTTAACACTGAACTTTTCCAACATGTTTAGACACCAGTGGTACAAACATGGTATAGAATTCTTCAGAAACTCTTATTAGTCTTTAAAATAAAAATATTTACTTTAGTAATTCTGTGCTTTATATACTAGTGAACAGCTAGAGCAAAACCTTAAGAAAAATCACAATCTCTGTATTTTGAAATTTGAAACACACTGTTGATATTATGAAGGTGTTTTGGTTTTGGCAGCCTTTTGACTATTTATATTTGAAGAGTAGGAGTCAGAAAGTTTTCTTTAGTTGAATGGGGACTATGAAGTGATCAAAATGTGGTTACTTGATTTTTTTTTTTACTTTTAATAATTTTTTTCATTTGTTTTTATCATTTTTAAAAGGTCCTTTAAGTGAAATTGTCGTCCACTTTATGTGATTCTCTTGGTTTTCTGCCATGTTATAGAAAAGATTTACAACCACCTTCGAAGTTGAGAGGTGTTTTCATGTTTAGCAGGATATGCTGTGACACAGACCCAATTGTTTTTTCAGGTCGTGCTTCCTCTTTGTGCTCTTTCCTCCTAACTGAAAGCTGCTGAAGATAACATAATAACCAAACTCAGCAAGGACAGGGCACCAGCTGTCCTTTCCTGGCCTGGGAGAAATCTGACCCCTGTGCTACCTCTGCAGTTAAGGGGGCGGACAACTTTTTTTGCCATGTGCAGTGCTGAATTCAGACTTAACATTCCAGCCTCACTAGAGGGCAGCGTAATGTCAGTGTTCTAGGACGTTCCTCCAGCTAATGTCAGTGTGTGTTGGAGGTGAAAACCTTTGCATCAACGTTTGTGTTTTACAGTTCGTTATGAATGATATTTTTTTAAAACTTTTTTTAAACAGGGAAACTAGTGTATGAAAGAATTCTGTCAATGTGCGTGGACAGTCGTGTCTCTTTGCCAGGTAACTTTGCGTTTGTTTCTACTGTGCTTCTGGGAAAACTCATGTCTGAACTGACTTGAGAGAGCTTAAACAAGACTCATGATGCTATATCTCCTGTGGAAAAGGTTCCAAGTTGAATATAGTGATTTCTAGTTAAAATCTGTTGCTTATAGCTTCCACCATTGATAGTGTTTATGCAAGTTTACGTTTTAACTGTGAAGATTATACCTAAGGTATAACAAAACGTGCTTGTGGCTTTGATGTTACTAAACATAAACTGTATCTTCCTGAGACTCTTAATCACAGAGAAAGATGTGTAAGTAGAGGGCAAGTTTAATACAAGTGGCCAACTTAGATGAAGGAAGACTTTTCCTTTTTTTTCTTAGCATAGGCACTCTTCTGAAAGTATGACATTTTAATAGTTTAAAATTAATGGTACACATTTAATGGACAAAGCTGAGAGTCTCAGTTTTTAGTAAGTAGGTGTTTTTGTTGCTACGCTGGAAACTCAGTAGTTTTGCTTTAATTAGGGAAGAGTTTTGGAAGAAGCAGTGGGCTGTCGTTGAGTTGATGATCAGTTTACTAGGATAACATAATATTTCTAACTTGGACCTTTTTTATTTTTTCAGTTGAAGTCCAACACAATGTAAAATTCTAATTTGACATTTACAGTCCAAATGTGTATGGAAGAACCCCTTTAAGAAGGCACAGAAACATTCAATGGAATATAGGCATTTCCGTGCTATTTGGAATGTGTAAAGGGCATGTCTTTGAAATATGAAACATTCTTCCTCTAGCTGGCAGTGCAACAGTACTGTTAGCTTGTAGTTAAATCTATAGGATTCGAGGCAGAAACTTGAAACCAACAAATATTTTAATTTGAAATAAACTTAGGGGAAATATCTAAGAAAAATTCAGTTGTTTCAGATCTGACAAACTGCTCTTACGGACATAAATGATGGCAGACAGTTCCTGTAGCATTTTGAGATTACTGAGCACAGTTGCCTCCTGAGCTCATGCTGCAGCTGTGCAGCTGCCGAGGGCATTGCTGGGGGGAACTTCCCAAGCAGCTCTAGAAGTGGGAGGGAGAGGAAAATCTGTGCCGTGCTTGCTGTGCCTGGCACTGTGAGCCCCCAGGGATTTCAGACCCAACCTCCATGCTCATGCTGCCGGAACCAAGCGAGACGAAGTTGGACAAGAACTCTGTGGTCCTAGATGAGAAAGAACATCTTCTTCTACTCAGTCAGCGTCTAGCGCGGGGCTTCTGTAGTCCTGGAGACTTTGTTGTGGAGCGGGAGCTTCTCACCTTTTGGGGCAGGGACGGGAGAGCACTGCTCTTTTAAAACAGTGTCACGAGGAGGTTGCGAGCAGGCGTTCACGGCAGAAGCTGCTGGTCCGACCCAATCATCTTGCCTCGGACCTGGGCTGATCCCAAGAAGCCTGTTTTTGCCTTCTGTTCCGGGCAGTCTAGAGAAGGAGGTGGCAGTTGGCCGTGCGGCTGCCTGCCCCCTGACCCATCTGTTGTACCCCACAGCGGCAGCTTTTTCCTGCTGGCAGCTGACACAAACAGCCCCAGAGCTCGTGAGAAGAGCGTTAGATACAAAAACAAGTGTTCTGTCAGCTCTTTGTATTTCCTACTTCTTGCGATTTAAATAATATTAACCTTTTAAAGTAAAGAATTTGAGTGCCTCAGTCCCTTTCCTAGGTATATGTTTGTTATAGATTTCCAATTCTTTTTTATTTAATGTTTTTACAATTTCTGCTTTTAGAGGGGAGACCAGGGTTAGATTTCTAGCAGATATGAGATTAGCTCTGAGTGCTTGACTTCAGCTACTGAGGTGTTACATAATGCAAAATGGAAGCTCTGGTTACTTCTTGCTGTCTGTGTACTCAGCTCTTCCTGAGGCAAACATATTGCCTAGTTTATTACAGTGCACCTTATTTCTTATTGAAAGGGAATACAATTTTAAACGTAGAATATGTAACTTGTTTCCAGAAAGTGTGTAACTATTTCTGGATTGTTATTTTTTTTCCCCAGATAATTTTTCTCCAGAGAGTGTTAACGATACAGCTAAAGAAACTTGCTTAAACTGGTTTTTCAAGATTGCTTCAATCAGAGAACTCATTCCCAGATTGTATCCTTGCCAAATGAGACTCGCAGAGTGTGTCTGCAGGCTTGTCGTAGACTTTTCCAAAAATGAACACATTTGTTTCAATAAATTGCGCAGCAATCTGGTGTTTATACTGACTTTGTTTTGATTGTTCCAGGCTGTATGTTTTGAATTGAATTTTGAGTTGCGTGTCATAGTAAACTGAATGCTGAATGATTGGCGAAGAGCAGTGTGGCAGTGGTGTAGTAGAGTTGATGCATGAAAACTTTTAACAATAAAAGTCATGTAGATAAATTGTAAAAATCAACAAGTGTAGGGAGATTAATTACAGAAGGCCTTGGAATAGTTTGTTCAATATATATTCGGCATTTTGGAGTTTTTAAATGGCGTGCGTCTTGGTTTTGTCCTTAACTTGCTTTCATTTTAGTTACGTGGAAGCAGCAATACTGAAGTGCAATAAGTTCCTATCCAAAACGTAAGAGGAAATGTTAAATATGGCAAAGAAGTGAATGAGCAGGCTTATAAACTAATTTCAGGAGTTAAGCATGCCAGTTCTGTGATTAGTGATGGATATGGATAGGTCTCAACAGATCTGAGAAGAAACAGTGCTGAGAGATTTTGAGGTTTTTAGTGAGAATACCATGGAAAAATTCAAGGTGAACTGTGATACAATTTGAAATGCATTTGAGCTTGCAGTTTTGGAATATATGTATAATTGTGACATCAGGAGTTTGCAAATTAAAAATGAGTGGCTTCAGATGGTGGAGGGGGAAGCAAGATTGTTGAGATGAGAAATGTGGCAAAAAGATGGGATAGAAAACGGAAGGGAAAATACTGATGTGTGTATTGCTAGAGACAGAGTCAGAGAAACAATTTAGGAGCAGTGAACCATTATCTATTGAAAATTTTGGTGTAAGCCTCATATGTTGCCAAACAGTGTCAGCTGCTGAGCTGAAAATGTTCCTTCTCATGTAATTGTCCTTTTTCAGTTGTATTTTGAAATGAGTGTTGTAAGCCAAATTGCTACTCTAGTGACAACTTCATTATCCCTAAAAAGCAGTTCTTTTACTTGAATTGATGGGCCTCATCTCCAGGCACTAGTACAGCTCTGTCAAAAGGGACCTGTGGGAAAATGAAGCATGCAAGGAGTTCTGGCAGTTCCCTGTTAAGCAGCTGCTTTCCTCTCATTGAGTTACAGCCCTTCTGATAGCTCTGCTGTTCCTCCAAACTAGAGGAGGAGATTTGAAGTCGTGCTTGTGCTTTAGAAGCCAAACATCCAACCTGGCTGTCTGCACTACTCCTGATGGCAAATGCTGCAATTTGAAATAGGATATGTGTTACTACACACGTAAAATTTTACTTCTGAAATAAGATTTGTGCTAATATGCTGCTTGTTCGGTAGGTGTTTCTCTAACTCATGCTCAGTTGTCAATCTACGAGGCAGCTACTGGAGTTATCTGTAGGCAATCTAATTCTTTTATCAATTGTTAAATCTTGTTTTCTTTTTTGAAAAATCTTACCAGGGGGATTTCGGAATGTCTCCCACGGTTAACGTCTATGATTAGAGGAATTGGAGATCCACTGGTGGCAGTCTATGCAAGAGCGTACCTTTGCAGGGTAGGCTGTGGTTTAACACTTCAGATCTGTGTCAAGATTGATTGCAGCTAGCTCTGCCCCTAGAGGAAAACTTCTTTTAACTACTGTTCCTTTCTGATGTAGTCAGCAGCCTTCAAAGAAACAAACAAAAATTTCTCTTGTTTTAATAATGGGGAGTCTTTCTTTAAGTGTTTATAATAACTAAAAATAACTTAATGTGCTGCTTATGCCAGTTTTTCATTTTCAGGTAGGGCAAAATGTTAGGGTCCTAAGGAGAAGGAGAGTTTGGACTCTGAAACTGCATGCTGTTGTGTGCCTGCTAGGCACTGCTCTCCAAAGTTAGTATTTGCACTTTCCATACGTTTATCTTCCTCCTTCTAGAGCGAGTGTGGCGGGCAGGCGGCTGGCAAGCTGCTTGGCAGAGGAGCCACTCGGTGAAGTGTTCAGACAGTGGATTGTGTCTGACTGAGCAGCGTGGCTGTGTCCTTCTCCTCAGCTACTCCTGCAGTTACCCTTACAACTCAGCCGAGATAAACTTACCCAAGAGGAGACCCTAGAATCACAGAATCACAGAATGTTAGAGGTTGGAAGGGACCTCAAAGATCATCTAGTCCAACCCCCCTGCCAGAGCAGGATCACCTACAGCAGAGCGCACAGGAACATCTGAAAAAGGCATCAATAGCAGAAAAATATTTGTGAAGTATGTTTGTGAAGTAGTGGCCAAGATCTGGACTGTAATTGGAAGGTGGTGGGGCTGCTCATGAGCAGTACCTGCAGGAGGTCAGCTGCCGTTTGTTCAGTGTCGATGTATCTGTTCTGTTTGAATAAACTGTCCAGTAAGCTTTTGGGGTAGTGTTCAGGGGTGTCCATGGGAATTACTGCACTAGCAAGTAATCACTAGTATCTGGTTTACTCTGAGAGATGAACTGCTTAGTTTATAGTAATCTTGCACTGCGCTATTGCCTGTGGTTTTGTCATAGCCTCACCATTCCTTGTGCAACTCTTTTAACCATATCAGGAAGAGCAGAAGGTGGACTCTGTGCACAAACTGTTTCTTCAGAAACCTGGCACTGTGTGGCAGGGAATAACCGGTGAAAAGGGTGTGATTCAATGCTGTTTGTTCATTTGATGTGTGTGACTAGTGTACTCCTTCAGAAAATGTATTTTTATCTGACCATGAAAAGAGAATTACAGGTGATAGATAAAATCTTTCTGGTTTAATACAGGTTGGGATGGAAGTGGCGCCACAACTCAAAGAAAGCCTTAACAAAAACTTCTTTGACTTTCTTCTAACATTTAAACAAGTAAGCAAATAAGGATTTTATTTACAAAATCACATAAATGCACTCTGTAACAAAATTGTTTTAAAATATTTTATTTAAAATATTTTTAAAATCTTTTAAGTTCTTAATTCTACATTTAGGGATGTTCCTGTATGCAGATGTAGTATCAGAAATTTTACATATATTCTGATAAGTCGAAACTGCTCTATTCAGCATGTTTCCATACTTCAATAATAGATGTTATAAGCTTGGTATTTTTTCCCCAGCTTGCAAGGAAAGCTTTAAAATATCTGTGTATCTTTGTGATCTTGTCAGTTGTAGTTCCCATTCATTCACAAGCTTTGTCCAGGTTATCATAGCTCCTGTTGAATACCTTCTCACAGCAAAGTGTTTTTGTCTTTAATTTCAACAGATTCATGGGGATACAGTTCAGAATCAGCTGGTGGTACAGTGTGTGGAGATTCCTTTGTACTTGACTCTATATTCTCCTGCTATAGACTGGATTTTACAGTGTATTGCCTACCGTGCTCCTGAAGTAAGTACGTGTGGTGATGCTTGATGCTAAAAGAAATGTTGGGGTGAAGAGTTAGCTTCGCCTGTTAAAATACCTCCTCAGTCAGTGTGTACATGAGTGTGGACGTGCGTATCAAGAGCCTGGATACGACTGTTTCTTTCTTCTGTATGGAAGAGCGTTAATTTCCACAAAGCTCAAGTTAGACTGCCTAATTCATGGACAGTATTTCCTGTTGGTTTCTTGTTGTCCTTTAGCTAGTTTTGTCTTTATTTCCTGAATTCATTAGTTTCTTCTGTCATACAGATATAAAGCTGATTTGAGTAAACTGTAGCTTTGCAATTTGTTAACACAGTCAACAGTTTTAGGCTCGGTCATTCTGCTTTGCATTCTGTGGCAGAGCTGGTAATCTTCACCTCTCCTGCCAGAGATTATTGACCTGCCTGGCAAATAGTAATTACTTTGAGAAGTGACATGGCTCGAGGATTGCAAATTTCACTTCTAAAAACTGGTGGTTTTTATTAAAACGCCACTGTACCTGTTCCAGTAGGTGGGACATTGTTTTGTTGTGTTGGAACTACAGGATAGGACAGGATTATTGGAATGTATTGGGTGGGTGATTAATACAGCGCTTAGTAGACTCCACTACAATAATTAAAGCTGAAGTTATTTGCAGAGTCTCTACTTACTAATTTTAATAAGTAATTCTTCCAGGTTCTGCTTACTGAGATGATGGAGAGATGCAAAAAATTGGGGAACAAGTAAGTGTTGCACAGTGTAGAAGACATGAGTCTGTAATGAGCATTCATGAGTCCCTGTAATGAGCATTCATGAGTCCCTGTAATGAAATTCTCCCTCTTCCTTATGAAAATACTTTTTGGGTGTGGCGTACAGCTTTTGTTCTCCCAGTAGCTTACTAGACCATGATTATGGACATTTATTTTCCAGAAATTAATTCTAAAATATGGTACATTACTTGTAGAGCGACAGGTAATTAGTTTAACTTGGTTGCTGCATTTTGGTTCCTAAGCCCAAGTTTCGGACACGTAATGTGTTGTTCATCAGCCACGTCTCTGATTCCTGATTGTGCTTCATTTTTCTCCATTTTCCTCCTCCTCCTCCTCACCCCTAGCACCCACCGGCCACAGTCAGCCCACGTGTGCATATCGCAAGGGAAGTTGCAAAGCAGCCTGTGCCTCTGGAAGATGGCTATATTTAAGTGGCTGCTTTTTTTAAACATTGAAATTGATATCCCAGTGTCTCCTAGACATCTGTTTGCAGACTAATCACCTTCATTGAGTAGCTCAGGAAAATAGTATGGAAGTTTTGAATGTGAGTTGAGTTGTGTGGATGCAGCCTGGCCTGCTGATTTCATTTTATCGGGTAGGAAAGCTGAGTTCTGTGAAGGTTTTCAGCTGTTTTTTTCTGCTGTGCTTTGCACAGTCTCAGTTCTGCAGTGGCTGAGGAACTAAAACCTGCTAATCACTTAGGTAAGGAGTGCCAGCATTAGCATTCTGAGACTCTACTGTGGAGTGTGGGGCGTGTGTGATTTTAAAGATGTGATGTGAAGATGCCGTCACATCGGGGTGTATAATATGGGTTAAAAATGAGCCACATGCTCTGCTGTATCAATTATTTTGTATAGGTGTTGATCTGTTCTGTGTAACTTATTTTTAAGTCACTTTGAGCATTTCTCATTATAAAGATGGGCTAGTGCCTCCTTTTTGTGCTTGTTTGGTGTTTGAAGTAAGGACAAAATGTTGAGTATAATGAAGTGCGCTTTTTTTTAAAGAAGTGTTTTTGGGACGTGCCTTTTATTGGGAAGTTGAGTGGTTTAGATGATCTATAAAGCACAGTTGTATTCTTTCAAAGTGGAGTTCTGCATTTTTATGTCTTCTTACGGCTGTCAAAATACTACAAAGCAAAAGGCATCAGTATATAAATCTTTAAATAAATCTCAGTATGTTCCGTGAACTACGTTGCAACCATCTAAGGGAAGCGACAGCCTGCTTTTCTGTATTGCAAAGTGTGTACCCAGTGAGCTGGAAGTACTTGTCTAATGAGAAAATGCAAATTCCAGTCAAGCTGCAATGAGACCGCTAATGCTCAGTGAGGAGCACGGCGGATGCTGGGCTATTTTGAGGGCTCCATAGAACTTCCCTCAAGGTAAACTGCCTTGCATTCGAGCTGTCTGTTTCAGACTAGCGAAGGACACAGTGTTCTAGGAGGCCGTCTCTGTGCTAACTCATGACTGCATTTGCCCAGAGGAATTGGCTTTTGAGTAGTAGTAGATTTTTTCTCTTATGTTTGCATAACTTGAGTTTTGCAGTAACACAATGAGTTCACTCTTCCATCGGTAACTTTGGCTTGAGAGTGACACCAATATGGGTCTGAATGATTAATCGTGTCTAAATAGACCATTGCCAGTTACCATATGGTAATGACTGTTGGATTTATTTTAATCCTAACAATGCGTCTGCTGGAAACCTGACTTTTATAATGCATATATATATGTATGTTAGTTCAGTGAGAAGAACTTCAGTAGAGATTTGCCCTGCCAGAGCATACTTCTGAACTGTAGTTAGAGAGAGTAGGTTTCTAAATGTGTCAACTACTCCTGATTTACTTGATCATTCTGATAAACTTAGGGTGAAATAACAGCTTCACAAAAAGCTGTGCGACACAAGTACTCTGCAGGCTGAGTTACCTTTTCCTTATTTAATGGTTTAATATTTTCTTGTTTTGCTTATGCACTATTAATTCTCATCAGTGCAAGCTCAATTTGTGAAAGAATTTTCTTCCTTAGCTCCTTTTTTAAAAACTAGAATAGATGCTGGACAGTTGTTAGTCTAAGAAGTTTAGATTCATGTAAATGAAGGGACAACAAACCGTAGTTGATGTTGTGCTGTATTGATTTGTGTTATGTTCGTTGTAGTGCTTTGCTGCTGAATTCAGTAATGTCAGCATTCAGAGCAGAGTTTATTGCTGCAAGATCTATGGACTTCATTGGCATGATTAAAGAGTGTGATGAATCTGGATTCCCAAAGGTAACTTTTTGCATGTAATTTGTAACAATTCCTGTTAGTTGTCTGACAGAGTTCTGTGTATGCTTAATTGCCTACGTAGCTTGCACATCATTTAAATTAAAGGTGGTTTGATCAAAAACAATCCGTCTGCACGGTGTACCTGCTAGATCAGTGTTGGACACACATGCGTCTTCTTTTAATTTAAAATCTCTCATTAACTTTCAGCATCTCCTATTTCGGTCCTTGGGATTAAACTTGGCATTGGCTGATCCTCCTGAAAATGATCGACTTCAGATACTGAATGAAGCCTGGAAGGTTATTACAAAGCTGAAGAACCCCCAGGTGGGTTTTTGTCCGTGCTGTGCTTAGGGCAAAGTTGCAGCAAGTTGTTTAGGAAGCTTAGGCTTAGTGTGACATGGTTTACCTTTTCTGCAGACAGTTGCCAAAAATTATGATACCTGGTAGCCTTATTACATGATCCCTGCTTTTCAAAGCTCTGCTTAAGCTTAACTTAACTCTACGTGGCATAATTGTACATAAGCAGGTTTGCCATGAGCGCTTGATCTTTAGGTCTGCATGGATTGCACTCAGGAGTCAGTTCTTTTATCTTGTGATTTTTGCGAGTATATTTCTCCTAACCTTCTGTAAATATTGGTAATCGTAAGATGTGTGTTTCTAGGATTATATCAACTGTGCTGAGGTGTGGGTGGAGTATACGTGCAGACATTTTACGGTAGGTAAAAATTACTTTGTTTCCTTTGAAGGTTTTTCTGATTCAGACTAGGTAGCTGTATTAGACCATGAAATGGTGGAGTTCAGGATCTCATGTAGCAGAAACAAAATAGCAAGCAGAATTGCAACCCTGGACTTTGCCAAGGCAAACTTTGGATTTTTCAAGCAATTACTAGAGAAAATCCCATGGGCAAGGCTGTTTGAAGGTAAAGGGGCCCAAGATAGTTGGTTAGCGTTCAGGGACTGCTTCTACTGTGCTCACGATCAGAGCATCCCGACACGTAGGAAGTCAAGGAAGGGAACCAGGAGACCTGCGTGGCTAAACAGGGATCTGCTGGGTAAGCTCAAGGGAAAGAGGAGAATTTACAGATCTTGGAAGGCAGGGCTGGCCACTTGGGAAGAATATAAGGCTGTTGTCCGAGGGTGTAGGGAGGCAACTAGGAAAGCAAAGGCCTCCCTAGAATTGAACCTGGCGAGAGGGGTCAAGGACGACAGGAAGAGCTTTTTCAAATACGTGGCAGATAAAACTAACACCAGAGGCAATGTAGGCCCACTGATGAATGAGGTGGGTGCCTTGGTGACAGAAGATACAGAGAAGGCAGAGTTACTGAATGCCTTCTTTGCCTCTGTCTACTCTGCCGGAGGCTGTCCTGAGGAGCCCCGTTCCCCTGAGGCCCCAGAGGAAGTCAGGGCAGTGGAGGAGTATGCTTTAGTCGATGAGGACTGGATTAGGGACCAGTTAAGCAATCTGGACATCCATAAATCCATGGGTCCAGACGGGATGCATCCACGGGTGCTGAGGGAGCTGGCTGATGTCATTGCTAGACCACTCTCCATCATCTTTGCCAAGTCTTGGGAGACGGGAGAGGTGCCTGAGGACTGGAGGGAAGCAAATGTCACTCCAGTCTTCAAAAAGGGCAAGAAGGAGGACCCGGGTAACTATAGACCGGTCAGCCTCACCTCCATCCCTGGGAAAGTGATGGAACGACTTATCCTTGGTGCCATCTCAAGGCATATCAGGGATAAGAGGGTCATTAGAGACAGTCAACATGGCTTCACCAAAGGGAAGTCGTGCTTGACTAACCTCATAGCCTTTTATGAGGATATAACAAGGTGGATAGATGATGGCCGAGCGGTGGATGTGGTCTACCTTGACTTCAGTAAAGCATTTGACACAGTCTCCCCCAGCATCCTTGCTGCTAAACTGAGGAAGTGTGGTCTAGACTCTCAGGTAGTGAGGTGGACTGTGAACTGGCTGAGGGGAAGAAGCCAAAGAGTTTTGGTCAATGGGGCAGAGTCTGGTTGGAGACCTGTATCCAGTGGAGTGCCTCAAGGGTCGGTACTGGGACCAGTATTATTCAATATATTCATCGATGACTTGGATGAGGGACTAGAGAGTACTATCAGCAAGTTTGCTGATGACACCAAGCTGGGAGGAGTGGCTGACACACCAGAAGGCTGTGCTGCCATCCAGCGAGACCTGGACAGGCTGGAGCGTTGGGCGGGGAAAAATTTAATGAAATATAACAAGGGTAAATGTAGGGTCTTGCATCTGGGTAGGAACAACCCCAGGTTCCAGTATAAGTTGGGGAATGACTTCTTAGAGAGTAGTGTAGGGGAAAGGGACCTGGGAGTCTTGGTGGACAGCAGGATGGCCATGAACCAGCACTGTGCCCTTGTGGCCAGGAAGGCCAATGGCATCCTGGGGTGTATTAGAAGGGGGGTGTTTAGTAGGTCGAGAGAGGTTCTCCTTCCCCTCTACTCTGCCCTGGTGAGACCCCATCTGGAATACTGTGTCCAGTTCTGGGCCCCTCAGTTCAAGAAAGACAGGGAACTGCTGGAGAGAGTCCAGCACAGGGCAACTAGGATGATTAAGGGAGTGGAGCATCTCCCTTATGAGAAAAGACTGAAGGAGCTGGGGCTCTTTAGTTTGGAGAAGAGGAGGCTGAGGGGTGACCTCATTAATGTTTACAAATATATCAAGGGTGAGTGTCCCGAGGATGGAGCCAGGCTCTTCTCGGTGACAACCACTGATAGGACAAGGGGTAATGGGCTGAAACTGGAACATAAGAGGTTCCGCTTAAACTCGAGAAGAAACTTCTTCTCAGTGAGGGTGACGGAGCCCTGGAACAGGCTGCCCAGGGAGGTTGTGGAGTCTCCTTCTCTGGAGACATTCAAGACCTGCCTGGACACGTTCCTGTGTGGCATAGTCTAGGCATTCCTGCTCTGGCAGGGGGATTGGACTTGATGATCTTTCGAGGTCCCTTCCAATCCCTAACACTCTATGACTCTATGATTAGCAGTTGGGTATTAAAAGTGGAAAGGCTATGATATTCAATGTAAGCATCTTAGACTTCAGTAGTGAACGAAAAAATATATTTCCTTTCATGAAAGATGGATAGGGACAAAAAATGCAGCTTTGAAGGAGTCTTCACTACTCCTCAGCACTGCATATGTCTTATCCTTTTATTTTAATGGCAGATGGACCAGTTTAAGTAGGGATTTACTGGAGCTATGGCTGAAGTTCCTGGCTTGAGCTATGGCTAAAGTTCTGTAGAAAGCAAATGGAAAATAATTTTCCATTTGGCAAGTGAAAATAAATTATCCAACTGGTTTTCAGTGACTCAATTTATATGGCTATTTCTTTGCTGTATTTTATAACCTTATTTTTCACTACACAGAAGCGAGAGGTCAATACAGTTTTGGCTGATGTTATTAAACACATGACTCCTGATCGAGCATTTGAAGATGCTTACCCACAGGTAAAGAATTTATTTTGCCGAATCTGTAAAACTCTGATGTGCTTTTTCTCGCATGAAATTAATTCTTAAACATTACTGATGCCTCTTACCACAAAATAATTATATTAAAACACTGGCTATAGTTTGGGAAGCCATTTGGAACACTGTAATGCTGTGATTTGTTCCTCCTTTTGTCCCTGCACTTCAGTCTTCCAGTTGAGAGGAACGCTAAACCAGAATGATTTATGTGTTTAGAAGTGGCAGTCGTTAACAACTACATCAACAGTAGTGTTCTGCAGGAGAAAATTAACAATCATGGCAGGCAGTTTAAACTGAGCTAAACCATAAAATAATGTATCCGTACTTGGCATTGTTAAGACTTCAGTGAATTGTTGTGCCCAGTTCTTGAGACTGCCTGCCAGGTGAGGTGCAGATTAGTTGAACAGGTTACTTGGAGGGTAGCTGAAGTGCCTACAAAAAACATTTGACAAACTGGCTTGGGGTTTTTTTTTTTTTATTTGTGTTGGGTTTTGTTCTTTTTTTTAGTCTAGAGAGCTGGAGGACATGCAGACTGTAAATTGGAAAAATCTGCCTAACTATAAAAAGTAAAGAACATATAAAGCCTGGGCAAGCAGGTCAACCTCTGTTCGTGTGAGTTCTCAAGAGCACATTGGAAAAACATCTGCTAGAACAGCGGAGCTGTGGTTGACTCTGCTTTGGGGAAAGAAATTACATCCATGAATGCTTGAAGTGTCTTCCAACCCAGTTTTCTATGAATAATCTCTGGTGTGGATAGTCTTAATTTAACTAGTTTACCTTGTATTACAATAATTTTTCCTCTTTTTTTTTTTTTTTTTTTCTTCCCCCCCCCCCCCCCCCTTTAGCTGCAGTCAATTATTCAGAAAGTTATTACTTACATCCATGACTTCTCTCTGCTTTTTTCAGTGGTAAGTGACACTCTGTTTATGACATTTTTTTAGAACTACTTTGCACTATTTCTGCAAGAGAATTTACCTGACTTGGATGTTCAGATTATTTGCAAACTCGCATACTGAGAGGACTTTTTGTCGAGTAGATGATTGCAGAAAAGTTTTGGAAGCTCTCTGCAGCTTGCTACTTAAATATTCATTAACTCCAAATATTCATCAATTCCAATGTTCTATACTTTTTTTTTCTCCCTTAGGCTGGCAGATTCTCTAAGTTTGTTTGTTATTGTGGCATAAGTGACAATCAATGGAAGATAAAATACCATTTATTTGTGTGTGTGTTGGTGTAGTTGCTTATAGCTGCTTCAGTGTTACAGTAGACACTTAACGTGCTCTGTCATAGGGCTTAAGTTTGGCATTAAAGCAAAGTGACACTTAGAGAGGTCAGAGACTGTGCAGGAGGTGGAGAAAGAAGAGCAAAGAGAGCGGGTGTCAAAGTGCTGAAACCAGTTGGAGAGTTAAATTGAAGACTGACCCTGTGGGTTCGGAGTCAAGTCTTACGAATTGCTCAGATAATTCTGAAAAACTTACCCTTGCTACATTCTTCAGGTGATACAGAAACTGAGTATTTCGGTATTTTAACAACCTAAACCCTTATGTGTGTTCCGCTCTCTCATCCTTCAAGATGAATTAGTGTCTTCAAAAGACTGACATAGTTGTAGCTGAAACAGCTATGATTGTGAAACTTACACAAAATATTTATTGGTTTCATGTGTTGTGTGTAAAATACCTGATTTTACTTGCTTGTGTATTTGTACTTTCAGGAGAAATTCTTGCCATTTCTGGATATGTTCCAGAAGGAAAGTGTGAGAGTGGAGGTTTGCAAGTGCATCATGGAATCTTTTATTAAGTAAGTGGAAAATGTTGAGATTAAATGCACTCTGGAGGGTCTGGGAAATGTAGTGAAAGCTTGTTAGGGAAGATGGGTCAGTAGATAGCCTGGCACACCTTCCCAAGCTATGAGGGAAAAAACCTGAAAATGTGTCAGTTTTCTCAAAGAAGTTGAAAATTAGTTATTTATATTGATTCTGACTTGCTGTAGCTTAACAGAATAGTTGTCCTCTAAGCTTTTTGAAATTTATGTTGCCTTCATTCATTTATGAACTTTATTTCATATTTGAGCTGATGTGAGAGCACAGAACTGTTACCTTTGTATATGGAGGAAGAGAGACAGTCACTTGGTGCAAGCTCCACGATGTAGAAAAATGGGTATTTACGCAGTTGAAAATCAGTTTAGAAGAAGAGGCTTCACCTTCAAATCATTTAACATCACACAATCCTTTTCTTTTCAAATAATTAATGGGTTTCTTGAAACATTTTTTTCTTTTTCACCTTCCCTTATACTCTGCGAAACCCCCCAAGCCTTCTCTTCTCTCGGCTAAACAGTCCCATCTCTCTTGGCTTTGCTCATATGAGAGGTGCTGCATCCTCTTAATCATCTTAGTGGTGCTGCTCTGCACGTGTGCCTCGGGACCTAAACGTGACATTTATCCTTCCTGTCTGTCCATCAGTAGCTGAGAAACCGCATTACTTCTTGGCAGGTCTAGGATTGCCTTGTTTTGATATTCTTTGATTTCCCCAGTGTTTCACATGTCTAGTCAGAGTCAGATTCTGTGGCTTGGCAGTAAAGCTCTGTGTATTAAGATAATATTTCTTGACTGGCATTCGTTGGAATTGTATGTCAATGAACCATGTGAGCTGGTAGTTAAAAAATGAATATAAAACTTCTGTAGCGTCATACAGTGCTGGTGATGGAAATTATGCATTGAATCGGTGTTACTCTATTCATTGTTTTTCTCTTTGACGGAGCAGGATTTTTCATCACCGTTTCTAAAATATTTTATAGGCATCAGCAGGAATCTACAAAGGATCCTGTTATACTCAATGCTCTCCTGCATATCTGCAAGACGATGCACGATTCTGTG
The DNA here is from genome assembly GCA_020746105.1 of Trogon surrucura. Classification (NCBI taxonomy): domain Eukaryota; kingdom Metazoa; phylum Chordata; class Aves; order Trogoniformes; family Trogonidae; genus Trogon; species Trogon surrucura. The sequence goes on along the minus strand of CM036632.1, from coordinate 8,763,337 downwards.
AAGTAAGATTAACTTGACTTATACTGCTAACTATCGTTCTGCAAAATTTGGCTGCTTGGTATACGTTTTCATGTTTCCGAGGCTGTTTTTTTCATGGTGGATTAAGACATGAATCCAATTAGTGGTGAGGGACGAGTTGTGCGGTGAAGTGGCAGCACGTACCATTTGCTCTTTAATTACTGCTTTATTTTGAATGCTGAAGCAGAATTTTAAAAAGAAAGTAGCAGCGGTTTTGTGGAGTTTTCTGGTGAAGCAGAGACGTTAAAGAAGCCATTCTTGTAAAAGTATTTTTGAGAGTGAAACCAATGTAATCTTTGAGTTATAGTGAATAATGAACTATTTTTGAGATTGAAGTGATGAACATGTAGCTATTAAAGCACAGATTGCCATACTCAACCACATCTTTTTTTGGGGCCACTTTTATCAGCCGTTACAAAGGAGTGTGAAATCTTTAAAAGGACACCTGGAAGATCTTAGGAACTTGAGCAGGGGAAGCTAGAGCGGATGAGAAGCTCTTGAACCATCTGTGTCTTTCCCCTAAATCCTCCTCGCCCGCCTGCCATCGAGTGCTGAGGTGGCGAGGGGCGCTGCCTGCCCTGCTGCACCCTCACTGTTACAATAGCAGTTGGGCAACGTGGCACAACTGTGTTATGGTTTGTAGGTGACTTGCAGAGATCACACAGAAATCTGTGTCCGAGTGAAAATAGAACCACGATGACAATGCTGTAAATGTTAGATCTTAGGAGCAATTATCTCTTTTTTTTTCTTCTGGTTTGTGTTGAGTAGAATTGTAAGGGCATCGCTTCTTTTGGCACTCTGAGGCCAGAGGCTCTTAGTGTGGCAAACACTGTAAGGGAGCTTGTAACTTTCTCGGCCTTGATACACTATGAATGCAAGATTTATTGCCAATAAAGAAGTCAGATTTGGCATGTAATTCCAATTTATACCAGCTAGAGTGCTTCATTCCAGGTTAGGGCACCTCATTTGGCCATATGTTGCAATAAAAGCCACTTCAGCCTTTGAATAGAACAATACATTGAAACTAAGCCAGCTCATTTAAAAAAAGTAGGAAGTTTATGGCAATCTCTGTTTGGTGTTTCCTCTGAGGTTTTACCAAAACAACTCAACAGTTTTTTGGGATCCTTAAAATCCCTTAAACCAGCAGTTCTTTTAGCTGAGATGGTGCGCATCATTACCTTGGGTCTGTTATGTTGTCTCTTATCGGCAAATCGTCACAAATTCCAACTATCCTGAAGTAACTCCCTCACCTATTTTAATATCCCGGTTCAGGAAGCTCCCAGTGCAGTGTGTAGGGCTTGTTTAGCCCTGTTACAACTGTCGGAGGCTGAACAGCCTTTCGAGCCGTAGGAGTCTGGTTCAGAATTGGACTGGAAACCTGTACCTGACCTGGAGATCCCATTACAAGTGTTCTGAGCCTTTCAGAGCCCGTCAGTTGACTCTCTTGATTGGCAATGCACTAATGAGCTAATCACGCTGAGATTTGCTTTCCTCCTTTACTGAATTTGTATAATAAAACTATTGTTCTCTTCCCATCTGGTGCCTGAGCTAGGAAATTGGTAACTGATACGCTAAAGGTCAAAGCTGAAGCCAGGATTAAACTGTATTAGGTAATTGTAACTTAACTTTTTGTTCGTCCATTTTCAGTGAAACAGGTTTGACTTATTGGATTTTCATGTGACATAAATTTGTTTCAAATCAGATTTGAATTCTTGCTATAGAGTAGGTATCTGTGATAATCTTGAAAAGAAACTCTTCTTTACTTACCAGTTTACTTCGGTTCTTACTAAAACATCAAAAAGGCAGCATTGTAGCAAGGTAACATTAATTACTTCTAAATTATGTGGCAGGGTTGGCTAAAAAAACCAAATCACACTCGCACCAAATCAAACAATAATGTTTCTAAAATAATTACATTAACTATTACATATACTAATTAAATATACTATTTAAAGTGTGTTTTAAAAGCTTTTCCTTAAACAGGATAACTTTCTTCTAAGAACAGATTTACGAGTTTCTTTTAGTTTTCATAATCAGTTCCCACTCAGATTCTCATGTGGTTACACAAGACTGAAGCCATTTACTTGCTCTATGGTGAATAAAGTTAACTTAGATTCGTTTTTCCTTGTGCCAAAATCTGAGTTTCTGAAAAATCTAAAGAAACTCTTAACAATGTTTTTCCTTTAAATTTGGAATTTAATTTGATGTGTGCTTGACTTGGTGAAATTTGTACTAAAATCAGTTTTATTGCCTCATAACTAAACTTACCAGCTTAGTGGTCTTAGTGTACAATAAATATCTTATCTGGACATAACATTAGATAATTCAGAGTGTATCATTTGAAATTTTACGAATAAGTAAGATAAGCAATATTCTGAAATTCACCATATACCTTTTCTCTTACAGTGCACTTACACTTGAGGATGAGAAAAGAATGTTAGCAGCTTTGATAAACGGATTCATCAAAATGGTGAGTGACAGTTGTGTGCCGCTGCTGGGGGGTACCTTGCGGCTTGGATTTCCCTGAGATGCCCACGAGGAACAGATGCCTGAGCAGCAGGGTGGGAGACTCTGCGTCTGACTCGCTTAGGACTGTTGAAAACCCCAACCAGTGTATTTTGGTGGAATAAGTACGCGTGTGTGGAAAGAAACGTACAGCGTTGGAGCTGACATGGTGCAATACGAGACTTTAAAGTACACGATGTTTATTTCATCATATTTTCCCCTAGTTTTTTAAATCTCATGTAAAACATGGTATTTGAAAGTTAAGCAGCAATGCGAGTTTTGCCTTTTGTAGTATCAGAGAAGTCACCAATTTATGTGAATGAGTTCCTGTTACCCAGCTCTAAAGGGAACCAATAGCAGCTTTAAAAAACACAAAATAAATATAACTTGTATGTTATTCTTATCTCTGTTTATCTTATGATACAAATGATATTATTTGGAGATTCAAATTAGTAGTCACACAAGAACTCCACTGTTTTGTCTTGAAATTAATTTTTAACCCTTCCCTCCTTCCTATCCCCCTAGCATTTTTCTTCATGTCTGTCGTGTTTGAGGTGTCAGATTGGTGATGGGAGATGTTCTCAAGCTTTTTTTATTCTCTAACCAGATACACTCAATGCTTGGTTTTTCTTTCATGTACTCAGAGCTGACAGGCTTTGTCTCTACTTGTCCTCTTTGTTGCACTTCCATGAATTTAACTCTAGATGGTTGATTTCTCTTCAGCTGTAATGATCTGCTATTTAATATGTTTGTTTTATTAAGCTTTATATGCAGTATAATAGTATATATTGTCCATAGGGAGGATTTCTCACATGGAAGAATATTTGATGTGGCTATATTGTCTAGCTTAGGGAATGTCTAGTTATAAATTTTAAACCAGCACACATGGAGATGTGAAGGCAAAAGCAGTTGTAACAGTCATCCTTACAGTCAGGCTTTTTGTGTGCAAATTTTTATATTTTTGAGAAGTTTTCTGAGACTAGGACTCAAGAATCAGCAGTTGAAATAGAGGAAAGGCAAAGACAGTTGTCTAATGTAAAAAGGCCATCCTTTGTGTTTTCGTGCAGTTTCTTTGATCTTTCACTCTATGGATTAAATGTAATTTTTATTTTAATTCTGTAAAAGCTTCTTTTGCATGTGGCTTGAGTAGTAATAAATAATGCAGCCCTTATTTCTATTAGAAAAAAACATCCACTTGAATACTTAAAAGTAGACTGCCTGGAGACTGTTCCTCTTGCTAGGCTTTTAATTGACAGCTGAGACACTCCAGCTGACAGCACTTGGTTTTTGAAAATCTGAAGGGTTGGAAGTCGGGTGTTCTCACACAAAGGTGGCTTTTCTGACTCCTTCCCTGCCGGCGTGCAAGGCTGCAGGCTTTTGCCACACTATGTAATAAGCACGTATTCCTTAACCAGACTCGAAGCAAACCTGCTTTTCTTACTCATATATCCAGTTAGGGAAATGGTGGTTTCTCTCAGAGGCCCTTTATCAATTAGAAATTACAGCAACCTTAATGCAGATTCACTGATCTATTTCTATTTTTCTGTATCTTTTTTGTTGTTTTGTTTTACGTTTTAAGTATGAACTATACCAAGCCTTTTCCCCTGTTCCCGAGACTTTTGCTAGTTCTGAAAATACTTCACAACTGTAGGATTTAAATTTTGTTTTCCTGATACATACTTAGTCTATAAACTAGAAGATCATGTGGAGTTTAGACAAAATCTCAGTTTAGACAAAATCTCCCAGCAAAACTTTGAGTTTTCTGTAAAGGTGATTGGAAAGCAGAGAGTTAAAAAGGACAGAGATTCTCTGGGTGCTATTTTGTTAATGGTGGGGAGTTTTCTAACCAATACATGAGGATCTTGACTTTTGATCAGATCTGTGGTTTATCTGTGTGGAGGTTTGTATTTCTTAAAGTTAACAACTTTAAGTAAAATTCAGATTTGTGGTTTTTTTGGTCTTCTCTAGGTTTCGTTTGGCCGTGACTTTGAACAACAGCTGAGTTTCTATGTTGAAGCCAGGTCCATGTTTTGCAATCTGGAGCCTGTTCTAGTCCAGTTGATTCATGTAAGCTGCTGTTCATCTACATTATCTTAATAAGCGAGGATATATTAGCAGTTCTTCCATTCCCTGCTCAGATTATTGGTCTATGTCAAAAAAAGTCTGAAGTCTTTTTATCAGGTGTTTTTAAAGTAGACTTTGATCTCATCATCCTGAACTCTCTGAAGTTCTTGGCAAGCATGCGTAGTATCATTGCAACAAAGAAAACTGGCTATCTCGTGAGATATTTCATTTCTAATAAATGGCATTTTTGTGCATTCAGAATTGGGGTTCTCTTCTATAATCCTCCTTGTAGGAGAGATGAGACTGTTGCTGGCTGCAGCTACAGGCAGAGTCCTGCTGTGACCGGGAAGGTTAATTTCTTTTTTGCATTGAGTCACTTCTTAGGTGAGCATTAGCTGCATCCGATTCCTTTGCGGCATTGAATAGTCTCTTAAATCCTTCTGTTATTTTGTTCTTGTAGTAAGTGTGTTGGCTAGAAATCATGATTTTTACACCAGGAAGGAGGTGATGACAGCACTCTAGCTGGGAAGCAAGAGATGATCTAAAGCCTTGAATAAATCAACCAGTCTGTCTTCACAAAACTTCAGAATCATATTTGCTTTAAAGAAGGGTCAATAAAATTCTCCCAAGTCTGAAAGTAAATAGCACACTGAGGGCACACCCACGTCAGGTCCCTTTTGACGGTTCCTGTTCTCTAAATGCAAGTAGTAAAGCATGCAGTTTGTTATTTGCTGCCGACCTGATCTGTGCATTTTTCTTGGTGATTTGTTTTTGTTTTTTTCGATGTAGTCTGTGAACCAGCTAGCAATGGAAACAAGAAGGGTGATGAAAGGAAATCATTCCAGAAAGACTGCTGCGTTCGTCAGGGTAGGTGTGACTCTAATCAACTTGGAGCCTGTCGTCTTAGCAGATACTAATCTCTGCTGCCGCCTAAGCTCATAATTTTTTCAAAAATGCAATGTTAGTGGTTTTTTTGTAGTCTGATTTTCTCTTGTTACTGTTGACCTTTACTCTCTAAAGCCAAATACTGCCGTTTGGGGGGAAAAAAAAAAGACCCAAAACATCTAATAGCAGCTTTGTGTTTAAAAAAAGCAACATGATTGACTCCCTCTTCAAAGGAAGGTTCGCTGGAGAGGTGTTGGTGCGAATTCTATAAGGCTTGGCTTTTCAAATTCTATTTGAAATAAGGTACTTAATTGCTATGTAACTCGGTCACAGAGAGAATGAGCGATGAGGGAAAAATATATTTGAACTTCTGTCTTATAATATCAGCGTTGATATGTTGAAAATACTATTTGAATTTTAAATAAAGTGCTCCTTTTGGCTTTAGTGCCTCTGAGTCTATATAGATATGGTCAAATAAGCTAGTTAGATTTGGTCTTCAGCTGCAAGCTAGTCATCTGAGGAGAAAGGAACTCTTTGGCTGGAGTCATAGAGTGAGTTTTGACCTAATATACTTATAATAATAATTACTATAAGTAATGAATATTTTTTCTTTTATTGAAAGTCTTTTCCAAAACAGATTTACAGATTTTGATTCCTTGTTGTGTGTAAAATCAGTACTGATTGCTATAACTCTGAGTTAGGAATTTTCTTTGGTTTCTTTTTTTTGTTTTTCTTGCTCTAGGCTTGCGTTGCCTTCTGCTTCATTACAATTCCATCTCTGAGCAGTATCTTCACACGTCTTAATCTGTATCTACACTCCGGACAGGTTGCTCTGGCAAATCAGTGCCTTTCACAAGGTAAGGTGCAAATGTGCCCACTTAAAGATCCTCTTATTTCAACAATATTTCTAGGCGCGAGTAACATTTGGTTGAAATCGTAAGTCACGTATTTACGATGTATTTAAAATACAGCTCTGTTTCCAGCACTGTTACAATGAAAACTTGTCATATTAAAGCAACTCTTTAGTTCTAACGCTAATCCTGTGATCTAAATAAGCAAGATGAGTGACTCCAGTTGACATAGTCATGGCTATGAGGTAGGTTGTCCTAAATTACTTAAAAATTATGGAAAACGTGGAATTTTTTTCTCCTGCATATTTATGCAAGCACTCTAATCACAAATGATTTACTTTAACTGTGGAAAAAGAAACTGGTTCATCTGCATAGTAGTTCACAGACTGGCACAATCCTGTGGTGAGCTGGAAAAGAAAACGTAGGTCAGTGACACCAGGAGCTTGCTATCAACCCACGTGTGATAAACGCTTAGCTAAGAAAGTCTGCTGCCGTATCAGCGTGAAACAATGGAGTGATACCAGATAATATGACAAATGAAACGTGTTTTCTAAGTAGTTGGAAATTATGACAGAGAGTGGCTATGGGGAAAAAATTGGAGCTTTTCTGGCACCGGAACGAGCGTAAAGTCCATATAAGTCCATATGACCGTTTAATGTGCTCTTGTTCCTGTTCACATCACAAATGGCAGACAGCTGCCTGTTCCGAAAGTCTTCGCATGCTTTGAACTGTTTGCATCATCTCTCTCTTCCTTTTTAAAGTGATGTCATTCTGCTTTTTTTTGCAATTTTAATACTGACTTTAAATGTCTGTTTTCCAGTGCCAAATGCTTTTCCTTTACATGTTTTCAGTGGAGCTGTGGTGGTAGTAAATTGGATTACTTTGCAACATCTTTTGTTGTGGCTGTTAATTCTTTGTTTTAGCTCTGTGTTTCTTCCCGAGAGCTTGTTTTCCGAGCTCTGCGTTTACCAGTAAGTTCCAGCTGCACAAACAAGCTGACTTAGGATGCTGATGAAGACTTTTTAGTAGAGGGTGACTGTTGTATTTCTTTGTTTTGAATCTGATGCTGCCCGTATAGCAAAGCTGAGGGATTTACAGCAAAGCTGGCTGTTGTGTCCAAGTATGTTGTGCAAATAAAAGATCTGCAAAGTCTGTTGTTGTGCAATTAGCATTGTGCAGTTTCTTTGTAAATGACAGAGTTTACCGAAAATGTACTCGTGTTTTCTTCCTATGGTGTTTTGTTTCATTGACCAGTTTACCTTATCCTTTGTATCAATTTTTGTTACTGTTGCAGCATCGCAGCTCATCTCTTTTTGGAAGCAAATTCAGGGTTTCTCTTTAATACTTGGTCTTCAAGGACTATGCCCTGCCCATGTTGGGACCAACTCTGTGATTTAATAATCTTACAATTTATAAACTAACTCTTCTGTGAGTGGCACTCCTGGGCCCCAACAATTGTCCAGATTTTTTGTGTGTGCGTTTATGAATGTGCCCAGCTGTCGTTTGGTGTGTGAATGTAGTGCGTGCACTCAACAATGAATAGGATCCCCGTTCGGAAATCTTTTACATGAGAGAGCATGTATGTGTGAAGTGTTGCAAACTCAATCTCCAAAATGCAAATTTATTAATCACTGTCTCCTGAATTATAGACCCACAAGCTACAGAGGAGCATCTGGTCTGTCTCAGCTTTTGTTGAAGTGAAGCATGTGCAAAACTCTAGTGTTCAGTAACGCACTCTGTTTACCAAGGTTTTATTGTTATTCACTTCTTTGCTTCCATAGAAAAGCTATTTTGGGCATAATTTGCATTCAGAGACGTGTCATTTGCGTGAGTAGTGTAGCATGTTAACCACTTAAGCAACAGTGACACCGGTCTTCGGAATTTTTTTGTCAGAGTTTTTTTGTGAATTGTCTTTGCATTTTCTGATGTACTATAGTTAGATAATGTGTCCTTGAAGGTTACTCTTAACACAGTTTAATCTTTATCTGAATTGAATGCATTTCATATGTATAATAAGTACTAATTAATTCATAACAGCAAATTTAAATCCAGTCAGTTAACCGAGTTAGCTGTTGTCACTTAGACACTGATCTACTAAAACCAATGCAGCATGAAGTGAAATTTTAAGAACGTGCAATTAGTGATAGCATTAGGCTAGGAAGTGAAAGTGTGTCTTGTGCATAACCTTTATTTCATGCTGACTGGAATTAGCTTAATCGATGTAAAATTGGGAAGAGAAATAAACCTGAAAGGTAATGTACCTGATCTGATAGCTCAGGCAGGAGTGGGGCATGCCTGTGTGCATGCAGTTTCTCTTTAAAGCTTCCAGCTGTTGTTTTCAGAGAGTTAAGTTCTTGTTGGTTTTTTTGTTTGTTTGGGTTTTTTTTAATTTTAAGTTTCTTCAAGGAGTCTAGCTATTTCTGTGAGTTGAGTTTTCCCTTAAACATATAACAAACTTGAATTTCACAGAATAGACCACTGTTAGCAATAGGAAGATTTCTCCAAATTGCAGTGTATCTATCTTGAAAAAGGAGTAAAGTTACCTATTGGGGCAGATAATAGGAATGTAAAAGATTCTCCTTTTTTTTATAAAGAAGGTGTGCGGTTCATAACGGTAAATAAAGTTGGCCAGGCTGAACATTGCAGTGATAAACTACCAACAACCGGAGAAGCCACAACTGATTGGGAGGAGTTGGGTTTTTGCCTCGCTCCCGATCTCACCGGGCAGCAGTTGCTGACCACCAGTCCTAGTGCCTCGCCTGTCCAAGTATGCTGTTCAACAGGTATTAAACATAACCATTGTCTCCAGCTCCCAAAGAGGTGCTTTAAATAAAGTGAATCTGTAATTATATTCAGAATGTTTTAGGTAATTTTTGTCCTGGATGCATAGTTTACACCTCTGGAGAGCCCATTAGGAGCCCACCTTAGAAAGGAAGATGCTAGACTCGACGGAGATGTGCTTTTCATTTATTTTTGTTGTAACTGAGCCACAGAACGCAGCGTGCTGCCAACATAGAGTAATACATTCTCGTCAGTCATGCTTTCGGTCGTGGGGAGTGCTTGCACTAAATTGAGATTAAATGCGTGCTCCGTTGTGTCACTCCTGGATTTTTGAGATACAGGTATTCTTTTAATTGCACATATTTCCTCCCTGTGGAAATGCTGCTTTTGCCTGTGAAAGAATGGACAGCATGATTTTTTAATTGTGGGTCACAGTATTCAGCAGGTGGGTAGAAATGATGCGACTTTCTGGTAGAGTGTGTTGAGTGGCCTTTTCGTTTTAAAGGCCGTGAAATGCTTGACTCGCTTCACGAGTCACACGCTGAGTGAATAAAGCAATTCAGCTGATTCCATGTGACTAATTTCACTGGGATACTGTCAAATATAAAACTTAATAAGAATGGGGAGTGTTTGTCCCCCAAATCACATGATACAGATCTTTATTTTGTTTAGCAAATGCAGATTTTAATTCCAAATCATACAGTGCTTAATGTGCTTTTAGGTATTTGTTCTGTTCTTCAAATGTAGCTGAAACACAGTTTCACTAGTAGATTGCAAAAGAAATTTCTTTTTCTACTTCAGAAAATGTTACTTTTCCATGAATGTTCTCTAGCTATGGCAGGCTTCAGCCACACTTTGGAGAAAGTATGGTATGGAATATCTAAGAAGCAATTTTTAGTCATAGTCTAGTAATGGTTTAGTGCATTTCCTCAGTAACATAAGTTTTTAGAATTCTTTCCTCATCTCCTAAATTCTTTATAGGTCTGCAGAGTATAGTGTATAAACAGAAAAAAATCAGTGAAATAAGAACCTAAAGAGGTTTTCTCAATTACAGATTTTGGGACTTCTTGGCTCACGCTTCTCTGCTGACATCTGTATACGCTGTCTCTTTTATCTTTTTCAATACTGTTCTCCTTGAAGGCAGGAAAGTAGCTTTAGGAGAAACTGATGAGACTGTGTTTTCCTTGATAGTGCTGAATTTGAGCAAATTTATGACTTGTGCTGTTACCTGTGATTTCCACAGCTGGAAGCTGCTTCCATTCACTGAGCTTTTTCTTGTTTCTCTCTTTATCCCAGCCGATAGCTCTTACATATGATTTAAGAGAGATGACATGTCTGTCAGCTTTTTGGACTAGCATTTCATATCAGCTGGTCAGTTCTTCAAGTCTCTCTAGCCCACAACCTGGTTTTGGAAATGTCTGGTAGCATCTACTACTGGGACATACAGGAAACAATAATGTGGAATGATGCTTCCTAGCTTTCAGCTGCAGGTGGTCTAAATAAATCCTTCAACAAAGGTTGTATATGGACCATGGTATTTAGTAGAAGAGGTGGACCAATCCTTAGGAATTTAACGGTTTTAATCAATTTTTACCTTTTGGCATCTGTAACTTCACGTGACAGTGAGTTCCACAGTTACACGCTACTTGGAAATCTACAGCTTAGGGGTTTATTTCTGTATGGTTTTTAAATATTAGCTGGGTGTTTCAGTGCATGCAACTGATCTGCTAGTGATGTTGTGAAAAATTCAGTCATTCTTGATTCATTTTCTTCATGCTATCTGTGAAATGATGTTGATAAGTTCCTGAAGAATTTGTGTCAGTGTGGGCTTTTCTAATAAGGAAACTGTTCCATGCCTTAGCACCTTTTCAGTTTGCTTTTTATCCTTTTGGAAATGGGAAGATCAGGACTGTATTCCAGGTATAAATGCACAGCAGCTATATAAATGATGCAGTGACACCTCAGTTTTCTTCTGCTGTCCTAATGATTCTTGTAATTGCCTTTTTGGCAGCTGTTTAGGATGTAGTTTTCAGGAAACCATCGATGATGACTCCAAAATCTTCCATGAGTATAAATAGCCTATGTAGAGCTTATCTTTCTATAGTTATAGCAAGGGCTGTTTCTTTCCCTGCGTGCTTTACTAATATTAGATTTCATCTGCTGCTTTCTTGCTCACAATCATGAGATCATTCTGCAGTCACGTTCCAGACTAGTCTGCAAACATTGTCACCTCCCAGCTCATCGTAAGGACACGTCTCTCTGCAAAACCTTGAGGAGCACTGTAGTCATGTCACTCCGCTGTGAAAACTTCTTATTCCTGCTCCTTTCCCTTTCCACCCCATCCTTTTGTTAAACTGTGAATCCTCAGGAGGACTTTCCTCATATCTTTTGTCAAGGTAGTTTTTTAATGACCCTTTTATATGAGGGGCAGTGTTAATTTTTTTTTAAAAAAATCTTAGTATTTTATTAACTGATTCACTTTTAAACATAAACCCAGTAGTTCTTTGGGAAACTGAGAGTTTTTTAAGACTTCTGAGGAATGATTTCTCTCTTCTTTGATAGTTTTTTTCACCTCATAAAGCCCAGAAGAAACTACAGTATTTAACGATAGCATTTATTATTTCAAAGCTTCCAGTCTTAATAATGGAGCTCTCTTTAAAGACTGCTGATGATACTTCACCCCAGAGTCTTTAGGGATTACATGGAATTTAGAGAGGGAGGCTGAAGTCTGTGATTGGTTGGTTTGGGGTTTTTTTGGGAACTGGTGTGTGTTGCTTTTACTGATTACAGCTTAAGAGTAGAATATCTTGTATCCAGTGTTCTTGCTCATACTGTATCATCTCCCTGTATGAATCTCCCTTTCCACTTACGCTTCTATGAGCCTGTGGAAGTACGAAGGCCTTGCTAACAATCTGTAATTGAGCTGTTCCTAGAACTAGCACTAGCAAGCTTCATCCACATAATTACCTTTTTATCTTCATCTGATTCGTAGTGTGAATTAGTATGAAATTATATGAATTATCATAGTATATTCCAGTTCAGAAGGCAGCAACACATTCATTTTCTTATTTCATTTCTGTTGCTTCAAATAATTCTTTGTAGTTCCTGGACTGGAAATGATGTGTAGGGGATTATAAGACAGAGAATATTCAATAGCTAAAAGGAAAAACACATTTCAAAAATGTAGCAAAACTCTGTGACCTTACCAATGTCAGAAGGAGTTCCAAATATTTGCAATGCTTGGTCATTAAAACAGTAATGCCTTAATTTATTTAGCAGGGAAAAAAATAGGCAGCAAAACTCACCATGTTTATTTTGTGTTAATTTTTTGCCCCCAAGTACAAGACTTCATTAAATTTCCAACATCAGTTGGATGTGGAAGCGAAGTCTTTGGAGTATTAAAATATGCTTGATGGCGGTGTCGGGCACGAGGGTGATGTGGAATGCAGAAGACTCTGTTTGGTCCCTGGTTTTGTCCTTTAGGTGGACTTAGCCTTGTGTAATTATATCTGGGACTAAAAATAGTTTGTGTAGGTATGTCAAGCTCCCTCCCTTTTGCTTTTTGAAGGTGGACTTAAGGAGCTTAATTATTGCCCCATCTATAATGGCTTTGCTCCTCCTTGTTCTTCAAATCTTTAACTGATACCGTTTAATTGACTATCACAGATGCAACAAATACAATATAAGTTAAATTTTTACACGTAGAGACATTGATATATAGAAATATATGGAGGTAAATATATTTATGTGTATGTGTAACTAAATGTTTGTGTGTACGTACCGTGAGCCGAAACATTCAACTCCAATTCCGCTTGCTTTTTCTGTAGGCGAGTGTTACTGCAAGTGCTGACTTGCATAGCCAAGACTGTTAGTTTTTGTAGCCTGAAGGTCAGCATGTGTGCTCGGGGGGAAGATTTATAGGATTATGGTCAACCAAAATGAAGGAGCTGCTGTGAAAGGGTAAATTTAGCGAAGCATGAAGTATGTCATGTTCGGAGCACTGCACAAGGTATTAACAGCCGTCTGGGAAGACTTTATCATGATGATTTGTTAACGCGCCGGCTGCTCTCCCCTTACCCAGCTTACCAGTGGCTCCCTTCAGAACCAGCATCGTACTTCGGGCAGATAAGAAAACTGCATTCTTCACCAGAAAAAGCAAGCCTTAGTTAGTTAGTTAGTTTTAACCAAGAGCATAGCATCGTTGTGGTTTTCAGTGCTTTTTAAGTGGTCCCTTAAACCTTTTGGAAGCCAGGAAAAGTGGGTGTATTGTTTTCTCTGTGGTAATAGCTTTGTAAATTGACTTTCGAAAGATATAGAGAAAGCACTATTTCATAACTTCATAATTAGTGTAATTCAGAATTAAATACTGATGCTCCTTTATGCTTAGGAAGAAAATAGGATGTCTGTGACAGCTTATTTAGTGAACTTTTCCTCCAAACTTGGATTATGTGGTGCATGCTCTGACACCTCTCTACAAGTGAGTAGGGTGGTGGAGTCTGGAGGACAGTTTTTTGCAAAGTCTTTGCATTAATGTGAACTTATTTTTACTTCTTAGAGAGCACATGTATCTTGAATGAATGGCAGCGCAAGAACCATTTTATATTTAACACAGACTGTCTGAACTCGTGGCAAAACGAACATATGCCCCTTTGCCAGTACTTCGGGTGTACCAAAGCAAAATACCCATTTCTTTAGTAGAAAATGCAACGAGCTGCTTTTATGCTCTCTTGCTTTTTTGGCTTGCCTTGCTGTGCTGCATGGGGGCAGGAGGAATGAAGTAAGGAAGAAGATTTAAAAGTGTAGGGGCAAGAGCCCCACGGTGCCACCATCATGCTGAGACAGTGGCAGGGCGTGGGGGGTCGCGGGGTGGCTGCAGCAGTGGCAAGGGGACAGCACTGCGGGGACACGGCCGGACCCAGCAGCTGCGTGTCGGCCCTGGTTGGGGCACAGAAGGATGGAAGCGCAGAGGAGCTGGTTGCAGCAAGGGCAGGGCGAGCCCTCTGCCGTGTGACCGCGTCCCTCCTGGTTCCTGGCAGCGGAGGAGCGGGCGAGTGGCTCTGGTGAGGATCTCACCTGGCTCGGCCGGGTGAGCAGGCATCAGCAGGAGGTCAAGAAGAGGAAATGGAATCAAATTGCAGTTACTCACAGTGAAGATAAGAGGTTTGGGACTTGTGCTGTGGCAGAAGTTTAGAGGAGAACACGTAGGGCTGTGCTTGCTGGGAGAGCAGGCGGTAAATTCAGGTGAGGTACTCTGCAGCTCTTCTCTTCCATTCGGAAGACTGATTACTGCAAAGATCATTCCTGTCCTGTTACGAAATAACTTCATAAGGCAGGACTGTTCTCTGCACAGACATGGGTACTCTGGTATGCAGACTATTTTCTGACACACATTTTTTTCATTCATCTGGTCACATGTTTTTATTATATGGTGATGAGGGGCATGCACTGCGCTTTTTTCTTGAGACAACTGTCGAAGTGACAGGAATTCATTTACTTGTGCTAGAAGGAACATCTGCTGCTGCTTTCCTTCCTCTGTTAATGCTCCTAGAAAGATTACTTACCTTCCTTTGAGTTGGCTGTGCAAACTTATATGTTTGAAATAAAAATAAATGTGCAGAATTAAGAGAATGACAATATTTGGCTGAAGGGGTCTGCGTTCTAAGCACTGAGAAGTTCAAAAGGGCTTGGGCACTCGTGTGCTGAAAAGAAATAAAAGTCAGAAGAATTATGGTTTTTCCAATGCACATGTTTCCCTGAAATTCCTTGAAAGCTTAAATTAGATATCAGTTGATTCTATATTTAGCAAGTTTGCTTGGAGTCTCATGTGCTCAGATGAATTTTTCCAGAGCAAGCTGCACTCCTGGAAATGCCCAAGCGTGCCTGCCAGTGGTATCTCCGTCCTTGCCCTGGAACACCTCTTGGCTTTTACCAGAAATTCTCTTTTTTTCTCTTTACTCAAATTTGATTTCATGGCCTGAGTCTCTGTTCCTGTAAAGTAAGGATACAGTATTAATTCTGAAGGACGCTTTGAAGTATTTGGCTAAACAGTCTGAATACGGTTTGGATACTTCAATATTTTGAAACGTAGCCAAGAATGTGCAGAATAATGTTGCTGTCAGAAATTTTTTTTTGAACTCTTAGCGTATATAAGGGGTCTTCTAGAGTAAGAATAAAAATATTGTTGGTTTTCATTTGTGAATATTAACTTAATGAATTGATGAACATATGCTCTAGCATTGTTTTTTGGGAATAGGATTAGAGACATAAGAGTTTTTTCATAACTCTTTATTAATAGCTATTTTGCCGAGACCATAATGGTGGGTGGTTTCTGTAATTCCTCTGTTGTCATACTTGGAAAGAATACTTTTATCTAGGTAACGAGCAATACCTCAGATTCTGGTGCTATATTATTTTAATCGCTGTAAATACTTAGAGAAATTAAATTGTCTGTACTTCTCGTAACTAGCAGCCTTTTGTGAATGAATCTGTGAAGAACACAGCATGTTCTTTCTTCCCCCTTTGCATTCCTCGTCTGGCAGATGTATTGCTTTATATAAGTCAATCTTGAATCGTGCTAATTTATGTTTATTATTATATATGCAATATATTAGAAACAATGTTAACCAAAGAGTTCAAATTCCAGAATTCTCAAGTGATGCGGTAACTGCTTTTGAAAAAGCAGCATCACTTCAGTTACCACAGGTTTTGACTGCTGAGTCTTGAGTTTCTTTGGGGTTAAGCGTACCTTCATTTTCTGTGGTCTATCTGAAACAGCCTCGAAGCAATCAGTGGATCACAGGCGTGACTGCCGTCGCAGTTGGAGTGATAATACAGCAACTATATTTTTATTTTGTAGCTGATGCTTTTTTCAAAGCCGCGGTGAGCCTTGTTCCTGAAGTGCCAAAAATGATCAGTGTAGATGGAAAGATGCGACCTTCTGATGCCTTCCTCCTGGAATTCCTGTGTAATTTTTTTTCCACGTTACTAGTCGTTCCGGTAAGTTGTGTGTGCATGGATAGCGCGTGGGCTGGTAAGACTATTTTGACTTTCCTCTTTAAAAATGGGGAGAAGACTGGCCTTTTGGGAGTGGGAGCTGCAGTGGTTAGTTTTCCACAAGCAAACTGAGCTCATTTGCTTGTTGGCTGCAAAATCTCTCACCCCAATGCAAAGTGGGGAGGCAGAACAGTTCTTTGGAGATGGATAATACAGCATTTCTCAGTAGCACCTTGCACTTGACTGGATTTGGGGTAGAGTGAAATCTCATTATCATTTAAGTGTGTAAACATCATTTACTGTTTTAACAGATCCTTGCAGAAAAGTGGTACTTCAGCTGAGCACTCATAAAATCTTGATACTGGAGGAGGGGAAGAATATGGAGCTCTAGTTTTAGTGACTTTGTTAGAGGTTGCCTAATGTTTTGAGTGCAAACAGTAATTAGAAGATGTGTCTTGACATAACCTTCCTCTTCTGATGAATATTTCACAAAATACTGCCATTCTGGGCTCTTCCAATTTTTAACCAGTTTTCAAGTTTAGAGATAGTAATCTTCCTTCCCAGGTTTTCAGCTACAGCTAAAAGATGAGGAAGCATTGTAAACTAATCTGGAAGACCCGAGATAAAACTTACGTAGCCATGGTATTTTGTTGACCTTGGAGAAGAAAGGCAGGCCTCTGACTCTTGAGATTTCACTGCAGTGGAAACCTAACACTTGAGGATTTTACCTCCCTCTGTTAACAGCTGTGGCTGTCTCTGAAAGATTCTTCTCTCCCAGCAAGGGCTGCCTTAGTACCACGGCATGTTTGGCTTTGGTTTGTTTTTTGCTTTACAGGGAAATCAGAGGGAAATATCCCCAATGGACTTTGATTTGTCCTGCATATGTTGGTATCATTGCACCAACTACCAGCTTGAAAAAAGCAGAGTGCAGTATTAAAACTGCTTGCAAAACCTGATAGCTTATGTAAAGCAGGTGTCCTTATGTTCCTTTCGTATTAAAAGATTGTTGATCGTCTGTAGCATTGACTTCCCAGCGCAGGTGTTCTTCTGCAACTCATATGAGTAATACACTTGTTTCTAGAGCTTACTGACATTATTTTAACAAAAAAAAAAAAGTAATTATGTAGTGTGTTGAATTTTAGAGACTTAGCTGTTGAGAAGCTGACAATTACTTTTGTACTTCTTCCCTGTGACTAGAAAAGAAAGCATTTCAAGGTTTGTCTGTGAAGGCAGTTTATGATTATGGGACAAATGGGCATTTTAGAAGGAAACTGGAAGAAATTTCTAAAAGGGTTTGCAGGAAGCATTCTTAAGAAAAGTAGTTGTCAGCTTTAATTATGTTGTAAATTTTGCTTGTATACAGCTAATAAACTGTGACTCTAAATCCCTGAATGACTGCATATAATCCCATTTTTGTTTTAGGGTTGCTGGGTTTCACCTACCTTTTTTCTTTTCTGTAGGACCATCCAGAACAAGGAGTGTTGTTTCTTGTGCGAGGATTACTCAATGTGATCCAGGATTATACTTGGGAGGATAACAGCGATGACAAAGTCAGGATTTATACTAATGTTTTGCATCTGCTGTCTGCAATGACTCAAGAAGCGTATATCTACCATGTAGATAAAGGTAACAGAGAAGGGTGGCTCTGGATTCTCACTTTGCATCATGCATTTTGTAACCCTGTGTTGCCACCATAGCTAGGTAAAGAAGATCAGTGGTAGCCAGTCCTACCGAATGCATGATCCTCCTGTGCTCTCTGGATACTGTAACTTAAAATAATCACAGGAGGTGGCTCCCAGACAGATGTGCTGTCTGTACTTTAAAGTGGATCGGTGGAAAAAACTTAGTTCATTCCAGGTGGTATTGGTGCAAATATTTAGAATTGTGAACTTTTCAAGTAAATACTAGAACATTGTATGTATGGAGGGCTTTCTTTTTGTCTGAAGTATCAGCTGGATTTATACTCGTTGTTGGTGTTTCATTCACATTTATTAACAACTCAGAATGCAATACATAGTCTTCTTCATTTAAATGATATATTTGCTGCTTTCAAGGCAAGAAATTCTGGTGCTAATATACAAAAATCTTCAGAGTAGCAAAAAAAAATTCTGAATATTTTGCATTTTATAAAATGGTTGTAGCCTTTTTGTAATAATATTTTAATATGCTCTAGAATTTGAGTGTTTGCCTTCTGATCATAGAGAGGTTACTAAATTAAGGTAGAGTATTAATTGAGTCTTTTGGAGCATACTGGCAAGATTAGTTAGTCTGAGTGGCCAGGCTGGTTTGGCTTTTCGTTCGAGTTGCACAGGGCTTTCACAGAGAGGCAGGCTGGAATGTAGTCTGCCGTTCTTCTGGGGAATAGTCTGTCAGAGTTAGCAACCATGGCAAAATATCTCTTGCAGTTAGCAGCACAGAAAATAGTTGTCAGTTGGACAATTACTCTGCAGTAAATCTGCTGTTCAACTTCTGTAAGAGAACATGGTTTAGCTGCTTTTTTTTTTCAATCCATTTTTATATGACCAAAACAACTGCTTAATCCCAAGATGAGAAATCTAAATTAATTAGATTTCAATGGAGAGAAACATGGAAAATGTAGATTAGTAATTTTTCCTCTGTAGTCGAGTGATATTTGTTGGCTTTTCTTCTGTGTGAGCCTGGTACCTTAGCTTCTTAAAATGTTGTTTACTTACATGCTCTCTGATTTACCCAGAATACACTTAAACTTACAAATTTCTTGTAACTTCGTAGTAAAACATTATAAATAAATGAGGCCAAAACACATGTTTAAAATCACGGTTATACGAGCTCTAAAAAATTCAAGAGTAAATTGTGTGGCCCAGTCCTGCTGCCATTGAAGATGATGGCCATACCCTGTTAAACTGAGGGGAGCAGGGAGTCTGTCTCTGTGGGAAAAAAATGAAAATTGTCACTGTATGCTGCTTTGCGGTTAAGTCTAGCAGATATTTGTGAGCCTAGCTGCATCCAGGAATACAGGACTGGCTTTAAGCTAGAAGATTCTTTTCAGCATTTTGTTCTTAAAATCAAGAGGACTTAACAGGCAGCCAGGTGGTAGGTGGTTAAACAAGATTGTTCTGTTTATGTTTCATGAAGGGGGGGCATTTTATAACTCCTAAATCTGGCCTTCTGTAAATAGCTGGTGTTCTCAGTAGCAAACATGCATCGCTCCTCAGCCAGACCTAAGCTTGAATTCATCTCCGCAGTTGATTCCAATGATACCCTCTACGGTGGAGACTCCAAGTTCCTGGCTGAAATTAATAAACTGTGTGAAACAGTGATAGCACAGATCCTGGATCATCTGAAAGCCCTTGGGAAGGAGGAGGTATGTTCTTACTCAGGTTTATTCAAGCAGGTATTGGAAGGAAATGTTCAACAGTGTGTGGGACTGTGAATTGTCTATTAAGGATTTTTTTTGCATCTGACTCCTATATCAAATATGTGGCTGGGATTTTTTTGTCAGGCTTGAAATCTGTGGTTTCTGAAAGACTTCCCCCCTTCTCCCCCCCGCCCCCACTTTCAAGCTTAATACTTGGAGTAATGAGATCCTGTCTTATTTCATCGAAGCAGTTGTTGCACAGAAAACTGGATTTAAAGCTAAGCAGCATGGATACAGGTCCTTGCCCTGCCTTTGCCTCGGTGGCCTTGGATTTACTCCTCTGTCCATCCTTACTTACCAAGGGGGAGCATTTGTTTTGGTTTGTTCAGTAGAAGTCCTTGAGAGATTTAGATAAAAATTGTTTTGTAAGAATGAATAGTTTTCTGAGGAAGCTGTTGCTGCTGAAGAAATAGAAGCAAGAATATTGTCGGAGACCTCCATTTGTGCTAAAGTAGAACGGATCATAAAATCACTGTGCTGTTCGGATTGCTTCGGTCTTGGTGACCTTTTGTTATTCTTTATCTTGGCTGCTCATTTAAATGAACAAGCCTCTGATGATTCCGTGTTTTTATTAGTTCATTTCCTTTAAAAGCTATAAGGGAAAATATGTTTTTCTCACAATAAAATGCTCTCACCAAAGTGGCAGTTTGGAGGAAAACAGTGCATCTTGTGTTAACAAAGTGTGGGCTTTCTGCAGTATTAGAAAATGCTTCATTAAGTGTGACCATGTTGGAGTGGAAATTTTTGGACAGTTCTGTATTCTGGTCACGTGAGCACCTATCAGTGAATCCTCTCTGCCTTTGTGTGGGTGGGAGACTAATCTTATCCCCCAGGTTTCTTAGGAATGTAAATACCTTGCCTCTTGCTGCTCAGTGATAACTATCCAGATGGAGTGTGTTTTGCTCAAACGCGACTTTTGATCCAAAACGTCAGGAGTGTGGTGGTGTGCCCCTGATGGTGCTGTGTTAGGGTGACAATCCTCCTGTGTGCCAGGTAATAGATACTGGATTTCTTATAGTAAGTATCAAAACTGGAGCAGTAGAAAGCAATTCCTGGGTGTGCTCTTGATGCTTCTTCTTTCAACACATATGATTTTTTAATTTTATTTTATATGAAGTTGTAAAAACTTCAGTTGATTTCACGTGTGTTTGAATACTGAACTAGAAGCAGAGTTGGACTTAGCTCTCTGCATGTGGGTATGTTTTAAATTCAGAAGAAGCTGCTCATCGTGAAGAATTTTGTGTCCTTGGCTGAGATTTTCTAAAGGTGGTTAAACATTGTGTTCTCTTTGGGAGAAGGGAGGCAAGAGAATTTACCTGCTGCAGTTTCCAGGAGGAGCATTAAAGCCGTGCTGAGCTCTGCGCTGCCGCAGGCAGACTGGTCACATTTTCAAGCTGCCTGTGGGAGCAGCAGCAGGCTGGATGCACCTTCAGAGGAGCAACGTACCCCAATGCACAAATGCTTTTCTAACAGAAGGCTCAAGATATCCTTATGATATAGATGTCTGGCAAAAGTCACTGAAAGATAGGAATGAATATTTGAATTGCTAGCCAGGATTTTGTGAAATATGTTACCTGGTCCGTTGTGTGAAAGATCACGGTTTTTTCGCTTATGCTGTATGAAATTTGGGCATTGCTCTGTACTTTGGTGGAGGGGCTAGGACGCAAGGGGGTCACATTCAGGGATGATGTACTTTGTTCTCTGTTTCATTGTCATCAGCATTATTCCAAAGATACTGGAAACGCAGTGCCTGGAAGGCTGGCAGTTCTTTTTGGTGTGGGCGTTGCTGGTCCCATGACACGTGTGACTGCCAAATAACTGCGCTGCTTCTTTCTCCTCGCTGCGTGTGAATGCAGCCTGTGAGATGAGGTGCCACCCGCCATTGCATCTCGGTTACGGCAGCAGCCTGGGCACCGAGATCCCTCCCTCAGGTCGGAGGTCGGTGCCCCGTCACACACACATTCCTGCTCCTCACATGAAGCCGTGTCTGACTCTTCTCATTGGTTTTCAGATGTGGTGGGATTTCCTGCATACCTGCGCCTGCCTCTCTCTTCACTTTGCATTGTGTAACTGGTGACTAGGTGCCAAAATCCTGCCTTATTCTTGCCACAATACAGTGAGAATTGTGTGTTTCGCTCTTCTGGCTTTTTTTCTAGATCCTTTTTGAAGTACGTGTTTCAGATCAGTCAAAACGTGATCCTTATTTTAAAGAATGGATTTTATATTTGCATTGATATTGCCTAAAAAACCTCACTACTTGATACTCAGACTGAAGTACTGCTGCTTTTCCATTTTGCCTAATAATTTAACTGTCCCACTTCCGATGAAACCTCCAAACAATTCCCAGGAACCTCTTTGAAGCTTGCATTCAGCAGAAGACACACAGGCAGTAGATGGTAAATGGGGAAAAAAACCCATGGGTAATACAGTTTATTTTGTTAATCCAAGATACATGGTGATGTGGCAAGATGCCTCGTGAATGGATTAGTTGGCTGCACCCTCTATCTGTTTTTCTCTGGGGGATATTAGCCCTAAAAGAGAAATACTGCAGTAATATTTAAGCATTTAAGCATAAGTACTTTCTTCTTTTATTGTCTTTTTGAGTTGTATTTCTGTTCTTTGTTTTACTACTATGATCAATTGTTATTTCTCTGTCTGGTAGGGGGTGCAGTTCAACGCTCCCAAATGATGGTTGTAGTTTTAGTCTGTAAATAAGTTTTGGAACTACTGGGATGCAAATTGCTAATGTAGATAACTGTTCCAGGGGGAGCTGTTTCTTGGTAGTTTCATGTAATGAATTTAGTGCTTAGGGAGCTTCTCCTGGGCCCTTGAGCAGCTCTGCACACTGCCTCTGTGTGTGTGTGCGGGCACACAATTTCTGATGCGTCAGATTTTTTCTGCTGGCACAGATCTACGGTGTGCGTCACATATAGTAGCAGTCTGCTGCTTTTCGTTTGGGGCATGCTGTGTCCTCTTTTCTACTTAGCCACTTCTGTAATGGCATGGCTTTCTCCTTTTCCATATTTATCTGGAGGACTAATAGCTCGTGTGTGTTATTTATTTGATTAATAGCATCTGACCTCTCTTCTGCTGGCAGTGAGAAGGGAAATTAATTTACTTTCGGTCCCTTAGGGACAGGGCAGAGGCTTCATGGCTGCACTGGTACCATGTCAGGAGAACCCAAGTCAGAGATCACTGCACTCCTCTTACTCCAATTTCTGCCTCATTTTTTCCTATACGAACAGTAAATATTAGCTACCCTAGCATGTATTGAACTGAGAGAGCTGAGGTGAAGTCCTAAGTCCATTAACTGACGTGCTCAGCTGACAGTTTTAACTAGTACTGTAGTGCTGAGTTTCTGTGGGAGATGGAGCCGTGCTTTCAGCAGTGGGCTTTCCCGAGCAAAACCCAAAGGACAGCTGCAGCAAAGCAGGATAGAAAAATACTGCCTCTCAGGTGCATCCGATAATAATTCATCCTTTTAGCCTTTAAAAACTTACTACACAGGAGTAGTTCCAGAAGAGAACTAATCTGCAACAGCATTTGCATTACTTGTGTTTTCTAGTCCCTCCAAATCAGGGTGGTAACACCTTGTCAGCCTAGGGCAGGGCTGTGTGCCCCAGAGCTCTCCCCCAGAGGCCAAAGGGCACCCTGCTCCTCCCTGGGCATTGCCATGGAGTGGGGTCCTCCTCAGCAGCTTCTGGGAAAGTAGATGCGAATATGTTGGTATCAGCAAAGTTTCAGTGAAAGAATAGCAGGGGGGAAAAGCATGTTTGGTTGAAAAAATAAAAGAATAGACTATTGGAAAAAGCCTGTAGTTGCGTTAATGTAGACTGACAATATTGGTCTCTGTGAAAGTACAGATAGCTATGGTGATCTAAGGGCAGGGGTGGCTGGTGGGAGGGTGACTCCCATGCAATCGTAGGGAGTCTTGAGTTAAAAATGTGCCAAGAACTACAAACTGTGCCGTGCCAAAGTGGTACAAGAGGTAGGACTCCTGCGTAAGTATTTACTTATGTTGATTCGTGACTATCGCTGCTTGTTGATTGTGGAGGATGGCAGCTGG
Organism: Trogon surrucura; assembly: GCA_020746105.1. Taxonomy (NCBI): domain Eukaryota; kingdom Metazoa; phylum Chordata; class Aves; order Trogoniformes; family Trogonidae; genus Trogon; species Trogon surrucura. The sequence continues at coordinate 8,739,777 of CM036632.1, read as the reverse complement.
ACTGCTGAAAACCTGGCATTGGTTGAAGACATTGACTTTGACAAATTCCCAGTGTGCCCTTGAGATGGGAAGTTGTGTGCACTGAGTTTGGACACGTTTGCAGAACCTTCACCCTCAAGATCAAGAGGGATGAGCCGAGCTGGAAGCTGCTCAGTGTTAACCAATTAGAACTTGAACAACAAGTGTTTAACCTATAAGCAAAGGCCACGCTGCCTTCTTCTGCCTTCGGCTGTGTATAAAAGGCACACCCTTTGTATAATAAAGGGGCCATTTTTGAGCCACTTTGATCACCATACAGATGTGTCGTGTCCGTCTCTACGACAACAGTTGATTTTGAATGGAATGTGAAAAGTATCCCTGTTTTCTTGTAATTATTGCTGTGTGTTATAAAATGAATATAGCCTGGTGAAGTTGTGCTGGATGTTTTGGGATGACTATGTGGTAATACAGGATTTTTATTTTCATTTTTTTTTATTATAGACCCTAAAGCGACAGAGCCAGTTGGCACTCTATTTGTTTAATACTATTCTAGCTCATGGGGATTTACGAAACAACAAACTAAACCAGCTTTCAGTCAATCTCTGGAATCTCGCTCAGAAACATGGCTTTGCTGACACCAAGACTATGGTAAGGAAAGGAGATAATGCAGAGAAGCTTTAGTTCTTAAGATCTTTTTTAGCTCCTCATTTGAGAAAAGGTAACATTTTCTTGATCTGAATAAGCCTAATTGCTTTACACGTTCCTCTTTTGAAAATTATAAACGAGTTTAAAAAAAACCTACAACCTTGTTTTTTTTAATGTTTCTTAATGAATAAGCAACTTATTTCAAGTGGTCTGTATCTTTCTAGCACTTTTAAATGTATTTCACACATTAGGAAACCTGGAAATGTTGGGTGGAAGAACTTATTTTCAGTACAGAAAACTATCTTTAAGAGAAATACAGCATTTTTATTTGTTGGAGGAACTGCATGGTGTAAGCTTGGAAAGTGAGCGTTCTAGAGCCTTGAAGAAAGATACACAATAACAAATGGAGTAAGAAATGCAAGTGTGTATCCAGCCAGAGGAATGTAGGGAACATGACAAGAGTGTCTGTTAGAACGCTGTCATAGGGATTAACTGATGGCCTGCGAAGTGAGAAAACACAAAGACACTCAAAATCCCCAAATGTCTTTCTTTTCATACCCAGGTGAAAACGCTCGAATACATCAAGAGGCGAAGCAAACAGCCTGAAATGAGTCATTTCACAGACTTGGCCCTTCGGCTTCCTCTGCAGTCCAGGACCTGACGAGCGCCTGTTTCCAGGGAGTCATCTGTAGGAGAGAGGGTGTAACCAAGGCCAAAATCACTGTCTAGATTTTGACTGGAGGAGCTCAGTGTATTTTTATTTTACTTAGTGTGACATATTTACTTGGACGCAGGAAAAGGTAAAACTGTTCTGAGTGCAATAATTTAACCTGAATTTCTGTTTCCAGTTTTACCACTATATCCATATTTTAAATGCTGATTTAGGTTCAGTAAAGGGTGTTTTGAACCTCTATGGTTGCAAAAGCCTTTCGAAATCCGATTTATTGTCATTTTAGCAACAAAGGAAGAAGATAATCTGCACAGATCAATTTGCAGCCTCTGAACTTTATCCCACTTGCAGAATAGTCTTCCTCCTGTGTAGAAAGCAGCATTTCAATGTCATAATCCTGCTAAGTTGTCTTTCTGCTTTGGGATGCTGCCAACATTTGTTTGGGCAGTGTTGGTAGAAGAGGAAAATGTCCAAGGTGTTACTGTACTAATTTCTACAATACATTTTCACAGACTTGTTTATGCTTTCATTTTAGTTTAATGGTGTTTTGTAAAATGGAAGGAACTTCAAGTGTTGTCTGCAAAAGAAAATGGCAATGTATGCAAAGTACTCTATATTTGCAAAGTACACGATCACTGAATAAAACAATTTGCAGTTCGTCTGTTTGTTCTGGGGGAGTTTGTGTAAACAAATTTATCACCTTACCCTCGCGGAATATAGCGATGTGTGCGGCAGTGCTGCTACACTGGGTAAAACCTCACTCTCGCCACTTCTGTGCCATGGGAAGGAGCCTTGTTGAGACCTTGCATCTATTGCTGCTTTCGCTTAGTGGTAAGTATTTCAGTGAACCAAGTCTTTGTACGGATATTAAGGTGGGTTTGCACAAAAATGTTTTATTTTGTTGAGGTTAAACAAGTAATCAGTTTTGCTCATTAAGGAGTTAGCAAGCTGGTAATAAATACCCTATTACTAAACTGTTCTTGTTGCATGTTTTTCATCTCCTCAGTGGTTACTGAAGCAGGATACATCTAAAATACGTATTTTGTGTTAAGGTTGTAAAGAACTGAACCAGGACCTTTTGGTCCTGGTACAGACTATGCACATAAGCTCAGTAAAACTGCAGGAATACAAGGTAATTATGAAGTGCACAGAACCTTTCCAACCTCTAGTACGTAGCTATTTTAATTATACTGACTTTCCTTAAATGATTCCGTATGAAGCACACATAAGATAATGAAATTATAGTACTACATATGTTATAATGTCCCACTTTAATTTAGCTTTCCTTCTTGCTGCAGCTGCGTGGAACAACTCTCAACAGCATGTAGATGATTCTTCCCTTGGCCTGGAAACATAAACCATGAACTGGGTAAGTGGGATTAAACTCTGAGCTCTCTAAACCACCAAGTGGGTCACACTAAGCAGCTGTGGTACGGCAGAAATTGCCCTCGGGGGGCAAATGTACTGCTCTAAACCCAACGTGGAGTTGTTCCAGGCCCTGTAAAATGGGAACTCTTACAGGAGGCTTACAAGTGGCCCAGTCATTTCTCTTCCCCATGCAGGCACCTGGTTTTGCCTGTTGTCTTTTGAGCACAGTGTAACTTTGGTTCCTTTATTGATGCAAGACCACCATGAGAAATGTTTTCAAATGCTTTCCTACTGTTTTTATTAGTGCAGAAGTAGCTCAAGGACAGGCAGAAAGCTCTGGTTAGTTATCAAGAGCAAACTCTAAACATTTAGCTTAGAAGCTAACACAGCCACTCTAATAAACAGCTTTTGGCTTACTTCCTTGTTAGAGCAAAACTAATTTTAGTTAGAGCACTCTACTCATTATAGACCTTTTCTTTCTTCTGTGTATAGCAAATATACAGGCCAGACCAAGTTTGTCTGCTTGAAAAAAGACGTTTCACCAGGTATGTGTCTGGTTTTTCAAACTACAACGTTTTCACATCCACAGTATTATCCAGAGCAAGGTGCCTGGCCATCCACGAAGCTACAGTTGAGCAACATGCTGGTAAACATTATGCAATTCTAGATGAGAAAAAAAGAGTCCTTATGCAAAGGCAAGGCCAGAACTAACACCACCTGCAGCATATTCATCGGTGGCGGTTCAAGACCAGTTACTACCCATCCAAGACTGGTTCTGCAGCAGAAAGCTGTGCATGCTGTCCCTCTCCTAAATGAAGTCATTAGTTGACATTTTCCCACGTGTTCCTGTATTTTAACTTGGTAATTTGGTCAGGCAAGTAGCTGAGGGTATGAATTCAGCATCTGTCTTAAATCAGAAAGCAGAACCTCCACTACCTGAATTTAAGTAAAGCAACAGCTGGGCCTTGAAGCGCTAGCTGAAGCCAGTTGCTGAGCTTTGAGAGCACTGGTGCAAAACAGACTCACCCTGAGGTAGAGCTCATTTTAAATGACACTTTCAAGGAGACAGTTTCATCAAAGACAAGTTCAGACCCTGCAAGAGGTGTTTCAGCATCTCCTTCCTTCCCAGGTATGGGAATGGATTCATGCCAAGCCCTTGAGCTGGAGCCTCTGCATTAAATTTCAGTTCGCCTCAGGAGTTGCCCAAAATGCACTGGAACCAACTGTGGTTTTTAAGTGTACTTTCTGCTGGAAGCAGTTGCTTTCAGGTAGAGTGGTCCACTGGAGAACAATATTGTGGCAAGTGTGGTTGTCTTCAAAGAGCAAGAAATTTAGTACAGTTGGTGTGATCTTACAAAAAAAGGATCAGTAATTCAGCAGAAAACCAATGAGCTGGGTAAGCAGAGATAGTAACCTAAGCCTGGGGGCTGGCCTTCCTCTGCAAGTTGGCCACTGTTACACTGCAGCAGGCATGGACAAAAGAGATGGTCACCCTGTTCTATTTAAAAAACAGAGCTACACTAAACAGCACTGTCTCCCGTAATAAATGGCAGAGCCAGTAATAAAATACGTGACGGTTTTCCGCTATCTTCCTGTAGCTTCCAGCAAGACACTGCTAGACTGCTTTGGACCCTGGGATTCTGGACACGGCACACACAAATGCAGTCTCATATTTTGTATCCCTTTTAAAATTTTAGCCAAGTGCAGGCTGTCTGAAAATCCAAACGTTAGAAATTTCATTCACACTGATCTATAATGAACCCAGCACATCTTTAAAATTACTTTGCTTTCTGTAATTTAGGAACTCTAGATCTGTATATTTGGTGCTGCTGTGCAGAAAGTGTTTACCTTCACTTACAGATAACAGCTGCTGCTTGAAAATCCAACAGCCAGAGAATACTTAAAACACAGAGGATTTTCAACGCTATTCATTATTATAATGAAGATGCTAATACTTAAGAAAGTACTTTCTTGAATTAAAGATCTCTCGTCTTGAAATTGGTAGGCATACCAGTGGTGTTTCTTCCAAGTAAAACACCATCACTTTGTACCACTCACAGAGTGTAAAAATGTGAAGATTTTACAGAACACTAAATCCTTTTGAATCACTAAGATGTAGCTAAAGATAAGTTTATGAAATCAGCATTTTTACTGTTTCAAGTTGCTGCAGGCATTACCCACATATTTTCACTTTGAAGGAGGCTGTTCCCTTGTAGAAAACAGTGTAAAGGTTTCAGAAACGTACTGTCGAGCTGAATTGAGGGCCCAGCTCCACATAATCTGCTGTATACAGCTGAAAACTTGTACTCAAAGTGCCTCATAAATCAAGTTTTTTGAACATTTTGTATTTTATTTCAATTAAAAAAAAATGTGGAAAGTAAAAAGAAATTTGCCCGCTGAATTTTCATTCCTTTTATTACCTCAGAGTTTTAATCTTCAAATTTTATAGATCTAGTAGTATATTTGTCTATGTATACTTTTTTGTTGGCAGCAGGTTGAAATCCAAGACCAATTCCTCTATGTTGCTTCAAGTCCATTGCTTTATCAAATTCCATCTTCAGAGCCTGCTGTAACTTCTCCTGCCCCTCCCTGTTCAGAGCCATGTTCGGTTTGTTCATAGTTACTGAGGGGTTTTGGGGAGGCACGGAGCCCTTTTTAAAGCCACCCATCAGTCTAAAAAACTTCATTTTTTCCTCAGAACTTTGAAAAGCTGCTGTACTCCACTGGCCAAACTTTGTATCCTGTGAAGCAAAACAAGGTTAATGTTAGTGTTAAATAATACCAAGACCAAAGACGACAATTTCTGACTGTGGACCAGGAGAACAGAACGAGCTACAAAAACCTGACAGGGCTGACAAAGCTGGGACGCAGTCGTTCTGTGGGTATTACCTCTTGAAGGATGCGATAAAAGAATGACATAACCCCCCATGAGTGCATCTTCATTAGCATCTCGCTCTGTTTAGCCTGGAGACAGGGCTCCGTGCACTTGAATTCAGAATCTCCTTTCCCTCTGTCTTCAGGAAATATTTACCTAGCTCAAAGAGCCAGACATTGCCCAGTTATTTCTCTTGTTCTAAGACAACTGTCAGACTGAATCCTCTTTTCTCTCCCCCTGTCACTTCGTGCGGTTAGCTTTACGTTTTCCTATTGCCTAGGTAGGTAGCTGCTGTTTTCCGCGGTGTATTGTTATGTTGGTTTTGGTGACAGTGTTCAATCTGGCTCCTATGCTTTAAGTAAGATTTGCATTCTCATCCCACTCACTACCCCTGATAGTGCAAGGGTGCAAAAGCTGAGGGCACACCCTTACCCAACAAGACTAAATCTAATGCCCTTAAGGGCTCCTTCCCTCGCAGTTTGCCGTGTTCTTGTACTTGCTGTATTTGCCGCTTGGTATTCTTTGAAGTAGTTCCCTCCTTCAGGATTTTTCTTTTGTCTGCAGATACCGGCTTCTTTCTGAGAATACAGGCAATGTCCAAGTAAAATCAGAATTCAGCCATTTGTGCATAACCCAAGATGCACGAAGTTCGTGAACTTTTGGCTTACCTAAGAACAGGCTTCGTTAGCTAAGGATCTGATTTGACTCCTGAGCTGTAGCTGGGAGCTGTGCGGTCATTTGTAACTATTTTTGGCTGGCAGGACTGCTACTCCCAATTTTTTCTTTAAAATTGGGGGTGCTATTAAATGGAAGAATGTTTGATCTTTAATTAAATAGACTGAGCTGGCTATATCAAAGGGAAAAATGTGAATTTAGTGGTCTGTTTATGTAAGCCTGAAATCCTTCCAACTGAACAGTTGTAGCTTGCATGAAACAGTCATTCTCCACTAGACGGCCAACACGAAACACAGCACGCTACACAGTACTGCTGGCAAGCGGTATCAGGTTTTTAAGTTTAAAAAAAAATGCAAAGCTGGAGTATCATTCACTATCACGTCAGAATACCTGCTATTAAATGCAAGCTATCCATAATACCTCTGTTTTTTTTACCTTGCTCAAAGACAAGTTGCTCTATAAGCCCAGGTCTGTGACACAGACGCATGCACACATAAATAAACGTGCTGCCTTTGGAATGGGAGGCATCTGCACAGATGCAAAAATAATTATAGCTTGTCAAACCCTGTAATTTTAAGTGAATTGCTGGCAGGCACTACGCATAGCTGTTGCTGCAGCATTTCCAGCTCACTCTTTCTGAAGCTGATGAATTAGTTTTCCTAGCTTCTATTCTTCTGCATACTACTAAGCAGAGACAGCTCAGCACCAACGAACTGAGATCCCGTGCCAAGGATGACACTTTTCTCAATGACTTCAGAGACTATTAGACAGTTGCACTTCCAGAGCTATTGCAGTCTGCCTCCCACGATGTCAAAAACTACAGGAGTTTTTTCTGGCATTTGTTTGAGCTATATTCCAACTTTCCAGGCATATTGGCAGTCTTGTGAAACAACCAGGAACCCTGAATCGCTAGCAAAGCTTTCTCTCCTGAATCTTATTACTGCTGCTAAACACTACTACAGTACTGCAGCAGTTCCCAGCATCTTAATGTAGAGCTGTCAGGAGGCAGGCTGAGTAGGATGCAAAAGCCAGAAATAAAGAATTTTCCCCAACAGAGGGAGAGGAAAGATGCAGACATTAGGAGTGGACTGACTGTAAATATCACACACATCTGTTATCAGTTGTCGTCTGTTTTACCCTTCTGTGTGCACCTCTGTTTCTGAATAGAGATATTTATATTTCATAGTAAGCAGAAAATTGTTCTGTAGCAATCTGTCGTGGCTCGTTCTCCAGGGAAAAAAGAGAAAATGTTGCTTTTCGCAGAATCACAGAATGTTAGAGGTTGGAAGGGACCTCAGAGATCATCTAGTCCAACCCCCCTGCCAGAGCAGGATCACCTACAGCAGAGCGCACAGGAACATGTCCAGGCGGGTTTTGAATGTCTCCAAAGAAGGAGACTCCACAACCTCCCTGGGCAGCCTGTGCCAGTGCTGTACAACGTCAGTTGCTGTTCAAGTTCACTGGTCAGCTCCCAGACTCTCTTGGGACTGTACTAACTTGTTCTATAGCATGGCCTTAACTTTACACCGAGGAGGAAGACTGTGGTGCCAGGCCATGTTCCTGAGCCACACACAAAAACGAGTGCGGTACATTTTTCAGGAACTTGCTCTGGGACACAGTATTTCCATGAGATCAAGGTCTTAAGTTCATACGTACCTGTTCCATTCTGGGACTGAAAAGCTTAGTTTTGCCAGATTCTCTATCGATTTCTTCTTGCAAAGCCTGCCGCCTCACCTAGCATGCAGAAAAAAACAACACAAGACACTGTCTTCTGTGTGATAAATGACAATTAACTTAATTCACAATGAAAAGATAAGGGATAATTGCAGGGATAATTTAAAAAGTTGCATGTGATCCTTTTCCACACTCAACATGAGAACTGTGATTTTTCTAGTGGTATTTTAAATGAAGATTTTGCTTTATCAGGTATGTTTAATCTTCTAACTGCAGGTAGCGGCTACACTGAAACTGCCAACATCCACGAGAGGCAAAGAAACCTGTATTTAACCCCATAAGCTACTTAGCTTCTGACACCGACTGGAGCTGTACAGTTTAGACTTAACCCATGGAAGGTAAAGCATGTTTTAAGCACAGCTCTGTTTAAGGAAATCTTGGCACAGGAAAACAACAGAGCAGGTTTTCTGTTACAATTTCCATGCATACATTAAATGCTGACTTGCTTTAAATCTTACACAATTAAGACGAAGCATACCTTGTCTATGTTAACTTCATCACAGTTTCCCTTTTTTACCTGCACAATAGTTACATCATCCGCGTGTTCCTACAAAACAGGAAAAAGCTTGCATGAATGTTTTTATCTGTTCTGGTTAATTAGAATTTACACAGCTCTGATCACAAAAGCAGTAAAACCATTAAGCAGTACAGTAGTACTATTCTGGGGCAAGAAGAAATAGTCAGATCTAAGATGGAAGTGCCAACTAAACCTGTGTAGTTCTGTGGAGGACTTTCTCCCCAAGGATAATTTTTTTTAAATTCACACATTAAAATGGACTTGCCAGCATCACTGACACATCCGCAAATTTCAAATTAAACCATTTAGTAAAGTTTAAATTTATCCTTGAAATCGGAGATAGAAAGAGTGAAGGTTAAAAAAAAAAAAATTGGTGGTAAGATAATGACCTCTGAAGGCACAGGACAAGCTTGAGGCATGTTCACCCCACTAGCCACTTCAAAAAAACTACAAACAACACCCCAAAACAGTTGAGAGGCAGCTTGCATCGTGCTCTGTCTTGTACAAATGCAGAGTAATGATGGTCCCCAAGGAGGTTCCAGCTGGGCAGGAGCACAGGGAGAGGCATGACACCCACATAACCTGTCTCCTACCAGGGCAGCCACCAGCACCGTTAGTTCCATGTGTGAGCTGGTGGGAAGGGCCGGAGCAGCTCCCGCACGAGTGGCTGGGCAGGGCGGCAGCAGGGCCACGGCAGCCAGACACGGGTAACTCTCCCACAAGGCGCAACCCATCAGTGCTTTTGCTCCCACTGACTGGCACCTCTAGGTCGCTGCCCTCAGCCTTTCTTTTCCAGATGTGCAATAAGGGTAAGATTTTGGGGCATCCAGTGTGACAGGGTAAGTAATAAGCCCAGGATAGTGGTAAATTAGAGCCATAAGCTTTCGACCAGCCTGGAAAAGGTGGTCAAAGGGAAGATCTATTGATATGGGTAACACAGTAATCCAAGCATGAAATAGCCAGGGAATGCTACAACAAGGAAAAGATTTGTAACATACCTCTGTCAGCAGAAGCTGCTGTTACTTTTTTTGAGGGTTTACAGTTTTACTTAAAGCCATGAATGATTTACCTTGTTTTCAAAAGCTACCTTAACATTGCTTTCACACACAACCTAGTACGTGCACCATTAAAAATTCGAGAACACTGTCTGCAATAAGGAAAGCTCATTCTCTTGGATGAAAAGAAAACCCATCCCCCAATTTACTTCTAGATGGCCTGGTACTGTCTTTTTAGATCTATTAAAACAAGCACAAAAACTGTCAAGACAGGATTCTGCAAACAGCTGCAATGTTTTTTGTTTTTTTTTATTTTAGCTGGAAGGTTAAGCAGCAGAGGCAGGAACACTGCACAGGCCCAGTCCTTGCTAATTCCCAGCATGGTGCTGACCTGCCGAAGGCTACTGTGTGGCAAGAATCAGCCCCTCTGGAGGTGTGCCAGTCCTCCCCCAGCCGCGTGGAAGGGGGCATGTTCACACATGGTACCTGGAGGCAAACAACTTCAAAGAAGTAAACCAAGCCCTCGCTCCTCCTCACTCTGCGTAAGCTGATTGTAATGGCATCCACTGGGAAGAATATCAGTCACCGATATTAAGTGGGTATCACCCCACGTTGTCTTTAAAAACTTTCTCTTTTGCAAGCTGCATAAGCCCAGCAGAGGATTTCTGAAGGCACGCAGCACTGCGTCAGGACTGTGGCACGGTTAAATGCAAGACCAACATTATCAGCCATTTATTACAGCAGTGTCTTCTGGCCTGCCAGGAAGTAGATTTCTCCAGAACTGATTTACTCAGGCTTTGCAATCTTCAGAAGTTCTCCCATGTACTTTTTATTATTAAAGGACAGACTTGAATACGGGAAAATGTGGCAAAAAACCACACGCATCACTCTACAACCTCCTCCTCGATTGTCTGCAAGGTATTTGCTGTGTTTTCTATTGTAATGCACGTTTACTTACTGTCAGGCTTATCTTGCCTCCACAGAATGTGAGCAGCTGCAAGAATCCAAATAAGGTCTAACAGTCTCAAAATGGCAACAGCAATTCAAGTAGAAAATAAATCCCAGCAATAAAACCACCTTGTCCTTTGAAAGGTCAAAAGGAGAAACATAAATGAAAAGCCCCAAACATCTGCTCACCTACTGACTGGTAAGCATACACCCTCCCAATGCAAACCTTTGTGGAGAAAGTCTCCATGAAGGCTGATGAACCTGCTTATATAAATCTGTATTTAATTAGTAGCATCAGACACCAGAAAGCTGCTGAGTTTGCACAGAGCATGAAGAAATTGCATATATAAGTGCGTAACAAAGCAAAACACACCGTTATGTGTGCGCGAGAGGCAGCTAGTGCTATGGCCCACAATTTTTGAAACTGTACCTAGCTTATAAAAATCTTCAATGATGCTTTATTAACTAGTGCTTGACTTTTAAACTAGCCAAGCATTCAAAGTTCTTGATAAAAACCAACTGAAGCGCAGTTTCCCATTGCCTATGAAAATAAAACCAAGCTCCTAATGATTTGCGGTGAGCTGTTCACAAAGTTAAGTACCTAAAAGTACAGACAGATATCTATTGAATTTTTTAACATTTCACAGCTCAGTTCCCAGAGAACAACAGAGGTTAGGCTTATAGGCACTAACTTTGCCACTTTGCTAGGAACAACTGAAGGAGGGACAGAAGATTTGTAACTGTACATACTGCTTTTCTTTTTGAGCCAATACTTGCTGTCAGTTGTAATATTTACATTTTCACAATTGAAACACTGTATGACTAGAGCAGTGGGCATTAAAAGCTACTTTCCCACGCTTCCCAAGTCTGACGTGCCAAAATCAATAGATCAGCTGATCCTGCTCAAAAAGCAGAGGCCTCTTTTGACCTCAGTGTACCCCACGGGCCTGAGCAGGCGGAACAGCCTGCAAAATAGGAAGCTGTTGACCTAAAAAGCTTTCAACTCCTTAGCAGGAGGGTGCAAAGACACCCTCTTCTTTTACAACTTACCAGTGCCCCAATTCCCAAGTCTTCTCTTTTGATCTTTTTCTTTTTTGTGTCTGCTTTTGTACCTGGTTCTTCGGCAAAGTCCTGTGGTACATCTTTCTCCCTTTTTTGCCTTTTCCTGTCACAGAGCGTATGATTACTACTCCACAATACCCGATCTACAACGTCCCCCGTGACACGTTCAGCTGGCTTCACGGCACTCTCTTCGTTCTTTTTACTGCTTTCGAGTAGTGTTATTTTTTGGCTTTTGGATGCACTGTCACTGTTTAAAGAAACTTTTGAGTATGTTGTTTCCTCCTTCTCTTTCTGAATCTTTTTTTTCTTTTTCTTCCTGAAGACTTCATTATTACCCTTAATATTCTTCCTGCTTTTTTTTCCAGAAAGCTCCTCTTCCTCAGACTCCGCTTCTCCCAGCACAGGGAGATGCTTACCAGGAACTCTGTGGCTGGAGTCTCGATTACGTTCACATGTTAAGGAAGAAGCATCTTTGCTTCTCTTCTTCTTCCTCTTGGTCTCTCTGATACTTCCAGAGTTCTCAGTGCGGTCCCCTTCCTCCCTGATTATCAATGTCATTTCCTGGGAATTCTTTCTTTGCCTTTTTCTCAAGTCACTTAATGCAACGGGGCCATCGGGAACTCCAAAGATGATGTCCTGATTATCTGCTAGTGGTAAAAAGGAGTCAGGCCTATCTTTCTTTTTCTTCTTTCTTCTCACATAACTCTCCCCGCCATTCTGGATAATATATGTTCCATAGTTTTCACCCATAAAAGCTTTTTCTTCTGAAAGGTACTTGTGTGATCTTTTACAAACTTTTTCAGACTGTTTATGTTCACTGTGCTGGATGTCCTCTAATGAAAAAGAAAAAATGCCTTTCTTCTTTTTTTTCTTAATTACTGCACCATCCAATTCCAGATTCAATGCAGTATTCTTTCTGGGGTTTTTAAAAGCAAATTCATTTTCCTTAGTACCATCTGTACAATGATTTGAAAGCTCCAACTCACTGCTCTGATTATCCTCCAATAATGAGGATGAATAATATTGGACTTTTTTTTCCTTCTTTTTGAGAATTTTAATTTGTTTCTCTGATTCTTCTTGAGATTCTGAACGCAGATGGCCGCCTACATTCACAAAGGTTTCTGAATGTGCTGCTTTCAGTAATTCAGAGCCGACTTTCTTTTTCTTGTTTTTCTTCTTCTTTTTCTTCAGTTCCAATCGGTCTAAACATTCACCTTCTTTTACATTTTTCTTTTTCCTTCCTTTTATTTTTTTCTCAAGTTGGCCATCATCTTCAATTTTAATGACAGTTTGAACATCATTCTCAATTTTAATGATAGTCTGGCTCCTACTAATTTTCACCTTTTTCTTTTTCTGTACAGGTTCCCCATGAAGTTCTTTTCTCTTTTTCTTTATTATCATTCTAAAAAATGAAATGAAGATGTTAGCGCACTGCTTCAACAACAGGACACAAGCTCTAGTCTACTTGGTCTTCCTTTATTGTGCGACCGTTCCGTATCTCTCTTTGTCCCCAACACTCTTCTTCCCATTTCACAGTCCATGATGGGGGGAACCAGAACTGCATGCAGCACTGGAAATACAGTCTGCTGGAGTGGTCAGGAGGGCATTTTCTGTCTTGTTCTTCAGTGCTGGCCTGGTTAGTTTGTAACTTTCTGTTTGTTTCTTTTTTGACAGCTGCTGATCACCTCCACAGAACTATCTACCCCAGGGCATAGACGTATACATAAACTGGTAAGTTTACATAGACTCACAGAATGGCCGAGGCTGGAAGGGACCTTAGAGATCATTTAATCCAACCTCTCTGTCACGGGCAGGGAAGCCTCTCAACTAGATCAGGCAACGTACGCATGACTTTTCCCTTGTGTAACACTGAACTTCGCTTTACTGCCAGCCTGGCGTTACAAGACCCCGTTAAGGCACCTCACTCACTCCCTGGCGCTTGCCTCTGTTTGCAGGTTCTCATCCCCGGTGTTCCCCTTCTCGGGACGTGTGTGCCCTGGGCATAACCTGTATAAGGTGTGTGCCCTGGGCAGGTTACAGCGGAGGCCTTGGGCACCCACCTGCTGACACTCCCGCCCTTTGCCAGGGCACCCATTCATTCCTGCTTGACTTTTTAATCAATAACTAATCCGCGGCAGTTCTTTAAGTACGAGTCACCTGCCAGCACCCTCCGTCAGGGCCTGAGCGCAGCCCAGCCCACCCGTGCCCGCTACCCGCGGGGCTGCTGCCGGCTCACACAGCCGGCCGGGGGGTGCCCGCTGCCGCCCGCCGCTTCCGGGCCTGCCCGCCGGCGCGGAGCCGGGCTCCACCGACCGAGCCCCGTTCCGCGGGGTTGTGGGGGTCGCCCCTCGGCCCGCTCCGCGCTGCCCCGCTGGATGGAAGGCGCGCAGCGCCGCGGGGCCGCCCCTTCCCGCCCGGCGCGCTCCCCGCCCGCCCCGGCCCCACCGCCCCCACCCGGCGGCGGGCCGGGGGATGCTGCGGGCGGGCCGAGGCCGGGCCCCGAGGCCGCCGATCCGCCCCGGCCGCCGCCGCCGCCGCTTACCTGCCGCGGCCCACGTGCAGCGCCCGCCGCCCCGGAAGGGGAAGGCGGCGGCGCGCGCCCCGCGGCGGGGCCCGGCGCAGCGGTTGCCGCGGCAACGCGGGGCGGCATGGCGGCGGCCGGCGGGGAGCCCGGCCTCTGGGAGCGGGTGTGCGCAGGTGGGAGCGACACCCCCCACACGCTGCCGGGGGAACGGGGCGGCCCCGGCCCTCACCCGGCTCCGCGCTCCTGCCCGGGGAGGGGCCGCCGGCGCCGGCCTCCGCCTCTCGGGGCTCTTCGGGGCCGCCCGCTGCCCGGTCGCCGCCGAGAGCCGGCCCCAGAGCGCTCCCGCCCCCGAGCGTTGCGTCGCTTTTGCTCGCCACCCTCTCCTGGCGGGAGCGGAGCCGTGCGTGTGTCTGCGGTGCGGGCAGGGCCGCAGGTGTCCGCGTTGAGGCGACCGCGGCGGGGCCTCTGCTCTACCTGCGCGGCTGCGGCCCAGCGGGGTTGTCCCGGTAACGGAGCGAGGCCGTTGCCTCCGGACAACGGAGACGTGGTCACGGCCGCTGTGCCGACCAGAGAGCACAGAACTGCGTTCGAGCCCAGTCTTGGGCTTCACCTGAAATCCGAGCGCTGGGACTGACCCGCAGGCTGCGAGCAGCACCGTCGCTGTGCGATGCCCAGAGGGGGTTCTCCTCACCTGCCACTTTAAAACGCCTTGAAGTTGGTATTTGGCCATTCCTGTTGTAGGAATAAAGTTACTGGCTCAGCTGAGGCATCTGTGCTACTGTCCTCAACAACTACACGTGGAAGTAGTGATGCCAGTAAATTTCCTAATTGTAATTCTACCTAATTGTAGTGGTAGGAGGGCAAACCTGCTGAGTTTGCCTGTAAGAATTTTCTAGTTTGTGTAATCTCTAAGTTTTTTTCATATCATGCTCATTGTCCTCCTTTATTTTTCTTAGCCTGATTCACTCAGTAATCTGTGTGGGTCCTGTACTGCTTTTGTCTTTATGGAGGAATTCACAGAGAAGCACTATTACATACTCCTGAAACAATGGCTAATTCTGTGCAAGCATCTGCATTTTCCTTATATTTTAAATTATTATTGGTTAAATAATTATTTGTTAAAAATCTTTCTCCCAATAAAGGTTCTTTTGTCGCTGAGAACCTTGACCCTCAAGCCAAAACTCTAAAGTTCAGATTTGTTCTATAACATTAGATTTCATGGTAAATACTTGTTGCATACTGATTTTTGTTGTTTCAAACCAGAACAAGTACCTTAGGAAAGTAAAGTTTGGTTAGAGGAAAAATATATGTATTTTTAAAGTCTTCTAGGATAAATATTATATTTCTTTTTTACTTTCAGAGTATGAAGCAGAACAGCCTCAATTTCCAGATGTTCCTGAATCAAACCATGCATCTGTGAGTTTAGTTCAAGTAAAAAATCTGCATTGGGCTGGTTTTAAAAGATTTGAAATAACTAAATGGGAAAATTAGGTACCCGCAGCATGGACTCATTCATGAAGTGAAAACAAAACTACACTTTGCTAACAACTTCTGTGGATCAGCAAATGCAGTATTCCAGATCATCGCTGTTATTTACAGCAACTTGGGTAGCACTGTCCTAAAATTTAATTACCAGCTGCGTTTGGTTTGTACATCTTGCTGTCTTTTCTACGACTTTCTGCTTCACAGGCAGGGCTCTGAGGAGCGTGGGGATCTCCTCTGGGTGGGCTTCCAGGCAGACTGAGCACTGAAATACACAGGAGAGGGGAGCAAGCGCGGTCAAGGAGTTACGCCCCAGTTTCACATATGTGATAACTCACTTAGATGCAGCCAGTGGAATTAGGGGAATTAATCCTGATCAAAGTGGCTGGAAATCTACTTTTGTCCAAATACATTCGGTATAGGTAGACTTGTGTGGCAGGCAGAAAAACTTAAGAAGACAAACCACTTCAAATCTTTGTCCCCAGCAGTTCTAGAATTAATTTGGGCACCACGTACAGAGTTACCTTTTTTTTAACTGACCTTATAATATTTCCTGTTGAATTGACTTCTCTATATTTTTACAGTCTGATCAGAGTATTTATATAGGTTATATTTACCTTGAGCAGGTGTCTTTGGAAGGAGGAATATGGCAGCCGTTACGTATGGAACAATTGTATTCTGCCCCTGTAGCTGATGCTGTTTTCCAACAGTCGCTTCCCGTACCCGAGGGAGCCCCCTTTCCAGAACCACCTGATCCAAAAACATGTAAGTAGGAGGTATTATTTTGAACCCTGCTGTGATTATTTTTCTTGCATCTGGCAAGGGTTTGTGATTATTTTTCTTGCTTTCTTCTGCACGGAACTCAGTGATGCCCACGCGTGTGAGCACCTGGGAAGTGTGGTAAGTAGACCTCATGCAAGGGCAGTGCAGTCCAACATAAGAGAGAGATGCCAACCCAGACAGCCCTCCCAAGGTGCAAAAATTTGGTATATGGAGTCATATTCTAATTTCTGAAGGATCTGGCAAATAGGAAGTAATTATGAGAAAGAAATCACGGCACTGCTGAAATATAACCTTTGTTTTTTCCTCTGTCTAGAAATTCAGTTTTATGACCAACTCAGTTACTGCAGGTTGTAAAGGGCATGAGTATAGGTACCAAAAGCGGCAACAGCACTGAGTTCAGCACAAGCTAATTTGCTTTTCTTTCGGTCAGGGTACATTAGTTCACATCACTTTTCATTTCTGTGGCTAAACTGTTTCTGGTGTCTGAGTTTACTCATTTAGAACTAAGTCTGACATCTCTGAAGCACACTGTGGTTTGCACTGTTGATGTACCTTTAGTTTGAAATTTACTGGCGTTTATATTGTCTTAGCAAGAGAGAGGAAGACAAATCCGTGGCTGTATCTGAACTAAATGAATCTGTTTAGTTCAAGCTGTGCTGGTATTGATAAAATAACTGATACTTAGATTATGATACCTGATGTTTGTGGTTTTGTGAAATCTAAGTGCTTACCTGTAAGTGGAGGTTGTACTGTTTTGCTCAGGTTCTCCTCAAGAATACTTAGAGTATTACATCTTTCCAGTACTCTTACCTGGAATCGCTGAACTTCTGCATCGAGCGGAGAAGGAAAAGTGTTTCGAGGTTAGTTTTTAGTTTTCAGTTCAAATCATTGGCAGGGAGTTACATCCTTTTATTTTGCAGGCTGTATTTGTTTATTTGATCTTCTGCAAGAAAACCAACCACAGTAATATGAAATAATGTATCATGAGTTGTTTTGGATCTGGTCTTGAATGTTGTTTTCTCCAGTAATTCAGACCAGATTGTGTACTGCACGCACTTAATCATTCTGACCATCTCTAATTCACAAGAAGTTCTCCACAAAGTATACAGTTGTATATAGCCTAAAGAGTCTTGTATTTTAGAGAAACAGATTAATACGCATCACTCATTTGAAAGAGACATAAAGACTTTGAATTTTACTTCATTATTCAATTATTTTTGTGGGCTGGCATCCTAATAGAGGTGCATTTTGTATTTCAGATTTTTAACATTCCATGTAAATTCCATTTAATTGGAAAACATTGGTATTCAGCATCAATAAGCTTATAAAATTGTTGGCTACGTATATTTTTATAAATTTGTTTTCAGTGTCTGTATGCATAAACATATCTAGGGAGTCATTCTTTATTGTATATAGGGAATGCTTGAAAAAGCATTAGAACTTGTGCAAAATAAAGCTCACCGTATCACCATAGCCTAACTCACAGACCCCTAGGAAGAGTTTAGGTCCTGGGATTTGTGAGATTTTCCATCAGTTTTGCTATTTTCTCCAGCTGTGGAAGTAATTTTTTTTCCTACTTCTTTCCTACTTTCTGTCTGTCATCCACACTTTCCAATATAGAGCTTCTCTATATTTTTATGCCTGCAGCTGAGCCCCCTCTTACTTGCAGTTTTGTAATATGACGGGCAGTTAATATGACAATGCAAATATCTCCTTTTTTGCACATGATGCACATCTGAGGAACATGGTTTGTACTTTTGGAGTTATATATTAAATTGTTCTAGGTTAAAATGGTAGCAAAGTGAGGAGGACTCTATGTTACTAGTGGGTTGTTATTCATCTTGGGTCTTGATCTACCTTCTCTCCAACTACTGATATTTGCCTCCAGTTAGAGGCACGTGCTATAGGAGAACAGACATTGTGAAACAATTTGTAAAAAATACCTGTGTGCTATTTGCCACTGACCTATGTATGCCTGGCACAGCCAAAAATACACAGAGCTTACCATGCTTGAATGGACACCCCAAACTTGCATTTCACATCTAGATCTGTACATTTAATAACAGCAAGTTATTTTGGTTTTTGCTCAGTCTTCACAAGGTTTGTGTGTGTCAGTAAACTGCTTGATTTATAGATGCGTGTGTATGTATTTATAATCAGGCGGAATAGGAAAACGGTTCATTTACATGTCGTTATGGCATGACATCTTCGTACATCATTCCTGCCATCACATCTGCATTATCTAGCCAAGAATAGGTTGAACATAAATTTGATTAAAAGTGTGATGAATAATATATATTGATTTGGTTTTGTGTTTGTTTTTTTTTAAAGAAAGCACATGTCCTTTAACTAGAAAAAGGCATGCCTTGCAGCTGGCTTAAAATATAGTCCTTGAGAGATGTTACATGTTTCTGAAGGCACTAAAGCGGCACTTAATGGAAAAATAAGATAATTCTTAGAAATATTTTGGTTTCAAACTCACTACAAATCTAAGGTTACTTTGTCTATTTTGCAGAGCTTCAGTGGTATCTTGGTTAGAAAGTATCTGTTCTGAAAATTGATTTTTTATGAATCTGTTTTTTGCTTTATAGTAAACTGATAAAACAATTATTTTCTGATACGTAGAAACTTCATCAAAATGAGCACATCTTATCAAAAAGAGACTAAGTGTTTTTTATTGTTATAGAGAGAGATGTCCTACTGCTGAGGAACGAAGTTTAGGAAAGCAAGCTTATGTCAGAAGATAATTTTCCACTGTGACATCATCTCTTCCTCCTTTTGAACAACAACTAGTGAAACAATAGCTCTTTATGTTTGCCATGTAACTGAATATTAGTGTTCTTTTCCACTACTGTCCGAGTGCTTGTACTTGGACGTTCTGTTTCCTTACCTGACTTACATACGTAATTTCTAGTTATACTTCTGTTTCATAAGAAACGCATTGTTCCATATGGATTCAGACTAAAAAGCATGCTATACTTTGCATTAAAATGATTAGAATCAAAACTGGAGTCTTTAGAAACCCCAAGAAGGTTTGGGACAGGGAGAAGGGATCCTGTGACAAACAGACCAGAAGATAGCTTGAAAATTAGGGGAGTAGACAGATTCATGGAATTCATGAGGGAACAGGAGAGGAACAGGATTAGTTGTGGTTAAGTGAACTGAAATCGTGATGGATGAGAACAGAATACTGGATTTGAATTTTGGCTAGACATGGGTCGTTAAAGCCTGTAAAGGGCAGCTCCCATAGAATAAACCGGTGGAAGACAAATGGAAGAGGCACTGGAGGAAAAGTTGAACTGACTGCAGCCAGCAGTGAGTGAGCCTGGGAGGCAAGAGAGGGAATTACGAGGGAATGAAGAGTGAGGGTTTTGATGAGAGAGACTAAAGGTTCTCATGTTTTGAAGGTGATAGAAGGCAAGTGAGAAGAGAATGAAAAATTAAGTAGGAGAGAGGTGGAGGGAGGTCAGATCATGGGACCAATGGAGGAGCTAAAGGAGATGAGAAAAAATGCATCCATGTCTGGAAAGGAGGAGTTGTAGAATCAGATGGGGACATCAGGAAAGCGAGACGGTTACACTGAAAGTAGGCATTTGTGTAGGAAAGAAATCTGCAGGATCTTATTTGGGAGGTGATACAGAAACGTAACAACTTCAACATTACATTTAAAATAGGTTCTCTTGCATTATGTAGTGCATATGAAAAATCTGAAAAGTGAAAACCTAGAAAAACCACCAGCTGCTGGATATAGTTGCAGACTTCAAACAGACATAAATACGAGAACAGTCTGTAGAAGCTTCGTTTTTAAATTAGAGATGAAAGAAACCTATTAGGTTGTCCAGTGTATTCCGTTGCTGATTTCTTTTTCGCTACCGTAAGTTCTTCTGTGCTTTATCCAATCTGCTGTCAGATGTCTCCAGGGAGAAGACTTATTTTCTTAAATCTTTTCTCTCTGGAGAACTGACTAATGCATTCATGTCTCAGCATTAAAACTGAACCATGTTTAAGTGTTTTTATTAGTATAACTCTGATTTCTCATTCTGATTAGCGATCACAGAAAGAGGGTGCTGTATCAGGCTCTGTAATGGAGTATATTATATTTTAAAGTATGATAGATCAGGGAAAGGGAATGGAAGAAAGTTTCCTAATGGCTTTGCCACCTCCTGATCACCAGTGGTTTTGTGTGACTATTACCAAGCACATCATATTTAAGCTGAAAAATGGGAAATGAATTCTGCGTATAGTTTATAAACACATCTGCAGCTTAACAATGCACATTGTGCAGATATTTCCTGTGTTTATCCTGATTCGTGTTGCATAGGAGGAATGTGTCAAAGGCAGGTCAATTTATGTCATTTTTTCCCTTCTATAAATGTTGACTGCTGTGCAACTAATGATTTAATTCATTAGCAAAGTGAACTGTTTCCTGGCAAAAAAATAACATAAGAAGAAAATATTCAGCTTGACCAAATTCCTCCCTGATAAGTTCACTGGATTTAACAAGGATAAAGCAAGATGAATTTGATTCCTTTGGTGACGACAGTTTTGACAACACTGTTCTGATCGCTCTTTTCCATTGCTTAAAGCAATTTACTTCAAACAGATTAAACTACAACTGCTAGATTAAATTGAGTTTTGTTGTCAAAGTACAGAATGTATTCTCTGAAACAATTCACTGAGTGATGGGACTCAGTTTCGTATTGTGATTGAGAATAGCTGTGCAAAGATGATCAGACTCTGCTATTTGTTTTCAGATTCTGTTCAGTCAGAATTTGTCCATTTAGCATCTAAAATGACATGTAGAAACCTCTCCAGTGAAAGCGTTGGTCTCTTAAAGCATATGTGTTTGTCTTCTCAGAACAGTACCTTGTATTAGCATGACAGACGTGACAATTCCTGAAGGAGACGTGTTTCTTCACAGCCAAGCACTCTAGTGGAGAGCCACGTGAACCCCAAAGCTTCTGTTGTCTTGATGAAGATCATAAAGGCTCACGAGGTTCAGGGCTGATAAATGTTTTGCAATGTTGCTTTTTTTTTTTCCTTCTGCACTTTTTTTTTAAAAATTCTTTCTCTTCTGTGCGACTCAGACCGTGCATCCACCAAGGATAAGATTCACTTAGAAAAGTAAAAGCTTTGCTGGGTATCATCGAGGAATGCCAAGCAGTCTAGCTCTAAACATCACATTTGACGTCCTCTGGCTACGTGACTGCTCTGTGTTCTTCACGGTGCCATCAGCACCTCACATAACGGTCCTCTTCCACTTCACATGTGGCTGAAGTGATATACTGACTCCCAAACTATGCCATATGCTCATACCCCCAAATTCGAAAGAATTATGCCATGAAAAGCACCTTGTTTCCACGCCTCTGTTCATATCCTCCAGTCCTTTTTGCATCACATTCTTGTAGCAGGGGGAAACATGGATGCTGAGGATAATACACAGAATAAAGTCGTCTGTCATGCATTAGATTTCCCATTACATCTCTAGTGTATTTTTCTCAGCAAGTAGTAGTTTCATTTCTTATATTTTAATGAAGTCTTCAACCTTTCTCATGACATGTAACAGTTTCACAAAGGTATTTGACCAGTGAAGTGTTTTCCTAAAAAGTAATAATTGCAGCTGAATCTCCCGTTTGACAGGGTAAGTGCTACCTTCTGGATGGGAGCTGGGCTTTCTCCTAGCTAAGTGGCTGCTGTTTTGATAAAGCACTCAGTGATCCTGTTCTGCAGAGGCTTAATGTCTTTTAGTGTTCGCTCTCTGTAACACACATCATGTAAGAGGGGCTCAGAAGATACTCGTCAGAAGATACTCTTCTGTTATTTCAGCCAGAAGTCTGCATTATATTCTCCATGTCATAGTTACCCTGGTTTGTGGCAAGTAGAATAAGCACCTGTACTCATTTGTACATTCAGTCTGTAAAGATGGAATGTGGAGAGGAAATTAAGAAAAGGAAAGCCCTAATAAATTCTGTGTTGATCGAAATTGATCCTTTGGATTTTGAACTCGAAACATGCCTGCAGTTTTGCCCGGCTAGACAGGTGCTGGCTGCACGAGTCACTACAGGTAACCCACTGCAAAGCATTTTGCAAAATTCTCTTTGGTGGTGATGAAGTCATAGAACTGGGTGCAAAGGGCACAACTGTTTTGCTCTGAAGCTCCAGATTTTGAACTTTTTACCTGATTCTCTGTAATGTGGTTGTGGATATCCATATGCCTTGTTTCTGCCTTTTTTTTCTGGACTAGCCAGCAGACAATTTTGTCTGAGCAGTCATAAAATACTCTGCTGTGTATGTTTTTCTAACTATGCACAATGCTTTCAAGCTGCTTTCATGCAGGAGGAAACAATATTCCGTCAATGTTCCTTCTGTGCCCTGGAAGTAATGAAGTATTTTAAATATGATAATAGAACTTTGAGCAAAATGACAAGTAATTAACAACATATTTTCATATGTGTGTTCTGTTATTCAGAGGTATTTGTTATAGCTGTGCTGCAGCAAATATCAGGATAGTACATGTAAAATTTTCTCACTCATTTTTTCACTTGAATTGAAAGCATTCCACAAAATTTCTAAAATTTTGGCCGAGCCACTGGCTGTTGGCAGTAGCAATATTAAAGTAGACAGAATAATGTACTGAATATTTTATTTAATAAAAGCAGTCAATTTAGCTTCTGTTCCTCCGCAGTATTAAAAGCATGTGACCAATCCTAAGATAATAAATAATTTGAAACTATCTTCTATCTTTAGAGGAAAAGGACCAAATTTATTGCCTGTGATTTCCTGACTGAGTGGTTATACAAGTAAGTTAATCGTGGCTTTTACTATTATGCTTAGTGATTCAAAGACATTAATTTACAAATAGACTAGGTGAGATTTAATATGCCTTGTTTTCTATTGTTTTTTGTTATCAGCAAGAACCCAAAGAGGAAAGATGAGCCACTCACAGAATTCTTTTCCATTCCTTTTGTTAACGACTGGCTAAAGGACCAGTAAGTTGCTGCAGTACTCAGAGTAACCTTTTCTCCTTTTATTCTTTTTCCCCTGCTATCCCCCCAAATATTAGAGTTTCAGTGTGTTACAGTTGTGCCTTTAAATGCCCTTTACTGCATGCAACAAAGAACTACATGATGCTTTCTAACTATAAGCAGCTGTTTTAAAAATACTTGTAGTAATCCTTGGTATCAGGATGCATTTCTGCAGACATTTATGACTGTGCATTTGAGAAGTGAACACTTGTTTTGGCAGCCTCAATCATATATTCCTCATTAGTCCCGTAGGACCAAGACAGAGAGTAGTTTTGAAAGAAATTTTACTGTGCTTGAGACTACATTTTGGTTTACAGTGTAGCTGTTATCTGGAAAAGAAGAAAAGTGATAGTCCTTAGTAAGAGAATAAGAAAATAACAGAGGTCAGATTTTAAAGAAAAACTTTCAATTTGAAATCTTACTTGGAGGCTAGGTTGGTGGTCAATGAAAATTTATACATTAACATCTTTGTAGATATGTTTACTCATTACACTAAGTGGAAATGGAACTTTCTTGAACTCTTGTCATGTGAAACTTAGAACTCTTGAGCCACTGATCCAGCAAGAGGAAAGCTCCTCGGCGTTCATAGGTCTTTGGAGACAAGCTGGCGATCGTGGCATGAACAGTTAACTTTGACTATCTCGGAGGCAGTCATGTGGTCAAAGTTGTGTAGGAGATTTCAGCAGCAGAGTGACCACTTTCAACTCAACTGCGGTACCTTCGGGTACCTGCTGCTGCATCGTGCTGCCCAGCCGCCGCTGTTCCAGCCTGCCTCTGGTGGGACACTGCTCCCAAACCACTAGGTCTTGCCAGCAAGATTCCTCTTTAAGGCAGTGAATTTCCTAGTTTGGAAACTGCAGTGAGGTTGTGATCCTCATTCTTCAGCATACCACAGAGCGGTCGGTTAGTAAGGCAGCTTTGAAACCAGTGAATTGTACCCAAGAGAAATAGCCAAGATCACAGTTTACAAATGTTTATCTTGGAAGTAAAGCTGACGTAAATGGTTTTCTGCTCTTCTCTGTTCTTCACCCGAGTTGCTTGTAGGCAACTTAATATCACCCTGTGTGTTTGGTACAAAGTGTGTTCTTTCTGGTCAGGGACATCCTCCAAATTAGAATCTCTCTGCCAAACCCTGAGAGGAGGGTTTGTATAGCTCTTTAAAATATAAATAACTTCTCCAAACCGGTTCACCTGGAGCCTGACAAACCTTTGTATTGGCACAAACAAAAGATTGAAATGAAGGGCTCAGGGCAAGGTGAAGAGAACAAATGAGCTGTAAGATACGGAGGTGGTGGCAGGAACTGCTTAAGTCAGCTTTGCCAAGATGAGAAATACACGGTGGAATCACAGCCTGAATGACTCAGAGCTTCTGTTAGTACTTGTGCTCCTAAATAACGTCGTGACAGCTCCACAAGGACACCGAAGTGTCAGAGCCCTGCCTAAATTGATACATGCTTGATCTGAAATCCTCTAAACAAGTAGGCCTTTAAAAATAAGAATTATAAAAATTAATATGAAAAAACAATTTTTTTGTGAACTTACCTTAAAATTACAAATTCCTTAATGAGTATTGCTTATGAAGTAAGCATTATTAGAGCAAAGTGAAAGATTGCAACATTAAATAAGAATAAAAAAGAAAGAATTTATTACTGCGTCCTTTTGGATATGTCATAAATAGTTCATTGTTATATGCTTCCAGATGGCACATTTAAGATGTGATTGATTCTATGCTTTTTGTTGTTTCCTTTTTTATTTGTAGATGAGTTTTCATTCTTTAACAGCATTTATGAATACATGAGAGACTGCTAAAAAGTGATGGTCAAATTTTGTTGGGAAACATCCTTGTCCCAACTGCTTAGATAGTATAATAACGAAAAAGAAGTGTTACTGCAGATTTAAGGGGTAAGGTCTTGTGCTGGTTTTTTCGGTTACTTATCTAAATTTGTAAAGCATTCTGGAAGGTTAAATCGGAATACATCTCTTTGTTGTGTTAAAATAGGGTTTATCAGTGCAAAGTGGTCTTTGTACTTAAAAAAATAAAAACAGTAAAAAAAAAACCAAAACAAAAACCCGGAGGGATACATTTTTGTTGTCAGAGATCCAGCTTTTTTAATGCATTCCATACCTCGGTATGACTTTTTTGCCTTTCCTCCAGTCCCTCCATTTTTTTCTTTGAAGCTCATTTTTTTTTTTAAGAATATTCAAAGCCACAGTCTTACAAGCCTCACTGCCCCGACGATGTGTTTCTAAATGAGATCTTGCAGCCTACTTTTCCTTTATAAGGAGACCCAAATGCTGCATCAATTTTCAGAATTTTAAATGCAAACATTGTACCTTCAAAACCCGGTTGCTGTAGATGAAGGAACTGGTGAAAGATGAATTCGTTTCCAGCTGTAGTGTTTAGAAGTAATTGCAATGACATCAGTAAATAAAAGCCTCAGTACAGTTACCTTGGCTTCCACCGGGCTCTACATCTTACCAGCAGCACTGACAAAACAGAATATCCTGTGGGAATCCTTGATTGCCGAGGCAGATTTCAAAAGCAGTAGAAGGAGAAGCCTCAACACTGACTGATCATCTCTATTCCATGTCCAGGAGAACACAAAACCATTTCTGTTGTCCTAAAGTACAGCTGTAGCTGTTGGAAGACAGGAAAGAAACTAACAACAGTTTTGGGGAACTTGCTGAGATACTTACTGTGTCCCTATTCGTACACTCAAGACGGCTGATACAGCCAAGGAGAGCAAAGAGAATTCGAGCCTTGCATGTTCTGTACTCCTGTAAATGTGCTAACGAGCAGCACAGTTGCCTTTTGTCAGCATTTTCCAGGGGTGTTTCTGGTTGAACAGCAGTCGAGCTCGATCACAAGTAACCAAGCTGTACGTACTGAACCAGGGACAGGGAAAGTATGGTGGGTGTTTATGCCCCGATACCGCTTAAATTTTAATTTTCTGGCATAAATAGGCTGTCTTTAATCTGAGTATCATGAGGATGTCATTATCCAACCTTCTGTAGCATATTAATGAAAAAAGATGAAGACAACAATTAAAAAGTGCCATGCTCTGAAAAATATTGCTGTCATAACAGTCTGCTGTCACATTAATAATCTGACAGTATTGTTGAAGTTCACCTTTACTCCTTACATTCGGCGAAAGAATGGTGTATGGACCCAGGCTAGGACTAAGCATGAGTGCTTTTCTGGCTGTCTTTGTATGTGTATTTTACAGGGTTTACAGGAGGTGAAGGTGTATTTTATAAATAAACATTCATTCACAAGAATTTATCTGCGTTGTCTATATAGAGGGGTTAACTTTATACTCACTTCAGGAGGACACATTTCCTGGTTTAATCTGTCTGTGTTTAATCAGGACAAATGTGCAAATACAGAGAAAATAAATTTATAATGGCTTTAAAGAAGTGGGCAGCTAAGATGTAGATAAGTAGTTATGTCTAGAAATGGTTAGTAAATCTGAAGTAGTAGGTTTTTGCTAAATACATATATGTATTGGTTATTTTTTTGAGCCTCTCCCCCAATATTCTAATTAGGTGGAGTCTGCTGGTCTCAGCTGCCTTTACAGTTGACTTCTTTGTCAGTTCTCAGATGGCCGGCAGGGGTAATTCTGCACGGGTGACTGATTTCTTTCTTTCCATAATGTGCCCAGTTTCTACAGGCTTTGCTTTCTACACACTGCTGTGTTTCACTGGCTTGTCTCTAAACCAGCCGCGTTTAGGGTATATTTGATTTGCATTATGTTTTTTATTTATTTAATAATTTGTTAGGTATTTGGCGGGGGGATATGATAACCAGCACATTTAATTGTAATAGCATGAAAGTCCAGCAGCTATGTTTGTGTGGACATTACTCTGTGTAATCCCAGTAAAGAATTTTCATACTAGTACTGTGGTAGAATTTGAGTTAAGCAAGGAGAATTTTTTGACTTAAAAAACTATCTGTATGTTGGGAAATTGCACAAAGTTTATGCAGAAAATATTTATATTTATATAAATATATATACATAAAAACATATATTTATATAATATATATTTAGTTATATAATGCATTTATTTGTATATATTTATATAAATATTTTATATTTATGTTGTGTAATGGTGAGGTTGAGTTTTTATGGCTACAAATCCTCATGCAGTATTGAAACTTGCCTCAATTTATGTAAAGATTTTCAAAATGCCAATGAGAAAATTGAAAACATAGTAGTGGCTTGTGACATCTTCCCAGTGCTGCTGTTGGGGCACTGATTGGAGACTATTTTTGCTGCTGTTCATTTTTCGTGTTTACAGGATACGACGTCTGATCTAAAGTCCACAGACGTAGACAGAAGACTCCCCTTTGACAGGAGTGGGCTTTGGAACATGCCTGTGTTTGGGTTCTTGCGGTCCAGCAGCGCAAACACTCTTACGGAATACATCAGTAGGGGTCCTACCAAAGGGGAAACTGAGGCAACACATTGTGCCTTGCAAAGTATGCAGCAAACGTGCAAGCAGAGAAGGGGGACTGAGTTTTATCATTAAAATGGGCAGGTCCTCCCCGAGTAGAGGGCGTATTAAGGGAGAGGAAAACCGCTATAGTTTTCAGAGAGAATTTAAGACAGAAGATACTTGGTCTTTTATTGGTTTTGGCACGTTCTCAGTGCTAAGACTTTTTGCTGTGCGTCCCCTGATTCCTCTCACATTCTTGTTACCATTCACCTGTTCTCCCTCATTTTCTTGTCCGTTACATGACTCTGCCTCTCACATTCTCATGTTAGTTCCACACTATATTTTCTTTTTTCTGTGTCTTTTCTTCCTTATAAGTAGGTAAATAAGTATATAAGTAGTTTGTACGTGTTAACAGTTGTATGCATATTATCACTATGACTGCTTTGATAGTCCTTCTGAGTGTATTTTTGTGGTTTTATTATGCTGTAATATTTTGCATCTTTTGTGTGTGCGGGAGGGTGGGTATTTTTGTTAGAACTGTGGCTGAGAGAGAAATGAAAGAGTGAAAAAATGAAATGTTTTGTTTGATCACAACCTGTAGACTTTGTATTTGAGGATATTCAAAATACCGAAGTCTAATCAAAAGCCCAGCAAAGCAGTGGAAGATGCAGAGAATGGAGGGGGGCAAAAGGAGTCAAAATATATATATTTTTTAATTCTTCTTTTAGCTATTGACAGTGTCAAGGAGCTTTTATCTGGAGAAGCTGATAGAGAAGAATTCAGACAGCAGGAGTCATACTTCAAAATATCAGCTCATTTGCACTTTTTTTCTTCAGAAGATGAAATTTGGTTATTCCTGCATTCACAATCCTTCAAAAATGCACCCTCCATATAACACACACAAAATATTTCCTTATGCATTGTAAGGATTTATTTCTCCTAATACTTTTCTCTTATTCTAGTGCATTTTGATTACTGCAAAAGCAAAGCAGTAGTTAATACTTTCTTTCTGACAGTTGAGGAGTTGTATTAATCCTAGCAATGTTACCAAGAAGGGTCTCAGTTCACACGCGGTTTGACCTCTGAAAATGGTCCAGGGTATTTTTGTCGACTGTCCGTGGGAATATTTCCCTGTAGGCCTGTGAGGGTCATACAGTGAGAGTATAATATATTCTTAATATAAATAGAATTGATTTTAAATACCAGGTCAGAAAAATCAGTACTTCAGTGTCTGTTTGTTTATGAACAATGTTTTTTCCTGCTTTTTGGGTAAAAGATCTGAATAGTGTCTATAAGTAGAGATTCTTTGGGCATTTATTTTGAATCAGAACAATATTCTTCTGTTGTTGCACACTTTTGCAACTCTGGCTAGGCATGTAAGAAGAAATACTGAATGAAGGCAGATGCTGCTGTAGTATTTCTAGATTCTCTGAGTAGGAATTGGAAATAGTGAAAATATAAAAGAAAACCACTTTGAAAAATTTCCAGAACTATTTTTTTGGTTGCTCAGACCCGCATCGGAATTTTTAGGGTATTCAAGACTTTCTCAAGAAACCTTTTTTTAAGAGTTACACAGATCACTGTGGTCATTCACTTGCACATCTTAGATTTATCCAAATTCTTTAGTCTGTTCTTTTGTCTTTTAGATTATGATTTTTGCAGTGACTCTGTCATTGCCTGTGTTCATACATGGTGTGAATATTCAAGAACAATAACCATCGCAGTCAGATTAAAGGTGGAGTGGTTGTGGCTGTTTAGTATGGCAGTGGCTGTTGAACTGAAACTTAGAGGCCTCCAGAAGGTCTGATTCTTGTTGTTAGGGTTGCTTCAAGATTTCTAGAAACGAGCTTTCTGAAAGTGGAGGTAAACTCACCTCGTTCATTGCCTGCACCTGGCTGTTCCGCCGTGAGCGCACACCCTCTGCCCCAGGCTCTGGTGCTCGCTGTAGCCAGGCAGCGACTGCCCGCACCTCCAGCCTGCTGCTCACACGGCTGCTTGTCTCTCACTTTAGGGACCAGGTTGGAATAAAAAGAGCCATTAGAAAATCCTGCATTACACATAGTGAAAGTTTTGCTTGATTACAGTCACTTAATGCAAGTCTGTTTTATATTTTCTGGGTGCCAGATTCCACCTGCATCATGTAATATAATTAGTAATTTCACATTACCTGGTTCGTACAAGTTTGCTTAGAAAGTAAGAAACGTGTTTCTGGAATTTTACTTTCCTCTGGTCAGTGTCTGATTTCAGATTTCTTATAATACAACACTTGAGAAAAATCATTTTACTGATGCTCTTTTACGGGTGCAACTTACGTTAAACAATATATCAGATATATATATATATCTCAAAATAGATATCAATATGTTTAATGTGTGAGCTTTTAAGATTGTGGATAATCAATGACTAAATAAGCAGAATATAGCTAGTGTACATTTTACTGTCAGTTTTAATCTTCTTGGAGGCTTACAGCTGTCTTCTGCCGCAAATGACATATTCCCTCTTTTCCTAGCTCACTGCTCAGGGGTGATTGCCTCTGCTCAGATTCTATTTTTATTTGACCCGAAGCCAACTGCGTATGTTCTCTCAGACAAAACTGTACCTGGCATGAGTTCTCTTCTTTAAAACTGCCCTGTTGAAAAGATTATTTGCCAGTGACTGTCATATTGAACATTAAGTCCTAATCTTGCTTGATTTTGATATTGGTTTCTGAAATTTAGTGGTTTAGATATTTTTATAATTTGAAAATGAAAGTAAAAGAATGCTAGAGTCAGCCTTACAGGCTAGGAGAGATCTCAGTTTGTCCTTTGGAGGTGTACTCATTCTTGGAGAAAGTTCAATGCCTTTGATATAACTGCTGTAAAATATGTAGGTCTCTCTGTGATTTTCCCACTCAAAATTTTGGTTTTCAAAAAGATCAAAAATAGAACAGAGGATGAAAGCATATCAGCCAAACCAGCACAGCCCAACTTTGTATTTTTAAGTCTGATTATATGAAGCTGTTAGCTCAGGAAGCCTTGCTTGTCCAGGATTTATGATTTCCCTTGAGCAGCAGAAATGCTAATTAATGTTTACAGAACTAAAACTGTTTAGCTTAATGGAGAGACTTCTTTCTATTTTTATCTTATTTCTACTCTTCCAAACAGACTGAGGTTTTCTTTCACATTAAAATGGAGGCAATCTTTTCAGGAAGGTCTGTTGCGACAGGACGAGGGGCAATAGTTTTAAATAAAAAGAGAGTAAATTTAGACTGGATATAAGAAAGAAATTTTTTTACAATGAGGATGGTGAGACACTGG
This sequence comes from Trogon surrucura, assembly GCA_020746105.1. Taxonomy (NCBI): domain Eukaryota; kingdom Metazoa; phylum Chordata; class Aves; order Trogoniformes; family Trogonidae; genus Trogon; species Trogon surrucura. The sequence continues at coordinate 8,708,762 of CM036632.1, read as the reverse complement.
CGCAGGTTGCCCAGAGAGGTGGTGGAGGTCCCATCCCTGGACACAATCGAGGTCAGGCTTAGTGGGGCTGATCTAGTTGCAGATGTCCCTGCTCGCTGCGGGGGGCTGGAGCAGATGGCCTTTAAAGGTCCCTTCCAACCCAACACTTTCTGTGATCCTGTGAAAATAACTGTAAGCCCAAACCCGGGTGACGTGATCGTGAGCCCAATCCAGCCGAGGACGCAGACTGAGATGGTGTGGTCACGGGGCGTTAGGTAATGGTTAAGATGGTGCCCTAAGTTTAAATGCTCCTTCAGAGGAGACAAGCCCTAAGAGAAAGACGTCAGAGAGCGCAGGAAGCTTAGTCGGGCAGAAACTAATATGAATGAAATTAAATGAAAGGAAAATGTAAGCTGTCGGGCCTTCTAGCTTGAGCTGTAATATGTGCTAAAATAGATTTCCAAAAGAAATGGCAGAAGTAATGTTTTAACCAAAAATGCAAGACTACATAAAGAGCTTGTTAATTGAATGCCTTGGCAGTATATGTGTGTAGTAGAAATACTATAAATAATGTTCCTGCGTGGGTCGCGTGTGTCTGTACATGGTTGCGGCATCCAAATTCATAATGTCCTGGTCTTCCAAGGCAAAGCTGAGTTCAGTCTGTTTCCCAGGCAGGGAGCGTGGCTCTTAGCAGACGTTCCAACACTGTGCCAAGTCTGCTTTTTATAACTGCTATTGTCATGAGTTGCAACATTATTATTGCCCTTGTAGCTCATTAGCTTTAAATCACAGTTATTACGAAAGAAATTATGTGAATGAATTTTGACTTGTCCTTTCCAGTGGATGTTTTCTGATCATCGTGTATAGGAAATAAATTAACATCCATAGAAAATGGCTTTTGGGAAAAAAGTTTTGATATAGTGATTTGACTTTTTTGTTGGCTGAATTGTAATTATATAGCGTTTCCCACTAAAATTAGTAGCAACAGAATCACCAAACACGCTTTCAAACTACTGTATGTTTTGGTTGAAAATTGTTGACTTCGCTCATGTATTACTTTCTTTTATCACCAAATAATGTGTATATGCTATCAAAGGTTAAATTTCAGCATTTTAAGAACTTAAGACATATCTAAACAGGGATCCGTGCTTATGCAGATATGACAGTTATTATTTTTTCCAGCACATTTTAAGCGAAATCATAATGTAAATTAATATACTAAAATAATTGTTATAAAAATTTGTGTCTCAAGGTAGTTCATTGTTGCATGCGCACTAAACCCCCTCTGATTTACAAAGAGCACACCTCCTTCTCTCTCACCACCTCAAGGTTTACCATTATGATAGGAATTTGAAATCCATGTAGAAGAATAAGAAAGATTTCTGCTCTCGTATAGTATTGTTTAAAAGAAGAAGTGATTGAAGCATACGTAACACAGAATATATATTTAAAGAAGATATTCTTTACATATTTTATCTTTGGAGCAGTAAGAAATTGTATCTTTCCAGCTCCTGAACAACCTTTCTCTTTTTTATAAAATATACTGTTAGGGAAGAAAGTATTTTACATTTACAGGCTGTTTACAAAGCGTTTTTTTCTTTTTAAGTCCTAGGCCACCAATTCCTCTATCTCTCCTTCTATCAGAAGAAGAGGCAAGCTTAGTAATTCAGTCCTTCTGGAGAGGTTATCGGGTAAGAGTAATCTATAATTATATTGCTTGATGTTGAAAACCGTAGGACTGTGAAGGCCCGAGGGAAAATCCTTACATAAATTTTAAGTAGAAGATACTATAAATAGCTGCTGAGACCCCCATGGTTCATTGGCTTTGGATGTTGCTCTGCCTTATGCCTAGTGACTACAATTTTTTCACAGGCATTTACGCTGATGTAATCTTGCTGTTTCCTCAACGACAGAAAATCTGCAGAAATTCGATTTTCAAAAGTAAAATTAACACTGAACAATTTTCATTTTTTTTTAATAGTTTTTCTTTAGCTAGCTGCTGAAGGATGAACTGTTATTTTGCTTCATGCAGTGATATGTGGATGAGTGCAGAGGTACACAAGTAGGATTGGGAAGTCTTAAGAAATAGAAGTATACAGAAACGAAGGGCAAAAAATTGAGACCAAGAACAAGACAGGAGATGTCAGAGAGGCATGAAGGCTATTACTCAAGGAAAGGGAAAACAAAATGGCAAGCAGATGTTGCAAACACAACACTAACACAACCCCCAATTTTAGGGGGAAAAGCAAGGTGCATAAAATAAATACAAAGAACACTGGCTAATACTAGTATTTTGAGGGAGTTATCCATGCTACCCAAGGATACAAAGTAACTAATTTTGAACATCTGAACAGATTCTGTCAAATACTTCTTTGAAAGCCTCTAACACCTCCACACCTTGGAAAGAAATGGACTTGAAATTCAGTTGACTTTGGTGACGAAGAAATGTCTTTGGGTGCCGTTATCAAATTTGAGCTTGTAAATAGCCTCAAGATGTAGCAGGAATTTTGTTGTGATGGACAGTGAGACATCTCTGGATGTCACGCGTTCTTTAAATAGTGGTCAGGACAAAACACTTCCTGTTAAGTTCTTCTTTACTACTTTTAACAAGCGTGAGTATATGAGTGGCTACTATAATGTGTTGTCCAGCCAAAGATGATGAAATACCTTGAAATGATCTTTTGGCTGATAGATTTCTGTGACTCTCTCTGCTCTTCATTTTCCTTTATTTTTATTTTTTAAACAGAGATGGCATTGACACTAACATTAATTAGCACTGACAGTATCACTGCAGGCATCCTTGCAGTGGGGTGTTGCAAAGACAGCCATTATCCAGTAGCAGTTAGGGTTGCTGAAGGCTGCAAGGCTGCTCGGATACCTTGTGCTCCTACCGAAGCTTCTGAAGGGCACTGTTCTTCCTTGCTATACATACTAACTTCCTACAGTCTTTCATACAAAGATGTGTATGAGACGTCAATAAGTACTCTGAAATTTTTTTTCAAGTTTCATGAAGAATTAAAATCCAAAACAAACAGCAGCAGAAGCTACAACTGCTGAGCACTCCAAAGAGATCAGAAAGGATCACGATATCTTGAGAGGTCTCTTTGAGGGCAAGGAGGAACACCCAAGTAAGACTTGACACAGCTCTGTCATCAATATTCTTTCTCTTCACTCCTCACTGTTCTCTTGTATTGAGGTTCTATTCATCTGTCACGGGCCAAGGCAGTATTCAGTGTCTGACAAACCCCCTTGATTGGTAGGTATCACTTTTCCAGGCATTTTTCCAATAAAAGATGATATATACCTTCACCCTTCTACTGCAAGATCTGTGCTTAGTGCCATTTGTTTTATGGGGTTGTTTTAATCTTTAGAATTTGCATAACTGTTCTAGACTGAAGGGATTTTTCATTAATACAATTTCCTCTAATGTCTCTGGTTGAAGCTTTGGTGTTATTCTTCCACTGTTGTGCAACCTGTTCTCACCTAGCACTGAAACCAGTTTATTTTGACTAAATCTTGTAGGGTCATGGAGTTTTAACTGGACTACATTACGCAAATATTCAGTACTTTTTTTATACATAAATCTTTTTTAAGCAAAAGTTAAGTCAGAAGTGAAGCAGGTCTGTCTTTGTACCGTAAGACGTGCTATTGTGCTTTTGCTATCACAATTTATATTCCTTTCTGGCAAGTTGTGGCTACTAGCAAAGGCTCAAACCGGGAAGGTCACACACACGTTCACTGTTATTTACAGCAAGTGTAGGTTCAATCCAAGTGACCTGGGTAGGAGTAAACGCTCACTTGCAGGTTACGAGCACCTCAGGGCTCCGTGCATTGCTGGGCTGCAGGAGAGACCCATCGCTTGTTTGGACAAGACTCTTGACTCTGATTATTTGCCTGGAGATTTTCCTGCTGAGTCATGGCTTTTTAGTCATCATAGCATTGCACCCTGGTTACAAAAGAGACTACTTTCTGAGAAATTATCACAACTATAAATAAATTATAATCTAAGCATTTTTGAAACGTTGGTTGTATCTTGTTAAGTTCCTGTTACCTGTTTTACTGCAGGTGGCATAGCTGTGTTCCTTTATCTTTTTTTTCACTTTTGTAAAAAAATAATTTTACTCTGGGAGCTCATGTTCACTGCTTGGAATTAATGTTGAATTTTGGAGTATTTGAGTCTGTCCAACTGTGCCTTTATCTCAGAACCCTTTATTTTCCTATATATTTAACTATACCATCACTGGTTTTTTTGTGTAGGGAGAGTATACAGAACCTGCTATACTTGCCTTTTATCCTTTAACTGTTAAGAGTTCCTGTGTTCATTTTCAGTACACAGAGATCACTGTGGCCCTGTCATGCGCCAAAATGCAGAGGTAGTAATTTCTCTGTCTTGCTGCCTCTTCTCTGTTACTGTCATTTGTATGTCCCATAAGCATTCCCCTAATCATTTACTGTGCAGAGAAACTGACTCGGTGTAATAGGGAACTAGGGGTTATATAAAAGCGTACATGATAATATAAAAGAAGAAAATATCTCTTGCAAGCCTAAAGAAAGCATCCTGTGTTTGGGATTTTACTTTTGAAAATAGTATTTGATGGATTTAATAGAAAATGGGTTTGATTTTTTCTGTATAGCTGAAAATAGGGTCATTAGTAACAGTAACTTTTTTTTTAATCTAAAAAATTTTATATCAACTTTGTAAGAATTTCTTATAACTTTTATAAAAGATAATACAGAACTATATTAGAAGAATGGGATATTATTAGAAGCCTAAGAGGTATCTGATGTCAAGTCACTGAGTAGAAGTCCTGCTTGTCTTTATTGATCATGTAACCTCATATTGTATTTCTGCTCCGCCAGTGCACTATCTGAAATTTAACAAGTTTTCTTCTCATAAGTGGATTGAAAAGTGTTGTGGGAGTTCAGCTGCTCTCTCTTGCACTCTTAGCTGCACCACAAAGGAGAAATTCTGAGTGGAAAAAATACTTTGATAAATAATTTATATTGTTTTCTCTGAGTTGTTGATTTTATTTTTTTTTTTTAAATAGCAGAAAACTAAGTCCTGCTCTTTTGCTCTGTGTGTCTCTCAGGAGTGTGGGAGAAAGCCAGAGTATAACTGAATAGAGTAATAAAGTTCAAGTCACAGAGCAAACTCATTACCATATCATGTAAGAATTAAATAAATACAAGAATTTGCCTCGAAAACTAAGTAGTTGACTTCCTGAAAGCAAATATGTGTCCAGGAGAAACCAAGATTATTGCTGCTTGTTTCTACCATGTTATTCAGCTGCAGCCTGAATTACCAGGACATTAAGTCCTAAAATGTAATGATATTTTATATATATGTAGCATTTAGAAAAAAAAAACAGAAATTGCATTTTTAATAATTCCATTATAATTTGAAAATGACTTTAAGAGAACAATCACTTATCAATGTCTCCGATAGTATGAGCGTGTCCCCTTCACACTACTGTCAGAAGGACAGCATCTACCCTGGAGTTTTGCTCTGGCGCTGAAGGTACTAATGGTGTGAATGCTGAGGTAGCCAACTGGCAGCACAGTGCTAATTCATCAAATCCTGCTTAGAACAAGTTTAAGTAGCAGAGTGGTAAAAGCTGTTGATGCAAAGCTAGTTCTTTCTAATATCAGTAGGATCCACAGCAGTACAAAAGCAATAATAGAAGAATTCAACTTAAATGGAGTCAAGGCCTGTGACTACCGTCCTTTCATGTGGAAGCAGAATTAGGCCCTTCGTAGGGGTGATTGACTGACAAGGAATGGATGTCATGTAATGCATTCCAGTTACTTTAAATAACAGATTAATGGCTCTCCTGTTTGTGAAAATTGTGTGGCTAGGATTGCCAGTAAGCCTATTTGCAGCTGATAGCAGGTGTGAATCGGTTTGCTGCAGTAGGTTTCCTGCTGTATGACCTTTCGTGCTCCTCTTCTGCTCTATTATGTTGGTCAGTGGGTTGTTTTTACGGTGGTGTGGTTTTCTAAAGGCAATAATACCCTTCAGCAATATGCTTTAAATTTTAATTAACTCAGAGAATAAGCGTCTCACTGCAATCACGTTCTCAGGAGTCCTTGGTAATCAAAATGATCCCCTAATTGGCATATTTATGTTTTCAGCTGGGGTTTGTCAATTACATGGGTTTTATTTCTGTATAAGTTGAAAACTGTAAACCTTTGAGATAGTGCCTTTATATCAGGCCTAGCAAAAAAAGCATGGATGTTGCAGATTTGCCCAGCCACAGCCCCATTAAAAAAAAAAAAAGTGTATCATTATCTTTATGAAGATACATAATTTTAGTTGTATTTTCTATTTTTATCTTTATGAAGATACATAATTTTAGTTGTATTTTCTATTTTCCATTTCCCAGGTCCGCTGTGATAGTGAAATACAAGAGCTGCGTCAGTGGCAAAAGCATTTGAGAGAAGAAAAAAACATTATAAAGAGGGTGAAAGAATTCTGGACTAAGCAGGAAGCTAAAGGTAAGTGAATTCAATTGTGTATTTCAATTTATTTTTTCTACATTGTGTTGAATTTTTATACTTCAGGTTGTATTAAAAAATAGGACATAATAGGTCAGTAATCCGAGTGAGAAGAGTAGGTAAGGTCTGGTGGAAATATTTGCCTGGCTGTTTCTTCACAGTCACTATGTACTTGAAGTTAGTTGCCTCTGTAGCTGAAGATGGCAATGAAAAGTACAGTACAAGGCCAAAATTCAGTAATTTCAGAGGACTGTGACCACATGCTGCCAGTGTTTCCTAGGGCAGGGTCGGACCACTACCAGCTACACAACATGTAAGTCCTGACCAGCTGGGTTGTAGTACAGCTTTTCTGATCTGGGGGATTTCTATCTGGTGCGTGTTCTACTGGCATTTTCCTATAGTTATTTATAGCGTAAGTTGGCCTGCACAGTTCTAAAAAAAGAAAACAAACCCAAACAACCTAATATATAATTGCCTGGGGAAATGAGGCCAAGTTACTTTAAGAACTGACCCTGTCGTATGTTGTCTTGTTCCCTGATTGTGGGGAAGGCGTTACTGACAGGGTCAAAGTTACTCACTTCAGCACAGTGGTATAGTTATGACTGTTCATCTAGCCTCCTTGTTTACTAGTGCAGGAGCATTCTCTAGCTCCTCTACGAGTCTACATCTTAGCAGCTTCTGTGGGCTGGACTCAATCATGATACATGCAGGGATGTGAACTACACACCAGTAGGTGCTGGTGAGGTCGTTCAGCTGTTGTTCCTGTGGTACCCGTTACCGTGGTGTGGTCCCTCAGGCTGACGGCCCTGCCGCAGGTGTGTTCTCGGGTTGATGATCTTTGCCCTGAACGATGTAAGAGCATTCAGGCTGCGGTTTCGACACAATGAGTTGGATCATGCTGGGAGCTGCCAAAAAAGTTGATCCTGCTCTGTAGCTGCTCATCAGTTCTAGTGATTGTGTAACTGCACCATGAGTTTGGGTCAGTGAGGTGCTTTGGTATGGGACAGGTTAGTTTTCCACATTACTACAACCTGATTGCTCTATCTAACACAAAGGAGATTGTGAAATGGTGAGAGAGAGGGATAATGACTTTCAGCAGCCCATAACGTGGTTAAATTGAGCAGAGTATGAGGGAGTACTCTCATACCTGGTTGGTGTTTATGGCTGAGGAATCACTCCAGGTGATTGGCAGGAGTTAAAAGCCAGGGGCCAGTCATGGCTTAGACCTTTTCAGCTTAGTACATAACAGCATGTATATCCGTGCCCTCATTCTGAGCCTGGTTTTTGTGGGACTTCTTCAGGAAAGGGAAGATGTACCTTTGTATCCCTGCGGGGTGAGAGAGTTTAGAATCAGGTCTCTGTTTTTAAATGGTGAGGCCTGGTTAGTTACATATCTACTATCCCAAAAAATCTACAACTCTGGATTTCAGATGACAAAAAATTGCTGATGTGTGATCAGGAATTAGGGAGTTTAATGGGAGGCCTCTGTTCTCCGTGTTGCCGAATGACCTTCGCAGCTTTTCACTCGGCTGTGGGTCGTCATTTGGAGTTCTTCTCTGCTGTTGCCGTAGACTGTGCCACTGCTCCGCTGGTTCACCTTCATGTGCCAAATTTCTACACATTTGAAGTCTACACTGAGTCTTCGCTTAAATGTTCTTTTCCTTCCTTATTCTCCATGCAACTTAACTGTTCTTTTTAGTTAAATGGAGTTACATACTCATACACGGATATGAAATAGAGTATTCTAGAATTGTTTGACATCCTCACAGTGTGCTTTCTTTTAGAAACTACAGTAGGAAGGTCTGTACGTAAAGAGTACCTATTAACATCACTGCTGCAGCGATCGGAGCTTGTTGTGACTAGAGCCTTGCAACTCTTCAGTCACTCTAGTCATCAAATCCTTTGTTGTTAATCTATTGTTAATTACAAATCCATCCTGCTTTTTAATAGATGATACCACTAAAATTTCCATGTGAAGCATTTTAATTGTAGCATAGTCCATGCTCTGTAAATGTCAAAGGAATTAACAGCAGTCAGGTCATTAACCTGATGCACTGTGATTATTCTTTCACTTTTTATTGTGCATCCATTCTATCTATCATTAGTTACAAGTAGATCAAGACAAAAGGATTGCCTAATTTTTCAGAAGGCATTCTTTTCCAAACCTTCCTTTATGTATCATAGCCTCCTCCGTTGCCTTGCTGTTAGAGCATTGGATGTGGCAAGGTGTTACGACCTGACACACTTTTTCTGTGTCTGCACTGTGCCATGTGCAGGACCTTTGCTCACTGCTTCATTTAATTATGAAATGTTTGGAACAAGAAGAATTTTCTTCAGGGCAGTATCCATCATCGTGCAGTACAACTGGAAGGCTGTTACATTTTTCTTTTTTAATAGCAGTTTGTTACAGGGGCTGCATAGATTTTCTGAACATTTATTCATATTTATATTAATCCACACATTATTTTAATCCGCAAAAGATCAGGTTTTATCTACTAACCCATACAATTGCCTAAGGGATATTTTGTATCTGAAAAGCATTCATTCTGAGGAGCAAAATTGTACATCACAACGGGGAAAAATAGCACTTATATGTGGGTGTGTATTTATGGGGTGTTGCTATGCAGTAAGTGAAGTAGACTTTTTGGCTTTAGTATCTTAGAGCTAGATTAAACAAAGTAGTAACAGTGTACAGAAATGATGAAAAATAAAATCCATGAGGCATATGTTGTCTTTCAGCAGACCTGACTGATATGTAAAGAAAACTTTGGCAGAGCAATCAAGGTTTTCTTCAAGTCTTTGTGGAATTTTGTAGCCTATTTACTATGTTTTATCAAGAATTTACTTGAAAAAAATGGTATCTTTTTTTAAAAGAAGATATAAATAGATCTCATTTTGAAGATCTGAAAACAGTGGATTCAAATTTAATATGATGAAATTAATCTCATTATAAATTTTAAAAAAATAAAAGCGAAATTCTCTTTGTAATACATGTTTAATTCTGTCAGTGTTAATTGTTGGAAAATTGCATTCCTGAAGGTGGTGATAGAAGCTGACCTAGCAGGCTTGCTAATTCCTTTTAAATGATTGAAGTTTAATGTTTGTGTTTTGGACTATCTATTTTCAATTGGTTAGCATTTACATCATCTCATCAAGGCGTGTTTTTTCACATGTTCCATTGTCTGTGATCCCAGTTAGGGTTACAAATGCATACATTGCCCACTTATTTCTAATAAACAAACCTATATATTTACAACATGACCACTGTGACAAAGGATGTATATGATATTAGATGATTATACAGTCGTAGTTTACAGTCTTCATGTGTATAAAATCTTAAATATGAAAGTTGGAATTGCCTTTTTAGAGGACAAGATGGAACCGTTTTCAAAATGTTGTAACTGAGAAAAGTAGGGGCTAAGGGTGGCACTTGAACTGATTAAAAAAACCTCCCGTCTCTGAAGAAATTGAATCTTTCCATAAACTATATTTATGTTGTTTTGGAGAGTAATGTGGTGATAAGATTTCCTTTGCCTTCTTTGCCATTTGTTTCAAAAGGAAAAACAAATCTCCTTTTAATCACTCTCATAGAGCTTTCCTGTCATCAAATCAATTATTTTAGGACTCTAGGACACACAGCTGTTTCACCACTTGAAAGAAAGTTGTAAAATTGCCCCTTTTGAGGTTTTTTTCTTAAACCAGTGCAAATTCATATTGCTTATGTCATATTAGCTTTCAATATTATCACATTATTCCTGTAATTCCTTAACTGAGCTCTGCTAAGTTAATTTAAGAGTGTCCATACATAAAATAGCCCTGGGGCCCAGACAGATGGCTGTTTGGAAACAGTTGTACTAGTTTGAGAAGTTACTGTCCAGGGGTTTGCATTATCAATCTCAGCTGTGATGCCTTAATTAATTTTGTTGATGCTCCAGCTGCTCTTTTTTTCTGCTATTTATTGTTCTGTTGTTTATTAATGTCATTAAACCCTACTTCACTGTAAAGTCAGCAAGGTCAGTTTAAACCGCTTTTATTAGTGATTCAGTCTAAACCGTCTAACTTTGCACTGAAGTGGATTGTGAGCCCTCACCAATACCGAACAGCATGGCACAACAGTTTCTTAACCTTGTCTTTTTACACATTTGGTTTAACTGAATTAATTTAGTTAATTCAATTAATCTCCTTTAATTAAACCACTGAGCTCTTCACATGAAGCAGACAAAGCATTTATTGTTACTGAAAACTCAGATGTCACAAATAAAGCATAAAGTTTCATGATCAAAAGACAAAGAAGAAAAGCCATTTTAAATAGATACAGCAATTTATTACAAAGTTAACTACATTAAGAATAGCAACAAAGTGTTTCTTAAATTCGTATGTGACTCTAACCCTGTTTATTAGATGCTGTAAACAGTGTTGAATCTAACTGTAGGGGATGAATGGTGAGCTGCCAAATAGCTTTTAGAAAATGCTGACTCGAGCAGTAATGTGATTCTATTGACACTACTAGAAAGATCAGCATACCTTCCATGAAAATATCAGCCAAAGACTCGGTTAATGCGAGCTAGCAGTCCCATTCTGCTCTGTTGGGGCTTGCAGCACAAAGCTGTGTATACCTTATCTCAAGGGTCTATTTTAGTCAAAGACGTATCATTTTATGACAGTGTTTGTATAATCTTGGCCAGTGTGATACTTGAAAAGGATATTAAGAGGAAATTAGAAATGTAGATTGATTGTAATTAACATATCCAAAGGCATTCTTAATTTATCTTTCTGGTTTCCGAAAGCATGTTGAAACATGTTCGTTATTATTAAACAAATAGTGAAGTCTTCGTTTTCCTGAGAACATAACCAGAATGAAACACTTGGGGAATTTTTTTTTCAAGTAGGAACCAACAGTCTGATTTTTATGGTGCAGCTAAGGTGATCCAGCGACTTCCCTATTAAAGAGGCAGTTCTGTGTTTCCTTGGCCAAGGCTTTTGCCACCTTTTCCTTTTTTTGGCGCTAGCGATTACGGTTTCACGGTGAGCTGGCTCAGATGACAAAGAACTGCTCTTCGCTCCTGTTCTGCTGCCCCTTGGGTTTGTTTTCTGCTGGATGAGCCCGATAAACTGAACGCCACAAACCTTACGTCCAGTGGAAGGGAAATAGTGCACGCGTAAGACGGGGGAGGAGAACTGCCCATCTGTGATGGCTGCTCACTTTTAGCTCAGCTCATCTGCCCCGTGCCCGCTGTGTCACACGAGCCCCGACCCTGCGCGCTGGGCTGCTGGCTTTGGTAGCCCAGGGGGGAACGGAGCCTCACAGGAACTACCGATTCTCCCCTCCCTTCACAGCTTGTTTCAAGTGTCTCTTTTTTTTCCGCTTGTTTGTAATTCTTTATTCTTCTTTCACTGTATCTTTTATGCTATCCATTACTAGTTTGGAGAAGTGCTCTAGGATAGAAAGTGTGAAAATTACTTTATAAATTAATAGCACCTTGAAGGGCTGTTGACCTCTGTTAACGCATGTGCCTGCTAAATTTCTTTTTGAATGTGAAGAAAAAGGTGTGCTTCCTTCAGTCTTTAACTACCTGGACATTTTGTTGGCTATACTGCTCTGCTGCTACATTCCACAAAATTATCTATATTGATGTGTGAGAGTCCTTACTCTTCTATTTCCAGTCTGAAAATGTAGAGAGAAGCACAGCACTCAAGATTCCGTTTAGTGGCTCACAGCTTTAGACTTGTAGGGAATGAATTCTCCTCAAAATGGCACAGCTGATGAGATGAATTAGTTCCAAAATATTTTACAAAATTTTCTAAAATATTACCTGCTATAGAAAATATGGCTAAAAAATACTAAACTCCAAAGGATGCAAGTGAATAGCAGATGAGCTGGGGCTTGTTTTGTTTTGTTTTTTTTTGCAGATGATGTCCTTTCTGATTTTATTGTTCCAATTTGTTGAAATTACTTTAACAAAAATGTATTTAAATCGGTGATTTAGTAACCTGCATGTCATCTGAGGTCTGTTGGAAAGACCATTGGTTCTGTACACAGTCTGGCACTTTCAGCTGTTTCATTTTGTAAGGGCTTTTTCCTTCTTCTTCTTCCCTGCATAGAATTTGTGAAATTTTATTATTCTGAGGGGAAACAGTAAAAGAAATAAGTATTTCTGGGTTTAGGGCAAAACCAAGTGTAACCCTATTAGCTGGCAGTGCTCACAGATCTTGGCTTCGCAAGGTACTTGTGTAACACTCAGAGTACACGATGTGTGGAAAATCAAGTCAAACCAAACTGAGACAGAAAGTAATTTTCACAGCAGGTGTAGGGGGGGTTGATCTCCAGACACAGGAGAGAATAAGAGTCTTTTACATTCCATCTGATTTTCAGGCTGTATTTCTCCTTCAGCAGTAGAAGCTACCACTCACCTACCCTCAGAGATTTTAAATAGTGCTTCTTCCATAGAAGGAATGTTTTCCCTTGGGAAGGTGCAACCAGCAACGTGCTGAAAGAACTCCAAACGTAGGTGTTCTGTCACTGGCAAACCCTAAATACGAATGAGATTGCAGATAAATGGGAGAGCAGGCTGCATACTTGAGGAGCGCTAGAGCAGGAACAGGTGCGTGCTGCCCAGAAGCCCGAAATGCAGTCGGACGCTCCTCGTGCAGCTGTGCCGTGTCCCCACCTGAATTATGAGGAAGGGCTCAAAAGCTCAGGGTGCTCACCGGGGGTAAGGTCAGCGGGGTAAGGCTGGTCTCCGTGCTTTTGAAGGATGGCTGCATGTAATCGCAGCAAAATAATCCTATCACACCAAAGCAGAATGGATCGAGGAAAGGAAAAACGTTAAATTCAGCACCGAGAGAAAAAAATGGCCACACTGTGAAACTTCTTGGAATACATTCCATGAACAGATCAAGACAGGAGTATATTCATGTGGTCTAATGGATCCCTATTAATGGGGCCATAAAATGAAGTTACAATTGCATGTGTGTTTGCAGGACAGTATTTTCCCAAGGAAAATATTGAAAAGAGGGTGAGACTTCTTACACTAGGCATAAAAAAATACATTTAAAATGTCCTGTAAGTAATAATGGTGGATTAGGAAAAGCTGTAGTCTGAACAGCTAATGGATTTCTTAAAGAATGCACCTCTGTGGCTTATTTAGAAAAATTCAGCTCAGTAAACTGTAAGGAATTAATCAGTTTGATGGGACAGTTTCTTTCCTTTTTTTTTTTTTTTCCTCATTTTCACAAGGGGTGTTTGAAATTGAGTCACATTTTAGGAAGATTTTAAACAAAATTATTTGTTTCTAATTTCATCTGCCCTCCTTTTACTATAGCTCTAATTATTTAATTAATCTCATTGTGAAGCTCTAGTAAGTGGTGATCTCCCCATATTCCAGGTTTTCACACTTTTAATGTATCTGTTATATAATATATATATTCACACACGTACGTATCTTAAGAACTGAGACATTGAAGGTATTTCCTCAGATTATTTTATTTCAAACTGAGCCATATAAACAGGTTTAAAGTGGAAGGTTATTTTGTGTCAGTAGGACACTGCAATGAAAAGAATTTGACTCTGCTTTTCCTTTTTAAAAAAAAAAACATTACTGTATTTGCAGGTATTCAGTTGTTTCTTTGTGAAAACAAAAGTGCTGCATCAAAACGGTTTAGAATGGGTTCATATATGTGATTGCTTTTGATTTAGAAACATATGTACAAGGTTTCAGTTGCACAAAACTCTCTAAAATTTCCTTTTATTACAAAAAGAAAATCAAGAACAAAGCCGCGCAGATAGCTGAGTGTGTGGTGGTTTTCATCAAGCCGAATTCAAGATGCTTGAGATGTTTCTGAAAGTTTAATCTTGGCACTAACAGCTGAGAATGTAGTGATAAAAGTCATAAGACTCATGATGCAGATTCCACTTTATTGGTCCACACCCCGGACTCAGATGTCTTTGAAAAGTTATAAAGATTACAGTAACATTTAATTTCTGAAACTACGTTGGGAATGTGTGTGGGGAAAAAAAAAAAAGGAAAGATGATCATTTAGATAAGCTACAAAATCCGTGATCGTCGGAACTGTGCTTACACAGGCGCAGCAGTGCATCTGCTCGCACAAGTCTGAACCAGTACCAAAACTGTATTTTTACCCATCGCTCTGCAGTTGTTAATAGTTATTTGTAATGGAATAAAAACAAATACAATTGGGTGATTTTCCTGTGATTATATAAACATTTTTTTTCCTGTTTTGAAGGAGAGCAGAAATTCTTCAGGGGTTTTGCAATCTTTTTCTTCTTTTAAACTTTTTCAATACAACAGTGAAAAAATGGGAGCATTTTTTACTGAAAATTCTGGGGTTTTTTATTAATAATTTAGATATACAAACCCAAAATTTCTATTTATGAGATGTGTTAAAAGCTTGGAGAAAAAGCTGTCACCAGTTAAAATGTAAAACCTCCAAATCGTCCTGCAACAAAACTAGACGTGAGACTTTTGGCAAAAAAAAAATGCAGAGGGGAAGGCAGGGAAGGCCCCAGACTGTCAGTAGGCACTGTGGAGTCTGTGATGCAGAAGTGAGCGAAGAGCCGGGTGATGGATTGCAGGACAGTCGAGCTACTTGCCCCAGACTTCCCTTTAAGCCCAGACTGCAGTTCTAGTCCCTTGGGCATCTTTCTCAATGTAATTGACTTCTGTTTTTTAAATTTTTTTTACCTGATCATTTGCTTTAGTCTGTGTAAGAGTTTAAATTTGGTGACTTTACAGAACCTGTCTTATTTTGCAAGTAAGAAACATTTCAGAAATGAGAGGGACTAGTGGGTGAAAATGCAGTTTTTGTGAAGCTGCCCAGCAAATCTGGCCTTCTGGTTTTCTGCCCATGTTGGCTTTTGCCTGTAAATCCCAAAATGCTTTTTGCCGGGGACCTGCCAGTCTGGAACGATCTCTCTCCATTTCTGGTCGGTTCTTTCTATTTTCACAGTTTCCTTTTTCTATCTTGACTATTTACATGGAAAAAACCTGCATTAATCAGATGCACTGGAGATGCGCTGGTTGCCTCCATTCTGGATTTTTCTCTCAGTCCAGGGTTGTCTCCCCTGAGCCGTTGTGTTTCTGTGGCTGTCTCTTCAGGAATCCCAGGTCACTGAATGATTTGGAGAACACTTGGATAATCAGTAGCAACACGATCTCCAGTATATCTAATTCTGTTTAGTTTGGTCTCTCCTAAACTGAGGTGTTCTTGTCAGTTTTTCATCTAATCTAATGCTTGTATCTTCCAGTATTTCTTTTCTCTTTGTACACTTGAATTGTAAAAATGTCATCCGGATATCTCCCAATGAATCCTTACTCTTTCTGTCAGAATATCAGGAAAGCACGGTGCAGTGCACTGCACAAATTCTGCTAGAGATCTTTCAGCCCTTTCTTCCCATCTCCATTACAAGATGCTGGGTTTTGGGAGTCTCCTTTATGTCAGCTCTTGCTTCCCTAGTCCAATCCTAAGTGAATTAAAAAATGCCCTGAAATTGTTTGTTGTCTAAAGTCATGGAGGCAAAGACTAAAGATTTTACAGACTCTGTTGCTGAGAGTTAGGTTTGTCCTGTCCCTTCTCTATATCCATTTTGGAGAAGCCTCTGCTGATGAGTGATCCTCTAGCAGTTCCATTCAGATTCATAAGTAGCAGGAATGTCTACGGGCATAATTTCTAGTTCCTTATTTGTTTGTTTGCTTAATATATCGTTTTCTTCAGTGCATCATTTTCCTATCACTAATGACTGAAGATTTCCTGAAGTGAAAGGTCCCAAAAATAATTGCATACGTGCTGACTTCCCATAGTAAGAGGCTAAAAATAGACAGACTTTATAAAGAACCGTCTCTTTAAAAGTCAGGTCTTATTTCAGAAAGATTGCTGGTGGTTCCAGTTTCATGTTCAGGCTTCTTTGGCATTTCATTGGGAGGCTGGGGTGGAACTCCTTTCTATATATATATTTTACTCTAAGCCCCTGCTAATAAGTTATTCCAATAGATTTTCTTTAATGGATTTTCATCTTATAGTCTATGGTATTTTTCATTACTGCTTTCAACTGTTTAAATTACTCAATGTAATTCTCACAGTTCTTGTGATTTAAACAAAATAAGGAGTGTGGGTGTATAAACCTTTCATGAGCTACTGTCACAAACCAGTTGCATTATACAGCAGTGGATAAAGTAGGTCACAGTTTGTGCGCTGTAATGTACCAAGCCTCCAACCGGAATGTCAGTCCTGGTTCTGCAGGAGTGCATTAACAGGAGGGAAAATTGTGTCTGTTAGCCCAAATAGATGGTAAAGGTATTTGAGCTTAATGCATGTATAAAAAGGGTAAAGGCCAATCCTCAGATGTCTAATAGGAATTTCTCAGATTTGTGAGTATTCCACTCCCAGGAGCTCACCGCAGCGGTAAATCCAAATACATTCAAAGCCAGCGCTTCCTTTAGCCGTCATCTGTGCCTCAGCATTGCAACTCGGACATCATAAACTGTGTCAAATGAGATGCATTTCCAAGGAACACGGCAGACCAACTAATAGATAACTTTATTATAGTAGGATAGATAGATAGATAACTTTAGATAGATAGATAAAATAGATAACTTTATTATAGCAGGACAAAAATAACAGTTAACAGTTGTGCTGACTTCTTCAGAGCAACCCCCACCTCACTTCCAAGGAAATGCATCAGTCTCCACTAGTGCTTATTATTGTAGTGATGGTTCTAGTGCCCTATGATTTAGAATATGCATTTAACTAAAGCATAGTTTAATCAGATTTGCTCTGCATTAAAAAATAAGAGTAATGAGACTGAAACATAGTGCTGACAAATTCAACCATCCTGACATTAGAAACAGTATGACCTATATAGATAGAAACCATAATACTGGCAATAAGTGAGATGTGAGATTTGTTTCTAACTTACATGGTTAGCACTTAAGGGCCTTAGTTGCTGTATTTCTTAGGACTTAAAACAGGAGCTGATGTTTTAAAACTATATGAAATACTGTGATCGTGCTGCCCATGATTGTGCTTGCGTTACTTCTCTTTAAAATTTATGTTGCACCTCCTTGAATTAGTGATTACGCATTCTCCGTAGACGATTTTCACACAGTCTGTTACAGAAGCGTGTTGGGAGTTAAGGTGTCAGTAATTTTCATGGGAGCTGAATCCAGCCTCCTGTGAGAATGGTTTTCTGGGCACTGCCCTGAGACTGAGAGCAGTGCACAGCTGCCATTGCCACTGCCATGCAAACTGGCATCCTCCGGCAGTTTTTGTTCTGCCCAGTTACGTGCAGACGCCTTTCCCCAGCATGGAGCAAATCTCTGTAAAGAAAAAGAGATGGTCTCCACTGCAGTAGGATCACACTTCTGCAATGGTAGGAATCTGCCAGCATAACTGCACGCAGCGACTGGGGACATAGAGGGACAAAATGAGAACCGTGCTGTTAGAAGTTCAACTTCTATTATTTTTTTTAAATGCAGCTGAAAACAGAAATGGGTTTTTCTCTTGCTCTCTTGAATGAATTATAGGACTCCTAAGACTGGAATGATTGAAATTCAGCATATGAATGGCATATTTGTAAGCTAGTTGTTCATAGAAACATTTACACTATTCATTGCTTTTAGATACGTGCTGTCTGAAAGAAATGGGCTGGGTTATCAGCTGTTATAAATTGTTCTAATCCTTGGGGGAGCTATGCTAATATACAAACTAAAGATCTTCCTTAAGTGTTTCAAAATATTTTAAGCAAGTTAGTTCAGTCTGAGTTGTCACAGACTGAGAAACAAATTTTTCTAATGGAAATTTCTAGTGAAAAGACTTAGCCAGGCAACTTCTTTCCCCTCCCGATCTTTCCAGCTTATCTGAATCCTGAGGACATCTTACTTTTCTCTCTGCATAGGAAGCAAGTATATGTCGAAACCTATTTAACTAACTGCCTGAAATCCAGATTCATGCTGACAACCTGTACTTCCTGGTTAGTGGGATGTGATTTGAAATTGTTAAGTAACACAGGTTATGATAAGACATGGACAATCCTCACTAAAAGCACCGCTAGCAGCTCCCTAAAACACCTTCTCATTTTCATGTGAAACAGTGTGGTGAGCCCTGGGCTTTTTGAGCGTGTTGCAGTTTTTAAGAAATGTTTGCAAAGGCCAGCCTCATCACATCGAGGAATATTAGATAAAATTCAGAGCAATAGTATTTTTTATATGGGATATTCATAGTCACACGGCATGTTTAATCCACTTTGATTTTAGCAGTTGTACAAACAAAAGCCCTAAAATCCAGAAGTGCCAGCGAGGCACTGGGCTCATCTTGCCTTGACCATTGTAGAACGTAGGGTGTATCCTGCCACTGCAGTCATATTCTGGGTTTCTAAGGTATTATCTGTGTTCCTCATCATCATACATCCCTTTTCCTGTATGTTTTCTGTGAGCCGACATCTTCCAGTTTGGTAGCACATTGATCACCTTAAATTAGCAGCCCAGTAGTCCACGTATGCACCAAGAGGATTTTCTTTGCTGGTTTTCAGTTGCACGTCTTAGAAGGGTAACTAAGCTCTCCTGCACCTGTACAAAAGGGGATTTTCTCGTCTTATTTGGCCTTTTTTGCCTCTAGTATAACTTTTATATATAAATCTTCAAATGAACTTGTTTGATGTGAAAGATGTACAGTACAGATGCATCTTCTGAAGTACAGGGAGTAGAAAACCAGATTTTGGTCTAAGTTAGAAGGGAGTTTGTAAAATATTAAAATATTTAGAGCAGAATATGACAGCTGAAATCACAGTAGACTGAGGAACCAGACTGTTGTATCAGCAGAAGAAAAACATTAGGTTAATCAGTATTACAGCACTCTGAAAGAATACAGAGCTTTGAAAACAGCTTTCACTAGGGGGTGGGACATTTTACTTTCATGTAGAGCTTTTGTTCATTTAGAATTGTTTACTTCAGCAAGCAACCCTGTGCTCTTTGTTTGACTGATTTTTCCCATTTGGCAGACCCTTTGCAATCACATGGATAACATTCTTCTTTCCACTGAGACATAGAAAAACTATTCTTTATTGACCTTGGTTGTTGTCCTAAATGACAAAAATATATTTATGTACTAGGTCAACTGCATGACTTCATCACTGACTTTTAATTGAAAATTCTTCAAAGCAAAAACCTCAAAGAGCTGCTTTCATTTTTTTCGAGCAGTCCAATAGCTCCTTACTAGCAAGCAAACCTGCCCTCAGCTACACATGCAGAACTCCCACAGATGGCAGAGAACTGCATACGAGTATCTGAGTGCTGAAGCTGTGTCAAAACAAAAAAAAATGCGAAGCATAGAAGAAATAGGTCTTTCTGGTTCGATCGGGGATTCAGAGCTGATTATTTGTTTCTTTACTGAACAACAGAGTATTTGCTGTGGATATACGAATGTTTACTTTTTTCTTTCTGTGGAGGTTTCAGAAAGTCAAGTATTTAATGTTTTGTTTTGTATGGCTGCAGTGGGAAGCAAATAGGAAGATTTAGAAGAACATCCACAAAATCATTCAACATCTCAATTTTAGTTTTCTCAGCAATGTCACTCAACTTTGTGGTACAGATTTAGAAACACTCTTAGCATTACAGTTTTACAGGGTGAGGTGTTGTAAATCAAAGGGAGATTATGTAAAGACCAGCATGCCAAGACATACAGTCCTGGTGTAAGTCAGCACAATTCCATTAGAACAGATGCCATTGTGCACTTTTAGCTAAAAATGTTGAGTCTGTGTTTGTCTTGTGTTCTTGGATGCTCACTTGCAGGCTTTTCTGACAGGGACAAAACCCTGGATGAAATAAATGGGGTTACACCCACATGTAGGCAAGCGTTAAAACTAAGGCAAAAATCTTCATACATGGGAGTAGCTTTACTGTGTTCTGCAGAGCTCTGACAACGTACACAAATCCAGGCTCTGTCCATAACAGTGTGATTTCCAGAAATGCCGAGCCTCTGCAACTCCAGCCGAAGGCAATGAGAGCTAGGGTTGCTCTGCATTTCCAAAGGGGAAAAAAGTCAAAGACCCTTTTGACTTCACTTAGTCCACGTGCTGAAAAAATGTAAAATCAAGATCACAGCGATAGCGTTTTCAGCGATCTTGTGTATGTGTACTTACTTACATAAGGTGCAAATAGAATAAAAATCAGATTGGGCTCCCAGTTAAGGAGCCTTCGTTATATTTTAACTCAGTCTTGTCAAGAATGGTCTTATTTAGCCCTTTATAATTTCATAATTAGAAATTATGCACCAGATCAGGAAAACCGAACCATCTGAGGAAAAAAACATTCTTCAAGCCCAGCTATATGATCCTATCCCCTCCTTTTCACATGCCCAAGCAATTGAGCCAGCAGAGAAAATTGCTGAGCCAACTGGAACAAAAAAATAAATTACTTGTAGCATTAAGAGTTTGGCTGCTCGGCTCCTTGACTGGCTCACCATGGGTTTGACAGGTGCCAGAGCTAAGGGTAAATGTGGGAGTGTGACCAAAGGTGGAAGAATGTGGCCCTGGCCTCTAGGAGCTGGTTTCCTCAAGTTTAGTTGAGCTGAATATTGCAGAATTGCACCTTTGCTACCAGCTCAGGCCAATGCTGTCTGCAGCACCATTACTTTACTGTAATGGAAAAAATTTTAGGTGGATTTTAACACCAAGTTAACACAACCATTGTAAGTAAATAGTAAAGCCTTTATTCTTGTTAAGAACAGCATTTTGAAAATAAAACATTTGCCCATGCCTTACAACCTTTGTAGTTTTGTATACTTATGTACAGTCATCATGGTACACATTGATTGTCTTGAAAATCCTTTAAAGATGTACTTAGTAAGATACCAGTATGCAACAATCAGCGGAAAAAAGGGTACGTTATAAAACACACATTAATACATTTAATAAATATATATTATCTATCAAAAATGAGCTTTAGCTCTCATCAATTAATAAAAAGCACCTGCTTTGTAATCCTGTCAGTTGGTAGAATAGTCCAATTGTTTTATTATAAAAGCTACAATGCTCCCTTTTGCAAGGCCTTTGGTTAGACCCCAGGCATCAAGCTCAAGCAAAGCCAGCCGAGATGCCCGTGTTTAGACTAAAACCAGAAACATCTAGTTCTGTAGTATTTCATGTACCTTGTTTAAGAAACAGCCGTACGTGTTGAGGGTGTCCTGCTGAAGCTGCTACATATTTTCCGGCAGGTGTCGAACACCCTCATCTGAAAGCAGGACAGGATTTGTCAAGTATGGCTTTGAACATTTTTCCAGCCATTGACCAAAAGCCAGTTATAAATCTTGTTTCGGTAATATTTTTTCCAGATGCTTTACGATTTCATTTTTCTGCATGGAAACACCATGAGCACATAACCATCAGGGGACAACAGAGTAGCTTTTATAGTATAAAAGCTAATTAGAATTAACTGAACTGCGAAAGGCTTGTGCTTACTTACTTATTATGTTGTTCACAGATGCTCTACATTCTAGATAACTTTCATAAAAGGCAAAAGTAAACAATTTGTTTACTGTAACAAAAATATAAGTTAACATAAAGGTGCCTTTCTTCAATTACAGTTTTATTTGGGGCATTTTACATCACAGACTAGTGACTTACAAAAAAAAAAAAAAGTTGCTTATTACTTATTGTATAAAGTTGGAAAATAAAGACCCTCCTAATCTAGCGCCACACTTTCACCACCACAAATTAAACCCAATCCTGCTGATTTTTATTTTTGCAAATAGTCCACGTGACTAACCCAGTGTGATTAGTCACGTGAGTAGCAGTTTGTAGGATCCGGCCATATCTTTGCATAAGGCCTCAATTTCCAAACAACTTCATCAGGAGCAGGATTGGGAACTCTATTTATCAATTCAGTCACATCTAGAAAAAGAAAAAAAATGTTTCTTAAGATAACTATATCTTGTACAGGTTTTGTCCAAGGTCTGTAAAATGTGTATCATAATTCATAAATCTTGGTTGTAGCATGATAAACTTTTAAAAAGAAAGTTGTCCTACCATTTATGCCATGGTCATCTTATATGTTTTTACAATAGAGTTTTATGAGGGTATTTTTAATGGTTTTTTAAAAGCAAAATTCTGCAGGCAAGGTAATAGGTTTTTTTTATTGTTCCAAATGATGCATCTTCTGGGTAACTATCATCTTAAATACTATCTTACTTGAGCAAAGCTTTGCTTAAAACAAGCAAAATGTATTTCTAAGTCGCTGGATAGCATGCAATATCCACCCCTACCCTACGTGGTTACTAAGGCCACCTAGTTACTTAGAAAATAAAATAAGCAATCCTTAAAACAAGCACATGCTTCCTTTGCCTCAAGGAGGGAAGGGCAGGGGGGAGCTAACATGCTCCTTTACTCGTGCATGACAGAAAAACAGTGCTTCTGGAAGAGAAAGGCTTTGAAATAAAACCTCATAAGATGATCATGGCAAGAATGGCAATATATATTTTTTTCCATATATATATATACACATACATATCTGTGTGCAACACTTAGGGACTGGTCTTGCAGCCTCTGTACCTGTATGTAGACCTACTAGTGTCGATGGGACTACTCATGGGAGTACAAGTCTGCAGGACTAGGTTCCTAATTCAGTAGAAATGGAGGTACATGAAGAATCAGGAAGACTCTTGAAAAATAAAAAGCTTGTCTTTCTTTTGCAGTATACAGCAAGTAACTTCTTTCTGTGAAGCTACTAAGTTATTTGTACATTATATTTTTTTAGTTTGAAAATATATATTTTTATTACAGCATATGCAAAGTTTAATTGTTATATGTTTCCTATGCCCTCAAGTAAAAACAATTAGCTTTTAGTATCGAGGAAAGCTGCGATTAACATTGGCCAAACAGTGAGGATACAATGATGTTTTCAATGTCCGATATGTATTAAATGTTAAATAAAGGAATGATTGCTTAAACAGAATGAAAAACCATGGCACAAACAATGGGCAATGGGAACCTTTTAAATAACCTGGAGAAAACAAAGATAAAAAGCTTTGAGAAAGTCTGCCTTATATCAACTCAAAAAACGTGGAAGGGAGGAAGTAGGGAAGAAACCACCTTAAACAACCAAAAACAACAACAAACCACCTCCAGCATGGAGATTCTACGAGCTAGGCACTAAAATGCACAACCACATTTAAATGCACAAACAACTGCAGTCAAGGGGACGACTCATGGGAACAGGGATTCACAGGGAGGTCCTGACCCCATCTGCTGCCGAGCTTCTCCGGGAAGGGGGCAGCCCTGCGGGGCGGCCACCGCTCCTCTGCTCGTGACACCGGCCCAACGCGCCGGGCTGCCTCGGGCAGGACAGCGCGTTGCCTTTCATCCGTCATCGCACCCAACGCCTTCTGGAAACCTCGCGTCACGTTCTCTCCCCAGCTACGTCTCTGCAAAAGTATATCCCTCCAAAGTTTCGCTTCGTGGTTTCAGCTGTAGGAGAAGTGAGAGCTCGCGGCTCTCTGCTCACACTCGGGGCTGAGGCTGGAATCATGGGGAATCGACCCCACGCGGCGATGAGAGCGCCTCTGTGCTGCACCTACGCTTTTTTCCTTGGCCTCAAGAAACTGTAAGTCGCATGAAACATGCAAAAGCCTTTCACCCCTCCAGAACTGCGTTTCCTGCGCCAGCTTTGTAAAGAGAAGGGTATCAGCCTAGAGCGTAATGCTAGTTTAGCTGCCACAGAGGGACGAAGCTTGACTACGCGTGATGCTGCTACGTGACTGTACAGTACAGCTAGATAATGAAGCAAACAAGGTACTTCTCATGACGTTTGAAATGAAGGGAAAAGGAGCAAAATGGAAAGAAATCCTGCATATTTCATACTGTAGTGGCAATCTCTTGTGGCAACATTAATTAAGTTTAGGTGAGAGGAGGGTATTTTGCAAGCAACTGGCAACCAGCAAAACCAGGCTTGCCTCACACACTAGTTACAGACGAGAGAGTATCTTACATTTCAGAATACAACATCCCCCTCTTTCAATTTAGGATCTGCCTACTTCTATTTTAAATTAGATTCAGTTTTACGATTTTGTTTTTGCAATTATCAGTTCAACGGTGTTCACATTTAGACAAAATCCTCTGTAGGATTTCGAAAGCTCCTGGATGTTTTGTTGCTTTTTTTCTGGTACTGTCATGGATTCCTCCCTCAAAGACACACTGCCAGGGAACAACATCTGCAACAAGGATTCTTATTCTCTACAGCCTACAGCCTTTCACCAGAGGTGTCGTCCAGTGTAACTTGGCGGAGCAGTTGGTATCTGCAAATAAGGATAATAAACCTGTAACTGAGACATCTAGTCTGTTCAAAAATCAGTGTTATCATGCTATGTGTACATGACAGCTTTCCTGACACTAGTTGCAGAGCTAAGTGATACAAAGAAGCTCATCTTCCACCCGTACAGTACATTTACCTCTCTGTAAAATCCATTGCTGCATATACACATTAATCTCTCATTTTACTCTCTGATGTTCTCCATTAAGCTTTGTGTCCATCTCAAATGAAAGCAAAACAAACCAACCAGACAAACCCACCCAAACCAAATTCTCTAGCTGCTCATCCATAAACTGCCTTTTCTCTGAGCTGCATATTTTGGTATCAGAAAACGTAGCCATAGATGGGTCCAGTCATCAGGCACAGATGAATCCAAACATCAGGAGGATGCTGTTCATCACTGACAGCAAAGCACAAGCCTTTTTCAATTTATTCATGTTCATATGTTTCCCACTGTCTTACTCCCACAGGAAAATCCTTATATCTAGTCCCTCTTGTTCACCAGAATGAACCAAAACTTTACTTAGAAAGAGAGCTGCCATCAGCTCATGTTATTTTGTTTTAAATGTAGAGGTTGAGTTATGGAATCAGCTCATGATTCAAAGTAAAGAAAACCCAACTCACATGAGTATAAACTGGCTCATGGGTAGATTTTTAAGAAGCATGTAGGTATGCATGAAAAATATGGGGATGAAAATTCTTTTTCAGCAGCATGCCTGCTATATGAAATGTCTTCAAGTGCAAATTACACATCATGTGAAAAACGTTTGGAAAGCCTGTTTGGCAGAAGGTCACTAAGCCATTCTTACAACAGCCAGGCTGCAGAAAGCAGGTCTATCAAAGAACGGCATGCCAAACTATTGTCTAAGAAAGAAAAAATCAATCCTATTAATATTAAAATATTCTATATACCTCTCTGATGAATCTGTTTCCCAGAGACGTACACATCTGTAACTTACTTACAAAGAATTACGTACATTTTGCAAGAAAAAGGAGACCACCACTATCCTGCAGCAATGATTCTTATTTAATATACTAGCCTGTAAACATTTGTGTGACTCACATCATCTTGAAAAAAAATCAGTTTAGAAATTGTATCACTTAATAGTTACCTAAAATACCTTAGAACAAATTTAACTTGAAAGGGCCATTGAATATGTAGTCTCACCAAATAATTGGTTCACTCAAGCTACACTGCAAATGTGAATGGCCAAGTAGAGAAATGCAAAACACTTTGTAATTGCATCTTTTCTAGAGGTAAGGGAAGCATTACATGCATACTTGCTGCCCGAATTTTCATTTATAGCTTTCCCCCCTGCTGTGAATAAGCTAAAAGCAGATTTTTCCATTAGCAGTGGCTGTATATGTCAGTGCATATCAAAGATTTCTTAAATCATCACATTTTGATACTTACAGTCCCACCATTTAGCACAACTGCCATCTCAGTTGGCTGATAAACATTGCTTCTAAAAGGAGCACTAGGTCGGCTTCCCAAACTGCCGTTTCGAAATCCTGCCGTTCTTAGTGCTGTGTTTAGAAAAGAGAGATCGTTCTTAGGAACATGATGCTGCACACCTCCTTTGCAACCATAAAAAATTAAGATTAGTTATTGAGAACTTTGCTATTAACTTTTGTGCTGCCCCGTCAGTTTTCACACTGCTTCTGAACAGTGGTTTTTCTTACAGAGTTGAGGATGGATCTCAAGAAGAATCAGTTTTACATAAAATAAACCGTTTGCTGTGGAATGGGGGAAAAAAAAAATTGGAACCGAATTTTTACAGTTTGCTTAGTCTCGTTTCGACAGGAGTTAAATGCCTTCAATCGCTGAACCTCTGACGTATCTTGCACAATGTATTTTGCAAAGTGCTTACTGTGTTGGTCTGGAGACCGTGGGGTTAAGTAAAATGCTATTACATATTGAACTGGGAGCACAGGGATCCAAAACATCGCTCGAGCCAGTAAGCATGCTCACAACCCCCCGGAGCATTACTTCAGCATGACTAGCGTATGAGGATTTTCCAGATGTTTCAGATTATATTTACTCTGAGAAACTAGAAATATGAAGTAAATATTGCTTTCGAATAGCTTAAACATGGAAAATGACTGAAGCAAAAGAGAAGATACTGATCATCCTTCTGAATGTTTATACCAGAAATACATCAGTCCCTGCATCAACTTTAGCTTAAGTTTGGATTCAAGATGTATATTCTGAATGAGAAACGTGCACAGTTAGGGATATGCTTTTTTATCTCTAAACCAGTCAGGGGATTGGCACATACAAACTCTCTTTTTACTTCAGCAGCGAATAAAGGCTTCACAGAATTCAGATGTGGCCAGGGAACAGAGCTCACTTATCCACGCCGCTTGCACGGTTACAACGGGCAATACTCCTCTGTGAGCTGGTAAATAGAAACATGCCTGGCTCAGGCACCTGGGGCAAGAATTTCTCTTAGATTTAATTCAAATTATAACTCTCCATTCTCTGGCTGAAATGCTGAATGAGCCGAAGTTTACAGGAATTTCAGCACAGACTTTCCTGAAGCCAGGATTTAATACAGTTGCGCGGTGAGGAACAAGATTTCAGTGTATCCGACCTCCACAGGCTGTTCTCTGCCCACTGCTGCTCCTCCTCTCCTGGGCAGTCGCGCACAGAGATGAAGAACAGCATTGATTCAGCACGAAAATATTGAAGTCCAGCTCTGCAAATGCTCAGTTGTTGACTTCAAATACACACAGACCCTGACTTGCTTTGTATTTTAAGATTAGATATTTTTGCAGAACACTGGGAAAAATAAAAGATGAAAACTATGAACTTTTTGTTTTACATTTAAGCATCTCAGGGTCAGTATTACTCTTTCTGTGTAGTTTGACTTCTTATTGTGTGTTAAATAAATGATTGCACTGGTATTTGCTAGCACACATTAAAAAAAATCTCTTTGTAATGCACACTATCATTAAAATATTTGCACATTTACACAAAATATTTACACAAAATTTCCATGGTTATTTCAATGATATCTTAAAGAGACAGTATATTCAATTTTTTATTACTTAATTTTCTTTCCCCATTATTGCAGTAAGTCTAAAATTCTTTTAACCTGAGAATCAGAGACAAAACTTGTGGACAACATTTTGGTTTTATTTTGGTGTTTCTTTTGTTTGGGGTTTTTTATACCAGTTTTAACATTTTTCTTTGTACTTTTTTCATTACTATTAAATAAATCTCCTTGTCTAGAGTACGTGTCGGTTAAAAAATACAGCGTGAAGAAGACCTGAGCAAATGTCGGGTCAAAGTCTCCTTTTAACACCCATTTTTAATTTTGTGAAATTTGGTTTTAGGCATTGGCTCCAAAGGTGACTTGTAGTAGTAAAAGTTACTACATGAAATTCAGTGAGTACCAGAGCTGCTTAGGCTTGGGTGTCTTGACAGCTGTAGCATTCGACATTTCATGTAGATTTTCATGTATAAGGCAAATTCTCTTTGCGATACCGAAGTTGCCCTAGCACTGTGCGTTGCACTTCCAGAGAAACACTGAGAACTGATTTAAGTTGCCTTTTTCCAGGGTTTCTAAATACTTTACTAACTTTTTTACAAGACATAGGTATGAAAATAACTCTTTAAAATAGATATTTCAACCTACCCATCATATGAATATTAAAACCCCAGATTAGAATGTTGTTTAAATGATATTTAAGTAAGTGACTTTAAAATAGTTTTAATAAATGACTTTAAAATAGTTTTGCTTTATTACTGCTTAATGATGTTCTTGGAATAGATCAGTTCTTGTTATGTATAACTTAGAGCTACATTTTGCTAAGACAGAGGGAAACTAGCAGAACATATGCTTGTTTCAACCTATACTTTAAAGGTTGTTCAGATTCTTAAAATGCTGCTTAAAATATTTTTTAGAAAAAGAAAGAAAAAAGAGCAAAATTACTAAATGGCTATGTTAATTGGAAATATTAATGCATTATGGAATATATAAGTATTAATGCAAATAGCAAGAATTAATGGAAAATATGTTTATGCAAGCACGCTTCCTAATTACAGCTAACTACTTATTAAAACAAATGCTACAGTCAGGGAACTGAGGAGTGTTTTCTGGTTATCATGTCTTCCAAAATTTTACAACTAGTAGATCTTAGATTCTTAAACATCATTCTTAATTATAACTGAAGAAAGCACCCTTCCTTTAATTTCTAAACTCTTAATGGTGAATTCTTGAATGGTGGTTAATTAAATGAATAAAAGGTGGTTAATTAAATGAATAAAAGAAGAGAACATTCTCTACATACCTGCAGAGAGCCAATGGCTAATAGACTCCAGGTGCTTACCCACTGACAGCGATCTGGCTTAAATTAACACTTCAGCATCCATCATATGTGACTTGAATATTATTAACTGTATTTATGTTAAGTCTCTACCATACTAGTAAGTTTTGTTTCCAAACCCCATTGTCATACATTTGTATTTAAAGAACCGCTCCAAAGGAACAATCAATCTGTTTTGATTTATTAAAAATGTACAAATCCTTCTCCCAAATGCCATAGGAACAGGAATGACATGCATTTATTATGATAAATATTAATAAGGGTATCAGATAAGGAAATCTATTCTGTATTGTATTGCATAACATTCAGATAGATTAAACCAGAACATAAATGGCACTATAATAGCCACTATAATGATTTTGTAGCTATCATGCTTAATCAACTTAATATAAGTTAAAACTTAATCACTAAATGATTAGATAAAAAAGGAGCTTCCAGCTCTTTTTTAAAATGTATGCATGAATGAGAATAATACAGAATGATAGATCAAATTTTGTTCTTAGATCTGCCTTAGTCAGAAATAGCTCCACTGAAGCCACTGCAGCTACCTGACTATGAAATTAATTTAATAAGGGATGGAGAACATAAAAAAAAAAAAAAAAGCTGCCTCTGTTGTACTAGAATGTTAGTAATAAACATCCATTCTTTTATCCATGGAAATTATTTTGTTTTATGACTGCCCTTGGTATATACTTACAGAAGTTAATTCCTTTCTGTTCAAAGCTTCCATACTAGGAGGAGACCTTTAAACTTCTGCTAAAACACTTGGAGGAAGAACACCTTCCTGACCTAATGCTGTGCCAAACAAGAGTGCTGTCTTCCTCCACATCTGGTTTCCACTGCATTTGATGTTTCCTCTGGATATAGACCAAAGGTACATGAAGATGAATAGGAAGGTGAAGTGCCTGGACAATATGCCCCAAGCCTTCTCCTGAGGGCTGCCAAAGCAATGGGACAACTATTGGCTGGGATTCCAACGTCCTCTTCTCAGTTAGAGTGAATAAAAAGCAGTGAGAATAGTAACAAAACCCTTTGTCCAGCTGGGGGACAGCACCAGACTGCAGCCTGCACTACGGAACACCATCGCGCTCCTGCTTCCCATTGCTGGTCACATAAGCATCCCCGTGTATTTTCTGATGTTTGTTAAACATTCAACAATGGTTTGGATCTCTTAAGCAACCAGTCATTGCTGGTCCTTTCAGTAATCACCCCAAAACACTTTCATTGCAGATTTTAATGATGTGTCATCTCTCACATTGTTCTGTGTCACCGAACAGCTTGGACAAGGAAATCAACCATTACCTTGAGACCTGTCTGTGCATACTCTGTTCAGCTGCTAAAGGTTTCAGAACAAAGACTGTCTTTGAACTTGTCTACGCGCCACTTAGCATTTTTTCCCCCCCACAGTGTCACTAAAGTGGCACTAAATCCCATTTTAATGGAAATATAATTAATAATAATTATTTTGTGGCTCAAGAGGCTGAACGTTTTGTAACATAGAGCACTTTATCTTTTTCTTGGAGTTTTGGAAAATACTTCATATTAAATGTTGTTAACTGATGACAAAAAATGTCATGTAAACTCCTTTAAAAAAGGATGGTGTTTATTCCACAGTGATTATTTTTTACTTTCCGTGCTGGCTTTGCACTTGAAATTGTTCAATTTTGCAATGAAAGAAAAACATAAGAATGCAGAGGAATCATTTTAACCAAACATATGTATTTTATGTATTGCATTTTTTTTTTCACTTTTCCTCCCACTAGGTGATATCTTTATGAAAATTGTTAAAAGGAACGATATGCAGTGTGCATATTACAGCATTCATAATGGCCCTTCTTTTGAACACCTGAAAGATGTCTCATATAGAATATTTTCTTGGCTACTACAGAAAAAATATAGTCCTCTACAGTAAATTCTTACCTGCATTATGTTCATCCATTGAAAAGGCTTTATTTTCCATGTAGCTCCGAGGAAGCTGTATATCTTCCTCAAAAGCAGTTTCACGCATCCTTGGCTGTGAAGTATCAAAATAATTGGGTGTGTTTTCCTGCTGTGATGGAAGGATGGTACAGTGGACCTCTGGGATGGCATGAAAAATAACAAACACCCAACCACTGGACACCAGTGCAATAGCAAGAGTGGGATCACTCCATTTGTCTCTTCTCTTTAGCTCGGCATTACCAAAGAGGTACATAGTCATCCACGCTACCCAAATCAGAATGGAAAAAAAAAGTGTTATAATGAGGCATACTCCATTTTTCTTCCATTTCTTAAACTTTCCACAGAGTGTGAAAAGAGAAAATCCCATGGTAAACACCATCAGGAACATAACGTAAATCAAAGCCATAGCAAAATCCATGGGTTCGTAGCTGCAGGCCAACTTGTTATCTCTGACAATTGTCAGTATTAACCACTCGGTTGCAATAATGACCTGAACGAGCATCAGGCAGATGGCCACACCAGCCAGATGCCAGCCTGATGGACTCTTCCCATGTCGAACTAATCTGCGAAGTCTCCAGGCTTGAGCAAGCAAGCACGAGAAGCACAAAGCAAAGATAACTCCCCACAGAAACCTTCGGGTGGAGCACACCATTTCATCTTCCTGGATGATGAAAGCAAATGTCAGCCCAAACAGTCCGAGAGTCCCAAAAAGGAAGAGGAAGTGCATTCCCAGGGGGGTCTTCTTCTCTTTGTCCTTGATGAAGGGCAGCCTCACCAGCAAAATCAGCATCAGCAGTAACGTGGTCAGCACGCCTGCCCCCGCAACGGCCTCCACGACTATTCCCCAAATGGCATCCAGGTCACACAGGTACACGTACTGAGGGAGAAGATCCAGTCCGCACCCTCTAGACGTACTCGAGTTTTCAGAAGAGCCATAGCTGATCACGAAGAGGAGGAAGAAACCAATGGCTGGGTAGGTTTTCATTTTTCTGTCTGAGACAACAAAACATTTGTTTGTTTAGCTACAGTTCACTTTGGAGGATTTCGCAGCAACTGGAAGCAAAGCCCATGTTTACTGGGTTTTTGTACTGGTTTTGCAGCTGGCACAGCCTACCCCCATTCCCCTTTGCTGCCCTCCCAAGAAGCTGCTTTTGCCTGTTGTACTCCGAATGCAAACTGACTCATTTCTCTGTGTGCACAGATTGAAAACAACATTTCCATACACTATCCCTGTAAATATCCCAAAACACAACCAGAAAAAATTACGTATCCTCTTGGATAGTAACACTTATCTACACTACCTTGTTGTTCATACTGAGGTGTTTAAAGCACCTGTAAATTGCACTGGGCCTGATGCAAGTTCAAGCTGGATCAGAATTAGACTGTTTCTCTGCCTTGCTGCTTTTAGTGGATACAGGCAGAGTCAAAGCCACTTTTTTTCCCCTAAAGGATAGAGCAGTCCCAGAAAAATAAACATTGTGCTTTACTTTTTTAAAAGAAAAATGTTGTTTTCATGCACCGTCAATAGGCAGTTATAATATACTCTCCTTTCAACCTCTTCCAAAGCTCAGGTATTAGATTGCATTCGCAAATGGGAATGGTTGGCCAGAGAAATCCCATATTCTGTGACAATGGGGCACACACGCAGTGTAATCAATTAACTAATCAAAAATGAATGACTCATTGTGCTTCTTAGCAAGTCTAAAGCCATTCAAAGGAAACAAACAACAAAAAACAGAGCATCACTTTTCCCAATCCGGACAGCGAACAATTGTAAACTCTGTAGGAACACAATACATCCCACTTGACCGTCAGGACCAAAAGCCTGGGCAAATCCCAACTTAAGTTTTAGGAAGAACACCGGTTAGGTGCTTTAAAAAGATATATGTTATGGTATTTGCATTTATGGAGCAAAGCAGGGTAAAGGAGATTGTTAAAAATACAACCTTTAAATGAACAGTCTGCCTCAGTGAGAGCTGCCCTGTAAGGGCAGTCTGAAGTAAACACTACATGAACCAGATATGAAACCTGACACTGTTAACCTTTGTTTGCATGAAAACATTCAGAGTAAGACTTCCATTTCTATGGTATGACCATATGGAAGAAAAGCCCCATAAAAACGGGCAATACCATTGGTCGTATTAGCTCGCGTGATGAGTTTTAAGATACAAAGTGAGAAGCAAAGAAACTACTGGGAGCTCTGTTGTAAGTTAGACAAACAACCCTAAATCATCACCCATCTAAAAATATTTCATAGATTGGAAGTGCATTTAATGAAGACATCAAAAAGCTCAAGAAGAGTTGAAAATGGTTTGTATTAACGGTGCAATGTTGTTGTATTGAATGTGATCACTCATAACCAATACAAGTCTCTTACAGCTGAGAACTACAGGTTTTCTTCCTGTGCATTACAGTCGTGCAATGATCAAAGTTAAATCTTAAGGATCTCAACCTCCAACTGATGTCCAATCCCCTTTCACTGGGTAACGACCAAAGCCCATTGCCGGGAGGCAGATGATGGAAATCATGCTGTTTCCTATTAGAGGCACCAAGACAGCAAATGTGCTAATATAAATGCATAACGACTTTATGGTCTTTATTCAAACACCCGACAAAAAAGCTTATTACAAAACTTCACCTTGGAAGTGGAAGCTGTGACAAACAACATCATCTGGGCTTGGACAAACAGGAAGGGGGTAATCGATGTTCTTTGACTGCCCATAGAAATTACAGTATCCTTGCAGTGTTGAAAGGGCTACAGTGTTCTAATGCTGCAGTGACCTGCAGCTAATGACTAATGATTTTTTTTTCTACCTAGCTATAATTTACTTTATAGTGAGTTGGTAGAATATTTACTTGTTTATATCTGATTTGCATAACAGGTTTCTCAATGACTGTCACAACACTCACGTTTAAAAAACCCTGACTTTACAGACAGAAAACTAGTCATCAGTGAAATGTGTTATTTTTTCTATTGAATATGGTTACACTCAATGAATCTCCTTGCCCTATGACTACATAATTAACTAGAAGGAAACATTCTGAAGGTAATTTTGCAATTCCTTCTATGCACAGGCAGTTCCTACTTCAACTAGTGCATTTACAATTTAGAATATCCAAAATGTCCTGAGAAGTGTGAAGTAGTCAGTGCCTGCTGACACAAAGGGTTGACACTAAGGCAATGCTGCAAACCACTGGTACCAGTTTCAAAAAGCAGGAGGTCATATGGAAAATTATTCAGAATTCATCTAAATGTCACCGAAACTGGAAGTAACAACTGCCCTTAAGAGAGGATCATATTAATTTTCCATTATCGTATCACTTACAAATTACGATATGCATTTACTAAATTGGTTTCAATACTAGCTTTGTTTACTAGATATTCTCCAAAGACCTGGGGGATAATGAATTAAGTACAAGTATCTCCAGTTCCAAGATATTTTCCTGTTTTCTGGTTACTTTATTCATGTCATGTAACCCTCATGTGATTGAGCTATTCTAGGACAGTCTGTTTCCATGGAGATTGTGCTGCATGGGTAAGCAGTCATATTGTCAGCCCATCATTTGTTTCCTCTTCCTATTTGGAAGTGTTTGGGAGGGGGGAAGGGAGGGTTAATGAATTTTGAGCATTTCCCGCTCCACGAAGAAGTAGTTTCTTTTGGAAACAGGGAAATAAGCTGTGACAAGATATATTAAGAATTTAGACAAAATATATATTCAGAAATGCAGAAATGTCCAACTCAGGAGGAGTTTTCCCAAGTTACTTCCATTTGTTAAATTACTTTTGGGAGAGCTGATGTAGATAAAGAGTGGTTCTCTTAGAAAGCTCCTAGACAGCTATAGTATTGGCCAAGAAGTCTCTAAGACTGCTGACAGGTATTCTTGGTGTGAAATCATGTTCCTACCAGACAACAGTGAGTCTCACTGAACACTAGGTCCTCTCCACACCAAAGCTTGCAAGCTGGGCTCCGAGTCGCCAAAGAAGGAATCTTTTCCTCACCACTGCTATCAACGTAGCTGTGTTTTTTATCAACCTGTTTGCTGTGTATTTCTGCCTGACTAGGTAAGAAGTGGTAACATTAATAATCAATCCCCTGTGACAATACCAACCAAAATCCTCTTTCTAGCACTGGTACTCAGCACTGAACTCAGAGACCTGTATAGACAAGGGAAAACATTCCATTACAACACTGAATTGTGGCAAGGGATTACCACAACTGTAGCTGAAACCAATAGATGCAGTAAATTTAAGGGAAAACTAGAAAGGCTTTTTGCCAGAGAAATTGTTTTGGAGAAGTCTTTAATCTTTCCATCAATATGGCTTTTTTATTAAAATAGGGTCTTCCTCAAGCCTATGTCGTTGGTAGAATAACGAGTCCTGTGTCTGAGATTCTGTAGTAAACTCTTCTGTCTGCACGTTATCTCCAGTAGTGACCTACATCACTAACTTCAGAGGAATAGTATTTTTACCTCTTTATGTCTAAATTAGCTCTTAGTGAAGTTATGCAACCTCACAGTAGTAACAATAGTGCTCTATCTGACAGGCTCTTTGCTGCTACTACCAGAGAGCTACAGCAATAGTAAAACAGAAACGTCACAGAAACATTCCAGCACAGATACAGTAAGAGGCACCAACATATTCCTGCATATTTGAATGGAGCTGGTCATACAGAAGGAAATCAACTTGAGGTTATTTTTTTCCCCAGATCCCTCTCCAAAATTGTACTTCATTAAAACTATTCAGCCAACATACCTGAACCCAGAGCAATCACGAGCACTTAAAATGTGTCAGTAAGCCTTACACATTTCAGGCAAAAGCAGCAAACATCAGGACAGCTTCCAAACCCAGTCCTCAATTTTTAGTCCAAAATCTGCTCTTAATGACAACAGTAATTACTCCACTGTTTTCAGAATGAAGTCCCTTACATCATCGCTGTAGAATCACTACAGAAATGGCAGACACAAAGCTGCCCCAGCGGGTACGAAGTACAATTACAAGCAACTAAGCAGAAACAGAAAATCTCACAGTTGTCATCAAAAAGTTGTCACAGTTAAAAATCAGTGAGGCTTTCAATAGCCTCAAGTCTTCTGACCACAGATTGCAAATATCTCTTATGTGCTCAAAAAGATACTGCTGTATGCTGCTAGAGAATATACACAAAGAATAAATCTGTAATCGTGCAAAGAGTTAGGGTTAGGCTATTCATGATTAGATGTATTATCTGTTCCCCTTTTTTAGGGCCCTACTGTTTATCAGCTGATACTGGAAGAAGCATCCAATCACAGAGAAGAAAAAAACAATCTAGTAAATAAAAGCAATAGTAGCACAAATAGTAAGCTGCTCTGCCACACATAGGCAGAAGACTGGTTCACTGTACAATTTCCAAAAAAAACCCCGCCCCCACCATGAAGTGTTGTGGAGAGATGCTAGTGAGTGAGGAATTAATCACAGCACAGGATCTCTGCCAGCTCCTTTTGATCAGATCTGAAGAATGAGCTTCAGGACTGATAACAGAGCAGCAACAGCCAAGCTGAGATCAGACTACTCAGGAGATGTATTTCCAGAATAATAATTAATAGTGCAATTGTGCTCTGTATGCAGAGCTACAGCAGTGATGTAGACATCCCCTGCATTAGAATAATACACATCATGCTATATACAGCCACACAGGTTACAGAAAGGATACGCGGAAGAAAGTATTGCTTTCATTTAGAAATACTTTGCAATGCTGAACAATACAATACGAAGTGATCTTTCTAATGTTCTAGGTGCTCAGAATTCCCTTCGGTCAGATTCTGTATATTGCCTGTGCCTAGGTATGTCTGACTGTAATCCTGATCATTATACTACTGGTAACAATCAATGTGTTTCTTTCCTTTGCTCATTCTCAGACTGTTTCTATTCATGTCACAGCCTCATGACAGATGAGTTTCCTTCACCTGATTTCTTCTGATGCAGCGAGAGAACACCTCAACACCGATACTCACTGCTGGTAAGTATCGAGCGTATCACCGACTCACAGACACTCGGTACTACAGCGATGATACCCGACCGAGGTGTTTAGGTTCAGCACGCAGGAAATCCTGTTAGCCTTGGGATAAACGTTAGGTCAGGTGTAAACAAAGGGTTTGAGTAAGTGCTAAATCCTATTGCTATTTGGCTTTGGGCAGAGGTAATATCGAGTCGAGGCTTTTTATTAACTAGAGAGCAAATCGCTAACGTCGCGCTGCCCTTCTGCGGGGCTGCACCGCACCCGCCGCTGCGCGCCCCAGCCCCGGCGGGGCCCTCGCCTCCCCCCACCCGGGACCAGGCTGTGGCAGCAGCCAGGGGACAACAAAAGGCTCTGCCCCCCGGCCCCGATCCCGTTACCGCTGCCCTTGAGCTCCCGCCCGGCAGCGAGCCGGGGAGCCTCGCAGAAGGCGTCCGGCTCTGCTGCAACTACCCCGGGGCCGCGCACAAGCGCGGGTGCGGGGCCGAGCAGCCCCCTCTCTGCAGGCCGGCGGGCAGCTGCCTCCTCTCCGGTGTCCCCTTAATCCGCCTGCATCCTCCTCCTCCTCCTCTTCCCGTACGGTGTCTATCCCGCTCCAGCTCCCTGTCTTTTGTCCCTTCGCTCATTTCCCTCTTCGGCTTCTTCTTCCATTCTTTCCCTCCCCCGCCTGTCCCCGCTCTCCTTCCCCATCCTGTCTCGGAACTCCTCGACCCTCCTCCACAGCCTTCTCGCCCGCTCCCCGCTGCGGTGCGCAGCCCCCTGCTCCAGCGCCCCCCCCCCCCCGCCTCCCGTCCTGCCCTATATCCCGCCTAATCCCCCCTCCCCGGGCTCCTATATCTAGCCTGTTGTCTGCTTGCGGCCACCGGGCTAATTCCGCGGGCGGCGCACGGAGCGGAGCCGAGCCGGGCCAGCGGCGCCGCTGTGCCCCACGCCGGGGCAGCCCCGCGGAGCCGGGACCAGAGGCCGGTGCGTGCCCCCCCCCCCCGACACACCCCCACACGCCCCCGCTGGCTCACTCACCCGCTGGCTGCTGCGGCCGAGGGCGGCGGGGCAGCTCTGTCCGCCGGCCCGCCCCAAGTCACATCCCGGCACCGGCAGCGCGGCGGCTCCGCGGCGGGGAGCGAGCGCAGCGCCGAGCCCCACCGCGGCGGCGGCGGCTCATGGAGCGCCCGGCCCCGGTGCGCGGCGTGCGGAGCGGTGCAGTACGAACAGAGCAGTACGGCGCGGAGCGGTGCGGTGCCGCACGCTACTCTGCCCGCCGCGCTCTGCGCCCGCCGCCCCGCTGCGCCGGCCCCACGGCCAGCCCCCTCCCTCCCAGCGCCCCGCCCCGGCTCGGCGCGGCGGGGCCGGCAGCGGCGCGGCGCGGACCGGCACGGAGCAGCGTGGCCGGGAGCACCCCCGGCCCCCCCCCCCCGGCCCCGGGGTGCCCTGAGTGCCCCGCACCGCCGGGGAGAGGGGCGGCCACACGGCAAGGGGGTGCGCGCACACACCCGCACCCGCACAGAGCTGGGTGTGCGGAGCGGCACGTACCCGCCTCCGTACGTGTCAACTTGCCCGGCGGGACAGCGTGTGGTTGCGGCTCTGCGGGTTCCTACACGGTGTCGCGAAGGCAGGAGGCGCAGAAAGGAGGGAGAGGGCACGGGAAGGCGAGAGAGGGCACAGAAAGATGTGAGCGGGCACAGGAAGACAGGAGCGGGCACACGGGTAGGAGCAGCCCGTGTGCTCCTGCACTGCACGAGTGGGGGCAAAAGACGAAGGGCGCAAGGCAGGGAGTGTGGGTCAGGAAGGTGCCTCCCAGGCACGTTAGCTGCATGTGCACACCCATGGCCAGGTCTGGGATTTCGGAGGTGGGAAGTTCGGAGCCCTGTGACAGTGGGGGTTTTGCAATGGGCTGGATACCTTCACCAATCTGCCCCAATTGGGTGCATCCAACTTGCTGCTGCCTTAGCAGCTAAATATTTGGAAGCGAAAAATGTTAAGTGCCTCTTTATTGTGCAAGGACATTCTACAGTCTGCTTATGCAGCAAAGTTTGGGAGCAGGCCTTGTGAGCACATGAGGCCCTGAAAAGGTGATGCTGGGAACTGTTCAGTATCTGCCTCCCACTTCCCAGTGTTCAGCTAGTCTCCTGCTTTCCAGCTTCTCCACAGTTCAACTCTGAGACAGTTGCAACCCTTATGCACAAAACATGGCTTTGTACTCCAAGAGGAGTTATTTGTGAAAGGGAAAGACAGTCAGCTTCAGCGTACATTGTTCAGGAGCAGCAGAAGCTTGGTTGCCTTTTCAGCCACTTCGAGTATGATTGTGGCACATCCGTGACTGGCAGCCATGCTGCATCCTGCATCTGTAGGTTTGTGCTTTTGCTTAAACTGCTAATGAGAAGCCGGGCAGCTACAGCTGACACGGTGTTATTGGCAGAGAGTGACTGATGCTTGTCCTTCCTGAACACAGGCATCACGCTGCCCTTCTTGCCAGGTTTCCATGTCCGGAGCCTTCTGAAGGGAAACGTCTGATCTGAAATGTGCATTTTTCACTACAGAAGAGCTGTAACCTTTAAACAGGCTCATCCTAACATGCAGGGGCTTATTTAGATGTCACTTACTATGCCTTCAGGGGTTACCTGAACTTCTCAGCATGGCTGACATGGAGGGAATGGGATAGTGCGGCTGAGCTGGAATTGCTTGTATTTAGGCAGGGCAGAGGGGGAGAACGGCTGAGGCAGAGGAACAATTTAACATTTCTGTTCTTTTCTCTCTCAATTTCCCTGCCTTGCTGATTCTGGACTCAAATAAAGCCAATGGTCTTTATTTGAGTCACACGTAAGCAATAATACCCTGCCCTTGCATCAGTCGATATCTACGTGCTATTCAAAGTAAACCAGGATAATTTTACAGAAACTGAGGTGGTGAGAGGTGAAGCAGCTGTAAAGTGCCCAAGGTCACTCAGCGGTCTGGCGGGAGAGCGAAAAATACTGATTCACCAGATCAGTCTGTACCCCTCCTCCGGCTTGGGAGCCTGAGCCAAGCACCCAGATACTACAGGAACAAGCAAAGACTTTTTTGTGTATAAATAAACACATAGAGTTCTCTGTACCGTGCTGGATACAGAGAGGTAGACCAGAGGGAAGGATGAATCACAAGAATTCATGTGCTGAAGGTCTTGGCCCGCTCACAAGGGAGCAATGTACTGAGCCCTTCAGCAAATGCAAATCTTGGTCATTGTTCCCTTCTTTCTGTGTGTCTCCAACACAACCCGTGGTGCAAGTAAAGGAAATGGCCTCCCCCCTTTGCCTTTTACTGATAGAACAGGGAAGATAATGCCCCTCTCAGCCATTACTAGTGGACCGTTACCAAATAAGGCTGATTTCTGTCTTGCTGATGCAGTTTTTAGTGTTAGCTACCATGAAAATGTTTAAGACAGAACACAGAGCAGGACTTCGTATAGCAGCTGGGCTAAATTAGCTCCTGTTGCTTTACTTTTCTTAGTTAAGTTTGAAAATATGCTCTGAAAACATGCTTTTATTAAGGGGAAAATTATTTTCATCAGTCAGCCACTAACTCACCAGCAACTTCAGCCTTTCCTCACCTTGAGAGAGCTGGCAGAAGAATGGAGCGGGTGCTGTGACCCAAACAGACTGTGTGAATTCCCTGATTTTACATGGTTCTCCCAGCTCCTACAACACTTCTGGGACCCTGCAGCGACTGCTGCCAGTGACTGCTTTCACGTGAGCACTGCTCAGAGGAGGCCGGGGAAGGGGCAAGGTGTGCAAGGCCAAAGTAAAGGTGAAATTTAGAGAACTCTGCTTATGCCATGCAATACTTCCCAGAGCTGATGGCTTAAAAAGATCTAAGCTCAGTGCTTTTGTTCATCTCTGAAATAATGAAGAATATGTATTATCCATTTGTCCTTCTTCTGGCCTGGGCATATAGTATGCTCAACTTTGAAAACCTACCACTTTTCAATCATTTTACTCTTCCTATTCTCTGCAACACACATTTGGTCACTGAACAGTTTTTTAGCTTTTTTTTTTCCCAATATTTGGTTTCCTGCTTATGACAATGAGTAAACAAAGAATCTGTGTGATGCTGCATGTGTCTAATTTTTTCACTTCTGCATCAGCGCTCCTAGCAGGATTTGACGCAGAGAGCAAGCGTGTTACAGCAGCACTCAGTGGATAGCACTCACCCATCAACAAATGCCAAATCCATATTGCCACAAACTGCCGTCCTCATTTCAGAACTTTTTCTGTGTCTCATCCTGAGATGAATCAATTTCCATCCTCTATTCTCTTCTTTCCCTCCAGGAAGCCGGGAAGACATCATGCTTCCAGCAGGAGCAGGAGAAAAACTGTCAAACAGTACTTCACCAACAGCTTTCCTGTTGTATGGCAGGTCCTGCAGAACCTTTTCACTTGATAGACTGATTTTGCGGCTCCCGCCAGCAAATGTGCTTGTGCCAGTGCAATTTAAGTAGAATATGTCATTAAGGGATCAGCGGTAGGCACATGGAAATGACAGCGATCATTAAATCTGCATTACTATTGTTTGCTTTAGGGAGCACGTAGAGGCCCCGGGCAGAGCGAGGACTGCACGGAGCGAGATGAAGCCAGCCCCTCTGCATGTGGTGCAGTCTGTAAACCAGTTTGTTTTCCAGTTGTCTGTGAAAGAACACCCTGAGACAAACTGTGTGCCTTAATCATAGGATGACCAGGCTGTGGTATTGCTTCCTAGATGTTCACATGCCCCAGTAATGAACATGACAGAAAAGAGTAAGGAGATACTGGATGAATTTGCCTCAAGCAGTGGTGTGTGGTTGATTTTACACCATTTCTGACCCCCAAGCAGAGGTACTTTTCATTACACAAATCCCTGCAGCGTGATTAGTTTGCCTAATACTTGCCCTGCTTTTTCTCAGGGCAGGACACAAATCCTGGTGCTCCCATTGGTTGGCAGCACCAAGGAGATGGTGAGATTTGTGTGACCACTGCAAGATGATTTCTCTCTGGCTGCAGAGGGTTTCACACGTTGCTCCTTGCACTGCCAAAGGCAGAGTCCGCTCTCCACAGCACTCTCTTAAATGGGTCTGAGTGGCCCAATGTGGTTAGTGAGGAGAAGGGGAAATGAAAGGAGGAAAGAGTCTTGAAATCAATGTGAAGCAAGAGATGGATGGCAGGAAGGAGATGGATACATGGAGAGAAAAAGACTTACTGAAACATTAAGGAGAAATGGAATTCAGAAGAACTTATATCCATGGCACAAAAGAAAGGTTCTCTGCGATAGATAGTGTGGGTAAATGGCCATAGTGTTGGACATCACACCTGTGTTCAGATCCAAATTATAACTGTTTTTCACCTTGAATTAGACAAACCAAGGTAAGAGCAGATCTTTTATAGCATTGCACGTACTAATAAGTCTTTGACTGTGTTAATAAATGCTACTTGTCCTGTGGTTCACTTTTTTTGAGAAACGCCGTATGGAAAGGCAGTGAGTCTTCTCCACTTCTCAGTCACAGCTCTCAATGCCAAGACAAGAGAGTACCAATGCAAGCAAGTTTTAACAGTGCAGTCGATGTGATATTAGTTTGTTTTCTCAACACATTTCTTTATCACACTATTAATACATAAATGCTTACTTTAAACTCCAGAGGAACATGGGTGAGTTTTAAGATCTGATGCGGCTGGTAGAATTTGATTAAAATGTGATTTGGGTTAAGGTGAACTGTGATGCCAGGCACATGTGATTAACATTCTTATGACTGGGAATCTGCACACCTTCAAATCCTCATTTCACAAGGGTAATGGCCAGAGGCAGATACCTAAATCGGCATATCTAAGTGAATGAAGGAAATGTTTTCTTAGCTTTTGCTGCTGTGGTCATCACAAGCAGTTGTGCTGTGAGCACATGCCCGTGTTCACAGGCGACACCTGTGCTCCAAGCTGTGCCCACAGCCCTGGCTAGGGCTGCTGCAAGGAAAGTGTTGCAGTCACCTGAAGTGCACATCGAGATTTTCTGCATCCTCTTCCCTCCTCAGAATGGTTAAAGGTATCTGCTGCTGTAACTGTGCCATGCTTGAATATACTCGTGTTTCAAATGGGCTTGATTTATAAGTGCTTTTATTTGTATCTGCCAGTTTCACACCTACACTGAGATGTGAAGAGTTTTTTCAGAATGCTAAGAGTCGTGCTGGTACCTCCTGAGCGCGGTATCATTAGTGCTCTAATCTGTAATATCTCCTCAGAGAGGTAGGAAACAACACTCAGGAACTTTGCTGGCCTTACTCTTTATTGACATATTTGGTGAGAAATATTGACCTCTGTTGTGGAGAGTCTCTGTGTCTAAAACAAATAAATAACATTCACCTCCTGGCAGAATATTGAACAAACGCCTGTCTTTGTGAGCTGCCCAGTTTTTTCTATTGCTGAGACTGTCACCTACTGGCCACGGAGCAGCTTGCCAGGATCTCAGGAACAAAGTCAGAGTCTGATGAATTAAATATTTAGCTTTTCCTTTAGAAATTACACCACTGAGATGTTCCTGTTTTATCTAACACTGGTAATTCTGTACATGGACATCTATCAGGAATCCAGAAATCTTCCTCATTTATAAAATGTCCAGATTTCATGGAGGTTTAATGCAAAGGAAACCAGGATCTCATCACAGTGGAGATGTGGGATAAAATGCTAGTTCCAGTAAATGATAATTAGAACAAAATAAGTCATAACCCAGAGAAAGACAAAAAAGAAAAAAAAAATAAAAAGGACTAGCTATTCTGCCTCTGGTGGATTTTCATCACATTAGACCATGGATACAAGATGACCTTAAGAAAGGGCCAAATCTTAGTATTGACCAGCAGAGCTCAACAGGAATCAAAGGGCCTTTACTGAAGATGTACACTACAGCTTTTACAGGAAAGGAGAGGAATTGCTCTAAAAAGCCCCTTTAGCCCTGTCCTTGTCTTGTCCTCACACCTGTTGCCACAGCTAGCTCATTTTCTGCCAGACTTTGGGCCAGAATCTCAACTGGTGTAAAGAAGAGTAAGTTAGAATTCATAGTTAGAATATGGGACCATGGGGTGGCTTATTCTTATTTTGAGGAATGCCCCCCTGTTCCTCCCCAGACCCGAGAGCAGGTTCAGGTGCTGCCTGAAATGTGCTGTTCAGCTGGGATTTTTTTTCTGTTTAAGACACAGAAATGAGATGCTGAGCTGGACAACAGGTGCTGAACTGCAACGCTGCATCTTTACTCATTATTCCAATGGAACGTCATTCTCTATAGTTCTTCCTAAAATCTCAGTTCTTTTCTTATATGTCATTGAACTGCATTACTGTCATCCTGCAGGATTGCTGATAGGAAAGGAAAGCTAGTGTCACAGAGGCTGTTTCATTACAAGCATCCTCAGCTTACTTGGTGTTACACAAGGGTATTGCTGCCTGAAAGCATGTCTGAAGTAACCCTCAAGCTCACTGCCGTATGTTGTGCTGAAACTTTAAAGAGGACATTTTCTTTTTTTAATGGATGTTTTTTGTATGCCTCTTAGTTCACATCTGTAAAAAATAGATTTCACG
The DNA here is from genome assembly GCA_020746105.1 of Trogon surrucura. Taxonomy (NCBI): domain Eukaryota; kingdom Metazoa; phylum Chordata; class Aves; order Trogoniformes; family Trogonidae; genus Trogon; species Trogon surrucura. The sequence goes on along the minus strand of CM036632.1, from coordinate 8,664,149 downwards.
TACTTTAGAAGTACTTTTTGACTGTGTCTGGAGTCAGTCCCTAGCATTGAATTTATACAAAGCAGCCATATTTTTATTTCTCATTAGATGGGTTTTTGGTGTACATTTCCCTTTATTTCCCTTCATTTGTGTGTTTGGACACTTCCAAGCTTTAATCGTTGTCAGAGAACACTGGCTGCCTGGATGTCTCTCTTATGAAAACAAGTGGCTGGTTAAAAAGAAAACCGAAGAGATTAGAGCCTGCAAGCAATTCCACTAAATTCAGTGAAAAGGGTCCTTTGAAAGAATTTAGGATCGGGTTTCTAATGCATTTCATGAGAGCCTTAGAAGTGGTGGATTAATATAGGATTCTGAGTCTCAGCTGCCCCACTGTACAAGAAGGATAATACTGTTTACCTCCCCTATAGGTTACTTCACTACTCACTTGGGCACTGTTGGAAAAGGGCAAAACACTTAAAGGCCATCGGGTGTCAGGAGGACTCGGAAACCTCTGGCTCACAGCCAGGTAGACCCTGGTGGTGCCAGCTCTCACAAACATCAACAAGGAAAAACCACAGCCTTTCCAACTTCATTGAGACTACGAGTCTTTGCCTGAAATGCTCTCTTCAGATTTGTGAATGCAAAACTAGAAAAAAAATCCCCCCGGCTTGCTTCTCTGCTGTCCGCCCACGCTTCTCAGTAAGTCATTTCCTTGGAGCTGGTGGGTTTTTATTCAGGCAGAAGATGTTTGGGGAGTGTTGTCTCTGTAAGCACCGTGCAGGCTTGGGAGCGTGGGCTCTCCTGAGCCATCGTGCAGCCTCTTCAGTCCTGTCTATCACTTTATTTATCCCATGGAGATACTCTCTCACTGCTGCAGAAAGATTCCCTTTAAAACTGCTGTTTTGCTGTTCAATTTACTTTGCACCAAGACATAACATGAATTAATAGAGCTTTTGAGGGTAAATAAAGGGCGATGAAGATTCTAGCCTAAAAAATGTAGCCTATATATTTTATCCCTGCATTGCGCATTCCTTTTAATGGTCCTTGCTGCGTGTTTTATTGAAGGCTGAGTCATAAGCAGATCTTACTGCTTTGGAAGGAAGGAAATGGAGTTTGGGCAAAAACATTACGTGTCTCAAATGGATCCAGTGAACAGAGACTGCTCAAGCTGTGAAAATGCAATGATGTATCTCAGCAAAAGGGAGAACTGAAGGTCAAAACAAAGTTGCTTGTGCTGCGATAGAGTTTTCATCACCTGAAGCTTGTCTGGACCCAGTGATATTTCTGGTGACAGGTCCATCACAGTGAGAAGAGTAGATCCTGCTCTTGTACCTCTCCTCAAAAACCCATCCTGGATTTAACAGGACTCCCTGCTGGGTCTTGTCTTTCAGTGTTACGATGATGAACGTTTGCTCATCGCTTCAGGCTGACACAGTTGTTGTTGTGCTTTGGTCAGGGCAACACGTTTTTGACTGAGGTTTCTGAGGAAGGAGAGAGAAGCTGTTGTGTTAGGGCAGAACCTCTGCAGGATGTAGGATGATTCCTTTGTAGGTACCCTTAGGAGCACTGCTTTGAGCTGGGGAGGTTTGGGAACTGTGCTGTGCAGTTTGGAAGAAGGTGCTGTCTGCTGGGCAAAATCAGCCATGCCGAGGAATGTGCAGCAGAGCACATTAGAAGTGACCTCCTCTCACATCACGAGGGTGACTGGACTGCAGTGTAGTGCAGGAGAAGTCTTGAGATTCAATGGGGGATCTTTCATGCCCTTTGTCACAACCAGTATTTTTTTTCCTGGTATTTTACCCTATTTAGGTTTGTTTTTCTTAAGGCAGACACTGGATCAGGTGTTACCTCCAGGAGCTGCCCTTTCTCTGGGGTGCTGAGCACATTCAGAGGGAAGATCTGAGGCCTGGACAGGGTACTGAAGACAGGGAGCACAGCCCAGGAGCAAGAACAGCTCAGGCACAGAGATCAAGAAACTGCAGAGGAGTGGGCAGAAGGCAGCCAGTCTCAAGGCTCCCCAGGGATCCACTTGGACAGGCACAGCTGGCTGCAGCTCAAAAAGTCACTGACTTGCAGCCAAGCCTTGAAACAGGGTAGGCAGAGAGCTGCATGTTCAGTCACTGATAGTTTGACTTTGAATTTGTTTAGAAAGTTAAGTTTCTTTTTTTTTTTTTTTTCTCTTCAGGTAAAGCCTGTCCGTTGGAGGGCAGAAGTGTTTGATCTTCTTCAGGGAGTGCACTGTGATGGAGAGGTTTAGGCACACCTAATTCTGAGTTTTGGACCTTCCACCCCCTTTTTTTGGTGCAGAATGCCACTGCTGTTACACTCTCAGAGGCAGTGAAAGACCATAGACATTCATTTGTCAAGATGTCTTTGTAGGAACCACTGCCACAAGAGATGGCCAAAAATGCTCCCTCCTGCCTCTTGGGCAGGACTTCATGGTTTTTCCCCAGCCTTCCCTGGAGTTATGGTAGGGCAGATTGCCCTCTGCTTCAACCAGTAGGTGAAGTGAAGTCTGAGGCCTGCAAGGACACAGCAGCTTTGGTACCACCACACCTGGCCAGACTCATGAGGCTATTTATTAAATTATTCTTAGCAAAGCTACTTATTGAACACAGCTGTGAAAATGTGGCCTTTTTCTTCTCCTCCCTCTCCCTTTGGCCAACTGATGTTCCTCCTACATGATACAGAGTAATTTTATTTTGTTAAGGTTCAGACTCAGGCTGCAAATCTGGCTGATATTCAAAGGGGCTTTGGAGAACATGTGGTGCTTCTGATAGCCCTGGCCATTGAGGGCCACATTCCTCCAGGCTCCTTCTGGTTTCTAGTCTCCCTTGGGTCTTATATTGCATTTGGGAGGAATAACAGGCACTGTCCATTGTCCATGTCTAAGATCTAAAAAAAAAAAGAGCTAAACAGGAAGAAAATGATAAACTTGGTTTTAGAAGTATTAGTGGTTGAGCTTCATAAACTTGTAGGCCTTAAAGAATGATATCCAAATCCGTGCTGCACTTGCAGAAGTCTCTGTTTTCAGTTGGATGTGTGGCCAACGGCTGTCTCTGTATCACCCCTGGAAGGGAGCCTCCGCTCGCCCCAGGCTCAGGCTGCTTTCACGTGGCAGGAGCCGGAGCTCTGCAGGAGGGCAGGAGATGGGCTGCCACAGTCCAGCAGATCAGAATCTTTAAGTGCATTTAAGATATCTTGATTTTGCAAGTATTTGTACAAGTAACATTGTGTTCAGTTAGCAAGCCCCTTAGGTGTCATAGCACTTCATGTATTTTCAAACTCTGACTTTGTGTCTTGGTAAACTGAAGAGTCTCCCTCCTGAGTTTGAGCAGACCTCCAGCTGGACCTCTTCTACAAATACAGCTCCAGGTGCTGCACCCTGCTATGTACAGGCATAATATTTATACTTTTCTAATCTGGCAGGTGGATTTGTGTGTTCATATGTGAAAAAAACCACCACAAAACAAAAAAAACCACCACAAACAACATCTGGACTTAACGATTATTTTGTTTTGATTTGGGAGAGTATTTTCATTTGCCCGTTGTTTGTCATTGTAACCTCAGAAGATAAAGGTCTTTAGCCAGCAGGATGAAGTGTTGCTTTGTTTGACTATTTACAGTGTTACATTTGGCTGGAGAGCATGATGCTGTAAGAGTGAAAAAGCATGCAAATAACTTGTTTATCTTCGGAGATGGATGCTTTGTGCTGTAACAAGCTGTGCTGTTGACTTGACCCAGCTTTCTTTTCCCAGAACTGGGGAAGCTGACAAAGCTTGCTGAGGAAGACTCCTAAACCGACTGGCTTTTGATTTCACACAGCTCCACAAAACATCACAGTGCTTTCTTCTAATGTTATCAATTACACGAGAAAAGGAAGGAAGGTGGGAAATAAAGATGTCAAAATAAAATGCCCAAGTGCAGATTTGAAGATCCTACAGCAAAATTTAAGAGCAGGATTGAGTAAGCAGGTAGGGTGGGGGGGGGTAAATGAGAGGCTGGTGACTGGCCACGAAAGATGTTTAGTTAGTTAAAACCTTCATTTTTGTTTAACCTGGAAAGACTTTTTCATACTGAAACACACACACAAAATTGGTGTGAATTAAACCAAAAATGCGTGACCTAAACCAAAAGTTCAGTTACTTTTTAGACTTTTTAAATACCTGAGAAATTCTCCTTAATTCAAAAGTGAGACATGGAAATTTGAGGCATACATTTTCTTTATGGACCCATGAAAGCAAATGGACCCATGAAAGCTTAATTAATTAACGCTTATAAGACAGTGGGCTCCCCACAGCAAGGGGGTGGGGAGATGATGGCCAAGTGCAGCTTGTGGGGATTTCTGATTTTTCATCAGAGCTGGCTGAAAACTTCTTGTCAAAATACTGATGGGTGTGGTTTCTCTCAGAGCAAGGGCTGGGCTTAGGCATTCCTCCTTTTGGCCGTTTATTACCCCGAAGAAGTGGATTATTGTTGTGTCTGCACAGTCGGAGCCAGGGAATCAGCCACAGGTGCCAAGCCAGGTACCCGTGTGTCGGAGCTAAGGTGTTGAACACATGGTTGCCTGATCTTTTCCACCAGGAACACAACAGTTTTTCACCAATGTGGTGACTTTTCTAGTGCAGACAATCTAAATTTAAACTTTTGGCTTAGTTCTATTCAAATCACATCCTTTAAAAAGTAAAAAAGGCAAAAGGAAACGTTTCTGCACAGAACAGTGCATCTCCTGTCTCCACATTCTCCACTCTGCTGGCATTTCTGCTGGTGTAAGTGCCAGGTATCTCCACTGGCCCAGGCGGTGTGACCTGCTGGGCACTGCAGTCTCACTGCTGGCCAAGCAGGAGTCCTGCCCGAGGGGCTGACACCGAGCTCGTGTCCAGGCCTGGCCAAAGCTCAGTTCTACCCAGATCCATGCAGAGAAAGCCACTGTCATTTCTGTGCCAGCTGAGTTGCTGGGCTGGAAAAGTCATTCCTGCAAGTAAATGATTAGTAAACGATTGGCCTCTATCTGGTGACTCCATTGTCATCCATCAATAATCCTAACGCGATTTGTGAGCATAGCCTAAGAGAAAAGTAAAACAATTTCCTTCCCAAAAGACCGTCATTAGCTGGACTGATGTCAGCACAGCCTCACAACTCCAAGGCTTTGACATCATCTCATGCATTAGGAAGGCTTTCATGCTTGACAACACTTTAGGAGTCTGTGTGGGCATTGAAGGGCTGTTATAACGAGCCTCATAAAATAGAATGCTGACTATAAAAAGAAGGATAAAGTTGGTTGCCTTCAGCATTCAGGAACATGTATGAGGCCAAAATCGGCTTAACAGATGTGATCGGATCCCAGTTCCTTTTAGCGTGTATCTGAAGTTAGTTACCAATGGCAGGGGTGAGAAGAGACACCTGCCTAGGATGAATGGGAAATGGTAGCAGAGTAAGGAGACGAAGAGAAAAAAGTAACTACAAAGTCTTGCTGTCAGAGTGAAGTAAGGTTGTAATGACTTAACAGGTGGAATAAGTGTTTATTTGCTTTGCAAACAAATCGTGACCTTAGTTATCTAGGCCCTGATCTTGCTTTCCCTGAAGTCAGTGCCAAAGTGCTCCTTGACTTCACCACTGCACAACAGGCTCCAGCCTGTTTTGTCCACGAGTGATACCCTGGCTCTTGCAAATGATCCATGTGAGCAGAGCGGTGAGCAAGTCCGTGCGGTTCCCCGTGCCAGTGATAAAGCTGATCTCACGGGATGTCACTGTGCCAATGCTTTTAGCCAGTAAACTTTTGGGCAGCAGTTGTGCAAATGTTCAGATTTATTAAGATATACAAGTAGCTTGGGAAAATCAATGGAATCACTTAGATGATTAAAATTACTTGGTTCAGAGTGTTTCTAGCCTCTGTACAGGTCCTTGGTCTGTATGGATGGCTTGTACACAGATCTCTGCACTTGAGAAGATTAAAAAAAACACTTTTTCATTAAGAGAACTTGCTCAGCTTGAATGCAGGGAAGGTGACTCTGAGTAAAGCAAGGTATTATTTTCCCATTGGCATATGTTGTTTCCAGGTCTCTTTATCTTGTAGTATACAGACACTGTGTGAGACATGAAAAACTGTTATGCCAAGCTCCCTGAGTCCTGATGCTTGCAAGCGTGTTCTCTTTATTTTTAGTATTTTCTGGAGAAGGGTTGAATCCATCCATGTGCGAAAGATTGCAATTGACAGAGAGGGGAGGCATGCATGTGTTTCAAGACATGTGCCTGGGGTGGCTGTGGTTATATAAGGGCTCTTTTGACATGGCCAATTACATAAAATGGTAATACTGGAAAGGAGGGCAGTGAATGAATGCAGAGAAGGAATCTGTTTGTAGCAGTGTCGCCACAGGTGACGGGAATGAGGCAGAAGGAGGGTCACCAGGTTCATGTGATTTAGCCTGTCCAGTAATCCCCAGGTGCTGCTGACTCTAAGGAAGCAAAGCGGGCATCCTCCTGCTGCAGACCCTGCGTTGAATGGCCGTGGGCAACCATATGGTAATGCCTCTGCAAGCACTGGAGAGGAATGAGGCCAGGAAGCATCCCAGTTAATAAGATGCAATCTTTGGAAAGCTATTTCTTTCATTACGTTTTTTTTTTTTTTTTAAAATGTCCTCCCCAAGCTGCGGGACACATGGCACGGCCAGTTCTGCCACTGCAGCTGTAGGAGAGGCAGAAGTACTAGTGCTCGTTTAATGATGCAGCATGTGCCCCGCAGAGAGAGCACACGTACAGGGGCGCCCAGTGAAGTGTGTGCTCCGGCTGCAGGAGCTTAGCCCCCAGGGTAGGATCCACATCTCTGAAATCCCTGAATCTGGCACATGGGATTGAGAAAGGTTTTTCTCAGTGAAAATGAAGTTCAGACTTGTCTGGGCAGGCAGTAAATGATCAGCTCAAATCCAGACCTGGACTCTTCTCAGCATGCGAAGAGGGCTTCACCACTACAGCACGCTCGTTTTTCTCTGCAGGTGATGCTCTTGCTCTGGCATCACCACTGCCTCCCTGGTGTAATGGCACCGCGCCTGCTGGCGGGAAGGGAGAGAGCATGGAGGTTCATGCCACTTGGCCTGTCCTACTGTATTGCAGGCAAGAAACCAGAGCCCTCCCAGGAGAAAGCTGTGAAGCATATATACTCCATGTGCTTTAACCTATGTCAGCTTTTCCGGGTGTGAAATCCAGCACAGCAACCAACAAAAGGGTCACAAAGGGCTAAATTTTGTCCCTAGAGCAAATATATCATTGTCTCCTGTGCAGTTTCAAATGAGCCATGCTGTCTGTGCAGCTTGCAGCATGGGCTCGGGGCACAGCGATCTCTGTGACACAGCTCTTCTGCGTAGTTCCCTGCAGAGGACCACGTTTGTCTTCATACTGGTGCAGTCACCAAATTCAGCAGCAGGAAGGAACACCCAGGTGTAAGGTGGATGTGAGACTTAGTGGAGCTTCAGGGTGTTACCTTCCCCAGGGAACACACATTTACCCACTTTTGGTGGGTAACCAGTGGTGTGAACTGAGGCATTGGGAGGTTTTTTTTTGTGCCTGATTGTGCACAACACACTCTGTGTCTCAGCATCAGCTGAGAGCTTGAAGTACGAGCTGGCCAGTTTTAATCCATTTCCAACAGATGGTGCTGCAATGCCACCAAAGTTAAATGCATGCATGGAGGAGGGGTTTTAGAGATGATTCCCTACTCCCCTTGCTTTCCCCCATGGTTTCCCAGTTGAATTGCAGTGTTTTATTTGTTTTCCCCACGACAGTCTGCACAGACGTTCCCTGGTGTCACTGTTCATCCCTGACAGCCCAACAGGCCACTGCCTACCAGGAACCAGCCCGCAGATCTGCCACCTTTCTGGTCACTCCATTTAATCCACCTGCTTTTACAGATGAGCTGTGACCCACCACAGACTTATGGCAAGTTTGACATGGACATCACTGCTGCAGTCCTCCTGCAGCAGGAGCAGCTGTGCCACAGGCCATCAGCCACAGGGGCTTCAGGCAGCCCCCTGGCACACTGCACAGCTGTGGTTTGGCACTGACACCCCTCCTTCTGTCTAAATGTTATTTATCTCGTTGAGTCCTTTCTTGAGACACTGGCAGGACTTTTGATGTCTCGAGGCTTTGAAGACTCATGGGTTTTAGGGTTGGCAGCAGCAGGGTCTTCACGCCAAGCTGTGATGAGCAGTTATGTTGTCAAGTGAACCAGCCTTGCCTGGATGGTTTGGCTCATGGACAGATGTTTCTTGTACCTTAGCTTTTCTTTCCTGGCTCCTGTAAATCTTCTGCCCACCTGCTCATTCTGGAGGGGTGGTAAGATCCTGTGGCATCGACCTTTTTCCATCACTGGGGAACAGCAAAGGTCACGTACCACCTGCAGCCTGAGGGAAGGCTGCCTCTCCTGACAGCTGCTTCTCAGGCCATGAGCACACTAATAGCCTCACCTGGAGCCTCTCCTTCCCCCAGCTGTAGGCTGGGAGCTCTATTTAAGCTCAGCCCAGGGGGTTTAGTCCCTTTCTGAGCTATGCTGTAAGGGTGGCAGTCTCCAGTTCAGCCACGGCCTTGCCCTACCTGGCCAAGGAGCTGATTCATCATCATGACCTTGCCTGGTGATCTCAACTCCTGCTGGACCCTGGCTGTGGTCTCTACACCTGCTCTACTCACCGTGCTCAGGTACTGCAGGGTGGTACCCCTGCCCCGCCAGCTCTTATCGCGCTTGGTCCTGAGGGCGTTGCTGGCCCTTGCTGTGCCCTGCCCTGCTCGTGTTCTATTTCTGAACCCAAGAGATGCTGCAAATGCTTCAGGCAAGGGAAGAAGCCATTTATGTGGGGAGGAGGTGGCTTGATTTCAGCAGGGCCTGGGGAAGGGGAGAAAAGTACATCTACGTGTGTGCTGTTAGTACTTACCTACCCGCTCCCTGTTGTTGTTACTTGTGGGACCTGTGCTTGAACAGCTGTGTGTCTGCTTGCTATTAGCTTTGTTGGAGGTGCAGGGTGTGTGTCTGCTGCCCCTCTCTGAACCTGCTCCTGTTTCTGCATGACTTTAGAAGCTCGGTTTCCCTGTGATGTGATCTGACAACTTTGTGCCAGGAAGCAAAGCTCACAAAGAATTCATGAGTGGTGGAGAGCTTCCCCCTTGACAGTGAGAGAATTCCCTCACGGATGTGCTCCAGGTTGACCACCCAGTGTTGCCCCAGGCAGTTGCTGGGACCCCACATGAAAGCTTTGGTGCAACATCAGCTATTCATGATTTTTGAAAGACTGCTAGGGTCAACATGTGTAAGTGTGCTTCTTATCTTCTTAATTTAAAACTGATGGTCTTCTCTATTCCTTTCCCCAAATCTGAAAGATTTTATACTTTCAAAGCACTTCACAAACAAATCAAGTAATCATGAGGGGCTGCCAAAGAAGGATCATGGGAGATTGAACTGAAATTGAGATTTTTTTGATAAGGGCTGGAGACTCTGCTTCTTGCCTCATTCTCAGTGAGTGCACAGGTAAAGCCAGAGGTGCTCCAACACTGCTGCCTGGCACTTCTACAGCTTTGACTAGCAGGAATTGTGTGGCTGCACTGAGAGCTGCTGCTGGCTGTAAGTGTAAGCAAGGAGGTACCTGTTAATCCCCACAGCCTTGCCCAAGCCCATGCTGTCATGCTTGAACACGGAGACACACGCTTGTGTGAAAGGTTATAAATGCCCCCTATGTCACCAGCCCCAACCTCATGGCTTGGCTGCAGAAGGGTCTGGGGAAGGCAAGGGGGTTGGCAAGTACACTATAAAGGGAAAGGGCTATTTAAATAACGAAAGAAATTGGTAGACTTTTAACAGCAAGGGTGGTTTTGCTGTGCAGTCTACAGCAAAGGGTTCCTGTTGGTACAGGACAAGGGACTGCAGTTGGAGCAGCCACTGGACTGTGGAGAGGGCAGCCAGTGCCACCTCCTGTCACACTGCCTCAGTGGCAGAGGGGATAATGTGTCTTCAAGCGTGCAATTAAGCTGCTAAGTCCTGGGAAATATACGGTCACTTTGTGTTTAACACTGAAGCACTGAGATTGCACCATGGCCAGGTAAAGCTGGCTCTGGTCTAGGAAGGGGTTCACGGACCTTCTTGTACTTGCTCTGTTCAGCCTGCCCTGGCAGTGAGGTGCTCCCTCGCTGTGGCTTGGAGAGAAGGGGGATGTCTTTCTCTGCGCATGCTGAAATTGTGCCTGCTTTTGGTACAGCCTTGCTCTGCAGGATCTGCAGCCTGAGGATGCCTCAGGGATATGGTCAGGGAGGTGCTTGCCCATGGAGCACACTGTAGATGTGCTGTGTATGATTTGGGAGAAGCCTGTGTCTAGCAGGATGAGAAGCTGCTGGCCAGATGTGTGCTGTGGCACACTGCTGTGACGTCCACTTGTCCCTGGAAGTACTCCTGGTCTTTTCATGGATGGGATTGATAGATCTGTCCCCCACTCTCTAGCCCCAAACACCTTGGGAACATCCTGGTGTTTAGTCTTGCTGTGGTGTGATGCTGAATTATGGTGACATTAGTCCTGAAGAGGTGGTAATGCAGAGGCAGCAGCTGTGGCAGGAGTGTTCAGGGCCTGGTGCTGGGAGCAGCAGCAGAGGGATGTTTTCTGCCTTGCTCTGATTGCTGTTTGCCTGAGTGCAGACCTGCTCACATGGCTTCCTCGTGCTCCCTGTGTGCCGGTTTATCTGGGCATTATGTTCCTGCAGTTTGCCTGCACTGCATGGTGAACAATAATAGTGCTTGAAGAAGACAATAGGGAAAATATGAAAATACACCCAAATAAATAACTAAACATTCAGGTTCACTTCATTATCTTGCTACCCAGCCCCTTGCAAAGCCTATGTGACCAGGAAACATTGCTGAGATGAGGTATGCTGGAGCCAGGAACAGCCTCTCAAAACATCAGTCAAATCCAGAAAGCAGCTTGGGCATTGATCTGTGAGCTGTCAACACCCTGCTGCTTGACCAGGACTTTGATCTAAACAAGGGCCCCGTCTTTCAGATTCAACTTCGTTCTTTTGCCAGAACCTGGCATTATGCTTTTACATCTCAAGGCTATGAAATTAAGTGATTCCTTTCCAGGTCATGTGCACCCATGAAAAGCGGAGACTGGGTTGATTTTCCTGAAACCCGGGGGAACCCTTGAATAAATGCACGATCAAGTGACCAGTTCTCCCAATTAATACTGACAGTAAAATTTGATCCCCATTTGATCCATGTAGAGGAAATGGTGCTGAGATCAATTAACCCAAATTTAGTTGAAATTACCTGGATGCATGCATGGTTGCAGTTTGGAATAGTAAGAATATTTTGGCTGCACTGTTTTCCCAGTGGGGGCAGTCTCACTGCATTCAGAAAAAGACTTCTGAATACTATATCCCTTTAAACAAATGTCTGTTTAAATCATCCTTAATTTCTTGGGCTGAAGTACCATCCTGGAGGGAAAGCCCTGATAGTGGTGATGTTTTTATTGTATTTTTGTGTAGCATGTGAAAAGCTCAGCAAGGCAGCCAGTCTCCTGCCTTCTGTTCTTCTGCCTTTAACCTCCAGCTCATAGCACAATGACACCAGAGGAAAATACCTGCTCAGTACTAACTTATGCCTAAGCAAGCCTTTGTCACATACCACAGCTTTCAGGTGAAGCAAGCTGCCACATCTTAACTTGTTTCTTGTGCTCTGCCCTTGCAGCAGCATCGATGGCCCATGGCTCTGGTCTCAGTGGGGCTGACATTTCACTTGGCCTCCTGACTTTCAGGATTTGGCCCTGCCTCCACTGGGAAACACTGAAATCTTGTGGGTCTCTGCACAGAATCTTGCTAATGCACCGAAGCTTTGGGTGTAGCTCACACACCTGCTGTGCTGTACAGAATTTGTTGGTTGAGATCTTAGCTAATGCATCCAGGACTGATGTTGTTTGTAACCCTGGAGCAACTGTGTCATTCACACGGCTCTGCTGCTGCAGTCACCTGAGCAGATGACTATTTGTCACACGTGAACCTCCCACAGATAGGGCCCTCGGAGAATCTTATCTCTGCTGGTGTCACCATGGATGCATCTTCTTCTGGTATGTCTACACTGGCCCCAAAATTCCAGCCCTGCAGCCCCTGTTAGAGATGTTAAACCCCTGATCCAGTGAAGTCTGACAGCTAAATTACATTCTGCAGGTTTTCATACCTGTAAGGTAGGATTTTAGCCTGTTGTTTGTCTAATCTGATTTCTGGCTAGCCCTGAGTGGTGCTCGGCTCTCCTGGGAGTGTGGGGGTCTGTGGGGAGGAAGCTTGGTCGAGCTGTAGTGTTGGCATGTGATCGATCCCTTTCTCCTCCTCTGGGAGACGCCTGGCGGAGGCAGGCGATGGGAAGTCAGGTTACAGCCAGCCCCTGCAGCGAGCAGGAGCCACTTCCACAGCTGCCCTCTCCAGAGCATGTCCCTGAGACCCCAGACCCCAAAGCTCAGGAGTTTTGCTTCTGATGGCTCTCTTGCTCGAGTACCACGTTCACCAGTCTTACAGTGGGGGATAAACCCCATCCCACCCCGGGCTGTCTGCAGAAGAACCACGCTAACAACTGGCCTGGGCTGGACCCCAGGGAGAAACCAGTTTGCCCCAAGGGGTGCAAGTAAAGCACTGCTTTGCAGCGAGATAGATCCCTGCTGTCCCATGCCAGGGCTGGTGGCACTAGGTGGCACCATTGAATTAGGAGCGAGGAGGTGGAGCACGGGACTCGGGAGCCAGCAATTGTCTCCCAAGAGACCCGGGGAGACCTGCTCAGGACTGTCTTCTGTCACGGCTTTGGTCTGTGTGTCTTTTCTTAGCGCTGAGGGTATGTGCACCCTCACGTTCAGAGCCATTGGACACCAGAGCTGCCCTTCACCCCAGGCTCCCTGTGCTGTTGGCTCTTGGAGCATCTCCCCTCCTCCCTGCCCAGCGATGTGGGGACATGTCCCAGCATGGATGGTGGAGCTGTGGATTCCTCTGAGCAGGAGTAAAACATGACTGCTGAATATCCCTGCTGCCTCTTCACCCCTCACCGGTACCCCTACAGCCTTGCTGGGTAATTAGCTCTTCTACCAGCAATTTGTGGCAGCAGGAAGGAGAGGTTTTGCCTTTTACCTGTTTTACTTTATCATCTTTCCATTTCTGGCCTTTTTTCTTGTTCTTGTCCAACATGATTGGAGTCCCTCAAGGGTCGGTACTGGGGCCAGTATTATTCAATATATTCATCAATGACTTGGATGAGGGACTAGAGAGTACTATCAGCAAGTTTGCTGATGACACCAAGCTGGGAGGAGTGGCTGACACACCAGAAGGCTGTGCTGCCATTCAGCAAGACCTGGACAGGCTGGAGGGTTGGGCGGGGAAAAATTTAATGAAATATAACAAGGGTAAATGTAGAGTCTTGCATCTGGGTAGGAACAACCCCAGGTTCCAGTATAAGTTGGGGAATGACTTCTTAGAGAGTAGTGTAGGGGAAAGGGACCTGGGAGTCTTGGTGGACAGCAGGATGACCATGAGCCAGCACTGTGCCCTTGTGGCCAGGAAGGCCAATGGCATCTTGGGGTGTATTAGAAGGGGGGTGGTTAGTAGGTCAAGAGAGGTTCTCCTTCCCCTCTACTCTGCCCTGGTGAGACCCCATCTGGAATATTGTGTCCAGTTATGGGCCCCTCAGTTTAAGAAAGACAGGGAACTGCTGGAGAGAGTCCAGCACAGGGCAACTAGGATGATTAAGGGAGTGGAGCATCTCCCTTATGAGAAAAGACTGAGGGAGCTGGGGCTCTTTAGTTTGGAGAAGAGGAGGCTGAGGGGTGACCTCATTAATGTTTACAAATATATCAAGGGTGAGTGTCACGAGGATGGAGCCAGGCTCTTCTCAGTGACAAGCAATGATAGGACAACGGGTGATGGGCTGAAACTGGAACATAAGAGGTTCCGCTTAAACTCGAGAAGAAACTTCTTCTCAGTGAGGGTGACGGAACACTGGAACAGGCTGCCCAGGGAGGTTGTGGAGTCTCCTTCTCTGGAGACATTCAAGACCTGCCTGGACACGTTCCTATGTAGCATAATTTAGGCATTCCTGCTCTGGCAGGGGGATTGGACTTGATGATCTTTCGAGGTCCCTTCCAATCCCTAACATTCTATGATTCTATGATGGAGTGTTTGCTATAGACTAGTGCTTTGCTCAAAGCCAGCCTGTACCAACAGAACTTGACACTGATACAAGCAATAACTGCAGGGAGAGCTACTCTAAAAAAGATTTTTTTCCTACAAGATTTTTTATTAAAATATAATTTTAAAACATTCACTGAAACATCTAGTTTTTGAAATTGGAAACCAATACTTTCCCAGGGTATTTTGGTTGTAAATATTTAATATCACACTTCTGCTGTAGAAGCCAAGTGTAAAGTAATGGAAAAATGGTGCTCAGGAGTAGGAGGGCATAATAGACTGCATGCAGAAAATGTGAGACTAATTATCAAAACTAATTAAAACAAGATGGTATAACTGAATTGCAATTGATTAAAATTTGCTATTACGTTATGAGAACAAACATATGTAAAACATTCTTTTGTTGCAGAAGAAATGATTGTTGCCCACTTGTTCTGCCTTGCTGGCACTGTTATGATGAGGAGCAAACCCAGTGGAGCGGGGCTGTGCTCGCCCACCGCTGGAGGGGAGTGGGGCTCGGAGGGTGCTGGTGCAGGGGGTAGGATTAGTTGTGCTCCTGCGGGAAGAGCACACAGCCTGCAGTGAGTCTTGGGCCCGGTGGCAGCAGCAGGGTGTGGGGCAGTGTGGCTTCACAGCTCTGCACATGGGTGAGCATCCTTTTCTGGGAGTCAGCTGCAGGTTTTGTTGCTGCACTTGTCTTAAAAATGCTGTTCTTCAGTACTGGCTCATCAATGGTTGTGCTGACGAGTGGTCCTGTCCTCGGTTTTATACTGGTGGGAATGAAGAACAGCCTTCTAGGCCTGGATATCACCCCAGTCTAAGAAGAGTGAGAGAGCAGGCAGCTTGTGTGAGGGCTAAGAGCCGGTGAGGCTGTCCTCCTCTCGCCCTGTTTGCACTCAAGCTTGGGACTATGCGTGGGCTGACTCAAAGGTGGGTGGTGACATCTAAGCTATTGAGTGCCTAAGTGCCCCTTGAGAGCAGAGGAGCTCTGTGTTGACAACCTGGGTGGAAATGAGCTGCAGTGTTTAGGGTTGAGCTGTTCCCAGTGTCTGGGTTTGTGCAAGCTGATGCTCTCAGTTGTATGAGAACCAGGTCTTCACGCATGTAGCCATGTTTCCTCCAGTGAGTGTTGCCGCTGATCCGTATGGTGTGCAGAATGTGGTGTATGGTGTGAAGTGTCGGTGTCCAGTGTTGCAGGACTTGCTGGACTGTCTCAGCTGGGAATAGTTTCGTTGCAGTGGATGTTCAAGGGGCTTCTAAACCCTGGGGAGTCTGCCAGCTGCTGCCAGTGTCTTGGTGGCAGGAGGGGCTCCAGCAAAGGGTATTTCCCTGATGTATCTAGAAATCTGTGTTTGTGCCTGCCTGCCCCCATAGATACTCTCTGCAGCAGTGCTGAGTGGTTGTTGAGCTGGGGAAGCCCAAGTGACCTGGAGAGAGGCTCCGTACATCTTGGCTGCTGCTGGCTGCGGCCTGAGCCGGACCAACCCCAGAGCTGTGCAGGGATGACCTTGGGCTGATTCAGACAACACAGTGTGAAAACCCTGTAGTTACTGCAAACCTATTACTCAAAGCTTAGGTGGTGGTTATATTTATTATATAAATACATTATCCTATTACTCACTATAATACTGTAAGTATATACTAATATGTCATTATATGTTTAGGTAAGTTTTTCTGCCTCTGATTCAAGCTTGTCTCGCTATGGAAAATCACCCTGAGCTCTTCCCTCTTGGTTTGCCTGCTCCTGTCTGCCCAGCGCCGACCTCAGCCTTGCCTGACTCCCATCCTGGTTCCTCTCTCCGGAAGGGGCACCATCTGAAATACTGTGCAAAAAAACCTCATTTCCTACTAAAATATAAAACTTGTCAGTGATTTAGAGCAGTTGCTGCTGTTGATGTCAGTGCACGATTATTTAGGTTAAAATGTGTTCAGCTTTTTGACTTCCCATTCAGAAATCGTGTGACAGGGAATAACAGTGGATGAGTAAGCACAGGTTTTGGCAGTTGGAGCGAAAAGATGTCGCCTGAGATTTGGCATCAGGAGCTTTTCTAAAAATTTATGTTACCTCTTTAATGCCATAAAGTATCAGTTAATGCATTGAATAGACGGTCATATGGGGTGTGAGGACCATGATCAGGCAGTTTCTCAGACTTCACTCATCAGCAGAAAGATATGCTCTTGGAATCTCTTCCAAAATAGTTCACCGAGACTTTGTTTTGTGGAGAGACAGATAAAGTTTTCACCGATTAGATGAGAAGGACTTGAGAAACCTCATGGCAGGAGTGATAAAGAGTGATGCATGATGGTAGGGAAAAATGCTAGAAGATGCAAGGAATAGAGCTAGAGACTCAGGTGGAGAGAATCTGAAATGAGATGAAAAAATAATTGGCACCATTTATTCTTTCTTCCTGTTTTGCTCTCTGCCTAACCCCTAATTGGACTGACCCATCCTTATACCAAAAGGTTATTACATCTAAAAGGAGAAGAGCTCTGTTTATCTGTGTGTGCCAGTAGCAGCCCTTAGCACTGCCTGGTGGCAGTGGCACTGGCTGTCAAGTCTGTAGCTGCTGCTTTCCAAGGGAATTTCAGCTTGCTGCGTGTTGTGAACTCATTCAAACTTGCCTGAGCTCTCCTGTCTACCGTGTGCAGCTGCTCTCTTTAACAATGCATTGCTGGGTACCAGCCATAGCTTTATGGAAACAAGTGGTCAGATGACACCCTGGAGGGGAAACTTGAGAATGCTTCCTTGTTGCTGTGATTTCTGAGGATCAGGGTGAGTTTTGCCAGGGGATGGTCCTGTAACCTGTCCTCCCCCATGCAGGTACCTGTGCTGTGTGCATGCTTATCTTTAGTTTCTGAGCCTTCCAGGCATTAACATCAGTCATGGGCCAGTTTTCCTTTGTCTACTCCTCGGGAGAAGCACGGGCAGTGAGTGTCTTGCAATGGTAAGTTGCTGTGGGTTCTTAATGTGTAGTCCTGTATTAGCAATGTCCAGGAAAGTTCTGACTCCTTGGATCTGCCTTGAATCAAAAGTTTTCTGCCAGTTCTATAGGCCAAGGAAACATATCTCCCCATCTCAGTCTTCATCAAGGAGTGGAAGGTGATCTTTTAACACCGTGAGGCATGGAGCAGGTGAAAGATTCTGTTCTTGAACACCACCTTTAAGAATGCAGCAGCCGATAGTGGATGCTGTGATTTGTGTTGCCAAAGTACAAAAGATGCCTGAGTTAAAGGAGCTCATCCTGAGGTCCCTGGCAACTTGCTTGTGGGTGGCAGGTTTGACAGCAGATGGTACTTTACCAAAACCATGCAAAGCACCGGACAATTGTCCCAATGTGGCAATGGAGGCTCCAAGGAGAGCACAAAGAGCTCAGCTTCCCCATGGAATGCCAGTGTCGGTGTCTCACAGCTGCATTAGCCTCAGCAGGATGTTGCACAGCACATATGTCCCAGTGCTTCAGGGTAAAGTGAAAGGAAATAATGGTTTTGTCAAGGCCACTGTCTCAAAAACATCCGGTCTTGCTCCACTTAGACTCTGATGCACTGAAATCGATAGTTCAGCAGCCACCCTGACCTCCCCAGAAACAGCCTGTGCTGCTGAAACCCTCTCCAATCTTGTTTTATGCAAATATTCCCCATTCTTTACATCAAGGTGGTGTCGCATTTTTACCTCTCTTCCTTTTTTGAATAATGCCTGTTTTCAGATCAGAAAGATGGGAAATGGGACAAACATCTTAAGAAGTGTCTGCACTTGAGAAGGGTCTGCTACTCTGGTCTGAGCTAGGATGAATGATTCTGTGCTTGACATGCAAGCCAGACTGCCCATTTTTGGGAGGATGGTACTTGGTTGAGAGACTGCACCTAATTCTGCTGTTCTGTTCTGATTGGCACCCCCTCTTTCCTATGCTAACTTGGTTAGGCTTTCCACTGTTTCAGTGTGCACCAATTTGCTAAGTGTTGTTCTATGTTGTAGAGTCCATCATTAAATTAGTATTAACTACACTATTGTCTTCTGATTATTTTTTTTTATCCACCGAGATATTCTTTATAAAATGCTATAGTCCAAGTGATTGGATTGTCCTTTTTCAAAATTCATCCTTGACCCTCTGTTCAGAAGTCAGTGGAAACTTGATTACCCCAAGCCAATATGTAGGCAAGAAATATTCTGAATGAGAGCAATTTGTGAATACTGTTTGGTTTGGTCCCAGTACAGAGCGTGCCAGCCTCAGGTGTCTATACTTTTTTCCTGCTGTGATGCTGGGTCAATAACCAGCAAGTGCAAAAGGGCCCCCAGCTCAGCTTGCCAGTAGCTGCATTAACCTGCCCCAGTTCTACAACTCTGGGGCCAAGTGAAGTGCTTCAAGGGTTACCCTGTGCTGCCATGAAATGCTTCCCGAGGATGAATGGTGGCTGTTGCAGCCTGATGGGCCCTCCCTTACAGTACCAAAGGTGTTTTCTTCAAGCTTCATTCAAATGGGTGTTTTATTCAGGGCTGGTAACAAACTGTAAACTTACCTGAAGATGACAAGGACCAAACGAGTGGTGAGGAAATGTCTAGAGGGAGAATGGCAAAGAATCCTGTTGAAGAGATTCTGTGCTGGAGGGCAGTTGCAGGCAGAAATCATTAAAGGGTGATTTGGTTGGCATTGAATCTACATTAATGAAGTGGCACAATGCTGTGCTAATAAAGCTTCTTGATAGAACAAGAAACTGTTGCCTTGTGGGGACTGCTATTGCCTGTGCTACCCTGAAGTGACCTTCTAGAGACACATGTATCAAAGACAGTTGGTGACTTAACTGTTGGAATGGAGTCTGAGTCCCTCATTCTGAGCTCTCCAGGCCAGGTCTAGCACACCTATGCAGACATGTGACCCTACCGAAGTTTCCTTCTCTGCTTGGTCACAAATGTTTAAGCTAAATGGGGAGCTGGTCCTGGGTGGGTGTGCAGACCTCTGGCAGTGCAACTGCTGGTCCTGAGGCAAATCACTCCCCCCAGGTCTGTGGATGTCGCACCACAGAGCTGGAGGAGTGAGCGGGGTGTGGGAGTTGGGGTGCGCCTGCCCAAGAGGAAGGCAAAGGGCAGGTGGTCTGTAGAGCTGACCTCCACTTTGCTGGAGGCGCATGGAGGTGTTGAGCAGCTCTTGCTGTAGTGTGCAAGTCACCTCCTTCGTATTTCCACCTCCCTCTGCAGCCTGTAAGCTGCCTTTTAGTGTGTTGTCAATCCTATTCTCTATATCCTGGATCAGAGCACTTACCAAATGTGTTCACAGGCTGCTGGAGAGTTTTGGCAATGGTGCTTCTTGCCCTCCCCTGCGAGGGCTGCAGGACTGCCCCCAGCTCTGCCTTTATTCTCTGTTCACCTTGTGCCAACAAATCTCAAATGGACAAGGGAAGCTGAGTCCTTTGTGCAAGTGGCCCACAAAGCCAGGCCACCTGAAGCCTTTGAGTGTGGCTTAGAAGGGAACTAACCTTTAGACAACAGGTTTGAGCTTTATTAAAACAGCTGGAGCTATTCTGACAGCTGGTGCCCTGGGCACTGGAGACAGATGAAGCTGGTATGTGCCACTAATTGCAGATGCTCATCTTGCACTGAGAGCCAGTATCTTTTAAGGGATCAAGCCACCCCACTGCCTTCAAGACAGGCAGGGCATAGCAGGTCACTACAGCATGAAGATACAGTTAAGCAGAAGGTTTCTGCATCCCTATTCTCCTTAGCAAAAAGTGCAGGAGGAGCTTTGGCTGCTGCTGGCTGTGATGTGGCTTTCTTCTTTTTATTATAGGAAGAGCTCAGTGCAAATGCAGAGAGGGTTTGGATGCTTCTGGTGCTGCAATGAGGAAGTAGGGCACTCGTGGAGCTGCCAAACAGATGTTCAGGTCCTGATGGTCCTTCTGAGAGCCTGGGGAGGGCTAGAGATTACGGCTGATGGTGCCACATCAGAGAGGTCTGGGTCACCTTGCAGAGGAATAGGAGAGGGAGTGCAAAAACTGCCAGAGCAGTAATGAACTCTGGTGTTTCCCTTGTATTTTCTGGGTGTGCTTTGCTATGCTGAGCCCAAGTGTAAACACAAAAAAAATTCTAAATACTTATTTACTATTAATACTATTTTTTCCCTCCCCAAAGTTACACTGCTGTAATGTGAACCCCATAATCTTGTTAATTAGGAATGGATTAGTGCACCTCTGTTATTAAAATTCTTCCTACTTCTTGCCTTTTAACTAAATACAGTGTCTTTGGGCTTGTGCCAGCTTCAGTTTTAAAGCTTTGAAAAATCTCTAATCTACATGGTGCAGACCAGCCAATTATTTTTTCTTTATAAACAGCAAACTTCCAATGAATATAGATCTTTTTGTTGCTGATGAGGAAGCCTCTTAAAATGAGATCCACTTTTTTTCTCTATATCTTGATAGGGTGCAAAATCCTTAGGAAGTGCACTTCCATCAGCCTTGTACTGACTGAGTGAGAAAGAAGGTGGCAGAAGAGCAGCTATTAAAGACAAGCCTTTAGGCTGAAGACACCCAAGCTGGACATTCATAGTCTATTCAGATTAGAATAATTTACCTGGAGAAGTCATGTGCTGTGGGTTCTTCTCCTGTTAATGTATTTTGGAAATTTAGAGCGGAGCAGGGTTGTGACCGTTTCAGGATGGGTGTCTTTCAGGGGTCAAATGCTGTGTGCCACAACATCAACTGAAAAACAGAACCAGGCTCTGCTTTATTGGGTAGAGCTTGTGTCCATTGTAATATAAGAGCTGCATCATTTCAAGTGAAACTTTTCCTGTCACCTTGGCATTTTGGGAAAGGTATTGATTTTCTGCAGAGAGGAGAAAGAACCGAGATTAAAACAGTGCCTGTCCTGGGTGAACACAACCACCTATTTCACATCAGCTTAAGCATTCTTCAAACTACAGCAGGTTCTACAACTTTGGTTCCAAATCTAGTGTCTCACAATGTTACCTTCTTAGCTGAAAAGGCAAGTTTTGTTCTCTTGCATTTTCTTATGTAAGCAGGTCTGTCCTCATTACCGCGGACTTGCTCTTATTTTATTCTTGGCAGTTTTGTGCCATAACAAAACATTAATTGGGGAGTAGATTCAGGCAGAAAAAGAACAGGAAAGTTCAGATGTAACCCAGGGGAAGGAGCAATGCTGACCTGTGGAAAGGTATTTTTAAGCCATTCATGTCTGTTCTTGCTTCGTAATGTGTACGACTGAGAAGCAATGACCTAGCAAAACTCCCGAGGCTGGTATCAGAAAAGCTCTGGTGACACTTCCCAAAACTGGTGCTGGGGCCCTTTATAAAGGTCTGCTAAATGCATCTTTCTACCAAGCCTTCCTTGGCTTTGTTCTTCCCTCTCCAGTTGTAACATCCCATGAAGAAACAGCAGTCAGTGACTTTCTGACTCACTTAAGATAAAGCTGAACTCAAGAAAAATGCATTGTCATCTGTTAGCCAAGAACTGTAAAGGGGAAACCAAAGAAGGAATAACAGCCCTGCTCTTCTCTATCTGCCTCAAAAGTAATGGCACTGTGCGCTTTTCTCCAGTTCTGCCACAGGACAGCAGCTCTGCACTCTTACCAGGATGTCAATCCAAGTGCTTTGATGCAATAAACAATAACTCTAATTACCTTGGATGTGAATAGCAGGAGTTAGGAGGCTCAAAACTTTCCCAGAGGAGTAGGCAAGATGAGAGCAAGCAATACAAACTGATAGTTTCCCTTCCTGCTGCCTTGATGAATGGAGAGCTGACACGGCGAATCAGGATGGTGGGTCTAAGGCTAAATACGACACGTTGCCATTGCGGGACCTGCTGAGGCAGTTGTCGGAGGAGTGAGCGTGGCTTGTGCTGTCCTCCCCGAGCAGGCTGTGTCAGGGCCAACAAATTTGTCAGCAGCAGAGACCAGCACAAGGTAACTAGTCAGATACCTGCCCTTCTCCTCAGGTGGTCTTTGCCTGGCTTGTATTAATTCCAGCTCAAGGTAGTTTAAGATTAACTCAGAGACTATGCTTGACTGCGACCTGAGTCATGCAATAGCATTTTCCTGGCTGTTAGGGAAGGTGGTGAGGAGGTTAAGATGCCATGTTTGCAATATCACCTTGAGCATGTGCTCTTTATTTAGCCTTCCTTATCAACACAAGTACTCATTGAGTCCTGAACCCCAAAATAGATCCTCGCTGATATTAATGCCATGTGTAATAAAACATGAGGATTCAGCCTGGAGATGTTTGCTCTGCCAATAATTTTTGTGCTGTGTGAATATCCACATAAAGGGCCAAAGCCTTCCCTGAAGTGAAGTCATCCTTGGCAGTGGTCATCTGAGGAAGCCAAGAAGACACAATTAACAAGGTGACTTTAGTAGACTTAAAAATAGGTCTGTGGAAATGTTTTCAGGGACCTGGAAAGACTTATGTCATCTTGGTGGGGCACTGGGGGCTGTGTAGGGGAGAAAGCTATGTGGAAAGGTAAAATGGGAAAGTAAAATGGAGAACACTTCATATTTAGCTGTTACTGATTGCTTTAAGTGTTTTGAGGTGGGCAGATATCCGGGCTTTTCATTTGATTATAGCACTGAGCAGGTAGTTAATCACACAAATAAGAACCTTGTGCTGCTTTTAAATAAACAACACATACAATTTAATGCTTATGGCTTGTAAGCACTACGAGCTTTGTTACTGTCTTTAGAGCGTGGATGTGTGGTTTATAGATTGGTGGTCAGTGGTACTCTTAACTGAATGGGAGGTGCGCTAATGAAATTGGATGCTCCTGTTGCATCAGGGCTGTTCTGCCCAAGAACAAATAGTTCTGATGACTTTCTGGCTCTTCAGAAGCCCTATATGTGTAAAGCCCCAGAAAAGTCCAGCTTCATATTTAAAGGCATGTATGTGGACCCAACTACTTTCAAAATGAGACACTTGAATTAGGTTGTTTCTGAGCATGTGCTTTTGAGGGAAAGATCTTGTTTCTCTAACCTGTACATGCAAGTGACCACAGTTAGCATCTCTGGTAGCAGAGAGTTTTCATACTGTTTAATAAGATGTGATGTGCAGGTAAAATACAGACACATGACTTTATTTGTGGTGCACTGTATGTGCTCTGTGTCCAATCTAGGAGCATGCACCTTGTATGTACTTACGAGTTCACCGTCACACGGAAAACATTGTATATATTCAATCTGGTGTGTTGGTGTACGTCAGCTCATTAGAAGTGGCCATTTTCAGCTTGGAGACGGGTAATAGGAGGGGAGAAGCAGAGGGTGGATGTTGGTAGGTGGATCTGCAGCGATTTCTTTGTGATGTTTCTTGTCCTGTGGGTTGGTTGCCCTTGAAGCTGGGGGCATCAATGCTTCTTGGCCTCACTAAATTTTTCTGTTGTGTGATCTGTGACCTCCTGCTCCTCCCACTCCCTCCTCTTTCCAATACACGTGACTTTCAGGCCATTAGCAGGAACTGGCTCATGCAGAGATAACCTGAGACCTTTGCTAAAGACCTGTTTTCTCACCTGACTTCTCCAAAGTCAGCTGTTGCTATCTGCAGCTTTTTACATTCTCCTTCTTTATTGGCTTTCAGTTCAATTCCCTAAGCTACTTTGTGAGGAGACAGGCTTTTGTTGCTCTGGCAACTGGAACTGAAGTACTGGGGGGTGTTATTTTTTACTTTTTTTTGTCCCAGGCTTGCCATTGCTGTTGTGTGGGACTGTCTTCCAAAGAGTTTCAGTGGGTTTGCAGGTAAAGACTAGCAGGTGGTAGGGTCTGTGGGAGGAGGGTGAGCTGGGTGGGGCTTTGTGCTTCACATGGCCAGCACAAAAGGAGGAATCTGTGGAGGTAAAGGTGTTGTTGCACAAGGACTGGGTCCAGCTCCATCTCTTGATGGATCCTTACTCTGCTAAGAACAGAAGGGGCACTTGGTCTGACCTCCTGCACTAACAAGCCCTGTGCTGCTTTTGCCTTGCCTATGCTGGAACTGCAGCATCTCCTTTTGGCTGTTGTTACTGTTGAGTTACTGGCTCTGGATGCTGAAGAATTTTTTCTTAATCCAGTCACTTGTTAATTTTTCTAGGCTGATAGTCAGTGATAATCTGCTCTGCCTTTAGCTTGCTGAAGTAACTAGTCTTTCTTGCAGGCCAGATGCTCAGTGGTCTGAGCACAGGCTTTCTTCCTGAGCTCTGAGAAACACTGAGTAGGAGTAATGTCGCTGAATTAGCTGGCTGGAGAGCTGAGCATGCTGACAGTAATTTCCCAAGCCAACAGTAGTTAGGCAGCTGTGGCAGAGGTGTAACAAATTAGACGAGTCTCTCCTCTTTCCTTCCCCCCTCAGGCCCTCTTACAGTAGTTTGCAGTTTGTAGTGAAGACCGGAGCCTTTCACCTTGAGCTTTGTGAGGATGTCTTTGCCCAGAATGTATGGTATCCCACGTGCTTTGTCATCTGGCTGTTTCTCCTGTATGAATTGGACCCTAAGAATCAAGAGATATTCTAGCACAAGGTTCAGTGTTCCCAGAGGAAAGGAAACTAGGAAATGAGACAATAAAACATGTTTCATATGAGCATAAAGAGAGCAAAATCATGTCAGGGACAAGTAGGAGAGGAAATAAAGCAATTGAAACCCAGCCCCTCTCTGATGATTTTAACTAATGTATTATGTTTAAAGCAGTTAATAGTCTGATGTCTGGATCCTCATTCCCTCGGGACAGGCAGCGGGTGGCGAGGGCTGTCTGGGAAGGTGCAGCTCCCAATGTCCCCTAAGGGCAGTAGTGTTGGTGACAGGTATGTAAGCATGAAACTGAGCTGGGACCAGAAATCCCCCTGGAATTCTGTTACTTCAGTTGGACTGCATGGAGTAAAACCTGTGACTGCTGCCTCAGTGTTACAGGGCAAGTCTTCATCTAGAGGCAACAGTTTCTGTCCTATTCCCAGTCTCACAGTCACCCAGGCTTCAGCTCTTCACTTGCACCTTTCTCTTGGGGTCAGACACAGCAGCAGGAAACAAATTTATGGCCTCTGGTCCTAGTGCCAAGGTCCATCCTCCACCTTTTGGGCTTCATCCTTTCTCATTTGTTATTCTTGCTTCAGCTGCTTGCTGCTGCCAGTGAACCACGTGCCAACAGTGACAGATGCAGCATTATATTTCTAAAATGATTTAAAAAAACTACTTTGTTTTGTCCTTCATTAAAGAAAACTTTCTTTGTTGAGGACACAATAAATTCTGATCTGGGGATAAAGAGGGCTTACAAAGGAAGGCAGAAGCTTTAAGTTTCCTGGTGAGTAACATCAAACAGAAGTTAGCCCAGTGCTCTCTATTCCTGCTGTGCCATCACAGGACTAGCTCTCAGTCTCAGTCAGTCCCACGTTACCTTGTTCTCTTGCCTAGACATCAGGTCAACATGTCTTGTCTTGAGCTAGTTTTTGTTGATAGAGGATATTTCCCCCACTCTGAGATGAGCTGTCTTCTCCTTGCTGTGCTCAGCTGTCCCTGCCAGGCCCTCTGCTCTGAGATGGGGACATGCCCTCCTGAAAGCTTCCCTGGGCTATGAGATGGGCTCCAGGAGTCTAAATGTGTGAGTCACCCTGACAGACAGCCACAGATCTAGTACACTGCCAGAAACATCGCCATGAGGGTGGAAACCTGATCACCTCACCCCAGGAACACCAGGACAAAATACTTCGGGGTTTTTTTACTGGTTTTGGTTTGTGTTGTTTTTTCCCCCAAGCAACTTGCAAACACAACTGTTTTACACAGCTGAGATACAGGCAGAACATGTGAGTAAATCTGAAGCAACCACTGGAGTGTTAAGCTCTCTGTTAGGGGCTCTTCCCCATTTTCAGTCAAACCTTCCACCAAACTGGTCCTGTCTTATTCAGTTAAACTTGTAAGAAATCTGACCATAAGTTTCATCTCCCTAGGACAGAACCGCGAACTGCGAACATACAGCTGAACTGACCTCCTGAATAGAATCGCAGGATAACCCTTCATTGGAAAGGGTGACTTTGCTTGCTCTTTTCTATTCATTTATTTTTACAAGGCAAGCACAAGTGTTCGTGCAAGTGAGGCTGACTTGCAGATGAAAATTAATGAGTGAAATTACTGCATTAATGAAGAAAATGCCACTAGCAAGTTTTGAAAAGTACTTTAATCATAATTAATAGGACAAAATTAAAACTGAACTTTAACTTTTCTCTGGTCTTTTAATTAATAATTAAGTTTAATATCATTTGTGGCACATCTTTGCATGTTCTGAAGTACCTGTGGCAGGGCAGTCAGGAGAGCATAGTGGATTTAGAAACTTCTATGATGACACATTCATAAACTTTAGGCTAAGGGGACCTTAGCCTTGTGCCATCCTGTATAAATAACCAGTCCTATAACATCTGACATGTAACATAAGGGCTGAGATGTGGCATGGCACAGAGCATTCAGGTGCAGCATGTTGCTACATGAGGTGTGGTGAAGTCTGATGTGGTGGATGCTACAGCTGCTTCACGAGCTGTTTCTTCTACTGTTCAGCCAATCTGGTGTTGAAAATGCAAGCTCTTTCTCCTAAGTTTCATTTAACATCCCTTTAGAGGTGCCCTGGAGTCACCCTCGGCTCCCAGCTTGTCCTTTCCATAAGGATCAGCCCTGTACTGGCTGTTGCTTGGCACAGAGCATCTCAAACATGGGTTAGGGAGTTGGCCAGCTAGCAGGGGATGATTCTGAAATTGCAGAACTTGTAGAGGTCTTTGCTCTCCTGGCCATGCTGACTTGAAAATCTTCCATGGGAACCTGACTGAGAGGAAGCAAATATCTTTTTAAGAAAAGATAAACAAGCTTCATTAATGTTTGCAGTGTTTCTGTATTCTTTGAATGGTCTACGAAAGTGCAGAAAACTGTAAGGAACTATTACAGGTTGGTAGAAAGTGAGCTTTGAGTCTACAAATGCAAATACTCATCCCGAGAATGGCAATTGTATTATCTACTCAGAGAGTAAACAACTACTGAGTGACATGTCAAATCTAAACCGTGCACCAAAGATTTGAATTACAAATCTCAAACACTTGCAATGCAGTGTTCATAAACAAGCTACAGATCAGGAATTAGTCACCAAAACCATTGTGACTAATTTTAAATAACAAGTTAGATATGGGGGGGAGAAAAATCTGCTCAGAGATCATTTGCAAGATGAAGAAAATAGCCTAGAAATTATTCATCAAGCTTATCAAGCTTTATTCTTGAGTAATGTTGTGTCATCACTAGCAGGTGGTGGGAGAAATGGCACAACATACAGTAATTAGCAATAACCATGTGTCTTTTTGATACTAGTTTATCTCTGTGGTATCCAGATGTTTTTTAAAATGAAATCAAGACAAAATACAACTTCCTGGATCAGAATTTGCTTTCTAGTTAATAAGTTAATTCAAAGCTCATTATTGTTTCCAAAAAATATTCTAGATTAATAAGAAATAGTATTAAGTGCTGGAATTGTTCCAGCTGTATCGTTGGATTGCTTTTTTGGATCAATGTTGCACGCAAGCATCGCCACAGGTATGTATTACAATGCCACCTTACAATCATAGAATCATAGAACGGCCTGGGCTGGAAGGGACCTTAGAGATCATTTTAATCCAACCTCCCTGTTGTGGGCAGGGACGCAACCTCTCGACTAGATCAGGCAACACATGAGAACCAAATGGGAATCGAACCCATGACCTTTGATGTTTCAAGCACCACGCTCAACCCACTGAGGTAAACCGGCCCTCAAAAAAATATTTTTAAATGCTGCTGTTTAGTTTATAATGAAATAGATGTTGAAAACATACACTGGAGAATGCGGGCATCGATCCCGCTACCTCTCGCATGCTAAGCGAGCGCTCTACCATTTGAGCTAATTCCCCACCTTGCTTGCATGCAGAAATGCTTCTGCTTGGTGCAGGTGCTCACGGCGTAACCTTGTGAAACTTTAACTGCTGACCCTCGAAAGTTTCCCAGGGCTTACAGTGAAGTAGACATTTGGCATGACCTGTGATAGGAAGCACTATTTGCTTTGTTTCGAAGGATGCTTAAATAGCTGACTTCCCAGGAAGGAGCTGAGTAGCCCAGTATCGAACTGGAACTTCCTCAGATGGGCCCAACCCTCACTTGAAGTAATGCTCATTCATGAGGTGTGATTGCTGGGTCGCAGTTCTCATCTGTATGTCTGTAGCTTTTGCTAATACAATTTTGCTTTCAAGTAGTATTCAGTTCCAGCAAGCATCTCTTCAAGTTGCATCCAAATCTCTTGACCTGGCATGTCTGGGCATCTTTTGCAGAAGTGTTCTATCACCTAGGAAATCTCAAAATAATTTCTTCTTTCCATTTTTGACACTATTGCAAGACCATAATCTTACCTGTATACATCAGTAGTGCTATTTGTGGACAACTGCAGTGTGAATGTGCAGAATTTGCAGAATTTAGACACTGTTCTAGATGAAGAACAGTGGGTTTCATATATCTCTAAGTTTAGACACCTGCTAAACTTAGAGTAGTTGTCTACACACCTGTAGCCAGGAGAGAGGGGACAGCTCCAGATCCATCATATCCCAAGTGTCTGAATTGCAGCTGCTTGATTAGACTCTGATAATTATTGGACACTTGAAGCTAGGTGAGATGAATTTCATCCTGGATTTCCAGGTGACCACAGTTGGTGACTAGTTGGTATCTAAGCATAGGTGTTAAATAACCTGTCTCTGCGTTAATACACTACAGTAGTGAACTTTGAGTTTATATCAGTACTTAATTATTTTCTTTGGGGGGACAAAGGGATGGGGACAGAAATCCTGTGTTATCTGGTGTTTTCTGTTACTCTGTGCCAGTCAACAAAGGTGAAGAAATTTGCTGTTAGGAAATTCAGGTGTCTGCCACAAAGTGCTTGTTACTGGGAGGCGAATCCCGTCTTGGTGCAGCCTGGCAGTATCGTGTCTATTCTACCATCGGCAGTCAGGAAACACTGGGAAGCACCCTACATAGACAGGACTCTTCAAACATTGTCCTTGAAAGCAGACTGCTTGTTAGAGTCTGTCTTGAGAGTCAGAGCTCTGTATTTCCAGTGACTCCATGCGCTTATTTCAATGATTGTCAGCTTAGCTAGTCAGGAAATCCTCAAGACTGAAGTGGGCTCCTGGTATGAAAAAAGCTTCTGAATTTGCTGTTGGAAGATTGTCGTCAGGTAGAACAAGTATTTCAGAAGGATACTCATATCCATTTCCCATTACTGAGTATATTTGACTCTCAATCCTCCTTTCGTGCACCAAGTAATTTCAGCTGGCCATGTGGGGCACAGTGCCTGTCGCGGAGGAGTGTGCACTGAGGGGCATTGGTTTGGTTACTGGTGTTGACCTCCTGGTCTGTGCTGTGGTCAGCCTGGGTGTGCAGCACCCAGCTGTACTACCCGAGGTAGCTGATTCATTGGAGTAAAATCAGAATAGCAGTATATACAAAAATAGTATGCAGGTAGTTATAATGCAGATGTATATGGAGGTTGATGCTGTGGGCATATTCTTCTGGACTAGGGCCATTGATAAAAAGACAAAACCTGTTTTCAAAAATGCAGTTACATTTGGGGTAAGTGTTTAAAAATAGTTTAGCAAGACAAAAATACCTTTTGTATTTGAATAGTTACAAAAGAAATCCAGGTTGCAATGTGCTTAGATTGTGTGAGCTGTGAAAGTTTGCATCCTTACTCAGGGAAGGAAGAAGTTATCCCTATAAGACGATACCTTTGGGCACAGGGTCACTCTGTTGCCATTGCTCAGTTCAGAGAGGAAGGAGAGGAACCTGTGCTGAAAGATGTGGTTTCGCAGCCCTTGGGGATTACGCTACTGCCTTGAGCTCCCAGAAAAGAGATCAAATAAGGAATGCGTGCCCTTTTCCAAATGAACTCAATAAGGCTTGTTCACAGGAATTCAGACCTTTGGTGAATAACTTGCTCCTGGGCAGAACAAGAACAAAGTAAAAATAATTTGTGGAAGGTGTCCTCCCTGGGATGCAGGCGAGGGAGCAAGTTACCTCTCTGGAAAGAACCGCTGCTGTAGCGAAGGAGGTTGTACTCTCTGGCATTTAACAGAGTGAGCAAATGCGGCTCACAAAACACGTCAGTGGGCAGGGTGAAAAATGCCTCTATCAGGCTGAACTGTGGTTGTGTGGATCTGTTTAATCCAGCTCATGTTTCTATTTCTGGTAGTTTTGATGCAAGAAATGTCTCAGCCTCTAGCAGAAGCCTGAGTGAATGTGTTGAAACTAAACCTTAGGCAAGATAGAGGGGCTAGAGACAGGAAACCAGGGAGGAGTAAATGACAAGAGCTTCTTTCTTAGAAAGTGCAAGGGTGAGGGAAATCGCCATATCTCTGGACTTAAATTTTGAAAGCCACAACTTTCATGTCCTGCTGAAGTTTTTTCAGTAGCTGTTACTTTCAGCTGAGCTGTCAGTCAAGGGTGCGTCTTTGGAAATATTAATACAAGTTAAAATAGATATTGCACAAGTCTCTGTAAAACATCTGCCTTATTTTTACATAATGAATTAACAAAGATGAGCTTGAAAGAAATGTAATAAATTATTCAGAAAGCTCTTATGCTTTTGAAATGCTAACAAGTCAAATCCTTTGAGACTGCTTGATCAGATTATGGTGTATCATACAGTAAATCTAATTGGTTATATCCAGTCCTGAATTATGAGATTTACTAGTTTGGCCAAAATAATTCTAAGCAGGGCGTATAACAACAACGCTGTGTATAGCTGAAATAGTGCCAAATGATTTTAATTAAAATATATTTGATTTTGCAAACTCTACAGTTTTGGAGCTGGGAAGCATTTGTCCTTTTACTAGACCCTCTGCTCATCAGCAGTGCTTGTGGCTTCCTTCTCACTTTTTCTAGGGTGTCCAGCTTGAGACTAAGTGCCCCTGTTTATTGAGTAGGTGTCTGGATTTTCTAAGAACCAGGCTTCTTTTAAGGCAAATGTACAACCACAATAAAGACTAGAAATTCAAATAAGAGTTTGAATTTGTTTAATTTGATTGCTGCTGACCTAAACATTAGCATGATATATACACTAAAGCAGTTGGCTTCAGGACCAGACACATTGTGTGGGAGAGAAATAAGGTTGCTGTAGGACCCACACCTTAGCACCTTCCAGGTGTGTTGGTTAGGACAGAGCCTGCAATTCACTCACATTTAGGTCTGTGAATCACATTCTTTGTTATGATCTAAACTGGAGAACTATTTAGGTGCATGTCTATGTACTTCACTGAATAAAGTAGACTTTACTGAATTAAAACCAGTGAAAGAAGCAGTGGAAGTCCTTCTCTGCAATACAGAGGCTCTATCCTCTCTCTTCAGCAACAGTTTTAGGGTGCAGCTTCTAGCTGAAGTCCCTCACAAAGAAGAGGGCAATGGGCAATGCCTCGTGCTGACTGGGAGGTACACATATCCTTTGAATAGCCATGGTCACTGTGGGTTTTACGTGGGGCTCGCAACAGAATTAATTTTTCCTGGCTCAGAAGGAATATGTAAGATGTGGTGATTCTTTCCAGAGCTGTTCAGTTGCCCAACAGAACTTCCTTCAAAGGCTTTAGTTCTGTGTATGGGCTTGAGCTCCTGTGGCCTGGCAGAGGGATCCCTGGCACTGCTCAGCACTTGGCTCTTTCTCACTTAATGCTTCCTTGCTTCCCATCTCTTCCAAACCTTCAGGACAGGCTGATGAGAGAGCACCTGGGTCTTAGATGGGGCACAGATGCTGGATGTGTGACCCTGCGCTGGCTCCCTGTCCCTACTGTGAGCGCAGCAGTGGGTGGGGAGGTGAGGTCCTGCTGTGCGGACCTGCGCAGGGCTGTCAGAGTTGGGCGTGGGGTGCTCAGCACATCCACCATCTGACAGGATATTTATTACCTCTCGCCCTCTGAGACTCAGCATCTCTGGGAGAAGCTTCAATTATCACTCTCCCTTCTAAAGCAAATAGCAAAGAACACTGCTTAAGAGCCTCTTCTATGCTTTTGAAGACTCCTGATGGATTCCTCTTGCTATCTCCATATGAAGAAATAATAAGGCTTGAACAGTGAAACATTCCCTTTTGGAAATGTGTTTTCCAGTGCTTGACATGTGCTGATTGATAATACATTTGCTGAGTGAACAAATTCTTTGCCAGTCTTAGCTATTCCAATGCCAAATGCATTAGTTATTCAGGACCATTGACACTGACCAGTGCTCTTATCTCATTGTCTGGTGAAGGGAAAGAATGAATCAATCAATCGCAGTTGTGGATGGTAATTGTTCAGGCTCGGAGCACAAAAGCTGGGGAGAAGTTGCTGTCCTTTGCCCAGGCTGGCTGCAAGGGGACAGAGATCAAGGCTTTTTTTGTGTCTTGGTACCAGAGAGAGGGGAAAACACTAACAACAACGACATCCAGAAATGCTGCTTTCGTCCTTTACCCTTTGTCCAGACCCTTCAGGTAAATGGTGGTGTGCCAGTATGTTTGGGCAGCAAATCACATTGCTTTGTTCAGCTGCAGAATGTGAGAAGTTAGGATTAAAAACTGAAGCACAGAAGAGCCCTTGGATGTTCATGAGGCTTTATATTTAAATGAGTATTTGGTGCTGAATTCCCAACTCCTTGAAAAGTTCTGGTATGAGGAACATGATATTGGGAGAAGATGGGATTCCTACGCAGAACCAGCTCTCCACCAGTGATGCCTGTTTCTGAGGGGAGATGGGACAGTCATTGTTGTGGTTTGAACCCACCTAGCTACCAAAAAGCCCCATCAGACACAAATTCAGCACAATCATATAAACAGCAACCTTCTCTAGCTGTGATGCCTGTGCCAACTTTGACAAGAACAAGAGATCTTGGCTGTCCTCCTGCTTCCAGTGACCAACCCTCAGCTGTTGATGGAAGAGGGTCACTCCTTCCGGACGCTGTTTCTGAGCTCCTGCTGTGGTGGTTTTGCCTGAAGTTAAAGGCTTGGGTCTGGTGCAAACCAAGAGCAGTAAATGCTGCTGTACTGCTCTGCATTTGGTGTGATAAGAGCATCTTGGCCTTGAATAAGGCAGGTGATAGGGCAGTGCACAAGAAGGAGAGGTGTTAGAAACCAAAAGCAATTCATATGGCACGCCTCAAGCCCCAGGGAAGTGACTCTGCAAAGACAGCACTGGGCACCATGAAGAACCAACAGCATGAGTGTAAACAGAATAATGTGTAAAGAGACTGCTAGACAGAGGCACAGCCAGTGTGGTTTAAGACAGGCTAGGGTGTTAAAGGCAAATATTGTGATGAGCGTTAATGCAGTACAGGGAGTGCTCTGGTACAGTCTGTGCTTAGGAGCAAATACAGACCCGCAGAGGGGTCTGTGATGCCTCCTGCTATTTTGGAGACAGGGCAGACAAATGACTTGGACAAACAGAGGAGAACAAACCTATTGGTTTGCTGCCCTAAGGTGGGTATGTCCTGAGTATTATGTTCAAAAGCATGATGTAGTCCTTGGAGGTCCCCGCTGTAACTTGAATCCAGCTCTGCTGCCTGGTGCTGTGTGGGTTTGGCTGGCACACTGGGTGAGTATGAAGGGAATGCAGCCTGAACCCTTAATTTTCGCTGCTGATGCCCATGTCAGGGTGAAAGGCTTGTCCTGGGCGCAGCAACGTATTGTATTTCTGGTTGCACCAATGGCCAGACCTGCCACTCAGGACCTCCTGCTGCTGCCTCCATGGCTGTGAATAACCCAAGATGAGGCCCTGGCTCCGACCTTTAAGAGGCTGGTGTTGAATATGTGGACCAGTATGCTGGCCTAAAATGAGCTGGGTTTTTTTAATGAAACAGGGGAGAACTCCGGTATTTGGGCACAGCCAGGTGACACTACAGGGCCTGCACCCATGGGTACCCCAGCAAAGCTAGGCAGGGCTGGTGCTGCAGCTGGATTCTGCAGTTGTCTTCCAGTGTATTTATTCATTTTGCAATTAAGTTTTAAATAAGTGAATGCTTATAAGGATATCTAATGATGCCTAGTAGGAGAGAAAATAAGTTGGGGTATGTTTCAGTAATGTGTTTTAAGTGCTAGCTGAAGAGACAAAGCTGGTCTCCTGCCTTCAGAGCAAGTCACAGTTAAAAGCTGACTATCTGCAGGGAATTGCAAGCAAGTGGGTGAGCACCAGGCAGATGTTTAATCATTTTGTGGATTCTGCCCTTTCCACTTAATTAAAAATCTGCTTGATTGTAAACCTCCACTGGAGAATAAAGCTCCTTCTGCACTTCTGTGGGGGGACGTTTATTGTTTTGCCATGACAAATGCTCAGCCTGTAGAATAATGATTCAGTCAGACAGGGGTGTGATAGACTATGGAAATTTTGACTTACAGTGACTGAATATTATTTTAATACATTAAACTGGCCTAGCAGGGCTGGCTCTGCCCTCACTTCTTCAGGTGGAGATGTTCACCAGGAAGGGGCTGCCCTGCTTTGTCTGTGGAGAAGTCTGTGAAGTGTTTGTATGTTGGGACAAGAGAGCCTTTCTGCAGAGGGTTGGAGTGGATGCAAAACCCTTGAGGTGATGCAGAAGGGTGTTAATAGCTGTTTAATAGTGGAAGATGTCTCCAGCTTTGATAGTTTTTCTCTTCCATAGGTTGTCTTTGGCTGTTTTTAAACCCCTACGGGAGCAATGGGATGGATGGTCTCCTACAAAGACAGACCTGGCAGAGCTGCTGGAGATGAGTAGCGAGGTGACACGGTGTGCCAGGAAGGTGTCCCATGGCCTGACTGTGTGGTGCAGTCACAGGTGGAAGTGAGCAGTGCACAGAGCGGGTGGCACCAGTGACTGCAGCCCAGGGCTTGTGCAGACTGGCTCTCTTGGCCACCCGTTGCTAGCTCTGACATGCACTTGGCTTTACCCATAGCTGTTTCCTTCTGGATAGGAAGCAATAACCGTGCCCATTTCCCAAAATGCTCACTCAAGTCAGTTTGGCAGCCGGAGAAAAGGAATTAAATGCATCAAATCTGCTAGCAGAAGCTCACAAATCCTTAGGCTTTCTCAACCAGTCTCCACAGAGGTATAAAACCCATGGAGAACTGCAGTGGAGAAATTATGTACATATTCCCAGTTTAAAGTTCAAAGCGCCAAGGTCCAATTTGCTGGAAATCATCTGGCCATGACAGAGGTCTTATGTGCTGTTTGCCAAGATCAGCACTGAAAGACAAGACTTATCAGAGCAAAAGAAAAGTAACATCCCTCTGCCTTTTCTATTTTGCTGCCAAAATTACCTTTAGGCCATTTTTAACCTTTTTATTCAACCCTACAGATATCTGTTTTGAGTAGACAAGAGACTTGCTACACACGTTTTAAATAGGAGTGGTAAAGACACAGTTAAATTTTCCTACTCCGCATGATGACACAGAGATGCAGGAAGCCCAGAGCTGCTCAGTACCCCCTGCCCATCTCAGGCACTTGTGCAAGTGGGAATACCTCTAAAGCCATGGGCTTTCCACCCCACGCATGGAGGTGGGAAATACTCTACTGTCCTGCCTGCATGACTACCACGACCACTGCAGCCCCTGTGCTAAGAAGGGACACCTACTTCTACTCCAAAGGAGAACCTCAAGGTGAGGCAAGGAAGAATTTGGAGGCAATATCGAGTTGACCTTTGGACATGGCTGAAGTGCCAGCTGCAGCAGTTCTGAATGCAACTCTCTTAAGAGGTGATTTTGTTTTACAGCCCTGTGTAGTGTGAGAACTAGACATTAGCAGTGATTTGCTGCTGTGTGGGCTGTTAACTACTCAAAATTAACTGCTGCAGATGTCATCAGATCTTGTTTTACAGGTGAAATGAAAAAAAAATATAAAAGCTTCTTTAGGCTCCTGCTGGGCAAAGATGTTGGTACAAATCTTCAGCTAGAGCTTATCAGTGCAACTCCACTGAAATTCATGAGGATTGATTGACTGACCATGCTGGAGGATCTGCACTGTTGACCTTTGCTGAAATCCTGCTAAAGTTACTGGGCACTTCACATGGGGTTTTGCTTTGGGGAAAGAAGACAGTCATTCGAAGGCAGTGAGAGACACCAGTAAGTAGTTTGCCCTAATAAACAATTCCAGACCAGCATTAGCATAAGTCAGGATTAGAGCAGGAGTATGTTGGGGTAAAATATGTGCTGTAGACTGTGCTGGCTGAGGCTCCCAGGGCAGGGTGTAGATCTGCAGGGCTCAGAAGAAGTCCAAGAAATTAAATCCATGTCACCAAACATGACGCAGTAAACTTGCAAGTACATCTCTGCACCCCTCTGCCCCCTTGACATGGGGTGTGCTGAAGACAGAGCTCTGGTTCTGGTTTAGAAGTCTTGATCCTACTTTCCCTAGCCCGTACGACCCCTTCCTCGACCAGGACAGGGTCTCCAATTTGGGTGGCTTACGCTAATTTCATGCTTGTTATCTAAGGCTTCAGTCTTACTCCTTTCTGTTTTCAGACACTTGAATTAACCCTTATTTCTCCAAATGATTACATTAACATTACATCAGACCTAATAGACCCCTAGAAATGCAATGTAGTACAACTTTTTACATGGGCCACTGCTCTAAAATTGTTTTTTCTTTTGTCAGTCTAAAACAATACAAGCTTTTAATTCCATCAGGAGTCTTCTTCCACCTTTGAAAGCTGCTCCTAGACACAGGTTTTTTTTCCACTGCTCAACTGCCTTTAATCAGAAGTGTTAGAGCTTCCTCGATAGAGCTGCTGTGATTTGGGCCAGCAAATGATCTGTTGTCTCATGTCACAGACTCATCTTTATTGCTAGTTGACTGTACACAGGATAACTTACTAGTTAATACTCTTATGTGAGGCACCCATTACTTCCAATTTTTAATATATTGGGACTCTTTTAGCAGCAACTTTATGCTCTAATAAATCCTGTTACATAATGTGCTGAAACTTTTGAACTTAATGTAAATAAAGTTAGAAATTCAACAAATAGCTATGGGCAAAAACACGCAGTCTTGCCGATGTTGGTGTAGTTTCAGGGAGTATTTGAAGAAGGACGCTCGTCTCTGCACTGACACTACTGATGATGAATAGGTGTTCCCAGGATGCTCGATAAACATGTGCCTTGTGCATGGAAATGATTTGGTGTGGGGAAAGCATCCATTAATTCTGTTGCCTCAGTGAACATGTACAAGGAAATAGAAGGCGTGCACCATATGCAGTACAGGCTGTGGCAGCTGCTAGCTGTTGGCTCGTAATCTGTACTCCAATGTGAACAAGACTGCAAAGGCTTGAATTTGGCACATGGGTGATCTGGGAATTATCTGAATAGGAAAAGAGTGTTCACAGGATTTCTTGAAGTTGCAATCATTAGAAATCTGTCTGTAGAAAGATGACAAGATTAGTTTGGTGACTTAAAAATGATGGCGTCCTTGGCAATCTAAAC
This sequence comes from Trogon surrucura, assembly GCA_020746105.1. Lineage (NCBI taxonomy): Eukaryota > Metazoa > Chordata > Aves > Trogoniformes > Trogonidae > Trogon > Trogon surrucura. Next base: position 8,626,584 of record CM036632.1, on the reverse strand, counting down.
TTCATAGAGGAATTATCTTTAGCAGCTGACTAATCCACAAACAGAAGGAAACTCTGGCTTTAGTCACTGGCAAAACATTCGTTTGCCAGGGTCTCTTTCAAACTATGTTGCAATCTTTGATAAGATACCCCATCGCTTCAGTCAGTTTAACTCAAGCACAGAGAGAGCAGATGAAACATTTTGCTTGTTGGTATGACTGGAAGGGCAGGTCTGTAAGATCATGCCTATGGAAAAATTGCTGAACCCGTTGCAATAAGCCACAATATGCATAATTCTTTTGTGGTCTAAACTGAGCAATGTTCAAAGTGGAATTTCCCTCCTTTGTCCTCTGGTATCTGAGATGTAATCATTAGGTCGTTTGAAAGGCAAATGGGAGTTTGATCCTGTAGACTTGAATCCACAACAGTAGATACCACCCTATACAGTAGAAATCCTAGCTGGGTGATTAAGGGGTTACCTTGAATGTGTATGTATATTCCCAAAAATGTCTGGCCTCATCATGGAGTTGTGATTTTTACTCATTTGAAGTGGACTCTGTAAATGGAGGTAGCATTTATCTTCAAAGCCCTGTTATGATTGCTCACGTGTTACTCATTCTGTGCTCTTTGGAAAGGTGTGTTTACAGGAATGAGCTGTTCCATCTTTTATCATGGTTTTTACCGTTTTCCCTTTGAATCCAGTGCCTGTGTCCTCTCTACACATAGAGCCATGGAAGCTGTGTGAATGTGCAGTGTGGGTTTGTCTTCTGCATGTAAATATATATTTTTCCTCGTGTCTACTCATTTCATACATACACACGGAGCTACCATTTTGCTATTCCATGTTCAATTTAATTTTTCCCCAGATTCTGGCAATAATTGATTTGGGACTTTTTTTCTCATTTGTTTCCTTCTTCAGACACAGTAATTTTCCCTTGTCCCAGGATCTATATTATTGATCTTGCGTGGTCCGCTTCACTCTGGCAAATGTTTCTATTTCAATTCCAATTGGATTGACTTTGGTTTGCAGGCCACTTTGAGAGCTGGCAAGCTCCTAAGTGACTCCTGGTGTCTGTGTAATACAGTGAAAAGCAAGATCCAGCTGTAATGATTCTGAAGGGGGCTATTTATTAAGACCACTTGGTGTTCAGAGGTTCTTGTACTACTCTCTGACTTTCTAGCCTTAAGGCAAATTAAATTGTTGACTGTTGTCAGTCTCCTGTAGTTTGTTTTAGCTGGGCTAGGTCCTGGGGACTGTTTGTTACACAAGCTGCCTTGTGTCCTTAGAGCAAGAGCTTAGCCAGAAAATCAGGAAAAATTCCTGATGGTAACTATGTAAAACCATTATGAAATTTCTACATAAGGCCCATTTGTGCCAATACACGGTTTTCTACACAAAATATCTGTCCTTTTCTACTTAAAAAAAAAAAAGGGGGGGGGGGCTACTGCTCTTAGCTGCAGTTGTAGTGATGATGGTGTGGGTGGTCGCTTGCCAGGTCAGACAGCACTTCAGAACAGAAACGAGATCCAGCCGTTCTTGGCACACTAGTGAGAAGAGTCCAGAGGTTTAGATGAGACATTGAGTGGCTGTCACTGTAACTTCTGCTCACAAGCTGCCTTTCTGGGGTTGCACTCACTCCCTTTTAGTTTAACTGGTTGAACGCTCCCCTTACAAACTAGACAAACTGCTTTTCTTTCCCCATCCTGAAGATGTGCAGCTGTGCTAAAGGGAACTGCATCCAATCAACATCATCCCCAAGAAGCTGCAACTAGGGTCCGTTGAACTTGTCTATGTGTTTTTTCAAGGAGAAGCATCAAGATCAAAGTCTGAGAAAACCATTTGATCTTCCAGCAGTAAACAACTACCGAAAGAGAACATGTTATATTTAATTACCCTCCGTTGAGGTACTGGTACACAAACTCTGACAAGCTGGTTGAGTTTCTTTTCTTCTTATTTGAAGCAATGGATAGTTAAAGGAGATGGGCACTGCAAGGAAAGATAAGTGAAGCAGAGAGAAGAGTTGAACCGGTTTCAGTCCTTTAGTCCTCTTTATTTCTTGCTGAAACTAGTAGAATGTAGACGTGGTTGCTTGCTCTCCCATTCTTGTACCCACTGGCTCTTCACAAAAACATCATTCAGAAAGCTCTTGTCAATGAGTCCTTACTCTCAGAAGTTTTCTTTTATATGCATCCTCCCCACAATAAAACTGGCAGATTGTTAAGTCTGAACAGTAGTTCCCAATTTTATAGTTAATTATTAAAAAGACCTTCCTTTGCTTCCCTCTCTTCTCCTACACTCATCAAATACTTGAACAAGATGAAGTGGTGACCTGGTCACCCCAGAGCTGGAGGGGTTCTGTAGGGAAGATAGAGTCAGGCTAGTCTAGTAGAGCATTTGTGTGCTGAACTATCAGTGCATCAATCCCTGACCCTAATGGTATTCTCTGTATGCCGAAGTTCACATCTACTTTTACATTTTAGAGCAGCACCCAGATGTCAAAATTCAGTAGAAAACAGTGGATTTCGTAGTCATTTGTGTGAATTATTGAGTTATTACTGTAATGAGGAGTAATTATCTACATTGCCTTGGAAGGTTGATTCACTGAATAACTGATCAATCTGGAATATTTCCAATAGCCAAGAGCATTGAAAAAAAAATAGGCAAGCGGATAAAGATTCAACAAACAAATGTGCTTATCTTCCTCCTGAGAAGACCTGCTGCGTTTATATCCACCAAATTTCTAGGTTTGACAAATTCTGCCTCAGTGTTTGATATTCTTGAAAAGTAATAGTAGTTGGGCTAAATTACATCCATGGAAAGCTATTTTTCTTCATTGTACCCTCTCCCAAGCTTCCAAGGTATAATTTTTGTCCCAAAACAATGATGCATAGCCATGAAATGACTTTGCCCTTTGTCACTCCAGCATAAGAGAAAATAAACTGAACAGACCTCCTTATTCATTTTAGAGAAGAAACAAAATTAAAAGGCTTCTGTGTATTGTGGTAATGTAATTCCTAATCAATGATAGTGGGCTTAACAGAGATTTATGGTTTTTTAACTTGTAAGATTAATGACTACTTACATTGATGCTGTCAAAATGACAGTATCATGGTCACGTACTTCATGGAACAACCTCCCGCCAGACACGTCCTTAAGGAAATGCAATTATTGCTGGCCATTTTAGAGTGCTTAACTTTTTTTCTTTCTGTAAGTGACAACAGAATGGATTTTGAGTGTAAATTCATCTTCCTAGATGAACTGTTAACCCTTCATGCCTAGCAGCTAGTTTTATTAACTCAATGCCTGGCAAATAAAATCAAGTGGTGCAGAATAACCATCTGGAGACTCTCTGGAGCACTTGGCTGAACAGCCATGTGGAGGATCAGATCTGCAGTGTGACCGTCTGATGTTGGACTTCATAACTGTAGCTGTCACTGACTGCACTTGGCAGCACAACTTTTCCCAATGCATATGTGCACACTCAAGCGTATACATGTATATGGGCATGTACATACATCAAACACAGTGGTAGGTTTCTGCATGTGCACCATACTGCAGGCAGGTAGCTAGCAAATGCAGATGTGAGGGAATATCGGCTCTGGCTGTGGCTATTCCCAGGACAGAGGAGTTATAATGTCTGTTTCTGCATGATTACAAGATTATCTGAGTGCCTGTGCTCCCAAGAACTGGGTGAGGTGCCAGGTCTGGGACAAAGACCAGACTCAGAGCTGCCATCAGTGTCACAGCCCTGATGTTGGGTGGCTGAGATGTCCCACGTTTGCTTGTGGATCTCTGGCCTCGTGCTGGGCTGCAAGAAATGCGAGCACAGTCTCTTCTTGGGACTGAAAACTGATTTTTGATAAAGTGTACATTAAATGTGGTGAAGAGACATGCAGAGGTCTTAGTGGAGGCTTAGAAATCCCAACTGACACCTTAAAGGTTAGCAGGTGATCGAGAGGCATCCAGTGCTAATCCCAGAGCACTTGGTCCTAGATGCTGGTGGGAACCACTGTGCTGTCCTCTGTTTCTGAGCTGGTCTGATCTTCTCATGTTGCTGCTTCTCCTATTGCTGTAACTCCCAAGTGCTTAAACTGCAAGTCCATCACTTTGGTTTTAGACCGTTTATTTTTTTAGGAATGATCAGGTTCATTTCAGCAGGTGTTAAAGTATTTCCAAATAATAATCTGGTAGTGGTTTCAGATAAGCAACAGTAATGTAATGAAAAATAATCCGGATTGTATTTGTCCAGAAGAAGAATTGCTAGCTTGTGTGTGTTACAACACCTGTAGAAGCAATTTAATATCTGTATGTATTTCATCAGCAGTCAGTAAATGAGTTACAGACTTTGCTCCATAGGTAGGTCATCAGAATATTATAGTTTATAGAGAAATCTGCTGAGAAAATGCAGCCAAGGATGTCAGTGATGAGTAACAACACTGGAGTGAGTGCCTTAAAGGTCCTGAGAAGCCAGGAAGCAAAGTCATTGATGATTGAGAGACTTAATTTAGCATAATTTCCTGGATATCTTTCATGTCTAGGATATGTATTTCTCAGAACTGAAATACTTGAGTGTGTGAAGAAAACCATAATGTCCTAAAAGGCTATTATGGAGAGAGAGAACTCAAGGGACATGTTCAAGGTTATTGAAGAAGTCGACGGCAGAGCTGGGACCTGTGGCTGGGGACTTAAATACTCATTGGCACCTTTAAGCTGGTATTCCTTCATAATTTTACATGTAGCAATGCTACAGCAAGTTTGCTCTGGTTACTGACACCTGACAAACTCAATGGAGAAGGTGGCTTTTCTCTATGAGAGTTATTCATGAGGTGGTGTTACAGTGAGGTGAAGAATTGGTTCTTGAAATTGAACAAACTTACGTTGTGCCCAGAAACAGGCTGCTGTGGTGCTTGTTCATTTTTGTTTTGTTGTTGTTTGGGTGTGGGGTTTGGTTTTTTTATTTAAAAAAAATAAAGTGGGAATTGAATACCTGGGCACCTGTTTTTTGATGGTAGATGGTCCCCTAAGGGCAACCGGTCTTCCTTGTTCACCCGCCATTGTTAGCAGTGTCGCCTCTGGCAGGGTGCAGCAGCAGAGCAGGGCTACAGCTCTTATGGGATATGAAATAAAGCCCAGCCACTCCTTTCTTATGTTAACATTTAAAATTGTGTTTGGTTTCTTTGACTTTCCTTAAAAGCATAATGATGCTTTAAGATGGAAAGTAATTGTAGATATTTTTGTGCTTGAATGTTCTGTTTGTTCAAGATTTGCAAGTTTTTTCTCACCTGCGTTCCCCTCAGCTATTTCAATAAGTAGAAACTGCTAGAATGTGTCAATAGCCATCTTGGAAAAGTACACTGTGTCCTGGTCTCCTGGATTTTACAGCCGTGGCTCTCGTTTCACAGTGGGTAGCCTTCTGTCCATTTGTAACTTTTCTTATTGTTTCATATTCATCTTTCACATACACTCAGTGCAAAAATGTGGCATGAAGTTCTTGGTCTCTCCCTGTTAATGGTCTGATGTGCTTTAAGGCTCTGTTCTCTGGACCTGGCTACTTGTTCCAGGGCAGAAGACAGCAACATAACAGGGCCAGTGTGACCTAAATTGCTGACTTGGATGTTGGTATGTGTTTCTTGGAGATATGCAAATTTGTCGTTCTTGAATCTTTAAACCGTTGGGGAAAAAAAAAAAAAAAAAAAAAAAAATTTTCTTCTACAATTAGTCTATGAACTCAGGTGTGTTTGCCACAGGAACTTATCCCAAGTAACCAGCAGAGTGCTAGAGCATTTGGTATTGATGGAGCCACGTCCAATGCGGCACAGCGTTATCAGACAACACTGGCCTTAGCACAGCTGTCCCCACGCTCAGGGCACGTGTTGTGGTTTCCTGATGAAGGGCAAGATCTCCTGGAAATCATGCATTGCTTTTAAAGTGGCTGTCTGATGTCGGATCATCTATTTGCAGTAATCCTTACAGCAGGTTTCTGCACCAGTGCAGTTCTCAAAGAGAAGTATAAAAAAATCAAGGCCGTGCTCATGGGGAGTATCCCCACAGTCCTGGAGCGTGGCTGTCTATCCTAACCCCGGGTCTTGAAGCAAATCTCTTTACCTGCTGAGAGTCCAGCCCGGCCAGCAAAACCTTAATGGCATGCCCAGTTTGTTGTAACCTGTATTTGCAAAGCATTAGCGTGCCTGCAGATAGTGGTGTGTCCTTGGACCCTGCACTAACTCAGCTTTCAGTTCCTGCTTGTTTACTTATGTGAAGGAGAGGTTGGTTTTAGGAATTGTGAAATTGAGATGTCTTGGTGAGGACAACGTGATTTAAAAGGCTGATCCAGGTGAGCTGCTTCCAACATATCATTCTGATGCATAGTTATTCTGATCCTCCGTTGTTTAACTGGGAGCTCAGTGGACACGAGCAGCTCAAATTTCTGAGCCTCTGTGTTTGAATAGTGTCAAAAACTTCATCAGTGAGCATCACATAGCTAGTGGGAATGTGCTACTGCTGACTGAGGACATGAAGTTTTGCAGATGCAGAAAAAGCTTCGCTGGGAGGTGAGGTCGGGGTGGTGACACATAACTGGCAAGAGACTGGTTTGCGAACCCACAGCAACATTCATTTCTCCACCTGCTTTCTCCAGAATGCAAGAGCTGTGTTTGAGACTGACAAACTCTCACAGCTCATGAGATTCATTTTGAGTCAGGTTTGCTACAAAAGGCTGGTGTGGCTCCAAGTAAGGGTGGCAGCTGCTCATGGGAGCTCTGGATGTACAAATCTGCTCTTAAGGACAAGGTCAGAATATCTTCTGTAAGAATTCAAAAGCTGGATTTTCCATAATCTAATACTTATTGCCACAAGCTATTGATTACCAGGAAACGGGCCTGTGTTCCTCTTTATGAGCCACTGGTGCATTAGAGAAGTGGGTGGGGAGGGATGTGCTGCGGTCCCAGTCTGGCTGTGGGGAGGCGCATGGCTCGTGACCCAAGGAGGAATGATGGCCATGAAGGCAGAAGGAATACGTGGTGAAAACTAGCCCCACACTGAGCTTTGCCTGTTAAACAAACAGACGTAGGAAATTATGGCAAAGTCTTTTAACTCAGAACATATTAGATTGTTTTCCAGAAAATCACTAGAAAATATGCAGGATGTAGATCTTAAATGCTCAGTCTCTTGTGAGCATGCGAAGATGAGTTTTGCTGAATCCATTTACTAGTTAATACTTTCAGTTCCTGGAACAAGGAAAGCTTTTAATGCCCAATGTCAGACATTGTAAATGCTAGAAGTGAAGCAGGAAAACTGCTTTTATTTTTTTCCAACTTCAACTTGCAAGTTCATCTTTGGAAAGGAGTTATTCACCTGAATGTATTCAACATAGAAAAGGAGAAAGATCTTTCCTTAGTGACAATTCAACAGACCCCTGGTTCCCTTGCAAGCATGGAAACATAGATGTTAGCAGAAATTGAAATATCGATGTAACACGGCACCCTTTCATATGGAATGTGTAGGGTAGTGTCTCTTTTTTTTTTTTCCTACAAGGTCATGTATCAATGCCTGTTGTTCTAATGGCTGCTATGAAATCAAAGCTGTGGTTGTCTCCTTGCTGTGCTGGTGCCCTGCAGCAGCACTTGGATGGGCACTGCACCTTTGTCCTTGAGGATCCTGTGAAAGGAGCACCCAGAGACTCAGAGCAGGACCGGACCCTGTAGGTTATGGGGGCACTTGTGCCGATTCTGAAAAGAGGAGGATTTTGGCAGTCTGGTGCACAAACAGAAAAAGAGCTGGTCTGTTAGGGCAGGAGCATGGGTTTCAGCAGCTTATAAACTCGAGGAGAGTAATCTATAAAGGACAGATAGGGGAGACAATCCATTATATGAAGCTTTTATATACAGTTTGGCATGAAAGAAGTATTAAAATTCTCTAGCTGCCCTCAGTCTAGCCATTATATGTGACCCATTTCTTAGAGGTACCCAAGCATGAATGAGGCCGAAGAAGCAATTTCCCTTTGCAGTTAGGTTTATGAATGTTTTCAGTAGAGCACATTCACCCCCAGAGTCAGAAGCAAATCTTTGAGTCAGCAGTTCAGGTCTGAACCTGAAAGGAGGGAATCTTGCCCCGTTTTGTGTTTGGGTTTGTTTTTTCTTGATGGACCCTCAGCACATGGCACAGATGAAACCTACTGATATTCCTGAGTCTAAGACTTGCTTGGGGGTGAAATGACAAGAGTCTTCAATTTGCAGTGCGATCTGAAAGCAAATGTACCTTATGCAGGTTTGACTTTGTGGCGAGTGTTTCTTTGCAGTGCTTTGCTGAGCGGTACTCACCTGCCCAGGGCAACAAACTGCCCTGCACGACTGGGCTCAGCTGGTGAGGGAGCCCAGAGAAGATCTGGGAAGGGGAGCTGGTCTCAAAAATGTGGAGCTGCTTCAACTACAGCCCCAGCCAGCTCTCCTGGAGTTTAGCCACAGCTCTCATGGGAGAGAGCCTGGTGATTTCTTAGTGTTCATAAACCTTATCCTAGGTCTGTGCAGGTGGGTCCTGCATTGGTGAAGGAGGGTGCAGTGGGGGTGCTGGTGGGCAGCTTCTTCCACCACCTGGGGCTTTCTCTCCCTCATATAAATCAAATACCTCTTAAGTGGACAAGGCTAGGGATGACTCACTGCAGAGAAAAGTAGCTTGTCCTCATACTTCTCCCTGAGACTTTGACAGGGAAAAGATAATGACAAACTTAGCTGTTAAATAAATAAATAAAACTTCCACCACCCCCCCCCCAAAAAAAAATCACAAAAAAGGTGAGGGAGAATGAGCCTGCTTGATATTTCTCCTTTGCTGCTTTCTGGAGTTCAGGAGGTTAACTAGTGCAGAGAGGCCTGAGTGGAGAATAGTTTGGTTTTGTTTAATGTACATTAGCAGCACTGATTAAACATCATCTCTGCCATTGCCTTTACCTGCTAGTTTGTGGCCAAATCCGTGCTTGGTGGGTACCCTGCAGCGTGTCAGCTTGATGCAATGCAGCGATTGTACCATTTGTCAGGCATGGGGTGGTTACCACACAAGTGCTAGCTTCTCTCTCTGTATGAAGTGATGCAGTCAGTGTCTGTGATTATACAGAGCCTTAAAATGAACGTGGTGGCGTCACGGAGTCAAGGCACACTCGGATATGCCTTTTTGCTACATTAGTCTCCAAAACTGCTGCCCCTTCACGAGGTTTCTTCAGGCCTGGAGAAAAACAAAGCCTCTTCTGGCACGTATCTTGCTGGCTGTCACTTCAGGGAGACTTATGAGTGTTTGAACCCAACATTTTACTTTTGGCATGTGTTCCAGTTCAGATCATTTCTCTTTTCTATGGTTAATAGAGGAGAGTTTTACGCTAATTTCCTCCTTTTTGGCTGGATGCTGGAGCTGCTTCCTTTAGCGGCTTCTCATGGAAACCACTTCTGTAGCCCCCTACTACCAAAATTTTGCCACGCAAACCCAATACAACAAGAAGGCAGCATAGTCTTTCATGGTGCTTTTCTGCCACTTGCTCTGGCCCTGACTAGAAAAGATTGTCCCGCTCTGGTTGAGGCAGGTTATGGGGCAGCCCCTGAAGGAGAGCTCCTTCTGTGTGGTCTGCATCATCCTGGGTCTCTGAGGGGATCTGGCAGGACCTCTCCGAGCTGCTGATCCAGAGCAACACTGGCCTTTCTGCTGCTTTGGACTACGGTTGAACTCAAGGATATGTCTTTTCCAACATAAATGATTCTCTGTTGGCTTCATTCTTGCCTTTGTACCTGCTGGATTACTCCCTCCAGAGACCCACTGATGCCTAGGAGATTTAGATTTCTTTTACTTATGCTATTGTACTCTTGCATTAGGTGACAGCTTAGCAAAATGGCCACTATCTTCTGCTCATGGATTCCCTACACTGTTTCTCTGTTTTCCCCACTTTGATAATTCCTGGTAGTTTTAATTAAACTGCAGATTTCATCCTTTCCCTATTCATTCTCCTCTGAATCACTGGTGCAATTGCTCACGCAGAGCATGGTGGGTTTGCATGTCAAGCAAGTCTCTTCCTCAGCTTGTCTGCAGATGTGTATCCTTATCTTCACCCCGTGGGCACTGCTACTCTCTCAGCGCTTGCAGGTGCAAGCACAACGTGCCACTCTCCTCCTTGGTGTACGCTGGCCTCAGCTGTGAGTGGTGAATTCAGCTGTAAGCCTTCCCGTGTGCCTGCTGAGCTGTAGTGCTGTTGAGTGCTGCAGTTTGCACCTACGCACTCCTGGAAAAGGTCACACCAGTGCAATATTGGCTTAAACGAAAATTGGTTTATTATGCACGTGGCTCTTCCTGCAGGCAGCTGATTAAACAGCCAGCTGTGGCCAGATGTCTGCTGGAGATCCTCCAGGATGCAGGCAGTTTTAAAAGTGGTTTGGATCACTCGTAGTGGAGCCTGTCTGTCGGCTCTGTTGGACTCGTGATACTTTACTGCAGTCAGGCACAGCACTTCCTGCAGCGTATGTGGGGCTGCTTGTCATTCAAGCTGCTTGTCACTCATGTGGAACATTGGAAGGGGAAAAACCACCTCTGGTGCTGGGTGCTCTGGGGCTCATTTCAAACCCTTCTATCTGTTGGGTTATGTCAGGGACAAAAACTATGAGAAGTACCTTGGTTCTCTTTACTTACTCTGTACTCTTCTAACCGGAGTTAGCTGTGATTTACAAAGCAGCTTTCAGCTGTGTGTTCCCCATGGGGCCATGGCACGTGGCACTCCTCTGCTGTGCTTTGGGGACTTCCAGCGGCTGAGATGAATTTTTCTTGGCCGATTTGGATGAGTGGCTGATGGGGAGCTGTCTTCATAACAGACATTTCTATGTTGTCAGGTGAAGCCCATCTGCAAGGCAGATCTGCAGGGACAGTGAGGGGATCAGGCATTTCTGTGGCTGTGCTGTGACACTGTGAGCGTGGGAGCCACTGATGTTTTAAGCCACCAGAAGCTGATCCAACCTGTGACATGAACCCTTGGCTGCTTTTTTTTTGGGCTGTGAAGGTCATTGTTCATCTGCAGTGCTGTGCCTATACCTGGGGGTCACTGCCCCACAAGGAGTTGTGGGCTCCAGCAGCAGGACTTGTCCCGGGGTCTCTCTCCTTGCCACAGTGAGGACAGAATCATAGGGTGCCTCTCTCTGTCTGTGTTGTTTTACTGTATTTTCCATGACCCATTTCCAAGTGTAACCTGGAGCTGGCAGACCTCTGGAGCACTAGGCTGCCTGCACTGATGTCCCTGCAAGCTCCTCAGGCCAGAAGCTGTTTCATTGTGCTGCTGTACAGCACCAGCCAACACGAGGCGCTGCGCTCAGCTGAAGGTCTTTGATATGCTGTGTTACAGCAAACTGATCTTCTGACTATATTGTTCAATATTAGACTTTCGCCCACAGTTCATCTTGTCCTTTTAGTCTGCTCAAAGAAGGTGCTGAGTGAGAAATAGTTGGTGCGTGGGGTTTCTAGCCTGTTGGTAAACCAGGGAAACAAGGGCCTTTAACATTTTTTTGAAACAATTCAATTGTAATAAATATTTATGTGTCTTTGGTACACTGTAGCAAGCTAATAGTAAATTCATTTGTGATGCCTGTTTATTACAAAAGGCTGGAGCCTTTCAACCCCCTTGTTGTGTCTGGTAACTTCTGGCAATTAATTGCATGCTGTCAGAAAGGCAGCCCCAGCCTGCTAATAGTGGGATTATTATTTAACAGTTCAAGACTGCATGGAGTTGCTTTTCATTCTGCTCTGCTTGGTAGGCTTAAAGAGGTTTTTAAAGAACTGAACAGCTGAGGCAGGAGTCAGTGTGAGTTCAATGGGGAGACCATTTGCAGTGGTCCCCTGCCTGTGGCATCCTCAGCGAGTGCTGCTGCATTAATTGTGGCTGCGCACGGGAATCGCTTTGAACAGCAGCTGGTGGCTCTCCTGGCTCTGGTGCAGGTCATCTCCCTCGAAGCAGCCCCAGTGGGAGGAACTCACTTGGGGGACACCTCTGCTGTCCTTTGAGCTCAGTCAGGGACCTGCCAAGGAGGTACAGGGGACCAGTGCAGGTTAGGGATGTGGGACTGCCAGTTCTGATGTTGCATGGTCCCAGCCCATCCTGCTCCGTGAAACCACCGAGCTCCATATAAAGCCACTGGGGAGATTTGGGCTGCTGGAAAGGCTTTTGCAGAGCCTCCCTGCTTTGGTAGTTAGAGATTGCCTTCTAACTTCCAGGGCAAATTTACCTGAGAAAAGTTCATAAGCACTTATTCTTGTTCCAGCTCTGTTTATCAAGTTCTCTAACTGCTACGATTTATCCTTTATATATTTATATTTTTTTTATATATATACACACATGCATATGGCACGAGTTCTTGTAAAATGTAATCAGTACTATGCTGTATCTTAGAAATATCTGATTAAATCCTGGAATTTTTCTCAGCTGGTTTCTGCTGGTGACTCATCATCATTCATGCCCAGCTAGCACAACTGGGTTCTTGGTTGTTTCTTGCTACTCAGGTTTTATAGAAAATACATTGTTACAGGCAGACAAGTGGAGAGCCTTGTGCTTACTACTATTGAATTCATGCCATTTTTATAATTTGAATCTTCAGGGTCACCTGGTTCTTACATGAAATACCTTTCCTTCAGTCCCCTGCTGACAATACAGTGTCTCTCTTAATAATGTGTACACTTCATCAGTACTTCTCATGCCATGGCTGTTAATGAAAGTACCGAGACAGGTAGATCCCAGGCTCCCTCCGTAAGGGACAACTCTGACAAACTCCCATCAAATCTGACATCGCCCTTTCATCAGTGCCCCTTTCCCCTGACTTGTGTCTCTCTGTTCCCAAGCCTTTCACAGCAGAGATCTGACAAGTGGGTCAGGCATTGCCTGGATCATCTTCTTATATATATTTAACCCTACATTTCTTGATCTCTAAGACAGTGGACTTTTCTGATCAGTTCATTCTCTACTCCACTCTTTGCTTGGTTTCAATAATTTTTTAATGTTCTTTTAATGGTCTGTTACTTCTCCAGAGTAGCTAGGAGCTTGATCCCACAAAGTTTTACATTTGAGAAGGGTATGAATTCTACATAATGTTATCATCTTTCATTTGAAGAAAAGTTGGGCTTTTTCCACATGCAGTCCCGTGAGGTCCTGAATCCACTTTTTATCTCTAGTATTTTGTATTTTCTCATCATAGTTCGTTTCTCTTTTTTGTACTTTCTATGTCTGGCAACAGGTCTAATACATTAATCATGTTCCCATATTAAATGATACACAAATCTGTAATTGCAGTGTTTCATGGGCGATCCTTATCTCTGTAGCAGACTGCAATACCCTGCAGGAACATATGAAATCCCAAACGTTTGGGATTACCAGTTTATGGAGCAGAGGCTCTGGATGTCCGTCTCAAAATTGGAGGACTTGCAGAGACAGAAGGAAACCAGCCTGTAAAACACGCGGATGCTGTGCACACACAGGGAGTGGACCCGGAGAATTTCCTTGTTAATGCCTCATTTTATTCTGCAATTTGAATCAAACTGCCATTTCTCCCTTTTGCCCCGTCTCCTGTGACTGAACACAGCCCACCTGCAGGGAAGCTTATGCCATTAATTGCCACTGACCGACGGTGGGGTTAGGGTTATGTGTTTTGCTCTCCTGGGCCTGACTGTCTCACCGTCTCGTCTCCTGCTGTGACCGAGGTTCACCAGCCCAATCTCTTGGCGTTGGGCTGCTTTGGACAGGTGTCAACAGCTTCAGGTCCAACTTTCCATTGGTATTAGGAACGAGAGTTCATTGATTTTAGTGGCTAAACTTAACTTTCAGCAGCTAGGACTGTGGTTCAACATGAAAAATGGGGCTAGTAATATTTATACATCTTATATTTCAGATTTTTTTTCATCAAATGTATGAACACCCATAATCCAAGGTTATGTTTTACTGAGTAATGGTTGCCACAGGCTGGAAGCCCTATTTGTAGTATATAAGTACCTGTAAAACAAAAGTATATCATAAGAATCTATAAATCAAATAATAGCGCCAAACACAGTAGTAAGTTATGCACCATCTCATAATTTATTATAATACAAACAAGTTTGTCAAACACAATATATTGCCTACTTAGGAAAATATCCATATTCACAATTTAAATAGGTGATAGGTTCCATAATTCTATACTTCAGCAACTCATCTAAAAATATTTTGTTCCCAGCTGTGGTCTTCAAGGACATATACCTATAAGTAATTGTAAAACTGTCCATTCACAGCTTTTTTTTCTAATTGTAGATATTTGAAATACAGAGTACAAAAGACCACCTCCACAACCAAGATGGTTTTGTCTCCACGATACTTTTTCCCTAAATGATGACACTGTATGTGCTTGGTTAAGTTTTTACTATTGGAAAATTAGGAGGTACGAATAATACATCAAGACATTGGCTAGTTAGCAACTGTCATTGCAAGATGCTTCACACAACCAAAAATAAGGCAAGTATTATCAACAGCAGCTCCCATATGGCAGGCTAAAAAATCAAGGCTTTATTATCCAAACTGGACTCTAAGAAGGCTTCAAATGTCTGCTAACAAGATAACGGCTTGATCCAAAGCCCCTCTCCTAAATGGATGGGGATTGGAAAAACCAACCCCAAAACCCACGGGGAACCTTCCCTTTGAGTTCAAGGGGCTTTGGAAGTGAGCTCTTAAAGCCCTAAATTATCAGAAATGTCCAATCCACTGCACGTGAAAATTACACCTTGTCATTTCTATAAATGATATGGAAAAGGACGGCAATTTTTTTTTTTCAAATTAAGTTACAACAATTTAATGGGTTATTTTTAGTGGGAGATAAAATATTCACAAGGAAAGATTTTGTTTTTAAATACGGTCATTTACAAAAATACATTATCAGGACAGGAAAAATCAGATGACACTGGTAGTTTGCAGCATAAACATTATGTTACAAAAATTAATAAAACACCACGTGAATGGCAGCTTATGCCATGCACTTAATTGAAAGTTTTTAATAAATAAAAGCCCTAATTATTCACTGTTTTGAGTAAGGTTACTATTATATTAAGTAGAATAGTGAATTTCTTGTATAAATAGGTTTTTCAATACATACATTCTCAAAAATGAACCACTTATCTATATAGATATTGCACTTCGGACTCATTCACATGTAACTCAGACAAGCATTCCTCATAACAAATTTAGAATAAAAATAAGTTATAAATACAGCGTTCTGCCAAAACTAAACATAGAGTATCTCTTTCATAAGGTAACTTTGGTTACTATCAACTGACAAAGACAAGAGATACATTTCTGAGAGGAGGGTAGAAGGTGTGGCCACAAAACCGAACTTCTGTAAAACACTGGTAAAGTGAGCAATAATTCTAACCTCGCCGTGACACCACAGCAAGGCTGAGCATCCCTCCTACGCTTTATTATTGCAAGGAAGTGTGAAGCTTTGTTGAGCTCACAGGGACAAAGAGCTTACTGGATGAAGGGGCTCCTTGTCTCCCTTTGAATCTGAGGGAGATTTAGGTGGGTGGGAGTGGGGAAGGGTCACCTTTTGCTCTCAGCTCCCCCTTTCCCCTCTCTTTGCTCTAACCAGCTTGGTCCCTGGGGGAGCAGCTCTCCCAACAGCTCTGCTGCCGGGAGAGGGCTGGGGGCTGGGTGCTCTCCGAGACGCTGGGCGTCCCATCTCTGTGCTCCTGACTGACCTGAGTAGCCTCGATCTCTCCTGAGAAAAGCCCCTCTATGCTTGAGCAGCTTTTGCCTGGGGTCTCCGTCTTCATGGCTTGTGCCTTCTGCTGCCATTGCCTCCTGGGGACGGCATGCTCCAGTTCGGCGTGGGCTTTGCTCTTGCAGGACAGTGGTACGAGACGGTGTGCAAATGCAACCTCTGTGGAAGAAGGGAACCAGCCTGTTGTCCTCAGCAGGGCTTTTGCAGACTTGGTATTTCTTGTGGAATATGCACCCAAGATGAGCCATCCATGGGTTTCAAAGAGATGCTCTCAGATCCCACCAAAGTGGGACTGACTGGATCCTTTCTCAGAGGACCATGCTATGTTAGTCCCTGGTGCACCACGAGCTCCCCGCCTGCCGCAGAGGTGGGCACAGGCACAAGCACAGCACTAGCACCAGGCTACTACTCATTTGCAGTTACTGAGAAGCTGCTCTGCCCACTGACTACGTTGTGCCTGTGTTCGCTGTGCAAGGAGGTCTGCTCTCGTTCAGTAAGGCTGCATTAAGTGCCTGATATAGAAGTAAAAAGGTGGTTGTATGTGGCTCTGAGAGACCATACGCCAAGATTTGAAACGGAGAGAAATTAAAAGTAACATATATTGAGCCTACCTGTAAATATCTTCTCATTTTCTACACTCAGCATTGCTGGGATGCTGGTTTTTGAGTGTGAAGAAAGAGAAGTTAAGCTCCTTTAATATGGTAAATATTTAAAAGCCTTAGTCCAAGCTGTTCTGTGTTTTTACTGCTGTTGGCTATTTAGTGGATTTCTTTCACAAACAGTTTTTTTTTTAACATTTAAATGGCAACTGGCATTAGGATGGCATAACCTGTCAGGAGAAAATCTTAGGCTGAGGTTTTAATATGTTAATTGCTAAAGGCCTGAACACAGAGGATAACTAAGCATCTTTATTGATTAAGAAGGAACCTGAAGGCTGTGATCACTCCAAATCTCACAGGAGCAGCTTTGGTGGGAGCTCTGCATCAGGCAGGACTTGGCCTCACACTTGAAAGACTTTAGATACCATAACTGCAATAATAGTGGAGAAAAGATGCTGCTTTTGTTCTTGGCTCTGGAAAACTTCCTTCATCTCTTCCTCCCTCCCTCCCTTGAGCTCCCCTGTCTCGGTCACATTCTTAAACAACAACTTAGAACGTATGAATATTGGCAGCTTGCAGGATTGCTTTCCGTGCCAAGGCTGCAACCGGTACTATATTGGTCCCTGATCCGTGTTCAAATGACCCAGAAAGGGCTTGTTGTGATCCTTCACGTTGCCTCCTGCAGTGAGGTCTCGGTAGCAAAGACTGTGTGGTGGTATTTCATGTCAGAAACAGCACATTTTTGGCAAGTGCACGCACCAGAAATGGCAACTTCCACTGTACATAAAAGCATCCGTTTGCTCTGTTGATACTGAATTGCATGGTCAAGTAAGGTTTTGTTGCGGTTGTTTTAAAAGGTTGTAATTAAACGCTGTTGTGGCTTCTCCCCTCCAATGAGTTTGGAGTGCACTGGTGCTGGGATGCAAAATGTTTGAGTGCGACTAGGACTTGAACTCTGAAGCATGTTCAGAATGCTATGTAAGAGATGGAGGTGTTTGCCTTCTCTCTTTTGCTCCTAAAATCAAGTGCTGCTGTTCCCTCCTAACAGTCTGATCCGCCCTCAGTCTCCCAGGGAAATGAAATCAAATGACCACTCTTCAAAAGAGCCATTTCATCAAGTTACATCCTGAAGATGTAACCACTTGAAAAGAACTTGCACCCAGAAACTCCAACTACTGCCCTTTTCATGGTGATATTTTTATAGGCTTTCCGTTCTTATCATACTGGTAAACAAGCATTTTGATGCAGTGAGAGTTGGCCGGGGAAATCCAAGGGCTGCTTGTTATGGAAAAGTTATGGTTTGTATAGAATTGCACAGGTTGCTTCTGACACTTAAAGAAGGCCTTCAGCGTGGCAGCTGCCATTGTGCGAAATCTTTTGCTAATAAAACAGTAGAGGAAGAAATTAATTGCAGTGTTCAGCAGCGCTAGCATATTGGCGATGTCCGACACAATATGTACTACCCAACTGTTGTTTATAGGCGATACGTAGAGGTGATACAATATCATGATTATTCTTGGTGCCCAAAGTATGGCAAAAATAGAAGTTATAGTAAACAAAATGGCTGTTGTTTTCCCTGTGGAGTACCCTCGCAATCGGAAATTGCTCTTTCGCCGCAGCTTGTACACGATGATGGAATTCAGGATGAAGAAGATAGAGCAGGGCACCAAGTAAACAGTAAAGCAGTGGATCCAGATGAGGACGTGATGCATTGATGTGCTTATGTAGTCTTCGATCCAAATGTTGGGCCACCAGTAGTAGGGGATGCTGGTCAAAAAGCAGGTGATATAGACACAGACAATGACTTTTCGAGTACGAGCAGGGTAGGAGACTGTGTGATACTTCAGCGGATGGCACACAGCTATATACCTATCAATAGTTAGTGGAACCGTAATCCAAATGGAGGTGTGGATGGAAGAAAATTCCAAAACCTCAATTATTTTGTCCAGCACCTGAGGCATCTGTTTGTTTAAGATGAAGTCTTCCATGAGAAAGTCAACAAAGACGATGAAGAAGAGAACCAGGATGTCAGCAGCAGCTAGAGCTAGAAGGTAGTTATAGGAGGACTTTTGCCTGCGAGCCACCAGCTGGGAAAGGATGATGACTGTCAAGATGTTTGCTGTGGAGACAGAAACACAGAGTAAGGCTATTAAGATGTAGCACTAGCTTTTCTGAGCACTTGCTTGGAGCAGTAGCTCTATTCAAGCAGTTGGCAACAGGACTGCCTCTATTAAAGTCCAAGAAACCAAAAGGAAAATGCTACACTTGGGTCCCTCGGGAAGCTGTTGCAATGAGAGGAGCACGTGGCCCTGCTCCCAGCTGTGGGATACACTGGCACAGTGTCTCACAGTATCCCAGCACGATGGATGGAGAAAGCTGGGACCTTCATGCCAGACACAGGGTTAGGTGGTGTCCAGAAGCCCTTTGCTATCTCCTCAGAGCAGACACAGGGTTATGGCCCCGGTGGTGTTGCTGCTCTCTGGTCAGGCCTGCTGCTGCTGTGGGCATGGCACTCTAAGCAGGGGGTGATAGGGCCCCTGCCCGTGTGCAGGGATGCAGTGGGAGCAGGAAGGAGCAGCAGGAGAAAAAAAAAATAGTATCTGACACACACACACTCTTAGAGTTTCCCCTTGCTTTAGAAGTCCTTCAACTGGAAGGCATTCTTCCTCTGGAATGGTAACAGCTGAGCCTTTAAGGAAACCCCACTGGTCACATCGGACCTGATGGATGTTCTGATTCAGCCCAAGTGCAAACATCCCTGAGTTTCCTGAAAAAGCTTTTGCTTGCACCTCTTTGGTCACAATACAGACCCGTCACCTAAACCATGCCTAGATGTGTTGCATGACAATGTTGTGGTGAGGTGCTCGAGTGCCTTGTCTCTGCTGTTTTGGTGTCTGGTTGGTTTCAGTCTTCTAAATAGCGATACAGTCAGAACTGCTGTGACTTAACTTAAAAATACATTTTAGTGGCTGCATGAACCAGTGCTTTAAGGAATTTTGTAGGAAGGGCTCAGTCCTAAAGCCCTGGCCAGGCAGAACTCTCCACCATGGATACAAACAGCCCTTGAGAGCTTTCCTGGAGCAGTAAGGTGCAGCCAAACTTTAACTATTGGCTCATGTTTGTTAGAACTATTGTAGTCTTGAATCAGGAAAAAAAGATCTCATTATTCACAGTAGTGGTATGGCTGGAACGAGACAGGTGAGGTTGTTCCCATCAGAAGTTTATATCACTTGGCTAGAATACTTGAAGTAGTGCTTAAAAATCACAGGTTTGGTTTACTGTACAAGAAACTGCCAAATGTTTGTATTTGACATTTTCGTAAGTGTTCTAGAAATCACCTCTTCTGTGCATTCAGTGCTTTAGAAATTTCTGCCAGCTTTGATGGATTTCCCAAAACAAATCAGCAGTAATTGCAAGGATTCCTTTAAATCAGAGAAAGGAAGTTGCTGACATTAAGGTAATGATGACCTAGGACATATATCAGACAACTGAAAATGGTCTTCTTTTATTTATTTTTTTTTTAACTGGTTTTAATTGTCACTGGAGAAAACGTTCTCCTTCACAAATGCCTCCCAAGCCTGCTGTCTGGGAGCAGATTTCTGCCACTGGGAAATGAACTGTAGCAGAGTGAATGATCTTGAGTAATAGCCCTCATAAGTGTCACCTACTTTTGTATTAACTTAATACATTAGTTTTGTATCGTGAAACAAAACTAAACCAAACATGACAATCAACTGACTTTTTCTCTAAATAAATAAATTAAAAAAGCATGATCTTTCCAACAGTATTGTCTCAAATCACCTTCAGGGGAATTTTCCCAATTCTGCTCTCCACTACCATGAACACAACTGCATTGATTTCTGCTCAGAGCAGACATGGGAGACGAGGGGTGATACAGTCAGAACTGCTGTGTCATTTTTCACTTCCTTTCTTATGAAAGCTTACTTGTTGTGCCTGCTGATGAGCCCTAGAGCTACAGTGAGTGATGCACTGTCAAGGAAATCCTCGAGCTGGAGTGTTTAATGTGACTGTGCAGCCACTGGTGGTTTTGGCCAGCCAGGCTGAGCGGCTCAGCTTCGCAGACACTGGATGTGACCCATGGGGTTCATCTGATCTTTAAAATCCTCTGCATTTGACTGACTCCAGCAGCAGCTGAAGCCAGCATGCAGCAAGGGGCATGCTTGAGGATGGTGGTCCCTACTGGTAACTCCAGCCTGTCCATCTGAGCCGCTCCTGGACAGAGGCTGAAGCCGCACCATGTCCAGGCACAGCAGTCCCACTCCCCATCCCTTCTGCCTGTTTTGGGAATCCCACTGCTTGGTCTTCCCCTCCTGTTTTTCTACAGGAGCAGATTTAGGAGTAATCCTTTCCTCTGTACCCTCTCCCCTTGCCTTTCTCAGGGTTCCCAGCAATGGCACTAATAGCATGTACTGAAATGTGAGTTACTCATCAAAGGCCAGAGAGCTTTGCTTGGTGAGATGGATTAGAAAATTGATCTGACAAAGTACATGCAGGCTCTATCCAATTTTTCTGCAAGGGTTACAGTATCTTGTATTGAAAATGCTTTCCCTTGGATCACATTAGGGCTTTCTCTGGCTGGATGACATGAAATATAGTAATACCATTTACTTTGTGAAAACGGATATATACTGGGGTGCAGCAGAAGGTTGCCAGTATGACATCGTCTTAGCACAGGATTTGGGAGTGGTTTTCCTGCTGCAGGCTGTATAGGGGAAGCAAAGATGAGCTATAGGTAAGCCTCAGTTCTTCACTTATTTTCTAGTCAGTGTTAAGTTGGTCCTTGGTGTGTCGTCAAACACTATCAAAAGGTCATTAAAATGGGTAGGAATGCTGCTCTGTGTCAACAACTGTGTCTTTCTGCCATCATCTCAGTGACTCCTGGGTGTGTATTTGGTGCTCCACAAGCTCTTCTGTAGGTAAAAAATACCTATTGAGTGTGAAAGGGGATGGAAGAGCATCCGAGACCACATTTTAACCTTGTTTACCCTAATTCTCACACTAACATTGTAGTCAGTGATGAGGACTATGGTAGACTGGATGGAGATACAAAAGTATCTACTATAATGTACGTTGAGCTACAGCTGCTGGATAGGTCAATGCCCCTAAATTGTCCCCAATGGTATATCATCCATTTCTCACAGTGCTTTTTCTAGAGATAACCTGAATGTGAAAAAGATTGATCAGTGCACTGGGAGTTGATTAGGGGATAACAGATGGGAATTTATGCCAGCATCACTTGCTGCAGTGCAGTATTCTGAATTTATAAGTATCTAGTTGAGAACCAGAGCATGATCAGGGACTAGCTGGCTGAAGCCTTGAGATGCCATGAGCAGATGATGAGGACCAGCTGTAAGAAATCAGAGTCTTGATTCTTTCCTTTCAGTCATGAGGCTGCCTTCAAGACACAGCATCTGAAGGTCTCTCACACCCAAACACCCTTGGTCCCCACTGCTTGTAGTACGTCAGGCTTCTGGCTCAACCAGGCTTTGTCAAGGAATACATCCATCTCTCCTTTGACATCTCGTCTGACTTTATCAGCTTCTGAGCATGAACTGCAGCACTGAAATTCATGCTACTGCAGGTCCTACTTATTCGAGTGCCCATCCTCTAGGAGTAACTTTGACTCTCACGTGCGCTAGGGTTTGCTTCCCGTACTGAAACCATGCTGCCTTGCCTGCAGAGCCAGAGTGCCTCTCAAAGCAGTGCCCATGACCTAAAGGCATAGTTTTTTCCCAGCTTCTTGTTTTGTGGATTATGGTCACAGCTCAAACAGTGTCTAACAAAAGTCTTTGTGGGGGCTTTGCAGAGCTCCTTCCACTGACTATTACCACCACAGGTGAGCTTAAGCAGGAGCAACTGCATTTGTCTAAAGAAGAAATAGGCATTTTCTAGTCTTTGGTTTTGCGGTTGTTATTTTTCATCGACAGCATTTTGCATGTACACAGCAGCCTGTCCACTGAAATAGCCTTCACAACACAAGCGGCAGCGCTGCTGCATTGGGAATCGGGCCTGCTGTGTGGTTCAGTAGCTCAACATCATAAACCACCTAAATGAAGTAGCCAGGAGTGTCGCTTACCAAGCGTGATAAGCATTAGGTCACTGAATATAATGGATACCTTTTACCGAACACAGTTGTTGCTAGGATCCCTACAAATTATTGTGCAATGTATGAAACCGCTCTGCAGGCCTTGCGTTAATCACCTGACTGGCACAGAGAGATGGTTTATGAACAGGAAATTTTAAATTGCTTTAAAAAATATGTTAGTGACACCTTCTTAGATTTAGAAACTCTGAGACAGTAAGAACAATATGCTGAAAGGAGATAGTAAAAAAGGGGTGTTTTGGCTTAATGGGTGATGATCTCCTCTAAACTAAAAGCAATATTAAAATATAAACGGGTGCCATGTCCAGCAGCCAGATCTGACCACAGTTACTAACACAGTCATTCGCCAATAGTTACCAGATTAGAGATGAGGATGGCGTTCAGCCTTTATTTCGTGTGAGAGCTCTCTGGAGAAGGTTATGACAATGGGTGATTTCTGATGGAGGCTATACAACAGGAATTATAAAAAAAAAACAAACAAAACACTGTGGCAAAGTAAATGTGTTTATTAATGATGTTGGCTACAGCTGGTTATATCATCTTTTAAAATGATCCCTGGCTGCTGTTTTTCATTAAAGAAGATAGGGCTGTTCCATGGTTTTCTCTTATAGCCAGTGTGGGTCAAACTCAACCCCAAAGCAGGCAGGGACAAGCTTTGTGAATGGTGCCTGCTCTTGGTTAACGTAATTTGTTCTTCTCTTTAATTATCTTACCATATCCTGAGATCCTTCCTTAAACCATTACAAAGCATAAAGAGACATTTTATAGAATATAGTTAGTGCAATACAACTTTTTCCTTCCCTGAGTGTTCCTGTGAGGATTTATTTGCAATAAATTGATTTATTTATTGCTCTGAGTGCCAAACAGCACACACCCACACACTCTAAGGAGCGAAGGGCCCTCGGCCACTTCTGCCAGTCCTTGCACCTTCTCCCATGGGATGGGAGAGGGATCTAAGGCAAAAAATGAACATCACAAAGTCCATGGCAAGCACAGATGCAGGACTGCCACGGGGGGAGGTTTCACCCCTTGCAGGATGGCTCACGTGAGGTTTGTGCAGGCACAGACTGCGACAGACAGCTGTGAGGATGAAAGTGAAGCTGGAGGTAGAGCTTTTGCCCAGGACAACCCAAACTCCCCTCCGCATGTGGGAGACCAGCATAGTGACTGCCAGAGAAAACACAGCATGGCCTTGTGCTTACGAGTCTCCACCGGATGAATGAGTTGGTGTCCGAGGCCAGATTCTGACGATAAAATTTGGCCTCGAGGGCCATTTTTCTCACTGACAGCACTTATTAGCTGAGGAGGCTCTGGGGGAGGATGCCGGGAATGTGGGTGCTCCGCAGCCAGCACTGGCTGGTCATGGAGGCCAGAGAAGGATTTTAATCCAGCCAAAAGCATTTCCTCGCTGTTGGAGGGCACAGATGCAGTGACGGTGTGGAGAGGCAGATGGCCAGATACTCACTTTGAGCCTTGCCAACCACTTAGGCTTAAGTGTAGTAACTTGTCTGGCAGACAGGTGTAATTACATTGCATTGCTTTCGGCTTTCCTAGACTGTCAGAGTAGGCTTTTTCTCCATAGTCTTTATAAAATAGGAGATGTTTTTGCAAAATGAGTGTATCCCAGAAGGAACCCTAGGCTGAGATGCAGGTACGTGCTCACCGGAGACACGTGTGTTAATGTGACAGAGATCTGGTTCTCCTCTTGCTGTCTTCACCCTCCCCATCCAGCTTTCCTGAGCTGAGCCTACAGCACAGAAAGCCTCTAATGATGCTTGGGCATTCCCTCCTGAAGCCTTTCTTAGAGGCTGCTACACAAGGATAAAAATGTCTAAAATTCACATCCCAAAATCTAGGCTTTCATCTTGCTACCAGAGCAGTAAAGCTTTATAATGGAAATTGGTTCTGAGAAAAAACAGTCTGCAAAATATTGCAGAAATAATGAAAGGGATTTGGTTATTCATGCAATGTATCTGGGCAGATGGAGATTTTCAAGGCAACTCGGGTGTCTCATTTGGCAGGTGTCTGTGACTTCTAAATGTGGGCTGCCAGCAAAGTTTAAGAGGTCTCAAGCTGAGTAACTTGAGCTCGAGGATGACAAAACCATTCTACTCTCCTGATATCGAACGCCAAAGCACTGAGGCAGGTGCCAAAGGTACTTGATGGGACTACTAGGATGGAGACAGGATGTGACTTCATAAGGGCACTGGCATGAATTCTTTACTGAACATGAATAATTAAGAAGATTTTACTGCTGATTGTGGGTTTGCTAAAACCCAAAGTTTTTATGTCTTCCTAAAGCATTAGCTAATGCAGTAGGAGCTCATGCGTGCACACCCCATGGCCAAGCTTTATCACAGACTATCCTAATTTTACCCAGTATTCAGGAAATTACAGGCTATGTAAAACCATCACAGTTTGGCTTTATTTTCCGCACTGCATCCCCACTCAATATATCACTCTTTGGTGTGCCATTCTGGATGTTCAAGAAAACACACCTGGAATGACTAAATCTTTGTGAAATATCCTAGTCCGATGTGGCTGACTGACAGGTAATTTGTCTTGAAACCAAAAGCAACCTCTAGTGCACCTATGATTGAAAAGATGGATAAGTTAAATAACTGTACATTTCAGGGACACTCTGTTTCAGATGGCAGAAAGGAACAGTTTCAGTAAGAGATGTGTTCAGTGTTTCAATAGGTAGACTTCTCTCCTCTTCCATGAACCAAGGGATAAAACTCCTTTTAGTCATCCTATGTGTCACTAATTCTGGTCCTACTTGGTGGCCTCTACTTCATTCCCACTGCACAACCATACAGGTGTACCCACCATATTCTCCAATCAATCAACCCCAGAACAGCACCGGTAGTGCTCCAGATGTTGAGATTTAGTATCCTTATGTATGTATATATCTTTATCCTGTAGAATGAAAACAGAATTGTGTGCAAGGTCTCCTGTGCTCAAGGGGTTAATTTTGGTTTTGTTTCTTATTCTGGTGTCTCAAAGTTAATGGGAAAAGACATTAAAGGCTTAAAAAGACCACCTGAAACAGAAGGCAAAAGCTTTTGTGGCCAGGGATTGCTTTGCACTTGGTGTGTGAAAGCAGAGCACGCACCACGTCAGGACATCTCTGTGTTGTTTGTTTGCCTACAGCAAATTGTTTTGACGTATGCGGATGAAGGCCTTCTCCTGCTGGCTTGTTTCTGCTGATTCACCCCCATTTTACGGAGGGGAGCAGAAAGAGGAGGAGGAGGAGGAGAGAACCAAGTAAGGGGGTGGATGAAGAACAGCAGGATATTAGACTGCCTAGTGCTTCTGAATGGCTTGACTCCTTAACAACTGGGGGCTCTGCATTACCCACCTACCGTGAAAACTGGCTGTGCTCTCTCTTTTGTGTCATTGTCATCTCAAGGAAAAATCTCCTTTGGAGTTTTTCCTTCCCAATCCATTTCAGCAGCCTGCCATGCAAGGTTGTACACTTCACAGTCTACTGAGCCTCCCAAATATTGCACCTCGTTATCATTACAGCCCTGACAGTGTTGTTTCCTACTGATGCCGCAGAAGAAAAAAGTTAGCAGTTGTACTCTGTAGTGGTGTTCAGAGATGCACAGTCAGGTCCTCTTCTGCATTAGGACGGATTCAGCCTTGTACTGCCTCTCAGGCTGCAAGGCTTTAGTGGCCACAGTCTCCAGACATACTGACCAAACTAAATCGCTCCCATCTGCAGGCCTTGCTGTCACTGTTTCTGTGCAGGAACACTGTAATGAATCTATTTTTCATAATGATTCTTCTTCCCTTAAAGAAAAAGCATTCATTTTAGAATAGGAAGTGACTCATTTTAAGGATGTTAGCAACAGTTTTGTTCCCCTCTGTCCAGCACTGGTACTGTAATGTTCTGCAGTGCCCTTCAGTTGTTCTGATAGCTGAGCTAAAGTTCTGCCAATTTATTTGTTCTCCTTTAAGCAGGATGCAATGTACTGGCTTTGCATCCAATTCAGATTTTAAGTCAGAGAAAGTATGGTCGTCAAATAAAAAGGGAGGTTGAATCAGGCCTTGGGAGGGTTCAGTTCTTATTCATTGTATGAACTCTATCTAATGAGCGACAGCTGAAGAACGCTGGTTTTTCAAGGTCATGACTCTGACTGTAACAATTCTTCCACTCATATTTTCAGATCTGCCTTTAGCACTTCTATTGTTCAGGTGTGCTGTTATGAGAAAGGCTATTTATTCAGGTGTTGGAAATGTTCTCTTTAATCAGAAGCGTGTACTGTGATTGAAGAAGAATATACTAGACAGTAGATGGCAGGAATCCGAAATGGGTCAGACACTCTGTACTGCTGTGTGCTGTATGTACACCTACATACTGCCTGCTTTGGTATTTACTGGGTATTACATGCCATGTGAGTCATCAGCAAACATTGCTACCTGTCCCCGCTCCCACTCATGGTACTAACCAGGTTGTAGCTGTAAGCACAGAGATGACAACGCTCTTCAGGTCTCACTCCCCCTGCACCACCAGGAAGCGGAGGGAGCACAGCTGGGCTGTGGTATGGAGGTGGTCTCTCACATCAGGGGTGCTCAGCCCACCGGCAGCACCTGTCTTGCCAGTAAAATCACCCTGCCTTGCATGCATCCCCAACAGCCTCCTTATCCCAAACTGCTTAGGGGGAGAAGGACCAGTTCTCCATCGTTTCAATTTGCCTGTGACTTTGCTGCAGTTTGCACAGGCACAGTGCAAATGTGACACGCACACGTGTCAGCCCGACACCCTAGGAAGCATCTGGCTTGCTATGTGAGGACAGCTGGTCTGTCATCTGTTAGAGGAAGGTCCGTAATGTGTAGCTGTCTCTCGACAGCGTGTTAAAAAGGTTAGGCACGCCTGCTGAGCTTACACGTTCCTCTAGGTCAGGACTGCAGCTTCCGTCTCTCTGCATGGAGCCCACTGAGCACTCTCTGTGCATGGCTGGGCTTTGAATGACCTGAGTTGTCCCCACCTCCATGACACCTTGTTCAGTAGCGGGTCTGACATAAAAGCTACCTGCTCACCCCCCAGCTGGGAGGACTCAAGTGCGTCCAACCTTTCCCAGGCTTGTGGAGTCCTAAATCTGCGCTTAGGTCAGTGTGATTAGTTTTAAGCAGAAGCCTAAAGTACAAATAAAAGAAACATTTGTGGACCAGGTTCTCAGAGATTGGAGTGGCACTTCCCTGAGGCATTGGTGTGAGTCTGTTACCTCCTGGGGATGCTGTAAGGGTGCCAGGTATGTGGCTGTACTTTGGGTCACTGGGATGTGATGATGCCTGAAGCCAAGTTGCTCCCCAGGCAGACAAATGACCAGGGAGCAAAGGGGAACCAGCAATCACAGAGTAAGAAAGCCAGATTTTACTCTGCCTCTCTGCCCTGTCAGGAGGAGGATATCCTTGGAAGCCTGGATCAGGCCAGGCCCCAGTCTAGGAAATGCTGCCACTTTGTCCTTTCAGCAGCAATATGCTATACTCCCCCAAGGGGAAGGTGACTGCATGCAAGGGAACAAAGGTGCATGCTGCACCTGCTAATGAAGCAGGAATCAGGGTCAAAGCCAGACGTCTGCAGCGAGCACTGCTGCTTCTCTGCCTGATCTTCCTGGCTGTGTTTGGTGGCACCACTATAGCAGGAGCTCTGGTGTAGCTGCTTTGTGCAGCTCTCACTGGCAAAGGGATGGACTGAGAGTTAGTACCTGTTGTTCTTTGCTTCCTCACCTTACCAGCCTTCTCCTGGGCTGAATCAGAACAATTTCTTCCCTCTCCCACATCCAACACCACCTCATCTCTGGCATTTTCTCTCACTAAAGCACAAGAAACACTTCCACTAAGTATTCCTGCAGCCCCTCTCTTGCCTCCTGGCTAGCTGAAGGTGCGTCAGAGGTCCTGTCTGACAGATAAGGGGAGTGCAGAGATGGCAGAGCAGGGGCTGCAGAATGGCTTTGTAAATGAAACACCACCCCCTCTAAATGGGAGTATGACCTCATTTCCAGCGCTGCTGCCTTGCTCTGCTCCCCACCCTGGCACCAGCAGATTCTTCCCATCCCACGCAGCATGCTCCTGGGGCACCCCCACTCCTGGCAGTGGGACTGCACACTTGTGGGACACCCTTTTGCACATCTGCCCTCAAAACAAGTTTTGGAAAGCACTCCCTGTCTCTACAGCCCCTGCTTAGAAGGAAAAGAGCCTCCCGTCCCAGCTGACTGGAAGGTACAATCACCTCTGGCAGAGTCGTAGCCATCGTGATGCGCGGTACTGGCTGCGGGAGGGCGGGTGTGCAACGGTGCCTCTGTGGTTGCCCCTCTTTGCAGGGCACTGCTTGGCACTTGCCTCTGTGTGCTACTGCCAGAGGGGTGGTGAGGGGAGTTCACTTGCTTGCTCTTTTTTCTCTCCCTTTTTCAGACTTTCTGGTGCCTGGTTGATCAGGGAGGGAGAAAGAGCCACTGCTGAGAACAGGATCAGCTCAGATGCCTGGGTTATGTGAGGGAGGGGGAAAGGATGCTTTCTCTGCATGCACAGTCAGGCCTGGCATCACTTGGCCTCAAAGTGGAGTTGTTGAGTTAGTGAAATTTTCTTCAGACACTAGAGCAGGAAAGGCAGAAACAGTTAACTGGTTTCTTCTCTCATCATTCTTTCTCCAAGATTTGTAGCAAGGGATTAACCACTTCCATTTCAGCAAAACACTGCACTAGTGCTGTATTTGAGGACAGATCCTAGACAGCGCTTCTCCTAAATTCTTGGCACCTTGCAAAGCTACTCAGATCCCACAGGCTTCAGGGTTCCTTTTCTAACAGGTAGCAAGTGTGCTACATTTACAATTTTCTAATGTTAGAAAACTGAAGAGCAGCATCAAATTAAAACATGAAAATCTCTTTTTTGCACTGCTCTCACCCCAAACCACATCTTCAGTGAAGCCTGGCCATGTAAGTCTTCCCCTAAACATATCCAACTTGTTCTCATCTCTGTGCAGTCTCTGGGGGAGAACCATAAATTTCTCATGCACTCAGCATACTGTACAAGTGCACTGTTTGCAGGTGTTACTGCCAATGTTATCCTCTGACAACGTGCTCTGAACAAGCTGAGACACTCATACCTGATGTTGGTCCACTGGACTCGGCAGGGTCGCACCACCACATGCTTTGGCTGATTCTGTTAAGTGCTATCACTGGTGCTGCGGCTCTAATCAACCGACGTCTGATCCCCTGGGAGATGCATGTCACCATTGCTAACTTGGATCGTGCACTGATTTTAACCATGTTCTTAGAGTGACAGCATTAGGTCTGTAATTACAATGTAGTATCCTTAGGGAGCTGGTGCAAGTATGTGCAGAACACTCATTAAGGGATTTTTCCTGTCTGTGCCTGTAAGACTTTTGCACTATTTCAAAGACATACAAAGGCAAGCTTAGCCACTGACTGCTTCACAACAACTTCTTCACCTGATAATCTCCAAGGGGGCTTTGGTCAGTTCCTAAGGAACAGGTGTTGAAACCACAGCCTGTATTATTGTGGAGATCTAAGCAGTGCCTAAGGAATTAATGAAGAGGAAACTACCTCCTCATTCTGCTGGCTGGGTCTCTTCAGGTCAGGGCTGAGACTCATCGATGCTGTGGACCAGAGACACCTATGCCCTGTATCCTCTGTGGGTAAATATGGGACTTAACTTTCTAGTTCTCTGAACTATTAGTATGAACTACTAGCCAATCTTCAAATTTTAATTATAAGCCATGGAGGAAAAAAAACAAAAACAAAAACCCAAAACTAACACAAAGAACACTAATTCATATGCAGAGTGGTAATTGCATGTGTTCCGTTCAGAGTCAGGCTTCTTTTCATGTCTGATTAAAAAATTTTCTACAAATTAATTGCTTGAAGAAGGAACTAAGATGAACAAAACATCTAGAAATTGTAGACTATTAACTATCATTGCTGCCTGCTATTTTACATGGCACTTTAAATGTGTAGTCATACACAGATACAACCAAACTTTCTTGTATTGCACCCTTAAAATACTGATTCATCTTGGTGCCTCAGATAGCTCTAACTTTTCTCCAACTCATTCTGCCTGTTCTTGGGAGCGCCAAAAGTTACTCTGAGGGTGGAGGTGTTAAACCAGCGAGCAAGACATGATGTTTGCCCACTCAGGCTGCACTGGTGTGGCAGCTCTGCTACTCGGTAACTGCAGAAGTGGTGCTGCACAAGCTGTGGTCCTGCATGCCAAGGCGTCTCGCTGGGAGCCTTAGGCAGCCCCCTCTGCGGGGAAAGACCTGCTCAGTCCTCCGTCTTGGCAGAGATAGTAACGCCAATGTGACACCTGTGTGGCATCTGCACACTTTGAGCTGTGGATACCTGCATGCTGGCAATGGTGCCTCACAGGTGTTCACACCCAAGCCTGAAACATCCTTTCCTTCCCCGTTTGAGGTGTGTCTAGCTTTTCTAATCCTCAGTATCTCTATATTGTCTTTGTCTTCTTAAATAGGAAATTTCACTGTGGATTATATGGTCTGGAGGCTGATGCCTGTGAGCTGGGACTTTCTTCCGAGCCCTGTACCCATACTCCGGGCTCTCAGTGTCAGCACTGCATCTCCAGAGAGCTGACCCCAAGACTGGACTTTCTAGATAATGTCCTGCTCCATCAGCTGTGGGGTCAGGCTTCTGAATAAGACCTTCACATAGCTTACTCCTTCCTCAGCCAAGCTCCTCACTGGTGGCATGTTGCTCCTAAAGCCAACCCTGCTCCAGGGAGCCAGGAGATTTGCACCAGAAAATCTCGACAGCTGCACTCCTGATCAGTGCCGGCCTGGCCGGCGATCGATACGGGACAGAGTCGGCTGTCCTCGGTGCGGCTTTGTCTTCACACGGTCAAACTGATGACAGCAGAAACTCCACCACGGGCTGAGACTTTGTGTGTCAAGTTCAAAGTCAGAGCGCCCGAGTCCGGGTGGGAAAGCGACCGCAGCGGTGCGAGGGCAGGACAAAGCCCGGCGAGAGAGAAAACGCAGGGACCGCAGCGTGTCCGGCAGCGAGGACGCCGCCTCACAAACGCCCCCGTTAACCCCGACCCAGAACGCGCAAGAGCCCCTTCCCGGCGCCGTCGGCAGCCCGAGGACCCGCACCGCGCTCTCCGCGCCCCGCACCGCGGGCAGCCGAGCGAGGGACGCTCCGCCGGGCGCCACTGCCAGCTCCGCGGGCTCCCCGCAGCCTCGCCCTGCCGCGGCCGCTGCCACTGCCGAGGCAGCCCCGGTGGCGGCTGCCCGCTCCCCTCCGGCTGCCCCGCGGCGCGGCACTCACCGGGCAGCCCGAGGCAGAGCAGCAGGCTGTAGTAGACCACAGGTGCGTATCCCAAGCCGCAGCCATAGCGGTGGTGCGCCAGGAGGGAGCCGTTGTGGAGGTGGAGGTGGTTGTGCTCCATGGACCCGCCGTCCCCGCGGCCGCGCTGCCGGCGCTGGCTCCGCCGCACGGGCCGCCCCGGCCGCCACGCCCGCCCCTCGCACGCTCGGTGGCGGCGGCGCGGCCCCGGTGGCGGCGGCACATGGCGCGGTCCCCGGCGGTGCGGGGCCGGGCGGGGCGGGACCAGCCCCCGCCTCGGGCCGCCCCTCGCCTGACGGCGCCTGGCCTGGGACCTCCCGGTCGGCGGGAACGGGTCTCAGAGGAGGGGAAGCCCGGCTGGGGGAGAGACCCTGCCTCGGGGCTGCTTCTCGGCGCCCCTGGGGACCCTCTTCCCGGTCCTGAGCCTGGCTCCCGGGCAGCACCGGGGATGTGCGGGTCTGACCGCCGCTGCCAGCCCGGGCGTGAGAGTGAACCCCCCTGCAAGTGGACCTCCCCGGCTGAGCCCCCCCGCGGGTGGCCCCCCCTCCTCCCCCAGGGGAGCCACCACCTCCCCAGCGGGCTGGCTCCGGGGGCAAAGAGCAGGCAAAAGGGTTGGTTTGGGTTTATTTTTTTTTTCCTCAGGTTGTCGTCCGAGTCAGTAGGACAACCAGGGAGCGCGGTCAGGGCTCGGCAGGAGCGGACCTGCTTGGCAGCCCCGGGTCGTGCTTTGAAAGAAGGCTTGGAAGGAAGTGGAACATTCAGAAACGGGCATTTATGTCTGCAAAATGGGAATGCAAACCCGGGGTTGATTGTGCCGTCGCTCTTCTCCCCACAGCGCGGTGGCCCCCTGCGTGCGCGTCTAATTCCCACGAGGGAAGGGAAATCGGGATTTCTGAAATCTTCTCCGCCCATTCCTTAATGCTTGTGTACTTCAGTGCATAGTCTCAGGTGTAACAGATAAGGATTTAGAGTTGTGCTTGTTGCCTTAGGGTGGAGGAGCCCT
This sequence comes from Trogon surrucura, assembly GCA_020746105.1. Lineage (NCBI taxonomy): Eukaryota > Metazoa > Chordata > Aves > Trogoniformes > Trogonidae > Trogon > Trogon surrucura. Next base: position 8,593,807 of record CM036632.1, on the reverse strand, counting down.
CTGCTCTGTGCTACTGATCAGTGGGCTGGACAGATGACTCCACATGGATGTGTTCAGGAGGTCACAGTTTAGTGATAAAATAGATGTTTGATTGTAGTGCACTTCTACTGGGCAGTAAACAAGACTTTTCTTCACCCAAAGTGTGTGGGGTTGAGCCCTACAGCCCAGCACTCTGCGTGGGAAGAATCCCCTGGATTTCTGTGGCTGCTAGAGCAGGACAAGGGGGATGTACATGTGCAGTACGCATGAGGTTGGTCATTGAGGCATGTCTGTTGGAATATACATGAAAGAGAGCGAATGGGTTACAAAACTAAATGAAGATGTGGTCCTTGCTCTCCGAGAACACTCAGTTGTTTAGTGTGACTGATGCAGCATAGAAAGTGTGGGAAGGCACCATTAGAGCAAGTGCTGTACCAGACCATCAGGTGACTAAGCAAGGATGCCTATCTTTGGGTTTCCATGATCCCGTTTGGAAGTAGTTTAGCTTCTGTTTGGAAACACAACAAGGAGCAAGCAAGGCTCTGGTCTTGTGAGGACTTGAGTAGGTTCCTTTGCTGAGAGACTCAATGAGATTATTCACACGCTTAAATGTTTGCTAAAAGAGGTCTTTTTGAACTGTACTGAAACTGCTGTCAAGCTTCTCAGGTTAAACACGCTGGAAGAAACATACTTTTTTTCTTTGCTTTTTCAAATGAAGTTTTTGTGAATGTGGCCTTAAAGACGGTTAGAGTCTGATAGTACAGCCGTTGAGTAGATTTGTTCCTTTTAAAAAGAAATCTTTTGAAACTGTTCATTCAAATAACTAACAGAACTGTGTAAAGCAGTGGGGCACATGTGATTGTACACAGCCTTGTGAGTTCAGCCCTGCCTGCTTTTTTCTAGACATTTAACCTACAGGGTTTTTTTCTTGTTATTTCAAAAAGTGTAATTTCTTCTCATGTTCCTGCAAGAGATCTGATGGGGAAAGAGCTTGCATCCTGAAAGAGAAGTGATGATTCCTGAAACTTTTTCTTGGGTGGAATAAGTGCATTAGCAGGGCTGAAAACATGACTTTCTGTTTCAGAGCTAAGTGAAGTTTATCTGTAAAGCAACACGCAAAAGAAGGAGATGGCAGTGGAACAGTAGCTTGGCGAGCAACGGTTAAAAAGCCTTGCATCCAGCTTGCAGCACCTTGGGTCTCTCAGCTTCCTGATTAACAACAGTGAAATCCAGCAGAACCTGGAGGCTATGGAAGAGCCTCTGCCATCCATTTTCTGTTGTGCTGCTGCCGCTGTTCTGTCTGGCCTAGTTTTAAACATCCTGAGCAATAGGACTTCCCTAGAGAGCTTTCTATAATAGTAGCGTTCGTTTCCTCGGCTTTAGAGTTGTCTCCAGGGCACAGTTCAGGTAGCTGCTCATGTGCTGAGGAGAGCTTTTGGTCATAAGAGAAAGAATCCTTTCCCATCTTTCCACCTGGAACTCTCAGTGGAGCCTCACAGCTGCACGTGGCTCCGCTGCATCTGGTGCATTCCTGTTATGCCAGGGGGAAAACTGGAAAATCTGGTCACGTTCACTTATACTTCTGCTGGCCTGCCAGGCAAATGGAGAGGCCAGAGAAAATTAATCACCGAATCACAGAATTATTAGGCTGGAAAAGACCTCTGAGATCATCAATGCCTATCAGCCTATGACCCAACACCAGCACATTAGCCAGACCACGGCACCAAGTGCCACATCCAGTCTTTCTTTAAACACCTCCAGGGACAGTGACTCCACCCCTTCCCTGGGCAGTGCATCCCAATGCCTGATCACCCTCTCGGTGAGGAAGGGCTTCCTGAGGTCCAACCTGATGCAGTTTCAGGCCGTGCCCTCTCGTCCTGTCACTAGCTGCCTGGGAGAAGAGCCCGACCCCCATCTGACTACACCCTCCCTTCAGGGAGCTGTAGAGAGTGATAAGGCCCCCCCCCAGTCTTCTCTGGGCTAAACAACCCCAGCGCCCTCAGCCTCTCCTTCTAATCTGCTCCTGGTACCTCAGTTAGTTTGATTAAAGCTTGTTGAGGAACTTTTCTGCCTCACTGCCCCAAGAGCTGCTAACACAGAGCGGACAAAGTTTCTAGGTCTGATTTGCTTCAGTGAAGTCAAATTAGTGAAATGCTTGGTAATATATCAGAATGAAAGACCCAAAGTAAACGTGAAGATTGTTCTCGTGTTCAGTCTGCAGAAGATGTTTTGAGAGGGTTTTGTCCTTTAAACAGCTTCAGATGAGTTTTTGGCCTAAATGAAGTGGTTATTCCGCTCTCTGAATTGTACAGTAGCAGAACCTTGGACATAAAAATCCGTAAAGCCAATTCAAAACAAATGACAATGCTTGCTTCTACTTAAAGCTGTTTATTTTTAAACTTCTTGCTATTTTCTAGGCATCTTCTAAAGGGATGACATTTACGTGTAACATCAGGCCCACAGTGAGAAGAGCGCTGCTCTGCTCCTGAATTACCAGTGAAGGCAGAATGCCCCTGGAGCTTCAGCGAGGAAGGTTTCTCAATCTCGTCTCATAAACAGCCACATGCTCAGACAATGAATGACATTTATTCTTTTCCAAAGAGCAGTTTATTCTTCGTATGATGTGCTACATAAGAGGTGGATATGCTTTACTTTTAAAATTCCAGAGCCACTTGAACTTGGTTATCTTTCTGCTTTTCAGAGAAACTGAGCTATATATATGCTGCTAGGCAGTGATCCTGGGAGCAGGAGGGTTGAGTGCCATGTTAGTCGTGGAGCAGAGCAATGGTGATTTGAAGAGAAAAGTGTTATTGGCTTAAGGAGTCTGGAAGAACTGCATGTCATGCTGTTGAAACACTGGCATGAGTGCCTGGAAGATAGGAAAGGTGAAACTGGAAGACTGATGCATGAGGTGTGTATGAGGGTTTGGGAGAGGCAGCGTGAAAGGTGGAGGTATCTTTTCTCTCAAAGGAGAGATACCATTTGGCCAAAAAACTGGAGTTAACAGTTGCCAGGGGCAAAGGCCATAGGCAGGAGAACTGGTTTATCGCTTGATAAAGGTTGTCTTACCTCTGTAGCAGAGCTGGAGGTATTCATCTCAGAGCTGCTGCAGAGAAAATGATGCCTGTAAGAATGACAAGTCTTAGATTATACTTCATTAGATGCTTGTATATAATTTTGGTGCAATGAAACCCTTCTCTTCAAAGCAATATTTTTATCTTTCCTTACTGCTAGCCTGCAGAATAATTGAGTGAAATTCTACTCCTCCTGAGTTAAAGGACTGTCTTTGTCAACACAGTTCTGCAGGTCTCTCCAGGATTGCAAGGGGAGGGAGACCTTTCTCTGTTCTCATAAAAGCTGTTGGGAGAAAAATGTCATTATGAAAGTTCTTTATTGGAGCCTCCTCTGTGCTTCTGAATAGGCAGGCTCCAGTTTTACAACAGAATGGCGAAGGTGAGAAGTTTTTCAGGTGCGAGCAGTGACTGCTGGGGAAGGCTGTGGGGCCAGAATGTCGATGCGTCACGGCTCCTCCAGCTCGTGCTGCAGGTTCATAGCCTGCAGCCTCAGGCTCCACACCCCTGTGGACTTTTCATCTCTGCTTCCTTTAGCCTCATATCTCCTTGGAGACCTCACGAAGGTTACGACAGGTCTTAAATAACGGCTATAATGGAGCTTTCCCTATTTGAACCATCGGAAAACTTGCTTAAAGCTTTTAAACACCTGTTTTTTGCCTCCTAAAATGAAATGTTTATTCCCTCATCTCCCTTTCAGGTTTCAACTGACAAATCTCATTGTAATTCATTTGAGTACTATTGTGAGTATACTTTCCAAGGGAACAGAAAACAGATGTGATAAATGCCTGAACATGAGATTTAACCTAGCATCTGTTGTTTTAAAGAAGTGTTACAAAACAAAGGAGGTTAACTGTGTTTTGTTTGCCTTTAATTGATAGGTGATACACATGATTTTCCATAGTACTCTTTTCAGGTTACATTGAAAACACGTAGCAGAAGTGTGCTTTGAGATAAACTCATTTGACCTGTCCATTTTGCAGTGGTTATGACAAATTTGTACAGTTTTCACAACAGTCAGCATATTGGAGGTGTTTCAAATAAAATTAATCCACCACTCACAATAGAAATTAAACCCTTTCTGGAAGATAAGCGAGTGAAGAGAATCCATCAGAGCTTGTATGATGTGCTTGTATGATGCTTAACTTTAGAGTTAATGGGCTAATTCATATGTTTAGCATAACCATATGCTTAAGTGCTTTGCTGGATTCAGGCATAAATAAATTAGGATTAAAATGTAACTACTTGACAAATACTTCTAAAGATGCAGGCTAATTTATCCTCTCCCCAAGGTGAAAAGAAAGCACATGAGATTCATGTCACAGGGAATCTCTGCATTTTCTCTACTGAGATTTTAAAAAGTTGAATAATAAATTAATTGAATATTCATCTTTTTGCTTGGGCTGGAAATTCCATGTGGTTTAACTGTAGAAAAGGTAGGGTGCACACAGCCCTCGCAGTGGAATGCTGGCAAAATGAAGGTGAAATTTTCTTACTCCTTTACTCAGCAGAAATCAAGTCCAGTCTGTGAATGCCAAGGAAAAGGGTGAAAACAGATTAGATTGTATCTTATTTTAAAGTTACTATACCAATTATTTGTACTAATTATAGAAAAATATTATTAGTGCAACATAACAAAGCATTCATGTTTGTCATGCTAAACCTCATTAGAACTCATCTCAGGATCAAGTCACAAAATTCCTACTTTGTTCTGTAGTTTAGGGTTTCCCGTGCAAATGCCATGCTTGGCTGGTTTAGTTAAATCCTCCCTGCATCTCTCGAGATAAAGCTACGTTACTTTTAATTTGGAGCTTTTCTTCACTTTAAGAAAACACATAATACTTCCCCGTATTTGCTTGCTGATGTCTTTGCATTACTGGAGTGCCAGCAAAATCAATGCACCTCTTCATGAGAGCTGGGAACGGCTTCTGCACGGAGCGGCCGTCCCTGGCTGGTGACGAGGCGCCTACAGAGAGTGTCTTGTGTGGAGTCGTGGCTCTGCCACCGACGTGCTTGTCACGGGCACGCACGGCAGCAACCCCTGCAGCTGCCGGAGCCTGGGCACTCAAGGCAGCTTTTCCACCCGCTTGCACGCGGCTTGTTTCTGACAGCCTGGTGGAATGGAAGGAAGGTCTTGCAGCAACACCTTCATTTTCCATGGGGAGGGTACCGAAGGCACAAAAGAGTGCGGCTCCGTGGACGAAAGGCTGATGCAGACTCTGATCTTGTGGCCAATTAAGGAGATTGCAAGGCCACTTGTTAACTTCTGCCTGTCTACCAAATGAGCAGCCAGCCTGAGTGGAATAAGATTACTTTCTCATTTTACATAAGCCTTTCACATGTTATCTCCTCTATTAATTAACTGGGGTAAAGGTTCTGGCTTCCCTGAACTCCTCTTTCCTTGTCTGATACACTTTGAATTAGATGTAATGATTACAAAATATATCAGAAGCAAAAGACTATTTTTTTTTCTCAATTTCTAGGTATTGTGGGTATTTTTAGGTACCATACTTAACAGACACAGCAAAAATACCTTCCTGCAGGTGGATGTTTTAAGTGGCCATAAAAACCACTGTTCATCTGGCTTTACTTCCTTGATGTAAAAAATCTTTTTTTGAATTTTCAGCAAGAGTAATTTGTCTGTCAGTGGACACATATTTTCCTGCTTTGGGATTGTCGTCTTTGTTGTTGCTATTGTTCTAGACAAAAAGAGTTTGTGCTTACTCAAAAAGTAGTGCCGTTAAAAATGTTAATGTCTTACTCTCATGTAGTTCCACTGAGTGCACCATGATTTCTCTTGATTTGCCTTGGCATAAGTGAGCATAAGCAGGATCTGGCTCAGGTTAGCCACAGCTTTACTGTAATCCATACGGCCAATGAGAGCACAAAAAGAAGGAAGCTCTACGTAATCAGAACTCAAATACTGCAGTCTCCCTACATCTCCACTTAGTCTCTCGCTGGTGATATCAAACATATGTCCAAGCCTATGCTAGAGGCACAACAAGCAGTTGCCTAGGGGAAGGCCAACAAGATCGGTCGTGTGTCTGAGCCCCGAGCCTAGAAAGGGGTTTGATTAAATTCATGTCATTTTACAGGCAGGTGCAGCGCTCTGATATCCTTGTTTAGTCTGTAGCTCACCTAGCTCTGCTTAAAAGGAAAAGATGTTGGAACCCATCACTGAAGAGGAAAGAAAGAAGGAGGGAGAAAGAGAGAAAGAAAGAGAAAACTGAAAATTGGGAAAACTGAAAAGTATTAGCAGGGAGAGAGGGATGTAACAGCAAACTGCTGCAGTTCAACTCAGCAGAGCCAGTCGGGCAGTTGTGTGTGCCGCGACAGAGCTGCAGTGAACCTGTCTTCTAGGTGGGGACCAGTTTCATTAACTTCGGTAAGATTGCTTCACTGGGTAAGATGAGCAGGATTTGGCTTTTAGAAAGCTGCAGAGAATATTATTGCAGGGTTCTCAGATGTTTTTCCTTGTTTAAATTAGCTCAGCAGGCCTTGCAAAAATCCCCGTGGGTTTGAACAAAAAATGATTTGCAGTTTCCTAGAGGCCAACAACTGTTTCTCCTCTAATCAGATATTGCCCTGAAGGGAGCTTTGGTCTCCCTGTGGATCAGGCAGCGGTAGTCTAAAGTTACTTACATGGGGCCAAGTCCTGCTTGCTGGCATGTTTTAAAGAAGGTTAGTAGTTTATTTTACACCTAAGTCCACAAAGGCTCTGGATGATATACAGAGTGTGGTAAGATTACATGGCAAAAGTTTCTATCCTTGATGATATTAGTGCTTGGGCACACTTTTGACAAAGACGTATGGCTGTGATTTTCCTACCTTGAACTTGAAAGAGAAGTCAGGATTTAATTTTATGTCAGCACCCGGAGGCTCTTTATTTCTTGCCTTTGCTCTTTATTGCTCCCACACTGCAAAAACATACACCAAACTGAAACCTCTAATAATACAGTCTATGGAAATCACAAATGCAAGGTCACACAGTGCTTGCTATTGGCCCCTGAAGTCCAACTTGGGCACTGCTATAAAAGCAGAAGCTCTTCTGCCATTGACTCTTCTCTTCCACTGCTGTTGGCCTGGGAACACTAGAGCACTTACTAGACCACAGAGCTTTTCTTCCAGATATGTCCCAAACAGAATGGTATTTTCCAAAGGGGCCACTGATCTTCACCTGGAGTCAGTGGAAGCTGCCAGTGGTCAGCATGTCCAGCATGAGGCCTGAAGTTAATAGTTGTGCACCCGCTCCTGACGGTTGATGTGCAAGGGCTTTTCCAGATCAATGGGAGAATTAAATTCCAGAGTTGGACCTGGTTTTAGTATGTTTAAGTAGTTTTGGGTTTATGTGAGAGTGGAGAGGCATGCCATCAGGAGGACTGCACCCCTTTCGTTTTCCTCTCTTTGTACTGGCCATTGCTCCTGGGCCAGATGGTGCAGGTGACTCCCCTGTTAATTTTGTTCAGTTCCCGTGGGTGCATGCAAGCATTGCTGAAGTACTGTGCTAGCTGTGAGTTACCTGCAGCTATAGGCTGGATACTTTCCTTTTAGTCTTTGAATGAACACACGTATTTATGAACTTTACTTCTCTTGCACAATCCTGATTCCTGATGGTAGATCTTAAAATAGGCGTTCGATCAGACAGCTCCCTCATTTTCAAGGGTTTGTCCAATTTTGTGATAGTTGTACAATGGCCGATGAAATAAACATTTGTTTTTCAGTTTGAGGTAGCTAATGGATTTCAAAGCTATTTGCTATTGTAATTTTTTTGCTGAATTATTTCACTCTGTAACTGTATGCCTTCACTTCCAGGATTTACTCTTGCATTCCCATGCAGTTAGATTGATGCAGATTCTGTGCACTTCCACAAACGGACACTGTGTTCAATAGCAATCAGGGATGCAGACAGAGGAGACAGAGGCTGCAAGAAACTTATTTTCATCTGCCACTTGAAATGTAATTTCTAACCTGCTTTTGGAAAAAAATGACACCCTGATCTCAGAAAGTGGGTAACATATTGTTTTATGTGGCAATCATTTAAAACTGCTGGGCAGCTGACTAATGAAAGAGGCAAACAAGCTTTACCTGAGTCAAATTCCTGACTCGGTTTTACAGAGGCAGTTCTTGCACAGGCATCGATTTATAACCAATGTGCTTCTTGAAATCCTTGATTTGGTATGGCATGTGGGAAGGTTCTTGTAGGTTGGCACCATGTCCAGCATTAGGGTGGTATCTAGTTTCTGTAAATATTGATTTCTATTTAAACAGGTTGACTTTAACTTCTTTTTAATTAGTAATGGCAGATGTTCAGCTGGAAGAACATCTAGGGATCATTATTCTAATAATGTCCTATTAGCTTTTAAACCTTCCACTTAATGTAAATGTGTAATTAGAGTGCTCTGTCTATCTGCTGAATCCTACTACAAATTCTATCTGTAAGCCAATACACTGGAATGCCAAAAAGCTGCAGGGATTGTAAATTGTGCCTTATGACTCTGTGTTTTGGGTAATTGCACTCTGAGGACAAAGCAGAGTAACACATAAGAGCTGCAGCAGCAGCCCCCACCTTCTCCCAGCCCATAGGAAGGACATTCCCTTGGATGGAGGATGCTTCCACAGCAAGGGAGACTGGAGAGGTATAGCAGTGGCTGCAGTCATCGTGGCCAAGGATCTGAGAGAATTGAGACTACTTCTCATGGGTTCCTGGCTGCATGACTGAGATAACATGTGTTGGGTATCTGAGGAGACCTTCGCTCTGCTGCAGGCTTTTGGCTTTGTGTGCATTTAGATGAGGGTTTCTCCCCTAGGTCATTGTTTCACTGTCTCGCACATGTTCAGTTCCTGGCACGGTGGCATTGACCAGGCACTTCCTTAAAGCGATTTATAGCGCTTCAGCTCCTCTTACTCTCAACCAGCGATTCCAGCATCAAACTGATATAAACCATCAGTGAATCATGCCATGAAGTGTGTCTGTAAGCACACGTGTGTAGAATTTAGCTAGTTTAGTTCTTTTAGCCTTGTAACTTGGCTCTTAACAAACAAAAATCAACCCATTTCATTCACTGCCCTCTGGTGGCATATTCACTTTTCCTCCTGTTAAGCCTTCTCACATGCAAATATGTCATCCATTTCACCTATGGATCCCAAAGAAGAAGTTAATGTTGTTATTTGCACATGGCGCAAACGTGATGTGCAGAGATCTTGTAAGCTGCCTACAGCAGTGTTGGCAATGTCCAGACCTTCAGGAGTAGATGCACGGTCCCTGGCTCCTACCCCAGCTACTGCGAGAAGTGCTCTTCAGTGTATTACTCACAAAGCACTGATCCCATTCACATTTTCTTGCCATCAGATAGGAGGGCACCTGTGACTGTGTCCATATATTTAATGTTTCCCTTGAGAATGTAGTGTCATTAAACTCCTTCAGTGTTGAGTCTTAGCTGAGTACCCACATTGAAATAAAATGACATTCTAAAAAGCTCACTCCAACCTTCCAGCTTCCTGGAGTCAAGCCTAGAGTGGCATAAATCTGCCATGCTGTCTGTGAGAGACTTATTTCTAGTCCTGCAGTGACACAATCTTTTTGACTTATCTGCAAAGATTTCCTTCCTTGCTCTCTTCCCATCCTGCTCACTGTATCTTTCTTTTCTCTTCCTGCAGGCGCAGTGCTTAGCTACTGGTTTAATTTAAAATGAGTAAATAATGCTCTAAGGTATACATCAGACTCTCCTCTGGATCACTCTTGAAAGGTCACTCCATACTCACATGGCATGTTGGAGTTACCGGAGCCTGCTAACCCGTTTCTCTTATTTATCCTACACCCTTCATACTGGCGGTGTCTGCCTTTAGCAGTTAGATAATCTGCACAAACGAAGTCAAAAGGCAGCAGATACTATACTGAAGTAGGACAAGAACCAGATTTCATATCTTTCTTTGCATTTCTTTTACAAGATGAAGATACCTGATGCCATTGAAAACCAGAAGGCGTGTTGGTAGTGGTAGCTTACAAACTGCCATCCTGATATACGTGCTGATATGTCCAGTTTATTTCCTTTAAATCCATATCCTGCTCTGGCACAGTACACCATGCAGTCTTACTTGAAGACTGCCCTGTGTGTTACCTCTTGCTGGTTTAGAGAAGAAACTATTAGGGTTCTTTTTTTAATTACCTTGTGTCTCTCGGTGTTTAACTTTATTCTTTCATTCAGGCTGTGCTTGAAGCATATCTTGCCTGATGTGACTAAGCTGTTGACTCACTTCTTTTATGGCTGTAATAAAACTAGATCTAATGACCAATGTCTGGATATCAACCACCAACAGCATTTGCAAAAAAAAAAAAATCTGGATTGTTCCTTCTCAAGGTTGTGTGTCCTGGTATAACATTCATCTAATTTAAAATACCAAGTGAACACAGCCCAGTTGTAATCACAACTTTGTTTTCTTCTTTTCTACAGATCATCTGCCTGGCTTTAGTATTATCCCAAACCCTCCAGTTCTGAAAGTTTTAAATAGCGTTCTTTTGGAATCGGTACCTGCAACCATTAGCACTGGTAATTGCACTCAAAGACTTAATGTAGACGATTTGCCTTGCACTGGGCCCTAGGGAGTTCACAGTTTTATGAATTTGCAGCTCTTCTCAGTTTTGGCATCCATCTGGTGGGGGCCTCTCAGCCCCTGCTGTAATCTCAGGTGGGCTGTTGCCTACGATTCCCACGTCTGTGCCACATAGGGATGGGGAAGGGCAAGTGTCTGGTTTTTGTGTGCAGGTTGACCCCAGCAAGAAGGGCTGCAGCGAGCGTCTGCATGAGAATGTGGCCCATGCACTGCTGCTCACGTCTGTGCTGGGTGTAAGGTGAGTTTCATGCATGGGAACATGGCGTGAGAGAATCCGTTTCCTCTCTCTACATCCTTGGTAGTTTCCTTGCCAGTGGCAAAATAGTGGACTATTAAATGTAGTACACAGCATGGATAGGAAGGAGAATCAGGGACCTGGAATTGATTCCCTAGAGCCTTCACCATCTGCTGTGCTGAGGAAACCCCACAGTAATTCTACATGTTCAATCTGGACTCAGGAAATGATGGGGTTTAGTCCAAAGACATCTGCAACTGCAAGTCTTCCAAATTGAGATTGTATCACAATGTTCAATGGTGGAATCATTCAATTGCCTAAGATTCTCATTTTCACTTAAAAGAAAAAATAAGTTTCTGTACTACAGAGCCGCAAAGATTAGCTTGCACAGATGTGCTGAGAAACTAGGAAAGGCTCACAGTCCAGCAGACTAAAGAGTCTGATGTTTGTTGTTTTGTATCTCCTGATTTTAGAATCCATCTCACAATACAGCCAATCTCTTAATGGGAAGTTGCTTTCAGTGAATGCTAAGTTTTATTATTCAAAAAAAGCCCCAAACCAAACAATGGCAGTTTCAGCAGATCTGAAGCTTTCTGTGGATTCAGATGGTATTCAGCAAATACTTTGGGAGGGAAACTGGAGACATTTGCTTTAGAGAAGCTGAATTATTTTTCTCAAGCATTCTAGCTTTTGTTTTGACATGGTGTTTACGTTCCAGAATTGAGCTGTTATTAAAAAAAGTAAATTAAACAAAGAAAAACAAAACAACAGGCAATGATTAAAAAAATTTGGAAGGTGCAGACATTTTGATTTGACAAATTATACACCCATTATATGCACAACTCTTAATTTGGAGATCTGGCTGGCAAGCTTTTGGTCTGTTAGGGATGAAAGCTGCAAGGAAAGCTGCCCTGGGAAAATAAATTGAGGCTGGACCTTAAACATGCTGCACTGGTTTATGCCATTAGTACCAATGGAGAAAAACCCAGTGCTCCTCAGAATCTGGCCCCCTCTTGCCTAAAGACAGTGGACACTTTTTTTTTGCCATGTGCACAAGTGTTATGGGCTCTCTTTCCTCTGGCTTTCTCATTTTGCCACAGAGTTCACCTGAACACCTCACCCTCCTGCGTGTAGCCAGCAGGATGTCAAGATGCACATCTCAGCTTTGGTTCAGACGTTTTGAGGTTATATTGAATCACTTTGTCAAGCCCAGTAATGCCAACTCAGACTCCACCTCTTCTTCCAACTGCTGCTTCTTGCTGCTTCTCGTGTGCTTTCCTGTGGGCTGCCAGCCCCGCAGGCTTTGGCCAGGGCTACATTTGGAGTGAGGATACGGGAGCAGGACTGTGCCCCCTTTCTGCAGCAGGGCTGGTATGTGGCAGGGGAGAGATTATGGCACCATCGTGACAGCATCTGCCTTGCCTTATCCGGCCAGCCGGTAGGAGAGGAGGTATTTGTGGTATTAGTTGTGTGTGTGAGAAAAGCTTTTCTTCCCTTGTTTTGCGGTGATTTTATAGAGTGGAAGGTCTTCAAGGCAGGGATGGTTGGTTTTCTTTCTGTACAGTGCCCAGTGTGAGCTGAGGACCAGACCTCATAGGTGTTGACTGCTGGCATCATGTGTATTAATGAGATAATGAGTATGTTTCCAGTGCCAATACTGGTACATGTTGTTTTAACTGTTACTCTCGCCTTTCCAGAAACATCTGCTCCTAGAGAAGACGATCCGTGTACTAAATCTGTTTGCAGAAGGACGCCTATCCTTTCTCTGCATTATTTCATGCAAAGTTCAGCCTCTGAAATTCCTTAAAGGGGACAAAATGCCAGAGTGGGAAACAGCCTCTTGATAGTTTGGGGGAGGAAATACCCCCCTGCTTTCCTCTGACAAACATCAGCAATGGTCCAAAGGAGATGTCTGGGGATCGGGTCCAACTTCAGGAATTCTGTCTGGGAAACCTCCAGGTCTGGGCTGACCACTGTATTTCTACAGCTCTCACAGGGTCCAGGATTCCTAAAGAAATATGGACTTTTCAGTGGAGCTGAGCAAGAAGGTTTTGTGTTGGGCTCAAGGAACAGCACTGGCTTTTGATAAGTGGTTGAGTGGCTTTAAACAATGAAAAAAATAAAACAGTCCTTCAGTTAAATGTGAGCAGATGCCCTGAAGTGAACTGGTGTGGCTAAGTTTACAGTTTTATTGATGATAAGGCTTGGAAGTATTTATCATTCTTATTTTCATGACTCTCTCTTGCTTAATATTATCCCTTTTTGTAGCTGAGGTGGTTTAAAAATCTGAGATAAATTTTTGCAGCAGCAATACATTATCTAAAAAAAAATATATAAATGCAAATCTCCAGGAACAGCTTATTTAAAGTATACTGAGCCAGAGGGAGTCTTACTCAATTTTTATTTAGAGCAAAATTTTAAAAGACATTTAGGTGTCTATAGAGGAGGCTAACAATTGGGATTTTCAGAATCACTTATGCAACAGCCCCCCATGAATACTTTTTGAAAACAGGCCCTTATTTCACACGGAGACAAAAATCCCTATTAATAGAGTAGCCATGGTCTCTGCTCTCCTGAGGGCAGAAGCAGCTCCATCTTAGCACATGCAGGGACTAGCATCGCGTGAAAGCAGGATCTAAATCACTTTCAAAGAAAAAAAAATCCCCTTTTAAAAAAATAAATACACAGCATCCTCATAGGTAAACTGAGGAAGTGTGGTCTGGATGACCAAGTAGTGAGGTGGGTCGAGAACTGGTTGAAGGGAAGAAGCCAGAGGGTTATGGTCAATGGGGCTGAGTCTGACTGGATGCCTGTGTCTAGTGGGGTCCCTCAGGGGTCAGTGCTTGGGCCGGTGCTGTTTAATATATTCATCAATGATCTGGATGAGGGATTAGAGAATGTTGTCAGCAAGTTTGCTGATGATACGAAATTGGGAGGAGTGGTTGACACACCAGAAGGCTGTGCAGCCATTCAGAGAGACCTAGACAGGCTGGAGGGCTGGGCGGGGAGAAATCTTATGAAGTTTAATAAGGGCAAGTGTAGAGTTTTGCACTTGGGAAAAAATAACCCCATGTGCCAATATAGGTTGGGGACTGACCTGCTGGAGAGCAGTGCAGGGGAAAGGGACCTGGGGGTTCTAGTGGACAGCAGGATGACCATGAGACAGCAGTGTGCCCTCGTGGCCAAGAAGGCCAATGGCATCCTGGGGTGTATTAGAAGGGGAGTAGCAAGTAGGTCAAGAGAGGTCCTCCTGCCCCTCTACTCTGCCCTGGTGAGGCCACATCTGGAATATTGTGTCCAGTTCTGGGCCCCTCAGTTCAAGAAGGACAGGGAGCTGCTTGAGAGAGTCCAGCATAGAGCCACAAAGATGGTGAAGGGAGTGGAACATCTCCCTTATGAGGAAAGGCTGAAGGAGCTGGGTCTCTTTAGCTTGGAGAAGAGGAGGCTGAGGGGTGACCTCATTAATGTTTATAAATATGTCAAGGGGGAATGTCAGGAGGATGGAGCCAGGCTCTTTTCAGCGGCGTCCACTGACAAGACAAGGGGCAATGGGTGGAAGCTGGAACACAGGAGGTTCCAGAAAAATATGAGGAAAAACTTTTTTACTGTGAGAGTGACCGAGCACTGGCACAGGCTGCCCAGGGAGGTTGTGGAGTCTCCTTCTCTTGAGACATTCAAAACCCACCTGGACGCATTCCTGTGCGCTCTAGTGTAGGTGATCCTGCTCCGGCAGGGGGGTTGGACTAGATGATCTTTAAGGTCCCTTCCAACCTTTAACATTCTGTGATTCTGTGATTATTTCCCTATTCTTTTGTAAAAAACTGAAAACTTCCCCTTTAGCAGCCCTCATCCCTAACTCTTTCAATATCCTGTATTTTTTTGATACCCACATAATTTTTAAAGGCCTGGATTTCTTATTTTGTTTTTAAACTCCTGTAAGCTTTCTGAGTTAAGGGAAAGTGATGGGGTAAAGCCTCAGCCTGGGCATCCTTCGTGTTGCTGCAGTCAGCAGAGGGAACGAATTCCTGTACTCTGGAGTTTTGAATTCGAATGCTCAGAAGAAAACAAGTTAATATTGCATTGTTCTCATAAGAAATACTGCAGCTTATTTCTGGTAACATATTGCAAAGCGAAACAATTTGAAAAGAAAAAAAATTAGAAAAGAAATTAAGTCAATCAAACTGGAATTCACATTTTGTTTAAGGGTTGTGTATAAAAACATCTTGAGGAAGAATCCCCAAGCACAGGAAACAACTTTCATTCCCCTGCAAAGCGGAAACAACTTCAAAGCCCACGTTTGTTAATTTACCTTTCTCCAGCTCTACTGTAGATGCCTTTCACCCTTCCTCCCAGCCGGGCTGTGACCCTGCCAGGCCAGGAGAGCTGTGGCGTGAAGCAGGTCCCACCTCCCCGTGTCATCCCCGGAGCAGGTCAGCCTTGCACCGCAGTGCGAGATGAGTTCTGCCCCAGGAGCATCCCCCAGCAGGCTCTCGGTGTGGTGCAGAGCTCGCTCTGCCCCAGCTTGTGTCACATCTGCTGGGAACGGTCACGTCCCGTTCAATATGCAAAGTGCATCAGGGACACAGGAGGCTGCGGCTGAAAGGTCAGAGGGCAGCTGACTGGCCAAAGCTGGGCACTAGTGAGGTGACACATCTTAAAAGCAGTTTTTCTTGTCATTGGATTTGACCCTTTCTTACTTCTGGCCCATTGTGTCATTCTCAGGAGCATTTCTGTATATACTGGTTCTACTGGATTTCTGAATAAACCAGGCAGTAGCTTCACCCCCAGTGTAAATGAAGGTGGTGGTGCAAGTACTGAAAAACAGGAAGAGTGCAAATAGTGACTTCCTTGGCAAGAAGAAATGTGGTTTAGCTCATTTCAGTAAACTAATTAAAGCCAGACTCAGATCCTCTGGGCTACACATTGACACGAGCTGGATCTCTTTAGCTTGGAGAAGAGGAGGCTGAGGGGTGACCTCATTAATGTTTATAAATATGTCAAGGGCGAATGTCAGGAGGATGGAGCCAGGCTCTTTTCAGCGGCATCCACTGACAAGACAAGGGGCAATGGGTGGAAGCTGGAACACAAGAGGTTCCAGAAAAATATGAGGAAAAACTTTTTTACTGTGAGGGTGACAGAGCCCTGGAACAGGCTGCCCAGGGAGGTTGTGGAATCTCCTTCTCTTGAGACATTCAAAACCCACCTGGACGCGTTCCTGTGCGCTCTACTGTAGGGGATCCTGGTCCGGCAGGGGGGTTGGACTAGATGATCTTTAAGGTCCCTTCCAACCTTTAACATTCTGTGATTCTGTAATACAGCTAAGTACACATAAGTCAATGGGAAATAAAAATCTGTATTGGTATTAATATAGCAGAATGAGCTTTATGCTTTCATTTTTGGTTTCCAAGACTGACTGTTAACAATTTGTTAACCTGACCTTTCAGAGTGGCACATGGCAGCATGGAGTCAGGAAGGAAATACACAGTTCTGGATGAGAATTTAAATTTCTGGAGGCAAATCCTGTAAAGCTACTGCTTGCTGAAGGTCCACTCAGACTTCACCTCTCATTGAAGTCCTCATGACATCCACATTTTCCTTCACCGTCAGGTGAGATGATGACTGTAGAGGTCGCAGTGAGAGCCGAAGAGATTTCCCAATCTCTTCCTTGGTTCTCTGTTTTCTTTTCCCAAATCCAATACCAGAAATATTTTAGAGGTGTTTCAACAAGTTCCCTTCAGAAGCTGCACCTGTATTCTTGGGCAGCAGTTACTCATAGCTCCTCCTCTCTTGCCTCTTGGTTTCAGTGGATTTTGCGTTAAACCAGTCACTGATTATCTGTATGCCCAGCATTTTTGGCTTTAGATCTCAAAGGTATTTTCTAATCTGGAATGCAATTGCTCATTATTTACCTGTAATAAGCTAGAAACAACTCACCTGTCTGCAAATGTAGGAAAATAAATGAGATGAGGAATGCCAGCAAAGCCAGGCAGCAGGCTGCATTTTTGAGAGTTGCAGGGAATGTGAAACTGAGTTCTAATCTGAGTAGAAAGAGCAACATGAGCAGCTCTTACATGCCCAGAAGTGTCATTTTAAAGGTACCACTGATATTACTGACTTCTTAGCCATGCCACTGCTTAGCAACTGCAGATTAAAATGTCAAAAAAACCTCTTGTGCTAGGTTGAAAGAGGAGAAACAGAGATGATAACTTCAGAGAGGGAAGCATCAGTGCCTTAGGCATCAGTTTGAAAACCCCCCGAGAAGGACCTTATGTGATACTCGGTCATCTAGGGCCAGATGATCAACCCAGCAGCCACCTCTCAGCTAAGCTGAATCCTTAGCAGATGGAAGAGACATCAATCTTCTCATTGGGCTGCAAAACATTTGCAGAGCTAGCCCATGGCAGCGGCGGTGCTGTTGTTGTCCCTGGCGTGGTGTCAGCAGGGACTCTCGAAAACAGGCTTTGGTGATGGCAGACCCTGCCCAGCCCTGATCCCTGCCAAGCCAGGAGAAAGTTAACCTAGGAAAACGAGGAGCTGTGGTGGCAGTGCAGTGGGGCTGCTGGCTGCTGCAGGCTTGCGGGAGCGGTTGCTTGGGCTTCGTGCTGCTCCTCTGAGGGCTACTGAGTTATCATGAACTGGAAATCTCTTGCTCTGCTCACTAGATATCTCCCAAGAGATCTGTGCTGCATAGGTAGTTCTTTGGTTACCATTTGTCAAAGAAACACATAATAATATCATAGAGGACATGGAGAATGTCATGCTGAGGGGTTTTGTTTGGGGAATTCTAGGGGAATGTTCTTAACATCACTTGGGATCTCTGAAACACTCCTCTCGGGCAAAATGAAAAAGTCAACATGAGATGTGGAGTCTGAAATTAACTATTCTGATTTGATTTTTGAACTTTTAAACAAATCCTTTGAAAACATCAATCAGAATTTTGATTTTGACAGAGCAGCATTCAGTATAAAATTGTTGAACAAATTTGAGTAGGAGTGTTAATTCCTTCCAGAGGTGCCTGAAGCAGAGGAATACCTACTACCTCTGCTGAGCAGTGCAGGATGATGTTCTTGATAGGACCGAGAGATTATGTGTTATGTATTTCAAGTTATTTTCTCAAAGGCTTTTAAAATGAAGGGGTATACATTAAAGAGGAAAAGTCTGTGGAAATTGTTCAATGAAAAAAAGCAACATCTGTGAAGTGGAAGTGTGCCTTCATTGCGGCGCTGTCACAAAGGCTGGTAGTTATGAATTGCATCACGGTAAATTTGAAATGTCTGAAAATATTGTGTGAGGAGGTTGAGTGGTAAAAAAACCTGCCAAATGGCAGGCAGGGAAAATTTAAGGTGAAGAGAAGGTGAGCATCACAGAGTGCACGAAGTGTAAACCGGTGGGTTTTTCTGATTAGAAATATGTCAGCTATATAAAACTAAGAAACATTACTCCTCTGAGTCAGAATCTGAAAAAAAGTTGTATGAAAAAACTTTTTAAAGCTGTTTACAAACCACAAGGGAATGTAAACCTCACTTGAGTTTTACAAGCTCAGAGACACTGGTTTGGACTCAGACTTTTGTGAACATCTTTGTACCTGTATTTTCACAGTGTCACGTGTTTTTCCCCCTTTTTTGGAACAGTAGCACTGATTTCTGTGTTCAGCTTAAGAGATTTTAAAGAATTTCACAGTGAATCAGAAGCTATAAATATCTACTTGTTACCACAAAGGTTTTAGTTACTAAAAATGAATGCACATGAGCAGACATTCTCTGGCTTAAGCATATGGGAATTTTGCAGAAATCTGGATAAATAGAGGGTTTTTTTAGTTCACATTCGACCGTGCTAAAGATCAAATCGTGTCCGTAAGTCATTGCAACTATTCTGAAAGAAGTTCTTTATCAATAAGAGACATTACTACAGAATGGAACACTGTGGTGGCTTGTGAGGAGTCAGAGGACAACTTGAGTCCCAAACTGTTCCCATCTGATGCATTGCATGTAATTAACAGGAATGATGAAGAGACTGGAGGCAGAATCCTCCTGAGCAGAATGTAAGGTGAAATGGTCTCTGTGTACTTATTGAATCTAATAATTTACATCTCATTGAATCCAATCAAGTTAGCAGTTTATCACATTAAGATTGCATTAAGTTGGCTGTCTCCAGTGAGGCTGAATTATTGCTGGAGGGCACTGTACAGCTCTGTGCTTGGGGTTTTTATATTCCCCGAGGAAAAGGTCCAACTTTGGCTGGGACATGCAGCAAGAAGAAAAAAAGCCTTTGCAGAGGCCACCTTGCCTGATGTAGCTCTACGTCTTACTTGCTAGAGATGGACGAAACCTTGGTGCCGTCAAAAGGAGATGGCTCCACACTCCCACCTTGTTTACACTCAGTCACTGAAATCAGCAGGCTTGTTTTGAATTTTCTTCTTTGCAGCTGAGGTCTGACAAATCTTTTACATGTGGTTATATGATACAAGGCTCTTATTAGCCAGGTGTGTAAGTGGAGGTGACAGCAATAGTAGTTGTCTAATGCTGCTTCATCTTCACCTGTTGAGATTACGGAGTGCTATGTTTGTTACCGGAATAGTTTGAAATTCAGAACCTTAAGTTGGTTGGGTGTGATCAGAAAGAAATAACCAAAGTGTCCAGTTTCCAACTGATTATGCCATCAAGAGTGTCCAACCACACAGACATGCTGCTGCTGTCTCGACCTAATCACTGCAGGTGGGGTTATTGCTGGTGCCTCAAAGTGGGGCTGAGCCACCCTGTTCAGGGTCCAGTTCAGAGCCACTTGTCCACCACTGTGTCCTGTTCTACGAGGCAGAAGTGGGCTGAAGAGCGATATGTTCCTGCCGAGCTGAAACCTGAACGTTTCAGCCAGAGGAGAGAAAAACAAATGATGACAATAGTGGGAGAAAGCAAGTCACTGTGTATAGCTTACAGGTGTAAAGAGAAATGTTTTCATTGGAAGTAGACTTTTAAATAGATTTTTCTTCTGAATTGCAGCTGCTGATTGCACAATGTCATGAAGCCCGTTGGTCTGACTCTCCATTTTGTCCCTGCTCTGCAGTTTTCCCGCTGCTTTGCAGCCCGCTCACATTCTGCTGAGTAGTGTGCAGAGAAAGGTTTTTAATATTTTTTTAAAGAGCTTGTGGGCAATTGATCTAAGATTACCAGTATCCTGCAAATTGGTTGTCATTATTTAAACATCAGATGGAGAATTTTTGCCCTAGGGCCTGGGCCACATAAATATAGTTTTGCTGGAAAATGGTTTTATAATAATAATTGGAACATGAGCTGAGGAGAGGGGAAGGCCTCCATCTCACTGCCCATATCTCATTACAATTTACCCCAGTGCATTAATAGGGGAATCATCAGGAAAAGCAGCTCGATTTCTGTCAAAGACTCAGTGTTATTTTTCCTGGGGCTTGCAGTAGCTGTAAACTGGTGAGGTAGTGGCTTGGAATAGGCTGGATAAAGTAGGATTCCACAGAGGCTAAATAAAAATTCAGGTACTCCTAAATGATAATTCTGGGACTGCTGGAAAGGCATTTAAATAGGTACTGCATTTTCAGAAAGGAATGCAGATTTTTAGTAATCTCCTATTTCAGTTCTGGGCCTGTTAGAAGTCAGTGACCCAATGTTCGTGTATGCATTTATCCCAGTGTGAGTAATTACGCAGCTTGCTCTGCTCTGGACAATCGGGCTGCCTTTCAGGTCCTGCAGTCCTTAAATTAACTTGATTTTTTTTTTTCCTCAACTGCTGTCTTACTTGTAATCAAGTAACACTTTTAGTCCTTCCAAAGACCTTTCAAGTTTTCGGAAGGGTTCACACCTATTTTAATTCAGCCAGACACTGGTGCAGAACCGGGGCTGCAGGGACGTGCGTACATTGAAGCTCGACTGGTTTAACAAAGGTGACTTTGAACTACCCCAGTGCTCCAGCAGTTGTGAGATTGGTGAGCTCTGAAGGAAAACTGGAAGGGAAACTAGATTATATCTGGGCATGGTAACTTTTCTTTGCCATTATTTACTAAGTTTCTGAGACAGGGGCACCACTAACACTTCCAGCTGATTTTATGTAAAGATTCATCACGTTGCTGCATTAGTCTTGCTATTTTTAAGCCTGACTTTTACCATCACAAAAGAGATTTAATGCACTACTGAATGGAATCACTATGTTTAAGATCTGGCCAATGAGCAGCTGGGCAGAAAAGACTAAGTAAAGTCATCATATAAGTAAAAATGTTTTTACTCTGCTATTTTTTTCTCTTTCACTGAGTTTATACAATGAACACAATTTATTTAATGGCTGTATTCCAAATAATCTACGTGTTTCTCAGAGTGAAATAATACAAAATACTCAAAAGTGTTGTTTCAGTGATTTCTCTTGGTGAGCAGTTTAAAATGGCTGTTGCATTTTGACTAGATGGAAAATCCAATTTCCAAGGCCAGGAAAATACTTTATATTTTAAAATCGGGCATGTTTATTAAACTCATAAAAGTTAATAGAAACAACAAAAAGCCAATAAGATCTGGGGGAGAAATAACCAGGTTTCTCTCCTTAATAAAACTACCTCTGCCTGGGATGGCATTTTGTGTTCCTCTCCGCAGGGATCTGGCCAGTCCCCAGCCCGGGGGGAGGAAGGCTGACTCAGAGGCAGGACTCGCAGGTACCCATCGGCACACAGTAACCCCAAAAAACCTCTCAGAAGCCATGAGCAGCTGCTCTCCCTCAATGTCAGGAGTTTGCAGAGGAGCTTGGGAAAGCAGCTGCCTCCAGGAGAGCCCATGAGCTCAGCTCAGCCAGGCAGGTCCTGAACGGGGGCTTTCCGGTGGGATTTTCGGTTGTGACGGAGCTGCCTCGACTCCGTTCCCAGACAAATCTCTGCAGCCTCGAAGGGAACAGGGTGAGGTCGGCGTGTCCCACCCTGGGGACCTGCTTTCCTGGCCAGGCAGTGGTGGTGTTGGGGGTGCAGGAACCCAGACCCCTCCTTTGAGGCCACCTCTGCAGAGATGATGTCTAATGTCACCTTGGCTGGAGTCTCTCGCTATGGATGGGGTTAACTCGATGACAGAGCAAAGACCAAAGTTTTAGCCCATTTCCAAGACTGAAACTGTGTTTTATGCAAGCAGACTCTGTGGTCCTGCTGAAGCACTGGCCTTCAGGAAACGTTATCAAGCGCAACTCCCACTTATTTTTGAATACTCAGAAGAGAGAACAGTTTGGTGATTATTTACGCTACTTTGCTTGGGTTTAGGGCTTTCTTTCTAGCAGCCAGTGCCTACCACAAACTTGGCAAATGATCCAGAAAACAAAACACATGGAGTGGATCTCTAGTAGTAATGGAAATGGCAGTGGGAAGGCTCAAACAACTGGACCAGAGCCAGGTTACGTTACAGAAATAAGGACTACTGCAAAGCAGGGGAAGGGCTCTCTTATTTCTCTGCAGAGTGAGCATCAATCTGAATTACAAGGAGGAAACCCATCTTCTCTTAGGCATATGAAGACGACATCATTAACCATTTGAGTCATGAAAAGCAAGGAAAGGAGTGCATTTAATGACTCTAGAGCTGTGGAAGATTAATAGATTCCTTGGAAATAGCTGGCATTTGGGTTAGAGAATCCTTCAACAAAGAGCCCAGCTGTGACCCCATTTCTCTGTAGGGCTATTCTCACTGCCACGTGCTTGCCCCTGACGAGGGAGCCGGGACTGCTGGGCTGCCAGTCAGGCTGGATGGCGGGATGCTGAGTGAGTGTCAGTTGTTGGGAGAATGTGCAGCTTTATTCCTTTTCAATTAACGTCATCGTGTATAAATCTGCTGTGGGACTCCAGTGATAAAGAAAACTGACGTACACCACTCCAGCGCAATAGATCTTCGGCCTCTGGCTGTGGGGATGCCAAATCCACTCGTCAGCTTGTTATTCCTGAGCCCATCAATTGTGTGGCAGTTGTCGCTGCAGTCTGAACATCATTGTTTAGTGCAGCAGCTGAGCTCTGCTTGGGCGACTGAAAAAATCCTTTAAGTGTGAAGCTCGGGTTTTTCTTTTCTACACATTCTCCATTTTCCATAATAGAACACGTCCTTGTAATAATTTTAAGAGCCTGTAGTTCACTTCCCTGCCCCATCTTCAGTATTGATGATTTTAGATTTGGGTTTTCAACACGTGCTTGTGTATCTGTGTGCACAGTGTACGTGTGTGGAGCGGACCTTATGGATGCGATCAGACAATTTCCCAACCTAAATGGTTAATTTCTCCTGGAAAGGTTTTGCACCAACATTTCTGTTTTGGGGGTGAATCCAGACAGAATGGGCTCAGATCTGTCTGCTCACTGTGTGTTTCCGTAGGACCTACTGCACAAACAATTTGTTCATGGCTGGGGCTCCTGAGTATGCCCAGACTGCAGGTAAGAATAATTTGAATTAATCCACTCAGAAGACAAGGTGTAGCTCATAGTGATGAAGTCTCTCAGCCTTGGGTTAAAAGAGGTCCTCCTTCTGATGTTAGAGAAGCTGAACATTATCTTTCTTTGAATAAATCATGTTATTTTGCCTGAGACCTCAGTACTTTGTCTAGCTAGTGTCGAGTTTAATCCAGCACATCAGGCTGGCTGACTGAGGTATTTGCAAAAGTTGTGCAGTTCCTAGTGATGATGGACCATTTGGAGCTTATTCTCATCACAAGCTCTTTTATCATTATTCTTAAAAGTAGAAGCCTGCCACAAATAATGTATGTAGTGTCTGGCATGAGCTAACTAATGGCCTGCTGGCAGTGTGGCTATTTTGCTGCCTACAGTACTTTGTACTTGAATATTCTAGTGGGATGGGAACCACGTAATGCTAACTGTAGTAATGATGGGCTACCTGCACAAGCCTACATATATGTTCCAGAAAACTGCTCCCTTTGGTACTCATTTGTTCTTTAAGCAGCTTATATTCCATAAGCTACAGTGAGACCACAACTTAGTGTTAGAAAAATTGGGATGAAATGCAAAATTAAAATAATAATCAAATGCATAAAATCGCAGGCAAATCATATCATTCTGTTTTTCAGAACCATCTTTACTTCTTGAAGAGAAGGTGACGGGCTGTAAGAGTTGATAATTATTTGTGTCACATCATGACAGCAGTCCCACTAAGGGATAATGTCTTTATGGTGGTTGTATAGTGGCATGAAATATGATGTACTGCTGCAGGAGAGCTGTGACAATGTATTACAGTACCTGGAGAGCTACAAAAGTGAATGGAGTTTTGGGAAGCTTGTGAAAATGGTGCTGAAGGGAAAAGACACAGGGAAAAATGATTTTAAAAGAAGTGGACTTTTTGCATGTTTTAAAAAATAAGTTGATTGCTCAAAATCCCAACCAACTCCATGGCTCAGCAAGCAACTCCAAAACATTCAGTGCAGTTTGTCATTACAATGTTGAATCTGCATAGTTTCCTCCCTTACCTCTCCACTAGCTATAAAAGTGAAAATAACCTATAGATTCTCTATTAAGATGTCATGAAATTTGAGCAGCTGCAGGGAGTTTTGTTGAAATCACCCATTGCTATTTCCATATGAACACCATT
Source organism: Trogon surrucura (assembly GCA_020746105.1). Taxonomy (NCBI): domain Eukaryota; kingdom Metazoa; phylum Chordata; class Aves; order Trogoniformes; family Trogonidae; genus Trogon; species Trogon surrucura. The sequence continues at coordinate 8,569,346 of CM036632.1, read as the reverse complement.
ACGTTTCAGAAACTATTTCTATATTAAAAGGAGAAAGTTATTTTTGAGTGAGGCTATATGATTGTAACTTATGTTTCTGTTCCATACCTGCAATAAAACTCACATATTTTAATTATTTTTTGTTGAGACAACTGAACAACTCAATAGCAAGTTATCAGTGCTGAGTATGTCTCGCTTTTCCCATCTGCCCTAGAATAATCTTTCTCTTTCCTTCTGCATAGTCCAGAGTAGATATGGTTGAACAATTATCTATTTGTACATGGAATTGAATCTGTTGAAGCTCATGTTGCACAAGCAATGCAGGATCAGGCTCATAAACTTCCTGAAATTTTCTACTACTTTCTGCATGTATTTAGCTCACTTAACTTGGAATCATTAAAATCTAAATGCTTCAGAAGCTACCATCACTATGTAATGTGTCAGAAGACTGGCGTTGTTAGTGCTCTTGCTGTATTAAAATAAAATTGAGCCAATGCAGAATCTTCCAATTTTTGTTTAATTACCCAAATCACTTTTTAATAAATTGGGAGGTTGTTTCACTTCTTGTAAACATGTCGATTTGCATGAAGCTCCTTTTAGCTCAAGGAAAGCTGTCAAACCATCTTTCTTGCCTGAATTTTGGGTGTCACTACTTATCATTGTTGGGATGATGGAATTTAAATTGGTGAGTAAAAACTACACCCTTAAGGATCTCATTTGCTTCTAAGAACCCTGAAAATACAAACAGTTTGATTCAGACCCGCTAGTTAAGACAGAGTTGTTACAGTTTCTGGAAACACGAGCGACACCGCTAATGAGAAACACCTCTGCTCTCTGATATCATGGAGGTGGGTTTAGCTCTTTGGAAATGTCCTGAAAACACTCTCTTTTCAAAATACTTGGTAGGCAGCAGAGAGAAAGAAAAAGCAGATACCATTTTGGCGTATATTTTTTCCAGTCTTATTTTTGCTTCTTTTCAGTTAGTATTTATTCTCAGCTATTATAATAATTCCGTACTTAATAAGCACCTAGATAACCAAATACATAAATAGAGATAAGTAAAATATTGATGTTATCTGGACATGCTATGCTCCTGCAGCAATAAAGTAAACTATTTATACTGCTCTGAATAACAGCGCAAATTATAGATCAGATAATTATATCACATGACTGTGGGAAATAATAGGATGAAACTTAACCAAAACAAACCAGATGTGTAGAGGAAGTAGCCTTATGCTCTGCATTAGCGTTAGGAGGCGTTAACTGTGAGCTAAAGGAAAAGGTTCAGGTTTTGTTGATGCCAACTATGCAGATAATATTTGTGGCCTGGGTCACATCTTACCATAGCTGGTGAAGAGAGCTTGTGGTTTGAATGCTACAGAGACCGACAGATTTAAAGTGGGATTTTCATTCAGGAATTTTAATTCAAACTCCTTCAGATTTCTAGAAAATTAGAAAAGGCTTGTTAGTTTTACATTAAAGCTGTAACCCTGTAATTCTGCAGTGATTTTATTTTTTTTAACATGGATATGATCTTTTAAAAGAATGAATCACATTTTTAATGAAAACTTTCTTGTATCCGGTTGGACTGTTGGCAGGTTTTACATGAGGATGAGCTTCAGCACCTTGCTCTGATTTTTCCTCTTTGTCCTTAAATGACCAACTCTCCAAAATGCCCGAGAGAAAAGACAGGAGCTACAGTATGCCAAGAAAATCTGGCAGGAAAAGGAGGAAAGCATTCCCCATAGGTGAAGCATTCTTACTGGTAATTCCTTATCCCTGCACATTCTCGGTTACATCAGAGCAGCTCCTGCACGATGCCGGCTGCAGCGCTGCAGGTGTGCTCCAGTGGCTCCCGAAGCTGGACCCTTCCACCGACTCTGTGGGTCACAGCAGAGCTGCTCTAGAGGAAGGACCACCTCTTTGCCACCCAGGTCCCAAACCATCACCCAAACAGAGCGTTGGGGCGGCCGCTACCTGCAGATCGGAGGGACCCGGCACCTCAGCTTCTCCGAAATAACGTTTGCACTGATTTGTACTTCACGCTTACAACCAGCATTTGGTAACTGATAATAATGATCTTGTCTGCAAGATGCTGAGCCAGATGAGAAGCCTGAAAGGGTGAAGCTCTTTGAAGTAGTAACCCAGACGCTCATTAAACACCCTTGTTGGGTTTTTATCCTTCCCCTGCACCCCCATCTGCAACTGCTCAATTGTTCCCATTTCTTCCAGACATGCTATTTCATTACGATGCCTCCTGGATTAGATAGAAGAGCAATATTAAGTTTAATTGTTTAATCATTGATGAAGTTGAGCTAAATTAGACATGAATTCAGTTATGTAATTCTGAATATAATACTTTGAGAATGAACTTTGAACAGAGCTGGCCCAAAGCTTGGGCAGAGGAAGCAGGAGCTGGGCCAGGCTGGCTGCAGGGGACGGGCTGTAGGGTAGGGTAGGGTAGGAAGAGCTCAGCCCTGCTCCCAGATCCCACAGCCCTCTGCCACTCCCCACTCCCAGCCCTCCTCTCCCAACAGTTTCTTAAACCCCTAGCATCTCCCCTCACACCTCACTCACCCCCTCCCCCCCCCGCCATTCCTTTCCTGGCACCAACGCAGAGTTGCATTTTGCCTCCATTGCTGAGTCATTTGGGGGTGGCATCGATCATGGCATCAAACAGGTGAGTGCTGAGACATCGTTGGGAACGGGAGTTCAAACTGAATTCTGTGCTCTGGTGTAACTGGATGTGAGCAGCACCACTGCAGCTGCCTGTGTTTAGCTTGCAACACTTGCCCAAGCACATCAGCAGTGCCTGGTGGGGGATGATACCCTAGTGCAGATACCCAAAAATAACCTGGTGGCATCATAAATGAACAAAAGAAATTTGCATACACCAGCATAACAATGCAGGCATAGATTTACATGAATTTATTAATTCAATTCATAAGAACCTCCTATATTCCGCTTCCCATTTTTATTGCATCCTGTATATACTCATATGCTTTGAGTTTGCTTTGCTCTGAAGGAAGAATAATAAAAGATGAACCTGCAGGTATTATCATTGTTTATAGCTCTCATATATCTTTGCAAAGCAAACCTGGTTATTAGAAGGCCTAGCTACAGAGCAGTGTTATCTGCAGCATACGAGATGTTTTTCCAAACAGTGTAGTAAATGCCCAGAGTAGTCACACCCCAACTGTTCACTGGAATTAATGAACTAACACAAAGCTAAGAATCTGTTGAGCCTGAAATCCAGTGTAGGTAGCCTTGCTGATTTGCAGTGCTACGTTTGAAATAATTGATTAATGAGCTGGGACATTTTTCTCTGGAGCCTTTTATTCAGCAGTTTTACAACCATAAGTAACTGCAGTGAGTTGATGCATCAGCTGGTGCAGCACAGAACAGCTCCACTGAAATTACTGAAATAATTCCTGTATTAGAATTGCCCAGTGATTTGTAGGAATTGAATCTTAATTCATTTTATGCAGGTCTAAGTTTAAATTAAGCATCTTCACATACCATGATAATACTCTGTAGCTGGTAGGTTAGCACTGACCTAATAACAGAGATTCTTATAGGCATGTTTACCTGTCTATATATATTGATATATTTATTTTTTCAATCGGATGGGCAGTGTTAGTATTTGAGGAGGTAAGAAGTAAATTCTGTTATCAAATCTTCATGAGAATGAGTAAACCAACCTGTAAATATGGATCTATTCTTCTAGCTAGGAATGGAGGCTAATTTTAATCAGGATCACAGCTGTACCAGAGTTGTTCTTATTCCCATCAGTAACACTTAACGAAGATCTTTGCAAATTTTAACTCACTTGTCCTTGCATCACCCCTGAAGTAATATTATATCCATTTTACAAATGAGAAGCTGAAGCACAGAGAAACTAGATGACTGTCTCTAGCCTCATCCTCAATCGATGTGTATCAAATTAGCTTAATGTTCATCCGAGTGCCCAGATTTGTCTAGAGAAAGTGTGATCATCACCAGATAATGCCATTCACTTGTCATTATGGTCAGGATGACTAGACAGCATAAACATATGTTGCTGCTTGTCCTGAGAGCCCAGTCACTCACGTTCTGTCTTTCAATGGTAAAGATTCACCCTGTGAGTAGTAGAGTTGCAATCAGGTTCAGCTCCCCAGCTTTCAGCCAAGGACATTATCTGCTATCTCTCTTCCCCCATTGGGTGCTATTAACATAGTTTAGTATAAGTATGATAGAGTCTTTTTGGAATGATGAATGCTATTTTCTGTAAAACAGCAGGCAGGCTCCCCAGTTCTTCTATCCTGCACAACAGATAGGTAAGTAAATGCAGTCCCTCCCAGAAGGTCACCTCTGGTGAGTGCATGACTTTGCCTGCTGGGACAAGGAGTAGTGTGTGTCCTAGTAAAAGGAATGATCAAATGAGAAGAAAAACTCATTTTCAAGTCAGAGGTTCTGGCTACAAAGCAATTATTCTACATGCTTATAGAAAAGTAACTCCCTACAGGCTATGATTTTTTTGCAGGACTTTGGACCATAGAGGCACTGCCTATTTTTATGGCCCTGTGCTTGTAAAGAATGTGTATGTAGGCTTATCTCATTCTAATTACCTAATTAGTTAATCTTATTCTGTGATTCACAGCACACGGGTACCACAGACACACCAGAAAGTACCTGAAAGTACCTACGGCTGCTTTCAACACTGACAAAGTGCTTTTGGAAATGTTTGGATAGGCAGTGATTCCCTTTCACCTCTTGTTATCCTCCATGGACTTTCCTGAAGACGGAATTTTGAACACAGTGCAAGAATGATGGGTCAGGTATGTATTTGTATTAGACTATAAGCTTTTAGAGACTTAATGAAGTTTGTAGAGCTGCCTGCAATACTGCATGTTCTGCCTGTAGATTTGTTGCCAGGCTCTTCTGATAACGACAGCCACGCTGTTTGCATGTGATGCTGAAGACGGAATACACAAATCCACGGCTCAGCAGTGTAAGGTGTTTGTTCCTCTGCAGGGGTTAGCTCTGACTAAGGGTTTTTTTTCATGTTAGGCTCATACTTGCAAATGGGAGAGTTTAGGTGAGGGAAGAAAAGGGAACAGTGAGTATCTAAGAAACTGCCACAGCAGAGGATGAGACAAAAATTAATTCAGAACCTACTAGGAAGCAGACTGAAATCTGGTTGCCTGTGTGTAGGTGGATGGATGGCTCCTGGAAAGACAGGCTGGCTACAGCAGTCATGATCATTTGTTCTGTGTTGTTTCTACTATTGCATTTAAAGCAGATTGTTGTTCTTTTTAATTCTGTTTTGAGTCCTCTAAAATGTCAAATGTCATCGTTCCAAAAGGGAAAATGCCAGGGAGGGCAAACCCAACCTGATGTATCTGCGTAGCTGAGACCAGGGTAGCAAGAGTCACAGGTAAAAGCTAATGAAGAGAAGGGAGAGGGGGTGGGTATGGCTAGCCTCAGAATGTAGACTGTGAGTGTCTTTTTGAGTGAGTATTTTAGGTCTTGTTCTAGTTGAGGGCTCTCTTCTTTACATATGCTCGATGATCCCTTCATCAACATCAAGGCGTGGCCTACAGGAGATTTCTCATCCCAGTGAAATGAGTGAAGGGCCACCTAACCTGCTCATGTACTCTCTTCAAGGATCATTTTAAGCTAAATTCTGATAAGGCCCCTTCTTGATACTTCCGATGGCTCTGAAATCTGAACTCCTTGGTCGGATTAAATGTAGGTGTCTGTAACTTCTCACTGCTTGTGTTGCATTTCTCTGCAATTAGATCCTCCCCAGCATCCATCCAGCATCTGAGACTGACAAGTCTCAGTTTACCTTGTTCAGGAATATTTTATGTTATCAGCAAAGCCCTTGGTGTGGTGAAATGTTTGCATCCTGTTTTGGAGCATAGTGAGTAGACTGTGCAGTAATCTATTGAAAGGAGAGGTATTTGTGTCTTTCATTAACTTCACCACTGAAGTGTTACCTGCACTACTTGGTGTCTGAAGCCAAACCCAGTGTAGTCTCCGTTTCCTGAACTCAGCTGCCTTCTTTCTAGCCTGTTGCTGTATCCCTTGCTTTTACCCCAGTAAACGGTGTAAATATTATTGAGTAACAGCTCACATGCACGGGCACGTGGATCGCTGACGGTGCTAGGTTGGTGTGGGACGGATGAGTGGGCTGTGTTTACGCTGTTGCTCTCGCTGGGTCTCAGATGACCACGGAACTCCAGCACGTGGGGAGCATCGCTCCAGCACTCCAAGCTGTCTGTCCCCTGGGAGACTGTGGGATGTCACAGCTGGCTCTGTGGGAGCAGACTGTGTACTGCTCTGTACCTCTGACCCAAAGGATTGCTTTGATATGTGTTCTGAGAGTATGGATGAGATTCAAATCTACAAAGCAAGTCTGAATGCACACTGAAGGAGTCCCTCTCTCCTGAGAAAAGCCCTGGGGATGAGCAGAAGGGAGAAGTAGCTTCACCATCAACCCTCTCCCAGGGAGGAGCATTTTGTACTTCTCAGGTATCAAATACATGCGACAAGTATGAGGAGACTGTGCCACTGAGATTAGAGAATCTTTTAACTCTGGGCTTCCTAATCAAGAACAGAAGAAATAAAGATGAATACTAAGATGTTAAGTACAAGATTTGAATGTACACCACAGACACTCATTAACACGGAAATGAAATCCAGTGAAGCAGGGAGCAATATATACCTTCAAATAAATAAAAGACAGGGCATTTTGAAAAAGAGTGCCAGTCTGATCTCTGATTGTAATTATTTTGCCAAGTCATGTTTAAAGAATGTGAACAAACCTGAGACAGAATAGCTGAAGAATTTTCAAATGGAATAAGGAGTGCTGCAGATGTCTCTTGTAATTGCTGTTACGTATTCAGCTTGTTTCTCTATACTGAGGCATATGTACAAAGATCTGAAAGGGCTGTAATAACATCTGGATGGTGTTTTGGTGGCATAATGGGCTGGTAAATAACATTACTGAAAGTGAAGAAGAATAATGTTCTGCATATCTTTTTTTTTCCTTTTTTTTTTTCCCCCCGTGTTTCCACTCTAGCAGTAGTTTTCAAAGAGTGTTAAACCAAAGATTCCCGATTAATGATCTAGCCAGACACTTGCATCAGATTTGCAGTGGGGTTCTCAGGGGTAAAATTAATTAATAACAAATATTTGTTCTATTAAGTTTCCTAAACTAAGGTCTGACAGGCCTGGTGGAATCCTAAATCCTGAGCAAGAGTATTGCTACTCTTCAAAGAGATTTTATAGCCTTGATGACATATTGTGAGCTGTAAAGGAGACTTTCAAAGCTAGAAAAACTTGAGACGCAAAAAAGTGGAAGCATCCATTTCACGTAAAGCTGTCCAGTGCTAAAAAGAAGATGACAGGATCACTGGCCCAGCATTTGGAAAGAAAAGGTGGGGATTCCACCTAGCACCTATCCTGACTTCTATAGCCAGTGCTTCAGTGGTTTAAACCAGTACTTTCCACTGCAATTAGTGGAGCTGTACCAGTTTACAGTAAATGGGAGTGGGGTCCTGTAAACGCCATATCTTACTTGCAGAAATAGAAAATATGTAGTACTGTTGTGATGCATTACATCACCTTCAGCCCTTAATCTATTTAATCAAGCAGAAATAATCAAAACTGGCTAATTCTGACACCTTCACTCTTCCTTTCTTAGGGAGAGTGTTGAGTTTCTCAGAGATCCCTGTACTAATTAATTTTTAGCATTATTACTAAAGGGGGAAAAAGCAAATGACAGTGAGTTTGTTATTTGCATGTGTTTTCCTGTCACCTAACATCAAGCTAACCCAGCTATTTACATAAAGGTACACTCTTGTCTCCAAATACTTCACTGCATCATTTTATTAGTGTTCTGCTAAGACACATTTCCTATGTAATCCAGAACTACTTTATAGTTACTGACAGTGGAAGGGCCTCAAAAAACAAAACAAAACAAATCCCACAACAAAACTAGATACAAGAACAGTATCATAATTTATTTAGAAAGCAGCAAGTTAAATCAAGTCTTGAATAAAATAAAGGAAACTCCACAGGCTCAAGGTAATTTGTTCCACATGTATTTTCTTCTATTAATCATACCTCTGCAATACAAAGGCCAGTGTTCCTCTCTCTCTTAAGATAGACCTTGACTCAGATATAATTATTTTACTGTGTTAGCTCAACTACTGAGAGCCAAACACCACAGCTGAGATCCTCCATATGGAACTCTGAAGATTTTTTTTTTTTCTTCTCAATTTTTCTTTAGCCTCCTTGAAGATACTGACATGGAGGCAAAGGGAAGAGCAGCTCTTTCAGATTCTGCAAAGTGTGGGCACAGCCAGTGCAGTGAACATGCAAAACTTTTCAGGACAGTCTATGGTCTGTGGAGGGAGCTGTGCGCAGTGTTCACAGGGATCTCTGGTTAAGACAAACCTACAAAAAACCATCTTAATCGCTGGTGCCGTGACTGAACTTTTAAAGGAGAAGGGGGCAGAGTGTGGGTGAAAAGCTTCCCAGTATGAGGGAACAGGAACACCCCCGGGTCTCTTTTGACCCAGACAGTCCCACAAGAAACTCACATTTTTAATGAGTTGTATATATCCTATCCTAGAGGTCCTGACAAAACGTTTCTAAATACAGGTGTTGAGGGTGCATATTCTGATGGGAATCCAGAGGCAGATACAATCAGTGGAAGCTTGAGGTGTACGTCATTAGGGAGCCAATCAGGTAGATTTTATGCAAACATAATTAGGGCCTGCATGACTCAGTTGCTGGTGCTCTTGCTATCTCCTTCCCGCGTTTATTCAGAACCCACTTTCAGTGCAGCTGAGCATATATCAGATACTGAGGCATGCAAACATTGACTTTGTTTGTATAAAGTCACTTTTTGGCAAATTAGCTCCATAAGCTGTGATTATGCATTGATAGTGTTAATGTGTATAGTAAAGTTACTCCCAAAATGCAGAGACAGACAATCCATTTTGAGTTACAAGATTGTGGAGAGACCTGACGTTGTTACAGGCAAACATAGGGGTATTTCACTAGGAATGGTTAGGTTTTGCTGAAGTTACAAAATGATGATGTAGCTGTTCTGAAACTGGTAGTAATGAATGGTTTCTACTGTCTGTTTCAGGACTACAACGTGTTAGGGACAGTGAAGCTTTTTCGGCATGTATGTACTCTGCCAGCATTTAAGAGTTGAGACTTTCTGGAAAGGCAAATGGCTAAACAGAAGGATCAAGACTGGCTCCAATTTGTTAACTAGTTGCTATACTTAAATGTTTCTTAAAGTTAATTGTTGATCATGGTGCATTTCTGTTGCAACAGCATTGCTACCCTGCCGCAGCTGGGGAGAAGCAGCAGTGCAGCATCTGTGTGACTTGGCAAGGTCCCTTCCCGCTAGATACTGTCCACCTTTGTCACATCTCCAGGCACAAGCGGCACACCCAGCCCTTTCACAGCAGTTTAGTTGAGGTCTTGCCTGACTGCCTGGATGTCCGCATCTTTCCTGTACCACGGTGGATGTCTTCTGCAGGGCTTGCCCCTCATCTCTGCTCTCTGTCACTGCAGTATTTGCTGGGCCTGGTGCATGTACAGATGTCAGGAGGAGCGCTGGGAGAGCTGTGGTTCTTCTGGTGCTCTTCAGCTGTATTACTCAGGAGCTTTGTGGGCAGGGATGAACTTTTGCTCAGAGCCTGGTACAGCCAGAGCTGTCATATTAATCCTGTGCAAACTTAAGTTTCTTCAGGAAGCATTGACGTAGATGAGCAAGTCTTCCTGGTTTCAATATATATCATTCGTGATTCTTCCAGACACTTATCTTCCTCATAAGTTTTGTCTTGTCTGAGATGTTTTTACGCCTGATAGGCATTTGGTTTGGTGTACATGTCCCCTGTTAACCAGGAAACTGTAAGAGAAGAACAAGACAAGGGAAATTGTTCTTTCTGGTTCTTCTGTTGAAGTCCTACAGCCCTGGAAACAGTTTATCAGCCTGAGCTGAAAAGGGCCCTGGAGGAAGCTATGGATCAGGAAGCAGGACTTGCACGTTCTTGTGAAGCATGTTGCAGATGATCTTGCAAGGCATAGGTGGGGCTGCAGAAAGCCTGGCATCCCTCCCCATCAGGCTGCGGTCCTGGTTAACCAGGATGCTTTTGCTGTTCTGAGCAAAGCAGTCTTAAATCTTCACCTGGGAACTTTCAGTGAGGGATGATGTAAACAGATCGCACTAGATATAAATTAGGTTTTAAAAATATGAAATATTCTAACTTTATTTAGCTAATGTTTTGAAATATGTCATTCCTTGTAAATGAAGGCTTTTAAATTGTATGTAGCAGTGGGCATGCACTGAAACTCAGTTAACTTTTGCATATTTTTTCCCAGAGTATCATTGGTATAGTATGATATTATTTACACAAAGTGTGCTTGGGCTTAGTATTTTCCATTTCTAACTCTTAGTTTTATTTTCAATAGCAAGGAATCTGCATCAAATGTATTTACAGCTCGTAAAATGAGTTTTAAAGTTGTAATGTTTCAAGAAGCTAAAAGATAAGTGACATGTGATGAATGAACAAATGCAGCTAGAATGGTTAAACAGCTCCATCGCAATAGGTCTTCATAGACAGACACAGGAACCAAGTCTAAGATAAAGCATTCATTTTTACTGGCATTTAAGTGGTAAGACTGAAAAGAGACGATAAGATCATGAAATGGGCTTCTTTACAGCCTGTTTCTCTGACCTAGTCTAAAGAGCCCTTACATGTATTGGCAATGATGGTGGCTGGTGATACCAGCTGAAATTTCTTTTTAACACTGGCAGAGCTGGTGCTGGCAGTGGAAACTAAGGGGTGGAGTGAAATGAAGGGTGAATGAGAAACACTGGGGTCCTTTCCAAAGAAGGCATCAGGATGTGTCCCAGGCACTAGTGTCTGTGTCCCATGAGGTGGATGTAGTGTCACAGGCTACAGGGACTTTTGCTACAAAGTGCAGACTTAGCAGTTGGAGATGGTAAACTCAAGTACTTTGGTCAATTGTAAAATAATTATGAGCTGCCAAAATGTCCAGTCTGAAAAGAGCTGACATAATTCTCAACTGCATCAATTAAAATATTCTTGGGGATGATGAGAAGTGTTTATACTATAGTATATGACATGGACAAGTTTTCATTTAGAATAATCACAAATACAAAAAAAACCTACAAACTAGCTCAAATTTAAAAGCATCAATGTTTTAAATAAGGTAAGAAATTCATTAGGCTCTTCAAGGACAAGGTCCATTCACAGTTGGTGGGGTTCCAGTTCTGTCCAAAAATCCACACTTCTCATTTACTACAGAACATTTCTCAGCTCCAGTGAATTAGCTTCTAATTAGAGGTCAAGCTTTTCTAAACTAAACATACTTGGGGAAAATAAAAAAAAAAAGGCAACCTACAGTAAGTCATCTTGAAAGACAAACAAAATATGTTTCTCTATGTGCAGAAAATATTACAACAATTTATCTTTTTATGTCATGGTGAACCTCTAGGAAGGATGTAAAGCAAGGAAAAATAATGGTGATGCCAGATATTAAGTTTAGAATTGTAGCACTCCATTTAAAAGACAGCAGAAATCAAAATGTTATAAAATGTCTATTTTGTCTGGAGGCAAATGACTTAAAACAATCCCTGCAATGGTTTATTGCACTGATAAACATTTTGGGAAGCTCTGTATGTAGAATTTTATAAGGAAATCAGCTAAGTTTTGTATAAAGAACACATTATTTAATGACTCTTTAGAGAGCCTACACACTGTGGTATTTTAATAAACATGAAAACCAGATTTTTATTTTTTCCATTTACACCTAACACTCAGGACCTTATTATTACCTTGCTACTAAGGAGAAGCTATGAAAATGGGAGATCTGCCTTTTCAGGTAAACAGAATAAGCCATAGAGTCCACTTTTCCTAGTATGTGTTACCAGGATGACTGAATCTGTACAGCATGTCCCCAGATCTCCTCACGCCTGTCAGTTTGGGATTGTTTACAATTGTCTGCCAGAGTAGAAGTGAACATGTTTGACAATTTGCATTGTCAAATTCTGTATTCGCCTGCATGCAGAAATTTGCCTGCATGGGAAATTCCCAGTTTTGCGTGTATGTATGTGAATGCTCCTTCCTGGGTGTGCACGATGAGCATATTAAGTAAAATGTTTAGACTCTCCACCTGTCAGGTCAGGATGAAGCAATAGTCACACGACATCACATCCAGCACGACAGACTGTAAAACCTCATTGACTATGGAGGGAAGTATTCTTTTCTGCCACTTAAGAGAGCACAGGCTGCATACAATCGAAAATGTATTTTTTGCATTCATAGTAGTACACTTACACAGATCAGGCTGATGGTCGGCAACTTTTGCATGTGTCCAGTCCTTGGAGCACTGGGACTGTTACCAGCCTCAAGGCACGACAGTGTACTGGAGCAATTTTCCTATTCTCAGGCCTAATCTTATGCAACAGAAGTACCTTTAAAAAGTCATTTTACATCAAGAGCTGTAAAAGAAATCTATTTTCATGCAGTTGCATGAATACTTCCAATAAAGAGGTGAGAAGGAAAAAGAAGCCAACCAAAACTACTGTAATGGCATAATATCCTGTTACCACAGTTCATGGAAATGGCATCATACACGTTATTGAAACAGAGCAAAGACACGAGCCATTAAGCTGCATTCAGAGCTAAAGTTGCAACCTCCAAGTTTAAAACGTATCGGGTCTTACTTTCTGTAGGTGTAAATCAGTCTGCTCTGCCATTGTCAGTGGAGCTGTACCCGCTTACAGCCGCCAAGGATCTGTCTCATTAGGTTCATCCGACACGCTGTGCTACAAACCATGTCTTTTGCAAGCTCTACAGTTATTGCTGCCAAAAACTTTTCAACCTTGAGAGAGCGAAAGAAATGTGTGACAAAACAATTGCGCTTCGGGGAGAAAGCATCTCCTAAAAAAAATATGTTTTTCTCTGTCCAGTTGCCAATTGCTTCCTCCCACATAAACAACTGAAAAGGCTCATTTGAGCAACTTCTCATGAATAGGATAACTGTTGCAAAAAATATATGGTCTGAAAGCCCATCAGAAGTATTTAAAACAATCTTTTCTCAGCCCCAAGGGGAATAGCTGCTGACCTTCTCTCACAAGCAAGTTTTGGCCAAATGCAAGGTTGCTGGGAAGACAGGCAGCCACTTGGAAGAACTTCTGTCCTTTCTCTTCCCACAAACACCCACCACACCTGAGCTCTCAGACCAACTATGGGGCTGATTATCTGCCTGATCCTTTGCCATGGTCAGTCATGGCTATTCCCAACAATCCAGTGTTTCTCTAGGCCACTAGCAGAATTTCATAAGTAACAAAATACTTGTATAATTCATACTGGTACAAAAAAGTGGCTGAGGTGTAGCGCTATCCCTGTTTAGTTATATGAGACAAGGAGACATTTAAAGCTACCAGGCCAAAGTCTCCAGGAAATGTGGGGTAATGTCAGAGTAGTGGCTGTGTCTGTGGTTCCCTGGGAAATCATATTCTTCTACTACCTCCAGCCTAATTCATCCAGACATCACAAAGATAAAATGAGGGAAATGCAGGAGGACAATTTGATCAAGCTATGCTGAAAACTTGCTGGAGTCACTCAAAAACAAGAAGGGTAAAACAAGATGAGAACAGGTGTAATATGGCTCCAGGAATAGCAAAGATGTTATTGAAGCACAATGTCTCATGCAACCCGGAGGGAAAAAATATATAAGGACATACCATCCTAATGATGGCATCTGATTTAGCAAAAAGGCCCAGCACAGAATTTTTCCATCACTAAACCACATGGTCAACTATGTTAGGTAAGAAAGTCCATCAAATGCAGAGAGGGACGAGTTCTGGGCACTAACACCTTCTACCTTCTTTGGAGGGGAAATGAGTTTGGGCTAATGGCTTACAGGCAGGTGGAAAGCATTTAGGAGTGGCCACAAAAGAGGTTATGCGGTTTGTCACCAGTGTTTCTCTGTGCTCCTGGGTCAAGAGTGTCTCCCCAGAAGGAGCTGTGCAGTCCAGTGTCAGTACAGCAGAGCCCGAGCACAACCACGTGAGGACAGTGAGTGTTGATAGGGCTCTTGGCACTCTGGAAAAACAGCATCTCTGGAAAAATAACATACTCTGCTGTTCAAAATTTAGAGCAGCAGATAATGGATATTTTACCTTGCCTTTTAAAGTCTCAGTAAAAAGTAAGTTTAAACTATTTTTGTCATCTGATGCACAGGATTTTTATGCATTAAAGGCTCTGTTATAGTAGCATTTATATAGCTTGAGAAGTCCTAATTTATCCCTATTGATTTTAACTTTGACTTACTTCTACAGTGTGGGCAAGCTTCTTCAAAAATCAATAATTTCACATTTTGACAAATCTGCTGCAAATGCATTGTTTTACCTATCAGTCTTTAACTTTTGAGTTGCAATAAATTATATGCAAGAGAGAAGGAAAGCTAGTCAGCTTAAAACCTTCCCTGTCTTACTTACCATTGCTCACAATAAGCCTCACTGAGCATATGTGGTATGTGCTCCCTGCTAAGTGACCAGGGCTTGAATTTAAGGTCTCACTCAAAATTATGGCATTTGGGGATATCTTATACCTCAAATTGGGTAATCTAACAAGAATGCTAGGGGGAGACTTTCCAAATGTATTAAATTTTAAAAGCACGTTAGAAGTACTATCTACAGTACTGGCATTCTCATTTTGCAGGCAGAGGAACAAAAGGTCTGTCAAGGTGACAGGAAGGCCGTGTATCAGATAAGGAATTTTCTCCAAGTGGATGTGCAGCTTCTGCTTCAGGCTCTGTTTGTCAGAGCACATCTGAGCGTATAGGACCAAACTTCATCCCAGAGTCCCCAAAACTGCCACGTTGCACGTGGCACTTGTAGACAGTCTTTGAAAGTTCTGCTTCATTGCTTAACTGAAAGCCAGAGGATTTTGCTATTGACTTCAACAGCTACAAAGACAGTTCAAAAATATATTTTTTTTTTTGGTAAATGG
The DNA here is from genome assembly GCA_020746105.1 of Trogon surrucura. Taxonomy (NCBI): domain Eukaryota; kingdom Metazoa; phylum Chordata; class Aves; order Trogoniformes; family Trogonidae; genus Trogon; species Trogon surrucura. The sequence continues at coordinate 8,554,311 of CM036632.1, read as the reverse complement.
GCTGTTTCCATTAAAACTTCCCTTAGGCAACATTAACTTTTGTGACCAGCACTTAGCAGGTCATCTTGGGTCCCAATGACATTGGCAGGATTAAGCAGGGTCTTAATTTTAATAATGAGAAGCTGTCAGACAAATAACTTCTACTGCTGTTTATTCACAAATGTAAATTCCTTTAACAGTCATTGAGGGCTCTGAAGGACACCTGTTGTTTTTTAATTCTTCCAACAAATGCATTTATTATGATTATGTGGTTCTCGGAGTCAGGTGCACCTCCCTGCGTTTTACAGGGAGCTGAGGAGGAAGGTTGATGGGCACTTCAAGCCCAGTTATATCTGCCCAGAAGGCAAATACCCAAGAGTGCTGCACACTTCTCAGGAAGGGTTCACTGGCCGTTTTAGGGGGAGGTAGAGACTAGGAGCCTCTACTGCAGTTCTCACTGATTTCAGCTGAAAAATAGCTTTTAGCTCACAGTGTTCCTCGAACACAGAAGCCCACTCCTACACCCCACAAGGCCAAGGTTGAGGAGAACTCCAGCTGTAGTCCTCTCCCCACTGCAACATGCAGTGGCTGCAGCCCAGGAGCTGCTGCAACCCAGCCTAGCAGGAGACCCCTCTAGTCTTCAAAGCAAGGGAGAGGATGTCCCACTTGATGAAACAGCTTTCCTACATTCAGCAGGAAACTGTTCTCCCGAGGAAGTGTTAATGTCAGGTGAAGTCTCCCGTGCCTTCCCCTGGTAGCCGTGCTAGCAGGCTTCTTGCAGAAGTGCTCACAAGGAGCACACAAAGGCAGAAACTGCCTTTCAAACAGAATGAGTGCTGATAAGACATAATGCTTATTGCTAAATCCATGCTGTGTCTGATCACATCACACTAGATGGTTACACTTAGTTGTCCATTATTCTTCATCCTTAACCAGCAGGAAGAGGAGTGTTCAAGAACGTCAGACAGGGTAGCCCAAGGTAAGGTACAGGCTTGTTATAGGAGAGAGTGAATCAAGAGCACAAAATAAGTGGTCTGGAGCCCTGCAAAATGAGGCTCTGAAATACATATTGCTATTATTTAGTGATAGTATTAATCCAGTCAGACAGTTTATTGCTTCCTGCTCTTACCCCACCCTGTAAGCCATTATCCATATACTACACAGTCTCAGTTGCTTTGCAGAAGTTTCTCCATCCAAGAGAGGAAACAGGAAGAGCAATTAGAGACTACTCTGCAGCTCCCCAGGTGTCTCCAGTGTCACTTCACTGATTTGTCCTCGGGAATTCAGGGTCTTATTCTGTAACTCTGGAGGATTCAGTCCTGGAGCCTTTCTTCTAGGTACTGCTGGAGACAGCACTGTCTCTGAAGTCACTGGGCTGCTAAAATACATACATTTTCCTTTTTTTTTTTTAAGATGCTTCCAATGGTATTTTTAATGTCTTTCTAATAAAAATCACATTTTCTTTTGAGATTACAAACCAATGGCTTGACTTTTAGCTTGAGAAGGGTGTTAGAGGTGTCCCCAGTCCAGGTTTCCATGCTTTCTTCTCAGAGGGCTTGCTTTGACAAGTAAGAATGGGGAGAGCACTCCCAGTTTCTCGAGGGCAAGGACACCACCAGGCATGAGTTATATGTGAAAATCCTGCTTGTGATAGTTTAACCCATCCGGCAACTAAGCCCTACACAGCCACTCGCTTACTCCCTGAGAGTGGGATGGGGGAGAGAATCAGAAGTGAGAAAACTCGTGGGCTGAGCTAAAGACAGGCAAACAGATAAAGCAAAACCGTGCATGCAAGCAAAGCAAAACAAGGAATTCATTCACCACTTCTCATCGACAGGCAGGTGTTCAGCCAGCTCCAGGAAAGGCGACCTTCATCATGTGTAACAGCTACTTGGGAAGACAAACATCATCACCTCGAATGTCCCCCCCTTTCCTTCTTCTTCCCGCAGAGTAAGCACTCTTCAGCAGTAACTAAAACATCTCTGCATTATCAACACTGTTTTCAGCATAAATCCAAAACACAGCCCCATACTAGCTACTATAAAGAAAATTAACTTTATCCTAGCCAAACCCAGCACAGTTGTTCCTTGTCAGTAGCCTCCATGAGCTCAGTATCAACTGCCTCTCTGATTTAGGGGAGAGATATCAATTGTCTATTAGTATAGTATTATCCTTTTGATAGTTACTAATATTATCTATATATAAAATGATGACAAGACAGTGATTGGACTGCCTTACTGCAAGTTATTTATATTTTATTGCTTGTATCTAAACTCAATGCTATTTTGTAGGCTTTTCTGGACCTTCTTTAAAGTTGTGAACAGTCCTACAGTTTCACATCAAGCTGTGAAGTGCTGTACTGCTGAGATTATGCTATACATCAGCCGAAAAATCAGAAATGGTCAGCACATGAGCACCTCAGTGCTGCACTATGACATCAGGCATTAAAATCTAGAGATAGTTGAGAAAGGCATAGCCACACTTTTGAGTTTATTTCCTAATCCAAGGACAGGATGCCATTCTCACTCTTGCCCTTTTTGTTTTTCAATGCAAGCCTGAATCAAGCCAAAGAGACCTTGTTTTTCTGAGATGTTAAATAACTTTTTTATTTTTTAAATAAAAGGCTTCAGCTAAGTAATTCTGACCGTTTAATTGGAAAATACTCAGTACTGTTCTTGCTGACCCCTCTGAACAAGGCAACATTATCACCAGCGTGCAGAAAAATCCCTGACAGAAAGCACACATTCAGAGTATCCTTAATGCAGTACAAATAAGGGGCTGGGACTGAACTTTGGGGTGCTGTTGGAGTCGTGCCATCTATTCCTCTGAAAGTGCATGCCCTCCCCCTGCTTCCAGGGAAACACCAAATTGCATTATCAGCTGCCCTGAATGTACAGAACTGGTGCAGAGATTAGAGCATTTGACAGCATCAACTGTTTGTTCTGCATTCAAGAACATATTTCTCCACAGATATCCCTTATCTATAATATCATATATTGGGTTAGTACACTGAAGTAATGCACAGAAGTAGAATACGTGGGGTAGAATCCAGGCTGGGAAGCACTTGGCACAGATTGAATCACAACAGAGCTATAAAAAGCCCTTTTCAGCAATGCTGGACAGTAAAGCCAGAAAGAATATAATTAGCGTGATCTAACATTCACCAGTTTCTGCTCAGTGGTTGGAAACTTAGTGTATGTTTTCTTTGGATTTGCTTGCTAGCTCTTTCCCCAGGACCCAAAGCTGTTTTCCTCTCCATTTGGGTTGAATGACCATCCATACCCGCAGCCAGCTGGAGAGGAAGAGCAGCGGTGGCACTTTGCTGGTGCCCCCAGCCCTTGCTGCCCCTGCAGTGCTCCAGCCACAGCAGCCAACATCCTCAATGCAAACATCGCCACTGCTTTCAAAAAGGGGGCAGTACTGAAATATATGCATTCCCACGGAAAAAGGTCTTACCTTTTTTGTCAAAATACTGATTAGTGCTTTTAGGTTAACTTCTTTAATGAAAAGCATTTTAATTCCAGAATGTAGAAAACTCTTTGAAGATTGTTAGCCTTGCTTTTTGTTATGAATGTCATACTTGGTTGTTAATACTATGACTGGGGTACCAGGCATCGCTTTTGTCATAAATATGAAATATGCAGTCATTTTCTATGCATAGGGGAAGCACTTTGTTCTCAGAGAAAGATGAATTATGTAGTCCAAACAGGTGACACATAGTAGATGTTGTTGCTTTCCATAACCTGAGATGTAACCCAGCTGTGCCCTTTGCTTTTGCAGATGTCAGCCGTACCATCTGCTGATGAAAAAAAAAAAAATCCACACATCGCTGTGGAAACACTGAGCAGTTCTGTGGGCTTCTCTGCACTCTGCTCAGGTTGTGCATTTTTAAATAGCATGACCTTTATTGATTCTTACAGAAATGAACTGTGCAAGATGGAAAATCTGAAAAGTATACTGTCAGAGTTTCCTTTTAGGACAAAGAATACAATTATACTACAGAAGTGTTAAAACTAGAAGAGATGAAATCAGTTAATTTCCTCTGAAAATGCTCAGAAAAGCTTCAGAAAAATAGAATGGGTGACAACAGGAAACAGAGATCTGATCAGAGATGCAGTGGGACAGGAAAAATACTTGCCCCATTGAAGTCAGAGGTAGTTTCAGCATTGGCTTCAGTGGAATGAGGATTTCATCAGATATAATATTTAATACTCCAAAATTTTACAGCATTTTGCTCAGGAGGATGCTGTGCCCTGAAATCCTTTTCTTTGCTGTAGGCGTTAGCTGGCTCCCAAGTAGCTGCTGTCAGATGCTGGCTGGGAAGTGGTGCAAACAGCCCAGGAAGGGGAAACGTGCATAGTAGTGTGAGCCTTACTGCTTTCCTCCCATTTTGTGCATCCCGGGCAGCTCTTTTCTTCTTCCTCATGATTTCTTTCTGTACTTGAAGTCCTGCACTCTGGTTTCTCCAAGAATCCCTAGAACAGCTTCTCTCAGTTGGCCCTCCTAAGGACTAATTCCCAGACCTGCCAAATCAGCTTTTCTTCCCCTCTTTGCTCCGTGTCACTGTCCCCATATCCTTTTAATAGTGAGAAGATAGGCCAAAAAAAACATGAGCCCTTTTGCAGCCTCCGTCCTTGATCATACCTGCTCCTTGTCCCAGCTGGATAGCATAAGGTCTTCATATTGTAGTCTTTATTACCAGGCTCCAGTGAGAGACAACCCCAAGCAGAACACTGAAGCAATTGCTTTGTACTGTAAAGGACTTGCCCATGGTTTTGTTTCCTCTTCTTCAGTTGAACAAATTCTAGATGGCTCTAGAAGGAAGTATCATGGTTTAACAGATACCAAATAGTTACAGTGTGCTGGACAGCACAGAAGCAGTTTTAGCTCCACAGTCTTGTACTGTTCTTGGGTACTACCAACATGAAGTACCAAAAAAAGTGGGCAAGTACTCAAATGAAATCACTCAAATGTAACTGGAAAAACGTAACTGTTCTCACTGGGTTTCCGATTTTCAACATCTACATTATTCTGCAACTAATGGCAGCAAACTTTGTTTCTGTTCTTGCCTAGCTTTTAGGGGCAAACTCCATTTGAGCAAGTACCCAAAAGTCTAATCTTAACAAACCAGCTTTCCTAATTCAAAGGAGGTGGAAGACAAATTTTAAAAGTACTGCACTGCTTTGTTTCACTGCAAAATAGCAGGTATTCTTCAAACAGCCACAAACGACATCAGGTGGCCCAGCCTCACTGAAGAAAGACAAAACTGGGAAGTTTCTACTAAAATAGGAAAATAAGGACTTGTTGTATTAGATCGTTACTGTGGCTGGGCTGAGAGGGGCTATCTGGCAGAGGGGCTGGCTGCTGCGTTATCCGTCAGCATTGCCTGCACCCTGCACGTTCCTTATGGCTGGTGAAGAACCAGAACAATTTCCTATGTCTGGTTAGGTGAAGGCTGTTCGTGGAAGTTATGACACTTAAATTTGTGAGGGATGTTTCTGAGACTCCTTCTGGGAGATAATTTACCATAATAGTAGGTGAAACTGCAGACTCTTCCAGAAAAGAACATTTGCTGTCTAATACAGACAGCTGCTGATGTAAATGTTTATGAAGGGGTTGTTAAGTATGTGACATTGCCTGTATGGTAACACAGAAATTATACTGCTAGTGAAAGATATGTTATGATATAAAAATCAGTGGATGAGGAATGGATGAGAACATTGCCAAAACAGGACCACTGCGATGACAAATGTAGTGCCAAGCAAGTGCAGCAAGAAGAAAATCTATTAACTACATATAATCACTGCTAGTGGCATATCTTGAATTTGTCATTTTAAGATGTTATTAAAAGTAATGCTGTCCTGACAGGTGCTCTTGGAACTATGTATGAAATTGCCTAATTAGTTAAAAAAAATAATAATTCCAATGAGCTGCGAGATTTTGGGAGAGAACCAGTGAGCAGTTAATTACACCAGCAGGCACTCATAAAACGGACTCTGCTTGGAGAATGCTTTGTCTTTGATTTCCAAGAACTGCCTTGCAGCAGGAACTGAAGTGGGAACTGAAGATCACGTCTGCAAATCTTCCAATTTTGAAAGGTATTCTTTTACTTATTAAAAGGGCTTTTTACTGAATGGATTCATACCACAAATCAGTGGATTTAATTAAGTGAAATAAATTACCCTTTTATTGAAACTCTCTTACACTTACAGATGCAGACCCTGAAATCACTGGTCACTAGTTTCCATATCCATGATTTAATCTGACGTGAAACAGCAGGAATTCTGACATTCATCTCTGGCAAAACAAATGCAAACCGTTTTCAGATCTTTCTCTTCTGCCCATTCAGTCCACTGTAAGACCCAGAGACAGATTTTATGACCTGGCTGTGTGCTGTGGGATCTGTAAAATAATCAGAATAGCTAAACCTACTGGACAAACACCTGATAGGAGAGACACAGGTAGAAGCTGAGAGGAGCTGGCACAGAGCATGCTGCGTGCATAGGGAGGGAAGTGTTAGAAATGGCAGGAGACACAGGCAGAAGGATTCATGGGAGCAAATGGAGACCTCCCCAGGTCTGAGCTGTAATAGCTGTTGTCACCAGACCTTTTTCAGGCAAGGTTTTCTCTGAGCCGCACCAGCTAGGACCATTGAGCCTGGTTAGAGGTGGGGAGGGACTGAGATGCGCATTTCTGTAACCCAGGTGGAATTTCTGATGACCCTGCACCTTGCCATTCTGCATGCAAATTTATCCTCCCAACTATGGGTGGTTTTCAGTGTTCATATTTTCTGGCAGCAAGCATGTCAGCAAGGCCTATAGGTATAATTCTCTCTACTGTGGCAGTACCCAAGTCAGTAAGTGAAATCACAGCGTTGTATCGATTTTACGTTCTCCTGATAATGACTTTGGGAATCCTCCGGGCTTAGGTATGTGTGCTGACACAGAGCTATGAGGAGGGCTCCTGTATTCTTGTTGCACAGCAGCTAGCCAATATTGACACATACGTTTTTGTTATTATGATGTATTAATATTCAATATGTGTGTCACATCTCCTTTACAACAAGGCAGGTGGGAGATGTGGGGTGGAGGGATGGGATTGGCCTGCTAATCCTAATAAAAGGAAACACATTCAAATGAGTAATTTTATAAACTACTGAGCACTTGTGCTGAATAAGAAGTGAAGCCTACTGCTATGAGCTTTGGCAATAACAGGCTGCTTTGATTATTAAAGCCATCATGAGGGAATATCTAGCAGCAGATGCTGCCAGTGAACTACATAGATTTGGGCAGGAGATCCTTTCAGTATGTAAGCACAAGGAAACATTTCTTTTAATAAAAATAAGAAAACAAAATTCTCACTACATTCAAAGCAAAGCTACGTGTATATATAAAAAGTACTATTCACTATCCAAGCTCCAACTATATAGACGTCCCTTTTTCTATGCTAGGAAGTATACATTGCCTGGTATGAATGGACCATTGCACCATCCACTGCACCATAATGCTTAAAACACAATAATGCCTAAACTCACGCAGCAGAGACAGAGATACAAAAGGAAAGGGACATGCACCAGGAAACCTGAGCAGCTCTCAGAGTGTCAGACCCTACCTCAGGCAGACACCGTAACAGCCCTCTCCCTGGGAGTACAGAGAGACACAGAACAGGAGCCCCACATGAACAGCTACACTAAACATTAGAAACCATTTGAGAACCAACTTTAATAGCTAAGGTTGAAATTTCATACTTTGGTATTTCAGTGTGTTTCTTTATTCTTGCTTATGGAAGGCAGCACTTGTAACATTTACAAAGCTCCCATAATCCTCAGAAGTTGCTTAGATAGTGATTTTGAAGGCATGTGCTGCTAATCAATGTGTTAATGATTTCTTCCCTGCCGTAATCCATCATTTTATCACAGCACACAATTTAGCAATTTGCTTATGCTAATTACTACAACAGTCAGAACAGTTCTGAGCACAGCTCGGGGCTATGGCTAGAGAAATGTCTGCCATGTTATTTACATTTTCTCTGTTTACCACTGGGAAGGCCCCCAATCCAAAATACACCAGGAAAAATTTACTTAGATGCTGAAGATACACATCTTGCGGCAAGCTTCCCTCTGTGATGACTACAAAAGAGGCTTAAGGAAAGCCACTCTCATCTCCTGAACCCACTGCACTCCTGGGCGCAGATGTGAACAGGAGACAGCCAGGAATTACAGGTAAAATTGACTTCTTGCACTGCTCTTGTATCCCAATAAATGTGTTCAGGGATCGGGGCTGTTAATCAAAAGAACAAAGCTGTCTGAGAGACAGCAGGTAGAGCACTAGACAGGCATCGCATTTAGGCTTTAGTTTCCATCTTTTCTTGTATTGCCTCTTTAGGCTGCTTTGACCTTTCTGAGTGCAGGAAGCATTGCCAGGGTATACTGCTCACCTGAGCATGTTCCTAACTGAAGGTGCTTTGCCAGCACATGTGCCTGTGCTCCTGCTGCACTCTGTCCACACACGGCTATTCGCTGCTGTAAACAGAGTTCTTTCCCTTCCCATATGTGCAGTAGAAATTTTACTCACCTCTTAAGCACAAGCCAGGGACATGCTGTATCTAACCACTAGTTTGCCTTCCCCTGCAGTCAGCTGATAGCAGCTGCAAGCGAGGAGGAACCTTCAGCACGTCCTGATTTTAGTCAGCAAGGGTGGAGAGTCTGGTGGGTCTGAGGCAGCTGCCAGCCAGGATCTCAACACTGAGACCCTCTTCTCCCTCCCATCCTGGGGAACATAACAAATATCCATATTGGCTTGGGAAGTGTTGGGCTCTCTCTGGGATAGAGGTCTGCATCTTGAGGAGAGTAATAGCATCAGTTGACCAAGAAAAAGAGCACTAGGTGGATGTTTCAGAGGGCAGATGTGGCTGGAGGGCATTTGAACCTACTGCCACTCCCCTGGCCTTGCTGGGAACCTGAAGGCGATGTTGAAATTGCAGCCCGTCACAGAACAATAGTTTTCAACCTCTGTCACAATTGCCCTCTTAAAAGTAGCACAGAAGACTTTCCTGACAAGGCCATTACTGTTGGAAGGACAAAGGGAAAGTAGTTAGTCGTCTGTGTTCAGAACTGGGTTATCAAATTAGCTTCAGCCACTTTCAATTACAGAATCTCATGGTTTTGAAATGAGCTCTAAATGAGAGACTATAATTCTTTGTCGACAGTGAGCAAAAAGAACATAATCATCATTATTTAACAGGGGCCTACAGTCTAGCTAGCTCCAGGATAAGTTCGTTCAAGAGAAGAAAGGATTGAATTGGCAAAAGATTATCAGCTGGCTGGGCTTCAGTGCATTTCTCTGTCCCACAGCTATGGAAGTGACCTTGGGACTCATCCAGGAGGGATTTACTCCCGGAGTCATTCTGAAACACTGGCTAATGAAACATAAATACCAGAAAAAAATAGGGCAGGAGGGGTTGTCTCAGGTATGCATCATCCCACCTTAAACCGGGGCTTTGTTCGCTGTGGCTTCCACTCTGCTTAAAGACTGTTGTTATACTGGGGGTGTTAAATCCTACCTGCTGGGTGTTACTGCTGCTTTGTATCACAATAACAAGGAGAGAGAAGAGCTGGGCTCATGCCAATAGAAAGCAGGTTCATTTGTAGGATCAGGCAGCCTCCTAGAACGGTCAGTGCCTGACCTGCTGCACCTCCTTTTCCCAGATGCAGCAGAGAGGGAGTAGCCCTTTGCTATGCCCTGCGGCTACAGCTGCTCTGCCCCAGTCAGCCAGAGGGGCTGGGTGCAGTAGACAAGCTTGGCCAGACTGGACCACCAGCACTGGGTGCAAAACTTCTAGAAATGCGAGGGCAGTATAGAGGGTCTGTGGGGAGCTGATGCCATACGAGCATCATCCTCACAGGACACTTCAGGAACCCACACCCAGGTTCAAGGGAATGGCTGTTCCCAGGCAGCCTCACAGCCTCCCACCCCAGCCAGTCTGTGGCTAACTTCCTTGGGGTGGTCAAGCCTTTAGAGTCAAGGCAGTGACTGAGGCCTCTGAGGCCATTTTCCAGACACAGTCCTTTAGCAATATATACAGGAAACATCAATGAAATTGTCCAGGCTTCTGGGTTTTTGGGGGAGCTGATGGTGACATCCAGGCTGGTTTTCAGTGTGTGGCCCAGAGCAGCTACAGAGACATAAATTGCAAGGACACCATTGTCATGCAGGCGTTCCTGGGTCACCCAGGGAGATGAACAGATATCTTGGCAGGCTTCATTGCATACGTTTTCTGTAACTCAGCTCTGAAACCAGTTTAAATACATCAAAGAGGTTGAATTATGGTCTGCCTTTTTCTCAGTGCCTCCATCTGAAAATGAGAGACCATAGTTCTTCCCTATATCTCAGGATTGCAGCTGCAAGGTAAGTGTGAGAAGATGAGAAGCTTCAGAGATGGAGTCAGAGTAACCAGCACAGGGTTGTCTCGACGTGGAGGTAAGTAAGCCGTACACGGTACCATAGAAGTACAGACCACATGAGCTAGTCTGCACTGATCTCCCAACTGCACACTCCTAACACAAAGTAAGTGTGAAGTCATCTGTCACATCCTGAAAGTAAATTCTTATCTGGCCTATCTCACATGAAGCTATGTAATTACTCCACCAAACTCCGGAGTGACACATCTATGTAATGAGCTTAAATAGCTGAGGTAGTGGAAAAAGAGGTGTCACCACTTTATGAGAAGGTCGGGGTAGGGAAGCAAGTTTTGAGCATTGTCTGACACATTTTTAGGAAAATTTTACAGAACAGATGGACAATCCAAAGACCATTTTCCTTCTTCTGTTCACTGAATTTCAAAGGTCAAATTTACAACCTTCTGGCTGTTGTTAACTTTTCCCCAAATATCTGGGGCAAAATTCTGTCTCTGCTGAAGTTAAGGGAGTTTTGCCATTTATTTCAACAGGTCATTGATTCTTTAATTTTTGTTCTGTGTTTCTGAATCAACATTGCCCTCAGGCTTGGGAATGTATTTAGATTTATATGCAGTCATGAATACACACACGACTGAAAGTGACAGAGAAAGAAACCATTTCTTTTCAAGTCCCACAGCTTTTATTAATTTGTTTGGTCCTTGTTCTGTACATTAATTTTATTTTCAACAAGATTTCTCTTCTATAAAAGTTACAAAATTGGTATCTGGGGAAAACTCAGGCCATTTCACACTAGATTTGTTGTTACTGATGCTGTCAGGAATTCAGACATTGACCTTCTTGTTTTTCTTGACAGTGTTGTGGGGTTTATTCTATTCTTCTCCATAAATGAAGTTTCACTGAGAACACCTAAAAGCTCCCCAAACTGCTTATATTTTTTTTCCTCGGGAAACATCAGAATATTATATCTGAAAATTAAATTATTATCAGCATAATTTAATTTTAAAGTGGGAATATGAAGGTCAGTCATTTGTCTAGTATAAGTTTATATCATGAAGTGGTGCAAAATATCTCCTTAATGGACGCAATGCATGACTAAGAGTTACAGCATTTACTCTCAACTCGCTGGTCGGAGTGGCAAAGAACTCTCATTTTAAAAAAATAGAAGTTGATAGAAAATTAATGTTCTGATTAGCCCTGGAATGGAACGATCTGTTTTCTCATCAGAGAAACAGACAATGAGAAGAACAGCATACCTTTTGTGGCAGTTTGGGCACACTGGGGTAGGAACATCAGAGAAAACGTTTAATTCAGGTGTTCAATGAACAAGCAGGACTCAGTTCACTCTTGGGTTTGTTGCCAGGGTGATACGCGGCTTCTGTGCCTTGGTTTCACTTCCATGAAATGGAGCTTGATCTTTTACCTTCTTTGTGTTTTATTTTTTCTGTGTTGACACTTAGGTTTTTACAGGAAACAGAGAGAATCTCGGGGCCTCGATTTTGTCAGGTCCACTTAGTCCTGATATAAAACAATGTTATTAATCATAGATAGTTCTGTACACATCTGTCATATCCCAAGTGTTAGTTGGTTCTTGGAGAACCTGTTGTCAACACTGCTAGTGCAAGGAAGATAGTCCCGATTTTGAACTCTGAAGACCCTGGAGGCCATTAGCAAGTCAAAGCCTTCTCTCGAGGGATCTGTGATATTCCCTGCAGATTCTCTTTGGCTTCCAGCAAAGAGAAATCCCACTACCTCCCCTTGCCTCCATAGCCACAGTACATGCATACCCCCATGCATGTGCAGTACATGTTCACTCACTGTCTGGAAGAGGAATTAGCACTTCAGTGAGCAAAACAAAGGGGCAGCTGGTGTGGCTGTGTTGTGCTTACACACCTCATTCACCCAGACCACTGCTAAATGGTCTAATGAAACAAGGTGCTCTGAGGAGAAAGCCTATTTAACAGAATAACAAATCCCATTGAGCTCAGTGGAACTGGAAATCTACTGCATAATAAATTAACTCTGAATTAGTGGCTTTGAGCATAAATTTCCAGGTCTAGACTGATATATTTTTAAGCTTGCATGCAACTTGGCTAATAAGCTTGGCATTGTTTTTTCTTCAGATACTTTTCCTGATTACTTTCCTTCCTCCCTTCCTCCTTTCCTCCTTTCCTCTCTTTCTTCCTCTCTTTTAAGCAGCACTTTTGCTGCTCTGTCCTCCTGCTACTTAAACTGGAGTACTTTGTGCATTCATATTCAAGAGTGAGAACATGTTCAAGAGTGAGATAGGGGGTATCACCCAGATCTGTAAGAAAAGGACTGTCCCCAGCCCAAAGGCCTGATAATCTCGGGCACTCTAATACAGTCCATGTATCCACAGATGAGGGAGAGGAGAAATGCCGTCTCTGAGCGACACAGTGTGCTGCACACAAGCCGTTTTAGGCTGGGAAACAGTATGGCTATATATGACTTGGTACAGGGCCCACAATAATAAGCCAGGAGACAGGTTTTACTGATCTGGATGTAATTCAGCACAAATGGGGTTATGCAGCTTCCAGGCCAGCTCTGGCATGCCCACTGCACTGAGGGAAACCTCCTTGGGGCCTGTCCAATTTCTCAGCTTTGGGCTCTGTCATGGAGTGTAAGCACATGGCTCCAGTGCAGCATGCATCAACTCCTGTCTTGGGATGGTCTTGCTGGCATGCTACCCGAGAGACACAGAGTACTGAACACAGTAAAATCCTGTTAGAATTAAATTTGAGCAACCTCCCTTTCATTTGCTTCTGACTGATCACAGCGGCTACGTGGATTAAACAGTGAAATCACCAAATCAAACTACTTGAATAAAAGCTGAATTTCCATCCTGTGAAGCCAGAATGCATCCTGCAAAGCTCTTCACTGACAAGGCAGCTCAGTCAGGTTATATAATTGGCACCCTCACAAGCTTTTCATCTTTGTCTGAGTGGTACTCGAAAGGAGTGAAGTTCTCTCCAACCCTTGAAAATATCGATGAAACTCAAAGAGAGTACTTACTGCTGAATGTGCCACTGATCACAAGAAGCCAAGGGCACACACTGCCTCACTGCCAACACAGAAAGAGCTTCTGAAAAGTCAGTCTCTTTCCTCCCTTTAAAAAAAAAAAAAAATCAGCGATTCTCAGGAGTATTCCCACCAAAATTATTTAGATCCTTTAGGCCACTAGTTCCTACTCCACATGACATAAGAGCTCCAAATTTACCCCAGAGGCTATTTCTTTATAGCTTGTGTTCAGGAATAGCTGAAATGCACTCTCTGCCTTTCTCTGGCAGGCTGGAGGCTTTGCCAAGCCTGTTTGGACATGTCACGATGGTATATTGAGCCCCTCAACACAGTATTTACAACCTCCAGAGGCACCAGGTGAACTTGGGCATGTGGGCCTGCTCTGCCTAACCCTGGGAGCATGGTTTGAGGCTTGAGTTTGAGGAATCAATGAATCTGTCCTTATGGGCTGACTGTGCACATGCTTTTGAAGGGCAACAACGACACAAACAGTGAGCTCAAGTCTAACTTACTGGGGTGAATTAATTTGGATGTAACTTCATGCATGTCAGTAAAATTACACTTTGTCCAGGATCTGTACAAGCTGAGTACGTCACTGAATTTATTGCTGTCTCCTATAAAGCAACCAAGATGTTTCTGTGAGGAGAACTGTCAAGGGCAGAACACCAGCATCCCCCCAGGTATAACATAAAGGTTAACTGGATGGTGTTGTTAAATCTCTATTAATATTTGGGATCTGCAAACCCTCTGCAGAGCACCAGTCCCTAAGAAGCAGGTTTGTAGGTGGAAGAGAACAATCCAAGCAGAGCTGTAGCTGCTGGGATCTCCTCATCCTTTTGAGAAAATCACAAGTGTCTTGGGGCCCTGAGTTTAGATCAACATACACCTGTTTCTGCTTACTTTTTGGTCTGGTTGGGGGCCAGGTCTGTTAATTCAGTGACAGGTGAGGGCCGGGGCTGCCTGTGGCTGCCGGAGAGTGCCTGTCAGCTGTGGTGCTTAGAGTCAGGAACTCAGAAAGGAGGAAAGCAGCCAGAACTCTGGGAGTTACGAGGAAATTGCTATGTATCAGTGTCTTCTGTTGGTTTGGGGTTTTTTTGTGGTTTTTTATTTTAACCTTTAGGACTGCCTGACTGGGCTCTTGTTTGCTTGTTCTTTTTCTCAATTCCCTCCAGCTTATTGCTTTTTCTGGGCTTCTTGAAACCAGAAGGGTGTCAACAGGCTGAAGGAAACGTGCTAAGAGCAGGGCAACAGAGCCCATTAAGGGCTGGAAGGGGGCTGTGAAGAAAACGGGGGCGGCAGCAGCCTCTGCAATCGCCGGTAACCGCCGGCGGCCCCTCCTCCCCGATACAGCCCCGGCACATGCCTCGGCCGGGCCGGTGGCGCGCAGGGGATGACCCCGTAGACCACAACAGCCGACACCGCTTCTGCAGGCTCACCCGCGGCTGCCAGCAGGGGTGGGGCGGGCTGAGGGGCCGCCCCCCAGCGGCGCATGGCGGGAAGGGCCCGGCCATAAAGGCGCTACCCGGGGGCGGTGCGGGCGGTTTGGCAGCGCGCTGGGCAGGCGGTGGACCTGCGGGGCCCGCTGCCAGGGGGGAACTGAGCTTCTGCCGGGCGAGGCACAGGTGCGAGGCCTCGTGTGGAGGTGGCAGCGTGCTCCGGGCCACGGAGCCGAGGCCTTGTCAGCGTGGTGGAGGTAAGGCAGCCTCGCCCTTATCTGCGGGTGTTGGTGGCGCATCGTGTGCGGGTAAGGCTGGCACAGTACGTGGGCATCAGTCGCCCTGAAGTTGGCATTCTGTGCAAGTTGTTTCCCCCTTTTGCTGTTTATCTCACAGGAGAGGTAAAACAAATTAACAAGCTTCCCCTGGTGTGTGCTCCCCGGAGGATTCCTCAGGGGTGAGATCCTTGCCGTGAGGCCCGCGGGATACTCGCTGGGCACAGCCCGGTGGTGCCTGTGCTGGCAGCCTGGGGGACCTGCCCAGAGCTCGGCTGTGTCTGGTGTCTGCTCCCGTTGCCCGGGCAGAAGGAAGGAGCCCCAACTTTTCCTTGTTCTAATGTGTGTTTTCAACACATCGATGTTTGGGAGTGATGTGGTTTCGCTCCTCTTTTTATTTTCTGGACTTAGCCGGCCTAAGCCAAGAAGCTGGAGCAGTTTGTGTTGAAGGAGGATGTTGCTGGTGGAGCATTTTTTGCTTGTCTTACGGCAGAAAAAACTAATTATTAAATACCGTGGAAAAAAAGGATCCATGAACAATATTTCTGCTATGATACAGTTCAGTGGGGTCAAATAACCTGATGAGGAGCAGAAACAGGGTAGCTGGTATTTTAGAGAATGTGTGACCCTGGGCCTCTGCCTCAACTTGTGTTGCAGATCCCAGTATCACGTTAAGTGAGTTGCTCTCAGGGATGGGAAGTAGAAGGGAGTGAAACTCCAGAAGTCTGTTTTGTGAATTTAAAATAGTCATTAAATAAAGAGACTTCACCTTGTTCTGCTAGTGCTTTGGGTTCAGAATGATTCCCACATATCAGAGCTGAGTATGAACAACCTCCACACTAGAGTCACATAAGCAGCTAAGATGAACTTGGGTTATCCTTCTGTATTGTCATCTTCAGTGAGAGCTAGTTTGTTGTTCCAGCTAGCCTTACAGTCACAGCAGAGCACTGATGCTTCTGAAATTTAATATCCCTAAAAATGACAGTTGTCATTACCCATAAAGTTCACTGCACCCTGCTGTGTTGTCTTAGTGTTTCTGCACTTCTGCCACTTGGCAATTTCCACATTGCCATTTGGAATACTAAGTATTATTAATCTCCAAAATAATTAAGGTACATTTTATTGCTTATTGAAGAGATGGAAGATCCATGGGGACTGTTTCTTCTTGTGCATGAGAGATGCACAGACTTCTTCAAGCATGGGTATTAAAATTGAAATTGAACTCTTCCATATTTCTGAATATATAAAACAAAGATGAGTTCTCATAGTTTGTACTTACAGCTTTACAGTAAAAGACTCAGCAGGTCTTCATAAGTTTCATAGGAGCATCAGTTGATTATTTTGGATTTTTAAAAGCATAAAAGCATTGAAATGTGTCAGTATGTGTTAAGAACTCTTGGCTCTCTGACTCTTTTTTTTTATAAATAGCACACAGCATTTTTTCTGTTAAGGCAAAGTTCAAATAGAGAGGAGTATCTTGCTTTCTCCTGTGTGCATTTTTGTCTGGTAGCTTCTCAAAGGACAACTCCTAAAATAATACTGTTTACAATAACCTCCTTGGATAAAAACATTTTGCTTCTAAGATTGAGCATAAAATTTTCACATCTTGCACTTCAGCTCTGATGTGCCTTGCTCTCATATTTTGCCCAGAGGCTTGATTATTGTTCCATTACTAATATGAATGGAGGAGTTTTTGTTTCAGTTCAAGCTCTTTGAGTAAACTCTCTTCAAGACATCAGGGTCTAGCCACTACCCTCTTAATGTCTAGCTATAGCTTTCTTGTTTTTCCACTTAGTGTTTAAAAAAAATAAATCTATTTTCTGTTCATGGTTTTTGAATGTAATGGTACTTCTCATCTCTTCATCACTGTGGTCTTTGCCTGCTATCTTTCTTGCTTTGCCATATCTATATGATAGTGTATATTGCTTGAATTCTCTTCAGTCCAACTGGAACCCTGGAGACTGCACACGTGTGTTTGGAGAAAGATCTAAGAGGATAGCAGTACTCAGTACCCAAGAGGACAACATTATCTATAGCACTTGTTAGATTCCTTGCTGGGTACTACTAACTAGTGTGTGTGCTGAATGAGTCCAGTTCCTCACCTGTCACCCTTGTAATTAATGTAGGCAATTGTTATCATGGTTGATCTGCTTGTTCACTGTTTCAGCACTGCAGGTGCATTGTTCCACAAGGTGCCCCAGCACTCTCCTAAATAAAATGAAAAAATGTCTATTTCCCTGTAGTGGATGCAAATGAAGAAAGTGCTTCTTCTGATGCAAGTTTAAGAGCAGTAAAAGTAAAGTACAGTCACATCATCTCATCATCTTTATTGTAAACTTTCTCCTTGGCATTTCTGTACAATTTTACTGTAGCCTACATGTACAAATTTCAGCTGTGATGAACAGTTGAGGGCGTTCAGAACTTAGTAGTATTACAGTATCTTCTTGTTTTACCTTATTCCAAGAGTCAGATCAACTACATTGGTATATGTCTGAGTCTGCTGAAGTGAAAGTGTAATTTTCCTAATAGAGTTTTGTTCTGTGACTGCACTGCCAATGGCCTGTTCACCCTGCTTCCTAGGAACAGTCTAATTAAAGTTTTGACACTGAAAAAATTATTAAAATTTGCATGAAGAGAAAGGAATTAAATATTTTCCTGATGAGCTGAAAAGTAATAACATGCATTTTGATAAACATAGAGCTCTGATTCAATGAACTTGCTGAACAGAAGCATCTGTCCAAAGGGCTGCCTTTAGTTCTCACTAATTTCTTTGAGACTTAAGTATATGTTTAAGGTTAAGCAGATATTATAAATGATAAATCCTGAGTAGGAAATGAAACCCACATGTCAGTATTTGGCAGAATCATGCCCATAACTCTGCATGTGTATTTACTTTTGAATATAACTTTGCCATTTTAAAGAATGGCCCTTCATGAAGCTTAATGGGTGAATAACTAATATAGCATTAGGTTGTGGGTAGTCTTACTTGCACCGAGTAGTACAGGCTTCGTACAGTAGACCCACTGAAGTAATAGACTATCAAAAACAAACCAGCAATGCTATTGGAATCTGCCCTATTATTGTTGACTGGCTGAGAATATCGATATTCCTCGTGTCTAATCTGAATTCACCTATATATATATATATATTTAAAAGATGCCTGGTTTTGCAGTAAGCAGGGAATAGGCCTTTGTATAGACACAATGGCATAATTCTTCCTCCCAATCCAACTGTATTGGCCTAAGTGAGGTTATAGTAGTCCAAATTAGTCATTGATGTATGGAATAGAAGCTGCAGAACTACTGGAGGGAACTTTCTCCCTGCTGTTATATTGTTAGAGAACTGTTTCATCTACATCCCCTGCCATGATATACAATGTTTTCAAAAGAATTAAAACCTGCAGGCAACTTCTGCGCTCATCTCTAGTGCTTGAAACATGACACGCAAATCAACTAAGGGCAATTATAAGCATTGCCAGGAGCGCTGTAAGCACATGACTGAATGCTTGTAGGCTAGATCATACTGTGCATTCGATGTCCATGGAGTTCAATAGTGCAAGTACGTTTTTTCCTCCTTTAAAGCTGAGTGTGTACATGTGGAAATTTGGGTATTGGTTATCTCTGCTCAGTGAGGAATGAAAGATGTGCTGGTCATCACAAGCTCTGAATCAGGGCCCCTCATGAGCAAAATAAAATGGAAAGTATCTCAGTGGGTCATACAATTCTGTGTTAACCGTTTTCCCATCTGTTCTTTTGAAGTGCGCCTGCAACACGTAGTTGCAAGCACCTGTAATAAGAATTTATGCTGTAGCATATTGGGTTTAGAGAAGGGTCTTGTGACCGTCTCAGAAATACATTCCATGTTGTTGGGAGATGGCATATTTTGAAGATGTGATTACCGGATTTCTAGGAATATAAAATTCAAATGTTTGAGGAGCCGCTAGCCAGATGAGGCAGGCTGCCAAAAGAAGAGCAAAAGCTCCTGTTACAGAATCTGTTAGTGAAAATCTGAGTGTACTGTAATTCTGTTGAGAATCCACGCTTCTGCTGAGTAATTCTCTGTAGAAACATAAAACCTTCAGCATGAAGATGTGACCCACTTCAAGCAGTGAAACCTTATATCAGAATTTCACAAAAGGCAAGTAACCAGACTGTGAACAAGAATCATTTGGGAATTCGGTAATTTAAATTTTATAAAGCCAATGGGAAGAAAGCTCTTGAGACTGAGCCAGGGGAATCTCTAGCAATTCCCTGCATTTTGTGGAAACAGTATGTCTGTCCTGTTACTGGCCATCTCTATCTGATCTCTGTTGTCCAGTTTCACCAGCAATTAACCTAAATATGTTCATCTGAACAGAAGAGAGGGCCCTGCATCAAAGTAGGCACAGTTCTGCCCTAGTTTATTTCTGTACCCATGTCCCCAGAGGTTCTTTACTTCAGTTGCAGATAGCCAGAGCCACGAGAATATTGTGCGGGTCCCTGAGCATGGATTTTTGGTGGATAAGTGGCAGAAAAGCCACCAAGTATATTTTTCACTGTAGCTATGAGGCTGCCTGTTTTGTGGGGTTGGTTATCCTAAGTTGCATCAATGCTGCAAAGAAATGGCTCTTAGCAGTGTCCTTCTTCCTGCAGCAAGGACCTTGCATGCCAGCGTATCTGAGCAGAAAACTGAACCTATGCGTTCCTGCTGGGAAGCTGTTGAGCCATATGTTTATATGCTACTCAGATAGACTGCCCGCATGCCTTCTACTTCCTCTCTGTGCGTTTTAAAGCAAAAAGCAATTGCGGTGTTTGTTCCTTTTTTTCCTCTGGGCTTTGTTTTTTCCTATGGGCTCGCATTGGGGTTGTTGATTTGTGCATGCACAGCGTGTGGAGGAACATCATTCTTGAACCTAATAAGCTTTTTTCCCCAAAACCAAAGGAAAAAAAACCCCAAAAACCAAACAGTAAAATATTCCTTGTGAGATGAGATTATGAGCTCGTTGGCTGGAGATGCTCTTGGTCTGTTTAGTTACAAAGATATTGCTTGGTCAATGACAGGGCTTTTAAGACTGCTGCAATGCAAATAAATAATGCCACCAACTTTTCTTCCATGTGCTCAAACAGAGCTCAAACAGTATATCTGCATAGGGAGGGTGCTAGAGTGAATTCATTCAACCCTTAAAACAAGCAAACAAAACCAAACAAAAGAAGACCAACTTCATTATGCCCGGATGCAGCTGAACAGGAATGCTAATTTTTTTCAGAGACTTATTAAACTTTGAGAAAGCATAGTATACAGTAGAACAAGGATGTGCTGTGCATATGTAATTACTGGCCTTAAATGCTCTCTCTGGGCACAGATGAAGAAAAGGAAGAAACCTGCATGACAGAACTACAGTGAGGTGAAATACATAAACCAACAAAACCTGTCCCAAAGACTCTCACAAAACCCACTATTATGGAAATTGTGGAGCCTTTGCAGGTTTGGGCATAAGCGGTGGTTGCAACAATTGAAGACTTGGCAAACAAACCTTGTAGCCTGGGTAGTAAATTTGTTTTGGTGGACTGTAGGCTTATATTCTGCTTGCTGGTATTCAGTAGCCATCTTTGCCTGAAAATAATAACAGCTTGAAATTGAAGATGAGCTGCTTGGCTTTGGTATCTCTCTTGCATGTCACAGCAGTTTCCCCCAGCTTGCTCCTCAGTGCTGCTGTACATCCAGTCCTCCGTGAGATGCAGATGTGACACAGCTTTGGGTTGATGTCTGCTGGCTTAACCCAGTCCCCTCGGTGCTCATGGTAAACGAGCAGACATGGGACTTGGTGAGCAAAGGCAACTCATCTGAAATTAATAATGGTAAATGAGTAAATAATTCACAGCCTTCGTGCAGCTCTCTGCACATCCCACACTGTGCACATGTGAAACCTACTATCTGCAGTAATTTCCAGCATGAACATGGGAACCAGTTATTCTATCAGGCACATATACATATTTTACGAACAAAAAATGTTGGTTTTAATGGTGCTACTGTGAATCAGTCCATCGCTGCTCACCAGGACTCAGTGGGCTAGGCGCTGTGCAAGAGAAAACAGCCTTGCCTGGAAGAGCTTCCAGTCAAACCATGGGTGCCAAATGGGTATATGCAATGAGAAGAAATGCTGCGGGAGTAGTTACATTGGGTGCCCCAGCAGCCTGCTTATTCAATACACCTTGTAGATGTCCCAGGACAAGAGAGATGTAAAGAAGAGCAAAGCTGATGTTTGCACATGCCAAGTCTCTTTTTGCACAGTTACTTTTAAGTAGACGTGCCTGTGCAGGAGGAGGAAATGTCTCTGCATCTCACTGACATGATGTTTTTTTTCTCTGTATACTTATATATATACATGCGTGCAGTATTTTTATAACATATATATGTTAGTGGTGGTAATTAGTGTGCAAAATAAGAATCATAAATAATGTAGGAAGAATGAGCTTTAGGCAACCTAATTAAAAACCTGCTCTCTTTATAAGTTAGCAAGGTAATCTAAGTCAACCTCTGGCTCTAAAGGTTTTCACTGTACCACAAAGGAAATTAATCATCTGTTAAAGAGTATTTCCTTTAATTCCACCTTGGCAAAAGAGTATTGGCTTGAAGTAGATTTTGGAAGAGACTAAATAGGTGCAGCTGGGATTGTTTCTTTTATTGTATTTTTTTAATTCAGTGTTACTTTTTTTTGTTAGAAGGAAACATGCTGTGTATTGCTTCCTGGGTGGATACTTGCTAGTCTGGAGTACTTCACACTGAGTAACTTGCATCCAGTGCAAACTCTTCACGTGTATACTTCCCCTCTTGAGTCCATGCTTCTGATAGAACCTCTCAATTTTATCTTCCCTTAACTGATGATTTGTTTTTCTGTCAGTCTAAGATACTGTTACAGGTTTTAACTATTTAATTTATACTTGTGTTTTAATAATAGCACTGAGAAATGTGGGGAAAGAAGAAAGCAGCAATTTTCTAGAAATATTCGTGCTTATGAACAGTTGACTGCTGAATGAAGTAGATCTTCATTAAAAGTTACTGTGTGCCAAGAGACGTGAACCAAATGGTACAAGTATTGCAGTATTTGAAGTCTCTGCTGCCGTGTAGTTGATGACTTGGATTTAGTGAGATCTGTCCAAGGTAGCATTTCAGTTCCTGTTTCTGTGATCAGAGGACATAAAAGAAAATAAATCTCCTTTATGACTAAGCTGACTCCTTGTGAAAACAGACATTACTCTTTAAAAGTCTGTAGGATTTTGGTCAAGTTTGCATCAGCTATAAATTCGTCCCAGTGTGTTTTCTGTGTGTTGGAAGGAGGCTGCCATTATGATTTTATTTCTTAATGTATTTACATTTTATGAAGTTTCCAGAATAGTTTTTATTGGGGGGAGGAGAGATTTGAAAGAGAAGGAGAAAGACAATTAGCCTTTATGTAGCAGTCAGGCATGTCAGGTCTCTTGAATTATTAAACTTAATTAGTTTCATTTATTATTCCTGCAGGCTACAAATATCTGTATTAAATGCCAATCCAAAGTGTGGTATGTTTGATCTGGTAGGAACATGGACTTGGTGATACAATGCAATGCCCCTGAACTCATGGAAAAAAACCCCATGATTCTGCTGTGCTCCCGTTTTGTGTAGTGTGTGTGTGTTTTCATCCAATGCTGGTAGAAAATAAGAGCATCTCAAAATGTACTCTGCACTGTGTGATATATCAGCAGCCCACTGGATATTTCAGTCTGTATTTCTGAAGTTACTTAGGTCCGGATTTTACAAAAACATATACGTGTGCAGAATGTTAGTCACTGATTACAAGTGCCTGTGCAAAACCTTGCTATAGGTGGCACTTCTGGCTTCTGAAGAGTGATGTTTTCCTTGGGCTTATAGAGGTTCAGAACCTCAGGTCGCAGTGGCAACCAAAACCTGGCTCCAGTGCCTCCAGGGGTTTCCATGCTATTGCCTGCCAGCTGTGGGTGCCTTGCAGGCAGATGATCACAGACACCAGGTCTGGCACACCCTCACCAGCTTGTTAGACTGCAACTGCTGGGTAAGCTCAAGGGCATCCTTCCTGCTCGTGAGAGCTAATGGCCCTCTGAAACAAAAGCTTTCATTTAGGCAGAATAGAAGAGGGTGTAGAAATACTGTGGTATATAGTAGGAATAGGGTTTTTGCATGGACTTTTTTTTTTTAGGTATTCACTTTTTCTGGAATTCTAGGTACTTTCTGCAAGCACTAGCTTCCCAGATAGCTATTTTCAGAAGGCCATAACCTACTTCCAAAGTAAGAGGAGGAACAGCTAAGTACAAGAGTGCAGACTAGAAAGGCAGAACTATATTGAAGTAGGCCCAGCTTAGTCACTTAACAATTCATTGAAGTCTACAGCTATTTAATTTTGCCAAGAACAGAATCTCCCAGCCCAGCTGACATTTCAGTACTTTATCTTTGTTTTGTGGCTCAGGTGAGATTTTTCTAACCTTCACAAAATAGTGGCTTGATTTAAATTCTTACTTGTGACCAAATCCAGATTAAAATGATGTACCTTAATAGAGCTCTTGGATCCGTTTCACATATTAATTGGTAGTCATGGTTGACTAAGAAAGGAAAGGAAGGGTAATAAAAATTGCTCTGAATTGTGGGCGTGTCGTTGGGCCGTGTCAACTAATCATTGTCTCTACTGTTAACTTCTCTTTTTGGTAAGATGGCAGGCACTGTATGTTTGTACTCTAGTTGGAAAGTAATCTGTTGCAAAATAATTACGTTTTTGTGTTATTAAAGGCAATGAAAAAGCAAGAAGGCAGTTCTCATACCAGAGATTTAGTGTTAGATAGATGAGAATAGTCCATTTAGATTGAAAGTACATGAATTTTGCTGGGAATTTGATGGAAAAGCAAGCTGGGAAGAGGGAAAGATAATGGAATGAACGATGGAGTTTTGCCATGTTTTTAAACACAATTCACACCTGCAGTCCTACCCACTGAGTGATGATTTACAATTGTATCAGCTGGCTTTTAAATTCTTCTCACTTTCCAGTGGTTTCGGTATTCCCATACCATGGCATTGCATTAGTGCTGTAATGTTGCAGTTTGCTATTAGTTACCCTGCTGTAGTGTTCCAGTCGTGTGGTAGATTTAGACTTGAACTGGTCATCCTTTTTAATTATCAAATAGTAATGATGATTATTTCCCTGTTGGCTTTTTTTCTGATCCCATATCAGAATATGCCAAAAGGTTATCAACAGGCTGCTAAGTGAGATACAGGGTGAGAAATAATTCTTTTCCAAGCTCTGCACACAAGCCAAAATTTGCACTGTCAGTATATCACAAGTAGACTTGTGTTGAAGGTGTCCTGAATAGTTGTTGGCATTTTTAGGTCAACAAGAACCTTGTTAGCAATAACGATGCTTTAAATCATCACTGCCTTCAGTACTGGCACCATGCTGACAGCGCCGTTAGCATGGCGCTCGGGTCTGGAGCACCTGTCTCTCTGCAGGCTCACCTATATTTTGCAGAGTTGATTACCCTTAAAGATTGTGTCTGTTCCTTCCTGCTCTTGAGAACTAATGACCCCTCTGAAACTAAAGCTTTCACATTTACACTTTTGGATAACTGTGATGTCTTTGGGAACCTGGACTTTACAAAGAATGATTCTTGCATGGATTATTGTAGGTACTGTATGTATAAAACATATATTGCCTTAAAGGTCTGTTTAGCAACCTGTTTCCTTAAATGATCTTTTAAACCTCCTTATGAAGGGGGTTTACATGAATTTATGTTACCGTCTTTTTTAAGGCATGCCAGGATACTTCTGTGGAGGTGGGGGGGGGGGGGGGAAGAATATGTGCAGTCCTCTTAATGACTTGAGTGGCCCAGGGAGGAGGGTGTCCTTAACACACAGTGTAAAGCACAAAGATGATTTTGCAAGGAATTTGTTGATACAAATTGTGGAGAGGAGGGATGACAGGAAAGTGTCAAGCAAGAGTGAAAGGCTTTAAGGAAAGTGACTTCTAATGAATCACTGAGCTAAATCACTGGGAATTGTACTAAAAGCTTATCCCAAGTACTTAATTTGTGTCTTGACAAGGAAGTAAATTCTGTTAGAAAAACAGCTGCATTTAATAGTAATCGTCATACTTTGATCTATTTATGATATGAAATACTGTGAAATACCCAGAATCTTTCCTTAAAACTGGTCACAGTATGAAGTAGCCCCAAACTCCTTGGTGCTAATGCTGTACTGATGTTAAGACTCGTGTGAAAACGCTGCTTACAGCAGTTAACTCTGAACATCTTTAGTATTATCTTTATGTTAAAATTAGATCACAAGTGCCCAGTCCTGAACGGTTTCAATCACCTGTTATACAAATGTATTTAGTTTAGGTTTTGATTTTTATTTATTTCCCAGTGGAAACTGGATCTGTGTGCTCAGCAGGTGCTCAGCTTCTGTCAGCAACTGAACCCTAATTAAGTCATACTCCCTTTTTTGTATGTATTTGCTGAATGTTTTTCTGGTGTGGATGAAGCTCCGAATTTAAAAACACTTGTAAGATTGAAATATCTGAAAATGTGCGTTTAAAATTTCAGTTACTGCAAATCAGCACTAATCTCTGAAAACAAAATTAGATTTTTCAAGAAAAAATGAGTCTGCAGTAATTTGCCAGATTTATGTTCCTTCACAAATCCAGACAGAAAGTCAGACTTTGGTAGATTGGGTATAACAGTACCCTAATCCAGTAAGGAGTTAGATATGTAGTAAACACACAAAAGCTGTTGACAGAAAACATGTTAATCTTCTCTGTTGTCCTCAGATTAAAAAAAATGGCTCAATTGCTCTAAACCATCAGGCAAGCTTATTGGAGAAAATTAATTCAGGAAACATCCTGGAATAGCTCACTTTATTCTTGGGGCTAAATTCTGTCATCCAGCATAGCTGTGGCCTAGCTCTTACTCCTCCAAGACCAGCTTGGCGTAAATGACTGCAAGGAGTTCTGATCAAGGGCCCAAGGTGCCCTTACTTAATGCGAAGTCCAAGCAGAACAGAAAGGCCATCCGAGACCCCCTCGCCCTCTGCCGAGTGCCAGGTACATTAGTGTAGTTTTGAGGTCTTCTGTTCCTGTTTTCTTAATGAGAGACCATGCACAAGAGTGGAGTTCTGTTTTGGATTGATCAGTGTGTCCTGGCTGGGTGAAATACAGACTTTATAAAATATTTAACCATGGAAAAATGTAATACTTGGTACTTCTTCATAACTAAATGACACGTGAAGTCGGACGAATTGCAGAAGCAGTAGGAGCTTGTGCTATACTTGAGAATAAAAGCTCAAGTGTAGTGGGAATGGATTGAGCTTGTGAAAGTAGACCCTCTTAAAAGTAGTCTTTATGTGACAACAAATGTCGAAGGGCTGTTGCTTTTCTGACTTTATTTGCCGTCCTTTACTGGGGGGAAAGCAACCAACTGAGGCCAGGCTGTGGGGAAAACAGGCTGGCAAAGAGGGTGACGAATCTACTCGCTGTGTTCTAATGGCATTGTTCCTTTCTTATTAAAGGTAATGAGCTTCTATGAGAAATGAGCAACTGCCAGAGAAGACTTCTGGCAGGGGATAGAGCAGAGAGTCCCCAGGCTGCCCTCCTGCTGCTGAGCAGAGGGAAGTACTGAATGCTACCTACATACTGAATTCAGAAGTTAACACATGCCTCATGTTTTTATTGAAGTACTAAACAGATCTCCACCATTTTTTATTTGACAAAGCACATTAATACGCTGCTTCATTTCAGATGATGCAAATGGAATAATAAATGATGTTTTCTCTCAGCTGAGTTGCTGGTGTGACAGAGGAGAGTGACTGTATTATTCTCCAGTGCTCTGCAGTGATTTTCTGTGTTCCTGTACTACAGGTCCCCTATATAATCCCCCACTAGCAGTTATTTTATCTTCTTTCTTAATTTTAAAAGCA
This sequence comes from Trogon surrucura, assembly GCA_020746105.1. NCBI lineage: Eukaryota > Metazoa > Chordata > Aves > Trogoniformes > Trogonidae > Trogon > Trogon surrucura. Next base: position 8,527,219 of record CM036632.1, on the reverse strand, counting down.
GTTTGAAGTAGCAAGTGAAGGGTATGTTCTGGACCATATGTGATTTTAAAATAAGTCAGGTGAGAGCTTTTAAAGCCACTGTACTGGCAGTCATATTTTGAAAGGATGCTGCTTTTAGCTGTAGATTTGTTCTTTTTTACAGGACTTGGCAGTCAACAAATGAAGTCAGCTTTCTGTGACTGGCAGTAATGAGGCCTCTAGAAATGAGTCTGATGGGCAGCTATCTACAGGTGGTATTGTTTACTTACGATGGGTGGAGGAGTGCTGTTAGAAAAATGGCAACAAACAGCAGAATTCCCACCTTACTTCACTCTGTATATTCCAATCTTTGCTAAATGTCTTACGTACTTGTCCTGCACTTGCAGAGGCATTAAACTTCGCAAACAATGAGCAGATAAGTTCCTTTGACTCATAATCCAAAGTCAAAATAACCTGTGAACAACATTTTTGGTAGTGGGAAATATTGCATTTATAAATGAGAGCATTACAACATCTGAGTTTCATGTCGACCTTCAGACTGACCTGTTAGATTAGGAAGTTTGTTTACAGCACGCTTTTTCTGCTGAAATCATGAAAGCAGGAAATGTTTAGAATTTCATAGGAAGTACACCTGTTTGCTTACAGAGAAAGTGATTTGCTCTAATGACTTCTTGGAGAAAGCCTCTTAAAATATTTCTGTAAACTTAGTTTATTCACAGGCCAAGGACCTAATCTGTTTCTGATACAAATCTAAAAGCCTGAGCTCATGCAGCAAGGAAAAGTTTGATCAGTCAGTAGGAATTCAGTACAGGGTTGGGAACAGGGGAGCCACTCACCATAATCACATTGATCACCGTAAGGATTAAAATCAGAAGAGAGAGTTTGAAGCAGTGCAGACATCAATGGGCCTTTGAAGAGCACATCCCAATTTGTTGGTGTGATCAGCACCAGATACTGCAGTAGTGCAGGCAGTGGCTTCCTCTTCCACTTAGTTTGATGATGGCTGATGACATGCAGAATGGCGGTATCTGTTATTGGCAAGGATTGTATGAAATGCTGAAGAAGTGTAGGTGTTAATCTAAAAAACCCAGCAAACCAACAATAAAGAGTACGTAGACTGCCCCAGATTTCCCTGTAGTCAGCAGTAGCCTACCCCTTAAACTTAGCTTAGGGTAAATCCATAAAGGTACAAACGAGACAAAAGTAATTCCTTCTCCCTTTACCCCTTCCCCCTTCAACTTCTCCCAGTGGTGTCTGGAAAGATGCTGTGTGTGGCAAATGTGTCTGGAAGAAAGAGCCTGCTTTCTATGTCCAGTGTCACGGCAGTTTCAGTGCTGGAGATGAGGTGAGCCTCCCCTTGCAGGTGAGCCCTTGCAGGACTGTGTGTTGTTTTATCCATTGACAAAGTCTCCACTTCACTATGGTGACTCGTGGCTTGTATATTGTTTTCCTGGAGCCCTGGTGGGTGTGATACAAAGCTTACTGTGGACTTGGCAGTGTGGCACAGCAGCTGTCACCTGCAAGAATCTGTCAGTCCTAAATACTGGAAGTATCTTTTGAAATTGCTTTTGTAATTGCACTGTTGTTGGATTGAACAGATGTGTGGATTAGAACTACTGAAAAGTCTCTTAAACAAGGTCAGCAAATGCACGACCAAAGAAATAGGTTTAAAACCACTGGGACAGTCTTTAAAAACATGTCAAAATTAGTTTTGAGCCTAATTCTTCATTTTGTAGAGAGGCAGCCTTCTACTGATTTCACTGGAGCTGACCTAGTTTTCACTCATACAAAACCAGAACTTGGTGTTTTAATCTGTCTGCTCTGCGCCTTTCAGCAGCATGTCTGTGTGTGGAGGGATGCAACACAGCCCTGCTGAGGGACCGCAGCCACCCAGGCAGTCCAGGCTCTGTGTGTTCCAGCAGGATCAGGTCTGTGTGCCTTCACAGAGAGCCTTCTCTGAGGATCTTGGGTGGAATTCCCGTTGCTCTAAAAAGAGTCTCTTACTTTTGAAGGAGGGAAGGAGGTGGTTGGTGAAGCATTTGTGGAAGTGAGGAAGGCTGGTTATTCGGGCAATGTTCTGCCACCACCCTGTGTGGAAATAACAGTCCAGGGTAGTGGTGATGGGAATGAGTCAGCCGTGTTACATAGGATCCTCCAGCTGCATGGGCAGAGAGAAAACGTGTGAAAAAGTTCTCTATATTGAATTTCAGTATATGCTTGCAGTATTGGGCATTTCAGTGTCCTGCTTCTTCCAAACATATCCTCTGAAGATACTTCTACATGAGAAAATTACCACAAAATCTGTTATGATGCTATACATCTTTACAGTGTCATGGTGCAATATCTTGGGGTATAATATTGTCTTTTTCTTTGGAATACTCTTTGCTATCCAAAACAGACAAGTTAGCAGCTTGCCAAAGAGAAGCTTTGGGGGTTTGTTTTTATGAACTCGCTGCCTGATACCTCACACAAAGTTGTTAATTTCTTTGGTCATAAAGCTAAGACTGAAGTGCAAAATGGCTTTTGGGCAGATGTTGTGTATAGTGAAATCTTAGTTTAGGGATTCATTCTCAGCTCAAGACTCAAGGCTTGAATCTGACTCCTCGGATGTGGAAAATTTTCAGTGTTCCTCTAAGACCACTGAAGGGGAACTTTCACATGATAGACAATTCATTTGCTGTCTGCTTGCCCCATTCACAGATTTGTTGTTTTGCAAACATGTTCTTTTCTGTTTCCTGTTCCCTGAAAATCTATAGCATGAAAATACATGACCTATTGTTTTTGATGCCTACTGTGTTCTGTAAACAGTAGTGGGAAGCAGGGTAGATACGACCTTTTCAGGCTGCTAAATAACTCTATGTTGCAGTGTCTTGGAAACTTTAAAATGTTACTTAATGTGAAGATCATTCACATCTCTAATAAGAGTAGGAGGCTTTCTGTCTTACTGTAATTGTTTTGGTCCTCAGGCTGCAAGCTGGGCTACAGCATGTAGCTGAAACACAAGGAGACTGCTTGTAAAAATCAGCAGTGAACAGTGGTTTTGCTGGTAGATCCCGGCCTGTTGCAAAACCACTTGACCAAAGCTCTGTTGAGTCACACTGTGCTGTATTTGTGTGTTCTTGGACTTCCCTTAGTTTGAGTGGACTACAGCACTGCCCTGCCTTAGAGCCTCCAGCATGTTTCCAAGCCCAGCATTGGTCTGTTTTCTCTTCTGTATGGTAGTGACTCCTGGGAGAATGCCTCTTAGCCTGACTTTGCAGGTGCTCCTTTTCCCAGCATCCATTTTTCAATCCCATTGGCTTATGGTTCACTTCTCAAAGAACAGAAGATGCCGAATCATGCAGGTTTTTAAGGTTGTTACTGTAAACTCCTCTATCTGAGCAAACACGTGGCACCCTTTCTGCGCCCTTTGCGGTCAGTGCATCAGCAGGAGTCCTGTCTTCTCAGGAGACTTAGCTCAAGGCGGAGACCAAAGGAGCCAGCGAACCACCAAACTCTGTATTGTGTTGAAGAGCAAAGTGTGTGTTCAGAGAGTTCCTCTGGGCCACACAGGCAGATCCACAGCTGGAAATCTGCCAAAAATACACTCCTTGGATCTTTCCGTGGTCTGGGATTTGCTGTGCCTCTAGCACCATAAACAAAGGGTTTTGGAGGGAAAAGGGGTAACAGGAAGGTGCTTTGAGACCCATTGCTAGGAGGTGCTGTGGGCCTGGCTCAGGCATCAAATGCTACTTTTACTTCTACTGACCAGGAGCCATCTGAGCACAGAAATCGGTGCTGTCCTGAGTTCAGAATAAGCTTCTCTGCCCAGTCCTTCTTACTCTTCAAGTTTTGCATAAATGTTGCGTGCTATCAGTGTCCCAGACCAAGCAAAATATCTGTGAGGAATTTTGGATCAGCAAGAGTAGTAGTCCCATGTCTATGCAGACATGTGAATTTCTGGTTACCTTCCAGTGCATTTCTGCAAATGGCTGATATTCAGCTTCAGAGCCCATAAAAAATTTACAGAATCGCTAAACACTAAGTAAAAAAAAAAATACAATGGAGTTCTCTGCGCTCGGTGAAATTATTGAAGCAATAAAGAATAATGCTTTTGCAGATGAAGCTTCAGACCAAGCGATGCAGAGCAAATCAATAATGTCATACTTCTTGCCAGAATCAAAATACTTGTGTAAATAGCTGTGGAGTGAAAGGAGAAAAGGTTTGTTTCCATCAGTCATTCTTATTGTATAATGCAATATCACAGACCAAAGTAACTCACTTGCTAGAGACTTTTAAGAGCTTGAAAAGCATTTAATCAAAAATGTTGAGGCATTGTTTATCCTGAAAGCTCATTATAAAGGGAGCGTGTGGTGGATACAGGGAAGGCAAGCTGAACCAGCAAGGGTGCGTCAGGCCACGGACACTTTCCTTGCATGTCCCCATGCAAAAAGCAGGTTCCTAAGGCTGCGAGCTTGACTTCTTGTTCAGAGCATTTTGCTGCACGATCTGCCTCTGACTGCCAGGGAAACAGTGGGAGAAATGCCTGGTTGGGGTGAAAACACTGATGGAATTAAATTACTTGTTCAGGAAACTCGTGAAACTGAGACTTGAAAACAGATCTCATGAATCCTAGTCCCACAGCTTTATAGCCAAGTTGTCCTTTATAGACAGCACCAAGCTAGTGCAGGCAAACAACCTTTGGATTCATTTTGCTCCCTGAACCTTGCTGTGATTGAGAGCAGCTGAGGTTAATGCACCTCAGCTCAGAAGACCGGTTAGAAATGGCGGTTCATGATACAATAGATGGAGAGAAGTACTGCGGCCATCCCGATAGTATTGCCCAGGGTGTGGTTCAGGAGAGACCTTGCAGCTGCACAGGAGCTTTTCAGCTGTAGAACATCAGACGATGCTCTGAACTTAGGGATAGTTTGTTTAAATGATACCTATTTTGAATGTGTCCATGGAACCTCAGTTCATCAGGTGTGAGGTAAAACTATGTAGGTTTCCTGTTAATTAAAAAAAAATGTTAAGAGGAACATGAACTTTGGCTTCTACTGTACAGAATGATGTTTCTGTACAGATTGTTTCTGTAGTACACACTCAATACACCTGTATTGATCAAGAAGATGTGACAATTTTCCTCTTTTGATTGTGTATTTTATTGATGAAGGGGCAGCAATTCCAATTTCAGCAGCTTAAAATGCATGTTAATTCTGGTTTTAAAATGCGTGTTAATTCTGCTGTGGAGCAATATGAAGCCTTTTTCAATGTGTATTTGGAATTGCCATAACTTATGTTCAGGAAGAAAGTCCCGTTTGGTGTGGAAAGATGCACGCACCAAGACGCACGCACCATCTTGCTCGCCCTCTAACTTGCACACGGAGGTTCGTGTGCTTGGGTCATTTTACATCGCAGATATCCCTGACTTGATCAGAACAGAGAACTGAACTGATGTCTGCCTTCATCCCATGATACAGTCATCTCACTGTTGGCTTTTTTTTTTTTTAAAAAAAGTTCAAACTAATTCATCGCCAGAAAATATTTGTTAAAATAGCATGTTGCTACAAGATCCAGCTGAAACAGAAAAGTTTTGATGACTGGTCAGACTGTCTTGCAGTTTTCTTGAAGGTCATCTGAAGGCTTGAAGCACTTCAGGTTTTGGAACGAAAGCTGTCGTCTTCATTCATCTTGAATAATAGTGGAAGGAACTAGAATTATAAATTGAGATTCAGTTCTTCCTTCAGCTACTGAATCAAAAGTCACATAAAACGCGATCCATCTTCTGATTACTCGGAACAGGATTTTCAGCCTCTCATAAGGCAGGTCAAACAATGCCCAGAAAGTTTCCCCTCCTTTCCTTAGGCTATTAGAGAATTAAATTGATTGCATCATTTTCGGCATCATTTCACAACAGTCAATAGTCCATCTTCCAAATTGTATCAGTGCCTCTTACCATAATACCCATCTGGAAAAAGGAGCAGCTGCCCCTTCCTGATACACAAGGCATTTAAAATTCTCCTACAGAAAATTATTCAAACAAAACAGTAAAATGGCAGTAATTTACCAGCTTTCTTCTCCTGCAAATAGATTCTTTTGTAAGAATAAAGTTATTTGCTGCTGTTCTTTTTCTTCTTCCCCCATCAAGTAGCCTAAATTCACCATTATGTGGAGAAAAAGTTTAGATCAAAAGAGAACACACATAGTAGCTGTGCAGCAATAGTCACAGGCACTAACTGCATAAAGCAAAATCAGGAAATCAGCTTGAAGGCAGGGAGGAATCAATTCTGCCGGTGTGCTGCTCTGTTGCACTGTTGTGTCATCTTACCTGGAGGCTTATTTAACGGTGGAAGAGCGAAGGACTGCCAGCCTGGCTGGTGTGTGCCTTGGGAATGGAGGAGGAAAGGCAATAGGAACTGGAATAGTTTGAAGCTTCTGGAGAGTTTGGGTTTTTTTGCTTACAAGCTAAGATGCATTTTTTCATAACTGCTTTGTGAAAAATACTCTGTCCCTGCCTGACTCCTTTGCAGATGATCCTACTTCTTGACTTAGTGGTGTAAAAAAGAGCTACTTGCAGCCTCCCCCAGATTCCCTTTTAAATGTATTCTGCATCAGTAATAGGGTGCAGCTGTGATCCAGAGCAAATATTAACTTTAACCTTTCTGCCCTTGATTTCCAGATATGAACCAAAACAATACATGTACATGTTTTTGTTGTTGGATCAGCCCAGGAGGAGAGGACATGTCAATAGGCTCACACCAAATGTAGCCCCAGTCTTCCCTTCTGCTCACACCCGAGAGTTTTCCCAGTCTCCTGTGGTCGGCTGCTGCCTGGGGCTGTAGGAAGCTGCTGCCACTGCCTGGGTTAAAAGGGAGCAAAAGCCTGTTGTAACTGGCAGCAGCAGTTCATCAGTTACTGGCTCAGTACTACTGCCCACAGGCCAGCAAAGATTGGACATCACACTCTGGAATTGAATCATTTTCACTTTTTTTTCCCCGAGCCTAGAGTTCCCAGAATATTAGAATGAGTTGAAGGCCATGAGAGAGAAAGCACATCTCTCTGTTGGCCTGGCCTTTGTATTAACAGAATGGGCTGGAATCTGGGCTATCACGCATTTCAGTTGCTTGGCCCAAACCTCTGTTCTGCACCCCTGAATGTGTTGCTGTAGCACTTGGTACAAGCAGGTCAGAGTAAGCCCCTTCTGCTGAGGCTTTTCTGCTTGCTTATGGCTTGAGGGACCCCTGAGTTGGGAATTTTCCTTTCTTAATGGATCTATAGATCTACAGGATTTTCCAAAGCACTGCAAAAGCAAAACATTTGCTCATCTGTGGCTCAAGACAGATCCCTATGGTAAGATGCAGCTGCTAGCAGTGTGTTTGTCTGCCAAGATGTGATTGGTAGTGTTTTAAGACAAATTGAAAGAAAATACAGAAATTCACAATTTGTGGTTCTGCTTTTAGTAAGGTATTTATGTCATGTTAAGCCCCAATAGTCACAGAGAGTATATGGCAGAGTTTGCCTGTGTCTGTTCTGTTTGGTTCCTTTCATGTTGTATTTTTCTCCCAAACAGAAATGCTAGTATTTCATTTTTGTAGCAAGACAAAGGGTGATAGCTGTGTGAAAGAAATTGCCAGTGGTAGTTTATATTTTACTTTGTTTTATATTTGATTTGCTGTAATGGTATCATATAGAACAGCTAGTGAGGCATTTAAGAGATGTATTCAACATCAGTAGTATTGCTTGAAAATGTGACTTAGTAGTAGCCTGGCTAAGTGAAAAACAGTTCTCCTTTCTTCTTCATCCCAGCTTGAAGGACCTGAGGACCAACTGTTTGTTCAGATCTGAGTTATTCAGACCTCCAAGCCGCCTTAGGCCATGGCTTGATCAGGTCGCTGCCTGGAGGACAGAGTCTCCTGGTGCGTTGTGGTCAGTGTTCATAATTGCGTGTAGATAATAGTTAGGAATGGAGTTCAGGCTGAAAAGTAGAGCTGATGAACTTTTCCCCACTTCCCATCCATCTGTCCATCCTCTTTGATCTGCAAACCTCTCTCCAGAAAGTGCTTTCTGGACCTCTTTGCTGCTCCCCTGCCCTTACTAGAATCCCTTGTCTAAAATTTCTGAGTTCTGCGTGTGTGCTCCCTTGAAGTTTGCTTCTTGGACATTTTCCAAACTATAAAGGTGGTTACTTGTTGAGACACCACTGCCATGTAGTTGGTTTGGGGTCTAAATGCACCCAAAGTGTAGCAGAGCTGGAGATAAGCCTATGCTGATGCTGGCCAACACTAATCTATAGTATTTTGTTTTGTTCTGGCCCTCAGCCTGTGTCACCTCACCTGTGTCCTGTGTGAAACGTGTACATGTAGACACCACAGTAACATTCCCTCCCGTGACTGCAATGTGTAAGTGAAGTCCTCACTGCACAGAAGCTGCTGTGTGTGCTGACTGAAATCCTTCCACTAGACCATCTGGCTGCTGTAACCACGTTATTTTGATCTGGACCAGTGTTAAAAGCCTGGTCCTTGGGACCGAGATTTGAATAAGGAAATGTGAAATTTTTAATTAGAAGAGTCTGATAGTGTATTAACCTGCCAGTTTAGGAGGTGCTCACCCCCCCGTGAATATAAACGTGCTCTTAATGAGAGTGCAGGAACTTTCAGGCAGCATTTCATAACTTAAAACAGCTGCTTCCTCAAGTGCTGTCATCTGCTAAATTGTAGGATTTCCATTTGAGGTGATGCAGCAAAGAGAGAGGAGTCCTTTGCTTGTCGAAGTCCTCATTTCAGCTGTGATGGGAATTATTTGTTACCATTGCTTGTAACAGTTCAAACCAGGTAATTTCAGTCTTCCTGGGAGTTAATATACAGCCAGAAAACAGCTCTCTAGGGTTTAACTGGGAGATACCAAGCTAGTGATCATGTCCATTTGCCTACAGCTACTTCACTTCTGCCCTCTCGTTTTCCCAGAGGCACAAGTAGGCTCACAAAGAAGTGAGGTCTCTATATCATCCGAGACAAATCTGCTGTTCCCGATTTTCCCCCACCTTAGATCAGTGAATGATGTGTCCTCTAGACTTTTTTCCTGCATTTTTGACTGAGGCTGACAGTGGCCATTCCCCTGGCTGTATTACCAACAAGTGGAATATATCAAAGGCCAGATATATGAAATTAGATGTATGAAGTGCTTAGGAATGTATTGTGTGCCTCTGATAACAGAGCTTCTCTGAGCATGTGATATTAATAGGGCACTTGTATCTATAGAGTTTGCTCCATAGACCTCCTGGGACTCCATCACAGGCTTTGCACAGCTGTGAGCAGCTGAGGTGGCAAACAAAACAGGTGGGGGGCATTTGCTGTGCTTGCCTAAGGGCCAGCTTGGAGGGAGCATCCATTGCTCCTACGAGACCTGGAGATAACGCTTGTGCTCACTGCCGATGGGTGAAGGGATCAATGCAGTCCTTTAATGCTCCCCACGCCACAAGTGCAAAGTTGCACATGGCTGCAGGTTTGGAGGGATTTGTTATTTCCTGCACTCAGTGTGTTGTGGGCCAGAGGCGGGCTCTGTCTGGATGGGAACAGCGTCACTGTATCTCTAGGCTCCTGTCTGCCACCAGCAGCCTGCATGCCTCACTGGGCACTGCTGATGCTGGGTTAATACCGCGAGCCCCTTGCTGTATTCTTTCTAGTTGCGGAGGGAGTCAGAAACAAGTTGGACAGTGCATGTGACTGTAGCTGTGATGAGACATTCTGCAAAAACTGCCGTGACCTCAGCAAGGGTTGTCACAGCTCACCAGGTGAATTTATCTGCTCAAAAAACAAAGCAAGATTATCTGTCATGCTCAGCTTTGCTAAGAAGCAGGGGGAGGGATTATATCATATATCACTGTCGGCTGTATTGTGCCCCTCAGAAGGTGAACGATTTGCATCTTCTCACTGTTATTATCAGCCGTTGCTTTGACATTAGAACTGTGATTATCTCCTCCAAAATGTATTTGTATTGGCCAGCAAAGACATCTGCCATCAGCAGACCTACATGTTCATGATTTCTTGCATTTTGTTCCTTTACTCTGAATGACACTTCCCTCTAATAGCACTCCCACAGTCTCTTTCAGAAATTATAACTGCTGTGGACTGCATGTGCCCCAGGAGGTGATCTCTGTAAATTGGCAGCTTTGCCTCTCTGTAAATCTTGTGCCAACTTGCAGAGTTCATGTGGTTCATCCTTTAGGCTAGCAGCTTCTTCAAATTTAAGCACACACATATACTTACCCTCGCAGTGAGTTTTTTGTCTTAACTCAGAGAAGTGTTGCAACCTTCTTGCTACTTCATTCTACATTTAAATGAAAATCGGTGCTCCCTTTTGTAGTGACTGACCAGCTAGGATGGCTCTATCTTTTGGTAACTTCAGTGTGGGAAAAGGGGGCTCTGGTTTGGGCTGCCTCTGTGCTTATGCTGGGTTCTCTAGGAACAGCAATTAATTTAAATGATAGCTGGTGCAAGTAATATATATAATCACTGTTAAAGATAGAAAACATCTCATACTCAAACTATGCTGTGCCATGATCACGCAGGTAGCTTCTTGTGCATCCCACACGCTGCACTGTTCATCTGAAAAATCTATACTAACGGGGACAAAGCTTGATGCTGGTATGGGATTATCAGTAGTTGCTCTTAATTAGTCACAGACCTGTTGTATTCCTTGCTTTTAATGTGATTCCTCCAGGTCTACCACCATGTGTTGTGCTTGCCTCTTGGAGTCAGTTTCGGCAAGGAAATACTGACTGTACAGCACCTACATGACATACGTGTGGCAAATGTAGCAAATGCCTGGGAATGGAATATTAAACATTTTGTTCTAAAAGAGGAGAGGAATGAGATTTTTATGGGTTCTTCTGAAACATAATGGATCCACTGCAAAATTCAGTAGCATGAGTTTATGCTGCAGACATTGACCTGAATGTTGGTTTGAATTTCTTTGTTATTTGCTCAGCTGCTCTTTACCCTTTGCCATAATGTAACAGCTCCCTGGCGCCAAATGCTGTTTTAACTCCTGTCCCTCACCCCAAAGTCACAAGGGATGCTCAGAGTAGAACCAAGGCTGAGTATTTTGCATGTGCTGAAAAATTCTCTTGCTTTCCCAAACCTGGAAAGCTCTGTCCCCCTGTTGCCATGGTAACACCTCCCATCCACATTCCTTCATCATTGCTCACTATTAACCTTGCTCTACCGCTGTCTTGAAGCAATCATTGTCTCTTCCTATCTCTGTGCTGAAGAAAGGAGAGAAACTATGCAGAAAGTGAAGGAACAGCCGTATGCACACCAGGGCAGGTTCATTCTGGGTATAAAACCACCAAAGTCATTAGCGCTGCAGACAGGCTTAGAAAGCGCAGCTCTGATTCACATCAAGCAGTTCACTGCATAACTTTTATCTTGATGGTCACACAGATTGTTCCCTGGAATACCTGCTTTTACTCACACCCCTGAAATTGGGAATTGTTTAGGAAATTGATTGCCTGGGGTTTCTCCGTCTGGGTTATACTTGGCCACGAGGCCAAGCTAAAGGGCATCTGGTGAAGGGTTTGTCACAGAAGGCAGACTGGCTCAAGACTGTAGAAGCTGTTGTGAAGGGAGTTAAGATGAAATCCCTGCATTGCCACTCCCTCTCTTCCTCAAAGTGATGGCCAGTAAATTTGTTGAAATACGCTTGACTCATGTGGCTGAAGCTTCAAGTTATGTATCTGATGGACTTCGTAGAGCCTACAGATCTTTCCATTAGAAAATGCTTGATGGCAACCAGCCTGGCAAGCTCTCCTTGTAGATACTACTTATGTCACCCAAACTAAGTTCCCCGAGTGAAATAAGTTTTTCAAAGGCTCCTGTTCTCTTCATACACATCTGTACCTCTGCTTTTGGTATAGCTGGCTAGAGGTGAAATGGTTTTGGTGTGTTCTGAACCTGCAAGGCTGTGCAACACAGATGAAGTGTAGACCATGCCTTATTTTGATGCAAAGGTTATCTCACATAAGTAACCATACAGGACTTTGTGATTATCTTTAACTAAAAACACTGATAATTATCTATTGCTAAGTGGATAATTACAGTACTTGTAACTAAAACTCACTCAGTGTCTTCTAGGATGTGAATAAAGGCTGTTCTCCCACTCCTGAAATGTATGTTTTTACCTGTCGTGGCTTAAGACAAAGTGAGCGCCATCATGGGATGCCCTAATCTCTGAGCTGTACTTGGTCTTTTTCATGACGTGGTAACTGACCTATTTGGAAAAATAATCCAACACAGCCTTGTGTAACATGGAAACTTCATGATCAGAAAAACTTCATGGAACTGTTTTTATATTGTATTGACAGTTTTCACTTTTGGGTTAGCTGGAATGTTCCCTGCTGTCTGACACTCTTCTAGGATTCCAACTGCACTAAAACTGTTTCCCCAAAATAGAGGCTTTGTAAATCAAACCGAACCCAAAGGCTTTTCTGAGAAGTGGGACAGGGAGAATTGCACTGGTAGGTGGTCTTCTGTATGCAAGGTGTCTTAGGTATGGTGTGACTGTGTACTGGATGACTGGATGTTTTTTAATTCTATTGGAATTTAGGAGGGGAAGTCCCTGCAAATCTACAGCAGTGTTGCAGGAACTGTGGTGGCCAGAAAGTGAACTAACTGCATGAGAAAGCGTAAGCTAAGGAAAATACAGACAGTGAACATATAATGGGGTTTATAGCGTTTACCTAAACTTGTTTTTATTTTTAATAAGTTCAAGCAAGTGTTAATTCGAATGTCTGTATGTCAGCCTCCTTGAAAAATGTGTAAATGCATTTGAGTGTGAAGTTAAAATGACAGTGGTAGTGATGGGAAGTCCCCAACCTGATATTGAATGCAGAAGGTGTTTCAACACTGTCAATCAGGTAATCGATTGGGAACAAATTCTTACATTTTTGACCTAGCTTTGGAACGTGCAGAGAGATCAAAATCAATTGTTACTTTGCCTGGACTTGATTTTTCTCCACCTACAGAGAGTTCATTTTGTACAGCAGTGATCTTTGGTCACCTGTAATGTACTCTCTGCTTGCGTTAGTATGTCACTGTCTTCTGAAAATCACCCTTCTGTAAGCACCAGTAGTAGTGTCATCCTTCAGAGACAACAATTTTAGCCCCAGCAAGAACTGAGAGAATCTTGAGTCGTGAGTGATCTGTATGAATAGAGAGAACTGAAGGAGCTCAAGCTAGGATGCTCAAGAAGCCTTAGAGGAAATAACGGTGGTGAAGATACAATAAGGAAGAACTGGGCAGATCTTGGAATTCATCCAAAATAGAAACGTTTTGGAGAAATAAGCCAGTGGCATATTAAAAAGAGAAAAAATCAAGACCACGCATAATGGCTGGTTTATTAGGATCAGGAAGCTATTTGGGATATTACCCTTGCTGTGAATTTCTTTTGTCATGACTGTGATTCAGTATAGAAGACTAAACACTGTCTTTTCTGTAAACATCACTAGCCCACTTTGTTCTATTTCCACAGAGACTTCTTTTAAATTGCAGTCAGATCTCTTGATGGACAGCAATACTGTGTTCGCAGCTTCTCAGTGCATAATAACATGGTAGCCCTGTTGCAGTGATGTTTCTGCACGAGTTCAATTTGAGCAATGGCAGAATCAGTTGACATGTCACACATAACACGTTTTGATGTGTTCAGTTTCGGACAATTGTTTCAAATTTGTAGAATTAGGCAAAAGAGTTCAGTACTCTTGAAAAAGACATTACTGTTATTTTATGCATTACCACACAGTGATAACTCTAAAATAGTAAGGCTTTGGATGGAGGTTGAGATATTTTAATTGTAACTTTCTAGGTTGAGTGTTAATCTTGGTTTCAGAAATTTTGTATTTTTTTCCTTTTTTTTTTTTTATTTTTGAAAAAAAAAAAAAGTCTGACCTGTCAGTTTCTCCTATTTCAAATGGCTTGATGTAAGCATTAATTAACTAAAAGTCAGTGGTTTATTCAGAAATGCACCGGTGCTTGCTGATCTTCTGAGCAGCTCTAGAGCTTGGCAAGAGTGTTACAGGTATGAATATCTCATAGATCCTGATTCAACCCTTCTCTTTCATGAGAGTACATGGATGGGCCTGTGTTCCTTAGGGTGTCCATAGGCATTAGCTGTGAGGTCTTTTTTCCTCCCAAATATGACGTTATTTGCCCCTGCTGGTGCCCTGAGTTCTGTCCCCGAGGTCGGTGAGGCATCCAAGGAGCCAACACAGAGAATAAGATCTTTTGATTTACCAGTAGGTGGCGTTAGCAGAGCAGAGAGATGTGCTGTGGACATTGCTCATGAAGAAATTAGCCGTGCTGACTTCCTGGGAGGCTTGGCTTATTCTTAGCTTTTTGCTTCCCAGCTCAACCCCCTACATTGCGCCTAGGTAGTTTTTTTGACACTTTACAATTTTGTGCAGAATGATTGCCTTAAGTTTTGGTTGTATACCGCTCACTGGGATTTTTCCTTAAGTCATATGGCCTTATTTCTCGTCTCTGACCTTATGATTGAAATACGTTGTTGTACTAGGCTTGGATAAATTACTAACAACAAGAAGAGTAAACATGTCTTAAAAACTATCTTGCTTGCTTCCAATGTAAATGAGAATTTGTTCACTTTGAACCACAGTGGCTGTCAGTTGGAAGAGAAGATTTTGGGCTGCAAAGTTATATTAATTTGAAAATGAAGACATTAATTTATCCAAATAAATGTTCTTGTCGTGTATCACGAATTATGGGTCACTGTCACCAACGACTGTTCAATAGATGGCGTCTTCCTTGTGGTCTACGAAGTCCTCTGGTTGCTGAGGGAGCACATCCTTCACATTTCCACTTCAGTGTGCTCTCTGAGGAAATTGTTCAAAAAATTCTTATGCCAATGAGTGTCTAAGTGCCAAGGTTTCAAGTGGGAAAATGCACAGATGAATTTACAGCAAAGTTTGTCAATTAAGTGCACGCTAAATAGTGTCCAGTCTCTTCTTTCAATGAGTCTTAATAATTTCCCATGTAATCTTTTATTAAGGACTGGGAAGAACATAGTTTAGACTAGAGGCATGTATTTAATGCCAGTGGGAAGGTTGTTAAATCCCACACTTGGCTCTTAGAAAGGCTTTAATTGCTACCCATAAACCATATATTCCTAGAGGTACTTGATGCTGTGCAGCCAGTGTAAAACAGCAATACAGATTTTCACAATGTGCTCAGAGTCTTCCAAGCAAATGTGATTTCTGAGCAAATGCCTTGGCCTGTTGAAGTTACTAGACTTTGGCAAATTGCCGTTTAAGAAAAGGGTCAGGGCACAGTGGAAGAGAGTGAATTTTTCTTTCCTGACTCGGCAAATAGCAGTGCTTTGGAGGAAAAAAGAGTGAGGCAAGCAGAGTCTCGTCAGGGTCAAACTAAGCAAAGGGAAATGATAGTTAACCAATATTTATGAATCCTTTAATCCATTACTGGTCTAAAGAACTATTTTTCTGACAACCATAAATGACATGACCAGGGATGTAGGGGCTGGAGGGAATGCTTTGCCAGGGTTTTAGCCGAGGAGAGTGTCCGAGTTTAGCTCGGGAGCGGTGTCTGAGTCTGTTAGCACGTAGTGTGCGTGCTAAGAAATAACCAGCACCTGCTCAAAACTGACAGTCCTGGAGACTGGAAATTTAGGCAGAATTCTCCAATTATTTCAATCTATTAAATACATGCTTTGGAAAGCTCAGGCTTCAGCAGTGATGTTTACACATGTACAGAGCCCTTTGCCTCTGCTGGCTGATTTACGATTCTACCTGTGTTGTAGCTGGCAGGCAGGCGGCGGTTGTTCAAGGGGGCTCTTGCCAACTGAGCTGATGAAAGCACTTTTCAGTCAGATTCTGATTAAATGCTTTAGTAATATTTATTATTCATTGGTTGCAGTTGTTGGCAATGTGCATTTGCCGAGGAGAGTTCAAATTAAATGCAGCAAGGTGTTACTTGCTGGAGAGGGGAGAAAACAGTTCTTTAGTGGTGTTCCCTTCGAGGTGGGTCAGTGCTGACACGGCTCCAGCAAGGGGCCCTGGTCAGTAAATTCCTCACCCGCTGTAGCGTAGCGGGCAGGCGCTGGTGAAGAGGCAGCCACTGTGTGTTTTTTCAGCAGCGAGAGGGTCAGCAGGACTGGCACGGCTTTAGTTCTGTCAATGTTTTACATAAAGCAAATATTTCCAAAGGTGGTTTTCAGAAACTGGAAACTGAAGGCACCTTGGGCACTGTGTGTTTCTCTTGGTCCGGTACTTCACCGTGAGAAACAGCAGCCTCCTCTGAGACTGGTGGAAGAGCTGAATTTGGCTTGGCCTTTCAGTCACAGGATTTTCCAAATGCAGTGACTTGAGTATAAAATACGAGCAGTGAAATCCACCTGGAAGCCCTCTGGATCGGATACGAGTTTGAGTGAATGATTGTCAGCTTGTCTGGGCCTCTTGATGCACAGATGCAACAGCGTGGCCACAAGCCCGGGTGACAGATGTTTTGAAAGAATTTCCCAAATCAAAGTTTTAAATGAACACAACTGCCTTCCCATGTCACCACTGATTATACCAAACCTGGTTTTCAAACATCTGAGCAGAGTAATTTCCATCAGCCAAACTCCACTTAACACAATAGTATGTTTTTATTGAAATGTGAATTGTTTTTTATTACTATTTCTGTGTAACATCATTGTGGCCTTGGAGGAAACTCCCCTCTCTTTGCTATCAGGAGCGTGAGAGAAAGGCAAGTCAAAGTTAAAGGCTTTGTTATGCGTGAAGTCTGACAGTCCAAGTCTTTGAATTAAATGCTGGATTTGGACATCTCGCTGTCCCATTAGTCACCAAGCATACAACATGTGTCTATCTACCAAAACCAAACCTCTGACATGCAAGCCAGACCTTTTCAGTTCTTCCAGTTATGCTACTTCTTGCAAATCAGGGTTTTCTGAACAGTCAGTGCATTGGTTGTGCATTTGTATTTATCTCTTTTAATATATTGTGGTTCTGTTTCTGCTGTTAACGCTGATGCCAGCTGAGAGTAATTCCAAGGGAGTTAAGCTAGGATAAAGCCCTTATAAAAACGAAAAGAATTATTGCATTTCTCTTTAGGATTGATTATTTTTCCTGTGCATCTGAGCGTTTATGAATGACTGTCAGTTCTGAACCGTGTTTTTCTTTCCCAGGGTTTTAGAAAAGAACTTAATGAGATGAATTGCTATCTGCAAGGTGCTCAAAGCATGTATTTTAAGGCAGAATAGGCTGCTATTTAGTAAAAAACAAGTCAGCATTTTTTGATGATCATTCAGGTTTAACCTCTTTTTTGTATTAAACTTTGCTATGCCTCACATTTTGTTTGAGAGTTCTTTTATAAGTAAGTTTACTGGTTGGGAGCGTTGCTTCTGTTGCTCCGTGTTAACCAGACCATCTTGATACTGCAGATTAAACCAGCTCCTCAGTTGGTGCACACTGATATCTATTTACTTAGTCCTGTCATCCTTAATTGATAGGGCTTATTTATGTGCATGGGGAGGTTTTTCATATGATTAAAACCAAGGGATATTGTGCATTCAAAATATTGGTATTCATTTACAGGAATAAATTTGATTAATAAACATCTATTATTTTTCAATGGATTTAAATAATGTTTAGAATGTTTGATCACAGTTATAATGAGATTCAATTCATGTTTAGATTACAATAAGCAGGGTTTGACTTAGCAGAGCTTGCGGAAGCAATTGAATTTCAGGCATTTGGGGGCTTAAATCTGCCTGTGACAGTTGAGGAGCCACTAAGGAGTGTTACGAGCTTTGTTTATTAAACTGGCAGAAATTGGCACAATACGGGAAGTATGTTGGTGGTAGGTTATCTGAATCAGGTTAAAACACTTTCAAATTTTTGTTCCAGGAAAATATTTTCAAACTGACTTGAGTGAGAGGGAGAACAAGACAATGTGCAACACCCCTTGCGTGGCGTGGCGAGCCCGTCCTGCGGTGGTCGAGGGCTGGAGGAACCCAGCCCAGGCAGTAACGAGGCAGGCTTTGGGCCACAGGAATACTTGCCTTTCAGGCAGGCTTTTACCAGCTGTTTTATAAAAGAGATTTGCAACTCTTGGCATGTGTCAGGGCACGACATGTGAGTCCGCACTTGGCCCCTTGTCTTGACACAACATCTGAGTGTGTCTGGAATAGAAATGAGAACATCATTTGCCGAGATGGCACATGTTTTCATTAATATGTAATCTTGCACCTTATAATAGGATAGATAGCAGTTTCAGGATTGAGCCTTGTATACACTGGGTAGGCGCAGTGAAAATTAATTTTTTTTTCATTATCTTGAATGGTAAACCCATCTGCCAGACAGAGAGTGGTGCTGAACATTGCTTGCTCTATTTTTCTGTGAGGAAACTAATTAAAAGATTATAGCTTCTGTGTTTAATAGTTGTTCAAAACATATTGGTGGCACTGCTTGCCGTTCAGATTTCATCATGTTGTAAGCAGCAAAGGGGAAGCATACTGACACTTCTCTCTCTGGGATTCAGATCATCTCATTTGCTTTCTAATCTGATCTCTCAGGATATCAAATGAGGGTTTCTGTTTGTTAATGCATGCGTAATGTAAAATGAAAGTTAAATGACACCAAATATTCAGCAATGATCAGTTTTGCTTTTTGAGAGGTGCTTCTGGCAGCGTCCCAGAGAACTTGTGTTTGATATTCTAAGAACTTAGTTGTGTTTAAGAGAAGCAGTTTTGTCATAGTTCAGTGGTTGAACTGCCAGGTACTTGTTTCTGTGTGATATTTGTAAATAAAGTGAGAAACACTTACTGTTAACTGCGTCCCATGCTGTCCAGCTGGAGTGGGTTTTCCACCCACAGCACCCTGGTATCTGGGATCCCATCTCTTGCCATTAAGTGAGAGTTTGATTTGATTTGTACTATATTGCAATTCTATCAAAAATGTGCTCTATAAATGAGAGACTTAAACTTTGCTTGGCATCTTCAAAGAAGAGTTTTGCTTTAAATAATAGTAGCTCACCTGTGGTTCACAATTAAGAGTGACGGAGTGGGTGGCGTCTTTCAGATCTATGGTCCTGACTTTTAAGCTACACTTCCTGATGTAGCTCTAAGCTCCTCTTCCCCTTGTGGGTGATGTTGCTGGGACAGGGGGAGCTGCAGCTAGAAAAACCCCTATGTGTGGAGCCCATCTGATCAGTGGTCTTCACCAGTTTCAGATAGTCTAAGTAAACTTCACAAGAAGCTAGGTCCAAGACGTACAAAACTGAGGTGGATGTATTAGCAATGATGATTCAGCACTGAACACATTTCCATAAGAATCCTCTTCCATCAAAAGGGTTTAATTCCAGCCCCAGTGAACGTTAGCCCCAGCAGAAATTAAATTGTGCCCATGAAATATCGACAGAAACTGTTTTACTTTCTGTCTTCTTGTTAACTCCTCATCTATGAAGGCCAACTGATGGCCTCATGCACTGAGCGTGTTGCATATTGAGTGCTATTATTTGCAAGGACTGTGAAATAAAGTTAATATTTCATATTAAATCTCCAAGTGTGGGTATTTCATTACCATTGCAGCCTGGGTAGCGAGAAGGCTGTCTGCCATGAACCGCACTTCGTAGCAAATAACTGTAAAATGTACGAGGTCCAATACTTTAAAATTGTCCATCTCTTGTTGACTTGCATGACAGATGAGTTGGGAGATTGCCACTGTTCTTGCAGTGCTGTGTTCTTCACTGCAGTGACTAATCCTTTTTCCATTCAAATGTGTGTTCCTTCATTTTGTGAGTTCCCCCTTTTTTATTCTGCTTACATAGCACAGTAATTTATTAGCATTAGCAAGTTGGGAACAAAGACTCTGGAAATTTGCTTTTGAAATGAAATATTAGTAAATTATCTTTCTCTTCTAATTCTTTAAGAAAAGGTTTCAAATTTTCCAAATTACTTGCTTTATCAGACCCTTGCAGGAAGAAATTACTATTGTCCAGCAGTTTTAGCAGCTGCATTTATATGACATGTGGGGTGGTCAGAGGGACCTAATATAAGTAAAATTTGAATCATACCTGTGACTTTGTGCATCAGGTATGATATTTTTCTTACTAGAACTGAATTGTATCGTGATTTCTGCATTTTCTACTGCTTGATAATAAAAAAATCATAAACTGCCCCTTGGTGCCCCTTTGGGCATAGCCCCTACTTCAATTACTTCTTCTGAAGATCACTGTAGAAATGCTCTTTGCAATGTTAGGCCCATCCTTGTGGGAGCTGTCAATCTCCCTTGAAAACAAAAGGGCTGGTTTAGGGTAAATTGGAGAGCAGCTGGTTGCAAACCTGTTGCAGGTTGTGTTCAGGAAGAATGAGTTTGTGTCTTGATCCATTTGCCATGGGAAAATACCTTTCTAAATCAGAGAGGGTCTATTGATAATAAAGACATTATTTAAGCAAAATTGACAAAAATGTAAGATCCCATGGCAACTCATCCCGGTAAAACTAGGAGATGAACAAGAAAAGAAGTCACAAGTAATGAACCATTTATAGTGAATTTTTTACTTCTATTTTTTGATCCAGCTCTGCGTTTACTTGAGATGATCCATTCTTCCAGTGAGTTCTTTCCAGGACGGATTCCCCACAATCCTCAGAATTTTGCTATTTTTCTGTACTCCTAAAGTTCTTCTTTCTCTCTTATTACAGCATCTTTTCGGCTGAGATCCTCTTTCATTCCTTCTGAAGAATCCTTTTAAAAGAGGAGATAAAAAAGTGAAGCTGCTCATTACTGATGTTCACAAAGAGAATTGCTCTGGTAATTCTTTACTTTTGAAAAAGTTTAATATTATACAAAATGCAGATTTCCATCTTGTCAACTAAGGAGCTTGAGGTCAGTAGTAGTGCAACTGTTGCTAAAACGGATTTTATTTTTAAGCCTTTACAATGGTTTGTGGCAAAGCTTAGATGAGGCTTTGTGCTAAGGTTTAGTAAGAACTTGGAAAACCATGTTTGGGTAAGGTTGCGGGCATAAGACAGTCTTTCCCAAGCAACATAAAAAACCCCTTTCTTCTTTTTTATCTTGTTCATGCGTTTGTGAATGCCCTGAGGTAAGGATGAAGAGTAACTCCCAACAGGGAACTTCACATCGAGCACTGTACTGCGAGTGGTCTAATAATGCAGTCACCTGGGAAAATACGGTGGATGTCGAGTAAGAATGGAGAATGTGAACAGATGACCAAACATCAAGCACTTACCTCTTCTGCTACACAGAGTGTGTTTTTGAATGGTGTTCCCTAACCTGACTTTTTTACTTTTTAATGTGAAATGAAGCAGAAATGACAGGATATACACAAGTTTACCATTGTATGTGAAAGACTGTGTAGAACTCAAGAGATCTGCTCTGCTGCAAACACGCTACTGAAGAACATGCAACAGAGACAAACACCAAACACAAGCCTTGGGTGTTAGTAAACAGATTTGTGCAATGACTGAGCAAAGCTGGATGTCTGATCCTTTGTTACAGACTTCTGTGTTCCCATATTAGTTTAGTCATTTCTCTCCATCTGTAACAACTTATTTGAGCAGTGAATGCAGGAGCAAATCAGAGCTTCTGGTGGAAGTAAGTCTGAAAATTCAAAACTATTCACCTGCAGTTTCCCTACTAGTTGAAAAGAGTGTTAATGATAACTCTTGCTCCCTGTAGATCTAGTTCACTTCCAGGCAGAATGGGCCCATAATTCTTATACTGGATGGACAGTGCCTCCTTCCACATGTCAGATGTTTTTCCGTTGCATGGAGCTCTCTGTGTGGACACTGGTCGTGTTGTTCACTCATAGTATGTCTTTTTGCAGTGACATGTCTGGTATTAAATAACAGGCTGAAGTGGGACAGCTAATGCTTATCTGGTCTGATTGACAGTGGGTGAAGGTTTAGGAACCATAACCAGATTGCCAAGAGAGGGGACAATGGCCGCACTGAATGTCACAGAATGAGGTAGGCAATGACTATTTGAACCACTACAGCTATAGCTGAAACTAGCTTAGCTGGGGCTTCTTTTTTCCACCTAAACTCCTGACAAAGTTTTGCTGTTACTTCTCAAGGTGCAGTGATAACATGAGCAGTGGGAGAAGAGGTTTTTGTGTGATGAAAACAAGGATGTGAGTGGGTGTGTCACTGCCAGGCAGTGGGGTATGACTGTGGCTAGGGTGGTCATGCCAAGCTAGTCGGCTTGAAACCAGCTACAGGCTGGTAAGAACTGCCCAAGCGCTGACATAAGCAGTGGCTGAAGCCCGTAGGGTGTGGCTGTGCAAGGTGTGGACATGTCTTGGATTACACAGCAGATCAGTCAGTATTGGGATCAAATACCTACCTTCTTTCCTGGTTCTGCTTTTGTCTTGCTTTGTTCTTCTAAGAATTCAGAAAATGCCTCCAAGGTATACTCACCAGCATAGGCCACCTCCTGAAAAGAAGTTTTAAAGTTAAGTATTTAACTCTGTATACAAAATACTGGAAATAACATCATCATCTAGGAGATTTCAGTTCTTTACGCTGACTAAACTCTAGACTTTTGTGCTCAGTTTAGAAAGTGAGGGCAGAGGCACAGCAGGGTCCAGTGTTGCCTGAGTATATTTAGAAATAGACAGAGGACTATTTTCACTTAGGTTAAGCTCATTTATTCCCACTGAAACCAATAATGCTGTGTTACTTTACCCTAGTTACTCTTAAGCCTGATTTGAGTTCAAAGGACTGTAAACAGAACACCTCTTAAGAATTCCCTTAAAGTATACCCAGGTTTGATATTTCTATTCAGTAAGGTATTCTCATGTAATAAAAAGTGTAGTAGTTTGAAGTTAATTTTTTATGTTTACAAGCTTAAGTTTCTCGAGAAATATTGTTTTATTCCTCCAGAGGCAATAATTAAATCTCAGATGAGTCTTGATTTTTATCAACTCGATGATGGCTGGAACAGCAGTTTCTCAGCGCCTGAAGACCTGTAAAGCCAGAGCAGCAGCTGATCCCTGCACTGGTTACTGAGGATATGTGTCAACACTATTCATTGGGGTAATTAGTACATAAGAGTACATAAATGTTATTTCTCTCACTTAAAGAATAGAAACAAGTAGAATCATCTTAAATCCTTCTGAAAGGCAGCATGTTTTTCTCCAAAATTCGGATTGGATGAGTTGTTCAACAGCTTCACAGAGAGAGCCCTGATGATGCCTGGTCCATGTAATGCCCCAGATTCACTCTTTTGTTCCTTCAGCTCTGACTGTTGCTGTTTCCCAGCATGGAAGCACTGCATTGGTGCTTTGGAAAACTGGGCACATGCTTAAATGCCCAGCTATAGATCTAAGTCTCGTAGTTCATCCAACTCCACTTAACTCCAGACAACCTTCAGTGGCTCCTGATTTAAAAGTAATGTCATGCAATAATTAAGACAGTGATGTTGTTAACTTCAGGAAAAGCTGAATCTGTTCTTAAACAGACTAAAGAGCAACAGTCTGCTGGAAAGAAGACAGTTCACAGCCTGGAGACCTAGCAGATACTTGTCTTTGGAGGAGGATAGTATATAATATGATCTGATGAGGTGAGAGTGCTTGGAAGGGACTGCACAGTAATGTGTTCTGCCCATGGCTTTGCCTCTAAGGGGGGATGTGTGTCTGTGGTGGTCGGAGAACATAACCCAGTTCTAGAAAACAGCTTTGGGTTGTGTTACGTTGGCCACATTTCCCTTGGTTTATCAGAAGGAGGTTCAGACAACTTTACATGCATTTTGATGCACTTTCTAGAGTCTTCTGATAGTTATTTAATATTTAGAGTTCCTACTGTTTCTTCACTAGCATTCAATTCATCTTTAGTTCTTAAACAATGCAAAAGATTGATAGAGATAACTGGAAAGCTCAGGTGTTTGTGTTTCTAACATTAGCGAAGTACGAAAAACTAGCAAAGATGTCTGTGAAATCAAGGCTGCATCAGCTGGTGTTGTTGGACTGTATATTTCCTATTACTCTTTTTCTTCATACCAATTTCTCTTAGGCCCAAAGCCTCTTCTGTTGCTCTTTTCATGGCCAGAGTAAGGGAGTAAAGTTCATGTTTTTGCAGCAGTGCCTATACAGTCAAAAACATGGTGGGTACTGTGAGCCTTAGCACCTTGTGATACTACATTTGTATCCTGTGCTCTGACTTCAGTTAACTTCTAGAGTAGGACAAGTATACATGGGAGAATTCCTGGTATAACTGCTGCCTGGGTAGCAGGTGACTGAGAGCTGTTGCAGTGACTCTGCATTGACAGCTGGAGTGTGGCTGGATCATTTATGGTAGTGGCAGTGATTAAAGGTGTCCACGGTCAGCTGTTGGCGTAAGGAAGAAGGCCAGAATGGTTGGGTTCACAAGACTGCAGACATCTACAGGACACTCACACTGGTGGTCAAGTACAAGGTAGGTAATCTCTGAAGTTAACAGAACTAGTATAAAAATGTGGTGCAAAAGGAAGAACTTGGGATTTCAAATACTCTTTAATTTCAGGGTATTTCTAAGTAAGAAACAGTACCCTAATAGTTAATAGAAGTTGTTACTGATATTTTTTTTTACAAACTGACATTTATCATGAGCGTTTAATGGGTTTCTGCTTTTCTGCATAAAGTCTGAACACGGTATGAGTGTGCAGGACTGCAGTTCAATTCATTAGAAGCTGTGCATGCACATCCAAGAGGAAAATCTCGTCCTCAAAGATTAAATGAGGACATGGGCAAATGTCTTAGAATTTAATTTAAGTTTAGGACTAAGAAGAAAAATGAAAACCTTAGCAATGTCTTAATTATAGCAATATGTTAGAATTTATTTTCTTCAGAGATTTTCTTTTTAATTAGATTATCTACGTAGATGGAGGAATGTGCCTATTTAGTATTTTTCTTTGCCTCCTCTTTCAGCAGTGTTTTCTGATTATTGCATAACACAGCTGAGGCACTAGATAGCATATTGTAAAGATCATTGATCTTGACAGCAAGTATTTATTCCCAACTAAGGCTGTGATTCTGGAACAAAGTAAAATTACTGGCATAAATGTATAAAGAAAGTTATGGGATGTGGGCTTTACGAAAATGTAGAGGATATAACAAGAGTAGTACCAGCATTTTAGGGGTTATAGTCATACCTGCTCCAGAAACAACTGGCACAGGGTATCTCTTGTCATGGTTTGAAGTAAAGAGGGACTACAGAGATTAGGAGGGAGTCGGAAGTTTGCTCTGAATGGAGACACACTAGAACCCAACAGACGTATTAGAGGTTGTTAAACAGAAGAATGTAAGGCTGTAATGGCTTGTAGGTCCAGTACGTAAACGATACGTGGCTCTTGCCGCAGCCTCACACATAGAAGACGATAGAAGGATTTCTCCCTCTAATTCACGATTTTGACATCAATGAATCCAGTGCTGAGTAGGTAAGGACTAAAGCTTTCCTGCTGGAAGGACTCCTTTTTCACTGCGACACACACGTGTGCAAACACACACACAGATCCCCCCTCAGTCAGTGTGCAGCTGTGTCTCCACATGCTTCCCCAGCAGCTTCTCACCTGGTTATCTGGTCCAGCAGGAAAGAGTGTGAAGAATGGATAGCGATCTAATCCAACGGACAGGATGTCATTTGCTGTGATATCTATCTTTGCGATGGTTATGTCTTTGCGACTTTCATATTGCTCTCCTAGCTTATCCCAGATTGGCAGGAGTTTTCTGCAGTCAGTGGACCAGGGGGCATCTGCAAATTTAGAAAGAAAAGTAGAAGAATATGCTCTGGTAGAAGAACATGTACTGGTGCGATCGCTGGGACCCGTTTAGCCCTTAAAGTTAACGGAGTTGTGGACAGCCTCTATGTGAAACCATTCGTTCTTCATGAATTTTATAAGCTTTCATGTAGAGATAACTCACTATTCACTAATGCATTTGCTTAAGCTCTGTTTAGCCTTTTATAATACACACTTGTGTATGACTTTGCTGTAGAGGCCTACCAGATAACCAATGCAACCCAAGTAAGTCTTGCATCATTTCCATGGTGAAATACTTACCAGAAGCACAGAATGCTTTCTGCCTGCTAAAAATTACCTGTGTTTATCAACTATGTTCAAGGAGGAGTTTGAGATGTTCTGGTATTTTGACTTGGACTCCTGCACTCGTGCAGGCTGGCGAAAAGGCAAACTGCTGAGAAGCCAGTATTCCCTTAAATAGCATACAACAATCCTTAAGTCGTTTGAACAATGGTCATACTAAGTTTAGATGGAATTAAAAGTTCTGGGGCACTTTCCTGATTATACAACATCCTGTTTACTAGCCTGCCATTTCTGGAGAACTTGATTCAATTCCTGCTTACATCAGCTTGTTCCCAATACTGAAATGGAAAAATGACTTGCATGAATGAAATGGCTGCAGCCAACAAGGACCACAGGAACATGCTACCTTTAAGATTTTTTTTTGGAATTCAGGGCAGCAGAGGTAGTTTGTCTATATGTTTGCTCTACTTGAACTAACTAAGGCACAAACTAATCCCTGTTGGCTGGTGTGGGAATAGGGGCAGTGATTTCTTGCTGGGAAGAGTCAAGCAGAAAAGCCACTTGCCTTGCAGACAGAGGAGGAAAAAAGGAATTACAGTTTGCTAAACCACAGCTCCTTTCTGGAATTTAATCCTAGCACATTGTAATTAGACAACCTCACTTAACTCACTGTCTGTCCTTGGAGGACAGCCTGAGTCACTGCAGAGCACGCTGTAATGTTCCATTGTACAACCTAACGTTCTAGTGTCATTTTGTCTTTCAGCACTGAGATTTGATACAGCCTTAACAAATATTTACTTAAGGGATCCAGTGTTATTCAGTGCAACCTTAAGTCAGCAAAGGTATCACAGTATTTCCATAGATGGGACACAATTTCTTCTTGAATGCTTTCATCGGACAACAAAAATTCATTACATTCAGCTTCTGCAAACCGCAAAGACTAGTTTGGTATGTAAGCATGAGCTTTTGTTTTTCACTTTCGATTGATTGTGCTAAAGTAACATAAAATCCAAATACAACAAAAACACTTACAAAACATAACAAACACAGTCATGGTCTTATTGAAGACAATCCTGTTGAAATTCTTTCCAACAAGCACTTTGACAGGCCTCTTGTCCCAGTCCTCTGGAATTTCTTCACTAGGGAGATGTAGCTGAGCAGAAACAGAAACACTGTTGTGAGAAGTGCAGAGCATGTGGGGAAACTGTACTCCTGCTCAAGTTAATGTGAGACCTATATTAGCTGGCAACTTCTTTTCTTGTACGCCGCAGTGCAGTAGTAGAAAGGACTACACATTCCCCATGGAAGCTGTTTCCTGGTGGGAACGTACCCCTCAAGCAGATCTTGGTGGAGAAGAGGAGACGCCCCCAGCTCTTCTGTCCTTCCACCCCTCTACAACATTAAAATCCAAATCTAGTACTCAAATATCTTAAATTCTGCCTGCTGTCAGACTGACTACCTCATCCTTTTTCCTCGTGATGGAAACAAAATAAATCACCTTGAAGAGCACTGAATAAGCAAAACATTTAAATGTGTTTTTCATGTGAGTGTGGAGGTTGATGCTTCATTATGACAACAAATACTTATTTACCATTGGGAATGATTTTCACAGAATGTTAGAGGTTGGAAGGGACCTCAAAGATCATCTAGTCCAACCCCCCTGCCAGAGCAGGATCACCTACAGCAGAGCGCACAGAAACGCGTCCAGGCGGGTTTTGAATGTCTCCAAAGAAGGAGATTCCACAACCTCCCTGGGCAGCCTGTGCCAGGGCTCTGTCACCCTCACTGTGAAAAAGTTTTTCCTCATGTTTTTATGGAACCTCCTATGCTCCAGCTTCCACCCATTGCCCCTTGTCCTGTCAGTGGACGCTGCTGAAAAGAGCCTGGCTCCGTCCTCCTGACACTCCCGCTTGACATATTTATAAACATTAATGAGGTCACCCCTCAGCCTCCTCTTCTCCAAGCTAAAGAGACCCAGCTCCTTCAGCCTTTCCTCATAAGGGAGATGTTCCACTCCCTTCATCATCTTTGTGGCTCTGTGCTGGACTCTCTCAAGCAGCTCCCTGTCTCTCTTGAACTGAGGGGCCCAGAACTGGACACAATATTCCAGATGCGGCCTCACCAGGGCAGAGTAGAGGGGCAGGAGGACCTCTCTAGACTTACTTGCTACTCCCCTTCTAATACACCCCAGGATGCCACTGGCCTTCTTGGCCACGAGGGCACATTGCTGGCTCATGGGCATCCTGCTGTCCACTAGAACCCCCAGGTCCCTTTCCCCTGCGCTGCTCTCCAGCAGGGCAGTCCCCAACCTATACTGGCATGTGGGGTTATTCTTTCCCAAGTGCAAAACTCTACACTTGCCCTTGTTGAACTTTATAAGATTTCTCCCCGCCCAGCCCTCCAGCCTGTCCGGGTCTCTCTGAATGGCTGCACAGCCTTCTGGTGTTTCAACCACTCCTCCTAGTTTTGTGTCATCAGCAAACTTGCTGACAACATTCTCTAATCCCTCATCCAGATCATTGATGAATATATTAAATGGCACCGGCCCAAGCACTGACCCCTGAGGGACCCCACTAGACACAGGCATCCAGCCAGACTCTGCCCCATTGACCACAACTCTTTGGCTTCTTCCCTTCAACCAGTTAGAGACCCAGATTTTAAACCACTAAAATACATAATCTGAAATTACCTAAAAAATTTGGCCATAAATGATTAATCCAGTTTTTGCACAGGAGGACTGGAGAACTTTGTAGTCCTCTTCAGTTGTTAAATACAAAGGATGGCTCTGTTAACAACTGCAGATGAGTACGTTAGAGCAAGAGTAAATTAATAAACTGATGATTGGAACAGCATGCTGTTCTAATTAAAAAACAGATGTTTTGCAAATTTGTTAGTGTCTTAGTTGGTGTAGTGGAGGGGCATCTCATTAGTAATGGACATACCTTTGCTTTTCCATTTAGGTAGCTCTGGCAAAATTCTTTCAGGTTCTTCATGGTCACCTCATCTGCAGGCATTTTGTACTGTGCATTGCTTGTCAGATTTAGGATTCTCACAGCCGGAACATCAATGTCCCTGATGCGAAAATACTCAAAAACTCGTCCGTTCCTTGTTTCATTTGTATTCACCAAGACAAATATTATCTGACAATAAAGAGAGAGTCATACATTTGAGTGAGTTTTCCAGCTTTGGTTTAGACATTTTGCAGAAATGGACCATGGAGCTTGGCAGTGGTTTAGGATCTAACCTTAAATGCAGGAAATTGTGTCTCTGTCCACAGCCAGCAGCTCTGTGGACTTTATTGTACCTTGACCCTGGGTAGTATCAACTGCTAAAGCAGCCAAAAGGAATGGAGCTTTTCCTTCTGTTCTTTCACAGTGGGTTGCTATCACCTGTTTTAGCAATATCTCTAAATTACTCCTCAAAGCTCTTATTGTCCTCCCTAATAAATCTTAACAGGAAAAAAGAATTACACCTGTAATCCATATATTTTCACCAGTTCTAATGTGTGGTCTTTTATTACAGGATGACTTACCATCCTTCACTGTCTCATGGCCTTGGAGCAGGAGTAGCACCACAGTGATTGACAGTGGAAAAACAAAATACTTCTGTAGATGACTGCCTACACCTGTTCACATACACGCAAACTTGTGTGCTGCTAACAAGGCTATGCAGATGCCTTGCAATATTTCTGTTGTTTTGTAGCTGGTTCCAGCTGCTGGTTCAGGCAATACTCAGACATCCTCATGGCATTTCCTGGTGGTGGCAGAAATTGCCAGAACCCTGCTAAAACTATCTTTGGTTGGAAGCTGTTCCTGGAAGATTACATTTGTAAAATCAGAATCAGGTTTATTGGGAGCAGCTGGAATTAGTGTTGGTTTGTGTGATCTTTGTGTTTTAAAGAATCACTTTCAAGTAAGGTTTACTTCTCAGCTTGTGTCCTTAACAAATTTGAAGAATAGTTACTGAAAGTGTTTTTAAATGGTTTGGTAGGCTTAGAAGATGGACTGACAGCAGTGTATTTTTACCATTAATGTTGGTGAGGGGTTTTACGTTGATCTTTCAGCATTCATATTTGCATGGATTCAATGTTACAAACCTTTCCTCTAAATTCCATGGCAGCAGACTTATAGTTTTCATAAATCTCGTTGAACGTCTCCGAGTTCGTTGGGGTGAACAGCAGGATGTGATTTTCAACAGGGACATCAAAAATCTTCACAGATGTCTGGGAAGCAAAAGACTCAACATCTGTTCTGCTCTTTGTAAGCAGAACAGTGAATCAGAAGCAGCTCAGTGTATCAGTATCACTCAGTTCTGCTGTTGCAAATTTTACCTTTTAAGACTCGGTTCCCCATGATTTCCATAACTGTTGGATTTTTTTTCATTGTTTAAGAAAGAAGCTAAAGGGAGAAGGATCAGCAGCTGCTGAGTGTTCTCTGTTCCAGGAGAAACCTCATCATTATTCATAGCTTT
The DNA here is from genome assembly GCA_020746105.1 of Trogon surrucura. Taxonomy (NCBI): domain Eukaryota; kingdom Metazoa; phylum Chordata; class Aves; order Trogoniformes; family Trogonidae; genus Trogon; species Trogon surrucura. Next base: position 8,496,732 of record CM036632.1, on the reverse strand, counting down.
TTACACTTAGAAGGAACTGTTGTGATCTTCTAGTCTGACCTCCTGTATAAGAGGCCCAACTGCAGCAGCTGCAGGAGCTGGATCTGGCTGGGGTACTTCTGGGTGGCATCAGCAGCTCATGCCACCCCATGATCAGAGGCAACAGAGGGTCACCCAGGCAAGCAGGTGTTTCCCTGTCTCTCCCTGCCTGCCTGCACTAGCAACTTATTACTGGTTTTTCTTCCTTGTCTTGGCCCAGAGGAGCTGGTTGCTGAATAGGAGTGAAAGGCTTGGAGCAAGGCTTGGGGACAGCATTTCAACCTGCCACCTCACCTGGTGGCTACAGAAGCAGCCCAAGCCTTTGCGTTGGCTCTGTGGGAGGGAGGTGTTTGCCTGTTGAGGTGAGTTCACCCTTTGGCCTCCGGTTCTTGTCTCTTCTAAGAGACAAGAAGGAAGCATTCTTTGGCCTAGATTAGACCAAGAGCTGCCTGGTGGGTTCTGTGGGTGTTTCTAGGTACATTTAGGGCTGGCCTAGTCAAACAAGCGAAACAAAATCCTCAAACACTAAGGAACAGAGTAGTTCCCTGGGTCTCTTTCTGCATAGGTTCCCGTCTTTCTCCTGCAGCTTTTATTAATACAGTGCAATACACATACCTCAAGATTATATTCAGTGACCAAATCCAAGGTAAAGGTTTTGATTAGTCTCGTGAGATCCGTTGTGGTCTGTTTTCCATCTTCAAGCACTTCATGATGCACGGGTTTTCCCTTGGACAAACAGTGAAGTTTTTGAGATTGTTGGCTTTATCAGCTATAGGAGCAAAGAGACTGTCCTTATTTATAAAATAACAAAGCTGAGAAGAGTATTTTAGATCCTCAGTAACTGAAATTCTGTAACTTATAAAATAAGCGTCAGAGTTGGATTACAGAAGATTATAAATAAAATTCAGGTACAGCTGACAGTTTGCTCAGTAATCTTAACATACTGAAAGATCTTTTCTGTATCTATACATGTTATCTGTGACAGACACTCCCTTAGGACATCCTTGGCCTGACTACCTCATAGCCTAAATGCTGATGCTACTTCTGTGCAGTTTTTTTCTTATTGTTGGCCATTTTTGCCGTGAGTTGGAAGAAAATATTCCTGGCCAAAAGCAGTACAAAGGAAAAGAAGTGTGCAAAGCGCACGTGTTGATTAGAATGTGGGTTGGAAAATAAAGCTATTTTATCCAGAGCCTTAACTATAAATTAGGAGTTTGAATGCAGGCAGCCAGGTTGAAAATACGAGTTGTATAAAGGTTGCTGTTTGTCTTCTGCTTGTCTCTCATGTCTGTAAATGCAATATTTCTTTGTGTCAAGCTGTTTGAATTTCAACTAGGAAATTATTTAACTTAAAAAATTCCCAGATTGTCTTTCCATAGCCCAGAGCTGCCGTGGCAGCTCACCGTATGTGCAGCTCAAAAGCTTGCTAGGCTTTTGTACTCCTACCTTCTTAAACACAACGAGAGTGTTCTTTTGGATGCCGTAGTTAGCATGGACATCCTTGCTGGCTGTCATCCCAAAAGGCATCTCTGGCACATCTCTTGCGGTCTCACAGAAAACTTCCACGCTGTCATTGTGAAGTTCCTGGTCCCAGAAAGAGTATTTATTAAGCTTGTGTCCTGCATCCTGCTAGGATGTGTAGAAGTGGAGCAGACAAGGTGAGGTGGGTAAGGCAGGCCCCTAAAGGCTTGTGAAGCAGAGTGTTATTGTGCAGTGGATGTAGTTTGCCATGTTCACATCTCAGGGGAGATCTTCACAATAGGGGAGAACCTAGGAGTCCTATGACACCCCTGATGCAGTCACCTTTCCAGCTAGTGTCTGCTGGCCCGGGTCAATATGGATGGGATCTGGTCCCTTGTGTGCTAATTTCATCTGCCCTGCCCTGCCCTCCCCTGGCATTTCTGCCCTCTGCAAAGACTTCTGCGGGGGAAGAAGGATCGTACCGACGGCTGCTCCCCTGCTACAACTGACAGGGTGAGATGGGTTGGAGAGAAGGACGCTCTGCTTGTGAGAGGACCTCACTGGTGTGTTTGGTGCTTTGACTGAGTGTTCTTCAAAGTGAGGACTTTGACTCCTACATGTCAGAGAGTCACTGGGCTGCCCACCCTCAAACCAATAGTGAATAAGCGTGATGAAAGGCAACAGTGCTTCCAGATTTGATTTAATCAGACAATTATTTCATGCTAGATGAATAGTAATTTATATGCTAAGACCTCCCAACACATCCTGGCGCTCATATTTGTGAGACATGTGTGACTAATAGAAGGCCAGATACAGCTCTTTATTTATTTGGACACTATTTTGTTGACTTCCACCCATTAAATTTCTGACATGCTCTAGCTCATGCTCATCTATTGTCATTTCAGCCCCCGGGTGAAATCACAAAGTCCAGTCAAACACATCTGCAGGCAGTGTCTGCTATCAGCGTGGTTCAGGGAACTCTCCAGCATCACTGTGACAGCAAGGGCTGCTCAATCTGGCAAAGCACTGGAAACTGCCTTCCTTCATAAGTGGCTGCAGACAGATTGCTGCAAAGCCAAATTCTGGGCACTCTGAGCATTTTCACAGCTTGTCCTGTTATCCAGTATGTGTTCACCAGGTCTGTTTCTATACGGATTTTTGGTAATGAATCCTGTTTTCCACATCCATAAAATTTGGACAATCTACTGTAGCCAGCACATTTGGGACCTTATCAGTTCGTGTATGAGTCCAGACACTGTCCTTCTGACTGGGAAGAGCGATAGCAGAATAAAAGTCTATTTAGTTAGAGAAAATCCTTGATTGAATGTTTCAGATGTTAAAGATTTCAAGGACACATTGAAAAAGCAGGGAAAAGCTATTACTATTTTACCACCTTCTGACTGCATACCTTGACAGCTTAAAATTTATTTTGCACTATTTGACTGTTGTTCTGTATTATTCAAATCTTAAGAGCCTTACTCTGCTCTGGAAACTAGTAGGAATTTGCTTGAGAAAGGACTACATGAGCTGAATCGTATACAGAGTAATATTTTATGACTTCCTATCCATGCAGATTTCTTACTTGGTAGGAGCTAAAAACTACAGTTAGTGTGATACTAGTGGAGCTGTGCTGTGCCCCCCTGAATTTCACTGGCTATTTAAATCATCAAATGTGGAAACATGAAGAAAAGGGACCCCTGGTGTATTAGACAATATTTACTGTCTTTTTTTTTTTTTTTTTTGTTATGAACTTAAGCAAGAAGGGAACATTGCTTCACCCGAACAGCCTGCAACTATTCTTCTGTTGGAACAGGTGCAGTGATCACGTAGCCATAGATTTTTAGATCAGTTGCAGCTCTGGGCAGGGATCACAATGTTTTGCACTTGGAGACTCAAGGAGCAGTATAACCCATACCAGCAACAAGTTAAGTCTCTCCAAAGAAAAGGATGGAGTGAAGATAGGTAGCTCAATAGTTCTACCCTCTTCCCACCAGCTGCCAGATTTGGGATGGTTTGGCAGAAGCCCTTTCTCAGAGGATCCAAGAGAGTCTGATGTGACCAGGGCTGGGCAGACACTGCTGTGGCGTCACTCTCGGAGTGGTAGGTCTCTGGGCCTGGGTACCTATTTGGGAAAAGTGCTGTGGTGTGAAATGTTCTTATCTCTGCCTGGGGTGCTTGTCTAGAAGTGTGAAAAAGCAGATAGAAACAAATAACTTTTTTTTTAAAGCAGAGAAAACTGAGGGCCTGGGTTCTTCAGGAAAGTTCTAGATCTTTTGAATGTGTGGGATTTGGTGGCAATAGTAAGCATTATATCCCAAAATTGGAAGAGAAACCAGCCTTTTGAGTTGTTTGGTGAATTACCTTAAAAAAGCCAATCACTGCCAGATCATCAGCGTTTATGATGGCTTCAGCCTGATCAGTAGAGTTGATTAAAACGGTGCTAGGTCCTGTTCTTCTTTTCACCCATGTAATAAAGGTTGACGCCTGCCTGACTCCTGTGGAAGAGAGAGTCAGAACTATCATCAGAATGAATGATAGATGTTTCTATGCAATCAGGACAGAGACAGCGGCAGTGCAGAGGGATGCTGAATACGAATGGACTTGGGCTCCCCAGGACTGAGGTCAAAGCCGATTCAAAGTATCCAAATTCACCCTCGGGGTGTAGTCACCATTTATACTCCTGCTGACTCCAGAGGATCAGTGGTGGATCAGTACTGTGTTTTCTGGGACCTCTGCAAAGGACTGTCTCTTTAACTGCTCAATCATATGTGGAGAATAGAGGTGAAGAAACTCAGACAAGTAGAAAACCTGTTCTGAAAAATTTCATGTGTCCCAAAATCACAGTAAGCTATAAAGAGCTATCGACCTGAGGTTTAATCCAAAATGACTTCAAACCAATTGTGGATTTTATTGAACTGTCTATTCAATTAAATTAGATGTCAAAATTGTTCCTTCAGTGCTGCAGAAGGGTTCTGATAGGCAGAGAGACATGTTAAAATTCCTCTGTGGTGCTGCAGCTTCACCGTTCAGTTTAGACATAAGAAACAAAACTGAAGTGCTAAGTTGGCCTTGAATTCTGGATTGTTCTATCTTCTGGGTTCCAACTTACTGCTACCAGTTTTACTGAGATTACCATTGGTGTATTTATTTGGTAAATTTTCTTCAAGCTTTCAGGAGTTTTAGGAATCTTGAGTCTCTTTAAAAAATACAATTTCCAGCTATCATATTTCCAGAGGTGTTGGAGACACAAATGGAGGCGCAGGAGATAAAAATCTGAGCGATAAATCGACCTTTCCATCTCTGTATGACATCCTTGTTGCACTAGAGCACAAGTCCAGCAAAGAGTTAAAGAAAATTTTATATGAAAACAACTGTATGCTGGGAAGTGGTAGAATCAAGATGTACAGTACAGGTGGGTTATCAAAGATGCGAGTCCTGGTACTGTGCATTTTAGCAATATGACAAGATCAAAATCGAGTCAGACCATTTTTACTGCCATCAAGTCATTTTGCAGCAGGCTGCACTGCACCTAGCTTACAATACTGTTGGTTGGGGTTTTTTTAAGGTGAAGCAGGCCTGCATCTGCTCTGGGCTGTACAGGCTGCAGAGCAAAGCACAGAGCAGTATCTAGTGGCCACACGGTGCTTAACTTTGCTCTCTGAATGCAGAATTGAGGTCTTGCAGCTTATGTCGGTGATATAACCCCTCAGTGTATTTTTCACGTGGTTAATATTTCTATTGGATTGTTTTAAATATCCTGTGTAGCTTGTTTCTACTGGCCGAATTACGACCTTGGAGTTGTAAACGATGATTTTGCAAAGCCTAGAATTTGGCTCTCATGTTATTTCCATTGTCAGGACAAACATTCAAAAATTCTGTCTTCCATAAAATATTTGAGTCAATTTCTTGACTTAAGTGAGGTCTGCAGTTTCTTTTGTAGTATGAAGTATATACCAGTTTCTGTATGAGAAGTCGTGGAGTGGCTGCTGTGTGTTTTCAGTTGCCAGTTCTCAGTGGTTTAAGTCATACAGAGTAGATGAGACTTTACTAGTTGTCATACATCAGTCAAGAAAGTGTAATTTAAGTCATTATTGGTGATACAAGTGAACAGCTGATGCTCTCTCATATTGAGAGAGCGTATTGAAATTGCAGAGCAGAAGCCAGTTTCCTAACTTCTTGCATCCTGCTAGTGAGCGTGCAGGATAAAAAAGCAGCGGCGCCCTGCTGAAGGGTGACTGGGTGCGGGACGTGTTCTGACACTCTGGATTCAGCAGTTCTCACAAGCATACCTGTCAAATAGGTTTACCAGGTTAAAAGAGGTTTTCTTGTTGGTGGTGGAAGTTTAATCAGAGACTAAAGGTAGGTGCTTTCACACTCGTGTATCAGCACCTCTAATAAAAGTTCAGTATGGCAAATCACGCTTTCAGTGGTATTTGTGCAGAAGCTGCTGTTTGCACAAGTCTAGTGATGGGAACTTGGTAAGAAATTCAATAGCAAGGAGGAGCAAGTTACTAAAAATACTGAAGATCAGCTTTCAGCAGCAGCCACAGGGGGCTCAGCAGTTAAAGAAATCAGAGCACCCGGTTGTATACAGGCTCAGGAAGCAAACTTTAGCTTCCTTCTTTTTTTTTTTTTTTTTTTTTTTTTTTTTTTTTGGTGGCTGTATTAAACTTGTGACTCAGCTCTGTCTGGTTAGAGTACACTAACAGATGTTGGGCCAAGTTAGGTACTTCTTGTCAACTCTGTAGAAGTTCATTTTAGGCAAAAAAAAATAAATAAAATCTTGTGTATATTTTCCGTGAAAGAAAAACTCTAAGGCATGGATTTCCCAGGGTTGCTCAAGTCAGTCCTATTCCAGTGTTGTTGTCTTTGCTTAATAACATTCTGTAAAAGATTTCAGATTATTCCCTGTTTATTTCTGAGCCACATATGAGCTCCCTCTGATGGCTAAAATGCAAAATTCTTTTCCTTGGCTTAGGATGTATACCTGTATAGTAAGGAACCTAGTGAATTCACAGTTCATTGCTAGGCACACTGAGCATTGCTCCAGCCTACTTCTGTCGGCATGCTGCCCGTGGGAATTGCAGTGAGCTAGAAGTGCAGGTGGAGCAACTTTGGGACCAGACTCTTGTTTGGTCTAACTCATTTATGTTTTTTGTAGTAAATCGGAGCAAGTTGTCTTGGGGTGATTCTCTGTACTTGATGGAATTATACCAGCAATTAATTTGGCTGTGTAAACTAAATGAAGAACTATATTCAGTTATCCACTTGGGAGTTTAATTAAAATTCAAGCTCTTGTACTGGTACAGAGGTAACTGTATATTTAAAACCATGGGCAAAACCAGTTTGCTATCTTGCATATTCTTTATCTGAGCATCTATATATTTTCCTCTCAGCAGCATAATAGATAGGTACATCCCATCATTACATACCAGTATCTTATCAGTGCACAACATGGTTTACCTTTGCAGTCTACAGGGTCTTCCCTGCTGCCATCCACAAAAAATTTCACAGTAGGAAACTCTTGAATATTAAATTCTTGTCTCAAATCATGTTGGTGTGTGACATCAATTTTGCCAAATTGTATTCTTGGAGCTTCTTTTTTAAGCTGTCGTGCAGCCTCAGCAAATTCTTCAGACAGATTATGAGGTGATCCAGAGAAAGAAACATCTGGAAAAGGTCAACCAAAAGTGAACGGGTTACACAGGCCACAGCATGAAGCTTTCTGGTGGAAGTTGTTGTGTCAGGTAGTAGCTGGAGGGGTTCTTCTGTTGAGAAGAAATGATGTGGAATTAAGAAGTAGTTTGACTACGCTGGATATGAGTTCAAGGGAGGTCAAGGGTAGTTAGGTATTACTCACATTAGGACTCTTTGATAAGATATCCTTTTTGTATGCACTGCACTGTGGCAAACGTTTGTAATGCAGAAACTACTTTTCCAAATAAGGTACAGAGGAAAGGAGAACAACAGTTACGGTCTTGTAGAGACTGGGGATGTATTTGTGTGTGCTGTGCCAGCCCCTCTGTGGCTCAGATGGCACTTGTGTGTTTGGAGGAAGGACCACACTAGTCTGAGCCCTGGAGCTCTAAGTTATTAACATGGAAAAAGGACAAGAGGAAGAAACTTGTCACACATTGACTGCTCTGTATTCAAAGTCAAGTAAGAGCTAAATGCCTGGAGCTTTACAGTTTTGCAGCTGGGGTTGAAAAGAAAATGAATTTGTCTTTCTTTTGATAAATTTGAGATACTCTATCTTGTTAAATTTGTTTTATTGTAAACTTTCTTTAGATTCTGCACAGAATTTTAGGTTCATTAATATACTTGATAGGATCAGATAAAAAAACATTAATCTTGGTTTCATACATTTATGTGTGTTCTTGTGTGTGTGTACACATTCAGGTATATACTTACACAAGCACACACACATATACACCAAAGTAACCATCTTTTGTTCTTTTGTTTAAACATACTTCTCTACAGACTACCTGGTGAAGCCATTGCCCAACCTAGTTATAGCCAAAAAGGTGAATTAATATTTCTTTAGTGAAAGATAAAACCACTAATCTAACTCAGTGCTGAGTTGCATTTTTTGAGTCTGAATCCCAGCCATCAGTCATCTTCTTCTACCTAACTCCTACAGCAAGGAATGTGAAGTGTGCCATTAAATAATGTTATTTTCTCAAAATATTCATGTGGTAGGCCCTTCCAAATTCTGTCTCATAAGTCAGCCTTAGCTTAGACTCACAGAAACCCTGACACTGAACAGCTGCTCCAGCTACTAACATGCCAAAGGGGGTTCTTGTTAGAAGAAGAAAACTTAGTGTCTATTCAGGGGGGCAGTCAAATATCATGCTGATGAATTGAAACTGCTTCTATAAAAGTAAATGAGCCTCAATGTATCGGTCCAAAGCAAGTTGTGTTCTAATTGCCTGTGAAATTACTGCTTCATCAAATAAATGTTTTGATTTTACAGACATTTTCAAAGAGATTTTATTCTAACTTCCGTTTCCTTTTTCTGGATTATGAGAATTGTCTTATGAACCTTTTCCCCAACAAGTTTGTGATGTGTTATCTCCTAGCACAAAAACCAAGAATGAAATAGTATCTCCAACTGTATCCTGATACGCTCTGGAAGTAGGTGCAGATACCCATAATACCTATTAGAAGTTCTGACCTGTCAGCACAAGAAATAGCGTGTCTGCTTTATAAGAACACCGCTGCTTCTAGGGACACTGTGTGTTGAGCCTTTATGAAATATCATTGCTTAAAATGATTGCAAGGATAAGTGGGCTTTTAGATAAAACATGAGTACTTGCTATGCAGATTAAGAGTCCTGATACACAATGACTGCGTGTGGTCGGGTCAGCCCAGAACAGTCAGACCGAGCTATTGAGCTTTCCAGGAGCGTGTGGCTCTGGACAAAGTGCTGTTGGAATAAAAAGCAGGAAGCCATGTAGCAAATACAGATCCAGCACCTTCTAGCTAATTCCAAGGCAATGTTTTACACTGGTGACACTCTCATTATAATGACTTTTTCGTAATATCCTAAGGTTGCACAGCTGTTTTACCACAACTAGGAATTTGGAAGATCAATTGCTTATTGCCCAGGGAAACAGGAAAGCATATTTTAAGAATGATTTCTTATTGCTGAATGACCCAGACAGGCAGAGTTACAGGTAACTAGTGATGTAACTTGCATGCTTAGGTAGTGGGAGTTGGTAGAGTTTGAAGCTGGGAAAAGTACATGACTCCATCACATAAAAAGTAATCACTGCACTTGGAGATCAGGAGAAATCTGAGTACTATTACCCTTGTAACTGCAAGACCAAAGTTCGGTGAATGAACAGCCTTCTTCATCAGACAGGTAAAAACTGTTTCCTTGACTACCCAGAAGTCACATGGAAACATCCATCACGCACCTTTCTCCTGCTTTCCTGAGTGATTAGACTCCTCTTCAGCTTTCCATCAATTCCCTTTCATTCCACTCATTCTATTTGTCTCCCAGGTGCTTTATTTTTCAAGTTGCTTGAGTGTTGCAGGAAATCATCATTCCTTTTATTTGGAGCCTTTTCTTGAGTTTTGTTTTACTTCCTCTGTTGTAGGTTTTTATTGACACCGATCACTTCAGGCAGGAGGGTGAGGAAGCAGGTGCTGAGGTTAACGCAGCATCACAGGCTCCAGCCTCGGAGAGCTGAGCACCAGCAGAATACAAGGACCGACACCGATGAGAGGTAACAGCGTTGTTGGCAGGGTCACCAGGGAAGACATGCGTGGGCGGGTGGTGGGACACCTGTGTAAACCAGTGTTCTGTGCCACATCTGCCAGAAGTGAGAGGCCCTTCCAATGCCACCAGCTCAGGAACAGCATCATACTAACAACAGGAGAATGCCTTCACTATCAATAGTTTTAGTTGTGTTGACATTTAATTTTTGTTTTTCCTAGATAGTGTTTTTGGCCTGTCTTTTGGGTGTCTCACTGAATTCGTTCCCAGCTTGTGTCATGCTGCTTTGTGAAGTGTCCTCCAAAGGAATATCTTAATGGATTGCTGCCATTTGATCATGAGGACAGAAGATCCTGAAAACAAATTGTCCAGCATCTGAGAACAACTTAAGCTCTTTGGTTCAGGTATGGAAAGAATCAAAAAAGGCCACAGAACTAGGAGAGCTAAAAGCACCTGTGCAGTGTCCTTTTGAATTTCTGCTCTTTCTTTTTGGTAACACTTAGACTGCAGCCAGTCACCTTCTTCAATTACTTGTGGAGGAGAGACTGTAGCACCATTTCTGCAGTCACTTTGCTCAGACAGAATTGACAAGTCTTTGTGAGGAGAAGGCCTCACAGTCTAGAACGACATTTTGGTACCTTCCCTGATGCCTAGATTTTCCTTTAGTTCAGGGCCTGCTGTAAGAATGCCTCCCTCTGAAGGCCATGTAGAGTAAATTTTCCACACACCCTCATTCCCCAAAGGAAGGGTATTGGGTGTGGGAGAATTGCCACATTTTCTATTTCATGAGTTATAAAAATCTATGTATTTGAGGATTTAAATACACTTTTATATTTTACATGTCTCATATGTGAGGAACTCAAATTTTGTCAGTTATTTTCTATGGACAACCAGCGGTCTTACATGTTCAGAGACTCTTTCTCTTGAGCACTTAAGTAACCTGAGTAAGCTGCTATGTTTTGGGTGGTGGTTTTTTTTTGAACTAAAATATATTGAAAAGTGGACTGCTGATACATAGTGATCCCAAGGCATTCTCGAAGTGGGAATACATGAAAGCATGATGAGTTCCTCCTTTAGCTAATTGCTGGTGGCCTCCAGTTTCATAATGCAGCGTATATTGATGGCCTAGTGATTGCTGCAGTTATTGTGAATGTGCCTGTTGTCATGCTACGTCCTGATTTCCTAGCTGTTAGTTTCTGGCATGGTCAGAAAGTCATTTTGTCATCTTCTACGTAGGCTGCTTTTAGTTTCACTACAGATATATAATTTTCTCTGTAGAAGACTCTTGATGAAGGATGGATTCATGTTTAACATCAGAGTCAAAGGATATGAATGTTGCTGCAATTGTGAACTTTTTTGTGTGACCTTGAATTCTCCCATTCTCGTCTACAGTGAGATACAGCCCATAATCTCCTGTGCTCACCTCTGTACTTTTAAACTGATGTTTGCAGTTCATCTGAGATCTTCTGCTATGCAAACATCAAGGATTATTCTACATTTTGGATCCTTATTCAAGCATTCAACAAAATAAGCATGTGCAAGAGACACCTCCATAAGGGACCCATGCTAATCAGTAAGTCTGTGCAGCAGGTAACCAGAACATTGTCCAGTGACTTGTACCTGTTCAGACATGTGCTTTCACTGTCCTGCTCATTTTTATACACACAGTTTGCAAACAATTGAAGTGACTCTTTTCAGAAGATTTTCTCCTAAACGACTGACACATATTGACAAGGCCTACGGAAAGGATGTTCCACTGTCTTTCACACTGCACTAGGTTCCTGTAGGAAGCTTATTTGTAAGAAATACATGTTCTGGGTGACTTCTGAACTATTTGCTTTCACCTCCTCTCCTGAGGTGAGACCACTGTATGCTGAAATCAGCTCTGAGCAGAGCAGTGAGTGTGCTTTGGATGTTGGCTTTGTGAGCTGACCATCTGATCCATATAATTGGTTGGAGATTAGTCATGGACCCTCTGCTTTCTAGAAATTCCCCTTTTTATGAACTATATGTGTAAATAGGCAACAATTTCATGTTTTCTTTCAATAACATCGCATTTGGCTTTTGTGCCTTGAAAAGGAGATGTTTGTCTTTAAGAGTAACCTTCATCTTGCCTGTTATCTCAGCATAGACTGTCAGTCACAGGCTGGAGGTGGTTTGTGGCTGACCCTGGGCCTCACTACATATACAAATGTTCTGCTAGAAAAGGTAAACAGCATTTATTTATAAATGAGAGTGCACTTAGCACACAAAGCAGCAGTGCAAGGTTTGTACTGCTTGTGTGCTTGTCCTTAGGTTATCCCCATGTTTGTCTGGGAACTGAGAACTTTTCACTAGACGGGACAGGAGCAGGAATTCTGAGAGACCTGGGGAAAGCATCATTCACTGTGGTCTGGGCCTTTTCCTGAATTCTTTTGACAGACAGGAGAAAATGGCATTTGCATGTGCTCTGCATCCATTTTGTTTTTCCCAAAATATGCCACTACCCAAATTAAAGGCTTACGGAGCTGGAGCTGGAAGGGACTTGAAGAGGTTGACCTGCGGAAGCCTTGAACATGAGCAGAATTCACCACACTGTTTGGGATATCTGAGGACTGTTCTTGTATGAAGAAATAAGGGAGAGTTGCAAAGTCCTGTGAAAACCATTCTGACAACAGAAAGTTGGAAAGATTTATGAAAGGCTTTTGAATAGAAATGAGATAGGAGGTGTGCTTTACTGGGTTCAGAAGCTGCTGTCCCTGGGAAAACTAGAGTAAGCTAATAACACGTGACTTAACTGATTAAAATTTGCACTGGGGTGCAGCAGTGCTTTTAGCGTTTGTCTTTGAAAGTGTACAAAGTTTATTCTCCCTGTAATGAGGATATTTGTTACAGTGCTTGGGATTTTTAGCTTTGGGGTTTTCTTTTTGTTTGTTTTGCTTTTTAAAGCAGCAATATTCTGCAATAAAAGTCAACACAGGGACTTATATTCAGCTAATGTGTAGTGTAAATAGTTAAACTCTCCCATGCAGACAACCTTCTGCTATTATCAAATTTTCTATATTCCCTGTGCTCTTAGGCATTTGTGTGTTATTTAGATCAGTTTAATGCGATGGGGAGATGCCGTGGACTGCAGCAGGAGGACACTTTCACTTGAGCACTGAGACCAGATGCTTGTGGCACATTCAGGGTGTGTAACTCGGCGAGCACGAGAGAGTGGGCGTGTTGCTGTGTGCAGCTTGCGTTGTTTTCTGACATTGTTCTCTGTGCCTTCCCTAAAACCAGAGAGAAGCTGGAACCTCTGTTCCTGCGTCCTTCCCTGTCCTCTTTATGCCGCCCCTTGAGCTAGGTTCTTGTTGCACAATGCAGTTAGGATGAGGGCAGCAGAGTGCCAGATTTCTGTGTCATTACTTAGTTTCCATTCTGGGTACGTGCCCTGTGCCCTTTGCTCAGCTCAGGAGGGCAGCCTCATGCTGTTTGGCAGGAAGTCAGTGTATGGCTTGCCTGAAAAAAGGCAGAATTAGAACACTGCGAGGGTGGAACCGGAGGGGCATTAGGAGCACTTGAGAGTTGCTGGGCAGAGGACATCAAAGCAGGCCTCTCCTCATATGTATTGTGGGACTGGTAAGTAAATAATGGTATGCCATAGGGAAAGCATTGGGGATTTCTCATAACAAATATTCCTAAGGCACATCCTAGAGTGCTGAATCAAAGTTTGGAGCTCAGACTTTTCCCTGTGTTGGTACAGCACTAGAACAAATCCCACTTTCTGGGATTCCTTCCCATGGGACTGAGACTGGGCTGAGAAGAGAAGGGTCTCTGGTATTGCATTCATTCTGGATTTCTAAAGCTAAATCTTGGCAGCTCCACAGATTTCCTGTGTGATCGGGAGAATACTGCTTTGTCTCTCCTTATCTGAGTTCCCTTAATAGTTCCATGTTCACGCAGATTGCTTATTGCTTATGTTTTAAGGAGTAGGACATAAAACGTTCAGGCTCTCTCTCTTCTCTGTGCAGGTGGATTTACTGTCCCATCTTTACTCTCTTTGTGCTGTGGCAATGCGAATTACAGCAAAGGAACCAGCAGATTCGGCATTGTGGACTCAGGTTTCCTACACCCAAGGGCCGTGCCTTGCTGCAGGATAGTTTTTCACTGCCCCAGAGGCCGTTTAGTGGCATGTCTCCAAAGGGAGCTATTGAGATTGAGGCCAGTGGTTTCTAGGTAACGTGCCTGGGCTGTGGAGCTCATCCTTCTTGCGAGTGATTCCGTAATTCTCTGAAGGGACTGTAAATGCTTTTATGGTTTGTGGAGGAGAGGCAGTCCATGAGTTTTCAGTAAGCATTTTTAGATAGACATGATGACCTGGAATCGAAGCTGGGAGGCAATGAGGATCACCTGAGAAAGATGTGGTTCGAGAGCAGTGTTTCATCTGGTTTTTTTGGAAGATGTGTGGAATGGAAGTGTTTGTCCTCCTTTCTGAACAAAGTTGATTATGAGGGTGGTGAGCTATCAGAGAGAGAGGTCCAAGACTCTGCTCTAAAGTAGAGGGAAGAAATCCCAATTTAGAATTCCCACATCCTTTAAGTGTGCAAGTCCCTCAGCTACTGTATTCTGAGCATTTTTTTCTTACTTTCTTGTCTTTTCATAAAAACTTTTCACATGTCTTCTTTCCATTTGATATTACATTGAAATCCTGAAGTATGTTGCAGTATCTCATTGTTGGTCAGCTCTGCCAGTACCAAAGATGCTTGGCTGCACACTCTTCTCTGACGTGGACATTTAGGTTGAGTGCTTTGAATCAGCTCTTATAAAGCTGAGAATATAACTTTACTAAGGTTTTTCTGATAAATTATTTTTTCAACATGTCCTGGTTTTAGCTAAAAAACCCAATTCTGTTTAGTGATTTTTATTTTTCAATTTAGTGTCTTCTAAAAGTCTGCACATTCTGAAGTCAGCAGCATGTGTTTGCAGACAGTGTGTGCTACTGGCAGTGATAACACCTGATGTTTACAGTCACTGCCTGGGACTGGGATGCAGAAAGGCTCTTGCTGATACTTATTCCTGTAGTGCCCAAGGCCACTGCTGGCTCTTGCGGCTGCCACGCTGGGGGTGCTGGGAAGTAAGAGGGGTCACAAGGAAGTAAAAGGTTGCACCTCTGGGGGGTAATAGACAGGACAGGTGACCAACAAGAGTATTCTATTCCATATACATCATATTTAGTATAAATTGAGTGATTACGAGAGTTTCAGCCCTTCTTTTTTCTGCAATGGCCAGTGTCCAGGGAGGATTCTGTTCAATCTCCTGGTTTTGATCTTCCCGAATCCAGTTCCCTTTATCAAGTTCCCACTGCTGCTGAGCCTGGGGCTTCCCCAGTGCCTCCTGCTCTGCAGCACCAGTGGGGATGGCTGTCAGGGGGAGTTGAGTTCGATACCGGGTTTATATATAGTTGTATATGGTTCTTTATTTTTATCATTTCACTATTATTTCCATTATTGTTTCATTAAAATTGTTCTAGTTTTTCTTTCCTAACCTGTAAGTCTCTCTGCCTCATTCCCTTTTCCTTCCCGTTTGTTGGGGAGAGAGGGCATTAGAGAGTGCCTGTCTGCGTCTAGTGGCCGGCCCAGCCCTAACCTGTGACACACCAAAATAATACATCTCCAGAGAGATCAAAGCAGTTCACAACTACAGACTGAATTTGGCAATTAGCTTTAGACCCTCCATAATTAAAAAAAAAATAAAAAATATTTTAGATTAAAATAGATTAAAAATATTGTAATTAGAAACATATTTTAGTACCATTAATCTGTGAATGTGTTTTAGGTTGTGTTGTTGGAAAAATATGTGTTTTCATTTCAGATTGACCTGTTCTGCTACTACTTGTAATTATCGTTATCATCATCATCCAGGTTTGGTCGCAAGGCAAAAGAAAAATTACGTGCACTTCTGCAAAGTTAGGATATTGCCTTAATTTCAAATATCCATTCCAAATATGGAATAGATTGGGGGCTTCAGCTTGTGCCTGTCCCTAATGCCTGCCTCCAGAGGAGTTCTACTCTGCAAGGTGTTTGTTTAACTTCAGGCTAAATGGATGTATGCACTGAGCTCAGTGAGCGTGGCACAGTGAAGCAAGGTCGAGCCCAGGCAGCAGAGACAAAGCTTTTGCTCTTTTTTGCGGATTGAAGAGTTTCTGCTATAAGCAAACTGCTAGGAAATACAGCTCCGTGTTTGTGGAGTAGCAAATTACGCGGTGTCTCAACTTTGAGATAGGTAACATCATGAGAATATACCCTGTGGCTTTTACTTTGTGATTTACTTTCTCTAAGTCTCAGATGGCCAGACTTTCTAAGAAAGTTGGTTACTCAAAAGCCCTCACTAGTTTCCTCCCCGTGAGGAGTGAACATGAACTTAATAGAAAAACACAAACTAGCCTCTACCTAATCAAGTGCTAATTTTAGGGAGAGTCCAATCTAATGCACTTACAGACACAAAAATGATGTTAAAAAAGACATTCCCTGAAGCCCAAATACTCACAGAAGAGAGATGCTGTCCCACAAAAATCTCTTACAAAGCGTTGATGAAGAAGAGGGAGAAGAGTACTCTCTGGTTTTCTTTGGGTATGTGTGCTGGTTTTTTTCTTTAATACTTAGAGTTTCACCCGTCACTGCTTCCAAAACGAGGCAGTGGAAGCAGAGAATGCCAGCTCAGCTCTGTGTGTGAGGACCCATCTTACAGTATCTGTCGTATGTAGCAGACTGGTATTTAACCACCCCAAAAAAAGAATAAACTACCGTAGTTATAGTCAGAGGTAGACACATGGAGAAAAGCAAAACAAACAAGGACTGCTGGAGGACAAAGCAACAGTAAAACAAGCATACCTGAGTGCCCTGCAGAGCCATCAGGGTAAGAGACAGTGGAAACTGATACTCACAGAACTCCACCAGAAGGTACTTGGTTTCCTTCAATGCTCTGTCAAAGTTGCTCTTTTTCAGCAAAAGTACATTGTTCTCCTTCTTTATTTTGGGAAGTTTGGCTTTCTTTGACCTTGTTTCATTTGGGCTTATGCTGTCTGCTGCTGGGAAGCCTGTGAGAAACAATAATGGCAGAAGGAAAAAACAATGTGTCTTCATCTTGTCCTGCCTTCATCCAACTGCTGAGAAAGCGAGAAGCAAAGCAGCACTAAACAGCAGGGTTTGCTGCTCAAATTGCTGCTGTTGTATCAGCCAAACTAAGAGGCTGATAAGGTTGATAACAGGCTCTACCACCAGTGGAGCCAACTACACTTTTGCACAGGAAGATTAATATAGTTAATTACTTCCCCATCTTTAGCCCTGTTTGGAAGAAAAGTATCTGTGGGTAAGATGGGTTTACAGTTTTTGTAAATAATCACAACGCTGGGGAGAGGGTGAGAGAGTACTAGAGGAGACACTTGTCTGCAGAAGCACCTTTCGATTCGTAGTGTACTTCTTTAATTAGACATCCTGCTCTTGTCACCGTTACCCAGTGCAGAGCTGCAGACAAAATAGTAAGGGAGGTACCTGGGACAGTGTCTGAGGGCTCTGCTTAGTGTTTGGTCGTCTGTTGCACTTACGAAGCTACTTATTATGGCTCTGATTTAGAACATGCTGAAGTCATTTGAAGTAATTTGAAAATCTGTTTCTTCAGTGCCTTGTCTGTGAGGCTCCCATCTCTCCTAAGTGCCAGGTCATAGCTCAGGTAAGATCTTACATTGTCAGTTACGGCAGAAGATTTTGCCGTTGGTTTTCAGTGGTAGCATGATTTCATGCAGCTGATATCTGTAAACTACAGGGACCAAATATACTATTTCATCCTTAGGATAACTATCAACTGTATCTGTGAACTATGAAGCCTCCCTAGATAGTCTTTTCAGCGTATTTTATGAAATACCTTGAAAAAGATTAGGAAGGCATCATTTAATAAGCAATGGTTATTTCTGTAAATATCTGCCAGTCTGTAATTTTAGCAGAAACATCATTGACCCTTAAAATGTGCTGAAATTTGTGACCTGTGCACTCTGTAGCCTCTCTGGAGGGGTCCAGATGTTCTGATCGTTGTTTCTTTGGCACAGATAAAGGACAGAGCTGACCTGAGGACAGCGGATTAGTGGAACCAAACTGTCAGTGGAAGATACTACAGCCAATGACTCTTTCCTTCCTCTTGAGGAGTGGTTAAATGCTGCCTCACTCCTTCATGTGCTTAGACTAAAGGATGAAAAATCAGGCATCGGGATGATACTGCTAAAAGGAAGGAGTGTTCATTATGGTGGCTGATGTGGTAGCCTCCACTTTTTTGGAGTTGAAGGAACTTGGGTGGCACATTGCTTCAATTTAGGTTGTTCTCATGCCTGCTGTGGGTGGGACCGGGTGTCGAGTGAACTCTTTCCTATCTATCTCAAAGGGTTTGGGTCTAATGCACCTTGACGTGTTCTGTTAGCACAGGGTGCCTCATGAAATCGAAGGGAGCTGTGTGTTCAGGCCACTTGCAAGATAAGGTCACACGTAAACACAGATGCAGCAATCGGGTACTAAAGAAAAAAAAACAAACCAGAAAGGATAAGAGTCTCCTGTTTGACTTTGTGGCCTTTTTCTCTTCATAGCAGGCGCTTTTCCAAAGATATCTTTCAAGTAACATCCTTTCAGAAGTACAGGGGAAAACTAACAAGGCCTGTTTGACCTGAACAGACCATGTTATAAGCTCAGGACACAGCCTAAGGCTCCCAGAGCACAGGTAGGGTGACAAAACCATTGGCTGAGAGCTGGTTTTCTCCTGTCTGCCACCGAAACAGATAGCAATTAACTCAAATCCCTCCTGAAAACCTCCTGCCAGGAAACAGGCACCATTTTGGGAAAAGCTTCTAACCTCTGTGTTAGAAACTGCAGGAAGAGGCGTATCATGCAGAAGTCAGTCCTGCCAGGACAGATTTGCAATGGGAAAAGGAGTGAAATTCAGTGGAGGTGAACAGAAAATTGAAACTGAGAGAATGCACTATTTTCTTTTAGGCATACAGCAGATTAGGTCACATTTCTGCACATTCCTTCATCAGTGCTAACTAGTTCTGGCTTTTTCATTTTGTGCTTTACAGTTGGAGAGCTATCAATCTGCCTTCTGCAGCAGTCACAGGCCACTCAGCAGGAAAGGTTGGATACAGGATGAATACAATTCTTGGGTCTTCTGCTTTGTTGCCATGCACACCCTAGAACACATGCCTCGTGTGTGAGCAGCTTCTGTTTGCATTTCTCTGTTTTGCCTCACAGATATTGCTTACTGCTCTTTGTTGGCATTGAAAACGCTTTAAGCTGTCACTACATCTGCACTTGCAATGCATAATGCAAAGGTGAAAGTAACTGCATGGTATCCCTGTGAGATAGGTATATACTCTTGGCTATAAAATAAGGAGAAGGTCATGGCTCAGAAAGATTTAAAAACAAAGCTGGCTCCCTTGAGTTGAGAGAAAGATTTCCTTAGATGTAGGGTGCTGAGTAGTTTCTTGAGTATTTGATTACACTGAAAACAAGTTTATCACGAAACTCGGGATCTATGAGTAAAGATCTAGTTTTCTCATATTTTCTCATATTCTCATATTGTCTTTTCTGACTATTCCATGTGTACCCATATGTTCTACAGGAAAGACTACTGGAAGTGCTGGAATTGTCTTTGCAAGTTTGTTTTACAGTGTGTATGTCTTTCAAAATTGCACACCTTGGCTCAAGTTCAAAGCAAATGGAAGTCTTTGGCATTTCACTTTGCTTGCCTAGTGTTTATTTTGTGGTTTTTTTGAAGCCACCAATGAAAACAGAACTCACAAGGAAATAAATGAGAGATTCATCCATTTTATTGGTGTGTAACTTCAGTGCAAATCATCATCTAGTGTATATTTAAGACATGATGTAATTACAGAGACAATTTTAAATCAAGGTCATAAACAAAGTGTCCTCTAAACGCTTTCTAACTAGTGGCATTTTATTTCTGTAAGCAGACAACATAAAAATTTCCAGGAATCAAGAGACAGATATTAGAAAAGGACTGGCAAGTGAAAGTTTAGAGATGAGAGATGAGATTCATTCATGAACTGACAAAGTCGAGAATAAAGATTATAATGAAAAACCAGTGAACAATCTCTTTGCCAGAAAAAGAGGAACACTTATTTTAAGAATAGTATAAAATAAGCGGGGGAAAATGAGGAGGTGTGCAAACAACTTATTTATTCAGGCTGGTTTGCATTAATTTATCCAACATCACAAACTGTCTAGTTTAGATGTTGGACAAACTAGACAGTTTGTGATGTCGGATTAATTAATACAAACTTAGCTATTTTAAAATGTGTTTTCTTTCATTTCAGGTGACTGATTCCTGTAGGTGTGCATCTGATTTTTATTTTTTTTTTATCCCCACTTTCTGTTAAAACGTAATTCATCATGAGAACATTTATTAAACCATGGATTCCTCAGTGTCTGCGGATTCTCAGGTCGCCTTGCAGATTATTCCATGGATGCAACAGGCTTCTCACATCTCAGATTATTTCATATTATGATTCTATAAACCAATGTAAAAAGGAACTGCCAGAATATTTCAACTTTGCAAGTGATGTCTTAGATGAGTGGTCACGACTGGAAAAGGTAGTATTTTTCTTTTACTTCGTAGACATGGGAACAAATCTCAGATGATACAAATAGTTTTCCTCGTGGATAGTCTTAGCTGCAGAATAGAATGTACTGTTTTATTCTCTTTGTCAGAAATATAGGTGTCACCTTAAGAAACAGGTTGCCAGGAATGATTTGGTTAGTCTGGAGTTCTTTTAGATTGAAATGAAACCTTTAAAGGTTTGTCATCTTATTTTAATACCTTCTGTTACGTTCTAGGATGGAAGACAACCAGCAAATCCAGCTTTTTGGTGGGTAAATGATGAGGGAAAGGAGGTGAAGTGGAGCTTTGAGGAACTGGGATTTCTGTCTAGGAAAGCAGCTAATATACTTTCTGAAGCATGTGGTTTGCAGAGAGGAGACAGAGTTATAGCTGTTCTGCCTCGTGTTCCTGAATGGTGGCTACTGAACGTAGCCTGTATGCGAACAGGTGAGTGACCTTACTCTTGGATGCAGAAAGAAAGTAAATAGAAGATATGAAAAGTATGCTAAATCAATTGGAAAAAAAAGTGAACGGGAATGTGCTGCTGTACCCTGTACAATTCCATCTTTGCATGGAAGGAAAATTGGCAGCACCCACAAAGGAACCAAAGCGACATTGTACAAGCTGCTGAAAGAGATGTGGGCCAGTTAAGCAGTGTCCTTAGTTGAAGCCGCTGAAGGTTGAATGGCTACTATCTAAGGCCAGATTTGACTAGATACATTATCAGTGTGGACAGTTTTAGTGCAGTGAGTTATATGACTAGACTGGTTAATAATTCAGTACAATACTTCTTTGCTCTGCTGTTACAGTTTTGCAGGTTCTTAGGAAGACTTGAACTCATTGTATTTTCAGACTGTTAAACATCCATGATGGACCAATTCAGCATCAACAGGGACATGATCAATTATTTTTGTCCCATTTCTAATCTCTGTGGTTCTTGCAGGTTGTAAATGGTTTTAAGACTCAGGGAATCCAATTCTGTCGTATCGAAGATTTTATGGACTATGATGTAGGATTGTCATTCAGTATCTCAGTGCCTCAGTTTCCCAATTGTAAAAATTGAGAGACATCTCTGAAGGTGCGAGACGACTGAAATTAGTCCATAGGTCAAGTTCTACAATATCCAAAGTTATATTTGTTCACATTACAAAATGAATCCAAACTTGAGAGGTTTGTTGACTGAGCAGTATGTGTAAACTACTTGACTTCAGTCTGTTTATTGCATATCAGAGGCATTAATTTCTTATTGGAAGGAATAATGGCTTTACTCTCGATGTTAGTATAATCCAAATGCTGGCCTTATATACTTAATTAAGGGAGCAATAATCTAGATACTTTGAGTTTTGTGTCATCCACATTAAATGTCAGCGTTGCATGGTTTGGAGGTCCATCAGAGCCTGATGATCTCAGATCTTTCCTAGGCTGCAAACTCACCCAAGCTCTGACTTTTAGCATGAGTTATACTCAATTCCTGTTTCTCAAATAGTAAGTTTTTGGCAGGCTTTTCTGTGGCTAGGGTTGTGTCCTGTGAATACAGTAAAGAGGAGTGGTCAGTTTTCTAAATTGCTTGTTGGGTTTTTTTTCAGGAATTGTCTTTATTCCAGGGACATCCCAATTAACAGCCAAAGACCTCTTATATCGACTTCAGGCTTCGAAGGCCAAGTGCATCATTACCAATGATACACTGGCACCTGCAGTGGAATCTATCGTGCCTGACTGCCAGTTTCTGAAAAGCAAACTAATTGTAGCCAAAGGAAGCAGAGATGGGTGGCTGAGCTTCAGAGAACTCCTTGCGTGAGTATCCAGCAGTTTTACCATCATCCTGGTGAAGGAAGCTCTGTCAGTCAGGTGATGTTGCTGAGTTTGGAATTAATTTCCAAAACACAAATGAGTAAATTTTTGCATCCCTCTGCCAACTTGCTGCAAGCACTGCATTAAGTACAGATCCTTCCAATACACTTTTTGGGAGCAGGTCTTTTATCTTCTCTTTACTCAGCATCCTGCCAGCTTTTAAAAGCTCTCTGCTTCTACTGTGATCACAAGACAAGCACACAGAGTACTGATCTTGCAGCCCAGGCCGTTCTATGATCTTATAAAGCCCTGCCTAATCCCTTTTGCGTTCAGTGAGAAGATATTGAGAATTCAAAGATAAGAGAATTCAATGAGAAGATATGCCAGCTCTCGGTACGGCCTCAGTTATTTCTTCCTTGACTATCTTGGTAGCCCAGATGATCTGAATTGTTTATCAGTCTCTTGAACATAAATGGTACAATATGTGTCTGACATCACCTTACCTGGCCTGATAGCCTGAGTATGGCTGCCATTGACTTCAGATGGGAAGACAGGAAGTGTTGAGGTACAAGGTGGGTTTGCATCTACCTGCTGTTGCTTATCCAGCACCTTGAGTGCCGTTGCAAAATAGCTGTAGACGATATCACTGGAATACACTGTGGGTGCTCACATATCAAAAGCAATTGTGACTAGTAAAATGTTCTCTCTAACTCTTATCTGTAGTATCTGATGAAACCATTTACTTAGTGAGATCCTATAGTTTGAGGCCATTTTCCTGTTTATTTTCTATACCTTAAAAAATAGTTTCCCTTGTGAAAAACTGTAGTAGCTGTCATATACTATTTCTTCTGAAGGGTGACATCTGCTGACCATCAATGTGTCAAGACAAGGAGTCAAGACCCAATGCTGATCTATTTTACTAGTGGAAGTACAGGCTCTCCAAAAATGGTGCTGCAGTCCCACAGCAGTTACGGCATCGGATTTGCAACCAGTGGCAGGTATACCTTGCAGTTCTTCCAGGTGTCCTGATGAAGTGACATGATCACAATTAAATTGAAAATAAAAACTCCAGTAAATGTAGCCATTTTGTGAGTGTAGGATCTTACTGCTTCCTCGCCCTCCCACTTTCATGATATCACTCTCATTACTAAAAGCTTCTTGAAGGCTCAGTTGAGACCATCAAACAGAGTGTTCTGTTGCCCAGAGGAGTGACTGCAGAGTAGCAATAAGGATGGTGTCCTTATAGCAAAACCAGGTGAAGTCAAGTGCTTTAGTGTTATGTAAACCTTCCATGAGAACCAAAGCAACCTTGGACCATGGCATGATACCTTAGATGTTACAGTTCAGTTTGAATCTCTGGCTTGATATTGACTTGCTTTCACTGAACATGTTTTATTTATTCTTCCTAAGGAGTAACAAATTTCGTGCAAGTCAAAGGATACATTTCTGAAGGCATTCTGAGTTTGCAAGCAGGTGGTATAGAGTCCATAGAACTAATTTGGTTAGTTTTGTAGAGAAATAATATGTGATTTAGCTGATGTTTTTAATCCACAAGGTGGGGAAAGCTTATTCCAAATGATTCCTTTTTTGATCTAGATCCAGATTCTTCAACTCAAGCCAAGGGTGTTTTGCACTGTTCAGGAGAAAAACAAACTCTGGAAATGTTAAACAGGAGGGAGTAAAGGGAAATAAGAGAATGTTTAAGCTTCTTCAACTCTTACAAACTTTCTGAAGAGCCCCACTTGCTGACACTGCATCTTCTAATGGAAGCTTCCTGCCTTTTCCTTTAGTTATGCTGTGACTTGAGTCTCATAGTCCGTGAAGCATTTTTTTTCTTCTTTGCTTTGTCATCAGGCACTGGATGAACTTGACTCCTTCAGATGTAATGTGGAATACCTCAGATACTGGCTGGGTGAAATCAGCTTGGAGCAGTGTTTTTGCCCCATGGATCTGTGGGTCATGTGTCTTTGTACACAACATGCCACAGTTTAAACCAGCAGTTGTTGCAGAGGTAAGCGTAACATTTTATACTGTGAGCTTTAGTTCTATTTTGCACAAGTGAAGCAAACAAGCTGGGCTCTGGTGCGTGGGTACCCGCTGCTCTGTAGCAGCAGGGATAGTACTTCCCACATCCCAAGCAATCATTTCTCCCTCTGGTGCCCAGCAAACTGGAGGAACAAGTGTTTTTCCTCCTGGTTAGAATAGGTCATGTGGCTACAGTGTAGAGATGTGTTGAAAAAGATCTCAGGATCACTGCTGCCTTTTCCAATATTTGGCATAAAGCTCACTTCAGGTATGGACTTCCAGCTACTTGGGCTCAGGGTGAGCATGGGCCCGTCATCGGAGCATAACATAGGCCTGAAGCAGGGCCCTGTTACCCTGAATTTTCAGTGAGTTGCCAGAACACCTGTTTCTCCTCTGCCATTTCATAAAACCAGTCAGCTGGCCTATTTCCTCAACATTCGCCTCTTGTGTGGAGAGGAGAACAAGACTTTCCCAAGAATACAATTAGAAAGGCTTTAGTGTTGTTCACTGTTGTCACTTAGTCTTGAGCGTGGGACACAGTCGCCTTGGGAAGCAGAAAACTTAGTTGGAACTGCTACTCCAAGTGATTGGTCCTTTACATGGGTGACTTCTGTTGGACATAAAGTACTACATTTTCTACAGCAGTGGTACGGCCACTTCACAGCCAGGATTCACGTCACTAATCCATAGTGACCATCTCTGTGTTGAATGTGTGTTGCATTTGTATGGTTTTTGGTCTGCAGACATCTGAGCACATAGGTTGTGTTAATTACCTGCACATTTACAAGGTCAGACCCACCATTACATTTTCAACAAAATAGCTTTCTGTTTTTCTAGACTCTCTCGAGATATCCCATCACTGTCTTTTGCACTGCTCCCACTGCCTACCGCATGCTGGTCCAACACGATTTGAGCAGGTACTGCACATCTGTCTGTTGCAGAGATAGTGGGGAGAGGCTGGGATATGATGCTGTCACAGCTCTGGCTGTTTAGTTTCTGATGTTGACTTTTTTCTTTTTAAGAAGAGAAAGCTGTGTTCTGAAATAGGAAAACAACTAGTCACACTGTTAGCCATTCAGACTTCAGAAATGGGTCTTGGAAAAGACAGCAGAGAGGAAACAGAATTTTTAGGTTGTCACTTCCTCTGAATTTATGGTTCACAATTAAATTTAAGTGAAGGTTTCAGGCAGCACTGGATTAGGGAATTATTTTAATACAGTGAAGTTATTTTCATCGAATGAGAATGAAGTGAGCAGTTAGAAGGCTTTCACATGATGAGAGTTTTTTGGCAGCTGTTCCCACCAGTTTGCTACGCTGTGAAATACTCAGTTTATGAGATGTAGTCAGTGTGATTTGGAAGTTTTCGCATTTTCAGTAAGGTACTTATTCTTCTCAATAGGTCTTTCATCGTGACAAGTGCCAACCCTGGTTTAGGGAAGAGCTCGGGCTCTATGCCTGAGCCTTCCTTTTGCTGTAGAAAATTCTGTGTCTTGAATTTCTCAGTTTGATCTTGGATGTCAGCATGTAACTCTGCTTTCCACAAACTTCTGCTGTGCTTGTGCTGTTTTCTCCTTCTTTTGTCACCTCATCCAAGGAAACACCTTTATTCACTCTTTTTTCCAGAAAAAAAAACCAACACTATTTCAGGGACACAGAGAGAAATCCCGTTATCCTCAGTGGTAATGTGAGCAATCTGGGGATCCAGTCCAGGATTCTGTAACGGGATGATTATTACAATTTCCAAAGTAGTTTGTGAAGTTTTAGGCATACTTACTTTGCAAATTGAGGAAGGCTGTTCAGTTAAGACCATTCACTGCTCTTTTTTGAAGTTAACTGTTTCATTTGTTATTCCTCTCAAGCTACAAGTTCACAAGTCTGAAACACTGTTTATCTGGAGGGGAACCACTCAATCCTGAAGTGATGGCAAAGTGGAAAATCCAGACAGGGCTGGATATCCATGAAGGTTATGGCCAGACTGAAACAGTATGTTTGCCTTAATTCTTAATTCTGTGCGCTCTCAAAGGTGGCAATACCAGAGACACAATATGCTTGATAAATCAATTGAAAAGATGAGAAACATTTAAATGAACTTTTTCAAGCAGAGTCTATATGTAATTATGATTCTAAAGTTCCAAAATCAACTAGTTGCATATTTTAATGTTTACAGGAAATGACTGCATAATTTAGCCCCTCACAAAAACCATGCCAGAAATAACTCAGATCAAAAACTTGTAGTAGGCTACTTCATCATCTCTACTTAAAACGAAAGACTTAGAAAAAAAATATTATTTGCTCTGAGTATCGGTTTGACCTGAGGTTTTAATGAAAAATATTAAATCAGTTCACATCCCAGACTTCTCTGTAAGTGAACAGTAACAAAACTTTTAAGATTCAGATTTCAGGCATTCTTTCCTTTTACCCTTGATATGGCCCCAACTTAATTTTCCCATTATTGAAATAAGATCTGTAGTAATTCCACACTTGCTGTCTTGCAGATTCAAGTGTTTTCAAAAGAACCTGCTGGCTCAGACTGAGCACGAGCAACCTCACTCCACAGGGCTGACCTGAAATGTCTCTCAACCCCTCTCTGATGTGCTTGAGAAGCACAGCACTTTAGTCCTGATGGAGTCATGACAAAGTCATGAAGAGATTTCATGCCTACTAAAATACATGAATATTAAACCCTCAAAATTTATAACAATTGTAGTAATAATTATTTAAAAATAAAAATCTGTTACGCAGGTGACAATATGTGCCAATATGAAAGGAATGCAAATTAAACCTGGCTCTTTGGGAAAAGCTGTTCCCCCTTATGACGTGCAGGTACGTTGAGATGTCACAGCTGAGCTCAGCTGTAGTGGATGCAAGAATAAGAGAATCCTGTCTGTGTCCTTTCTCTGTCCTGCACTGAGCTATAACAGATATTTCACTGAGCTAATCAAAGCATTAATGGTATGTCCTTCTGCAAGATTATAGATGACCATGGGGCTATTCTGCCTGCAGGAGAAGAGGGCAACATTGGTGTCCGAGTTCAACCGACACGACCATTCTGTCTGTTCTCTGAGTACTTGGTAAGTCTGAACTGGTTTGTCTGTGCCTGCTGAGAAGCTGGAGAGAGACACAGGGCAAAGTTCTGACTTATTCAAGGTGCAGAATTTCATCCAGGCACTTCACAAGGTCTTACTAGATTGGTTGAGGGCTTTGAGTGTGATCAGCGCATTGTTCTGCTATTCCAGGAACAGACTGACTGGGAGTGTATAAGTTCAAGATGCAACATGAACCAGGGGGTACCTTGTTGCGATCTGTACCTGTCTGTTGGTGTGGGTTTCCTGTTCAGTGCATCACTCCTTTCATTCCATTTCACTCCTAGCCTTGGTTAAGGATTAATGAAGGAATCCTGTACAGGCTACTCTAATATGTCGGAAGCTCAGGGAGGCTTTCCAAAGAGCACAAGCATCTTGTTCCCTCTTAGCACTGTCAGAGGCACCTGCAGACTGATCTTTTAAATATTTAAAAGTTACACAGCCCAGCATGTACTTATCTCTGGTGTAGGAGAAACCCTTCGTATAGTTACCTGTCACACAGACAGTGTGCCCAAATCAACAGCACAAAGACAAGCTA
This sequence comes from Trogon surrucura, assembly GCA_020746105.1. NCBI lineage: Eukaryota > Metazoa > Chordata > Aves > Trogoniformes > Trogonidae > Trogon > Trogon surrucura. Next base: position 8,468,975 of record CM036632.1, on the reverse strand, counting down.
CAGCACAGAGCCTTCAAGTGTGGGTGATCGTATGGCTTTGTGGTAGTGGCACATGTAATCTAGTATTGCTGTTTGAATGGCAATGCTCTACCCCCTGAAAGCAGAACAGGCTTTAAAAAGCACATCAAAGGAATGGGCATTTTAGTTCAGATCAAAAGTCCATCTAAGCTACACGGTCAGTGTGTCGTGGTGCTGAGTTGTAGTACATACTTAAAACACTAAAATCAGGCAAATACAAAGATATTCTCCACTGAACTGTCGTGTTGCATAAGCTCTGCAGAACCTATGTATTTAATCTTCTGAAACCCCGTAATATTTGTGTATTTGTAGCATCCCTCAAACAACAACTTGCACAAAGTAACTGCTTGCTGTGTGATAAAAAACTTCTTATTGTTCAGTACTATTACTTCAGTTTTTCATTGTGTCTTCTGTTGTCAAGGTGTTTTCCCTGTGTACTCTAGACTCAATAGATCAATGTAGATAATGAAGTTTTTCCTGTAGGTCACTTTGTTTGTGCTTCGATCGTGAAGGTTACAGGTAAAAAATTTCCTTTGACAGAAAGTTATTGTGGCAACCTCCTACAATAATAAATCATTTGTCTAAAGAGAGTGGGTTATACATTTTTAGTAATTTGGTGTGATGGATGGCCGTTTTGGTAGAGCACGGTCTTTTTCCCTAGAACATGAACTCGTATATACACAAATGCTCTTTTCCATCTCTCATAGAATGATATTTCCATCACATAACTGCTAATTAATGCTGTTCTGTGTTGTTTTTTTTTAATAGAAGATATAAAATAGGATATAACATAGTCATTTTAAAAACAACGTAAAATACGCTTGATCAATTTTAGCAGCACTGCAAAGTAAATGTGTTACATTTCAATAAGCCAAATACATTTTTTAAATGTTTGATTGTTTTCAGGATAATCCGGAGAAAACAGCTGCCTCTGTGTGTGGAAATTTTTATGTTACTGGGGACAGAGGGGTTATGGATGAAGAAGGATATGTCTGGTTTGTTGGAAGAGATGATGATATAATAAATTCTTCTGGGTAAGTCAGTTGCTTTTATATTAGCTTGTTTGCACATTAAAATTAAATCCTAGAAGACTAACTGGCTAACGTGCTCTGGCGGTCATATCTGCGTTTTCTCCTAGGTATCGTATTGGACCGTTTGAAGTCGAAAGTGCATTAATACAACACCCTGCAGTTGTAGAGTCAGCTGTTGTCAGCAGTCCTGATCCAATTCGAGGGGAGGTAAAAAGGAGCAAATGTGTAGAAAGAAATGCACTTTATTTTAAGCATCAAGTCCCTATGTGTACTAAGCTTCCTTAGAACTAAACATGTTGGAGATTTTTGAAATTAAAATGGGTTAAAAATATTTTAAAAACATAGCTTGACAGATCTTAGAATTTCAGATTCATTTCCCTATGTGCAGCATTTGATGTGGAAAAAAAGTTTGACTATTCAGACTTATTGTGGCATCTCTGTCTAAGAAATAGAATTTGGGTTATTTCTCATTTTGCCACTTAAGCACATGGTGGCAATGATATCCAGAGTGTTGGATTTTTTTCTTTTTATGTTTTTCAGTTTTGAAGCATTTCTTTAAGCCCCATGGTGAGGTTTTCAGCTGTCGTCTGTTCTGTTCTATAACTTTTTCGAAAGTTAGTAGTGTATCAAATTAAGAAGAAAAAAAGTGGAAGCATAGCAAAAAATCCTGTTCTGCAGAGTATGTCCTTCCTAACATTCCATTCTGTAATAAACAGCCAATGAAAAGGGAAATTAAAGAACTGAACTTTCTGAATTTTGATGATCAGTTTTAGCAACAAATGTATCTCTTTGTTTCCACATCTGGAAGTTAACAAAATCCTGTAATTTTTGTGGCACAGGTAGTCAAAGCCTTCATTGTTTTAGCTCCTGCTTTTGTATCACACAATCCAGAAGAATTAGCTCATGACCTTCAGCAACATGTTAAGAAGGTGACTGCCCCTTACAAGTATCCGAGGAAGGTAAGTACACCACAGAAAGACAGGTCTTCTATTTGCGTCAAAAACTGAACGGTTTTTGCCCTGCCTTGACTTCTTTTCAACTGCAGTCTGATAAACACTCCAATCACAGTTTAAAATAAAAGTGAGTTACAGGGTCTGTTTCAGCTTGTAGCCTTGGGTTCACGGTATGTGCTAAAAAGGACCCAAAGGGAGGAAGCAGCGACATGACTTATCTTTACCAGGGTCCAGCCTTCCTTTCATGAAGTCCTAGGGTGTTCACAGCAACTCACATGGGCAAAGCATTCAGCTCTTAGCAATTCCTCCTCTGACCTCTCTTCAGACTCTCCACCAAAGCAAAGGGGAAGTTACTGCTGGCATCACAGGGGTTAGAATCCATCTCCTGCAACCAGGAAGGACACCAGTAACTCCCTCTCCTGACAGCTGAAGCACTTATCTCTCAGGATTGTGGTGCTTGTCCCTGCAAGTACTGCCTGTGCAGTCAGCTAAGATGTATAGTAAGGAATTTCACCGCCCCAGCCCCAAGCTCTGCAGCATCCCATCTTTTTACCCCAATCATGATAAAAGTGTGTCTTTCCTTGCAGCTGGGAGGTTAATCAGAATGTATCTGTCTAAAAGCAAGTATTTTTGCCTTTCAGGTGGAGTTTGTTCAGGATCTGCCAAAGACAGCTACTGGGAAAATTCAGAGAAAGGTTCTAAGGAACAAAGAGTGGGGAAGAGTGTAATGTGATCTGGAAACGGAAGAGAGAAAGCTTCCATCATCCATTCCAGCCATAGCACATTGCCCTTGGCATCTGGTCGTGACTCAGACCACTAGCGGAATGTATGGAAAAGCAAACTGCAGAAAATAAATGGAGAAAACACTCGTCTGGCTTAAGGATGTGTGGTATTAGAGCCACTTTTGCCATCAGCCTACAAATTTCCAGAAGGAAGAAGCTGCATGTAATTAAGAACATGGAATGGAAGAGAGAAGGGACATATCCAAGAGCTTACAAAGGTTTAATGTTTTGTACTAGAATTACTATAAACAGCTTCTTAAAAAACCAAACAAAACAAACCTACAATATTTTGATAATTACAATAAATGAGAAATCAATAAAAATAATCTTTGTCCTATAGTGGGTGTCAGCAGTGAAGTGATATTCTCTCTTCGAAAAATGTCACAGTAGCATTCCCAAGTTCTTTCTGAGTGGAAGGAGAAAGATATATTCTTTAGAACTACTTCTCTTCATCTTGATGAGTTTGTGATCTACTTAAATGGTTAAAGTGGGAGAAAAAAAAGAAGATACAAAGTGCTTTAAGTTAAGGTGCAAATTATGAAAAATTAACGATAGCGTAAATGATTACAAGAAGGAGGTTGCTCCACAGAAAGAATTGTGCTGCCTTGTCTGTTTTGTGCTGTGTTCTGTTCTCATTACTGCAAAAGAAGCAAATGATTAAGTAGAAAGGGTTTGTCTCCAAATCCTTTTTGACGGAGCATCCAGGTTACGTCTCCAGATAAAAGCTAATCTTTACAGTGTCTTGTTTGGGAAACACGTATCCTGAAAGCTGAATGAAGAGGATCTACCCCAGCAAGCTCCTAATCTGTACTGTCCACAACAAACAGGTCAGGAAAATGTCGTTTGTCTGAATTCCTGGTGTTGCTGATACTTGAGGAGCAGCAGATGGTGCTAATTTCTGGTTCCTGCAGCAGTTAAGAGGGCTTCGCTATTACTGGTTTTTTTCCCTCAGTTTTCTTGTTTAATTTACACCTCTAAGTTTGCAGGTGAAAAAGTCCTACAAACTGTTGAAGGCTTTCACAGAAAACCTTGGCAGACATTTTTGTAGACCACTAGGGAATCCTGGATTTACTATGCTTTTCATCTCGCTAGTCTTCAATGCTGTTTCTGAATGTTCTTCCTCTCCTCGTCCATGAGCTATTGTGTCTAGTGCTCTGAAACCATAGGATTAGAGCAGACTAAGAAATGAGAAATATAGTAATATATGTCCTTAAAAAGAATAATCAAAATGATTAGGCTTTTCTGTTAAAGGAATGAAAGTGAAACCATTGGTTTTTAGTATTAACAACCTCAGAGTTGTGGGCAGTTAGATGCCCCAAAAAGGAATCTATAAGGATCAGCTGAGCTACAGACAAAATGCCAGCTCAGTACGTTAAGTCCTTAAAAACTAGTGCTAAAAAATATAGGCAAGCAGGATGGGGAGCTTCACATTTCATTGAACTGTGGTAAACATTGGTTTGGCTGTAACTAGCTTTGAGAGTCTTGAGTTAATAACTCATCGATTCATAACTAGATTGGTTTTGGGTAATCTCAAGATTATTTTCTTTTGTTGTTGTTGCAGGACTCATAGCAACAATTCTGCTTTTTTTTTAATATATAGTCTACATCATCTACGTACGTCTTCTGCCATGAAGCTGTTGTTTAAATTACAGACTACAAAATCTTTGTGGTCTCTGAAGCCTCGTGCTAGGACTTTCCAGGGACACCGCAGGTTGCTTGCCTCTGATGTATATTCACAGTACGAGTCCATCAGGCGGGGCGAACAGGAGATACCAAAGTACTTTAACTTTGCAAGTGATGTACTGGACAAATGGTCTGAGATTGAAAAGGTAGATGGTCTTTTGTTGTGCATACAAGATATTTTAGTTTGCAGTTTCGTTTGAGATGTTGGGGTTTTTCCTGTATCAAAAAAATCCAGTTGTGAAAACCAACTTGCGTTAGGAAACTGTACAAAATCTCGTTCTTTCTTGCTTGCTTTATTTTAAAAGTGTCTCTGACCTTTGGTGCTTCCTCTGTAGGTAGAAAAGGCAAAGGTAAGTCCAGTTTGATTTCGATCTAACATCGGAATGGCTGTGCTTATTCCTTCTGCATACTACTATAGTAGATATTCACATCATAAAAATATGGGTAACATATCAGTAACATTGCATGCTAGGGAAAATTCACCCACAGATGTTTAAATGCCTTGCTCCAAAGTGGATTCTGCATTTCTCCAGATGCACTGTAGCTGGAGACTGCTTAAATCCTCTGTTCCTGAGCAATCAAGACTAGAAAGAGTCCCGAGATACTGTATTGTCCTGTTGTTTTATTTTGTCCCCTCCCTGTGCTACTTCTGGTTAACAGTGTTCCACAACTCCATCCAGAATATCAGGAGTAACTCCTGTCTGTTATTTTATAGGAGCAGTAATGCTATGCATAAGGCTTAAACTGAAGTAGGATCCAGACTAGGACTTGAGTCTGGAGATAGTTGGGATGGTAAATATTTCAGGTTCAGTAAAGGAGAATTTATTAGGAATATCTGAGCTTGATCCGTAGCAAATCTCAATCTGTTAAGGACAAGGGGAAAATAATTGTTTATATGCCGGTTGTGAAATACTCAGTTCTTCCAGGTATATGCAGGTATATATGCATTACAATTCCGTGGTCTTTCAGAGGAGTGTTTTGATTTTGAATATCTGTGTTTTGTAGGCTGGAAAGAGACCATCAAACCCTGCCTTTTGGTGGATAGATGGAAAAGGAGAAGAAGTGAAGTGGAGCTTTGAGGAGCTGGGCTTCCTGTCTCGGAAAGTGGCCAATGTGCTGACTAAAGTATGTGAACTGCAGAAGGGTGACAGAATTGTTGTGATCCTGCCACGAGTTCCAGAATGGTGGCTGGTGAATGTCGCTTGCATGCGAGCAGGTCAGTGAGCATATCTGAGGCTGGTAAAACTGGCTAATGCAAATCAGTTGAAGGGATCAAGAATTTGGGTGATTTATAAAGGAAAAGTAATGTAATAATCTAGTGAGTGGCCTAGCTACCAGTTACACAGGCAGTCCTGAGGGATTTGCAGTAGATGCTGCAGGACAGGTGCCCTCCGCAGCAGCCATGGAGGTGACAGAAGGCAGGAAGAGCTATGGAAGTCACCAGACAGGTCCACATTTCATTCCTTACAGGAGAGCACAAGCAGCTGCATTACTCTTGACTGTTTGCCTTAGGAATGCCAGGGCAAGTTCACCTCAATTTGGGAATAGTTAGTAGTTTAGGTTCTGTAGAAACTGCCATCTCAAACTACCTTCATTGCTGTTCCAGGAGTTGTCTTAATTCCAGGAACATCTCAGTTATCAGCCAAAGACATACTGTATCGACTACAGGCATCCAAGGCCACGTGCATCATTACCAGTGACACACTGGCTCCTGCTGTGGACTCGGTGGCATCCGAGTGTCAGTTTCTGAAAACCAAGCTAATCGTGTCCAAAGGCAGCAGGGTGGGATGGCTGAACTTCGCTGACCTGTACAAGTGAGTATGAGTTAGTGATGCTGCAATTCTATGCAAGAGCTTGTTTGCAAGTATTCACCAACTACAAGCACTCAGTAAATGCCAGCATTAAGATGTTAATCATGACTGCTTGATTGCTGATCCACATCAGAGTTGTTTACTGGTGGTTGTCTTGATCTCAGAAGATTTTATCCTGTTCTAACTCCACATTATTTTAGTCTAATTTAGTGAAAAGCTTCTGTGAAGTTTATTTGGGGGAGGAGTTCTGCAATATGCAGTACTTCATTACATTCTGAAGCCTGTTGTAAAGGAACCACTGAAGTCATAATTGCATTCTCTGTTTTACAGAAACCAATCTGCTGACCATTCCTGCATCAAAACAAGGATACAAGACTCAATGAGTATCTTCTTCACCAGTGGAACCACAGGTTCTCCGAAGATGACTGTACATTCCCAGGGTAGTCTTGGTTTCAGACCACTTTTAAGTGAAAGGTATGAAAGGTTTGAACCCGGCTGAACATGGGATGATTAAAGCTGCATAGTAGAACTGATGAAAAATTACTAAATAAGAAATACTAATGCATGGCCTTAGTCCTTCTCCCTCTGAAATTGGGCTAGAAACTCCATCAGATTACTAGGGGAGTAGGATCACCCTCAGTATTTGTATTTTTCAGTGAATATCTGTTATCATTAGAGTTGTTCAAAGGACAGACATCAACTGGGAGTATTTAGCGCAAAGAACCAAGAGACACTGTGCTGTTTGGGCTGCGGAAAAAGCTTTGTGACGTGTAGGTGAGCAGAGGCAGAGTTTGTTGGTTGCACAGATCACCCTGGTCTTTCAGCAACCTAAGAACTGAAATACCTGGTGTCCAACGTAGCAGCCATGAATGCTGCTGCTTCAGCCCTGTTTTCATACCTAGTGGAAAGTCACTTTATTGAAATCCAGATTCCTCTCATTCCCTTACTGTATCCTATGTTATGACATCATAAATATACGTTATATATGTGTGTGTACATGCATATTCATGCAAAAATAGTTAGGTACCCTTTTACCCTAGAACTAGCTCGTAAAAAACTTAGGATTTCCCAGTGCCTGAGTTTCTTGTCAGAAATTTTGGGCTTGTTGGGGTTTTTTTTGGTTTTCTTTGTGGTGTGATGTGGTTTGGGGTTTTTTAAAGCAAAAAATTCTCGTTACATTTTCATTTTTTTCCTGCTTTATCAGGTACTGGTTGGATTTGACTCCCTCAGATGTGATATGGAGCACAGCAGACACAGGATGGATTCTAGCTGCGCTATCATGTGTTTTTGATCCCTGGGTTTTTGGAGCATGCATCTTTATACATAACCTACCACAAATTGAATCAGCAGCCATCCTAAATGTAAGGGAAAAACTCACGGAGATGTGTTAATCTGCAGAAAGGGTGTAAAAAATAATTCTTCATGGCATCCATAGGTTTAGAGAGGGTTATGTCCGTAGCTGGGTTCAAGGTGTTTTATCTGTTGCGTAAAGCCCCTGTTTGCATTTTTTAATACACACAGAAGAGGTCAAACCTGTGGTTCATTCATATGTTTTGCTTATAGCTGGTAAACACTTTGAACGAAAATAATCCAAAGCAGCACTAGTGACTTGCCTTTTGTTCCTAGTGACTGTGGAAGTAATAACAGATGGTATTAATGCAGACTGAAACTAAAGTGTTTCTCTGCCCACACTGGCCAAGGGGAAAGAGAAAACCTCCCCGTGGTGTAGACAGAGAAGGACTCATTCTGTCCACGCTCCAAGCTGTGTGGTCTGGGTGTCGTATAAACGTGTTAACATGGGATTTTGATCACATGTACTGTGAATCTCTGCATATTGCAGCAACTGTAGGAGTGTTTCTTACCCAACAGAGAGCATGTGATGCTCTTACATGAGAGCTGCATCAGCTCCTGTGTCACCTCTCTACGGTACATCCACAGAGCAGTTTTTTGCCTGAGCTTCATACGTCCATCTTGTTGTTTAACTCACCAGACTCTCTGCAGATTCCCCATTGACACGCTGGTTGGTGCTCCAACGCTGTTCCGCATGCTGGTGCAAAATGATCTCTCCAAGTATGTCAAGAAATTAGGAATTAATGTTTAATTTATACTCACTAAACTTTAGTGATCTCTCAGATCTAGCTGCTTGCCCAAAAATAGGGTAGTAATTTAACTTTACATGTCCTTCATGAAAAGACTGTCATACAAAACTAGTGAGTTTTGCTGAGTTTTATGATCAAACATAGAGAAACTTGATGTTTTCCCTCAGATATTTGAGACTTTCCCTACTGAAGTTGAGGAAATCCCTGAGGATATGAAACTGAGCACCCATTAAATTCTTTATCATAATTTTCAGTTATCACATTAATTGTCTAGGCTTTGGGAAGGACTGTCATCCTAGAAAGTCAGTGTCAGCATAACAGTGAGAGAGTGACTTGTTGTGGCGGTTGTACATCGTCCCCCTGCCCCAGCTCTCGCTGCCTGCCAGCATTCCTCCCTCCCCTCCTGCACTTTCTCGCTTGGGCTGTTGCAGAGGGTCAGCAATCAGGGCCCTGGCTCAGCAAATTGCACTGTGGTTCCAAGCATGTCCTGAAATCCCATCTGACTTCAGCAAAAATTTTGCTTTTTTTCTTGGGTGTTGAACTCTGCTACTAACTGCTCACGTGTAGTGTTGAGTACAGACTGATACCCGACAGCCGAAGGATCAGGAATCCTCAGATTTCTCCACTTCACGGGACTAACTCTTCCAATAAACAGCTGCCCAGTATTATTTGTTTATAGTTTTGTGTTCCTTCTCTTACCCAGTAGATTTGCATATCATGTCTCTTGTTTTTTAACTTCCTGTGAAGCTACAAATTCCTGAACCTAAAGCACTGCATGAGCGGAGGGGAACCGCTCAACCCAGAAGTCATGGAGCAGTGGAAAAGCAAGACTGGGCTGGACATCCATGAAGTATATGGCCAGACTGAAACGGTACATCTTTAGGGTCAATATTCTATTAAATCTTTGTAATTCCTTTTTGCTTTACAATGGTTTAAGGTTTGTTTTGAAAGAATACAGCCTGTTTCTTCGTTTCTGTGAATGTTTTGGTAATCTCCTCCCCTGATAAACTCTGGAAGAACACTCTTTTGTGGGTCTTCTCACAGAATGTGCCAGAAACGTGGATTGTTGGGAGGAGATGTGCTGTAATATTTCCATAAATGTTCTTAAGCAAATTCCAAGTGGCAGGCAAGAGGGCAGAGTTTGAATTGAAGGAAGAAGGCTGGTTAGCAGAGGGCATGAATTCTTCACAGATAATGAAACAGGATTCTTCCGGCATTTCTTGATTTTGCTTATCTGTACCATACAGCACTGACATACAGGATCCTATGAATCTTAATTCATAGGAATTATTTTAGAAAATACATTTAATGAATTTAATATGAATGTAGCAGTTTTCTATAGCAAAACTTTGGTTTGGTTTTACTTTTTACAGGGAATAATCTGCTCTGTTTTTAAAGGAATGAAGATTAAACCTGGATCAATGGGGAAGGCAGCTCCCCTTCTTGATGTTCAGGTTTGTTGGCTGATTTTTAGATTCTTTCATAGGGGTATTTTGTTTAGTTGGTTTTGGATATTTTTTTCCATTGGACTAAAATACATGTTTTTCATTCTAGATCATAGACAAAAATGCTAATATTCTGCCTCCAGGACAACAGGGGGAAATTGCTGTCAGAAGCAAACCGATAAGACCACTTGGTTTATTCTCTGAATATGTAGTAAGGACTTTATCTTATTCCTCACCACCACCAAACTCCCTCAAACTCCAAATGCATAGTGGTTCAAAAGGGTGAATATTTTTCACCAGTTTATTATGTGTTACCAGAGTAATTTGGTTGTTTGGATTGGTTGATGTTGGAAATGGGAGTAGAAGAATTTGCTCAAGATTTAGGTTTTGTTTTGTTTTTTAAAGAATCAAAATGGGTTTTTGTTTTAAACCTATTTTATTGTATTTTATAGCAATGTCAGTACAATTCTTTAACTGAAAAATTAAGTTGCAGTGCATTTAACCTTGTGGGCTTTACAGCATAATGTATAGCTAATGCACGCTCAAAATCTAAACTACTGTTCATAAACCACTTCAAGGACAACCCTAAGAAAACTGCAGAAAGTGAACGTGGGGATTTTTATGTCACTGGAGACAAAGGAACTATGGATGAAGATGGATATTTTAAGTTTATTGGAAGAGACGATGACATCATCATTTCTTCAGGGTCAGTTTGCGTGCTTCCTTTCTAAATCGGCCGTTGTGTAATCTTGTGTGTTGTGTTCCTGGCAAGGATTGGCCTGTGATGAATGTACTGACCCTCCTGAGTTAGGAATACTTGTTTTTATTACTAGCTTTTCATAGACCTGTAGTATCATCTTGGTGATGGCAGTGGCATCTCTTTATGCATTTCCCCTACAATATCTCATCTGTTTTAACAAAGAGTGAAGACTTCCACTGGCAGAGGAGAGCTTTTGACTAAAATTGAAGGACATCTCTATCAGACTCAAAGAGCATTGTAACATTTTATTTTAACCAATTTGAAATGAAACAATTTGATATTGTATGATGTGATGCCATATTGTGGCACCGGTTGGTACTGCAGACCCCAGCTGTCAGGGTGCGATGGAGCTCACACTTAGGAGCTACTTGCAAAGGGGAGAGGTGGGGAGGTATCCACAGCGCCAGCAGCCCTCTGCTGTGTGATCGCCATGAAATGCTCCTGCCTTCTCATACAGCCAACTTTTGTATTTTGCCTAAAGTTTCTATAGCTGATGGTTGTTTTGTTTCTTCACTATGATAATTAAAAACCACTTGTTACTGGTTTTCCAGTTCATAAAACCAAATCCTAGATGTTTTTTTCTTTACCTAGCTATCGCATCGGGCCATTTGAAGTAGAGAGTGCCCTGATAGAGCACCCAGCAGTAGCAGAAACAGCTGTTGTCAGCAGCCCAGATCCCCTCAGAGGAGAGGTAATGGTGTTAAACAGTGGTGAGGGAAGCAAGATGTTCGTTTAAATTTATAGCTATAAAAACAGTTCCTACTTTCCTGAATAACGTACAGTTGTGTCATTGTGGATAATCCTACTTGGGGTGACAGGCAAAATCCCTTCCCATTTTACATGCCTTTGCTCTTAGTTTCTTGTCATCTCAAGGTCTTCTCTTGGGAGAACGCTAGTGGTGTTTACTTTCTCTTTGTTGTTAAACACTTGTCTATACACTGAAATTTTTTGTTGCTGCCTAACCAAAGTTTTACTGTAACTTCTCTAGCATTAGGCTTGGGCTGCAAGGTGCTGTGCTGGGATTGTATGGGCCTGTTGTCCTCAGTGTGAACTTCAGAGAGAAACAATGTCCCTCACCTTCAGGGAGAACTCTGCAGAGACACCCCTTGTTACTCTTTGTTCTTGCCTGCTGCTGAGAGGGTAGACCAAATGCTCTTACAGAAATGATGGCAGGAAAACTCTGCTTTCAGCTTTCCCTTCTGCCCCTGTGCAGAAGCTGGGCACAACCATTTCTCGTATTGTGCTTGTTTCTCTGTTTCTCTCTCGCGCGTGCCATGTCCCTGAGCAGGGCTGCTCACTGGTAACCTGTATGTCAGCTCTTAAAAGTGGGTGGTGTCAGATCACTTCTGCTGACCTTGCCTTACAGGTTGTGAAAGCATTTGTGGTCCTCTCTCCGACCTTTTCATTCGATGACCTGGAGAGCTTAACACGTGACCTGCAGGACCATGTCAAGAAAACCACTGCTCCGTATAAATACCCTAGAAAGGTAAGTGCTTCTGAGAAGAAACTTTAAACCAGGGCATGCTTCTGTAAATCTGAGGAGAATTACTATTTGGATTTTCATGATTCACCTGAAAGACAATGGTAAAGTTTCAGCTAGAGCACTGGCTCCCTAAATAACCTTAATTTACATTGGTTTTGTGCATTTGAGTAAAGTGTTTAAACTTCTTAAAAATTTCTAGGCTTTTTATGATACCGTAGTTAGATGTGCGTGTTCTAAGTGAGGCTTACAATCATGATTCTCCATTTTGCATTTAATCTTCAATGAAGCACTTTCCCGTGACTTCAGATTCAATCGGGTACTACCCTAAATAAGTTTTTATCTACTGGTCCTCACAGTTAATGAATGAGAGGAAAGCCCAGGATATTACACTTAGTGTTTCCCAGTAATTCCAGCACTACAGGAAAAGAGCTGTTAATGCACTTGTGCAGAACTCACAGAGACTAAGGACTATTAAAGGCTGTGCCACAAACATACTTTTTTTTTTTCTTGTCATTCATCTCTGACCTCTGATACATTTAGGTATTCATCCTTCCATTACACTGCTTGTGCTACAGTACTCCGTTTGATTAGCTGCAAGGCAGCTGCACAGATATTTGGGTATCTAGACAGCCAAAGAAATTGTCTCATGAGTGGCACAATGTACTGCCTTGATTTGGCTTGGACTTCATCCTTCAGACAAGCAGTTCTTACTGATGGGAGTCTTACTTTTCTACATATGCTGAAAGCCAGACATGGGAAACGAGGTCTGTAGAACATGCTACATTATTTTATGTCCTTTTTTATTTAGGTGGAATTTGTCAAAGAGCTGCCAAAGACAGTCACTGGGAAGATCAAGAGGAATGAGTTAAGAAACAAAGAATGGGGACGGATGTAGCATTGTTTGGAATTTAACAGAACACTATATGAATTTCTCTAACTTCCCTCCTCCTGATCTATTTTTGTTAAATGCCTGAACATCGAAAACTGTAACGCCAAGATATGATCTTTTCACCTGCTTGCAAAGCTTCTAATGCCAGTACCACAGTTTCAGTTCCTGAAGCACTGCTGGGAAAGGGGACAAATCATACAACTCCATTCTAGTCCTGAATGTTCACAGGTCCACCAGAATTTGGCTGGTGACTCATCTCTCTTAGACAATGTTCAAGATCAGTGAAGAGAGATTGCTGATACTGATTGTGTAGCTCCAACCTGCAGAAGAGGCAGGCATGGATTTGAGAGATTCAGATGCTCAGTCCTTACATGCAAAATGTTTAAACTGAATGCAGCCTTCCTATCATTTACTGAAAATAAAAAGACTACTCTTTATTGATACCACCATATCACCTTTGTAAACCTTTCTTGTTTAATCCGTGCATTGATGAGAAGCAGTGCCACCTTCTCCCATGCTTTATCCACAAATGCTCTCACACAGAAGTACCTTTGTTGCTCACCCTCTGTTCTGATCTTCACATGCAATAGACAAAATTCCAGTACCACTTCTGGTGGTCTTTAAAATGAAGTTTGCTGTTGTGCAGGTGACCCAGTTTGTACAACAGACCATGGTTCTTTGCCATATTTTGTGCTCTGTGTTACTGCAGCTGTAAAGTGCAGTGAGAATTGGAGATTTGGAGAATTCCAATTGTGAGATTTGGAGAACTCCAATTTTGAGAAGTAAAAATATTTTATTTCTTGAGACACTTTGCTTACGTCAGTGAAACAATTTCTGTACTAGCAACTGCTGAAATGAAAGCAATTGTCAATAAATATGTTTCCTTCATTCTGTTTTGACAGTAGCTTTATTTTTGTAATGGTCTTCAGTGTTTCACAGAAATTTCAGAACACTTGTCTCTTTCACTCCTAAGGTTTCTAGGATCATTAGATTATGTGATTCTAAAACTACTCATTAGTTTCCTGAATGCACTTCTTTGGCCACATCACTTGTCACCGTGTTTAAAAACAAAAAGTGGACAAAACAAGTCTACAGAAAGTGGAATGATAACTAAGTGTACAAACTGGAACTTGAAGCCCCTGTAAACTCTCCTTGTCTCTGCAGTTACCTGTTTGGGCAGTTAAACTCCAATAGTGTCTGAGAATGGGAAAGCTGATGTTCTATTTTTATTTCTTCCCTCACCAAATTTAAAGAACTAAAATCAAGCAACTGAATTGGGAGTTGTGGAAGCTCAGAGCCTTAGAAGAAAAACAAACAGCAAAAGCTCTGAATGAAAATACCTCACTGAAGACAAGAGTTTTACCACTGATTTCAGTGGGGTCACTTTTGATTCTCTAAATTCTAGTGTGGCTCACTAGAATGATTTGCTCCGAGCTTCGACATTAGAGCTGTCACCTATGGTGATTCATTGCTTAGCTGACCTTAGAAACTGGGTTTCTGTTGTGCTCTAATATCCATTTTCTTGCATGAATGGACTGGGATCAAAGTCAAGCAGACTGCCAGGTTATTCATGCCACGTGTTGCGGCTGTAGTCCGTGAGGTGCTCTGCTCTGTGCTGCAGCAACCTATCACTGATATTCAGCACATTTTCCTGTCTTGTGTTCAAGGCAGGTAGTTTGTTTAATTCTCCTCCTCTGCCCAGGATCAGTGAGTTGTCAGTACATTTCCTCCGATCCATGCGGAATGATTTCAGAGACACAAGCTTGCAGCTACAAGCAGTTGAAAGCAAAATACATCTCTCTAGCACGTGGCTTTCTTTTGGAGTCACAAAGTTTGAAATTTGACTAGATTGCATCATTCAGGCAGAAAAATAGAATTTTCAGTAGGCTAGCCTTTCCCTTTGAGACCTTCTCTCCAACCCTCTTCAATTTGATGTTGTTCTCAGAGACAATGGAAAAGGTAATACCTGCATCAGAAAAAGTATTCTGTATCAAATATAATTTGATGCATTATTTCATGAGAGTTTATCCTCTCATCCCAAAGACTGTGGAAGGGACACGGTGACTTTGGTATGTATGGTCGGAAGAGCAACATGATAAAGTTTCAAAACAATCAATTAGTGCTGCCACTGCCTCTGCACGTTTTGCCCATGTCTGCAAAGACAGCGCTGTTCTCCTTGGGTCAGGGTGACAAGGAAGCAGGAGGAAGTTGCTGTGTTCTTTAGGTGCTCTAGTCTTCAGCCTCGTGTAAATTAGCCCTTTCTTTTTATGTTTTATATGTTTAGAATGGACAACGCTGCTCTTCTAAGGACAGCAGACAAATAACTGGTTATAGTTAGTTTAGAGGAGTAGGTCCCTTTTCGAAGTTTTATTAAGTAGAGAGAAATCTTCAGTTTCAGCTGGCGACATCTTCAATGCTTTCGCCCTAGTGGTCATATAAATTTTCTCTGGTTTGGGATAGTGGCCACACAAGTCCTAAAATGCATTGCTACAGATGGGGAACTAGCAGTTTTATTGCAGCAAGATTCAAAAATCCGCATTTTTGGTGGTAGCATGAGAACTATGTGTAGGTGTCCCCTTCTTTCAAAGGCATCTCTCCTGTCTTCCAACCGCTAGCCACGAGTGGAATTGGCAACGCAAGTTTGGGAGTGTATGGCATGCTTTTAAACTGTGTGGTGTGTTATTTTGCATATTATAAGACAACTAACTTGCACAAGCAACATGTATTTGTGTTGAAGATTATTTTGACAGGTATGAGTGTAAGACCCCATCTTCTAAGAACCCTGCTAAGGTAAATGAAATGAGAATTGAGATTATATTCAGTCACTGAGAAGTAATTCTTCCATATATGATGCTATCATACATCATGAGAAAGTAGCAAGCTGTAGGGTTTCATAACACATGCTTAATGTTGCACTTAATGTTGTTCTGTACATATATTGCATATGTATTTTGGCACATAGCATTGTTTTGCTTGCTTTAGTAAGAAAGTTAATATTTAGTTTTATGCCTAGAAGACAGTAATACGTTTCCAGAATGTGTTTGGAACTTGGTCTTGCAGATTTGCTAGGTGGTGATTTTTGTGGCACTGTGTCCCTTATTTTAGCCTGTCCATTGAGCAGGAGCATTTTATAAGGGACCTACAACTTCATCTCCTTTCCCACAATACAAAAAAGTTGGAATAAAGTTGCAATGAAAACCAGAGCAGCCATTAGGTGAGTTTGGTTTTAGTTATTCATAAGGCTTTTCAGATTGTTGATGTAAAACCAATTATTATGCTAATACTTGATATGAGTCTTAACATTCTAAGAATGAAAAAGAACACAGTTTATAAGTGAAATGGATGTGAGCATATCTGTGTGAGAAGGGTTCATTTTTTAAAACAGTAATTGGAGACGGAGTAATTTGCCAAGTTCAGCCATCACATTCAGGTGTTAGATTAAAGATACAGAACTCTGAGCTTCCATCAGCTGTGGCAGAGCAACAGCATCCAGCAGCTGCTTGTCTCCTAAAGGATTCCTTTACAGTCCTAAAATCCCAAATGAAGTTATCTTTAAGCACAATCTCTCAGGCTTCTAGTGAGAGTAGAAAATTAAACCCCTCATGAGAGCAAAAAGTTGGCTTAATGTGATTCTACTAGAAGAAAAGTGAACAAATTTGTGGTCAAATTTAGCTGCAGCGGGTTCTGTCTGCCAGGGACCCCGTGCTCCACACGGCTTCACGCCCTCAAGCTGGGTTTCCCTTGGGAGAGGGAGACTGCAGGCTCCACCGACCTCTGCGTTTTAAGGCCTCTCTGAGGGCTCCAATGGAGAAGTTACAGACACCAGAGCCTGCCATACAGCGTGAGCAGGGGGGAATCAAACCACTCTGCTACGATGGCAGAGTAGAAAAATAAGCCAAGGTTAGATATCAGTAAGTGTTATGGCCACACCAAATCGATATGTTTGCAATCACTCATATACAGTGTGTATTGTGTGAAAGTATTACGAATGTCTAGGGTAGAAGTTTCATGGAGAAAACTTTTAATTTGGACCAGACAGTTGCATGATGCCAGTTCAGTGGTTCAGATGAGGAGAAACTCCAGGTCCATAAATCCAATTTTGTGGACTCGCTTGTCTCCCTACAAGAAATACTGGTTGAATGCTGTCACTGATGACGGTGCAGCTAAGAACATCAGTCTACTACTTTGCTCACACCAGTATAAAACCAGGAGATATTTCTGAGAAGGAAATGGAGCCAAATTATTGTAAAGCAAATCTAAATCAGAAGTGTTTCAAGACCAGTTGATTTAATCTGGAACACCTTAAATAGGATTTTTCCCACTGAGCAGGATCTTTCACTACTGTAGGTCGATGCTGTCGTATGGATTTCTCTCAGCTGTGCTGATTTACACCATTAGATAAATAGCAGACATTAAAACCACAGTGAGGAAATAAGTTTTTAAAAGAGCATCTTTTATTTCTTTTTAAAATTGTAGATCATTTAGCTGCAAAATTATCCATTTCTGTAGAGTAACAAACCACATAAAGTCAGTTTTCTTTTACAGGGTATTGTACATGCAGCTCAGGAGGGGAAGCAAATTAATCCTGGTGCATTAGGAAAAGCAGTTCCAGTTTATGATGTTTGGGTACTTTGATGAGCATAAGGCATTCTGGTTATTTCAGCCTGAAATAACATAAGGTCATGGCAGGACAGCCCTCTGTTTAGCAGCGTATCACCTAACTACTCATGAGTGAGTTTTCTTTTGTTTTAGGTGTTAGATGAAAATGCTAACATTCTGCCTCCAGAATGCAACCTTACCAACCAGGTGAAACCAGTAAGGTCTTTCTGTCTTCATACTAGTTTTGTGGCAAGGAATCAAACACATTTGGGGGAATGTTTTCGGTTCACCAGTGACTTTTGAAGTGCCACCCTCCAAACATGAATATTCAGCTTATGAAAAATGTGGTTTTCACATAGATCTGGAGATAGCATAACTGACCTCAGAAGCACTGTTGATTTACCACTGAACCAAAGATTTCAAAATTATTTGCCCAGCTCTGCCTCTTAAAACCAAATTTTTATTTCATCTGTAGATGTATCACTGGTCTGCTTGAAGTAGAGGGAGTGCCCTGATAGAGCATCCTGCAGGAGCTGAAACAGCTGCTGTCAGCAGCCCAGACCCCGTCAGAGAAGAGGTAAGGACATGGATTTTAGGAGCAAGTTAGAACACGTAACGTACGTATGTATTGAGAAACAGCTATGTCTATAGAATGTTTACATCATTACAGTGTTAGTACAAGCCTGTATTAACATTGTAATGATGTAAACCAGCATTTTCAAGGAGGAGACAAAGAGGTGTCTAACTTCCTTTGGATTTCAGAAGAATTGGGGGGCACCTAGGCCAGTTTGAAACTCTGGCAATGGCTTCTCTGAATCCCAATGAGATCCCATAACTTGAGGCAGTGTCCCCTAGCTATTCTTCTGTGGAAAACCATAAAGCAACTATGGGCTAAGTAACTTGTCTTCTTGAACACTGCGAGGACATGATGTCGCTGCCCAGACACCAGTGAAGAATTCCTGTCTGCTGGGAATGCCACTGTGCTCACTATGAGTAGTTTTAAGACCCGTTTGTGGAGTTCAACAAGCAATAAAAACCAGAAAGTTGTCCGGCATCTGGCTCAGAAACTTAAACTTCCACTGACTTGAAAGTAATTTGATTGTAGAAAATTGCATTATTCATCTTTGTCTTTCTATGGAACATTATTCATCAAGTTTGTAATTGCTGAGTGGTGCCTTACTCTAGCTCCCTCCTTTAGGTGGTTGAAGCTTTTATTGTTCTCTCTCCTGAATTTACATCTCATGACCTTGAAAAATTAATTCTTCAGCATGTGAAAAAGAGTTAACTGCACCTCATAAAGATCCAAGAGAGGCAAGTTATCACTGAGTTCTGAATATGGAAGTTGTTCCTGGCAACACAACCTAAAATTAAAACTCCTCTAATCAAACTTAATAATCAGATCAGAAATACAATCAGGTTGTATTTTGAAATCATAGAATTTTGTGCTTTTCTCTCCTGAAACCTCCTTTAATCAGGTTCTGAAATGTAACACTGAAAATCTGATCCCACTACTTACTACGTAAGTAAACACAGCTTATCTGGACGTCATAGGCCTATCCTGATAGAATCTGATGTTTTCTTCTTACATTGAAACTACAGGTGAACCTATATTAGATTTCACTGTGATCATGTACAGGGAAATGAAATGTTCCTTCACCTAATCAAATTGTGTCTATGAGCACAAATTCATTCTAATTATTTTAAACGAAAGAATCAGATTTTGCAAATTAAATACAGTTATAATATGCTAGGTGTATTTCTAGACATTTTGAGTGACTAACCAAACAGAGAAAGGCAGTACTTGGATGTTACAGTAAGAGGGGTTTTGAATACTATAGCGTGGGCGAAAGCTTTGGCTGGCAACAATCAATAGCTTGTCAGTGGAGTTGTCACAGTTTGCACTTGTCGCAGATTGTGAGGCTCAAAGGGTACAGCCAGTTTGGAGGAATCTCAGCCTGATTTTCACATCTCATTACTGGTGGCAGTGGGCTGTGCAGAGATAAACAGTACTACAGCCTTTCCACGTGAGGCAGGAATCAAACTCCACTAACAGAGTGTCTAGAATGGTTGAAACTCCAGGGCATTCACATTCAGAGTTAAACAGGATTAGTTCATCAGGAGTAGCAGGATAGTCCCCACCTGGCTAAGCAGTGATGCACCAGCTCCCACCAAAAGTCTTCAGAAAAGATTTCACTGTCAGTCTTTGGCTTCCCTCAGTTTCTGCACAGGTTTCCAGCAACCGTGATGCAGCATTTTAAATTTCCCTTCCCTGTTCCTGAGTAACAGCTTTGTTCTGGGAGATTCATTTTTTTCTCTTTGATTCAATCAGAACAGAGGGAAAATGTGTTGGATATTTTAAACCTAATCTCATTTTTGGAGTGAAATAACTAGAAATAGGATTAAATTTTAAAGTGCAGTTCTAAAAACATGTTTAAAAATGTAATCTGGTCACAATTTCAGAACCTGATTCTTTTAAGCACATTTAGATCTCAAACGTAAATATTTTTTTTGGCAAAGTAATCCACTTTGAAGTAATCAGATTGTTCAGGTATCCGTTTTTTCTATGCAAATAATAAGTTCTTCAACATAATCTAATTATGACCTTGGCAAGTAATTGTTTTTAAAGCAATCTTAAAAAAACCATCCTGGAACAGATTCTTGGTCGATGCTGGACTTTAACCAGACCTGGCTAGATTTTCCCCTGAGCCCTGTTCTAGTGGTGTAAATTGCTCATCATAACAGGACAGGTCTTGCTCAGGAGGTTTCCTCTCTGCTGCAGTCACAGACTTCTCAGTGTGTGTGTTGGGCCAGTCAGACTCACCAACACGTCAGTGCAGTTTTGTAATGATACAAGATCTGAACCTGACTGGGAAGGAAATGAGGAAAGAAAGAGGTGGATCAAAACATTTGTTTGTTGTGTGGGCAGGAGTCCTAGCTCTTCCTCACTGGCCAGGGTTTCAAGTAACTAAATAAAGCCCCTTCGTTACTCCCTTTGAAGTTGTGCTCAAATTCAGAGGCTTGTGATTATCCCATACTACTGATTTGAGGAATTACTGAGTCACCCAGCTGATGAGCTCTGCTTCTCTAAAAAGTAGCTCATTCGTTTTGTTGGGTGCTGGGGCTGATGTGCTCCCTGTCTGCTTGATCCTCAGAAGAGCCTGCAGCCTGTAAAATTGCAGCCTTGCCACAGAAAAGGAACACGGCGCGGAGTGAAGCTGTGTCCGACTGCTAGGTATAGCTGGTACTTCTCTTTAAAGAGGAGTTGGAGTTTGTTCAACAACTACCGAAGATGATCTCTAGGAAAACCCAAAGAAAGAAACCGAGGAACAAAGAGTAGGGAGGAGCCTAGCTTTGCTGCTGAGCCCCTGACCAGAATGTGCTCATCCTGGACCGCTTTTTTGCCTACCAGCATCCTGGTCCCTATTGGTCTTAAGAGGTGCTGCACAACCTTCTGAATAAAAATAGAAGTTACCCATTTTTATTCTGGTGCTTTGAGGTGTTTCTAAAGCAATATATTCCCTATAATTTGAAATGTATGTGGTAGAACCTGTTTTGAAAATAATAATGAAAGAAAGGACATCAGACTTACCTTTAGCTTTTGCCTTTATTTTGCTATGTGCTTTATCACTTATAACCCCACAATATGGAATTATGTGTCAAATGCTATTTTGTGAGAGCGTTTTTCAATAATTGTTGAGGATCAGACTTCCAGCCTTAGCCAGTGCTGGGTCACATATAGTTTCAGGATTAAATATAATCAAGGATTTCCTGGACTGAGTAGTCAATTCAGCCTGTGAGATATTTCCATAACAGTCAAGCAGTTGCGTGAGTATGGGTGCAGCAGAGGTTTAGATCCTCCCTGTTAGGTCACATCTCACATTTCTTGTTACCCCTCTGTAGTGCTTTCACCTCACACAATGCTGCTACAGCACAGCCTGTGTACTCTTTATTCTTGCTTCAGAAGATATAAGTAGTAGTCAAACTCTATAACCAAAGCCATATTTACTGGGAGCACAAAACCACCAGTGAACCAAAAAAAAAAAAGCCCATGGTTATTTATCTCCTGGTTATTTGTTTCCTGATTTTGCTATAAACCCACTATGCAGTACCCATGAGCACATCTCCTGTTGCACCAGGAGCCTGGGAAAATAGGAAACATGCTGTGTAGTAAAGCTGTTGATGACCTTTCAGGACAACTAATTGAGTTATTAACAGGCAAGGAAACACAAGTCCCAGAAGAGGCTGTGCCAGGAGGGTTTTGCAGGAAGATCTCGCCTCTTTCATACCCTTAAGCTCTGAAATAGATACTGCTTTGCTTTCCAGCTACAAAGCACATAATTGCCTGAGGTCAAAAGCAAAGAGAAAACAAATGCACAAAATGTTGCATCTGTGTAGATTACATCAATCTAAATGGATCTGAGCTTGCACTGCTGAAACCAGTTGAAAATTTATTTCTTTTGCAGCAGAATTAGCCCTCAAATGAGAACTAAACCACACTCTGGTGCATGCTGAGGGTGTTATTTTTTTAAGAAAATTACAGAAGTGACTGAAAGGAGGTCATCTGGGTTTTTTATTGATTGGTCTTTTGGAGATCCATTCCACAGAGCAAGTCTTTAGGCTGCCTTCTGTCCAAAGTGTTGTACTTGAAGTCAGCAACAGACGTGCCAGAGAGCAACTACGTCATCTGCCTTGGGTGCTTCTCTACTACATGCTCATCAACAGTTGCTCTGAATTCTACTTTCTGGGAGCAGGTAATTACATTTTGGTGAACAAATGAGAAACTTGTTTAGATTTCATTGCTGCTACCATGAAAATCACTGGTCAGATGTTTTTTTCCCATGTGTGCTGGTGGAAGGCTGCTATAGTGCGCTCGATGCTTGGGAGTTGTCCTACTTCTTTGTTTTAGGAGTTTGAGGACATCTCTGTGTGACTGGCCATTGTTATTGCAGTGAGTAATGGTTCATGATATTGCCAAACAGTAGCAGCTCTGTTTTGTGTCTCAAAATGTATTAACATCGTGCCAGCAGCCAGGGGGATGTCACCAGAGTTGTTGTAAACACGTGAGTACTCTTAGGAATTTACCTTGGCTTACGCTGCGCCAGAGGTGGCTGCCGTGCAAACTGGTGAGCGAAGTTGCTCGTTGATGTCGGTCTCTCCACATTGGGTTGAAGACGGCCTTAGTGCCCTCTCGTGTACATACACTGGAAACACCATGTGTTCGGAACGGCTCTTTGGGTGTGTTACACAGCTCGAAAGCCACTCAACAGCCACAGTAAAGTGAGGAATGAGAGAAGTCATTTGCAGCATAGGGAGAGCAGATGCAAGATATTGTGCCCTGTTACAGCGTTGTGAATTTCCTCAAATGCTGACCCAAATACTATTGCTTTGAAACTCACTATGTGTACTTCTGAAGTGTAAATTCAAAGAAAGAGGTTTTTCTCCAGGTTTCACTGGGAGTTCTGTGTGGTTGTCTTTGCCCTGTCCATTTTCATTTCTGTGACGGAGCACATAGGCTTCCAGGTGCCTTAAGATGTAGTTATTGTTGCTCCTAATCTTGGTTGAAAAATGGTGAGAGCAGAAGCAGAACCAGTTAAATAGCAGTCAGATCAGAAAGGAAAAAAAAGGATAATTCTCTTTTCAGATCACCTTAACATCAGAAAGCACTGTCACTTCAGGCAGTCTGCTTGTGTGCCCTTATAAAAAGGTGTTAAAGTGAGAGACAGGTAGCCTATAATTACTTTAGCTTTGAGTATCTGCTTTTTCAGAATATCTTACATGATTTACCAAGCTAGAGGTTTCCTAACAGTGGACTCACAGCAGTAGGTTGCAGGAGCTGACTCTGTGTCTATAATGAGACACAGAACACGGAGAGAAGAGAGGTTGTGCATGACTTCTGCAAAGACACTGATGCCAAACTTGCTGGTTTACTTCCGAGTAATTTCAGAGCTCACATTGTTTGCAAAAGTGACTTCAAAGCTTTCAGATATTTTCAGGTAATATTTATTGACACCAGGCTTATGAAAAATCTTCATATCTTTATTATACCAGTTTTCATACTATGCGTAACTCGTAAATCTGAAAATAAAGCCCCATTGTTGCCATTTCCAAAATCATCGGTGCCATAGAGTTACATATTAATGTATGGTGGATTATCCATTCTCCAAAGGCAGTGAACCAGAAATGCAGTCGTTCGTACTCAACATTCTTTCCATCTTCTCTCAACTTTTTCAGTAATTGTGCCTTTCTTCAGAGGGTAATTGGAGAAATGAAATCTGCACTCTCGGCAGGGAAATAATCCCCACCATGGAACGTGATGTGTGATACTAATGAACGAGAGAGCTAGAGTGAGCCAAGAGGAGGCAATACTCACCGACTAACTACTGGGCAAGGTCCCTAAGGAAGAGTTGAAGGAAGTATCACCTGATCACAAGTAACATCTCCAGGTAAGCACAACCTATTTAAACACCACAATAAATGAGTTTTTATTTACTAATTGTTCAGATACTTAGTCTTATAAAAAAATGAAAGGTACAGTTTGCTAATGTAAAAACAAAAAGCTATAATGGCATGTTTTATTCTTCTTTCTTCACATGAATCTCCCTTTTATGAAGGAGGATGGACTACCAGAGAACAGTTACACTTTTCTGTTTTGTGTCAAGCAGACTGAAGAAGTAGCTTAGGCCTAAGTGTGCAATTGCTGGCTCAGATCTAAGGGAAAATTAAAACAATGGCCAATTCTACAAAGATGTCACTGATTAACCTTGAGTTCTGGAATTAGACTTTTTTTAATGACGAGTTAAGGATAGAGATAAGCAATATGTTGTAAGCGGACTGTGAAAAAGGGAAAAGCCTCCATTTATATCTTTTAGTCTCTGAAGTTGAATGCATCCTGAGCACCATATTCCCACCGGTACGGCTCAAATTTACTTCACTGTTTTGCAGAGATTTTTTCAGTGTGCAGATAGCATTTTGTGAAACCAAATGCAATTCTGTGTATTCAAGGACAACTGCAGATGCGGGAAAAGCATTGGTCTGATAAACAAATCAATAATTGAATGTGGAAAACCACTTCTGAGTTACTCGTGGTACTTTGCTATCCAACTAATAGAAGGCAAATGCCAGGGGAGGAGCAGGCACAACTTTTTCTTTGGACAAAAGGAAGGCAGAGTAAATGGTGCACTGTGGAACACTTTTGGTTAATGTTTATTGCTTTAGCAACAAAATCAAGGGTAAGGATGTTTATCACATCTCTTCCATGTTGACTAAATGCACAGACCTCTCACCCCTGCTTGCTAGCGACTACCCTGGTCTTTGAGTAGCTGTGTGTGGTGTTTATTTCCTGGATTCTGAGGCTAAACCAGGAACAGAAGATGACGTCCATAGTGCAACCACATCTGCATTTGCTATTAGTAGCCTTGTAGGGCTGAATGAGCCTACTGTGGTGCTAAAGACGTGGAAATAGTGGGTAGAAGTCCAGACATTCTTCTGTTTTTGTTTTTAAACACCCAACTGTTCACAATTTCAAACCTCTACTTTCCTTGGACAGAATAGGAATTGTCAGCTCCGAGGGGAATTCTCTGAGAAACCTGTGGGCAGATGAAAAAACAGAAGACTTAAGAGTGTTACCAGAGCTCTGGCTTACCCATAAGGTGAGGTGAAATAAAACATCCTAAAGAGATGGATTTGCTGCTCCGTATACATCTGTTTCATCTGGAGCCAACACCTCATCTGGGAATGTGACATCGTAATATTATTACTGATTTTTCTGTCTCTTGTAGGAGAGAAATAATCATTAAAAAAATAGTTTTGGTGATTATTGTCTCCAAAAGTCCCCATATATCGGCTTTTGTGCCATGAAGATTTTACTTGAATTTCAAGTGTTGCGGTTCCCATGGAGCATCCAGACACTTCGCAGATTATTTCACCAGTACCGCACGACTTTTGCACCTTTGAATTTCTCAGATTATGAAGCTATCGGTCGTTGTGAACAGGAAGTACCCGAGTACTTTAACTTTGCAAGTGACGTGCTGGATAAGTGGTCTCAAATAGAAAAGGTAGCATTTCTGACCCTTGTAGATTCAGTATTTTTAAAGAAACCATGCCTCTGTCCCCCAATCAAGTTTAAAACCATCACTGGCTTCAGAGGGACTGGAATTTCCTCCCTTATTTCTATTTTAACATACTCCTCCATTGCAGAGAAAGGAAAGACAATTTCCTTTAGCATCAGCGGGAACGTGGTGCTTGGTCTCCATGACTGATTCAGCAGTGTGTGCAGTGCTGTGTTCATAAAAGCCTCTAAGTAATTTATGAGCATTGCAAATCAGGTAAATATACACACCAACTTATACATGCCTTGGAAAAGGGCTCTTTTAAACCAAACATACTTAATATCCCTACCCAGGGATTATGCAGATTCCACTGCCTGGAGCATCCCAAAAACTCTGCAAGGAACTACAGGAGTCCGAAAAGTAACTGGTGTGCTATTTTACCTTTGCGTTGTTTATAGGAACGAAAGGGACCATCAAATCCAGCTCTGTGGTGGATAAATGGAAAAGGAGAAGAAATTAAATGGAGCTTTGAAGAGCTGGGTTCCCTATCCCAAAAAGTGGCCAACATGCTCTCTGGGCCATGCAGTCTGCAAAGAGGAGACCGAGTGTTAGTGATTCTACCCCGAATCCCAGAGTGGTGGCTGCTGAATGTGTCTTGTATGCGAACAGGTGAATTATCTGAATCATTCCTAATGGTCTGTAGAATGTTTGTTACCTTCTATGCCAAAAGTTGGTTAACAATTCATTTAACAACTGCATTTCTTATTTGACTTCATAGCTTGAACATTTGAAAATCAAAGGGGCTGACAGGAGTAGTCTCTTGTGATGGGTGAAATTACCTTCTATTTTCTTTCACTTTCTGTGGCTTCTGTTGATTGTGTTAAATAAATTTGATTTAACTTTAACAGACTTAATCTGAAGCTGCTAGTATTTTCTGCCCCAAAGTTACACTTTGTACTTAACATTGTGCCAGGACCAATGGATCTCATTAGAAACAGAAGCTATTTTGTAATTCACATCTGCGTTCAAGTTCAGGTCTTCTCATTTCTGGATTGAATGGTGCTGGCATTCAACAAATTAAGAGAAGCTATGAAGTGATCAGGACTGAAGGTGAAAAACACATAATAGATTTCCAATTTTATTGTACTTTCAGGTGTTATCATCATCCCAGGCACAACACAACTGACAGCAGAAGACATTCGCTATAGATTGTTGGCTTCCAAGGCTAAGTGCATCATTACAACTGATCTGCTTGCTCCTGCGGTAGACTCAGTTGTATCCAAGTGCCAGTTTCTGAAAACGAAGCTAATTGTATCTGAAAGCAGGAGGGCTGGGTGGCTGAACTTCAGTGATTTGCTCAAGTAAGTGCCTTCTACCTTAACTCCATCATAGTAATCTCTAGTAGAAAATTTCTCACGTTGTTTAAACACACTTGTACATCTGTGTCTCATTAATGAGTTAGATACCTTCGAGGGGGTGCTCCTTCGTACAATTGCCCACTTGGGCATCACTAAACTGGAAGACAAAGAAAGCAGTAACGCTGCATTCTCAAACCTCCTAGAGCTACTAAAACATTGTCAAGTCGATTTGATGAATCCTCTTTCATGCTGGGCTAATATTCCTTGGCTCACTTCCATTGCAGCAGGTAAAACAGATTTGATAAAACCTAAATATTGTCTGGAACTGTGTCAGCCCTGCAGAGGCTGTCACTGGCGGTCAGGCAGGTAGGCTGCCTAGGTTCTGGCTATCTGGCTCCAGAGTTTCTCAGCTGGCTGCTGTCCTGGCTGGCTTGCTGTCTCGCCAGATCACTGGCAGCCTTCCTAACCTCATGGACTAGTCGCCCGGACTTGCCAGCTGCCTGTGCCCTCGGCTGCCTGCACTGACTGCTGAGCTGGCCGGGAGGGAGCTGGCCGGGAGGCTGTGGGGCTCCGACGCCAGGGCTCCCAGGCAGCCTGACTGCCTGCCTGCCAGCCAGCACAGCCAGACCGCTGGCCCGGGGGGTCAAACTTCTCATGGCAAATGTCTGCATGACAAGCAAAACCTTTTTTGGACATCAGTCCTGGCAGAGGAAAAGAAACGGTTTTGCTTTCTTATCCTAGTAAGAGATTGGAGATATTTCCTTGTCATGTGCCAGATGAGCAAGAGTTTGAGCCTTGCCGTACTTCCCAAAGGTGACAAGGGTGATTAACTAGTGGGATCACCTACCAACAGAAATGATGGGTCCTCCCTTAGCTAATCACATTAAGGCTGGAAGATGTGCTTTCTGGAGGGCACTTCAGTCAAAAACAAGATGCTGGGCCTTTTGGTGGTTGTTAAGGGAGGCAAATAGAAGAGATTCAGTTGGTGTTTGTACTCTGGAGAAGATGGACACAGAGAGTAGTTAAAGAGTAGGATCAGCGACACTTTAATACAGAACTAGCAGTGCAAGAGTGAGAGGATCTCAGCAGTTTCTTATCCCTCACATCTCACTCTAAAAACAATCCTGCATATACTGGGCACAAAGGATAAAAACTAAGTGTGCTGAGTAAAACGTGTATGAAATGTAATCTTTCTTCTTTTTTTTTTAAGGGCTGCCCCTGCTGTCCATAACTGCGTGAAGACAAAAAGCCAGGATCCAGTGGCAATCTATTTTACCAGTGGTGCCACAGGTTCTCCCAAAATGGTTGAACATTCTCATGGAAGCTTTGGTCTGGGTTTTTTTCTCTGTGGAAGGTAAAGCATTCAGCTAATTGTGCCTTTACAACTCTGCAATGTGAAACAAACAGAGGTATATGATAAAATTATGATGGATCATGAGGCTCCTACAATACTGTACATGTCATTGCTTTTGGGTTTCTCAGCTGAATTGCACCCAGGAAGCAAGGATCTTGTTCGATATGGTATATGGCTCCATGTTAGAAACTACTTGCCTGTTAATCAAAGCAAAACAATGAGTTAGGATGCAATTTGATTTTCTTCATCTTCGCCATCAGTATAAAGGCTAAGCAAAAGGTATTTATCTGAGCTCTTGATTTTTCGGATCAAATTTGCCATATCTTTCGAAGCAAAAGAAGGAAACCAACCAACCAACCAAAAAAACGCTCACATTCTTAATTTTCACTTGCAGCCTCACTGATATTGGCCACCTTTGTCTTCAACAGATACTGGATGAATTTGACTGCGTCAGATATCATGTGGAACGTGTCAGACACTGCGTGGGTAAAGGCACCTGTTGGGAGCATTTTTGGTCCATGGTTCCATGGCACCTGTGTTTTTGTACATGCTATGCCACAGTTTGATCCAGGAGCAATCTTAAATGTAAGAACACCATGCTCACAGTGAACAGTTACTCATATTTCATGTTGTTTTCCAGGCAGGCCACAAGACTAAGCCCCTTAGGTTTATGAGATTAGCTGTTTTAAGATGGCATAACCACAAGGTGATTGTTCTTTGAATGGGAATATAATACAGGAAGGATTTTGCAGCACGACTCTTTTGCGCACAGGATATTACCAGCTGCTTCCGATCAGTAGGAGTTACTGGTATTACTTACCAGTATTACTCCTCTACTGCATTTCACTATTGAAATGAAAAATGAGCTGAATTACATGTAAAATAATATTTTAATTACACTGCTGTGACCCTTAAGAAAGGCAAGTCAGTACTGGAAAACACTGAAACTGTGAGATTGGCTTGTTTTTAAAAGAAATTATTTTCAAGCCTCTCAAGCTAGTCTTGAGTTCTAATCTAATACAAAGGGAAGAGCGTTGTTCCCAAATGGCTCAAAACACCTACCTGGAAAAGTGTATGTTCCTAAGACAGACACAAGCAAAATGTTAAAAAGAAACCTGTAATTTTAGGTGCTTCCATTTTGAGGTGCCTGACTTTTGTCATAGGGTGGGCTTTACTGACGTCCTCCAGGGCCAGGAGGATGGTCCTTGTGCTTCAAGTGAGCATCAGGACAAATCAGGCACACCAGTGACTTACCGCAGTCAGTGTATCACCTCTTCAGATGATGTCTGGGGCACTGTAACAACCTTTCAGAACACTGACAGTGTCAGCAATTATTTTGCTTTCCATGTAAGTGAGCTTACAATCAGGTCTTGTAATTTGTGCCCTAGTATAGAATAGAAAGGAATAGTTAGCAGCATTTTTTTTTTCCAAAACCAATATTGTTTAAACCACTTCTTTTTTTCCCTTTTTTTTTTCCAATTCATCAGACCTTGTGCAGATATCCAGTGACCACTCTGTGCAGCGCCCCAACTGCCTACCGCATGCTGGTCCAGCACGACCTCACCAGGTACGGCGCGTCTGTTAGCAAGTGACCGCGCAGTGTCTGTTCCAGCTATTGCCTGGCTCTTCAGCAGGGATTTCTCTGAGCCCTCAGACCCACTTTAACTCTGAGTGTGGTGGAAATTCTGTGTTGGAGGCAGAGGCTGTGAAAGGGCAAAGCCTTTGCCTTAGCAGAGGAGGGTGACAAAACCCACCCTTCAGACACCACCAGCCCAAAGCGCTTTTTGCCCTGAGGCATTACAGGCAGTGAACGCAGAGGCCAGTATTCAGCCTCGAAGGCCCACGTGTGGCTGCGCTGCCCTTGTCCTGCGCACCTTGGCTTTGGCAGCCCCTTTCCAGCCCCACTCCAGCTGGAGCTGGAGGCTCTCAACCCTAACTCTTAAGAGTCCGCTGTGTCCTGAGGTCCTGGGGTTGGACATACAGATGTCAGGGAGAGCAGGATTTGTCCCTTTCTGTCCTCTGATCCTCAGCAATGTCTCCTGTGTGTGAAGGCATGCATTCAAGGCACTGAAGCACTGTTTGACCGGAGGGGAACCACTCAACCCAGAAGTGATGGCACAGTGGAAAAGCCAAACAGGACTGACTATCTACGAAGCCTACGGCCAAACTGAAATTGTACGTTCAGCTTTTTTGTAAAGGGTTACAACTCAACTATCACTTAGGGGATGTCGATGTCTCATTCCTCTTAGTAAATATGGAATTTGGCCGTATATATTTGCCTAAAAAGAAAGATGGCATTAGAATATGTGGCAATTGCCTACAAGAAGGTGTATTATTTTGCATAGAATTACAGCTTGGTTATGTCACTGCTTCCAAGACTACTTAGGCTGTAAAATATGTTGAACTTTTTTGTCCAAGACTCTCAGTGAAGTTCACAAATATTTTGGCTAACACAGATCGAAGATTTAGATCTTCTGCTAGCTCAACAGTGGGCATAGTACAAGAACAGGAACATCTTCAGGAATGACAGCGTATATTACCTGGGCTGGTTGTTTGTCTTTTCCAACAGGGAATGATCTGTGCCAATATGAAAGGAATGAAAATTAAGCCAGGTTCCTTGGGAAAGGCAGCTCCGCCCTATGATGTTCAGGTATGGTGGTAACCTTTCCATTTGCTGTTGATTTCATAAAAAGCGAAACACGAGAGTACAACATACTGCACGAGTCTCGGTACCATACAGTGGTATTCAGGGCAGACTTTTTTGGTTGAGCTGTTGGCTGCTGCTTAGGTTTAGAACATGGCTCTCTTAAAATGGAAAGTTACAATCACCCATTTGCCTTTCCTATTGCAGATTATAGATGAAAATGGCAGTGTGCTGCCTCCTGGGAAGGAAGGAGACATTGCTATCAAAACAGATGCCAAGCGGCCGTTTACATTTTTCACTCGATACGTGGTAAGTCAAAAACAAATTTCCAGAGAGCCAGTTCAGGCCTGCAGCATGGTGTGTATTTATACCAACAGGAGCAGGTGCAACACCAAAGAGCTGTGGCTCTTCTTGACCTGACAATGTTTTGACTTAGGAAACTTCCATTCTCTCTCCCATTCTTCTGCAAACCTATTGTGACCTTGTGATAAGTTTTCCCCTGTGGAACAAGCAATCACAAGCTCTTGCATTCCTGAGACAGAAAATGAGCAGAGAAAGATACTACGGGTAGAGTGCAAGAGGCAAAACGCATCTGTAAGCTTAAGGTTTCTCAATATTTAGAATATGTGTTGCTTGTTCAACAGGACGATCCAGTGAAAACTGCTTCTACAATCCGTGGAAACTTCTATGTCACTGGAGACAGAGGGAGCATGGATGAGGATGGCTATATATGGTTTATGGGGCGATCTGATGATGTCATCATCTCCTCTGGGTTTGTAGATTTCAGTTAAAATGCCAAGAAATGTCTAACAAATGCCCATACACCTTTCACCTACTAAGCATTTAATTTCTCTCTCCTAGGTATCGGATTGGACCTTTTGAAGTAGAGAGTGCCCTGATAGAGCACCCAGCTGTCGTGGAGGCAGCTGCTGTCAGCAGCCCAGACCCTGTCAGAGGGGAGGTAATTCGGGATCGCTCTTCTATTCATAACGTGCCTCGTGTGACAAAGCGTACACTCGACTTGCACTGAATTCATAAGACTTTTAGTATAGCTATACAAACTTTACCATCACTTCACCCAAAATGAGGGGAGCAGTAGTTTGCATATCCCATATTCCTTTTGGTTCTTTTTTTACATGAAAACATAATCTTTAGTTTCCTAAAGAACATGATGCTGAATATAAAGGTGACTCTGGTAAGAACTGAAGTACACTTGGACCCACTGCCTGGAGAATTGTATTCTTTAACATCTGTTTACTAAAAAGGCCCTAGCACCTAAGAACTTTAAAACAGTCCTTTACAGAACTCTTACAAAATTTGGAAGCGAGAGTTTGAAACTTTTATCGTGTATTACTTAGGACCTTTACTAATGTAAGGTAGAAAGTCTTTCATCCTAATTTTAGATTTGCTTACACAAAAGCCAAGTTTTGCTCTGCTGCACAGGTGTGATACAGGAAGCCTGTACTGCAGGCAACACTCACTTATGCTCAATTAATTGCCTCATTTGTTAGGTTGCTCTAGTTGAATTAATGCTGCTGGGTTTTTATTTATTTTCCTTTTGCAGGTGGTAAAAGCTTTTGTGGTCTTGTCTCCTCCTTTTAAGTCACAAGATCCAAAGGAACTGGCCTGTGAATTGCAAAATCATGTCAAGAAAGTCACTGCTCCATACAAGTACCCCAGAAAGGCAAGTAGAATCATAGGATGATAGACAAATGTATTTAAAAAAAAACCATAAAAATCTCAAACACCGATTTTAACCACAGGCAGGCTAGAAACAGGAAGATTAGACTCGGTTCAAATGCTGTTACAAACACAAAAAGCCCAAATATGTGCTGTGCAAGAAAAATTACATCTATTACCTGAAAGATGACTTTGGAAAATAATAGATGCAACACAATCTAAAACCAAATTATTTAGTTATTTCCCCAGTCACTAAATTCTTACCTAAATTATGTAGAAGGGCGTCCTATGCTGTTCTGAGAAAAAAAAAATAAATGAAATTCGCTCATTCACTTTTTTCCTCTTTTGAATCAGATTGAATTTGTCCAGCAGCTGCCAAAGACAATCACTGGGAAAATCAGACGGAACAAACTGAGGAGCAAGGAATGGGGACAGATTTAGTCCCAATAAGCAATCCACAAAAGCCTATCCCTATCGATTTGTCATAATGGACCTCTTCTATTACAACTGTAAGCACCAACATAGGATTATATTTCACCTGTTAAGCAATGATTGTCTAATAATGCATAAGGCTTAAAAACTCCAACTCTGTGGTTTTTAGATGCTTCTGCTCTTGCTTTACAAAAACGAAGCCTATGCATATGCAAACATATCTTCCAGCCACCTAATGCTTTTCAGAATTACAGTACAAGCACTGATTACAGTACAAGTAGTGAGTGATTTCCAGGTGAAGGAGCAATGTGTTCATTCTCTGAGACCAGATATTTTAACTCACAAGAGGCTTATTAATGAGGAAATCGTGATACTATGTAATGAAGTTCCCAGAAAGGGCCATACATCTTGCATGCATCCACATTAAGCACGCTGCTTGAATGAATCTTGAAAGCCTCATGATTTAGGAATTAATGTTTTGGCAATCAATGCTCAGTATGTGCAATCGTGAAAAATCAGAATCAAAGGATGCAGATGTCTTTATGACTGCAGCACCTAAATGTCAGACGTAGGCTTGACAAACGGATGGTGGCTATTCAGCAGTTTCTTCTGAAGAATTGTAGGTCCTGTCAGCACAGAGATGAGTGAAACAGAAGGGAAAAAAGCAAAACAAAACTCCACAAACAATCCATGAGTCTATTTTTGTCCTTAGTAAGGTAAATTACTGATGTCAGCCACCAATAAACACTCGCAGCTGGTCTTCCTGTCTGGTCTCAAATGGTTCTTTCCTACGTGTGAACTAGACATTGCTGGTTTAAATACACACACACAAAAAAAAAATTAAAATATAAAGAAAACACCAATGGAGGTTAAGAAAGAGTTTTAATAAATGGGTAGTAGGGGAGACGCAACTAGGAAAAAAAAAGTTGTCTTAATTTTCCAACTTCCAAAACAATTTTGAGAGAAGAAGAAAATATAAATTAAACACTGTTGAGAGACTAAACACAACCTTTTCATTAAACCAAGACAAGTAACCAACCATTTTCTTCAAGATGAGTCTCTTCCTGTTAGGAACCCACAGGCTTTTATTAGAGAAATGAAATCCTAAAGCTAGACAGTTGTACAGGAAGCATACTCAAAACTGTATTGGAAGAAGGTTTTAGCTGCACTGGATTTTGAAAATAAGATTTCAAAACAAAACTCACTCTCCTCTTTAAAACGCCCTTTCAGAACTCTAGAGCAGCTTTTTTTAATATGTTTCTATTGTGTTTACTTTTCCCTTCTACCACATTTTTTACACCGTCAGCACATCATTCCCCTTGGGCTCAGCTTCTGATTCACCTTGATCCTTGTTCTCTTGTTTTACTTCTTTTGAGTTCTCCTCCTCGGTTTCTGGTTTTACTACCCTCGAGTTTTGTTCTTCTGCCTGACATGATGGGTTTTGTTGTGTGTTGTCTTTGTTGCTCTTCACCACCTCCTGTAGATTATATTTTCTGAATAGAACATAGTCTCTCACCACACTCAAGCCACAGACATTTTTTATTATTTCCACCACAATTGTATATTGTGGGTTATTAAGATCTACTTTGTTCTCTGGATTGAGGCTGCTCACGATTCCTGTAAAACAAGATGTAGTTTAAAAGATGCTGGAAAAAAACATTTCAAAGCATAAGCATGCCCTACTGAAAGGATAAAGGTTAAGAGAGAGAAGGCAACATTGCCCTTAGTTGTAACCCATTACTCATTTTTCTAATTGCTTAAAACAGCAGAAAAGAGCAGAACTCTTAGAATATACCACCAGTGGGGCTGAAGTGAAAAACTATCCCACTGCAATTACCAAGAAACACAATACTCACGTAAGGTGGAGTATATGTTCAAAAGAAATAGTAACACATTATTTCAATACAGCATTCAGAGAGAAAGCCTTTGAGCGGTCATTTCAAAGCACACATAACTGACACCCCCACATTATATTCAAACTTCCTTCTGCTTGTTGTCTCTTAAAACATCTAAACCAACAAGGAATACTGATGTTGAGCTTTTTTAAGTCTTAGCTTAGCTTTTGTAATTCAACATGCAGATTTTAAGTCTATATATACATATATACAAGTATATATGGCCATTAAGGCCACTTTTAACAATGTGACCTATGGTATGCACGCCACTGTGAGCTGCTTATACTTGTTTTATAGTTTTGTATGAAATCGGTACATACCTGCCAATTCCTTGATTACTTCTTCCCTGCTCGCATGACTGTTATTACGAGCTTTGTAAACAATCTGAAAAGTACCCTTATTAGGGGCTTTAAACCAAGGCTCAAAAAACGTTTCTGTGTATTTTTTCATATCCTCCAGAAAAGCTTTGCAAGTTCCAGAAATGGGTAGCATGCGCCGAATGACTCTTGTTTTCAGCTTTTTGGTGGTATGCATATCCTTTAATATATGGTGCACCAGGTTCTCGGGTTCTACAAGAAAAACAGCTACGTTTGAGAAGCAAATTGCAGGCATTTTCTCCCTTCTTCCCCCCTCTAAATAATAAGCTGGTTAAACGCACACTTGGCTGCACTGCTTTGAGCTTCAAAGCCTTTTCTCTAAAGAGTTGATTTACTGTCCCAAAACTAGATAATCCAAGATTATTTCGTCAAAGCGGATTCCTCTACCTTTAGCGTTTTTGCTAATAATGACACTCAGTGGTAATGCCAAAGGGAAGGGGAAACCCTGTATTTGTTTGATATACACGACCTTCTTGGACATCACGTTCTGAGACCTGTTACTAACACTGCTCAGGGCAGTTCACCCACAGTATTATGCAGCATCAGCTGATGTCCCACCTATGCCCAGGGTTCTGATGAAGATCACGTTGTTGGCACCGCTCTCCACCGACTGGAAGCGCCGCAGCTTCTGCTCTGTTGAGGCACGGATCTGGCCGACCTCCTTCTTCAGGGCGGCCTCAATGTCATCCTCGTCCTCCTCCCTCTTGCTTCCAGACAGCCGCTCCTGCTCCTCGTGATCTGAAAACTTCACACAAGGCACGCCTTTAGTGCGGTGAGTGCCGGGCGACAGCGCCCACGACCCAAAAACTGCCAGGACGGCACCTCCACGCTGCAGGGCCTGGAGCTGACGGGCAAGGGCCTTTTCTCCGGCCAACCTGAGAGGCTGCCCTGGCTTTGCTCACAGAAACCAGCGCTGTCGTGTCCGTGGGGAACACGGGCAGGTGTGTTTCACAGAGAGCAAGGGAGAGGCAGCCTCGGGCGCTGCTCTCCCCGGCCCGCGCACAGCGGCCGGCGCAGCACCTGAGCCGGGGCGGCCGATACCGCGCAGGGCCTGGCGCCCCCGGCCTCAGCGCCGCCTCTCGCCCAGCCCCGAGCCGCCCGGGCCCGCCCGCACGCACCTGCTCGGGCCCGTACAGCAGGTCCCCGTACTCGCCGAGGAGGCTGTAGGCCTCCCCCACGCACTTGCGCTCGTTCATGTTGCAGGTGATGAGGATCCCGCGCATGCCGGCCTCCAGCTGCCGCCCGCCGCCGCCGCCGCCGCCGCGGGGCCGCTTGGCCCGTCCCGCCTCCTCCGCGAACTGGCCCTTGGGCCGCCGCTTCCGCGGCTCCGCCGCCGCCATCGTCGCCTCCTGCCGCCGCGCGCCGCGATGGCGTCAGCGGCCGCGCCGCCCCGCGCGCCCGGCTAGAGCGGCCGCCGGCCCCGGAACAGCGCCGCCCCGCGGCCGGAGCGCCCCGAACCGCCTCGGCGGGACAGCCCGTGGAGGTTAGAAAACGTGAGCTCCCCCAAAACATCCAGCCGTGGAAGTCAGAGTTCGCCTCAGGCTTTACACGCGCCGGCGGGAGGTCGAGCGTTTCCTCGGGCACAGCACTCTGGACCCAGCCCGCTCAGCTGTGGCCGAGCTCAGTCACTCGTAGCCCTCCAGGGCTTCTTTCCCCCTCCCCGCCCCCCGAGCAGCAGTTCCAGGATTAGAGTCTAGGTTTGTGTTAATGTGTTAATGGTTCCAGAACTGCGAGGGACGGAGGGACAGGGCGAGGAGAGGCCAGGCGCTCGCTGAGGTCAGGGCAGCAGCCAGGCCTCAGTCCTGCCCGGCCCTGGGCACCCGGCGTGGGGAGAGCCGGGCCTGAGCCGGGCCTCGGCCGCTCCCCTGCGCCCCCCTGGCTCCTGAGGGGGTCGTGGTGCAGAGGGATCCCATGAAACAGAAACTCTTTATGCAGGTAAATTTGGACCTGAGATACTCGAGAACATGTGTTGACAGAAAAAAAAAACCCGTGACCCATAGCATAGTTTCTAAAAGAAGAAGCTTCTGTGAAATTTCTGTCTGTAAGAGGCACTTCTCCCTGCAGTAACTCTTGAGCTTCTTGGACAATTAAGGCAAAAAAATATAGTTCCTGCATATTTTGTGAAGAAAACAGGAAGAGGAGATAGCTAAGGAGGCCTCAGTAGGGGCAGGACCATCATATTATTTACAGTTAGAGAATCCAGTCTGGCTAAAATAGGAAAAAGGGAAACTTCACGAACTGATGGAAGCATTTATCAGCTACAACCAGAGCCGGAGGTGGTCGTTACATCTCATCTAAAGCTTTGTTTCTGCAAAATCTTTGAGGCTTACATGATAAAAAGGACATGGAATTGTTGGAGCAAGTCCAGAGGAGTAGCAGGAAGATGATCGGGGGCTGGAACACCTCCTCCGTGAAGACAGGCTGAGAGGGTTGGAGCTGTGCAGCCTGGAGAAGGTCATAGGATATGGGGTGATGGTTTCAAACTGAAATACGGTAGATTTAGAGAATTTTTTCTTTCTGTGATGGTGGTGACGCACTGGAACAGGTTGTGCAGGGAAGAAGCTGTGGAAGCCGCCTCCCTGTAAGTGTTGAAGGCCAGGTGGGACAGGGCTTTGAACAACCTGGTCTGTGGAAGGTGTCCCTGCCTGTGGCAGATGGGTTGGAACTAGATGATATTTAAGGTCCTTTCCAGCCCTAACCATTCTATGATTCTACACTAATTGTTAGACATTAGTGGGATTATTGACCACACCTAAGTTAAAAGTCACTAAATCTTTGCAGGGATTGTGACCAAGACTGAAAGTTCTGGGGAGTGATAGTCTCTGGAGTTGGGCTTGTCAGGACATGTTTAAAGCACAAGGAAGAATTTTTACAGGCAGCTGAGGGGAGCAGAGGAAATGCATTTAACCACTCAGAAAGTAAGTAGGATAATTCTGGGGTGAAAAGTGCTGGGAGACTTGGAAATACAATTGGTGCTCTGAAAATTAGTTATATGCCCTACCAAAAGAATAGGTTACAGGTTAAGTCACTGTGGAAGTTACGGTTTTCATCGTAAACCTTCTTGCCTGCATATTCTTGGCACATATCCTGACTTCTGTCACAAAACATTGCTGTCATTTCGTCTTCATTTTCATGTCTCCTCCGGGGTGATATCATGTTCTGGGTAGGGAATCCCTTTCAGGCTGTTCCTCTGCTTTTCCTCTGGGAGGATTTTGTCGCATGCATTTCAGAGAGCTGTTTAAAATGTCCCTACTGCAGACTGGCTGTAGGTCTCCCTTTACTGCTAGGCAGAGAGCACCTTTCTTCTTTGGAGGAATCTATTCTGAATCAGTTTCATTCTGCTGCAGTGAACATTTCAGGGAGCTGATTAATATCTTCTTTGAATGTGCTGTTTACAAACAGGTGTGGGTGGAAGCCTAGAGGGAGTTTTGGCAAAAGGACAGGACCTGCATGCCAGGAAAGACCACAGCGTCGCCCTCACTGGTCGTCAGCACCCAGAGGACTGTTCTTCTCCAAAGTCATAGATGCTGACGTTAGCCACAATTTGAGGATAGAGATACAACAGGAGCTATTTAGGGCTCTTACAAAGCTCTTACAAATCTTGGTGCCCCAGTTTAAGCTACAGCTGCCACTTGCTCCCCAGTGAGTGACATCCTTGCAGGAGGGGCTGAAGGTAGAGGCACGCACCACAGCGTGCACATGGTGATGCAGGGCTGTGGCCTGGATGGCAGAGAGGAGGATGGCATATGATCCTTCCTGCCTTTCCTGTCGGAGTGGAGCAGAGGAGGCAGCAATGCTGGAGGACCATGTAGCTGCTCACTGAACATGAGGTAGAGCCCTTACAAAACCTCACAGGTCACCAGGTATTAATGAAGCTGGTTCAGGCACCAGTTCCAGCATCCCAGGGACTGATGCTCACTGTCATCATGGCTGAACTGCTGTGATTACCTGAGGAGCCCCAAGCTAGCTGCTGAGCAGTGTAGTCACAACACTAATCGCAAGACTGTTGCTCCTGTGCTGCCCCAGCCAGAGTGTAACGCAGTGTGGCTGTAGCAGGGTTACGTGACTGTGTTCCAACATGGGCTGGTGGGTAGGAAGACGGGAAGAAAAAGAAACAGGAAAGATTTGGGTCTCACACTTTCTGCCTTCATCTCTGAGCTCTGCAGAAAGCTGTCAGCTCTTCTCACTGCGCTGGACTTGGCTGCCCCTTGCAAGAGTCCAAAGTACACGTAGGGAACACAGGAGTCGGTCACCGGACACAGGAGCAGTGTGAGAGTGGGCACGCAGCCGGGAGCCTGAGGTCTGTGTAAGGAGTCAAAGCTGTGACATGTCCCAGCGCTGACAAGGGCTCGGCTTCAGTGCGAGGCAGAGGGGCAGTAAGTTGGGACTGACAGCCTTTTGACAAGGTAACTGATCCTCCACCCACCCCTTCAAGCTGCTGGCCAGGATATTTTCTGGCGTGCTGATTTGCCTCTCGTCTGCCCACATGTCCTCTTCTCCCTGTCCCTCTTTATTTTTATTTGGCTGGGTTTCTCTCCTGTGTTTGTCATATGCAACTGAACGTTACAGATTGAAAGAGTGTCCCTGTGCTTCACTGAATCACTAGAATCACATGATTTTGCAGCCGGATAATTATTAATTCCATAAGGAACTAGCAGGGTTTATATTATTTTGTAAATAAAAGACAGTTGACAATGTGTGAAAATAATGACTTCAGGGTTTTCAGGCCTCCTGCTAAGTTGACTCTTTTGGAGAAGTAAGGCTTTGCATTTTGGGTCCTTTTTCAGGAAGTCTTTTCAAGTTTCCCTGTCCCATAAAGTGACACTTTTTGATGACCACATATCAAAATAATGTTTAAAACTTCAATACTTAGAATCTTTTCAGGACTTTGCTACATTCATTTCATTCCTGGCAACCGATATATCCCCAATGCTGATAAACTAGAAAAACTGTACATACATAGTGACACTGTGGTCAGCCAGTAATTAATGCACAATTGCTGGATTATCTGTGCAACATCTTGGTCAACACTGTTTCTTCTGTGTCATCAGTCAGTAGCAGACATTTCATTTGCAGAAGTCAGAGTTGAAATGCTTGGGTAGTGTTCAGTGCCTCTCTGCTGTATAAGGCAACTGAAATGTGATCTGTAAGATCAGCAGGGCTTGTAGGGAGGAAAGGAGCGTGAGTTGTAGGAAGGCTGCTGCAGTGGCAAAGCTGAGTGCTACTGGTTGAATGCAGGGTGAGGATCTCAGCTGCCTGATGGTCTCTGGAGAGTAGGGGCTAGACAATGGCCATGCTGGGGCTGTCCTCAGCAGTGCTCCAATTAACATCTGGGAATGTTGTTCCAATGTATTCCACTGTGTAGTAGTACAGGCTGTTCTGAAACCTCATGGCTGATACCAGGTTTGTATCTGTGTTGCTGTAGCGTTTCTTGGAGAGAGATAATCAGTAAGGAATAACCTCGAGGAGACTATTATGGCTCTTGCTGCTGTGCATTTTTTACTGAAGATCCCAAGTGCTGTGTCCCTGCGGGCTCCCCTGAGAAGATCTCTCCAACTTTGCAGCCGGTGCTACCCCGTTCGTGCCTCTTTGAGTTATGAAGCCATGAAACAACAGTACAGGCTAGAGGTGCCAGAGTACTTCAACTTTGCAAGAGATGTGCTGGACAGATGGACCGAAGTGGAAAAGGTAACAATTACTTGGCTTCTCTGATGCTGAAGTATTTAAATGCTGATCATTGATGCTGAGTATCTGACAAATCCAAAAACCAAGACACTGGGGTTATGTTCTAATTAAAATCTGGTGATCATCTCATACAGTTTGAATTCATCTATCCCAGACATGCACTCTTTTGTGTCAAGGACTTAGAATCTACAAAACTGAACAACTTCAAACCCCAAATCAGACATAAGCTCTATACAAGAAAAGGGAATATACTAAAAAAACAATACATGAAGTATATATAGGTCTGTCACCTTCCTTACAACATAAGTCTGGTTTCTATGGTGGGACAGGTTTTTCAGGCTCGGGCTATACGTGATGAGGAGCTAAACACAGTTAAGTCCAGCCTGGCAGCAAGAGCAGAGCAGAGGTATCCCTGTCTGACATTGTTTCTTTTGCAGGAAGAACAAGTTTTGGCAGGCCATAAACAGAGTAAGGAACAGCCTCTGGAGAAGAGGTTTTGCCCTCTGAAGTGCACAGATAAAATCACCTCCCCTGAAAATGAACCTTGGTGTTATTCTACCTTCAAACAGATAGTAAGGTGTCATGCTCTTGCTGCCCCAGTGAAATTTTTTCTCAGGAGGTGACTTACTACACTGCTACTACTAAATGTATTGGCTCCCTTTAAAGCACAATGTAAGCATACATTTCAAATCGCTTCACACATCAGTTAGGTGAGACATTGATTAAAGGTCACCCTTGTCTGAGCCTATGCTTTTGAAGCTTCGATTGAATTTTCAGAAGTACCGGACAGGCCCAATTCCAGATTAAGTTAAAAATAATCTCTGAGGGCTCAGGAAACTCTGAGTCTTGGCCCAGAGGTACTCAGATTCATCAGCTGCTTTGTTGGCGTAACCTGAACCAAAAAATGCTTATTTCTCTGTGCTGATTACTGTGCAACGTCTTCAGAGCATGAGATGAAGAACTTGGGAAAGGAATACAAATTAAATTTCCTCAGTGACATTTATAGGCTGTTCCTTCTAAGGGAGAGTTCTCTGCCCCATTTGGAATCAGTGGCAAATATCTCTTTCATCCCCAGGTTTCTCCAGTGCTGAATAAATGATCAACGCTTTTCTTCCTCATCTAAAACGAAGCATTTGTACTGTACTCTGTTGTTCTGTAGGAGGGAAAAAAGTCTAAAAACCCTGCATTATGGTGGGTAGATGGTGCTGGAGAAGAAGTGAGGTGGAGCTTTGAGGAGCTGGGGATGTTGTCCAGGAAGGTGGCAAATGTACTCTCCGATGCCTGTGGTCTGCAACAGGGAGACAGAGTTATTCTGATTCTGCCCCGGATCCCAGAGTGGTGGCTGGTGAATGTGGCTTGTATGAGAACAGGTTAGTAAAAGCACAGAAATGGTATAAAGGTACAGACACTGTGACCAGTTGTTGCTGTTTAGTGCACTCAGAACTACAACATGCTGATGAGGATGAACTAGTGTCGTGCTGGTCAAAACCATTCTTCATGCCAAGTTTTTTCTTCATAGTGCTTTTGGGACTTCTGTGCATGCTTTAGCCATTAAGGAAACCCTGTGAGTCTGTGCGCCTCTGTCATTCTTCTCTTTCCAGTGCTTGTGACACCTCAGAAATGTGCTCTTTCACTAACTTGCAGTGAAAATAGCCCACACTTAACAAAGTGTTTTACATTGTTTCCCTGTGGGGTCTGTTTAAATACTCAGCTTCTCGGTATTTACAACCGAGAATGTGTTGGTGCTTCACAATCACTAGCAGTATACCTTGTGACCATGTGGATACGTTTAGCTTGGCTATGTTTACCGTTAAAGAGGTCCAGAGAGATGGCATGTTCCAGGGACAGCGGTTTTAGAACAAGGAAAGTTATTCTATTGATTTCTTTTACTGTACCATGTTCAATAAAGTATTTGCCAGCTTGTGCTAATCCTCACATAGCATATAATCAGTGAAAGAAACCAGTATATTTACTGTAAGGCCAAATGCTGCTTTTAGTACAGTTCTGTCCCACTCAAAAGAACAAAGTAAGCTGAATTCTGCTTGTAGGTGCAGGTGTTATTCTTAAATCTTGAGACCGTTTTTTCATTCCCTTTAGGAACTGTCTTGATTCCTGGCACACAGCAGTTGACAGCGAAGGACATTCTTCATCGACTACAGAAATCCAAGGCAAAGTGTATCATCACTGATGATTCTGTGGCACCAGCTGTAGACTCAGTTGAGGCTGAATGCCACTCTCTGAAATTCAAGTTGCTTGTGTCAGAGGGCCGCAGAGAAGGGTGGCTGAGCTTTAAAGATCTCCTGAAGTGAGTAAACATCGCCATGAAAGCACTGCAGCAATGATGAAAGAAAAGAGCAGTGCTTTGTTTTGAAAAGGAGATGTTAGCACACACCAGTATATTTTCACCCTCTTAGGGCTGCACAGTGGAAAAATATCAGTGTTTATGACACTTTTGATTGCTGCAGTTATTTCGGTTAAATATTTTCATAAATGTATAAGTCACACTTTCAAATCACTCTTATTCACTACTGTGCTTACTTTAAGAAATGCTGCCTCTGATCACCACTGTGTGACCACAAAGTGTCAAGATCCAATGGCCATCTATTTTACCAGTGGAACTACAGGATCTCCAAAAATGACTGAACATTCCCACAGCAGCTATGGTATTGGCCTCACAGTAAGTGGAAGGTACAGATAGCAATTTAAATCAGGCATATTTCTGTAACTGGTCGTGTGGTGGAAGAAAGAGAAACACGGGATTTTTATCAGAAGCTTTTGTTTCAATAGTTCAAAAACTAGCAGTTCTTCTACATCTCAAAAAGTGGGTTTTGTTTTTGTTTGGGATTTTTTTTCCACAAAAAGGCAGTTTGAATCCAGCTGCCTTAGTTTGTAGAGAATGTAGCAGTCATATAGGCCCTAATGTCTTCCTAATATTTTCTTTAATTTTTGGTAAATTCTTCATTCTATATAGTTAATAGATTGTCCATGAGCTTAATAAGTTTATGAAGCCTGTACCATGAAAGGGAAAAAGCATGGGGCTGCTAGGCTTCTGAATTCATGTATGACTGGATTAGACACTGCTCCTGCAGGTACAAAATGCTGGTGGTTCAGAATCTTTAAATTTATAAAGCAGTGTTGTTTATAAAATTGATTAACAGGCAAAGAATACCAAATCAGAACATACCAAACCAGAAGTTAGTAAATAAAAAAAATCCTCCTCACTACAAATGAGTTCAACAAAACCCCAGCAATCTCATACATATTCCTACAACACCACGTCCTGAGGTGGTGTTAGTTTGTCTGTCAGCATCATTTTTCCCTTAGAAAAATGCAACATCTTGATGACATCCCGTCTAAGCTGTGACTTACTTCTGCTCAGAAATTCATCCTTTTCTAATTGCCATTTACCCAAGGCAGCCAGTGATGGATTTGCTTCACTGGCACCTCTCTTGCTGATATTTTAATACTTGCCTTATTCTTGCCAAATAGAGCCTGTGGACCATTTCTTTATGTTACCAGGTACTGGCTGGACTTGACTTCCTCAGATATATTTTGGAATACCTCAGACACGGGCTGGGCAAAATCAGCCTGGAGCAGTGTTTTTTCACCATGGATTCAAGGAGCATGTGTGTTTGTACATAAGATGCCAC
This sequence comes from Trogon surrucura, assembly GCA_020746105.1. Taxonomy (NCBI): domain Eukaryota; kingdom Metazoa; phylum Chordata; class Aves; order Trogoniformes; family Trogonidae; genus Trogon; species Trogon surrucura. The sequence goes on along the minus strand of CM036632.1, from coordinate 8,424,299 downwards.
AGTTCAACCCAAGCATTGTCTTTGAGGTAAGTGAGGAGAGCCCAGCAGCAAACAGCACTGTTCTCTCTGGCCTCCTTTCCTTGGTCTTGCCCAGGTTTTCATTTGCCCTGCACAGAAGCAGCACAGTTGTAATTTCAGCAGGTGGTCATCCCAGTTAGTTAAGTAGTGAGTGCTGCACTTATGTACCCCCAGACAAGAGCATATTTGATATCCAAAAACTTTGATTATGTAGTCTGCTCTGGGTCTGACTGCACAGATGTGCAGATATCCATTATTACTCCTAAAAGTGAAGTACGCAAGAAGTTGTTTGGGGATTTATGGAGCACTTCAGTAGTGTAATTAAAATAAGTGACAATAACAGGTGAATGAGAATTTCAGTTGCCTCCCACAAGGAGTGAAAGAGCGAGGTTGAATTTCTTTATTCTCTGATGTCCTTCACACACAATTTTTCATCATTTGAAAAAGACTGCTATGTTTCATTTTCCGTGGAATGACTTTATTGTCCTATCCATGTTCATTAGAGGGCTGGAAATTGCTAGTTAATATTAGGGTATGTTAAAGAATACTGTCAGTTGTAACACTTGCAGAGCATCTCAAAAAGTAGTCATATGGTTTCACTTGTTTTCTACTTAAACTGCAATTACGAAGAAATTCTGCAAAAGAAACTGGTGTGTTGAACTAACTGTACAATGTTGTACTTCTGTTTTGAAGAGGAAACTAACTGTAACTGCTGAGTGTTGGTGTTAGCAAGTACAGAGCTAACTGCTTTTAGGGCACAATGTTTTGTTCATGTGTTTCATAAGCTGGATGCAGAGATCGTTGTATTATCTCTTATAACAAAGATGAGACCTCACTGGTTTCGGTATATTGGCAGCATTTACTTTTTTTTGCTCCAAATTCTCTAGAGTCTATCAAGATTTCCCATAACCGTCTTCTGTGCTCCTCCGACTGCCTACCGAATGTTTGTGCAACATAAAGTGTCCAGGTAAGCAAAAGCAGAATAGCCCTGTTGGCATGTTTGACCAAAACAGTAGACCATCTCACCTTGATTTTATTTCAGATTTACATTGGCATAACAGTAAACACAGCTCGTGTATTTCTCAACATTTTGAATCTTAAGTGTTAGGAACAAAGCCAGAATAAACATTTAGGGATAGCTTAACCATCTCAGACTTCATAAATTACTGTGAGTTTGCAGAAAACTTTGAAAAGCAGTTTAGCTGAGGGTGTAATAGGATACCCATGATATAATGATTAATGTATCTGCACAGGTTCTTTTATAACCACATACACTTCCAGTTGTTTTCCCATTTGTTCCTCCAATACTACAAGAAGTGTGTGTGTGGGGACAGCCTGGTGAAATGTACGAAAGACCTTGGCCTCATTCAGCTCTTCTGTGAGTTTTTATTGTCATTAAGGTTGAAAATTGTTGTTCTTCAGTCAGACCTCAGTTCAGATCCTAGGGTTAGAAACAGTATATTGACCATTAGATTTTCTAAAATAACACAGAATTAAACCAGCATGTTTTTCTTCATTTGTATTTTTTCCAGATTTGTTTTTGTTTAATGCTACTTAGTTCAAATTGAATGAACAGGACACAGTAAAAATTTTGAGATTATGAAGAAAGGACCCCAGAATACAGGAATATAGTGACACAGCAGATAGATGACTCCCAATTATTTGTTTTCTCTTTTCCCTCTAAGCTATGCATTCAAAAGCCTGCGGCACTGTGTGAGTGCTGGGGAGCCAATCAACCCTGACGTAATGGAAGAATGGAAAGCACAGACTGGGCTGGACATTCACGAAGGCTACGGACAGACAGAAACAGTATGTTCTGCTTTACAAATGTAAAAGTGTGTGTTTTACAGATACAGCAATAAATCCCATTCAGGTTGCCAAGAAAAAGTGATTGAAATGATTATTCACAGTAGCGACTCTTAGGGGAAAAGTCAATTGCAATAAGGAGGACTTGAAAAATGTAGGTTTTGTAAGTCATAAATCATAACAGCTTCACCCAAAATCCAGAGACTGTTTTTCATTCCTGGGGGATTTGGATTGGGAACTAAGGCAAAAGGGTTACGGCACTCCAAATTTTTATTTAGAATCTCTCTTTAGAGCACTTACTAACAATGTTTGGAGCTGTGAGCGTGATTCTGAGGGCATAGTTTATTTCTAAAAGTCTAATCATTGGGTGTATTATTACAATGAAGACAATTAGGATTTCTTACAGAAATACAGAGTATTAGCTGAATATTTTAAACGTAAGCTAAAGACTGTATATACAAACCACCGTTTTACTGAAAATAAAGAAACCACCAACCAGAGAAATCCCCACCAAACTCAACAACGCTCATTACAGGTGCTGATCTGTGGAAATTTTAAGGGAATGAAAATCAAGCCTGGCTCTATGGGAAAGCCATCTCCAGAGTACGACGTCAAGGTACCAGACCTCGGGTGACTCAGTCTCTCTCTCTTGCATGATCACTTCCCATTAGAGGTTTGAAAGCTCCAGCGTGGCGTTGTACCATGTACCATCAGGCAGCAGTGAGTGGAAGAGCGAAGAACTGCATGGTACTGCCCTAAACTGAGCGTGCAAAATAAGCAATAAAACTTCCCTGTTGCATCGTCCTCACCAGCACAGGTGACGACCCACTGCTAAGTGACAGCTGGATATCAAACTTCAAGGCGATGACAGAGATTAAATCGCTGAGTTAAGGAAGAGGGGGAGCCACAGTTACCTGGTGATATCAGAAATGCTGCAGCAGATTCTAGCACCAGATGAATTTGCAACATGGGTTAAGGTTTTTGGTATCTCTCTTTCAGTTCTTAAATTTTCCTACCCCTTTACTTAGTAAGAGCCCAGTGGAGGATCCTAACTTCATGGCCTGTTTGCATAGGACTTGGCATTCCTCAGATACAGTGGATTAGTAATAATCGGTTGTCAGAGCAGGACCCCCCCCCACTCTTGCTCCAAATCATTTCCCAAGCAAAAAAAATACTTTATGTATTTTAAATGCACACCAAGACCCTTTAATTTTAACTTAATGCTTTTTACTTTGGCTCCAACATAATAAAATGGTGGTTTGTTTATTTTTAGATTATAGATGAAAACAGCAATATTCTGCCTCCTGGACAAGAAGGAGATATTGCCATCAGAGTAAAACCCAGAAGATCGCGTTTTCTTTTTACTTGCTATGCTGTAAGAGTACTTGTACAGTTAAAGTAGATATGCTGTTAAGTCCCTGTCACAAGGAATATGATGCCCCATTTCATTTACTTACACTCTGCTTGCTGGTCTGAAAACCTGGGGGGAGGAAAGAGGGGTTTCAGTTTCTTTTCCTGCAGATGCTTGGACTTTCTATACAAGCAGTTATGTGTTGGATGAGATTGTCTTGCCTACAAAGTCAAAACTCACTTTCCTTCTAGTGTTCTTTCCTTAGTAAAAAAGGGAAATGCTTGATGGTCCTCCTAAACCCAAAGTACTCTTTGGCCTAAGGGCTAGAGCCCCTGTCTGAGAAGCAGGATGCTGTTCAAGCCCCCGCTTCCAGATTTGGAGTTTTCATGCATGGCAACAGCTTTCATTTTTTTCCACATTGGTTGGAATATTCAGTGCAACAACCAGTAAAACATGCACAGTGCTTTCAGTTCTGACAGTACTGAGCACGAGGGGAAAGGAACGCCGTGCATAGAAAAATTCTTGCAGAAGTCAGTTGCATTTGCTGTAGGAGTGCTCACTAATTGCGCTGTGCTGAGACAAAACTTTCCTGGGGTGAAAAAAAAAATTAATTAACTTTGTATCTAGTTTTGTAGCTTAGTAATGGTGAATTAATAATTCTCTGTCACGTGAATCTGGTGCACATGACCACAATATCGGCCAGTATGAAAAGCTGTAATTTTTGAATATTTGACTGTACCATAACTTAGTTGCTAAATATGTTAGAAAGAAATTTCATGTATTTTTAAGGTAGTTTTCTTGTAAAATGCAATTTAATATTTCCTAGGATGATCCAGAGAAAACAGCGGCAACAATACGTGGGGATTTTTATGTCACTGGAGACAGGGGGATTATGGATGAGGATGGATACTTCTGGTTTGTTGGAAGAGCTGATGATGTCATTAATTCTGCTGGGTAATTTAAAACTGATTAACACAACTCATTAAACTTGAGTAACACAGATGATTCAGATGTGAAGTTATGTTTATGTGTTATCCAATACAACTAAAAGCCCTTTCCTCCATTTTAAAGATACCGTATTGGACCATTTGAAGTAGAAAGTGCCCTGGTAGAGCATCCTGCAGTGGTGGAATCAGCAGTTGTCAGCAGTCCAGACCCCGTCAGAGGAGAGGTAAACAAGTTAAACAAACTTATAAATCTAAGTAGCTTTTGGCAACTGTCCAAGGGATTTGTCTATCCAGGGGTTATTTTTTTTCTCTTTTAAATTAAACTAAATTCAAGTTGGCATTTCTACTCTATCAGACACCAGAGAATCCACATGGGAAAACACTGACCGAGGCAACTGCTCCACATCCAATATAACGAAAGCTTTGGAGCTTTCCTTGTCACTCAAAATACTTACAGGTTTTGGTCTTTATTAAGCGTGTATGAACGGGCTGCACAGTACAGACCGGCAGCGAGTGCATACAGATGTTGGCAAAGCTTTCTTTATCTGCCCTTTACATTGCTCTGCATTTTGTCAGCAAATGTTGAAGTTTCAGATCTTACTGTTGTGTAATACTGTTTTGCTGGCATTTAAATCATTGCTGCCTTCATTTCTTTAGGTAGTGAAAGCCTTTGTTGTTTTAACATCTGAATATGCTTCACATGATCCGGAAAAAATTATGAAAGAGCTACAGGACCATGTTAAGAAAGTTACTGCTCCATACAAATACCCTAGGAAGGTGAGTCCTCAAATACCCCAATAATTTTCAGTACACTAAGACAGTGGTTGTTAACTATTATGTGGCTTATAATACTATGATGCTGAGGTCAGGTAAAAATTTAGGTAAACTCCTATTTTGTATTGCTATTTCCTTCCTTCCCAATAGATGGAGTTTGTTCAACAGCTGCCAAAAACTATTAGTGGGAAGATCAGAAGAAATGAACTGCGCCAGAAGGAGTGGAGAAGAGATTAGAAGTACCTGTGCTTTTTCATAGGATTTTTTAGAAAGTGAGATATTGAAGATTTACACGATAATGCAGAATAAAAGACATTATCCTGTGTCATTCCTAGAGTTTAGGTTTGAACAAATTCTTAGCCGATTCCTTAGGTGCTACACTAATAGTACAAAAGCAGGCAGACTGATACAAATGAAAGGGGAAGATCGTGTAGTCAAGAGCTCACCAGGTGGTGTGTGTTAAAGTATTTAATAGTCACCAGCATTTTATCTTTATTGTTACTTAATTTAAAGGATTAAAAACATCAGTAAGAGTTTAAAAAAACACTATTGCTTCAAGAATCACTTTTAAGAAGTGCAACAACTTCTAAATACATTTTTAAAAGTCATTTATAATCCTTACTAATATATTTAGAGGAAAAAAGTGTAGATAAAATGTATTATTAAAATGTTGTTCAAGAACTGGTCTCATAAAGAATTTACATGATAAGACAAATTTAGGATTTGTTGCAACAGCCAATCATACTGTAATTTTAGCACTTAATTTTATCTGTTCTCTCACACTTCATTAATGAGATACTTCAGGATATATTGATATTTTTGTATGCTTGAGCAATTTCCAAGTGGTGTCACTGTCATTTTTGTCCCATTCTCAGAATATATATCTGACATCATTTGACTGTCCTGATCTATTTACGAAGTTTAAGATTTGCACCCAAAAAATCATCAGTTTTTCAAGTTCTCATAGAGGGTCTAAGACACAAATATTTTTTGTTGGAAGAATTTCCTGAATTACTCATGCGAGTTCCAAGAGAGCTCAAAGCATCTGCATTCCGGGTGAGACCATGAGATTTCTCTTTTAGAAGCACACGTTCCCACTTGAAGTATCCACAACCTTTCTTATTACCTTCGTGCTTGCCAACAGGACAACAAAAAAATCCTTTGCCATGATTTGGACCGGCATTTGAAACATACAGTTTTTTAGCTCTTCGGCCGCAGTTACACAGAGGGGGAGTTGGTTTTCCATTTTTCACAGCTCTTACAGACTCATTCAGATTGACTGTGGAGTTAAGAATGGCAGGAGACACTCTGGGCAAAGTTGAAGTTCTTGAAGGTATGGAATGTTCCAAAGATGCAGCTTTCTCTTGATATATGGCAAAAGACTGTTTTTTTGCTGGTGGGCACGGTTTCGGACTAGTTGGCTTTCTTTTAGGAACCTCTGAAGGAGTAGAATAATTTCCTTTTAATGCTGATTGTGCTGAAATAGCATTTACCTTTGCAGATGGCAACTTGAAAGCTGAGAAATTTGACACCTGTCTTTGTACTGTTCCTACATTATAGATAGTAGTGTCAGGACTTTTGTAAATGACAGATTTCAGAGGCTCCACAGGTACTACGGTTTTCTCCAAACTTTGATTATCTGAACTCACCACAGGCAGTTGTTTCGAAATTGTTTTCTTTTCAAGCACTGTTAAAAAATCTGTACTCGAGTCGTCTTTGAGTTGAACATGGTCTGAATTTTGTTCATATTGAGTTTCTGGTATTAAAGCGACATCCTCCCAGTCAGTCAGCAGAGCTAAGCAATCAGAACTGGTACTGACGTCCTCACTGGAGACGTTAACTGAGGAGATGGTTGTTGAGACGAGCAGCAGCCCAGATCCATGTCCCGGAGGGCAGTGCCTGGCTGTACTCAGAGGTGGCCTGTTGGTCAACGCTTGCCGAAAGCCTGTTGGCAGAGTACCAGGAGATTGCTGTGGCTGCTCAAGAGGAACAGAAAAGCTGTTAGTAGATGCTGTTGAAGAGCTTTGGGATTGAGCGCGTAACTCAGTCCTGGAGCTGCTGTTTGGTACAGCGCGGACATCTGCAGAGTGATCAACGCAAGTGGTCTGTTGTTCTTCAGTTTTTACGTTAGAATTTTTCTTAATTCCAGCAATGCGACTCTGTTTCTTCTCAGCCAGACAGTTTGTTTCATAAGTTCCAGCTCTAGATGCTTCAGGTCTGCTCTTACTTCCCAGTGGAGTCTTGTCAGTGAAGTCTGTAGTTAGCGTTCTGGAAACGAAATTATTCTTTGGATGTGCCTAGGGAGTCCGTACAAAAAAGATTTTGGAAAGCGAGTATCCAGAACAAATGCACAAAATTAATAAGCATATCAGCCTAGGGATGTTCTGTTCAACTCATAATCAAGACGCTTGGTTTATTATTTGAATAGCTCACCTTCCACCTGTATTCCAGGCTACAAAGCAATTGGAAAGGAAGTTAGGAAGTAGTTACTAACCTTATCCAAAGATTTAGTAACCTTGAGCACACATCCATCACATATCAGCCTCCAAGCAAGCCGGGCAGTATTTCGAGAGTCATCCAGCCCTTCAAAAGTATGGTTGTATTAATGTCTTCTTTTTAAACTACTACTGAGGATAGTTATTTTCAGAGGAAAAATGTAATCAAGGTAAGCGTTATATAAATGACAAGGATTCACAGAACTCTGGCACACAGTTGTCTGGTTAAAAAAAGGGAAGTGGAAGTGAAAAAACTCCCTGCGTTGAAACATCTGAAGGACCAAGTCATAAAGCTGAATATATATACACACAATTTTTAAAATCCTGTCTCTCTTTTATTAATCATGTAAAAAAAAAATCATGCTGGTATTCTCTTACACTAACACACTGTCCAGAGCTATTGGGTAAAGTGAAGTTTCCTTATCCTTCCTCCGTCTCTTTAATTTTGCACTCTGGCAACTCAGAAATTGATGTTGTTGAACATGCACTCAATATTTCTGAGGAATTTCAGAAATAAACCATGAGGCTAGAAACAACAAACTCTGAAGCATCTAACCTTTCTTGTTTTGATGTTTTTATTGCACAGAATATTGCATAACATACACACTAAAATGAGGATTATGATATCATACTTACCAGAATGTTCACGTCCTACAAAAGCTATCCCCAAATCCTGCAAAGCACCATTTAGCCCTTTAGGCTTCCTATTATAGAAGACCTAAGGAAAAAAAAAATAGGTGCTTAACATAAAGCATTTCAAAAACCTCTTTGTAGCAAAGTAAAAACCATTTCAGAAATATCCCCTTATGAATAATGAATCTCACCAGGCAATTGTGTAAGTGAGGTGTCTTCATATTACAGTCAGGATAAATAAGCGTAAGACTGTAAATCACAGAATCACAGAATGTTAGAGGTTGGAAGGGACCTCAGAGATCATCTAGTCCAACCCCCCTGCCAGAGCAGGATCACCTACAGCAGAGCGCACAGGAACATGTCCAGGCGGGTTTTGAATGTCTCCAAAGAAGGAGATTCCACAACCTCCCTGGGCAGCCTGGACTTATCCTGTAACAAACTGGAATGGAAAGAACCATGAATCCCTTCTCTTGGTCTCTACTCCCTTCTGTCCTAGCTCTGGAGTCATTCATTTGCACTTCGTGGCGTACATTGATGAAGGCCTTAACAGAGCAGCATTGAAGAACACAACTATAAACAGTATCTTGAGATGTTTAAACTGTTGCATATTGCAAAGACAATATTGGTGTAGGTGCAAATTCTTTTTAAATGAGGACAAGTGAGTATCGCTACTCACTCCCAGTGTTTCATTTGATCACAGGAAAGGGGGAATATTCACACTGTTTATCTTTAGAGACCTAGTTCTGCTACCGAGGTTGGGAGCCTAAACTCCAAGCGTCAGGACAGGTGGACTCCTCAGTCACCCTCTGAAAGTTCCTTTGACTACAAGGGAAAGGTGCTCTTAGCCCCCCAGGTTAGAACTCAGTTGCAGTGCAGACCATATAATAATAAAATTACATTATATTTTTCAGTATGACTCATCTTATTCAGAATATATTTTCTGGTCCATGTGCAGTTCACATTGCTAGACCTTTAAGTACCTCTGAAGAGATGATGACTATTTGCCACACAACAAGGCAAGGCAGCAATAAAAGCATACAGAACTAGGGAAGTTGGGAAGTGAGCAGAGCAAAAGATCTCAGGAAATGAAGAGCAGCTCAAAAAATTCTGGGATTATAATTCATTTATCTAACAATAAGAGCAGGTTTTTCTCTTAGCATCAAGATTTTTATTAAAATTCACACAGTTCTAGAGTGCGCAGTTTGTTACTGAGTGACAATAACAGGGAAAGAAAACTAGGGGGTTACTCTAGTCACTGGAACACCCAGTGTTGGCTTGTAGCCTCAGATACAATTAGTCTTTGAGATGATAATAAGCGTATAAATGTTCCACAGCCTATCGATCTTCTCACCCTGTATGTTGCTTTGAGGTCAATCCAGGAATTGAAAATGTCAGGTTTTCGCAGCTGCTTCCTCTTACACTCGTAGTGCAAGCACACACCCAGGTCCCAGTCTGTACAGAAAAAAAAAAAAACAAACAGCAGAAATAATCCATCAATGAAGAACTGTCCTAAAAGATGTATAAATATGACTTAAAATCTACATAAAGGGACACAAATGTACATACTAGTAGCATCCTGTACCGCTGGACAGGAAGCAATGGGGTTGCTGCAATGGGACATCAGGGTAAGGGAATGCCCGTTGTTAGGAAAGAACAACTTCAGAGGGGTAGAGATCTCGAAGACCTCTTTAAATCACTGAGACACATTAAGAATAGTGACACGGTTCTTGCAAAGCAGAAAAATGTAACTGTGTCAGACACAAGAGACAAAGATGCAGTGAACACATCAGGATTCAGTGGATTTCATATTTTCAATCTTATCGCGATAATGCAAATCTTTAGTACCAAGTAGCAGGGTTCTGGCTCCCTAGAAGTGAAGAAGGAATCTCACTAGCACCACCAAATGTTAATTTTTACGTGTATTTCTCTGCAGAAAAAGGAAATGAAAGTTGTATTTATTTACCTGTCCAAGTAACAAAGGTACATGCTTTTGCTTCTGACGTTGAATTGGTTGGCGTATCTGTGTTGAATACAATCTTCTTCTCCTTTTGTATCTTTTGAATCCATTTCAAAAACAGTGATAAACAAATGTTTAGAGGGACCCCTTCATCAACTTGGTTCTTTACGAAACAGAATAAGAAGTACGTCTGTGTTAGTGTGCCACGAAATCGATGTGAAGTTTGTTTCTTTTTAGCCCATTAAAGGCCTCTTGACATAAAACAGCAAATCGCAATCATATGCGTGTAAAGTAACGCTAAGCAGCAGTTATACCTGTGTTATGCCAGTTAGTTCTGTACAAAATTCAGAGAGAACAGGATGCTCCTGGGGCTGGACATACGCGTGGAACTCGGACTCAATCTGTCCCGTGGCAGTGTTGAGCAGGACCGCCGGGAACTCCACTGGGAGAGGAGAACGGACAGAAACACCCCAGAACACAAACCAGGCAAGGTCGAAGCCGGTCACGAAACTCGCTCCGCTGGGTTAGAGCGGTGCTGAACCGTCGGGGATTGGAAGGGACGGAACGCACGGACTTGGAAGCCGCCTCCCCCCGCCCCCCCGGCCGGTGTCCGCCCCCGCCCGCACTCACCGATCTCGGGCTCGCGCCGCCCCGCCTCCCGCCAGCACGTGGCCTCGAAGTCGACGACGAGCAGGAAGGCGAAGCGCTGTCCCGCCGCCGGCCCCGCGCCGCTCCGCCGCCCCGCGCTGCTCCGCACCAGCCCCAGCTGCCTGCGGGCCGCAGCGGCGCCGCCTCAGCACCCCTGGTGCCGCGGGGCCCCCGCCGGGACCCGGCCGTGCCCCCACCCTGCCCCCCGCCGTCCCCCGTCGCCGCGTCCGCCCTCTCCCTGCACACCCGCCCCCCCCCCCCCCCCCGGCCCCTTTGGGGGCCTCATAGGGAGGGATCCCCCGCCCCGCACCTGGCCAGGCGCTTGGTGGCCATCTCCGCCCTCAGCCCCGGGCGGGCGGGCAGCGGCCGTCCCGGAACGCTCCGGGCGCCGCGGCGGCCCCTTCAAACCTCCCGCCGCCGGCCGCGGCCCCGCCCCCATCCGCGCTCTCGGCGGATCGGCTGCTCTGGCCTGGCCCGCAGGCAGGCGCGGGTAGCCGCGTGCCGAGGCGGAGAGCCCGGCGTGGTCGAGGTGGGATCCGGGGCCGGGGCCTCTCCTTGCGGGCCGGGGCGGAGGGAGCGGCCGGGGACCGTCCCCGCGGCGCCAGGACCGCGGGCCAGCTCCCCCTCCCGCTGCTGCCCGGGGAGCCGCGGCGGCGGGCAGGCGCTGGGGCCCGACCTGGGGCTGACCCGCTGAGAGGGGCCGCGGCGGCATCGGCGCGACCCCTTGGCCCCGGCCATGGCAAAGGTCGCCTGGGTCAACGGGTACAAGAGGCCCGCGGGGGCCGGTGAGGAGGCGGCGGAGCGGCAGGCGGCTCGGAAGAGGAGGAAGGCGGATGGCGGCGGACCGGGCCCCGGGGTGAGCGGCGGGGGCAGGCGGGCGCGGTGGGGGCAGGCCCGGGGCCGGGCCGTGCTGCTCCCTCGCAGGTTCGTCGCGCCGCGTGTCGCGGTGCCGGAGGCTCAGCAGAGCCGCGATGTGCGGGCAGCCTGGCCGGGGGCTTGGCTAAAGGCGGTGCCTGCGGGTAATCGCTTAGTTTCTGCCCCGAGAAATATGGAAAGGAGCTCCTTTGGAGTGTTAGGCATCTCCAGTGAAGGAATTCTGGTTAACGATAAAAGCCTGAAGGGTCCAGGCCAAGGCAGCGTTTCAGCCCCACGCCCACACCCGCTCTGCCGGGGCGGTCGCAGGGCCCAGCGTGGTACCGGCGCGTCCGACCTGCGAGATCAGTCTTAGTCCCACCTGACCCGAGACCGAAGCCCCTGTGGTTGGCAGGCAGCCTTTGCTGGGTGAAATGAAACTTCTGCTGTTCGTGTGGTGGTTTGTTTGGGGTTTTTTTTGCAAAGCTCTAATTGGGCTCTGTTGAAAACAGGGTGCCAGTACGTATTTGTCTAACTTAGCATGAAAGATGAGGGACTAGCAACTACACCACTCTGTGTTATTATTACTGGATGATTCTTGACCACCTGAACCTCAAAGGTTGTCACCTCTGTTTAGCTTCCTTACGCAGTGACAAGTGGCTTTAAAAGTGCACCAGCTCAGTCCCATGTGGCAGACTCTGTCAAAATGAAAGAGCACAAGGCTTGTTAGTGGGGTGGGGAAAACACGGCTTCTGGTGGTTTTTTATCCTGTGGGATTCTATGTTTTGTAGTGTTCAGTGGCTTTTTTTCCCTGTATGTCATGGTGTCTTTTCATCACGTAAAAGGAGCATCTTTAAATTCTTTATGCATCGAAAGAGCTCATTGGAACAGGCTCTATGGTCAGCGGAGGTCTCCAAAATAATGTGTTTACTTGCTGATTAGCTTTTAGGAGAATTTGTGCATTCAGGCTTAAAGAACTTGCGTTGAACTGTGTGGTCAAGTCTCCACTCCATCTCATCTGCTTGATTCTTTCTTCGTGCAGTTTCTGTGGATGTTACTGAAACATATTTTTTTCCTGCAGGGGTCAGCAAACCCATCTGCTAAAGCAAAACTTTACATGAAGTGACTACATGTAACACTTGCAGAAATGCCCAGAGGTCCACAGCAGCGAGTGGTTGGATGAGTGGGTGAATGGGCTTGAGACAGCAGAACATTGTGTCTGTAAATCAAGTAACTTCAAGTCTCCTTGCTACATATGCCAACTTACATTCATCTTTATTAAGTAAATTTTTGAAGTTGGAGTATCTGGGTTATTGAAATACTGATAGTAAATTTGGTATTAAAGTGTGATCTGAAAGGAAACTTTTGCCCATAATGAGTGGAAGAGTTATTTTAAATGTAGTTGATAGTATCCAAATAGTAAATAGTTTCCTTTTACCATATAATTCATTCATTTTCCATGAACTTTGCCATTACGTAGGACCTTTCCTTACGAGCATTTCTCTTTTTACAGGAGAAGTCATGTCGCTTGTCGGCAGCTTTATTTGGTGAGGACTGCGAAATCAGCCATGACCAGCTGTATGAGCTGTTGAAGTATGCAGCTCTGGGAAAATGCCACAATGCAACACAACCCAAGTATGACACGTTCGTATTCAGGAATCAGCCCTGTCTTGTCTTCTTCTGTGTTGTGAAAACATACCTAAGGCATGTTGGCCGTGCTGGTTTTGGAATCCTTGCAAGGCAGTTACCACAATAGCAGCCTGTGTTATGTAGATACACCTGTTGTTAGATGTGGCCAGTGACCAGAATTCCTCTTCTGACAAATTCTGCCATTTCATAGCTTTGTTCCAGGCAGTTATCAAAACCTAAACAATTTTGTGGAACCAAAGAAGCTTCACACACTGAGAAACAAAACGCCGTGTTAAAAATGTTCACGCAACACGATTAACACGTTTCATGTCACATATAATTGACACAGTGTTCTGGAGTGCTTTGGGAAAAACATTTAAATCATTTTGCCCTTCTTCGGGGCAGCTTCTCAGCAATGGAAGGGGAAGGCTGAGGAGGGTATTTTAGCCTTGGATGGCAACAGTGTGGTGAAATATAACGAATATTGAAATGAAACTGGAGGCAAAAATGATCCCACTTTAAATTTTTAGAAGCAAATAAAAATTATTTTGTGAAACTTTTTGATGCATTAATTCACTAGACTGCATCGCTACAGCAGTAATTACGTGTATTCACATGCTGATGCATATAAATGAGGTATAAAGGTCTTGAAATGGTACTGCAGCAGAATTGTGCTGTAACTCACTCTGTCTCTCATATCATATTCCAGGAATATGTGCCTGTTTGGGATAAGCTATAAAGTCTCTCCTCATTGAAATCAATTTGGCATTTTGCCATTTACTGACTTAAAAGCTGGGCTGATTCCAAGTTTGTTTTTAAGAGTGCTTGATAATTGTTCTGCTTTGATTTTTTTTCTCTTTAATTATTATTTTTTAATTGCAGCTGGTGCCGCATTTATCACCAAAGCCAGCTGGCTGGGGTTGTGGTTATTGTTCTGCATGAAATGAGCCAACTCCATTTCTACAAATTCTATTTGCAGTTCAAACACCTCAGAAAAGTGTTCCGGCATGTAAGTTCCCAAAATGTATTGCTGTCTTCTAAACTTCTTCCAGTCCTGAAACCATGTCCCAGGGATTAATCACCGCAGTGAAATAACTGCCTTTTCCGATAGGCAATGGCCATCTTTGATTCTCAAAGCAAGATAATGAGAGGATCTATTTGCAGCCCTTGTCAGTTCAGAACAAAGGCCAAGGCTTTGATATTAGAAACAGGTTTTCAAGACTTCTGTCTTTGAAGCCTTACCAGGTGAAACATGTATTGATGTTTCAGTCCTCTGATGATTCCCGCATTTTCAGGATACCAGTGAGATTAAAAATATCTCAGTTAATTTAGAATTTACTCCGAGTGAGTGAAGAGATTCTCAATAGAGTTACACTGCTCCCACTGGCTGAAAAAAAAAGCTTACTTACACTCTTTGCATTTCACGTCAAGTTCCTCCCATTTCCCCAAAAGATTATTGAAAGAATAATTTTATGAGTTACAACCCACAGTTTTGAAGGACAAGAGAGAGAGGCACTTTGATTCAGACTTCTAGGGAATTCTCCCTGAACTGCAGCAGATGCAAATCACAGCAGGAAAGTCTGGAACTTGCTTTAGTTTCTATCAAAGAAAGTCGAGATTTGCCTTCTTGATTGTGTCAGGCAAGGCAAATCTGTCCCTCAGTACAAAGAGTCCTATATCATCTGTCATTAAAACAGGTTTGGTTCGTGTTTGGGTTTCTTGGGAAAACACCATCCATATTTCCCCTACTTCATCCATTCTCCTTTAAATTTGGCTGGTTTGGGGAATCAAGAAGCACCTCATTTGCTTGGTAATTCTGCTTCTGTTTCAGAGCCTCTAACACATCTCTCTTTTCAGAGGTTCACATTAACACCATCCGGTAACTTCCTAGCCAGCCTGTACGGAGAAGGGGCAAACCGGAAATCTCAAACCACGGCACAAGGTATCTGGTTTTACGTCATCTCTTTCAACCACAGTGATTCATTTTCAACTTGACTCGTGACTTTGCATCCTGTGCAGTCCCAGTGTGCTGCTGTGGTAAACTTTTTTACAAAGGAACACACACAAGGTCTTGAAACATGCGACTAGTTACACCGACTAGTTCAGTAACTTTCTGTTGGGCTTGTTGTCACAGGTAAATGAAAAAAGCAAAGAGAAAGTTTTTAACATGTTTAATCCAGAATTCTGACACTCAGTTACCCATTTTTTGATTATTTTATTCTAAGATGTATCTAATAAAAGATACAGAGATATAAATTAGATTCAAAGTAGTTACTCATTTCCTCTTAGTTTTCTTTGTTATACTGAGCAGCAACACAGGGCAAAGGATGGGTGTGTTGACGTCTGATTTCCTATTTTTACACTCTTTATAGAGGTGATTGTAAACCAACAGGCTTGTACAAACCTGCAACCGACTACAATGCGAACTTCACTGGATTTGTTAGAAATGTAACAAAGAATCTTGAATTCGAGTCCTAAGTGGGAGAATGAACAGCTGTTACTTTCGATGTATTGGCAAAGTCCTCTGGCATCCTGACTGTAAACCTGCTGCACAGTTGCAGATCTGAGATGTCAGGTATCTTTTTCTTTTAAGTGCAATCTGCAGAGAATCACCTACAGGATAATTTGACTTTATACAGCTGTGGATTCTGGTGTCAATTCAGTGCTTGCTTCTTTGTGAGCCACACTTAGAGCACATTTTCTCCAGATAATTCTTACAGGAAAGAACTTCACAGAGAAGGCAATAATAAAAAAAAAAGAGAACTTCTTTTACAGCTTACATGGAGTAACAGATGATTATGTCGTCGTGCTTCTGAGGCACGCTTGTTCCCACTGTTTCTGAAAGCAATGAGACAGAGACTTGTGATGTGACTTGCTTCTGAATCAGCCAACAGTGTCAGTAGCTGAACTGTGAAATGATTCAATTATTTAGAATATCAAGTGCATTATACCTGTAGTATATACACTGCATACATTATATATAGTATTGTGTATATATAGTTACGTATGTATATAGTGTACACACAATATGTATGTGTACACACAAGAAATGAGATATAAGCTTGAGAGATATGTGTAAAAACTGGAGAGAGAGAGTTAAACTAGAGATAGATAGACAGAGAGATAGATAGACAGATAGACTATGTATCTGTCTGCCTGTCTATCTGCCTGTCTATCTCTCTCTCTCTATCCATATCTTCAGTTTATTTTTCCAGGAAGTGTTTTCCTTTGAAGCCTTTCCTTTGTAGCCTCTTGGCATGCAAACTAATGCAGAAAACTGACTGCAGGTAGAGAGTGTTACCTGAGATTGACAGATGCTTCTGTATTTTACAGGTTTGACTTCCACTAGCAGTGAATGTATTCCTAAAAGCTCAGACTTGCAATGTGATCCCATCATTCGGAAATATGGAGGAAAAAAACGAGGCCTTACTAGCTATACTTTAACTTTAGAAGAGCAGAAAAAAAACGACTATCCCATAAGAGGTCAGTTTTTGAGGGCTTTTTGTGGTTGGTTGTTTTGTTGTGGCTTTTTAAAAATGCTGACAGCGATGTTCTGTCATACAAGATATATGATGAGTTTTAGAAGAGAGAGGTCTTATTTTTATTTCCTGGGTGTCTTCATTCTAGGCTCCCCTGGATGTAAGGGCTATGTAGATACAGAGTGTGATCAGCAGAGGACGGACAGCAGCCCCCTCTTTGGTCTGGATTGTGAAATGGTAAAAATGAATGCGTGTGGCTTTACAGAATACAGTCAAGCAGTCAACTGCTACCAGCTATTCCAGAGTGAGCCAAGCACCCTGTGTATTTGTTGAACCAATTCTGATGTACTAGTACGTGCTGCCAGTCCCTTCATTGATGGTACCAGTGCTAACACAGCCGTGGGAAGGACTCAGAAGTAGTTCTGGCAACATGAAAGAAATATTATCTTGAGCAGCACAGCAGAGAGCTCAGTTCTGTGTTGGCTCTCAGAGCAGCAGCTGGATCTGCCAGGCCCATCAGCGATGCTGCAGGAACCCCTGAGACTGCTGTGAGATTCCCCCTCCCAACTCTTCCCAAGGTTTGGGAAGGGAAGGATACTTCCCTGTCACACACCTTTCCTTTAGCCATCACAGTTCTGGCAGCATGCTGGGATGAAGATTCCACCTTTAGTGGAGTTTTGACCTTGCAGAGATGCCTATTTGGCATCAGCATTGAGTAAGTAGTGGTACAACCTTGGCACTGCTTTTAAATTGTACGTCTTCTCTGGTGAAGATATTCTCAGTGACAGCTCTGCACTGCGGAGCACAGACTGATTCTGCGCCATCAGCACTTCTTCATAATAGTTTTCTCTGCATTGTGCTTGCCTGTGCTTACAGTGGGCATTTAACAATTGAAATGAAGCATGCTACAGGATGAAATGACTAGCTGTGCTTGGTAAATCTCTTAAGTTGAGCAGCTCCTTAGTAGTGATGCTGGCTGCAGCCAAAGCAGATCTTAGCTAAGGTTTTTGAGTGGCAGCATCGTGCTGGTTCAACAAATGCCTCTGCTTCTTCTTGACAGTGCCTGACGGCGAAAGGGAATGAAGTCACTCGTGTCTCTTTGGTGGATGCTCAGGGTCAATGCCTCTTGAACGAACTAGTCAAACCCGAAAGCACAGTAGTGAACTACCGCACCAGGTGACTTGCACATAAGTTTCTTACCTCTTCACGAGCTGCAGCCCTTTCAAATGAAACCTGTTACACAGGATCTTTCAGAAGGCTTTGGTTTTCTCACATGTCTACTGCATTTTCCTCAGTGTTAAGAATACAGCTCATGCTGTGTGGTTAGAATAACTAACATTATGTATACGCTCTCTGCTACATAGTGCCCACGTGGCTAGGCAGTGTTATCATTCTGCGGTGTTGTAGGAAAAGCTCTGCTACAGATTAATGATACACTGCAAGTTAGTCTTCCGTGCTGTCTGCATACCTCTGCTCCATCCCGAAGTTTGCTCATGTCAAAAACTAATAAAGCAGCTGATTAGGGCTGGGCTTAGCATTGTAACAAAAGCAGGGAAAACTCAGGCCTTGTCTTCTCCAAAACTGCACAGCTTTATGCAGGAGGTGATGTGCCAGTCACTACTCCCTTAGCTGTGCTATCTGATGCTACGAACTGCATCTCTCAAGTTATACTTGAGAAACATTTGAAGCAGATACGGTAGCACTCATAGCAGTTTAATATATGTGCAGTGTATCTTCCTCGTGTGATGGAACAACAGAAAACAGTAAATAGCATTCTGTCTATTAGTTACACAAAGTTCATATTTTATGTGACCCGCTTGTAATACTCTCTAGTAGGTGCTGTGGCTAATGTATTGCTTCTACCTCATCCAACTTTTGTTCTGAAGATTCTCAGGAATCACAAAGAGAATGCTTCTTCCGGTGAAAACACGACTGCCGGACATCCAAACTAGATTAAAAAAAATGCTTCCCCATGATGCAGTTTTGGTGGGTCATTCTCTAAATGCCGATCTTCAGGCTTTGGAAGTGAGTATACTTTGAGCAGTATTTTTGAGGAGTATTTCAAACCTGAAAACTCTAAACAATTCCTCTTTTTAGTAGTGAACACTTGTTAATTGTTTTATACTATTGATAGCCTTACGTCTTTAAGGGTTTAAAAAATAAAGACTCTCCTTAGATCTATAAAACTCGTGAGGGGCCATTCAGAACCCAAAAGAAAGGGAGGAGTCTCTCCAGACGTGGCTATGGTTGCCACAGAAACTTTGTCTCTGCTTCAGCCAGATGCTTTTGGTAGCTCTGTCACAGGAAGAACTGAAGTCCTTCCTCTTTTTAATTTAAACAACCTAAAATGCTTGCATTATAATTAATCTTTCTAACCCAATCTAGATCTTCCCAGCAGAGTGTTAAAAAGGAGAGTTGGGCTTTTTTTTTTTCATTATTCCTGTCTGCTCTCTTGTTGCATCTCTCAGTGAGAAACTGGCACCTGAAATGAAAAGGTAGAGGCACAGATAACAGTGAAGTTACTGCCCAATTCTGTGACTGCTGTTCTTTAATTCAGCTGGTGATTTGTCTCTTCCAGATGATCCACCCCAGCGTTATTGATACTTCATTGCTTTTTGCCAGAAATGAAGGTCGAAGATTTAAGCTAAAATTTCTAGCCAAAGCTGTTTTAGGGTAAGTTTGTTACTGTGTTGTTAGGGGAAGCATCATGGTGGGTCATAGAGTCTTGTTCTTCCACCAGTAGCATCAGAATTAGTATTTTTTTCACTGAAGTCCAAAAGAGAGGAGCAGGCTGTGCAGATAGACATGCTAAAGAAAAATGACTGCCTGCTTGAAACATGAGGTGGCATAATAAATTGGTTTGTCTTTGAGCAAGCAGGGACACTGTGACCCAACTGGATTTGGGTCCTAGCAACCCTGGCTGTTCTGCGGGTCTGTAGCGGTACCGGTGTATTGAGTTGTAGAGCAACAGAGACAGTGGCTCACACAAATGAGATCTGTTGCAGTGAGCAAGGAAGAAAAGCTAATGCATGCAAGTATGATTTACTGACTTAAATCATATTCCTCACTGTATTAGCTACTACTGGATAGTATGTCTTAGTGATACAGTTCTTGCCATTCATATAGTGAACATTAATGCTCTGGAGCACCAGACTTCACTGAATTGGAAGCTGCCTCCCTGTCTCTGTGCAAATGGGTCAAGGAAGAAGTAAAATTAAAAACAGTCATGCATCAGAGTACCAATTAGTAGCAGTGCTTCTGTCAAACCTGGTAAACAGTGTTTTGTTCAACATTGCAAAAACATTTTTTGCAGTAACTTTTGGGGATGTTTCACAAGAATGCCACTGCACAGAACTGAAATTCTTTGTGGAGAGGGGAAAGCTATTTTGCCTGAAAAGAACACAGTTTAGAAAAGACAGGATGTTGGTCGGCGTGGAAAACCAGATAACCTGCCTGTACACCTAATTTTGATGCCCTAGGAAGGAGATTCAGTGTGAACAGAAGCTTGGGCATGATCCTGCAGAAGATGCTAGAGCTGCATTGGAATTGGCTCAATTCTTTATTGAGCAAGGACCAGCAAAGGTAGTTATATCTAATTAAGATTTCTGTCCGTAATTGCAAAAGTTTTTGTGCTTGTGAAGTAAAAAACCCCCAACAACACAAAAAAAACACATTCCTGCTCATCCTTTTGTTGATTTAAAAGAGAAAATGGAGCTGTGGTAGAGGCCTCACTTTTGACAACATTTTACTTTCAGCTTAGTAACGTGAGCATTGCCAGTGTTTGAGTACTGAACACTGCTGTGAATCAGCATTGCTGCTGATCTCGAAGAGGAGCATTGGTTAAAGAAGGATTGAGACACTTCCAGCCTAGAGGAATGCCTGTCATTTTTCCAGATAAAAGAAGTCAAGAGACCTTGTATGTTTTGGTAGTGACTCAGCTGGTTTTGTGAGTCTCTTGCTTGTGTCATTGAGTTCTGAGAGAGGTTTTTTGGAGATGATTGCTCGTTGATGCTGTGAGTGCTGCATGCTTGAAAATGACAACAGAAGATAATATGGTGAGAAATTAATGTGTGTGTTCCTTCACTCCTGTGGAGTGTGCCTGGGTGACTCAGAGAGAAAGCACACGCCTTTTGGTTAGCTACAGTTAGCCGAGATGAAAGCCAACTACTAATCTTCCTTCCCCAAGGTAGCAGAACTAAACTTGGAGATGCTTTTGACAACTGAAAAACTGGCTGAGGTATCGCAGAACAAAGCCGTGTTAAAGCCACAAGGATGTAGAGCCCAGAAACAGTTGAATGAGCCTCCACATTTATCCAAGCCATGGTAAGAAGATTCTCAAATACTTCTCTTTTTTCTTCACGTGAATCCTCAGTAAAATCAAAGAGGTGCATTGTTTTGCGGAAGCCATCAGGATCTTCAGAGAGACATAAATTACTGTAGCATAGCACCAGAACACTTTCAGAAGTTGCATCTTAAATTTCACAGAGCATTTTCTAGGCTTCTTTTGATGTTGAGGACAAGAATATTCTTTCAGATTTCTTTAATGGGCTGTATCATTTTTCTCTGACAAGCACTTCTTGAAAGGTTTTAATTCACCATTTGGCGAGTACTGGGATTCACAGCTTGCTTCTCTCTGCTAGTTTTTTAGACTGCTTGCAGGTGACTGGCCAAAAGCCCCTCCTTCTGGGCAGGCAGGAACTAGACTCTTCTGGCCTGTGTCAGAGTAAACCGAGCGCCTCAAACAAACAGGTGAGTGGACTTCGAGTGGGTTGGTCCTAAGCAAGCATCAAAGTAGTTCAAAGTTCTTGTTCTGGAGGCGGGTAGATGAGTCCTATTTTCAAAAGCTGACTGACAGTACTGTTAGCAACTGTGTTAGTATTTCGGAAATAAGCTTTGATCCTCCACATCCTCTCATGACTCACTAAAGAAGAATTTCTGCCTGAGGGCTTCCTTGGACAATAATGAACATTAAAGTTGGGAATTAAATTGTGTCTGGTCCTTTGCAGTACAATTGCCTTGTACCTCTTTGACCCTTGTACCTCTTTGACCCTTGTACACTCTTCTCTCTCCAGATTCTTCAGAGAGCATTAGAAGACGTTCCCCTGTCCACATTCAGTATCATTCAGTTCAGTTTGGGCCCAGACTACATTGCAGCTCACCGGCTTGCTGGACTTTGTGAAAAGGTACGAGGTTTTTGAGAATAGTCTTCGTTGCTGAGCTTTGAAGGAGACGTTCTTTGTCTGGAGGCACCAAGTAGTTAGTTCCTTAGCTTTATGAAGTTCCCTTTCTAATCTGTGTTCCTACAGGTGAGAAGCAAGCTGACTGACATGCTGACAATTTATGCAGGTCCTTTTGAAGAAAACTTTTGCCTGAAGTCTGTGAAAAAAGAATTTGGGAGGTGTGGACCAATCCAGTCTCTTACAGTGGTAACTGAAACGTACCAGGTGAGGAGCTCTCAGAGCATGAAGTTTGCTCACAGGCACAGAAGGCCTGTGTAAACTGTTGGAAAGATATGGATTAGAACCACTGAAATGCCAGTTCCTTCTGGTTTGTTTGGCTTTTTATTTCTCTGCTGGTTTATTCATCAGATACAACAATTCAGGGTATCTAAAAACCTGCTCCTCACAACAAGAATAAACACAGCTCAGGTGGCTTAACTGTGCTGTTCAAGCTAAAGGACTTGGAGCACTGGAGAAGCTGAGGTCGTGTTTGTCCCGAGAGAGAGAGAGGCTAAGGCCTTTAATGAGGGGGGGGAGGTTATTAATTGATGAGCTAATTGAAGGTTGTTCTTAACAGCTACAATATATGGAGTGTTTATATATATCACCTCCAAACCTTTCTATATTTAATTTTTAAAAGAAAACACCACTTGATGGAGACGTGATTTTTAAAAAGGGAGGACTAATGTATCTTCTTGATAAGCCTGAAGTATCTTTTTGTTCTGTTCCAAGCCCTACGTCTGTATCCAGTATGAAGTGCTGGAAGCTGCCCAGCTCGCAGTGGAGAGCCTAAATGGAGCTGAGGTAGCAGGATCCTGCATTAAGGTAAACACCACGTAGAAAAAAAACTGAATTATGCTGAGCACAGGAATAGTATCCAATTTGTCTCATAACAGCTGCTCAGCACAGCATCTGGGCAAATGCTCATGGGTTCTGCTGTTGCCATCTCACTGTCCCTGGACAATTTTAAGGGCACTAGCAGAAAGGAAATGGTTATAGGCTGCTTTTTTCCTTTCTGCCCATCAGCAGAAGGGGATTAAAAAGCATTCTGACATCCTACTACAGCTTTAAAAGGAAGAGCCAAGTAACAGGGTGTTAAAATGCCATACACAAAGCATGGCTGCCTTGATTTTATAGTATTTCTGCATTACAAACATGATCTCTCTTCCTTTATCATGACTAATTAAGTTAGCCTTCACTAGTCATATTTTCCAAAGGAGGGAAAATATTTTGTCCACTTTTGATAATGAGAGAAAGTAATTCAAAACAGCAGCTCAGAAGACATTGCTGCTTGGGCTGACACGCTGCGTGTGTCCCTGCTGAACCCACCCCAGGTCCAGAGACCCATCACTGCAGCAATGCTGGACTGTGAGGTTTTGATAAAGGAACTAGAACTGGATGTAGAGAACGAAGGTGTGATCTATGTGGCGGGTCTAAAGAAGACATTAACCGAGATGGACTTGGAAGAAGAATTCAGCCAGTTGAAAGACCTGGAGACACTGTTCCTGCCAACGGATCTCCAGAATGGAAAGCACAGGAACTGCTGTTTCCTCAGTGAGTAGCTTCACATACAGCCTGCTTATTTCCCTCAGCTAAGCTCATTCAGCAGCCCTTGGGACTTTGTGCATACACAGCAAGAGCTACTGAAACCTGTGTGTGCTCCAAGTGATGGTATTTAAAACACCCCAGTGAAAACGTATTGTTTGGAGGAGCAGTTTACAGCTAAACATTTAAAAGAAATAAAAAAAAAACCCAACCCTGCTTTAATTAAAAAAAACACATAAAGGCTTTACTTAATAAAGTCTTTCCTTAGAAAACTTCCAAGCTAATTCATTGGCTCTAGTACCTCAGTGTGAGGGCTGGCTACTGCAGCTTCACACAGGCAAGTAATCACCTCTAAAAAGGTGAGAAAAACTGCATGAGTGCTGTTGTGGTTAACTGTCATTTCTGTAGGCTGACATTACCTGTAGCAAAATGAGGACCTGCTTGCTGCAGTGTCTCCTCACCCTCCTGCTCCACACCTAAAGCCCGTTCCCCTTCGTGTTTCAGAATTCCAGAAATCGGAGAGTGCTGCGGATGCCCTTGGAGCTATAAATGGATGGACCATGAAGGGCAGCAAACTAAGAAGTAGAAACGCTCTTGCTTCAGGTCACCTCTGGAGATGGATTCAGCAAATGAATCACAGCAATGGGAAGCAAGGAGGAAACATCTTGCATGAGAAAATGGAGCAACTGTCTGACTCTGTGAGTTGAAGGCTGCGGTGATGTTTGTTGCAGTTAGCGAGGGGTTACTGCCCTGGGAACCAGGTGGTAACTTTGAGAAGACCCCCGGTGCAGGGCTGCATCCAGCAGAAGGGTCTCCCTGTGCTGGAGCAGAGAGGTTGCCAAGGATCAGCTCCCACAAGCCACTTTGGAGAGGTGGTATCATGTAAGAGAATGTGGTGTTTGCAGGGTGCCGTGTGACCTTAAAAGCAGCTGCTCAGGACAATAGCGCTGCCACACAGGAAGCAAAGCCCACCACCCGGGAGCAGGCAGAGCGACCTACAGGTGTAGCGAGTGGTATGGGAGTCAGGAGGGGTGACTCGTGTAGCCGCACAGGAAAGAACAGCTCTAGTGGCAGCTCTCCTTTCATGGGAGGAAGCTGCAGTGCCATCGGAGTAGGGTGTGTGGTTCGCCCGACTGCTGAGCCACGGCCGTGCCAAATGTCAGCCGTAACAACCTCTGCTGGCCTCACCTGTTCAATCCCCCCCACAGCCTGGGGGGGGTCACTATCACCCCACACCCTTCTAACTGTGATTGCTACAGATCTGCAGCTGAATTGGGGTTTTTAATGCTTGTATTCTGTTATGCAGGAGCAGGATCTAAAGAAAAAGGTGAAGAAGTTAGACCACAATATCAAAAAGCTTTACAGAAGTCTGCAGAATAACACCCTGTGTGTCGTTCTCTTTCCTGGAGTGAACAGGTAACTTGCCACATAATTTGCAAAGAGCCAAGGAAAATACATAGCCAAGTATTTTCAGCTTAATCTATTAAAACTTAAAACGCTCCACAAGGAAGTGGAAGCCTGAAGAAGCTGTTGTACTTACTCAATCCAACTTTCATGTTAAGCCAGTAAAACCTCAACAGTAGGTTCTGCCCATGAGCCACGCCTGGTCCAGAACAAGCACAAGTGCTGAAACCACTGCAGGAGCTGATGGGCCAGATCAGCCAGGCTGACTTGCAGAGTGCTGATTAGTTATACAGGTCTTCCCAGCTCACCTGCCTTCCTGTATTGGGTGTTTTATCCCTATTGACAATGAGGTACGTTTTATGTGCCCATGAGAGAACTGAGCAGAGTTTCCACAGCAGCCAGGGGTTTTTTTGGGTGGTTTTGGTGCATGTTTATTTTTCTAAAACCACTTAACTGCTGCAGCCAAGGCACTAGCTCTCAGTTACTGTCTTTTTGGTACCGTGATGTACCTGCTTCAGCCATAGCTAGCCAAGGAGGCGGGTCATATCCTCATTTTTACATTGTTGACTCATCTGGAGGAAAAAAAAAAAAAAAAACCCACACCAAAACCACTGAGTCCTTAAGCTTTCATAGGAAGGATTAGGTTGAGTTGGGCTTCAGCACTTGAGTATCAGGGATGCTTTGAGATGGGGTGGAACTTCTGCATTTCAGACCTGGAGCCTGAAGTGCCAGTTACTCACTGCGTCATTATTAACCAGAAAGGTTAAAAATCTTTCCCAGATAAGGCCCTAGTTACTGAGTACCTACTTATTTCAGCAGGCTTCTTTCAGTTCTCTCACGGTGACAGTCCAATAAAGGTCACACCTACCCCTACTTCAGTTTCACTTCCCCAGAAGAGGTACCATTCCTTGTGGAGACAGAACACGCTTCGAAATAGCAGTAGGGAGACAGAGCTGCTTGGCAGCATCTCTTCTAGGCAGCCAGACCAGGTTTCCCTCTCTTACTTGCAAAGCTTCCTGAGAAGAATCATGATTCTGTTTTATCCTCTGCACCAAACTGTGTCCCTAGAAGGGAGCTGTATCCCAAGCCAAGAGTAGATTTAGGCTTAATGCCAGTGACAACCTGTTTCAGCAAGGTTGCTTGCCAAGGGCTGCTTTTGGCACAATCTGCTCTAATTGTTCAGTTTCTAATAACTTTTAAAAAAAATTTTTTTTTTTAAATAATTTGTCTTAAGTAAAAAAAAAGAAGCTATTTTCCATACACCCACCCCAAAAAGTAATAGCATACAAAAATGAGACAGTAGCAATTCCTGTCTTCTTAAAGTAGTTTTTCAGCTTGCTCACCCTGGGGGCTGGAGGCTTCTCACTACTGTGCATCAAGGCTATCATGAAGAGCAATAACCCGCCTCTTGTTTATGTTGCAGCGTGCATGGATCACAATCTGGCCTTGGTCTGATGGAAATAAAAGATGACGGAGGGAGGAGTGCTTGTTAAATTGCCAAGTTTTTAAGCAAAGTCTTTTGTTAAGATATTTTTAATTATGTTAAATATTGATGTCTTTGTAAAGACCTCATACCATAAGAACAATAGGCTTTCACTCTGTATCTTTTACAAAGCCTAAAAATAAAAGCTATTCAAAACATCTTAAAGTACAAAACCTTTTCAATTAACCCTTCTTGCTGTGGCAGTTTTCCTTGGCAGGGGATGAGCTGGGCAAGTGCCTGGGAAGAGCTGGGTGCAAACCAGGGGAGCGTTGCAGAAAAGCTGGTACTGGTGGCTGCAAGCTGTAACTGAGCAAGGCCTTCGGGACCAGCCACTGATGTACCAGCTGCACTGTCCTCACTGAAATATTGCAGCCCTGAACCAGCAGGCCGAGCTCATGCAGCACCTGCAGCAGTGAACAGCTATTCTCCTGAGAATTGTGTGCATTTCTGGAAATGCCCCGTGCCAGCTCTGAAGTGGAGTTGCTGCCTCCTTTCCAGGAAAGTACTGTGCTTAGTCCATGGAAAGGAGGAATTGGTGATTCATACTTCTTGGACAATCTCCACTTTCTCTTCTTGCCCTGACCACCACCAGCCCCCCCCCCACACACACAAAAAAAGAGGAAAAAAAAAAAAAAAAAAGAAGCTGCAGTGTGGCTGTGGGAGGGCCAAGGACCATTTTAAGGAAAGCAGCCTCTGTGCACAGCTCACAGCATTGCTTTCAGCGGGGCGCTGGAGGCACAGAGCTGTAGGAAGACTCTGCACTACTGAGGTGATTTGCAACCCGACAGCTTCACACCTGTGCTTTGCAGCCCTGGTCACCTAAAATAAAGGCTGCTTGAGCATCTTGTTAACATTGAATTTCCAAGCACAAGGGTGCCTAGGAGAGCTTTTGGTACTCAAAAGACAAACGTTTGCTACAAGGCCTGAATGTGAGACAAAAGATTTCTTGATATGAATTAGAACAAGCTGAGATAAAATTATTAGATAATTATATGTATAATATTGTATATGTATATAGTATAATAAATAATAATTAGTAATAGAGTAAGCTGAAATAGTTATTTTTCCAGAAATATTAACTACAGCTCATAGAATATTTACACTCTCCTAGTTTCCAACTCCAAGTTCACTACGCAGGGCTCTCGAGCAAAGAGCAGCTTACGGAGCAGAAGCCGGGAGTTGCTGTTGGGAGCAGGCAAAAGTAAAGGCAAGAGAGAGGAAAGCAAATGCAGCACTACTGAGATGGCAGCAGATACATCAGTGCTGGTCATACCTAAATTTAAAGCCCTCCAAAACACCTGAAATAACACCTGTTATTAAGCAAGATGAATGCAGCCAATTTTTTTTTCTTTTAGAAAGGTACTTTACCCACTCCAAGTGAGCCTGGCATCCTTTCGTTGCAGCTACTGCAAACTGGGATAAGCATCAATGTCAGCGCTACTCCAAAATATGAAAGGGAGCCCAGACCCTTCGCCCAGCGCCACCATCCCCGCTGCTGACCCCAGGGCAGCAGAGTCAGCGGGGTCAGGCAGCGCAGTGGAAGGGGGTGAACAGCAGACTGTCCTCAGCACTCATCCCTTTGTAAGGAGACACTCCTCTTAAGCCTGTTCACATCCAGCATATGTTGTACACACTTGTGCTGCAAACTTGGACAAAAAACCCAAACAAGACACCAGCAAGTTTTCATTCCACCCACTTAAAAATGATGTGGTCACCTCCCTGCTAGGACTAGGCAGGGTTTAGGAAGCATCCAGGATCCCTGCTTGAGAAACTCTGGAGATGACAAATAAAACTAGCAAGAGTCCTATTTGTAGGCATGAAAAAATAATTAATTTGTCCCCTTTTAATTGAAAATGTAAAAAGGACTTCAGCTTTAAATAAGACATTTTGTACAAAGCTCGAGCACAAAAAAGTGAACACCAACGTGTCATTATGTAAACACCACAAATGTTACTCATTTGTTCAGTAATGCACAGAACAGTGTGCAACCCCTTTCCAGTGGATTAGATTTCTGTAGCTCTTCCCCTCCCTCCCCTCAGACCTTACCGGAATACAGGAAACCCCGAAGCTTTGGAACATTTACAAAGCTACAGTAGTCAGGATACATTTGTGACTAAAGGATTTTTTTTTTTCTTTAAGGGATTGGTCATTTAAATATACAGAAGTACAATAATCTCACAGGTAAATAAATGGCAGATTGGATTAGAAAAAGCACCAAAATATTTAATATACATCTGGCACAAATTTCACAAGAAGTCAGTCATGGACAAACCGATGCTTTGCTTATAAGAAAAGAAAAACCTCAGACTGCACTTAATGCTCTTCTTCCAAAAGGGACACAAAAAAAATTGCACTCAGGATTGTTATCAAGTAAAGACAACCTTCTTATTACAACCTATTTGCATTGTGCCTTAGATTGCACGTTCTATAAGATGCTGTTTCCATTCTGTTCCGGACAACAGTGAGCAAAATTTCATATAAGAAAAGTAATTGTAAAACTACAAACCAAATGGGACTCAGTAGATGCATCATCTTGAATTTCTCCCACTTTTCCTCTAGATCGTGTTTTCAAATTTGGCCACATCCCTTTAAAAACACATGAAACAGAATTTACTCCAGCCATTTTCAAGCATTACATTTACACAGCATTTCCCGTACTGCTGTCTGAAAAAGTAAGCACAGGTCTGCTCCACGATAAGCAATACATTCATTTTCCAGAGCGAGGAAACTGGATGGGACGTGGTTATCTCCTGGTTAAGGCCAAAAAGGCAAAAACCCCTCCCGACACGAAGAACAGCAGATTTGATCCTCTCCACCCTTGCTGGTTTACCGAGGAACTGAGAGATTGATCAGCTAGGTGCATTCCCATGCCTTTCAACGAAAGCTGCACGAAGGTGTGCTCTCTGTATTTCCTTAGTTAGAACTAGCTACTTCTCCGGGAGCAAACACTATCCAAGCGCATTCCTTCCACAAAGGGTGACTTGAGGCGAAAGCGGGGCCTCACGATCCACAAGCAAGTACTCCGAGACATCCAGCTGCAGCAGCGAGCTCGCCCAGGCTGAGCCTTCCCCTCCACGCAGCCTGTCGAGGACTTGCAGTTGCTTCATGCCCTCAAGACCAGCCAGTACAAACCCCGTCACCCTGGGCCAGGGCCTCATCCTGCCGCTTGCGTCCACGGCTCTGGGAATGTGACTTACTCCACCACTAAGAGCACGAGGCCCTCTGACCACTCCTGCCAGCCCACCTCCATTTTTAAAGACTGTTTTAAACTTCTAGATAAGAAAGCAAGCATATTTTAAAGATAACTATGTTTAACGTGACTTAAAAAGTCACAGCTTCAAAATACTGAGCACTATCCTGTGAAATCCTCTAACGTGTAATACGTACGAGAGCATAAAAACAGCAGCCAGCCCTCGGCTCCACTGATCTCTGTGCGGGTTTGCCACCCCTGGTCACACCATCTCCCCTCTCGAGGGCCCAGAGAAGAGCAGGAGTCAGCAGTTGTAACTGCGTAAAATGGCAACATTCAAGTAAACTCACTGGTTCAACAACAGGCAACCTTTAGTCCAAATATAATTTACAGGGGGAAAATCCAACACTTTACAGCAAGAACACTGGAGACAGACTTTTTTTTCCCCCGTCTGTGTGAAATGACATGTTATCCAGAAAGGGCTTATCCGAAGAGTGCAGTTACGCAAATATAGAAGCTTCTTTAACATTAAAGAAAAAAAAAACACAAGAAATTGTATACCCTCCAGAACCTGTTGGACTTTAAAACCTAACTACGGAAAGATCGAGAATTGCCATCGTAGCAAGGAACCGCTGTAACGTCAGTGATTTAAGGCAAGCTCTTAGCAGAATTAGTACGTTCATGCTCCTTTTCCTACTCTCTCACACATCCCCGCGTTCTCTTGAAGTATGTGTCCGTACAGATAGTGCAAAAGGTCACACCCCAGAGGAAGCCCTCAAATTGGAAGAAAAATCCTGTAGCAACAGTTGCTACAGCACAGCAGGGGTTTGCAGTGACAGTAATTGCATCGTAGTTTTCTTTGGAGGAGAAAAACAAGGGACACTCGTGTTGCATGAAAAAGAGACACCACCTAAACACATTAACGAATACCACTGAGCACTGACACCACTCCGGCATCTCCAACACCCTCGAGAACACTCCAGCTTTGCTCAAGAGTAATGGTTTTATCCTGAGCAAGATTCTGACCTCAGGGAGGAAAAGGATGGGTGTACCCTTCACACTTCTGCAGCTCCCGTCTTTGCTGGGTGTTACAGGTCCAGTCCGACGCGGAACAAAATGCAGTATTTTTAATAAAAGGGAAAATACACTCATGGCACTGCATCAGGTGGGCTCCTCAAGTTTTTCAAGGGCGAATAAAAAGGCTGATGGCTTCCTCTTGGGGAGCAGCTACTCCACCTTCAATTTATTGTCAGTACAGGCAGCCCGACCAGGGAACGGGATGTACGATGATAAAAGCCCCTGAGCCACGTGCAGTGCAGCTCTAATCGGTCGCTCTATTGCACTCCAAAACTAGCACCCGGGAGGACCGACTTTTCTTTGCAGCTTGACTTGGCTCCCTTTCAAAAGGGTCAACTGCATGCAGATTAAAAGCAGTATATCAAAAAGTATGGCAAACAGATAATACTTTACTTGGGTCAATTAAAAAAAATATTCTTCATCCAGGCATAAAATCCTGGGACACAAGGATGGTAACCTTAAACTATTCAAGTCTAAGAACAAGAGGTAGAGATACCTATGTACTTCATGGTGAAGGAGTTTCAGCCTTCTGTCTTACAATCTCATGTATTTCACTTCAGTTGACAACACAAACCCAAAGATTCAGTCTTCAATAGTCTAGAGAGAAAATTTAAACGCTGGTGGTTTTGTTTGCACACAACAAAAATTAAGCAGACACTCAGCTTTCAATACTTACTTTAAAAGAATATTTATGTTTTGCTGTATATTGAAACACTACCCTGATGAATTCTGAGTTTCGGGTTAAGCATCTTCCTTTTTAATATGAAAGGCTAAATTCACACACACAGATTTTGAGCGGAGTGAGCTGAAGGGAAGAACTGGGTGCCCAGTTTCTAAAAAAAGGATCACGCTGCAGAACGCAAGGCTGCAAGACCCAGAAACTCACAATGACTATTATTTTCCAATGAATGGGAAAGATGTAACATCAGCCCACAAATTACATCACGACTGAGGTGGCTATTAACTACGTGGTGTTTCTTTAACTTTGCTTGGCTTTTTTTTTGGAGACAAGGCTTAGAACTCTAAGGAAGATCCTTATACTGACAGTGTCATGAAAATACTACAGTCGCTAGCCCGTGCACTGCCATGCCTGGCAACCACAGGGGACAGGCTAGCCCTGGGATCCACGGGTTCTTCAGGCTCTGACAGACATGCAAGGAGTGAAACAAAAGTCCCGCAGGCCAAGCTGCTGCTGCCCCCAGCGCTCTGAACCCCCACCCGTGAGCCACCGTGCCCTCCGGAACAGGGGCTGCGTCTATTTGCAACCAGCTCCAAGTCGCTCACTCGTCAGCAGAGCAGGGGGAACGTGTTCCCTGCTCTTAAGTGCGCTTCGCTGAGAAACAAGAGTGGTTGGGAGGCTGATTCATGAACAGATCTGCCGTGCCAGCCGGGGGAGCCAGTGCTCAGGGCACCCAACTGCCACAGGCGTCAGCTGTCTGATCCTGTGCCCCCTGCCATACCCTCATTTATTTTTCCCGTCATCTCTTCACTACAATTGCACAGTATTTAAAAGCCATAATTCTCCACATAGAATAGCACCAGCAGCAAGTAAACGCACAGTTCAGCATTCAGTTTAAATTCGTTTCCTTGGTCATGTTTTACGGCAGCTATGGGTGGAACCTTTCAAATCCTTACTTGAATCAATAAATAGTCTTTGACCTCAGAAATGCACCCACACAAGTAAAAATTAGCACGACCAATCCTCCAGTTAATCTGGGAGCCAAATTTCAAAGGTGTTGCAAACCATAATATTGTGCAGGTGGTCAGTGTTTTATTACTAGGGACTAAAGTTTTCAGGAGTTGTATTTCTTTGCATATAAGGGAAGGCAATAAAATGCCACAGAGTGTGGATGTCAGACCAGTTTTCCAGTACATCACCATACCTATATAGTTATCTATAGTTATTTATCCCAAAGTTGCAGCAGATTCACCACATGCATAAAGTTTTCTAATGCATACTCTAATTAAAAAAAAGATTAAATAGTTGCAATGGTTTCAAGGATTTCATCAGCATCACTGCTCACCGCAGTCCTGTGCCCTACACAATGAAGATTTAAATTACATAAAAATGAATAGTGAATGTATTTAGCCTGTTCCACAGATATTCACAGTTTAACCATTAAACAAGCATTTTCAGAGGCTTCAATGTGATTAAAGACTTCTGAGAAACATGTACAAACCCCCGCTCCCACAGGGACACCAGCACTGCAGAGCATGGTCTATTCTCATTTCGCATCACAAAATCACCAGGCATCCAAGGGTAGGTCTGACGCCCTCTCTCACTTTCAGCACTGCCAAACAGTTGCACCTCCAGCTCCTGGCTCAGGAGTTTAAAAGTGACACGGGTCTGGTTTGCATTCTGTAAATAGCAATTAAAAAACTGAAGTTAGGCTAAAAATATATGGTACTTTGCTAGATATCTGGCTACTTTTGCAAGTGTTCTACCCAATTGTTGGAGCTGCTCCTGCTCGTCTGAGCGCAGCACAGCCAGAGCGAGGCTGGCTCTCCTCTTGCACTGAAAGCCGGGACTTCACCGCTGAGAACGGCAGGTGCTGCCCCCAACAGGAAATAAGATTTCCCCTTCCTGTATGTTCACCACCACCACCTTTAAAAAGAAGCTGTATTATGTCTGATGCGCTAAAATGGTTAAGCCTTGAGACCGATTCCCTTACCGCCATCCACATTCGGACCACGAGATGAACACCTTCCCTACACAGCTCTATCCCTCACCCTTAAGAGCTGCTCCAGTTTAGCACAAAAACCAGTAGCAGCCACTACCATGATTCTGTGTGCACGTGTCTCCACAGTCTATCCATTTGACTAGTTAGTTTTCATACTCTGGGCATTTTAAATTCCATCTGGGGGGGGGGGGAAAAATACAATTGAGGTGACAAACAAAGCACTCAATAGCTGAATGAGTAGTCTCCAATTTAAAAATACAGCCCTCATTTACTATCAAATCAGTCTCCATTTGGAACTTTTCCTAACAAGCCTCTGTCGGGGAATATTTTTTTTCTTTTTTAAAAAATAACAGCACCAGCATCAACCTTGCCATAAATTTGGTTATACCAGCACAAATGCTTTGGGCTGCTTGGCTCACCAAATCAGAACAAGGTTGTGCTGCCAAACAGTGCTGGTGTCAGGGTAGCTTGGAAGGTTACAGTAGCGAGGACAAAGCTTTGGGTATATTTATTGACAACAGAGCAAGCTCAGGGCTCCCCTCCGCACAAAGGGGCAGACTCAGCTGCACCTAGAACAACCCCATTTGTTTTCCACAGCGTAACACAGCTCCCAGCAAGAGCCTGCAGAAGCAGCACGGACCAAAGCCTCTTTCTGTTCGGTGAAAGAGATGCTATCTGTGGCTTGTGGGTTTGTTTTTAAACAGTCCTCAATACCCACATTTTATCAGTGATTTATGATTTCAGACTCGAACTATTCCATAGGCTCTGCACCAGCAAAGCCCGTGACACAATTCAGGCAGATCATCCTCCTCCTCCTCCCTGTGCTAAGCCCTCCGGGGCACAGCGGATGTGCCAGCCTGGATCCAGCGACAAGCTCACCACTTAAAATCTCTTTCCCTTTAGCTTTAAAACCCTCAAATTACAAAAGCCCCAAGATGCTATGGATGACTGCCCAGGGTTTTGGGTTTTTTTTGGTTTGTTTTTTTTTAATTGAAGCCATTTTACGATTCTGAAATGCAGCTCTGAAAATAAAAGGTGTGTAATGGAAGTGTATCAAATTCATTAAGCCAGTACTTAGATCTGTAGAAAGCCTTGGCAATCATCCCTTTTACCAAAAGGTGTAAAAAAGTTGACGTATTAAAATTAAAAAAGGTAGCATCAATAACCAAAAAAGTTTCAACCAGTGTTAATAAAACTCCCTTTAAGTCACAACAGTTTCAACAGGCAAATAGTCCCAATACAGGCATTGCAAAATAATAAATTGACCCCTATCCAAATATTATCAAATCAGGCTAAAAATGGCTCGTCTACACTGTTGTCTTTAAGAACACATTAAGAATTCACTTTGTCATCAGATGCCGATATTGTTGCTCCAGAAATTGTGGAGTATTAACTGTGACTTAGCAATTAAACAGAGGTTTAAAAAAATTGGTTTGTCAATATTAATGCAAAAGGTATTTCCTTACATAGAAGTACTGTGCTTGCCAGACAAGTAAGATAATACTTTAGGTATAAATCAAATAAATTAAAGCAGAATTATACCACAGTTTTCCTTGAAGACTTAAGGTTTGTGTGTTGCTTCTGTCAATGTTTAGCAAACTTAAGAAGCAGAACCTTTGGTTCTTTTAGTCAAGTAAAAATATTTTCATGTAACCACAAAAAATACAACTTCCAGAGAAAATGGAAGTAATCAAGAAGTTCACTTTCAATAAAACTGAGGTAGTACTGCTCTTTTATTACATGATGTGTAAGAGATTTAGATACAAATTGTCATCTACCACTCAGTTGACTGACAGGTACAGTAATTTTATAAAACAATCCCAACATTTAGTTTGAAACTCCAGAAAAAGGAATGATCTGGACTCATCCACTAAGAGTTAGCTTAAAATGGGAATTAGCTGTGTAACAAAAAGCTGTTGCTTATGTTGTTTTGCAGAGCCTTATTACCGGGGAATTAATGCATTTATAGTTAACAGTTAACACTGCTGTTCATCTTGGTATAAAACCTTAAAATTATTACAGCCTAAAATTTCAACAATGTAAACAGCACTACACACAGTACAGACCTGCCCTGACAGATGTAGTATGAAAAACTTAATCTGGCACTGTATAATTTAGCAATGTTAATTTAACCTAACTAAAAAGATCTATATTGTGCAAGAAATATCAGACTTACTTATACTAATCTGAAGTCTTAAAAATAAACAAACCCCCCAAAATGCTTAACTTGTAGCCAGGGTCAAATATTTCAGGGCAAGAGCAAAAGGAATAACCAAAATTAAGAAAGTGCCTAAAACATGATACAGCATTTTAGAGCCCTTTCAAAGACAAGGCAGAAAAAGGTGTAAAGTAGAAAAATCTGGAGTCTCGGTAATTTCCAGAAACATCCAGAGTTTACATTTCGTGAAGGGCAACAGGTTGCTTTTGTCACTGCTGCTTCGACGCCGCTAAGTCTGTTCGTCCGCACACAGGCCCTCTGTGTCCGAAGACGTGATACATTTGGTTTCCTCTTCCTTTTTCCTTCGCTCCATTTCCCACTCCACAAAGGTATCAAAGAGACTCGGCCAGGCCTCGTCCTCGCTGTAGTTGCTAAGGTCCGGTCCGATCACCTGAGTAAAATTTAGAAACATGTTCCACGTGTCCCGGGAGATTCCCTTGATTCCTGAGGGGTTCTCGATTAGGAAGTGTAACCACTGGTCCAAAATGGGGGGCTTGTTTTGGGTGAAGACTAATTTCCACAAAGCAATGGCTATTTCCCGATGTAGCGACCTCTGTCCTTCTTCAGAGTCCAGGCCGAACTGGAAGGTGAAACGATAGAGATCCTTGAATTTATCTTCCTGCTTGGCTTCATTCAAGAGGCTGGGGAACCTCGCGCAAATGCCATCAATGCTGTCTGCGTTTATTGCTTTGCAGCCTTCAAAAAACTCCTTCCTATTAAGCAAGAGAAGAGAAATTAGTGTGAGCACCGCCTGCCCGCCTCACGTGCTGAACGCTTCCCATCTCCGTTCGGCTACGGTGAGTCGGAAGAACGTTGCCCGGACAAGACAAGGTGTACTGTCCGCCCAGACGGCACGAAGATTTTGGCAGCAGGAGCTACTCGAAAGAGAGATGTTTCCAAGAAGTTTCTCACAGCCTGGGGAACCACAGGCACCCCTTAGATCTGCTCGGGCACTGTTAGCGTCTGAAAGATTTTGCTCTCTGGCTTTCTGACTACTCAATACCACCACATCCAGTGCCTGTCACATTAAAAAGCGAATAAAACTTACAACAGAAGAAATGCCAAATGTTTGAAAATACCACATTTACACACTGAAGCATCAGATACAAGCCAGCTCGATTCAATACCGCTCGTGTCTAAACGCCCGTGCTCTGGGCAGGCGGTTCTCAAGGGACAGAGCGGTTCACTGGCGGCTTTCCTGTGGTTTTTGGTTGCTCTTTCAGCCCACAAAACAAAAAGGGAGCCAACGGCGACAGTCAGCAGGACACCTGCCGAGAGAGTGGAAGAGGGCACGGCATCACACAACGCAGGCTACGACACGACGTATAAACACTGCTCGAAGCACCAGCCCTACTAATTAGCCGACTAATAATCTGGCCGAGTGGGTAGATGGTTCACTCTGATTTCTCTAACGCTCATGAGCAGGTGTTATAACCAGCCAAGAGTAACCAAAGCCAGCGGGCTCGACACGGACAGGCTGGAGGGAGGACAGGAGATGGGGCAGCACTCAGGAGAACAGAAGCCCACGTTGCTGCCCTTGATGGCAGAAGTCAGTCAGCAACCATATCATGGAGCGAGCCCTTACACAAACAGAACCTCTCACCACTAGGTTTGCCCTCTCCATGAAAATCAAAATGACATTGATAAAACTCATGGTGCAGAATCACAGACACTACTTGCAATTCCTCTACCATGTTAGCAAATACTTGCGCCGTCAGCCTCCAGTAAACCCACATTTGCATTCCAGAGTAACTCATCCGTTTGACACACACCCACACCGACTCTGAAGATGCTGGAAGAAGCTGACTGTGTTTGGTACACAGCAGAGGCTTGGTTCAAGGTTCAGAACACCAAAGTAATTTTGAAAGTTATAAGCCAAGTAAAAATAGGTAATATGACTCAAACCAATCTAGATAAACAACAAAAAAATATGAATTTGCTCTCTTTCAGCAAGTCTCTATAGGAAGTCTTTACTTGCTCTTACCTGCACAATGATAATAAACTTGGCGGGGCTGTTGTAGTTTTGGCTTTGGTTTGTATTTTTCTAGTAAGTTTTAACCATTCTGTCATTTCCTGTAGGATCACACATGCTATAAGCCTGCTGACCAAACCCCTTGTCCAGAAGAATAGACAGCACTTTAAATACCAATCGCTTGTCAGCCAGTATGAAACAGCTACCAGTGTGAAGAGAACCTTGCGTTTCGTTCCCTCTCTGTGCTTTAACAGCATTACTCTTGGAAAAAGACATCAAGTGTAACACTGGTCGAGCAGGAACAATTCTCAGGAGGCAGTCTGTCATGCTTTCACAGAATGGTAACAGAGTTTGTAGCAATTACTAAGGAACCTCAGGTTACTTTAAAGAAAAAATTAATTTCAGTGTCTAATCTCCTCATCAACATAATGCTGGATACAGTAAAACTGCTTTTGGTAAAACAAGAATAAGTGAATGTCTACAGAATCTACAGTGTTCATCATTAGCAGCAAAATATCCAGACCCACATTTTAGGTTTTGAAACCCACTGTGAGGGGAAGGGGAAGTGAGGACAATTCAAAGCTTACCTTCTGCAGTAGTAGGAATTAATCTGATCAAAACTCAAGTGTTAGAAGAAATAAGTACGTGAAGCTAATGAGGTTGTCTCTCCAACATACAGATGACAGGATATACTTTAACATATGAAAATAATTACAAGTTCTACAAGAACTAACCTTGTAAATTTGCACATGGTAGCAGCCTGGAATTTCCAAGCCAAAACTAGCACTTTAAATTCAGTGGGATCAACACAGAGGTCATTGCAAAATCGTTCCATTCCTTCTTCCAGTATGGCATCTTCCCGTTCATCCTTATACCTCCTAAATAACTCCCCGATCCTTTGGAGCGAAGATTCTTCTGCGCTGGAAACAGAGTCTTTCTTTGTATCTCCAGAAAACATTGGAGGCTGACTAGCCTCTACCGCAGCGTCCGTTTTCTTTGTCCCATTCACAAGGATATCTCCTGGAGCCTTCCCGCAAGATGAGCCTTGGTCATCTTTGTGGACCACGCTTCTCTTACTATGCGACTTGCTGCCGGATTCCCTTTCCCCATTTTTGCTGCCGAGCGTAGAAGACGGATTCTTGCACTTGGTGACACACTGGCCCATGATGTTGCAAGCCCAGCTCCTACAGCGGTCCCCTGGCCGTCGGACACCTTGCGGCTGCTCTTCAACACATCTCACCGCGCCATTAGCGGCAGTCAGCTAGCCTGAAAAACAGTTTCGGAGTCAAGTCGCTGTATCGCCACAAAGAATATTTTAAGTATTAAATGGGGGATAACATTTGCCAGTAAGAGACCAGTTTCGGGATACTCAGGTTTTGCGCACTGAAAAGGAGCAGTGTACAGAAGGTTGGCATATGCCATAAATTTCAGGCAATTTCAAGCTGTTTTACTTAGAAATCAATGCAGCTCACTCAGTGGCTGCAGTATACTACCGGGTCCTAATAAAGGAAATTCCTAAAATTCTTACTGTAACATAGGTTACAAAGAGGTTGATTCATGTACGGGCTTCATCAAGACAGACTCCTCTAACCCAGAAATATTTTAAAGGAAATGGTTTTTAGAAGTCTACCCATATTTTATACACAGAATATAACACACTGAAACAAAGCCGGGGGGAGGCACGTGGAACAACCTGGCAGTTACTTAAGTGTTAGATTTAGACTGTACTTCCAGCAAACGGGTAAAAGGGGTTGTTGGTTGGTTTTTTGGGGGAGGAGGGAGGGGAGTTGTGGGTTCATTTTTTTTAAACAGAGTTTGAAATTTAGAATTTTGTTCTTAAAACGGAGAGCATGTCAGCAGAAAGCAGACAACACTTCATGCAAGACTGTGTTTAGGAATTATTCATTATTTCAAGTGGGCTCCTCTCTTCAGGTAACAAGGCAGACAGAAGAAGGGGGGCCTTTTAAATCGATTTTTTTCAGACAGACACACGTGCAGATAACAAGTAGCAATTCCAGTTCAGCTTTTCAAAAAAAAAAAAATTAGCAAAATTCAAATGCCAAAATTATTTCATCATACTTTGTTTTTATAAATCCCAACGTTAAAGCCTCGCATATTTAGAAAAGATATTTTACCCACAGGAAAGGTTTCTTAAATTTTCCCTATTAAAACCAAACTAACACTCTGACACTATCCTATCAGCATGCAGCCATGCCACGGACAGTCCATTTCCCAGAAACATCAACTCCAAGAAAGCAATTGCTTATCATATTCCTCCTTTACCCACTTATTTGCATTTCGTCTCTGCTGTCAGTTAGGCAAAAGCCTCAAACATAAAAATTGGGTTTGCCTTGTCTTTTTTTACTGCTTCCAGGTTACAGAATTCAAATAAGAAAGAAAAGAGAAAAAAATTTACGATGAAGAAATAAAACAGATGTAATGCCAGGTTTTTTTGGTATTCTTTCCTGGGTAAAGCTCTTCTGAGACCAAACCCCCATTTTTAAGCAGTAAACTAACTTGGAACAACAGCACCAAGTGCAAATGAATTCTCCAGACATTAGGATTACAAACACAAATCTTCTCTCAGTCATTATACCTGTTTTTGCAAAACAGCACGTATGCAGTTCCATGAGAAAAAAGAAAATAAAATCTTCTTGCCAGTACAACAACAACAGCCAAGATGCTGGTTTCAACTACCTGGCTTCCCTTCCCCTCCTCGACCCCTTTTCTTAAGCCCATAACCCACACAGAAAATCAACAAAAACCTATTTTTAAGCAGCAGAAGGAACAAACATCCAGCACATCTTTTCATCAAACTGCTTTAGAGGTGAACTTTGTAGCACCATTTTTATAGCTCAATGTAATGTATTCAGGAATAATATTTTATTTATCTGTATTTTAAAGGATTCACTGAAAAAAAAAAAAATGTCCGCATAAATAACCCAAAAGACAATTTCACTTCTTTGAATTGCAGAGCACAGCCTGGCACTGGTTCCCATGCTGCGTGTACCTGAGCAGCATCATCATCTCCCGTCTATACCAGTCGTTTTTTCATTAGACCAAAGCAAACAGGATTTTATTAGGCAGTGTAAATTACCGGTTAGTGATTAACTCCCAGGTACAAGCCTTCCTTTTTTTATTTTTTTCCCCTCTTCCTTTAAATTCATCATAATTCAAACACTTGATCTACACTAATTCTTGTTCTTCCATCAGTTTCTCAGCAGCACTACTTCAGCTAAGTTTTCCTTTAGAGAGAAGCATGCAAGGAAAGGAACAGAATAAAAAAAAAAAATCCTGAGTGAAAACTGGTATTATAGTTCAAAGCAGAGATTAGGTAGTTTATAAAACTTTCTGTTCAAACACGTAACAGCAATTATTCGCCGTTGGCGATTCAGAAGAGCTTTTCCCCACGGGCAGGTTAAAGAACAGCTGCCTGTTACCGGATGGTACTTTCCTCTGAAGTAGCTGGTAGCAGTCAAATCACAGCAGCAGCGTACTGGTACTGGGCAGAGATGAATCTGCTGCCACGGAGAGAGAGCGAGCATTACAACACCCAGAGGGGAGGCTGGTGAACACCTCAGTGTCAGGAAGCTCCCAACAGCTGCTGCCCAAAGCCACTGGAGAGCAGAGCAGCATTAACCCACTGAGCACACGTTAACCGGGTCCCCGCATGCCCTTTGCCTACCTGCCCAGCAAGGAGCTGACTGCAGCTCCTCCACCGCCGCTGCCAGGGCTCTGCTCGCACTGCTCTTCCCCGCAGGAGAGGAATTCTTCCTTCCTCCTCCCTGCCGAGGAGGTTTTCAGAGCACAATCCCACTTGTTATGAACAAACACCAGAAGATACTGAAGTAGAGTTGCTGCAATTCCTCACTTCACTACTGGACGAAACTTGATGCCACGTGCCAGATACTTTGAAGCATTCTACCCCGAAAATAGCAAAACCAGCTTGAGAAAAAAAAAAGACTGCATCCGCTGGCAGTTTGTGCATGTATCTGGTTTTTGGCGCTCCATCAGTTATCCTTTATTAAAACGCCTTCTGAGCTGCATCCACTTCACTTACTAGTCACCTCCACTTCCTATGTGACTCACGTTTCAAGGCATGAAAGGAACAAGAGCCTCGGAGGAGACAAACAAGTGGGAGAACTCGGCCCTTTTGTTAAGGAAGGCTGGAGAGAGGATCCAGTTGCAGCATCAGGAGCTGCACTGAACTCGTGTTCAAGGAGTATGAAGCAGCACTCGCAGGAGAGCAAACAGAGCTACTCATTTGACTCTAGAGCAAAGCAAATGTCACGTCTAGGTCATGCTCATTATAGTTAAGTGAGCATCAGGACACGCAGAGGTATTTCTTCCAGCTGGATTGGGAACCACAAGTATAAAGTTCTGGCGTACCCAAAGGTTATACGGGATCGATGGCAAAGCATCAATTCCCGAAAGGATCAGTTCCCAAGAGACAAAAATACTGTAAGAGGCTTGTACAACATAACAGGGAGACACAGAAGGCAGCGCTGACCACTAGTTTTGCCCTTCTACTACAAAAGATCAAAATTCAGGGCTAAGGTTGGAACGCACTCAGTGCTACAGGATGCAGCACTCCCAGAGACTGATTACTCAGACAAGTATTGAGCAATAACCTACAGTAAATATGAATCACCAAGATGCCCATGAGGCCATCTTCCACACAACAGGAACTGCAAAGCCGAGCTCCACAATGCCATTCTCTGCTTCTCTCCAGAAGGGAGTAAGCATCTGGAAACACAGGAAGACTGGTGCTGGGGAATACAGCCAGTTAAAGAAAAGCCACCCTCTAAGAACAAAGGATGTGTAGAACCGTATCGCCCAATACATTAAACGGAAAACCTAGAGAAGATTAGAAAGACCTTGTTAATGCTTGGTGGGGCTTTTTGTTTTGTTCTGGGGTTATTGTAATGTTTGGCGGTTTTTGTGTGTGTGGTTGTTGTTGGGCTTTTTTTAAGTGCTGTAAGGAAATTAGTTTTTCTTTACTGTCAAGTGACCAGATCACATATATTCCAAGATTCAAAGGGAGCAAAACAGCAAAGTGACTCAGTAATAATTCTCTGTCACACAAGCACGCTGTGGCACAACTGGAAAGAGCAGCACTGAAGTTGGGGAGAGCTGGCAAGAGGAGAGAAAATGCAAAGGAGATATTTAAGTAACCCTGTATTTTTCTTTAATGACCAACATTATTGTAGTAATAGAAATTATTGGATATGTCCATAGAATAACAAAACACAGCCAAGCATTATACCGTTTAATAAAGTGTTGCATCAGAATGTATTTACAAAGAGTTTCAAAGTGCATAAAGTATGAAGAGAGGAGGAAAAAACCCTCCATACATTCAAGAATACCTCAAAGACAAACTTAGGAAATCTCATAACAAAAGGGGACACAGCTCAGCCGACCATTAAATCCCTTCCCATGTAGGGAAGTTCACTAGCTAAGGCAAAGACAATATCGCTAGAGCTTAACTAAGCTTCAACCCAGCCTCAACTTTTCGCAAACACTTGTGTATAGTCTGTAAGAATTTTACAGAGTTTCACTACGTCTTATCTACCTTTCAGTGGACAGGGTTACATGACTTCTAAAATAGCTGAGAGTAAGGAACTGCCCCATCTTTATCCAGCTCTGAACAGACACACCCAGCTCTCCACCGGGGAGACCCAAGAGGATCATTACAACTGCTGAACCAGAAGCAATCGCTGCTCTAACAGCTGATGCTGGGCAAGTGATCTTGTAAGCAAACATTTAATACTTACATAGTTTCACCTACACAGAGAATCATTCCACTAGCTTCACAGCTTCCTTCAGGCTCCCTGGGTTCCACATGGAATGCTGCAACACAAAGACCACAAAAGTCTTTACATTTAGAATCAGAGCATCACAGAAAGATCATCTACTCTAACCTCCCCACCAGAGGAGGATCAGCCAGAGCAGGTCACACAGAAACGCATCAAGGCGGGTTTTGAAA
This sequence comes from Trogon surrucura, assembly GCA_020746105.1. Taxonomy (NCBI): domain Eukaryota; kingdom Metazoa; phylum Chordata; class Aves; order Trogoniformes; family Trogonidae; genus Trogon; species Trogon surrucura. Next base: position 8,380,935 of record CM036632.1, on the reverse strand, counting down.
GTCTCCAGAGAAGGGAGACTCCACAGCCTCTCTGGGCAGCCTGTGCCAGTGCTCCTTCACCCTCACAGTGAAAAAGTTTTTGCTAATGTTTTGGCAGAACCTCCTATGCTTCAGCTTGCACCCGTTGCCCCTTGTCCTATCACTGGACATCACTGGGAAGAACAGAAGCAGCTATGAAAGGCATAAAATGCACCAAAACACTCAGAATCAACTACATATTTAATAAAACTCTTCATAGCTAAAATCCATTCATTGAAAGAGTCATTTTGTAAAACTAACCCACTTTTTGACTTATAAAATAGCATTAATGCCATTAACTCTGCATTGCCATATAAAGCATAGCTCAGGTACTGAATACAACAAGTTCAAATGTTTGTTAGGAGTGAACACACACTTCCGGACACTTTTCATGGCTTTCAGCACAGAGAGTTAATTCCTCATTTCATGCACTCAAAGCAAAACATAGGACATGCTATCATTGACAATGCATGTTAGCTAAGCGGCTGTTTAATCCGCGAATGCCAGACAGCTGCTACCTAGCAAAGCACGATTTAGGTCTAGAAAGTAATTCTCTTTTTTCACTCTCTAGCACATTCTTTTCCATGTTTGTTTTCCCATGTTCAGTTGAGCTGGCTCAACTTCACTTCTTTTAAATTCCCAGCTCTGCTATAACTACAGAGCTCTGAAAAGAAGATGACAGACAAAGGCATGTCTGGTTTGTGTAGCAAGAGCTACAACCACAGCACCTCGTCAACACCTGTTTGTATCTGATCTAGAAAACAAACAACAAGCAAGCTCTGGCAAAGCTCCTCTGCTCTACTAGTACTAACAGAAACACTAAAAAGTCTTGTTTTCACAGCTCTTGGTACACCTAGGGAGCAGACAAGTGATCAAAAGCAGCCTTTCTGCATACTTACTTATTACACGAGACCTACTTCTTGGGAAACAAGTGGAAACATAAGCTTGTTCAGTGTTTTCTTCAGCAGAAAGCAGGGAATAGATGCAGAAAGACAACCACGAAACAACTTCTTATCACACATGCCAATCTCAACATAAGCTGATTTTTTTCCCCAAACTTGAGTACTGTGTGTGGATTGGGACAAATATGACCACAAATCAAACCTAGTTCAGATCAAAGTTTTTAAAAGCCCAGGGAAACAAGCATCCAAAAATGCCTCAAAACCCCTAGAAACACATGGAGCAAAAACACATCTCTGCTGAACCATTTTTAGGCATTTACTGTTGGGATGGATAGTCCAAAAAGCCTAGTTCACTCTGGATTTATATCCTCCACTTCCAAGTCTCATCTTCCACACAAAAAAACCACCCTTTTGCCCCCTCGACGGCCTCACAGCTCCTTTAGCACCCGCTCCTGCTGAAAGGGCTGCCCTGTGGGGGTGCGGAGCCACCAGCCAGCTCCAACGCGCACACAAACAGAGGAGCTCCTGCCTTTCTCGTGGTAGAAGTGCTGGCTTGGATTTCTTTCTATTTGACCATAACATTCCACGAATTTCAGGAATTTAAGAAAATTTAACATCTGGCACTTCTACATTAAATTATTTTGGCCCCCTGCAACTAAATAACTCCTTTTATAAATCACCAGGGGAGGAAAGAAGACACCGGAGGGACAGGGCGCTGCACAGCCTCAGTTCCCCGGGAGTCTGCTTAAACAGAGGAGAGGCAACATCTTACTCTTCACACACTAAAAGCCATTGTCTTGGCAGCTTTTTGCAACAAACTAACTACTTTTCAAACATTGGTATTTCTTTGGAAGAAATCTATGATCCACCAAAGCTGTACTTCCAGTTGACTACAGCACGTATTGGAAGCAAACACTTATTTCAAGCCCAAAAGAAGCTGAATCTGATGGAGTTCAGCCCTACCCAGGAAAAGCCAAACTTTTTTCAGGCTGTTTGAAGTAGTTTCCACACTGGCTGACCTGTGCACACACACTGGCTGGAGCCAGAAGACAGACATTTTAACATCTGTTAGAACCGCCAGCTGCAATTCTTCCCCCACTGTCACGTCACTACTTCTATTCTACCAAGTTGCACACTTCACCTTTTTTTAATTTTTAACGTAGCAGCATTCGTACACTCCTATAACAACACAATTATGGGATATGGAATAAAAAGTTAGCATGAGGTAGCAGTTAAAAACACAAGCTCTTCAAGTCTGTATTTAAAGGCTATCATAGCACAGCAATGCGTTATAGCTGACTTCATCCTAAATCATACAACGTGACTGCAGCGGGGGTGGAAAGAAGCATCAACACTTGCGTGGCACAGGTCTGAACTCAGCGCTTGGGTCAGGGCTGCAAGGTACAGCCGTACGCCACCATCACCAAGCATCCTCTTTGCCGGCACAGGAGGAGCGTCACGCTACCGTAACTCAGAGAGCAGTGAGAACAGCGTGCATCGCTCCTTAACGATCCCACTCAGCAGTCGACAGGGAAAATAAGTAAGTAAATGGCACCCTCAGGACTATGGAGACCTTTGTTGTGCTCACCTGCCTCTTTCTGCACCTGCGCGCGAGTCCCCGCTGTGACTTTGGCTCTCCTGAGCAGTGGTGCAGGGAGGATCACCCTGCAGAACACCGCAGCGCTGAGGCTGCTGTCGCCCTCGACACTTGTCCTCGGCAGCTTTTCCAGGGGTAAAAGCTGATAGTTTTCTCACAAAAGATCACTTTTCTGTGGGGAATCAGTGCAGAATTAGTGACATTGCTTCCCTCTTCAACAGGCAGAAACTGGAAAGATCAGCTCTGCACATGAAAGACTTTACTGTGCAGTGAAGAGTTTCATACTATACTCTCTCTATATACGTACACTATATCACAGCACTTGGTGAGTGAGTGTTAAAGGATAAAAGAGGCTTTGGTCAGCAAAGCCACCGCATTACGGAAACTGCTTCTTTCAAGTCCTAACCTGCAATGAAAGTTTCTCAGCAAAAGCACTGCGACTGCAGCACGATGGACACAGAGTGGGTCTTCCTTAGCCCACGAGACACCTCACTTCACTCCGACCAAGCACTGTGCCAGCACCAGTCTGTCACACAGATCTGCTCCGTACCTCTGCTGCAGAAATGCATTTATGCAAAGTTACGTAAGAGGAAGTCTAAAAGCAGGAAAGTCCTGCTGCCATTAGCTGAAATGAATTATGAGTTTGTCAGGCTTCCTGCAGTTTAAGCACCTTTCAGTGAACTACAGCCAGGTTATGATTTTGAGGGCACAGAGAGTGGAACTTTGTCATTCTGCTCCAAACCAGGACGACAAACTATTTCTGATTAATCTTGCTTCGAGCTTTGGAAACACATCAGATTTAGAAATCTGATTAAACCAGGTAAAGTTTGTTTCTACACCCGTATCAGAATAGAAGTTAGTTGTACAGATGTGTGAGAAGAGACCACGCAGAGTTTTGGTTGTCAAGTGGCAGAAAGCTAAATGGCAGTCAATGGGAAAACCAAGCCAGAGAGCACGTATGTTGGAAGCCTGAATACTTTCTCAAGTAAGATGTGGACTTCTTTGAGAAAGATCATACTGGAAAGGCTTAACTGGAAAGGCTTAGCTAGTTTGGAAGGAAAGAGAGAAGGGCAAGTACAAAAGTATCTAAAAAAAACCACTCAGGTAACAACAGATTCAGAAACTGCTTCGCCATGTCTACAGCCCATAATGCTGGGCCAGCTCTCAGTGCCAAGAGCCAGAGCTATCACAACCTCCGCCTAGAAGAAGCCCCATAGTTGCCAGGAACCAGGCAAAAAATATCTTACACAACTGCACCTCAACGTGATGTGCTGTCACTTTGAAGTCCAGGGCTGGGTCATCAAGGGAGATTTTTCCATTCAAGACTCTGGGCAGAAGGAACCAGCTTTCTGCACTTTTGAAGAGCACCCTGCTAGGACACAGGTCATGACACCACATTTCATGTTCAGACTCCAACAAGTAGCCTGAAGAAAAAACAGAATAGAAGTTTGTATCTGTAGTTCACTGTGTGCAGCTAATTATACAAAGTCAGCTTAAGGAAAAAAGAATAATACAAAAAATGGTAAGGAAACGGAGTGTAAAGGCACCTCACTACTTTTTCTCATGGCAGATACATTCCTTAAGCAGCTTTTTGGGCACACACATACATGAATTCTTCCTTTTCTTTTGCACTCTCTAACCACACAACACCTTACTTCTTACTTGCCAATTACTTCTCATTGTTTTTTCACTTGGCCCCATTAAAAACTTTTAAATCCTTTCCTATTACGTGCTTCACCCTACTTTATTAGGTGGGTGGAATGATTTGTTAGGATTATTGTATTTTCACAGAACAAATCCAAGTCCAGTTAGCTAAACAGCATACAATCTTTGAAGGGTGCCTTCAGGTGCTTCTGTAATGTAAATAAATTAACGAACTAATTCACAGAGCAGCAGTACTTGTTTTCAGATATCTATTTAAGCTGCGAGCAAGACAATGGGCAGGGGGAAATCAAGTCAGTAAAATGATGTGGCTGTTCAAGATCACGCCATCAGTTTTACATAAAGCTGAAATCAGAACCCCAGCCAGATTCCATCCGATTCCCTACCTCGTACATACTCAGACACCAACAAACTTGTTTATTTCACTGCCCATAACTCAAACCCTCGATGAGTTCGAATCTACCACCTTCAAAAACCAAAGATTCAGTCACTGAGGTTTTTTTTCCCGTTAAAGTGCAAAGGGCTGTAAAAGAATAATCTTTCAGTATTTTTCCAGGTACACCGTAACTTTTGCACAGCATGACGGACCTTTAGCACCTCGGTACGCATTATGAATAATTAAAGCAGCACTCGCCAGGGGAAGAGCTACTCTGTGCTCAGACACAACCAGTTCACATCTCTACAGCAAAACCGCAGATTACGGGACCGAGAGAAACCATGACCCTCAGATACTTGATACAGATGCATCCTGCTGAAACCATCTGCAAGTAGCTGTGCTACAAATATTTATCTTACTCTGTCTCAGTCAATTCCATAAATTAATCTAAGGAAAACTGCAACTACCCTCCAGCCAAATCAGAATAACTTTGAAAAAACCGCCTTGGTCTACAATCCACTCTGCAATGGAAAAAAACGCTTACTTTTAAACTGAATGAGAAGTGTGCACAGATCTTCTTCTGCACCAAACCCAACTAACAGACTTCACCTTGAAGCAGCCAAGGCACCTTCATCCATTACGTTCAGCTGAACATAATTCAGGTAAATATAAAGTGATTCCTGTAATAATAATATATACTTTAAACTAACGGTAATAAGTGAATAACTTTACATTTCTTACTGCTCTAGACAATGAAAACACCACACTGATCACACAAAGGAAGGATGTCCTTCCAGCAGCTCTGTCCCACCGAGCAGCTGTGAGAACCATGACCTGCACAGCTGCCTAATGGGGCAGCGAAGGGACAAGTCTAAAGACAAGAGCCAGACCACCTCATAAGATCACTTCTGGCAGCAGATGCTCATACAGAGTTTACAGAAGGCCCGCGAGCCACATCTCAGTAAGTGTAATGTGGTTTGCAGGCTGCCAGCCAAAAGAATCACTCACTTCACGTAGTTGTGTAGGAACTTCATTACCAGACAACCATGTAAATACTGAAATCATATTCAAGTTATGTACAAAGAATTGTTCTAAGTGAAAGGACTGATATCTGAAGGTGCTTTGATATGCTTGGATTTTTAAGCCAACTGCAGTTTTAAAAGCAGAAAATTCCCAAAGACACCGGCAGAGATCCTAGTTGTCTCCACTGATTCGAGCCCTGACATCCCTAACATAGTGAACGGCAGTGACACTGCACAAAGGATGCTGCAGTACTCAGATGTCAACTGTATCAACTGCTTTAAAGGAGCAAATCTGAGTACCTGAACTTGAGTGATCAGTTAGAGCAGACTCTCAGCCCTCCTTGAGAAATCCAGAGGTAGCTTCGACCAACACACACATTTTGTTAATAAGTTTTTCATACATCCCTGATCTTACTTGATGTCCTGTGTCTCACAAGAGGCGTAAGGTGTGTGGGCACCTTCACAAGGCATAAGCACTAACTCCAAGCACGGATAACTGTGCTTGAAGCTGGTACATATCAAACCTTTGGCAACTGCAGACCGCCCATTTGTGCGCTGACACAGAGTACTCGAGGCTTTCTGTACAGACTCATTTGGAATGAAAATATTGAACAGTCAGCATATGACCAAAATCAAGTCCTAAGGCATTTGTGTGTTTGTCTATTACTAAGCTACACACATCTCCCATAACCATAGGCACGAAGACGATTTTTCTCCCTCCCTTTCAACTTTAAAACAAAAGGGTAAGACTGACTGCATTAGACATTTCAAAGTTGCAGAAAGAAAACTTGTATTACACTAAAATAAAACTCAAAACTGCCACATTCTGCTACTACATGGATGGAAAAATTAGATGTATTTTTCAGGAGCACATAATCCTTTTGGTTTATAAAACACACTTACATTAACTAAATAGGAAAAGTGAGACAACAAATAACTGACTCTCATGCCGTCTTTGGCAGTCTGACTTCCCGGGAATAACAAACCGTGACAGGAGGTCAGTAACAGCATTCTCACATTTTGCTAAGTAAGTTTTGTCTTTCACAAACCAGATGTCACAGACAGAACAGCATTTATAACTGTTCTTTCTGAAACACCAGAAGGTTATACTAGCTTATACCCTTTACTGGAACCCTGTCTCACCACCTATGATTTTGTCGGTTTCTCTACAGTACTCCTACTCCTGTGAAAGAGTTCTTTAATACTTACAGCTAAATAGTCCCTTAACCGTCACTCTTCTAGTAGCAAAATGCTGCAATAACCCTCACCTAAAATCCGGATTTTCTGCTTCCTTCAAGACGTAGATCATTGGACTGGAGAGCTGCCCCTCATGACACACGGATAAAATGGAGCCATAACAAGTCTAAACGGGTTAGTTCTCAGATTATCTTTTAGGCAAGAAGCTTTGACTCACGTTCTCTTTTCTTATTTGCTCTGTTCTGGTTAGCATCACCAGACTGTCACAACAAAGCCACAAGTGACAAGGAGAACCTCCTTATGTCATCATAAAGAATACCAGCACTTGTGCAAGGGAAAGCAGAGCTCCCCTTTGGTTTGCCAACCACCACCGCCCCTGCGGGGCTCTCAGACTTGCTCACCGGTTACCCAGAGCTGAGCAGTTCCACGAAACCCTCCCATGAAAGGGTGAAGTCAGGGTACAGCTGAACATGGGAGCACGCCTGTAAGTCTTAGCTTTTCTGATCGCTCCCTGGAAGGCTTCAGCCCAGATCTTTAATTACCTGACTCAAACTAGAGTGAAAAGAAAGGAGGGGGGGAGGGAGAAAGAGAGATAGGTGACTGGTTCAAAGGACACACTGGAGACAACTTACTGTACAGACGACACCGAGAGAACTAGCACAGGCAGCTCACCTGTGTCATATGTTTACAGGGGGTAAATTGCAGGTGGCTCTTTACCAGAAGGCAACATTTGCCTTGAACATTTGCCACGAAATTACCATTGTTTGAGTCAAGTTACTATGTCATTACTGCCAAATAACTTGGAGTCAAGTATACAATTAATCCATATCACCAGTGCAGAGAATCTGCAAAATATAACCTGCATTTAATCTGGTACTTTTAAAAGGAGGAAGGGGAGAGACACAAAAGAAATTATTAGACTTCCAGCAACCAGAAGACAAAGCCTATTAATCAGAGGCAAAGAGAGGAAAGGAAGGCAGTGAGATAAGAGGCAGACCCCTAGGGAGAAGCAGCCCAAGAAAAGGAGCCCAGTCAGGGAACTCTGATGAAGGCTGTTAAGGGGGTTCTCTCTTATCTTCTTATGACTACCAAGTCCCCCAAGTGTTTAGGGATTGTTCTTTCAGTATCCAATAATTCTGACTACCGATCTTCAGCTCCTTCTTTAAGAATGAGGATGAAAGGAAGGACTGTTTTTCTAACATCCCATGCCTTTATTTTTACAGTCTCCTCTTACTCAGAGTAGTTTTCCTGTTACATTCCCTACCACAGACCCGTGCGCCTAATGGAACAATAACATTGTTTCTGCACTTTCCAAGTTCTTCCAAACTGCCAAAACCCCACCAGGATGGATTTTATAGTGCTCCAAGACTCTAAAGTAAATTTATGAGCACTTTCCCAACACCAATAAAGAAAACCAAGTGCTACAGCATGGGACAATTCTGAGCAGAACTGGGGGGCTCACACTCTTGCTTTTATACCCAAAACCACCTTTATGATGTTTTCTGCCATGAGGAAATGTAAGTTTAGAACCGCCATGTCTATCCCCCATACTTCCACCTCCTTTCTATCTCCTTTATACTCCCTCGCCCAAATACACATACACACAACATACAGGATTTTTTCCTGTTCTTTACTCTGAACCAAAGAAAGCAGCAGAATCAAGCCTCTTGCCCATTCACACACAAATTTGTCAGAGCAAGCCCCTTTGTCTCAAAAGCCTGTCAACCTGTGTGGCAGCCCCTCTTGCTCAAATATAAACTTATTTAGCTAATTTCAGTTATGGTCTTCCAAAAGAGCTCTCCTTAGTTTTCACTCAAAGTCATCCCTTCAGCTCACCTGATCACCCTTTTTAACACAATTCACACTAAATGAAAGCAAGATGCAAGTATGAATGAATTTCCAGGATCAAAAAATTACAAGAACTACTGATGTGCATCAGTTAGAATTTGCTACGAACACAACCATGTTCAACTCCAAAACAAAGCAAGAAACTGTGCAGAGAAGGCACCTAACCCAGCTTGACTCAGGAGCTGATTACAGATCATATTGCAGGTTATCAGTCTCAAATGAAAGCAATTTCAAAAGCATCACATTGAACAGCCAAACAGTATCAAAACTGTAAGCTCTCCCATTAGCAGTTCTGTGATTTTTTTAAGGATTATAATAATTCATGTCTGCATATAACTTGCTATTAGGAAATTATCAGAATTTTAGACATCATTGCAAGAGCTGATATTTGCAGTAAGCTTGTAAAGCCGGTTGTACTTTGCAAATCTGAACTAATTCAACACAGATCACACGCTCTCCTTTTTCTGCTGATGTGCAGAAAATCTTTGCTTTAGACTGCGTGCTGCCTTTCATGTAAAGGGCTATTGAAGGTTCTTTCACAGACCACTAACGTGTATCTGTGTAGAAAAAGTTTAAAAAACGAACTACAGAACCGAAAAGAACATGAAGTCAAATCCCTTTACTTTCACACACAGTCTTAACCAAGGGGCTATATTTCCTTCTTTAAGGATTATCTTTTACTGGGGAAACAGGCAGCAGCAGCAGCATTCAGATGCACTCGAGAAAGACCAGTACTCAGGCATTCTCTCTTCCCATTTCTATGCAAGTAAAACACTAATACCGTAGTTACACATTAACTGTTTAACAAAGCTCTTAAAAAGATACTACGAACGTGTTTAGAAGAGATGTCTTTTGATCAACTGTTCTCCCCAAAAAAGGCCGACCATACAGCACAGCCGCAACGGCCAGGGAGGTCTGGCTGTAATTTTCAGACAGGGAAGGCAGTTCTGTGCTTTGTGTTTGTACACAGACCCCCTTCTTCGGAGCACTTAACCCATCACCCCTTTAAATTATGCGGCAGGCATCACCGTTAAAAAAAAGTTGTCAGCCGTGGATCAATGCTGTATTCCCACCCGTGGCATCAGGCTGTCGGTTATCAGTGTAACATTCTGAAGGACAGCGCATCAGCAGCGTTAACTGTTTAAGAGGCAATCAATGATTCTTTCCAGTAACAGCAGCGCTAACAGGAAAGGCAAACTCTTTCAGCCGATATTGCTTGAAACACTGACCGCGCAAGTTAGGCTCTGTTACGAGTGGCTTATGAGTGCCACCACAGCCCCAGAGAGCAGGAGCGAGTAACGCCGATGGCGGTTTTCACAGGGAAGGCAGAAGTGCCAAACGCGCTCAGGAGAGGGAGCGAAAGCCAAAGCAAGAAGGCAAGGGGCTGTGCAAAGCTGGGACGTCCAAATTACAAGAACTATCGCGGAAATAAATTGCTCTACGTTTTACCCGGCTGTCTGTTTGCCGAGGACACTGCGAACGCGCACCTGGGGCACGACACGCGTGTGCGAGGCCGGGCACGACGGGCTCCGAACAAAGCGGCCCCTCTGCCCCGCCCGGGGCCGCACGCAGGGGCGGTCTGTCAGGAGGCGTTCGAGGCTCCTGCGGGCGGCACACGCCGACACACAGACACCGGGGAAAGACCCCGAGGCGAGCCGGCACCGCTGCCCGGGGCACACGAGCCGGGGCGGGCAGGCTCGGCTCGGCGGAACCCGGCGCTGCCCGCCCGCGGAGCCGCCGCACCGGCCTGCGCCCAGCGACACCCGGCAAACACCGGTCGGCCCAGCGCCCCGCACGGCACCGCTCCGCGGCTCCGGGGCGGCTCCCGGCCGGGTGCACCGGTACCGGCCGGCCGGCCCGTCGGCTGCCAGCGCCGGGGCCGGGCGGGCTGCGGCTCCGGGGGCCCCGCCGTGAGGGGGCCGGCTACGGCGGCGCGGGGCCCCCGGCGCCCGACCGGCCCTGGCGGGGCTGAGAGGGGCAGAGCGGCGGTCCCCGGCCGAGCCCCACAGCCCGCGCCGCCGGCCGGGCCGGGCCGGGCCGAGGTCCGCACCGCTCCCACCGCCTCACCCCCGCCCGCGGCCCCCAGAGCCCGGCGCGGACGGGAAGAGACACGGTCCAATTCACTCACCTCCGCGGCTCCCGGCGAGGCTGCCTCCCCCTCCCCGCATCACTTCCGGGGGTGAGCAGTCAGCTGGCGGCGGCGCCGCGCCGTGACGTCAGGCGGCGTGCCCGACGCCGCACGCAGGGTGAGGGCAGGGAGGGCGGCGGGTGGCCGCTTCCCTCGCCCGCCGCAGCGGGGTCCGGGGGCCGAGCGGGGCGGAACCGCAGCACGAAGGCGGGGAGGGAGCGGGGCCTCGGCGCGCTTCGCGGCGAAGGTAAAGCGAGGGAGCGGGGGCGGGCAAGCGGGCACGCGGGGAAGACGGAGGGGAGGGGAGAGGCTGGAGGGTTGGGGTGGGATCGGGCAACCCCCTCCGCTTCACGCGTTGGTTCCGCCCGGCTGCGGGGGCAGCGCCGCCCCGGCCGCCAGGGGGCGGAAGGACGCCCGCGCCTGCAGCGCCCCCTGGCGGCCGGGCGGCCAGCCCCAGGCCCGGCCCCGCGCTGGCAGCAGCCCCCCCCGCGGCGGTGCCTAAGCCCCGGAGCCCCCTGCTCGCACCCGCGGTGCCCCCGCCTGCCCCGTGCTGCGCGGCCGTGGCCTTTGCCGGGACAGCCCGACCTCCAGAGCGAGGAGCGCAGCGGCCTCGCTGCCCGGCCAGTGCCGGTCGCTGCCCGGTGACCCGAGCGGCCGCAGGAATGGGCGCGGGGCGACCCCGCTCCGGGTGGCGCCGGGAGGGGCCCGTGCGCGGCGAGTCCCGACCCGGCCGGTGCTGACCTGGAGCTCGTTCGTGCCGGGGAGGCTCCTGCCCTGCCCGCAGAGCCCCGGAGCAGACTCCGGGACAGATGGAGCGGCGCTTCCCTCGGCCCTTGTGCTGCCGGTGTGCGGGAGGCCCCGGGGGCCGCTCCATATGCCACGCAGGAGGGTCAAGTGCAAATACAGCGTGAGGCTTTCTTGGCAGAAGTCCTGAATTTGAATGGGATTCACGCACTTGATTTCCAAAAAAACACAGGTTTTTTCAGCCTACACTCTGCTACAGTTCTCAAGTAACAACTACAAATCCTACCTACCAGTGTCCTGCGACCAAAGCGTTTGGAAACTGAAGCAGTTCATGAGATGAGTTTTATTAAACGACCCACAGAATGAAGTAAGAAAGGGGTAGGGAGGATTGTTTTTCTGCTAGCGTTATATACCTGTTCTTCAGTTTGGGAGCATTTCTAATGCTGGGAAATATTTCTATTCATGCACTCAGTTGCATTTGGTTCGAAGCCAAGGTGTGAATAGGTGCTTAAATCCATACTGGGTTTTGTGTCCACATTGTTATATTTCTGTATGTTTCTATATTATGTAAGTAAAGCCATCCAAGGATAGCTGAGACTTCATTTTCTCTGCTAAATTTGTTGCACTGCATTAAAACCTCTTTCTCTGCTTGTAACTAACAGAGAACTAAACACAAAAGGAGGAAAAATGGTTCTAAATGTATGAAAGCATGAGCTATAGGGTTGCACAAGACTAGAGACAAGTTCATAATGCATTACAGAGTTTGCATGGACACTGTGTGCTTTTCAGGAGAAAATTAAGAAATACATAAAGCAGGGTTTTTTGTTTCCCTTCCCCCTCTCCATGGTCGAAGTCAGCGTTTCTGTTCTTCCCGAGGCTACAGGAGGCACTCCCAGAGCAAGATCTCTATGTCCTACTAAAACCAGATAATGCCTCAAACACCTCGGACTAAGATAAAACTCTGATCAAAGTGGACTAGTTAACGATTTCAGCTTGCTTTTATTCAAATGAAGATAATGTAAAATTGTCATTTTCTGCAATTTCACTTATTTGACATTACATAGGAAATCCAGTGATAAAATCCCAAGTCCTTGCTTTCACTATTTAATTATATTCTCTTTGCATGCAATTCCCTTTTTCTGATCAAAAGACTGCTCCATATATAAAAGAAAGCTTAAAAGAGAGAAAAGTTCAGTCAGAAATCTGAGGCGCAGATAGAAAGGCAGAGTTCTCATTCCAGCTGACAAACAGCGTTAAGTACAGAGACTCGGAGAGGCCGAGTCAGGGGTGTGGATCGGTGTTTTAGATCAGGGTTTCGGAACGCTTCAATTTGTCAGCAGAAAGATGCTGGGATGACAAAATCTAAAACCATGTGGAGGTCACCTTGCTTTCAGATATTGTTACTGAATAACTTGATTTGGTAATTTGGTTCTTTTTCACTAAAAATGCATAAATTGATGATTCTAGCTTGTAGCTGGAAACAGTGAGAAATATTTGGAGTCAAATTAATCCTTGATGGAAATGTCTTGAAATTTAGAGTCTTGCAGCGCTGGTAGAAATGAGCGTGTAACACCATCAGGGAGGAATATAAGCTTTCATTTTAGTTTGTTTTTCATCATGTGGAGATGGAATACTTTAGCTGTGACTGAGGTTTTGCAATTATTTGGTTTGGGCTGAATCTTAAAAAAAAAATGTATGAATGTTCAATCAAGAATGACAATCAAATGAAGTTTTTGCTTTGCGAGGTACATGCTGCAGCCACGTGTGGTCAATGTTTGCAGGGTACTAGCTGTCATAGGCCACTAAGTCACTGATTTAAGCAAAAGAAGATAAAATTACTTTGGGGGGAACTGGATTTAGAAATTTAATATAATTGGAAGGCATGTGACCTGCCTGGCTGTTACAGGAATCTGTGACTCCTTGTCTTCTCCCTCTGCCACAGGAACTCATTGTTTCAGTTGGTGTCCCTCAAGGAAATAGACCAAACTCGTTGCTGCCTTAAGAACTGCAGACTCATTTTGGCAGACTTGCACGAAAGATGAATATGGATTACTGACCTCTAGCTGCTGTGAAAAGCCGTGACAGGAATGATTGATTATCTGTTGCATTAGCAGCAGGAGAGAACTGCAGGTCACTCTTCAACTAAGTGGTATAATTTAGGTCTTAAGAAAAAGCCAGATAGGCGCAGGTTTTTTGCATCTCTTTAAATAAACATTAGCCAAAGCGTGCATTTGAAAATAGGAGATATAGACTGTCATAGCAGCTGTAGCTGTGATGTTCCATATATGTTGATACACTATGCTTTTGAATTATGGCACTTATTTCCATAACAGAAATGTGATCATGGCTTGATTCAGAAGGCAGTCAGCCCAGCAGTTTGTCATGGTGTCTTTAGGACTCCTTGCCAGTAGCAAACCAGCTGTCAAATAGAACTTGTGTTGGTCTTAAATAAAACATTTTACATCCAAGAAGTTCAAAGCTGCTTTTTCAAATTATTTCACGAAGAGTTCTGTTCCCCACTGTCACCTCCCCTGAGCCAATATGGTTTCAGCATCAGCACCAAGGGTGTGTTGCTAAAGCATGCCCTAGTTAGCTGGGATATAAAAGCTGGAATCTATTGTTTTAAAATATCCTTATTTTTTCTCCCCATGGGCTATTACTCTCACCCTTTGTTTCTGAAAATCCTCTAAGTACTCGCTGCTGGCAGATTTTATGTTTAAAGTAACTAGCTAATGCTTGACTTGAAAAGAAAGGATAAAATAAAAGAGACTTATAATTTCAGCAAAGGAGCTGTGCAGATAGGAGGAGAGGGCTGGACACGCATTCTTGGCCAAGCAACTCTTGCTGGGAAGCAGCTGTAATTTAGAAGCAGTCAGTCTCTGTGCAGCTTGCCTTCTGTCCAAACTTTGCTTTGAACAGTACAGTTTTGGGGTCACTTTACAGTGCAGTTGACAGATTCCTTTCCTTATTTTAAAATAAACTTTAAATTAAAATTCTAAACAAACCTGGAAATAGCAAAAGAAGATTGGTATTTCACTGATTACCGAGATTATTGAACTTTTGGGGCAAAGATCTAAAAATCCAAAGGAACGTGTGTTTGTTTCCTGAAAGAAAACCCTGTCACTACATTTTATAGTCTAAATGATCGGTTTAATTAACAAAGTGTGAGTCTTCATCCTGCAGTAACTCATTAACTGCTGAAGCCTCCTTTGTGAGTTTGGGTACAATGGGATAGTCCATGTGTTTGATCTGCATGCTGATAACAGGGCTCTGCGTGTAGATCAAAAGAAGGTAACAAGCCTGCGCTGTCCCAACACTGCCTGGTCAGAGCTCTGCCACAGCACCCACCAGGTGCGTATTTGCAGAGCAACGCTTGGCTTCCCTCCAAAGGCTTAAGTCTACCGATCGGCTGCAAACCAGCCCGCAGCCTGCCGCTTCTGCCACTGAGACCTTGGCGCGTACAGACCTACCTTTGACCTCCCCTGGTTTGTTTTGTTGCAGTAAACACCTGAAATTTGCTCAGCTAATACAATAGCCCTGTGCTTTTTGACAAAAACGCCTGTGGTTAACCTCTGTGGGCTGCATTCTGCAATGAACTGAAGGGTGGTAGTTAAACAACGGGTGTGACTGCCACAAGATGAGTGCTAGTGGGAAAGTGGTGTAACAGCCACTTAGCATTCCAGAGAAGTGAAATATAATTATGATTTAAATGCCAAAGATGTAAGTTGCAAGATGAGTAACTACAAGGACATGCAAGCCTCCCTTATCTTCCTTTCTGTCCCACTCAGAATCATTTGGCACACCCACAAAACTAATACCAGTGGTGTCACTTGACGAAATTACACCTGATACATGACTTGTACTTACCTTTCTGTCGGTGTGGGCTCTGTATGTACCAAAGAAAAGTTCGGTGCCATTTACAACATTTTAAGTTGGAAGGAATTTTGCTTTTGGTGGAATTATTCCCTGTTTATATTCCTCCTCAGATCAGAACCTGACCCAGGCTTTGAATTTTGTCCTACTTGCTCTCATCCTTTCCCATGACAGACAGGGTTCCTCTATCTGTGAAGGGCTCCTCCTATTTTCATTTGTGTATCTTTGCAGAAATGGTATCTGAGCAGGTCTGTAATGTTAGAAATTGTTGACTAAATAAGCCATGGGAGCAGCTGGATGCTAAGTATATATGAAAAGCCGCTCAATGTCTTTTACGCTAAGAATGTTAGCTCATCTAGCATAGTGGGAAGGAGAGCGATAATGCAAAAGCACAGGCCGTGCCTAAATGAGGGGCTACATCTCTAAAAAAGATGTAGGTGGGAGAGTGGAAGTAACTGGGAGGGCGAGAGTTGGTTCTAAACTTTTAAACAAAATCCTTATAAACCAATTCTTGGTACGTTTAAAATGCAGAAGCAACATGTGTGATTACAGCTCTGAGCAAAGGGCATGCACTGTCCCAATTTGGAAACTGATGCATAGATCAGAATTTAAACCTGTATTTTTAACACTTTTTTCCTCTGACATTATTCCCTGTATTTTCTTTATATATTAAATGAAAACATTAGCTAAAAGTTTCTATTGCACTACTGCCTTTGTTTAGCTGTCAGCAGGGAACAAAGAGGATTTATTACCAGTTCCACCAGAGGTGACACTTTCAAATAAAAGCAGAGGGGTGAGGCCAGGAGGAGCTCTAGATAAAAACATCATTTGGGACTTTGTGCTAGGTCAGCCCTTGTAATTGAAGTGTTTATTTTCTGTACAAAATACTTACTTGATAGAGAGAAGCAATGACTTTTTAGATGCATGTACATCTGTAGCTTCATGTATGACTAATTATATTGCCTGACATGGAGCTGTAGAGTGGATAAAGTGAAGCATTTATTCCAGAGTGCTTGAGAAGCTGGGACTAACCTAACTATTTTATTGCGGTTATTTGTTTCCTAGAAGTACTGTGAACATTGACTGGAAATACTTTCTGCTGGGTAGGAAGAATCATTTTTGTATCAGAAGGAAAAATATATGATTGGTTAAACATTTTAAAATACAAATAGGAAAATAAAAATGTTCTCTCTTAAGAATTAGAGAAAAACATTTTTATGTCTGTACTTCTTAGGATCCCTAACAGAGTTCATGAAACAACATCAAGTCTTTAGATCATAGCAACAGTTAAGACAACAAAGGCCAGGATTTTTTAGTTTGGGAGTTTTCAGCATGAAGAGCTATGGGCCAAATCCTGTCTTCAGGCTAGCAGCTGTAATTCCACCTTTGGTGAGGAAAAGACCGTGTGACTGACTGAAGCCACGGGGGGACTGTACTGAGCTATGAGCAGAGGGCAGCAGCTGTGGTGGAGGCAGCCACGTGAGAACTGCAATGGCCTGAGAAGGTTTTGGTTCAAAACCTCTGCTGCTCTCCACGTTAACGGGGATTGCCACAGACTGCAGGAAGGGGAGCGACAGCCACATCACCCAACTCTCCGCAGTAGTTTGAGTGGGCGCGTTAAGAAGCAGCTTTTGCCATCACCAAGGGAGGGTGCTCCCTCCGGGGGCAGTTCAGGCTGGGGCAGTTCAGGCTGGCTCAATCACCCTGCCCCAGCCTGTCCAGGAGCTATTCTGGTCTGTTTTCTGGTTAGATTAAGGCACAGCAGCTAGAGCTCCAGGTTGACAAATGGCTCCTGAGACAGTCAGCTAATGTCCTGTCCCTCACGTTTGTTCCTTGTGGCATCCATATACTTACTCTGCCGTGCTGCTGCATCTTCCTTTTGGACAGCGAGGTACCTTCAGCAGCTGCAGTGTCCCTAAAGCAAAAGTCACTGTTTCTGCAAATTGAATCTGTGCCAGAAGTGGTGTTGTTCCAGAAGTGGATTTGTCTCAGGGATGTTTGTGGTCTGGCTTGAAATGATGTCACCACTTACACGTTAAAATACTTATTTACATAGAATAAGAATAGAATTTCATTCTTGATTTCTGACAAAGATCCTTATCGCACTTGGAGGCTGATTCAGTGGCTCTGCAGGTACACAGCTCCCTGAAAATCAAGATATTCAGGAGTTCCCTAAATCCACAGCTAGTCTGCCTCTCCTGCAGTGCTTAGATAAAACAGCTTTCATCGCCTTTTCATTATATCAGACTCCAGCAGAATCATTACTACATGCTGCAGTGGTATCACAAATAAGCTTCTCAGTCTCTGAAACCTACACTGATTTTCAACAATATCGTGGTGATTTTATCACGTATTTCATTCACAGATTTCAGGATGCTTTGCAATGATAGGGTCAGCATTGGTACAACAATTTCACAGGAAGGGGGATGCTCAGAGTTTCGGTGACTTACCCAATCCTCTGTTGCAAAACAGCAGTGAAACACAACCTGGGTATTCTTGTACCAGGCTGTGATTCAGCAGAGCACTAAAGCAAGTGTTTAACTTTGAGCAAGAGCTCAGGCTGTTTGAATGGAGACAAATTTAAGCATCAGCTTAAATGCTTTGCTGGACTGGGTCTTCAGCTAATTACTGCTTCCAGCTATTTCAGGTTTTTTGATATAGCTCAGCATATTCTTAGATGGTGGAAATATTTATAAATTAATTCAATTGCATGAAAAAGTGTACTGCTCGCTGGCCTTTTAGCATCTCAAATGTTCATGCACATGTTTGGGGTTTTGTGTTGCTTTTTAGATGACACCAGTCACTCGACAAGAAGTTCTTGGCCTTTACCGCAAGATATTCCGAATAGCCAAAAAAATGGCAATCAGCATCAGGACAGATAGAAGAAACTATTAAAGAGAAAGAGTACATTAAAAATGAAGCCAGAACATTATTCCAAAAAAACAAAGATGTGAGTGTCCTTACAGTTTTGACTCTTTGAATGCTCTTTGCACTGTCCCAGTGATTGGATGCTAAGATAATAAGAATATAAGAGTTGATTCTCCAAAATTTCATTCACCTTAAATGCTAGTATATTTGAGTTACAGCTTAAATTTCACCCCTGAAATAGTAATTAAAAAAAACTCAAACTATTTCAGCTCTTCTACTTTAGAAGTCTAAAAGGTTTAGAGCTTTCACTAAAAAAATGCCAAGAAAAATTAAATTCCAAAGGTACTGCCTGTGTAATTGAAGCAGCTTTTGATCTTTTAGAAAGCTAGCTAAGTGTGTCATTACACATGCAATGGCAAAGAGCTTGGTAGCTTCTTACACTTCTTTCCCCCCCTCAAATCAGCAATTATTGGCAGTTCTTTTAGAAGAACCACTTTAATTTTTTTCCCAAGGAAGAAATTTCAGACCCCTTTTGAAAAAGGTGATACAGACTCCATGGTAATCAAAGGTCCTTGTAATTCAAGATCACAACACTTATTTATATCCTATTTTGGTGTGAGACCAAATTGAAGTAATGCAAAATCAAAAAATTAATTTAAGTCACAATTTACACTACATTTTGACTTCAAAGGGATTTTCTGGATGATAACAGAACGTAAACCAAGGAGTCTCTTCCCTTTCTCCTCTAGCTACCGTGCTGAGTGACAAATGGGTGAGTGTGCTTTTTTCATGGATCTATTAGTATTTTACATGTGTATTGTCTTTTTATAGAGAAAAATACCATGTTTGGGAAAAAAACCTCCTTCTGTAGCCCCAGTCGTGACAGCCTCTGGGCCTTAATATCCAGCACCGTCAAGCCCAGAACTGTTGAGTCAAAGCAAATACTAATGTTACCTTGTATGGATGTGAAAAACACAGTCATCATATCCTTGGGATTGCCAAAAAAAGCTGAAGAAAGTCATCTGGCTGTGCATCGCTTACACTTGAGCTTCCAGTTGCGAATTGCTGTACTTGTACAAAACATTTATTTGTATGATCTTAGGTAACGGATCCAAAGTTGATTAAGCAGTGTATAGAAGAATGTGAGGCAAGAATAGAAATTGGACTTCACTATAACATCCCCTACCCAAGACCTGTGAGTATAAATCTAGTCACAAAGTCTTCAGCTATACCCACTTAGCTCTCACTGGACAATAAAACTGTAATTTCACACCACTGTCACTGCACTGTGGTTTTAGATAAGCCAGCATTTAAATACTATGCTAAATCAGAGCAAATAAGCTAAATGTATAATGAAATGTTCTCCATCTATCTTATTTCACTATAAAATGGGTAATTTTTCCTTCTAAAACAAGGAGTCAAAGCCTAACTGGAGTTGCATGAGCCAAACTCGCAAGGTCAGTGAGTATTTAGGCAGTCTTGTCCAACCAATGAATGTAGAAAAAGACAGTAATGCAATCAAATCTGTTAATCTTTCCACATAATACAAAAGAATGAGAGAATAAAAATACTTAATTATATCTGCTATAGATACAATAAATTTCATAGCCTATGTTACTGGTAGCTGTTCTGGTCATAAATCAGATTTTACAAAACACCTATGTTCCTGCTTCTTTTCACCTGTTCCTAGAGAAAAACATGTCCAAGATTACCAAAATGCTGGAAGTTGCAACAATTGTCTTCTATCGCACCACTCTATATAGCTTCTACTTGCCCGGTCACCTCTGTCTGCAGTATTTTATGCTGCCTCTTCCTCTCTACTCCTGTTGATTAGTTTGTATTTTCACATCTATAGTTTCCTTGTCAAGGTGGTCATGGTAAAAATTATATTGTATCTTCATTAGATGCTTGCCTAGAATATGGTCAGTGTTAGTATCTGTTTCACATACAGCTTTTGCTTTTTCTCCAGTACAAAGAATAACAGTGCATACCTGGCCAACAGTGCTCCTAGAAATGAGCTTAAAATGTATCCTCTGCAGGGGCTTTGAAATCCCAAAGGATCATACTAGATCATTTCTCACAGACAAACTGGATGATCGTTATTTTTCAGATTCTAGAAGTTTCTGTTGCTGCTTTAGTCAGTGCTTTTACTACTGTTTGCACCTAAACAGCTCTCTTACAGGATGACAGCCTCAGAAACACTAACATCTGACTGCTAACACCTACATTTTTCAGTCACTTAGGGGGGATATAGCTGCATGACTCCCACTAGTTGTCTTAAGAAATATAAAGACTTTGTCAATCAAAGGAAGAGCCTGTCAACTATTGCTCCTTCTGCTTGTGGAGTCAATGTGTATTTTAATATGGTATATATAATCATGACAATAAGGCAGCAGTCCTGGGGTTATTTTATGACTTGATAGGTAGGTGAATAAAGCACACAGGGCTTTAAGACATCTACTCAAGAATTTTTAGGGTTTTCTAGGTCTTTCTGTTCTGGAACACTGTCAGCAGTCATATTACTTGTTGAAATACAGATATCATTACAGTCTGATATCAAGCTATAAAACAAGATTACTAAAGCCTAAAATAGATAGGATTTTAATAAACACAACATTTAGAGCCTGAAAGTTACATCACTAATCACCCTTCAGAGAGCATTCCTCCTAGAAATCTAATAACCAGGTTTGAGACAGTACAATTGGCCTCTCCAAAGTGTGAAGAAATTACTTAAAACTCAGTGAAACCTAGTGTGCCTATATGGGGCTTTTTTTGGTAGGTTCTCATGCACATAACTGGTGGGATTTTCTTTTCCAGATCCATCTGCCTCCTATGGGTCTTGCCCATAAACAAGGCCGTACGTTGCGACACCAGGAAAAGTTAAGGAAGATTTCTAAGCCAATATACCTGAAATCCCATGATGAAGTTTCATAACCCATCATTTAAGCTGTGATGTATAATCACATCATTTAAACTGCGGACTGCAATCGAGGTGATTTGTGTGCACAGCTGTGAATGAAGCTATTTTGGTTACTTGCTCACACGTCTCCTGAGGCCAAAGAGCTAATTGATACATCGCATGTGATGGATAAGATCGGTCTAGTATTTATTACCTTTCAACCACTGACTCATCAATAAAAGTAACACTTTTCCACGAGTGAGGTGTGATACAAAGATTACTTTGACATCAGGACAAATTACAGCAGGTTTTCAAATTCTGTTAATCTATAGCAGGGTTCTCTAGTGGTCTGAGGATTATATACGCTCAGTTGTGATTCAAGGCAGTGCTTTGGGCAAGGGTCAGCAAAAATCAGAAAAGTCCAGGAGAACTGAGCAGACACGATGCCTCCAGAGCTCCCTTATGCAAGTGGGAACATACAGTGACTGCATCATGCAGCTGCATTACTTCCTCTCATCTCTGCTTTGCCTGTTGTCCCTGGAGAAACATTCCAGTTTTCATAGTATCTTTATGGTAAAGCATCGTTTCTAAATGGACAGTAGCAAAGTGACAGCAGAAATGCCACCACTCCTTTTTTGCCCCTTTTTAAGAAATTGCAGAGTAGCCTACAGTCTCTATGTCAGCTTTTTTTCCCCCGTCCTTTGGAGAGGGTGTGGATGTGAAATGCAAAGTTTGGAATGCCATTACACAACTCTGAGTATAACGTTAGTGTTGGGTTCTTCAGTTGCCCATGTATGGACTGACTGAAAACTTTCCCTTTGGGGCATCGCTGTGGGAGCAAGCTTAAGATGCTCTGGGTGTCTTCACTGTGCATTTTTACATAGGTAGCTTTTCAACATAATCAGCACACTGGCTTCCTCAACAATTATTTTAGTGTTCATTTTTAACTTTTACATTATGGACAGAACCCCAACTTCATTAAAGCAAAGTATCTACAACTGTCTTGTCAGTCTCTTAAGTTCAAGGGGTATTTTTGTTTCACAGGTGCCTCAGGAATGGAAGGGAAACAAAATTAATTTTCGCCTCAGTGGCCACCAATTGTTTTGCCTCCTGTACAGACAATGGCAAAGAAATATTCTTGTCTACCTTAAAAATAAGTTAAAACTGGCCATGTTTGGAACAAAATGACAGTGCTTCCCCCAAGAATGTAAGAGTGAAAATACAAGCAAAGAATGTGCAAGGAAATGATGAGAAAAGCGAGTCAGCATGACAGGTACTGACTAGCCCAATTTCTCACTACCCTTTGTGGCTCCAGTCCACATATAATTCCCATATAATTATTTCCTGGGAATGCCTCATATGGGAAGTAACATATAAAATGCCATTGTTCTGCCTGTCAGTGGGAGCTTTGCAGATTTTCTGCTGCCAGGAAGACACAAAACAAAGCTTTAGTCTAGGAAAAGGGAGATGGAATACAGACAGTAAAAACCAACATGATTATACCCACTGCTTAATTACTGAAAAAAGTGCAAATACAGCCTCTTCCTGTCCTCATTCTGATACCCCTCTGTACAGATGTGTGAAGGGAGCCAAATCAGTATGTGCAGACAAGGGTTTTAGTTTAGTGACAAAGAATGAGCCTAAACTTCCATCTATCATTTGAAGATTTTTAATTGTTAAAACTCGTGGCTAATGAAGGTGGTGATGCTGTGACTCACCAGGTGAATAAAGAGCTGTGTAAATGAGCAATCTAAATTTACTCTCTGTATTATAGTAACAACTCTTTCCTGAGCACATTCCATAAAATGTGGATTATTTCAAAAGAGCATCCCTACAATTACAGAAGATGTACACCAAATTGAAATAACAATATGAGTTTGAGCTTATTTCTGAAGGGAAATATAACTAAGCAACTTTAAAAAGGCTCAGGTAGCCTTAAGTAACTCAAATGAGTATCCACTTCCTTAACTGAAAAGCTAGTAAGTTGAACTGCAGTAGCAGCATCACATTATTTGAGATGATCTCAAATAACAGATAACCCACTATTTTTTTGAAATATGTATGTAAGAAATTATGAACTAGTGTCCCATCCTCATTACTTTCCAGAACCACAAAGCAAACATGGAAATTTGTTAAAACCTCAGCCTGTTTTAGCTAAAGGATGGATTAGATCAGCTCTTTTGTTAAGTCGTTCACAGTTTAAGTTAATCTCTGTATCGAAAAGAGAATCTGCCTTAAATACAGTCCTTTAGTTTTGGAAGTCAAACTGGCAAACTACCATTTGGAGGGAGTTTCATTAAAAAAAAAAAATCATCTGCAACTCAGTCCAGCGGGTAGGCAGGTGTCTCAACTGGTACTCACTGTATTAAATTCCAAGGATCAGACTTCTTCTGTCAAGAAGTATCCCAACAATGGTGCAATATGTCATTCCTACACATTAATTTTACTTGCAAAAAGATGTCTTAAAATACCTCAGAGTTCTCCAGAGTTTGTAACGTGCTGGATTCAGCCAGTGTACACTCTGTCCTGTATTTCCTTCACTTTCTCTTATTCCTCTTCCAGTAGATACTGTCTCTTTCCAATTTATCACACTACTCAGGAAATGCTTCAGAATAATTTAGAATAAATAGATGACACTAACTTTTTATTCTTTAGAAATAAAAATCCTGAGTCAGTTGCACAAGTTCTGCAAGCTCACTGGTAGGCAATGCAATAGCCATTTGTTGACACGGTATCTGGCCTTGAGTATCTAAATAACACCTGCTCTCTGAAAAATTCCGTCCCTAAGTCCGTCATTAGTAAGGTTGTAATTTATGAAGCCGTGCACTTACAAAACCAAATTTAACACATTAGCAAACATGCAATTATTTAAGATGTTCTCGGCCCCTGCCTACTGAATGTACCCCCTCGGTGCTGTTTAGGGGTGAGGAAAATCTCATAAAGTTGTAGCAGCGCCCCCATCTACTCCAAGGGAAGTATCACAGAACTGAAACCGGTTAACATGGATTAGGTTATGTGATTCATCTTCCTACTAACACAAGTTTGTTGTTGTAATACTGTTTAGCTCTGGAGAAAATTACAGACAACCTGGGATCTCACTCTTTAGGGACCCTATTATATATCCATCAGAAAACATGATTTTTTTATAGATCTTCCAAAACATGATTCTCTTCTCAAAAATTGTTGTCAATTTGTATGACTGTACTGCAACATTCATAAGCAAGTTTTATTTTTGCCAAAAATCTTTCAGTCTAAATTGTTAAGAGTAGTTTCTTCCTACCAGTAAGCTGAAACACTGGCACGTCTCTGCCCTCTTTATTAAACCAAATACCCATTAGGTGTCCTGGCCTGACATCTTTGCCATAGTCACCACGTAACAATAATAACGCCCCAAATGCCTGCCTGCTCTGCTGCTGCTGAGGCATCGCGTGCACATGGTAGATGAAAATACTGTGCTAATGACCTGTGTGTACCTTTGTGCAGAGCAGTGCTGTACGACGTGCCTGCAACACTTCATGCTTACCTGTATGTTGCCATTCTTAAAAGTTACGGTTTTATGGATATCTGTATTCTTTTTCAGGGGTTAATGAAGCAGTAATGAATGCTGTTTTCACCTCTAACAGCTAAGCACAAGACAACAGATAAGTTCCTATGACAAGAGCTGTATGTTTTAATGAGTTGCAGCAGCATCACTTAATGATTGTAGCAGGATACTGGGAAATGCTGAATTATAGCTGCATCTCTGTCTTTGTGAAGCCTCGAGCAAGTCATTAAAATGCTGCAATTTGGGCAATGAAAAAGAAAAATTACAAGATCCCAAATTAGCAGATGTTTATGCAGTGTTGTTGTTTTTTAAATGTTTGCCTTGATCTTTGTTCTTCTCTTGTGCCGTGTACACAAGTCGAATGATGCTTCTTTCGTGCCTTCTTAGCATGCTGTGGGGATTAGTTAATGACTGCACAGCTCTTTGAAGATGTTCAGTCTATTTTATTTTTAATTAATGTTTGCAAGCTACTTTGAGCTTCTCTGATGAAAGGGCTTTAACAAGTACAAAATTTCAGGTGATTTAACATGCAAGAGGGCAAGATGAGGAAATAAAACGAGGCTATAGGAGAAAGGAAACAGCTGCATTTATCAGGTACCTTGGATATGTAGGTAAATCATAACTGAAATAGAAAAGTTTAAAAATTAAGAGATGAGCGGACTGCTCTGAGAAATGGCAGGCTCTCAATGCACATGCTATGTACAAATTTTCAATGGAAATTCTGAGGCACATCAAGAAGTTTTAGTATAGTTTTATAATCCAGCTCTGGCAGTTCATTCTAGCTGAGGATTGGTTTTACATGTCGACAACAGACTATTCTCATCTCCTCTCTCCTTGCCCTACATACTCCAGGGTCATAGAAGTAGTAAGCAAATCCACAGAGTCTTATTTGCAAGAGTTATGCATTAGATTCCCATTAAAATCAGCAGCAAAACTCTTTGGGGCCAATTTAATTTAAAAAAAAAAAAAAAAAAGGCAAGCTCTGTGATAGCAGACAGGTGGTTACATTAGGATTTCACAAGATTTGTAACGATGTGGGTTGCACAGTTTGATGTGAGTTCTGTTCATTCTGATCTACTGCAAGACAAAGTTCAACCTTTATCAGAATTTCTGTTTGTAGTGTTATATATTCATTCACTCTTGCTCAGTGGCTGATAATGGCTAAAAACCAAAGGAATTTGGTAGCTGTTTTGAAGTCAGCAGGATATCCTGATACAAAAAAAAAAATATTTGCAGCCATTGTAGAGTAAAATACATCTTTTAATAACAAAATGCAAGTGGTTTTGACTTGCATACTCTCAGTCATCTAACTGGCACAGTGCTGCCACGCCTCGATTTATCCAGTGTTTCTGGGGCTTGTCTGAAGGGAGTTCAATCGAGAGAACATAGTTGGTTGAGTGGCCAGTAGTGGATAAGACACCTCTTCTTGCACTTGTCTTGTATACAGGGCATGAATAGATGTTCATATGAAGAAATCTGGAACTTTCTCCAGGTTTCAGCCAAATTATGGGTAAAGAATCATAAAGGATTTTTGGAAATGATTCTCCAATTACCATGGATTCTCTATCCCATCGTGCACCTTCCAAAAAAAGTCCTCTCACATAAGCCCCATCTTCTGGCATTTTCTCCATTGTGTGCTCTTGTTTCATCACCTAGAACGATTAAACCGTTGTTTCATTTTATTTTTACCTGAGTATATCAAATCCCCTAAGTGATAGTCTGAAATTGCTCCTTTAAATATATATGGTTTTTTTCCTTTGCAAACTATTCCTTGCTGCCCCAGAACATGTTTCAAGCTGTTTGAGAAAAACAAGATTCCTCTGCATGTTCTTACCTCAAATTCAAATCCAATGTGGTCAATTGGGATGGTGTATTTTCGGGCATAGTTTTGTAAAACACCGGTCAAAAAAGACTGAGTGAAGAAGAACCCTGAGAGCCAAAAGACTGTGGGTGGCCCATTGATGACCCAATCCTGAATATGGAAAGAAAAAACAAATGTAAGAAAAATACATTTGTGGCTTCACTATGCCGATTCACCAGGAAAGAGATGGGACGCTCTGGATACTACCGTTAGTTCTATATTTTTCAGAGACAACAAATCGCATAGTCTGTCATGATGACAACAAAAATAATCATTCATCCTGAAACAACCAAAACTCAGTGTTACAGAGAAGGAAAATTCAGAAAGTCACATAAGCATATTTTGGTAAGTCTAGATGCTAGGCAGCAAAAAGAAGAAATAGTATTGAGTTTGGACACACTTACCAATATACCCTCTTTTATGCTCTTGTAAACACCGAACCCCTAACTAACATGAGATGCCAGCTTGGACAGGGCTTTGAGCAAGTTGGTCCGTGGAAGGCGTCCCTGCCTATGGCTGGGTGGTTGGATGTAGATCATCTTTAAGGCTCCTTCCAACCCAATCCATTCTGTGATTCTATGAAAAAGGCCAAACTGAGGGCACTTACTACAGCCAACACATCAGATCCTAGTAGAGGAAATCATTCCAGTACAAAGATGCCAGACAAGATCTTGGGCCAGCATCTTTGTTGGATTGGCAGTAGGAAAAACAAGGGAAGGGCAGAATGTCCCCACACTACTCTAAGCCATTTGAAGTCAAAAGAAGCCCATATGGTACTTTGGTTCAGCGAACAGGAAACTCTGCTGCTTACACAAATCTTTCAGTCACTTCTTTCTAGCTTTCTCCTCCCCTGACTTGTACGGGGTTCCACTACATCTCAATACCTCAGCTCTTTAAGGTACACTTGGAATTTTAATTAATTTAAAGGAAGCACTAAGAATGAAAGGGAAATAATGGAACACTGAGTGAGGAATAAACAGCTTGTCGAAAGTGTGTGTGGAAGTGGTGTCATATTTTATTAAACCTGAAAGATATTTACAGTCACACATATAAAATTTAATAGTGCTTGTTATTATTCACCATTTCTAAAGCACTCTCACACGTGGTTCAGTGTCCTTTGAGCAGGGAAGTCATTAATGCATCAACACAAAGTAAAATGCATCTTCTAGAAATAGAAAAATGGAGAATGCCAAATGCAGCACTGGATTAGCACCAAAGGATTATACTCCCAACTCACCCCGCTGAGCAATTGCCCAGTTTATTGCCATGCTGTTAATGCAGTGTACAGGCCTGAGTACGTGCAAGTAGTTCACAACGTGAAGCTGTAAGGGTACTGCTGAGTGAGGACAGTACTGATACACATTTTACCCATTCAGCTTTCAACTACTGAGGTCTCAGACCTGTCGGTCCCAGTTTAGCATACCTGGAAGAAGACCAAACGGCAGAGGAGGTCAGACACATAACTTCCCAGTGGCTTCAGCGATGGATAGGATTTGGCAGACCACATTGATGGTACTTTTCCTATTAGCATGCTGTTGAAAACATCTTCAAGTTCAGATGACATCAGTACTTGGCCTTTAATGGCTTTGCCTAAACTAATGAGGCTGCTCCGAACAACTTCAGTAAGCCTTCAGATAAATCAATCAAAGAAATCGTCATCTCAGTATTTAATTCTTACTATATCTGGCTAAAGACCTGAGTCCAACGTGAACAAAGGGCAAATCAAAACTAATAAATGTCCTGTCAGAAATTCCTTATCTCACCTGTACTTGTCAAAACTCTTACTCATCTTCAGAAAAGTAAATAAAGAAGAACCATACAGAGAAAAATGAAAGAGAGTGAAAATTCCCGTTATAACCAAGGGAAAAATCAAGTGACCAAAGCTTTAAAGAGTGTAACACTAATTAACATAGTGAGCTGTAAATATTGGGGCCTGGGTCTGACTTAGAAAGAATAAAGTAGGCTCCCTTAACACCACAAATTCAAATTGGATTTAAGTTCATACTTGAAGAATATAGGTACTATTTCTATATTCAGGTATAATCCTATAATCACCTGCAGCTTTCAAGCCTTTTTAAAAGGTTCATCCAAAGCAGAATCTGTCATGTTAAGAACAATTTATTGTGAGAGGCTTATAACTGTTTAAGGCTGTAAGTGTCTAACACTGATGAACATAAACATATTTCAGTATTAGTAGTGCTATACAGAACACTGCGCCATACCTGTTAAATCTAATTAGTTCTTGCCTAAGAACTGTGTTCATGGACTCTTCATAAAGTACTGGGTATGCTTTCATAACCTCTTCAAGATCAAAGCCACTTGGTAACTTGGATAGGATGTCATGGGCCAGATCTTCAACAGTTTCCTGAAATCGCAAGTTTGCAGTGATTTAAGAAGTTCCCTTTTTTTTTCACCTATTTTTTATCAATATATTCCACAAAACACTACAGATTTTCTGTCTTTTTCTGCATAACCACATAGGTATTTTAGTCCGTTTTCCCAAAGAAATAAGGCTTAAAAGGCACTTACTTTCTTTGTACGTCATCCTGTCTGTCTGTCTGTGCATGTGCCTGCTTGCTCCTTTTCCCGTTTCAATAATTTAAAATCTGTTAGTAATTTTGGTTTGATTTGCAAGAATGTTTTCAGCAGCTTCTAAGGAAGCAGGTAGCAGGGCAGACAAGCATAATCCTACTGCTACCAAAATGAAGGAGAAGACAAAGCATCCAGCATGGGGGAAATGATGGGAAGACCATATGAAGTCGCATTCCTGTGTGACCTACTGTAGGTGATCCTGCTCTGGCAGGGGGCTTGGAACAGATGATCTTTCAAGGTCCGTTCCAACCCTTGACATTCTGTGATTCGGTGAAGACTCCAGTCACAGGAGCAGCTTTACTTACAGCATGTTAGACATAAGAGAATACATTCACTAGACAATGCTGTAGGATGTGATTTGAGGTGCTTTACCAACAGTGATTGTTAACTGTGCTCTAACTACAATTCATGACTTAAGGGAAACACTTCACTGCTACTTTAAAAGACGAAATGTGAAGGAAACATTCAAACTGCATGTTCTGCACAGACAGGTAGGGTTGTGTGGTATTAAACTGTTTGAATTCAAAGTCATTAGGGTATTTTCCATCTTTAAAGGTTCTTTGCCAAATCTGTCCGTTTCTTTGGGGACACCCCCATCTACTCCCAAAGCCAGTGTCACGTGATGAGAGGTGCTGGATTACTCTGAAACCTAGGGCATGACAGGAAAGGGCAAGTTGATCTTTCTTCCCCAGTTACCTGAGGGGATTTGCCACCTCCCCCTGCTTCTCTAGGCAAAGTCAGGAGCACTCCATGGAAAAGCTGATTAGTCTCCTGGTTATCCTTGGTGATGTCTGCGTTTTCATGAAGTCCAAACACTTCAGGGTGTGTTGTGGTTGGCAAGCTTCGTATGTATTCAATGTAAGACTGTAAAAGAAACATTTAGATACCAGAAACACACAATGCTAAATGATCAGTAAATCCAAGTTGGACAGAACCTTCCCATTTACAATCAAACACATCCAGGAATTGACTTACTCAGTCCACAAAGATAAATACAGAAGTTTTGAGTGATTCAAAGACTCACTGAGGAGTTGTTCTTAGCACCCTCATGTAAATTGCAAGAGAAAGCAAGAGCATACATTAGAAATATAAAAAGAGCGCTGGTAGGAATCACAGAAGAGGGTCGGATGCTCTGTGTATCAGAGATTTTTCTGTGTAGGAGATTTTTCCCAATAAGATAGAATTTACATTTATTTTCTTCTCACCTCATACGGGCCATGGGGTGGGATGTAGTACTCATCTCCAGCTGTAAGCATGTACTTGTCCTGCTCTATATCCTTGCTATAAACAATTGAAAGCAGGGACAGGAGAAGACGCCTGTCCTTATCATCTGTTACTCTACCTCCATAGTTACATTCCCCTGGGAAAGGACAAAGAAAGCCAGAATAGAAAAATGTAAGTCAATCAACAAATAAAAATAGTTTTTCAATAATACATAGCTCCAGTAAGTTGAAATTCCAAAGATCCGGATCTTCAAATGTTTTTAGATCCTACACTTCAATTAACTCAATGGAAATTAGGCACTTTAACACCTTTGGAACTATCAGCAAGGTTTGTGTGTCTCTATGATGAAAGTTTTAAGAAATGCTATGGGTTGGTCTGAGAAACTGCTGCTCATGCCACAGTAAATAATGTCATGTTTTAAATGGCAACTCTTTTGCTTGAAATTCTCCTAAGTTTTTAGAATGGTCAAAATCTGCACAGTGCTATATAGCTGATCCTTGTCTTGTTCCTTTCATGCAAACTTAACCTGATTATGTATGTATACAGTAGAAAACAAGGGATCACAGATACACAATACCCTTGTGCAAAAAGGGTTGGAGAGATTTAAGTAATGAGAGAACAATAAGGGGAGGTTTACACTGACTGAAAGTACAGAAAACAGCTAAAAGCTCATAATTATTACATTAATCATAACTTTCAAAATTAATTTTCATAAAGCTAATGATAATATTAGCAAAAGTCAGGAATTATCTTTATGAGGTTGATAAAGGATGTGCCAAGAAGCAGCTGAATTTCTGGAGAAAGAGAACTGAACAGCCACAGCAACCAAGTTATTTACACTGGTCAACAGCTCCTGCTTGAAACTGCTGAGTATCATCACATCCTCTGGTAAACTGCCGCTGCTCACTGTGCCAGGACCATATTGATCAGCTAAGGTGAAACAGAGGCCATCGACATTTTCATCTGACATATGTGAAACAAAGACCAGGAAGTTTGCTGGACCATTAGTAATTCTTCCAGTGATACATCAGCCAAGGCAGCAATAACACCTGAGGCTCTGGGATCCAACCTTGTCTGGAAGGCCAAGAAAGTAAACTTGAATGGAATCCCCTCAATTTGTCAAGGACTCATCAGTTTATCCCTGTACCAGCTGCCAGTGCCTAGCAAAGTCTGCACATGTTAGCGGGTGCAATGCCTGTACCTGTCAGATATGTCAGAGCTTCAAATGGGATTTCTTCATATTCATTCAGAAACATCTGGATCTGCCGCATACTGATTCTGAGGTCAGATTCGTTGAAGTCGTATGGAATATTCCAACCTGTTCAATTCCAAAAAGAAGCACGGGGCATTGGTGCACTGTACTCATAACCATGCTCAAGAAATGATGCTATTAGTACTGTACTGCTACTACAGAGCTGCAGATAACAGCTGCCAGACAGTATCTAAAAGGAGCCCTGGAATTTACCAGGCTGTTTATCGCAGGGACAATACGACCCCATAACAACATTGTATCCTAAGGCACCATAATTCTGTATAATTAAAATGTAAGCACAGACATTTTGGCATCACATGCTCCTGAAAAATTGTATTTTACCTTAAATAGAACACAGACCTGTTCACTGCTTTCAGCTAATCTGTTGCTATCTGGAGACAATGAAAACAGGATTTTTAATTCATTGATTGATTTTAGTTTTTAATCAATCTGCCCAGCTATTAGTGCTCTTTTATTATGATATTTAGAGTAACAGTACAAGAAAAACAAACAAAAACCCCCAAACAACACACAGGAGCATACTCCAGATAAGAGAATCATTCAGAAAACCTGCACCCCTAGCACAAACCAAAACTAGAGCTACTGCTGCAACTATCCTTCTTCCATCAGACAGCTGGTCACATTAAGCAGTAGATGTTGCTTTTGAAAATAATCTCTTTGTCACTTAAAAACCCGTATGTTTACTTTAAAACAATAAATATCTTCATACTGGCAGTCTATTATTTACTTAAACAGCTGCCTATTAAAATACGGACAGTGGCTTACAGTCAAAATATAACACTTCGTAACAGTAACCTGTTACGGCAAAGACAGACTCAGTTGGAATGGAAGGCTGAGAACTTCATGGACACCAGTGGAGAACGTAAGCTTTATATAGTTGTAAAAATGGAATCTATAATCCCACACATTTCTACATTTTATGTAGAAATTCTATATAGTTTTCTAAATATTCCAAGATCACAGAAAAAGCTGAAGCACAAATCTTACCGAAACGTATCTTTTCATTGCTGTTATGAACATCAGACCACAGCTATGTCATTTTGTTTCACACCAAGAAACATAAGCACTAGCTTTGACTAAATGAAGTATACACATAAATAACAAAAGCAGAATTGAAGACACATCTTTACTTACGAAAATTTAAAATGGAACTGGATTCGATGATAAGAACTTCCGTAAAAATTAATAACTTAGTGATCTATAATTTACTGTAACTGCTGTATAACATATTTACTTGGAAAACAGGTACTTTCTAGTCCTCCTCCAGGGTAACACTTCCAGTAGCTTCAAGAGCAGCTTTGCCTGAATAAGAATCTCTGCAAAGAACAGCTTTTAAACTTTATTATGTTTTGTGCAATACAGATTGCACTCTTGTAAGACTGCTAACAACAATACTGCCTTTTTACAGTGAGGGTCCAGTAATGCATTGCAAAACTATGAATCTTTTTGAAACAACCTGCAAAATAATCTAAACCTTACCCAGTGGGCCAAAGTTTCTCCTTTCCTGCACAACAGCATGAAAAAAGCAAAGGCCAAACAGCAGTTTTTGCCACATTTCTGGCTTCTGGCAACTGCTGAAGAACACAGGGTCAGAGATGGGGTCATTAAGGTATGATCGAAGAAGGTTCACTCTAACGCCTTTTGGAGGCTCATTCGTCATTTTAATGCCATCCTGGAGGATACTAACAGGAAACTTTTCTGACGGATAACTGGTTAACCACAACCTGAAAGGAATTTTTAAAAGCACATTATCAAAAAAAGTCAAGACTGACAAATCCTCAATACATAAGACTAAGTTTTACTACTTGTTAACATCTCCTTTTTTTTCTAAAATGCAGGCATAAAGTAGATTATATTGGACAGGTAGAAAAGATGACACCTTAATCAGGTATCTTCATCTTATCACTGCACATAAACAATATGTTATACCTAGCTGATCACACAAGTTTCATTTTTCTTTAATTAGTGTCTTCAGCAAACAAAAAAAATACTCCCATTAAAAAGAGCAAAATATTAAAACTCCTACCTGAACTTATCATTGGTGTTCTCAGGCACTATAACTTCCTCACAGATTTTTTCCAAAGCAGGCATCCAGCTAGTTGCAAGATGGCAGTTTTGTAACACCACCCAGGTGCCATCAGTAACAGCCTGATAAATCATTTTTGCTGCTATTGGGCCTTGGCCCTGTCCAAGCGAAATAGTTTGGGTGCCCATGCCTCCCATGCCAACATCATTGGCAAATTTTAGCAAACCTATGAAGGCAAGTTTCACAAATGCAAACAAAGACAAAGTCTATTAGAAAACAGATCTATGTTATACACATCATTTTAAGTAATCATTAAGTAATTAAAAGGGAAAAAGTCAACAAATCCTGCTGTATCAATCCCTGTGTTTCTGAGGCATATGCTAAAATATAGATGCATAAATTAATATTATAAAATTCAAAACAACAAAAACCAACACAAAAAAAACCCAAACCAGTAAAATCTAGCCAGGTTAAATACTTGTCCTCTCCTTTAGCCCTGAGTGCTCAGTTCCAGCCTCCACTACAGTTCTCTGCTCTTGTTGCATGGGAACAATTGTTCATGGGGGTTGTGCTGTAAAACAGATCTT
Organism: Trogon surrucura; assembly: GCA_020746105.1. NCBI lineage: Eukaryota > Metazoa > Chordata > Aves > Trogoniformes > Trogonidae > Trogon > Trogon surrucura. The sequence goes on along the minus strand of CM036632.1, from coordinate 8,346,694 downwards.
TAGATCTGGTTAAAAATAACCCTCCAGCTTTGCCATCAAAACCAGTACCTCCTGGAAATATGTCCTTATGGTATGGCTCCTTATTACAATTCTTCTGGCAGAAAACCAGATTTAAAAATAATCTTGATAGTTATTTTTTACAGGACATGTAACAGATGTGTTTTTATGTGCGGTCAGATACACCACTTAATTAGTATCTGAGAGGGAGGAAACTTTCTGGAGGAGGGGCTGCAACAACGACTGGGGCAAGTCCCAACCACCCACTGAAAGAATCATAATGCAAGAATAAATTACAAACTGGTCTCGATGTTACAAGCTTTTAGATCCTTAAATTGCTGCTCAGAGACATTTCAGCACCACTACATTCATTCCACCCTCTAGCAATTTTACTATCATTGCTTACAGATGGGCAGGTGCAAATGCTTGATATTCCACGATTGCTGAATTGTCACTTTAAAGATCATATGAAGGGGTTTATATTTCATACTCACTGACAATCAGTGACATTTAACCAGATTAAAAAAAAAGGTTTTTATAATACCAATCTCACCTGCCATAGGATCAGCGCCTGGTGATAATATAAAAATCAAAGGAGCACAACAATTTGAATCACTGTAGCTTCTTCCAAGATCAAAAGTAGGTGGTTCAATAAATGTTCTTCCCATGTTTTCCATTATGAACTTCTGTACTGCCGGAATAATTTTGTCAGGTCTCAAACATCTGAGAATAACCATGCAATCTAACCCCATCAGTGTGCTCCATGTATCTGGGAAGGCTTCTTCATGGGGTCTTGCAGAGTCATATATTATTTTCCACTTTGAAAAATTCTCTCTTACGTGTTCCATTAGTCCCTGGAGGTTTGTCAGACTAGATGCACGTACGAGCTCAGCCCACGATTTGTCAGACAACCAATCTGGAGCTGGATTGGGGTGAGGGTTATCAAGAGCAACACCTCCTGTGAGTAGGAAACGCCAAACCTCATCATCTATTTGGTCTTTTCCCTTCATAATGCCTACTGTCAGAAGGAAGGAGAATAACAGCTTATCCTTTTCAAACAGTGAACGACAGACATTATTATAGATGCTTACTGTGAAATGGTCAGTTATATTTTTAATTCTTTCTTCTAGATCTTCACTCTTCTTGCTTTTAGCAATACATTGAACATACAAGTTAATGAACCAAGTCAATGAATACTGGTACATCGGTTCAATGTTTGCGAGATCAGAGATGCAGAAGAAGACAATAGCTGAATGAATAGCAACTGGCTTATACCCCATTCGAGTAGAATCTATTTCCATCTCAGTTACAGAGGAAATTTTTTGCTTTTCAGAGATCTCTTCACATAACTTTTTGGATGAAGACAAAATATTAATTGCTGTTTCATCTTCTAAGATGTTTCCTTCTGAACTGGAAAGAACCTCCAGGATTTTATCTTCTATTTCCTTTAGTTGTTTCTTGTTGGCTGCACTTTCTATGATCAGTTTATTTTTCTTTTCTTCTAGCTCAGGCTTCTCCTCTGCAGCTACAATTCCAAGAAGCTGGTCCTGAAGACCCAAAGGCGTAATCATGAAGTTGAGCAGACAAACTTTCACAGCCACTTCAGGAAGATAATGAGGATTTCTTAAGCGAGTTGTTATGTAAAACCTGAAATCTCTTGAATATTCAATTATATTTTCCCCTAATTTCATGTATTCTACTCCTTGTTGTTTAAATGTTAGCTTTAATAAAATGGGTTCTATGACAGCATCTAATTCTTCACCAATATTTTCCAGCAGGACTGGAGTTCCAAGCTGAATAGCATTTTCTAATGTCCTCACATAATGTGTGTCAGATAATTTGATAACTGACAGCCTGTTATTTTTCTCCATATTTTTTACCCACTTGTTAGCTTGCCTTTGAGGATCTATCATTAAAGCCCATCTTCTTGAATTGGAAACAATTATGCCATTGTCAACAGAAAAAGAATCAACTGGCAATCCAGCGATCTGCCATGCACGGATTTTGACTGGATCCCCTAAAGTATTACTTAAGCTAAAATCGCTGGAGCATGGTATGTTCTTTTCATTGCACAGGACCTGCCATTGCATTTGACATTTTAGGCGGTAATCAACAGTAAAGGCTCCCAAATAAGCCACAGTTCCTGATGATAACAACACATCTCCTATAAGGTCTATGTACCTAATTCCTAATAGTCGTGCAGCTTCTGTCCACCTATCTTTCTCTCCACCGAGACCACTAATCAGCTGTTCAGCTCTCACGAGCTTTTGCGAACAGAGTTCAATATTATCTTCTAATTCTTTCTTCCGGTTGTTCATTTTGTCAAGCTCATCGTTCAAAGCTTGGAGGCGATCAACCACCTCCTTAAGTTCTCCTTGCTTCATTTTTAGCTTCTGCATTTGAACGTCCAGTAATTCTTCTGCGTCTTTCAAACGTTCGCGCTTTGGGGCAACCACTTTTATAACGCGGTCATATACCTCCATGGCTCGCACCCATTTGCATAGTCCTTCACAGGCAGATGAGACATTTTTTATGAGAGCTGGCTGGAAGTCTGGATGATCAACAAACTTCTCTCTAATTTTCTTCATTACAGCAGGAGGAATGTTATCCTTGTCATATGTCTTTAAACTCTCAAGGAATTTCAGATCGCCAAGAATTTTTCTAGATGGTCCCCAGTAGTCTTCTATCATTTTACCTATATCACAAATAATACTAAATTTAAGCTTACAAAAATGTATGCTCAAAGTGAAAAATAAAACCTTGAAAAATAACATGAAGGATTAATGTCAATGATTTTGCAACAGAATTTTACTACGCAACCACTGTTAAATAGTTTGGGAAAATCATTACCTAAAGAAATTAGGACAGAATCATCAGCATCACTGACCTTTGTCATATTTATTAATTACATATTAATTCTAAAACAACTAAGCAAAATAAGGGAAACAAATTACTATACGGTCTTTCTTAGCATAGCTCATTAGAGAAATCATAGAATCATAGAATCATAGAATCATAGAATGTTGGGGATTGGAAGGGACCTTGAAAGATCATCAAGTCCAATCCCCCTGCCAGAGCAGGAATGCCTAGACTATGCCACACAGGAACGTGTCCAGGCAGGTCTTGAATGTCTCCAGAGAAGGAGACTCCACAGCCTCTCTGGGCAGCCTGTTCCAGGGCTCTGTCACCCTCACTGAGAAGAAGTTTCTTCTCGAGTTTAAGCGGAACCTCTTATGTTCCAGTTTCAGCCCATTACCCCTTGTCCTATCAGTGGTTGTCACCGAGAAGAGCCTGGCTCCATCCTCGTGACACTCACCCTTGATATATTTGTAAACATTAATGAGGTCACCCCTCAGCCTCCTCTTCTCCAAACTAAAGAGCCCCAGCTCCCTCAGTCTTTTCTCATAAGGGAGATGCTCCACTCCCTTAATCATCCTAGTTGCCCTGTGCTAGACTCTCTCCAGCAGTTCCCTGTCTTTCTTAAACTGAGGGGCCCAGAACTGGACACAATATTCCAGATGGGGTCTCACCAGGGCAGAGTAGAGGGGCAGGAGGACCTCTCTCGACCTACTAACCACCCCCCTTCTAATACACCCCAGGATGCCATTGGCCTTCCTGGCCACAAGGGCACAGTGCTGGCTCACGGTCATCCTGCTGTCCACCAAGACTCCCAGGTCCCTTTCCCCTACACTACTCTCTAATAAGTCATTCCCCAACTTATACTGGAACCTGGGGTTGTTCCTACCCAGATGCAAGACCCTACATTTACCCTTGTTATATTTCATTAAATTTTTCCCCGCCCAACGCTCCAGCCTGTCCAGGTCTCGCTGGATGGCAGCACAGCCTTCTGGTGTGTCAGCCACTCCTCCCAGCTTGGTGTCATCAGCAAACTTGCTGATAGTACTCTCTAGTCCCTCATCCAAGTCATCGATGAATATATTGAATAATACTGGTCCCAGTACCGACCCTTGAGGGACTCCACTGGATACAGGTCTCCAACCAGACTCCGCCCCATTGACCACGACTCTTTGGCTTCTTTCCCTCAGCCAGTTCACAGTCCACCTCACTACCTGAGAGTCTAGACCACACTTCCTCAGTTTAGCAGCAAGGATGCTGTGGGAGACTGTGTCAAATGCTTTACTGAAGTCAAGGTAGACCACATCCACTGCTCTGCCATCATCTATCCACCTTGTTATATCCTCATAAAAGGCTATGAGGTTAGTCAAGCACGACTTCCCTTTGGTGAAGCCATGTTGACTGTCTCTAATGACCCTCTTATCCCTGATATGCCTTGAGATGGCACCAAGGATAAGTCGTTCCATCACTTTCCCAGGGATGGAGGTGAGGCTGACCGGTCTATAGTTTCCCGGGTCCTCCTTCTTGCCCTTTTTGAAGACTGGAGTGACATTTGCTTCCCAATAACTATGTGAAACTATAACACAGTTTTGGACAAAAGGTATTTATAGAATTCTAATTTTCAGTTATGAAGGGTTAAACTGTGGGGACATAAGGTAGAAAAGTAAAAGAAAAAGGTCTCTCCTCTCCTACCTCACATATCCTGTGCAATCCTGCAATAACAACATAATCCACACAGAAAGAGCTTGTTAGAATAATTACCTATGGCAGAGGTATAGCTAGAATTCTGTCTCCCAGCATAAATGAAAGTTTGGTAGCAGGGATTAGAGGGGAAAATACAGGCACATGGTGCACAGCACACCTCCAGCTCCTGGAGTTCTTCAAGGAAATGCAAATCTCAAGATCGGGTTAAAGCAAGTTGAAGAGATTACTTTGTGCTGGTGACTGGGATCATATTTACAAAGCTTGTACAACAGTGTCAAGCAAGGGCAGTACGTTACAATGGCAAAAGCAGCTCCTAGCTCATCAAGGTAGTTAGAAGTCACTGCTGGCAAAATGCGCTCCTAATGCACAGGGCTGCATTGCAGCACTTCAGGGGTACAACCCAGCATTCCTAGGGCAGGGACACAAATACCACAGCATTACCACTGCCGCCTGGATCGGGCTTTCTCTCTGGTTTAGTTCCCTTCATGACACAGATACTCTCCATGACGAGCTTAACAGGACCAGGTGGATTCTGCATGGATTTCACAAGAGAGATGTCTGACGGATTCAAGGTATCGAGAGCTGCAAGCGCTGCCTCCAAAGCTGGCATGGCCTCGGCGAGGTCTCCTTCACATTCATCCTGTTAAGACATGGGGCAGAAGCCTGTAACTCTTCATACAACACCAGGTCTGCAGCCTGACCCCACTACAGCAGAGCCTCAGAGAACTTTCTCTGCGTCTAAGTACCTAACAAAAAGACTCTTCACAACATTGTTTCTTGGGGAGAACTACTTTCAAAATTCGTTTGCGCAGTTTAAACAGGGAAGGTTTGCAGAGAAATCAGTAACTTCTGTAAGCTGAACCAATAGCTGGAAAAGCCAGACAACCTTTCAAGATCAAAAACTCTCTGGTCTGACATGGAGAATTAAAATACAGGTCAGATACAGTCGTTCTTAGTTAAATCTTACAGCGCTGATTAGCTAAAAAATATGTACTGTGTAGCTTAAATTCTTTATCATGTACACAGACCTCAGTAATTATCTACTTTATCTACCACTGATATTTCCAGCTAGTTACAAAAGAAAATAATTGAGGAATCCTGAAGCTTTTGCCAGGAAATGCTGTGCTACAGACATCTGGCTATGGTAGTATCTCTTAAGTCATGCCTAGTAGGGCTCCATGCAGCGCCACACCAAACTACCTCAGCTAACTCTAAATGAACTATCTTTGCTCCTGGAAACAGTATAACGTCATCACTGAATCTGTTGAGGAGAAGAATGTATCAGGACAGAAATAAGAGCTGTACAGCTTTCAGGGTGTGAGCTGGAAAGAGAAGCTGTGCAGGACTGTGAGATCCAGTCATAGTCTAAACAGCCAAAAATTACCTTGTTTATACTAGGAACATGTCATTCATCATCTCTTGCAACTTTGTTCCTGTAAAAGCCTGGATCATGCCATTAACACATCATCACAACTTCCATTTACTTGGAAAGACTTGGAACCTACTGCTCCAGGCTCAAGCCCTTGTGCACTACCTTAATAGCCTGAGCAACAGCTGCTGCTTCATTCGCCTCTGTTTCATCTGCTGACACTAGCTCCTTCTTTGCATCTACTTCAGCTGTTTCCTTTTCAATCCGGATCATCATTTTGTCTGTTTCAGCAGAAGTTTGAATTAGTTCGGGCTGAAGGGCAGTCAGTTCTTTCTGCATCTCTGCAACCTGAGGAACATAACAGGAAATCAGGAGGAAATCTGTGTGAACATTGCACGCGTTTCACATCTTCATATCTTAGGAAGAAAGATCAGAAGACATTATATTAATACAATCTAAAACCAGACATTTGATCTAAATAATTATTAAAATAGTTCTCTACCCTGGTTTTACTAAGAGCTGTTTTATTGAACTGAATAGTTTTTTAAAAGGATTTATCATCCACGCAATATTCTTGCTTTTTTATGATCCACTTAATTCCGATAACGCGAAATAAATTGATTAATTGTATTTTCCTCCTTAGACAGTTTTGGTTTATGGAACCCCAAATAATCTTTTATTGAGTATTATAATATGAATTTACACACCACAATTTCTTAAAATGACTGCACGATAATCTAACTTTTGTTGCTGACTTTCTATAGAAAATTAGCAACAACATCATAAATATAGTGAAGAGGGAATTTAATACACTTTATTTTTACAGGTTTTAATCAGCTTATACAGTCTCCATGCTAAAGTATGCACGTAGCACATATTCAGTGCTTTCATATGAAACTCACTTGTAAAGATGCAAAGTCAAGTTTTTTAAGTCCCATAAGATAACGACTTCTCATCATGTCAACTTCTTGCCTCTTGCTATTGAGCAGAGTCTTAAAGGTAAGAACTAATTCTAGGTATGAAGTTGGTGTGACATAGTTGTGTCTTCGCAGTGTAGCATAATAGCTGATCGAGAGCTCTCTCACACTTTCTTGGAAATACTTGCACATTGACACAACCCTAGAGAAAATTTTTCCACGTTACTATGAAAATACAATCTCTCTTTATCTTAATCATGAGGAAATAACTCTAAGCTTATAAAATTATATCGGTTAGTAAAGGCCAAACTGTTACTTCTCCATTATAAATTTTAGACACTTTTCTAAGAAAGAGTGGCCTGATTTTCAGAAATATCAGATACATATAACTAGGTATCTTTGACTGTCACTGAAATCCCAGAGTTAGCTTAGCTTTGTCCATTAATAAGGACAGTTTCCTGATCAAGTATGTTGGTGGTGCAAGGGGAAGGGGAACAAATATTTGCGTTTCATGTGTTTCTTCACAGACAAACCCATACTCTTTTCTAATGCGATCTTCGAGTTCAACATCCTCCAAAAACTTGTTAGCAACCATTTCCAAAGCATCTGTTGGCCAGGTTTGGAACCAATCAATGGTGCAGCAGTTTATCAGTGAAGGGAACATCCGTAACCGATTCCGAAATGCATCTCCAATAGGACTCATGGCTAGGAAAAAATAAAATTTAAAAAATCATGATTGTCGCCTGTTTGTCTGCAGTTAGGAAGTAGAAAAAACTAAGTAAAAGAAAAAACATTCTGAGAAGTAACACACTCTATACAGACCTAAGACAATATGCAAATTTTTCTTCACTCTTTCAATAAAGAAATTGTACATAGCAAGGGGGGTGGCTTCAACTTTCTTGTTTTCAGTCCTTGCTGCTCCTTGCATTTTTTCAACAATTTCAGCTTTCTCATCTGCTGCAAATATATTAGGCACATCACCAGTATTCAAAAGCATGTTGACATCTTCTACAAACACTTCATCCTTTATTTGATTATCACAGAACAAAAAGGACACGTTCTTGTTACCAACACCTGCTTTCAGCATGACTCGTTTAACATCTTCTTTCCATTCACTGACTCCATAGGACTTCATAATTTCAATTTGAAAGAGTTCAAAGTTATTCATGTAGGTGGCGAGCTTGGTAGCACTTTGTCGACCACTCCCACCAACCCCCACCAACAACAGGTGTCCGTTATCCTGCTTCAATACCCTACATATCCTTGAGATATGCTCAATAGCAAACTTGAACATGACTAGGGACATTGGTGCTTTGCTCATATTGTTGTATTCCTCAAGGTAGTATTCCATCACAGCTGTCAGTTGCTCTAAGTCTGTGATTTCATCATACACTTTTACATTACTGTCCGGCTTCAAATAGTCTCCAAAGAACAGGCTGCGAATATTATCATCAGAGATTTCTCCAGTAGGTGAGAGATGACTCAGCACCTAGAGAAAAGTAGAGAATTATTTTCCTTAAAGTCATAGTCATTCTTAGCTACATAGTAATAATACCATGGGAAGCACTGTTTTCTAGCTATTCTAGTTATTACCTTAGTCAGGATAAAAAAAACCCAACACAAAATCACATCTAAATGGGGAATATGCTGTAGGTTGGCATGCAAGTTTCCACATATGCGTACGTCAGAGATGTTTTGCTGTCAGGTATAAGACCAGTTCCCAAAAGACTTTCTCATAAAACTACCCACTACTCACATTGGCTCATCCAAATATTAATTTAAGCAAAATCCCAGATAAATACTGTGGAAGACACTTATTCCAGAAAGTCCTCTGTGCCAACACAGATTCTTTTGAAGTTAGGAATCATTCTGATATGAAGTAATTTGTATTAACTTTTCTAAGAATATGTATAGTACTAGATAGTGAATAGATGATCATCCACAGTTTTTAAATGCATTGATCAAAGTAATTCAAAATTTGTCCAATACTAATATAATCTCAACATCTAAGTACTTCTGAAAATCCAGCAGCCTCATTCTTGATCCCAGCACATTACCCAAATATACCTTATCAAAGCTCTGCTTGAAGACATTGGATGTTGTCTCTTGTACCATCTCAAAGAACACCTTCCTGTCCTCATCATCAACTAAACGATCATAGAAAACTCGGTAAACCTCATGAATCCAGAGTCTGATCAGTTTATCTTCATCCTGAAGATGTAAATACAAGAAAACAGGTAAATATAGCTCAGGCAGGATTTGTTTAAATAGAAAAGGATAGAAATGTCCATCTGGACCTGCCATATCTCGTACCAAACTCTGTGGGAATCTTTCAGTTCCAAGCCATTTAGCACAGGGCTCAGCTTCTGCTGACTTCACTGGCTTCCTTATGACTTACCATCTTGCCCTTCCTGCCAATACAAACTGGGACTCTGATGTCAAAGCTTTTTCCTCTACTGTATCAAATCTCCCCACACTTCCAACAAAAATTAAAGAATAAATCTTTCAAAGATATGTCTCATGGGCTCTAACTCAAGCCCTGCCCAAAACCTATTCCTGGCTAAGATCTCTCCTGAATAGCTTGTAGTTGTTTGGTTCTGCTTGAGCCAAAAACACTCCCCAAACAAAAATAAAATTTCTAATACTCCTTTAACCTGATATTTTAACAAAAACAGATAAAAAAAGCATACGAATGAAAAATCACACTCATCAGTATTCATTTGTAGTTTGTGACAACAGGCAAAACTGGGGCTAAATTATTCAGTCCTGTTCCCTGATGAGCTTACCATTAGCAGAGGAGATGCTGAGTCTTCTCCCATGTTTGTTTCTTTTGTATATTTAGTTTGCAAATTTAAGAGAAAGGACTGTCTGACTTGATGTATAGGCCTTAACAGATGGGCCTTGGCCCTCTGGGCCCAACTGTAATACAAGTAAAGAATGCTAACAAAAATGACAGCTGTCTCCTTCTGAGACAGAGACAAAATACATAGCAATGTCTTCAGGGATTATCCTGATCTTAAACCTTGCAAATCTGGTGAAATCACAGTTCATGTATTTTGAGATGTTTTCTTACTGATACCATAAAAATAATTTACTTTTGCCATTGCTCTTTCTTACAGCAAGTTAATTAAATTAGAACTTACTTGCAAATGAGTGTGTGGACAGAGCAGTACTCCTTTAATAACCCTGGAAAAATCTCGTAGATTAAAAACATAGTGGGATTTTGACGGAGTTGGTAGAAAATTCTCAACCGCCATTTTATAAATCACCATAGTCGCCTGGACCATTACCTTACCCAGCCTTAGGAAGAAAAAGAGATACAATTTTACCTTCTGCAGATAAACCACGGGAGAAAGGAAGACAGAGGTGTTACAGGAAATATATCATGTTACCTTATAAACACAGGCTCAAAGCCTTTGCTGAAGTGCCAATCAGCAACTGCAGTAAAAATCTTGGTTAATACGTGATCGTCAAAAGAATGGATTGATACAATATTCAAGTGCCGGGTGAAGCGTCCTGGAATATACACAAAAAGACACCAAAAGATTTAGGAATGTCCACACACCGTTCCTCGTTTCAGCTAGTATATTCTAGGACCGACTGTCACTCAAACAATAATATTTGAATCTGGCTCCAGCTCCATGATTTTGTTTTCAGCAAATATCTGCCCTAGCAGTGATGCAAAAGAAATATAAAGTGGTTCAGATCTTATGTCAGCATTTCACTTAGAGTGACTGGTTTTAATATGAAAAAAAATGAATCTCCATTACGACAAGGCCACTATTACCCAGATTTAAATTTCAGCTCATGTGAGCCCTGTTGATTGTGATATGACATTGTAAAGCTTCACAAAATCAACCGTCTTGTTACCTTTCATCTAAAAAATGCAGTCTATACACTAGTAAATTTTACAAGTTTAGCTGTATCAGAATGGATATTTTAATAAAGCCTCCTCAGAGCACATATATGTATTAGACTGTTTATATGAAACAAAATAGCATAAAGTGTCCTCTAATGGAGTAGCCGTAGTTATATTAGGATTATACTATCATATTTTTCATTACAAAATACAGTCTCCCTTACGGTGATATGACAGGAACCATGGACTTTCCAAGCAACATGCTTGTAAGTAAACGCAGGCAGCCTGTCTTAGCAGCAGGAGATACAGTTTCAGAAGAGAACTGCCAGAAAGACTTGGCGAGTGGATGTATTTCCTGCCTTTTCCAAAGAACAGAAAATGGAAAAAGGTGCCCAATTATCTAATTTTAGAATGATTTTCACCATTCATAGTTAAATTAACATTAAAAACATTGTTCCTAATGTCGATTAAACTCCCCTTGCAAAAGGCGAAGATTTGACCTTGAGCACACACTCTATTTGGAATGGCCCTTCCAGTGAACGTAGCTGCAGCTTTACAAGTAATGGATAAACGTAGAACTGATCATCAGCAAAACTGAACCCGCCTTTTAAACTCAGCCAGCTAGATAACTGCTTGCCATAGTAATGTACTTCCTACCTGTAATATCATTCCTGCCTCCCCCAGGTGGACCCATAGCCGAAACAAGCTGCATATCTACAATATTAATCTTGGATGTATCTTTCTTGTCATACCAGTGACCGTGATCAATCCATTGTCGGAGAAGCTCAATAGGTGGCTGAGCTCCATACACTTCCTTTGCAGGCATGTTCAGGTCATCTGTGGAGAACACAGGCATGGAATAGAGAAACCTCAGCACTTAGGAATTACAGTTTTATTTCATAGTTAAGAAGCTCAAATAACTGAAGTAGAGGTAGAAAAAAGCTGTGTCTTCTTATTCTTGCTCCTCATTAAACTAACCCAGATCAAATGACGTTGCACTTTGCAGGCATACTTAGAGTTGATCGTTTAACCTAGTGTGGTTGGTGATTGTTTTATTTCCTGTCGCACTGCAACACTACAAACTATTGTGAAGACAACCACCGCTTGAACAGTTACAAACCTTTCAGCAGGGGGCAGTGCTAATCCTTATTTGGATGCCTGAATAAAGCCAAGGAGCTGTGAGACAAATTCAAAATTACTAGTCTCAGTGAATCGCTTCCTTCACTTAAAGCCAGAATTAAAATGATATAAAAACACTGAAAAAACCCGTCTTACCCACAAATATTATAGCTTTTTTCCCCAAAGGGGGTCCAAATAATCCTTTTCTTCTTCTGTCCAGCTTGGACATAATAATATCCTGGGTTTGGTTAGCAGAGGTTCTTGCAGAGAAGTTGATGAAGCTTGGGATGTATTTTTGCTTTGGAAGTTGCAGTAGAAAATTGTTTGTTATAGCTGATTTTCCAGTGCCAGTGGGACCCACAAAAAGCAAAGGGATATCATGCTCCACATACGTTTTAAGAAAAAACATTTGTCTGGCGGTTTCCATTGTTGGAATGATCAGCTCCGATACCTTTTGTACAGGTAAGTAAAACAACACGTGACAATCAAACAGAATACCTTAATCAATATGAATATTTAAAAGGAATTACACAAAGCCTGTAGCACAAATGCATTTTCAAAAAAATATTTTCTCTGAAAACTTAGGCTATAACAAGGTTCTGGTAAATAATACTGCCCCATTTCTTGTTCAGTGTTTATACAGAAAATAGCACAACTAGTATTATCTATGTTATGGCTCACAGACACTATGTAAAGCCCAGAAGAACTGCAAAGTTAAATATGGCTTAATTCTGTCCCCACACTGTGCAAAAGGAAAAGAATAGTGCTATGGAAAATTTTTTTCTCTTCCTCATCTTCCACTGATGATTAGCGGCTGTGCACTAGGTATCAGGAAAATATTTTAGACAGCAGAATGGAACATAATCTTGCGTCTCTCATATACTTAATACAATGGAATGGAATGAAAAGCTGAACAAACATCACTTAAGTTGTCTTGAAACTTCATCTACAAAAGAGGTACTTTTTGCAGCTCTCTGCTGTGCTACACTTCCCTTGAGTTCACAGCTGCCACCAAAACGTGGCAAATGGAGGAGTTTTAGGACTCTCAGTACTTTCCGTATTTCTCAAAACTTTCCGTATTTTCTCTACCTCAATTTCCATATTTTCTCTACCACGATTTCCCCAACATCAGATGCTGTTACAGTGACAAAAGCAGAACGAAAAATTTTAACCACCAGCCCACCTCAGACCTCCATGTTCACCTGCAGTAGCAAACTTTGAAGACTGACTGTACCAGAAAGACAAAAGTATGAAAAGGAGCCTACAGAGATTAATAAAATGTTGCAGATGAAACAGTAAACAGTCTGATGTAGTAGAATCAGAGCCAGATAAGGTAGCTGATGTATAGCTCTAAATCATTTAGTCAAACAATTATTTTCTAAAAAGAAAGACATCAATGTGAACCTTCGCCCCTGGAGGGATAACTTGCTCTTCTTTTGTGATGTACTCCATCCACGTGTTCCACCGCCCACTGCCATGCTTGTAAAAGTAGAAGTCATAAACACTCCCTGTTTATTGAAAAATACAACATAGGAAAACCTACTGATTAAAGAATAAAAATAAACTTCAATCATTTTAATGTGAGACGTCCAACACTGTGAGATAACTTTCTAATACACGAGATACTCTCTCCCCCCACCCTCCACCAAATTATTTTAGGTCAGATTCAGCCACATTGTTTGAGTACAACACGAGGCATATGCTACTCCTGATGGAAAGAGCCAGGAAAGAGCCCCCAGCTGCGCAGCCCAAGGCTTGGCAGATGGTGGATCTGCTGCAGACTTAACATCTGCCAGGCACTCGATTCTCCCCTACGTGCTGAGTTTTCTTACTGCTTTATAAAAGGCCAGGCAAGTACAGTTATGAAGAAGCACCTTTTTCTGGGAAGATGTTGCTTCTGGTAAGCTTCACGCTTTTAGGGCATGGGTGTTCATTATTCATTCCCATTAGCAAGTTGCGGTAAAACAAATCAAATTTCTTTCTGCTGTCTGCATCGATGATCCCACCAATTGTCCAAACCAAAGCAAAAAGGAAAAGCCCCTGCAGCCACAAGGTGGTATGCTGACTAGACATGCTTTCTTTCTCCTCTTCCTCGGATTGCCTTATTTCATCTAAAACACAATTTTTAATTTTAGTTAAATGCCAGTAACAACCATAAATCCCCATTCAAAATGCATTTTTGCAGAAGTATTCTGAGACAAATTTAGAGTACTGTCTTCAGTGGAATAAAGTCAATCCAGAGAGTGAGGATCTTATCTGGGTAAAATACTGTTTACAAATAAAAATAAACTAGAAGAAAAAAATGTCTATAAAAGGTCCTAATTGTTTTCTTTGGATGCCAGCAAATAGCAAACAAAAACAGGGAATACACTCTCAAGGTCATGTTCAGTTTTTGTAATGACACCCGTGTCCAAACGTGAAAGCTCTGCAGGCTAGTCAAACACTACTCTTACTACTGGTCAGTGAGAAAGGACTTGGGTCATATGATCTCAACAGTGAGGGAATTCCTTTGGTATTTTCTTGCATCTGATACCATGTGTCTTTTTATGGGACACGGTAGGAAAAAAAGAAAAAATGAAATAAAAAGACTAAGGCTTAGGGTACTTACCAAGCAGACAACTAAAGAGTTTCATCAAGTTGTAGCTTAGATGAATAGAGGATGTTTGTACAATGGCTTTGCAATGAAGGTGAATAAACTCTAAACAGGGCTGGACTAGCCACATAAACATGTCATTGACCTGCCAGGACAAAGGGAAATGGCTTTAAATCAATGCAGGAGTTACCACGTTTCCCACTGTCCCTCAGCTCTCTCTCAGTGAAACATAAGGCATCAGAAATTCGTCCAGCCAGCAGAGGGCAGATCAGGAGAGGACCTGTGTGAGGCTGTCCTTAAGTGATCACTAAGTCACTGTCACTATCTGATAGTGAACACACGCTGCTTCTGCCATGGAGCATTATCAAGCTAAACTCCAGATGTCTTAGACAGAGGAAGGGTGAGTTGAAAACATTTTGAGTCTTCCAGTATTTCCCACATTCTGTTTCTAGTACTCACGGCACCTCCACCTCTCATGCACTTTCCTTGCGACATTTGACATTCATCCCTATGAGCTAATTTACAGCAGTCCTTAGGAGATCTAGAACCCTCTAAATCACGGAAATACTTGTAAAAAGTTTGATTCTGCATGCCTGCCTTTAAGTTTGCAAACAGTGAACATCACCTTAAAGTTAATCTTCTAAATTAGACCTATGTAAAAAATAAAAATGAAGTCTCGCACCAGCTCTCGGTGTTCCTCCTGCAGGTTTGGAGGCAATGTATTCATGTAGGAATCCTTCA
Source organism: Trogon surrucura (assembly GCA_020746105.1). Lineage (NCBI taxonomy): Eukaryota > Metazoa > Chordata > Aves > Trogoniformes > Trogonidae > Trogon > Trogon surrucura. Next base: position 8,331,539 of record CM036632.1, on the reverse strand, counting down.
GTGGCTTCCAACCTAACTGTTGTGGGTCCATATAGATCATACCACACCTGGGAAGAACAAACAACTATGGTACAGGAATACATGTGCAAGGTAGGACAGTTTGAGTTTGAATGCTTTCACATTACCTGCTGACAGTTGCTGGAGATGCCTCCTCTAAATCTGCTGGCTCAAAGATTAAACTCATTTGTGAATTCATCTGAATTATTTCACCACTCATTAAGCATAGCTAGAAGAAAAACATCACATAAACGTGTTCCAGTCATGTCAGCGCTGATCATTCAGCCAAAGCAATGTCTGTCATAATATTACTGAACATTCTACTTAGTGTCACACCTCGTTCACTCATTCATGTTCTCAAAACATTTTCTGACCTTGTCTCAACTTTCCCATGTGCTACTGTAAAGGCTTGCAGAGACACAGTACCCTGTCTTTAAATAACTCTGCAATGAAAAGCAGTTATGACCTGAAGCTCTTTTTTTTTTTTTTTTCCTCCCCCGGTAATTTATTCAGTAAGTAATTCAAACAAGTTCAATTTTCAGTTACAGAACTGGGTTTATTTCAGTTTCCTAAAAGTGCCAATAAAAAAGCCTCAGTGAGTAACCTCATTTCAATAAAGTAGGAGCAGGACAAAGCTTCTTGGGAGAAGTAACAATACCATCTACTAAACCCACTGGGGGGAAAAGCAATACTTCTAAGCACATCAGCTTTTTCTGAGTGTCACACCTCCTTTAACTACCACCGTAACAATATTGCTACTACTAAAATAAAGTATGTATATTTAAGGATGAGGTAAAAATTAGGCTACCTTTTTATTATCATCCAGCACAGTGTTCATGTTCTCTATCCAAACTGCATCGACTGGGCCATCAAAAATAATCCACTTCCTATTATCTGTCACAGAAGACGCTTGTTCTCTGAAGGCATTTGCAAGAACTCCATCTGTCCACTCATGGCTTACAGGATCAAAGCTACCATACAACTGTCCCATAGTAATTGCTTTGGGATTAATAACTTTGTATTCAACAGCAAATTCATCCATGGATTTTGCTGTGTAAAAAGCCAGATAGGTGAGCTTGAGAATTTAATAGGTTAGTTTCATTCAACAACTGAAGTGCAGAATAAGAGAATTCACGAGAATCCTACTTTAGCTACCGAAAACAAAAAAAAAAACCAAAATTGACATCTGGTAGCTAGGTAGCAGTAAATAAGACTTCTGTTGCTTGTAAAAGGAAAGCAAAGTTTTGTGTGCAAAAGCACATGAAAAAAAATAAAAAGCAAAGCAGAACAAATTTTACATGTTCATGGGAGCTACTTACAATCTCCCTATCAGAGCTAGTTTCTTCAACAGTATTATGCACAAATACAATTCTTAACAAAATTCATGGAAGTATAAACATATCAGTAAGTTTGAGCTAAAACAGAACCTATTCTGTTAGTGATCTGACTTTTCAGCGAAGTGTCTTCTAAGAGACTGTGCTTACTAAAGTCAACAGCAGATTTTTGCAGACAGCGCCCGCTTCTAGAAGTGACAGCGCTTTGCGTTTATAGTTACTACCAAGGACTGGTATGCAGAGAGGCTCTTGCTCATACTTGCTCCTATAGTGACCAAGGTCATCGATAAATCTGGTGTAGCAGGTTGAGGTGCTATAAAGTAAAAAGATTGCGAGGGAGTAAAATGTTACACCTCCGGGGAGGAGCAGACAGCACAGGGACCCAAAACTGGCTAGAGTATCCCGTATTAGTATTATTGACATACTTAGTATAAATCTGAGCAACCACAAGTGTTAAGCCCTTTTCTTCAGCAGATAGCATCCTAGGTGGACTCCATTCGCTCTTCTGCTCCCAGCCTGTGAGTTCCTGAATCTAGTTTCCGAATTGATTGCGATGGGCGGGGGAGGCAGGGCGAGCAGGCTGGGTTCGATATTGGCTTTGTATATATTTCATTATGTTTTTGTAAGTACTGGTATCATTTCATTAAAGCTGTTTTAGTTTTCCTTCCCAATCCATCGTGTGTCTGCTTTATTCCCTCTTCCCTTCCCCTTTCAGAAAGGAGAGGGGTTAACAGAGAGCATCTGACATACATTTAGGGGCTGGCCAAGCCCTAAATCTTTACAGTATGTTTTACTATTCCAGTAAATGCAGGCAAAAATACTTTCAGACAAATACATCACACAAAAAAACGTTCAATGAATAGAAACCTTCCAGTTGAGAAATCACAATATCAGACAGTTAAAAACTTGTGCATATCTCTGCAAAGGAAAAATGTTAGTCACAGAATTAACTTCATTTTGTGAGAAGTTTGTGGCTGAACAGTATCACCTGCGCACAAATCGCCAAGGGCTCCAGCTAGCACTTTGTATGCACAGGTCTTCCCACTCAATGGATCTCCAACAATCATGAAACCATGGCGCACCAGCATCATTTCATATATCTGTGTAAGGGACAAGAGACCGACTCTTTAACATGGCACAAAAGGAAGCATTATGTGTATGAAACTAGAGGTGGCATCTCTCCTGCACTCAGACCTGACAGGACAAAATACCAGCCAAATACCTGCACTCTCTTAAGGCTGACTGAGGCATTAACCCAGATCAGAAGGCAGTCAGATTATTATGGCAACTCTTACTGATACAATTTAAGAAGTCATTCCCCTCAGAAATCCTCTCTTTCTCCTTGCTAAATGCCATCCCTGACCTGTAACAACAGCATTGTACAGGGTGTGAGAGCACTAACCACACACTGCAGGTCACAGTCCAGTGTAAAAGCCTAAACTGGAATCTGTGGTATCTAATGAAGGTAACACAAAGGGATGGAAACTCCAGCTCTGAGGATCTGTCATATGAGTGGCCCCACAGAGGCGGATTTTGGACTACAGAAGTGGTAACCTACAAGATCTTCCCAGAATGCAAGTCAAAGCCTTCAAATAGAGCACCTTCAAAGAGAGCTTTAAGATGAAGCCCTAAACTGACTTCTTTTTAATCTCAGGTTAAGGTCGATATTTTCTGGTTTAGCTTAAATTCCTAACCAGTTAATACTAATTTCATTTTCACTCAGTGAAAACATGCTGCTTGTAATATTCTATTAACTGATCATGGAAACTACCAGATATTCTTTCATGACACAGACAGTGAGTGGTGAATGTTTCAGCTCTCACACTTTTCTTCCCTGGAAGTAAGTATGTGAAAATAAACCTGAATTATTTTTCCAATGAACCATGGAACTGGCTGTAGATCCATTTTTTTTATATTTTCAGTTAGTGCCTGGACAAACAGGTCATAGTCAGGTGTAGGAAGAACCACTCCAGGAAACAGGTCAGATATGATGCCCTGTTAAGGCAAGATAGTATTGAAACACAGATTACAAAAAGAGAAACTTCTCAAAGCATAACAATCCACAAGTAAAACAATATTCATACCGTTAACAGGATCTTAAGAGGAAATGTCCTCATCTGAACAACACCAACTTCTAGGAAAACCTAAAACCCACCACTGAGCGTTTGTTTTACAAAATAATACTAACAGAACCAAAGAGTGCACCCAGGCCAGTGTACTGAAAAAAACTTTACACTAATACAGCAGCATCTAGATCAAACTGTTCTAAATTAAGATAATGACCTGTTTCTCTAGGTTCTTACAATGGACTTCATCATCACAAGACTTGATGAGGTCTTGCCAGCTTACCTGAAACAATGGCACATCCTGTGCCAAGAATTTGGCCAAGTTAACATCCAGCAAAGCCCGAAGTAACAATACGCTTTCATTTTCAGCTGGGTACTTCAGTTTTAAGTTTCCTGCTGCCGTCAGGACAGATTTAACAGCACGCATCCCATAATCATAGTGATGTTGAGACGACAGCTGCTCAGAGCACAAACGGTACGTGGCAACAATTTTCTGGGCAAGGCTGTGGATATTAAAATATCACCATGCAAGGAAAATAATTTAAGTGCTTATATACATGAAGTAACTGCAGAGATTATCAGACATATCAGCTAATAGGATGGCCCAAAACACTTAGGAAACACAACAATAGATTATGCCATGCCAAGGAATGTGTGTGCCATTTTGAAATTCTGTTTGATATTATGATACACTTTCCAAATGATCCTGTGTAGAAGTGCCTATCTGTCAACAAGAGGTAGTAAATGAGAACTGATAATAAAGTAGGAGATTACAAAGTAGTTTCTGGAGAAACAATATGGACAGTTTTGCAGAATTATAGGCCTCAAACATTCGTTCATGATTTACAGAGGAATGAGGTATATTAGACTGAACTAGGAGAAAATTCAGCATATCTTACCTCCGAGAGTCCAAAAACCCCATTGAATAAAGCGAAATTTCTCCAATCAAAGCATAATCTGGAACCATCATGGCAACTGCTCGGAACAGTGCCTGTAAGAAAAAAAGCAAGACACGAGCTTGGACTATGGAATATGATAATAGCCTGCATTCATTTTGTAAGAATAGTAACTCTCCATAAATTCATGAATGTCTCTACTCTCTATTCCATTTTCATTACTTCAGCAGTCATCCGAAATCTATAAGATAACATTAGAATTGTCACTGAAACTGTGATCTTACCACCATGTTCAGTAGGTCTGTGCTAAGCACTGCAGGAAGAAGTGTTTAGAAAGAGTCACAACCCTAAAGAACTATTAACAGAGGAAAAGGGAGATGTTGCTCATCTCACTTTCAAAACAGACACCCTAGCACTTGGTCTGGTTACTGTCTTGCAGTAACTGCAGCAAAGCTAGGGAAAGCATTAGAACCATATTGGTCTCTCTGCAGCGTCTCAGCAACTTGCAAGATTATAATAAATTTAAATTGGGATTTGGGTCACCAAGCCATTGTAAACCAGGAGAATTTCCACTTAGAGCACAGTTAAAACTGTGAACTGGTATCACTATAGTTAGATTGAGACCTTTCATGTGCACACTTTGTATAATCCTAAAGATTTATTAAAGCTTAGCAAAAAGCACAGCAAAATATACTTGAATGGGTTATCAGAGTATTATTTGGTTTTGCCTTCCTTTTCTTATTACAATCAGCCCGAAGTTGCAAATTCATATTAATTTCTGTAAGAAATCAGGATTCCAGATTTACCTTCAGATTATCAGGCAGCTCTGCCCGTCCAGCATACCCAGGATTCATCGTGATGAACACAGCACAGGTAGGATTAAGAGAGATCTCTGTCCCTTCAAAGATGAATGTTTTGAGTTTGCGAACAATAGCTTGCTGTATGCTAAGTATCTGCTGGGCAACTACAGATAATACTTCAACCTAATACAGACAGAACAGATTGGGAAACATAAGACACCTGGAGACAACATAAAATGGTTTTGTTTACATATTTTGATGGCTATATTTGCATTCTTCCAGGTGAAAATCACCCTGTGTCTGATCACTGAGCCTAAGTATTAGCTATCTAGTTTAAGTGATCCTCCAGAAGTTAATGCCACCACTCCCTGTTAAACCAACGCAGACAGATCAACAGAGGCTTCTAAAACCCTCCACAGGGAAATATCATCAGCCTGAATGCAGACATCTAAGTCAGGTGGACAGGAACTCCCTCTGGAGGCCTCCAAAAGCAGTTGCCTTTCACCTCAAATGACAAAATGTAAGCTCTTCACAAAGACGGATTCACTCGATGCCTCAAATCTGAGGGTAAATGTAAAGAAAGGACAAGGCAGCCTAGCACCACTCCTCAGTCCTTTTAAGTATGAAGGTAACAGAATACTGAAAGATGAGAATGCTAACACTTGAAATCAGTAAAACACGAGTTACAGTAGATAAATGGAGAAATTAAGGTGTTAAGGGTAGTAAAGCATACGAAACAGAACTTAATGGAATTTCCACACTGACTAGTATTTAGTTAAATCTAACTCCAGCAAAATAAACTTAACCAAAGTCATTAGTGATCAAATAAAAAAAATCCAAAACAAAAAACAAAACAAAACAAAACAAAAAAAAAAGAGAGAAAAAAAAAACAGAGTAAGACCAAGGACGGAATTAGATGTTTCTTGTTGCACAGCTAGTTAACCAGGTCACTCACTTGGTGACACTCAGCTAGTTATCACAGGAATCTTTCCACTGGGATTTGTCTGTCTCAGGCTGAGCATAAACACAGCCCCACAGCTTCTCAAGGAGAAGAGAAGGAGAGTTCTTCTCCAACAAATGACTGTCACATACAAAAGAGGAAACTGCACAGGAACAATTTTTTCAGCTAAAATAACCAAACACAAGACTTTTGCAACACCGAGCAGGTAGGCATGTGCTCCTACAGCAGGCAGCTGAATACCTATTTCTTTGACAGTGATTATCAAAACAAATTGACTATACCACAAATAAAAATACAAGATTTCCAATGATACTGTCATTTCCAAGTCTAAAACTTCTTGTGTCCTATACTAAAGCTTTATACCTTTATTTGTGCGAGTCAAAACATTACCTCAATTCTATTGAACTCGTCAAAGCAGGACCATGCACCAGATTGTGCCAGCCCCTTGAAGAACTTGCCCATTGCCTTGTAATCGAGACCATCAGAGCAATTAAAGACCACACACTACAACAAAAAAAACAGAGAACATCTCTCAGTATTAACACACACTCCACTATAAAATTCTTAGTATGTAAAGTGGGAAGGGATTACTATTGCTAAATTTGGATTGCAACACTAGGAGGCCATACAGACACAGTCTTAAATGTATGCTTCTCACCAACTATTTCTGTGAACAAAGAATAGGTACAGAACAAGCAGTGCTTGCTTAAGAATGGCATTTTGAGAAATATCTACATATGCACATATAAGCAATACAAAGCAAAAATGTATGTATTTTGGTACCTGCTTAGCGAGTGCTTTTGCCAGATCTTTTGTTGTTTCTGTTTTGCCAGTCCCAGCAGGTCCTTCTGGAGCACCACCAAGATTTAATTTCAAGGCACCCATTAATGTCCTACATAAACAAGAACACAGGCATTAGAAATGGTAATCTTCAAGGGCAGATTGTTTCTGAGAGGATGGATACGTATTTCCCTGTACAGGTTCCACTGGAAATTATTTACTGGTTCCCTACTGACTTTGTCACTTGCCCTAAAAAAAAAAAAGAGTATTGACTCAACTGTGGAAGCTCACATTCACCCACTTGGCCTACAAGGAATGTCAAAGCTTTTTATTACATGCATTCACCCTGCATATCCTCAGTTACACAAATGCACCGTGCCATAAAATGACAGTTTGCAAAACGACGCTTTTTCATCAAGTGGCACTCCTCGGGCCATGAACTTGAAGTTGGCTTTATAAATGAAGTCAGTCTTTAAAAATAGCTGAGAATGCATCAAGGTGATTTCATAAACCTGGGAATCACATTGCTCTTCAAGTGATTTCATACTAAAAATGAGATCCCTACCAACAGTGGAGGGATGTGATTATTTTACAAAAGCTTCAAAGGCTTTGTTATCGAAAGCAGTTGTGCTGCATAGAATCACAGAATGTTCGGGGTTGAAAGGGACCTCTGGAGATCATCCAGTCCAACCCCCCCGCCAGAGCAGGATCCCCTAGGGCAGCCACACAGGAACGCATCCAGGCAGGGTTTGAAAGTCTCCAGAGAAGGAGACTCCATAACCTCTCTGGGCAGCCTGTGCCAGGGCTCTGTTACCCTCACAGTAAAGAAGTTTCTTCTCATAGAGTCTGCTTGCTCATTGCTTGCACTGGAAACTACATGTGTCACAGCTGACTGCATAGTTTTAGTTTAGATTAAGCTAATCCTAATGAGAACCAGCCCAGTTCACAGCTAATGCACCAGCCACATGGCTCTTTCAACACTGCTGTGAATGCCTGAAGATAAAGCATTTGCCAGCATAGGCACTACCACAGGCACTTTACTACACGTGCCTTCTACACAATGGTGAGTTCACAGCTCAGTGCTGAAATAAAATCTTTACATCCTTGTCACCATCCACTTGCCTGGAGATACTATGGAGATACTATGAAAGAAAATTCCTTAAACCTTAGACCTGAAATTACCTGCTGAGATGACCTGTGCCTCCGGGGCTCGTCAGAAGTGAAATAACAAATGCTCTTGAATACTTCAGCCTTGGGGGATGAAGTATTTTAATTTCAACCTCTTGCAAGGAAGCAGAGGAAGCTCACTGTATTCAATCATCTGTGAAGGACAGGCAAGCATACCATACCCGTACATCTTATTTCAAAGAGATTAATTGACCAGTGCTACCTTAGAGCTCTTTAAAGTTACCAGCTCTTTACAAAAGCATATTCTTGGATAAAACAGAGACTTTTACTCTACTGATGTGGAAACCTATATGTTGTAAATATTTTACCACACTTGAGCAATGAAGGTATGTAAGATTTGCCTCCAAAACCTACAGGAAAATCTTAGCTGCTTAGATTTCTGCTGTTATTAATTATAACAAAAGAAAGTAAATATAATCAAAAAAATGAAAACAGTATTCATAGACAACATGGCTTTACCTATAACATCGATCTGTTAGTGGAGTTATAACCAGACGTAGAGAATTGCCCAGATACTCATAACCATATTTGGCTTCAGTTGTAATCATTCTCACTACTACATCCTTCTCCTCCCAGTAGTATCTCAGCTGAGAAATCCACTGGAAGTCATTCAGATCTGTGACTTTGTCTTCAACTAATTTTGCAACGACATCACGAGCTACAGAGTAAGAGACAGATTATCTGAAAAATCTAAACACTCCTACTACCTCAGTTTGATTAAAACAATGCATTAGTAAACTAATATTTACTTAAAGCTATGTAAGAGTAAATCAACACTTAGAGCAGTAGTCTGGCTTTCGTGTTAGAAGGCAAACTGCATCTGCTTTAGATAGAGAATCAGCTTAATTCAATCTATATTCCAGCACCTGTTCTAAGTAGATGGCAGAGAGTTATGCGGGACTAAGCAATCTTCATTTACCCAAAAATACTGTGCAATAACTCTGCAAAGGTAGAGAAAGCATTTTAGCTGTCTCTTTCAAACAGTTCCCCCAACTAACAATAGCAGCACTGCCCAGATGTAACAAGAGTAGCAGGAGTGCCCACTGACCATGCACGTCAATGACAGTGAGAGCTCCAAGGGTCAGCCGGGCTCCACTGGACAGCTTTCCTCTCACCAACTCAACAATGTCCCCAATTTGCAGATTGCTCTTCTTCAAGTAGTCCTGCCACAGAAACAGAACACAGGCATTAACGTAGTGCTGTAGCTAGAAATTCCTAAGCCCCCAAGGGGGCAGTCTCTGGAGACAGCCCTTCCAACAAAACATAGTAATGGAAGTCTGAGCACTACATGAATATTTAAAATTCTCTTTCATATATGATGTTGACTGAGGATCTTCTTTGCTAGAAGGAGCTTTTTATCAATTAATCAGAGTTTACTGCTGAGAAAGAGAAAGGTAAAAGAAAATCTTACTGGTAAAGTTCCTTTCCTTATAGCCTCAGACACTTCTTCTGTCCAGTAAATGGATGAAACACAAATAACCACCTGTCCAGGCCACTGAAGTACCCACGTTTTTCGAGGAACCTTAAAAAAAAAAAAAGATCCATTCCAGACACAGCAAGTCACATTAGATTATGGAACTGACAACAACTACTTTCCACAAATTTCTTTTGTCTCATGCTGTAAATAAATGAAAATCAGCACAGAAAGCTTTAATACTTTGTCTTCAATAAACTCAAGAGTTAAAACTTCACACTGGTACCACTGGATCCCACTTAGCTTCAAACACATTTCCCTGATTCAGAATATCATCAACCTGTTCACTTTCGGTTGTTTTTGGCATCTACTTTATACTATAATTCAGGAATAATTACCTCAACATATCCTTTGATGCCATCTTGAATAACTTGTCTTACACTGGTCAGCATCATTTCCTCTACTTGCAAAAGCCATTTTTCTACCATGCCCTTCAAAAGAGAAAAACAATTAAGAAACACATTTCCTGATTACATTCCTCTTAAAGGACAATTCATTGAAATGCGTTAAACATGCTTTCTTCTGATCTGGGTTTTGTAGGAGGAAGAAAGGTTGAAATTTCACAAATTCTAACAGGCAATGCTGCAGATTAACACTGTTTGAAGGCAGTTAGTCTAAAACTAAATCTAAAAATAATTCAGTGGAAGGAACAGCTAGAAATGTTTTGTATCAGCCTGAACAAAAAATGCAAATCACAGATTGCATGGTCAGTTAAAGCTCGGTCATTTTAACCCAGGGCATGTTTTGTTCCTGGAGGATTAAGGATAAAAGAGCATCTGTAACTCACAACATACCCCACACCTTTAATCTCTTTTTGGTTACCACACAGCAATTGAGGTTCACATTTTCACATTGACAACACCAGAAAAAGCTGGAACTGAGATACATTTCAAAACTTACAATGCTACTACTTCTACTCGGATCCCTTTCAAATTAATGCTTTGATTCTTCAGTGCCAGCTGATCATCATTTCCCTCATTCCTCTCTAGTTTAGCCATGCAGTGCAGTATTACTTACGTATGTTTATGGGAGCTTGCTTTACACATACATATGTGTGTGTGTGTGTATCTTCTCTATCTACATCTCAAAAGCAGTAGGTGCATAAAGCTGCGGAGGAGTACCTAGAGGAATTTACCCCAAAACTGATATGTCTTACTCCTTTTTGACGGAAATCTTTTGTGTTTTAGAATACCAGTCTGCACTCTCACTTTCCTAAACACCTCTCATAATCTGATGTTAAACATTTGAAACCTCATTTCCCCAAAAACATACACTTTAAGCAAAGTATTGTTCTAATATCATATAGTAAAAAAAATTTACTTTTGCATTCTCTGGATAGATTTTATCTACAAAAGGAACAATTTCTTTCTCTGAACTGATCATGCCTATGATCTCCAGATCTTCTGTGAACTCCAGCTTAGCAATTCCTTCAAAACACTTCTTTAAATGTGGTTGAACTCGAAGGGGATCTTTTGTTTCGGACAGTATTTCAAGCAGCTCATCATTAGACAGGAAGAAAAATCTGTTGGAACAATACACTTCATGAACATGCACCTTCCAATAATGAAAACTGTCGTTAATAATCTATTAATGCAAGATAGACTGAACTGGTTTTACTGTTGCTTAAGACGCTAGTATAATCAAGAAAAAATTATCTCATATCCCTTTTCTTAAGCAATTTTTAACATTCTAAAACTCATCACGCCAGTTTTTCTCACAATGTCAATGCGACCACCCTTTGATGCAGAGGAAGAAAGACGGTTTCTCAGACTCACACAGGGAAGACCAGGTGTATCGACGTGGCCAAGGAATACCTTGTAAAAACAAAGAATCCTGTTCCTCATAATCATATATAACTCCTACATCTCACACACCTCTGCACAACTGAAGAGGGCAGGGCAGAGACCCAACTGCAAATTTGTCATGGGAAGGCAACACGTTCCTTCAAAATGCTCTGTAAGTGATAATGTCTTTCTAATCATAAGTTTACACTGTGCAGGACAGATTTTGCCTTCCCACCTCTGCCTGTCCCGGGCATCGCAAATTCCACTGGAGCTGAGGAAAATGAACAATGTCTGGATAAAAGAACAGGTTTTCATTTTTAGCTGCATGGGACTGTGTCCCACGTGTTTATAAAATGAGACTTTTCCGTTGAGTAGAAATGGTCTGAAAGACCTTATGGCTTTTGTTTCTAACTTAGGCCTGTTTAATTAATTTACCTTGGGAAAAATAATCTTTTCTTCTCCAAGTAAGTATTCAATCCCTTTTGAATTTCTTCTAAGAGAGTATTTGCTTCCTGAAGTCTGTCTAACATCATGGGTTGTTCAGTTGCTACAGTTACCTTTGTGTCTTTCACCTTTATAAAAACAAATACACAGCAAAATCCACAAAAAGTTGCAACAGGTTTGTACATTAAAATTGTAAAAATCAATCACATATGTTGCAGGAAGCTAAAAAGCTATATATTCTCTGTAGTGTGCCTTCATGTTATTAAATATGTATTATTTGACAGTTTTGCTTTCCAGACTCTCAGATTTACCAGTTTGAACGTTACAGACAATAATGCAACAAGGAACTATCCACAGGAATTAAAATATCTGGCACTTGTTTGAGCTTGCTACATTTTTTTTTCAATTCACAAATAAGTTCTGCCAAACAGAGCCGCAGTATGTAATAATTAATCACTGTTCTTGCCATCTTGGTTGCGGGTATTTTTTGGTAACAGTCCTCTTGAAAGGCTACACTTATTTCAGAACAGGCTTGATCGTTCACAGAGTCTGAGCTGTTAGACAGGTCCCAACTTCTGTCCAGTTATACTGATCATTTCAACACCTTTATCGCACAATCACACACTCGCAATATTTTTAACAAACATGAAATTCACATTCCCATGAAGTCTCTGGCCTCTTACCCAACTTGTTAGTTATAGGGAACTGAACAGGATACCCAATTGCACTTCCTATCCCCATTATCTTATCCTGCCACGCTACCACCTCAGTACATTGCACCACAGTTGTGCGATAACCATGCCACCACATATCAGAGAATAACCATACGCAAAAACCCCCCAAACAGTTAGTTGCTCCAATGATGTGTACGCCTTAAAACCCTAATGCAAAACCCAACTGCATCCAGAGAAGATTTTGTACAGACTGTCAGTGTGAAGCAGATCCTGAAACCACAAATCATTCATCTTTCTACCTAATTCTGATCATTTAACCATAGAAAAGACAGGACAATTAGAATTAAAACGTTACTTCAGCTCTAATTCATCCTGCTATATCCAGCCTTTACAGAAATCTCAAAGCAATAATGACATAATATAAAACTTCTACTGCAAGATTAGATTTTGGTGGGTTTTAGTGAAGGATTTTCTGCTCTGTATTATACCTTCTTGTGACTTAAACACAAATATCTAACTCCAGAAAAGCTACTATATTCATGATGATAATAATCATGTTACCGGATGTGCATAAAAATACACAATTTCTTAAATGTAATCACTTACCACTTGTGCCAAAATGTCCTTCCAGTATGAATCCACAACCTTAAACTTTCTGCCCTCTTCAGGCATTTGAGCTATAATGTCTTCTGAACTAAAAATTGGTTCCAAATACAACCATGTTGCCTGACATTTTAACCAGCTATCTAGAATATCTTGCATTAAACGCAGCTTATTTTCCCAAGCCTGTAAGGAAAAAATTTAATCTGTAAAGCAAGCTTTGTCTGGAAACCACTACTTCAAAGTTCTTGAGGGGAAACATGAATGTGTGTTCTTAGTAACAGTTAAAAACTGTATAACTTCTCAGCATGCCAAAATATCTTAAAGCACTTAGGGAATGCATATGATGAGACATGCAAGCTCAATCACACCAGGTTTTCCTTACCCAGCATTCAGCTTCTATTGCTTTGACAAAGGGGGAGCCACACATTGTCTGAGTCTTAACGATGTGATCATCCAGCAGAAGCTGGATGTCATCAACTGCTGACAGGATGCTGGTGTTCTGTAAACACATCACATTTTGATAAGGCAAATAGCAGTTCCTTTATTTCATCCCTCTTCAACCCCACGCTCATTCACCTTCCTCTTTTCCCCTTCTCTAGGTTGGCTGAAAACAAGAGAGCAGCAAGGCATTGAGAAAGCGTGCAACATGTTTGAAGGTCAGAAATGGTATCTCCACCGCACATCTCTGTTTCAACGGTCAAGGGAGAGTTTCAAGAAGGGGAAGCTAGTCAGGGGCGCTAGTGACTTCTGACACAATCTTTTGCACTGTGATTCTTGTTTCTTCCAGGCAAGTTAAAATTTCACTCATGCCCAGCTTTCCATACAACACTGGAGAAGCTCTCAGGCTTACAGATTTGTTAGGATGAGTATGTTGAGATCACAAGTTATGCAGATGCTAAGGTCAAAATATAAGGATATGTAGTAACAGAGACATTTGCCCAAGCTCTGGGGTACGATACCTCTTTCCATCACGCCACAATGAATCAGCAGAACTTCCTTTCTATTATTTCTCAGTCAGTATTCAGAATCAAACAATGCATATACTGGTTTGCTATTTACTCACAGTATCCCTGTACTTCACCAGACTGAACTGTATGTTGACCCACTCGGATTTCATTTTCTCTATTGATTTCTCTAAGGAATATTCCTTACTGGCAGCTGCTCCAATAGGTTCCAGCCTAAATTGAAATGAAATGTGTCTTTGAAATGTTTTTGCTACATAGCTGAAGAGCAAAAAATAAGCATTTGTAGGTAGAGTTGCATATCAGACTACCTTTCATATGATTTTTTAAAAAAATATCATAGACTCTTATTTCTGAGAATATTTTTGCACTTTCAGGCTCACCAAGTTAGATATATTAATATTAATTTGAAGATCAATACAGACAAAAAATTCTGAATGTGCAAATTAAGTGGTTCAGGACTATGGCTCTGGTTTTGGGTGCCTTTGTGCTACAAGAACAAACTGACAGTTCTGTCCATAGCTTGATAAGATACAGACGATTTTACATCACATTCTAACAGCACACAGAAAAGCCCAAGCAAACTAATATTTGGTATTTGACATAAGAAATACAGTGACTGACTAAAAAATGAGACTAGAGTAAGATTCTTACTGTTCAATATATTTTATGAGTCCAAATTCCAATATGTTTTCAAGAGTAGTAGTTTCATCAGGTTGGATCTCACATCCTACAATTTCACTAATCTGAAAATCAAGTAAGAAATAAAATCTATTATCAAGTGCCATGTTTATAACAGACTTCTCAAACAGCAAAATATAAATGCTAAACAAGTATTAATGCAAACTCCTAATTTGCTTTTATGACATATATTATTAATTCAAGGAAGCTCCTGCCTATACCATTACACATTTCAAAACTGAATCTATCTTGTGACAGGATAAAGGATTTTCTTATCATGAAATACAGGACTATTACTGTATTTCTCAGTATGGAATATACAAAACAGTATATTGAACTGTCAAGTTTCTGTGGTGGAATACACTCACAGTTAAAGCAGAGTTTAAAGTACCTGCTTCCAATGTCTCTCCTTCATTCCACGATTGCAGGCAATTGACAGGACAGGAAGATGATGTTTAAATTTATCAATCTTGTATTTCATAGTTTCTGCTAAGTGTCTAGGCCCAGCCAAATCTGGAAAGCTCTTAGTGAGCTTGTACATAGTCTTCCACATATTTCCAACTTCCTCTGCAATTTCATCAGCATTCAACTTCTGGAGAGATTCTGAATACAACAGTATAAAAAAAGCACAACAGGTACATCAGTAAAAGGAGATTTCCATGGTGGTTTATTTACAGGTATTTCTAATCGTTTTCCTTTAAGTGGAAATCACCTGTGTTATCAAAAATTATCTTTATGGAAAATCTAAGTCAGCAACTGTATTTTACACTGCTTAATAGCATTTATTTCTTCAAAAGTATTTTTTCACAATTAATCAACTCTTTCAGCTTCTGCTTAAGTAACTGAAAATGACAGGTCTCATCAAATGAACACCAAAGCCTCACCATTCATCCATTCCTCTGATTTGGTATGGAAATGATATGCTGTTACCCAAAGTTGCTCAAAGGGTTCTTTGTTTGCCATTATAATTTGCAGCAGAGGAAATTGACTTTTCTCCCGCTCGAGTAACTCCTCTTCTTTATTAATAGCCTTTAAGGAAAAAAAAAAATTTAAAAAATTATTTACACCAAAAATTCCTGCTGTTTTAAACTTTTAAATAGGTAACATCAAATATATTTTTTTACATGTCATAAAGCCAGCCAGATTTGTAGATTTAGGCTTGCAGATTTTAGGCAAATAAGGTAACCACACTCCTGAAAACTCCCCTAGTTATTTGTTGCTATCTTTTTCTACTCAAGTGATTTTAAAAATTATCTATCTTAGGAATAGATAATGCACCATGGCATTCAGTGACACCAAGGCTCACAAGTTACCAACTCACTTTGAAACCTGGAGGTAAGCTCCTCAGTCACACAGGCTTCTAGGAATTTTTTGTACCTGTGATCATTTTTTTTTTGTATTACACAAACATCTGGGAGTTCTAACCAAAAGCGACATTAATTGCTGTGCTTATTCACGGTAGGATATTGCCTTTGTCCAAAAGACCTTAGAATATAAATTAATGTGCAAAGATTAAGACTTTTAAAAAGTATTGCTTTCCTCATTTTACAGTTAGGGAGGTGAAACAGAGAAATCTGTCTGAAAGGCAGACACAGAATCCAGATTGAGTCCCAAGTCGGTGCTTTTCCAACGCTGACAGACCTTTCACAAAACCTGTAATCATTCAGGATGAGATGCAGGCAGAGAAACCTAAAGATTCACATTCCAAGATAATTTTTTGACTTCATGTACTCACTAAGCCGTATGTCATTTGAATTGTGTGGATACACCCCTTACTGTGATCATGTATTAAATAACTTAGTTACTTATTCTGATCTACCTAAAACAAGGTATCAGTCCTGTGAACTCACATTAATTAAATATATCAAATAATTTAAATCAGATTAAGTGATATGTAGAACTAGCAATTTATCTTAATCCTAAACTCATTTAAATGGTTCAATTTTTTCTTTTGAGCAGGACTTAATTAGAAACTTGATCCTTACCGCTCCATATCTCATCGTGTCACTGTGACTTTAGAAGATTAATTAAGCCTCACAACACCTGTGAGATCTCTCAAACAACCTATTCAGCCTAGAACCACACAGCACAGAGAGCCCTGACTTGGTCTTCAGTTTCCTTCTACTGTGCAAAAGTTCCCCTTCTGTGATATAACACGTATCTAACGCCTATAAGCAACTTCTGCAAATGACATGAACAGTTGAAAAACATTAGGTTTAATTAAAGGACCAGCAGAAGCACTGAAAACACAACTCCAGCAGCACAAACCACAGTTCAGGGAAAATGCCACCTGCTTAACATTCTACTCCTGACAACTCTGCCAGAAAAACTGTTTTACACTGATAGCATCCTGCTACTGTTCACTGCTTGGAAACACTGAAATTCAGTATTTCAATTTAAAAATCTTCCTAAACTTTCTTCCCCTGAAATATGCTTTTCAGCTCAGCAGTAGGGACAACTCAGCATACAGGGACAAGAAGGTATTTGCCACGTTTGTGAATTTAGAAATTTGAAAGCCATCTTGACAATATTTGGCCAGAAGCGTGAAAAAAACCAGCACAGGAACCAAATTTTTGCTCACACAGTACATTGCAACCCACTCCATACGTAACTAATAAATACTAACCTCATATTCTGTTAGTGCCTTATCTAGATTCTTATTTAACTCTTTAAATTTCTCAGCATTGTTCTTCATTTCTTCTATGGTCATGATATCCCGCTTTTTGTAGCTTTCTACTTCTGTATGATAACCTTCAAGAGTTTCCTCAAACTGAGAACACCTAAGGTAAAGACAGCTCAGGTAATACAAGGTTCTGTTTCGTTCCTTTTCAAGTTTCAATTATTTCATTAATTGTAGCAGGCACAGTCAAATGAAATTGAATCTCAATACTAGGTGAAACCCATTAATCGGTTACTTCAATACTATGTAGTTCACAGGATTAGAATTTAGGGTTCATTTTAAAACCTCTCGATTTAGTTCACTCACATTTGCTAGCTTTACTACATGGGGAAAATGAAGGAAGAGTGAAAACAATGTAACAAACTTAAGTGTAATGCTGTACTGTAGTCTGGACTTGACGATTTTAGGCTGGACTTGATGATCTCAGAGGTCTTTTCCAGCCTGAACAATTCTGTACTAAGCAATAGAACAAAATAAAATAACAACCATTCTAGCAACATCCTTTGTTCCTCCTTTCAGACCTATTTAAGCACACTCTGATCCACCCTCATTGAAGTCTCCATAATGCTGTAAACCAGCTTTCTTCCTTATGTTCTCAGCTGCCTTCCAAATCTTCCTTCTTTGACATTATCTCCCTTTTACTGATAACGAGATCCTTATTTTCTTCACAAATACCCAATGAAAGAAAATGTCTTAACACCATACCTTTCAACCAAAGCCATCTCTGCACGATTCCTCCTGTCACACAACCGATCTCTACCATATTCAAAGACGATCTCAATCTGATCAGGCCATTGGAAAACTGTGCTATTCAGTTTTATGTCATCATCTAATATAAAAAAATATATAGACATCTTTAAGAAAATAGCTTTTAACCAGTGATCTAATAGAATGGCTGCTGTGAAGAGTGAGCAAAATAGCTAAAACTACATTTAGGAATAAGTTAAAATATTTCAAGCTGCTGGAATTATCTTCACTGCAAAGAGAACTGCTCCCTAAAACAAGTTCGACTGATCGGAAAAGAGTAGAATCAAGTTAAAAATGTGGAATTCTCTGAAAAAGACCTTAGCTAGGCACAGAAAAACCAGTAAGAACAGTTATTCCAGAACATCAATTCTGTTCAACTACACACACAGACCACTCCTAACTAAATATATATAATATACCTACATAAAGTGGATAAAAGTAAAGTTTAAAGCACTTTAGTCCACAATGTATAAATGCTGAATTATTCATAAAAGCTAGAGCATAATAACTACAACAAGCAAACACCCCAATCTTCCTGTCTGTCTATTCTTTCAGTGCACTTAGCTCATTATAACTAAGTGCAGGACACACACTTACAGACCCAGCTACAAAGAATATGCAATTATGAAACACTGCACATGCAAACACTCCAGTCCAAAATGTAACACAAAAATTCCCTGGCTTCCATAGGTATCCTACTTTTTATGAGAAATAAATTCTAATAAATATGGCATATCCTAATTATTTCTATCACTGTCTGATCTGAGAGTGTTTTCTGCTTAAGGAGAAAGGAGCATCCTGCCACTAAACCAGGTGTGCATTCATACAACTGCTCTTTGTTTTTATTTATGGCAAATAACATACAGCCACACACGTATGAACGGCACGTTCTGGCTTTGAACAGAAAGGCAAACTAAAAGCAACTTCTAGAGATGTTCCTTCCTTCCTGGAGAACAGCCTTTATATTAACCAAGAACAGCAGAACAACAAAAGGCCTCCACTGATTTCATACTCAACGGCAGAGATGCAAATTCTCACACTTTCCAAAAGCTGTCATAGAGCCTTCAAGACATGGCTTTTAAAATGTTTTTTCACCGAACTTTTTTTTATTGAATAGTGTAGAGATGTAACACCATTTGGCCAGATTACATGGCATTTATCTGATAAAGCCTAAGGCGTTCTCCAAAAGAGCAAAAAGCACTGTCTCTGCTGTACGTCATTTCTCTGACCATTCCTTCATGCAACCTTTACGCACGCAGAGCCCAATACCTACATATAAATATTTTCATATGGAGACATTTATATTCAGTAACTGAGACATACGAGAAAGATCAGCATAGTCCATAAGGAATTCCAGCCTGCGTGCTGCTTTAGTGACCTCCCTTCTCAGTTTAAAAACAGTAACTTCACTGCATTTCTTTAAATGTGCCTCAAGTTCCACCAGCTCTTCCGTGTTCAGAGGCACCTCATTCACTGTCTCTGCAATTAAGTTATATTCACTGCAAATTCTACAATAAAAAGAAAAGAGGCATATTACTGGGATCATAAGTGAAGAGAGAAGTTTGTCTTTTAGACAAGACTGTTAAATTGCTTGCTAAATTAAGCATTCAGATTGAAAACACACAGTAGAGTGACATTTATAAAGGATGCCATTTAACTCTGTACAATTGGTTATACTGTCCTACTATGTTTACAAGATTGATACATAATAGAACAGTTGCTAGGTTGGTTCCAAATTACAGTTTAAGAGTATATTAACAGTTTCCTTCCTATAGGTTTAGAATTACCTTTTCAAGAACCAATCTGTTCCAGAAAGGTCTGAATGCTGTAAGAAAGACTGAATCACCTCACAACAATAAAATCAAGTGCACGGTATGACACCAAGTTATAAAGAGAAAAATTATGAAACCGTCAAGTTCCACGCATTGTACGTGGAAACAGAAAATACAGAAAGAATCCTGTTATTTTCCCTCTTCCAGGTGGTACATTTGCCTGTTCCAGATTCCAGTTCTGTACTGTAAATAGCTGTAACAGACAGCAGGCACGTGAACGAAGGAGAGGTTCATTTAAACCAACCCAAGGCTTCCAAACATCAGGTGCTCAGCACAAGCTCATTGCCTGGATCCCCTCCACAGTAAGGGAGGGAGGCAGACAGGCCCCTCTAGGCTGTGGTTCATTTCCACCCAGAGATGTTTTTTAGATAAGTGGGTTGAATCATTTCTTTACAGTGATTGTCTCTCTCCGTTCACTGTGGAAGTATTATTTAATTGCCAGGGTGGCTCGGTTTTATGTTTGGGATTACTGGTGTTTATGGGGTGTGGGTGTTACCAATTCACAGAAACAGGTTTCTACCATTACACTGGAGTAAAATTTTACTTTTAAGGTCCTTATTTTTCTTCCTTTTTTTTCCCTGTATTTGTCAAGATACGAAATCAGGACCAATACTTCACAGGGAGAGAGGAAGAAAGAAAAAGGGAAAGAAGAGTCAGGGACAGAAAAAGGGAATCGAGTCAGGGACAAGACAAATGCAGAGCTGCACAGAATGTTCTTCGTGTTGCTTTAGCTGGACACCAGCAGGTGAAGCAAGGACACTAAGGAAAGAAAGAACAGTGGCATATTTCTAGTCTAATCTCCATGTACATCATATACAGACTATAGTTAGATGTTTATTTACAAGTATTTCTGTCCTGTTAATCTTAAATACTCATTTTGATATCCTTGCTCGTGTCTGGCCAGCACTAGGAAACCCGGCAGATGCACTAAGTTGTCTCATCCACTGATACACAGCATCAGAACACGCAGACAAGCAAGAACTATGAATGCTAACATGTACCTTCCATTTAACTCCCTGTTTTCCATCACTACAAACTCAATCAATCTATCTTTAAGATTTTGGGTCCGATTGCAGAGTTCCTCATTCAGCCGTACAGCATCCAGACAGAACATGGCCAGAGGCACAGTGACATGCAGGGAAGCAATCTCTCTTTTCAGTTCTGTTAAGCTGTCAATCTTCTACAAATGCAAAATAATACATCTGTTATTTTTCCTTCAAGTCTATAGATGAAAAATGCTACACAACAACTAATTGGTTCCCATCTGCGATTTTTTAAATCTTTCCAGAGCTCAGCTCCTACTCACAGATTCCAGGGCTGAAAGCTTTGCACAGTAATACACCATACTAAGGAATACCACAAGCTGCCTAAAGAAGTATTTAGCCACAGACTAATTCAGGAATGCAGAGAGAAAAACAGACAGGGCTGGCTAAGGACAAGGCAGCCAGAAAACCAGCAAGCTGCAGACTCACCAAATACTCTGGGCAGCCTCCCACCGAACTTCTATTAAAACCCAATCAAACCCACCGAGGAAGGCCATAAAAGGAACCTCCTTCTACATATGCCCAGCAGCCCTACGGTAAGAGTCCATGTAAATCGAGACAGCTTCCCCAGTATTCCCACGGGTAAAGCAAGTGATTTGAGTTCCTTAGGCAACATACTAGGAGGTCAAGTGTGATGCGTTAGCTGGTGTATGAACACGGAGCAGTTCTCAGTTACACATTACCTCTGCTAAAGCTTCTAAAGAACGACTTTCTTTCAAGAAATCTGTGATGTCTTGCTGTGCGACATTGTTCAAAAGATGGCTGTATTTCCTGTACACGTTTAAATACCTTAAACACAGAAGGTCACAAAAACAAACGTAAGATTCTAATGTGAAGATTCTCTATAATAAGAAACAAACCAACTCAAACTGTTCGAGTCACACCAATAGTGTTATGAATCTGTGGGTTTGGATGGGCAATGGAGTTAACAGCCAAAACTTACTTCTGTGGGCCAAGAATGTTGCTCTCAAAGATCTTTTCGAGTTTGTTCACATACTCTGAAAACAATGATTCATCTGGTTTGACTGTACTGAGAGTGAGATCATCTCTTTTTAAGTCTGGAAACAGAAATCTTTCCACCTAAAGGGAACCATTTCAAATACTGTAATAACACACAAAGTAGAGGAAATAAAGTCTTCTATCACCCATTCACCCACCAGTTCAAAATAAATGTGTTATTTGGTAAAAACATTGCAGTGTGAAAAGGCTCTGATTCATAATTAACACTTAGTTATACACATATTTTTCTTAAATAACACTTGAATCTGAAAAAGAAAAATTCCTACACTACTTTCTATAAACACAAAAGTTCACACAGTTCATGATATATGTCTCATCTTTATCTTCTGCTTGTCAGTTTTCTGCCTTTCCATAACTTTTTGTATCATAGACAGGTTTTATTCCTACTGTCATTTTGTACGCAGCTTTAACTTATCCAGTACCTTTGGAAGTTCCTCAGCACTGTGCAGGATCTCCCTGAAGCAATTACTGATTAAATCCCAACATTCTTTCAAAGGTGGCTCAAAGACAATCCTGGGTTCTTCCACAATGAGTTTGACTGTTAGTATTTGAGGTAAAAAGAACTGCATTTCTTGATAGGGTTCTGTAAAATCACTTCCATCCTTAGGGAAAAGGATGAAAATTGTACATGCCAAAGACATCAGTTATAACTATAGTAATTTTTAAAAGATTCAAACTTCCTAAAATACCTTGGCTAAATAGCACCAATGCGATCTTCTTCCCTGATTTTTATTCAAAACATTGAAGCTCCAATACACAACATTTTAAAGGAATCTATAGAACTCGGAATTAAGAAACTGGATCTAAGCCTAATTGCCTTGATTTTTCCTTAAGTAACAGAAGTAATGTACTAATTACTCTATAGAAACAAAAGCTCTAAAACAATCCATAATGCCTATCAGAAGTAAGATCTAGAATCAAATACCAGATCCTGGTTTTTCAGTTGCCTTCCCCTAAATTGCCTTTACAGTAATGGAGTCCTAATCCATGACTAGACTCATAATGTAGATGCTACAATGATTTAAAAAAAACCCACAAACCTCTAAAAACACAAAACCAAAAAAACCCCAAACCAGCCAACAAGAAACTCGAAAAAAATCCCAACCATCAGCAACACCATCATCACTCAGATGCAAGGCTTAGTGTAAGGTTTGACAGTACATTGCAGTAAGTGTCCTCTGTCTGCAATGCGGTATTTAATCTGCCGTGTTTATTCTGTTTAGGTGTGTTTCATTTTGTTTTACCATGGCAGATCCTGGGTGATCTGATATTTAAAGGATTCTTTCACTCAGATGCAACTTTATCGTAGCCAAAACATGGTAAAAATTTTAATAATTAGCATTACACTGTAAGAGTGATGTGCATGACGGAGCCAGGCTCTTTTCAGCAGCGTCCATTGACAGGACAAGGGGCAAAGGGTGGAAGCTGGAACACAGGAGGTTCCATAAAAATATTAGAAAAAACTTTTTCACTGTGAGGGTGACAGAGCCCTGGCACAGGCTGCCCAGGGAGATTGTGGAGTCTCCTTCTTTGGAGGGATTCAGAACCCGCCTGGACGCGTTCCTGTGCGCTCTGCTGTAGGTGATCCTGCTCTGGTAGGGGGGTTGGACTAGATGATCCTTGAGGTCCCTTCCAACCCCTGACATTCTGTGATTCTGTGATTACTTGAAGCAATACCAGGCACTCACTTGGTATAGACAGGGACCCTCATACGTAAATTACCTCTGCAAAGGATTACATGCACGACTTTGCACACTTTCGACTTAAAGGGGGATTATTCATACGCTTTCAGAAAAACGTGTTTAAATGTTTTGCCTCATTAAGGTCAAGAAAAATAAAACTAAAACCAAAACAAACCTGCACTCTCACTCAAGACAAAAAGTTGAAAACTCCTGTAAACTGCTAGCTGTAAGCCTAGGTCTGCAAAATGATTATTCAAGTGAGCAGCCCCTGACCACGCAAAAAAAAACCAAAACAACCCACTGAGTATGCACAACTGTTTGAAGGATCCAGCTATTTTTTATGGAAGCAAGAGCTATCCGAGTTATTTTAGCCTTCAAAGAGCATGACATTTCATGGCTATGTGAATTACTATCTCCATGTAACAACCAAACATGTAAATATACTCCACAGCATATACCTTGTGGATCATAAAAAATGCAAGAAGATCTTCTAAGGAGTTAACAACCATCTCACGTAATTGTAATGACATCAGAGTTGCCACAGAATTAAAATAGCTTTCAACTTGCTGAGAGGAATCACGGTCGTTTTCAGGAGCAAAATGAAGCCATTCCCTTTTCTGATCAAGGAAAATGTATGCACAAGTTGGGATCCACCTACAACAAAATAATACAAAGCTTTTATAAGCTGCTACTCAAGGAACAAGCAAAATTCAAAGAGCTAGAGGAGAATTGTTAACTGGATGTCAAACAAAACTGTGCCTACCAGGACTTACAGGAAACCTCAGTTTTCAAACTAAGAATTCTTGTTATAATGGGTCCATTATATAATATAGTATTACTATTATAACAGTAATATTAATTATTGTTACAGTTAATAGTAAAAATACTAGTGATAATATTAAATTACTAGTATTAAATGGGAAACGAGTTCAGAAGAGATCTCAGGTGTCAGAATGAAGCTACCTTATATCACGGGCTACTACCTCATAAAATCTTTTTCTTAAATTGGTGCATTTCCATAACTAAAAAAGTTATGGTTTATGTCACCATTTTTATAGATCTAGATTCTACTTCTCTTGGTTAGAAACCTTCTAATTTCCAGTCTACATTTCTTCATAGACAGTTTATTCCTCTTTGCTCTTCTACAAGCAATTCTTGCAGTTTCAATAACTCTTTTGGCATCCAGATGTTTATCCCTCTCCTCTATTTTCCCCTTTGTTTTGGCAGCCTTGTAGGTGGGACCAGTGTCATCTCAGTCTAACATCTGTTTTAAAAAGGGAGTTTCACAAAAAGCAGACTAAAATGCTCTACTTATCTACTGATACTACACTTGGCACTGACGTGTTCTGAAGAATATTGTGAGCTTCCACACAGTGTCTGTGAACAGTCTCCTCAAATTCAGTAGGCAACAGTGGCAGGTCCCCACAAAGCATTTCTTCAGTGCGAACAAACCTTAGATGACTATACCTATGAAAGTAAAACAAATAGTAGATATTTCATGGAATTCTGGGGTTTTTTGGGGGAAAAAAAAACAGCCATGAAAAATAGTCAGGAAGGTCTCATATACTCATATCTATTTATAAACACTAATAGCATAATTCCTTTGATGCACATCACTTCATTGCTAAGATGTTCAACAAATGCACTTCTACTGTTTTGGGGGGTTTTGGTACTGACAAACATAAAAGGCTTCATAAAATTCATTTTGTATTTGTTATATTTAAAATTGTGTTAATTTTTTGCCAAAATGGTCAGAATAATTTATTGTCCTTTTCCTAGATTCATTGTACCCAGGCATTAAAGAACGTAAGAATGACACCTACTGCTTCTATTCCATATTAATAGTAACAAGTACCTCTCCCAGCAACCCTTAATTCAGTAATCGAGAATTAAAATGACTATTTGCTTGAGACTGAATCTTAATTTCAGGATAACCTCTTTTAACAAAGGGGATGATCTTTTCAAAGCACTAAGTTATCCAGTCTTTGCTGTGGACATGTAAAACATGTTTGTTCTTGCATTCAGAGTCTGCAAGGAACAATCATTCTATGTTGAAACTTTTACAGGCTCAGGAAAAAAAAATTCTTTAGAAAACAGAACAGATGTTGCCACTTTCTCTCTACTGGCTCCCCCAGGATTCCAAAGCATATGTAGAGAGGTCAGCAGATCTACTCTCTAACCATGCCACAATCAAGATATCTTACTCAGAAAACCAGAGCGCTTGCAAAGTGAGCATCAATGGATTCACTCTCACTAGATTCCTTTCATTCCAGCTTTTTGCTTCTTTGTAAGAGTTGTGCCACGGGACTGGTGCACGGACAACTCTCCGTGGAAAAGGGCTCGGGGTACTTCCAATAAAGAGTCTCTCTCTCTCAGCTGGATCCATCAAGATGTAATCAACTAGAACAAACCATATATATCATAGTGAGACTGCAGGTATGGTCAAAACCTACATATGAAAGCACAGTACATCCCTAGTTTAGGAAGTTGTAGAATTCTGCACACTTAAATGCTGTCATGTAGTAGTTACTTGTATAGTACTGGCTCTATCTTTCCAGCTCAAGTACATTTATTTCATGCTTCAATTCCTCATCCATAAACCAGCAGGGGAAATATCTCCCTTTCAAGGCTGATTTTTAGAAGGCTTATTAAATGTTCATGAAATACAGAAATCTGCTGAATCATCTGTTGCATCTGGGAAGGATATGACATTCAAAGGGCTGATCTACGATCTCCTAAGTCCCAAAATTCATGTGCTACCTGTTCTGACCAACAGTCCACGACATTTCCCCTAATCCTGTAATGTCTTAAACGAAATTCTTTGAACCTGTGACATGATCCCACTGTAACATCTGACTTCACTAGAGTTATGAGACCAGCTTACTACAAAATAACAAAAAAGGTAGTCTGGAAATTATGTGTTAAAAGAGCCCAGTTTACTCTCTCCCTACAACAGGATCAAACAGACCACTCTTGAGAGATACTTGTCTATCATGCAATTCAAGGCATAATTCATTGATGAATCAAAGCACCTTCATCAACAAATAATCTGCTGCAGTGCTTAATGATCTTTATAGTCACAAAGTTTTTCCGATTTCTTATTAAATTTCTTTTGCAACAAAATATTATTCCTTGCCCACCACCATTTGATCAATCTCATCAATTGTGATGAGATGATGCACAATTAGGCATCTTGATCATGATTCAGATTTGCATCAGGAAGGGGAAATTGTGTAAATATGGATTAAACTACTCTATGCGCCCAGAGCTACTGAACTTGGAAACAGCTATATTTAAGTGATGGAATGTAGGTTTTAGTTAATAAATACCTGTTGGAACTGGAATATTATGTACCACGATCACAGATTATGTTCTCTCAGATTTCTACTGCAGTTCTACTGACTCCAAATGAATTCTTCACAGGTACTAAGAACAGAATGCAGACCTGCTTTGGAAGTGCAATAAATGTCTACATACTCTGAATTGCTAAGAGATTTTGAGTCTTACCAATGGCTTTCATGAGGCTCCTACAATAGTCTGCCTTAATCTCTTCTTTTAAACTTGCAAGTAAATTGCCCAGGTCTGGGTTAGCAAGAATGTGAGTTGGAATATGCTTTAAAATTTTATTCATCACTTCCTTATCCTGAGGTGCCAGCATGTCTTCCTGCACTCCATTACATAAGTAGTAACAGTATCGCTAAAAAATAATGTTAAAAATATTATGCTTGTCATATGAATCTTCTGACAGATAATGAATTACAACAGAATATTTTAGCTTTTCTCTCACTTGAACCTCTTCCACAACTGAAAGGTGTTTGAATACAATGGATTTTGGCTGCATACCTCTTGGTTCTTCTTAAAGCACCGCCAAAGCCTGACATTTTTACCATACTTCCATCTGGTTTGACGGAAGCATATACACCAATAGAACTAAGTGCAGTGTATTGAATTACTGATCTAGGAAGTACTAGCCATGAAAAGTAAAGAACCTGGGAAGATACTTCTACTTGCAAACGCATTAGAACAAAAATGAGACTGAGTAGCTAGAAAGAGAAACACATGGGAAAGCAATTGACAACATTTAACATCAGTTTGCTATACTGAATATTTACATCTTCTAAACCTCATGTACCGCTTTCTATTATCAACTACGTTTAAGGAAACAGCTTTACAGGTATACTGCAGATGATTACTGATGCTACTTTTATCTTAAAACGAAATTATATAAATACCTCTATATCATTTCCTGAAGGCATCTTTTCTCGCTTCCTTATCTCCTTCTCATGTAAGTGCATGACAACAAATTGTTCTTCTGGGGTCAGCGGTTGGTTGTCTGTATAATGTATAGTCTGGATTTCTGGCATATGAGCAGGTGCACATGGTGAAATGTGGTCCAAACTCTTTAACAAAGTTGGTGTACTTCTGCAAAAAAAAAAAAAAAGTACAAATTTATTTCACTAAAATAAAGAGAATAAATTCATAAAGAAGCAGCAATGGATTCTTAAATCAATATGGACAAACGACAAGCTTTATATAAACCATTCACATTGCAGTGAGGACAAGTATGACCTATGAATTATTTCAAATACTCATAAAAGAAACCTCTGTGAAATTGTCTAACACAGCCTACTATTTAACAGAAAGAACACAACCACGCAAGCTTTACAGGTGCTCAGCATCATGTGGACAAGCAGTATTTTATAAGCAATTCTAGCAGAGCCAGATCTACCAGCACTATTATTTAGGTTACCCAAATATCTCCACCTATTTTCAGGTGATTATCTTACCAAAATCTTAACAATCTGAGCCAAAAGTTCGAATTGGTTCATTTGCATAGAAGTTACACTACAGACTCATTTTTCACTATTATATGCTGTTTTTTATAGGGCTTTTGCCCACACTACCCAGGATGAACAATACTCAGCCAACAAGCTGTCATTCCATACTTGATTTACTTTGCATTATTCTTAGTTGAAGACAATTTAAATATCCCTTTTGTCTTACGGTTCTCATGACCATGCTATCTTACACAGGAGTAAGAGAGTTACTGTCATAGCACTTCCAGAGAGGACTTGTTTTACAGATGAAGAAAACAAGCACCAGAATGTAAAAAGAAATATTCACTGCAGCAGAGCACCAATCTGACACAACTCTAGGAGCAATACAGAATGTCTGAACACTCACAGTCAAACTGAGAGACTTCATTTCTACATTTTGCATCTCTATTAACTAAACTCTGGGTTCTCAAGTCAGTAATCATGAAAAGAAGACGTTTCTTTAGCATGCCGAAGACTGAAATTTGTCCTGCCACAAAGAAGCGGCTCAGGGTGCTCAGTTAGCACACCATGGAATTCCAGTCCTGAAGCACAGACTTTTTTTGTGGAGACTTAGCATTTCATGCTTGGATGTTTAACGCAGCATCCAAGTAAAAAGAAATACTAAATCACAACTCATATCTAGACTGATTGTAATAATAATTTAATAATGATTAATAAACATAAAAAATTATAACGTTACAGAACATTACCGATCAGAATTCCATTGACTTCTTTGTGTAAGTTTGAGCTTTTTCCTTGAGGGATCAAATTCTTTTGAAGCTTTAAGCACCAGTTAAGAAAACCACATACAGGAATATTTTCAAAATAAGATATAATTTCAGATTGGTGAAAACTAGAGCTAAGCCAATTAATCAGATAATGAAACAACAGAAAACTACAATGTCAGGAAAAAAAAGCCTTTAGTTTTGACTTAGCATTTAGCAAGATATTAAAATCCCATGTTAAATAACTCACTGATTCTGGGACTACAAACTAGCTTCAGGAAACCATTCAGCTCATGCGCATGACTTCAGTGTTTCGTTACCTCACTGCACAAACCTTATTTTCTGCACTTAAGACTTCCTATTTTTAATATAAAAGCACTTCTGTAAGATGCATAGTTCCACCAAATATACCGCACGTGAAAAAGCTGAGAGGTACAAACTATTCCCATGTGCTTTTCAGAGTACAAACAAACAGGTCTTTTAAGAAAAATAATACATCGTGCCCTTTCACCAAAAGAAGTACCGTGGCCTCCTTCCCACACCCCACCCACGTACTGCAGAAGTACACAGAGCAAAAAAATCAGGTGTATGATAAAGAAACTGTTAAAGAGACACAACGAACAAAATCCAACCATTCTTACACAACGTACAAGGGGACTGAGCACATACTGAAGCGATTATGTCTCATCTATCCCAGAGAAACAAAATCATTTCTCACACTTCAGGGAAGCAAAGCAACAACGCAGCATGAGTACATTCACTGACTGACAGCATGCGGAAACCCATGGTTTATGAATGTCATGCCCTGACACAGAGGACATCTAACTGAATAACTAGGAAATAAAGCTCATTAATAACTTCAGAATTTTCAGACTAAGTATGGGAGTTAATTAGACACTGCAAGTGATAAGATACTTAAAGCCCAAATAACTTGTTTTCCTAAAATGCTTGCTATATACATGTTGGTAGACTTAAACAGCAAGACAGTTACCTCTCTTAACCTTATTTGCTTTATATCACAATGCCATGTTGTACCAACAGCATATAATATCTCATATTGTAGCGTTTACATATGTATGCACAGTTTGCTAACAAATACATCAATTACGCAGTTTAGACATGAATAGGGTATTAAGCAACACTTCTTAGATTTGATTCTCAGGTAAACATTTTAATGCTTGTCCCCCATCTTGTTTTGCTACGCAAGACATTAATATGAGCATAACAGGTGTGCACACTGAATTCGTTTCTCTCTTTCCTGTCAGTACTACCTTTCATTTCTAGCAATAATAAGCGCTAACTTGTATTTTCTTAATTTTCTGCTTTGCAAACAATTCCCTCCAACTAACTGCACACGTTCATTTCGAGGGATGAACCTAGCTAATACAAAACCAGCCTTACCTTTTGTAAAGTAATGCATGCTTTTGAAAATTTGTCTGTACAGACTACGAGGTGGTAAGTTTGTAAGCATTCATTAGAGATAAATAATTTTCCCAGGGATTCTGCTTTAACAGATAAGCAATTAGAGAGAAAAACGTAGAACGAGCAAGAACCAAACTTATAAACACATTTAAATATGGATACACGGTGAGGCTGTTCTCTGCTCTGCTGAATCCAGTGATGTCCCTGTCACTGAAGAGGACTTGAATTTGTGCGCATTTTTCAATGTTAAATCCCGTGCAGTAAGAGTATAGTTATTAGCTATGGAGTCACTCGGGCTTCGGTAATAACTGTGCTCTTTGAATGGAGCTGCCAAAGTCCAGGATGCTCGTTGCATCAAGGGAGGATAACAGCTGCTCTTAAGGACAAGCTGAAATTGGAAAGAAAAGCAATAGTTTTACACAGCACATTAATTTAAAGAGTCTTCTCAGAGGTAGAACAGGGTTAAAGATCATTAGTATAAAGAGTCATTTGACCACTAATCTCTCTTTAGGTCCTGATTTTTCACACAGGTACAAGAATAATTTTAGACACCACCTCAGGAGTACTGATGCATTTTTTTGCGTAATCAAGGTATTTTTTAAAAATAGGCATTAGTACATTACCTAGGACTCACTGCTCCCCCACAGCTTTATCTTATGTATATCTTCATTGAACAGTTTTTCACTTTTTTTACCACTATTTTAGAGCATGCGCTTCACTTAAAATTTCCTAATTTCAAAATAACACATTTTCCCTCAGAAACTACTTAAATCGCTTCACAAACGGTATCTTTCACATCTTGGATCAACTGAAGTGCCAACATGAATGAGCCAAATGAGCAGCTGTGAGGCACTTATGGTGGGCGAAAGCCAGTTCCCTCTTCTTCCTCCCCTTAAGTGCTGTCATATGCAATTTCTATTTGTGTCCCACAGCAGAGGCTGTAGCTGTGCCGCTGTGCACGCTGTCCTTTCTGATCAGTGCTGCACCTGTCAAGCTCTGAGCTGGTTTCGGAAGAGCGGTCTAATGCAGGGGGGTTTGTGCTCTGCCATAAAGCATTCCATGGGTGGGAAATCACAATTTGTTTGAAAGGAAAATATTTTTACTATTTGCTTCCTTCGCAAGAAGCTTAAACTCAAAATATTTAATCCAAAATTTAACAGCAAATAATTAACTATACATGTAAAGAACAGATTTAAAATTCCAAGGTTTAATATCCATATTATAACAGAAACTGTAACAACATTTTTGTAATGAAGTACCTGACAATCTCCTTAGTACTGAGCAATTTAAATAGCTTCTCCTATCTTTACCTCATCTGCCTAAGGCCTGGTACCACATGAAGCCTAGATTCATGCTAGCACATGTAATTTAATGTGGGAGAGAGCACACACCTGATACAATTCTGAAGGTTCAGCAGAAGCAGAAGCAGGTAGGGGTGGTAACTCCGGTAATCGTTTGGCATGACTCATGTTATACACAGAATCATTCTGTGACTAGAAAGAAATGAAAAACAACTTCAAAGACACTTATGAAATACACTGTTTCAAAAAAGATTCACTAAAGAGCAGAGACTTTCAGTTTTTATTGAAAATTATGTATTGCAAGTTTTCTTCTTGTAGGGAAACAGACGCTCTGCGGAGCAGGTTCCTCAGCAAAACTGGTTTTCAGGTTGCACTCTTCTCTGTGTTCGTTTGATAAAACTTTCATCACCAACATATGTCAGATCAAAATCACCAAACAAACAACATTTTTATATCACTGAAAATAATTCAAATTGCTTTAAATATTTTTAGTTATACTCAAAACTACACATTGTGTGGAGTTTGTAACGGTATAAACACTAGATATTAAAATATTAAAGCCTAACAGACTGTCAAATTGACAGTGAAATAGTGCCAGTTGTGTGAACTGCATTACTGGGCACAAAAGAACCCTGGATATTTTTCATTTCTATAATGTCTCAGTTACAGAAGAAGCTATATTGCCAGGATGCCACTGGAAGAAGATCTTTCACAAGGACCCTGCAAAATGTTTTAACACAAACGTCAAAATATCTAATGTCTTAGGACTATATTCCACCTCAAGGTGACAACACTGAAGCGGCCTTCCAGGACTCTGAGGATATTTTCTCAGAATTATTTAGCCTCACAGTGCTTTAAGATGTTTTTGAATGGCAATTTTCCTTAGCATAGGCCAAAACCTCACCCCTAATCTGCTCTGAGTTTCTTAAATCAAAACTGTTTAGGAGATTCATGAGGAACAAATTTCAAAAGACATAGTGACACTATCAGAAAAAGGATGTTGAAGCATGTGCTATCTGAACACCAGTGAACGAAGTCACCATGAAAGAGGAAGTTATCACCCAACACAATCGCATCTGAATAACATATAATCATTTTTTACATAATTTTTAAAACATTCCTAGCATGTGATTATTGCTTTCTGATATATGACTGCAAAACTAGGCTGTTCAAACCTAGTTTTCCAGCAGACAAAAATCACACCTTCCTCTATATCAACGTAGAGCCCATTTAGAAACAAAATCTGAGAAAGAACTGGTCTGATTTACCTCCTTGGTATTCCCCAGCATGCCTGCAGACAGATATCAAGCCATTATCACTGCCAGGCATGTTTCACTAAAGAGAGCATGAATTGCTCTTGATTAATGACTAGAAGACTGGGCCTTAGGGTACTTTTAAGATGAATAAACCATGTGGTTTATTAGGAGATTTGTTCATTCTTAAAGATACAAGAGCTATTAAGAAAGCCATTGTTCATTCTAAAGCAACTCTTGATTTATATGCCACCTAACCTTTCAAAAAGTTAAATCTCTGAGCAAAGGAATTCCTAATAAGAAGTATATTCTAAAGGCTTGGGTCCAAAGAATATTTAAATGGAACAAGTGTCTTCAATTAAGAGTTCTTCCACTGGGAAACCACTAGTAATGGCTAATTTAATCTGAAGTTTTTAAAGTTATGCATCTTTCACAGTCACCACAGAAAGAACTTACCCTCAGGGGCTTTGGGCTCCGTGTTGGCTTCATTTTGCTTTGTTTTTTTCTTTGCTTAGTAGTTTTTGGTCCTCGCCCTCAATAAAAGCATCCTTGTCATTACACGCACTGGAAAAAAATTAGAGATTCATTTCAGGTGCAACACAAGGTGTCAAAACAATCAGCTTCTATTGAGCTGCCAGGAAGAAGAAAAATCCCAACTCTCCCCTTCTTTGCTTACAACATTAAGCTTTCTTCCCCTCCAAACCACACACTCTCTTTTTCTCCATTTCTCCTCAAGCTCACTTTTCACCTTAATCTAATTCTCTCCAGATGACTCTTCAGCAAGATTTCTTCCACCCTCCTCTTTCCACTTTCTCCAAAAACAGTTTCCTCCTTCATGCCTTTCTCTTCTAACATCCCAGGGGTGCTGGGCCCCTAATTGTGGAGCCACACATAAACTGCCATGAGAAATAAGCACACGCCAAAGGGAATGAGAAAAGAGAAAGTGGAAGATGCCCAGCATGCCTTACGCATCCACAGGCTGCACAAGTGAGCAGGGTAAGAGCAGGTACTACCTGCAGGCGTTCTTGTTACCAGTCCCTCTCTCTCTGTCCCAGCTTGGTAAACTTCTCCGACACTCTGCCTTTCAGTCCTCAGAGTTTTGTTGCTCCAGTTACGGTGTAGCTGGTGCTTGGAGACAGGAATTCCCTCCTCCCTCTCTTCCCCAAGCAGAGAGAAAACAGCCCCTTTCAGCAGAGTGTTGCACCAAGCTGTGGTCAGGGAGATTCAGTTGTGGAACCACTGAGCAACTGTACCTCTGGAAGCTACTAAAAATGTAGTCCTAAGACACCTGAAATATTCTGACTTGGTATGAAAACACTAGAAAAAAATAATATTAAAGATTCAGAATCTTGAACCCAAACATCTTCACCACTCTTCCACCATCCAGAACCAAAATCCCTGAAGACAGCAGGTGTGATACGTGTACTCCCACATCCTCTAAGTCTGCTCATATACATTTGCCTCCCACTCAGTCATTGCTCTGTCCTGAAGAGTCCTTCACCAAATTTCTTCACAAATGGGATTTATTACCATCTGCCACAAAATCTAGCACAGTCTCCTTACAACAACCCTCAGGAGAGGCCTTGTACATGTTCTGCAAACACAGGGAGGCTCCATTTTAATTCTTTACCAACATCTTTGGACGCTATCGTCTGTAAACGGTGAGAATGGCTGGCACCCCCAAGTTAACAGCGCTGTTTTCCTTGTATCTTGATCCAACACCAACTACGAGTGGAATATCTTTCCTGCCCGGCCACATGTGGAAGTTCCTGCCATAAAATAACTGCTCTTGAACACAAGCCACCAGTGTGGGCTGGAGCCAGCAGCGCTAAGGCTGGCACCGCCACTTGCTTGGCTAGTGCGGCAACTCTCCAAATATTTCACTGCTCGTTTGCAACATGAGTATTTTCCTGCTAATTCGAGATGACGCTGGCACGAAAGCAAATTAAATTAACCAAGAGCTGTAGCAACTACTGTTCCTCCGCACACAACCGAGCGCTCAGGGCTGGGCCTGCCCCTGCACGCCTGCCGCTGGCAGCCTCACTTTCTGTGAGCTCCTGAATTCGAAAAAAGATCAAGGCTGCGTGTCCTAAACCCACACAAAATCCTGGGACGCAATGCGAGGGTGCCCACTGCTGAGTGGCCGAGGCGGGGCCCAGAGGAGGGGGCAAAAGGCGACGCAGGAAGGGAGTCACGAAAAGCCACAAAAGGGAAATTAATAAAAGCCCCAAACATCCCGGGCGGTCTGTGCAAACCTTCTCACCCCTCTCCTCCCTAAACACCCGCCCCAGCTCTCTCCCCTCCTCAGCCTCCCCACCCGCCCGGCCCTGCCCTCCGCGCCGCCGGCCCCGCGGGGAGGAGACAGGGGCGGGAGGGCGGCGGCGCTTCGCTCGGCGCCGGCAGGCCCAGCCCGGGCCGCGCCCGCTCTTGCATCGGGAGGGCGAGCGGCCGAGAGGTGCTACGGCCCGGCGGGCAGCAGCCGCAGGTGAGAGGGGCAGCCCGGGGTCGGCTGAGGGCGGGTGAGGAGCAGCGCCGCCCCGCTCCGCCTGGCCGGGGACTGCGGGCCGGCCTGTCAGCCCCGGCCGCCGCTCGGTCTCAGCGGCAGGGCCGGCACCAGCAGCGCGGCGCAGCCCCCGCGGGAGCCGTGGGGCGCCCTTACCTCCCCCGGCTCGGGCGGGCGGGCACCCCAAGGCCCTGCGGCGGCGCCACCAGCGCCGAGCGCTGCTGCGGCCTGTGCTGCGGCCCGGGGCTCGGCCCCGCTGCCTTCTGAGCGGCTGCTGCCCGGACACCCGCTCTGAGGGCAGCGGCGGGGCGAAGCGTGAGGAACCCTGCTGCTGACCGCGCTTTGGCGCCCGGTGCGGCGGAGGCAGCTCGGCGGGGACCGCCCGCAGGTAACGGTCGGGGCAGAGGGCGAGGCTGGGGCGGCGGGAGCTCCCCCGGGCCGGCTCCGCCAGCGCTGCTGAGAGCCAGAAGGCAGCCGCTGCCCTATGGCCAAACCAGCTGTGTGCACCCAGGAGTATAAAGTATAAAACAGTGATATCGGCACGGGGGCTGTTCGGATTTACAAGCAGGAGGGCAGGGCTGTTAGCCTTCTGCTGGTCGGGGTCTCCTTAGCAACAACAGATTAAATGGAGGGGGTGGAAGAGAGGTTTTGGGGTTGAAGCTGTCACAATTCGGTACGTTCAGAGCGTTGGAAAGCATTTTGGCTTTACGTGCAGAGTTTTGAAGCCTGTGATTAATCGTACCTTAATTTTAAGGGAAATCGGATGGCTGAGTAAGAAGCGGTGGTTCAGAAGATTCACGATCGTGGCTGAGGATTTCAACATGTCTAAAGAAATGCAGGAGCTACAGAAGCAGTGGCGCTCCGTGATGCAGACCATCCACAGCAACGCAAATGTGGGTCTGGGTTATAACTTGGAATAGCTTCATAAAGATACTACTTTCATAACTCTTGGAATATCACACCCCAATTTATTTAAATGCAATTTCAAAACTTTGGGGGGGGCGGGAGATTGGCGCTCCTGCTTTTTTAAGTGAGCATTGAGGAGCCTGTAGGAAGGGTTGTCCTCCCACACCTCCAGCAACCAAGAAAAAAGGAAGCCTGTACTACATTTCTATGTTGTGCTGCTATAAGCTTTTGAGATAGTAAAATGGCATTTTAATGAAATGATCGTGCTGCTCTAAAAAGAATTAAAACTACAATGCATATTTCCTTAAGGGACGGGAAATTTCTCTACTACAGTAAAATTTCAGTGCATAGATACGACTGCCTCTGTAAAAAGGAGAGTTTTTTCCTACCAATGACACAAGAATTAAATTCCTAACAACTTTGTGTACAGGCATGTCTGCACTGTACTTACACTGAATAAATAAGCAGGATGCAGATGTCACTGAGGCATGGAAAAATGAAAAATAACCTTTAAATGTTACAGTTTTTTTTTTTTAACAAATACAGTTCTCTAGATCACAATCATAGTTGTTGAGACCCCACTAAAATCTCCGCAGCTAAGCTGATTCAATTTTTCATTTGTTTTCAGGTTTTTTGGCGTTCTGTTATTTTTCCTATTCGTGGATCTAGGATGTTCAAGAGACTCATGTCTGTTGTTAGTAGAATTTTATGTGCTGTGAAGCTATCTAAATCTGCAGTAAGTCCTTATGCTTTTGAAATATGGAGGCAACAGCTCCCCTCTGTCCAGGCTGCAAACTTACAAAAAGATGGTACCTGTAGCTCACTGTGATCTTTAAAAGTTACCTATGATGAGATAAAAATAATCTGAAATACTTTTCTTTCATTCGCAGGTTGTTGCATTTAAGAATTCTCGTGTTGGCCAGTACTTAGATGACCATCGTTTCATTGCTCTATCACTCCTGATGTTCGTTGCAGTGTCTGCTATTCCTGTCGCCTTTTTCCTCATTTTTGTTATTACAACAGCTATAATGTCCTGTATCAGTGTGATAGTCATGGAAGGTATAGTATGCAGGCGTGTATGTACCTATTTCCTTTCAAGGCATGATGTCTTTTCCTTTTTTTCTTCTTCCTTCTGAAGTTCCCAGTTCAAGCAACTGGGGATTTCTCTATGTTGTCCTTCGTCTCAGCAGTAGTGAAACTCTTACTAGTAATAATAATAGTAATCTTATTAAGTGTGGCCTGTACAGGGGAAATCCTATTTCCCTGTCTCATCTCAGCTGCCAGGATACACCTAAACCAGTTATCTTGACCCTGTGTAGCTTTTATAGAGGCTAGCTAGTTGATTGCAGAAGACTATTTTCCCAAATGGTTTGGAATTAGGGTTGTGGTAGAATGTCAGGTCTTGTATATAATATACTTGTATACAAACTTGTTTAAATAACAGACTGATTTTCTCCCCTTAGGTGTTGTAATAGCTGTAGGTGGCATATCCCTCCTTTGTGTGCTGTGTGGCCTGGGTGGACTTTCACTGGGAGTTTCAGGAATACTGAGTGTTGGTTATGTGGTTATTTCAACTCTGGTCAACTGCTGGTACGCTTCAAAGTGAGTATTGATCTTGCTTTATGCTTGGATTTCAAACTCTGCAATTGAACTATTGCATTGATCACTTCCTTTATTCTAAGTGAGCTACTGTTGCTTAGGTTAAAAAATGTTTCTTGAATGCTAGAGCAGATAATATCTGCTCTTTTTATGTTCCTGTTTGAGAGAAACTCTGGCAGCCTGGCAGTGAATGTTCCAGTAGGCTCAGGCAGGTTTACATCTCACATTGCTGAGCCTTTTTGAGCAAAAAAGTCAAAAGGCAATAGCCTTACAGAAGAGGAGACTGTAAAACCTTTCTTTCCTCCTTTATATAGGGGTCAAATAAAGAAACATGAAGCTAGCAGAGGTTGGTTACAGAAGAGCCCTCCTGTGGTGGATCTTTCTGCCAGTAATGGAAAGAATGAATAAGTGGGTTTCTCCCCACTTCCTTCATAGGCACTTAACTGTAGTACTTTGACTTTGCAATATAATTGTTTACTTGTTGAGCATTCAACCTTTGTGCACTCCTTATGGGAACTCAAGAAAACCAACATGCATCTTATATTGTCTCTGCAAATCTAATATTAAGAATAACCATAAAGCAGCAGTGCATTGCGTTATTGAGTTTACATGCACGATGCAACGTTCCACAGTATTTGTTAAAGGGATGTAATAACTGCTACTGCTAAGTCACTGAAAGAAAGGGCAGGTAGGTATTTGACTTCTGATTTGCAACTGAAGTTCTGGATGTACGGTCTTTTGAAATGTGTCTGCAGCGATTATTTGATACATAAGCAGCAAAGCTCAGAACACCAGAAATGGGTTTTGAATGTTAAAAAATATTTTTTAAGCTTTAACAGCCTTTGTTAAAATAGTATGAGCATACCATGCTAATGCTTTGTATTTATTATGTGAGGAAAATTGAGTTTCAGCATACGTTAAGTCATGGTATAAGCTTTTATATACCTTTAGATGTTGCATTATTCTGAAGGGATATTTTCCTTGTTCTCATTGCCTCGTCACATCAATGTATGTGGTTAGGGCTTGCATTTTGTGATATTCGTTTAAAATCGCCTGTCCTGCTTCTCAGTAGTGAATTCTTGTATGTTATTGAAAACTTTATTTTTGCAAATACTATCATTTTTAAGCGTTAAGAAGATATCTTAGTTTAATAAAGTGCTGTTTGTTTAACGAGGTTGTCTTGTTCTGTTTATCCTAGATTAAAAACTTCAGATCTACTTCTAGGAAGGCTACATTTGGAGATTAATTTTTCTCCTTGGTTAAAGTATTTTGGCTTGCCAACATTGCAGAGCCACAGCAGGTTACTCCCCTTCTCATGCCTGTAAAGGAAATGCAGAATCCTAAGGACTAAATTAGTGATAATTTATTAAGAGCTCTGGTTTTTACTGAACTCCAGTTAAATGTGAAGGATTTACAGAATGGAGATAAGAGACTTCTTTTGTAATAAAATAATAAGTATTAGATATTTAGGAAATAAAATGTTTGGGGTTTTCAGTGCTTCAAAGCTGTATCCTAACCAGAACTTTTTAACTGCCCTTTGATAGCATAGAAGTGATACAAAGGAAAAAATAAAAGAGGAAGAGTACTTTCTCTCCTTATAAGAAAAGCTAGTGCTGTGATACTGTTCACGTGACATACAGTCTGCAGACCCACTTGAAATACAAACCAAAGATTTAAAATTAATATATGTCCATAGTTCTTTGTATTACTGGTATCTCCGGTTTAGGATCAAACCTGCAGAAAAATAGAATGCTGTTCGTGCCAATTGTGTGGTGCTGCACCATGATGCGCGTCACAGCTGTAGGTAGTAAAACCTAGAAGCAAATTGCAGAGTGCATGGCCCAGACTGCAAAAAACCTGAAAGATACTGGTGTTTGCAAACAAAGAGACTCCCAAGTAGGTAGCACATCATGGGCATTGACATGAAGGAG
The DNA here is from genome assembly GCA_020746105.1 of Trogon surrucura. Lineage (NCBI taxonomy): Eukaryota > Metazoa > Chordata > Aves > Trogoniformes > Trogonidae > Trogon > Trogon surrucura. Next base: position 8,291,434 of record CM036632.1, on the reverse strand, counting down.
GTGTCTTGTGCTGGCTGGTAAATGGAGTATGTTATCTCTGGTGCAAATGGACTGGTGCCTGCTTTTAAGAGCTGCAAAGTACTGAAATAGGAGCTATCCTTACAACTGGCACAAAGCAAGCCTTGAAATAGAGTTCGAGTCATTTCAGAATCCTTCACCTGACTGACCCCCATCATCAAGATACAGTCCGAGTCTAATTTTACTTCCCAAATCTTACTTTTTCTAGGCCTTCAGTCTAGGAGTTTACTAGCTGCTAGAAGCAGACTAATAGTTATGAGGGAAATAAGGCAGAAAGTAGTGTGACTTGATTATAACACAGTCACCACCTCATTTAATGTGTTTTGCCTTTTCTACACGCCCAACTGCTATAATTTCTAATACACCTTGAAAGCAAATCCCTTGTTTATCTCCCATCAGTCTGCCTAACACACACACAAAACTCTTACTGTGCTTGAGACTTCAAAATTAATTAAAATGGGAAGAGCTCTTCACAAGAGGGAAATAATTGCATTGTTTATCATCTGTGCTGCAACTTACCAGGCACAGACAGAAAATCCTAGCTCTCCGCATAGTTACACAGCTTGTGCCTTTTCACTTTTAAGATGACCTTGCTTCAGAATCTAAAAAGATTAACCCAAATCTGTACTTCCAACTTTAAGAAAACAGGGTTCATTGCAGAACTGTATGGAGATACATAATTAGACCCTAAAAAGCAAAGTGTGCTCTCAGTGCTGGCTACTCATTTTATTTAGAGGATTTTATTTACTTTCAGGTCACACTTGCCTTGCTAAAGCACAAGTTCGTTGCTTAGTCTATCAGTAGACCCCGATCGCTACCTTTAGCGCTAAAAATGAAATTCTGCTCTCCCTGGAAGTGCATTTCCAGCACTTTGCTGACAGCTTTGTGACAGGTACCGTCTCATTACATCCTGCCATCACTTTTGGTGGTAGTGGCACAGAGAGCAGAGAAGCTGCTTCTCAACACACATTAACAGCTTCTTCTGATGCTTGGAGCAGTAGCTTTCTGAGCAGCCCCACCGGTCACCAAGGAGTTAGCAACCTTTATTCTTTCAACATGAAACACCAAAAATTTCTTCATTACATCTAATGTAAATCTACCTTGGTTCAGTTTGAAACAGTTACCTCCATCCTCATAAAGAGTCCCTCCCCTTCCTTTCAGAAGCCCTCCACTTTACATGTCAGAAGGCTGCTATAAAGTGTCCCCAGTTGTCCAGTAAATATTCCCAAATATATTTAAATTAACAATAAAACAGACTAATTTGTTTCCAGTCACTGACAGTTCTGTATCTTGTTACACAAGGTAAACAGTAGCTGTCACAAAGTCACCAAGTTCCTTCACAAAGTAATGATTAGATCCTATCTACACTAAAAAAAAACCCACCCACAAAAAAAGAGAAGTTTCTTATCATTACCAGTGTATTGCGTGCTTGCATATCACATGGTATTTCCTCAGCTGGCAGCAAGACTTCAAAGAATATTGCTCAGGTTTAAAACCTGTTTAAAGGTGCTTCGGTTTTCATGTGCCTATCCTGAACAGTTTGGAAAGGATTTGACAGTAGCAGTCACTGAGCATCATTCTCTAACAGTCAAGCCTCTGTTGCATGTGGCAAACAAAAATCCCTGGTCTTTAGTTTTAAAACACTATTAGCCTACTAATAGCAGACACTTAAATCTAGAAAAAAGCAAAGGTTCTACACACTACCATTTAAAAATAACTTTTGCCAGAGCAAAGCAAACCAAGGCTTTTAATCCTGAGGTACAGAACAGTAGCCCCAGACCACAGCTGAACAGCCAGGGGTTGGACACTTCACTTCTGAGCTTCATTCAGCCTCAAGAAGCTTGTGATCTTTGACTCAGGTGTAGTTAAGATAAATCAGTGAGCTTAGAAGCTATACTACAGTCTTTAGCTCCTCAGGAACACAGCTAAAACAGGCACAAGATGCGCAGATTAAGGGACTACATTTATATAGTCACATTCCAGTCCTAGAGATACAAGTGCATGAAGTTAACTATTTCAGGGGAGGCTGCCATTGACACTGGAGTCTTACTCCAAAGGATTGAGCTTTTAAAAATTCTAGTTTCAGCTAGAGCACTTTCACCAAAGAGAGCAGTGTCACTGCTCAGCAAGACAAACATCAATCTTTGTCCAGTCTAGTTCCTTGAACACTATAGCAACAACTCCACAGCTACACAACTCATCCAGAAGCCTTTTGCAGTCACATTTCTACTTCAAGTTTATTTGTAAAAACACCCAAACCATACTAATATACTACATTTACCACAGATGCTCTTCTCTTTAAGCATTTAAGAGCCAAGAATAGTAGCACTGTGGTCACCAGAGAGAGAATACCAACAGCAGTCATTGTAATGCCAGCCAATGCCTCCTTGCTTAAGACAGTGCTCCCTACAAAGCAAATAGAGAAACAGTTTGTGGAGACAGTTCTTTCAACTAAGCCTAAGCAACATGCATTAGCACCATGCTAGCTCAGTACCTTGCGCTGCAGACCACTCTTCCGGCACAAGGAGGACAGGACCCCACAAGCTCACCACTGTAGAATTCACACCTGGCATCCCACTCTCTACAACAGCAATATAATAGAAGTGAACCCCATGGTACGGTGGGTTATCTTGGATCAGTACAACACAACATCTGCTTAGATATTACCTCGCTTGCTTCTAGAGGGCCTAGGGCATCTTGTCACACACAACGGGGAGTCTGGTTGAAAACGGTCACAGAGTAGAACACTGCAGTGGAAGTACACCTAGGACAGAGAATGAGAAGTCCATTCATTTTGAGACAATGCCTACTCCTACTCGGTGCTCTAAAGAGAATGTCACCTACTAGTCCAGGGAGGGCTTTGTCACCAGAGACAAAGGCAAAAGTCTTCACTTCCAGCCTTTGGCGATAGTTGGCATAGCTGACACTGTGCCCCACAGGATGAAACACAGTTCTGTAGCTGTCCAGGTCATACTCACACCTGCCAATATACAAGCAGCAGTCAGAACAGCAGAGTAGGGAAGATACGAGGGTTTTCTTAAGCAGCAGGCTGAAGTTCAAGCTAGAGGTGTTAACTATCTTCCTACAAGTTCCAGCATACCACAGCAGTACCTGGAAGGCCACCTCAAATAAAGCCCCTGTACTTGGGACTCTGCTCCTAAAGAGCAAAAGTTGAGCGCAGGGGATGATTAGCGAATCCTCCCCAACCACTGCCAGAAGAGCTCTCATTTCTTTGGCAGGGCACTCACCCATCAACAACAATATTCCACTGGGGAAGCGAGCTTGGACCTCGTGAAGCTGTCGCCCAACAGTCATCCAATACCAGATGGAGACTGGGATCATTGCGGTTCAGGACCTGAACTTCGAGGAAGATGGGCTGCCGAAGGTACCTTACTATTGGGTACTGATCATCATGATAGGGCTGCCGGTATGAGTTATCTGCAAGAACCAAAGCCTCATTAGGTAAGTCAGCATGCAAAGAGCCCTAAAGATACTCTGGTCTGAAGATCTAAGAGCAGCTAGAACACTAGCTGCAGTTTGTCTTAACAGTCACAGATATAAGGCATCTGCCTCAAGTAGCGTGGAGGGGAGGGAAGGAAGCACATCAGGTCATTAGAATCCCATGCATCAGAAGAGTTCACTCTCATAGCCTCCCCCTCCCCCAAGAAGGTCCAGTTGGTCCCTAGGCACATAAGCCCAGAGTCAGCTTTACCTGGATAGCTTAGAAGAGCTAAGGAAAGGGGACCTTGGTTCATTAAAGAGGCTGGAGGAGGAAGGTTGTCTACCCTTATAGTGAGGGAGGCATCGCCATTGCTGAAGGAGCACAGGACTGTTAGTCTGTAACAAGGAAGGAGAAGGTGAGTTATGTTCCTATATAGGATATCCAGAACTAAGTATTACCCAAAGAGGTTTCCAGACACACCTGAATTCACTGTCCCTCGAGATCCTGCGCAGTGGCAGGTCTGCCCATAACGCTCTCACCTCATTCTCATAAATTATTTTCTCCCCATCAAACTGCAGAGAAATTACAGCATTAGTGAGGACATTCCCAATGCAGCAATCCCTCCCCCCATCAATCCCAGCTACACACTTACCCAATACCTGGTCCCACATCCATTCAGTGGGACATGAAACCAAACCCTGTCATTCAAAGAAGACTTGAAGACTGGCCGGCATGCAGGATCTCTGAGCCTAAGTGTGTCCATGTCTAGCTGTGGTGTAGTACTGTCTGCAAGGATCTCAAAATCCATGTATCCATCCTGGGTGCATACAGCAGCTGCAATAGGTTCACATAAATTGTCATGCCATGTCAGGGACAGCTCAAGTCTGCCAAAACCTGTTGTGTTCTGGCTAGAGACACTTTCCTATTAAGGAGTAGCTCAGAAACAAGCTACACTGAAAGATTATCATCCAAGCAGCAGCACATGGGTCAAGTCCATTTCAGAAGTCACTCCCTTACCTATTGGTGCATGTTGGTCACAGGCACACTCTGGATGCATCACCATTGCCACAGTCTCCCCATGGAAGTGAAAAGTCAGCTTCAGAGAGGACATGTAGTACTGAAGTCCTGAGCAGCCCTTCTCATGTGCCTGAAAGGCAAGAGTTACTCTCCTGGGATGTAACTACAAGAACACATTTTGAACACGTGCCTGTGTCAGAGCTGTTCCACCTGCCTAAAGGCAATAGTTTTTTAATTTGCATTGCTCCAGACAAGCAAAATACCCAACCACTCCAAGAAGAGTGTTTTCACCTCCAGCTGCTTTTGCCAAAAGACTTCATGAAACTCAAGTTACTTTCAAATGATATCTATTATAAAGTCAACGCGCATTCATCTCGAATAACTATCCTCAGTCAGACACAGGGCACCTGGCTGACTTGACAGGTGCTTAGTCAGGGTCAAAGCTACTGTACTCTAGTTCTCAGTAAATATTAAGGAATTGTGATCACACCAACTCCTGCGACATGAGGATCAGAACTCACCCTGGACTTCAGAACTCCCCTGCTGATATGCAGCTTGACCCCACTCTTTTTGTCCAGAGCAATTCCATTTTCCTGAAGCTGGTCCATGGGGACAGTCTTATCCTCTACACCCACAGCCATAAGGGTTCCTGGGAAGGCTGGGATGGCAACAGTCATGTGTGTTGCATTACAGGTTGCTGTATCTGCAATAAAAATCTTTAAATATAACACCAGTTTCCTCAGAGTAGAAGCATGCCTGGTTATGACTTTCTCCATGCATTACCTGGTGCACAAAGTATTCTTGACTCCGCAGTCCGCCTACGATCAGGAGGGCCATACTTGAGCTTGAGTGCCACAGTGTAGAGCATCTTGCCATTGTGCTGGAAAAGAAGGTATTAGAGAGTGCTCTGTTCATGATCCATCATAAGACCAACCCTGCAGGGCCATGTACTACACCTGGTTCAGGACTGCTGCTATTAGTGTTTGCAACAGTAGTTTGCTTCCTGAAAGGGCTTTGAGATGGGAAGAATCTGCTCATGAGACTGCCAGTCAGGCATTCACAGGATAGTCTACAGCTAGAATTCCACTTTAGCTGCCCAGCAGCTGTGCCGAGTCCAAGGTGCACACTGTTCTTCCCCATTTTATAGGGCTGGGCAGCTCAATAGCAGCTACACAAAGTCAGACAGCTTTCACACCAGCCAGGCATCACACCAGCACTGCATCAGCTCGACATCAGCTCTGGTCATGCCCCACAAGCGCTTCCCACATATCTACAGAAGCAAGATACCTAGCCTCTGCTAAAGCAGCACCACTTCCTCAGTGTCAACTCTTTCTTCACCCACCTTGTAGGAGACTACTCCAGTGGCAGTAAAGGCCACTTGAATTATCAAATTGTCTCCATCAGCTAGAAAGTTATAGCCTTGCTGCATGGCTTGCCCAGGGCTCAGCTGATGTATTTTGGTTCCATCATTAACTGACAGAGTCCAGGTCATGGGAGCTGCTGGAACCTAAAAAGTAGAAGATCCTTGCTTTAGAGTGGAAGGCACAACCACAGAACGGCAGGAAGGCATTGCACGGTCATTTACCTTGCAGGGCTGTCACCTCACAGGCTTTACATTAAGATCCTATACTGATAGCATAGAATAGGAAGTGCCCCAGAGACAGAACTACTCCAGCTTGGACAGATGGGGCTCAGTTTATGTTCAAAACCCAGGCACTCCCCCATCCTCCATTTGATGGACAGAAGACACATACCATACGCTCATCTTTGAGGCTTGGAATGAGTCTTGGGAAAGTAACCTGAAACACAGCACAAGGGTTAGATCACAGGGACAGACAGTGATCACAATCCTACAACTTTAACAAAAATCTCTACTAAGAATTTTTCCAAAGCAGACAGCTGGCACCAGTATCCCAGTTTCCCCTGCAATAAGGCTGGAGCTGGACCATGTGCATCATTAATGACCATTTGCAAAACAACTCCTCAAAAAGCTAGTGGTCATGCCAAGATGAACATGCAGCCAACAGACCTCCCTGAAGCTGGCTGGATCTTTCCCCAGCTTTCTGCAGATCCAAGCCATGCAGTTCCAGGAGGCAGCCATCCTGCCCTGAAAGCCTCTAAGAAGGATCTATAGCACTCCCATTCCTCCACTTACTGCCATAAAGTCCTTTGTACAGTTTGTTTCACCAGCAAAGACAGGAATAATGATTTCATCCTCATGAACAATATTGCAGTGAGTGCTGTAGGTTATATTCTTCTCCTCTCCCATTGTGTCATTCACCATCAGCCTTAATCTTAGCTGGTGCTGACCATGCTGTAGAGAAGAGACATTAATTAGAAAAAGGCAACAGTACTCAACATGAGAATACAATTACGGCAGCATCTGAGGGCTTAAGCCACAGAACTAGTTAGTTTTTTGGGGGTTTCTCTTTTTCCCCCTCTACTTCAGGTATGAGCTGCCAAACAGTTAAGATTACCACAAGTATTTTCACTCTTGAAGAAAGTTAGAGCTAGAAACCCTATTAAACCTAGTCCTGGCCAGGTAAATAAACACCCCACACTCCATCACAGGAGCTTCCCAGAATGAAGATCACTTTACCTCCAAACTAGTGCAGTTGACAAACAGGACACCGAGTAACAGCCTCTCATAATCCACAGTGTGGTCACAGGACATGATCTCCTCACCACTCACATCTAGGAGAATGGGGAAGATTAGCCATGCAGGCAGGCACCTGCTTTCAAGCTACAGCATGAAAGGCCAGGGTGGGGTGGTAGTGATACATACCAACAACACACACATGCCAGGAGTAGTTGCCAAGCTCTCTGGAAAACTTGACTTCCATCCCATCCCCATGACAGGTCACACTCTCTGCAGAGGGAAGACCACCGTCAGCTCCACCATCACCTTGGAGCACACACCCTGCAAGCCCTCCAGTTAGCCAGTCCTACTTCAGAGCCCTCTTCCACACCGAGAGAGAGAAAAAGCAACTCTAAGCAAATTTAAAGCCCACATCCACACTCCTACCAGCCCAAGAGAGGCCTCATTACCCAAGAAATCCTGATCCTCCAGGCCACCAGCCCAAGGGGCTAAGGGCAGCAAAACACCAAACAGGAGCAGCAACCTGCAAGCAAAGATAGGATCAAATGAGAGAGCAGCAAAGAAAGGACCCAGCTCGTGATCCCACTCCAAACCCCACTCACCACATCCTTGAGGTGCTCAAGCACTGCTGCTCCACAAACAGCCCCATCTGCTCACTGGAACCACAAGCTTAACTCTGTGGCTGCCCGGGAGGATTATATAGCACCCCACACAGGTGCAGCCTTTCTGCTGCCTGGGGGACAGAGTGCTTGCACCTGCCTCTCCTTGAGATGCAATCTCCTTGTTGGGAAGAGGAGGGCTTGTAGGAGGTCTTAAGATGACATGAGTTGTTATTTTCTTCTCTTTTGAAGGCTTTTTTTCCTTGCTCTGATAGCATACTTCCTTTATTTCTTTTCCAGATGTTGTATAGAAAAATGCACATCTTTTTGGAGTTAATTTTTAAAAAGATTTGTGTGCCACTTTGATTTTATGATGACTTTAAAAAATTTCACTGGTAGATTTGAATGTAACTGGGAATTATTTTTTCTCATGTGTGGACAAATCTGCAATGCTGATATAGACCTAATTAGGAGGAAAACATGAGTGTCAAGTTCAGGAAGACAAGTCCTAGATCAGATCTTTAGACTGGAAGGTTTCTGGAAGCTTTATTTGGACTGACATTGTTCAAAGCTGTGCTGAAGATACCTGGGAAGAAAAAAAATCTTGGATTTATGATAAATTTCAACTTCCTCAATGCTTTTGATTTCAGACAGACTTATAAAAAACCCCAAAGGCTCATATTTTTAAAAGTAATTCAATTCTTGAGATATGAGAAAGGAAAAAGACAGATCGTGAGAGAAAAATTAACAATATGGATTGTAATTTGGGAATGGGTTCTTAAATTTAGCTTCAGGAAATAACAAATTTTGTATTAGTGTACCGTGTATTTTTATTAATGTACTGTGCATTCGTGAAAAATATATTCCTTTATATTTCTTTTTACAGTTATAGACCTGTGCTTAGGGCAGATTTTAGAGTTTCCCAGCCCAGGTGACAGTAGCTTCAATTCTCTTAAAGACTTAGAGTTGTAAGAAAGAGCTTTTCTGCCCACTGCTGATAGGTACCAAAGTGCTGAGAATTTGGATGGGACACCAGCATGAGCGGAGGCATAGGCACCCCACAGAAAATAGCACCTGACATCAGTAGCACAAACAGAAATTGCACTTCTGCTTTTCCCGTTAATAGGATTAGCACATGGCTAACCTTTAGCAAGAAATTAACTTCCTAGAGTCTCCTGAATTCACAAATAGCCATCACGTACCTTTATTTCCTCTTTTTTCTTAATAACGAGATTCACTGTTTTCAAGAGCAATGACTATACGGAAAACAAATGAAACAAGCTCCGAAACCACACGCATAGCCTATTGTATTATAGAATCATTAAGGTTGGAAAAGACCTCTAAGATTATCTACCTCATTTAGGGCAATGGCCATGCATCCAGCACCTGATTCATGCCCAAATTCATGCCCAAAACTATCTCCACAGCTTTCTTTTTCTTCTCTGCTGCAAAAACCTGCAAGGTCTCCTTCTCCAGTTTTTTGCTCTTCTCTTTTATTTGTTTGATTTTCTAACATTTGGAACAAAGACATTGCCCTCAAGCAGTGGCGAATGCCTGTGAGCGTACCATCATGGATCACCTCAGCATAGGTGTGGTTTCCTGCAAGCTTTGGCTGTCCCTGTTCCTCACGCTGGCAGCAGAACAGCATTTGAGACACCAGTGAGCTCAGCGTGGTTTTCCTTGGGACTGTTTGTAGCACTGGTGATGATATCATGGGAAAAAAACTCCAAAGCCAAGAAAAAGACTTTAGCAACGCAAAGAGCCTGAATGCCAGGTCAGGATCGCTACTTTTGTGCACTCCCAGAAAAAATACATACCACAAATGTCACTGTGATACAATAGATAATGTCTGCTTCCAGCACTACAGAAGCCTTCCAGTCCACTTTTACATGCCCAGTATGGCTGGGTGTTCAGGTGTGTGGGTGAGAAGAGGCTTTGGTAGAGTTGGCTTTATTGCCTTTCGATTTTAAGTGTCTTTCCCTACTGATTAGAGCCTCTTCCCTGAAACAACACACAGAGGCAGACTGCGAGGGCTGCCCATGAAGCTTCAACCCAGTTGTGCAAACACCTGAAGAAGGATCAGGCCAGGGCGGGTGTCAGCAGCGTGGGCACAGGTCACACTCAGCCTGGCTGTCGGAACTGAGCTGCTCAGGAGGACATCCAGCAACAGCATCCTCAGGCACAGCAGTTTTGCCTCTCTAAGGAATGAAGAAATAAGCTTTCATTGTTGTTTAAATGTTGTCGTCATCTCTGGATTTGTGTAGCCACAATTAACCCCTGTGACTAATTTCATTCTTCACTAAGCCCATTAGTTCCAAGGATCTCATTAGGCAAGCAGAGGCTTACTTGTCTCCCCTCCATGGCATTTACCATATGACGTCTGGTGCTTATAAAAGTTGCAGGAAATGTGCTGGGTAACAGCTCATGCAAAACAGATGGTACAACAACATGGCTGTTCAGACTGGGCTCTGGGTTATCCAGAGCAACGTTAACTGATGATGCTGTAGTCTTTCAATCTAAATAGTTGGTTTAATTGGCAATATTTTATTTAGGATAATTCTCGAAAAAATACAGCAATAATCATTGATATAGCACAATCCAATAACAAATCAAAGCTGCTCATTAAATAGTTCATTAGCTTACAACACTGTACCACCACAACAGAGTTTCTCCCAAGCCTGGTAAGACATTTAACATAGAAGTGGAATGGTTCTGAAGTTCTTTTCAAATCCAAAAAGAAAAGCTTCATTCTAACCACTCAGGGAGTTTAAAAAGTTCTCAGTTTTGAGGCTTAGCCTCAAAAGAAATCAGCCAAGAAATTTAGCTCATTTTGGTATTGAATCTTTTATTGCATTTTAAATTGAGGTTTTTGGATGGGACAAATATTAACAAATACCAGGAGTTTAGAAACAGATGGAGATTTTGTTTGGTCTTTTTTTCTTTCTTTTTTGTGATGCCCAGTCTTGTGGGAGGAGTGGCTGACACACCAGAAGGCTGTGCTGCAATTCAGCGAGAGCTAGACAGGCTGGAGAGCTGGGTGGGAAGAAATTTTATGAAACACAAGAGCAAGTGTAGAGTCTTGCATCTGGGAAAGAACAACTCCAAGAACCAGTACAGGTTGGGGCCTGACGGAGAGCAGCGTAGGGGAAAGGGACCTGGGAGTCAGATGCCCATGAGCCAGCAGTGTGCCCTTGTGGCCAAGAAGGCCAATGGCATCCTGGGGTGTGCTAGAAGGGGGGTGGCTAGTAGGTCTAGAGAGGTCCTCCTGCCCCTCTACTCTGCCCTGGTGAGACCCCATCTGGAATATTGTGTCCAGTTCTGGACCCCTCAGTTCAAGAAGGACAGGGAACTGCTGGAGAGAGTCCAGCGCAGAGCCACAAAGATGATTAAGGGAGTGGAGCATCTCCCTTATGAAGAAGGGCTGAAGGAGCTGGGTCTCTTTAGCTTGGAGAAGAGGAGGCTGAGAGGTGACCTCATTAATGTTTATGTCACGGGGGAGTGTCAGGAGGACGGAGCCAGGCTCTTTTCAGTGATGTCCACTGACAGGACAAGGGGCAATGGGTGGAAGCTGGAATAGAGGAGGTTCCACAAAAATATTAGAAAAAACTTTTTCACGGTGAGGGTGCCAGAGCACTGGCACAGGCTGCCCAGGTAGGTTGTGGAGTCTCCTTCTCCGGAGACATTCAAAACCCGCCTGGACGCCTTCCTGTGGGACCTGCTCTGGGTGACCCTGCTCTGGCAGGGGGGCTGGACTAGATGATCTTTCGAGGTCCTTTCCAACACCTAAAATTCTGTGATTCTGTGTGATTCTATGATAAATAATAATAAAACTTCCAAAGTCCCAGACCTTCGTTCCAATTGACGCAGGTTTTGCTTTACCTCTAATTAAAACTCAGAACAATAGTTTCCCTCTTAATATCATGCAGAGTAACTTCCTTTTAAAATCAATATTTTGAGATGTTAGATGATAAAAATCTCTCTGAAATCAACACTCTGTATGTGAATTAATTAACAGAAAAGCAAGTGAACATACCACTGTAGTAGAAATTAATAATCTTGAAAATGAAAAGATCTCTTTTGTGGGTGTAGCTAGCAATGTGAAATGTCAATGTACAAGAAAATTGTTGTCTTCTCTCTTCTATCAGGCACTGGTGGTATATGCAGTACATGCCTTGGTGAATATTTTATACTCTTAAAAAAAAGCATACACAGTAAAGGAAATAAAATACAATTGCACTAAGAAACAACTAATCTAATATATATACACGTATATATATATATTATCTGTCTTTGTTCTGCAACAGCTAGCTTTTTCTAGTAGGTGTAAATTCAACTCCATGCTGAGCGTGGTAAATAGAAAATGGAAGAAATTACTGTATTTTTTATTATGAAAGTATTAATGCCAGTGCAGGGAACTTGAAAAAGGACTGAGGATAAAACCACCTTCTACTGCAGGGATGAAGGCTGGCCTGGGTGAAGTACAGCTCCTCCTCGCGGCCCTGCAGTGACAGGACAGCACTGGGGATGGCTGTGACTGTGGGCGACATGAAGGAAAACCACGGCTCTGCTTTACTCCTACCTAGACTTGTTCATTCGAAGATTCAAACCTGTCACAGGATCTGACTGACTCTCCTTGCCCTCATGGAAGAAAAATGTTGGTACAAGTTTGTTCCTGAAGAGCTCTTCGAACCCTGTCTGAGAAAATAATTAAGAGAGAAAGCCCATTTGGAAAGATCTCCAGTGTATGGAGACATGGGTGGCATTATGGGAAGTAAATGAGGTGGCACTCCATTGAGTCACTGCCCCAACTCTGGGCAATGAGTCGGTTTGCAAGTGCCACTGCTTCTGTAACAGGGACATAATAAGCCATAAACCCCCATTGCTAATTGCTGAGGGTAGGTTTTCTAAGTTAGAGGTTAACTCTGCTAGTCACAGAAAACAGCCTGACACAGAAGTAGCATTTATCTGGCAGCTCTTGTGAATGTGACTAGAATAAGAGACAGCCTGTGGCGTTCTATTAAGCAGCAGGTAGTCTCTTTCTGATTTCTTCTTAGTTACTGTTTTGAAACTTAGCACCACCAAAATCAGGGGAAATAATTTCTAAAGCCAGAAGGAGTTAGGTGAGATGGGGACTGGCCTCATGTGTTCCCAGGCAAGGACAACAATGTCCAGGCTGGGGCAGTGGGTGTAGGCTCACCATGTTTCCATTTCTTGAATTTCTTGTGTTATCCTGAGGAAATCCTATGCAATTTTTTGCACGTAAAACAGCGATTACAATGCCTGTTAGATGAATGTGTATTTGCCAAGCGCTTTAAAGTCCTCTGATGAAATGCAATTTGCGGTTAAAAGGATCCCACACTAGGCTGCGGTTTTGCCTGCTGTGACTTGCAGACCCGCTGATGGTTTTATCCAAACAGCACCCTGGTCCTGACGGGTCTGTTTCCATCCACACCCCGACCTGTGTACGTGAAACACCTTCACAGCTGTGCCCAGTTGGCCAGGGGTAGGCTCGTTTTCAAATGCGGCAACCAGTAAATGACAGGTTACGAAGGACTTCACCAATAAAGGTAACTGCTTATCAAAACTCGGGGATACTTTATTACTCAGGGTGAAATCTGGTTGTAATGACATTTGTGGCCTTTTCAAGGTGTTTTGAAGTGGGCTTTTTTTGAAGTTCAAAATTCGTTTTTTTTTTTCCCCAGAACAGTTGGGCAAAGACACAGAGAAAATGAATCAATCTCCTCTATGTTTAAGTAGTCAAATATGTAACAAATGGTAAACGGCAGAGACACCTTCCAGAAAATGAAAGCATTCACCACACCACTGCCTTATTACCCATGCAGAACGCCAGAAGAGTTTCCTGCCAGGATGAACTTTGCCTCCTCATTTCCATCCTCATGGGTACATCTCAGCTTGTAATCATTAATGAACAGTCCCTGTGATGGAAGGGTGACTGCACAGTCAGGATATCATTCAGAGCTGCTTTGGGAAACCAGAAGTCACTGAAAATGTCGAGCAGGTATCACAAAGCAGCAGCCGATGGCAATTTGGACCTCTTGAAAGAAGCCACCAGGAAAGATCTCAATACTTCAGATGAAGATGGGATGACGCCTACCCTTCTGGCAGCATACCACGGGTATTTAGAAGCTCTGGAAGTCATATGCCGGAGGGGGTAAGTCAATCAGTCTCCATTGCTTAAAGTTCGTGGCTCGAAACTGTAATTAGTGTGTCATGTTTCTAATGCCCCAATAGCCTTAGACCCAAAAAGCTGAAAATCCTGGTCTTTTCTTTCAATGCATTATCAAAAAAAGGAAAGGAAGATTTTCTACTGATCTGTCTTCTAATAGTAATATTTCTGTTTAGTATCACTTAAATGTACTACATGTTTACAATGTACTATTAAAACTGTAATTACCTCCCCACACTCCATACTCTCTTGCTTGGAGTCTACCTTTTAAGCTAGGGTTCTGTAATAAGATCTAATAAAAGAAAATTTGCTCTTGTGAAGAGATACAGTTAACAAAGTGTTCCTTCTGAGCTGTGATGAGGATTAAGTTGACCTGTATTTTCAATCATCATAGTTTAAAGAATATTGGAGGGAAAAGTTGATTGGATGTGTTTGAGTTTTCCTTTATTTAATTGAATTAATGAATTGAAATGAATGGAAAATATAGAATAAAAAGTTTTCCATGGATTTGCTTTATAGCTCATTGAACTCAGGTGTGGCTGTAACAACTCAATAAAAAAGACCTTTGGACTGCTGTTACTGCTGTGTTCTCAGGAGAAGCAAAAATAGATTGACAGTTTTTCACCTCCTATAATTAAGGCAGCTCCAAGGAAACATCTATAGGCAATAACGATTTGTCCTGGACACCTAGAAGACAGAACAAGCTAAGGAACAAATAACAATACATTTTTAAAGAGATCTGAGTGGAAAATATGTCTTCTACCGTAAAAGCAGATAGAAGTCACAGTGGATGACACAAAGATCAGAATTTCTATGTATTTGTTATTTAATGTATTTTGAACTATTTTTCTTTGTAGAGGATAGCTTTGGGGCAGTATTGCCCTCAAAATCATCAGACACGTGCATTCACCCATTCTAATCCAAGACTTCTTGACATCGGCAAGCTGTGGCTGTCAGATGCATGGCTATAGTCTCAATGGTTTTCTTAGTAGAAGCTGAATTATGGAAGGTGTTCAATCTGTTCTGGAGTCTTGTGTGAAAGTATTTTATTGATTTTTAACAAATTCTCCCTTTCCTTGAAGAAGTTTCCTGATGAAGGCATTGAGATACAGGACGGTTTTCTTTAGAGTGGTTGCACGTTTTAGGACTCTGAAGCTTGCAACAGATTCAGCTCTTGGAAAATGTAGCAATACTAACAATAAACTCATTTCATCTTGAAATGGTTTATCCTCCCAGGCATCAAGAGACATTTTCTCTGCTTGCTTTGTAGTACATGAATAAGGGCAAGACCAAGAAGCAGATCTGCTCTTTTTTATATGGGCCACTTCCTTGGGAAAGCAGGGAAAGAGTATGAGACACCAAAGTAGATGTCAAATCCTACCCAAAGTCCCACTGAGCTGGGAGAAACCGGTGCAGATTGTCAGTTGTTTGAGCTCAAAGGCTGGCAGGCTCCCAGGGAAGAAGAGACTACAAAAAACTGTGAAGGGACCTGGGGGAGGATGGATGACCCTGCACTCCCAAGGCTTGGGATAATGCAGCCTGAGGGTTTTTTTTAATGTGGGAATTAAGGAATCTAGCACAGTCGGCCACAGTCAGACAGTTCCCCAGGGCAGAGCCACAAAAGCAGAAATATGTACACATGGTTTCCATATGTTTAAGTGGAGAAACTTTGATCCTCAGCTGCCACCTCGATGCAGAAGTGCCTGTGCTCTCACAGCCCAGCACACTCAGACGTGCCATGGCTGCTCAATGCGAGCAGCTCTGTGCCACAGCTCTGTAGGGACCCCCAACCTCCCTCTTGCCTGTGGCATTTCAGGCTGAAAAATGTTTTCAGATTTGGCTCTCAACAAATAAGTTAGTGTTTTCTCCGGAGATACTCAAAGACAGAGATCAATGCCTGAAGATTTTTGTGATAGGATGTACCATTTATTTCATAGTACAGCTGCCACGGAACAAACCTCTAAGATATCGAAATGCTTAAACTCCCAAGTATAGAAATTCTCCTTGTAAATTTGACCCCCGGCTCTGAAGTTATTAAAGCTTTTGGGTTGCTGTGACTGCCTTGGTTACTGGTCACAAGACAACTCAGGCTCTGTTCTGAACCTTGCTAATGTTCTTCCTGCCAAATATGTATCAAAAGCTTTAAACCCATTCTCATCTGCAGGCAGCAGTGCAGCATGAAGTCAGTGCGAGAGTTAAAAAGAAAGCAATACTTTTCACTGGCTTTAAATTCAGTTGGAAAGATATAATATTGTATTTTCAAATGAGCCTCTGCTTTTCAAACCCCATGAGCAAAAACAGCTTAAGGAGAACACACCAGTTGAAGAACAACAGCATGTGTCTGAGCTTAATCTAATAGCAACAGAGACAAACGTGTAATCAGGTTTACTCCTAACCTATTACCTACCAGAAATGTTACTGCACAGGCTCATTAAATATTTACTACTGTGGCCAGTGCCGAACCCTCCTAATAGTGCCCCTGCATTTGATATGCAAAGGGGAAGAGTCACCAAAAAGTCAAAGCCTGACCCCACTTTGAGCTGTCAGCAGTGAAGCAGTCAGAGCTGCAGCCCCTCGCTTGCACACTGGGGGCTGCTTATTTCTGCTTTTTCTCCAGGAGGTAGGTGGGACTGGAAGGCAGCAAAGCAAGCCCTGACAGAACTTAGCATGGCATAAAGGAAATATGCTGGCTCTGTTACGGGGAGTCACATCAGCCATCACCGTCAGTCCCAGCAAGCTTGCCTAACTCACAGACAGGCAGGAATTGGAGCTTATGCAGCCAAGCTCAGTACTCATGTGAGTGGGTGCAGCACTGTTCTAGAGGATGGAGCTAAGCCTGACCCATTTTCACTGGGCTGTACTCTTCATAGTAAAGCTGAGCTGAACATTCAGCATCTGTTCAATCCCACTGCGCTGCAATGCTCGGGTAGGTCCAGCTCACTGTATGCTGTTTTCTTTCTTAGAGGTGATCCAGACAAGTGTGACATCTGGGGGAACACACCTCTTCACCACGCTGCTTGCAACGGTCACATCCACTGTGTTTCTTTTTTGATCAACTTTGGTGCCAACATATTTGCTCTGGACAACGACCTCCGCACTCCCCTGGAGGTGGCTGCCAGCAGAGATCGCAATGAATGTGTCAGCATCCTGGATAAAGCTGCCACTGAGCAGACCATGCTGAACCCCAAGAAGGTCTCCAAACAAAAAGCGCAGGCCCAGAGGAACGTGGAGAAACAAATCAAGGAATGCGAGAAGCGACAAGAGAAACACCAGCATGAAATGAACCGGAATTACATGAAAGAAAACGCTGGCACAGTAAGTTCTTCCAGAGGGACACACTCCAGAGTAAAGTTGCCCAGCCTCTTTGCTTCAAACACAAGTTCTTTCTCTAAAAATCTGAAAGATACCTTCAAGTTGAAGGCAAAAAAGACAGCTGACAGCACAAGAAGCCAAGAAACACAAAGCAATGGCCAAAAGGATGGTACGGGTAGGAGAACTGTGATGCATTTGTTCGATGAGCAAGAGGAGGATGATTTACTAAATGACACTGGAGAGAAAAACCTTTCTGATAATGACAGTGAGGTCTCCATTTTTAAGCGGCCAGGTCTCGGCAAGATTGTATTTGGAAGGAATTTGGCTGCAGATGTAAATTCTGAAACTGTGCCATCTGAGACAGAAAGTATAAGCTTTAAAATGTCCAGTGAGCTCTTTCAGTATGAAAATTCTGAGCACAGCAGGGAAGGTGATGCTGAAAATGATGGTGATACCCTTTGGCACGAGGAAGAAGTCATCTGGGATGATGAAGAAGCAGAGAACACACCCCTTGAGGTATTTCTGGCATCACAGATGCTGGATGAGTTTCTTCCAGTTTTCATGAGAGAAAAAATTGATTTAGATGCCCTGATGCTATGTTCTGATGAGGATCTACAGAGCATTCACATGGAGCTTGGGCCAAGAAAGAAAGTTCTGAATGCTATAAACAAAAGAAAACAAGCACTCAAGAACCCTGGAAAGACTGTAGATACTCGTTTATAAATGAACATACCTGTTGCTGCAACCTGCACACTGATTCATTCTTTTCCTCTTTACAAAAAACACACAAATCTTTTCAGACATCTGCTAACACAAAAGGCAGAGAGGTTACCAATTGCTTTAGAAACTACAGCAAGGACAAAGGTTTTTCCTCTCTGGAGGGATGGCTGTGGTGTGAAGGACATTAATTCAAGCATATTCTGCCAAAAACAAAGAATGGGAAGGAGAAAACCCAAAAGCTGTAGATTTAAACTTTTTTCTCCCTGAACTGTTTATGGGGATTGGATTTCTTCTTGTCATAATAATTTAAAATATTAGTGAAGGCCAGACACACTACATTCCTCAATAAATCCCTTCCCTTCTTCAACACCACAACACAAGAGCATGCCCAAAGCTTGAGAGCGTTGAGTTCTCACAATTTGCTTGTGTTAGATGACTACAAACTGCTCCTCCTAGTACTGATATGTTAGAAATGGCATCTGAATCTTGATTTCAGCTATGGCTTGTTGACTCTGATAGCTTCTGAATTAATGTAAATAAGCCTAATTTATAGCAAGTTCCATGTTCTCATCAGTAAAGTGTGTTCCTACTGTATTAATTTAAATATACACAAAGTACCTTGCCAGATGTTTGGTGTGAGTTGTACATTCTTTTCTTCTGTCTCATTAGATCGAACCCATTTGCCAGCACCCATCATGTTTTAAATGGCATCAAGACTGCAATACTTTTAATGACAAGAAGCTGGGGTTTTATTTTCAGCATTTTCATCCATTTTGGTATATCCTCAGCTTGGTTCCTTTGCTGTGTAAAGTCCCAGAAACCAGGACTCTTTCCACCCAGCATCTTCTGTTGGTTGTTGTCAGCCTCAGCCTGCAAACTCCATTTAACATACATCCCCAGCTCATGAAAAGAGAAAGAAAACCGAGACTGTTCTTGCGTGGAAGCTCCTGTTGTTCACAGCGTGTCTGGAGGCATTCACAGCAGGGTTCCCTTCATCTCTCTCAGGCCTGTTCCCTTGGGAAGACAGCACTATCCAATATGAATTAATCACTCCTGTTGAATTTTGTGAATCTAATAAGGTGCTTGTAGCAGTCTCGCTCTGGCTCAGATCTCAGAGTTTAGAGGCACAATTACTATTGCGACTTTTATCTTTAAATCTCTTTTTACAGATTTGCATTAGTCAGCTATCACTTTTTCCTTAGGGGTGTACTGCATTTGTGGACATGAATCCTAGTTAATGATCTACTTTTTGGGTGCTTCCTTCTTTCCACATCTTCTCGTTTCTTTGATGTGTGTATTGTAATTCCTTTTCTTGGCTGGACTTTTTACGGCTTTCTTTTCTCCTCGGACTGCTGTACTTCAGCAGGTTGGTATTTTCTTCTGTTAAGCAGTCACAGCAGAGTCCTATTCTGCGCAACCATAAATGACTGCTGTGCTTAGCAAAGTAATTAAATCAGATAGCATCCCCCTAGACTCTGTTACTAACCTGCTTGGTTTTCATTTTAGCTAAGAAGCCCTCAGATGTTTAATAAAACAAGAATGAAATTATGAATCTTACATATTTGAAGGCATTTGATGAGTGGATTTCGAAGGGTGAAATCCTATCATTCTCAGCCACATAACTGATACATTTTCTGGTTCTTTACCCACAACACACCATGGAAAGAAAATCAGTGAGCGGTGTCATCCCCAGAGGACCTGTCTGGTAACTGCTGTTACCACACAAAAGCTTCAGCAAAGCCCCAAGTATCTTGAAAATCTGCCCCGAAAATCTGCCTCTCTGCATATTCTTTTGTAAATCTGCTCAACTGCTGCAACCTCGGACAACCAGAGATAATGGCACAGGATCTCTGCACAGAAACTGACTGACTTGACTGTCACAAGCATCCAGCACGTTTTGGTTCATCCTCAGGTGTCCACAGTAACTCTGTGGAGCTACCAGGTACAGCACAAGACCTATGAGAAGGAGTTCCTTGTCCTTCTGGAACTGCATCCAGACACCGATTAAGAAGTCTCAGACCATCCCACATCACACTTATTTTTAGGCAACCAAATTAACCCTGATATATCTATAATATATATATTAGATAGATATATACACACCCCCTTTTAAAATATTGGTGTTTTTTAAGAAGAGCAAGAGTGCTAGCTCTTTCGTGCAGGGTGGACCTAGAAAATGGCCTCTGGTATAAAGCAGCTATGTGGAACAACTGGGAGGAAAAAAAAATAACAAGGAACACTCGCATTTCAGGGTTTTTTCCACTTATGTGCTTTGCTGTTCTCCAAATTTTTTTCACCAACCCTTTTGTTCCTTTTGTAATTTGAAGTACTTACTTCTTTTATAATCTGAAGTACAGGTCTGAGTCCATAGTAGCATTTGTACAGCACAGTTCAGTTTGAGACATTTATGTATCACATGTGCAATTTTATAGCTCAATCCAAATCATAAACCCATGGGATTTCACATGATCACAGCCCTTCCTTTAGGATTTCATACTGTGTGCGGACAGACATCAAGAGAAGGGAACGTACAGTCTAGGATAATGACTGCGAAACTTGGTATCACAGCAGAGCAGAGCAGAATCTATCTTCCCCTTTACATTCAGTGATCACATTTACTGAGAGAGCAGTCACTGCTACAACTTGAACACCTTGTTCCTCATCTTCAAAAAAACCTCCAAACCAACAAAAAAAAAAGCTACCCAAAACAACAGTAATGGACAACAAAATGAAAGTCAAACAAAACCAGCAATATCTATTTAATTTCAACATAAATCCACATAATTTCTTGAGACTGATCTGCAAGAGAAGGAAACACAGAAATAAAGGCTATTATTTGCCCTCAAAAAAAAAAAAATCTAAAGACAGCATTCAAGCAACTCCCATTGTAACTGAATCGAATCCTCTTCACGAACTCAGAAGTACAATGCCCAAGTCAGGCTCCCAAGAACCTCCTATTGCCAATAAAAGCAGAGAACACTGTGGGTTTTCAGAACCACATTTTTGGAATAGTTCCATCTACTTTTGAAGTACATATTCTGTAGAAAAGTACAGGTGAAAACAAACTATTTGTCTTCCTCCCAAACGCTACATCTCACTTAAAATTACAAACCTTGTTTACCACAAGCACAGAACTGGGATATCCTGTTGTAAGCGCAAATTTCCACACAGTTCTTGAACTATGGAACAGCAATGGATGTGGCATTTGTCTCAAGCTAGTGGAGGTCTCTACTGCCAAAGTAACAGCACAAGTCAACACGTTGCTGAACACTTCAGAAATGACAAAGACGACAAAACACAGGTAAAAATAAGATGATTTTGCTGCAATTAAGTGCAAAAGTTTATAGAGCAATTTCTGTTCTTGTTTCTCTGCTGATACACACAAGATCAATGGAGTTAGATTTCCACCCATACAAACACTTCCTTTGGCCCTATTCACTCACTGGTCTGGTACCCTTCCACGTTAAAACTCTGCAAATCACAAACTCTGCCACTTACTCCTTTTTTCCAACTAGTTTACACCAGGCTTACAATTTGGAGTATTAATTATCTCATACCTGCACTGTACTCACTAACCTCTTCTATACTTACTTAGGCATCATCAAGGGCTTTAACACTAACTGCTTCTGAACCTCCTGCCTGTTGCTCCACTGCATTCTATTGGCATCAATAGGGAATGATCATGTCATCTAATCCTTCCACAGAGTGAAGAAACGCTTAACAGCCTGCATGAAAAATATACGTAAATAGAAATTAAATTTCATAAGGCAAAACTCTAGCTCGAGACAAGAATTTGCTTCTGGGGCAACAGCTATTTGTCAGTAGATGCTCAACCTTTCATAAGGCAGTTGTGTAACAGCACAAAACTGGAACTTTTTCTTAAGCACAACACCACCAGGTTCCTCCGCCAAGAAAGGATCATGGAAATTCCTGCCTCAGCAAATACCCACTGGGATAAGAGAACAATTACCAATTGATCTATGGTACAGCCACGCTGAAACTATCTGCCTGCATACTTCCACGTTTACCCTACTGAAATCTTTGTGTGGTTCCAACATTCACGAAGCTTAGAAAAAGAACTTACAAACACCATGGGTTACTAACGAAATCTCCCCACAGAATAAAGATAAATGTTAAATCAAAATGCATTTTTAGTCTCACATTTTGGTGACTCCTTACAATGCAAAAATGGCAATTCCCACACAGGAATGTACTAAGAGAGGTACAGTTTTCTCCCAGTTAAAATGTACATATTATTAGCTCTGATTTTTTGGACTCTTTCAGTCTTTCGGAGTCAGTTATAGACACAAATCTAATTGTATGGAGGCATCATCATTTACACAAACTCCCATTCAGGAGTGTGCTCTTAAACGAAAAGACATTGGCTCTGAGTGCAGGGAAGGGGGATTGTGGAAGGTGAAAATAAGGATGGTGACTTCCCAACCCCAGTCTGAGTTGGAAGGGAAGGGGTATCTAGGATCCAGAGGTGGACTGTGTTCCCAGAAGAGGCTACGTTGCTAACAGTGCACAGTGAAACCCACAGATGCATTTAAAGTACCATCACATGTAAATATCATGCTAGAGTTCATTTTCCAAACCGATATATTTTACTCCAGTATGAAACACCCCTCTAAAACCACAAAAATCTACCCACAGACTTCTGCTACATAAATAATTAGGTAGGAAAGTAATTGATTCCAGAATTACATCAGAATATGTAAAAATGCCCTTATTAGTATCATTGCAAACATCTAACACTTGCCCCTACACAAGATACATTCATTAGTAATACTGCAGGTATCCAATACTTGGCATTAGAAAACTGTAAAAATTTAGTCTACTGTTGAAATTTTACTTTTCATTCTTGAATGTTCTAGAAGTGCCACATGCAGGCAGGATTGGTGCCTTTCTTGTTGACAAAAGATTCAAGGAAACTAAGTGCAAACTATTTTCTTGGTCTCGTTGGCAATGTAGACTTCTCTCTAGTTACCAGCCGACCACGAGTCATAAACAAATTTTGCTGCTACTGTATCTTCAACCGCCATCCCTGAAAAAGAATTAAAAGCCACTTTCAAACAATTCTTCAGCTGCATGAAATAACTTAGTTTTGGAAGGGGAAAAAAAAAAAAAAGATCTCAGGACTATAACCTAATGACAGGAATAGAGATCTTTCCCCATCCCAAACACCTGCAGTGTTACGTTCAAAATTTACAGCCATCCTGTAACTCTAAGATGTGCTGTATGAAGTTAATGTAGTACCATGAATCTAATTTTCATGACAACTTGGCCCTTTTGGACATGTCACACAGCTCACAGCATGGTAATCCATCACCGATCCTACTCTTTGCCCCAAACATCAGCTCCAATCCCACAGCACACTGTCAGTGTGGAGGTCAGACAGTCTCCAGGGGCATAACAGCAGGGCATTTGGGTTGGAGCAGTATTAATAAATGCTGCAGACATGCTGAGCAACTGTGACAAGGAAAACGCACTCCTTCCTATTGTTTGCTTGCTTTCCTATCACTTTTAATCACATCAATCCTGTTAGATAAATAAAATGGGAAATAAAAAGGGAAAATGCAAATCACATTCTAGTTTCTTGTGGATGGTGCATTGCCACAGTAGTTTTGAAGATGATCAGCAGCTTTCCCACGCATGGGGGAACCTAATAAATAACAAGGCATTGTTTTCTGTCAGACTCGTACACAGGAAGTGTTGTTCTTACCCAGTGATTTAAACACAGTTGTTTTTTCAGGCAGCGCTGGTTTTGTGCCCTTCACTACCTCTCCCAGCTCAGCAAAAATCTCTGCCTGTGAAACAAATACATATTCATACAAAAAGATAATATCCATACACACTCTAAGAGGAAAACTTTTTTTCTCAGCAACTTCAGAAGAAAGAACTTCTCCAGTTCTGCTATCCCAGAACTGATTCCCTTCCATGGTGAAACAGATCTGTATTTAGACAAATAATACAGAAACTGGACAGAAATCACAGATGACCGGAATGGTTTTTGGTGAATAACAGCTGGCAGACCTTCCTCAGTCAGTAAGGCTGTTTTTTTTGTTTTGTTTTTGGTTTTTTTTTGGTTTTTTGTTTTTTTGTTTTTTTACAGTGGACCACTTGTTACTTTTTCAACAAAACATACAGGATTCCACATATTTTACTATGTCTGGAACCTTTTACGTTAAGCCTCAAAACCAGAAATCATATCTCTTTATAGCTTTTCCCCGAACAAATAAAGAAAACTCCATTAAACCTAAGAGTCCCTGAGATGAAATTTCTGCGGATCACTAACTTGGCTTCTGGCATCCATTCTCTAAAGGCCAGATGTGTGTCAATCACACTGAAATCTTACGAAAAGTTACAGTTTCTAATAAGCAGTTTTCAAGAATATTTAACATGACTACCAAACACTGCAGGAAACGTAGGTTTTTCCAAACCAGTATGTTGTTATAACAAACAAAGGCCGATGCTGAAAACATGCTACTGTAACGTGGTGTCACATAACGGTTGATGCAGAGATTGCACGGTTTTGGCATAGACATACGGAAGTCTCAGCTTGAAAGCAAGTTTATCTTTCAGTCTGTGCCTGGAAAGTGGCAACAACTACATTCGACGCTCTAAAAAGTTTCAGTGCAGCACATCATCAGTACCAAACTCATTTCACGTGCAAGCCACAAAAACAAAGACCATAATCTGAGAAAGTCTTACCCCTGATAATATAACATCTCCCGATTCTGTAAGAGCAGCCTCTCTGGAATCCACAAACAGAACTGAATTCTTCATCAGTTCATCGTCCAGTTCTCTCCAGTCTGGTCTACTTGCTCCAACAGCTAAGACAACAAAACCAATGAACTTGGAAGAAATGTTTAAAACAAATTCAAACCACATTTTGTCCAAAGGACGTGTGAAGTAACTATGGACATGACTGTGGAAATCTAATACACAAAGAATCTGATGTTAGCACTGGAGACATGTTGATTAACAAAACAACAAAAAACAGGATGTGCCTGAGCAACTGGGAAAACACCTGGATTTCTTTCTACCTGGCCTCAACTGTTACACCAATACATACATGGCTTGTTCCTGTAAGGTGCTAACCCCCCCAAATTTCCACAGATGTCAGCAAAGGATGATATTACGCCCAATCCACCAAATTACAGCTCATTAAAATGTACAGCTTGCTTGACCTCTAGTCACACAGATGCTGCTGCCAATGAAAGTCTCACATTCCCCAAGAGCACAGGCAGAACAACTGCAACCAATTGCCCTTTGCACTCCGCTGAAACACTAAACTGCAACTCCTCGGGAAACAGAGGCAAGATCCTTTGCTGGCACCGTTTCCACCTCCGTGGTACACTAGTGAAACTGCTCCTCTCAACACTGACAGAGAAGACAAGGGGAAGTAGCACTGCTTAGCCCTTCATCTTGCATCTACACAAGAAATGTAAAGATATGTGTAGCTACCTATAGGTGCAAAAGAAACAAGCCTTTGCCAGCACCTTTGAAAATGACACTGATAAACAGGAGTGACATAATTACTCTTTTCTGCTTATAGAGGCCCCATTAGAATAAACTTTGATCATTTCGTGATACTATTCAAGCAAGAAAATCTTAAGGTTATAGAGACAACTCAGCAGACAAACAGTAACCTGCTTCTGCGACTGCCAAATTAATAGGGTTTTGTTGCTTTTTATTTTCTTAAATAGTGTTACCTAACATCTAATACAGCTCCTCTAAAAGATTCTATTTTTGATTTGTCAGTAGAATATCCTTGTCAGCAGACTCTGGGTAGCTAAGGCATAAAAAAGTCATCTCTCTTTGTCTTGCTATCTCTTGTACCTTTGTCTCTCATCAGATCATTACAAATGCCCTGAATTTTATGGTCCTTTTATTTGATTCAGATTGTGTTTGTTATGTATATGTAGAGAAAAAATAAGATTTGAAGAATTCCTCAATTATCCTGAACATCGTAAGAGCCAAAACTTTGTACAGACTTACATATACAGAGAATTCAATTACACTAATTAGGACTTTTAAACCTATAGCCTTTTATTATTTCCTTGTAACCTTGTAAGCAGAACAAGTTGAGCAGATTATGGATTTTAACTTAAGTGGAGAAACTAGAAACTAACCAAGGAGCTTAACTTTTTAAATACAGCAAGATCACTAGTCTTGTTACGGGTCTAAAAAAAAAAAAACAAACCCAGGCATAGTGTAGTCAAATGTTTCAAAAGTGTCTTAACTGTTATGGAATAATAAATTTCATGTTGCCTGAATGCCTCTTCGAACAGCACAAATGCCCAATGGAGAAAAAAATAAAAACAAAAGGCAAATAAAGAGATGAGTCTTTGTGTATGTGTCGCCTCAGTGACTGTAGACCTTAATTGATTTTGGTTGTACTTCTGGCTTCCATGCCATGACAAGACAAAGAACTAAATCGAGTCTGAAAATCAGTAGGATGCTACTGGAATGTGGGACCTTTTCCAAATTGTTCCCCTTGACAAGTGGCTTTTGTTTTATTACCATGTTATTTGGAAAGTGCACAAGGTCATCTGAACCAGGCCCACAGTTAATGAAATAAATAAACATAGGCATGTCCAGAGACTCCAAACAGTGTGGCAACATCATTACAAGAAAGGAAAAAAAACCAACAAAATCCAGCCCTTCAAACCTCACCATAATTAGGTCAAATTACGAAGTTCTAAACTCAGTTATTGCATCTTTTTAACTCAAAAAAAGTGTATCAGTGTGATTAGCCCAAACAAGAACAACTAGAGGAGCTTTTGGGTGAAGAAAAGATGACAACCACAAGGGAAACACTACAACGAGCAGGAATCACTTCAGAAAAGATGTGTCTGGACAGGCTATTTAAATAGAGAGCAAGGAGAGCATACGGGGATAACGTGATGGTAAAGATGATGCAGCACTAGGGTAAAAGAGCATATCCCCACGCTCTGGCAAATATCCACGGCTGAAATATGCAGGAGTTGTGGCTCCAGACAGCCAAGAAGACAGGGCTAGGAAAAATGATCTTCACTAAAGGGAAAAGTCGAAATTGAAAGAATATTCGTTCTGAGAGGCATAGAGTACTGCTTTTCAACAGTTTTTGACGCCAAACAATGTGATAATAAACGTGTCCTTTAAACTATGAGAATGTAGCATACCATTGATATGGGCACCTGGTTTTACCCAGTCTCCAAATAAAATTGGTGTTGTTGCCATAGTGACCGTTATAATCACATCAGCCCCGGCAACCGCCTCCTGAGCCGAAGAGCAGACCTGCACCGGACCATTTACTGAATTAGCAAACTTCACTGCTCTCTCTTTGGTGCGATTCCATATCCTGACCTTCAACGAAGGAAAAAAAAAAAAAGACAGATTAGGTTGGACTTGTAGAATTTCTTCTTGCTGAAACAGAACACTGTTTTGTCTGCAATAGAT
The DNA here is from genome assembly GCA_020746105.1 of Trogon surrucura. NCBI lineage: Eukaryota > Metazoa > Chordata > Aves > Trogoniformes > Trogonidae > Trogon > Trogon surrucura. Next base: position 8,264,093 of record CM036632.1, on the reverse strand, counting down.
AGCTACACGTATCCTAAGCATGGAGGTTTTTCACCTTTAATGTTTAGATCATACATGTGACTAAATGTCACGTGTGTGCAGCTACATTTCAACAATTGTTTTGTGATACCAGAATAATAGCTCCTTGTAAAGCATATTTATAAAACACAAGTACCTCTAATAAATATATTTAAGGGACAGTCACAGAAAGCTTATCCAAGTATGGCATATACAGTAAGATTTTCTCAGACAGAAAAAAAAGCCATCTAAAAATATTTTGTTTCCAGCCCTTTTTTTTTGGTTTTGTTTTGGTGGGAGTTTTTGGGGTTTTTTTGGTTGGTTGGTTTTTTAAGACCAACATTCAAGCAAGCAATTCTACAGGTGTTCAGAGTATTCTTGGAATCTGTAGAAACAGAATCAAAATATGATTAATCCTTTAACTTCTTTGCTGTGTTGACCTTGGCTGGATGCCAGGTGTCCATCAAGACGTCCTATTACTCCCTTCCTCAGCAAGGCAGGGAGGGGAGAAAATAAGATGGAAAATCTCACAATTCAGGATAGAGGCACTTTAATAAAGCAAAAGCAAAGGCCATGTGTGGAAGCAAAGGCAAACAAAAGACTTAATTCTCTACTTCACATCAGCAGAGCATGTCCAGCCACTTCCCAGGAAGCAGGGCTTCACTACACGCAGCAGTTATTATGATATTTGTCATCTTGAGCAACAAATTCCCCCCAACCCTTTTTCTTAGTTTTTATTGCAGAGCAGACATCATATGGTCCTCCCTGCTACTGCTGAGGGGGCAATGTTGGAGAGAGACAGCCTTGGTGCTGTGCCAGCACCACTCACGCAGCCAAAACACCCGTGTCCTATCTACACCCTCCCGGCTACCCACTGCACTAGGAGGGCTGCTACAGGGAAAATTAACGCCACCTCAGCCAGACCTAATGCAACTTCATTGGCTGTACTTTATACTTATAATAACTGCTCCTGAAATACAACAGAAGAAAATAAATGCATCCTACTAGGATGTGTCCATTACCTCTTTAAATGTGAACAGCTCTGTGAAGATATCATAATGGCTATATGCTTGAACACCAGCTCCCAAAATGCACAGCACTTCTGCAAAAGTTGGCATTAAAAACTAAACAGGATAAAAAAATTTCAAGAAAAGAATACGTAAGAGCAACACAGTAACAGAAGTTACGAATATATATCCAAAAACTACAGGAGAAAGCAGTATCCTTAGTCCTTTTAAACAACAACAAAAATGTTCTTATATAAAACCTACCATTGATTCATATTAATATAAACCACTATTCAGTTACCATTATATATACATATTACTTTTAATGCAGCAATTGTCAATAGCACAAAAATACATCTTGGTTTAATTCCCATTTTGAATTGTCAGACTTCTGAAATTCAGACTTAACATGCAACAGCATAAGTCAATGCAAATTCTGGAGCCTCAGCATGCTCTAATATCAGTATAATGTATGACTCCTGTGTGACTAATTAAGCGATGTTCTGCACTGACTGAAAACGGGGCTCATAATACTGAAAACTATCAGTACAGAAAGAGGCAGCTGCACGGGTAACCTCGTCTTGGTAGCCCCATACTCAATCCTCTTTTTCAACTCCCAGAAGCTGTGAATCATACCACAAGCATATTGTGTCGTTTTAAGAGCCGTAATACATATGCATCAAGCATTGTAAATACACAGAGTTCTGAAGAACAAATATTAAAATTCAGTTCTATAGTTTCTTTTGGTTTTCTGGTTTAGTTCTTGCCTGTGATTCACCAGTACTTTGCAAAGGAGGAGGAGAGGGCTGCTGGAGTCCAGCCCTAAGCTATCCAAGTGTCTTGTTTATGCATTTTCTGTGGCCACTCACTTCTGTATAAAAAGCTTTGGAATTGTCTAGGCTCTCAACGCTTATTCCGCTGCAAATAAACTGAAAAAAAATCTCATTGATCCCCTTTTTCAGTAGCAAGAACTCTTTTTAAAATTCCTTTCAAAGATTCTGAAGCACCGATTTCAAAAGTTCCTTGCACAAAAGCATGGGTCTTTGTAAAGCAAATGCCACAGAGAGGACAAGATGACAACTATGAGGTAAACTCAAACACTCCTGAAAATTTCCCAAAACAGACAAAAACAAAGCATCTGATCTTAAAATCCCTTCAGCAGCCAAGCTCCTTTGAGGCCAGCAGAGCCTTGACAGCGCAAAATCTGTCAGCACTGCCCAAGTATAGAATGGCTGAGAAGAATGAGGTCCTATAACCTCATGTCCAAGGAATCCTTTGTAAATTGTTCTGTTCCTTGGTTCAGGAGAAGCTCTTGGGGACAGGTTCTTCACTCCAATTTTACATTGGTTTAGTTCTATTGCCATGGACAGAATCATGCTGGCACTAAGACTGCCACTAACAAAGTGGTGAGGTCAGCCTTCATTCTGATGTAAAGCTGAAGGGTGAAAACCAGTATTTTTCAGCTCTGGCCCTCTTATTGCCTCATCCTTTGAGGTGAGGACAAACCTTACTATGGAATGGATGGTGGCTTGCTTTCTTCTCACTATTAGCATCCCAGCCAAGTACAGCTTTAAAAAAAGTCTTCAAAACCAACAATTTCCAACTAAAATTGGAATTACATAAAACACCATAGAGCAAAATACGCCTCACCCGTCTTCAGATGCTGAGGTTTCTGGCTGTAGCCAGGGACAGTCACCTGGACATCTTCCAGTGACAGCCAGCCAGCCACTGCTGCACAAGTCATCCATCTATCCTGGGCACCATCTAAAGAGGACCCACAGTGACCCCTGGAAATGTGTCTTTTTCCTCTTTGTCCGGGTCCAGTGCAACCCACCTGACTGGGTCCGACAGCAGAAAAGGAACATCTAAACAAAACTGAATTTATCACCACAGCTACACCACCCAAAGCCATAAAGAAGCATGTTAAGAAATGCCTCAGACAATTCAGTAAATTCCCAGAAGGGTGTCTAGAGTAAGGTACAAAAACATTGCTTGGATTCCTTCTCCAATCCCACACAAAGTATTAAAGCCAAACATGACACTCAAAAAGCCTGACTTTCAGTTTTCCACGAAGGCACATACATTAGCATCAAGCCAATTTAAAGCTGCATTTGATGAAAATTCACAGAATCTGAAAGCCATTTACATCTTTCTTTATAGTTGTTTTATATATAATAGCACTAAATCCATCCCAATTTAGAAAACAGAAGACATACCTTGGTAGCAATTGCAGAAACTGCGGCTGTTCGTTTTGCTGTAATCACACTGCCATCTAGGATCTTTAAAATACAATTTTAAAAAGTCACATAGAGTGAAACGAACACAAATAACATGAGTAAATACCAAATATTTTCATGTGATTTGTGAATTATGCGATATTTCAGGACATGGATAATAATATGAAAGTTGGTAATTACTACTATAGCAATTACAAACCATACAAAACCACGTTTAAACTAGGCAGATCTACTGCCCATTCCATTTCTTCCACGTCATTCCACCAGTACAAATGGAGTGAAGACTGGTGAGAGCTGAGCCACCCTTAACTCACACAGCTCTTTCTGCATTGCCCTCCTCTGGCTTTCCAACACATGGAACAGATCAATGTAACTGCAGTCTCTGTGCTCCAGTAAAACCAGGGACCAGTGCAAGCCAGCAGTCGTTCACAAGTGCGGGCACTGTCTTGGTCTGTAAAAAGGGATGAGAGGGAATCACGGAACTCCCTTACCGTGCATCAGGCGCAGCAGGGCACTCCTGCCTCAGAGTGTGTTAGTTACCATGTACAAACGAATGAAGGGGCTTAAAAGGCTGGCATGTTTCCTGAAACAGCTTAGAAATAAGAGCCCAATATAGTTTCCTTGACCAGTTTTAGCCCTTTAATAATCATTAATACTGAAGTATGATGAAAACAGTCAATATTCTTTAAAAAAAATTTAAGTTTTTTTAAACAAAGACCCCTCAAATCACTCTAAATATTATTCCCTGTTCATACCAGTTGTAAATCTCTCTAGATTTAGCTTAAAAAGTTCAAGATCAACTCTTTAGTCAAAGTTTTTTTTCCTCTCAGATGCAATGTAAACTTTTCCTGATCATTTCTCTCTCCCAGTCGCCTTGTAAGCCCATAGATTCCCTTCACACCACAAGTAGCAGCAAAGAGCAAAGACATCAGGCTTTTGGCCAAATCCTCATGCAGCACAAACACACTTTCACCGATGACGCAGGTAGACTCAGGCCAATCTACAACAGTTTCAGCTTCTAACAATTAGAGGGAAGAAATAACAGAACATGAACAGAGAATGCAGAAGCATGCACGAAACTCACAGCTTTTAAAGACCCATTTCTTGGATCAAACAAGAGGACAGTCGCTAGGTGAGAAGGGACAGAGGAATCCTTCTTGTGCTCATAAAAAGTCACCAACTTGGTTGTCAGAGCGTCGTCCGCAGCGCTGTAGGCCGGCATGACTCCCAGGTACCTTGTAGGAGAAGAACGGGCATTACCTGCGCATCTTTAGCGCGGGAGCCCCAGCGCGGTTCGCACCACACGGCCGCGGAGCAGTTAATCACTAACTCGGTACCGACGGCTTCTTGCGATGCTCCAATTCCTTCCACCCCGGCCCTCGCCCGCCGCGGGTCCCGCTTCCCCCCCGGTGCCGCTACCCCCGCTCCTCGCCCCGGAGGGCCCGGGCGCTCCGCCGGGCCGCCCCCCCGCAGCCTCACCCGCCGTGCGGCTGCACCGGCACCACCGTGCGCACGGGCTGCGCGACGCCTCCCGCCGGGCCGGCCGAGAAGTTGGCCAGGGCGGCCTCCAGCGCCGGCAGCAGGAGGCTGGCGCGGTGCAGGTGCTTCTCCACCTCCTCGGCGCCGATGAAGACGGGCACAGCTGAGCCCATGGCGACTGCCCAGCACACGGCAGCGGACCGCGACGCCACGCACCGCCCGGCCTCAACGCCTTAAGTATCCGGCGGGGCGACCCCGCCCGTCCCGCGGCGGCACCGCCCCGCCGCCCGCCCCGCACCCGCTCAGCGGGCCGCCGGCCCTCGCCTCTGCCAGAACCGCTGCGGGCCACGCCGCGGCTCCACGCGAGCTCCGCTGCCCCAGGAACGGCCGCCCCCCCCCTCAGGCGCCGCCGGTCGCCGCCGCCCCGCCTTAGGCACCGCCGCGGGCCAGGGCAGCTGCGAAGGGCAGGGAACGGGCGTGCTGCGGTTTATTTACGCTTCGCCGCAGCCCGGAGGCTGCCCCGGCACCGCCACGCCCCCGGGGCTGTCGCGGGCGGGCGGGCGGGCGGGCGGGCGGTGTCACCCCGCGCACGCGCAGAGCCGCGGCGGAAGCCCGCGAGGCGCCGCTCTAGCCTCAGGGCGAGCGTCTGAGCAGGAGCAGTAGAGCTTGGCCGCCCGCTCGCTAGCAAGTCGAAGCGGCGCAGGGCGCGCCGGGAAGGCAGAGTCTTCCTCCGGGACGGCCATCTTGTTCTCCTCGCCAGGGCCGAGCTGAGGGGCGCGGAAGGATGAAGGGCTTCCCGGTGGCCGCGCGGTCCCTCTCGGTGCGGGTGACCCGGAGGGGGTTGCGCGCGGTGGGGGAGAGGCGCAGACGGCGGCGACAACGGTTGTCCTGGCCCTGGGGGCTGCGGGCGCGCCTGACCCCGACCGGCCTCGGGGCAGCGAGCCGGGCTGGCGGGCAGCGGGCGGGCGGGCGGCAGCGTCGGTGTGTGCGGGCTCCTCTGCGGGGAGCGGGGCTGGGGGCCGGGGTCGCTGCGGTCGGGCGGGTGACGGAGCGGGGCGGCGGAGCTGAAGGTCAGACGGGCCGCGGGCCGGGCCCGGGGCGGCGAGGGGCTCCCCGGGGCCGCCTCCCGAGGCCGCTCCTGCCGACGAGGCGGGGCCGCCCGCAGGTCCTGGAGGGGTCTCGGGGGGATCCTGGCTCGCTGGGGAAGCTTCAGCTGCCGGTGGCGGGGCGGCGCCCTTGGCAAGCGGGGCTCGGCTTGCCCCGCAGGCTTGGAGGGGCCAGAAGGGTTGTTCTGCTGCAGAAGCCCGTGTGGAGCTGGCGGAGAGCTGGGATCTGACTTGTGTAGGTGTCTGCTGGAAACGCTGTGCTGAGTAGGATGGCGAGTGACCGCTGACAGCATCCTTGGGAGTCAGTTTCAGACACGCACTCGCAATTCCTAAGTAGCCTTAGAGGTTAAAATTCAGTGTCTTAACAAATTTGTGGAGCGGGAAGAAAGGAGTTTTTCTTCACTCAAAACAGATCGAACAGAGTCTGTGGCAAAGCAAGGCGAGTTAAGTCATTGGTATTCCTACAGCTGAGTGTAGCGATGCTCCTGTTGCTTGGGTTTTATTTTAATATGGATGGGAATTAAGTTGTTTTGTTTTTTTAATGTGAAGAGTAACAAATTTATTTTATACTTATAAGAAACTTCCAGAAAAGGTGGACAGAAATAGCATTTCGGATATGAAATCAATAGACTTGTTATTTCTGTTGCCAGCTACTGAAGGGAAGGCTCTTGCAATGTTCACCTTTTCAGTTTGAAGATCTGCTTCTGGTTATTATTCTGCAGTTGGAGGACTTGCATTTGTGTCCTGTTTGTAAGCAGCAGTCAGTGTAGACAGGTTGGTGTTCCGAGGGGTGGCTCTTTAGGAGCTGAAGTGCCTACACCTAATAGAAAGTTACCTCCAAAGTTCTGTTCTGCATATGTGGATCGCTGCAGCGGTTTCTTCAGTTAGTTGCTATGCAGCGCTCCTGCAGACTGTGTACTGTCTCTGGAGATTCCCACTGCACAACAGCAAAGAGGAGGAAGAAACCCCAACTTTCTCACAGTACTGTGCCCTGAACTTGCAGAGCTCTTGTCTAAGTCCTTACACAGGTTCCAACAGTGATACAGAAATCAGACAGAGGAGTTACAAGGGAAACACGTTTTCACTCTGGGCCTTGAACACCTTCATTCTGTTTCTATTTTACATGCTGAAGAAGCAGCTAATTTTAATGGAAGGTGTGATGAACTAATTCAGGAAATCCATTCTCTTATGCTTTCTCCTCTAGAAAAGATTTTACTCGCTTAAAGTAGCTCCTAAAGTTACAGCCTCAGGAAGAGCAGAACGAGTGAAATTATCCCCAGAGTCTGAGGATCTCGAGGTTGGTATCAATACTGGTATTTTTCTTCTCCTTCTTAGACAGTACTTAAGATGGATGGCTAAACCATTGTTTTTTCTTTCTAATACAGATCACAAAATTACCAAACGGCTTAGTTATTGCATCTCTGGAAAACTTTTCTCCAGCTTCAAGAATCGGTGTGTTTATTAAAGCAGGCAGCAGATATGAAACCACTAGTAACTTGGGAACTGCTCACTTGCTTCGTCTTGCATCTAATTTGGTAAGTGTTTATTCCCTTTGTTACTACGTTGGCAGTAGATGAAATGGTGGAAGGTTTATGGTAAAATTGAATGTAAGAGAACTTATAAAGTGGAATACAGCGTACATGAATTCCTGGTTACCTAGTTCAGATGCAGGAGAGATGTCATTGGGTCCTGGATGACAGGCAGGGATATTTATTTAGAATTATGCTCTCCAGTGGTGTCTTAAACTACACATATATATGTGCACGTATATAATATATGTGTGCACCAAACTGTGCACATAATTTTATTTAAACTGCCATAAAAGTTAACTTGTGTGGCTGATACACACACAAAATTGAGTCTGTAATATTTCTGAATAGTATTTTTTACTACTGCCATATAGATGTTTTAAGCTCCTCGTCTCCTCTGCCGGTTCAATGTCTAGTTTCAGTTATACAAGATGCTGTTGGGGCAAGCTTATCTAATTCAAAGAAACCTATTAAATGTTCAAGCAAACTTGGATCATTCTAGAATGGGGCTGGGGAGCAAATACATGAGCAGTTACGATGGAAAATCGGAGAGGATGATAGAAATTATTTGGAGTAGGTCTGCAGTAAGCAGGCTCTATTTTATTAAATAGCTTCTGTATAAACAAATAAACAGATATTTTGCCTGAGCACTGAACAACCTCAGAAAAATGTGTTTTAAATAACTAGAATTTTAAGATACTCTTTTTTTTTTATTTTTTCTTTTAAAATAGACTACTAAAGGAGCATCTTCTTTCCGGATTACTCGTGGCATTGAAGCTGTTGGGGGTAGCCTCAGGTTTGTAACCACTTACAAAAATAATGTCTTGGTAAGATACAAACAAGCTGAATGACTAAAGGAAACTGAAAACAATGAACATAGCAGTCTGTGGGCAGATAAGCTCAGTATGGTAAAGGTACCTGAATGGTGAACGTTGACAAGGAGTGTCTTTTGTACTTCTCATTCTGTTAAGGTTCAAGAGTGCACCCACGATTTATATTTTAAAAACACCTTTCAGTTAACATAAATGTTGTGTACCTCGAAGAAGTATAGTTTTTTTCAGAAAGCTTAATATTTTTTCTTTCTTTTCAGGCTTCGAGATTAAACTTCTTGAAATCAGTAGATTATTTTTTCCCCTCTTATCTTTTGTGAATAGATACCACTCTTCATACTGCAATTTTGGAAATAATTCAGACAGTGGTAGGGTTTTGTGATTTGAGAGTTTAAAGCCTAGAAAACAAGCCTAAGAGAAATAAGAGAGGGATCTTGCTGTGCCCGTTTTCTTGTAACGTATCTTGAAATCATCCAGTAAGATGCATTATATAGAATTTGGTTAAAAGCAGTGTCTTGTATAACTTGCAACTCTACCCCTTTTACTTCCTGTTAATCATAAATGTGTTGAAGCAAGTGGAAAAGACCAGCTCTGTTTTCTGCCCAAATTGCATCTAAATGGCCTTCCTTAGTACACATACACATTTTTCTTCAAGTTTTGCTATTCAGACTTATTTGTTGTTTTACCTTGGATTATCGTGGTATCTTAAATTCTGATGGTCACAAGACACTTGTTATTACTTGAATACTTAAGATACGAGGTTTAGTTAAGTCTGTTTCTGCTGTGTGTGTATTATCACTCCTTTAACAATCATCTTGAGCAGATTTAAGGTTAACTAAATATTTTGGTCTGTCTTATTGGTGAATTCAATCAATGGGGAATATGTTTGAAAGTCCAATTCTATGTTCTTGGTGAAATGGATTTTGTATTTTTTCTCATTTAGTGTGTACGCAACAAGAGAGAAAATGATTTACTCTGTGGAATGCCTGCGTGACCACGTGTAGGTATCTAAATATGCTGTAAACTGAATTATTGCATTGTCTACAAGCTGCTCTGTAGTAGAGACCTATCATTTTACAGGGTAGGGATAATACCTATTTTCATGTCTTTGTAATAAATCAATAAATTACTGTATTAATATTCAGCTTCTGTATCATGTTACTGAGCATACAAATGCTACAGAACTGAAGCTGAAGCCTTGTTCTTTGTACAGCAGTGCTAATTAACCACTCCAGCTTGAGTGATAATTTTGTTAATGTGTTGCTTACAGATGAGAGGAAATATGTGCTACTTCTATTGTGGTTAATGCCTCTGTAACCTTTTTTTTTTTTTTTTTATCTAGTGATACAGTAATGGAGTACCTTCTTAACGTCACCACAGCACCAGAGTTCAGACCATGGGAAGTAACTGATCTTCAGCCGCAATTAAAAGTTGACAAAGCAATCGCATTTCAGAATCCTCAAGTTCGTAAGTGTGTTTTCTGATCTACTGCGTTGGTTTCATGGGAGTCTCTTCAAAATTAAAAACTTTGGTAAAAATAGTTTCCCTTTCGCTCTGTCACATGACAGTTTCATTTTTCAGCTTTTCCCTGTTGATAGGTATGGTCTCTGTTATGATGGAACTTATTTTTAGATATATCTACAAGTTTTTCCAGCCTGGGCATAACAACATGTAACAAGTACCATGCTGAAGACAGCTCACACCATTCTCCTTGACAGCTTCCATTGTATCTTGGTAATTGTTTGAAGCATAAACAAAGTATATGCAAGTCACGACTGTTGTAGATAATATATTTGCAGCAGCTTACATTCTGAAAACAATATTTAGGTATTACTCACTGATGTGGAAACAATATTCTGCAAAAGACTTGTTGAATTTGTGTGGGTATTTTGGTCTAAGAACAGTATGTATTTTTGATACGCTGAAAACATATTCCAGTTTTAAGTTTATAAACTTAGGTTCGTGGATTTGAAAAAAAAAGCAAACAGCCTCAGCCAAACCAAGTCTATTCCAGTGTACCTTGTGTTACTTAAGTCTAGTCATCCGCGATCACACAGAGTTCTGCTCCATAGACATAATTTTTACTACTCTGTAAAGCATGCTCACCTTCATAACCCGTTAAAGGTCACAACAGTGTTTTAAGTCAGAATCAAGAACAGTCTTTGGGTTTTCTTAAACTTATATCAGCTACAGATTGGTTTCATAGTAATTTAATATTTTCAGTTACTGTTACATTCAGAATCAGAACTATGGAGAAACGAGTGTCATCTTTCTCTTGAGAATATTTTGAGACTATCGAACAGGAATGAGTAGAATGCTATTTGATGCAAGAAAAAACTAAGGAGAAGGGAATTGAAGTCACTAGCATCCTTCATCTGAATAGCGAGTTAGATGAGACATCACCCAAAGCTGCAAATAGTGTCATAAATAGACTGTTCCTGCTCAAGAACAAGGGATGCTTACAGTGAAGAAGATGACGCTTCTGAAACTAAAGGATGTTGGGGTTTGCTGTTGTTTTCTACTGCTCCCCCTCCCCCAAACACTGATTGCATTTGGAGTTTGTTGTTGAGACCAGAAAGTGTTGAGCATATGCAAGTTATCAGATTATTATATTTTATTTTTAGTAAGTTACAAAAGAATAGAAGCCCTCAGATCAAATTCTTTTGCCCAAGGGTTTGGATGAAACTTCCCTGTCTATTGGATTATTCCAGACCTGCTTTTGCAGATCTTGTGGTCCTTAAAATGGACCACAGCTCTGTTTCACTGGAGTATCATTTAGTTTTGTTCATAATCTTCATTAAAAATGGCTCTTAGGTTAATCATCATCACTGCAATTTTGTTCCTCTTAGGAGTGCTGGAAAACTTGCATGCTGCAGCTTACAAGAATGCTCTGGCAAACTCCTTATATTGTCCAGATTATGCAATTGGAAAAATTACTTCTGAGCAGGTAGGGTTATTTGTGTTGTGTTATAAATCTGTTTCAGTTTCTTTATCAAGGACAGATGAGAGAGAAAATTAACTTAGTGAATAAACAGTCAGTGTTTACTATCATGTTAGGCTGATGTTAAAATAATTTATTTCCGTGCAGCTTGCACGTAAACTCATGTTCTTGTTTAGAGAGGTGGTTAATGTCAGCAGCTCTCTGTTGATACGAAAGCTGTCAATGAAATGCAAGTGTTACTGTTTAAAACGGTTTTGTAGTTGTCAGTGGAGAATACGTAAAATGCTGTCCTATGGACAGTTCCTTTTGGAAGCACTGGAGTTTACTGCATTAAGAATATACGGCTGAACAATCAGAAACACACCGTTTTTGTTCTTTACACACAGTACTCTAAAATGTGAATTTACTGTTACAGCTTCACCATTTTGTACAGAACAATTTCACCAGTTCCAGAATGGCTCTTGTAGGAGTAGGTACGTACATCCTTTAACTGACACTGCAATTCGTAAGGGAAAGCTACTGTAGAAATAAAATGTTGCGGTACACTTAAAACACTTTACATAACTGCTGTAGCTTTTCAATGCCATTATGTTACTCATAATAACTCTTGTTTCACAGGTGTAAAGCACTCTGACTTAAAGCAAGTTGCAGAGCAATTTCTAAATATCCGAAGTGGAGCTGGTATTTCCGGTGCAAAGGCTGTGTATCGAGGGGGTAAGTCTCTCATGAAACTAACTCCTGGCTAGAAATGTCGGCTTTCCGTGCCTCTGAACATACAGTAGTTTCTAACTGAACACTCTGTTACCTTTTATCCTGTTGTTCTGTTTTTAGGAGAAATTAGAGAACAGAATGCTGATAGTCTTGTCCACGCTGCTGTTGTAACAGAGGGAGCTGCTGTTGGGAGTGCAGAAGCAAATGCGTTCAGCGTTCTTCAGCATGTTCTAGGTGCTGGACCCCTTATCAAGAGGGGAAGCAATGTCACCAGCAAATTGTCCCAGAGTATCGCTAAAGCAACTACCCAGCCATTTGACGTAAGTTCAAAGGGTTTCTGGACTTCAGTATTTTCAGTAAAATGCATATTATCCTTTGAGAGGTTACTGCCTCCAGCTAGATTCTTAATTAGTTCATTCTTGCACAAGTTACAGTATTTCAGAGGCGGCCTTCCAATCTGATATTCCCTTAGCACAGATGGAATTTACCTTCCTGCATTAACACTATTTTAGATCCTAATAGTAATTATTTTCCTGTGCTAGATGCTAAGTTGTTCTGATATGTGAAAGAGCTGATGATAATGTTTCTTTTGCAGGCTTCTGCATTTAACGTTAATTACTCTGATTCTGGGCTCTTTGGGATTTATACCATATCCCAGGCTGCGAATACTGGGGAGGTGAGTTGCTGATTCAAATTTTAAGTATTAACAGCGTAACCCTCAAACTAATGTTTTGATTTGAGATAGTGACTGATTCATCTAAAAAAAGTCCATTCATCTAGTTTCATATATGAGAATGTTGCATGGTCAGTTACGAATTAGCTCTGTGAGCTGGGAATGAGACTTGCTTTCTGGGAAGTACAAATGTCTAATGCGAACTAGAGCTAGTAAAATACCTTGAATTGCTGATTTACATGTGTAAGCCTAAGTAAATCACGAGGAATGTGCTGCCTCTTGAAGCTGACAAAACTGAATACTCTCATGAAAATTGGCAGGACTAGACAAATTAATGTGGTGTTGCAATTTAAATCTACACTGGTTTTTGTGCCTCACTTGTGCTTATATTACAGTGGTTTTATTTCTGATGTAAAGCTGTTCAGCTCTCCCTTGAAGTTTCTGAGGTATCAGATAACAGAAATAACATGTTGAAATTTAATGCTGGAAAAAGTCTTACATGATTTCCTTTTCCTTAGGTCATTAAAGCGGCTTTGAACCAGATAAAGGCAGTTGCTCAGGGCAGCGTCACAGATGCTGATGTCACGAAGGCCAAGTAAGTGTGTGAAGAACTGCCGTGTGCGTTATAAAGAAAAGTTTCTTAACGTGTAGCTACTTATCAAACAGACTGTTCTGTACAGCAGAGCGTATCATTGTCCTGTGATTATTTCTGTGGGGAACTCTCACTTGCCTGTGATAAAACTGCAGCACTCCCAATACTCTTCTTTTGCAAAGCTACACTGGTTCTCTGCTAGTGGTATTTCCTAATAAAAACTTGTTAGATAAGTGTTAATGTTTTCTAAAAACTATTTCATTGTAAGAAATTACCAAGTATCGGCAGATGCTGTCATTTTAATCATACTCTGTAGTATTAAGATGTATTTAAATTAGAATCCTCAATTACATTATTTAGGTAATTCCCTTTACAGTTGCACTGCAGCAATTCCCAAAACAATTATATTGAGCAGTCTTGTGCATCTTCAAAGAACAGAAGTAATGAGGTCTGCCACTGTAAAGGACTGAATTAGTAATGTTACATCCAAATGCTCAAAATAAATGCCCCAGGAATATTTGAGATGGGGGAAAATTACTATTAGAGATGCAGTAATACCAACTAAGTTCTAATATTTCTGATTTATAGAGGGTTGTGCACATTAGTCGGTGCTTGATCTCCAAGTAGTGTTACGCTGCACAGAACCTCTAAAAGTGAAGTTGTGCAATATGACGATATCGTACAGATTCACTCACGTAGCACAATTAAAATATTGTCTGTTGCATATGTAAAATACTTACAAGGCTCCACATGAAGCTTCATTATACAAAACATAACCTAGATGTAATTGGTTGTGCCTTGGTCACTAGTAGCTAAATGGTGACTTCTGGACCCTTATATTTGTCATTATTAGTTTTGTATGTTGGGTTTGATTTGTGGTGGTTTGAGTTTTTTGGTTGGTTTGTGGTTTTTTGGTAATGAAGCTGCCTATTATTAGGGAGTTACACACAGTGCTGTGGCTTTTTTTTTTTTTTTTTTTTTGCTTTGGAGTTCACTTCCTGGAATGGCTTATTTTCTACATTGCTTTTTTTCCTCTAGTGACCAAAAAAAACCACCCAAAACCAAACAAAAAACCCCACAAAAAAACCCAAAAAACCCCAAATTCGAGGGCAGTGATAGTTGTAGAGTCTTGCAATTAATCAAAAATGCCAAGCTACTTACTCTATTGGAATAAACCATTTTCTGTTTTTATTTCTTTTTAAAAAAGAAGGACTAGCTTATAAAAATAAGATTTCCATATGTAGCAGTGAGACTGCGTGAAACCGAAAAAAAACCACAATATAAACAGAACATAGAACTATTGCACAAGGAGCCTAACAATTTACATTTATTGCTGCTTTGTTGCTTACAGCAAAATTGCTCTGCAGGCATCTGCTGTTGATGAGAAACTGGAATAAATTTTACACCTAATTTTTAAACCTGATAAATTAGTTTGTCTAATTCCTGAGATACCTGCACCAGTTAGTTCAAAGAGAAGAAAATTCTGAGATCTTCTGCCTGTGTGGGGTGGCTGGTCTGTCCAAGGCAGTAGTTTTTGTAGTACCCTGCCATTTTTATGCTTGGACAATTTGTGGTGCCTCTTTCCTAGCTAGGGAATCCTTCTGTACTTGAAGATCTTTCAAAATGGAGAAAAATCGTAAAAAATTAAAAAGAACCAAAAACTCATGGCACTTACAAGGGCAGTCAGGAAAGCAATAACAGGACTTAGACGCTCACTCATCCTTAATGCTTTGTCTGATGGCAGAAATCAGCTGAAAGCCACCTATTTGATGTCAGTGGAGACTGCAGAAGGGTTACTGAATGAAATTGGCTCCGAATCGCTGGTTTCTGGCACACACACATCCCCTTCTGTTGTTGCTCAAAAAATCGACTCTGTAGCCACTGCTGACGTTGTGAATGTAAGTATGTGTTGACATTCTTAGTCACTGCGTAAGGTTTGTTGTGTGGTTTTTTTTGTCAAAACTGGTGCTCATTTGTGTGTGTTTATAAACACACACTTATGCTATCTTTAAGAAACAAAAGCAACTCATTTACAAATCCCAGCTGGCTACCTTTCGATGTCTTTGCTTACTTTATTAACAGAAGACCCTTCCATCCAATATACTGTAAAACTAGTGCAGCTGGGAGTATGTGAAATTCTCATCTACTTCACTTAAATTTACAAAAACAGCCAACTCGTATTCATGGAAAACCTGATAGTAGTTCCAGTGCAGGCACTTCTGTGTTGAGGCTTTTAGTATTGCTGAGTCTAGAATATTTGATGTGCTTAATAAAACAGTTAGGCTTTCAGTGATAAATTGATGTAACTGCATTGCTAATTTGAATTATCTTGCTGCTTACACTTGAAAAAAAAAACTTCATATAGAAATCCATCTGGAGATGGAGAGAAATTCCAAGATAGAAATCTTTTCAGAGTCATCACTAATTTCTGGTGCCGTAACAACTTGCAATAGCTTTAGTAGTAAGGAAAGATCCACTGCATCTCAAGGTGTAGTAATTATTCTAGGAATAACTATTTTCAAAACATTTATGCCTCAGTTGGGATTTGCTGTTTGTTTTAATAACTTGAAGCTGAGGCTATGAGCAGCAGGATAAACTCTATTGTAGCAAATATTTCCTTATATCCTTCTGATTTATTTTCAGGCTGCAAAGAAGTTTGTCAGTGGGAAGAAATCAATGGCAGCTAGTGGGAATTTGGGACATACTCCTTTTCTTGATGAGTTGTAAAAAGAAAACTTGGGATGTCAATTCAAGATGGACCTGAGCTCTAAATCACCTGTGTTCTAAATAAATTACTACTAACGTGTTATTTATGAATTCAGTTCTTCCAAAAAGTTAATCTGGAGTAATTGTGAGCTTGCATTCATCAAATAAAATGCTGAGTTCATACATTTTGTGTTGAGTTTTTTCCATTGAAAATGGTATCTAAAATCCTGATGAATCTAGCTCTGTACACTGTAGGTAAAACTGCACTGAGAAAATAAGGTGTCTTAGTCGATGTGAAAAACAGATATATCAAAAATGATCACTGTGGTGCAGACATACTGCAGTTGCCACTAGTTGTCCATGTATTCCTGTGTGTTCAGGAAAAATTCTTGATAAACTGTCTCCACCACCCTTACATCATGTAAATGAAGAAACTTACCTTCAAACAAAGAGACATACATTAGACCTTAGAGCTTGCACCTGCTTGTTTAGGACTAGAGGAGGTGTAGTGTTTCTGAGTGTCCTCCCAACAAGTAGCATTGATAGACATCTTTGAGGGGAGGGAGGGCATTGCTAGAACAGCTTTTTTATAGCTAATATGTAATTTCAGATATCTTAGGCCATTTTGACTTTTTGGAAGTCTAAGCATACATTAAAAGAGAACAGATAACAACTTCAAAAATCTGGGTTTTGAACAAGTCGAGTTTTGAGTTATTCTAAAGCAAAGGCCAATTCTTCCAGACATGATTATCTGGCACAGAAGGAACCGGTCTCATTGTTTTCCATAGCCCAGTATGAATGAGGCCTAACACCACTAGCATCAAATTTGGGACTGCATAATGCATCAACATCATCATGGAGTACACCACCAACGACAGTGTCTGTGCTTACCGAGTGTCTGGTGTGCATCAGGTATCTGCCAAATGTTGGATAGTGACGGTAAATCACGAGTGAACTCAGAACAGTACAACTGAGAAGATTTACACTGACAAGTTTCCAAGTCTACATCATCATTGCCACTGGACCTGGTGTCATCTTCATCCTCAGCATCTTCACTTGTGCTGAAAATACACAGCATGGTATTACTTTAACATGCAATAATTCTTGTAGCCAGCTAGTTGACTAATCACGGAGTTCTAAGTTTTTTCAAACACTTGTTCGAGAGACAAGATCATTAGTTCTGAGGTTCCTCTAATATCAAACTAATGCTACTGTCCATAGTCCTTTGCACACTATTTCCTTCAGACTCTAAAATAATCGCTAAGTAGTAATTTGGTCAACAGAAAAGCAAGCTATCCTTGTGCTCCTTCAGAATAATGATTTATTTAAACATAAGCTTAGAGGTTTGATCTCTTGGAAAGCCCCTTCCTGTGTGAGCTTCCTTTCTGCTGTTCTAGCCTAATTATCTCTTTTTAATACTTCTGTTCTTTCCCCTACCTCTAAGGTTTCTTCTCTATTAAAACTTTGTGCCTCAGGAAAACTTGCAATTGCCTTGTATCCCATCTAGATTAATTATATTTACTATATATAAGCCACCTTTAGGATTTATTTTTTACTTCTGTAAGCAGTGGCTCTCACAAGAAGAGTTTATTTTGCCAGAACTTTAATTTTAACAGTCATAATTATTAACTACTGCCAGTCATGAAGAGGTAAGTTTTTTACATGTACGCAGCTGTAGCAAGACCTCCAGCTTGGTCTCATCAGCTCCTTGTAATTGTCTAGATCCTTGGCTACTGCAAATCGTCGCGGTCACTTGGACTTGACGGAATTGCCAGCCAGAGTTTTTATGCTCACTGTGGAGGCGGGAAGAGGCATGTCTAAAATTAACATTTGTCCTGACCTTGTCTTCACAGTAACTAGAAAAATAAACTTTTCTGTTGGTATTTGTTCCTTTTCAAACCACTGTTTCCTATTTCAGAAAAGTAAGTTAAATAAAATCTTCAGACTAACATTTTATCCTAAAATGCAAAAGCTATTACACAATTTCTTGCTACAGTAATAAGCAAAGTGTGAAACTCTATACTTATGTACAAATACTTAATTCTTACTCTGCTGTCATCACAGGAAGCTTTACTTCAGGAATTAATTCAACTGCACTTTGCCAGTGTTGAGGTACTTCCATAAAATCTCTGTAAACTCTGAGTTGTAAAGTAGTTCCTATTGGAATATTGTGCAGGAGTTGCCTAAGCTCTTGCAGAGTCCATCCTAAAACAGTAGCATGCCCAATTTTTAGTGGAATATCACCTGCCAAGGAAGAAAATGGACAACAACCAGTTTACGAGACTTATTCCATCTTTTTAATATTCATATTACATGATATGTAGTCTTAACTACTATGCTTTCATGTCTTGATGTACAAGCCTGTGTTCAGCAGCTCTTCAAACTGACTAGATGCAAACTACATTTTTTTTGCTTTCTGTTTTAATCAAAGTGGTTTTGTAGCTCAATTAAGAACTAACCTTTTCACAACACTAAGGAAGGCTACAGTTCACTTATTTTAGGATTTTTCTAAGCGAACTTGCTAAACTTTTGATTGCCTGTTCAGTGCCTGCTTCCATTTCTGTGGGTTTTTCAGCCAAGATTAAGGTACAATGGTGAATGATCTGATCAGGACCACTGCCTGGGACCAGACTCTGGCAAGGTGAGCTAAGGTTACGTAGCTGCACTCCCTAACAGTTCTGCTGACATCTTTCCACTGCTCCCCTCTTATCTTTCCACAGCTGGAATACCCTGTCTGTACGTATCCACTGCCTACCCTTGGGTGTCACCTTGCTGTTCATGCACTGGTATGGAGCCAAGCGCATCCCTTCCTCCCCACAGGCTACATTTACCTAGCTGGATGCTGGAGATTCTGTGTAACAGCCCTGTCACCTTGCGTTTGTCGGGGCCCCTGGAGGTTGCCAGGGTTTGGCTGGTGGCTTCTGCCTGTTGCTATTCTCTGAAAACAACCAACATGTGGGCAAACTGCAAGACAAGTTCAAGTGAGGCCAGGGGACAAACAGGAGGTGCCTGTAAGGGCTGGTGCTGAATCTAACAGGAGCTCCAGCACAAGGTAGTGATGGTGCTTTTTGTGTGTGCTGCTTTGTTTGAAGGGGTAAGGCTGCGCATAATGTTCTCATTACCTGATGCCTACAGAAAGCACAGAGCTGCCGTTTTGCAGAAGACAGCGCTGCATCCAAGAGCAACGGAGTACAGAAGCCCTAGCACCAATGTATAGCATGGGGTATAACGAGCTGGGCTTGCAATTACTGTGTAAACTGGTAGTTTTGGAGACTGCAAAAGACAAGCAGAATCAGTCTGCAGGGGACTACAGCTCTACCAGCTGCCAGAGGAGCAGTATCAGTAAACATTAAGTACTGAACTGCAACAGAACACCACAGGGGATTTAAACAAGCAGTACTGCTCTCTGCTGCCATATTAGGCAGAGCAAGGCGCCTCCCTCCATCTGCTCTATTTTCTTCTTAAGCCATTTGGGTTAAAAAAATGCCCGTAGGAAAAATTTACAGGCTTTAAAACTGTTTACCTGAACTACTGACTACCATTTTTTCATTCACTTTTCCACTAACTATTCCTTCCACTCCATCATCACCACACCCTCTCTCCACTCCAGCTTATCACAAGATATTGGTTTTACTAGGGTGCAAACAAGAAATTCTTGAACAAGTCCCAGAATAGCAGATATCAAAGAAACAACAGTAAACATTTTACGAACACTTTTATGTAAGTTCTCAGCCTCAAACAGAAAGATAAATCACCCAAATTATGTGTTTCAAAATGCACAGACATAAATGAATGTGCTTATGCTTTAAAATATCTGCAGGACATTCTTGGCTTTTAATATTCAGAATTCTGTTTTTTTTCTGCCCATACTGTCCTGGTAACACTGTTCTGGTTCTGAACTGCAGATGTAGATAATTTTGCTCTTCTGATTCAGCATCTGAAGTCTGAACCCCCAGTTTTTCAGTTCCATCTATCAGTTTTGTGATCGATATCCTTTCGTGGCCACTGAGTATTTCTGTGGAAATACCTTCTCACCCTGTGAAGGTATTTTGAGGAAACACAAATACTGAGCTTCGTCTTGCTGGCATGGGGAACAGGGCAGGCACACGTACATGGGAGTTGAGTAAGTCCAGCTGTAGGATTTTAAGACGACAGTGCCTCCCACTACCTGTTACTTTCTACTTCCTTCCCATTAAAGCCAGCAGAATGGCACCAGCTCTTTCGAGACAGGAGCAGTAATAAAATTGTTCCTTTTGGCTCTAGTTTGGCAATACTTAGATACTCAGTACAGATAATATTCATCTTAATTAACTGAAAAAATAAGCCCATAAAGATAAAACCTAATTCACTGCAAGAAGAACTCTTACACAGTGCATTTGTCCATCATATTTTTTTCATGCCCCACACTCTGTACATTGGTATTAATTCCAAAATAAGTGTGCTGCCTGCGATACCATCAAGAGATGGAGCTTCTACAACATACTATGTTTTCCATAAAATTTTACAGCTTTGCAGTTTGTGTAGGCTCACTCTGAATTGAACAAATTCATCTGTTTGGGGTTTTTGTGTGTGTGGAACGGGCTGAGTTAAAGCCAGGTGCTCCACGAAGCATCCTCAAACTGTTCCTTTTGGCTCCAAAAACTAAGATCAGCTACAAAGGGGCAATGCTTGTCACTAGTCCTCAACCCCTTTAAACTGTTTAAGAGATGCTGCAGTAAATCAAACACATCATATGCCATAAATAGTGTGATTCCTTGTTCTTGTAGCCATTATTGAAGACTCTTTTGGAACCTACCTTTTTCAAATTGTTGCAGATAAACTACTTAATTTCAGTGATTAAGATTCTCTATTTTTTAGCTTCTAGATATAAAAAAACCCAAACAAACCAATGACCAAATCAGTATCATATATGTGTTTTTAAATACCATAGGTGGGGTTTTTTAGAGAATAGGTGAAAGCTATCAGCTCCTAAGATAGTAATAATAATAAAAAATACTTAGTTCAAATCCAAATTAATTTCTATTTTATGCTCAGGATTTTTCTACCAATTTTTATACTTGGATCAAGAGTACAAAGCCTTTTCTAAAAGCAGTTTATGAACTCCACTCAATAGTTTTTATTCCATCAAAGAAGTAGATCTTTCTTCCCAGTGCTTGGAATTCTAATTCGCTCTGAAAGGTGAGAGAAGAAAGGACTGCCCAAACTGTAGAGGCAATGCTGGGAAAATTATTCTAATTTAAAGATATGCATTTTCATTGTAGAGCCAGTAAATTTCTGAATGACTTCATTACACTCAAGTCTTAGCTTCACAGATTTCTACATTAGAGACAATTTAATATTGGTAATAACATAGCACACTATCGTCCCCAAACTGCAGTTCATGAGTCTAATGTAATTGGTCTAGGGACCCATGTGAAGCAGTCAAATTTATGAAGCTTTCAATTACCAGCTTAATACAGGCGTCTGGTGTTCCACAAGACACCTTAATAACCAGTAATAGCCTGGTGGTACTGATAGGCCACATTTCAGGTTTAAAGGACTTACAGATGAACACCTGCAGGGATTGTTAGAGCACAGACATTAGTCCATTGCCGCTTTGTAACTATTCTATACAATAAGGAGAAATAAAAAGCAAACAATAAGGCAAATTGGTTTCAAACCTTTCAGGAAGCCTTGTGTTACTTGTAGAGTGAAGTAACTTGAACAATAATGCACCCAACAAAGAATACTATTCAAGTTTAGTTGCTATATAAAAGTAATAGTAGAACTATTTTTGGACAAACCTGTTGATGAGTAAGAAATCTGGTTTTGCTGGAAAAAAAATACACAGACTTAAATCTTGGATTCTGATTATGAAACAGTCCCCCATATCAGCTATTTTAAGATCACAGGTATTTCATTAAAATGGAACGATGGCACTGAGCTTTATGGAGTTTGTGCCAGTTTCTTTTCTTTGTAATTTTGAGCTTCCTTTTATGTGTGTAAGTGTAAACAAATCAGAGACAGTCTCAAAGCATAAATGCAGAACAAGAATATTTTCAATGCTATTAAATTTGAATATCACTGTTGGTTCTTTTTACCCAGTTTTAGCTTTCCATTGTTAGCTGCAGAGCTTTTCTCAACGAGGCTTATTATCTGGAGATACGGTCCATTCTGTATGATTATGAGACCTAATCCTTGTTCACCCATCCTAATATTTGCCTTCAGTGCTGCAATCAGCGTGTGCTGAGAGACGTTTTCCAGCGCTAGCAACTGCTCTTGAAAAATGAGAGGAAAATTTTTCTCATTGAAAACATTACATCATTCTTCAATAAAAGGTTTATGGAGACATTTGAGCAGGTGCTGTACCCATTCTTAATCGTCAAAACAATTAAGTCCCATTGCTTCTCTAGGTAGGTATTTGTGGAATTTGGATAATGAGGTGGGGTCCTCTGTGCTCAAAGAACGATTAAGACTGGCCTTGTTGCCTCTAGTGCAATGTGGCAAAGTGGAGACCCGCCCGGCTATCACCACGGATTGCAGAGGAGGGGGCCCTGTATAGGCAGGACAGCCCCGCTTTTGGCCACAAAACCAAGGGAACAGGAAGTGGTGTGGTTCTTTGCTTCTCAGAAAAGGCTGCCTTACCTGATGACTAACCTTTGCCCTATTACCTATGAAATACATATTAAAGTTGACACCCCGGCATATGTTAATGAAGGTTATAGAGATCATGCTAAACATGTGTGATTATAGCACTCATCTCTCCATCCAAACCATACTGCACGTCACCTGAGGGGGAGTGGGGATAAAAAAGACAGAGGCTGCATTCTCTTCCTCCGCCCCAGGCAGGGATGCCTCTCTGAGTAAGTGCTGGACCTTTCACCCTCTGGTGAATGTTACCCCTGGGTTGTTGTATTATGACTACTTCTGCCAGCAATATTAACCTTAATTAGTAGCACTATTGTAGTTAGTGAATTTATCAACGGCAATCTCGAATCTGTTCTGTCACTCTCAATAAAGTAACTAATTTCAATTTCTGTGAATCTGATCAGTGCAAGTCCTTTGCTAGGGCTCCGACAGAGGAATCAGTGCAAGTCCTGGGACCCCAACAGACAAATATTGAAGCTACGTTCCTTTAACGCGACAGCATTGCCTGCTCAGCTGCTGCCAAAAAGCCCTAACAGTGACACTAAAAGCTAAAAGTTAGTGTACTCCATAAATATACTGAAAGTAGTTTTTACTTAGAAGCCTATTTCTTTAAAAGTCCGTATTTTCATAGAATCATAGAATGGCCGAGGCTGAAAGGGACCTTAGAGATCATTTAATCCAGCCTTTCTGTCATGGGCAGGGACGCCTCTCTACTAGATCAGGCAACACATGGGGACCCAACGGGGATTTTACCAGAAGAAAAAGCAATACTGCTGTTATTTAAGTATTCATGACTAATGGTGATATATTCAGGGAAGGTAGAGAACGGAGCACAGAATAACAGAATAGAGGAGCTGTCAGCTATTATGGACTTCAAGAAAAGACTGAATTCCTATACAAAATTGATTTTTCAAATCAATATTGATAAGGATGATGAATTCCTAAATTTCTAGCAGGTTGTTCTACACCTTACTGCTGATATGAGCGAAGGGACTGTACTCTTAAACTCACTCTTATTTTCATCTCCAACCGCTGGTGAAGACTGCGTATGTTCCATCGAGTGTGGAGGAAGAGCTTTCTCTGTGGAGACAAAATCCCTGGGGCAGGTATGTCCTAAGTCAGCCTCTTGGTACTGCTCTACGATGACCTGCGGAGGAACAGTCTGCCAGTAGGTGAGGAGGACGCAACCCCCAGCAACTGCTCAGAACACCAGAGCAGGCGGGTTCTGAGCCCTCCCTGAGCTACCACACCAGTAACACAGGCACAGGGAGGTCTGGCGTTGGGCAGAGAATGTGTCTGTGTCTAGTGCACTGCTTCAAGATTTCTGGAGAACCTAGAGCTGGCGGTGTCCTCCCTTAGGCATATACTCATCTCCTTATAAACCCAAGAATGATTAAATAACAGACCATGCAGCCTGCAGGGTGTGAAGACTGGATTCTGTTACTACTACTGACTTCGTATTTGCCTGCATATCAGAACCCAATGAAAACCGTATCTTCCCTTTGTGTACCCTCTCCACCCCTCCCTCCTTTATTCTTTTGCCAGGAAGCTGAGTTATTTGGAGACAAACTCATTTTGAAGCAGGCTTTTACATAATGCTTGTATTAAAAGCCATTTAAATACCACTTAGAGAAAATTTATAGAGTAGTTGCAGATGATTCTTGGAAATAACTTTTTTTCAAGGCTGCTGATTTCCCATTGTTAGCGCAATAAAATTTTTAAATCTTTTAAGTAAAAAAAAAATCAATTGTCCCATTTCTTCCATGCACCAACTGTTCCCTGTTTAAAGAGAATAATTTCAGTTGTTTTTCATTGAAGGTCTTACTATTTTCTCTACCTTGAAGAAAAACTGTCATGAGTATGTGATTTCAGCAGAACCTAAGTACAGCTCTCACCCTCCAAATAATGAGGCCCACTGATGGCTGTTGAACCCTTTCAGATTACGAATATCTCAATTTTGTTTGTACAGACTTAGATAAAAAGCAGCAGCACAGACAATCGCTGCTTGGCTTCAGGTACGTTCTGTACAGACCAGTTACGCTGCGCCAGAAAACACAGGTGGGTGTTCACTGTTAGAAGGAAAAAAAATAAATATGCAACCAATTAGTTATTTTTCAACTACCTGCAGATGCAGGGGCTGCCGGACTAACGGAGTTGAGCAGGCCCCTACCACAATGACAGTACCCGAGGCACAGACCTACTGCAGCCCGAACCGGGCAGCGGCCAGTGAAACGCGAGCTCTTGTGTTGCTGGGGTGAAGCCAGACCTCGGACCGCTCCTCCACCCTCCCCACACGCCGCCGGGCAACCCGCTCCGGCCCCGGGCGCCCCGCGGCCCTCGGGCCGGGCCGGCCCTGCCGGAGGCGGCGGCAGCTCCGCCTGCGCCCAGCCCGAGGGTCCCCGCGCCGGGAGAAGGGAGCGACCCCCGCGTGCCTCGGCTGAAAAACACCTCTGGGGACAGTGATGCGCGAATAACGCAGCCGCGGGGCAGGTGCCGGGCTCAGCCCAAGCCGTGACCCAACGAGGACGAGCGGCGGCTCCGCGGTACCGGCCGCCCCGCACGGGACGCCCGCAGAGCCCCGCCCGCGGACACCCGCGGCAGCGCCCCCCAGACGCCCCGCGGCGGCGGCACGTCCCGCCCCCTCGCCCGGGCCCAACCCACCGGCTGCGCTTCGCCCCGCCCCTCTGCGCGCTTCGCTCGGACAACCCGCCCCCTCGCCCAGCCGCCCGCCCGCGCCCCTAGGACCAGCCCCGCCTTTCTCCCCGCCCACCCGCGGAGAGCCACGCCCACCAGGTCAAGCCACGCCTCTCCGCGCGCCGCTCCCCACAGAAAGCCTCTGGCTGCCTCGGGGTTGGCCCCGCCCCGTTGCGGCGGCGGCCCCGCCCCTTCGCGGGAAGCCCCGCCCCGCCCGGGCGAGAACGCCGGGGAGAGTGGGATTCCCTTCCGGAGTAACCGCCGTCCCCCCCCGCCCGCCGGGTTCGCTTCCGGCTCCGTCCGGGGGGCCCGTTCCTGGCGCCGCTGCCGAGGGGAGCGCGGGGCCCATGGAGCCGCGGCTGTGAGGCGCCCCCGGCCCGGGCCCGCTGCGGGAGCCGGGCGGAGGCCGGAGCCGGGAGCCGCCGGAGCCGGAGGAGATGGACAAACTGACCATCATCTCAGGATGCCTCTTCCTGGCCGCCGACATCTTCGCCATCGCCAGCCTGGCGAACCCGGACTGGATCAACACCGGCGAGTCCGCGGGTGAGGGGGGGCCGGCGGCGGGGACCCGCCGGGGCCGGGAGGACAGGTGGCCCGGGGACAGGGGCGTCGGGGGCGGGCGGGGTGCGGGAGGCGGCGGTGGGCGCCGGGGAGGCTCCCCCTGAGGGGCCGCTCCTCTGGCGGGGTCCTCGGGCCCTGGCGCTGTCGCGGTGAGTCCGGCCCCAGGTGCCGCAGGGAGGAAGGCCCGGGGGGCTGCCTGGCCGCCGGGCGGGAGGGGCGGCTGCCCCGGGCCCCAGGGGGGGCTGCGGGGAGCCCCGAGGGCCGGTCCCCGCGGTGTGGCGACGGGCGAAGCGCCCCGTGGGAGCTGGCGGGACCCTTCCGCCCGGGCAGAGCCGCGGGTGCCCCGCGGTGCCGTCCCGGCTGCTGTCCCCGGGCGCGGGGTGGGGGCCGGGGCACGAGCTGAGCGGGACCTGCCCCCCCAGGGGCTCCTGCAGAAGCGCCGGAACCCTCTTAGCGCTGGGAGGGCGAGGGCGGCATCCCCGGCTGTGCCTGCGAGATTCGGTCACCTTGGACAGGGCATTTAGATCAGTCTCTCTGCGTAGTTTGTTGCAGTTTTGAATCTTTCATACTATACTGACGTTTCCTTTGTTGCAGGGAAGATCTTGCTTCCCTTCATCTTTTTTTTTCCCCCCAAATATTTGTGCATGCTGGTTTTTATCAGCTTTTAAGCCTCGATCCCATGAGGTTTTTGTTAAAGAGTCTGGCATTGGGGTTTTTTGTTGTTTAAAGAACAAAGATTTGTGCATCTGTCTTTTTATTAATAATGTAATTGTACGAACAGTTTATTTCAGCCTGTTGATAAGGGCCCGCATGTTCTGATGAGCGGATCAGAGAGGGATAATAGCAGGAGGGCTGTTCTTTGATCTCATGTCCCAGAGAATCTCAAATCTCCTTGTTGGGAAAGGAAGCCATTCTTACTACAAACCGATGAAACTAACTTTACCACCTTTTTCTAAACCTATAATTTCCAAGCAAACCACTGGTATAGAATAGACTAGAGGGTCTTGGGTTAAAGGCATCTGTCATAAATTTTTGCAAAGGTTTTAAAAAATTCTCTTTGTCTGTCTTATATCCTTCATGCCTAATAATTGGTGCATGCAAGAGGACTGAATTGGTTCAAATGGAATCATATTGCCTTTATTCTGATGAAGTACAGTATCAAAAATGCTGTTATTAGGGATTAATGACTGGCCATTCCCTCTGACCAGACTATCCTTATGGTTTCTTTGAATTACTTTCAATTACTTAATCTAGAACCTGGCCTTTCCTGTGTGGTCCAGAGGAGAAGCATGAGTCCCTTCCCGTCCTGAAGTGCAGCAGTCGGGAACTCCCCAGATGACTTCACTGTTCCTCCTGTAGTTAATTGTGATGCTCTTCCTGCCTATGGCTATATAAAATAGTTGGTTCTTTCCTTTTGCAATTCTGCATAGCAGCGGTGCTGCAGTAATGAGCCCTTGTTCACGACCTTAAAGTCAAATAAAATAGTCTTAATTTTATATATTTAAGTATGTCTTTCTTAAGTCTTGCCTCATGTTAACAGATCCGTTGCAACGGGCAGGATGTTGGAGTCTCTCTGCCTGTTTAGAAATGAGATAAAAACTACTCTGAAGAAATTGCTGATGAAAGAAGGGTCTTTTGGGAACTAAGCACAGTCCATTATGTTCTGCGTTTAAAGAAAAATATTTAATATCTCTTTTAAATATAAAAATTATTCCCTGAACTATTATACTTAGAAATCATTAATTCTTAGTTTTTGGTGAATGATTACTTAAGAATCATCTGTCATGTCTGTCCTGTACTTTTAGAGGTGCAGATAAGTTTTAGTTTTAATTAGGCTGGTAAACTTGAAATCTGTATGGAATTTTTGCAGGACTTCACTAGTCAAATAATGTTTTGACAGATCTAAGCCTATTTTTGCTGTATTTTGAAGCCAAACAAATTGTTGACTTGATAAAATTGTGAGGGAGAGCTAGCTTCATCCTTCCTTAGTGACTCCATTGTAGATTTTTATTGATATGGGATTTGATGCACTCTGTTGTAAGACTTCTGGTTAAAAGCAATATGAATGTATATTTCTAGTACTTAGAACTTCTAAAATGAACCTTTCACCCAAACTGTAAAGAAAGGAAGCGTGAGGATGCCCGTTGAATCAAGGACTTCCTGTAGCAAACACTGTAGTATTGAACTATGAGATAAATACTCTCATGAGTGCCGTTCATTACCCAGAAACTGCTGTGGAGACGTGTGGCAGAGGAGGTTCTGATGGTAAACCCTGTCCCAGCCGCTCGTGAGCTTCAGGCACTCTCAGCAGGCTAACGTCCTGGGGCCACGGTCAAGCCATCCAGCTTCCGTAGGTGCCACAAAGAAGTAGGGGTTTTTTGAGCATCCTGCTCTCAGCTGGCAAAAGAAACTATTCGGTGAAAGAAAATATTTCATTGCTTTACCTCTGTGTTCTTAAGCTCACCTACTGAGGGAATTATTCTAGATTCTGCTTCTATAAGTTAGACTAGTACCAAGGAGAAAGGGGAGTAATAGTGCTTCTCTGCTTGGCTGCTGCCCTCAGGGTTCTGAACGGGAGCGTGGAGCAGCCTGGGCTGCTCAGTACTGCAGCTATTTGAGAATTGCTTAGAGCAGAGGTCTTGGCAAACCTGGGAAGGCAGCACTGCATTGGCTCATTCTGAGCTGTTTACAGCCATTAAGGTTGGGAACCTGGGCTTACATTTCGGGGGGGGAGGAAAAAAAGTTCTGATTTGAATGCTAAATAATATGTACATCTTAC
The DNA here is from genome assembly GCA_020746105.1 of Trogon surrucura. Classification (NCBI taxonomy): domain Eukaryota; kingdom Metazoa; phylum Chordata; class Aves; order Trogoniformes; family Trogonidae; genus Trogon; species Trogon surrucura. The sequence goes on along the minus strand of CM036632.1, from coordinate 8,235,624 downwards.
TCCAGAGATAATGATGATTTTCTGCTAAATTGAATAGCAAAATAAATTGGTGGCTTTAATGCTTTTCTGAAAAATCAAGGTGGTTTTCATTTTTTTAAAATTTATTTTTTTCGCTTATGTTCTGGAGAAAATGATACAGGAGAAGGGCTAATTACTCTCCTAAATCTTACTTCTAAAGATAAGTTTTACAGTCATTTGAAGAATGTTAGCTGTAAAAATTCCTCTCCAGCATTGTATTTAAGAGCAAAGGATTGCAATTCATTGACAGTTTTAGGTGCTTACCTGTGTTTAGGCCAGGGGAACTATGCCTTAGTGGACATGGGTCCAAATCTCCATTGAGCACTTTTTCTTTATGTATTTTTGTAAGAATTGCTCATTAACTTTGTTTCAGGTATTTCATGCACCTTTAAGATTATAAAGGAAAGATGAAAATTAAATGAATTTTTCTTTCAGAGAATTCTAAGTGACCTTTTGTTATTCATGGCATGCAAGTGCAGAACACTGATAACTCCAATCTGGAAACCAGTGACTTCTCAGTATTCTTGCACTGACATCCTTTTCTTATCAAACGGATACGCTACGCAAGAACTGAGGACAGAGTTGGCTTTAATTTAAGCCAATGCATAAGCTCCTACTGATTTCAGTAGTAATGAATTTTGCTCTGGTATCTATACACGTCTTTTACAATGAACTTTTAAAGCTGATGGTTTTGTCTCCACATATTCCTTTTTTGTGTGGGAGGGTCTCTAATGATTTTGATATTTTGTCTTCCTTAGGGGAGGAGGGGGGATAGAAGTTCTCAACCCTTTTGTATGGAAAAGGGTATGAATAGTATGCACAAATGAAATGAGACATGTTAAAAGCTATGCAAGTGAGGGGTTTGACAATTTGAAATGCTTTTAGGATAGGTCAAATAATTCAGGAGGATAATTTAATCAAATAAAATCCCCCTTCAGAAAGCTAAGCTATCAGTTTGTTTTTGCGACTTAGTCATCCCTTCCTGTGTAGCATGATTGTTCATTCGATTCCCATTTACAGAACATGTACCATTTTTATAGCAGTCATTAAGGTGATATGGGTGTCACAATTAAAGGCTGATCAACTCTGATGGGTAACTTCTAAAGCAAGTGTTTATCCATTCCTCTTAAGTTGATGCACATATCACAACGGGACACGCTGTAAAATGTTATGGCCAGGCCGCTCAGCGTATGCACAGCAGTGCTGACTTGGGTGATATTAGTGTTCAGCAGAGCTTCCAATTTCATCTTGCATCTGTGACATAAGCATCAAGGTCACTTCGGTTAGAAATTGCACTTTTTGTTTAAACTGCTTCTGTAGCATGCTGTGAAGTGTGATAGTAAATTGTGAACCTACAACATGGCACTTACGTTAAATTGTCTGGTTTGTTTACAAATCCTGCCTTCCCATTTATCCTCCAAAGCATTATATGTAGTCCTCGGGTTTGCGTATGCAGTTGGTTTTTTTTATTTGTGAAGTATGATTCCAGATTCGGTGATATCTATGGTCTTACAAAAGCTATACTCAGCAGACCATTCTTCCCAAGGCAGTTAACTCCCTGCTCCTGTGAAGTAAGTTGTCTGGTACTGTGGCAAATTACAGCTGTTCAGTGTTACTCCTCAGCATGTGATAGCTCTTCCTGAGGAATTTTGCTCCACAGTTCCAGCTTGAGCTGTAGCTTTGCTGGGATCAGCTTAATGAGCTATCACAGGTGATATGGCCAACCAGTGATTCTCAGCTCCAGCTGGGACCATATACTGCCACTGAAAGATTTTTCTCTATTTGGAGCACTGATGATGCATGGAATAAACCCAAGACCACATGAAGGTACTTGAATGAAGCAGTATTTCTAAGTAGAACAAAATTTAAAAAGCATAAATAACGTAAAAGAGGGTGTAAACTTGAGTTCCAGCTAGCAGTAGTCTACCTGTAGTTGTCTGGTCAAAAAGTAGTGATGTGTAAAAATCAGTCTGGCAGACTACCCCTTACTTCTGTCCTTTACGGCCTGTGCTGAGAAACTGTTAATGTACAGTGCTCCTCTGTGGCTGAATCACGGCACAGAGCAATCATCGTGCTGCCCACTGAAGTAGATAGTGTTTTGTTTTGTTTCTTCGATGTATGGATAGCTGGCTTTTCAAAAACTGTCTGTAAAATGGTTCTGATGATCATTTGTTAAGTACCTTGCGATATACTCAAAACACAGCATGCTTCTTCTCAGGTTCTTCTCAGTAGAGAGTAATGGGACATGATAGAAAGCAAATTACATTTTCTTAATGTTTTTTATACTGTAGTGACTGTGACGGGAAGTTATTTGCCCTTTCGTGAACCTGTTTGAATTGCATACCAAGAAAACAAACAAAAAAATGGGAGGATGGTACAGAGAATGAAGTATTATGCACCATCATGCCCTAGAAAGAAGAACATCTGAACATCCAGGTGTTAAAATTAGGTTCTGAAACATAATTTTTAGGAGAACACTTTCCTTTTGGTAGATGCCCCCAGGAGCGTGAGCAAGGAGGGAAGTGTGGTTCTCAGAGACGTTGCTAGTCTGGACAGTGAGGGGATTGGGACTTGCTGTAAGATCCAGGCACTGCTAACAGTGCTTGCATTTTAGAGATGTTACCAGTGCCTTAAAAACAACAAAGAAAACCCAAGTAAGAACTAGTAAGGACTGGCAAAGAACCCAAGCCCCGTATAATTTGAATACTCTGACAAGAGCAGTCTGTTAATAGGTGTGTCTGGACTGGGAGTGTCAGTGCCATCTTTAAAATTAACATTTCATTCCACTTTGTGACTATAGATGTCTCTCAAATGGATGTGTGATCTGACAAAGCAGAGTGTTTGAATTGTGCTTGGGTTCAGTAATTGACCAAGCCTCAAGGCACAAGAAAAATTAATAGTAAGGCATTGTTGTAATGAATTAATTTTGTGCTTGCTCAACCACTCAACATTTAAACATATGGAACTATTTTATGTGTAGGAAGAATCTCATGAAAGAGAGCTGTGTCAGCCTGGTTATTTGAGCCTGCCAGAGCGGGGATGAGAGAGCCAATTGTTTTGTCCATAGAGGAACTGATGTTTTACATCTCCTTCTTAACACATACAATAATACCACTGCTGTTAGGTGAATGTTTTATTTTCTTTTTTAGTGTACGAAAGTGCAAAACTATTAATTTGCATCCTACCAAATCCTGTTGAATTCCTAGTTCTCTAATGAATGGTAAGGAATTAAGTAAGACATACCTGATTATAAAGTACAGATCTGGGAGCCAGTAACTTATATTTACCTTTCATATCTAGCATCTCGCATGACTAACGTTACAGATTTGTCTTCTGTATATCCTATGCTTTACTCAAGAAGTATGTAGTTGTAAATCTGCTAGACAGTATAGTATAAACTGTGGGAAAGGTACCTGGTTGAGACTGCAGCTTTGTGGCTTCAGGAACTATCTGCGTTTCATGAATAGTGGTGATTTATAAAATCAATTTAGAGCTAATTTTAGGTGTATTACATTTGCCATAATATGACACAGACGTTAACACAAGAGTGACTTAAGTATCTGAATCTTAAAAGTAAAGCTTCAATAGTATGTACCACAAAACAAAGATTTTAAACTGTCTGAAATAAAAAAAAAGAATCCTGTTAATGACGAAGGCTTATTAAAAACATTTGTATTGTTTAGTTTCCAGCAAGTGCTTACATTTGAGCAGCATTATGTAAACTCCATTTGTACTTCTGCCAAAGCAAAGAAGATCACTAGGTCAAACTCTTAAGCTTGACCTACTTTTTTTTGTAGGTAGCTCACAACAGCTCAACTTTTTCCTACTTATTTTCTTGCTAGTCTTGAAGCAAAGTAGAGGGAACCAACTTTTGTTGTCTGCTGCAGTACAGCTACAGTATGTAGGGTTTTCATCTTACGCAGGAGCTCTCCACCTACTTCTTGAATCCTTTTCCCAGCAATGGTTGACACCTGTGTGTTGCAGAAGAAGGTAATCAGAGCAACTTACAGATGAGGAGGAATATTGACTCTTGAAGAAATTAAATGCTGTTACTTGTTTTTAAATCAAATACAAAATTATGTTTGTAGCATGGTGGAACAAATACAATATGGAGGCTGGTTTTATTTATTGTACAGAGTAATTTGGGGACATTATAAATTATAAATTTATAGTTTATGCAATTTTAAATTTAAAAATAGATTTATTATATAATTATAAGTTGTTATTGCAATTCACAGTATCTTTTTATTTTTTTTAATTGACGGCTGTTTGCAAAAACAAAATTCTATGATAATTTTGCAGCAATCCCCTTATGTGTGCTCCAGCTGCTTTGCTCAATCTCACTTTTCTTCCCCAAGCCTCTGACTGATGGAGATATACACAAATCTGAAAAACGGGAGATATGGCCAAGAAGAGGATCTGTGCAGGGTACGTGTCTATCTTAAGCAGAGGGAAAGCAGGCTAGAGCATTTGACTGACAAAACACTTATATTGGCCTAATTCCCTAGGAATCTATATGGATTTAAGAGTCATAGACTATATAGTTTCTCAGGGTGAAAGTCTTGCTTTCTTCCTATTATATCATATTTGATTTCATAGATGATGATCTTGTATATGTTTTTTCAAATTTTATAAATAGACTTGATTACAGGAGTTTGGTCTCTTGGATGCCTTAGCACACAGTCTGATTATGATGGTTTGTCTGTGGGATGAGTTGAGTATGAAACACGAATTGCTAAGAGTCAGAGGTTCAAAATTTGAAATAGAGAGTATGTAGAGTCTAGTTCTTCAACCAAGACATACTCAGTCTATTATTATCTGGGTCCTTGGGGTGAACTAAAATGCTCCCTTGTGAAGGCATCAGAAGCCTCCCAGGGATTTCCTGCAGGGCAGAAGCCAGCATTTCCTATCCACACAGCAGAGTGTGATAAGCAACAGTTGGCTGCTACCCAGGAGCCTCCTGGTACCTGCAGTTTTGTGCCATAAATTACAGAGCACTTTGTGATTATTAAGGATGACAGTCTCTCAAGGTGTAATGATTAATAACCCACTTAGAAGTTTAAATATTTGTCCAGTTGAAGATAGTTCACGTTAAGCCCTGAATTTGTCCGTGAGCAGACCTTTGTGCAGTTGTTTGAACACTGCGTTAGTAGGACTAAGCTGTCTCAGAACTTGGTACATCCAAAAGCTTAATAATCAAATGACAGTGTTCCTAGGCAGTAAAGTCAAGTAGTTTGCCTCATCACTGAGCTAACGTCCCAGTTTATAGTGGCACAGTTCTTACTCCTGGGTTTCCTGTTCTCCTGCTCTGCAATTGTTGCCCAAGTTGTTCTTCCCTTGCTTACACTTCTCTTGCGGTGAGTGTTCCTAGCTATTGGCAGCAATGTAGTTTCGTTGTATTTTAAGGAACAGGTATGGGATCAGAATAAGGGACAACTGTTTGTTCGGTGTACTTCAGAATCACTTTGCTACGAATACTTCAAAAGAGCTGTTTTGAATGTAGATTCTTTCTACACTTCTCAAACTGTTGACATATATACTAATGTTATTAGGCTGTCTTGGTGAAACTGCTTGCTTTCTGCAGTAAAATCTTTGTATACATCTGAAATTAGATGGATCCTGACTTCCATGATAGACAGGGCAAATGTACAAGTAAGGGGGAATGGTTTTATCTGGAACTTCATCAGTATGAGCTTAATGCATCCAACATACACAACCTCTAACTGTAATGTCTTTATACCAAAGTGAAGTAAAGAATACTGATAAGAGGTTGTCACGGACCTCAAGTTTCCTGAAGGTTGACTTTTGTGTAGAAGTGACTTACCTGACTTGAAAATTTGCTTTAATGTTCAGTCTTCTGTGTACAAAATAGAGATATTATAAATTGGAGCAGTAAGAGGCGTCTTTTCTTAAGCATAGACAGCAACCAGTGTTATTCCCATAGTCAGTCCAAGTGTGAGCTCCAGAACTGCCACAGTGAAAAATTCTGATCTCCTTTCTTGTAGAGAAGAACACACACTGCATCTTCTGTGCCTGTTGATGGGAAGAACGTTGCAGGCGTTGCGTGCTGTGGGGGAAGAGAAGTCACAAGGGCAAAGAAAGAACTTTTTTTTCCTTAGGTTGAATTCCGTTCTGAAACTAATCGTGCACCTAAATTCATGTGTTAATTATGTAGTTCTTGATTGTAGAAACTCGTGTGGGAAGAAGCATGTTTCACTTTGTTTTTTAAACCCACACTTAATTCAATTTAAAAACTATGCAACAAGATTGTACAGGAAACCTGAAAAGATTGAATGGCCAAGAATTTCTAATGTGGTCTCATAGATTCTTTCAGTAGAATATTATTGGGTTACTCGGCAATTACAAGAAGCACCCTGAAGCTTAATACATGAAAAATGTTGAAATAAAGAGAGTAAAGGCTAGAAGTAGTAGTTGCTGTTTTACAGAGTTCTGTTGATTTATGCTCAGTGTAATCTGAAGTAAATGCCCTCTGTAAGTATATATTCAGTAAGACGAAGTTGATGATAAAGACAGAGCATTTCTTTGCTGTTTATATTGAATCTAAAATAGGCGAGAATTCTGTTTCAGAATGTCAGTATAACAACTGTATAAACGTTAACAGATAGGCTCTTTGGAGCACTATATAATGTCTGATTGCTTTTTAAGAATAGTACCACTTGCTCAGAAAGGACTGAGCCCTGCTGTTAAGATAAAGTCATATTTTATTTCAGTAAAGTGCAAATTTAACTGTTCAGGAGTGGTCTGTCTTCTCTAGCAAAAAAAAAAAAAGGAGTCTGCCGACTCTTACAGTCTATTTTTGTAGATGCTGATTTGTGATAAGGGAGAAAGTGTTATCACCATACAGACAGCACCTGTTAATTGCCTAAATAATTCAAGCTTAACTTATGCAGGCTTCTAAAAGAACAACGTGCCCTTGAAGAGGGATGAGAAAATATAACTTCAAGATAAATCCTAAATATGCCACTTGCCTTCCTGTTCTTTCTTTTTAGTGTTTTTGTTGTGATGGGAACAAGAAGTAAATGCCTACGTTTTAAAATTATTATTGCAGAAGAAGGTTTTGGATTTTCTTTCAATTTTCCTGAAAAGTTAAAGCTACCTTTTATACTGAGGGGGCTTAAAATGTTAATCAGCCAGAAAACTGTGCCGGCTGTCCTCGAGGACAGAGTTTATGTAGTTAAGCTCTGAGTCGGTCTGTCAGCACCTGCAGTGTTACTTGTAGAGAATAAATTCTTTGTTGGCCCAGTACCTAATCCCTATTTAAAGTGCAGTTTAACCTGTATTGCCAGTTGTTACAAGCATGTCATACACAGATTTGGCAACAGTTAAAAAGTGCCTTTAGGAATAAAAACTAAGGTTAGGTTTTATTCTACTTGAGCTATTACACTAGCTGCAATGAAACAAGTCTTGGCACATGTAGGTGTCATTTTTTAATTGATAAAGGCGCATTATGGAATAAAGCAAGTCCAGTAGATACTGATAGTACCTTTTATATCCCCAGTTAGTGGTGTCAGAGAAATCTGTGTGTCCAAGAATATGCTTGCAAGACCAGAAATGTGCTTAGTCTTTCCAGTTGTTCTAATAAAACTTATTACTCCTACCTGCAAGCTTACCTTCTTGTGTCCTCATCTCTCTAAATACAATACTTCCTTTACTTTAATGATTTTAATACTTTAATGAAATTACCACCAAATTGTTAGTATATTTTATTGGCTGTTTGAATATTTTTTTCTTTATTTAGCAAGATCTGGTGTACTTTCTGGCAGTCTGGGCCTAAAATTTGCTCTCAGCAGCAGCCTAGGGGAAAGTTAGGCTCAGCTGTTAGAAAGCATTGCATCAGGTGCACTAGGCTGAGTGTTTACAGAGCAGACACCTAAAATTTGCAAATGGGCTTCTAACCATAGGAATGCCAAAAGGCATCTCAACACCTCTCCTCACCTTGCACCACTGGATGATTCATAAGGCTGTGGAAGAGCCAGATCAGTGGGTGTCCTTGGAGCACAGCTGATGGAAGCTGAGATCAGCGCAAAGCACAACAGTTACGGCTGACAGAGGAACGTGATCCTTATTCTTCCTGAATTTCATCTGATAAAATGCACAAGCAACCTTGAGGGCAGCGCCAGAATCTGAATTTTCTCCCTACCCTTGAGTGCATTTGTCACTAGGCTGAAGAAATTGCTTTAGACTGTAACTGGGAAGGTTGACAGGTATCTCATCTTCATGAATAGAGAGAGAACAGTAGGATACTTGGTGTGATTCGGGAGTGTTGGTATGTGTGTCCTGATCTGCTTGGACATCTGTTAAGTTTGAAACTCAACTGACTTGGTGCTTTTACATATGCAGGAGTTACCTGGTCTTCTGAGCTCTCCATTTCTATTGCCAGTCTGTGAGCAGAGCACCTTGTAAGACACCCATGTGGAAGGTGATCCACTAAACTGAAGATCCAGAATTCCTGTGCTCTTGCTGATTATGCTGTATTGGGCCCATGCGGCAAATTCTGGTGCTGCCATTACTGACCCAGCCCGGCCACCTCACATCACTGGCTCCTGTAGGTGATGGGCAGCCTCAAAGAGCCTGTACATACAACTGCGAAGGGGTGAGCTGACCATTTCTGAGAAAGCTGGAGTAGGGCTGTGGGGTGTATTGGATGGAAAGGTATCATTTTACAGCTCTGTCTGAGGCCAAATATAACTCTGTTAAAAAGAACACAAGCTCATCAGATATTAAATGGTGGAACAGCTGTAGGTGTCATAGTTTCTGTCTTTCAACTCAACATATGGCATAAAACTGATGTAGTTGACTAGAAAAATCACTTTTAAATATTGACACTGCCTTTGATCTTTCTTTTTTTATGCAGTGAATTGTGTCAACTTTGAGTAGCTCTGGTTTGGTTGGAGGAAAAAATGGAAATAACTATAGATTTATTTATTTTTTAATCTAAATAAAATATTAAGTTTTCTCCTTTTTTAAAAAAAATAAATCTTTTTTTCCAGGCCTTTGCCACTTCAGAAATTTTGAAGATCCTAGCTACTGACAACATTATCCTATTGTGAAAATGCTTATAATGTCAGAAAATAAACAACCAGAAGGATGCAACTTATTAGAGATCCTGTTTACCAACATTTAATTAATGCAGTCCTCTGAAGTAGGAAAGAATACCTTCAGCGTGGGCAGATTTCTTGGCTCTGATATGTGAGAACACACAGAGCCTTTGTTATGTCCTCAGGAAAATTGTTCCTGCATTGTTGCCTGAGGACAGCTCTTTCAGTGTGTAGTAGTCAATCTCCTTTTTTAAAAAAAAAGGGAGGGGGCAAAACAAAACCCAAGCATTAAACACGCCCCTCAATCCACACACTTATATGTTGGAATTCAGAAATAAACTTACTTTTTATTGGTCCACGTCTGCAATTTAAACATCACTTACAACTCCTGTTTCATAATGATTGTCATCTGTAGTAATAAACCTTTCTAATATGTGTAAGTCGTAAGGAGCTTTCCCAATAGAAGGCCCCTGATTTTTTTTCTCTTTAGGGGTGGGAAGAGGGAAAAGACTGTTTTCTGTGGAGGGGGGATTTGGTTTGAATTAGGCATGATACAAACACCAAATTGAAAACTTGTGAGACAGTTCAGACACCAGATGGTCTTCAGCGGCAAGACATGCTTTTCTACTAATATTCCACAACTCTCTTAACATTGAGTTCAGACTTTTAAATGAGAATTCTTCTGATTAAAAGCCAGCATGATCTGGAGTTCTAAAGTGTAACAGAAATGGTACCTAATGACTTAAATTCTCTGGACATTGGATGGTTAAATAGAATTCATCCAGTAGGTTCCTCATAGGTATCGTAACTGGATTTGAAGCTAGGGATGTTAACTCACCTATTGTTGCCAATATGGGTAATTTTAAGAAAGCCATTTAGTTCCTGAAACAAGGAACCATTCTTTAGATCTCCAGAGCAAGAAGGATGGTGCATGTCAAAGTTGGTTTGAAAGGGAGAAGGCATTCCAGATGAGCCTATTAGGTGATCTGAGAGACAAATCAGAGTGGATGCCAAAAACACAAGATCTGGCATACAAAGGACAGGAGAGATAATTCATAATCCCTTTGGTTTGAACTCCTCTGTGTTCTGTGCTTTTGCAGTTAATCTTCTGTTATTCTTTTAAGCCTTTCTATAGATCATCCTTTAACATTCATGAATCTTATTTTAGCAAGTCTCAACTTGGTTGGCTTTTAATCTACTAACTGAACAACATACTGGAACATCCGCAGCAAAAAGAATCAATCTGTCATGCCACATCCTGAATACTACTCACATGGTAACCTCAAAGTTATTTTAGTGGCATAAGTGCTAAAGAGCATCGATTCAAACTATCCCCATCCCTTGCAAAAGAAGTAATTATTTATGTAAGAACAGTAACAGATGTGGTATTCTCATACTTGATTGGAAACTGGCTGTTAATCCTACCTTGTATTTTGATCCTTTTATATACCTTTAAGGTTATTTAGGTAAAATCCAGTTATTGTGCTGTCCTATAACAATGACCTAAGCAGAAAAAGTAGAGGAAAGGGTGTTTGACTTGGTTATAGTTATTTAGCTGCAGTTAATTTTGTATGTGTGCTAGTTAACAAAAAGCTCTAATACAGCATTTTTTTAGGTTGTGAACATTTTTTAACTGCATTAACAGGTCAATGGCTGAACAAAGCTATAATTCTGAGCAGTTGTAGATACAAAAAAGTTCGATGAGCTATGCCTGTGGGTGTCATTCAGTGGGACTTTGCATACAGAGACCCTGCAATTGTGACCATGCCTTTTAGAATCAAGAGGTCTTCTCCAGCATTGAGGGCCGGTTTAGCTCAGTGGGTTGAGCGTGGTGCTTGAAACACCAAAGGTCGCCGGTTCAATTCCCATTCGGTTCTCGTGTGTTGCCTGACCTAGTCAAGAGGTGGTGTCCCTGCCCACAACGGGGAGGTTGGATTAAAATGATCTCTAAGGTCCCTTCCAGCCCAGGCCATTCTATGATTGTTAATCCTTTTTTTTCCTTAACAGTTTTGAAGTGCTTTGCAAAGCAGCAGGATACTGTATCTTCCTCTTTTAACCCCAGAGGTGGTCTGTACCCTGCAAAAGCATAGCCTTTCCCTTAACCTTATCACAGAATCACAGAATGTTACAGGTTGGAAGGGACCTTAAAGATCGTCTAGTCCAACCCCCCTGCCAGAGCAGGATCCCCTACAGTAGAGCGCACAGGAACGCATCCAGGCGGGTTTTGAATGTCTCAAGAGAAGGAGATTCCACAACCTCCCTGGGCAGCCTGTGCCAGTGCTCGGTCACCCTCACAGTAAAAAAGTTTTTCCTCATATTTTTCTGGAACCTCCTGTGTTCCAGCTTCCACCCATTGCCCCTTGTCTTGTCAGTGGACGCCGCTGAAAAGAGCCTGGCTCCATCCTCCTGACATTCCCCCTTGACATATTTATAAACATTAATGAGGTCACCCCTCAGCCTCCTCTTCTCCAAGCTAAAGAGATCCAGCTCCTTCAGCCTTTCCTCATAAGGGAGATGCTCCACTCCCTCCATCATCTTTGTGGCTCTGCGCTGGACTCTCTCAAGCAGCTCCCTGTCCTTCTTGAACTGAGGGGCCCAGAACTGGACACAATATTCCAGATGTGGCCTCACCAGGGCAGAGTAGAGGGGCAGGAGGACCTCTCTTGACCTACTTGCTACTCCCCTTCTAACACACCCCAGGATGCCACTGGCCTTCTTGGCCACGAGGGCACATTGCTGGCTCATGGCCATCCTGCTGTCCACTAGAACCCCCAGGTCCCTTTCCCCTGCGCTGCTCTCCAGCAGGGCAGTCCCCAACCTATATTGGCACAGGGGGTTATTTTTTCCCAAGTGCAAAACTCTACACTTGCCCTTGTTAAACTTCATAAGATTTCTCCCCGCCCAGCCCTCCAGCCTGTCCAGGTCTCTCTGAATGGCTGCACAGCCTTCTGGTGTGTCAACCACTCCTCCCAATTTCGTATCATCAGCAAACTTGCTGACAACATTCTCTAATCCCTCATCCAGATCATTGATGAATATATTAAACAGCACCGGCCCAAGCACTGACCCCTGAGGGACCCCACTAGACACAGGCATCCAGCCAGACTCGGCCCCATTGACCACAACCCTCTGGCTTCTTCCCTTCAACCAGTTCTCGACCCACCTCACTACTTGGTCATCCAGACCGCACTTCCTCAGTTTACCTATGAGGATGCTGTGGGAGACGGTGTCAAAGGCCTTGCTGATGTCCAGGTAGACCATGTCCACTGCATGGCCACCATCCATCCACCTGGTTATGTCTTCATAAAAGGCTATCAGGTTGGTCAAACATGACTTCCCCTTGGCAAAGCCATGCTGACTGCTCCTAATAACCTTCTTATCCTTGATATGCCTAGAGACAGTGTCAAGGATAAGATGTTCCATCACCTTTCCAGGGATGGAGGTGAGGCTGACCGGTCTGTAGTTACTCGGGTCATCCTTCCTGCCCTTCTTATAGACTGGAGTGACATTCGCTTTCCTCCAGTCTTCAGGCACCTCACCTGTTACCCATGACTTACCAAAGATGATGGAGAGTGGCCTAGCAATGACTCCCACCAGCTCCCTCAGCACCCGTGGGTGCATCCCATCAGGGCCCATGGATTTATGAATGTCCAAGTGTTCAAACTGATCCCTAACCCGCTCCTCATCAATCAGGGCAGACTCCTCCTTTGTCATGACTTCCTCTGGGGCCTCAGGGGACTGAGGCTCCTGAGGACGGACTCCAACAGTGTAGACAGAGGCAAAGAAGGCATTCAGCAACTCTGCCTTCTTTCTGTCCTCTGTCTCCAGGACACCCACCTCATTCAACAGAGGGCCTACATTGCCTCTAGTGTTAGTTTTGTCAGCAAGGTATTTGAGGAAGCCCTTTCTGTTGTCTTTGACCTCCCTTGCAAGTTTTAACTCCAAGGAGGCCTTAGCTTTTCGGATCGCCTCCCTGCACTCCCTGACAGCTGCCCTGTACTCCACCCAAGTGGCCAGCCCTTCCTTCCACAATTTAAACACCCTCCCTTTCCACCTGAGTCTGCCCAGCAGATCCCTGGTTAACCAAGCAGGTCTCCTGGATCTCTTTCTTGATTTCCTACCTGATGGGATGCACTGATCCTGAGCCTCGAAGAAATGGTCTTTGAATGCCAACCAACTCTCTTGGGCCCCTTTACCTTGCAGCTGCCTGTCCCAAGGGGTATCCCCCAGCAATTGCTTGAAGAGGCCAAAGCTGGCCCTTATGCACTACTTACTCTAAGCATGACTGGTCTCATAGGAGAGGGTACAGGGCCTGATTTCTGAGGTTTACACTGGAATAAGTAGAACTAACTATATGTACCCTGGAGTACTCTCAGGCTATTGTAGTGAAGTATCAGCAGTGTCAGTTGCCTGGATATTGGGAAGGGCAGAAGGAAGAGTGCTCTGTGTCCAAGGAATTAATACCTGGAATATAGAAATAATAGAAATTTTCTCCAAAACAAAATGCATATAAATAAACTAAATAAGTAATTCTCTCTTCTTCCTTTGTATAGTAATGTCACTTAAAGTGCCCATTGCAGGAAAATAAATTCCATATGTGAGAATGGGAAATATCCCACTTAAACTGCCAAATTCCTTAGATGACTTCAAAAAATTTTCTTCTTAAAAACACCTCCTCATTGTTTGCTGTTATGGGCAGTTGTGTTGGAACTATTCTTACCATGCTCTGTTGTTTGTTCCTCTCAGGAATTCCTCAGCTATGCTTCACTCACTTTGAAAGTGATCTTCTGTCAGTGAGACCTGATTGCAGGCAAGGTGACCTAAGTCAGCTTGATGATTATCCTTAACATTGGTCCAGGCAATTAGTCTGCCATGACCAAATCACTGCATTCTCTTTAGACCTTTGAAGATTCCACTTGGGTTGGGTAGCAAGCTACACCTGCACACTAAGGAGCTACAACCTGTTCTTCCTCTTAGATGGGCCTAGACCTTTTGCCATTCAAGTTTATTAATTGGATAAAATGTAGAAACTTTCAAAGAACAGCTTCATTTTCTCCTGTCTTTGTGGGCCAGTAAGAGTTACAGGGAATGGCTTAACTGAGCTGCCCTTATTTTACATATGTCGCTCTCTGGCATGCGACTGTTACCTAACCAGCAGCAATGAATGTTTTAGTGTGCCCAAATGACATAGCTCCATGTGCTGTGCTCATTACTAAAACATAAAGCTTATCAGTGCCCTTCCCACATTGGGGGGTGCTCTGAGATTTATGTCACCAGCACTTCATTAGGAACTTTGAAAGCTATGCTCTTCACTGAGCAAAGATGGTTTAACAAGTCCATAATACACTAAAGAAAAGTATCTCATTTGAGCAGAAATTGTCTGGTAGTCACAGCTGGGGTTTCTAGCAGAACCACGTCATCGCATCAGGACATCGAGGGAGGCAGGGTGGGTAAGCAGGCTGGCTGCAAGCGGTTGCTCATTTCAAGCCCTTCGCTAGGCGTATTGGCCCATAATATTTATTTCATGTAAGTAATACGCATTTTGCTAAGGATGTGGTTGATGCATGGAAGGTAAAAGTGAGGAAGCTGTTGTCAAGGAATATAAAGATGCATTTAAACCCAATGAATAGCATTTTCTGTAAACTGAGGCAAAAGAGTAGACATTTTCAAGTGGAGATGGTAGGGGAGGACAAAGGAGGAGCACATACCCCAGGCTCTATGTGCTTTGTATGTTCATGAGACAGCATAGCTGCTGAGCTAACCTTCTAACATTTGAGCCTCACCTCATGCACTGCATTGTACTTTTACTGTACTAGTTGCTTTTTATGCGATGGTAAGGTCTTCACGGCAGCGGCACCTCTCCTGTGTCTGTTTGGCACGCTTGAACCCGCGTGTTCTGGCAATCAAATAATAGATGAACAGCGAATATCCGAATAGCTGTTATTATCCTACTGCTTTCCAGCCATGGTATTGCTGTGCCACTTTTAATAATTCAGGAGTGATGGGGAGGTGGGGGAGTGAAAGGGCTGCAGCAATCTTTGTTGCTCTCAGTAGCATGTGATTCCTCCTTGGTGGCTCTGTAGTTACCAGGGAAACAGGAGAGGGATGGCACAGCACCACCGGCTTGAGTGGGGCTTGTGGGTCGGCTCAGTGGAAGCCGCACGTCTGCACAAAGGCAAAAAATGAGGGTTTGCCTGCCTTTGGTTTGGTGCCTTTTCCCCTCTTTCAGTGGTTTTGTGAAACTTAATTATTAAACAGACGATGCTCCCAAATGTCGGTGTCTTTGTTAAAGAGTCTTTTTGTTAATGATTCTAGTGAAAATATGCAGTGTCATAAAACGAGCATTACTGGTGGTCTGGAGGAGTTGGGTGAGGTAGTGTAGGAATATGATCATGAAATCTTTCACTGGTATAAACTGGAGTCTCCGTTATAGTCAGACTGTCACTACTGGGATGTTTAACGTGTTTGAAATGCACTGGCACTTTAGGGAATAGATTCAGTGGAAGAGATTAAGGACCACTTCACTGACAGCTGTTCATTTGCTCAGGGCAGCCTTCTCTGTTTTGGTGAAGGTTGAATCTCATTTTTAGTAATTGCCTCTTGCACTGGCTCTACTGACCTGCCTACTGCCAGCCTCAGAAGCCGGGGAGGGAGAGGCCTAACGAGAGACGGGGAGCAGTCCCCGGTATCTCCACTTGTCCGTATGGCTCCCGGTGGCTGTGCAGTGTGGGCATTGGGAGGTGGAGGATGGCAGGCATGGTTATTCCACTGCACATGTTTTAGGGCTGTATCCATCTTTTAAGCTGCCTAATCTACTAGCATTAGCTGTGCTGTTTGTTTTATGCTTGTGTTAGGTGCTTAGATTTTCAGCAGTTATACTGGAATTGTTCAGAGGGATTCACTAAAAACCTCTTTTACCTAGGGATCAGAGTGGAACTTGGTGACTGGCTGGACTGTGGGGCTATTCTCTAACTACAGGTAGGAGGAGACTGTTTGACTCAGTATCTCTGTCCCTCCTTTCAATGATAGACTAGATAAGGTTAAACAAATTTTCTGTAACAAGTTAGTTTGTTGGCTGCTGCCTGGCAACTGTTTGCTTGATTGCTTTAGAAAGGAGCCAAGACAATAAAATACCATGTAAACAAACTCTTCTTTTGAATTTTGTGGCAAATAAGCACTGTTTTTCCACACCAGAGACTTCTTTTGAAGTCTGCATTCAGCAGGAGATTTGTCACTATGGGAGTGAACTAGGAGGTTTCATTTCCTTCTGCCCAGTTTATGTACACAAGTGAGGTATTCCTGCATAGTTAACTTAAACTTGAACTATAACTAAATTTATGAGCACATAATGAGGTTTTCTGCCAGTTATCTTTGTGGAACCTTTAGAAATAGTTTACAGACCTTCTCTTGCACTCCATTTGCCTTCCTAGAGTTTGCAGACTCAAGGTTCAAAACCTTGAATATATCTATCTCAAATTTGTAATCCATGAAGCAGAGTCAAGAGAAGATGCTAAGTATGTGCAAAAGCTTAACCATAAATTCACTATTTTTTCTCCAAAATGGCAGATATTTAATTGCTGATGCTGTAAAACTCTGATTAAAAGAAGAAAAAGGAAAAAAAAAAGAGTGGGACAACACACTCGGGCACTAGAAGCGATGTTTAGGAAACCCTGTTCTGAGAAGTTTTTTGCATCTATCCTTGTGTCTTAAAATGCTACCCTGGTACTTGAAATTCAGATGTTGTTCCTTTTTTTTTTTCTTTTTTTTTTCTTTTGTGAGTCTGTTGGTTCATTTGTTGGAAGTTTTTTTGAGAAAATCATCCTTTGGAGAAGTAGATGTTGAGAGCAAAAAAATTGCACTGAAAAATAGTGGTTCAAGATGTTTCTGTTTCCTCTAGATATGCCACTGCTGGGCTTAGCTCTGGTCCTCTCTGAATCGGACATGTTAAATGTGCTCTTGTTAACTGAAAAATATCTTCAGTATAAACTGCAAGTTGCATCTGAAAGATGAGTTAGTTGTCTCTTTCTAATATGTGCTTATCTATAGCAACTGTTCTTCAGTGTCAGTTAACACACAAAATGGGAATCCAGCACAATGATTCTTATCACTGTTGCTTTTGCAGAAGTTTAAAATGCTCTAAGTTATTGCTGCTGAATTCAGAAGAGGTCTCTGAATTCAGAAAACATCAATTGCATGTGTGATGCCATTTTTATGAAGTCATTCTTTAGCTTAGAAATGCAGTTTAGAAAAAATTGACTTCTACTGTAACTATAGTAAAAGTATTGTTAAATCCTAGTCTTGCAGAGTGATTGGGATTAATTTCCTGTTGTATGACACTGCAGTGAATAGCCTCTTTATCCCCAAACTACAGGAAACTACTTAGTGCTTTGTATGAGGTTCTGCAATGTGCGTGTGTTTCAGGGAGCTTGACTTTTAAGGACACATTGCACATCTCCCTTCTGCCCCGGCAGCTGATGTAAAATGAAAACAATGCAGGCTATGAAAAATGGAGAAGCAGCTCACGCACAACTGTGTATTGCGCAGGTACGTGAGCTGTGCGAGATTCCGTGTGTGATTCTGGCTCAGTTTCGTGTAATCCTGGTGCACATCAATGGTGTCATTGCTGTATATATGGACTAGAAAATGCCAGCTTTGTTGGGTTTGTAACTGGCACTTTTTAAAAGGATTTAATTTCAACTTTTAGGTGAAAATTTATCTCTGAATCTTTCAGATGATTAATATGTAATTAAAAGGATGTATTTGAATAGGGCTAAAAATGTCTAGTCTAGACGAAGATTACAGGAATGCTTCAACAGAACTAATTCAGTAACGTTTTTGCTCTTGGTTCTCATCCTCTAGGAGTGTATCTGAAGTGCTACATGTAATAAAACATGAGATTCTGCCTCCTAACGCAATGATCCTAAGCTCAGAAGCTGATTCTGCTGGTAGTCTTTGTTGAGGTGTAAGCAGAAAGGATCTGAATGCTTGTAGAAATTCCCTCCAGGGTGCATGCTAGGACCAGTTACCCTTTTGGCTATTGGCTTACTTCTTTTTTTCATGTGCTTTTTCTTCTAAAAAAAAAAAAAGCAGCTAAAATGTATGACAGTTGTTTCTCCCTCCAAAAGACATGCTAAACCAAATCTTCCTGCAGTTGTTTCTAAGTTGCTCTCTTTTTAAAGCCAGCTACAAGAGCATTTGCTTATAATAATTTGTGGAGGAAGATGCTGACTGTAGTATTATCCACTGTTGTTTTTTGTTTCTAATTTAGATAAAAGACAACTGTGATTATTTAGGAAAAACAGTTTAGAAGAAGGAACAAAATTGAGACATATAGGGATGTTTAAGAGACAGTGAAAGAAATTGATTTAATTTTGCGTGTTAATTTTGGATTAAAATTTTCCAAATAAAGAGAACTTTATTATTGAAGCTTACTAAAAGCTTCTTTATGAGTCTCAAAAGCACGGAATGGGATTTAAAATCAGATTTATTTTGATTTAATTGAAAATACCTCATTTTGTGTAAAACCTTGTGGTTCCTGTACCAGTCTTGTCCTTTCTGTAGAATTTCTTTGATAGATCTTTTGTGTAGATATCTAAGTTTATGTGTGTAGTAACTCCTGTTAGCTGTCAAAAGGATTGACCAGTCTCTTGCACAGAGGAACTCTTAAAGAGCTATTGTCAAGAAGTGTGGTTTGGTTTCTGGTTTTGGTATGAATCAAATGCAGATTCTGCTGCAAGACTTTGAGGATTAAAGCTGTATTTGCAGATGAGGAAAGAAGGCTTTAGACAATTACAGGCATTTTAGGGGTCTGCAGCTCATTTTCTTAGACAATAAAAGTATTTCATCTTGCACAGATGAGGGAGTGGTCCTCTGTACAACTCACCTAACACTTTAGCTGTTACTGGCAGGCTTTATCTCGTTGCTTAGACTTTGATTGCCACTGAAGAACCAGATACAGCTTGCAGCCATCTCACTTCAACTTGTGCAAGCATATGATGAAGGAACATGAAGATAGATGTTTAAAGCATGCCCCCACATCCTCTGTGTCTGAAAGGCTCATTAAGGTTCATCAAAGAATCCCTTATTTTTGGACGATTCTGAGCTTTGGTTTGCAATTGAGCGCCCCTCAGAGAGGATTTTGAAAGTTTACTTGCCTCTCTGCTATGTATTTTCAGGTGCTCTCACAGTTGGCCTTGTGCGACAGTGTCAAACCATCCATGGACGTGACAGGACCTGTATTCCTCCACGGCTGCCTCCTGAGTGGGTCACTACGTTATTTTTCATCATTATGGGAATCATTTCACTAACTGTCACATGTGGTTTGCTGGTGGCTTCCCACTGGCGAAGAGAAGCTACTAAATATGCCCGCTGGATAGCTTTCACTGGAAGTAAGTGACCTCAACTACACAGTTGACCTGTATGCAGGATAAACTGGTGAAGTCTAAAATAACACTACTGTGTTGTCAAGGAGCAGTGTTTAGGGCTCTTCCTATACAAAGCTTTCCTTCTCTTTAAATACCACGCCTGAGGGAAAAACGAAAGTCTTCAAAAGGGGTTGGTACCTTAAGTGACTATAATTGAGAGGAAATAATAGTCTGTGGGCACAAGGTGAGAGAAAGGAAGGCCTGACCCGGTTGCCCTCCTTGGGCAGTGCCATTAATTGACTTAAGAAAATGAGCAGGGATAAAGAGGTCAGTCCTGAGTTCTGTGCCTGACATTATTTCATATTTCCCCACTCCCATATATCCAGGCTTATTCCTAGCAGAATTGAATGACGAAAATCTCCCCTCCCTCCAAGGAACAGGAGGCAGTTGATACATCTGAGACTTAGGACAGTCTGAAATCCTTCTCTACTTCAGGTGTCTCATGAATACCTCATTCAGGGTTGATGCTGTTCAGTCCTGCTTCATGCTCACAGCAGGTGTTTTATTCAGAGTATCTGCATCCTAATTGGCTATGCAGGAGGATTGCCCACTGCAGAGCATCTGCCGTGCTTCACAGCACTGAGACTTCTGCTTCTGTAAGTGACCTGTAGCAGTGCTTTAGCTGGAGAGAGGAGTACCAGTGTTTTCCTGCCTCCCTTCATTCTGCTCCGTGTGAGCACCAGCACAACTCCTCACTGCTGATCCTTCCCTGGAAGCCCTGTGCTTCTGCACAGGGAAACACATCCTGTGGCTACTTTGGTGCAAAAGAAAAACAGTTATAAAGGGTAAGGGGATTAACTTTCAAACTTCCTTTTCTTGGTGTGTGTTACAGGCTTAGCCCAACTGTGAAATGATGCCTTAATGGTGGGGATGACAGCGTGAAAAACTCAAAACCTGAGGGCTTTTAAATTGACTTGAATTATGACATACCACTACAGGTAGTGTGAACACTAGAAAATGCAAGTTTGTGGTTTACACAGGCGTAAATAAGGTTTAATGGAACTCTGTGACACCTAATGATACCTAATATGAATGATTTAACCTTATTTGGGGGAAGGGAATAATATAAAGCAATGCTCAGCTTCAACAAAGGTGCTTCACTGAGGCACTTGTACAGTCAAAACCATCCTTCTGACAACTTTGCTACACAGCATATTAAATTAATTGTGCAGCTCTTGGAGACAGTGTAGGTATTGAAATGCTGGGTCCATTGTGATTGACTTTTATTTTTTTTCTGGTGAATGATTAAAATAGCAGGCATGAGTATTACTGAATATTCCATCTCAACTTTTCCAGTCCCCTTGTTTATCTATACATATTTCATGTATATCTAATGTATGCAGGGAGGGTTTAAACTGAAAATGCCGTATGAAATTAAGGTGTTTAGAAAAAGCTGAAGTCAAAGCCTTAGTGTAAGGATATATTAGTAGTCGATACCACAGTTTATTTACTGAGGTTTTGTTTCTTAATTCAGAGCTTGTGTTTTGAGCTTTACATATTTTAATGTTCAGGGGGTTTTAATATCTCAAATTGTTGTATCCCTGCATCTTTAGCATACTACAGATAACAGCTTGGTTAGTTCTGCCAAAAAATCTGATGCCCTAAAGCTGGTTTTTTTCTGTAGATTTCTTTAGGCTTGCGACAGGTCCATTATTGGAAGTCTAATAATGGAAGGACATTTTTACTTCAGCACTTGCCTTTTTATTATGAGATGTTTAATAATGAAATATACTAATTCATTCTTTTGCAAGTCAGAATTATTCATAATTCTATTAAGATATGATTGCTGCGTAGCTGAAATTCTAAAATTCAATGTCTTTGGTATTTGATCTCCAATATATACAACTCTGTGACCTTTACATTCCTGTTAATGACGATGGGAAATCTTATTGCTTAACTCACTTGTAAGAAAAATCACTTTTGAGAAAAAGAGGTGAATAGGAGGAAGAGTTCTGTATTTTTCAAGAAGTGAATGAGAGTGTGTTCTGTGGGTCATTGGATGGCAACACAAATTAATAACCCATTTGTAGATTAGTATTAGGAAACATGTAGCCATGTGGAATCAACTTGGAATACCATGAAAAGGTCCTTCCCATGAAGTGCCAGTGCTGCAAGATGAAAACATGTGTAACTCATTAGAAGGGGGTAGGGGAAACTTCATAGTTTTATTACATCTCCTGCAAGCAATTTCAAGACTCGACAGCCCAGTACAGGCTGCTAGCAGATACTCTTCTCACAGAATTTTCTGAACATGACCTAGGACATGCTGTCCTAGGCAGTCAGGGAAATCTGATGGAACTGCCAAGGGCAGCTCTGGGACCAGCAGCTCTGTTCTTTTTAAATACAACGAGGTCTACAGTAAATCGTCTAAGGGCAAAGGAATCCTCATGCTCAGCCTTCTCCTTGCAACTCTGACAGCAGCAAGGAGAGCCTGGTAAGAGGTTGCTCTTACACAGTTCGTGTTGGAATTTATATATAAATATGTAGCTTGTATTTTTCATGGATTTTTTGCATGTTGTTTTGGATGACTCCATATTTTTTCAACCGTGTACCTACAAATACGAACTGTTGTCGAGAATGGGCTTTTCTATCTTGTTTAGCTAAGGGGCATGGGAAGGACAAAAGTTTGATCTGTCAATCCTCTTTTCTGTATGTACTTCTAAAGGGATACATCCAAGAGAGTATTCAGTAGCACAGTGTTTGGATCCTTCCCCAGCCATTGGGGGTTTTACTGCACAGAAACATCGTTGCAAAACAGCTTTGTGGAGAGGAGAAAGAGTTCCATCATCCAGGAGGGAAATACATGTCACTGCATGAGTGACAAACATCTTCTAAAGGCAAATGTCAAAGTTTTCCTTCGCTTTCTATACATAAGAGTATTTCAAGAATCACAGTATTCTTACTGATGTGTTGGGCGCAGATACTGTCAAAGCTATCACTGATGTGTGAGGCCTGTTAACCATACTACCAAATTCAGACAAAGCAATAGAGAGTGGATTCCTTCTTGGTGTTCGTTTGGGCACTGCCCAGGTCTCTGCGTGCTTCTGCAATGAACGAGGTATTGCAAACCCGTAGCCATGCCTCATGTGTTGGTAGCAGCCTTTGCATGGTATTATTTCACCGTTGCTCAGGTGTGAGCTAACTGCTCATTACCATCTCAGCTTCTGTGCCACTTCATCACTCGTTATGCCCTGTGACATTAGTGGCATAAGTTAACAGCAAAAAAGTAACCTGGCTTTGGTATTGTTCCATGTATCTCTGAAACTCCTCCCTTTTCTGCTAGCTCTAACTCAAATTTATGTAAACCCCCTGCCTTTTCAGGGTGCTCATTATGCCATCTTTTGGTGTAGAAGATAGGATGTGGTGAACCTATGGTAAATCTCTAATGTTATAATTTCCATGGTTCTTGGGACAAATACTGTTAGGTTCCATAATCAGAAAAAAACATCCAGAGCTTATTCTCTGTGGAGGCTGCTTTGGTGGTCTTACGTGTATTATAACAATCTTGGCTGTTGCAGAAATTCACAGAGCTCCCACAAGATCTGTTTACATTTTACACAGGCTCAGGTCTCTTACCATCTGCTACAGCTAGAAAGGGAATTAATTCTGTGTCTGCTACCACTGAATATAGGATGCTTCTCTGAGATGTATCAAGGGAGGAGATGCTGGACAGAAAAATCATGTATTCTACCTTTTTTGCAGCAGTTACCAGAGAGTCTGTTATTCTTTTTGCCTGAGGATTTAAATGTTCATGAGTATAATGGACTTGCTTTTTGGAATGCAAGCAAAAACAGGGCAATAATCACATTCTTAACTAACAGTAGTTATCCTGCAAACATCTATCTCTGGTGCTCCCCAGTGAATAAAGTGCTTTTTGAGTTATTAAAGATTTGTACCAGGTGCTGCTTTCTTTGTTAGGCATCTCTGAAGAGGCAAGTAGGTATTACAATAAGCCCTCTAAAGACTAGACTGTAGCTTTTTCCTTCTTTTAGTAAACTGTATCCTGGATTTTTTCAAGTTCTCATTAAATGCTCAAAACAATTTCAAGCTAAAGAGTTATAGGAAAAAAACTTTTTTTGACAGCCACCATGCAGAAGTGGACTGTGAATTATTGTGGTTTGGTACCTATATATTTTTGTTAATAGCAATTGTAGTAATCCAAGTGTATTTTCTGAAAATTTTCTTTCCTGAGGAAGAATTTGAAAACAAAAGCAAGTATTCCTGAGAGAGAAGTTCCTTACGGCTTGCTGGAAATGTTGCTGGAAGTTCACTGAGCTGACACTATCAGATCTGGAGAGTTACATTTGGGCTACAGCTTGTATAAGAAAGTCCTATCCTCTCTCTTGTAAATCTCCTTCTAAAAGAATACACACTAAGTTAACTGAGCACTTTGTCTATTGAATTTTCTCCTTAGTTTCTTCTTTTTTAAAAATAACTTTATCGTGCAGTCCTTTCTTAACGATGACTCAAAACTTTGCCATAATTACTTTGCCAACCTTCCTAATCTGGCAGAGACTTTTATGAATTTTTTCTATTTGCTATTTCAGTAGAGTAAAAGTTCAGACTCCAGTAAGAACACGTGCACTGTGTGTATGCACAGTGGAAGAGAAAAGATGGCTAGTAACTTCTGTAGTAAATGTCTGAAATGTGTATGCACATCAGCATTCTGCATGCTGCCTGCAGGTGCAGAATTTATTTTTTCTCCTGCTCTGAACTGAGGGAGAGTTGAGGTACCTTCACCCTTCCGTCCGCAGGCTGGATCACAAAGAGACACTGGGCACACGCTCCTCTTGGTCGTACGGTGCTGTTAGCAGATCTCAGACGCAGGAGCACTGGTGCGTGTACATACAGCACACGTCACAGAAGGGTTTAGTAGAGAGAAATGAAGATCTGTTCTTCAGCCATAACCATGGGGCTATCAGAACTTTTCCAGCTGTGTATTTCTTGAATGTAATAAAGGGGATTTAATCTTGAAAGTGCAGGTCCTAAAGCTATTTCCTCTGAGTATGTTATTGTTAAAATATAACAGAAGTTTTGTAAGTAACTGGAATGCTCATCAGGGATAAACTGGATGTAATAGGAAGTGTGCTGAGTTATGATAGTGAGACTCATCCTCAGAATATTGGTCAAACTCTCAGTAATTAAGTGTATGTTGCCTTACTAATCACACATCAACCACTGTAGAGCTCTTTTATGCTTACACAGATCTGCTCAAGAAATACACACCCAAGCTTTCTCTCCCCAGATGGACCAGCTGTTGATTAAAACACAATTCAACAAAGGGAAACATTATTTAAGGGTTAGATTGAGTAGTGTGGAATTACATGGACTGATAATCATGCCAATTAAAACCTTCTAAATTATTTAATGTTTAACGCCCAGTGGCTGGTTCTTTGGTTTGTTTTAGAAGAAGGCCTAATGAGGTAACACTGAGCAAGAATGTAGTAACTGTGCAGTTGCCAGATGTTTTTTGTTTGTGCTCTTTTTCTTCCCCTTTACAAAATAAGTCGCTGGTGCTGACAGTAACAGTGATACAGGAGCTCCCACTAGTGGAGCGCTTGTTTTTTCCTGCTCAGTATTGGCAGCTGAAGGCAAGGTTGATCCTGGGATAGCTCCTCCTGGCTCAAGGTGAAAGCTGCTTCGTGTATTTCGGAAAGCAAGAAGCAGCTGATGTTCTGATGTGAATCATGATTTATGAAACTGTCCTTTTTTGTTTATACCCAATTCCTACATTGGACACTTTTTGAATTCAGATTCATCATGTCCCTAACTAGTCTCTTCTATAGAACATAAGTGTTTTTTCCTCAAAGCTGAGACCTGTGCTATGCAAATCATAAGCTTTGAGCATTATGATACATTATGAATTGAGAGAAGACTGAAAAAATTAGCACAATGCCCTTTTTTTTCAGGCAGGAGACTAGGCTTTAATTTTCTTTTTTGTGTTGCTAAGTTTGTAGGTAGACTTTGAGGACTAGGAGAGGCTTCAGTGTTAGCTGTGCATCATGTTAGTAGATGGTGGTAAGTGGCCTTGCGGGGTTGCTGGGATATCTCTCCTCCCACAAATATTTAGATTTGGTTGAATGGCTATTGGGATGTCATGTTCCACTCAAATAATGTTTGAAACAAAACTGAAATTCATAGAAATGGAGTAAGAGGAAAGCCCTAATAATTGACTTAACTGGTAAAATCAGATAAAATTCTAGATTCTTCTAATACTGATAAAAAACCTACTTGTATATTCTTGCATATGCAGTCAAACCAATTCAAAAGCTAATCCTTTTTATTGTGAAGAATGTCTTGCCTCTTAGTTCCCTTGGTCAAGACAGTAGAGATCTGCACATTGCTATGGTCAGACTAAACAGTTACTCATCCAAAGGCATGTTACAAGAACACTGAAGTTGTTATCTGGGAAAGATGACAACACTGGATGTTCTCTCCTGGATTTGATCAGAGTATGGAAATGGGCTGTGAGGAATATTGGCCACTATTGATACCTGAAGACCTGTGAAACCCAAAACATAATTCTAACCAATATCTTTAATGGGAGTTCGGGGTGGCTTTTTTTGTACATCCACACGGAGTCTGTTGTAAGTGCAAACCATGTCCATAAGTCTAACTGTTCAGGTGAAATCAAAAGCCTCATTGCTTGCTTATCTTTGTTTTTGTAGCCTGAATCTTAAGTTTTTCACTAAGAAGCTTAGATTAAACTGAATCAGAAATCTTTCTTTGTATGGCAATGGAAGATCTTAAGGATATTTCATTACTTAACGAAACGTTCATATAAATTTAGGAAACTGATATATTTTAATCTAGAAGTATCTGTAATGACAATCTATTTTTTATTTTTAGCAACACCTTTACAGAAAGTGAATTTATGTGAAAGAATGGGAGTGGGCAACTACAATTTGAAAAAAAAACAACTCTGATATAAAAAGGGAGTTTCTTCAATGTTGAATGTTACTTTATCTTGACTTTGGGAGAAAATTACTTCAGAATAACTGGACAAGTAATGAACTCTGTGACTAAACTTGTGGATGGTGGTAGAAGTACATCCACTACATTTTTATTCTGTAAAGACAGTTCATGAGCTAGTGAGCAGGACTGAAATCGCAGTCAAGACGGGAGTCTTTCAGTCTTTCTTGGGTGTAGGTGAGGAATGTTTTAAAAGCAAGATAAAGCCCACCTGGTCTTTCCAAGCAAGTTAGGTACTGGAATATCTTAGCTCTTCAGTTTGGTTGACATACTTTGCTTGCTTTTCTGGACTGCTCTGTGAACTGGTAAGTATTTTGACTTTAACACAGCAGTGACCATTCTTTCTTTTCTCTTTTCTTTGCAGTGATCCTGTTCTGTATGGCAGCTCTAATATTTCCCATAGGATTTTACATCAATGAAGTTGGAGGTCAACCATATAAATTACCCAATAACACAGTGGTTGGGTCTTCGTATGTACTGTTTGTCTTATCCATTTTCTTTACAATAGTGGGACTTCTATTTGCTGGCAAAGTTTGTTTACCTGGCTGATGAATGTCTGAACTGCAGGACTTTACTTTGGAAAAGAGCAAGACATAAGAATTGCATCCTCAGGAGGATGCCTAGATCAGACTGTCAAACACTTACTGGAAAGAGGAATGCTTTGACTTGTTCTCACTATGCACTTTGGATGAAAAAAAGGAGAGCCTTTTCCATAACCAAATACAGACAACATTGACTAATCTCCTGAGCATATTTAATGCAGTCAGGTCTGCACTGTGATAGGAACTAGTGAAGAATGCTTTACACTGAGAAGCATAATGCCCCACGTTACTGTACTGTTCCTGTTTTTAACGTCTAATGTTTGGAAGTCAAAGTATTTATGAACTTTGTGGTAGACCAGAGGGTTGCAGAGGAATTCAAGTGAGGCTGGCCTCGCTGTTTAGGAGATTAGTATTTTACATCTTCCTTCTGATGAGCAAAGCCTTTGGCACCAATGTGGATCAATCTTGCATTACTGCACCAAGAAGCCAATAGATCAAAACATGTTCTCTAAATGTATGTAACAGCAAGAAGACATACATCCCCTCCTCCCCCGTAAGCTCTAGAAAAACACTAAGGAACATTTTAGAGGGGGATTTCTTCCTTATATTTATATAAATATATATATATAAATATATATATATTTTGCTGATGCAGTATACAGTGTGTGTGTATGTGTGTGTGTGTATATACACATATATGTATGTATATGTATATACACGCAAATGGTTCCTGGAAAAGAACTCAGAACGCTTTGCTAGCAAAAACACTGTGGTGTGCAAAACTAGAACTCAATAGAAAAAAGCCATTTCTCTGAAGGCCACATAGCTGAGAGTCTTCAGTTTACCTCATTCTTTGTAGCAGCCCTTGATTTTAACAGTTTTTGTAATAGGTACAAACGATCCCATGCCTTTCTAGGTGCAATTTTAAGTTAAGCTAAAATTCTTTTTATGGTAATTTATTTGTATATGAGGGTAGAAGGCGAGATCATGTCATACCTTAAAGTTAAAATCCTAATTTTGGAAAACTGACACTATTTAAATTATTAGCAACTGTTGTACAGAAAGTCTCTTTTTCTACTGCATTGTTGCATTAGCATTCATACACGTTTAAGCACAGCATTTTACCATAGACAAGCATTTCTCTAGCACATGTAAAATGCAATGTTTAAAGTAATGCAAACACTATTCCACTGTAAAGATTAACTTACTTTCCTTTGACTATTAATTAATCTTTACCAAAAAAAAAAAGAGCAATATAATCATTTAAATAATATATTCCTTGTTTACTGAAGCTGTTATTTTAAATGTGGATTTAAGGGCCACAAAAATTGGAGTAAATATTCCTCACTAAAGGTAGTTTTATTTTTCAGCACAAGGATAAACCATCGAATCCATAGTCACCGTAATTCACTACTCAGATCTAACCTTGCATAAAATACAATTTAGTGTCCCAGGAAAGCTGCCTGAACTATCAGTATTTATTTTCCAGTTAATACATGGTTTACCTGAGATTCATTATGAAGACCAAAAAAAAGTATGTTTCAAATGTTGTTTCCTTGAGCTTATTAGAACCATATTGCTAAATAGACATTTTTCTAAAATGTTAGTGAAAATGTATTTTAGAATGAGGTTGTAGTTAAAATGTAATCAATCAGCAGTTCCCAAAATAATCACTTATTACATAAGCTTAAGTGTTTGAAAATAATACAATTTGCACAATTCTTTGAAACCGTGCCATTCAGACCCTAGTGGGTCCTTGTCCTTGTCCCCTTCCTCCACCTCTTCCCTCTCCCCCTCGCAAGGTATTTTAATATGAAAAGGTTATTTGCTGGATTAAGTGTTTTTTTCCTTTGACAGTTTTGAACAAACTCGTCATTGGAATGGCCTATAAGTGACTTCTTTTCCCAGTCAGCTCACTCACAGGCAGAAGGGAGTGTTTATGTACGGATCACTGAATTTTTTTAAGTATACTAATCTGTAAATACAGTGAGACACCTACTTGGAAGTCATGTTTTAAATATGATTTGATTCCTACATGCATTATCTGAGGTGGCCAGTGATGTCGATGGAGATAAAATGCAGGGTTCAGCTGCTGGATATGTCTAAATTTTTGGTGTTAACACTGCTGTATGCTAAGCCGAACTATTCACTAAAACTTAGATCATAAATTTGGGGGGGGAAAAGCTCGTATTTTTTTCAGAAATATCACTCTTGTAAATAGTGCTGTGAGATGTTTGTAACTGGAACACAAGTGGGGGAGAGTTTCTCAGCTGCTAAGACTTCTCCCCCCCAGCTTACTTATTTCATTTACAAGTAACATCATGTATACAGTGGATCTAGGCTTCGATTAAATGGATCATCATTTAATAAAAAAATATAAACACTTATCCTGGAGCACACCCAAACTGTGACTGGCTGGCTGGCAGTTCATCTGATCTGCCAGTGCTATTGCTATGACTTATTAAATGATAGCAGAGATTTAACTAGAGGATTGTTTGATTAAATATTTGAGCATTTCAAGTCCAGAAATAGATGCAGCCATCTGCATTTAAAAAAACACCCAGTAACTGAAGAGACAGCTGTCAACAGTTGCTTTTAATAAGGTCACTAAGTACTATATAGTACAGTATTAATTTATAGCAGAAAATCATATCGTGTAAACTGTATATAAAACACTGTTTTATGGTGCAATCATTTGTCAAACTTATGTCTGTTACTTTTGTTTTAAAGTTGTGTGCATTCTTTTCATACCTAAGAGCATCACTGTAAAATCTGCTGAAGACTATTTATAGGTTTTATTTGCACAAGGTTTTGTTTTAAACTACAGAAAGTTCGTATTGAACACGCCTAAACATCTGTAGACTTTTTCAGTTTATGAAAAGCAAATGTTTCCATATGAATCTTCTCCAAAGGTAATCCCGTATTTGTGTTGAGTGTTTACATAAACTTTTCTGATTCTGCCAGCCACAATATTTAACTTTTTGAAGGACAGCTCATTTCACGCGTCACTAAGGGATTCTTATTTAGTCTTTCGCTTCAAAATTCCCCAAAAGGTTTGATGTCCCATCATATTGTAATTCGTGCACACTTTGTCATTTATTTGGCTAACAAAATGTAAAATTGGAAACTTGAAATACCTTCAGAGGGAAAGCAAGTTACGTTACCTGTATAAATCGTTCCATTGAGCTCAGCTGAAATAATTGCCTGGAAGCCGTTTGTCTCAGACCTGGGGAGGATGTGCTTCCCCGAACATACCAGTCTCACCATTTAACGTGGTTTTGTGTTGTTAATCTTGCTGGCAAGTGATACCAGTTTCCCGAAGACACTGGTAACGTGCAACACCACCCGAGCCCGTCCTCGGGCTGAAGGAAGAGCCGCCGGATCAGGGCCCTCCTGTCGTCCCCGTGTTTCAGAGCCGTCGTTCAACCACTTCGAAACACACCTGGAGGTCGCTGTTTGCCCTGACACACACACACACACAAAAACAAAGCAAGCTGTCCTTTAAAACCTTTGTGAAGGATGAAAATAATGAAGGAGATGGTGTCTGCGAGCGGGCTGTCCGGCCTGGGCGTCCCGTCGCTCCGCGCCCGAGGCCTCAACACCCGCGTCCCCCGCCCCGGCCTTTACTGAGGATTGTTTTCTAATTGGTTAGAACATTTTTCAATTAATGATTTCCGAACAAATGTTAATACAAACTGTATAAAATGAACATAATTTTCTTCACTTGTATTTTTGTTATTGAGCAAGTTTATCAGAATAAATTGTCTACGAAAGCCACTGGCCCCGCCTGCGCTGACTGGGGCCGGCCCCGCCGCTCGCGCCTCCCGCCCGCCAGCGCCCTCAGGCGGCGGGAAGCGCGCGGCCGCAGGCGCCGCCCGGTCTCCAGCGGCAACGCCGGAACGCGGCGCTGCCGCCGAGGGGGCCGAGCGGGCGGCGGGGCGGCTCCCGGGGCCCCTCCGTGCCTCCGGCGCCCGGCAAAAGGGGTCGAGTGAGTGCCGGGCCGTGCCTTTCGGCCGGACGACGCTGAGGGGGTACTCCTGTCCTCGGCGCGTTGGCTGTGCCCGGTCTGGGGAGGGAGGGCGGGCGAGGGGAGCCGTTCCTCGGCGAGGCGAGGCTCTGGGGACGGGGCGGTTCGGGGTCGGCGGGGCTGAGGGGCCGAGGGCAGGCCCTGGGGCAGGAGGGCGCGGGGAGCGGGGTGCCGCGGAGTGGTGACCAGCGGGGGCGGAGTGAGGCGGCGGAGCCCGGCGAAGCGAAAACCGGGATTTGATGATCGTGTGTGCTCTGGCCGTGCCGCGCCTGAACCCGCGGGGCAGCGCAGCCACACGCTCCGTCGCCGCGTCTCGCAGCCCGGCTATGCCCGCCGGGCTCAGGGCTTCGCTGTGCTGGGGCTTCTGCTCTTCTTCTGGTCGAGCTGTGCAGCTGGACTCCCAGCAGCTGTGCTTACATGTAATTAACTGCATGAAATAGCTCTTGCAAAATAGTTCCAAAGTGTGTTTTCTGTAGATGGGTAACTGTAACTTCTCTTTGCAGCTGTTTTTTTAATTTGCTGTTGTCTGTCCCACATGCATTGTAGTTGCCATACAAGTTGCTGACTATAATAATACCATTTTTAATAGTGTGCGTTCCTGGGAATTTAGGAGCTTTATACTCTAATATTTGTCATTTTGCTCCTTTTTTTTTTTAAACAAGGCTAAGTCTGGTCATATAATGGATACACGCTACAGGAAAATGACACGGTTGTTGGACAATGATCAAGTTTTGGAAAAAGTTGGGTGAGGATACTGTTACGAAATCTTCTTAGGACTTCATAGGTAGATAGAGAGTAAATAACTGTAGCTTGTATAAACTAGGTACTCTGCCCCTTCGAAATATTTATTGTATATCAAATGGAATATGTAAACAAATGTCAAAGTATAAAACAGTTCCTACAGAAAAAGATTGTAAAGACTTGTACTGACAATAAGGTATTGAGTAATGAAGTCATCCCATAAAATTCATTGTCTTGTAGGGTGACAACAAAGTCCAGTCCACAGGGTGATCATCCACCGTGGCAAGATTTTACTGAGTCTCATCTAGAACCAGATAATGGATTGCTGGTAACACACGTCAGTAGCACACAAGATGTGCTGGTTGGCAAGTTTTCCTGTGAGATGGAGCAACTAGAAAAGTAGCACAAACCCACTATAAATACTGAGTGAGGAATAAATAAGCTCATAGATAACTGATGTTTCCTTGCATATTTGCATATACGCACAAACAAGGTGATAGGTACAATGAATAAAGTCATGAAACTACATAAAGTTTCTTTGCAGAAATTAATCAGTCTGGGAAAATATCAGTAAAAATAATAAAGGCAGATCAACTGTTGATATTGCATTTTTCATCAGAAAAGCAGAAGACATATATTCTCCAAACTCTGTCAGGCCTACTTTTTCTTCCTCTCTGGCAAATCACTGGGGTATTTCTTTTAATTCTTTTACTAAACTTCCATCCTGTCTCCTCTTCCTTCCCTTTCCTTTAGCTCACAGTCTAAGGGTATTCTGAAGCCTTCTTTTCCTGTGCATCCTACATCTAAAAGAGTAGAGCAGTACCTAGAACTACGTTGTTCTTAGATATGCACTGCCTGCCAGCAGCTGTTCTTAGGACTTAGTTTAATTTCGCATACTGCGTTTACCTTTTTCTTACTGGATCTAAAGGGAATACAGCTGAAGAAAATGCAGTCTGAAAAGATACAAACCACAGAAGAATGGCTAAGAAACTACAGTTTGGAATCCTTGCAGTTGACATTAGAACATCTGATAAGTGAAGGCAGTCTGATTTTGTAAGCGCAACTCTGCCCTTACTTTAGTCAGTCCTATTTGTGTGCATCTTTGTTGCTAATTATGCGTGATGTTCCAGGAATTCAAGAAACAGTGCTGAAGAGATAGAGTTCACAGAAGAAACTGTTGCTGATTTTGAGTCCAGACTTTCTGAGTAAGTATTATTTCGATGCATAGCTGAATCCTTATCCCCATCCCCCGTGATTACAATTTCTGCTTTAAATCTTTATTTGTTATCTTTGGGAACTTCAGAGTATCTCAGCATTAAATCCTTTCTGCTTAGTTGTAGCGTAGGTGATAATTTTATGTCCCTACAACTTAAGAGTTTTTTATTTTTTTAACAAAGGTGCCTATCAACCAGGTTTTGAACTGAAGCACTAGCTTGACAGTTTTTACAGATAGTACTGTGCATTTGGGGGTTATGTTTACTGTAACCTGGATTAGTTTCAGGCCATGGATCTAGTCATGATGTGTGGAAGTTATAAGGTTTGTAAGTGAATTTTAAATATATAAAATCAAGGAAACTTAAATTGAGGAAAGGGTTTAATGAATAGATTCAGTACACTATAGAATAACCGTAGTGTTTTTACTGGTCTTCACAATACTTATTAGGCTGTTCCTAGAAGTGCCACTGCTTCGGCATATTTTACTGTGTCAGTCTTGAAGATCCAGAATCATCAGAAGGTCCACCTTCAGAATTGGGCTCTGTGCCATCTAAGCAAACTGCAAATCTGCTTTAAAAAAACAGAGCTTTTGGATTTTGAAAAATCAAAAAAAAATTCCACCTTGGAAATGTTGATTTAAACTTTCTATTTGCCGAATCGTAAAAGATATTAAAAATAGGTTGGTTGAAGTAAAACAGTTTTGGAGGACAGCAAACGCTTTGCTTTAGCTCAGGTTATACCTGTTTTGAAATGAAATTGTTAAAGGTTGTGCTGCAGCTAGTCCAGCACTTCACTGAGTGTGCTGCCTTTCAGTCAAGAGGTTCTATTTTTCATCAGTGTCTTAAGCAGTACTGGGATTTGTATTAAATACATCTTCTGACAATAACCTGTGTGTAATGGAGTAACCTCAGTTTTACCTGAGCTGCTGTTGGTCACACATACACACTCTGAATACCCCTCTCCTGTCTCTGAACAGAGTAAGCCAGCAATGGATTAGAAAACATTCCAGCCATCCGTTTTTTTCAGACATATCTATCAGTCAAACAGCTTTAGGGATAGAAGTGTTTAAGTGGTTTGCCCTGCAGCCACCAGCTGTATGAGAACTCTGAGAACAGTAATTTTAAAAGGTGATTTTACATCTGTGAGAAAAAGGGTGTGAGAAGAAAAATGGTTGAATGTTACCTTGATACACAGCTAAAACCTGTGCTATGCCTTTTGTCAGAGTGATTGAACTTTATCAGCAGCGACTTCAGTGGCTGTTGCAGGACAGCAGAAAGGTAACTTTAACTTTGCGGTATATTTTTAGAATGGAACTGTATATGATGATAAAGAATAAATTAACTTTTGAATACTAGTGCAAAGTGGCTTCCAAAAAGCTTATGTAGTTTTGTTATTTACCGTGAGTTACACATCATGTGTAGTGATAGTTATCTTGACAATTGATCATTCGTTGGTATGCATTTTTCTGCTTTCTAAATCTAGTCTTTCTCTTAGCAAAGTTAAATCATCAGGACCTCAGTTCCATTTAAAGGGAGTAGTCAGTGCTGATCTTAACCTCTCTGACTGGAGGGGAGCTGGCTCTCTGTCTGTTGTGCCTCCTCTTGCACAGCTGGTTTATCACTTACGGTGCCCAGCAGTCCTAATGCTCAGGAGTAGGAAAGGGACAGAACTCCCTCTCCAAGGGGATCAAGAAGGAAACAGCATTCCAAAATCTAACTTCCACAGAGTCGATTTAACCTGAAGGAGATGCTGTAGGCAGCGTTGTTTTTTATCCTCTCACACAGTGAATAGTTTGTCTGGGGAAAGAGCAAATATGACTCATTGATAAGGATAAATTAGGAGCCAATAGTTCTCTTTTTTCTTCTTTTTTTTCCTCTTGGCTTTATCGCCGTGTCATCTTTATGCTAAAAAGCTTAAAGTGAATATACCTAATATTTGAAAATACCTAATATTTGATTTTTAAATGATACTGTATGAAATTAGCAATTACATTTTTAAACTTAAGATGAACTTAGTATTTACAATGACTTTTCCAAGGTGTTTGGCCTTATAAAAGGAACCAAAGTTGGACTTGTGGTTGATGTGTCTCATACAAGCTACGGACCTAGACTACGAGATTTTCAGAAGGACCTTTTGGTAAGTAATAATAAAGCAGACTTTGTCAATTATCAGGCTTTTGTATAACTACAAGCCAGAAATTAAATATAAAAAAACCCCTCTGCTTAAATTCAGAAGGTATAATACAAGTTTTCTGTTGTAGAAAAGTATGTTTTAAATGTCATTGAAAGTGTAGTCTTTCTTACTGTCTAGATCCAAACAAACTCCAGCATGTACCATAATAACAATAATGATACTTTTCATATTAGTATTTTGAAGTTTCTCAACTCTTGTACCAGCTTTCTCTATGGAATAAACTTGCCTAACACAAGCAGCTGTAGGAGCTGGAACCAAGTTGTACACAGAGCTATTTATAGAACATGTAGTTTCCTTACGCCTTTATGTTTTGTCACAGTTCACACAGGCACACTGCACAATTTCGATCAGAACCTTGGTGAGTTAGTCACGTCCTGAAGTCCCAAAAGAAACTTGCCCTTTATTGTGCTTTACTGTCTTAACTTTGAAACTTTGTGCAGTTTCTTTTCCTGCATTCAGGAATTATTTAAATGTTATTTATATTGTATGCGTTTTTCATTCGTGTATTTTGAGTAAAACTACTTCTATATAGTCTGGTTGGCTTAGCCTTTAGTAGATAGGGCTTAGCCCTATCCATGAATATGTTTTAAACATTTTTTAGTAATGACTTGATGGGTGTACCTACCCATTCTATCAGTATGTTGTTCCATGTGTTTGTCAACTGAAGAGAAAAATTGATACCAGTAACAGATATTCCCTGCCTCCTGCCTTATTAACAAATTGGCTGGATTACGTTGTCTCTGTACTCGCTCCCCAATATTTGAATCTGTATGGCCTTTTCTTGGAAACTTCTCTCTCTGGTAGCTGAAAATATTGTCAACAATTTTTATGAAATTAGTATTTTCATTAGTTTACATAGTAACCCTACTAAAAGCAGCATGGATATTAATGCATTAACAATTTTTTCTTTCTTAGTGCTTAATAGATGAACAGCTGTGTTATAAGAAGCAATTGTACTGCCTCTCATTTGGGACAGAAATTTCACTTCTGTGGGAGAGTCCAAAAAACATCAATGTTCATGTGTAAGTAACTTCATATCTCTGAATAAATAAAGGTGTTTCAGACAAGGTCTTCATTTAATGCAGACAATCTCTCGTAGAAGATAAATGGTGGGTTTTGTCTTGTGCCAGCAGTGATTTGTAAGAAGGGAAAAATAGCAATGAATTGTAAGTGCAGTCAGTGATTTCAAGCTCGGTATTCATGCATAAAATACCTTAGCAGCTCCTGGGGTTTGTAGCAGTCTTCATGATCTGTCTTATTTAGCACCTGCACATTAAATGTACAGATTACTTTTCTTCCCTAGGCTACATGAAACAAGACAGTGGATACGACAGCTGGAGCCTGGTCAAGGTTGCAATTTACTGAAAGCCTTAAAACAGGTTCTAACAGTGAAAGAACTGAATTCTCTGGTTCTTATTGTAGGAAACTGGTAAGGTTGTTATCTATCCTGACAAGCAGCTTTAACCTCGATACAGAATTGGTACGAGAATCTGAACTTGATACAAAATAAACAGAAGATTTAAGATCCAGGTTTTATGTATTTTTAGTCCATAGCACTGAATTAATCTATTTCTTCTGGTTTTTACTATTTATAAATTTCTTTTCTGATGATACAAAGCTACGTTTTCTCTTAGCCAGATTACTGCAGCAATCCATTGAGAGTCTGCTAGCTCTGATGTTATATTAATAAAAATCCTTTAGCATCATTAAGGATGTCACTGAAAGAGTCCAGACCTGTAGGAAGATTAGATGATGAGTTAAATTTTGCTGTAAAACACACTGTCTTTGAATGCTTAATGCTGATCTTGTGATCTGTGCTGACTGAAAATTTAAAATGTCTAACTAAATAGGCTGAGATTAGATAAATTATGGATTTAAATTCCACAGTTCTACTGTCATCATTTGAAAGCTTGTAGTGCTACAGTCAAGATTGCAAGAAAAGACTACAGTAAGGATTCTGGGAGTCTTACCGTGCTCCTGATTCATTCTATGTATTTATTTTAACTGTGCAAAAAGGGAATGGTTTAAGCTTGGCAAGCTTGATATTAGAGTGATCAAGATTACATTTCAGCTAATTTACTGAACAGACAAGTGTTCAGTTAAAAGGTTCGAGGTTTAGCTTAGGTCTGCTTTGAACAGAAGGCAGAAATTTTTAGTATATGCAAGTGAAAACTTCCTTAATTTCTGTCCCTGGCAGAAGTGTAGCTGGAAGGAAGGGCTTTTACTAGCCATGAAGAACCATCAAAACTCAGAGATGAAAAGCTCTGTGGGTTACCAAGTTCTAAACACAAAGCAAAATTTTACTTTCTTTGGTGTCTTTGAAAGATAATAGTCATCCCTGCATATGTTTGAAGATCTGAGTTGAAAACTTTTCTGTCACAGTTTATTGTGGGGTGCAACCACAATTCCTGATTTTTTAGCTTTCAGGACTAGCAAGGAATAATTTAGAACATTTTGTGTACAAGCTGGCATGCACGGCAGTAGAATCTTAGAGCTTTTATTTTAACTCAAGTTTTTCAGGTCAGAACTAAACCCCGGTAGTGGTATGTCAGTAACTGTTGATAGCAGGAGAGGAGGTCGAGTTGTGCTCAATGACCAGATTACATTCACATGACTTGTTATTTCTTTCCCCCTTAGTTTTTTTCCATGTCTTTTTCCTTATGGCCTTTCATCCCCATTTGATTACTGCCGTTGTTTATATATTTTTTCCCATTTATTTATTTCTTTGTTCATTTACATCAGCCCTGATCAGTCTTTGGAAATATTGTCTGACTACGCTCAGCAGTGTATGCTGGGGAGAAAATTGCAGACTCATGCAGTTATATATGATTGCAGCAATCCTTCTTCTATTGTAAGTCACTGTGTTAATTTTTACTTTCTTAAGTGTCCTGAGATTTCAGCTGTAATGTCCTCTCATAAGCTTGTGGGAAAGCTAGCGTATTTGTGAGAGAGTTCTCACTCTAGAGTTGTATTTTCTTTAGAGCAAATTTGCACCCATAAAAAAATATTGTTTGGATCATTCATCTCGGTCCATACCAAAGACAGAAGTGGCAACCAAGTGGTGTTGACAGGCCTGAGAGCTGAAGGGGAAGCATTTATTTCCAGATGATCATCCTGTGTTTTCAGAGAAGACTTTGAGGCTAAGAGCTCTTTTGCAGGTGAAAGTAGAACAACAGGGGACTTGAGGGAGGCAATATTGTAGTAAGCACAGGTGGGTGGGGAGAGGGATCGTAGGAGAGAGGCAGGGACTTGGGAGTGAGATCGTATGAGTATGGCAGTCTCTGGGATAGGAGTA
The DNA here is from genome assembly GCA_020746105.1 of Trogon surrucura. NCBI lineage: Eukaryota > Metazoa > Chordata > Aves > Trogoniformes > Trogonidae > Trogon > Trogon surrucura. The sequence continues at coordinate 8,197,138 of CM036632.1, read as the reverse complement.
CTTTGGTCTGGAACAGCATCAGTGCAAGACCTAGCAGCCTTGCTCAAGTTAGAACGTTGACCATGAGCAGTGGTTTGGAGAGGAGGACAGAAGGACAAGCAGTTGATTTTTATTAGCTTCTGCATAGAATTTTGGGTTTAGGTGTTGATTCCTTGTTTAAGTTTATTCCTAAGGCATGTAGTGACTTAAGTGGCGTGGAGGACACGGCCAAAATCCTGGTTTGGAGGGAAATTGGATGCAATAAAGGTATTGCAGTTGTGGGGAAAAGGATTACAGTGATAGGAGAGGCGATGGGAGTGGGGAAAAAAGCAGTGAAGGATTTAGGAGGTAATCGTGGGCAGGGGAAGGATAGCCTAATACTTGTAGGCTTCAGTGATACACCTTTGATCTGACTAGCGCAGGCCTGCCTTCAAAGGAAGAGTGAGGCATTTTAGCACAGCATGAAATGAACTTGACCCTTATTGCCTATTTTGTAAATTTCTTTACTGAGTTAGCTTTTCAAATGTGTTAAAGTAAGACTGGTAAGAAACAATGGAAATATAATTACTTTGGCTTTCTCACTACATGTACTTCAAAGATTCCTTTTCTACCTCTAACTGAGAATTGAATACCAACAACCCAGGTTGTTAAAAGAGACTGCCAAATCAAAGTACCAATTTTCCTTCCTATTTATATGTGTAGAGAGTTTTGAAGAACCTCGCAGAAGCTCTAAGAGGCCGTTATCATTGCTACTCTTCAAAGGGAGAGGTAGGTGACAGCTAGAGAGGCAACACGTTTTTCCCTCTTTTTGATGATTCTTTACATTTAGAAGGTAAACTAATTATCATCTGAGTAGAAGTTTATAGCAAGACCTGGTGCTGAAAGCCTCTGTCATGGAAGTGCCGAGGCAATAAACCTTTGGTTAATTCTTTCTGCAACTGAAAATGCTTTCCTAAAAGCACAATAAATTTTTCAGATGCTGTTCACTGGCTTAAAACTGATGAATAGGATGAAAACGGTGACTTACTGTAGACTGATTCAAAACAAATAATATTTTGATTATAAAATTATGAATAGCTTAATATGCTGTGCCAGGCAAAGTAAGAAATCTGTGTTTGGTTGGTATTGGACTAGTAGTTAATTTATTTTTCCACCTTTGTTTTTATATGTACAGAATTTTGATAGTAGTGATATTCATCTGCTACTTCAGGAATCCCAGAAGGCAAAGGAATTACTCAGAAGCATCAAAGACACTTTTCAAAGAGGAATTCATGGCTCACTTATTAGTAGAATAGCAGATGTATGTATCTTTTTATTTTCAGATGTATTTTGAAGTATCAGGGTAGAAGTTCTCAGTGTTCACAATATGAAAAAAAAATTCTTTCGTAAGTATTTTGGTAAGTGATCTTTGAATATTATGCATTTACCATCTGTTGTAAGAGCAAATTAAGGTCAAAACCAGTAGACATTTTGCTAGACATCCTTCAATATGCAGCAAGTTTTCTAAACCAATGAAAACAGGATTAAAAGAACATTGTACCGTGATGGTAATGTAAATTTAAGAGAATTGCTAGTCTAACTTGTATGCATGATCATTTAAATGAAGTTCCAACAGTTCTTTAAGAAAGGAGATACTCTTTCCTATCTAGTTAACATGGACACTTAAATCAGTTGTAAAATCATAAGGGCTTGTCTAGATCAATTACTGGTGCTGAAGTTAGGAAGATACAATTTGCCTCTTACACATCTGTCTCTGTGTTGGTCCTGTCTTTTTGGCACCATGTGTTCTGTAACAATTGTCTTGGTAATGTTTCTATTTTTAGAACTCATTTGACCAACATACCAGAGGTTTTTACCTTGTTTGTCTGTTCTCCAATGAAGTGACTTCTAAGTGCTCCTGATGAAATATGGATGAGGAAGAAGAATGTCCTGTGATTTTTCTTTTTTTTGTGGATAATTTCTAGTTCTGCTTTAATCTGGTAGACAGATGATATACTCATTTGGTGATGTACTCATTTTACCTTGTGCAGATAGTTTTAAGTGGAAATGCACATCGCTATAATTTGTAGAGGCCTGAAAGTTTAGAAAATAGCTGAATTCACCTATGATTAATAAATTTAATGTGAAAAATTTGGCAGCACTGTTTTACAAATCTGTGAGGAAGTTTTTTTGTTAACAGAATAGTCTGTTCTTTGTCACAGCTACTGTAGGCAGTTGTGTGAGGTGGACAAATCTGATCTGAAAGACAGACTGAAAGCTTTCCTTGTGTATCTGGTCATCTGACCTGAGACATTCCAGACAGGAGGCAAACTGGGCATTTGTGAATAATATTTTTAATCCTGTTTGCCTTCATACTCTCTATTCCATATATACAGAATTCTTTCATCTCTCTTCCAATCTCGTAATTACAAAGGACCATGTAAACTAGATACGCAAATGGAGAAGTCACCCTGAAATGGCTTAGAAGGTCCTGACTTAGAAGGTCCTATATCCCCAAATAAAAGCATGTCATTTCAGAAATTACTAGTCAAACCTTCTGTATAAAAAAGCATCTCTGCAAGCTTCTGTCCATTCATCAAGCAAAGGTCTCTTACCCCTTTTGAAATAGAATTCTGGTGCCTCATAGGAGTTCTTGTTTACTTGTTTCCACTGGTGTGAATGGAGGTAGAATGGGGCTCATTTGTCTCGGTGTAGATAGAAATGGAGCAGTCAAGACTTGATCTGTGTGTAACAAAGACCCTTTTTCTATACTTTTCTTAGAGAAATGATTGGCTGTTTTCATGCCAGTATGTATAATCATGATGTTTTAATTTCCCTGTGGGTTTTTGAAACATGGTAATGTTAATAGAACATTGTTCCCCCAAGCCCATTTTTAGGAGGACCAGCGACAGCTATTTTCAAAGTATTTTGTTTGTTGAAAGCCCAGCACTTTGGTGAACCTACATAAAACTAAAATTCCATGCTGGATGTTTAGATTGAGGGTAAAAAAAAATTGTGCTAGAACTTGCAGGAGTTTTTATTAAAATCTGTTTTAGATTTCCACAGAATTTGCAAAAACCACAGCTTCCAACTTCTTACCAAAACCTCCAGAGCATGAAGGACCATTAGTTATTCAAACACCACGTGTCCTGGCCAAAACCTCCGCAGACTGGTTGAAGACAAATGGATTGAAAGGTAACACAGGAAGAAAAGGTTAGCAGATATGAAACATGAATGAAAGATGGAGCATATGTTTTATTTAATTTCTTTGTTCCTTGCTTTAGCTAAAAAATTAAACCTTTATCAAGTTTTGGCTCCCAATGCCTTCTCTCCTGTGGAAGAATTTGTACCTATTCTTAAAAAAACAGTATCATCAACTCTGCATGAGGTAAGTAATAAGGACCCTTTTTCTTGTTTTCTTTTGTCTTTCTGTTGCTACAGTTTTCTAATTAAAATTAGTACTTTATAAGTTAGTGAGATTCTACGGGCTTAATTTAAATTTGAGTCATAGATTCAAATCAGATACTTATTGTCATTCCTAAGAATGATTCAGGAAAGAATTTCGTGTTAGCGGAGCTCATATGAGCTTCTGTAAACACATAACTCTGTTATTCATCCTTCTAGAAAGCGATGCTGCAGCTGGAATGGTATGATGGAACTGTGAAAAATATCCACGTTGACCTGCCATTGTTATACAACTATCACGTGAGTTGTCTATAGTGATGTGGCCTTATCAGGGCTAGATTGTCATCTGATTATTCTACATTAATTGTCCTGTTACGTAAGTGCTGCAGGGATTCACGTGCAGACAACTGTCCATGCAAGTCTGCGGGGATCTGGACAGATTTGGAGCCCAAATTCTTATGGTGGTGAGGAAGGAGGCTAAGCAGGAGAAAGAGTTCATCAGTGCTGCTCATAAATACAACAGTGTGCATTTTATGATCGATGTATAAGAATGTATTTACATTATTTTACCCACATATGTATGAATCCTTTAGCCTGTACATTGAAAGGAGACAACACAATAGAGTTTTCCTGCTTGCTTTAACATAACTGTCGCATTTTGTCCTGGTTTAACTGTTTAAAAACAAAAATTTGTATTTTGTTCTATTTCTGTGAAAGTCAAACAGGTTTTACGATGAAAAATGTCTCATTGTTACTCTCTGGACCAGGAAAGACTCAAGGCATAGGAGGAAGTAGTGTAGGAGCAAGCTTGGGTGGTGGTTGCATGACTTGCAGTCACCTTCACTTATGTGAACTTTTTAACTTGAATTTTCTATGTTTTATCCACAGAAACTCCTTGCTAAAATGGTAAGAATCTATGAGAAACGAATAGACTGGCTCTCTGTTGCTAGCAGAAGAATATGGGGAAGTGTTTGTGAAAAGAGGTATCGTGCTTTGGTAGCCCTTTTTCTGTGTATCGGTGATGGTTCTAGTTTGCCAGCCTTTGCTTTGTGTGTAAGTCAGCACCAAGGAATACAGGACAGAAAATAGTCGGATGTAGAGACAACAGTTGCAGAGACAACCGGTGTAAGCAATCTGCTTTTGAAAACAGGTCTTGATATTAAGCTTTTATAATGATCCAGTGAAAACACTGAATCCAGTGATCATCGGTCAGCACAAAACTGCAATTTCCATGAGACTCTTCAGTTTGAGTTGCCTAGCAAGTAAGCCTTTGGGCAACCTTCTGTCTTAAATCACACATAAACAGAACCTGAAGTTTCGGGCCAAAAGTGGCGTTTGCAGTCAGTTTTCCAAACCCGTGCTATTGGTATTGATGTCTAGGGTTTTTCTGCAGTCTCTCGTGGATTCTTCCCAGAAGATGAGATTCAGCCCACCAACTACCTTCTACCTTGACCACTTACTGAAGCACATTCTAGTGCCAAATGACAAATGTCAGTGTAGATACCCTCAAAAACTGAAGATTTTTTCTTTTTTCCTGCATGAGGTTGGACGTCTTAGTCTGATTATGTATTTGGAGGGTGAAGTATATTTATATTGTAAGTGAGGCCTTACCCAATCTCAATAACACAGGTGCTCTTTTTGTCCTGTTTACAAACCTAGAACATGAATTTTCAGACCAAAGGAAGATAACTGAAGCCACTGTTACTCGAGATTTGTTCGTTGATCAAGGATTGAATTAGCCCATCTGGCCCCTGTATTGTGTTGGGAACTCACGTCACACTGTCCATCGCATCTGTGATTCTTTTCATTCTTTTTTTAAAATCTCACCTTATGTTTTGCAGGGGTTTTTTTAAATATAGATTAAGTATTTATACATATATACACGTATCTAGAAGATACTTTACCTGGCAAGCTAAAGTGAAGATAAGAACATGTAATTAAGCTTTTTTTTTTTCTCATGAATGACATCTCTTATATAGGGTGGTTATACTTGTTGATGTATCATTGACAAACTCTATGTACATCATCCATATCCAACACTCTTTGCGACTTCTACTTGAGGAACAAATGTCAGATAAGGATTGCTTCAATATTATAGCGTAAGCAACTATTTAAGATTCTTTTAAAGTAATTGTAACACGTTGCAATGAAAGAAGTATGCTGAGAGATTGTAGTTACTGATGACCATATTTTAGGGTTTTTAATTGTATTTAACGTTTTGTGATGAAGTAATTGCAAGACTAGCACTGGCTGAGTGTTGGATAGGTGCCTGCATCGGATGTACAGAGACCAGGGTAGTAATTAAAAATCGCTGGTTTGGGTGATGCTCACTGGAACTGATTGTATGATACCTGAAACAAATTATCTTCCTGCTCCATCATTCATAACAATATTAATTCACACGTCAGAAACTTTTGTTGCAAGAGGTACCGTAACAGAAAACGCTTCTTACGTTTTACAACAACTCCAGTACTTTTAAAATACGTAATAGTACTAAAATTGTGGACAGGTTTCTGAATGGTAGGTAAAAGCAAGAGACAGCAGCTCATGCAGTTCCCACCCTGGTGGGAGAACAGAGCCTTCGACTTGAAAATCTGACAGTGCCTCAGTGATGGATAAATGTGAATAATTAAATGGTTTGAAGTGGAAAATAGTTAACGTTGAGCAATTTTATGTATGTGATACTCTAAATGAGGTTTTTCTTTATTCAGTGAATTTATTATATCTTTTTGTTCTAAAGCATAATCTGAAAATTAATTGCTGTTATCTTTCCATGAAAGATTTGGGAGTGACGTTGTGCCTTGGCAGCAGGAAATGGTTCCTTCCCAACCAGAAAACTTACAAAATGCTTGGAGGTAGGATCAAATAACTTTCGCCTACACCTGATTAAGTGATCATACATACCATGAAACAGATAAAACGGAGAAAGAGATTTAAGCAGAATTGTGAACAATTTGGAAAATCTACGAATTTATCGTATTACAAAAATAGTTTGCTGTGAACTGTTGTTTTACACTGATTGATTGTTGTGAAAACAGCATTATAAAGTTACATGTCCCAGTGACTTTTTATTTCCTATGTATACAGAATGTATGTGTGCACAGATATGGGAGTGTCTGTGTAAGAAATACGAAGAATTGAAAACCACCGCAAAGTCAACTGGGATGTGAAAGCTAAACTATGTTTTTTCCCCACCTATAATGGAAACAGATCCCAGTTTTTTGTTTGTGGTTTTACACCCTCAGTGGTTTCATTATACATCTCTGGTTTAATTTTTATTGCTATAAATTCTACTATATGAAGATTTTTCTTTATAAGAGAGAATTCTTTGATCTCTAGGTTCTGAATCTTATCTTAAAAACTAGTTTTCTGTGGTGGCAGTTCACAAATTAAATAATGGGGGTCATTATATAATCTGATTTTGCCATCTGTCAAAAAATTTAGACTCTAGTGCAGCGTCAGTTAAGATTCTTTGTTCTCTTTATTACTTTAAGCAGAAACAAAAGCTTTTTTTTTTTTTTTTTTCATTCTTTGAACTGTAAATGTCTTTTAGGTGGGTGTTGAACTTGCAATGCAAAGGGAGTAGAAATTTCCTGAGTGCTCTCAGGAGAGCTGTGGAAGTAGACTTCAAAGACAGAGATAGACACGAATCACAAGGACTTTACCTGCTGACTACTGGAATACCTGATCAGGAAACAGTAAGTATGATCAACTCTTCTGTAAGTTCCTGTCAGAATTAATCTCATCCTCATTTTTCTCCTCTCTCTCTCTTTTTTTTTTTTCTTGAATTTTCTTTCTGTCTTGCAGCACACAGTCAGTGCTTATGTGGCTGAGGTTTGCAGAGGTTTTGATTTGCAGCTTCATGTCTGTCTGTTCAGTGGGATGGAGAACATTGACTCCAGTAGGGTTCTGCCAGCGCGCTATGCTGACCCAGCTGACACTGCCACTGCTTTTAGAGAAATAGTACAGGCAGCCAACGGGAGATTCCATTGGTTTGGAGAAACAGGTATGTGAAAGGGAAGGTCAGTTTTCTGAACTTTTCTGAACTTTTCTGAACTAGTTCTTTTTCATTAATTAGTTAGTAGCTATTATTGCTTTTTTTCACCCAGTCAAGTAGTTTACTTTTTTAGGATGTGACAACATGATACTAGCACTGAGATTTAAACAGAAGTCCTAGTCTGATTGAGGCTTTCAGTAGTATTGAAGAATATTGTAATTCAACCTTAATGCAGGAATTTTATTTTTTTTCCCTACTTGAATTCATTCTTTTCTGCTAGATATTTTAAAGATGCGCATTTAAAATAAAGTTACTATTGCGATAGGTCCAGACTGCCTGGATTTTAGGAAACAAAGGCTTTTTGATTCTTTTCATTGGTATTACATGTTCTGCCAATTGTTGTATGTTTAAAAAATGATATATTTTGTACACTTAAAAAAACCCAGACTGATTAGCATATATTTGATTATCAGGTATTTTTGAAAGTGATGATATCACTGTTATTGTGTCTGAAATGGAAAAGGCAAACAGCTATTCCCAAAAGGTATGAATTACGTGTATTTTTTTAAGTTATGCTTTTCTTCAGAAAAGAATTCACCCATGTTTGTTCAACTGACAATGCAGAAGATTGAACAAAATGAGGATTGAAAAAAATGAAAATCCTCGTTAGATGGGCAGGAGCATTCTAGAGTGTGAGAATAGTCACTGTAAAGTAAACACGGGCCGGAAAGCAGTTGCACAATAGCACTTCGGTGATGGAGTGGCCATGATTCCTTATCAAATACAAGCAGTTTATAGCGGAAGTGATTCTCCTATTTTTTGCCAATCCTATGATGAATTCTTTTCAAGTGGAATTAATTGTTCGTTATAATTATATATATAATATAGTAATTAGTTATACAATAACTTACATAATATTACATTCCTAGAAGTCACACATTCAGTGGAATCTTACAATATTTTGTTATCATTTAATAGCTGCATGTACTTAGTTTATCTTCTAACAATTTGTTTTGGTCTTGGTATGCATAATGTTGCCTTTTTGTTTAGAATGTTTGCTCAGATCAGGGAGGATTTTCCTCCTAGGTGTTTGAGCAATCACAGCATCAAGGGCTTCCTATTCAGTTAGAGGTGTTAAGCATGACCAGATTAATAAATTTGGTATCAGTTTTGTTTGTTATTAAAGTAATAAATACAGAATACCTGTCTTTGGAATGTCATTTACTTAAATTTCCTGTATATGAATTACTAAACAATGTGAACTTGCATTTCAGTGTGCGTTCCTAGTGGAATCCTTAAAGCAACGTTCAGTCAATCATTCTGTTAATGCATTTATACAAGAAGGAGACTCAAACGTGCTTAAGAAGAAAGAGAAAAGAAGGCCACAGAAGTTGCCAGCTCCTAAACCCACAGCTCTCAGTCTGGCTAGAACGGTTTGAAGTGGTCTCATTTTTAAGATGCTCCGTGTTTTAATTAAAGATCCTGCCCATCTATCAGATGCTGCTCTTTGCACGAGAAGTGCTCAGGCTGAAAATGTGGAGGAAGTCAAACAGCGTTGTGATAGTACCGTGAATTTACATTTCAGTTTGCATTCAAAATGCTACACAAACAAAAAGGCACATCTTATTAACTCCTGCTAAGTAATTGATTATAACAAAAGCACATTGTAGAGGCTGAAATTATCTAAGTAATCCTTCTTCTGACCTGAGTGTTTAATGAAAGTGAAGGCAAAGCAGCAATGTGCTTTACTAAGTTACGTCAATTTTACAAGTCCTTCTAGCAAGTACTGCATTTTATGGTGTCACTCGTTTGAAGATGAGGCAGCTGCAGCTGAGTAGCGTGTCTGGCCACACAGAGGCGGCATAAAACAAGAAGTAGGCTTCAGGATTTTTTTTCCTGCCTGCTCTGCTTATTTCCATGGAGTTGCACTACTGAGTCCTTTGAATTGCTTTGAATTTACATTCTGCTGATGTTTTCTTTTTTTAATTTTGGCTGCGTGTGCATCTGTTTTGAGTGGGTGTACAAAACTGTCATATGCATAAACGGCCAGTGCCAGTGCTTACCGCTGTGGTGTGTAAACAACTGGGCACAGAAGCGCCTGTTGCGGAGGAGGTGCTTAACTTTTGACCTGAAACTTTCAGGTCTCATGTTTGAAATGGGAATGACACTCTTTAAGTGCAGCTGTGTTCATGCCGCAGAGACCTTTGTAGTAAATTCAAACAGGTTTCCTTTGCTATTTTATCAAAACCAGTATATTCTCAACACCTCCTCACAAATGCAGGAAAAAAGTAATCACTCAGAGCTGTGACTACGCAGCACAGTTTAACAGGGATTAAAGTTGTGGAAAACCCATACAGGTTTGACTGTAAAGGTTGAAATTTGTTTGCTGTAGAGCTGTATGTTAAATAAGATGTCAATTCCTTGAAAGCTCTGTCACAGCAAAAGTCTGATCCCATGGTAGGGTTAAAGAAGTGTTCGTGTTCTGTAGCAGACTGCTGAGCCCTTAGAGGGCTGAGCCATACCTGAAGGAAGCATTACTGTTGTAAGCACTAGGCTTCCAATATTTGTTAAAACTCTGAGGGAAATACTGTGTACTATATTCTATAAAAGAGTGCCATTACTGTGCTAGACTGCTCCTTCAAGTGACAAAGGTGTTCCAAACTTGTCTGCATGCAGATGTTAATCTTTAGGTTTATGGCAGCAGATGAAATTGGCACAAGAATTAAAACAGAGCAATTAGAGTTACTTAACTTAGCAAGAAATTGCAAATTAACAAGTTGTCATGGCAATCTGCTGACTTGTTAGAAGAGCCAGAGTACAACAGAAATTAGACAATAATGAAGGCTGTTTCCAGTTTTGAACAATACAGTTATCATCCAACTGAAATACTTTTTAATGTTTTTTTATTATATGTGCTTATAGTATATTAAAGACAAGTATGGTGCTGAGAGAAATGCTTCTGTAAGAGCACTGGCATGGCGTCCTACGAGTGTCAAAGCAGAAATTCCACCAGGTCTGTATGAATTAGAGGCTTTTAGTCTTCACTTTCTTTGGCTTACAACAAAATACTACCTTAGATCTTTAAGTTTTAGAAACACTTGAAACTTCAATCAGACTAAGAGGAAATGTTACGGTCATTTTGAAATTACTTCAGCATGAGATTTAGCCGTTGTGTGTCTAGCTTTCTTTTGGACTGTGGGCAGAAGGAACGCTGCACCGCTGTCTAACTATTTCTGGGTTATATGACTGAATATCCCTCCTATATCAGGAATTGTCAAATGTGGGTGGTGGAAGGGAGAGCCCTGCCTTGTCCCATGCCTGAAACCATAACGAGAATCTCGCTTCTCTTGGTGTTCAATTCATACTCCTTTTTTTTCCTCTCCAAAAACTCAACAATTAAGAGATTTATGATATTATAATATATTTTTTTTGTTAATACAGTTAGATTCCATTGTAATTAATACATTATTCCACTTGACTACAATCTGGTAATGAAGTTATAAACCCCACAAATGTCAGGTTATCTGAAGTGCTGTTTCAGCTGTTCCTGGTTCAGTCACTGTTGGTCCCTTAAAGTCCTTTATCCTTCATTTTTGTAGTTTTCCTGTGGTTTTTCTTTGCATCTTTGCTAACGTCTGCAAGTTATTATTTTTTTTGCCTTATATTTGAGTCTTGAAATGAGATTGTTGATATGTAGTGGTGTTTACAAATCTGGATTCATATTTGCATATGAATATATAGTGTATTTTCATTGCTTTATACAATGTTAATTGGCTTTTCTAACAAATAGAATGCTTATTGTAAACCCTTAATCTTTTCAAATTATGCTCTGTGACATTCTTCCTGATGGAAAGTAAGAAGTTCTGTAATATGGATTTTTTTAAGCAGTAGCTAAGAAATTGTACTATTTATAACTGTGGTAATAAGAAATTATGAATCAAAAAACAGGATTGCATGCAAGAGTTTGATCTAGATGAAATAAGTCAACTTTTTTTTTTTATTGTAGTACAAACAATAAAAGAATGGCCTGAGACTGAGAATAAAAGAAAGCATAAACCAAGAAAGCAGACAGAGTTTTCTGTGTCAGTATTTTATACTGATAAAGGAAAAAATGTGGGTACGTGTTATCACAATAAAATGGGTGAAGCCTTTATATTATCAGCATTTTTATTATAAAAATGTTAGGTCACTGATAATCAGTGTGCTTTATGTAGTGATTTATATAGTGAGTTATACTTACTAAATAGTGCTGGGGTTTTTTGGTTTGATGTTTGGGGGGTCTTTTGCGGGGCTGGCTCTTTTTGTTTGTTTTTTTGGGATGTTTTGGTGGGGGTTTTTTTGTAAAATCTTTTGGGATCTTTTGGTTGAAGATACTCTAAGGAAAAATACTGTCATCATAGTTTAGATGGTTACAGAAGATTTGGTTTGGAATTTTTTGAAGCTGACAGTTTTGAAAAATAAGTGATTTTTTTAAAGTACTTTGATATATAGAAATGCTACAATTTTTTTCAAATGTGGAATTATGTATTAAATGCTAGTCTGTGGGCTTGGGGGTTTTTTGTTTGTTTTGTTGTTTTAATCAACAGTCATATGTGATTCAAAAGGGCTGTGGTTTAAACCTGGGTCTCCCAATATTACTTTGTTCATTTTCTTAACTAGGTACAGTGTACCGGAAGTATCCAAAGATAATGAGCGTGAGAAAATCTGTTCCCTCTGTTACATTGCCAAAAAAAGAGGAAATCTGTTCAAGCAAAGAGGTATTTTGCTCCTTACTACTAAATTTCCATTTAGAATTACCTGTATGAATTAATGTGAACGTGTAGTGATGCTGTACAATGGTTTATTACTTCAAATGTTCCAATATTTACTAACAACTAACTGCTGGGTTTGTTTGTTTCACAAGTGGCTGGCCAAGTACAGTATTAAAAAGCTTAAACTGGAATTGCCCAGGCTGCTGTTTGGTCCAAGCTGTACTCACCAAAAGAAAACTGTGGAGTCTCTGCGCAAGAAAGTATCGGCAAAATACTGCACTATCTTCCCTAGCGTAGAAATCGACGTAAGCTTTTGCAGATGTCTTGTACCTACAACATTGAAAAGCTTTATATTTCTTTAAGCCCATTGGTTGGTGTTTGTGGCTTGGTGGAGTGATGGTCCCTCCACCATTCCCTGTTCTTTCTAAATCACCTTTCTGTTGGAGAGCTAGAGAAAGTACTTTGGTCGACACAAAAAGTGTTTAGTACATTTGACATGCAAATTGCTTGAGGTCTTTAGAATGTGTGGCAACTCCTCTGTTCATAGAGTGTAAAAAATGTTTTTAAGTAAAGCTTTTTAAAATCACATGTAAGTCAAAACTGGGAAAATGTGGGATCTTGATTGATTTGGTTTGTGTAATCACTGAAGAGAAGCACAGGAAGTTAAGTCCAGCATATTATTGCTCCGTTACGTCAATAGAACTGTCACAAGTAATGCAGCAGATGCACGTATCCAGTCAAATTGTGGAATTTTGCTGCCTAGCACGACTGACTGAGATGAGAACAAGGATTTCCTGATTTGGGTAAACCAGTTAGTAGCAACAGAGTTGCAAAGAATTTCTTACACTACTTCATAGATTTGAAGGTGAAAAAAAATAATCTCCCTGATCTTAATGCAGACATGAATACATAGCAGCTGAGCTCAGATGTCCTGAGTAAGGTGCTCTTGTACAAACTGAATTTTTCCAGGGGGTTGTGAAACATCTGCAGTTTCAGTCTAAAGAGCTGGAAACCTACACAGAACAACTGAAGAAAGTGTTGCAGCGCTATATACGAAGAATACAGTGGCTTCTGTCAGGTACTCGTGTGCATCAATTAAACACAACTGCAATATGCATAAAATCTTCCTTTCTCCTGTTTCTAATAGAATAAATCCGAACCTCAAGTATAACTAAAGGTCATCCATTTTACATTTCACTGAAATGTTTAAAAGTATTTTTATGACAATAAAATAACAAGAGAATTCAGGATCTGTGTAGCTGATAAACCTGTAGTTCGCTGTGAAATAATTAGGGCTGTGATATTAAGTTTTTGTATTTTGTGGTCATGAAGACAAGGTTCTTGGTGTTAGAAGCTTTCTATCAACAGAATACATACAACACCATATAAAAGCGGAATTAACTTTCCTGTTTCTTTTACTGAGAATGTGCCCTACTTCAAAGGTCACTATCGCTGCTGGTGAAAAGTATTTTGATCCTGCTGTTGTTCATAAAGATATTTGGTGGGAAGCGGTTTAGTTTTTTGCTGGATTTTAAAGAAGGAGCTACATATTGCTTAATGCAAATTGCTACTATTGGCTGGAAATTAATGTTTAACAGTGATAGATTTGAAATGGTAGAAGACTTCTCTATTACTAACCTTTGAGTTACCTTGTTTCCACACAGATTAGAATTTATTATGTAGACATATAACTCTTAAAGACTGGAGATTTTACATTATGCTCAATAAAATAATATGTTCAATAAAATAAGCTTATATAATGACACTTAATTAGTTTTAATGTTCTGGCCCAGGAAGCCGAAGGTTGTTTGGTACCATTTTAGAAGCAAATGTCTGTGTTTTGATTGATACATCTGGTTCCATGGACCCATATTTACCACATATCACAAAAGAACTTGCATCTCTTATCTGGGAACAGCTGAGAAAAAATGAAGTCAGGTATGGTGAACTGCTGATAAAGGCTGAAATGGCAGTAATTATTATTTTGTAATAAGATTACTTAATAATTAGAAATTACACAGTACTGAAACACAGTACAAGTAATTATTATATGTTAGTGTATAATATGCACGTGACACGAACTGTGTTTTCCGTTCTTCTTTTCAACCAGCTTTTAATTATGAGCTCCCTTAAGATTTGAGCCTCATTTGCCATAGGCTGATGCTGTTTATTCTTTGGGGCTCAGCATTCCCGTAGATTTTCTGTTCATGCAGAGTGAGGCATGCTTTCTGCCTTTTCCAAAGGTGAAGAACTTTTGTATTAAGGTTTTTGTTTGTTTGTTTGTTCATTTATTTATTTCAAAAACTGGCTTATCCAAAGTGACTGATAGTATTGGTTAGGGTTAAATGTTTTGGGCCATGTTCCTCCTCAGGTTTAACCTGCTGAGATTTGCAGAAAATACAGAGAGCTGGAAGGAGAGTCTTGTAGAGGCAACTAATGAAACGTGTCATGATGCTGTACAGTGGGTGTCCAGATTCCACGCTCATGGTAATACATGCATCCTTGAGGCTTTACAGGTTAGTAAATGGTGTCCCACATACTGGAGAAGATATCGTGTCTTGCAGTGACTGGACACTTCCACCTGACTGATAATATTCTAGGAAAATTAACCGGTCAAAGCATATATTTTTATGTGCAAAACACTGAATGGTTCTGGAATCAAGCCACTATTTCTGTCTCCAGGGCTCATAGATACTAGAATTCAGTGTGAAATATCAATAGTTGCAATAATATTTTTGTTCAGAGAATACTGGAGAGAGAAAATAGCCAATTACTCAGAATGATGCTTATGTATAGCTGTGGCTGTGATATATTTGCTCTGAGACGAACAGGGATTTTAAAGCCGTGGTGCTTGTTGGAATCCCATGGGCACTGGGTACAATTCTCGAACTTCAGTAACAGATGAAGAAGCATTTTTCATGTTGAAATTAACTAATAACAATAATTTAAAACAGAGACTGAAAGAACTGGCAAATTCTGAGCTTTGAATCAAGAAAGAAATGATGCCTTAAATAAATAGTTCTTCCAGATTCCCTTGCAGAATCTCTGTATAAATTTTAGGGATTTATACATTCATCATGAATCAAATCCAGTAGAACGGTAAGATGTCTCTATATTACAAAGATGTCCACTGTCCACTGTTAATTACTGTAGCAAGTTTTCATAATATAGAAAGGCCAAGTCCTAATGAGCCTGAGTATCAGACATCAAGCATCTTTAACTCCCACAAAAAATGATACAAGAATCTTCTGTCAGCAGTTGCGCAAAAATAGTTAATTTGCTTATTTCAATGAGTCAGTTTTTGGTGGTGCCCTACTTATGAATATATTGTCTTATTCTACAGCTTATCTACTCATTTATTTTTGAAATTTATATCCTTGACCTCTTTCATACTTAACGAAAACCAAAAGACAATACTAACTTAATTGATCATGTGGTAAATATATAACTATCTTAAATCATTGGAATAGTGTTTTCATTCTTAAGTATAGCTTTTTGTGTGAATGTACTAATTATTTAAGCTTATTTTCTGCTTTTCAGAAGGCTCTCAGTTTCCAAGGTACGGAGGCACTGTATGTATTGACTGATGGAAAACCAGACACCAGTTGCAGTCTGATTTTGAAAGAAATTGAAAAATTGAGAAAGAAACAAGATTTTAAAATCCACAGCATTTCTTTTAGCTGTACAGACAGGTATTTGATACTTTGGAAGAACAACAAAATAATCTTTTAAATTACTAGTTTATATATTATCGAGAGGCAGCGTTATCGAGATGGACCACGTGCTCAGTTTGCTGCACACCGTGGCTGAGCTAGACCTTCATGCGTGTGAGAACTGGGAAGGCTGTTCTGAGTCACGTAATTGCCACACGCTGCTTCCTTTCGAAGATGTGGAGATTTTAATGTCCAGTTCTAGAATGGAATCAGTCCTTGCAGCTAACTTGAAATTAGTGGATATATGACTATTTGGGACTTGGCAATGCTAGTGCTTGGGAGCCAGGACTTTAAAATTATGTAAAAGTGTGTGATTTAGCCTACTTGCAATAAGAACACAGTAACAACTGTACCAGTTATCCCGGTGGTGGTTGCAGAACAATGGCAAGTAATAGAGGCTGAGGCAAGAGGACAAATTTAGAGTATGCACAAAATGTTTTGTGTTTTTCATTTTCTTCCCCTGTGTAAAACGTTACTGCCCTTTGCCTGCTAGCCTGGCTTCTGAATTTCTTGGTTTAGTTTCTTTTTTCGCTTGCATTCTAAACTGGTCCTCTTGTCCAAAAATAGCCCATCTTTGGAGGTTATGACAGCTAAGCAGTGTATATTCTAAATTAGCAATTGACAATTAAAAGTTACACAAAAGTTTACAATCATGTCCTCCAAACCTCTTGTTCTGATGTGGTGTTGACACACGGAATAAAGATTCTATAACCCAGAAGGTGATAACGTAGGTATGCTTTAATCAGTGCTGGGTGCACGGGGGAAATATTTTCCTCCGAAAAAGCGTGCACACCTGAACCGTGCAGTTACCTGGGTTATATGCAGTAAAAGTTACATATTCGTTAGATGCCTATGCATATTCATAAGCTATCCCAAAAAAGGCACTCGGTTCCGGTGGTCAGCAGCTCCTCCTCTTGATGCTTGCGCGGTGCCTCCTGGTGGTCTTGGGCAGGGGTCTTCAGGGATGAAGGCCATATGTCTTCCTCACGATGAACTTTTTACCCTCGTCCCAAAACTAGTTTTTCTCAGCACTTTTGGCAAGGATTTTTTTTTATCAAATTACTCAAGGGGGTTCATCACCAGATGGTCCTTGTTAATTGCGCTTATCACTAGTGTCCTTGTTAGTTTGTCTTTGTTTCATGTTCCTTGCAACTGGTACCGGGCAAGCTCATCCTCCTTATTCGGAGGCCTTTGACTGATTGCATCTTAACGACCCTGAGAGGGGGCCTCTCTCATCCTAATGGCCTTGGAAGGTTGCTTCCCACTAGATGCCATTCTCCCCTATCAGTATTTTTTGAGGAATTCTTAGAAGTTCTTTTTCTATTTCTGTGCTTTCAGAGGAATTCAGTTTTCATAAGGAACTTATTACTTTGTTGTTAACAGAGGAGCTAATGAATTTCTGAAGAAGCTTGCTTCCCAAACAGGAGGGCGCTACCACTGTAGTGTTGGAGATGTGGATGGACAATTAGCAGCACACAGAATGTTGACAGAGGAGCTTGATGATGAAGATGTATGTTAAATGGATTTGTTTGGGTTTGTTTCTTCAACTTAGTTCTTTTACAGTAATCAAACTGCATTTAAAAAAGAAAAATCGTGAGAAAAATTTAATACAAATCCCCTAAGATACTAAATGTTGAAACTGGAAGGAGAAATCTTTGGCTTTGCCTCTCTGCTGGCGGCCTTGGTCAGGTGACCAAGCCTGTGAAGGAAGTATACAACACAATACAGTTTTTGAAAGAGAAATAATTTAAAATAATTATATCTGGACACTGTGGGTTTTAAGCTAACTTTAGCTTTTAATGTGCCTTCTTATCCTTACCATCTTGTATTTAAGTTATGTAATTGTAAAATTCTCACACGGCGTTAAGCATATTAATGATCCAGCAGCAGATGTCAGGATTGCCACAGGAGAAAATTACATTAGTAAACAGAACCATATTCAATCCAGAATTGCTGTGCTCTTGCAAGTAGGTAGGAATAGGGAGATTTAGAGCTTAGGCTCAGTTAATTAAGTTGGTAGAAATTGAAGATAATAAAAAAGTGCAAATTCAAGTAGAATGTTTGAATTTTGTTTTCAGGATCCAGTTTTCCCTTACTTTGAAGGAGATGATTTAAAGAAACTCGCTCAAGAAGTAGCGAAAGGTAGAAGTTTCTTAAAGCAGGCAGAGTATTTGAGGTGGGTATTTATCATGAATCTTTCAGTGAGGTCTTTTCCAAGCTGAACAATTCTATGACTATTTCCTGGAAGCAGCCTCGTGCTGTCGCACTGCACGCTGCCTGTATCTCAGCAGACTGAGCTGACCCAGGTGACTCACCATTCCCTGCTGCTTCTGGGGCCATTCCGAGCTTCATTTAATACCTGCCTAGAACTGAAGTGAGGGACAGTTAAATTGTATTGACCCTTATGTTTCTGCATTGTTACGCTTTCCTAACTGCCAAAACGGAACCAGGAGGTGCCATTTCAGTAGTGGTAGTGGTGGGCAGAAATACTTGCAAAGAGCTTTAAAATGCACATACCTCCTCAAGGAAAAGACTTTCTGTCACACAAGGATATGGCTAAACAAAGATAAAGAGGAACTATATATAAAAGCTGCTGTAATTCTTTGGGTTATGTTTTTCTTTCAAACAGGTTACTGCTTCAGAAATGGAATATAAACCAAAAGGACAATTCTGGCTTTTAAAAATAGTGCTCAGGTAAATAGTCACCACAGATAGATCATAGTTTTATATATAATCAGATATATCAGTAGCAGGTTAATATTTCATAAGCCTAATGAAAAATGTATTTGTTTCCTGCAGTGACTTCTTCCAAAGTTGAAAACATTTATGATGATTTTAGTTCTTAGCTGAGCTAGGCCACAGGATAACCTAATAAATGCAAAAAACAGTTCAAAGACAATAATTATGTGTGGGGTGAATGTTTATTTACAGTTATTAATGATTTATCTCTTTCTAAGAGCAAACAGCTAAGCACATGGGAGGGTTAGGAGCAGATGGAATGGCCATAACAATTGCTATTCAGGTTGCGTGATTTATCAGTTAAATGAGCAGTGCTGAATGAAAAAAACACACCACTAATAGTGAACAGCCTCAGCAAACACCGCAGTATTGTTACAAAGTTGTGGGAGAGGCAGCTGGACAGACTAAAGCACTCACAGAGCCAGCCTGCTGCCTTTAAATTGGCAAAGTAAAAATTACAGGAAAAGGAAAAATTACTGGGCGGAAGTACTTTCTCGAGGTTAAACAAAATACAGGAGCTGTTTAGGGGGAAAAAGTGGACACACAGACAACTACAGAAAGTTGCGCTAGAGAACAAAGGCCTGCTAAGATACACATCAAGAAATGGATGTAAGGTAGATATATAGTAAGACTGGTTCTTTTACAGTCCTTATTTCTATAGCTGTAGTTTGCTTTACAAACATTGCCCAGTCATTCGAAGAGAAGGGGATAAAAAAAATCACGTCAGACCCACTGGTTAAGAATACTTGCTTCATTGAGAATGGAACGTGGAGCCATATCAGGTATGTGCAGAGTTTGGCCTGTAAGGGCTGATCACTAAAGAGAGATGCCTGGAGAGGAAGCAGATACGTAGCCACCCTGTAGTAGCAAGAAAGTTATTACAGGCATGCAGAGAGAGAGGCTAGTGTTCCACAAAGATCTCTGTCTTTCAACCCTCCAAGGTAAACTGTATGGGCTGTAAAGTGTGCAGGAAGACGTTCCTGTTAAGGTACTTAAGAAAATTCATAGTATTGTAGCATGATTATATTGCGTTAGGAAAATCAAAAGTGAATTAAGTTAATTTATATTGCCTTGCCATTACCTTTTTGTCCAGGGTCGTGGTGAGCCTACACAGTTTATGTGTTTTGAATTGTATTTTAAAAACTATTCATGTGCTTGACTTGTAGGACTAAATTTTAGATGAAGACAAGATGCTGAAGATGTTTGGAGTGGTACCACTAGCCTGTTGCTTCTCAGAGTGTGCTTAAAGGTTCCAGTTTCAAGCAGAAAGAGAGAAGGTGTATTCTTTGTTGTCCCTGAACTTCTGGCAAGAGGAGGAGTTACAGATGATGCTGACTTACTCCACTTGCAGACTTTGCAGGAGTCAAAAGTAAATCATGCCCTGAACTCTCCAGAGTTTAAACATAAGTAGAGGATACTTTTCAATAGAGCTAATACACAATTTTTTAAGTGTATGTATTTCTAATATAAGTAGTAGTCGCACAAGGTCACAACTCTTGTTTCTCTTCTGCTGCATCATACTAATAATTGCGTCAGTCAGTTGGTGGTGTATCTTTTTCGGCAGTTGGTTTGCGACTTTGCTGGCACTCATTATCCCTGGCAGATGGGGCAGATGGGTGTGATACTAGAAAGAGAATTTTTTATGCCAGTTTTGCATAGGAAGTCCAAGAAATGACCTTATTGCAGAAGCCAAAGCTTGGAATGAATGTTTTACCAGAAGCTTGCTAATAGTTCTTTTGACTCTGCTTTTTATGTTGGCGGTAGAGTTGATGATTTAGAAATAATCAGACATGCAAACAATTAGTATCTTGTTGCCTCTAAAGCCTAGTTACGTTTGTGTAACTAGACACTGCCAGTCTTCTATGCAGTTCTGTTAAGTTTTTACATGTTTCCTGTCCTAGAAAGATTAAAATATGTTTACCAGTACCAATTTAAGCTAACTGCAGTAATGAGGCATATATTTTTTCCCGTTGATCTATGAAATGCACTTTTTTTTTTTGCTGAGAAACTCTTCAGTGGCAGCTCATTAGGATATTGTAGATGTTTACTGTTGTCTTTCAAAGGGTTAGGAATTAATCTCAGGTGTTTAATATATGTAATATTTGATAAAAGTGAATTCAGATTGCTGAATTCAGATACAAGATCTGAGTTTATTTGGGATCCTTTGTCATCTCCTGAGTGCCTGCTGATGGGGATGACTAGATAGACTTTGTTATGGGAGATACTGTCTTTTCTGTCCTTCCATCTGTTCTGTCTTCATAAAGAATTAAAAAATATTTTTATCATTAAAGTCTCTTTTTAGTGTTGTATGTTCTGCACCAGCTGACTCCTGCATTCCATGTTAGTACTCGTCTGCTGTGGAATACTGCGGCTAAAATGGTGCTTTGTGCGGCGCATCCCTTTCTCTGATTTAATTAGCGTGTGTGATGGTATGTGTGCAGCTGCTACGATGCTTTGGTAGAAAATGTTCAGTGTAAATTAACAGGATTAGTTACGGTTTTATTTGGGACGTATAAATATTAGGTGATGATCACTGATAAAATGTGTGGCTTTGTACTGGCTCAAGTGTTAGAACAGTACATCCAGGTAGAAGGGGTGAGGTTTCTTTATTGCCAAAAAGAGATTCTTATTTGTTCCTCAGAGGATTTAAGAAATGTCACAATACTGTAGCATAGATTCTGATATTCTTATAAAGGTCCTTTAAAAGAACCTTAAACAGAAGTTGTGTAAGTATATTAAATTATGTCAGAGACTTTTTGTGAAATAAAATAATAACGCACGTGTCAGATTTTGCAAATGAGGATGCGTGTCGGAATGCTTCAATGCGTCGTGTTAGACTGCAATCTGTCAAACCTCTCATTTAGAGCCTTTTTTTCCCTCGGTACAATATTTGATGTTCAGACATTTTATTCATTCAAAACAATTCCATTTACACAGTGTCTCTGTAGACTGATTGTCAATGGATCTGTGTAATCCTAAATTCCTGGCAACCTACACAAATACTTGTTGCTCAGCTGTTTGTTTTGGGTTCGACTGGTCAGTTGTTTCTGTGGGCAGAGCACAGCAAGTTTCTCTGGTTCTCTTGAGTGTGTTCCCAGACTTGAAGTAGGTGTTAGGAATTCGGGTGTCTTCTTCCTGCTGGTGATGTGAGCTAAGGGTGTCTAAGTCTCCTATCCAAGAAAAATACAACTGAAAAGTAAGGCACAAATGTTCACGTTAGAATTTGTGTAACAGAAGCTACAAAATATTGAGTGTTGCTGTATTTAGCCCTTGTATCCCACCCAACTTCACTTCTTTTGTAAGTGTTCTCAGGCTGGGCAGCCTCTCTCCATGCTTCTGAAGCCTTGTTGTCTTGCAGACTGATCATTCCTGCTATCTCCTATCTACTCAGAGCAGCTCCTTTAAAGTATAGCTTCTGTCTCCTGCTTATTTACCTGGAAGCTCCCATCGTACCTGCTCACATAAATCTGAGGGCTGCTTTAGTCATGAAAGCATTTTAAGGAGATGGCTCAGCTGTGACGACCTGATTCACCAAGTGCCCTGTTCATGACTTTTCAATGTGGATCTGTCAGGTGTACGTCATTTGCTTTCCTAGTTTATGCTTTCTGGAATGCAATTCACTGTGTTCAAGACATAATAATAAGAGGAGTTTTATAATTGACAAAGATGAATATTTTTCTGCCAGCTTGTTTAGAAGTCATGTCATTGCTGTGACTCACTGAATGTGTTGATTTGCATGCCATGAATTAAAGACAAACGGCTAAACCAGTTACTACCTCAAAGTACGTGTTCTACCCTCTCTCAGAAGAGCACTGTTTTCACCGAAGGAATGGGTAACTTCCATGGGGAACAGCTCGTGTACTGCCGTAATTTACAGTCAACTTCCAACCACTGTGTTACAGTTAACTGGTTCTGATGTTCATAAAAACTGAGTATGGGCTGGAGTTCAGGAACTCCTTTGTGCGTGGTTCAGCCATACCTGCTCCAGAGGACAACCACCTCCAGAAGAAGGGTGGGACTAAACTTGGCATAGTAACAAATTCCTCCATCTAAATATGCCTGAAATGAGTCAACCTCGGGAAGTTCACGCTGCCTCTGAGGAACTGACAAGGGTAAGTTGCTTTGCCTCTGTAACTTACTTTTCTAACTTAGCAAGGAATGTGAAGGACTTTGTATTGTCATGAAGTATTTAATGTTGCCTTCGAATGATGCATGCTTTGTGTATTAAATGATGTCTCATTTTGCATTAATATTGGGTGGGAAACTTCTTTAAGGACCCTTCATTCTTTAGAAATATTTGCTATGTACCAATGTGTAGCATTTGATTATATGAAAAATAAATAATTTTAAGTTTCCTTTCCCAATTCAGATCTCATTTCTGTTTGGAAGCAAAAATTATAAGCACAGCAAGATATGATGTTCAGAGGAGAGTTCTGTTCTTTTCCTCTTCTCCATGAATGTTGTAAGACTTTCTGATTTAAATGCTTTTTAACATTTTCTGACATCTCTCAGTGAAAAATGTAAATACCTCACCATTGTCACTTCACTTCTGTCAGTTCTCTGTTGTTTTAGACTCAATCCTTCCTGTGAGCATGACTGATTTTGTAGTGACAAAAAGCTGAGTACTTTAAGTCAAACATAACCTTACAACAGATCTGTCCGGACTTCTTTGGAGTTACGGAGAGGATCAGTGATTTGGGTACGCTGTTCAACCGAGTCTCGCCACTCTTGAGTTCATGCGGTTCTGTCAGTAGATATGAGTGGGTGTCTGGATGTGAACAAGTGCACAAGGAGTTGTTCAGACACATGATGAGCCTGGACTACTCTGCTGATTTCTGGCTTACACAAAATCCCACAGAATCACAGAGAATGTTAGAGGTTGGAAGGGACCTCAAAGATCATCTAGTCCAAGTCTAGGCTTAGATACAGAATTTCTCATAACTCAAAGAGAAGATATTTTTGCACTGCAATTATTTCAGAAATACCCTATGCTTTAGTTAGCTTTAAGAGAGAGCTTTGTCTCTCAGGCTTTTCTGCTATGCTTCTGCTCTTGGGCACTGCAGAACATCCCATCCTGCCTGTGCCTCAGACCAAACACCCGTCTGTTTTACTAACTCAGACCTGTCTTACTAACTCAGACCTCTGTCTAGCTCTTCATGCGTTGGTTGCATCTCTGTTGAAGGCTCCTTTCTGCGTAGTATCTTCCACACAATTAAAGACCCTCATTCAGATTCATGTTACCTCACAGCTGGAGTATTGCTCCTGTCCTGTGGCCTGAAAATGCAGACCTGTGAAGCTGATGGAAATGGCTGAATGAGAGGGATAAAGCCCCAGTCCCCATGTGCTCTAGTAACTCTCTCTGGTCCAGGACCCAGGACTGGTGCCCACTGAACTAGTTCCTTTGCACACGGGAAACATGTAGTATCTTACCTTTCTTAGGCCCTACTCACTCAGTTTGGATTTATTAGCGGACCTACTAGCAGGCAGCTCAAAACAGAGAATTTGGTATTCTTGAGGTTTTTACTCTAACTGGGTTTGTCACTCATCTGTCAATCTGACAGGTACAGATGAGCTTGACAGGTTCAAAGATTCTACTTCTAATGCAAACCTCAAGGACTCAGACATACATGTTATGCTAAAATCTATTTGCCTAGGTGTCAGTTTGAGTTCTTGCCAGCACATGAACGTTAAATTACATTTAAATTGCAAAGTCACTTGTGAACTTGAGATATTTCTAACATGTCAACATTTAAAATTGTAGTCATTTATATTTAGATTTGGGAGTGTTTCTTTAGCATCTTAACTACTGGTTTGAGACCTAATTTTAGACACACCCATTTAAAAATGTTTGCTTTGATTTCACATTGTTTAATTTGCAAAAGGATATGTGTTTTAAAAGTGCTTTAAAATCTTAGGATCAGAGATCTTCTGTAATTATTAATTGCTTAATGTGTTAATCATTTAAAATGCATTATTTAATAGTAAATCTCCTTTTCCTGTGTGTACTAGTTGGTTCACTGCCTGCCCTTAATTTATCTTGGAAGCTGGAGAAACAAGCTTTGTGCCTACAGTTAAGCCTCTTTCCAAATACCTAATTGGGTTGGGGATGAAGATAGAAAAGTCAGGATGGAAGTGTGAAGTACCACTGCCGAACAAGATTTTTGTTTATTCTTTTTATCCAAATTTAGATTGAAAACTGTCAGTAGAAGGAGGAAGTATTTCCATTCACTCTGCTGCTAGATGAGCTGTATCCTACCAAAATTTCACACAACCATGAAAGAGGTTCATTTAGTGTTAAGAATTTCTTTACTCTTTCTTCAGTGAAGAACCCTTTTCTCTGTACCTTTAAAAACAGTGTGAGATGTTCTAGTAAGCTAGTACAATTTATCTACAGAATGATGGTACCAATAGAATATTTGTGTTACCTAGTGTCTCATCAATAAATTTACCAGGTACCAGTAAGAGATACCATCCTCTTTAGAAGGGTATGATGCAGAGAAAATATTTCCCTTTTTTCCTGAAAAGGAACGTATATTATACACAAATTAAGCCCTGCCCTTTTTTGGCTCTTAGCCCAGCCACCACAGCTACAAAGGAACAGGAGCAGCAAAAGGGCCTGAGCACACGTGAACATCTGTTTGTCTGAGAGTACCTGATTGCCCTGTGTTACTGATTGTCCAGCAAAGAGAAATCTCACCATCTTACTTGGACAGGAAGGACTGGCAGAACGCTGACATCCAGGATTCCACCAAGGGTACTTACTACTCCTTTAGCTACTTTTAAAAACCTGAAATGTTTTACTCTCTGTGGAGGTAATTTCTGCATTTCTAATATTTGAAGTGATAGTAGAGGAGCTAAGACTAACACTGCATGCACTGCCAAGATGTGACTATGTTTGTCATGCAGAATACACTGATAAATCAGAATAGCTCCTGTAAATTTAGAGAAACAAAGATGTTACCAGTTCTGGAAATAATTAATTTTTTACAGGAAATTGTTTACATTCAGAATTTGATAGTAATTCTCTAATTCCATTAAGCAAATTGACAATATTATTAGTGCTTTTTAAGAAAGAGATTTCTAGCAAAGTCTGCAAACTTTTTGATACAGCCTCCAGCTTAAAATTTAAGGAGATGTTAATGACAAGTATTGAAATATATACCATTTTTCAAATACATCTTTTTATGGTATATGTGACAAGCTTGACCTTAGTTCTCCTTACAGTATGTAGAAAGGTGCTGTTCCACAGAAGACAAGGCAAAAGAATTTTATATAACTTAAAACTACTGTGTAGTATAATCTAGGGGTGCAAGTTTCGATTTCCTTGATTGAACAGGAGAGCATACTTGGTTTAGTTTTTATTATATTTCTTCTAATTTAAATTTTGTTTGGAAACGTGGATTATTTTTCATTTTTGAAATTCCAGGATATCTTTCAACATCAGAGCTTGTATTTTCCACTGTGTTATGCCACTTGGTTCACTGTATTTAGTGAGCTGACATTGGTGTTAAAACTGTGTAACAGCATGGGGAATCTGCTAATTGATTCCTTGTGTCTAAACTCTAAAGAAACAACACAAGATTAAAATATCACAAACAAAATTATAAAAAATTAAGCAAGCAGTGGCAAAAATAGTCTAAACGTTTGTGTACTGTAGGCTGCATTTACTGTTGCTTTTCTGGTATTTTTTGGTCACCCTGGAAGTGATGCAGCTCCCCGTTACCAGTTGTGCCCAGTTTCTGCATAATCTCTGCTGAACCCCGGTGTAAGTGACCGAGAGCAAACTCTGTTTAACTGCCCCTGCCCAGCTGGTGGGCGATGCTGTACTCTCATGTGTGGGCACGAGGACCCATTCCAGCTGTGAGAAAACCATAATACATCTGTAGGAATTGGGTCTATATTCCTGTATTAGGCTGGCTGGCAGGCGCCCAGTTGGACTCCCACTTTGCAGTGACTTGATTTGACTGATTTCGGCTGGTTTTATTCTGGATTTCTATTTGGGGATGCAAGAGCCTAGATCCTCATGTGCGAAGGCTGTGCAAGGAGTCGACTGTGGGGATTGTCTGTGTGGGAAAATGACCTGGACCAGTTTCTCAGAGTATATCGTGATCTGGAATATCAGACATTTTAATTGCAGAAGATGAGTGAATTTCTAAAGAGAAGTGATTACTATAGAAGCGACTCATTTTTAATACAGAGCAAAGTGCACAGATGGGTAACTCCCGTGGAACTGCTTATCACAGAATGATATTCTAACCAATTTTTGCAAGTAGATGAACCCACAGGACAAATGGCTTATTTCTGTTTCTTGACAGTTTAGATATATGAATGCCCTAATGAGAACAATATGGGCAAAAGTTAGTAAGAAGTGGACAGAAAACTAAATGTATTTAGTGTGTAACCAGACAAGTTTAAAATGGTGACAAACTTTTAGCATTTCTGAAAAATCGTGACCCAAATGTGAAATAAAGTAGATTTAAAAAGCAGAATCAATCCTTTCCTATATTCATTATCTATTTTTTTCCTGACTACTAGGCTAATATCTTCTTGGCATTAATATATCAAAAGTCGGTGAGTTTTCAAGGATAAAACATTTGATATAACAAACATTCAAATATGTAATCATACCTTTTAAGGTTAGGTAACTATAATGTCTCCAAAATCCCGTAATTTCTCTTCATTTCTATATAATATGAAATCTGTGATTGTGAGGAAAAGACTAAATCTTGGAATATAAAAGTATGCAGACTCCTTCATTCTACATAGAAAACCCAACACAAAAATTATGCATTTATATATTTAAACATGTTAATACAATAAAAATATGTAAATCAAAAAAGTATATTCATGAAAGGAGCATTATAGCGTGGAAGTTCCTGAAATTACCCAGATCTCAGAGTATTATGCAGAAATTTTCAAGGAATCTTCTGTCTTGCAGTCGTGATGCAAGAAGGATCCACAGAAGAGCTCCACAGCAGCCGACGATGTGAGAGCAAACTGAACGAGCCTGCTGGGGCCCTGGTCAAAAGAAGCAGAAAGACAGTGGTGACAGGAGGTGGAGGCTACCTGGGGTACAACCTGGGATGTGCTCTCGTTAGGTCAGGGGTTGCTGTTGTTCTGTTTGATGTACGGAAACCTAAATGGGAAATTCCTAATGGAGCAGATTTTGTCAAGGTGTGTTGGACTTTTATACTTACAGCAGTGAAATAAAGTTCTACTATTTTTATGCATATTAGTGAGACTTCCCCTTAGGGATTTTTGATAAAAGTGTTTACTGAAAAGCCTTTAAGGACAACAAGAAGTCACGGTACAAGATCCCCATATGCATAAGTAACTGATTAGGAGATCGCAGACAGTCCAAGTTGTCAGTTCTCCCAGTGTCACCAGTGTAGTTCTGGAGTGTTGTGTTGGGAGGTGCCATTCAACACGTTTGTAGCTCACCCAGGTGAAAGAGTGAACAATGAAGTGACAAAGTTTACTGCTCAGGGAAATTATTTTGAGTAAAAAGGTGAGAGCAAGACAGGGCAGTAGAAGTGATCACAAATGTAGAATGACTGCTGTGGAGAGACTGATTGAGGAAACTGGGAATTTTCCAGTCTGGGAAGGAGATGACTTGGGAGTGGGAGAGCTCTGCAAACTGTGAGTGGCATTGAGACAGACAGGGGTTGACTGTCCGCTGTCCTTCCCAGGACAAGAAGGAGGGACCATCGGGTGAAATGAAGAGGAGTCAGTTCAGTGCAAACAGGGGTGGCTTTTTCATGCAGTGGGTAAAAGACACATACAAAGTCTCGCCAAAAATTTACTTTGATTGGAAATTACTAAATAGGTAAGCTAAATTAGGCTTAAGCAATGTTCTGAATGAAAATACGTGGAGACTGGAAGAGTATTCTGGGTGAAGGTGTCGAAGGTTCTTTCCCTGTTCCTGCTCTTCCTGGGGCACCGACTTGTGAGCATTAAGTCCTTTTGAGTCTTAAAAGTTTAAGGAATTTATTATGTCTGCAAAAGAGGGGGAACAAAAGAGATCTCAAATATTTAATAGCTCAGTCTTTTATGGGGACAGCATCCCCCGCTACTCCCTCATGTGGGGAGCAGCAGCTCCTCACAGCTGCTTCACCTGCTCAAGTTTGGGGCTCTGGGTGCACAGGGGTGCACTGGCACTTTGGTGCATGCTCCTGTCATCTTGCACAAGTTCTGGCTAGATGTAGGGACCGTTCTGCTGAGCATTTAGTGTAAGAATGCTTCGACACCACCACTAGAAAGTTGATGGCAAAGCTGGAAGTGATCCCAGGATCTTTGTCCCAAGGGCCATCGAGGTGATGCCCGGCTACATCGCCATGTGGGACGGGTGGTAAGGGAGGCAAAGGGCATGTGTGGCACTGCTCTGAAGGGCTGTCTAGTGGTGGACAAACATACAATGTAATGTTCTAAGCAGAACATAGCATTTCGTACTACATATATTGTGGGGGTATTTACAGTACAGTGTTCAGTAGTATATGGCAATTCACATAATATGACTATAATACACATATATCTATAATAGTATGTACTATTCTGTTTTAATGTTGTACAAAACTGTAATTAAATTTATCATGCAGTGCACCTAAAATAAAGCTTAGATGGGCAAAGAGACATTTGTCCAGATTGCACAAGGCAAATCTTAAGGTCCTAACAGAAGAGAGGTTCCCTTATTTGGTGATTCCATGGCAAACAGCTGAGCCCTTCCTGACATGATTTATTGTCCCTGGGGCTTGATTCTCCAGCCCTCACGCATCTACTGCTCCCATTCAAGTCAAACAAGTTTTGTCAGCCTGCAGGCTGCAGGACTAAGTGTGAAAATACGCATTATAATTGAAGCCAACCCAGTCATATTTGTTTTGCAACAAAAAACTGACAGAGTTCATAGTCATGGATTTTTCTCTATGCTTATATTTTATTTTTTTTTAATGCTGGTTAAGTATTCTGAAAAATAGATAGGGATTACTTTAGATTTTCTTTAATTGCCATAGTTCATACTAATTGTGCAGAGAATGTAATAAGCTTTACCGGTCAAAAATCCATTCTTTACCCATTTTACAGGGTGATGTGAGAGATTATGATGCTGTGTTCAAAGCATGTGAAGGGGTTGACTGTGTTTTTCATGTGGCTGCATGTGGAATGTCAGGATTAGAACAAGCAAGTACAATTTTCCTAACATTTTCTTTTGTTATTTTTCTGAAAGCAAGTATTTGTCTACATATAGCAAAGAATGTATTTATATGATATTTATGTCAGACAGAAGCTAGTTAAGAAGGGCAAGTCATCCATACAGGCAACTAATCAATGTCAAAGCATGAAACTAACGCACTACACAAAATGCTTTAGAAAAATAAGATGACAGATTTAACATCTTGGATAAGAAGGCATTTCTTTTCTCTTTAATCTGAAGAAGTGACAATATTGCTCTGCAATTTCTGTTTCTTTATCATGGATTATCTGGGGTGTAACAAAAAGTTGGTGCATGGTAATTTCCCTCCAGATGCACTTTATCTTTCACTTTTCAACTTTCTGTATTCATACACTGAATAACAATAAAAATGGGAACTGCTAGAAATCACTGTGTATCAGAAGGACAGAGAACTGTGCCACACACATCAGACAGAGGCCACAGCTGTTCTAGATGTGGCATTTGTAACAATCGTGTTGTGAATGTGACTTGTTCAATTAATTAGATACTGTGTAAACTCTTATTTTTAGCTCCAAAAGAAAGATCAGATTGAATCGATAAATGTCGGAGGCACAAAAATAATAATTGATGGTAAGTACCTACATTTTCTTTCTTTGTGTCTGATTAATATTAATATTAATTCACATTAATTCACATAATTAATTCACATTAATATTGAATATTTTCTATCCTTCCTATGTAGCATAATCTAGGCGTTCCTGCTCTGGCAGGGGGATTGGACTTGATGATCTTTCGAGGTCCCTGTCCAATCCCTGACATTCTGTGATTCTGTGATTCTGATCGTATGTCTAAATTTGATCCCTTTTTTATAATATACTCTTGAAAATGCTAGCAGATTTCTTTCTGTATATTCAACTCCAGATAGAACATTTCAGTGTTTTGTAAATACCAGAGTTACTTCCTCTTCACTTTCCCCTCAAAAACTAAACGGCAAAATAAAATAAGAAAGCAAAATGGCAAAAGTAGTTTTTGTTCAGACCCATTTTCAATGAAATGGCAGGCAAGTAAAACTCTCAGTGAGCTAGAGGGAACAGGTTGCCGCGTATTCCTGTCTTCTTACTCCAAACTCTGAACCCACAGAAACATGTCATGTCAAATTTCCATAGGATCTCAACAAAGCAGGAATCTGGGAGGCGCATGAACCTATTAATCTACATTTTAATAATAGATTTTACTATTGTATCTTGTTCCCAGTATTTACAAGACTGTAATTACATTCATTGTTTTCAAAATGAGCCCATGAGCCAACTGGGCTGACTGCTCTGTAGATTCTAAAGATTCCTGACTTTGAATATTAGTTCACTTTAACTTTAGAAGTATTGTTAAATCAAATGGAAGATTATGTTATTCAAGTTTGTAATGACATGTATGCAGCAGAATTGAAACATGGTATCTTAACACTCGCCTGGAATCCATAATTAAAACTTTATTTTGTAAATAGTATTAATTTAGTCTGATTACATGCTGACAGCGTATGCTTCTTGCTAAGGTGTCATTTGTCCCTTAGGAACAGATTGACACAAATGCAGTTTGTCCCACACTGGGAAGAACATAAGGTCTTATGTGACCTTACCCGCACAGGCACCCTTGGAACTAATTCCTCTCTCCAGCTGATGGCTGCAGTCCGGGGTGTTATGATAGTTGCACCTACCTAATCATAAAATATTTGGTGACGCAATATGTAATATTTACATAGCAAATGTTTGGGATGAAATATTCCAGCTGACTGAAAGATAGTATTATATTAAATGATAACTTAATGTTAAAATTAAAATCCTGCTTCTATAAACTTAGTGTTTGTTTTCAAAAGGAGAGGCTGCCAGTTCGTGTGTTGTTTCTCTCTCTTTATTTTTGTTTTAAATTAATCTATTTTATACACCATTGTAGTCTGCAAACAAAGAAATATCCCTAGACTGATATATACCAGCACAGTGAATGTGGTGTTTGGAGGGAATCCTATCGAAGAAGGCGATGAAGAAACTGTGCCTTATTTTCCACTGGAAAAGGTACTTTGTTCATGTGATGGCACGGCTTTTACTGTGCTCTAAAGGATAGATTATGTGAAAGCTGTTGTACTACAAATCACATCAAATTCCATGAAATTATTTTTTCATTAGTAAAAATTGACCAATAATCAATGAAGAAATATTCAAATCATAGTGGCTTTAATCTGCTGTAACTAGACAGGTGTGAGATGATAAGATACCTACAAATTGCTAAGAAAAATGGAATGTGACCTTTAAAAAGAATATTTTCAGAGAAGGGGCTTTCAGGAGGCCATCCCATATGCAACTACGTCTGTATCACACACATTATTGCTTCTTGGAAGTTCCCAAACCTTCCTTTCTTGCTGCAAGCCGTGCAGTAGTTACAGTCACTTCACAGCTGCTCTGAAATACCATTTCCTTCTTTGCTGTGATAATTTTGGAAATATTTTCGGGCTGAAATCTGAAGCTCAATGCATTGTGGCCACTCTTCCCACTTGTTCTTCCCTGCTCCCAGCACACTGCCTGCAGTTAAAAGCTGTTTTTTAGAATGTACATCCTGTGCCCAGGATTCCTAAACAGGGCTGACTGCTCCTCTGTTGGTGCCCTCTGAGTTGCTCGGTTGGGGATGTGGGTTTGTGCACAGCACCTCTGACTTCTGGCAAAGCATGTCAAGAATTTGCAATTAGTTGCAAGTGTCTGAGCCCTAATCATATGTTTTATTTAGTAGTGATTGTGTAAGAGCAAGCAGCAGAGGAAGGTGGAGCATGGAGGCAGGTGGAGAAGGTGGATTAAGCCTGCTGAGAGTAGAAAATAATTTCCATGATGGGATTTTTAGGTATACGGCACTGAAAAATTCAGCAGTTACTGAAGTAGCCTTGTGTGGATAAGTATTCGCTAAGCCAGCATGTGCTAACTGTGTCCACAATCCTATCGTTTAAACATACATGTGCAATTTTTAGAGTTAATAGTATAAGATATGACTGGGAGAGAAATATTTATAACTTGCCAAATAGCTTCAATAAGAAATTGGAATATTTTTAGGAAAGTCTGAATTTTTAATTCCGTATTTAACTGACTGTTTAAAAAACTTTTTCTGATTCAAAATGGATGTTTTTTCCAAATAAAATTATCTGACTCACCAGAACATTTGCCTTAATACTAGTTTTTTCAGTGCATCCAGCACAAAAAGTGTGTTAAGTAAATACTAGTGGACTTAAATTCATTCTGAAGCTAAACATGTGCAACTAAAATATGTCTGGTAAGTTTCTTTGTCATAGAGTATATATTTGCTGTATCTTCTTGTTATTTTTAGTTTAGATTTAAATGTTGGTAGGCATAAACAGTAAGTTTGCCTTTACAGATGCAATAATGTGATTAAAGTGTTGATCATATTCTGCTTTTCTTTATAGCAATTTAATCATTACTCTAGAACAAAGGCAATTGCTGACCAAATGATTCTTGCCGCTAATGGAACTTTGCTCAAAGGTACATATAAAACATTTTCCTATCATTAGTAGTGCTAATTGCTATTCTGTTCTCTGGATATTCATTTATCAATAAATAGTATATTTAACTAAAATAAGGACTTTGTTTGCTTCTACTCCTCCCTTCAGTCGAGGACTAAATTTTTATGTGTGTAACCAGACAGATATGAGAGTATATGCAAATAAGAGATGGGAGAATTCAGAAAATTTAATCTTATATCTTCAAGTCATCTTAAAAGCTTACCAATCTTACAGCAGATACAGGATTTGTGGCGTTATTCCACATTCAGTCTATCACTTCGAGCTTCTCTGATAATAGCAATCATGAAGCACCATCCAGTGGGTCATTCTTACAATCCCCAAAGGCTTGCAGCTCTCTGGCAAGAAAAATTGCAGCTTCTTAACAGATTGGCAATATCAGGGTCATGTTAACTTTCAAAGTCAAATGTGCATGAATAGCCGTGGCTAAAAATCTGTCTGTACATGGCAAGGGAAATATTTATCTTTGCTTTTACATGCGTATCTTTCTTTTCTTACTGATCTCTCTCAGCTGAAAAGTTGGCAAGCATAGATTAGGTGGGGATTCAACGTTAGCATCCTTGGCTAACTGCTGAGCCAATGCCTAACGCTTGTTACACTCGCCAACACAAAAAGTGAGCTTGTGCCTATTCTCAGGAGTCAGAGGGATCTGCTTACTGGTTCACATGGACAGATTAAAGTATTCATTTAAAGCATTTAACTAATTCGAAAGGCTCTGTTTAAGAGACCTCTTTCATACCTTTGTGATGCCATTGAGCTGCAAGCAAGCAAGGTGTCTAAATATAGCAAATTGAATGATCTGCTTCCAGTATTGCAAGCGTCTGCAATAATGGACATATATGCATGCTATCAGCTTGTATCTCTAATAAATAGCAAAAGGCAATCAATTAGTATGTTATCAGCTTGTATCTATAATAAATACAGAAGGCAATCAAGTAGGAGGCGTATCCTTAGGAAAGTTTGATTTATCCTGTTCCTATTCAAATTCTTTTTTTGTCGGAGTGATTCAGTTTCTCAGGCTGCTAATACTTGGGTCTTTCACTACCATTGAATTCAATTTTGTAGAGGAATTAAAACAGTTATTAAGCTGAATCACATAAAAGATCAGTCTGACTGTTCTACTTTCACAATGTGAAATTCAGACAATATATGTCAGCTGCATGTTGATATCAAAGCTATCCAAAAATCACATTTTGTTCTCTCTCCCAGGAGGGGATAAGCTCCATACTTGTGTGCTCCGTCCACCAGGCATATATGGACCAGAAGAGCAACGACACCTGCCACGAGTAGCCGTATGTGTTATGTAGTCAGCTCTGGAGGACACTACAAGTAGTTGTAAGGGCATACCACAAGTGGAAGTGTCTTGATTACAGTTCTTAATTGCTCCAGGAACACATCTCTGAAAGCTTGGTGACAGGTCAGATGATGCAAGATAACAACTAGCATGATACGAGCATTGTAGAAATGGCAAGGATCAAGCTGTACTTTTAAGTGAAAAGAAAAAATGCAAGGCTGAAATGCCACGGTAGAAGAACTAGGTTTACATCCCTGATTGTTTAAAGGAAATATTGTCTTTTAGATATGCATTTTAGTTTCAGCCAAACACTACAATGTCACCAGATTTTACCACTGTGTATCAGTGCAACAGTCCTTGGTTTATAAAACCACCAACTAGTTGTCGGTTGGTGTTTGGTTGTTTTTATTGTGAAGCATTTCTTGTGCTGTAATTGTACACAAATACAGCAAATTCTAAGTGTTCGGGCTGAGCCAAAATGAATGTATTATACTGCATAATAAAAGAAATAGCATAGTTATTTCATATTTTCTGTTTCTACAGGTAAATATCCAGCGGAGGCTGTTTAACTTCAAGTTTGGGAATCACAAAGTTCAGATGAACTGGGTTCACATAGGAAATCTAGTACAAGCTCACTTACTAGCTGCTGAAGCTCTCACCTCTGAGAAGGGTTATGTAGCTGTAAGTAAACAATATAAACTTTGCATCCCCATAGCTTTAATGCTCAAATAGGTTTAATTTTTGATGTTTTGAGATCAAAGATTCTCCAGAAGGTCATGGGCTACATTCTCAAAAATGGTATGTGGCTTCACAAGCACATGGACAGTGCAAATGCAAATATATTCTGCTAATATTTTGATACTGATTTTTTTGTGTTTTAAATATGTATTGTTTCCTGTTTGACTGGAGGATTTAATCAGGTTAATATATTCACCTTCATACAAATCCAGTACATTATGTTACTCTTTCAAAAGTAGATTCTGATTCTAGATGCATAAAACCATTCCGAGGAATTCCAGTTTAATTTTCAGACTTGAAAATTCCAAGAAGAGATGTACAAAATTAATGGACAATTTAAAAAAGTTTTTCTTCTACTGGTTCTAATTGCAACAACAATCTGAGGACTGTGAGGCATTGACAGAACTGCTGCAGCAGCTGCTACATTCACAGCTCCTGAGGGCTCCAGCTTCATTTATGTTGGTAGGAAGATAGAGACAGCAGGTACAGATACGTTGGAACATCTCTGCATGTGCTGTCAGCTAGATAAGTGCTTGGAAACCATGCGGCTGGATTAAAATGACAAAATGCCCAAACTGCCAGGGACTGTGTGGGTGCTCAGGTGTTTGTAGTGCTCACAGCGGGATCAACTCCTCATCTGGAGCGTAGCTGTCAGGGAAGTATTGCCTGCACTTCTAGAAGGCTGGAAGAAGATAGACTGCAAACTAGAAGTGGATTCAGGCACTGTGATGTCCAACAGAATGCGTACAGTGAATTCGTTTTAATCAGAAAATTAGTCAGAGTTGGAACTTGGCCACAAAAAGCTGTGTTTGTTAAATGCTGTCAGTGTTGCCACTTCTGTTGGACTTGTGAAGACAACTCTGTCCCCTGCACATTGTGAGGACCTTAACGCTCTCACAGTTGGGTTACTACATAGTGAAATCGAGCTCTGACCTACGTTACACCGTGGTTAATTGTGATTAGCTCTACTGCTGCCATGGGGTTACCCAAAATTATGAGACATGTTTGAGATCACAGTAGAGTCCAGTGAAGGTAGTTTGCTGAGCTGATTTGTGTACATTCACCATAAGCATTCAGGCACGTTATTCACAAAATCAAAAAAAGATAAGTAGATATGAGAGAGAAAAAAAAATACCATCCTATGTGTAATGTTTTTCTAATTGTTTTTCTCTGCTTCTTTGACAGAGTGGTCAGGCGTATTACATACATGATGGTGAAAACGTGATATTTTCTGAATGGATAGTCCCTTTAGTATGTGCACATTAATTACTGAATTATTTAACATTAAAGTCAGTCCTGTGCTCCTTGCATATCCCAAAGTACCACTGGCTTTAAGGGAAGTTCTGGATATGCGTAACTGTGAAGTTTGGCCCGTATTTTTTTGAGACAATTTAGCTGAGAGGTACGAACCTGCTACAGAAAGATAGCGTTCTGTAAAGCAAGCTCACAGCTCATGAAAAGATATACTCTTAGTACCTGTCAGACCAGATAAACAATAAATAACCATTGTTTATTTCTTTGTTCTGCCATCAATGGCAGCATAAAAGGGGAGGCCATTTGGAACCCTATCTTAAAAGCTAAGAAGAGGCAATGTTATACTCTCATAAACATCAGGGTGGGATTTTAGGACATGCTAAATTTTGATCTTTCAATGCCAAGAGAGAAAAGTCTTCCAGGAAAATTACTGCAGTGTAACAATGGGCCTGTATCTAAATGTAGGTTAACTTTCACAGCCTTGGTCACTTGCCCCTTGGAAATAGCATTGCTTCCCCTTTACCATCCAATTGCATTTGAAGGGTGGGAGGTGGGCACCAAAGAATGAGTTGTGGGTTTCAATCACGATTCTTACTACTGGTATTGAGAGGAAGATTAGCTGGAGAAAAGTTTAGATGCATATTTTTATCAATATTTATTTTTCCATTTTCATGCTTCATTGACACCCTCCATTTGATAGAAATTCTGGTTTTCTTTCCTTTTATAACCCTTCCAGTTTGAAAAATTGGGCTACAGGAAACCCTGGATACATATTCCTGTTCTCTTGGTTCATATAGCAGGTAAAAATAATAAAATACATATTTAATTATTGTGCTATTTATTTTTTTATTTGCTTTCTTATTCGTATGAAGCTACATAATGGTTTTATAAAATGCAAGGACCCAAAATGTAGAAATATTATAACTTAACATTATTCTAATTCATAATAATTGCTCATGCCATTTACCATTAGTTATACCAGATAAAATTTAAAGTCCATCGTGTACTTTATAAATTAAACACTGCGTTCTGCCACCTTAATTGCATCCTATGATATCAGTAGGAATATGTGCACTGTCAGCATTAGCTCAGTTTATTTTTATCCAGCTGTTTAATTAAGTAACTTTCTGTTTCACAGCCACTGTGATGGAATATCTGCACCTGATACTAAAGCCAGTTTTTAGCTTTACACCTTTCTTGACAAGGAATGAGGTAAATATAAAAAAAAGAGATAATTTTTATTTATTCCTGATCAAAATTCTCATTAGTTTGTGATAAGCCCTTTGGATGCAGACAGGATTGTCTGTATTAGATCTGTTTTTCTGCTCAGGATATAATCCATTCAGGGCTTCAGTATTCACTTTGTAGCCTGATTTTTCCATGCTATCCTGGCCACCCCTTATAAAATCATCAGAAATTAATCATTACTTGAAGACGGATGATCCAGCAAAACACCCTAGAAGTGCAAGACAGATTGACTGACACAAAGAGGAAAACAGGCACTACATCATCGTTTCCAGCAAACTGTCCTATCCTGTGGAGCTGCTCATTAAAGGGAGGTGGTCCAAGAGTACAGAGCAAGAGTCTGGGGTCAAAGTGGTAGCAGTTACCATAATACCAGGCTAGCCAATAATTAGAAAGTCCACTAAAATAATTCTGAATGGGAAGAAAAAACAGAACAAACAAACAAAGGCCAACCAAAAAAAAAACCCACCAAACTTAACACTTCTGGACAAATTCGTTTTGATCTAACATGGTTTTGTACATTTTTATGATTTCTAATATAAGCCAAAATGCTGTAACTAATCTATCATCTAGTCTATTACTGTATTGTAGCATGTAACATAATAGGACACTGAAGGGACTGATGTAGCTTTTCAGCTATTCCACAATTTCTGTTTTTATACTTCTCCATCTGTTCTATACCTGAAGCAGAAACCTTTGAGACTGTGCAACTTAAACACCTTCACAGGTGCAATGTGTTGAGAGGTGGAGGATATAACTCTCCAAAAGTGCATGTTTTCTACTCCTTAGCACATTTCTGCAGAGCTGAGAAGCCACACCACCCTCCTCCAACACATTCAGCCCAATTCATTGTGCATTTCTCTGTATGAAAAAAAGCCAGTTGAGGGCCATGTGCTGCTCTGTTCCATGGGATTTCCTTCAGTCTTTATCTCACATTCACAAGTGAGACATCAATGTCATCATCTCCTCCTGCACCCAGTCCACACAGCTTTGAGTCTTTACCTGTCAGCTTCATCAACTCATACCGATAGACATTCTGGACAGAATCCAACTCCAAATTCATGTTTTTAATTTCACTGTAATACCGTTGTTGACATATTTTCATCCAAGTTCTAGAAAGCAGGTATTAAAGTCACTTCCATAACTGTCCTTTTGGATTTTAGGTGTGGAACGTTACTGTAACGCACACTTTCCGAATAGACAAGGCACGAAATCAACTTGGTTACAAACCGAAGAAGTTTTCATTTGCTGATTCTGTGGATCACTATCTTAAAACAAGACCCACTTGCCAAGAAGATCATACATTCCTCAAAATGGTGTTTGCTTTTGGCATTTTAAGTTTGATCATTCTTTCTTTCTTCTAAAACAGATTAAAGACCCACCTGTTCCTAAAAACCTAATTTTGTTTCCAAGTATTAATGATCTGGTCATAGTACATTCCTCGGCCACTATGGACTTTATTCTTATTATTATTTGATGACATCTCTGCGATCTCCTTTAAAAACTACAACAAACAAACAAAACCTGCAGAAGTGAAAACACAGAACACGTCAGAAAATGCTCCCAAAGGTCAATGCAACGTCACGAAATCAAAGGAGTTCACCACTGGCAGGTGTAGGAATAATTTTAATGGATCTTCGTTAAATGATTGCTTCATGCTGAGAATGATTTTCTGAAAATGATAATTCAGGATGATAAGAAGTCGGAAGACTGCAGTGCTGTAACAGGTCCAGTAGCTCTAATGAAGAAAAGGGTGATTAAACAATTCCTCTGATGAAGCTACTGCTACAGCTACTGTATGAATTACGAAGACCTAGGAAATAGTACAAAAAATATGCAAAGTGAATGTTTATAAGTAACGGGTGGTGAGAGAACTGAAAGTCATATTTATGTAAAATAGTTCTATTGTTCAAAAGCTTTGTAAAAAAAATGTAAAAAGTGGCATTATGTGTGTTTGTAAATCAAATAACATCTTTTCAATGCAATAATAAATAATAACTGAACCAAGTACAGCTTTAAGGAGCCGGTGAGAAGGGGGAGGGAGGGCACAGAAGGCGCTGTTGCTCAGCAAGCTGTTTCTGCTCCCTTGCCTTGTAAATGAAGCCAAGTCACGCT
The DNA here is from genome assembly GCA_020746105.1 of Trogon surrucura. Classification (NCBI taxonomy): domain Eukaryota; kingdom Metazoa; phylum Chordata; class Aves; order Trogoniformes; family Trogonidae; genus Trogon; species Trogon surrucura. The sequence continues at coordinate 8,157,194 of CM036632.1, read as the reverse complement.
TTCCTAATCCTGTACCAGTGCTGGCGCACTCTGTTCGCTCACGAATTGCCACTTCAGAGTGAGCAGGCAAGCCAAGCACTGAGACCTGAGTGAGTAAGACTTACGTTAGTTGCTGCTTGGGTGGATTTTACCACCTGAGCCACACGTGCTATACACGTACTGCGTGTACACACACCATGGGTAGCCCAGACGAATTTTCACGAGGTTACCTGTGGCAAAGATTTTCTCAGGAACCAACTTTCCTCTCATCAAGGAATGGCTGCTCCCTCTCTTGCACCCATGGATCATGAGACCTGAACTTGCCAGAAGAGAGGGATGGAAAAGCTCTGTCATCTGATTATCTCCACTCTGTATTTATCTTGCCTTTGGGTTAGCATTTCGCAGGACTTTTAAGGCCAATAATTTTACAGAGACTCTCTCATTGTATCCTTAATTTTGCAGGGTACACAGGAGAGCTAACAGCAACCCTACAAGAATAAAACGTTATCAGTAAAAGAGCATACAGTGACAGGAAAATGTGTGAGCAACCAGAATTACCCCTACAGCTTATGTGAGCAAAGATTTGTTTCACTCAGTTTATGTTTTGTTCTTTTCTTTAAACAAACAGTTCCATGTGCAGTGAAAGCTGTAAAGCCTGATCTCATTGCTTTGCATTTAGAGATCATCCTTGCCCATAAAATTTAAGCTCAAGCTGCACATTTTCCCTTAGCAGGGGCACTGCTCAGCCCTCTCTCCTATTCCTACCTATTGTCAGGAAGCCTAAAGAAACTCAATATAGGAGAGACCTTTATCCAAGTTTGATTAAAACCAGTTAAGTTCACAGTTTATCAGTACAGAGGTGCAGCTGACTGACAGACAAGCAAGCGCTGCCGAGGTACTGCGTAAACCTCCTGTCTCTAGAAGTGCAGAATAGAAAACCACAAGTGTAAAGTTACATGCCAGCGTGAGCATTTCAACTATATGCAAACATTTAATTTGCTTTTAAATTAGTTATTTATGAATCTTTGATATATTGCTTTTATTTGACTAATAGCTCCGGGCTGCATCCCGGATTACACCAACACTTTTCAGAAGAGGTATCGGGCAGCTGACTGCGGCGCAGTGAGAAGTGGAGGTTGGGGTTGCCGTTTGGGTATTCCTCAGTCAGGACTAACCAAGGAATTCTCCAGCTTTGCAGTTGCAAGTCCCTGCAGGGTCCCACCATTCCAGTAATGCCAAACCTCTGATTTGTTATTCCAGGTAAGGTGCTTTTTACATCAATGTTACAGCAGTACTGATGAATACTAACTGGCTTCATTAATTGATTTCTCATGATTACAAATCTAGTATTTGAAGTTCTAAGACAATTTTTAGTACCGGTTTCGAATAGCCAGCTGTCTCATTTCTGTCAGTCTTTGTGGAGTCTTAGTTTAAGCCAGCTATTGTTTGAGTTACTTATGCTCTGACATAATTGCAAGTGTGTCTTTAAATGATTAAAATTTAATATGAACGTTCAGACATGGCACAGCTATAACAGAAGAGGTAAACATGTTCAAAGTTTAGTTTTTGTCTGGGAAGGGTAACTCTGAAATTGTGCAGCTCCTGCCACTTTACACCTCCCCCCAGGAACGAGTGACCACAGGGCTGAACAGAGAACCTCTGCTGCTCGGGGCAGGGACCTTAGTGCCTATTTTTTAATGATTGTTTCCTTTTGGGGAATTCTGACTGTTTTGCAGGTATTTCTGATGCTCTGCATCCCTCTGAGCCGTGTCCTGCCACCGGCTATCCAACCGGTAATCAAGAGATGGTGTTCTTTTCCTGAACAGCCTGTTCAACAGGGATCGCAGTGTGGACGGAGCCCCAGCCACCGACAGGATGCCTCCGTGCAGTGGTCGTGGCTGCATGAAGATACATGGAGGTAAGAGCCACCATAGGATGCTGTGGGATGAGCAGAGCCCCAGGGATGCTGAGGGATAAGCAATACCCCAGGAAGGCTGCAGGACCCCAGGGGGTCTGTGGGCGCCCGGGAGCGCAGTGGGATGCCAGAGGTTCTGCGGGACAAGTGGGACCCCGGGGTCTGCGTGGGCCGGTTCCCGCGCCTCTGCCCGCCCGGAGCCCCCCGAGCCGAGCGGAGCCCCGCGGGGCTGGACGGGGCTGCAGCGGGACGGACACACACACACACACCCACACCCACACACACCTCCACACACTCACACACCCACCCACCCCCCAGCCCCGGGGGCCGCAGCCCGCGGCGGGGCCGGGCCGGCGGGGCGGAGCGGCGAGGGCACGACCGGAGCGCGGGTTTCCTTGGAGCGCGGCCCCGCGTTCCCCTGGCAGCGAACTTTCCCTGGCGAATTTGCAAGGGAGATGCCGAGAACAGCGGTCGGAGCTCGGGTGACTTTTAATCTTTTATTGCGGCACAGCGAAGGGATGGGGGTAACTCAGGAACTCGGCAGCTACAGCCTCTGAAATGCCTCGTCTGCCCGTGATGAGCCCTTGGCCGTTACGTAGACGGGAAAGAACCTCCGTGTTTCATTAAGAAAGAAGGTGTTCGCTATCCCTTTTTTCTTAGCGTGCTCATTGGCCCTTTCTGTCACACTACAGTCATTGTATTCTAGTTTCCCTCAAAAGGGAGGGATTTGATAGCCTTGTTCTCCAATACACCTTCTAGAGAGAGAAAGTAAGGATCGGGCATTCCTCTTTCCTTTTTGAAATCTTCACGTATCTCAGTTCTATCACTGTTAATGATAAAACACAGTGTACTCTTATTTAGACTCAGCTGCTGCTGTTTGGAAAGGAGGTGAAATGCCACTTTTCTTAGATACCTGTTTGATGAACCAGGGACAAGTGGAAGAAGCATTAAAGATTTCTTTTGCTCTATGGGAAGTTTTGCTCAGCTGCTTTTCTCCTTGGCCCTGCTTCCTTGTTTTTTAAGCACAGAAACTTAAATGCCATTTGTTCATCTTTAGAGTTTTCCTGAGAGTTCAAGATCGTAAATGCGGGTATGGCCCTACATCCCGTCCAACCGCTAAATGCCATCTGTGAGACTGGGACACGGACCAGACCAAATTAAACTAAAAGTTGGGAGACACATTTCACATAGGCAGCAATTTTTCTTCTGCTAATAAAATATTATGGGCTGCACCACTATTCTAATTTTGAACTATCTGTGGAAAACATTTGAATTCATGTTCTCTGTGTTAGGGAAATTATTTTGTTTGTTTGTTTTATGTGTTCCAGATACCATCTGCAAATATTTAGTCTGAAACATGAAACCTTTGTTATTTGTTTTCAGGATGATGTCTTTAATATTGTATACAGACATTTAAAATGTTTGTAAAATGTGAAAATTATTATTAAACAAACTCTTAAATAATCTAAGCAGAAAAGTTAAATGTTTTTTTTTTTTGAAAGAAATCTTTGAAATGTAGAAATTTAGTAGCTGGTGGTTTTTTTGCTTTTGTCTTTATCTGTCATAAACAGGTTGCATTAAAGTAAAACTTCGCTGCGGTGCATAAAGCTTATTAACATGAAACTCACTGGAATTGTCTGCATCCAGGCATGTTATGGAGCAATTTTTAATATGGAGGAGGAATTATTCCGTGTGTCTGATAATAGAAGGCAGTATTTCACTAACAGAAATCTTATACTGAGTGGAGTAGCAACACTCTGGCACCAAACCTCTATCTCCAAAGTGAAGGGAAATACTGGAGCACTGAACGAAAAAAGTATGAGAGCGGTGGTGACAGGAGGCGGAGGCTATTTTGGATTCAAGCTGGGATGTGCTCTCGCCTGTGCAGGAGCTTCTGTTGTGCTGTATGACATACACAAGCCTATCTGGGAAATTCCCAATGGAGTAGTGTGTATCCAGGTATGATAAATTATATTTTCACAACAGTCCAAGTTTGTTCACCTCGAGTTTGCTGCACCCCGCGTACTGTGTCCAGCTTTGGGCCCCTCACTACAAGAGAGTCACTGAGGTGCTGGAGAGGGTACAGAGGAAGGTTACCAAGATGCTGAAGGATTTGGAGCATGTGTCGTATGAGAAATAGCTGAGGGAGCTGGGGCTGTTTAGCCTGGAGGAGGGGAGACTGAGGGGAGACCTTATTGCTCTTTACAACTAGCTGAAGGGAGGCTGTAGTGAGGTGGGGTTTGGTCTGTTCGCCCTAGTGGCAAGTGATAGGACAAGGGGAAATGGCCTTAAGTTGTGCCAGGGAGGGTTCAGGTTGAGTATTAGGAAGAATTTCTTTACTGAAAGGGCTGTCAGGCATTGGAACAGGCTGCCCAGGGAGGTGGTTGAGTCACGATCCCTGGAGGTGTTTAGGAGATGGGTGGATTTTGTGCTGAGGGACATGGGTTAGTGGTGTTGATGGGGCTAGGACAAAGGTTGGACTTGATGACCTTAAAGGTCTCTTCCAACCAAAACTGTTCTATGATTCTATTTGCCTTTTCCGTAATGTCTTACTCTTTTTCACAGAATCCAAACACCTACTTGCAAATTATTGCAAATTTCAATAACTTTTGTAATTATGTGAATATTCCACGTGATTTTTTGATTCTAATACATCTGAAAAAAGGAAAAACAGTGAACTCTGTGACACATAGCACAAAGTAACTGCTTCACCTCCTGGCTCTGAAGTACTCCTCAGGACGCAGTCACTGCCCTCATCTAGGCCTGTAGAATTAACATAGGGGATATCATGAGACTTAATGAATGTCTTTTAGTCCTTTGAGTTCTATGGAATAAAAGTAAGATTATCAGCAAGTAGTGAAATGGGTCTAGTTTTCAGTCCCAGGATGTACAGTGAGTACAATCATAGATAAGCATCCCCCCGGTGCTAACCCCCTCTGTAACAAATACTAACCTGCAGCCTTGATTTCAAGTCCAAATGCCTTTTCTTCTGTATTACAGGCAGATGTCAGGGATTATGATGCCATATTTGCAGCCTGTGAGGGGGCCGACTGTGTGTTTCATGTAGCTTCATATGGAATGTCAGGAAGAGAGCAAGTGAGTCCAAATCGTTTGGGGTTTTTTTTTCTGTGTGACTGCCCACACCCTGGAAGAGAGACTTGATGCTGTAACACTGCATGTCAGATTTTACCTCTTCAGATTATCCCAAGAGCCTGAATCCATGTCAGTGCTGTTTTGATGAATTGCTTTCTGCAAGCTGGTGTGCTAGCTGTAAGCAGTCTGCTTACAGTACTGCTCTCCTGGCTATGAAATTATTTTCTCCCCATTAGAGGCTCCACCAGCACCCCGGGGAAGGAAGTTGGAAAAGGCATTGAAGAGTTCTGAAATAGCAGGAGGATAAAATGAAAGACAAGAGAGGCTGGTTCCTTCCAAAACCTTGATCCTTTCCTAAATGTTTCACATGGAACTCCTGTGTGTAATATGGAGGAATAAAACCTGAACTAAATTATAATTTCAAATAACTAAATTATAACAACAGCTGCATTTCAAGTCTTAATTTGTTTGCCGTTGGGTAAAGAGCTGTAAGGATGCACTTGGTGTAGGACTCTGAGCTGCCATTTTTATGAGTAGAGTTACAAACACCCACACACCCTTTCTTACCTTATTTAATAAAAAGAACTTCAGTAATTACTTTAAGTGGATAGAACAACTCATTCAATGACATTTGCAGCTGAGCAGTGCACACTTGGAATTGCTCTGGGTAGAGGCAACTAGTCACTGAAGTGCTACTGATCCATGGATATTTAACATATTGCCACAAGGTTACCTTTTTGTGGGGACATTTATAACATCCCCCTATTGAATTTTGAATGTATTATTATATAAAAACACACGACTTCTTTATTTACCTAGCTGCACAGAGAAGAGATTGAAACTGTCAACATTCATGGAACAAGATTCGTCATAGATGGTATGTATCTAACTTAGCCGTTAGCTGTCAGTATAGCACAGCAAAGTATTGCACCACTTCGAAAAAGCCAGTTGGCTTTTTTGGCCCACACTACTTTTTACCAAATACTTTAAATTTTTTGGCAGAAGAGGAAACACGTCGGGTTTTTTTAATGCTTCATTCTGTTATAGGGTGTGATATGAGAGCCAGAAGTTCAAATCCTTCAGCTTTTCAAAACCACACTTAACTTGGTGCTAGAATCCATATCCATGTGTGGATTTAACTATTTCCTTGTGTATTTTGTAGCAGTAAATGTCGTTGTGATCTAATAGCTTGTGCACAGGTCGTGCTGTCTTCCCGTTAAATATGCTTTGTGTTTGAAATCACCCCATCATAAAATGGAAGGATTTGTTCTTTTAAGATTTGACAATTTCTCAGAAAAAGGTCATACAGACTTCTTTGCATATGGCTTCATTTTGCACTGAAGTAACTTACTTTATACGTTGCCACAGCCTGCAAACAAAGGAACATCACTAGGTTGATATACACCAGCACAGTGAATGTGGTGTTCGGAGGGCTTCCTATTGAAGATGGTGATGAGGAAACTGTGCCATATTTTCCAATTGAAAAGGTATTTTGGTTGTATTATATTTTCAAGTTTCTTCCTTGTTTACTTTCTTGTTTATGAAAGAGCCTGGAGTTTTCATGACCATGTTTTGCCTGATGCCAGAATCCAGGTGCGAGAACGAAGAAAGAAAATTCTATGCTCCTTGTAGATGCTGTTCACAACCTTGACACATCAGTTTCACATACATTGCACTACATATGTTTCCTATCAAGGCCTTGATTTTGGAAAATAACTCATACAGTATCTCATTGACATGAGTGAAATTCCACCTGACGTAGGGATTGTGTTATACGGCTGGTGCCTCTTTAACCATTTATTATTTACATGATTTTTCTGTTTCTCCCTTGTTGAAGATGATGTATGCAATGTAGAGCTGATACGGAAAAGCAGCTTATTTTTATACGGTTTTATTGCATTTAATTAAAAAGCAGAAAGTACTTCTGTGTGCTTTGCATACACAGTTGTTTTTTGTGTCCCTCCTCTCTCCATCTAGTACTTAACAGTCTTTCAAGAAGTAGACATGGGTAGAGAAAATATTGAATAATATTTTGAATAGTATATCAAATAATATTTTCTCTGTGACAGTGCCACAGGAAAGTGAATGGGGTAATTCAGACCAATAGTAATGTCTTCAAAACTTGGCTTTTGACCATTACCTGAAAAAGAAATCCAGATTACAAAGTAGCAATCAATTACATTCTTGGCAGCATTCAAAGCATACATATATTTATTGCTTCTCAAATGTGTTGAAATTAATTGACTTGCATAAATTGATTTGCATAAACAAAAATGTTCGCTTACCATAGCAACATGCATGTGTTTTATCCTAAACTAATACCTCACGGCTTCTGTATGTTAAGGTATCTGTCGCCAGCTGCTAAGTAGAATCTGATGGAGAGGAGATGCCCCTCTGCCCTGTCATTTCAAGAATAGATACAAACATATTTGCTTTTTCTCTGTAGCATGTTGATCATTATTCCAGAACCAAATCAATTGCAGAACAAATGGTACTAGCAGCTAATGGAACTCCACTGGCAGGTACTTTTGTCCTAGCATGAATTCGTAGTAGAATTTACTGCTCCTTTTCTTGTTCCTTACTAACATCCTCCACCCTGTATCAATCCTTAGTGGACAAGATTGTCCAGTAATTATGAAACTGAGTTATCTACCCCTGCTCTCAAACAAAGATTTTTCACTTAAAAATCACTTTTGTTTTCAAGTTCCCACAGTGTCCGTAAAAGTTTTAGCATGATAGCAACGCGTTCAGTATGTTAACAGAAAAGCTGAAGACAGCTATAAATTAAACAAGTGTGTAATGTCACTGTATTGTGCAACATAAGTAAAACATGAATGCTGATTAAATTGTTATTCCCCCTCGACTCCAAGCTATATATTAAAATCTGAAGAAGCTACCTGATACTACAGCCTGGAATTATTTATTAGTGCTTCCCAAAGTTTTCCGTGTTGAGGAAGCCAGTTATACACTTGAATACCTAAGCTCACCTGTGAGATACTATAACTGCCAGTGCAAAACAAATTAATGTAAAGTGCAACATGATTCTATGTGACCAAGTGATACTGAGCTAAATTTAGCTGTAGACAACTTACAGAAAAGACTCTCTTCACCTGATACTTGCAGAGGGCTATAAAGAGCTATAAAGTCATTGATCAGCATTCCCACCCAATAGAATTATTTTGCTTCAAAAATAGGGTTTTTTCCTTATTTCCTTGTCAGCTCTTCACAGCAAAGACCCTCTTAATTATAGGCGCAATACACAGTTCTGCATTTGTCAATGAAATTAGAACCAGTCAGTGTTCCGAACACTGTATTTTGATCCTGTGCCATAGCAGGATCAAGTATTTTGCATGTTTTCAAGTTCTGTTAAGAAGAGTTATTAGTAGATGATGAGCCAGGCCACTGATACATGTGGGAAGTGACTGGATCTTTATGATGGTCTTTTTCTCACTGAAATTATCAAGAGCTTCTACAGCAGTTCTAGTGGGAGCTGGCTGTGCCTCCTGTTGTGAACCTTTCAGCTCTGTCTTGTACTGTTAGCAAATCGCTGTTTCCCACCCGTAATTTTGTGTGAGACAAGTTGATTTCATTCCACTTTCCTACCCATAACTCGCTCACTTCAGCAGAGTCCTTGCTGCCACTGACACGTTCATTCACAGAGACAAAGGACTGGTTAGAAAGAGGTTTTGAAATAACTTCTGGTTATTTCTAGGTATCCAACTATGTTGGCAGGACTTGTCTGAATCTTGTGTTGCTATTGCATGTTCTGATTCTGCCAACCTAATATCCAACTACTAATTCAACACCTTTTTGTATGTATTATTTTTTAAGATGGTGAAGTTAATCTATTTCAGAGTAAGTTCTGCTACCACGGTCTTTGGCTCATACAAAGATAAACGTAATCATGTGAAAGTCACTTAAGAAAGGTCCTATCAATTCTTTTAGGAGGTGGAACACTCTATACGTGTGTCCTTCGCCCACCAGGAATCTATGGACCAGAAGAGCAAAGACACTTGCCAAGGCTAGCAGTATGTATTTTAATTTTTTAATCAGCAACATTTTCTATGATATACAACAGCATCACGTATTTGTGTTATAAGTTGACTGACCTTACTGGGCAGCAATCAAACAGTCGATGATATTTCAAATATCTGTCTGCATGCAACTTACACCAAATAGTTTAAAATATTAATGAAAAGAGATACAGCAAAATATCTTATTTCCAGTCTCAACTATTAGCAGCTTCCACTATCCAGTGAAATAAGTTAAGGGGTCGGAAGCACCATCTGGTACAATAGGGTACTAAAGGATAAACAGCTGATGTGCTCACATTTTACTCTTTTTCACTCGTTGTCTTTTAAATTGTAGGACTAGTACAGTGTTTAGAATACGATCCCTGTAGAATTATGAGAGTCAGTAATTTTAAAAGCATCACTACAATATAAAGTTACACCCAGCTTTGAAGAAAGAATAGAATTAAGCTTACCACATAAAAAATACTCTTTTTTTGTGGTTGAGGTAGGGAATTACATTGAAGTCAGCCAAAATATACTTTATCATCTTCTCAATAAACTAATTTTTAAGAATGGCAAGTGTCATTTTAGTTAAACCTGAGATGTTTGCTTTAGCTCCTGAAAAAAATGTGGACTTTTAAAATTTCCATTTCAGCTTTTACGCTTAATTGTTATAAGCCCATTCTAAGGTATTATGCAACTGTTATATTTTGCAATTTCTAAAAGGTACCCCATAAATGAAAAATGTAAAACCTGGCATTACCTTCCATTTTTCCCCATCCAAAGCTATTTGTTAAATTTGATCCAATTTTGTGAATACTTTCGATCCACTCAAAACTGTATCTTACCTTTCTGTACAATATTTTACTTATTCTTAGAACAGACTTGTATTTTTTGTAAATTCAGTACATATTGTGTTCATTACATTCTTGGATTGTCATAAGCAATATTTTTAGAGCTCTCTGCACTTCTCTTGATTCTTTTTAGTTGATACCTGTATTATTTTTTTTTAAGTAGAGATAAATGTACATTTCGCTGGACAAGAAAGTGCACTGAACTTCATTTTAAAACATGTTTTGCTTTGGTTTCATGTTTTTTTATGTCTGCAGAAGAATATTGAGAGAGGGCTACTTAGCTTCAGGTTTGGGGATCCTTCTGCTAAAATGAACTGGGTGCACACAGAGAATCTTATCCAAGCTCAAATTCTAGCTGCTGAGGCTCTCACCCCTGAAAAGAACTACGTAGCTGTAAGTAGCAAAACCACCACAATTTGCATTTGACAGTGGATCCTGTATCCTGTACTATGCTAACTCCTGTAGTAGCAGCAGTTAACGTTTGTGGTATTGTCTGCTTATGGTGTTGTCTGTGGTTTTAGTTGACAAACGTGTATGAGCAGTGTGGGACCTGGCAGCACTGGCTGTGCAGTGTGTTAAGAGTGCTGTAAGAGTTTGCATTTTTGTAATATAATATCTTCCATTTCTGGAAGATGAGCACAAAATGTTTGCTATGTGAGAAATTAAATTAGAAGAAGTTCTGGCAGACTTATCCCCTGTTCCCCATATATAGATCCAGACAAGTGTTCTGAACTGTGATAATCAGTTCTTCCCATCTGTAACAAATAATTTATACCAAGGCATGTTAATCACACAAACCACTTGTCTCGTTGCACATGTTGGTGCAACTGATTGAAACACCTGTAGTTTGTTGACTTGCATGTATGTCCCTGCATATTTTATGTTGCTGTATTATTTTTAAGCTATTCATAAGGAGTAAGATAAAGATACACAGTATTATTTTTACTAACTTGTCTTTTCTCTACCTCTTTAACAGAGTGGCCAGGTCTATTTCATTAATGATGGTGAAAAATTCAACCTTTTTGAATGGTTAACTCCACTTGTACGTGCAATATATACTCTGTCTCCAAGTACATTAATTTCTTTGACTGTATACAGCTCCAGCCTTTGTGTGCATGTTATATCTGGTATGTTTGGTCTGGGTGGAAGAGTTCCGTTCTGAGCGAGGGTTTAATTCCTGCTTAAAGTTCAGTGTAATTAGCACTGTAACAAAGCCTGCCTAAAATACTACATTAAAGCAACTATCTTCACTGAGACCAAGAGACCATCTAAACCAGTATCCTCTTTCGAGTTGCCATTACCTTCATTTTTTAGGCATGCATCTGTTAATGGTGGCTATTCTGGGTGGACAAAAAACAATACAAATCCTAATTATGAATCCATAATATACATTATTTTCAAAAGATTGTTAATTGTTAACAACAGGCACAAAACCAGAAATGTGTTACAATATTCAATTAGGTGTCAGCACACCATGGCATTTCAACCAATTACTATAAGCTTTGTTTTCCCTTTTTTTAAGACTGCCATACTGTCTGCACAGGACATTTAACTGGAATCGCCTGAAAAATTAAAACTCAAATAGTAACAGCACTGATGAATTCTGCTGTTTTATCAGTAAATATTTCCATAAGAATCTTCTCTATTGAAACTTTAAAACTTGTTCGAGGTTTCTGATGTTTTAAATCTCTTTCAGTTTGAAAGATTAGGTTGCAGTAAACCACGGATACGTATTCCTACTTCCCTGGTTTATGCATCAGGTAAAAATATTTTATCAACATTTCTCTTTCCTGTCCACACTTCCCCCATTCCTAATTGTTATATAATGTTGGGGTTTTTAATTTGCCCACAATTTTCATTTTCGTGTATAAAACAAACATGCTCTGGGCTCATTTAGTGCGCAGCAGTTAGGGGTGAAGTTCAGCTCTGTGCAGAATGTTGAAACCAGAATCCAGCTTTGAGTATTTTGTTGTTACCTGATTTTCTGAAGTCTCATGATCTTTTCACTAGACCTGTCATCAACCCTCCAAACCCTTTTCACACAAGCACCCTGAATCGGGCTGGCTGAATTACTACGATTAAAACCAATCCCTTGTGAGCAAGTAGTCCTGTTGATGTTAGCAGTGTTGCCCTGAGCGACTAAGTACGTCGCTATCAAAGCATGAGATAGGCCAAAATCACAATGGCAGAGCAATTTGCTATTCTTAATTCAAGAAGAAATCTTTTGTTACGCAGCCATGATAATGGAGTACCTTCACGTGATGCTGAAGCCACTTGTTGAACTGTCCCCACTGCTGACCAGAAATGAGGTAAAGTCTTCGTAACCTCCCCTGAATTCCCACAGGATGCGCACACACGTCAATACTGAGGTACAATTTAAGTCAGTAGAAACTGAAATCCACCCAGTAATCCTTCAGCCTCCAGCTTCCAGGGCACATGTATGTCACAGACATTTTCAGCAATATAATGTGCTCGTTACCATCATCTTTGAAGAGGTAAGAGCTCATGTTTGCAGTCCAGGAGAGGCTGCTTCAGCTCCTTCCCTCCACAGCCCAGTGCTCTCTTCTGCTGGGCTCTGATTTCTGAAGATATTTGGGCACTTAAGAGATGACTCTTATCTGCCTCCTTAGGCACATAAATGAGAATATTTTTTGTGGGCATTTTCAAGACTAGAAGATTCTGGTTTGCAGCTTTTACTGCCTCTTCAGGCTTTCAAGATTCTCCTTCTGAGTGAACAATTTTAAAAGTTATATGGCCTATGTCAACAGGACATTGATATAATGTTGTGGGGTTTTTTTATTTTCCACTTCCTTTAACTGTGTCTTTGCTACCATTTACAGTCTTTGTTCCAATTTCCTATGTATTCATATCTTTGTATGTTGATTCTTTTGCCCTATAGGTACAGAACATTTCTATAACTCATACATTTCGAATAGACAAGGCTCGGACTCAGTTGGGGTACAGCCCAGAGAAGTTTGCATTTGCTGATTCTGTGGACCATTATATTAAAACGAGACCAGAAGCCCAGAATCACCACACCTTCCTCAAAGTTGTGCTTTCTTTAATTGTTAGTTTAAGTTTGCTTTTTTTGTCTTTAAGATTTGACGGCCTTTCAGTTTTGCATTTTTTTAAAGAAACACAACACTGACCTGCACAGACTGCACGTACTCAGTCACAGTACCGCTACCTGGATCACTCTCATCTCTGCAGTAGTTACTAGCCCAAGTACAATAACAGACAGTTATTTCTGGATTTAAAACCATAATGGGAACGGATCAGCAGGTGTAATTGAGAAATTTAAACACAGTAAACAATTATGGCCAAATCACTGAAACACACAAGAGCCAAGATTGTTGCCTCTATTTATTTCACACCAAAAAAAAACTTTCCAAACTGATCGCTGAAGTAAATGGGAACCTGCAGGAAGAACAAGGCCTACAGCCACCCTGCAGTGCCTCACCAGTGAAGAACAATGGCTAAAGTAAGGAGAAAGACTGACCACAGCTGCTGCCATGGCTCACTACCGCGGGGAACTGAGGAGGAAGCAAAGGGACGGACAGAACAGGTTACTGTAAATATCACAAACCAGCTGTACAGAGAGATTTCACACTGTGTGAATTTCTTTTGTGAATTAGCTGTATCACTGCATCTGAGGAAAAATAAAAGTGTACTTGAAACTTTGCTGCAGTCAGCCCTGTGCCTCTGTGCAGACTGTTCAGAAGCGCTGCCCGCTGGGGGCAGAGCCATCTGTGATGGCACCTCGTGGCAGTTCAGAGGTCCAGGGGGAATGTGCAGGTATGCTTTTTCACAAGTCAAAACTGTGTATTTTAGTTAAGTTACATTAGTAATTGCATTTATGTGACAGCAGAGCAATCTGCCACTGTGGGTTGCACTAATCTTTGTGTTGTTCGCTTAACCTCCTGTAGTCATCAAGGACAACAACAAACAATAAAGTTTAGTTGCCCATCAGCTGAATTCTAGGCACAAGTATGGTTTGGCACCTAACTTCTAAAGTACACATATAGAAAAAAATAAAGCACATATAGCCGTTGTACTGAGCAAATCCCTGTAGTAGCTAAAGCAGACCACGTATTTTTTGAGTTACTGTTCAGCTAAAATGGGCCTAAAACACAAGGGGTCCAGAAGGCCTCCTTCCCTCCTACCCACCAAAATCTCCCTCCCATCTGCACCTTTTCCCCTGTCATGTGGGGAGGGAACAATCGAGAGCACAAGGGGAGCAGAAGGAGCAAGCTGGGGAAAGGAGGGAGGACTAGGGATCAGCCAGGAGGGGGGAGGAATCGAAGATAGATTTGAGAATCCTGAAGAAGGGGCGAGTGCTCAGAGTCAGCCCAGGGCCCGCGGGCTGAAGGCGCAGTAACCCTGACACGGCACAGCATCCATCACGGAACGTCAGGGGTTGGAAGGGACCTCGAAAGCTCCTCTAGTCCAACCTTGCCCTGCACGGGAAGGCAGAACTGCCAAAACTGGTATTTCTGCTTTGGAGCCAGAAGACCTGCAATGAGGAGAAGCCACACTCCTGAGTACCTACCGCAGCTTCCTGCAACTCCATTTTAAGGGGCGTGACAACCCCCCCCACCCCGAGCGGCCGTGCTGCCGCCGGGCCCGGGCCGACCGGAGAGCGCCGCACGGCACCGGTGCACCGCAGGGCACGGCACCGGGCCCGCCCGCTCCTCCTGCTCGTCGCCAACGCGGCCCCGGGGGAAAAGGAGCCGCGGCAGCAAAACAGGTCTGGCAGCGGTGGGATTCGAACCCACGCCATCGAAATGACTGGAGCCTAAATCCAGCGCCTTAGACCACTCGGCCACGCTACCGCCTGGCTGCTCAGCCGCCCGCCAAGCCTCTTTCAAGGAGGGCTGTCCCGCCGCTCCGTCCACCCTCCCACACAGGTTGCCCACCTGTGCCTGCGCTACCACGACCCTCTCAGTGAGGCCGGACGGCGCCCTCCCTGGCCGGGAAGCGTGAGGCGGGCGCGCTCCCCTCGCTCTCCGGCGGAGGGCGCCGCTGCCGCCTCTAAGGCCCGTCCCGCGCGCTCCCGGAGGCCGGTGAAGAGATGGGGGCGGCGCGCGCCCGACAGGTGGCGTCGCTACCGCGCGCCCGGCGCCGGCTGCACACGTGACCTCGGCGTCGCCCGCCCGCGCGCCCAGCTGCCCAGCCTCAGCCTCCCGGGAGGACGAAGTGGGGCTCCCGGCTCCTTCCCCGCGGCCGCGGGCAGCCCCCGGGCCTCGGCCCCCTCCTCCCCGGGACACCGCGTCCTCGGCAGGGCGCTGCCTGTTGCCTACAGCAGCCGTGGTGGAGCGCTAGTTAGTCCTTAGGAGGGCTCGGCCTGGCGGCGCAGGTGTGCAGCTTCAGGGGTGCCCGTGCGGCGGCCACGCGGGGCCGAGGGCAGCCCTTTGCTGGGCTTTGGCGAGAGCGGGTCTGCGCTCTGCCAGGAAGAGGGTCTGGTCTGCCCCTGCCCGCAAGCAGGAGCCCCACTGCCTTCTCTGCTGGCTTCTCTCAGAGAGACAGTGGCCTCCTGGCCTGTGGCAGCACTGAGCTGCTCACCGCAGAGCTGCCAGCGTGTTGTGGGGCTAGCGACCTCCTCGCCCAGCTGCCGCCTTGGCATCGCCCTGTGGCTTCAGCTGAACCGTTCCCACCTGAAGTGGGAGGCCCTTGGCTGTCTTTATCTCAGGGTTGCTCAAGGTGGAGGTGCAGAGGCGCGCCGCAAGTGCAGGTGCTGGACACAGCTTGTCCTGGCACAGTGGTACCTCGCCTGCCTGTTGCTGCTGACCTCAGTCACCGTGTCTGCAGGTGCTTTTCTCATCCACATCAATGAGGGAGCTGAGTTTGGCAACCAAAGTGAGACTGGAGCTGTTAGTGCCGAACGGAGAGTTGAATTCTCTTATTCTGGGAGGCCTGCAGGAGAGATTTGTATAATCACTTTGTGGACAGAGCTAAAAACATAAGGAGTTAATGCTGTTTAATTAATACAGAGAAGTGTTGTCTACCATTGTTCTTTTTCCCATAGGAAGTCGTGCTGGTGGAAGTTTTATGCATGTACACTATATGCACCTGCCATGTGGCTGAAGTGAGGTTTATGACCAACTTTTAAGAAGGGACTGTCCTAAGAGTAGGTAGGCACAAGTTGTTCATAGGATTAATTGATTTACAGGCAATTTTTCATGGGGATTTTCAAATGAATGCAGAACGATGCTCTGAAAATTAGTATTGTCTGGGGTATGCTTTCCTTTTTCCTTTAAAAAACAGCAATTCCCTAGAAGAGCGATTTCTAAACAGAACAAGACCATACTGTAACTTTGCAAGCTTCAGTGCTCTTTGAAAAAATATTTATGCATTTCTGAGTGTACTAAATGAAAGAATACTACACTAGTCTTGCAGGTCCTAGGTTGACATTTTAAATTTAATTTTTAGTATTTTCAGACAAAAAATAAATGTGAAACTCTTCACGTTAAGGATGTGGTAGGTAACCTCTAAATAGAAAACTAAGCCAGAAGTTGCAGCCTGTCTGGGCTAATATCTAATACCTAATTTCAGTATACCTCTTTAGTATTTCATCAAACACTTTTTCGTCATCATGGTTCTTTAAAAAAAAAGTTATAGAGAAGCCCCAGGCTTAAACGTGAAAATAAGTACAGCCTTGCATCAGAATACCAGAGCTGGCTTGTTTAAAAGCATGAGAAATGTGTAGCTTTAGACGGTATAACCTAACTGTGTTCCTAATACAGCAGAACTCTCTCCATGAGGATATATTGTATAATACAGCTATATGCTGCTGAGTCCCTTTTAGTCCAAAATGAGACTGTGTATTTGCATGAGCTTAAAGCCAGTTACTCGTGACTTGTTCAGTTGTGCTCATGCATCACACTGGTAACAGTATTCCACTGTTATCAGTAACCTATGATAGCAGATGGTGATTTTTTTTTTTCATTATCAACACATATTCATGCAGTGGGAACCAGACATCTGGCTTCCACCAGGCGTGCAGAACTAATTTGGTGAGCCTGTCCAGGCCCTGCTGCGAGGCATCTCAACACCAGCCCTACCTTGCACTGCTCTCCCCAGGGCGCTCATCTGGGCTGCCCGCAAAGGCAGAAATGGAGAGATGCGCGTTCTGGTGCTGATGGGGCAAAAGCACTCAGTCTTTGGTAGTTCTAATATTTAAAACAGCGAATTTGCAGCTGGGAGATGAATACAACCTCGGGGGGGGGGGGGGTGGTGTATGGGTGTGTGTGTGTGTTCTGCACAATACACGAATGTTGTAAATGTGTTTAATTTGAGCTTAAACTCTGCAGGAATTTGAGGCTACCCAGAAATGTGCCTGTAGGAAGCAGCATTAAACAGGGGCTCAATCGAGTCTCTGCTTTGTATTCCCAGACACAGACTGCACCATTAGCATAACGCTGGAAATTGCTGCCAAAATTACAGGTACCCTCACATTGCAGGCAGAGTTCCTGCACACTTGTGCTGCTCCCTCCAGTCCCGAAGCTAAAGCTATAGTTTAATTTATGTAAGTAATGGTGGTGGTAGGTGGGTGTTCCTGGCAGAGAATCAGGGAATCTGCTCTGTGTGTTTTTAATTAAAAATTGGTAGTCTTCTTCCTTAAGATAGCTCGGTCTTAGCGTTGCATCAGCATTTCTGTCGGTGTTGCCTCCCTCTTTGGAGCGAGCAGGGACTGTGTGTTCTTCTGACTGTGATGCTGCAAGAGACTGTCACAAAGGATGTCATAAGCCCTACTTACAGTAAAAAGCACTAATGAGGATTATTTACATGAATACAAGATTCAATGACAGTAAAAGAGGCAGACTTTTTGCAGGCTGCCAATCATACAATTAAGCCCAAACCTATTTACATTAATTTCCATGTAACTCATGAAAAGATAAGGAGTTTTGTTTAAATTTTCCATAAATTCTAGCTTGAGGAAGAGCTTAAACAGAGGCATTTTCAACCCAGAAAGTCAGTGTTGTAGGAAGAAAGCAAAATGTGTGTGATTTGAGGAAATCTGAAGCCTTTGGAACTTGAAATCTGTGCATACTTAGGCCATTTCCCCCCGGGCAGATGGGAGCACTGAGCCCCGTAATTCGGCTGCAAAGGCTGCCTGAAACGCAGTGAGCCCTCTTGGGGCTGTGCCTGCTCCCTGCCTCCTCCCCTCGGCGGGGCGGCCCGGCTGCCCGCCTCTGCTCCCTCCTCCCCTCGGCGGGGCGGCTGCGCGACCGCCAGCCCTGGGACGGGTGGAGAAGACGGCGGGGTCGGGCTGCAGCGGCCGGGTCGGCGGGTCCGGGCTGCACGGATCCGGTAGGTGCCTTCGCGGTGCGGGGAGCGACGCCGGTGCGGGGGAGTCGGGCCCGCGAAAGCTGTCGCCGGGCTGGTCGCGGGGTGAAGCGGAGAGGGCGGAATGGGCGTTTTTAATTACGGAAAATGGTGAAGGATTTGGCGGTTAGAGCCTGTAAAAAGGCCGGCGGCCAAGCCGTGAGCTTCTGCGGTGACCTAAAAATAACGTGATGTTTTTATACTGGGCAACACTCCTGCACTTGCACCTGGAGACAACAGTTGCATCCATACACGTTTCCAGGACAGTGCAGTTAATTTTAGGGCACGCCTAGTGTAAAAGCCCCAAAATCCTCTTTCTGGCTGTAAGGGCAGCCCCGGGGGAGGTGGCCGCGGGGCCAGCCTGCCTTGGCCTTCGGGACTGGGTGTGTTTGGGTAATTTTTCAAATGTCTCAATGTGCATAAAGCATTGGGGTTGCTTGTCAATCCAGAATACTGAGCAAACGCTTGCAAAAAATCGATGGTACTTAATTGTTCAGTGTGTTTCAAGATAGTTGAAGTAACCACTCTTAATGGCAATGGAAGGACATTTAAAAGTTAGCTTGAAAGGTGCTTTTCTGTCACGACATATGCCCTCGTCTTTTGGCTACCACTAACCTGGTATTTGTTTGTGTCCTTGGCAGAAGGGTGGACTTGACTCAGAAGGGTCATTTCTGTGCTTCACTGCTTGCAACTTTAAAAACCATTTTTGTGTTTGAAGCCAAACAGTTTCCTTGCACAGGGTTTCGCTCTCAGATGCTTTGTACTCTGAGCTGGTGCAGACGAACTCTCCCATTTTCTTTGTGAATTTTGTATCGTTGGTCTTTTAACACTCTCTGGCTAATGCAATGCGTTATCTCAGCTTTGCTTGCAGACAAACTTTGTGCCACGGTGTTTGCAGTACTGACATACTGGAAGGGACCTGAAGTAAAGACTTGTCATTAGAAGATCTGTACTTGGTAAGACCAGATTTGTTAAAGGTAGCCGAGTTGAGAAATTTCTGGGGTTTTTTATTCTTGTTTTTTTTAATCAGTAATGTTACCTTGACTCACTAAACCTGTTTTCTTGCCAGTGCATGGTGCAGGTGAGAGTAGACATTTGTTTCACAAGGGTTGGTTGGGTGTTTGGAAAGCACAGTAGTTCTATAATGTGCTACAGGACGTTAACGTAGCAGTGGGATTGTTCTAGACCATATTATGTAGTTTTATGTCCGTAGTTCTTAAAGTTGATGACATTAATCTTTATGCAGTCTGTATAGTTGCTCCAGTTGTCCCTTCTTTTGCTGATTAGATTAGAGTATTCCTATTGTGCAACTCTGCGGGATGAATTAAGACAGGTTTAAATGCTGAGGCAGCTGTGGGGTCTTGCCTAAGGGTCCTGCCAAACCAGGAATGTTTTGTAGCAACAGACACAAGAAACAAGTAATGTTTTACCAACACTGCGATGTGAATTTTCCCTTCTGTTTATCTGTATTTGCGTAGGCGGCGTGCTCGGCAACACAGTGGATTGGCCTTGCAACTCACCTGCGCCTTCTGGTGGTAGGGCTCTTCCATATAAAGCAAGAGAAAGATACTTGAGGCAGGCATTTGAAAAGCCCAGAAAATGAGGCTTGAGCAGAATTAATAACTAACTGTGTTTTAGAATATCTTCATTTTGAATCGCATAGTAAAAAAGTCGATGAGAGTGAGTAGTTTAAATTACAGGCTGTGTGTGATAATGAAGGCTTGCAGGCTGGGTTCTGCGCAGTCTGACTCTCTTAGCACCAAGAAAGCTTCTGTAATGGATTTTAAAGACCTAAACGATGAAAATGTAGTAGCGGTAAAAGTGCTGCTTTATGCCATGATGCAGAAGAACCTGACCATACCCATCTGAAGAGCCAGCAAAATTCACTGCAGCAGGCTTGGCAGCAAATATTTGTTTAAACTCGGCTAAATCTGTGAGAAGATTTGGATGATTATTTTGCACTCATCTAACCCCTTCTTGTTTTTCACGCAGAAGAGCAATGTGAATAATCAAAGCTAAAATGAGGAGAAAATATTCCCATTAGTTTGAGTGGGCCTGAAAGTTTGTGCTTGTGTGGTACTGTTTTCTGACTGCTTCAGAGAACCTACTTCTAAGTGCTGATAGTGGTTTGAGAGTCATGGTGTGGTTTGTAAATCTACTTTATTATTTTAAAGGAGAAAAATGTACAATAAAATCAAGCCGTAGCCCAGTCCCTTGTGTGTCTGTCCCTCTCCAGCCTTTCCCTGGATGAACCTATGCTGGCTTTTTGATCAGAAAAGCTCTTCTGAATCAACTCTCCTGATCATCTCAGCTCATTGCACCTTGTTTCATGTTGAAGAGCAGTCTTGGAGCAATGATTAATGAAAATATATAGCAGGTAATTTCACATCAGTCTCTGTGGTTTTTTTAGTGTAGTCTGAGCTTTTGGTGATATTGAGTATTAAAGTCACTACAGAAAGTCATTAAATTGGGCAAAGGCCGGTGTCACCCACAGGGGCCTGAACCCTGAAACCTAGAGATAGTGCAATTAATGAGAAGGGAGTTTTAGAAAAATATGAAAAACTTAAGAGTGTAAAACCCTCCCTGTCAGCAATTAGAAAAACATGTGGTTAGGGATGGATTATTGTTCTGTGAAAGTTTCTTTACTCTTTGAAGGAGCTGATATTAGGTAAATCATGGACCTGTGCCTCTGGTTTTTGTACCTTCCTCAAATAGCTAGAAACCTCCATAGATGTGTACCTGATGATGTGAGTGGGCTCAGCAGGAAAAGGGCAAGAGTTAAGAGGAAAAGAGCTTTAAGTGTGCAGGAGATGGTCTGGCAGTGTGGAAAGAAAACCTGAGCCGTAGAGACGCACTGTGAAGCAAAGGCACCACGCTGAGCAGGAGGCAGGGATGGTGTCAGGTCCAGGCAGATATCGCTGACCTTCTGTTGGACAGCATGTGTTCTGTGCCGTGGCCTAACCTGAGCCCTTGCACAGAAGGTGCAATGTTTCTCTACTCCAGGGGTGGCACAGGCACTTGCCCCCTGTTGCAGAGGCCTTCTTGCAGAAGTTGCGTTGTGGGATGGAAGGGAGAGACTTCATAGGTCTAGAAACCAGCAGACTCTTCTCTCTGAAAATCTGTGTTGGTGTCCTGATGCCAGTGGATCTTAACTGTGAGTTGTGGAAGATTGGAAGCAGTTTGCATCTGTGTGGCTGCTAATGTGGGAAAGACACAGTACTCACCTTCTGTAGCGTGGGCCTTTAGGAGTTTGTTTGAGTTCTGCTGAATCATCATGCGCTGTTTCTTGGGTGGAGGCTGCAGGGCATGTTCCTGTTGTAAGATCTCCAGGGGTGGAACCAGAGCTCCAGGAAAAATACTTCCATAATTCACTTTTTTTTTTATAGCATGTCTGTTGCAGCAGTTGGCCTGTACAGTGTCCATGCTCTCCCTCCTGGAAACTGGTGTCACTAATCTGGAAAAGCTATGGTAGAATGGGAGACTTTGCAGAGCTGCAGTTTTGATACCCATGTGGAACTCCCCGTATTGTTAACTCTAACATTGTTTAATGTGTCAGAAGGCCTCCGTGAAGTATTTACCTAGAATGTCACCTTCTGATCTTAGAAATAGTTGAGCAGATTTTAATAAAAACCCTTGAGAAGACTTGTCCTGAAAAAAATCAAAAACTTGACTGGTGTTCGAGGTACAACTCCCTTGAGTTTCTTGGGCCAGTGCTGTGGAGCTCAACATTCCAGGTAAGGAAGAATATAAACATTAAAGGAAGGAGACAGGAGCATTAACAAATGTCATCCATAGGCAGTAGGTCGTGTTTGTGGTTCCTCAGATTTTACAATATTATTCTATACTTGATTATCTTATTTTCTCAATCCTGTAGCATTGTAAAAACTGAGTGCCTTTTGGAAACCCTGGTCTAGCACTGAGGTGTTAAAATCCACATGTAGGTTCTTGGGGATCATTTGTATAGAGCCATATGCAAATGATTTTTTTCCTGCTAATGTGCTGACATCAGTTTCATGCATAATTTGGTCTTTTAATAACCTTTTTTTTCCTTCCCTCCCCAGATTCTTGCCTCAATTTTCATGTGCTTTGGAATAGCAGCTGTTTTAATCACTGCGTGAGTTAAACTGACCTCCCACAAACATGGCAGACGAAGATCTAATTTTTCGTATGGAAGGCATTGATAATGCTAGATCAACTGCAGTGGGCTCTGGAAATTATCTTGATGCCGATAGTGATGATGACGACAATTATTTTATCTGCCCAATAACTGATGATCCGATTTCTAACAAGTCTGACAATATCAAAGTTGACAATTATTACAGCAACTTAGCAAAAACTGAGCAGTACAGTTCAAGCTCTTCTCCTAGAAACTTGTTTAACTTTAAGGTAAGTATTGGCTACAGCCTTCTGTAGGATTTTGGTTTTACATAGTTGGCTTGTGAGATTCTCTAACTGCTTCCTCTCTTCTACTAACACTTTTCAGTGAAAAAATATATCTGTATTTTTCCAGACCTGCAGTTAATTCCATTAAGCCAATAGTCTGTCACTGCCATCGAATTGCTTACTGTCCCTTTCCGTTCAGTGAGAGATCTTCATTTACAAAGGCAGCTGATTCCAGGCAGACGACTCACCGCTATTATGGTCCGATCATTAAAAAAGCAATACACCGTTTGGGAGATGTAAAAGATGATATTTGTGAGCTGAATTGGGGCCTGGCAAGAGATAGTTTGTTACGGATTTTGCCAAGCAGAGTTAACAATCCATAATATTTTTATTCGGACAAATAAAATTGTAAATTATAACGTTGTAACGGTAGGGGTTTAGGTTATAGTGCCTTCTTAGTGGGCTTTTAACATGTTTGGTCTCGTGCTTGGGAATGAAGCATCACACTGGCAGTAGTTCCTGGCAGAGTACTTGAGGAGTATCTGACCTTTTTAAAATGAGCAGCAATCACAGCGTTGCGAAGAGGTCATAGGGACCATAGTTGGTGCTTCCTTGGCAGTGTGTCCTGTGCCACAGGGCTCCCTGTGCACAGATCAGGCCAGGTAAAGGGAGGAGAACCCACACTAAGTGGAGCCTCAGGAGTCTGAGAGACATGCACTCAGTTGTCCCAAACATGCACCATTTGGTGTAAACCAGCATGTCTCCTAGTTTTTTATTTAGACTAGGATTTAATGTGTTTTTTTAACACGTTTCTTGTTATAAATATTAACATGTTATTTGTTTAATAGATACTTTAAAATATGGGTTGTGCCTAATGCATGCTTTATTCTGAGAGAGATAGATACCAGGGGGTTTATTTCAGTCAGCTAACATAAACCGTCTTGCCTGCAGTAAGATTTAACCAGGGCTAGTTAATAGAAACTTTAGAAGATCCATATTCCCTGAAGAAGATGAAGAGTAAAAGTTTAGTATAGACAAGGGGAGATCTGTTAGTGTATGCTGTGCTAAGCAAGTTAAGATAAGAAGCTTAGTTGTCTTTTGTGTAGACATTTTAGCATGGACTGAACACTGGCCTCTCGGTTTACAGTGTGAGTTTTGAGTCATGTGGCCTGAGAGAAAATTGCTAAGAACTTCAGACATTTCAATTATTTCTTCCTTTGTAAGCTATCATCTTGCTTCTGCAGAATATATGTGCCCATGCTTTGGGCTCCACAATGTCTAGCTTGGCATTTCAGCTCCTATCACAAATAAAATGCATTGGGTTGAGATGGGGAGCAAGCAAGTCTCCATCTGCTGCTTAAGCTGCAGAAATGGTGACTTCTAACGTGGTGAAGCAGACAGGACTGATAACACCAGAACTGCCACTGTCTGGTCTGATCAGAGTCTCTGCCTCTTGAACCACAAAGCTAATGGCAGCATGGATCGTTGATAGTGAAATGCAGAGAGAGATAGAGGAGTTGCTCAAAGTTCTGTGCCTTTAAACAGGACTTAGCAACGTTTAATTAGCCAGTTAATAGGCAAGACCCTTTTAACTCATGTTTTCCAATTAAAAAAATTGCCACTTACCTCAATAGGTTTGTTCATGGATGTTCTGAGGATGACTTTAAATTAGGAATATATATCCAAGAGTGTCTTCTAAGTGGAAATTATTTTTTTTAACAATGAGAACAGAGACTCGTGTCAATCATTTGTCTTATCACGTGTGTTTTCCTACTTCTGTGTTTCTCATGCGTCCTTCAGAATGACACACAGCATCGTTCTAAGCACGGCTCTGTGGTTGACCATAGTCGGGTAGGTTAAAAAGAAAATGCGAACACCATATCTAATAGATAGATTAAGTCTTTTTGGTTTGTTTTTTTCCTTTTATGGCATTTTGGTTTTGTTTATTATTTTATTATCTGGGAGAACTGCTTGCCTCAGCCCATAAAACTAATCAGGTCAAAATTACAAAGATACCTGTTAAATGAAATAATACCCATCTTTTGTTCTTTACCCTGAAATGTCACTTGTTTTAAAGCACATATCTGTAGTTATTTCTTCACAGTATTTCCTACTGTGGACAAGAATAGAACGGATGCAAAATATCTACTTGGTCTGTATGGCAGCTATGTGCTGTATGCCAAACTTCTGTTTGTTTGAAGATTAGAATGCAGCTTTTGTAAAAAGCACCTCACAAGATCAAGCACAAGTAATTAATTTATTTAAATCATTACCTAACATCGACACAGATAACCGTTTGGAGAGACACCCTACTCGGAAATGATTTGACATAAGGAGAATTGCTTCATCAGTTACCTGTTTCTGTCTCTCCCTATTTATTTCATATATATTCAGATATAGAAGTATGATCTGAGGCAACTTCATTTTGTTATGAAACATGTAGGAAATCTTTCTTAGCATGTCTTTTAGACTTGTTTTATTTATCATAGTAGTGTGCTCATTTTGTGATTTTTATTGTTGGAAAATGGAGCATTTGAATTGTTTGCAATGTATGCAAATTTACAGCTGAAATAAAAATAAGCATAAACAACTTAAACTCAGCTGCTTCAAAAACTTCCTTGATGTCATTGCTGACATGAGATTATACTGATTTTTTTTTTTTTTACAAGTTTTGACTGAGGTTTAAATTCCAAAGGGAAAAAACCCAAACCAATATTTTAAAAGTTACCATTTCTACGTACTTGAAATTCAATAAAAGGCAATAACAAAACCTCAGACCTCAGTATTTCTTTACCAGCAGGGGTGCAGAGTGGCCTTTTTGCCATCTCTCCTTGCAGAAGGCTTTAGACACATCTCAGGATTGTATCTCCAGTTCTCTTGGAACAGTACAATGTAAAAAGGGGGAGATCAGAATGTTAACAGAAAAGCATCCAAATTGGCTGGTACAGAAAGACTGTTTATATTCCAGAAAACTCCTTTGATTCTTTTTTACTGTTGACTTGGTGGAGATTGAAATAGCTACTTGTCTGGAATTGCTGTAATAATCCATTTTTACAGCATTCTAATTTCTTCTTTCTTCCGCTGAGTACAATTTGGGGAGGCCTTGGGGTTTACAGAAATCTTTGTCTTCCTCCACTTTTTTATGCTTACGCTGCAAGTATGTGCTGTTAGTTGCAAAAAGTTAAAAATCAAAAGTGAAATGAATGAATACAATCTGTGTGACTTATCATTAAATGCAACCTATGTTAGAGATGTTTGCAAATTACAACGAGTTTTGCAAATTTTATATATATACTATATATATATACACTATATTATATATATACTATATATATATAGTGTATATATATATAGTGTATATATAGTGTATATATATAGTGTATATATATATAGTGTATATATATATAGTGTATATATAAAATATATATATGTGTGTATATATATATATATATGTATACTAGACCAGATTCTGTTTTCAGTAACTTCATGGTGGTGCAGATTGAACTGAAACACGATGCTTTATTTTTATTAACTGTATTTCATTATGCTTGAAGCTACAGAATTTCAGAGTGGTCTTTTGTATCACTGGGCCCCAGCTCTGAATTGTGTTTTGGGGGGGTTGTGGTTGCACATCTTTGTACCATTGAAGTCCTGATGTGCTCTAGAAAATGCCGTTGTTGTGAATTGCTGCTGATTATAACTAGCCTGCCGGTTTGTTACTTCTTCAGGAAACCTGGAAACATGCTATCCAGAAAGCGAAGCACATGCCTGATCCGTGGGCAGAATTTCATCTCGAGGACATTGAGACGGAACACGCTACTCGTTACAGGTCTGTGGATCTTTCGGCTTTTAATGCTGATGTAAAACAGAATATGCTGGTTTATGCAAGGGCCCTGTTTGTGTGTAGTTCAGAATATGTGTAATTACGTGGCTGAAGAACTTTCGATGATATCCAAGGTGAGTGTCTTAACTGAATCTCCCAGGAATATGTAAATATTGCACATTATCAAAAAAATAAACATTTCACCAAACCACTGTCACATGCTTTCTCTAAGTAGTATGTGAGTTTCACCATGTAGACAGAAAACAAGGCTGAAAAGTATTTTCTAGTTGATTTATTAATGCTATAAACTTAATCTAATAAGGAAATGAATCCCAATAAAAAGGCAGCATACTTAAAGATTTTAGGGGGGGGAAAAAAAGCAACGTAACACTCTGCCGTTCCAAAAATAGTTTTGCTGTTGCCTGTCTGTGCAGTATTGCTGCATGTGGCTGGAATTTAGATCCTTATAAAGCCCAGAATAGCTCAGTGTGGTGTACGTGCTGAAACTGAGCGTGGTCCTTAAACTGTTCTCAGTGCTTTAGTGCAGGCTTTGCCAAAACATTTACCCTACTGACACAGGTTTCTGGGTGGAAGGGGTAGGAGTTAGAGACCAGTTAATTGCCACGTAGCATCAGTGTTTGGGGAGGTCAACCACATGACACTGTTACATGGTGCACTTCCTCCCTCTAGACTGCATCTGTCTCTGGTCGGCCACACAGTCCTGAAATAGTTCGCATCTTTTAATATACAAATAAGTGATAATACTGGTTTAAGGCTGCTCAGTTACCCTATTGAAAAGAGATTGCTTTGGTACTCTATTTCCACGTCTGTTCTGCTGCAAGTGAGTGATAAGGGGCTCTGTGGGGTGAGGGTGATCATGAAGTTCTCGGTGCGGGTTGGAGGAATCAGGCTAGATACAATATGTGTTGGTGGCTCAATGGCTGTGGTTCTCAGTTTGGCTTTTGCTGTGGTGGGAATTAAGGGAGCGGAGAAAAACCATGGTTGTACTCTTTATATTATCATATGTTGTCAGTGCAGTGCTGGGCAGTTCCTGGCCCAGCTGCTTTTCACAGTCATGTCTGGTGCTGTGTTCTGCTCACATCTGCCACAACCCTGGGGCAGATCTCCAACTAGAACCAGGTTTAAGCAAGCATACTGTTGGGGGAAGGTGACCTGACCACTGTGTAGGACTTGGTAAGGCTCTTTCTGCCCCTGGTGTACTGCCTAGGCATGGCAGAGGAAGTGTAATGTCAAAGCATGTAAAACCTAATTTGTAGTGTTGCAAAAGCTTAGCTTCTGTAGTGGAATCTGTACATTGCCAATAGGATTCAGTGTCTTTTCAAAGAGCTATATGTATTTCTTCTTTCCTGCCCAATTAAGGAGGGGCAGGAGTGTGACGGGAAGACTAGAAGGTTTTTTGTTGGTGTGGCAGCAGGACTTTTTAGCAGCCAGCTAGAGATAAGGAAGGATAGGTGTTGGGGATGGGAGGATTGAGTTCTCTGCATTTTCCTAAGAGGAATGTCTCCTGGTTTTGCAGGTACAATGCAGTTACTGGGGACTGGGTTGAAGATGAAGTCCTTATCAAGATGGCTTCACAAGTAAGATCTCGCTGTTTCATGTTTGTTAGAAGCTAAATTTGTCATTTCCTTCCTGTTACTGAATAGTGTCAGCAAGATATTTTCCTCATATGTAAGTTCTGAAGTCTCAGTGCCATTATTTTCTCCTCCCCCTCTTTTTCCTTGGCTCATCCATTATGTTTTGGTGTCCCAACAGCCTTTTTTTTTTTTTTTCCAGAGTAGACTAAAACATGGAGTCAGCCCTTCCCCATCCGCAACATGAGGCATTTGTTCTTTGCTCAGTGATCTCCTTCCCATTTCAGCCCTCCCACTTCCTGCTGGCCTCATCTCCCTGCCTGGCAATAGTCCTGTTATTTTGTGTGCTTCCAAATAATTTCTGCTCTTAAGATGAAAACAGACTGAATTTTCAGTATGTGAGGGTAGAATCTACTGTTGCTTCCCAGCTGAATCATGGGCTTGGTGGCGTGTTGGAGTCGCTGTGCTCTGTGCTACTGACATAGTATCTGGTGTCTGGGGAGGCGATGCTCAGCTTGGCACATGCTGTATGGAAGCCTAAATGTGGAGAGCATGAGGTCTGCAATGCCAGCTTCTCTAGGCAGTTGTAACTGAGCTGAGTCCAAACTGGAGAGAGAATTTAAACAGCTGCTTTCAAAGACATATTGTATCTGCTGGGTATTGAGGGTGAGCTTATTCCAAAAGTCTTTTCCTCAGGTTCCTACTTACACTGACAGTCAAGTTCCACATTTCTTTGAGGAAATAGATATTGTGTAGAGCCTGTTTGAGAACTGCTTTCTGCCAGATATAAACGAGGAAGATGTGGTTGTGTGTGTCCTTCTGGTTAAAAATTAACTTTGTGAAAATGACAACGCTAAGCTTTTGGTTTTTTCTTTCTCTTAGCCTTTTGGCCGTGGAGCAATGCGAGAGTGTTTCAGAACGTAAGTATCTGCTGGCTTTATCATTGCTGGCCTCCTTGCAGTAATTTGTTCTGTGGTGATTGGGATTTCACTTAGGTGTGGTGGAAATCATGTAAAATGCAGCTTCCCATTAGCTCCATGCTGTGCCTTTCTTAAAAGGCATAGCTGAGGGGTTTATTCCTGTTTGTGTGACTCCGACCGCAGCATGGGGAGTGGGATTCAGAAAACGGAACATTCTCTTAAGGAAAGCACGAGCAAGCGTGAGGCAGGTATCCAGTGATCTTGCTTTGGAAAATCAAGCCATTGCCTGCACTAGAACTGCAGTGGGATGAATAATGTGCAATCACATCCAGTGCCAACCAGTATAGTCAGCCTGTCAATTAGCAGTTCTTGAATTTATGCTATTGCCAACATTTCTGGGAGACAAAATACCCATAAAAGTACAGAAGCAGCTACTTTGTTTCTGTGTTCCTGGTGTGGTAAAATATCTTTTCGTTTGATATGAGGCAGTAGGTGTGTGCAGCCTGAAGGCCAACTTGAGGCCTACAGTTAGGCAGAAGAAAAGTGTAGTTGGATGGTGCAGTCTTGACCTAAGAAAGCCTCCCTTGGTGGAGAAGGTTATCATCCCAGAGTTAACTTTGGATCACGTGTACCAGAATAATCCTGTTCTGAGTAAGGCGGAGCTTCAGCAACAGCAGTTAATCTTTCCAGAAGGGTAAAGCGTGGGGGAAGACAGAAGAGGAACTTTTCTTTCCTTGGAGAGTTCTGGCAAATACAGTTTCAGGCATTAGCATTTAGCTATAAATCAGTTCATGCTAAAAGAGTACCTCTCCCTTTCCAGGATCTGGAAATTAAAGTTTTCTGAAAAGTGTACATGTGTGTGTTTAAGGTAGTTCCCCCTTCTTTCCAGTTATATAATCCAGAGAAATTGCATTTTATGTCTGGTTTCAATTCTGGAGAGAAACTTTTGAATGACAGAAACGTGATGCTTTGAGCTTGAGCAAAGAGGAAGAAGAGTAACCCCTCAGTCCTCCAGTTTGGCATTGCTCCAGTATCAATTTGTGCTGGAGGCTCTGTTCTTGCAAAGCCAGGCAGACACAGCAGTAAATGAAGCCTAGGAAGTAACAAATCTTAGCCTACTGACATTGCTTTGAGCTCTTATATACCAAATTTGTCGTTACACAATGTCTTGAGTAGGGCCATAAACAGAAATTTATCATTGCAGCTTTGTCTTAACCTTATGTCCACAGAAAGCATAACTCGTATGTCAGCTTCTTGTTGCTGTATTTTCCATAACTCCAGTGGCGCGCTGGTATTTCCCATCTGGAGGTCTCTCTCCTAGATTTTTGCAACTCTGCAATTCTTTAGTCATTACAGTGACAGCATTGGCTGCACTTGGCTCAACGAACTTCAGAGAGTGTTGGCTTTAGAATAGCATATGAGCTGGCTTGTTTTATGCAGAGAAATGTGTTTCTCCAGAGAACTGGAAAGGTTTCAAGTCCTGGCTGAAATTCTTATCTCGCTTGTTCCTTCTTTCCAGGGCCTCTGTTTAGAGTGACTGTCTGCCCATCCCTGCAGGAGGACAGACAGTCGGAAGCTCCTTTGCCTTTGGAGTGTCCCCTGTAACAAGACCTTTGTACCAAGGTCTTGAGAAAGAGCGAGGAGGTGGGAGGGAGGAGGGTTGAGACTTTGAGTGCTACTACTACCTTCTCAAAGTGCGCAGTTTGCCAGAGCATCAAGAAAGGCTCAAGACCCATTGTTTGCTACTGAACAGAGTGTGAGAACTGCTCTGTAGTCAGCTATACCTTACTCTAGATACTCGTCTTCGTACTCCCATACTCTTCCTCCCCCTCCAGACTGGTTTGACCTTGCTGGAGTCTCCAGCAAAACTGTTCCTGTCACAGCATCTGCTGTCTTCTCTGCTGAATTAAGTTCTTGGGGCAGGGAGGTGGGGACAGCGGGGAGAGAAATGCTGTCCCTCTTGTGTCCCCTATAAATGGATGAGGCTGCTCTAGGAAAGTGACTGTGTCTGCTTTGGAGTTCTTGATGACAGTGTAGGGTTTTTTCCCTGTTTGACTTGAGCGTTGGCATCTTCTGCAGCCGTTGGGTACCCGCTTAATCCATTTGTTGGCAACTAGCAGATCTTCTTTTGTCAAAGTTGTTTGTTTGGGTTTTTTATTTCTTCCTCACTTCTGAGGCATCTGTGGATTGAAGATTTGCACATCAACAAAAGTTAAAAACTGCATCATAAGAAGAACTCTCAGGTCCAGTTTTCCTTCTCTGTGCGTTGGGGATACTGAGTAGTTGAGTAGCCACCCATGAGTGTGTTGAGAAGGCAGTGGTTTGCCCTTATCATGGGAGAGGGTTTTCTCCTCTCATGTTTGAAAGGCCACTCCCTGCTAATTTCTGCAGAAAATAATTGTTGACATTGGAACAGGGCGTTGAGGTAGCATCCACCCTTCATACCCTGGGTTCGAGGGGAGCAGAGAGGGAAAGGAAATGAGAAAAGGAGGAAGTTCAGAATAAGAGTAGCTGCAGTCAAATCAGACAGAAACTTTGGCACATCCCAGACATTCATATGGGGTATTCCTTATTCCCTTGTCCTCTTTTCAGCTAGAATATCTAGTAAATGACCGAGGGTGATACTGATCTCAGGGTCTGGCTCTGTCCATGAAGGCAAAGAAATGGGAAAGATTGAATTAAAATTCTTGGATTTCCTTTCACTGACAACTGATTGATCTTTCAGGAAAAAGCTGTCCAACTTCTTGCACACACAGAACTGGAAAGGTGCCTATAACTATGTCGCCAAGCAATACATAGAGACTGTGAGCAGGGATGTGTATTTTGAGGATGTCCGACTTCAGATGGAAGCAAAACTCTGGGGCGAAGAGTACAACCGGCACAAGCCACCAAAGCAGGTACATTTGAAGACCTTCCTAAGCAAAAAACGCGGTCTTGCTCTCCTATTAGAATTATAGAATGGCTTGAGTTGGAAGAGACCTTAAAGATTATCTAGTTCCAGCCCCCTGCTGTGGGCAGGGACGCCTTCTGATAGATCAGGTTTTTCAAAGCCCTGTCCAACCTGGCCTTGAACACTTCCAGAGAGAGGGCTTCCACAATTTCTCTGGGCAACCTGATGCAGTGTCTCGCCACCCTCACAGAAAAGAATTTCTTCCTAGAATCTAACCTTACTCTGCCCTTTTTCAGTTTGAAACCATTACCCCTCATCCTACCACTACACTCCATGGTAAAGAGTCCCTCCCCTTCTTTCCTGTAGTTCCTGTATGTTTTGCTCTCTGGGTATAGACTCTTCGCAGTGTTACGCTTAAGGCACCCACAAAGATAGAGTAGAAAGCCAACACTTAGTAAGAATTTTCCAGAGGGATTTGTTGCAGAAGTGAGCTAGTTGTGAAGTGACTGGTATTAATTTATGGAATTCCTCCAATAACCTAAGCAGCACATGACTCTTGCCCCACCCCCTTGTTAAACAGAGAGATCTTTGCAATTGTTCAGCTTCTTTCATTGGGAAAGTTTTCACAGCTGGAAGATTCACACTCGCTTTGGTCTGAGGACAGTATTCTGTTAGTTGTTTATCTTTCCCTCCCCAGGTGGATATAGTACAGACCTGTATTATCGAAATGAAGAACAGACCTGGAAAGCCTCTCTTTCATCTGGAACATTACATTGAGGGCAAATACATCAAATACAACTCAAATTCTGGATTTGTGCGAGACGACAACATTCGTCTTACTCCACAAGTGAGGCTTTGTTTAATGCTTTCCATAGAGTCTGCTGCAGGGAGTTTCTTGGCTCGATCCAGAGGGTTGCATTACTGCCAAGAAAGGAAACTGCAGGCTTTCCAGTACAATGCCAAATTAATTTATCTTTTTGCAGTACATCTACCCCTTATTTGGGGCCTGCTCTTTCAAGCACTGAGTGCTTCTTTATTCCATTTCCGTGTCTGATTTTAGTTGAGTTGAACATGGTTAATACGCTTTGGAAAACTTAAGCCCTTTGACTCTGATTATAATTGCAGGCATCAACATACTGCAAACTCTCTTCGAATTAAGGCAAGGAGAGAGAACTCTCATGTACTGTGTGTTAAATAGTCTTCTGGTGCCTCATGTAATATAGAGAAGGAGGTGACAGATACCCAGCTCGTGTAACTAAACATCTAGTCCGTTTGCATATAAGAATTTGGATTTTATTGGCTACAGCATCTAAACAGGTGAATCTGAGATTGCGTATATAAATACAACTACAGATTTCAAGTGATTCTTGGATCTCATAGAAGACTTAAAATACTGGTGAAATATGTGGAGTGGTCAGCATAGCTAAAAGATGGTTTACTGCAGCTTGAGGGTTTTGTTCTTTTCACTGTTTTCCCCTGTTTTTAAGGTATTTGCCCTGATGCTTAACATAAGCAGAGGACTTAGGTTCTGGGCTGTCTTTTGTACTCTGAATCAGTGCTGTGCTTTCACAGGTTGGGAACAAAATGTTCCGTGAGGCTTGTTGCAGTTAAAATATTTGTCTATCACCACCAGTCACCTCCCCCAGGCCTGGCAGTGCTTTTTTGGAGGCCTTCCCAGAAGATTCCTAATGTCTCAGCTTTATGCGAAAGAGAAGGGATTTTTATACCCAATTCTTGCAACGCTGCATTTAAAGGGGACAAACATACACTTTATTACCTGATACACAAATGTAGGGCCAGATTAACCATTCAGGAGGAGCTCACAGAGGGCATGATAGGGGGAGGAGAATTTGTGGAGATGCTCACGTTTATTTTTATTTTTTTTTCACAATATGTAGCAGACCTCTGCCTGTTGGCAGAAAAAAAAGCAATGTCCCATGGCTGCAGAGCTTGGAGATCCATGGGCAGAGCCAGAATGTTTGTGTAGAAGTTATTCTGCGCTGGGCTTCAGAGCCCAGTTGGTGTTCGCTCTGCCAGGCAGCTCCCCACTTGAAGACTGTAGTGGAAAACAGAATATCCAGTATAGGAAGGAGGAATGAAGCAATCCTCTCTCTTCTGCATATTCCTACCTCTTTTAGCCCATCTTTGAGTGGGAGCAGGCTGGAGAAGCAATCTGCTACATGCTTTTAGTCTCTCATTGTTTTCATTGTGATGTTCATACCAGTTATATGTCATCAATAGGGTTATCAGACTTCTCTGCCCATTTGTAAGAGGTGAATATGAGTTGCTGTTTTCAGTAGGTCAAAGGAGAGTTTTCTCAGACATCTTTGGTTCTTCCCAGGCCTTTAGTCACTTCACCTTTGAACGCTCAGGACACCAACTCATTATTGTTGATATCCAGGGAGTTGGAGATCTTTACACGGACCCTCAGATCCATACAGAGAACGGTACAGATTTTGGAGATGGCAACCTAGGTAAGATCCGTGATCCTGTTTCACATGCTAATGGTTTCTGGTTTTTGCTTCCCGGCTGTCTGCCGAGTAGCCGCTACACAGCTGATTGAGCAGGCACATTCCTGAGGGTCTTGTCAGCAGCTGGGGAATTTCTATCATAGGGATTCCCCGAACAGGGCAGCAAGGGCAGGTTTAAAATGAGAGTTGATCTTGGCTCTTGTCTCCTGACCAACTTTTAAACCAAACAAGTGATGAAATTAAGTATCTTCCCACAATGTGAGAGCAGTAATCCTGGCTTTTCATTTCCTTGCCACATTGCAGGACTGGATGCAGCTGAATGTGGAGAGATAAGCCTTGCATATTTTTAAAGCTCCAGGTGTCCATACGTGAAGTTGTTCATAGGACACAGCAAGTTTTGTAAGCGGGATCAAATTCAGGCATGTTTCTCAATGATGCAGCCAGATAATAAATTATTATATCGTTTGCATACATAGCTTTTGAAGATTTTGCACACTTCCTTTTCACCCTCTCCTGCAGAGAGGGTGAAAAGCCCTTACAGGTGTTGAAATAAAATGTGACTTCAGCTGTGTATGCTACAAAGCACTTTGTCTTCTCTTTTGACTTTTTAGAAAATGTTTTGAGACTTTTAGCTTTTAATAAGTATACCAACATCTAAACTTTGAGTAAACCCTTTCTTCACTTTTTTTCCTATTTTAATGCCTTAGGTGTTCGAGGTATGGCCTTATTCTTTCATTCTCATTTCTGCAACAAGATTTGCAAAAGCATGGGACTTACACCATTTGATCTTTCATCCAAAGAGAGAGATGCCCTGGATTATAATAAAAAATTGCTTGTAAGTGCTTGATGAAAAACTAAGCAGTATAGCTGGTTTATTCTAACTTTAAAAGCCCTGTAAATAAACCAGAATATGCTATTTGTGCATCAAATAAAAACAGCTTAATCACTAATGTTACAGTTTAAAATACAAACATTTAAATCTGCCTTATCCGTATTTGTCTCTGAACTAATGCTGTAGCATTTATTAATAGGGAACCTTGCAACACATGTATATTTAGGACTGAGTATATTTCTGAATGCTGAAGTCATTAGTAAGTTTTGTATCTCACAGGCCTAATTTGGGGAGAAAATAAGAATAGAACTGATCATCTTCAACTGATCTCAGTTTCAACTCCTGTTAGTGGGAGTGAGACTCAGTGAAGTGCTTTGAATGAAATTCAGTCTTAAACAGAACTCTCTGACTGCAACAGTGCAGGGACTTGATGTTTTGTTGGTGTGTAGAGTTTTTCAATGCAAATAATTGTGTATACATGTGCATATTTATACAGAGAACATATTTATAGAGAACTACTAATAAACATTCATGTTGGCTTATGTAGCAGGCTTAGAATACAGAGAAGCATTATTCATGGGACTTTCTTGTTAATTTGCCAAGGAATCTGCTCAGACAATTCTCCGTGGCACAGAGGAAAAATGTGGCAGCAGCCGAGTGAGAACAGTGTCTGGTAGTCGGCCTCCTCTGCTCTTCCGCCTGTCTGAAAACTCTGGCGATGAAAGCCTGAGTGATGTAGCGTTTGACTCTCTACCCTGCTCGCCTTCCTTGGCAACCCCGCACAGCCAGAAGGTGGATGTGCTTAGTGAGTGAGCTTCATACGTGACTTTCTTGGGGCTTCCTGAACGTTTGGTAGTGACTTGGTTTATTTTGTTGGTTTTAAACACAAGATGTTGTATTTAGGCTCGAATATGTCTGTGGCAGTCTTCTTTGAGCAAAAAAAAAAAAAAATGCACAGATGCTTCTGTGGAAAACGTGATAAAACTGGTACTCAGAGATTTATCATCAAGCATGTGATCCTAGAAATAAGGAGCAAATGTTTCTCTTTCTAGATTGGCCTGTGTTCAATGAAGTAGATAATTTGGTTCACAAAGATGATGATCAGCTTGATAACCAAAGGGTGAGTCTCTTTCCAACAGAAAATGAGATTGCAGTTCCTTAGTCAATGTATCTTTAAAGGACTGTCTGAAGTCTTTGTTCAGTAAAATCACATAAAGGTGCTCTGCCTGCTTTCAGTGCTGCCCGTCACATTACCTGCATACATTTGCCACTTCTGATAAAGGAAGAACGTTTTATTTTAAAGTATTTTTTCCCCCATCCGGATATTTATTTGCCTCCAGTGTATTTTAACAGATAATTAAAATGTGCATCTGTTCCCCTGCCTGCATGTTGTGTCTTTGGCACTTGTGCCAGCTGCTGTGGTATGAAAGCTGAACAGAATCCCCAGTGATTAGGTCTGTGCAAATACCAATGCTGTGGGGTGTTGGAGAACCTCACCTGAGGAGGCTGCAAAAAGTTTGCAATGGGAATTTTCCAGCAGTCAGGCCTTAGCACCAAGGGCTGTTGGTTCCTCTGTTTTCTCTTAAGTGGCTACTGATGAAGATTGAAAGCTATGTTGAGTGGACTCTTTGTTTGGTAAAGTATGGGATTCCAATTTTATTTATAATGTATCTAAGAGAGAACGCAAACGTGGACAGTTCTTCCTGGGTATTTAAATCCTGTTCTGTCTGTCAGAGGTAGCACAATGTAAAATCATTTTCATCCAGTATATCCGCTCAACATATCTCATTGAATCAGCAGAAGGTTTTCTGTGGGAAACGCCAAGCTTAGATCCTTAAAAAAGGTAGTGCTAATGCTGACATGTTTTCTTCTTATCTTCTTAGGATTTTGAAAATGGTGGAGACAGTGGATATCCTAGTGAAAAGAGAAGTGAGCTAGAAGATTTGGATCATAAAGAGAGGGTGAGCACCTGTCTCTGAGTGTAGCAGAGCTGGGCCTGTTCATACTGTTTCCACAGAAGAATCTTACTTAATTTTTTTACCCCTCTTGATCTAGACTTTTTAAACAGAGCAAACAGTTGGAAAGAAATTCCCTCATGTTGCAAAATTACTTATTCATCTTGGGAATGTTAATGATACTTTTATAGGAAAAAGACTATTTGTAATGAGGAGCTTCATTTCAGATGTTACATTAGATTGCGTATTGTTATGGGGGTTTTTAAGTATTCTGTGTTGCATTTGGGAAATGTAGCCACCTTCTTGTCATATGGAATCCATGAATATGATTTACTTTCAGATTCTTTTACCCTCTCTACTTTCTATTGACTTTATATGGCTTGAGATGTACATGGGTTTTGACCTGAAGATCTTAACTAGGTAGTTAATTAGCAGATAGGAAGGAGAATATTGCTTCCAAAGATACCGTTCCTTTTGTCATCTTTGAAGCGGGAAGGTATTTCTCATGGGATATCCAGTTTACAGGATTAAAGCTGTATTCTTTACCATTTCAGTATGTTTCTTTTTGTGTTGTGATACCACTGAGAGAAAAAGATCCAGGCGAAACTATTTTGGTCGTCATCACTATTAATTTTTCTGGATAGGAATAGTCTAGAGGGCTAACTGGCACACATCAGTTGCTGCAAATTAAATGATACGAATCTTTACGTTAACGTAGGGCCACTCAAACAACAACCGAAGACATGAATCTGATGAAGACAGTTTGGGAAGCTCTGCAAGGGTAAATAAAGCAGAAATGTTGATAGACAATGAGTCTGCCACTCTGCTTGTTCTTTGTCCCACTCATCTGCCATCTAACTTCACATCGCTAAATCAGATGTCAGCTTTCTTTCCTTTTCAGCTACAGAACATATAGTGGTATTAACTTACCTCTCTTTGTTGTTTCCTTTTTTGTTTTGTCTTTATTTTCCAGTTAAAGAAGTATTGCTGTAAACAAATTGCCAGCTTTGTTACTGATCCCTGACATGAATTAGCGGTTATGCATGCATTTCTCACTTGTATTTATAGTGCTATGGATTTTTTTTTCTTTCCATTTAACTAGATTATATTTCCTTTCTGCACTTCATTTTTGGAATTGTGTCCCATATGTGGTCAGATTTTCTTAAAATGTGCGTTGTTTAAAATATGTGACAGTAGCTCTCTCCACTGTATATCTAATTGCGCTAGGAAAGATCAGACCTTCTTATATGTTTTTATGAAATATAACTTCTGTGGCTATCAACTTAAGCAAGTAACTATTCTTCAAGGAAATAAAAACAGGTCTTGGACAGCAATGAATAATTTAATTAGATGTACTTTTCAGAATTTCCTTGTAACGGTTATATATTGCTGTTTCAGGAAATTGAAACAGCCTTAACAGACTGAAGTTCTGTGCCAGTAACCTTCCCTGTTGTGCTTCCCCTGTGTACATCCAAAGGCTTTATTATGATAGGATGTTTTCAGCGGCTGTTTCCCATATACTCGTTATGTTGAAAAATTTTGTTCTCATTTGCATTGGACATTCTGAGAAACACCAATGCAAGTGTCTGCCTATCATCCTCTGCATTTCTACTTTTCATTTTTCTGGAGTGGTAGAATGCAAGCAGCATTTAAAATATTTTGAACTGGTATTCTGACCGTAAAAGAATGGGTTTAAATTTTTTTGTCCATGTATAAACTCAGTGCTTGCAGTGTGGCTATTCAGGTGCTTATTTTTACACATACTTTTTCTTTCTAATTCAGAACTTAAAGCTAATGTTTTACTTTGCTGTAATTTATGAAAAATATTTGATGTTGGGATTAGAAATAGAGGACTTTACTCCATTTCATTAATAAAGAACAAGAATAATTTATTTAACTACTAACATGTCTTTTGAAATTCATATATTACAGTATTTACTAATAAGTAATAGTATTAATGGAGGCTTTGATTTCTGGATGGTAATCCATATGAACAGTATGTAAATTTTACTTCTGGCTAAAAGTAATTGTATATTCCCTATTTCAGGTCAGTGTGGAGAAATGGAATCTCTACAACTCTTCCAGAGTCCACATCCACAGACCATCCTGTGTTGCCCAAGAAATTCAGAGGCTCAATGCACTGGAAGTTGAAAAGAAAATTGGAAAGTCAGTCCTTGGGAAGGTAGGATGGGTCTAATAACCCTGTTCTTTCCAACTGGAAAGAAACATCTTGTATTTACTGCTTATGTAGAAGTGTTGTCCTTCATGAGTTAGTTGTGCAGATGAAAATTAAAAAAATGTTTATAGCTTTCTGACACCTAAACATCTTTTATAAGGGGCATCTAAGCTCAGGATCCCTTGAGTCCCGTCTGCTTTTTGGACTTGCAACACCTAGGCTCCTCTGGGAGGGGCCCTGCTGTTGGTTCATCTGCCTTTTCAGAGGCAGCACATAGAGAAAATAAAGTAAGTTAGATAGGGTGTGCCTGACCACCTGCCTTGTAAACAGGCAAGGTTGGGCTCCTGAAAAATGGTAGCATGGACCAACTGTTTTTACTCTAGACTGTCTCAGACAATGCATGTGTGAATTAAGCTTGTATGGGCTTAAGCCTGCACTCAGAGCATCCCGAGAGCCTCAGATGTTCTCTGCCCTTTCACTTTGAGAAGAAATCTGCCCTTCCCTTAAGGAAGGGCAGAGGAAAAACCTTCAAAATCAAGTGACACATTTGGAATGAAATCCTGCCCCCACTGACAACAAAGACTTCACTAGTGTAAGGATTTTACCTGGATATCCTTCTGGATTTTCAATGCCTCAGATTAATTCCTTTGCTGTGAGAGCCCTCGCTGTCCATAGAAGTCTGTCACCCGTGGTTGCTGCCATTTGCCCTGCTGGCTGGCGTGTGAGGCAGTTGCAGGCTGGGTGTCTTTGATTCCCTCCTAAAGGTGTCCCAAGGCCCAAGCAGATTTGCTGGGACATGCCCCAGGACCTGGTGCTCTGATGTGGCAATGTGCTGGGATACTGCTTGTGGCACGCCAATGTGGGAAGATGTTGTGGCAGCTACTGTCTTGCTGAATTAGGTCTTTTGTCTCTAAGAGTCAAGTTTATAAAGCTGTATGTGTCTAAGCTTACAGAACTGGAGAGGCAGCTGCACTGTGTATAATCATCGCTTTTTGCTTGTTTAATATGTTCAGGCACAAGTCAGGCTCCAAGTCTGTGTTATCAAACCAGTCCTCTGCTCAGTCACAGAGGTACACAATTAGCTTTAAATACCCCTTAGGTATTTTTGTGCCTAAGTCATGCATGGGCACAGGGCTTTCGAAGAAGCAGATC
The DNA here is from genome assembly GCA_020746105.1 of Trogon surrucura. NCBI lineage: Eukaryota > Metazoa > Chordata > Aves > Trogoniformes > Trogonidae > Trogon > Trogon surrucura. The sequence goes on along the minus strand of CM036632.1, from coordinate 8,116,821 downwards.
TTTACTTAGCACTTACGTATCTTTCCTGTACAATTGTGTTCTAGGTTCATTTGGCCATGGTTCGCTATCATGAAGCTGGGCGTTTCTGTGAGAAGGACAAGGAATGGGATCGAGAGTCAGCCCTCTTTCACCTGGAGCACGCTGCAGACTGTGGGGAGCTGGAAGCCATCGTTGGGTTAGGACTCATGTGCTCTCAGCTGCCCCATCACATTCTTTCTGAGGTCACTCTGGAGGTAAGCAGAAAAGAAAATGCCAAAATGCAGAATTGTGGTCCGTTGTAAAAATAACAGGGAATGGAGATTAAAAATAACTGTAGTTAGGTGTTCTGTAGCCTCTTCAGAGAAAACAGGTGACTTTGCTGCTTTGTCTGAGTCCTTAATTACAGAAAAGGCTGCCTGCTCCTGGTTTTGCCAGCAAATTACTGCATATCTTTGGGAAGCTTTTCACTCTTCAGCTTCTTAGTTTTTTGTGGTCAGGCCTGTTTCTCAGACATACTAAACACTTGCAGCAATAACTGACTTGGAGAAACTTCATTTAGTGTTAGAGAAAGGAAGGGATGGTTTTACTTAGAAGCATGCATTTAAAAGGTTTTGTTTGTTTTACTAGGACACAAAGGAGAACAGAAATAAAGGATTTGATTACTTACTGAGAGCAGCAGAAGCAGGAGACCGGCCTTCCATGATTCTGGTAGCAAGAGCATATGATACAGGTGTAAATCTTGGTTCAGACAGGTACTGTGCATGGCTGAGTAGCTTAACTTGGTGGTACTCCATGGGGTGGAGAATCTGGGGGAGAAGCACTTGCTGCCTGTCATTCACGTGAAAAGCTCTTACGTGATAAGTAATGCTATGAAGTAGAGTTTTGACGCTACTTCAGATTTACCCATGTGTGAATAAAAGGAGGGTTTAGGCCGTAATACATCAACATAGAAAATCAGATCATTTGTGCTGTTGTACACCTGCATGTGTGTTGGATCTACCTGCTTGTTTGAGTTTTGCTGTCACACCAAGGTTGCCCTACGATAGGCAGTTTTTCGGGGTTTTTTTTCTCTAAAGTTGCCTTTGATGTCACTGGGAGTTTTGAACATCTTCAGATCAGTGGGGTGGAAAATGAACGCAGGAGTCCTTTTGGAGATGTAGTACCCTAAAAGTAAGTGAAGAGTATTTACAACTGCCATATCTCCTCCTCAGTAATTTTTTGAAAGCACATCTTTTAAAAAAAAAATGGATTTGTTTTTCTGATAAAGCTGTGAAAGAAGCTGTAGAACAGGAAATACAGGTGAAGTCATAAAGTGACTACAGATGATGAATGAAATACTTGTCACAGTTGTAGTCTTTCACTGCTCCTTACAATAAAAGTAGGAATAGAAATTTCATAGGAGCATAGGCTTAATGCTGAGGATGTTACTTTTAATTAAGGATGATTTAAGAAGTTTAAAAATGCTTTTACCTCCGTAAGTCACTCTTAGTTTGGCCAGCACTCCTATCTTGGCGGGAGGAAAAGAAACAACGTTGTGGCTAAGAACTAGATTGCCAGAAGGCTACACGGTACATTGGTTTGATTATGGATTTTTTTTAACATTCGAGATGAGTTTTTGAAAGTGGAAAAATATTAATTTCCTCAAGTGCTATTGTAACAGGTGATGATAGTGATTTTTTCCACTGTTGTGTTGCAGTATGTCTTTGTTATTTGCATGAGTTTTCTGTTTTGCACAACAGTGAAACTCTTAGCCACGGAGAAAGTTAAAATAATATTAAACTTCTCACTGAAGTCCACTGAGCATTCTCAACATAAAAATTGCTGGGTTTAACGTATTTCTGAAATAAGACTCACTGCAACTTCGGATTGTTTCTAAAACAGTTATCCTCACAAATATAAATGGCAGACTAAAACCCTACAGCTAGTAATGAAGCTCAGGCCCTGGAGTTCAGCAAGACACTTCAGTCTGATACTTTTCCTCTGCATTTATTGCGTAAAGTGACCCCAGCCTCATTTTGATACAGTGACCTGATGCTGCAGTGCAGAGTTAGTGAGGCTTGATGAGGACATTTGCTTTCTCAGCGAGCATCAGGACTCTGAGAAGCTAGTGCAACACTGAGTTCAGAATCTCCAGTGCAAAGGACATTTGTTTCCTAAGGTAACTGTCTTCTAAAATTATTTTTAATTTCAGAGTACAGGATTGGAAGGAGGCACTGTACTGGTACAATGCTGCACTGAACATGACCGACTATGATGAGGGAGGTGAATACGACGGCACTCAGGATGAGCCCCGGTATCTGCTCCTAGCCAGGGAAGCAGAGATGTTAATGGCAGGAGGGTTCCACCTGGATAAGGATCCACAAAGATCGGGTGAGGCTTCATTTTGTTTCTGTAATCAGTAATCCTGCTTTTCCTTTCCTTTTTCCCCCAGTGTGTATCCCAAAAAGATATTTCCTGCTTTAGCTGTTATACAGAGGGTCAGTACTCAGGTTTGTGGGTGGAGCTCTAATGATGAGTGATACAAGGCTGGAAACAGTGAAATAGGAAATCTGGCCAGTAGCGGGATAGTGGGCAGTGCCAGGTCCAATCCTGTGACAAAATAAGTCACTAGCAAGCAACCCACTCCCCGTGAGGCCTCCAAACTGCAGGTTGCTGCTCGTACTCTGAGCTATAGCCGCGACTGCCAGGCCCTGTGCCACATTGGCTTAGTTGTTGTGTAACCGACATGTCAGGTGTCTAAGTCTTAGAGTCGCCTTGGAGGATCCTACAGGCTGGTCATATTTCCAGTCCTTCCAAATACTTTGAAGAGCGATGAGCAGCCAGTCAGGTAACTTTCAGCTGGAAGAGCAAAAGCCAGATTCCCAGTTCATGTAACTGCTCACACTATTAAAATATGCTCATAGGTCCAGCCCTGTAGTTTACTCTTATATTCTCTTTTTGTCCTTTCATTGCTTCAGGATCAAGAGATTTTTTTTTTCTTTACCCTGTCAACATAACTGATGTTTTCTCCTCTAGGTGAGCTGTACACAGAAGCAGCAGAAGCAGCAATGGAAGCCATGAAAGGCAGACTGGCAAATCAGTACTACCAAAAAGCAGAAGAGGCCTGGGCAATGATGGAAGAATGACACTGCAATTAAAGCAATTCTTGTATATAAATTTTTTAAAAGACTTGCTGCATTTGCAGCTAAAAAGAACTATTTTTATGTGGTGTTACCAGTTTCTTTTTTGTATTTTAGTTTTCTAATTTCTTTTTTGAAGGGAGAGATCTAAAATTAAATGGTATGTTGGCTGCCATAGTGTACTTGTGCTAATGTTTTTAAGCTGTAATACAGACACACTTGACTTTTTGTATTTTTTTAACTGTTAGAACTAAGGGGCCTAGGTTTTTTTTGCCAAAAAATGAAGCTGATGTGTGTTTAGGTTTCACGTGTCCTGTTTTTTACACAGCAAAAGATCATGGTGTTTACATTTTTATTCTTCTCCCACATACAGAAAAACATTTTCCTGAATTCTAAGCATTTATTCATTTATTCACTGGTTTTGGTGTGTCTCACCAAACTTGCATGTGAATGTAAATTTTCAGTTTAAGCATGCAGCTACTCATTTTAATAAGTAGTCCTATTCTGTTACGCTGGTGGTGATGGGCACTTGATTATTCTTCTCAAATTAACTCCAGATGGAATCCTTAGAGTTTGGAGAGAGGCAGGGCAGATGCTTCAGATTGGCAGGAAGGATGTTCAAGGTGGAATATGTGTTTGTGTTCTTCATTATCAACATTACATAGTTTACCATCAGAAAATCACTGATGTTCCTGATGAGGTGAGGCCTCCAGCTACCTCTCTCATTTATAACCTAGTTGTATAAAATGCTACTGATCTTATGATACTTGTCTAATAATGTACAGTAGCAAGATCTGTAATATATGAATAATTTGAAGTTCTTTTTACAGTGGCATCTCAATTCCCAATGAAGCTAGATCATATCACTTAAAATGAGAATACACTTTCCAGCATTTCCAGAAGAGTGTTTGAAAAGGTTAGATGTTGATTCACCTGTTTCTATGCATAGAAAATGATTTTATCTAATTTAAACAGCTTTTAAAATAGTGTTTTATCTGTGAATGGTTTCAAATGACAGTTAGAAGAAATTGCTGGTTAGAAAGAGAAAACGTATTATCCCCAGACACTTGAATTTGTGTCCCACGTGCATAATCCAAACCAGTAACAGGGAGGACAAATACGTGGTGGTGGCTGAATTATCACTGCATAGAGAGAAGCTTCTTCCAAATCCAGTATCTTACTCCAAAGCTGCTGAGTCATCTATATGGATAGTACAGTAGCTGTTCCTGTTTCTTGCTCATGGTTAACAGAGATTAAGATGGAAGCTTTAGCCTTTTTGGCCTTGCAGTCTCCGGAGGGCGTAAGTTGGCATGAATAACGGGAAGTCGGTGTCAAGTGCCAAGTGAGTTACAATGCTCACACACCTCACTTGAGCCAAGCTTCTGAAAGCATGCTTAAAACTAAGCAGGCTGCTAGTCGATTTCATTGGGACTTCTTGCACATGTATCCAAGTAATAATAAATTCTTGTAAAATGTAGAAACCCTTCAGAGAACAGAAATCAGTTCTTGCTTTCCTGTGCGAGTGCCTGTCACTGGGCTCCAAAGCTGTGCTCACCATTTACTCTTTCTGGCAAGTGGATCTGGAGTTATTGTTTAAATGGTATCCGAGCATGATGTCAGTAACAACTGTCACTGTCTGAAAGAGGTGATATCCTGTGATGAAGGAGGTGAGGTGGGAGGATTTGAATCCTTTCTTAGCAGAGATGGAAAAGTTAACCTTGGATGTTGTACTTCTGGGTGGGTGCTCTAACCACTAGGCAGTTGTAGCTGTGAGTAGCCTTGTTGTAGCCTTGCAACACATGGCCACATCTTCTTGCTGTGTAGAGTGTGGGAAAGTAGTGCTCGTAGACTTTTTTGTTTGTTCTTGTTTTATTTTGAGCATGAAGGTGAAGCTCTTGACCCATTGATGCAGGAGTGTCTTAATTTATAGATCTCACTTGGGCTTAGGTATGTATTGAGCTAGGTGCAAAAAATACCAAATTTTTTGATGTAATTTTTTTTACAAAATATGCTGAAGAATGAGAATTTCTAAGATCAGAAGTCAGATGGATGTTTCAAGTGCCTGTCTAAAGTTCTGCTTTTTTTTGCTTTTTCAGTTCATAGCATTAACATAGCAGCTCTCAATGAAAGGCGAACGTGCGATTCAACTCTGAAGACAGATGAATAGTCAGAGTGTCTTGTGCAGACCAGATACAATGTAGGCACTATAACAAATTTGGAGAAAAGGGTTTGTTTTCCTCAAAAGGTGTTGCCAAGTCCTTGAGTAGGAAGCATGTGGAACACCAACAACAACCATGTAGGGAGGAGAGGAGATTGAATGTGGCCATCCAAAATCTGTATATAAAGGACATACAGAGTAAATATTGACACTTTTTGTCATAGTTCAATTTGCTAAATTCAGTAGTTGCTGAAGTTGCTGGCAGTTCTCTGTAGATCCAGTATGTAAATGTGCACACAACTCAGTGAAAAAATAATGATGCTTAATTCTTTGTTTGCAGATACTACTTTTTTTTTAGTTATGTAGACTACCTTTTGTCCTGAGGTGGTATCATGTTATTTAGCTATACAATAAATAGGACTGCTGATAATTTGAAAATGGAAATTGTTTACAGAAATATGCACAATTTGTTCTATTGCATTCTTTTGAAGAGAAAAGCTGTATATTTGACAGACTTTTGGAATGATATTGCTATATGCTGTATTTTTAATCTATTCACAATGAATAAATAAAAATTTGTATTTTTAGAAAATGTGAAAATAAATCAGAGGCTCAGCCTGCCAGAACTTAGCCGGGTTCATTGTTTCTGGATGTTACTGGGAATATTGCTTGGGTAAGGACAGTGAGATGGAAGCCTTTGTGTGTCAGACATGCAGATCCTGATTGCCTGCATCACTTAGTCCTCTCATTCACATTGTCTGGTTTCATTCTGGCTGGTCAATAGAGTTTTTCTATTTGTCACTTTTCTCAGTAGAGTTTTAGTCATTGCATGTGGGGAGTTGTTTTTGGATTTTTTCCTTATAGTTTGCCCAAGTTCAATCCTACTATTGCAAGCTTCCGGAAATCCTTGGTTTTGTTTTTATTATTCCATTCTTGATTTCATTCACTTTCAACAGTCAGAAGTAACTAACTGGGAGGAAAAAATTATATGTGTACCAGCAAAACCTGTTTTCCTCAAGAAACCGAAATGGTTGATGTAGTGTTTCATTTGCATTCAGTTACACATGCAGCGTCTGTAACTAATATGGGGAAAGGTGTAAGGACTGAAGTGCTCATTTGCAGGATGCCTTCAGTCTTCACTTAGTCCTGAGAAAAGGATCAAAATACTTGTCCTCGATGATTTGAGGTCTGAGAGTCTTTTTGTGATGGCTACACTATCTAATGATACACTGTCATCTTCAGTGTGATTTATTCCCTTTTCTGTTCAAGAATAAACTTAACCAGCCCTTTCAAATTTTTCCAAATTTCTTACTGCTGCATTTTATTGCTTTATGTAGACAGGTATCACTCATTATACCTGTATAAACAATATGAAATTCTTCTCTAGCAAAGGCACTTTGAAACAGCAGGATCTCCTAATAAAAAACAAAAAGCCCTAGAAGGGCCTTTTCATTCCACTGTGCTGTCCCTGGGATGAAAAACGGTGAAATTTGGCAGTGCGATCTTTTCTTTAGCTTTCACTGCTGTCACTGAGCTGGAGTGTTTGGCAAGTGTAATGGAGGAAGCGGGGACAGGAAGGACAGAGACGGCCAACGCTTACAGTTTATGAAATGTAAATAAGAATAGCGCGTGTTTCCTAATCACTGGTCCATGGGACTGATTGCAATCTTGCTCTCTTCCCCACAGGTATAATTTCACTTCTGAGAGTAGAGAGACTCCTGACAGACACAGATGTAGTTTAGATGAGCCAAATCAGGACTTCCCATCTGAATTTTAAAAGGGAGAATTTCGCACGAGCCTCAGGTTGGATTCAGGGCCAGAGCTGCTAGTGGTGAGTCAGGGGTTTTTTAGGTTTAAGTTCAGGGGCATTACATGTGCCTCCCACTGCTGAGACCTGAACACTTCATGGGGACAGCTCATGGGGTTTGTAACCATCAGGTCATAGTCCAGACATAATTGATACAAGTGTTGGGTCCTTGCTTTTCTCTGGTTAACTGCCAGGAAAGCACGAGTCTGGTAGCTTGTGTGATGTTTTGAGTTCTCCTTTAACTTCACTCTTTTTTTAAAGTCCTATCATCATCATTGTACCTTGCACTGGTAAAATGAGCAACCTGGTGACCTGTTATCTTACGCCCTATAAGCGTCACAGATGGCTGATGTGAATAATGTTGGGTACGTGGGCTTCCTTCAGTGTTCAGGAGAAGCATCTCTCTGGCCAGGCACACAAACATTTCTGGGACAGAGGCTGAGCTCACCAATAGCAGGGCAGAAAAGTGCTTCTCTGGGTAAGTGAAGTTACCTCTTACTGCCTGGGCAAAGGGAACGGTTGGGTCGAGCAGTGCTTGCAGTGAGAAAACCACCTGTAAGATGTGTTCCATGTGGCCTCTTGCACAGGTCTTCCCCACATCCCCCCCCCCCCCGAATGTGCAGTGCTGTAGATGGTATCATGTCCACTGTTGCATGGACAGGTACTGGGAGACTGCTAAATCAGACTCTTTCCTGAAACTTTTCTGCCTGAACAGATTACAGCTGAATTGCTGTGTGAAGCCAGTTCAGGTCTGCCTGCCTTCTCTCCTCCCCGAACTCCTGCTCCTCTGCAAAGCCAGGGCCGTGGCAGGACTGTCAGCTCCCTCTGTTCCCAAAAGAACCCCTCATCCTTCTGAGGAGGCGCTGAATTGAGGGTGTGAAACTGCAGCAGTGCTAAACGAGAAGGATCCCATTCACGCTGATGTGTGTGTTGTTACACCTCAGTACTTGCAAGGCAGTGAATGCAATTTTGAGGAAGACTGTGCAAAGCTGCAGCCTGTTGGCAGAATCATGTCCAGCAGCTCCCTGGGAAGAGAACTGGCACCTCAGGGTGCTGCAGGGACAGGCTGGCTGCAGGAGGTGCCAAGGGAGATGGCTGAACAGAGGCTGTCAGCAGGGCTCCAGCAGGTTTGCCTCTATTCTGTCTGACTGCCACAACTACAGTATTAAATCAAGCTGTAGTGAGACTTTGTGGCCTTACCCTAGAGAAGCTGGATTTTTTCTCCAAACACACCACTTCAGCTGTAATTAAGGGGTGGGAATAGCATCAGCTACACAAGAAAACTTACCAGAATTTCAGGCAAAACGTGGACAGAAGTTCCCAAGGGCACCTTCATGGGGCACAAGGCAGCTAAAGCGTGCTACTATCCCTTTTCACAGGAGCTGTACTGACTACTACTGGGCTACTACAGCCTGCCACGCTGGTGCCTGGCAAAAAAACCCAACAAACCGTCCAAACAAAAAGAATCACTATAAAGCCTGCTGACTTTTCGCTTTGCAAATTCAGTGAGTTGTGGCTTTGCGGCAGAAAATCAAAATGCTCTTTTTCCATCCTTGCCATCGGGCGCTCAGGCCAGCGTGCGGCAGCCGCATCCACGTGGCAGCGGGGCGGGCCCGGCCGCCGCCCCCCGCCCGGCCCTGCCCGCTGCCCCCGGTCCGCCCCCGGGCGCTCTCCCGGTTCCCTCCCGGAACCCACTGGCGCCCCGCGGGCTGGGGACTGCTCCGTCCCGGTCCGTGCATTGCACCGCAGCGATTGCATCTCACTGGGGATAGGGATTAAAAAAAACAAACCAACAACAAAACCAAGCGACAAAAGTGTATAGTGTTTTACTTTTAGAGCTGGAAGGGATACATAGTGAGGGTGGCTGCTGGGACCGGGGCTTGGGGAGCGGGGCGGCTGCTGAAGGCAAAAAAAGAGGGAGGAAAAAGGAAAGGAAGGGGTTGCTCTGCAGTAAACTGGCGGCGAAGAGTGTTCTTTCACGGCGGTAGCGTGGCCGAGCGGTCTAAGGCGCTGGATTAAGGCTCCAGTCTCTTCGGGGGCGTGGGTTCGAATCCCACCGCTGCCAGTAACTCTTTTTTGCGCGGAGGGCACTCGCTGCGCCCCCCGGCGGCCGCGCCGCCCTCGAGAGCATTGTGGGTAGGAGGAGGGCCGCGTCCCCACGTGCCGGCCGGAGTGACACCAACATGGCCGCTGCCTGAGCGCCGCCCGCCGCGCCGCGCACCGCCACCGGGGAGCCGGCGGCCCCGCTGCCCGCGCCGGCCCTCCGCCAGGTAAGCGGTCGAGGCTCCGCTTTTGCTTCTGCAGGGGCCGCGCAGGCGGAGGGGGCCCTGGGGGAGGGGAGGCGGGGGAAGCGCGGCCTGGGCCAAGGTGGGCTTTGCCTGTGCGGGTTGGGCGGTGGAGACGAGACCCTCTGAGGACTTGACACCGCGGCGAGCACCGGGAGCGCGGGGCCGCAGCCGTCCGGGCGGGACCCCGGTAGGAGCCGGCGCGGCTCGGAGCCGCTGTGGTGAAGGCCTTGGAGGGAGCGGGCGGGGGTCCGGTCACAGGCCGCGGCCCCTCGGCTCCCCTCACTCGCGGGTCGGGGGGTGCCGGCCGACCCTCCCGGGGATGTAAAGCGACGGCACCGGCCGGCCCGGAGCCCTTCCCCCTCCAGGGCTGGCAGCCTCCCACCCTGGAAGGGCGCAGCTCACACGCCAAAAGATGCCGCTGGCCGGCCTTGCCGGAGCATCGGCTCTGCGAGGACTGTGGCAGAGCCCTGGCCCGCGGGTCCCACCTGCTCCGGCTGGGTCTACCTCATCCCCGCGCTACCTGCGGGGTCGGGCGGTGGCCGTGGCCTTCCCCCTCAGGTCCCACTTCCCAGCGCTCCTGCTCTGCTGCCAGGCTGCTGTGTCAGGGGAAAGCAGGCTCGGAGGTTGCCAGAAGTGAAGAAGCCGTTGTCAGCGGGGAGCGCTGGGGTGCGCAGGGCCCGGGTCGAGCCTCTGGGGCACCGCGACCTGGCACGGCCCGGGGCTGCCCCCGGGAGGGTCATCGCCCAGCGGCGAGCGGCTCAGCCCCTGCACCGGGTGGAACAGGCCTAGCACTTCGCTACATAAACGAAGAGGTGTTAAAGACAGGTTCACGATTAATACAGAATTTCTTAAATCCTAAAGATGTGCTTTAGTGACATCACCTCCAAAGAGAGGTCCTGGTGCAGAGGAACCCTCTTCGGGCTCACTACTAGAAGATGACTGTGCAAAGCTGCTTGCAGGAGAGCAAAGCGAGGAGCAAATTAAGCAAACAGTTGGGCCAGAATTGTAATTTTTTTAACGTTTGGAAGGTCCTTCAGCTTATTTTTGTAGCTTCCATTTTACTGTATGCCGTGGGCCACCCCGAGCTAGGATTGCTGCTAGAGCTGGACTGAGAGACCCGTTACAGAAGAAAGTCCGGGCGTCAGAGGGAGTTATGGTAGTGATTCAGGGGATGGCACTTTCCCCACTGTGCTCAGTGGTTGTCTATACTTTAAGACACTGATACAGTAGCAGTTCCTGGGCCTTTCCTGCACAACATTAATTATATATGAGGAATATTTCAGGTTTCGTTGTTGGCACTTTGGAGGTCTATTACTACTGACAAATTTAGGCATCGGTGAAATGCTAGAGCATTTCTTGCAGGCCTGGCTAAAAGTCTGTGTTTGTCAGATGACGTGCAGATTTGCAGTTTTCCTTCTTACAGTTATATTAAAGTCTTTGGTAATAAAATTTAAAAAGATAGCTGTAGTATCAAAATACCCTTCTCAGCTCAAACTTAGAGGATTCGGTTGCTTGATTGCTGATTTTTACAGTTCTTCAACCAATTTTTTTCTTCATTGGTTCTAAATTGATGATGTCATGGGCAACTCAGGAGCAGTTTCTTTGGTTGTAGCATTGGTCACATTGCAGGAGATGAGATTTATATCTCTTGCCCTCCTGCAGGCTATTCTCAAGTGTAATGATTCATACAAATAACTTGCATTATATTTTCCTTCACACCTTAAAGGAAAGTCCCCTTTAAAAGAAAACAGTCCTGCCGAAATGAAATTTGAAACTGCCGACTGTTTGCTAACTCTTGTGGTGTCATATATATATAATGACAAATGTAGAAATGAACACCAGCATCTATATATGTATATACTGTAGCCATAGAATTGCGTCTGCATGTCTTCAGTGAAAGCTTCATTCTGATTCAGAAGATACCTTCAAGCTGCATGAGTATTATAAATTGTGCTGGGGCACACTGCTCCCTATTTCTAGACCTGTCATTTTGATATTCCAATAAAAGGAACAATAGTCATTCTTTATCCTTAAATGAATAAGAAAAATATGTAATCTCTGTAATACACCATTTTCCTTGGGTACTGACAGCTGGATTCACAAAGAGATTTTTGTGTACAATTACGTCAGCAGCATTAGATGAGGGATCAGAGGCCAGCTCCTTCAGGCTAAGTTTCTCTTTCTCTCCTTAGCCCAGGAAACCTTAATTTCTCATCTGAAAAGTGGACTAACTTTCCCAGGAGACGGTGAACAAGCTAGCACATGCTGGGCATTCAGGTTGTCAAGCCCTTTTCAGCAGGGCAAGGAAGGAGGGTTTGCACCCGAGCCTCCCACCTTCAGGGTGCTACCACATGTTCTCACACATCTTGGGCATCCTCCGGCCGAAAGCTCTGTTCTGAATGAAAACTGCAGTTGTTCCATTTCATGCAGGGCTATCAGACTGGCTTTACGTGAGCCTGCTATATCAGGCCACCCGGGGGACATGAGCAGGGAAGGCAAAATTGGAACTGGCAAATCTCATTTCTTTAAACCGACTTATTCATGCATGTATTTCTGGGAAGATCTGAGTGCCTGGTTGCAGAAAATGCTGTGATGTCAGTTAGGTATCACATAGTCATGGTTCTGCAGGAACAGCCTCAGCCTGTAGTTAAGATACTGACTTTTTGCTGTGGAGGTTTTGCATTTCTACAGACATATTTCAGGGATATGCTGGTGCGTAAAGAAATGCTGGGAGGGGCACTTTTTTTGGTAGTAGAGAATCTGTAAGTGAAAAACGTGGAGTCATATTTCTAGGTGAAGTGGCAGAAACAGTGTAAATAAACCAGAGGTGTTGCCTGAATGGAAGTTTGCCCGTGTAGTGATGTTAACATTTATATCCAGCATGGCTATCCAGCCTCTCTGAAAGGTTTCTTAGTTAACTAGTGTATATTAATGTCATGTTTCAAAGAGCCTGCATGTCAGTTGAAATAGACTGAGCTGCTTAAATTGTGTGGTGGCTTGAGTATTTGAAAAAAAACCCAAAACACCTCTGTCTTGGATGTAACATGAATGCTGGCTTCCTTCTTTTGCAGCCTCTCTGTTGCCTGCTGATCCTGGATGCTGCCTCTTTCTCTTCCTCCATAGGAGGTCCAGCAAAGAAGCAAACTGGCATGGAGGAGTAAAAGGCAGTGAGGGAGAGTTCCTGAATGCAGATGTTATTTCTTTGCCTGGTCATCGGTGTTGTTAAAACTTCCCTTGGTCAATGTGTGAGAGGCCTTGCTTTTTTATGCCTGTCTTGTCCGGTACTGGCTGATTAACAGTGTCTTAAATGGTCTGGACTAATTAACATTTTTGCAGTGGTGTCCCAAATAATTTGTAAATCCTTTTGTTTGATTTCAGCAGGGAAAAATCTATTGTTGCTTTAGCTGAGAGATCATTTTTCATTCAGAGGTCTGAGCCGGGGATGGCCCTGTCTCCAGCACTGGATTGAACATGATGACTCTGCTCAGAGCACCCAGTCCCCAGTTAATATCAGTCTTCATTTTTTGGAGTTGATGTAATTATGAAGTAAAATCTGGTTTTGTGATGATTTTAAAGGACTTTAAGAGAGGCTGAGAAGTGTATTTTGGAGCTTTCATTTAGCAATACAGTCTGAAGACTGTCAGGTCAGGAGGCAAGGCTGCAACATGTCAGGTAGGTGAAATCAAGGTCAGCACATTCACAGATGGGAATATTGTCTGGTCCCAAGCACAGGGTGTACACAGGTGGGTTTTTACCTTCTCCTGACTTTTTAGCTAGAAGCTTTCTTCGTTATCTGCTTTCAAGGAATTTTTCTGAGAAGGGAAGCTGATGAACCATATGGCACTGTCCTTAGTGACAGCGATGACTGCAGGGGCGGTTTCAGAGCTCACACATGCTAATTGACCAGCCAGCGCGCTCTAGATGGGCTGGCTAGAAAACCAGTTGCTACCTGTTTCTTATGGTTACAGAGTATATAGAAGATAAACTTTATGCATGTGCAAAAGGCCCATTTTTCCCTCATAGAACACTGGTTTAGTGCACTCTTTCTTATACGACTGCTGGCTTTCAGGAATGTTACAAGAACTTACCTTTTTTTGAGCCATTTGTATGTCTCTTAAGGTTGGCGGCAGTTGGTCAAGATTGTGAGGTGTTGGGGACCTGATTGTGCAAACATACTTCCCTTCGAAAAAACAGACGAAGCAAATTACCACTGAAGGGAACCAAGTTAACTTGAACAAATACTCTAGGCTACATGTGTTACGTGGCACAGATGTAATGACTCATACGATATTTCTGTTTTCTTTCAGGTTGTGCCAAGGAATAAGCCAAGGAAAAGCTTTTTGTATCCTAGCATGGCAAATGAAGAAGATGATCCAATTATACAAGAGGTAAAAGTGTCTTGTGGCAGTTGTGATTGTACATGAGATGCTTTTTTATTATTGTAGTTCCCATTGTTCTTACATTGCTGAAACAGCCTGTCATCAAAGTCAGTGGTTGTTTTGTAACCAATGGCTTGCTCTGCACAAGAAAGTATGTTATGTGGGCCAAGCATATTGCTCGTGGTATCTATTTTTCCAAAATGGTGATGTCCAGGTTGGCAGATTCAGCTCAGGTTTTTCACCCTTTGTAATCTTTCCATGTCAGAAGAGGAACATAGGTGGGGAACTTGCTTCTACCGCTGTACTTCCATGTGTTGCATGTTTCTAAGAGCTCTAAAAAATTTTAAGTACTTTGTTGAGTTAATATCTGTTAATGTGAAGCTGAAATGTTTCATGCTGTCTGCTAAAACGAGGAGTTGTGTTCTGATTGTGGACTTCTTTAAAGGACTGCTGTGTCCCAAAGAGTAGCCACAGTGTCCTGTTCACTTTGTCTGAATTTACACACCAGAACTACCAGGAAGGGCAAGCTGTGAGAGAAGGAGTGAGACTTGTCAGGAGTATATGTAAAGATACCTAAAATGGCAGCTTCCATATGTGATATTCATGAAACATCTGTGGATTTTCTGTGCTGGTGGCAAAATGCTAATATTGAACCAGATTTGGGATGTGGGTGTCTCTTGCTTGATTTAGAAAGATTTTATGACGTAATGCTGGTAATGAAGTTACCTTTCAGTCATACTACCAAAGAGAGAACTTCATCCTTTTTGTGTAATTATGATAACAGATTCACTTCATTCCCTCAGAAAAAAATCTTCCTCTTGCATCTCAGATTTATTTGCCGTGTTTCCGTAGAGAGAAAAAAAAAACAAACAGCTAGAGCCACTGTCTGCTGCTTCATCATAGTGGGTTTTTTGGTTTGTTTTTTTATAAAGACCATTTGCAGAATTTCATGTCAGAATCAACAGAGAGGAGACCTTTGACAAGAGAGTCATTAATGTGTTTTATGTTAGAGTTTCTGGTTAAAAGCTAAAATTGTCAGCATTTGAGCTCTAGGCTTTGTACTTTTATATGAGGCTTCACCAAGTACAGCTGGCATCTGATAAAAGTTGTTTGTTTTGCTTTTTAGATTGATGTGTTCCTGGCCAGAAGTCTACTGGAGAAGCTGTATCTGTTTCAGGTATTTCAGTTAACTTTATGCAGTGATTGTTTAAAATAAATTCAAAGAGCAATAGCTTTCCCTACTGCTTCAGCCTGCCAAGATCTTGGATATAGGCAAGCCTGTTTGGTTCTCAGTCAGTTGAAATATTTACGATTAAGTCATTGCCAAGAGAAGAGTGGTCATTTATGGCACAGACTTGTCATTAAATCCCTTCCTTTAACCACCCTGAGGGAGTGCTTTTAGTAGATGATGTCCTTTTATTGTGGTTTGGATAAATCTGCAGTCTCTTAGCCATCTTCTGTCGTCACTAATTTCTGCCATCTCTACTAAAAAAATATTTCTTTAGGACCGCCCCTATTTAAAATGTCATCAGTAGTCATAAATCAGTGAGAGGGTCATCAGAAGAGCCCTCTTATATTGTGGAGATAAAACTAATGTGTTTGAAGGTGGAAGTATGTTAGGAAGGTTGAGGTCTGTTTTCCATTCTGCCATTGAATTTCTCTAATAATTTTATCCTTGCAATTCACTTTTCCCATCTGCAAAATGAGAAGTCTTTTGAATGTTCATTATAAATCAATGGTGCCCACTGCCTCCTGCGTGGATCCTCTGCCTGGCCTGTGCCAGCCGAGCACGGCTGGGGACAGCCAGGCCCTGCAGCCTTGCCTCAGGGCTCCCCGCTGTTGTTCCACGTCAGGATGTCATTCCATGGTTAGTGATGGGGTCTCTGGGTGTTCTGAAGAAGTGGCAGCTCTGAGCAGGATGCTGCTCTGGCTGGAAGATTCCTTTTGGATAAGGTGCTGTCCTCTCAGCATTCCCAAACGGCTCAGAAGAGATCTGTGGGGCTAAACCTGGATCTGGTGTCCTGACTAGCTACATGTGGCCCATGTCCTTTAAGCTAACACTACTTGTGTAAACCCACAAGTATTTTACTCTTAGGTAGTAACTCTCCAGGGAGTTAAGGCTGAGGGGTGGAGCTTTAATTGCTTCTAATACTTCCTTTTCCTGCTGGACTAATAAGCGGTACCATTTTCCAGTGTTACAGTTTATTGGGGCATGTGAGGGGCAGGAACGGGATTATATAGTGACAAAAGCAGAGGAGTGGGGGGAAAGCAGCAGGCTTTCTAGGTTATACTCCGAAGTTCTTTAGTGACTCACAAAGCAGTCAGGTAATTTCTTAATGTGGCAAGTGGATCTACATGTGAGGGGACAGGGAAGATTGAGCTAATGTCTGTGAAATTCTTTGATCTTTAAACAAAGAGGGGTTTATGAAATGGATTTGTTTTCCAGTATCCTATTCGTCCAGCTTCCATGACGTACGATGATGTTACACATTTATCAGCGAAGATAAAACCGAAGCAGCAAAAGGTTGGTCATCGTTTGAGTCCATTCTGTGAAGGTTGGTTTATGTTGTGCAAAATGTACCTCAGAAAAGTACACTGTGCTATCAAGCTGTTACAACTATGCAACTGCTTGCAGGACCACATCTCTGTGCTTGGAGATGTGGGTGAGTCTTTTGTTGTGTCTGTAAAGTAGAGTTTAGAATAAGTGGTTTATGAAGAGAGGAATTGAAGTCACGATGGAAAAGCCACTCTTAATCAAAAATAGTCACTCGGGGAAACATAGTTACTAGTGCTAATTTCGTCTGTAGGTGCTTGTGCTAATACAGCTTGATTTAAAAGGTCTTTACAATATTCAGAAAAGGATTGACCTTTGGAGGCACACTCTGTCTTTCAGTGTTTTCTCTCTTGCCTGGCTGTGGATCAGCAGCAGTCCTTTTGGAATCGGTGGGGTTCTGCAGGTAGTGAAGGTATAGCCAAAGGTAGAGTGATTGCGCTTGCTTGCAGATGTATCCCAAAGCCGTAGGTGTTGTTGTAAAATACCTTATTTTAAAAATGCAGAAATAGATGTCTGTGGTAATGAGGATTTTGTTCCAGGAAATGGTTAAGGAAAGTGTCCTTGTGAACTTTGGAGGTAGGATGCATGTTGTGTTCAGGAAGTCTTCTATTAAAATTAGCAAACATTTGCATTGTAAGCCCTGTGCAGACTTGTAAACCTGCCATCTTGCCCAGGGACTCGTGAAGTTCATTTTACAAGTAACATAAAGGGGAAGAAAAAATAAGGCAGTAGCTGTGATGTACGAATTCCTAAGAACTTTGGCACACCCCAAGGAAGAATATATATTGCATCGTTACAGTATATAAAGAGAAATGTTATGCAGGAAAACACTTAGTTTTGAACACTTCTCTGAAATGTAAAGTTTGAAGTGGGGAATAGTTCTCCTTGTAACTAAAAGCTTGGATTTTTTTTCTGTGTTTTGATCAATGTAAATCAGTAATAACTACGAAGTCGATGGTAAGTGCTGCAGTCTCAAGTGTAGCAGAACTGAGGCCTTTGCCTCCGAAGAGGACAGTTATTTTGTGTTGCTTGGTACATAGACTAGGAGGAAACATACTTCAAGTTTGAAAGATTCTGAATGGATCCTCAGTGATGGGGAGGTTTGAAGGATACCGCTTATGCGCTTGATCTCTACTCATAAGTAAACCAAACCGATCATGTAGTGGAAGGTATCCAACAAAGTGAAGGTGTGTTTCAAGGCTGGCTAATCGTTTCTCTGCTCCCATTCATTTACATGAGAGTTTATAATAATCTCTAACTTATTGTTAAAATGGCCCCGTCCTACAAAACCACATATATGTGCTCAACTTCATGCATCAGGTTTGCCCTGTGGGTTTGACTGATGGTGCTTATGTACTTAAATTTGCTGTACACCTATGGAAATGTTAGCAAGTGTGGGATTGAATTGTAATTGGTATGTTTGAGGTTCTGTCACGGTGATTAGCTGTCTTTCCTTTCATATTTAGGTTGAGCTTGAAATGGCCATCGATACTTTGAATCCTAACTACTGTCGCAGCAAAGGAGAACAGATTGCTCTCAATGTAGATGGCACGTGTACAGATGAAACGAGTACCTATTCCTCGTAGGTGTCCTCTTTGTCTTCATTTCCTTCTTGTGGTGAGCACAGGTGAATGTATGTCTACCAGGGCTTCAGGCAAAGGTGCAAACAAGTGGCTGTACAGCGTTGGAGGGTGCTTTGGACACATGTATAGCAAGTATTATTGGAAGTAACCTGCTTTTTTTGGTGTACTTCATGAATTCTGAATTGCAAAGGGAAAAATGAATGTGTGTGCTGCAGTTGTTGATATTCCATTTTGAAAATTGGTGATTTCAGACCTTTAGCACGGGTATGTCACATTGCCTCTAGAATACAGTCTCACAGCATTCATCTGTCTGCAGGAAACTGATGGACAAGCAAACTTTCTGTTCTTCGCAAGCTGCGAGTAATGTTTCTCGCTATGCAGCTGCTGTTTACAAAAAAGGTAAGCTGCTTTTGCTTACCCCTTATATCAGTGAAACATGCTCATTTCAGGGTTAAAGTAAGACCTGATTGTTCTTTATTTTCAGCCTAGGTTTTAGTTGATGGATGTGTCTTTAAAGAAGGGAAAAGTTTTCCTTATAAACATTCCCGGAGTCCTTGAGAAGGTCTAACGAAATTGAAAATATAAGAACACACTGGGTTTGTGGATGCCTCCGGGATCTTAACAGCTGCTGTGGCCTGAAATGCTACATATTTGTAGCACAAATTCAAAATTGTTTTTTATATTACTATCTCCATCTAATTGTGTCTGTCTCACTTTCCTGTTCAAGACTTTTTGCCCCTGTCTTGCCTTCTGATGCCATCACAGAGTTTTGATCTGATGATCATCTGAGATGAAAAGACATAGATTGTCTTCAGTGACGACTATTTTGATAGGAGGCTCCTGAACTATAGGTCAGGTCTGAGCCAGAGTGTGGCTCTCTGCAAGATCTGTTTTCAACACAAAAGGAAAGTTGCAGAAATAGCTCTTAATATTCCATACTTTTATGAAATGCTGAACATTGGATGAATTTTTCAATTCAATTCCTTTTTATGTTTTGCTTGATTAAATATTTATGTTAAATTGAAGCTATGCCTTCACAGAGATAGGGAAAGAATGAAAAATGCTATCCTTGTGCAGTGGAATAAAACTGTTTTAACCAATGTTAATTCTCTTTTTCAGGTGAACTTCACCTGACTCCACTACATGGAATTCTTCAGCTGAGGCCAAGCTTCACCTACTTGGACAAGGCTGATGCGAAACACCGAGAAAGAGAAGCTGCTAATGAAGGTAAATGCTCTTGTGTGTTGCGTTTTCTTTTGGGAGGTGAGATACAAGTTCTCTCTGTAATTTTACTGATAAGAGTCATTATATTCTGAAGGTGTTTATTTTAGCAACATACTGGTTGGTATTAAGGCCATCTCTCAGATTGTTTCACTGATCTTACTTTCAGTGTAGCTGCATAAATGCCCTTGTGGTCACAGTGTGGGGCATTGGCAGAGGAATGGGAGGTGGTGGGGTAGTGTCAAAGGGCAGCAGTGGGGAGAGTTTCATCACCACTGATGGCAAGTTGCACCGCAAAGCTCATGGGAGCAGTATTTCCTATCCTAGGAGCAGCGTGGTGCTGTCATACATTGTGTAGTTTGGCAAGCTGGCTTTGAACCCATGGGTGTGTAGTTCCTAGTACTGCATTCTTCCTGCATGGCTCCCACAGAGGTAGAGATTGGTTTTGCCCTTTTTACTGCAGTGGTGCATTTATTCTCTTGTATTTTTTGGCAGGTGGTGATTCATCCCAGGATGAAACTGAAGACGATGTTAAGCAAATTACTGTATGTCCTAATTTCCTTTTTATGATAGTTCAGGCAATGGTTCACATGAAAGCATGACAATTCACACCCAAATCAAAGGACGGGAAACCTCAGCTAGTCCTGGTGATCCTGGCCTTGGGAAGGGGGAAGCGAGACGAACTGCCCCTGTTACACAAGCACAAAGATGGCACTGACAGCAAAGGGTGATTGCACGAGCTAGGGCCCCAAGCTTCTGTTACTTAAGTACCAGATAAATAACACGCGTGTTTTGTTTCAAGAGTTTGGGGCCTGTATTTAATAATGCTCAAATCTTTTAGGTACGATTCTCTCGCCCTGAGACCGAACAAGCTCGTCAACGACGTGTTCAGTCTTATGAGTTCCTGCAGAAGAGACAGGCAGAGGAGCACTGGGTTCATCTACATTATTACAGCTTGAAGGTAGGTGTGTGCTGGCTGCCGAGGAGGCTGCTTGGGCCTGAAGGCTCAGCCAAGTCCAGAACTGTTTTTAAATCTAGGCCCACGGGAACCAGGGAATCATCAAAATATAATGAAGAAAAGTAGGTCTGTATACTTGAACAGACCCTGCAGTGCTCTGTACCTCCTCTGCTGGATAATGCTTTGGGGTCTTCATGCTGGAAAAGGTTTAAAACTGAGAGCTGGATGAAAATAAGGGGGGATCTGAGTGCAAGAGTCACTCAGGTCTTGGATTATTAAAGTCTTGTGGAACCCAGTCAGCTGCGTGTCTGAAATCCTGTTTGTCTGCAGGTCTGTCAGGAGATTTTGAAGTCATAGCAACAGAAATGTTCCCACATCATGTACGCGTTGTTCAAGGAAGTGAAAGCAGAACATGAGTTAGTGAGGTGGAATGCTTGAATGGTGCAGTAATGACAGGGTGGCCATAGTTTGGAATGAGGAATCCAGCTCTCTGACATTTGTATGTTTTCAGTATGTGGCAGTGACTCGTGTTTATTTCTATACTCCAGGACAGCCGTTCTGAACACGAGCGCCAGTATTTATTTAGTCAAGGCCATGGCCTTGCTGAAAACACGGAATTAATTAAATCTCCCAGGTAATGGTTTGATGGTTTCCTACATAAATTTCAGTAATCTGTTTTGATTGTTTTCAGAGTAATAAGCAGGTATATTCTTTAAAAGTCTGCCTTTGATAATTCTATCCATGATAAAAGTAGAATTGTTTACAAAATACAGAAGCAAACTAGCCTTCAACTTATTCAGATTTGCTTTCTTTGTTTCCTTGTACTCTGAGATTAAAACTAGTTGTTTTCCCTTGGGATTGTAGCATCTTGTACATTATTAGCAAATCTTATAAAACTTCCTTTTGTGATTTTTGAGAGACACCTGAAACTGGGTTGATTTTGTTTCTCGGTGACTGCAACTGTGCAGGAATCTTCCCAGGATGCAGTCAGGGCTAATACCTCGCTGTAATCCGATACAGCCATGGCCCGAGTGAAAGGGAACGGGCAGGGGCTCTCTCTGTTTGATGGTGTGGGTGTGTTTTCTAACATCTCAGTGGAGCAGTGCTGGGTGTTCTTACTACGAAGTCTTCTAGGTCTGATTCTTTCCTCAAAGACACTAGTAATTACATGGGTGGAAAAAACTTTTTGCCTGTTGCTGGCCTGGTTCTCTCTGTCTACAGGACTTCACATGACCCCTCTTACTGCTGTGTCAGAGCACCTGTGTTTAATCTATTTACTCTTGCAATTCCTCTGTTTGGACACCTCTTCTGTACAGAAATGCTGACGTTCTGACTTCGATACCTTTTCTTTGGGGAGATGAATTGTCAATAGCTTTTACTAGTACTGAATTGGCAAAGGAGGATGGGAAAGTGGGAGAGCTCTTTTCAGGCTAGTGTTTGTTCTGTAGATTCAGACAAGTAGGACTGTTCTAAGCAAGAAATAACTGCATTTAAACCTGGGAAGTCCCCAGATAAACATTTTAAGGAAGTGTTTTCTTTTCTTCTAGTGAATATTTAATGATGCTGATGCCTCCAAGCGTAGAGGAAGAGAAGTAAGTGTTTATACAGAATGTTCAAAGTCCGTATTGGCTGGATGCTCTTTCTCATGGGCTGCAAATCTGCTTGTTTATCTGCAGTGACAAACCAGTGGCTCCAAGCAATGTGCTTTCTATGGCCCAGCTGAGAACTTTACCCCTTGCTGATCAGATTAAGATCCTGATGAAGAATGGTTTGTAGATTTTGCACTTTGTGACTTTAATTGCCTCAGATAAGGTACCTTTCCTAGTTGTACCAGTTTTGTCACCCCACCAGACAGTCTGTCTATGTCGAGCTCTCTTGATTCTATGAGGAATCCGAGACCTGAGCCTTTCCCTAAGAAGAGCTGCTGTGCAGAGAAGAGCATGAACAGCTCTGACTGCTGATCTGTATGTTTGCAGTGAATTTAATTTTAGAATAATTTCTAATCTGATAATAGGTTTCTACATACATCGATTTCAGCAGGTATCTCTTGAAATGTGGGGTCTGAGCGTGAATCATAAGTTGAAGGTTAATGCAGAAAGCTGCACTTCGGCATTTTCTGAAAAGTTTTCCATAATACACGCTTTTTGAGTGTCGTCTGGGAATTTTATTTTGTCTCTTTAGATGTACTGTCTGATGAGAACAAAGCCTGAGGTCTTTCCCTCAGGAGCTTCCTGTCTTGTCAGGTATCTCTGTTTCCAAATAATGCTGAAAGCATAGATATTTTTATTTTAATTTGGGACCAGTTAAGCTAATCAACTTTGATGCAACAGCAGCAGGTGTTTTTAGAACAGGTGATAACTATAGTGCAGAAGGGGGCATAGTAGAACTTAGTTGATTGTTTCTTTTTTCCTGAGGAATATCTTAGACCAAGAACTGTCATATAAATCATAGTATCCTAGATTTATAAATCTATGTCTGTATCACGTGCATTGAAGAAATTCTTAATGTGGTGTGTACTTTGCCTTTCAGTGAAGGTCATGCCATTTGCAAATCTGATGAGTTTGCTGGGCTCTGGGACTGACTCCACGGCAGTTCTCCGCTGCATACAGCAGGTGGCAATGCTGGTCCAGGGAAACTGGGTGGTGAAGAGGTACGGCTTGTCTTTGTTACTGGGGAATGGTTTTCTGCTTTAAGGAAAGGATCAGAACAATGGATTTTATATACTCATCTTCCTTGTTTCCCAGAGTAGCCATGTTCTTAACTCACAGTGCTGTGAAATCTTGATTTAATGTTTGGTGCTTTTTAGTGCAGTCAGATATTCAAAATTCAAAGGGGTGATGTCAAAGTATAATGGCTTAGTACCTACCTCAGCTAAAATTATGGCTGAGATGTCATCTGTATTTTTGAGTTATGTCAGGTTTTCGGTGTTGTCTTTATTCATGCTCTTTTGTGAGAGGACTGTCCTGAATTCTTCCAGAGGTTAGTGTCAAGTGTAAACAGAGAAAATGAATCCAATGTCAGCTCTAGTATTTCTTAGCTATATTCACTCAAAGAAAGATCCTTGTGCAGTCACCTTGCTATTCGTCCATGGATGCTGCTCTTGTTAGCTGAAAGCTGCCCTCTGGATGGCATTACCCACTTAATAAATCAAGCATGATGTACTGCATGTGCTACATGAAATGGATTCTGTATCATCCTCTTTTTTATTGGGATAAAGCATGCCACTGGGAATTGAAGTGTAAAGTGTAGTATGATTTTTTTATTTTTTTTTTACCTGGGTGGAGCACTGCATGTGGAGAATTACAGTCGCTTGATAGCTCCCTCTGTTAAGATAAACGGCACCAGCTACCAGGGCAAGTCTGTTAGCAGACTGTGGATCAGCTGTTGTGATACAGGCCTGTACTGGCAATGTGAAAAGTTCTTACAGCAATTCTTGCTGTCCCTCCAGCCATTCCAGAAGGAAGCTGGAAGCAAGTTAAAAGGCACTACATTAGTATTCAGATTGCTTTTGGTTTATAGCCAATTATTTGCAAACAGTGCAAGGAGGATGTGTATGTTTGTGGTGAAGGTGGTGTATTTGGGATGGCTGGGCAAAGTAGCACCTGCACACAGCAGAGTTTAAGTGGAGAGGGGACCCATTTCTTTGGTAGGATCAAGATTGTGAACCTGGGTTGCCTTGAGGCTTTGGAGACCATGCTAACAAGTCTCATCAGTTGGTCTTGCAAGCAGACGAGGATGCAGCATGGTGTTGGTCTCAGGGCTGTTTGGTTCAAGCCTGACATTTTCTAGTATTGTTCTCTTAAGCTCTTGATTGCTGGGAAGGAAAATTAAAACCCCTTATTCCCATACATCAGCATTTTGACTAAATGCTACCTTCAAGGCTGAGTACCAGGTTAGCCTAAGCGTTTCTTAGGATCCTCCTGGTCTTGTTTACACCGATCGAAGGGAGGATGGGCTTTGCAAGAACAAAGCAGAGCTTGTACCTGTGTTGCATGCATCTGCTAGCCACAAGGCTATGCTTTGCTGGTGTAAGCCTTTTTGCACTAGTGTAATTGCAGTGGGGTAATTACACCAATATTAATTCCTTTAATGAAAAACATGCTTTGGATACAGGTATAATTTAACTGCAGAACAGGGAGGACGTGTTTGTTATGTTCATCTTAACCATGCTGTTTTTCTGAGTACCTAGTAACTAATCTGTCTTCCTTTTTAATTAACAGTGATGTTCTCTACCCAAAAGATACTTCTAGTCCACATAGTGGAGTTCCTGCAGAAGTGCTCTGTAGAGGGAGAGACTTTGTTGTAAGTATAAAAGTGTGTGTTATTTTTAAGGGAAAGCACGGGTAAAGTTTGCCTGAGAGGCCACAGCATTGCAAAACTCTGCTGCTCTACTGCAATAAGGTGGTTTTTCCAAATAAAGTATTTGTACTTTAATCCTGAAAAGTGTTGTAAGAAGTCGGTTATGGGAGTGTTGATGTAAGTTGACATTGTGGCTGGCTGGCAGGTTCAGATCATCTGTCATTAACAGTATTCATCCTTTTCTAATACGTTCTGTAGAGCCACTATCACGTAACCCCCGCGATGCAGGACTTAGAGAAAAGCCAGGATAGGATAATGAAGTGTTTGTTTCTCCAGATATATTTTTGTGGGCTCAGGACTGTGAGGTCTCGGGAGGGCAGTGTGGGTAAGCCTTGTGCTGCCTGAGCATGCAGTTGGTCTTTAAAAAGGACTTTATTCTCCAGAGCTGCTAATCAGTGAAAGGACTTTGTTCCCAGGCACCTTTTGTGAGCGGTAGCTGCACATGGAAGTTGAGATGAATACAGATCTTGTAAACACACACGTAACCACAGCAAAAAGGAACAACCTCTGCATTGTGTTTATTTTCACTAGCCATGGAAAGAATTAAGTTCCTAAGTGGTTCCTAAGTTCATATTCAGTTTATGGCTTTCACCCCATCAAAGAGAAGCTGATGAGTGCATTGCTCTCACTTTATTTTCGGTCAGACCTGACTGTTCTCCTTGTTTGCAAAGTTTGTTTATGAGAGGTAGCTCTGCATAGGAGCAGGCTGTGCGAGCGACTTTAAGCATATTACAGTACTAGTGTTAGATGAAACTGATGGTGATTGGAACTGACTTTTTGTGTCTTGATGTCTGCCCCAGACACTGCCATCTGGAGACCTGGATTCAGGTGTCACCCAGTGACATAAGTCTTTAGGACACAGCAGATTAGATGATGTCGTGCATAAAGTTCTAGGGACGAGAAATTATTACGCTTAGTTAGGTGGTAGTGTTTTAGCCATTAAGAGGTACAGATAAATTATTTTTATATGAGTTATGTCAGATACACCTTGCATAAGAAACGGATCTGTGTTGGTCTTAAAGGCAAATAATTTCCTGATTAGCTCTGCAACAGGGAAAAGGTTCAAGTGTTAGAAAATAGAAAGCATTGGTATTTTTGGCTTTCAGATAAAGTGAAATGTCTGTTCATAAGGCTCAGAAATAGTATGTAATACTGTATTGCATCTGTTGAGAAAATGTGTTCCAGCTTAAAAAATGAACTTTATTTTCCTCTGTATATTTGTGTGAATTAATAAGGTTAAAAACTATTTATGGGCAATAGTGACATTTAATGTCCACCTGTTCCATACTATACTTTGCGGAGGAGGAAAAGTAATTTGTCTTTTCTGAAAGCTTGTTTTCTCCTCAGATCTGCACATAATAAAATCAGAGGACATGAGTACCGTTTGCACTAGTTGAGGATAAAAGGCCTAACGAAAAGTGGCTGTTCCAGAGTTGTGTGCAATGAGAGCAGATAGATCTGCTTCCTCTGGAGAGCAACTTATTGTGCTTTAAAACAGAAATGCCCTAAAGTGAGCGTGGTGGTTTTGTGTGTTTGTGGGCAGAGAGGAGTCAGAGAGACGGATGTATAGGTGATGTTGTAGGGCAGGAAGAAATTGGCAATAATGGGATTTTGAATTCGTCACAGCATTATTAATACACACAGACTAAAAGAAGTTGTAGTCTATTTAAATGGAGACAGGAAGAGATAAAAGGCCGTGTTCAGACAGTGTTCTGCTGGAGTCTTCATGCATGCTGTTAGCCCCGTCTCAGCAGCTGCCTCTCAGGATGTTAGCCCTTAGGAGCTGCCCTGCAGAGCACCTCGCTTGTTTTAGCAGGGAACAGGTATGCGAGTGGTGACAGGCCAGTTTGCCATAACTGTGAGTGACTGTGGTGTGTGCTGAAGAAGGGAACAGGCACTTGCTAGGGGTCTGTGCTGCAGAAAGGCAACAGTCATCAGCCCCTACAGCCCCCATGTTAACAGAAGTGGATGAAGAATTTCTTCAGGTTAATGGTGAGATGTGTGAGAAGCTGAGCCTCAGATGTGACTTCTGGATTCCCAGCGTCACTACAGTGCCTCTTTTGTGGTTTTTGGGGAAGATAAAGGAGTTTGAGTTCAAGATGATTCTTCACACCTTTTGTAGTCACAGGTTAATGGAGGCAAGCCAGAGACTCTCAGCTTTTGATGCTATGTTCATGGCCTTTTGAGGACAGAAGAGGCCAGAAAGTGTTTTCCCACTAGTGGGCTAAGAATCGCCTACTTCACATTCTTAGAAGGAATGGGCTTTCCATTTTTCTGATAACATCATTAACAGGGTCATTACTGCAACTTCAGAAAAGCAACTGCTAAATAGAGTTACGAAGTTTTTCTCCTTTGTTCCCTTCCTAGATGTGGAAGTTCACGCAGGACCGCTGGGTGGTGAGAAAGGAGGTGGCAGCAGTTACAAAAGTGAGTGATTTTTTCTTCCAAAATCAGACGTTGATCGTATATGTTGGGCATTTTCTGTAGGTCAATAGTAGATGCTACTGTGAGCCTAATCTCAGGTTCACAGCATCTGCATTACAGCTGATTGGCAGTGTGGCTCACCAGGTATGCCTTCACCTTGCGACAGGTATAGGTACATACTCCTTTTAAAAACATTTCAAGCAGCTTCCACAGTTACCACAACTCCACAGGATGTGACTGGCCTTGTAGCTGCGCCACTGGAATGCATCTTGTCTTCTCTCCTCTCGTGTTTCAGTGGAAAACCAGACACCATTTGAATTAAGCTGACTGATTGTGCGCCAGGTGGATAAGTGCTTGTGCAGTCCGTGCTAGCTACTCTGCTTTCAACGTGTTGCAAAAGAACAGCTCTTCTGTTGGCGTTTACCAGTTTGTCAATATTGAATAAAAGCTTTAAAGCAATTCAGGCACCTGAGTATTCTGTTAATGTGCCTCATGCATTTGCCAATTTTAAGTTTAGAGGAGAAAAAATTAATTCCTTAAAATGCAGTAAAATGATAAAACACGAGTCATTTTATGCACAGACAATCTATTCTTGGAATAGATCCAGTGCTGCCTAAAAGCTGTGCATGTGTAGGTGCAGTGTGTCTGACCTGCAGCTCTAAAATAAGACAACACTGTAGAGTATGCTTCTCTTCACAATAGAGTCTTTTCATCTCGGTTTGGAAACTCCCTTTTCTTCATGAAACATGCCATGAGCTATTTGACTCTCAGGTGATTAATCACCACTGCTCTCTGAAGTCCTGTGCTTTTAATGTTGTGTGAAAGTGTTGGTGCTGCAGAGAAGGATGAGTATCTCTTGACTTAGCTGGGTGTGTATTCATGGAGGTGCCCCATATATACCAAACCAGCCCAACTCTTCGTGTCTCATGGAACAATGCCCGTGTTCCCAGTATATGCTGTATTGCTGCATATGTCCTATATAAATTGACTTCCAGATTATTTATGCTGTTTCTTTTTCTTTTAGCTTTGCCCAGAAGATGTGAAAGACTTCCTAGAGCACATGTCTGTGGCAAGGATAAACAAAGGTTGGGAGTTCATGCTCCCTTATGATGAAGACTTTGTTAAGAAGCATCCAGATATAGTTCAGAGGCAACATATGCTGTGGATGGGCATTCAGGCCAAGTAAATGACTTGTTTTATTTTGGGGAATAAGCTAAAACCAGAGAACTGTCTAGTACAAAATTTCTGTAGACGTTGGTAGATAATTTGGTCTATATTGCCTTGAAGGGTTCCCCCTCACAATCCGCAGGCAGTGCTGTGGCAGGGGGTTCCACTGCTTCGTTCAAGTCACTCCTGTTCCTCAGCTCCCTGGAGAAATTGAGTGTTCTAGCTAATGGCTAAAGCTGGCATGGCTGCATGCAGGCATAATAACTGAAACTGCCCTGATATATTTTATCTTTCAGATTAGAAAAAGTCTATAATCTCTTAAAGGAGCACTTGACACCAAAGAAACAAGAGGCACAATCAGGTAAATGGAATTGTGCTCGCATCATCTTGAAGCACACACATCCCTCCATATTCCTGGGTAGTATTTTGGAGTTCCTCTCTGGTTTTGAATATGGTGGGGACTGGTCTTCTTTTGTTTAATGTTTCTCCTTGTGATTTCCTCTGGATTATTTGAGACAGATCTTGGTCTGTACTAACATCCCTGGTGTTGGGGCGACACAAGCTTACTGTAGCATCCTTGTAGCAGGTCAGGGAGGATTCCTTGGCACTGGGACTTGCTTTGATACTGTAAAATCAGCTAGTTCTGTTATCCACTTCTTCATTTAAGGTAGCTTGTGTTGTGTAAGCCTTACAGGTGTAAGCAGCTTCTGAAGAGAGGACAGTGCACAAGTAATTCTCACCTTTCAGTTTGCAAGCTAATGAGGTGATTTTTTTTATTTCCCCTGATTTGCACTGGGCTCTCTGTGGTGTGGTTGAGGGCTGAGCAATTAAAGAAAAAAATGTGTTTGGCAGGGAGCTTTAAGGAGGTGTGAAGCTGTCTCTTTTTGACATCCTTCTCCCCCATGGATGCCAGTGAGAATATTAAGCTGCTCCATAATCCTAAAAGATTGTGAAAACTTGAGATTCCAGAGAGTTTTAACTAGGCGTTTGGCTTATTGCCAGACACTGGAGCCAATGGAGAGAATAAGCAGAACTGACAAATGACATATGAATCCATTTCAATACCCTGTGTCTGATCTGCTTGGAAGGATTAGGTGTTGGGTTATTTGGAGAGGATTAGCGAGCCTAACAGCAGAGAAGATAACAGCATGTGTGCTGTGCATGCTTCAGCCTTAAACACAGGCTCCTTCCTTGGGCATCGAGACTGGATTCCTCTGCTGCCAACACACCCCTTCCTCTCACCTTTTGATAGCTGGGTGTGGAGAAGGCGTGGAAAGAGGCACAGGATTGCGTGGGAAAGGACTTCCTCCTTTCCCTTTGAGCCCATCACTGAGTAGTAATACTGAGAAGTAATACCAAGAAGACTTTCACACTGTGCACCTCATGCTAAAAGGGTGTCCAGGTTCATCGTTAACCTCACTGTGCTTTAAGGACATCCTTGTGCTGGCTCTGGCAGTTGCTGAGCAGGCTCCACCAGTCTTCTGAAAAAAAAAATAGAGGTTGTTGGGCACAGAAGCACTTGGGTCACAAGTAGAGATGTATAAGCAATCTGTATCTCTGGTTTCCTGATTTGCAGAAAAGGCCCTAGTGATTGAACAAGTGCACTTTGTCTTTGCGTCAGGTTTCTTGACTGGCACACTCTTCCCCAAGCATCTGGCTTACAATTGTTAATATGTTTATCTTAAAAAAACCCCAAACATACCACAACACCACGTCACAAAAAAGATTTCACAAAAACCAAAACAAAACTAAAGATCTAATAAAAAAGGGGGTTATGCCTTAGATTTCACAAGCAGATGATGTTTCCTGATTTGATTTCACTACGAGCCCTTCAAGAAACATTCTGCAAGACTGGAGCCCTGGTTACGATGAGATTTATGATTTTTTTTTTTTTTTTTCTTACTAGCTCATCCACTGCTGATTTCTGGGGAGCAAAGGGTCAGCATGGCTAAAGCAAAAGTCAAGCAGAACTATGGGCAGCTGGAGAAGGAGTTCCAGAAGCAAAAGGCGGAGGTGAAATCAAATGACACCTCAACCAAGATGGATATTTCCAATATTCGCATTAAAGAGGAGCCTGTGAGTGACGAGGAGCCAATGGAGACCTCGGCTTACGAGGGCATGAACAACGGTGTTGTCAACGGCCTCCATGCAGAGGAGGACTCCATGGACTCTTTAAATGGCCACTTGCCTGGAGGCTGCATTGACCGGGTAGCCCAAGAACTGAAGGCATTTGTGTCATCAACATTTAAGAAACAATTTGTACTCACCCTGAGTGAGCTTAAACGGTTATTTAACCTTCACTTAGCCAGTCTGCCTCCAGGACATATGTTGTTCAGTGGCATTTCGGACAAAATGTTACAGGACATGGTGTTGGACACAGGCTGCAAACAGATTTTGGTGCCTGTAAGTATGTTTTTCCCTTGGTTGTACTTTGGGAAGGAAGGATTGGTGGGATAGTTAAACATCTGAGCTGTGAAATGTTCGTATCCTCTGCTGGAGGACCGGAAGCACAGATGTGCTCTGAGTAACCGTCCAGTATTGGACATGTTGTAGCTGCTGGAGGTTTGTCTGACGTCCTCCTTCTGGCAGGCCCTGCACTCTGCTTTCTGTGCTCTGTGCCGTGCTGCATAGCTTAGTTGTCTTTGGGGCTCAATTTGCACATCCAGGCTGTTGGGCTGGAGTGACTCTCTCCCAACTTGCTCCTCTTAATGTGCTCTAAGCCAGTCCCAGACTCCTGCCAGTTCTCTTTGAGTGGCACAAGCTTCTTTTCTCACAGGGACAGAGTTAGGAGAGGAAAGGTGGCGTTGACTGCCTGGGAGTGACAGGGCACACCCAGTGGAGCCCTCTGGGAAGCAACAAACTGTATCTGCAGCAGGTTTCTTCGGTCAGTCCTTTTCCTCCTAGACTGTGCAGAGGTGTCTTTGTTTCTTTGGCTTTATGGAAATGACGTGTGATTTCGTGAGACGGAGCAGGTTTGTGTGACAGTAGATTGCTTAAGAAACAAAAAGGAATTTGGCATCATGGGAAAGAGCCTGAAAGGAAATTAATTTTCCAAGACATCTGGCAGTGCTGATTGGGTTGCAACCAGAAAGAGCTTGGGAGTCAGCTGCCTTTGGGGAGAGAAGGAGGAGATGTGTGAACTGCTCGAAAGAGCAGGCAAGGCGGAAAGAACAAGAAGCAGGCAGGCTGAGGAGAGAGAGCCCGGAGCACGGGAGCTGAAACTCAGCTAAGGAGTAGGAGTTGCTGGGGCAGGGGGGTGGGGCAGAAGTAACGTGTTCAGTCATGTGCAAAGTACATGTTGTGGCACCTGGGAACCAAGTAACAGACTTGAAGTGCCGCTAGGGAGGCCACCGGTTTCAGTGTTCTCTGCTTTCTCTTCTGACAGCTTCCAAGTCCAGGGGTAATATTTGCCTGAAACTGCCTCTTAGTGCTGGCCAGGCTCTCCCTGGTACGCGGTGCGATGTGTGCACCTGCTGTGCTGATGGTAAATAGCTGAGGTCATTGCTGCTCTGTTACTTGGGACTAAGACTTGTTTGCTTTGGAAATTTGAGGATGTTGGAAATGATTCCCTCCACTCTTTGCTTAAAGGCTGTGAGCAGTGAAAGTGGGATAGTTTATTTTTTTTTGATAAAACACCAAAATAAAATCCTCCTGAAGAGAGGTGGTTAGGAACTTCCTTTTGTCTGGAAAATCCTGTCACTGGAGACCTGCAGAGGTGCAGAAGTGGTCACTGATACGTCTCTTGCTGGAGGTCTGCTCTAAGTTTTAGTTCTGCTGACCCAGAATTCACTGCAAAACTTGAGGTCTTGTACAGGAGCCTGTACTGTTATCAGCGACGTAAATCATTACCCCCAAGCCTCCCCCTGATGCTCTGTGCAGATGGCAAAGGTGCTGGGGCTGGGTTTACTCTTTGCACGGGCTCATACACGTCAGGATTTCTTGATTGTTCCCCTGAACAATTTTGTGAGAACCCAACAAGGGCGCCTGAGCACAGGGAAAACCTGGAGGGTTGTTTAGCATGGGATTTCGTAGTTGCTCATTACTTTCCTCTAATTGAAAGTGCTTTGGTGATAAAAATCAATGATCTGAGGTAATTAAAATGATGTTCTGTGGGGGGATGAAGACACTCTTGGCTTGCATGCTGCCCTATTACAGAAAACATATTGCTGAAAACAGCAACTGAAGTCTACCAGGGGAATGCAGGATTTATTATGAAGCTGACCGACGGCACCCAGGGTATGAGATAAATAGTATTTGTGGGGAGCCAGAAGAGATGACACTCCAGCTGCTAATGAGGCCATGGGGATGTCTGCAGGGTGCTGTGCTTGCCTGTGCTTTCTAGCATCGTCAAGTGGGAGGGAAAAGCATGTGTGAAGAAATAGCGAATCCTAGGCAGATGTCCCCAAGGGGGCTGCCGCTGCCATCGGAGAGAGGACGACCAGCAGTACCCTCAGCAGGCACTGGTGCAGTGCGTGTGCAGCGCAGGCTGAGCCTCTGTCCAGCCTCATGGGAAACGTTTGTGCGGGAATCTGGCTCCTGAGTATCTGCACCCCTTTCCTGCAGACCGGTGGGGGTGCATGGGGGTGGCTGGCTCCTGCTGCTTCCCTTCCCTTCCCTTCCTGCTGGGTCTGTAGAGTGGCAAGGTTCTGCCCAAATCTTGAGGATATTTTTGAGGCATCAGGAAATGATGTAACCGTTGCCTGTATCCTGCCTGGCTGCGGTAACAGGAGAGGAATGCAGCCCTGCGCTTATGGCGAGCCTTTTGTGCTGGTGCTGATGCCAGGCTCCTGGAGAAGTGAGCTCAACAGTTTGCCTCTAGGATTATTCTGGCTGATAAGTTTTTTCTGGCAGACTCAGCCCCTTTCAGCCTGGTTTATTTTATAACGTGAGGCTGCTTGGCAGTGGCTGTTTTTAGGGCGTGCTTGAGTGAGACACATCCCAAACCTAAGGGCTCCTCCCTGAGAGCTTCCGTTCTAACGTGGCAGCCCTGGGGACCTGGGCAGCAGTTTGTCTCCTAAAAAAGCCCCACGCTAGCTCGGGAGGCTTGGAGCGGGAAGGTGCACAGGCCAAGTTTTTCAAAGAAGTATTTTAAGGCAGTGGAAAAGCTGTTTCAAAGTGAGAGGATGGAGATATTAAAGCAAGATAGTAAAGCTGTTTGGACAGAGCAGCAGGTCTCTCCCAAGATTCTCTGACGGCCTTCCCACTCCCGTGGACAGGCTGTATGACAGAGCCAGCAGGGTGCTGTCGGCAGCAGCGTTTGCAACAGGTTGCAGAGTAAGGCTGG
Organism: Trogon surrucura; assembly: GCA_020746105.1. Lineage (NCBI taxonomy): Eukaryota > Metazoa > Chordata > Aves > Trogoniformes > Trogonidae > Trogon > Trogon surrucura. The sequence goes on along the minus strand of CM036632.1, from coordinate 8,083,541 downwards.
ACAGGAGGAGGAGATTCAGTTGGTTTTTCTTCCCAAATAAGTATTGTGTTAGTTTTGAAGCCATTTCCTCACAGAATGGCCAGATAAACATGGCTGCATTTCAGAATGTGGCTGAGGCAGGAGGAGTTTGCACTCTGGATCTGTGTTGACTGACTTTTTTGGTGTGAGGCAGCTTGTGGCTGGCTGGGTGCTCTGAGTGCCCTGCATTTTCCTTTTCCTGCTGCAGCTGTTTTCTGGGGGGAAACCGAAGCATTTGATTTTATCTGTGCTGAAGGAATACAAGCGGTATTATTCCTGAAGAGCAAGTCTACTTACCAGAAGAGATTTATGTCAGGTGTTGAGCCTAGTAAACCTGAATCCTGGCTCTAACCAAGTGTAAAACCTTGTTACATCCCAGCCATTTGGATCAATGTGAGAGCCAAAGCTGCTAATCCCACCAGGCACCTCCTGCTGGACAAAACTCTTCCCCTTTACAGTAAGATCAGAGGCAAAGCATGAAAGGCAAGGCCAGTCTTCCACTCTGTGATGCATAAGTCATTGGTGTGGTGTGAGAGAGGCTGAGAAGGGTTCGCTTTGTACCAGCAGCCAGGATTGAGGGATACTGAAACAATCAAGACTGGCTTGTTAGCTTTTCATAGATGATTGATTTATGTTGTCTGGGCAGTTAGCAAGGAATAAATTGTTAGTGACAGAAAGGAAAAGACATGTCAGGAGCGAAGGCATATTCCAGCATTGCTTATTAGTCACTGCTCCAAGGGGAAATGTTAAAGCAAATGGACAGTATTTTGTTTTTTTAGGAGCTTGGGGCATGGAGGGGAGGCAGTTGTGTTCCTTTCCGTGTGCAGGAGTGTGAGGCCTCTGCCTCAGAGAAAGCAAATGTATTTCTCTAGATTGGCACCATGGGGAGAAAAAAAAAGCGCCGAACAAAACCACTTCATTTTTGGAGTCTGAACTGAGCAAATGTTTTGTTCATCAACATTCTGGGAGTCCTGTAGTGTACCCCAAAACAGAGATGACAAATACAGCAGAAGCACAGTGCCTATCAGTAATGCTGGCTTGGGACTAGTGAAGCAGATGAATACAGGAAAGAGTCTGAATCTCTGCCACTGAATATGTAAAAAACTCCAGAAAGATGCTGCAATGCATTTGGTGCTCTCTGTTGAATACTGCTTTGGATGGTCTGGAAGCAGATGCTGCTGACAGGAGAAACCTAGGCATCTTGCCGTGAAATACCAGCTAAGGTCCAACCCCGGGGATTGTTCTGGTACATGGTGGTTGATCCTCCACCGCTGAGAAACTGTCCCCATGCAAAACTCGGGGAATCCCAGAAAGCCCAGTGGTTCCCATTTAAAGCTCTCTAACGGTTGGTTGTGTGCTAGACGTGGCACCAGAGCCCGTGGCACGTGTGTGGGTTGCTCCACCATGACCACAAGCATCCGTCAGACATGGCTTGGGCATACCAGGGCACACGTCAGAGTGCCATGGGGCTGGTCCCAATCTCTAGACCATGGTTAGCCCCTCATTAATTCGGCGTCTGTGCTGCAGGATCACCCAGCAGGACAGACTTGATACAGATCATGTTTGTGTTGAAGCGAGGAGGTGTCTGCCCCGTGGCTGCAGGACGGGCTGTGCCTGAGCGGGCACAGGAGCTCACAGAGCCAGGTTACCCCTTTGAGTGTGGGGTGGCAGAGGAGCTTTTGTTTGAGCAGTTCTCATTACATGGCAACAGCTTTTTTGATGCAGTAATAAGTGTCCAGGGATAGCGTATCATAGAATCGTTACGCAGAACTCATTAAAAAGATGGTTATTTTTAACAGCCTCTTGTTCTCAGTTTCCTCCACAGACTGCTGCTTCACCAGATGAACTAAAGGTCTATGCACTTTGGGAAGCCGGTGACACTTACGATCAGGTAAAGATAAAAACAAATTACATTCCTAAATACATGTTTATTGAGCATTTGGCACTGTTCAAATCTGTGTTTCTGAAACTGGTACAGCAAGTAGTTTTTCTCTGTTGGAGTGTCCAGTTTTCAATACCAGTCTGTTTCCAGCTGAGAGAAGCTCTTGGCTCTCAGAGTGATCCTTGCTTTGTCAAGGCAAGGTAGGGCGGGCAGAAACAATATAGTAGGTTGGTAACACGTGTCAGTAACTAGCTCAGTGAACTACAAATGATTTTGAACCTGTGAGGAGAAAGGATTCTCCAGTGCAGGCCTCACACCCAGGATCCAGTCCAATTTTTTTTCTTTTGATGGTAATGCAATATTAACCAGAGATGAAGTGATGTTGTTACCTGATGTATCTGTTTATACTTAGAAGAGCAAAATCATTACAGCATATGTGAGCATCTCCTGAGTTATAATTGCTCTCAGAGTAAAGGTGCCTAACAAAATGTGGATGGGCAATGTAACTCTTGTGTCCATGATGTAAGTAAATTTTTATAGGAAAGAGTCAAGCACTATCCAGCCTCCTGGCTGGAGTGGGTCACGTGAACTCCCATGAAAGCGTTTGAGAGGAATATGTTGCAGCTCTTTGTTCAGCATGTTCTTGTGCCTTTGGAGGTGCCTCGGGTCACAGGACAGGTGCAGGTCTGGCCACAGAGCATGGAGAGATCCCTGCAGAGCCCTTGGGGCTGGGGCACTGCGTGACAGCAGACACGTATAGGACAGTTTCAGGATTGCTGCCCACTAGTGTAGTTCAGTGAATGCTTTGTACAGACCAAGGCACGTGCAGTGTTGATATATAGAAAGATAGGAATAATTATTTTTCTCCTTGTATTTATGATATGTTTTCTTTTAAAGCATCGCCAAGTTTTGCTTGAAATCTTTTCAAAAAACTATCGAGTGCGCAGGAATGTCATCCAGAGTCAGCTGAGTCAAGAATGTGGAGAAGATCTAAACAAGCAGGAGGTCGATAGAGTGTTAAAGGTAAGCTCCTAATCCATTGTGGGTTTGATCCAATTAATACATGAATTTCTAATGCTTGGTATGAGCAAAAGATCATATTTTGCCTTGAACTGACAAATGATAAAGGTGATAGAACAATTGCTGGAGTGTGGACAAAGCCTGGTTTTCAGCTTGTTTTCTTAAAAATGCACTTTTCTCGTTCAGCCTTCTTTCTGTCCAAGGGGTAGTGATTTTGTCTCATGCATTTTATATTTTTGCAACGAATCTTTACTTGTCATCTTGGACCAGCAGAGACTAGAGTGTAGTAAATGTGATACTTCAGAGTTATTTTTAAATAATTTGGAGTTAAGGAGATGGGAAGGTTCTGCGCATTGTTGAGTTTACCAGCTGACTGCTGTTAGTTAATGCTGAAGAGCACAAGGGCCACATATTCGGAAGGAAATGCATTTCATTCTGTAGCGCAGCAGTGTACAGAGCAAAGCCCTGGCCAAAACAAGCAGGCAAAGTAGTAGTTAATACATTTCATTGTCAATGTGTATTTGAACCCTTTCATCTCTGTCTTTGAAGGTGCACCATTTACTTGCTAAAGAAGTTTAAGGTATAAAGCAGGGACCACACAGGCCATGACTGACAAGCTTTAAAAGCGGTGCAGGCTGGCTAAGTAGAAGGTTGTCAACTACTGTCATATTTCAGTTGTTGCCAGGCCTTGGCTCACTGTCAGCCACTTCAATACAAGTGCTTAAGTACTTTATTACTTTGGGATCTGAAAATGGAATAATAGCATCTTTGAAGAATTACAGATCTGTTGTTGCAATAATTAGCAAACTGGTCTTGCTTGAAAGAACCTGGTCTTAGCATGAAAATAAGCTCAGATGATTCTGCCTGCTAGACAGTATTTCATGTGGCCTGCCTGTGCTGAGAGACTTGTTGGGCAACTTAGATGAGCTCAAATATCAGCTCTCCTGGAACATCTAGACAATGTACTGGCATTAGATGTTCGTGATGCTATGGCTATTTAACGGATAGCCTATTTCTAGAAAAAATACCTTCTCCTAAAAAATTGGATATTGTTTTTATGCAAGCCACTAAATCTTCATGCAAAGGAACAGCCTTGCATTGTCAGGCTGCTGTGGCTTGAATACATTTGTCACAGAAGCATGTGGAATCATTTGTTTCTGAACTAAAAATTAGAAGTATGATTTAATGAAATAGAAAGATTCTCTGGCTTCTTTAAGGCACAAGAGATTCAATTCTTTTTTGAATGAAATTGGATTTGTTGACTCCTATTTCCCCAAGTGCGTGTGCTCCTTTTTTATACACAGAGGAACAGACTGGCAGGGTTTGTATTTTTGCATCTGCAGATTAAGTTTGCAAACCCTGTTTCTAGCCTCCATGCTTTATTTCTCATTTGTTTTTGCCATGTGCGAGTCTCAAGACTTAAGAGAAAAAAAAAAAGACACTTTTTTTTCCTTTAAGCTCCAGAGCATTAGTTCTGTAGCAATACTTAAACCTGTGTTGAATTACCTAAACGGGAGGGTGGGAGCAAAAGGAGCAGAAGCCATTAGCTTAGAACTCCAGAGACTTGGTGCTCATCTAACAGAAATAAGAAAATGAGCCACAAGAAAACCCACTTACTGAACTGCTTTGCTGTGGTGCTTACCTACTGTAAGGTTAGCAGACACGTGGTCAGAAAACCAAAGCACAGCTCTGAGGTTTGACCGTTCATTATCATAGAACATTGTTTCTTAGAAGGCTTCAGATCTGGTGACTAATTCCACACTCCAGGCCATTCCCTTTAATCTCTCCACCTGAGCTCCAGCCTGTGTTCCGCTCAGTTCCCCTTGTCCTCACCCCTCCCCACAGCCTTTCCTGAGCTGGCTTCTGCACAATCCCCATCTTCTCCCCAAAAAGCCCAATTTCTTGCTGCTATTGCATTTTTTTGTCCTCCTGGCCTCTCAACCTTCCCCCTTTTGGGTTTGTCATCTTCATTTAAGCTACATGGTCTTCAGGGTGAGAGAACCTACTGCTCTGGACTCGCTTTTTTCTTGTGCACTGGAGAGGGGACTTGGGTTATTGCTCACATGTATTGTCCCAAAGCCAGACAGTGGTTCCCAAGACCTTAAAGGCTTTTCCCTTTCTCCGCAGGACTGCTGTGTGAGCTATGGTGGAATGTGGTATCTTAAGGGGACGGTGCAGTCTTGACAGCGGTGGTAGCGGTTTCAAGTGATCTCCAGACGAAAGAGGAAACCTGCAGCGGGCGGCACAGACAGAGTAATGCCGTGGCCTCGGGAGTGTGGGGCAGGATCTGACCTACTTTGGGGCACGTGGGCATTGCAGGCAGTCACCGACATCCCAACACACTCACTCACGTGTTTGCATGGCCGCCTAGGTGCGAGAACACCTAGGAAGACAACATGGGACCCTGTCTGCAGCTTGATTAATCTGGGATTTCTGATGTATTTCAATTCTCATTCTGTTTCGTTATTAAAAAAAAATAAAATAAAACCATATACTGACACAGACATGATGGAAAATCACGGTCTAATACTTTATTTTGTAAGTAATGCCAATAAATTAAATGTTTACAAACATCCCAGTTTTTGTTAAACACCTAGATGCTCGTACTTTAGTCTGAGCACTGTAATAGCCCTTGCAGCCCTCTTTATGAAGAGAAGATAGTCATGTTCATGGAAATGTCAGGCCAGGGAGGGAGGAACAAAATCACTGTCTTTGAACGCTGTACTCCATAGCAATTGTTCTCACCTGTTGTCTGTGAAATGAGTTATTTGGAAAAGTACCTACATTTGAAACAGACGTGGAACAACTACTGGGGTTTTTTTATTGGTGTGGGGTTTGTTTTGCATTGCTGTACGCAGAGGTAAGTAGCGAAGTGCAGGCATCCAGCTGTAGTTATCACACGGCAACAATGTAAAACCTCTATTTTGTGTAATTTTTTAAATAAAATTTTATCTCGAAGGTCAATGCTACCCCGCCTTGTATTTGTCCAAGAAGCAAGAGAAGCTGCACCCACTCCTTTTATAGCGTGAAGGCCTACAGAGGAAGGAAAGGTCAGGAATGTTTCAGGAGCTGTTAAGAGGTAGACAGTAAACTGCTTTACATCATTCTGCTTGCATCATGCTCTTTTGGGGGGTAGCCAGAGGTAGCCATCAAGCTAAGGGCCTGCTGCGCAAGGTACAGTAACGAGTTTTTTTGTTGTTACAGGTCTGTCATTGAAGCCAAACTGCAATAAGGAATATCCTACTGTAAGCACTGTAGAACATGGTTACTTTACTGTTCTTTGCTATAATTTCCATCACATGAGAAGCTCAAGGAGATTCTATTAATTTCATCTACTTATGCCGAGAAAAAGGCTGAGTTGTTGACTAAAATAAGCAGATTAAGGTAGTTAATCCAGATAAGATTGACTAAGAATATTGTTACCATACTTACAGCATTTCACATTTCTGTGGAAAAATATTAAACTGTTAAAACCCCACCTTAAATTACTATGCCTACATTAATATAAGTGGGAGGCGTTCTAAGTTCGGGCAGCTTTTGCGGCCTTTGTCTTGGTCTGTTGCACACACCCAGGGCTGGCAGGTCCCCAGTGCAGCCCCGTTACCATAGCGGTACCTGCGGCTGCATCTGTGAAGCTTCTCTCTGGGAAGGCCACAGTCTGAGAGAAGTTATGAGACAAGAAGCCAGCCTTGGGAGGTGTTTTTATTGCACCATATGTACAGTTAAGTGTTGAAGTACAGCGCAGCCAGAGCTCAGCAGTGCCACAGGGAGCCAAGGGCAAGTTACATTACAGAACAATCAAGTAGTTCTGTGGAAAGCTGAGGACATTTTAAAGCATAAAAATTGTGTATATGAAAGTGCCCTAAGTTAGCCAACAGTAATAAGCCACTGAAGATCACCTTTTTAACCAAAAATCCTGAATTGCTTTTCCCCGTCTTCTGGTCCAGCAGGTGTGGATCCCCTTTACTCTAAAGTGGTGAGGAATAGTAGTAGTAAATAATTTGTGCCTAACAGTGTTATGCCTTTCTCACTTAAGGTTATGGCTTTGCAGTATTTGAATTGGGGCAGACCACCACATGATAAGGATCCAAGTGTTAGGGAAACAGTGACATTACAGAACAGAGAACCTGACAGCAGAACAACAGCTTTTCTGCCTTTTTTCCTACCCCACCTCCCTTTCAAAAAGCACTGACAAACACCACAACAAGGAGGAGAAACTATTTAGTTCCCTCCAGATTTCTATCCTAAGCAGGCCTACGCTTTTCCATGTAGCATAACATTTTTTTAAAATACAAATTTAATGGGACTTCCACCTGAGCTATATAGGAAAGACAACCAGACTAGATAATGCAGGTGCCATCCGCACCAAGTCTTCTATTTCCGGATTGGCACAGACGGGGATAGTTACACAAGTAGCTTGACTGGATTATTTATTTGCTTAGAAAAATATTCACAAGAGTCAGATTCCCATTTTTAAATAATTTTCAGAATGCAATACACGTTTTGGAGAAATTCCCACAATACGAAGTCTTAATACTGCAACTGAAGGACAGCCATACACAAGCTTAACAGCGTACAACGTAAGGCAGACGGAACTGCAGCAGCAGCAGTTGAACTAAAGCTGAGAAACTGTCAACATTCTGTGTCCACTGTTTGGTATATCGCAGCAACTCAGACAGGCAGTAAGCTGATTCCCAAGAACAGCTGACCAAATTAAGACCCTTTATAAGGAAAAGGATGTCATTTTTCATTATGCCTTCCCCCCTCCTTAACCTTTGTTTTCTCCACGCTTTGAAGCACTTTTAAAGAATATACTTCTCTGTGTTCTTTGTTTTTCAGAATTTGAATACGTATGAATTATTACTAGGGGGTAGAGAAGGAGAGGAAGAACAAAAGCATGGTCCCTGGTTTTCAGGGGGCTCTAGTGGTGGTGTGTCCATCCTCCCGCCTGCAGGCAGCATGGAATAGGTCCACAGAAGGTGACACGAGAAGCAACAGACAAAACAATATGATAAGGTTTTACCTGGCCTGTCTCCTTCAAGCACTTGGAGTTCGTGGTATCTAAGATAAAAAGCTATTCCACTACATCAATGCTACTACTAAAGTTAAATAGCTAAACTGCAACTTTCTATCTTACCAAATACACATATAAACGTACTTTGTAGACATTCCACCAAAGAACAGTAGGTCCCAAATAACGTATATAATCAATTCACAGTATCTTTCCTTAAGACAAAGTGCCCTACATAAGAAACCATACCTAAAAAGCCACACAAACTTTACATCAAGTCCTTTTTTGGTAGGAAGACATTTATACTTACCTGTGGGAGAGCTTAGTGCATGCGAAAACGTTGCATTAGCTTAAAGCAAGCACAGCACAGGCTGCTGCACCAGCTCTCCGCCTCCCTGCCAATGCAAGTTCAGCTAGACTGCTAACTTCATTCTTGAGAATCAAGGAAAGGCTGCCCATGATACCGGTCAGGGGCTTTGTTTTTATTAATTTTCTACAAGAGATGCAGATAGAGGGCTAGAACCAAAGGAAAGCTTTAGGCTGGTTCTTTGTGAGAAATACAGCACCAATTTCTTAGCTCTGTTATTTCTGAAGCGGACTAAGGAAACTAGTGTCAGTTACTGCTCTGGCCAGGGGTTCAGTGTAGTATGAAATAATGCAGTATTAAGCTATGATGTCTGTTTGCTTTACAACCGCTAGTTTGTGTGACAGTGCTAAACAACATTAAATCTATTGCTACACAGGTACAGGGAGACTAGGTTTTAACTAACTAGCTTGTTAACTACACGTCTACAAGCCAATTTGAAACATTCATTTTGAGTGCTCAAGAAATACATCAGTGTAAGGGGTCTTCTGACACTTGCATGAAGTTTTCCCCTTCTTGTCTAACAGAAAACGGATCATCAGCGTGTCCAACGTCATGGCTGAGAGGAGAGGGACTTGTACTTAGCTCTGTGTTCATCTATTTCTTCCTTAGTTTTTCTGATACAGCTAAAAATTTCCTTGAAGAGTGCTTTGTATTCAGGAAGAGCATTTGTGGAAGAGTCACTTAGTTCCACATTTGTGAATTCCTGATTGCTAGCTGAGAGATCATACTGGGTATTCCCCACATTTAGGTCTTTGGAATACTGCTTCAGAGTTTGTACAGCCTTGTGTTTCAATGAATCTTCATCCATTTGACACTTCTTCAGCAGTTCCTCGTACTTCACTTTCAGAGCATTATACTGAGCATCAACTTCATTAAGTACAGAGATTCCTCGCTGCTTCACAGCCTCGGCTCTCCTAATACACGTTTCTTCATGACCCCTTAGAATGTCTCCCCCTACAGCACTGCTTAGGAAGGTTTCGCTGCTGCTCCGTTTCAATGCCTTCTTCTCAAGCTCTGATAGAGTCAGAAGTCCATCATCTGCCGGGCTCTGACCAAGCTCCCTTTCCAAAGATTCCTTGAATGAAATGAAAAAGGATTCTGGCACCAATTTCTCTGCGTTATGGAATGTATTTTCAGACTGAAGCATCTGTCGCATTTCAGCTACCTCTACTTCTAACTCCTCTGCACGAGCCCGATACAAGTCTATATCAACAAGCCGTTGTTCAAGGTCACAGTTTTCTTTTACCATAAGACTGTATTCTTCTTCCATTGTTACCCTCTTCTCTTTCTCTAGGTTAAGCTGGGCTTGCAGAACTGTAACTGCCTTCTTTAAGTTCTCGTTTTCTTCTTCTAGAGGACTTAGCTGACTATCCATTGAAGTAATCTTTTCTGCAAACACATGATCGTAAACAAAATACCTGCAGAAATAAAATAAGTATTATCAAATGTAGGAAGTAGAGCTGACCACACCTTAAGTTTTCTTGTCCTGGGTAACTAAAGACAGATTTAAACTGGTGACATATCTCAAAATATACATAGCCATCACTTTACTGACCTATCAGTCCATTTTATAACCAGAATGGAGTTTATATAAATATTTATACACCATCAAATCAAGCCTCCCAGCTTAATCAGAATGGCAGCTCATTAACAGTTTCAAGTTATAGACAAGCTTATTGAATAACTAGACATACAACTTAAGCTTAAATAAACATTGCTTCCATGTATCATGCAGTACTTTCTGGCACTTGGGTTTTTTCCACAGCACTCCACTCCTGTATCTTTCATTACTATTGATTGCAGAAACAAGCTTCAAAATTGATAAGGCAATTCCATAGGCTGGTACTTCCAGAAGCCTTTGGAGGAATACAACTTTGAATTATCAAGAAATGGAAATACAGATTTATTCTACAGTCCTACCTCCACATAGTGCTGACACCCACAAACAAAAGCCTGTTGTGTCTGTGGAGGTGCTTCACCTACGGAATTACCTTCTCAGAGTGAAGCTAGTCTGAGCTTTTACCCCAGGTGATGGTCCTAATGGGCACACTAACGCAGTTCAGCTGGGTAAAACTGCTCTCTATTTAAAAAGCACCCCAGAATTCCAGGCACCATTTTAAGCTCAGGAAAGCTGTTGTGGGAATCCTGCTTTCCTTGAAAGGAAAATGCCTACAGACATCCAAAGAAAGGGTAAGTTACAAAAATTTTGCTTTTAGGATGTTTGGGGTTTTTTTCATATTTTTTGGGGTATGCTTTTACCTGACTGAAAAAGTGGGGTGCGAATTGCAGTAAGCTTTCTAGGCTACAGTTTGATATGGCTGGAGATGTTGGGAGAGAACCTCTCCAGACAGAAAGCAGAACCTGCAGTTCCTCCCACGCACACTAGTATGGTCTAGAAGTATGCCAGGCATGGTGGCAAAACCATATAGTGCAGGACTGAGCAGATACTTTGCTAGGTGCAAACAGTAGGTGTTTTTCCGCTACTGTGTTTGACATCTGTGCTCATGTGTTAGTTTTTTTAAAGCTTTGTGTAAAATTATTTCTGTATTCCCTTTGCTAGGTAAGGTAAAAAGTCTTACTGGCGAAGGTCATACAGCTCCTTCAAACATGAGAAACTATGCATTGATCTTGGCTGGTCAGATCTCTCATGGCTTATCCGGCCTTGTCCAGACTTCTTCAATTCTTCTACTTGTCGTTGCAGGTCATCTATGTGCGTTTGCAGATTTTCAATAGTCTCTGTCAAGCTAAAAGGTGAAGGACTGCTGTTAAAAACATCTGAGTGTTCAGTCAAGGACATGGGAACTTCCCATCCCTTCCTATTGTAGTTTCCTCTCTGAAGGCTGCTCTTCAGCCCCAGAAAGACCTTTTAAACGAAACAATCCTTTCCATTTAAGAGTACTGTAGAATGCCTCTAGTCAGAGACAGCCACCCAATAACTACACAAACACACCTGGACTGCTCTTTTTGTATTATCAACTAGGGGGGCAGTTGGGGGCATCTAATGTAAGTTCATTACCTTAATATCTTTTGTTGTGAAGCTCTACTCTCTGCAACTAGTTTCTGATTGGTGTCTTCTAGTTCTCTTGCTGTCACATCCAGCTGTTCGTAGACTTTTGCGTGCTGATCATTCATCTGACGCAGGAGCTCCACTTGCTTTGTGAGGTACTGCAAGCAAGAGAGTAGTGCTCTTACTAGTTTACACTTAAAACACAAAAATAGGACTACTGTTTTGCATTTTTATTCACATTCATAGAGAAACTGCTACATTTCAGAAATGTGGATTCCAGTGGTTGCTCTGGTAAGCGTTCAGTTGAAAAGGCACTATGGGTAACCCAGCTAGCCAGCTTGCCTTCGGGATGGAGGTGAACCCGGGCTGATCAACCAGCTTTTTATCCAGAGGAGCTGGGTTTGGCTGTGCAAGCTGTGTTTATCAGTCCTTGCTGCAGCTAGGCTTTTGTGAATACCCAAGGCTTCTGGGTTGGGTTTGTCTGTACTGCACTCACTGCTAATAGAGCCTTGAATCCAGACTTCGACATAGCCCGTAACTATCTGCTGAGTCCTCAAAGTTGCAGTGGGCTCCGACAGAAATTTTCTAATACTGTTGACCCAACAACTTTCTTAGCATTAAAACTGACATATTGGTTAGCACCATCCATAATGGTGCTAACCATTTCCAGTCCGAAGCAGTGTTGAGTTCAGCAGAACAGAATTTAGGTTGTAGTCACACAGCAGTATGTTGGCTACTATGTGTCAGGAAATATAATCAAATTATTTAATTCAATCTTTTAATTACCCACAGGGAGCTATCCCAGTTACTATAATCCCAAATAAAGGTCTTTTGCCTCTTTTTAAAAAATAAAACTCCACGTGAAGTATTTTCGTTTCAATCTTCTTCCATTTTTACAATTAACAACAAAGACTTTTAAGTTTGTTGAATAATGTCAGAAAGCTTGAAATTCTTACTTAACAATCACCTAGGGCTCTTAAGTGTCTTACATCATCCCACCCAGGATAGCACTGATTTAATTCTAAAAACCCAGAGGAGAGTTTGCATCAAACTTACACAAAAAAACCTAACCCTTTAAATCTGAAATATTTTGTTCTTACACGGAATTTATTTCTTGCAATATATTCTGTATTACTACATGCTACTTACTGGAAAGTAAACTTCAAGTAGGAACATCCAGATTTCTAGGCAGAATTACTTCTCTTTACGTAGGCCTATTCCATACTAAAAACTTCTAACATTCTACTTAACCTTTTACCTCATTAAAAGATTGATGGGTTTACATTCCGGGCAATTTAAGAACAGATAATAAGTTAATCTAGGACTAGTAACTGCTACATACAGACTTCTAGAAGATGAAGATAGTAGCAGTTGGCCAGATCCTTTTGTAGCCTGTGCGCACATGACAGAGGATTTACACAAAAATAGTACGTGGATTAGCAGCAGAATCTCAATGTGACCCATTTCAGATTAACTTTCCCTATTGGTTATTCTCGGAAGGAGTTGGAGATCTTCAGATTTTCTTCAGCAATACAAGCATGGCTAAGCACAGAAACCAAGGCTTTCGTGCCAGAATTAGATGTTACCACTCAGTACAAAAGGCTTTTGCAAAGTTTTAGATGAACGGAAGAGGTGAAGCACCAAAACAAAGTATGGATGTGGTAATATATACTTCATAAGTTCACATTTATTCCTCCATCCACCCTAATGTGAAGCAGCAGTTCCGATTTACTGTGTTCTACCACATGCTTAAAGGAGAGAGTCAGTATCTCTGAAGTCGGAGTGCTGAGAACAGATTCAGACAGGAATTAAGTTGCCCTTTCAATCCAGCATTTATTACATCTACAATGATTAGTTAGTAGCACACGTGTCAGCACAGAGGTCAGATATAATGATCCAAGGCTGTAAAACACTTAATATGTTAGCGTTTAATATATTAAATGTAACCTCAAGCATCCCAAAGCTTTTGACCCTTCCTTTTCAGTGCAAACAAGGTAGTACCATACTTCGGAATGATTTCTTAGCTGCTTCTAGACTTTGCTACCCATAAGATGTGATTTAATAGGAAGAAAAAATTTACACTGATACACTGAAAAAGCTAGTCAAAAACACAGGGTACCTACAGCTGCAAGATCAGCTTTAGGTTACAGAGACAAGCACTTGAAAATTAGGAAAAAAAAAAAATCAAGCATAGAGACTGGATGTGGCACTTACACGTGTATCCTGTGCAGCAGGGTATCCTGTGTTCCCACAAAAGATAGAAATATAGGTATGAAAATAACTGACTGAACTGCTTTTAACAGCTAAAAAAAAAACCACAAAAGTACTGCACCTTGCGTAGGCTAACTTTATTTCCACTGGCTTCAGAGAATTCCTGTAACAATCTCTTGTGCCAGGAAGCTAGTACATTTAGTGCCTCCTTCTTGAGGTGCTCTGGGTACCTGAAGATTCATTTGATTTTCCCTTTTCTACCAGAAATCCAGATGCAAGTGAGATTTCTTTGCAGAAAGAAATGTTCCAAGTTGCTAATATACTTTCAAACTGCACGGGGATAAGATAGAAGACAGGTGGTGGAACTGAGAAAACTGCATGTTGTTACGGCAGATACGAGAACAGTCTGCAGGTTCTTTGACTCCAGACAGTAAGTTGGGCAAATGAAGGTGCGAGCACTGCCTGTATGTCAGAAGCATCACAAAAACAGTTTTCCCACCTCTCTTCCCCCTTCTCTTGGACAACCCAATATACACTCCAGGTAGCCACGTTGGGGGAGAGGAGGAAAGAGAAGAAATGGATATCACATAATACCTTCAGAAAGTAGTATTGTGCAAGTCTGGATTTGGTTTTTTGATGGGTTAAACAAAGCAAGATAATGAGAGTATGTCTGTCGCTGTCTGAGGCTGCCTGAACACAGAAGTACATGACCCTGCAACACCGCGGCTACAGATCGCTGCCGGAAGGACGCTTCAGAGCCCTTCTTGGTGCTGAAGCTGCCTTATGTAGTCAATGAACATTAACCCACCAAAAAACCTTAAGCAAATAAACTGGCTTAAACCAACAGGATATTACATCCTTAATGGCACTGGGCTATTTCTATAAATGAATGCAGCTTAGCAAGAATATATTTTCCATATTTCCAGATGGGGTTAAAATACAGCTGCTTACAAAGGAGCTACACTCAATGAGCCAGGTTAGTTACCTATCATAAAGTTGTGCTGTGCTATTTCAAAAGGTGTGTTGTAACTGTGTAAAACACTTCCTGGAGCACAGTTGTTCGCACAGGTGTTGAGCCTTCAGTAGAACAGTATTTGTACAGCACCTTGAAGTGTTTGTCCTCTCTAGATCTAAAGAATTAATCTTTTTATAAAAACCATTCATGGCAGTGAGTTATTTCAAGTCTCTGCATAAGTAAATACCTCGTTTGGAATGCTGTAGCACCAATATAAATATCAGCCATCCCGACCATTGTATCACAGAATGAACAGGATAACAGAGATAACAGAGGGAAGAACTGAAGTATGAGGTATAAAACAGAAGTACCTTATAAAAACCTGTATCCAAAAATTGTATAACACCTAATAAAAATGCTGCATTTGTGTTAATACAAAGTACTTTAAGACACCTATGCATCTGTGAGTACTTAGCTTAGGATTCTTTAAGTTACCAGTTACCACTACAATGATAAATGCTTTAAGTCTTAAGTTGTAGCTGTACAAAATCCACAGAGCATCCCATAATGCCTCAGTACTGCTTGCACAAAGGAACTCAGATTTTGTAAAAATCTAGTGTCTACCAGTCACCGCCTGTTCCCTGTGATTCATAACAGAACCAAACTGAAATGCTGACTACAATTCCAATATGCTTTCAGTCAGTGAAGTACTGAATATTTAATAATTTAATTATTACAGACCATGCATTGCCCTCTAACAGCTGAAAAAAAATTCATTATGCTGACAAATGGTAGGTCTGCAAGAACACAAGCAATATTAAAAAAAAGAAATGCCAAAAATGGGTTTTGAAAGGGTGGTTATGACTTTTTTCCTCTCGAAAATAAAGGACAGAGTACATATATTGTTCTGTATTCAGAATGTTTGGTTTTGCCTTTTTTTTTTTTCCCTTTATTGAAATAGACTTTAGATCCCTTTACCACAGATCAGTTTAGTGGATTGTATATATGCTCAGATTTTATTTAAATCTCTCTCCAGCACTTACCAGCATTTAAATTTCAGTGCAGTAACCACTAGCATTTTAATATAATAATTTAAGATATCCATCCTAAAATTTCATGTGATTTTACTGGCAAGATCAACACAGTTTAGAAATAAAATAATGGAACTTTTCCATGCAAAAAAAAAAAAACAACCCAAGAAAACAACAGTCATTTGTCATTAGACAAGCCAAATCTGACAGGAATTTGACACAAAGCTTCCAGTATCAGACAGACAGTTCTAACTATGATTAAGCCCATGCAGGTTCTCAAATTCTTCAAGCAGCACAAGTGGTTAAACATTGCTTAGTATTTTTCTTTAAAGTATCCATGAGATGTCAAGAAATTCAGATCACAGCTGAAGTGCTGTTATGTTGCAAGTCTAGACGCTTTAACACTTGGATCCCGTAACTATTTACCTCTATCTCCTGCAGTTGCTCTTGGTTTGTTGCGTACATTTGCTGTAAAGATTCTTCTAGTTCAGTGTTACGGTCCAGTAGTGTCTTCCCAAGCTCAGCAGCAAGGTGAAGATCTAAAAGAAATCACGTTTGCAAATAAGTTATAGAGCCAATAATATAATCTAAGTGTAAAGCATTTTAATCAAATACTTGAAGTGGGTTTTTATTGCTGTTATAATTGCTCTAAGTTATTTGTAGTACCCAAAAGGAAAGTTGCTTAAGTAGAACATTCATACGCCACCTGTCACGCAAGTTTAAGTCAGTCCTGATTCCCAGACGACACTCTTTATTTCTTGAAACTTCCTTTGGTCCTTCAGCCACAGGTCAGACACATCCAGTCATCTTCTCTTAGCTTCCCACCATCTGTCTAGTTCTGTGCCAGCATCTCTGCCCAAGGTGTCTATCAGCTGTACCGAATTCACCATGTTTACAGCATTTGTATTTTAGAAGAATAAACATAAAAGATCCTGTAAATGTTCATCAGGGTAGAGTCAGGCCAAAGCTGACCGCACTCTTATTTACTTTGCTGTTCTTCCCCATTACCCCTTCACCAAGGAGCTCGAGTCATACAGGATCAAAGTGCTAAATGAAAGTTTCACGTGATTTTTATGGTGAAACAATAATATCAAAAGACATAAAACTGATAAAGAGCTGTAGCTATTCTGCTTTTCAAGCTCATAAACCTGGGAGACAAGAATTGGTTTATGTGCTCCAAAACATCATTTTAAATGTCATTTGTTCTCAGACACTTAATCTCAATTTTACTTAAAGTCATCTTCAGTCACCTCCAGGGTGCAGTGACTGTAGTTGTTTCAAATTAAGAAATAAGTCATCTGAACATTCAGCTCCTTTTTAGAGGGAAGCTTGATACTTGTTCAATAGCATCGGTAGTGCTAAATATTCTATATTATTATGTTTAAAGAGATGTGTAATTTAAAGCTAACATGACAATGAAATAAATCTTGGTGTTACTGCTAAAACTGTAATTACTTTGTGCTGGGTATTACATGTTAAGAAACCAACATATTTCTAAAAATCGCTAATTATCCACCTCCTTCCTATCACCTGGACCACAACCAGGTTGTCTCCTGCACGTGTGCAATACAATCATCTTGTTAGTTATCACACAGAACTGGCATCAGTACTGAGAAAGTGACAGGAGAAAAAAGGAAAACTCAGATTCACTTCAAGAAGACGCAATATACAGGAGATACGTATTGCACCATCGGTAGTTGTAGCTAGACAAGAAAACACATTTTTCTTTGATTTAAGATGCCCTTGTTTTAACATGTTATCTTACCTCCTTCCTGCCCTTTCCCAATTATCTTATCAGCTCGTCATTGTAACAGATAGAACGCTGTTCCGGGGCGGTTTTGTGCTAACCTTCAGTTTGGCAGCCTGTCTAGAATGATTACTCCGTCTACACACACAAGCCAAAGACCAAATTCAGACATACAAGGACAAGTGAGTAGGAGCATTTGTCTATTAAGTTGTAAATGTCCAATTCTGGGAAAACAACAGCTGTGGTACTCTTTACACATTCTTTAGAGCTACAGTAGATTGTTTTCTACTTTAAGGTCAGATTCTTAGAATAAATACCACAGAAATTATTTAAACCAAATCACACTATGAGAGTTCCTCACAGTTCCAAAAGCTGTATGACTAGGAGCCACATGGCATACTCATCTGTACTTAGGAGTTTATCCTCACGCAGCTTTTTTCATTATACCACTTGTATAAACACAGCCTATTCTAGAGCTGGAGTTTAAAGTATTTAGAAATCCTGCCTAAGTTTTTCCTGTTTTTAAACAGAGATTGCATGTTGTTTACCCGTAGACGGAATAACTCCCAAACACCAACCTGCATGTTCTGTAGTCTTCAAGCCCTAGTGGATTTATCCTATATAAAATGGAGTTTGGATCCACAAGTTCTCATACTACACAAATCTCTACTAGGAGCCACAATCTTTAAAGCTCATCAACAACACTGGCATCATTCAAGACAAAGACTAAATAGTCCATTCTTTTATTTTAATAGAGTAGAATAAGAGCTTTAGAGAGGATTTAGGATTATGTTAAAGACATAATGCATAATGGAATTACTTGCTGCCATTTCCCTTCCCAAAGTGAAAGTTTGTTTGATGATTAAGTACATTTAGGAGTGGATAGTTTAATTCTTAAATGCCCCCTCATCTACTAAATCAAGTAGCACATACCACACAGTACTTTGAATACAATGTGAGCAATAGAATTCGTGTCATTATACTTACGCACTCATTCTGTTCATTAGAATGGCAGAAGCACAAATGAGTTACTCTGGGAGAAGCGTGCTATTTGGTAATTGAGGCAATTTGTTTCTGAGGGGGAGAAGACAAGTGGAAGAACTTGGGAACATGCAATAAAATCCTCGCTCCTGCCCTTAGAGAAAGCAAGAACTGAAACAATTTCGCCTCTTCTAAAAGGAAGACTTTGCTTTAGGTCCATGTTTCTACATTGTTAAGTTCCTAAAAGCCCTATAAAGTGTAAATTTTAAGTAAGATGTGCAATATATATGTGTTCTCCAGATACAGAAGGAAAGGATTTATGTTTCTCTTAAGAGAGTTACTGTACAATACCAGAAGCACACTGCATTTTCTGTTGTAAATTTATGTAAAGTAACAGCTAAGTTTTGCCATAGATGTGTGTTTTTCCTTTCCACCATGAATATGTGAGCAGAGAGGCTTTTAATAATGCAAACTGTGTATGTGCAGATCTTAAGATCTTCAGTTTAGTAAATCTGATCAGTTGTACTGGTGTTTAACAGCTCTATCAGAAATCTCTAAATCAAAACAAGACTTCAGTGACAGGTCCTCTGTGATGTTAAGCAGCTCTCACTTACCAGCACATCTCCACAATCTCTTCCAACAGCATTAGTATAATTGAGAAAGACAAAAACAGTTCCAAAAGTCTTCCCTTCTACTCATTCATAACCTACCTAACAAAATGATTCACATAATTTTCAATCTCAAGCCTCTCTTCAACAGCAAAAGGTATTAGCAGTGCAAGATGTATAAGCAAGCCAAGCCTGGTTGAAGTTCACTTAATTGTAAAATTAAACCCTTAACTTTTCTACTTAGTTTCCTATTTCCTATTCCATATTCAGATTACCCTCTGTTCTGTTAAAATGAGTGACAGCAAGATGTAAAAAGAGCAGTCATATAGAAGAATTACTTTTGAAAGGTGAGCATACTGCAGCACAACGTGGATATTGAAGAAGGAAACATGGCTGTTCCCAACCTTAAGAGAATTCAATGAATATTCTGTCCTCATGATCAGCATGCCAGAAAAGCCCACCTCCACTGTCAAGGCAAAAGCTTTTGGTATGTACAAAGACTGTCAAAGTTCTTCCAAAGCCCTTACCCAATTTTAAGTTTCAAAGACTGGCTGACAAGGACTACAAGCTTGTTTCAGGGTGCTTCCTGATGCTTTACAACTTGGGTCGTCTTATAAACCAGCTCCTCGGGTTTTAAATGTGCACTGATTGTTTGGGTTGTGAAAACTTTCAAGAGACCTTGATAAGCAATCTTACTACTCTGTTTACATACATTGGTATCGCTTAGTCTTAGAAGAAGAGTATAGACTCCAGGAATGAAGTGTAACACAACATCTAAAAAACATTCCTGTAACAAATTTCTTCTTTGCATTTCAACTTGCCCATCAGTTTATTTTCCTCATTTCCCTGCTAATAAGGCTATCGGCCACTTCCGTTTAGGCTTGTAAAGAGATAATCCCCAGAAAAAGATTGTTCAAACATTGAGAGAGCATTAACCAACCCTCAAAATGCACAAACCTCTAGAATGGAATACTGTTTCTTAAAAGCTCACAGCAGAGAGCCAAATGAATTAAAAAAATAACATTAGAGAAACATCAATAAGGCAAAGAAGTCACCTGCTACACATTGTGAAGTCTCTGTACGTCTTCTATACCATGACACGGTAAAAACCTCACTAAATCATATCTTCAAATTCTCAGCTTTTTTTTTTCCCCTCCACAGCAAACTACAGTTTCAGGATCTTACTTGAATTGATTGGTTTACATCTTAAAGCCAGGAAAACATCTATTTTGAGTAAAGAGCACCTAAATACAGCTTTGAAACAGTTAGCTATTTTATAGTCAAAGCACATAATTAGAGAGACCTGTTCCCCGTCTCAAAAAAGTTTCTGCTGTGAGATACCTGATCTCAGTATGAAAATGGCTTAACTTGGAAGAGCTTTCAAAAGTACCTTGCTTTATGGTTCACAGTACAGTAACACCTACCAATTCCAAGAAGTAATGTACTTTTCAACAGAAAAGCCAAAAGCATAAGGCTGGAGCAGGTTTGCAGGAAGCCGCTTCACAGCTTTGAGTTGGCCTTTTAAAACGAGCTCAGGATTAATAACAAAAAGTAGAAGTATAAGTAAGTAACAGTCGTAAATGCCACTAAGCTCTTAAGGAAATTGCACATTCCTTCCATATGGAAATTAGACTTTGTGTATTCCTGCGACTCCTTCCTCATCTGCGAAAGAGAATCGCATTGACCTCTTGCATGTAGTGTTTAAGCCCTATTGACAAAACGACACACAGCTGCTAGACACGTATAATTCCGGTGCACAGCGGAGCTATCATCGAGTTTTTTATTGTGGACCTGCAACTAATGGAGCACAGCTACGTTTACAACTTCCCGGGCTGGGAGCCCTTCCCGTACGGCTCCGCAGGGCGCGGTACAGGCGCCCACCCCCGTGCTCCCAGCGCCCACCCGAGCAGCTGCTCCACGGGCTGTCACGGCGGAACTTTTTGGAGCCGCTTCGCCCCTCCCGCGCCCAGCGGGACCCGGGCCCAACTCGGCTGTGCCGCAGCAGCCCCTTCCGTCAAACAAAGCCGGCTGCAACCTCCATCGGCAGCACCGATCCCTCTGCCGGCGCGCCCGAGGCGGCGGGAAGCGCGGCCGTGAGCGGAGCCCGGGCTCCCGCCGCCGCGGAGCAGCGCAGGTCCCGCTCCCGCCGCCCCGCGACCCCCGCCGGCGGATCCGACCCCCCAGCGCCCTTCCCGCCGCCCCGCCCGAGCGACCGGCGTCTCTCCGGGCTCCGGACCGCCGCCCCTTCCCCTCACACGCCCTCCTCGCCGCAGCCCCTGCCCTCACACGCCCCCCGCGGCGGCTCCCCACGGCCCCCCTCCGACACACGCCCCTCGCCGCAGCCCCTTCCCACACACGCCCCCCGCGGCGGCGGCTCCTCGGCGCCGCTCCCTGTCGCCCGCCCCGGCTCACCTTGCTGCAGGTCCTGCTGGTCGTACCAGGGCTCATCCTCGCGGATCTCGAACTCCTCCACCAGGCTGTCGGCCAGCATCGCGCCCCTTCCCCTCGCGGCGCGGCGGCAGGACGAGGTGGCGGCGGCGATCGAGCCTACGAGTCCCCTCTCGCCGAGCGACGGCGGGGCAGGACACGCCGCCAGCCGCGCCTCTCCTTAAAAGCCGCCTCCGGCCATTGCCGAGCGTTTCCGGACTTTGCCGAACCTCTCCCCCTTCTGGTCGGGCTGCGCGGAGCTGCCGGCGGCAACGTGGCAGGCTACGGCCACCCGCCCACCGTCCCCCCGCGATTCAAACCCAACACCCTCACCTCCCCTGGCGAGAGCCAATGGGAAGCCGCCCGCCGAGCAGATCGAGAGGAGCCTGCACCAATCACGAAGCGAATTCGTATGGAGCCGCCAATGAGAACGAAGAGAAGGTTGGCCCGCGCTAGTTACGCCCCGCCCCAGCAGCGAGTTGCGCAGCCTCCAGTGAGAAGAGGTGGGTTGGAGCCCGCGGAAGGGGGCGGCGGTTGTCTGGGGCTCCGAAGGGTTAATGGCCGGGAGCGCTGTGTGTTGCGGTCTCCGCTGGGTTAGTGGCGGAGCAGGGCTGACGCAGCGCGATTTGCCGTAGGGAAGCCTATGGCTCCTGGTCGCCCCGTGCTGGGACCCGCCGGGGAGCGCAGAGGGAAGAGTCCGTGAGGAGGGGCTCGGCTCCCGAGCGGCGGATCCTCACCGGCGTTGCGCCCCGCTGTGGGCCGCGCTCCCGGCGCCTCTTGGGGACCCGGAGCGCAGAAGGGGAGAGCAGAGCGTGGCCCCGCCGGAGCGCGCAGCCCTGGGGGCCGCCGTCACGCCCGAAAACGGCCGCCCCCGAGCCTCGCCGGTTCTGGGGCGGTCAGCGCTCGCCCTCGCCTCCTTCCCTTAGAAGGAAGGGACACGCGTCCCGTATCGGGCGAGCTACTGAGGCAGAGCTCGCTTGATTTGCCCAGATCTAACAGGCGAACGCCGCCAAACGTCCCGTCCTGCGGGTTGCCAGAGCTTCTCCCTTCCAGGAGTGACGGCTCTGCCCCGCCCGGGCAGCCGGGGCACGGCGGGGTGGGCGAGTTGCGTTCGCCCCTGCTCCGAATGCCTTCCCTTGGCATCTCCCCTCCCGGGATTGCCCCTCGGAAAGCGTTTGTGCTTAGTTCGGACTTAATGTGGCTCAAGTCACGGAGGAAAGATGAGGAAGATCCTTGGGTCCGACCAGTGTGTCGGGACTGGGGGCGTTACGCTGCAGCCGGGGCAGGACCGCAGCGCCTGGGGACAGCTGTCGGGCCTCGGCCCGGAGTTACTGTCACTTGAGAATCCAGTGTCCTACAGAGTCGGGCTCTGCTTTCTTTTAGTGATTGTCATCCGGCTCGGGGAGAAAGGCAGGTGCGACAGTCCCACTGCATCTCCCGGGGTTGAGCAGCCTCTTCTTCTGGCTCTTCCGCATGAACACAGTTGTAACCACTAGAAATGTCTGAAACCGATTTGCCTTCTCTGAGTCACAAAATGTCACCACCTGTGCTGTAACCTATTCAGTAGAAAGGCCGGCTTAATTATGAAGAGCGAGGGGGATACTCATGCGTGATCTCATTGTAGTACAATTAAAGGGCACATCATCTGGGAAAGGAAGTGTGGAACCTCAGCTTCTAATTGAACCTGTTTCATAAACAAGGTGCAGCGCCAGATGTACCAATTAGTGTGAAGAGCTGTGTCAGATCCTGCCTATGATAATTAGTCATGGCACTAGAGGCCTGTTTGTGCCTTGTTAGAAGGCTTTTGTTGAAGAAACTCCAGATTTCTTCTTTTCTTACTTCTAAATTTTCTGAAGCTGAGGGGACCTCTTACTTGTGTGTAGGAAGGAATCGAGTCAAACATGATTTGAGAAATGACCCTTAGTTTGCTGGTAATGTAAGTGCAAAGCACGTTTATTCTTGGGGTGTGGAATTTGAGGGGAAGGAGAGTCTCCCAATTCTCTACTGAAAGACCCATGCAGGTAGCTCCTGGGAGAGACAGAGATTTAAATGTCTTCCTTTCCAAAGCCCTGCTGCATAAATCCCTTCATTAAGTATATTTGTGAAGGCTTGATCATGCACTTGGAAAAAAGACACTTGTCAATAGTGATTCTCAGAGTTAGTAATGTCAAACTTTTTAAAAATTAAACATTTCAAATGGGTATCTTTTCAGTAACCTTATTCTTCATTTTACGTTTCTCAGTAAAAGTTTGTGACACCAAACTTGTTACAAAAATGGAAAAATTCATCACCTGAAAATGGAATTGTCTCTACAGCTTTAGCTCTGTGAAAAAAATAAACTTGAAAATATATGTAACGGTCATCCTCAAGTATCTGAAAATTCGGTCACATTCTTACGAAAAAAATTGGCCTTAGGAGAAACCCCTTGGTTCAAGTTGTTCATCAGCTTGATTTTTTTTCTTACCTGTAAAGTGAACTTATCTACACTTTTTATTTTATTTCATATTAGAGCATCTTAAATATATATGGAAAAATACATCCAGATTTTATTTACTCTTCAAGAGTTTATTTTCTGTGTTGTTCATGGAAAAACTGCTGTTCCAACATCTGCCCTAGTTAGAGCAGACACTTCTCCAGTCCCTACCTGCTCCATGGCTCTTGCTCAGCAATTCGGAAGTTGCCATCCTCCCTCGCAGCAGCCACAGCTTCCCTCCCAGTCTGGAGCCACTGTGTAAAGCACAGGAAGGTTGGAAGCAGCCTTGGGTTTCATTTCCTGGCTCTTTCATGCTCCTTTTTCTGAGTTCAGGGAACTGCTTACAAATCTGCTTGTGAAGCTGAACAAGCAGGTATTCCAAATAAGTATTTCGATATTTGAAAACCACATTTTGGATAAAATTGTTATTGTGCAGAGGAGCAAAATGTGGTCTGTTGGCAAGAAGCAGGTTGTAAAGCTCTGGAGTTTGTGTGCGTGGTGAGGCTGCTCATTGAACCCCAGGTATCTCCAAATTCATGGCAGGCAGCTTCCTTCACATACATGTAAAGACCAGTAAAGCCTCAGTTAAAGACAGATACCTGGGACAAATATACTTGTATTGGGCTTATAAAAGCAAATGTGGACAAGGACTACTTTGTAGTCCTTGGACTCTGCTTTAAGAAGTAGATGTTTCTTAGAGCTGGCTGTTTCCATGGGATAGTTTATACCAAACATGCCAAATTGAAAACCTTGGCATCTTAAAAATTGGTTGGCTGCAGATCTGTTTGCTGTATTAAAGAATTTTATATTCTTGTGCTGAATCTCTGCTATTTGGACGTACTTAAAATGCTGTATATGTGTTACTTGCAATCTTTTATACAATGAAAACATTTAAACTATTAGAAGGTATTTTGATTCGTTTATGGCTTCTATTTATATCTCATTAGTTTATTAGGTGAATGTATTGTTTCTATAGCTTGTTAACAATTAACATTTAAAAATACAAGAACGAAACTCGATATTTGCTTGAAATAAATATTAATTTAAGCACATACTGTATTTGACATTCATAGCAATGGAATACATAAGAATATGAATTGAGTCACTTCATTCCTACACAGTATATAATTTTAAAACTACGTAGCTACCACCGAAGATGTCAAATGCATGCAATTACTTTGAACTTGACACCAACATTAGTGTTTGCAATAGCAGATTTTTGTATTTAGTCTGTGCACCACTTAAGAAGGGATTCTTTTAAAATTTGTCTCTCTGTTCCATTGATTTTTAAGCACTGGTTTTATTTAGAATGTCACTGCCTTCTTAATATTTTGCATCTACTCAGTTTTGTGCTCAGTGTTTTATAACTCTGTAATATGTGTTTCTCATTTTTTAAAAATGGAAGTAAGAATGAGGAAGTTTTCCTCTAAATCCATTTCTACACATCTGAAACAAGCAAATCTCCTGTAATTTGGAAAATTATTCTGTAAACTGTTGTAATTCTTTTTTTGTAACTTGAGGAAGAAGAGAGTTGTGCTTGTGGAAGATGAAGTTTGTTTGGGGAATTCATCCTAATGCGCTGGCGTATTCCATGACTACATTAGGTGCTGGAATGATGAACAGTATCTTTAATTTCTACTACGTTAAGGTTTTCCTAAACCGATACAAAATTTCAGAAGTCGCATTTCATCAAGCACAGGTATTGTACAATGGAATCTTTTGATTACCATGTTGTGCTGTGTGTCTGTGTTACCATAACAAAGTGTTTCGGTTTTTTACTTATTCATTAATTTTGAATCCATTGCAAATAGTTACACCGTAAATTAATTTTAAATTTAGGTAATCAATAAGTAATTGAAGGCACACATCTTTGTCTTTAGACAAAAAAATCTCAAGAATTGAATTGTGCCTCAACTCCATAGATAGGTTTGACATTATTGCTTTCCTGTGGACTGTTTAAGTACTTAAATACTGCCTTTATTCTGCAAATCATTATCCAGGTGAGCGACTCTTGTCATAAATGGTCTCCTGAAAGTAATGGATCAGCTCATGTTTTGAATTACTTGCTATAAGAGTAATATCTGTATAAGCTATTGATAGAGTGAAGTCTTCGAAGCAGGGGTTTATTTCATATGTAGCTGAGCAGCTGCCTACTTATTCCTTGTGTTTTTTGAAATTACTATAAACCTCTACGTAACTTAGGAATTTGGAGTCTGTTTTGACCTGAGAAGCTTTCGTCTTTCTTTGTTCTTTGAACAGAGATTGATTTAAAATAAATACGTTGTCTGTTGCTTCTGTGTTTGTTTAACCTCTGCAGAAAAAAATCACACTAATGGTAAATTCTGTTGTGTTTCTTACTTTTTTCTCGCAGGTCGTATTTATGATATGGAATGCCATTAATGACCCACTTTTTGGGTATATTCAAGATAACTCCAAATTTGCGTGCTGCTCGAGACGCCAGTTTTCAATTTTATACGGAGCTCCTTTATACGCGTTGGCCTTTTTGCTCCCTTGGTTTCCTTGGAAACCTTACGACGAAGGTGACTGGCTAAGTGGGCTTCACCTCATTGTTGCATTATGCGCCTTCGATGGTTTGCTTACATTTGTCCTTCTAGCGCAGTGTGCGCTCTTTGCAGAAATCTCAACAAGGCACGAAAGTAGGCTTCAGCTTATTAAATACAACCAAGTGGCAACGTTACTGGGATCAACAAGCATTCTCTTTTGCG
This sequence comes from Trogon surrucura, assembly GCA_020746105.1. Lineage (NCBI taxonomy): Eukaryota > Metazoa > Chordata > Aves > Trogoniformes > Trogonidae > Trogon > Trogon surrucura. The sequence goes on along the minus strand of CM036632.1, from coordinate 8,057,077 downwards.
GTCTCATATCAGATAATATGGAAAATTTTGCCCATTTTCAGGCTTTCATTGTTTTGGTCGCAGCATTGGCAACAGCTTGTATGTGCTACACGGGCAAGTACAGCACGAGCCAGTACGAGCAGAGGGAGCTTTGCGCGGAGAGTGCTGATGTGGAACACGGCGATGGAGCTCTCTCCTGGTCCTCTGTAATTTCACTGACCAAAGAGATTATGACACAGAAAAACTTTTTATTCTTTGTAATGATGAACTTCTGCCAAGTCTTCCACCTGGCTTTCTGCAACAATTTTATGATGATCTTTGCGGATAATCTTATTCCGAAGGATGTCCTTTCTTCCTCCGTGAGAAGTATCATGTACGGAGCAGGATTTATTTGTCCTCAGGTAGGCTGTTACGCTTTTTTATTTGAAAATACGAAAACGTGCTGTTTTACCAGTTTTCATTAGTTTAAGGTATCCGTTGACATTGTTTGCTGAAAAAATGCTGTGTGTGGCATAAGCCATTGGCCATACTGAGAAACAGCTCTAGCACAGCAATGCCCTAAAAGAAGAAAGTACCTCTGTGTATGGGCTTACACAGCGTAAGGGCAGGGTGGGGAAGTATCTGTTTACAAGAAGTGAGACCTGAGTATGTGAAGAGCGAATGTTTTGTGTCCTACAAGGTTTATAATTCCTAAGTATAAAGGAATGAAAAACACGGTTAAGATAAAAAGTTTCTAGAAGCAAAAACTACAGAATTTGGAATTCTTTTCTCTTTGGTTTTGTTTTACAATACGTGACTAAAGCGTAATCTCTTTAGGAGTTTTCTGAGATAAACTGCCCAAAACACCAGAAAAATTATTACGTACTAAAAGCGTTGTTGAAATATGTGGTACCTCAGTCATGGGAACCAAACAAAACTCTAAATAGCTGCTTTTGGAGAAGAATACATTCCCATTTATTTACTGTCTTGGACAGCTACATTTACTGGGTAGAGAGAGATGTATTTTCAAGACCTCAGTCAGGGATGGGGGGAGGAGTAATGAACTGGAAAAGAGAACCCAAACAAGTCGTGTGTGAGAACAAGAAAAGCAGCAAAAAGGTGTCCCACAGAATGTAAACATACTAGTCTGCAGTGAATAAAAAAATTCTCCTGTTCATTCCCTTCTAACTTCTTTCACTGGATCTTTTAAAACTTTCATTGTGTGGTGTTGGATGATGAAAGCTGGGATACTTAAAATCTGAGTATCCTGACTTTTGTCCTAGGTGCTGGTGGTGTTCAGAATTTCTTGAAATAGTTCATTAAATTGTAATGGTTTTCAGTAAGTAACATGGAAAAGGAGATACATGAAAGTGCAACTGGAACTCACAGCTCAATTTGCATATATAGCACACAAATCCTAAAGATACCTTCACTGTTCCATAACTCCTAAATATCTATCGTTTCAACTCCTAAATATCTATCGTTTCAACTTACCGCAGGATTAACAGGTTTTCTTCTGTGACTCAGCTGAGGAACTTTGGAAATAGATCAGAGACTACAAAAGTTAGGAAAGCTTAAATAATTTTACACTCAATATATAGCAATCAATTTTGTTGATAAAATCAGTGTGACAGTGTGAGATGAACAATCTTTCAGAAGATGCATCTCTCTCTGCTCCCCAGAGACTCTTTGTCTGAAAGGTCGCCGAACCGTACAGAGTTTGCCGTGACCTTATTTTTCTCAGGTTTCATCCCTGTGAGCCTGAGATATCATAAGAGAATTCTCTGGTGGCGACGTCCTGAACTTCATTTCCTGGAAAAGCACCCATCCCACATAAAATAAAGCCCCTTCTTAGGAACTGCGCTTCAGTAGCCTGTACCAAACTAGAATTCAGCTTCTGTCTTCGGTTCCTTTTAGTAGTGGGTGTGAAGAATAAAACCTGCCTACAAGGGAAACCTTGCTGCTGAAACAGACAAACAAAACTAAATTTGCATAATTAAGTTAGTATTTTCCTTAGAAATCTGCAGTCTTAGAAGCATGCAGGTAATAAGGAATTTTCTAAATCATAAGTACTTCCTGAGACAGGGTTGTTTCTCAATTACAGCGTGTTTCTTACGATAACATGCATTACACAGCACCTCACCAGTTCTAGCATAAGCACTTTTCTGCGAAGTGTCTGAAAACAGCCGGGGGAAGAGTTTGTTTTAATTTTCTTTCCTCTCTGAGCATTGTTGTAAGTGGAAGGTTTGAGCTTCTTTAAAACAGCATTTACCACAGTAATCTTTGACTGTAGCATCCTGGGTTTTTTTGTTGTGTTAAAGCATTTAAATTTGGGAACAAACGTACAAAGAGAATTCTTTCCTATTCTTCATCTGAATATTACACTGTTCATGTCTGTAACACAGAAGGAGAAAATGTATATCTTTATAGAGTTTGTGGTACTTTTTGTGACAGGGATGAGGACCACATACATCTGTAGATGGTGACATAGGCTCATGTGATCAAAAGAACCTAATGCATGACAAAATGCCTTATTTAAAGTGGAAAGTGAGGAACAATGTAGAAGAGCTTACACTTCATAGTTCATGCTATAATCACCACTTAATACCATTTTCATGAGTTTACCTGTCAGTATCTTCTCCCATAGATCACTGCTTGCTAAAATTGGTGGAATTAAAATGCACTCACAGATGTTGTCCACTGGCATCTGCCTTTCTCTACTTGCTAGTCAAGTCTCTACCTTGCTTAGATCAGCTGTCTTGGTGAACTTGCTTTATCAATTTAAAAGCCAGGTTTAATTTGTGTGTCTGAAAATAGTAATAGTACTGAAAAAAAAATATTGAAAGTATTTTTGATGAGCAGTTAAAATTCAGATACCAAGATGCTTGGTTTACAGTTAACATACTGCAAAGTTCATTATTTAGGGGATATCAGACATAAAGATCCTGAACATTAACTAATAGTTAGGCAGTGTGGGAAACTGTATTTTCCTCAAGATATGGTAATTCTCAGCTGGCCAGTTTTAAGTGAAAGGAGACCATCCTTACCTGGCAGAGGTAGCATAGAATGAGCCAGTAAACAGTTCTCTTTGTTCAATTCCAATTTTTTTCTTTGGATTGAACTGTTTAGAAAGGGTTGAGTTGTGGAGTTTTTTTTCTTTAATGGGTGGTAATAATTTATGTCTAGTCTGTGCTTCATAGCTCTCCTGATGCTGAGATGTTGTACTATACCTTTTCATCATATATGTGTATATATTATCTTTTCAGTGCCTTGTTCTTCTCAGTCATGCTTCGTTGAAGAAGTTTGGTTATTACAGAATCATCTTGTTTTCCTTTTACCTTGAAGGAGTAGCTGCTGCTGTCATGTTTGTTCTAGGGCCAGAACACTATTATCTCTTGGCATTTTATCTCGCAACAAACATGTAAGTAAATACACTTCCCTATTCAAAGATACAACTTAAATAATTCTGAGTGGACACTTGCTTTTAACAGCATGAGGATTTTGCCACTGCCTTTATGTTTTTCTTTCTGTTTCACTTGTCAGCGTTATAACTTTTTTTTTAGCTTTCATTTTATTCTGCTTCAGCTTTCAACTTCTGCTTAAAAAAACAAAAACAAACAAAACCAACGAACCAAACGAAAAAACAAACCAGCCTTAAGTATGAACAGTAATTAAGGTTTGCAGCCACATGCCTCCAGCCACTTACCTGCTTTAACATGAGATTCAAGGGAAAGCAGAACCTCTTCTCATCCACGTAGGCACAGATGATCTCAGTAGAGGAACTCTTCAGAGAGTTTTCAAGGAAAGCTCAGCCTTCCTTTTGCATTGCATGAACACTTGTGTGTTGCACTGCAGAACAAGTATTCATAAGTCAGGTATCAGGTAGGTGACCAATACTGAGTCACGTTTTCTCTCATACTGGGTGAATATGCCAAGAGGTAGTATTTCCACAAAAGTAGTGTATTACTGGATTACTGGAAGACCTTATTTAAGAGTAAAGACCTATTCGTATCAGAATATTGTTACAGCAGTTCATTTTTGTTTCTGTGTTTCCTATTTCACTGCTTTCTTTCTGCATGTTCTTTCCTACCCTTTTTTCATCTTTTTTTTTCTCCTGTTTTCATTCTTATTTTCAGTATTTCAGTTACAGGCTACTATAACACTGAATTGTGTGAACGGTAAATTGAATTGCATTACCTGCATACTTTAAATGGTGAAGATATATTTTGATTTCCCCAGGAAAAATCTAAGGTACCTAAAGACTCTATGTTTATAGTACTAATTGTTCAAAACCTCTTGTAAGTAAAAGCTAATCACACACAAAATGTAGTAAGACATAGAAGTGTTAATATTTGAGTTTCACTTAGCAATTTGTTAAAAGTTTTTATGTCCCTCTGTGTGTGTTTAAATACATATATAAATGTAAATACATATATGGGGATGCAAATAAAATCTTTTTACTATTATAATTCTCTCTCTTTGAAGTTTGTCTTCCACTTAGTCTTTCCTGTAATGGTTATGTCCTTTTCAGATTTTAAGAGGAAATTTTCTCTTTCTTCTTAGATGTTTTTTTCTCCATCATTTTAAATGATGTTTACTGATAATCTCAACCAAGTATTTGTGACCTTTTGCATTGGTGTGCAAAAAACCCCGACCTTTCAGGTTTGCATACCGACTTGTAGTTCCCAGTTAAGAACAGATCTAATAATGCTTTCAGAACTGCCGTTTAATCACCATGTTTTAAAAAACATGCCCACTTTGTCTGTTGGTGGAAATACCAGTGTTGGGGAGTCTTGGAATGTTGGCTACAATTTCATTATGAAGGTGTATGTAAGAACTATGAACATCTTAAATATTTTGTCTTTCTTTAGGGTAATTGTACAAGCTTCGTTTAGTTTGTTCAATTTGCCTTTGGCGGATATTGTTGATGAAGATTTAATAAAGCACAAGCGGAGGTATGTCAGTAACTTTCCCTTTAAATGTGCTCTCTATTTGCCATGTTACTCTTCCATTAAGTTAGATTATGTCGAAGTAAAGACCATAAATGATCTTGGATCCCTGACACAGAGCTACTTTTTGTAAGAGCAACTTAATAAAGATAAGAACTTGAATAAAGTTTCCTGTTGTTACTTTAGTACAGTAGTTTAAACAGATTATTAGGTCATGTCTAGTTTTAATTATACTACAGTATAAACCAAGTCCTTCAGGTTTTCTGTAGTTTTATTTTTGTTAGCTTCACCTGAATTATTTTTGTAACCTTGTGCATCTATTGTAATTTACGGAATTTTCTGAATAAGGCCTTTCTAACATGAAAAAGGCATTCAGAAAGTTTTGCCTGTGCTACTTAAAGTGCAAATGTCAAAGTCTAACTGGTTACTGTTATCTCTCTGAAATAAAAATTGATAAAACCTGCTGAGACGTAGCGTATTACAACTCATGGATCTTTTGGGGTTTTATCAAAGTGCAGATAAATTCCCATCGGTTCCATCCATGTTTATACAAGAGCAGATTCAATCCTGGTCACTATTAAAGGATCTGCCCCTTAAAGGTGAGAGCTCTTGCTTTCACAAAGGAAAAAAATGCCTCCTTTTCTGGCCTCATGCATGTAAAGTCTTAAGTTGTAATTAATTGTCCATGCACTGTTCAATCTAACTTAACTTCTGTAATTACTCAACGTGCACAAAGTTGAACTTGAGTGCGATTATTTCAGAAGTGGGGCCAAGCTGTATATGCACCCCAGAGGTTTGTTACCATTCGTTTCCAAAGAAATTTAAATTTCATTATGATAGCTGATCTGTTTGCTATAATGTGTGGCTTTTATAAAGCTAAAGACCATGATAGCATTCACGTATTAAAAAGATTTTTAAAATCACTATTGTAGTTAATATACTAATAAGTTTGTGTTGTGCATTCATTTGTTTTTTCCCCCTTGAATGTTTTAGATCACCCCTTTCCTCTATGGTTTTTGGTACCAATGCTTTATTTACCAAGCCTGCCCAATCTTTGGCTCCGATGCTTGTGGTGACAATACTAAATAAATTTGGATATGAGAACCTGAATAATGAAGTTGCTCAGCCTGATCCAAGGTTAGTTCAAGAGCGATACTTTAAATCATAGAAAGCAACGTGAAATAATCCTGTTATCTAAAAAGAAAGTTAATCTGCAATTAGTTTGCATCAACTACACTTCAAAAATATGAATGCTTTTAAAATATTTTCAATTTTTTAATCTGTGTAAAAATAGATTCAATTTTTAAAAGAATAAGTTGTTTATCAAACAATGCCTAATTTTGAAAAACAAATAATACATTTTAGTAATTGACCGTCTCCTGTTCTACTGCAAAATAAGAAAAAAAATGTTTGAGATCGCCTAATACTTCTCACTAAGATGCATGTTGTCCTGGCTTCTGTGTTTTATCTTGTAATCCTGCATCCTTAAGTATGTAATGCTAACACAATTGGATTTATGATACATTTTTGTTTGAGAGAAAGCAGTATAATCACTGAATGGAGGGAATTTGCCTCAAGTAGAAGTATAATTTTGGCTTCAATACTACTTACCATTCTAATGCTAATGATTTCATTGCAGTTCCTGGAGACCTTAATACACAGCATAAAGCTGGGGTTGCTAGTCAGCACGTTGGATATGTATGGACTTTTATAAAAACAAATTAACAAGGAATCAGGACACTGAAAGGGTCATAGGCTGTTTATTTATGATGAACATGAGGAAGTAGCAACATAAGGAATAACTGAGGTTAGGACTAAAAGGCAGATATCAGTCCTGGTTAGGATTTGCTTGAGAGAATTACATGAATATGCTGAGAACTACACAGCGCTCCTAAATTTTGGGTCAAAACCTTGAAAAGTACATAGAAGACAATTGTATATGAACTCTTGTGGAGACAGCTCTTGAAAGAGAAAGGACTGGTTATGTGTAAGCTGTGGTTAAGACAGTGCTTCGTATTTGTGGAATTTTATATAAAGAAATATGAGGAAAAGCACGACATAAAAGAACAAGTGGTCTTCAGAAAAGCATCACGATACAAGCAAAGAAAGCTTAAGTTTTAGTCTGTGTGTGAGAATAGTTAATTTTACTTTAGTGCATTCTGTAGATAGCCAGCCAGTCAGATGATGTGAAGAGGATGTGAACCTCATTAGACTGTCAAAGATGAGTGATTTTTGCAGAAGAGTGGTAGGTTGAATGGGATGTGGATATGAGTGGGCTGAAGAATATATTCATCTTGATGATTCAGAGAAATTCAGTTTGGAAACATAAGAGCTGCAGTTCTGATCTCTTTCAATCACAGTAGCTATAAAGCTTTCTTTTCCCCACTAAGTAGCCTCTGGTCTATAGCAACAATAAATTTATTGTATGTAGAGTTGAAATACTTTGCATGCTCAATCTCTAAAACCTCTATTTTTACTCCAGTCAGGATGAAATTCAATTTATCGATTTATTATATAAGGTACAAAGCAGAGATCAGTTAGTCAAAGAGCACCTGAAGTATACTGTATATTTCTCTTGCCTGTCCCTTCAAAAATAATTTCTTTAATATCAAGCAGTCTGCACGTGTTTTCTCTATATGTCTGTGTGAATGTACACGTCCTTTGGTTTGCACAGGGTCGGTAGCGTGGACATACAGCCCACAAAGACCAGAGCGCTTGAGATTGTTTCTAGGAAGTCAGTTTGCCCATGGCAATGTACTCAGACCATTGACTGAGCTAAAATTACTTACACGTATTAAGCCCCTATCAGCTGATCTCAGATATCAGCCGTAGGCAGGCAGCTAAAATACACTTGCCTCAGGACAAAGTTGTTTGAGGACAAACAGAAAGTGGATACAGGAGATTGCATAAAACATATTCAAACTGTTATGGAAGAAAAGAAAGGGAATTTCACATACGTGAATTATATATAATGAAGTGTTACAACCCAGGCCAATACAGTCTCAGTTGTGTCCTTCCTCCTTCTCCAAAACTGATGATATCTATTAAATGTTCTGGAAAGCACTTTATTAAATGTAGTAGTAGTGGATTGTGAAGACAGCACAGAGCTGTCTTATTCTGCATTAACAAAATGTTTGAGCCCTGACTAAATGTCTTAAAAGTTTCCAGGAATGTTGTTTACTGGGAGAAGAGAGAAGATGCCGTCCAAAACCAAAAACTATTTGCTGAATTCTAAATTACTTATTTTTTTCTTGAACTGAAAGTTAAACCGTAGCAACAATGATGTAGCCACTAATCCTGGAAACCATTTCCAGGCACATTAAGGACAATAAAAGCTTTTGATAAATGGACTGGATGAACAAACAGTGAGATGGGTTGAAAACTGGCTGAATGGCCAGGCCCAGAGGGTGCTGATCAGTGGCATGAAGTCTAGTTGGAGGCCAGTAACTAGTAGCGTACCCTAGGGGTCTGTTTTGTCCAGTCCTGTTCAACATAGTCACTAACGATCTGGATCATGGGTCAGGAGGTACCCTCAGGAAGTTTGGTGATGACACAAAACTGGGAGATGTGACTGAGACATCAGAGGGTCATGCTGCCATCTGGAGGGATCTTGACAGGCTGGAGGAATGGGCTGACAGGAACCTGAGGGTTCAACCAGGATAAGTACAAAGTCCTGCACCTGGGCAGGAACAGCCCCATGCACCAGTTCGTGCTGGGGACCACCCAGCTGGAAAGCAGCTTGGCAGAAAAGAACCTGGGGGTCCTCATGGACACCAAACTGAACATGAGTCAGCATTGTGCTCTTGTGGCAGAGAAGGTGAATGGTATCTTGGCTGCATTAGACAAAGTATTCCCAACAGGACAAACGAGAAAAAAAAGATCATAGCATACAGGGAAAGAGTGTGGCATTTTCTCCCCTACTTCATTTATCTTATACTTTGATAACATTTTATTAATGCCATACTGCCTTCAGAAGTGGGCTTCATAAATATCATCTTTGGTGTGCTCATCTTACACTGTATCAAAAAAAGTATATATCAAAAGCTATCTGCTGGGACATGTATCTTCCGATTCTTATGCCCCCAGCAAAATGTCTGTAAGATGACTACCTCACCTACACCTCCTCATCATTCCAGTGATTACATTTTGTTTTTTTCAGCTATGTGATATTATGACTCCTTGACATCCTCCATAATCAAGGTATTTCATTAGTGCTTCATTAGAGTACCAAAACTCTGTTGAATACCAACTGTCTGTAAGTTGCTGGGGTTTAAGCTCCACCTGTCTTTTGTTGCCATCATACTGTTAAGGAATTCACACATGTATGTTCTCTGCCTCCGTACAGACCACAGTCCCAAGCAGCTTATTAGGGCAACAGCCTGTTACGAGTGAAATTCTTATCGCAGAAGGCCTTTTGAGACAACCATTCATCATTGTCTCACTGGCTTCTGTTACAGTTGTGTTCTGCAGGGCACCCACGCTGTGACACAGTGAAGAGGTTTTATACAGAGAGTAAAATTCTAGAAGGAAAATTCACTCCCCTTTTTCTTTCATCTATGAGGTAATTGTAACACCTCCAGGTGGATGGTTAAGATTCATCGGAAGTGAGAAAATGCTTATCACTAAATAGCGACCCCAGTACATTCACTAATGACCCCAGTACATATCACTAAATAGTGACCCCAGTACATTCACTAATGACCCCAGTACATACCACTAAGTAGTGACCCCCAGGCATTCCAAAAACCTGGACTGCCTTTCTCTTCCTCTGTGCTGAAGCCTTTGAAGTGACCATTAACATCACCCACTTCTTACTTACCAGTACCAGGGGTATTTACGTAACAGCATTTGCTTCTTACTTACCAGTACCACCAGTAGTGACTTTTGCCTCAGTCTGTCACAGCAGTGTCCTCTTCCTTAGGAGCAATCCAGTATCTCTTGGTTTTGCCTCTGGTATCATAACTCTTCATGAAATGTGAATTCTGCTGTGAATAGTGGATCTCACTTCCAGAAGTCATCCTACTTTTTGGTCTAACCTTTTTCACACCTGAGGTTGGCCTGTATATTGTACAGTTTCATATATGTTACACATGATTCTGTGCACATTACTATACACGTTATACCACATTCTTAGAGAATGAGGTCACTACACATCAATTAAGCATTTCGTAGTGGAAGCTAGCTGAAGAAGTATTTTTTAACATCCTTAAAATTTGAGCAATAGATTGCAGAATGGAGTGGTCCTGGTTTGTTGTTTTTTTTTTTTCCCTTACTCTGTCATCACACCTGCCCCATATGGCTTGGGTTGTTTTGTTTGTTCGTTTAATTGTTCGATTGAGGTTGGTGGGTTTTTTTAGTTTGGGGTTGGTTTTCTTTGTTATGGAAGATAACATAGTTTAAAAACTCCCTCTTCTGGAGAGGCGCTGCAACTGCAGCTAACTTCAAATTCCTTCTTCGGAACCAAATTATTTGACAGCAACTCTTCCATTATTTCATGGAGGCACTTTAAACTGTTAGTGCTTTCATACTGAATTGCTGGACTACATTCAGAGTGATATTAGAGCTGCTTAGAGAAAGGTTGCATGATTTATTCCTGCAAATATGAGTGGGCAAAATATGTAGACATGGAAATTCCTGAAGTTACTGGTTCAGCTGATATGATGATGAAATCTGAGCTCTGCTCTTGATTTATCCAAGTCCCATAATGAAATATTTTCCCATTCTTTGTTCTGTGCATTACAGATATTTTTCATAATTCCTGCAGTAACTTAACATTTCACACTACAATGGGTAATATTATTTTCTTAAACCAAGTTGTTAAAGTGAAACGACATCAGGATTGCACCAGTGTGAGTGCTTTGGCAGATGTTCTTTCTTTTTTTTTTTCCTTTCCTGAAATGCATGTATAAAGACAGAATAATTTTAGTACTGCAAACTGCAGTCCTCTCCAGTGTGCAGAGCAGGCCAAGTACAAGCCCCAACATCCCGTTAACTGTGTCTTAGTCCTGTTTTCATCTTTCGACAGGTAATTCATCTGCAGCCTCCCCACTGACACTGCTCACGCAGGTGACTATTGTCCATGGAGACAGTGGTGTGCATGGTGTGGGCCCTTGTTTACTTGTAGGTGGACTGCAAAAGCAATAGAATACAGGCCAGTAAGCAACATCCAAACAGTAAATTGTTGTCTCTGCCAATAAACATTGGCTGTGGACCAGGGACCTGCTAGTGAACACTTCCAGTCTTAAAGGCAGTTGCCCAAGTGATTAAGTAATTCACTTCTAAGCTTGTGGTTTTTGTTTTCTTATGTAGCATTAGCATGCCTGTGACTTGAGATAGATTGTGATGGTTGTGTGAGTGTGTGCCTGCACTAAGGAGTAAAGCTGGGCTATGTTGGAGGTTGTAAGCGTTTTTTACATTAAACACAGTGGGATGTGAGTTGGTTCTTTTATGATTCAGAGAAACACTTAGGTTGTATTCAAAAGCCTGTTCAAGTTAATGAAAGGTTTTTTTTCGCAGATTTCAGGTTTTTTGGATCATGTCCATAGCTGTTCTCTGAGTGTCCTATCTCATCCCTGTATGCTAAGGCAAAAGAAAAAAAGAAAATTGCATAAACTGCATCATGGAGAGAAAGTTCATTTAGGGGCTGTTTCTCAGCTTGAGCTGACTTTCCTGATATTTAAGTAATTAGAATCCAATAATTAACAGAAAGCCCATAGATAATGATTCTAGCTACTAGATGAATGCTTAAATTTATGCTTTGAGCTGTCAGAAACCATACTGTCTGTAACAGGGAACTCATTTAACTCCTTTATTTTCTTTTTCAATTCATATTTGTTGATGCTTTTATCTCTTATTCCTTAGAGAAGATTTTGATAAGGACATAGCATGCATCCATGACAGTAAACGAGAGGGAGTGTTAATTTCGCATGTATTCTTTTTAATTGTTTATAATTATCTTGTAATCATTTATTTTAAAACAAAATTAAATAAGGCTTGATATTTCAAACAGCCCTTTACACCGTACCTGAATTTTGTGCGTTAACCGTGACTTCCACCTAGCATCCAGTGACTGGAAGAACACACTGGATAGCTAGTAGCGCAGATTTTAACTTAAGTAACATAATTTATAGTAAAGTGTTTGCTTCCATTTTCTGCTTTTCTTTCTCTTTCAAATTTTTCAGTCTTACTAAACTTAATAAACTCTGCTCCATATTTGGATTATATTGCTTAAATGGATTTCTATATTACATAACACAGATGTGTACTAAAGTAGTGAACAGGATTTCCTAGGTTGCCTATATTGTACTGAAATTAACTTGTTGTGTGCTAATTATGTAATTTACTCCTAGCTGTTATGCAGTAATTCCATATTTGTATGTAGAATTAGAAAATATAATTAAAATCATTTTTATCTGAGGTATTTCTTTTATTTAGAATTCATCGTACACAGTAATGTGTCTTTGCTGTATATGTGTATATAATGTGAATGTTTTAAAAATAATTTGTTGTGAATTGACCATGAGAGTTCATCGTCTTCATTTTGAAAACTGTGTTTTCATCTTCTTCACCAGTTTGTTTGTAGGTCTTCACGATGCCATGTTCTATTTGATCTGTCTGGTTCCAGTTTGCATTGCAGTCATACAGATCCTGACGTGGACTCCCTTTTCGATCCAGAATAGTCACGTGACAGCTGTGCATTAAATACGTAGCGGTCAGTAAGTCTTCTGCTGGTCTGTACCCCAAAAGAGTTTGTATGTTCTAAATGTGACAAGGCAAAATTGCATTAAATGAACTATGAGACCAAGCACAGTTTGAGCCATTTCAATAAGGCCGCATTCTTCAGTCCGTATAGACTGTAACACAGACAGCGTTCGCTGAGCCTACGCAGAGGTTTTTCTAGTTCTGTTGTTTGCCTTTAATGGGCTTTATCCTTAGTTGCTAAATAAAGTTATTTCTGGTATATACGGGTCACTGTTAACTCCTTTGAAGAATAGATCTGGCAGATCAGGTAAAGGAATTCCAACCCAGCACTCGGGCTTCAAGGGAACTGTATTTTCTTAAGATTACTGGAAGATGGTGGATTAATGTTGCCTTACTGATAAAGTAGCAAATCCCTGGAGTTAATCTGGAAGAGCCCGGTGGACATCCTTCATGGATGACAGGGATACGTAGAGGAAAATGTAGATGGTGTCTAGCTGGCTAATATCAACACAAAACCGACAGCTACCACAGGAAGAGCTGAGAGTAATTAGCTGTTGTGTAAAAGTCTGTGTAAGGCTAAAGAAGAAATATATTAAAATGCTGTTCAATAAAGTGTTGTTGCATTATGGAGGAAGCTCCATATGTCCTCCCTGGCTTTCCAAATCTCTCTAGTTGGTGGTAGGTAGATTCAGTTTTCTGGGTTTAAATGGGAAAATTATTTTGCAAGTACCATATTGTTAGTACTTCATGCAGAATGTCATTGTGGTAAGAAAAACATCAGCGTAAGGATGTAGTAGTGTTCAGTTAGTTGGACAAATCTAAGCGCACACGTATTGAATCCAGTTCTGCCTGCTCAGTAGTGCTACAGTAGCAAACTCATTTGATGTGCTGGCAGTTGAAGTTAATTTCTGATTCTTACCAAAATCTTTTCAGATAAGCTTTTAAATGGATCTTGTGAATTTTATAAAATAAAGGATTTTGACAAAATTTCAGAAACACTGACTCCTTTATTTCACACATTGCAATAAGATACATTAGCATGTTTACAATACTCCTTTTTAGTAAAAATTCTTTTTTCCCCCAACATATCCAGTGTGTAACTGTGTGATGATAGATAGCTTAAGTATAATATAATCACTTCCGTTTTGTTCTTTGTTTTGCCTGGGCAAACACAATTTTAGAAGCACCTTTCTTATGGAGGGCCAGTCACTTGAAAGTACAAGAAGATGCTTGGCACGTATCCTGATGTTCAAGTGCTGAACCAGCTCATTTCTAAGGCTCTGCACGTATCGTGATAGGTAACTCGGCAAGGAAAGGAGTACAAGAAGTTGCCCTGCATTTTGGTGCACACTAACATAATTTAATGAAGATGTTTGAGATTTGAAACACTGGTGTTGAAGAAAAGTCTTTTGTGCCTCAGGTTTTCATATTTGCAGAGCAGAAACCACTATTCCATGCCTTTTTTGAAGTGCAAAGTGCTTTCAGAGTGATGAGTGAAAAAGTGGGATAGCGTTGTTAAATATTTAGAAATCCAAATGAACCCTTTGATAGGAATATGAAGATTTATGTTAAAATGTAAGAAGCCAGAAGTGTGATGAAGTTTTAAGATGCCTTATCTGTTTTTTATCTGTCTTGTCAGAAATACCATTATTCATTTGCATTGTACATGCTAATAACGTTATGTACACGTACTAGTGTCACTTGTATTTACACATCCAAAGAATATATACACAAATACTAGAGCAGATACGGACTGTGTGTTTAGATTCTGAATTTTAAAGATTTACTGCATTGTATGTGCCAATTTTGTGTCTGAAAGGCAGGAGAAAAAGCCAAAGGACAAAAATCTCAAGGAATTTAAATTGATGTAATCTTTCGTTCATTATATGAAATTGTTTTCTCCCTGACAATTTCTTTAAAATTGTAGTAACTTAAAATAGTTTCATTTTTCTTTACTGTTCCTGTATTTCCTAAATTTCTTGCATTCGTCATATCCTCATAGAATATGTATTTTGATAGATGAGAATGTTATTGCTCCACAAGAAGGGTTTCTTTGAGGACTGTGTTAATTAGACTAATACTAAGTTATTAGAACATAGTGTACAACTGGGAGAGTACACAACAGGTATGCAACAGGAAAACTAATAAGTGGTTTTGAGAGTCAGAATTATACCAAGAATTCTTTTAAGTTATCAGAGTTATTTTATTCTGGAAGATGTTTGGTAAAGGTACCATTTTATTCACTGAAGTAAGAAAGGAGTAAAGGGTGATATGACTGAAGGTGCAGTTTGAATAGCCTCTATAAACTGCTACATCTTTAGAATTAAGGGACGAAGACTAAATAGTCAAAGATTTCAAAGCAAGACAGCCTCAAGATATGAGATTAACTGTGTAGAATAAACTAGTTTAGAAAACAAATCTGAGAAACACAAATTGTTTCATATGTGAAATATTAATCATTTTGCATATTTATTATTTATCATTCTCCCATTTGTCTGTCCTATTTCTCTTGCTATAATGGCAGGAAAAAAAGCATCTTTCCTGGCGCCAATAGTCAATCCAAAGGAGGACTGGAGAGCTGCTTTACATTCAGGTGGTAGTCTTATTCCAAGAATAGAAGGTTGGCAGCATGCTGTGATTGACATTGCTTATTCCCCTTTTCTCTGTCACCCACTAAACTGTGCTATCCTCTACTAAACCTACATGATTGGTTTTGGCCATGAATCAAGTAAAGGATGATCAAAGGCAAAAGTTCAGTGTCTTGCAACAGCTGGTTTGTCTGTTTTCACTCCTTATTAACTAATAGTATCTGAGCTTGAAGTCCTGATGCTGGAAAAATGCCCCAATTTAATCCTGATAATTTAAGTGTCTAAAACAATCTTACAACCGATAAAGAGGATTTAAGTGTGTATAATATAAAGTATGAAATGCTGTGATAGCTTCAGAGAATGAGAAATTCGATGCTTGAATCCCATTCTTAGGGTTTATAAATTCTGAGAACTTGGATCTTAATACACTGAATTAATTTTATTTATGGAAAATCAATAGGTAAAAGTGTCTACTAGATTTAAAAGAATGTTATTTAAGAGACACTAAAGAATGTTAGTCTAATATAGTAGTAATATAGTATGTGGTTAATGATAAAGTGAAAACATTGAATAAATGACAACAAAGCATATTTAATTTTAAGTAGGAAAAATTGGATTGATGTTTTATGGAGCTTACTGGCCTGCCTCTGTTCTTGTCTTGTACAAAACTACCTTCCCGGTCTCCTGCTGTGCTGCTTTTGGAACTGCTCAGTAATTCATGAGCATACTCTGTTGACATGGCTGTAGGATGTTTACATTTGAACAGGATTGTACAGCTTAATGGGTGCTGTCAGAAAGACAAGCAGGAAGGGGAAGGAACAGTTAAGATAAGCCCCATCTCCACAAATACTTCTGAGTTCTTTCTTAAGGAATTAAGGCAGCTCAGGAAAGAGCTCAGTAGTCCATGCAGCCAGAAGAATTCTAGCTAGTTTTGTAAAGAAGCATACAGCTGAGACCAGGGGTTTTGTCTTAGAGCTGGACAGGCCCACAACTGAGCATCCTGGGTTACCTTTGGGGAGAGGATTTTAGGTAAATATCTATGTTTATCTGAAAGACCTCTTTCTGTTAATCACTTTCTTGCTATTGTTCAAATAATAGAACGGAAGATGGCTGTACGTGATAGGCAAAACCGCAGACTTACATCTTAGAATAATTTACGTCTTAGTGAGGCTGTGCAGTCAGCTCTGCCCCTGGGAGTCTTGCTCCAGAAGATCAGGCTCCTCATGATCACCACAAACAAACACAGGTGGTGTTAAAACCTTTGGGGATGTTTTGAGCTGTTTGGACTCTGGGTTTTCAATCAATTTTAGAGATTTTTCATCAAGAGAGAGAAGAAATACTACCAGAATAGTTGAGAAGAAAGTAGAAAAAAACCCCCAAGATTCCTTTATTCCTGGAAGCCTGCTCCCAGCACCCTAACTGCTTTAAGTGACGTATGCATACACTTACGCAAAAAATAGTTTTCTGAGATTGTCCAGCAATGGGTTACAATTCCACCAGCCTTTATGCAAATGACAATACATCAAAATTATTACCTAAGTAGATGCATGAATAGTGTGTTCTTTGTAGCCTGTCAAGAGAAAAAACATGCTTAGTATACAACTACTGCAGCAGAATATTAATGACAAACATAACACTGCATAGGAACTCTGAAAAATTCTATTAAAGTATGCCCAGGTTGTATACTAACAATGCAAAGACAAAAGCTAGCTTATTTCTTAAATTATTTGGCATACAATTCATTATCTCTATTCTACATGTGATAAAATTAAGATACGTTTCACTGTGAACAACATGTAACTAACCTGAAGCAATTTTCTTTATTGGTTTACACATTGTGAGCAGAGATCTGTTTAAAAAGCAGCAACTTTAGCTTTTGTCATTTTGGATTTTGATTATAAAGTTGTGTTATTCCTGGAGGGAAAAAAATAAGCTAATCTCTCTTTACAAACAAGAACACACATAGAAAGAAGAGTCCTAATCCCAAACCAAATAAAAAGAAATAGGCCAAAAAGGCATCTTACCCCGTCTAGCTATTGGAGAAAAAAAAAAAATCTTCATGTGGAAAACTGTCTAAAGCTCTCATGTCAAAAACTTTCCTCAAGGAGGTTAAACATCAGTGAAAATGAACCGAACAGAAAAATCCTCTGGCAATATTCTGTTGTTGCTCCGGTTTTGCTGATTTCCCAGGATAAGCAAGGCTGGATGTGATTAGTGCTTGATCAGAGGATCTTCCAGGTAGAAGCCAGGATCCCG
This sequence comes from Trogon surrucura, assembly GCA_020746105.1. Classification (NCBI taxonomy): domain Eukaryota; kingdom Metazoa; phylum Chordata; class Aves; order Trogoniformes; family Trogonidae; genus Trogon; species Trogon surrucura. Next base: position 8,039,625 of record CM036632.1, on the reverse strand, counting down.
CGGTGGTCTGACTTCTCGTGTCATCCTTACCAGGAAATTAAGGGGCTACACTCCAGCCTTTCAAATCTGATCAAAAGGAAAGATACCGATTGCTTCTGTTTGTTAAGAAACATTTTTCTGAGGTTAGAGCTGGTAGCCCTGATGCCGTACTCAGCTGGAATTTGATTAACGAGATAGGTTTCCTTTCCATTTCAATTGTATACAGTATTCCTCACTTTCTATGCTATTACCACAAAACCCCTATGTTCATTAGAGCATGAGAACAGTAATGCCTAACCCAAACCCACAGTAACTACAGCTTCTGTTCTAGAAAAGGCACTTGCCCCCTGTGTGAAGAGCCAAAATGCATTTGTGCAGTTTGACCTGTCCCAGCCTAAAATGTGTGATAAGCAGGGTCTGTCCCAGGCTTGCCTTCCCCTGCAGCGTGTTAGTTGCGTTAAGGATACATTCTCACCGCTGCTCTCCACTACGCCCCACTGCGTCCCGCTCCACACACACAGGGGATGCTGGAGGCCAACTGGGACGTTGTCATTGTCCTGCCCACACGGTGACTTCTCCTTCCTCTGCCTCTACATTCCACAGCTCCAGCATAAAAAAAAAAAAAATCCCGGACTGAGGCTTTTAGATCCTCCCGTGTGGTGACCCAGCCCTCTGCCCAGAGCCCAGGCTCCAAGATTTGTAAAGAAGGCTTTATAAAACACGACATTGCAGAAATTCCACCGGAGCAATAAGGTTTACTCTGAGCCATTGCAAAACAGCGAGTTACAAGAGAAAGGGCAACTTCTGAGGGCTTGAAGCTGAATTTCATATCTCAAACAGCTGTAGCCTTTCTTTTGAAGAGTGAACCCTGCAATAACCCAATTTATCTTTAAAAGCTTGTTGTTTGGGGTTTTTTAGGAATCTTACCACCTCCCTGCTTATTGCCCTCATCTCTGTGTACAGGAAGATCCTGGAGGTAACGGAGAGCGAGCACAGCTCCGTGGGAAACGCCACTTCCATCTCCCAGCACGGCTGGAGCAGCCGGGAATTGATGAACTCCTCCCAGAACTCTGAACCTTAAGCAAAGAAAGGTGCTAATTCCAGGGGAGTCTGGACCGACGCTGTTCTCAACCACCGAGGCAGCGGGCGGGCGGTGCTGCCGGGGCGGAGGCCGGGCCGGGGACACACAACGACACCGCCCCCCCCCCTTGCACCCAGGGCAGGCCCCGGCCCCTTCCCGCCCAGGGCGCTCTGCGCACGCGCCGCCCGGGTGCCAGGGCGGTGCCAGGCACGTGCGCGCTTGAGGGAGCCGGCGCGAGCCCCGCTGAGGGGGCAGCTGCTCGCGCGCTCGCTGCCGCCGCCGGTGAGCGGAGCGTGACGGGACGGAGGGGTACGGAGGAGCCGCCGCCAGCCCGCCCCGCTCCCGTTTGAAAGCAGCGCCCCGCGGGGCGGCCCGTGCCGGCGCCACGGCCCCGCCCGCCCTGCGATTGGCGAGAGAAAGGGAGGGAGCGGCTGGGCGCCAGGCCCCGGCGTGTCGCAGCGAAGCTGTCCGACCGGCCCCCGCTGCCGCGGCGCCGCGCGTTCCGCCTTGAGCGTGTGTGCGGGCCCCGGAGGGGAGCCGAGCCGAGCTGGGCGAGTTGCCTTCTGCCGGCGCCGCCGCTGCCATGGAGAGGAGAGGCGGCGGGAGCGGGAGGGGGTGACTCCGCGCCCCTTCCCTCGATGAGACTGTGGCTGTGCTGGCTGGGCTGCTACACCCTGTTCCTGTGGGTGCTGAGGAGGAGGATGTGGTCTGGCTCTGCCAGGTACCTGAGGAGCCCTTTATCCAGGTCCCTCTACGTGAATATGATGGGCAGCCACAGCCAGCCAGCCCCGGGCGCCAGGGAGAACCACCAGGTACAGCCCCGGCGGCAGCCGCCCTTCCCGCCCCTCCCCTCCCCCACCCCCCTTCCCTCCCCGTGCCCGCCGGGCTGGGCGGGGGGGGACCCCGCGGCGACCCCCGGCACAGGGGCCTCCCGTCCGGTGAGCCCCGCCGGGCCGGGAGTCCTCGTCCGCCGGGGCGCCCTGAGGTACCGGCCGCCGCGGAGCGGGGGCGGGAGCGGGAGACCCTGGTGCGGGGTGAGGAGGGCACCGGGCCGGGCAGCGCCAGACAAAGACAGGGAGCAGCTCGGTCCTCCCGGTGCGAAAGTTGACGTGTGCTTTCCGTGTGAAACGCGTCTGGGAGCCGGCGGGGGCGGCGAGGTGAGGCGCCGGGGCGGTGCGGGCTGGATGCCGGCGAGCCGTGCTGGGGGCTTGGGTGTTCGCCGCGGGAGGCTCATCGGAGCGAGCCCGGCGGTAGCGGCGGGCGGGGGAGCCGGCGCCGTGTCCCGGGACCGGCAGCGCCTCGGGATGGGCGTCAGAGCCGCTCCTGGGCGCTGTGAGCGTTCCCTTTGCGTTTTGCCTGCCGAGCACTGTGAGTACACTTGAATGAAGTTTGCAGGTGGCGTGGAAGGGGGTGCTTTTGTAATCACAGAGACGTTTTTAATTAATGCTGGTGTATCTAGAGGAAAATAAAAACACTGAGCAACTGGGAAAGTGTGAAGCTCACGGAGGCCTTGGAACAGTAGTAGATGGCAAACTAGAAATGAGTTTGCAATGTGATACAACTGCACTAAAAGGTTAGTGCTATATTTGGGTAGTATAGGCACGTGGATGCCACTTCGTGGAGAAGTTAGGGACTATACCCTTGCAATGCAATGGTTATGTGATAGGATTGCATCTGGAATATGTTCAGATCTGTGCTGCGTTTTACCAAAATCTGACTAGAGTTCGGAAGGACTAAGAAAGACTCGTAGTGCTGAAGGAAGATACTGACTTCATTCTAAGTAAAATTTTCAAAGCTGAGCTAATGAAGATGATGTAGCATAAATACTTGAGGACTCCTGTACAAAGGAAGAATGTAGTTATACACTGTAATTCTTCAAGCTGATCCGTTATTGGAGCTTTTTTAGTGTTCTGGGTGGGTACTGACACCCAGAAGAGTCAGTGCATTACTGGGGTTTTGGTGAGTATGGTCTGCTGTTGGATCATTCAGTACATAAGTACAAAGAGAAGCAGAATTTAGATATATGGAAAGACCTTTCTTCTGGCAAACAAAGGAAGTCTGAACGTCTTTTGTGTTGTTAAAAACTGTACTAGAAAGACAAGTCAACCAAGGAAACGCGTTATGGAGATAATCATTGCCATGTTATTCACAGGAAGGTGATTTGCAGTGTATACTCTCCATTTATATTGGATCTAGATTTTAAACCTAAGGTACTGATTATTTAGCAAGTTTTATGATTACTGGGTTGTGGGGTTACTTATACGTAAGGATTGCATGTTGAGACCTCAGGTGCTTTCACTCTTTGCAGTTTTACTGACTTCATTAGTTTTAAGTCAGCTAAAAGAACATTTTCTTCCTTGCACTGATTATTAGGTTAGAGTTGTCAATAATTACATTTTTCAGTATAACAAAAGTCGTAACATTTCAGATTTTTGGGCTGTGGTTTTTCTGCCATTGTACTATAAGAGATTGATAGACTTCCTGTCATGAAACTAGTGTCCTGAAAAGGGCTCTCCAGATGTTGTACATGGAGGAAAGCAAAAACAGTTTATGTTCTGAGGAGTAGTTCCAGAATTAAGCTGTTTTTCACTAGTTTTGTCAGTTGAAATTTATATTGGTTTTATCCTGCATTACTTCTTTTTTTTTCTTATAGTCTACTATCATTTCTGTTACTCACTAACGTTATATAGGTAGTTGCCAATAAGCTTATTGGCAAGATTAAGCATGAAGAAGAAATTAGAGGACGTCTGTAAGTAATGCCTAATTTTGGGAAACAAGCTTCTCTTCTCACAGTTGTCACCATCATTGTTCTGCCAATGGTTGTGTCAATATATATAAAAATTTAGAAGTCTTAAAGACAAGAATTGTAAGACTGTTGGCTTACATGGTCAGTTCCTGGAACTGCAGGTGGCAGTTCAGTACAGAACCATGGTGTACGAGTTCAAGTACAGCGTACAGGTAGTCATATTGCTTATGGAACAAAGCCTGTGTTTCCCAAAGCTTTGCGGGTTGGATACATTTTCTTCTGGATTAAAAATGGCGGCACATTGAGAAAGACAGGTCATCTGAGCTGCTCCAAACCTGTCCAGTGTAGTGAGGCAGCAGCCTCATGAATGAACCTGACACATAGCCCAGCCTGCTCCTCAGCTCCTCGGGATTGTTCACATCTATCTGCCAGGCTCTGGAAATTGGCTTTCTGAAGATGGATGGACAAAATACACAGGCTGCTGCTTTGGTGGTTTCTCATGTTTTGCTAAGGATTCCTTTTGGGAATCACTGGACTGTGCTGATTCGTTTAACTAGCGCTGCATGACAGTGAGGAAAGACCTAAAGTGGTAAATCAGCAGTCTCGGGGATCCCTGTGCCAGGCTCTGTTGTGTGGTATGGACTTGCTCAAAATCTGGTTTTTAGAGGAAAGGATCATTTGTGCTATTGACAGGTGTGGTTGAAGCTACAGTTGAGAGCCTGATTCTGCCAGAAATGTGGCCGTGATGCAAGGAATTTTCAAAGTAAACCTAAGCAGGCGTATGTTCGCTCCTTGGCTGAAGGGCCTTGACATCCCTTGCTACTTGGGTCCGTGTTTGATGGAGCCCCTGTTCATGAATCTGGCGTAATGGTCTTGGTGCAGCTCTCTGCTCCCCTCTGCCCGCTGGCCTTGTTACTGTGAAGCAGCAGGACGTTGGAGTAAGAATCCCGTCCCATTATTATTTGTATTACAGCAGTGACTGGAGGTCCCGTTGTGCCAAACACTGTGTAAACATGCATTAAGTGACTGTTCCTCTCCCAGCGAGGTACAACTGTGAAGGGATCAGGATATGAGCCTACATTTTGTATAGTATGGCTATAGACACAGTCTTAGGTGTGAAATCGTTGGGGACTTATGCCAGCTGGCCATCTGCTGTCACTGTAAAAATGTGTGGTTTTACAAGATTTGGTTAAAACTCTCTCGTTCCCTTTAAGACACTTATAACTCCCTCTCTGTGCAATAAACACACGCAGCCAGATCAGGGAACGTTATTGCAAGATCTAAGGGGGAGATAAGAGAGTGTGAGCTGTAAGGAATAATTCTTGATATTAGAAAAAAGACACAATAGCATTAAAGATTCTGTGAGAAGGGCTGACAATAACTCCACATAAACATAGTGACATTCTTAATTAAAATTACATTTAAAACTTTTTTTAGTAACTTTTGCTTATGGAGTGGAGGGGGTTTTTAGCTTAGCATGGCAACCCGGCAATGAGCAACCTTTTGAATTTTATTATCGGTGCTGACATCCCAGAATGTTGCAGCATTAGAAGGATTTGCTGGAGGGTCCAAAAACTTGAGAATTTCTATAGGTTTGCCTTGATTTGCATAAGTTTTTTGCCTTTAAAGTAATGTAAAGTGGGTATTAAAGGAGTTTAGATATGCCTTACAAGTGGGTAGTAGTTTATTAGGATATTGTATGGTTTATTACTTTTCCAGCTATATTTGATGTCAAAATAGCATTCTTTTCCTTCACGAGTAGTTGAAGAGGTTGCATATCAGTTTTTAGTTTGTATAGGAGTGGTTATTACCAGCTAACTCAAGGTGAAGGGAATCGTTGGCCCATTTTTAGCTTGGGCCTTAGATTTTGCTCGTGTGAAAGTATAGAACTGCCTTTCGACTGATACTGGTGACTTCCTAGATGGGGGAACCTGCTCATCTGTTTAGTAGAAACACTGAGAGGCAGCCGCGTAGGCATAACTGATTTGAAAGACTTGTGGACCTGCTTGTTGGTACTGGTAAGTGAAGAAACGTAATTCAGCAGTGCGATAAGGCAGACAGGCTGTGGTCTAAAGTATTGGTTGGATTCTTTATCTCCTTTCTTGAAACAATACTGCAAATGCACTTACTGGTTTCTTTTCAGAGGATGCCTAGGGAGAAGTTGAGAATGAGTTGAAGGATGGCAAATAGTGTTATCCCACTTCATGCTATTTTATCAGCGTGGTACTGTTTCGTAGAGGAACTGTGTTTGCTTTCTAGGGAATTTACGTTGTAGAATTCTTCAATGTACAGAGTAATAATTAAGACAAATTAAATGTTATTTCTTAGCAAGTAATTGGTCCCCACTTGATTACAATTCAAGTCTAAATTAAACTAATTCTGAAGCTTGTTGAAAAGTCTGTAGGAAAGAGTGAATTTTTATATTTATGGAAATTGATAATAGCCTTCTGTATATTCAGTTTGTTTTAACTGCTTCTGGTTTATATTGCTGAACTTTTTAACGATCCTTTATCTCTTTCTCTAGTGGTACGTCTGCAACACAGAACAGTTGTCTGAATCCCTTCAGCCTGTTTTTGTCCAGAGTTACCTTGACCAAGGAACACAGATCTTCTTAAACAACAGCATTGAGAAATCAGGCTGGCTGTTTATCCAGCTCTATCACTCTTTTGTGTCCTCAATTTTTAGCCTCTTTATGTCTAGAACATCTATCAATGGGTAAGTGAAAAGTCAGTCTTGGGTAAACTAAATACAGTTTGGATTTAGAGTTTTCAAGTGTTCAGCCCTATCTCTGGTTCTGTCAGCTTTTCCTGGATTTTTAGTTTTCCCTTTGCCACTCTGACAGACCTGAAATGCCCTACTGTGCTCTTCGTGCCCAACTCTCTTAATTAAAGAACACCGTTTCCAGTATGGGGGAACAGAGGAGGTAATTACAATTAATAAGAGACAGTCAGAGGACTCTATTTTTATTTTATAACAATTACTTGTATTAATTTCCTTGTAAATAAGAGAGCATTCTCTCTGTGTTAGACAACGTATCCCTCTTCCCTCTGCGTTCTTTACTTTGCCATCTCTGTATGGGCTATTGTTGTGATTTTCCATGTTGAAGGTGGCTGTATGCAGTCATTTCTGTATGGCATCTAAAACTATTTCTGCAAGAGTGTGTGCACACCCACTGTGAACTTAGGCAGATTTCTAAACAGTGCAGAAGTTGGCCAGGTGTTGTGTCTATCAACACTAATGTGGAACAGAATTCTGGCCTTTCTCTTGCTCTTTAAAATTTAATTTCACCTCAATTTGTGTGTAAGCTGGACTTGGACTTCTGATGTAGCATGTTTGACTGATGAGAAATCAAGAAGGCTGGAAAAGAGGATTTTTTTTAACCAATAATTTCCTAGTCTTACTGCATCAGTCTCTTCTGTGCCTGCAGGGAAGTTTAGCTGCTCATGGGCGCTTTTGTGTTTTTTCCAAAAAGACTGGAGCTTTTTTTTTTTTTCTCACATCACCCCATTTAGACATTAAGAGTTTATCAGTTTTGACCTTACAAAGAATGCATTTTGTTTTGTTTACCTGATTTCTCCACCATCCTCACATCTGAACCTACTACATACTTCTGCACAGTCTGATATGAAGACAGTAGCTGTCTACTAAGACTAGAAAAATCTTTTTCCTCATTTTCTAACCAGATGAATTTATGAGCTTCCCTGTGGTGTTCTTAGTTACTTGTAGCTTTATATAAAGGTTCCTTTGGTCTTCTCTTCTTCCTTTCTCTTCCATTTTTTTTTTTTTTCAAAGGCTCTCCAGTGCTTTGAATAACACCTCATAGTGCTGTTAGGAATAATAGCTATGAGCCAATTACACTGTGTGGACTGACACAAGTGTGCTGCAAGGAGGCTTTACTTAAATTGGCTGTATCCTGTTTATTTTTAAACATTTAATATCCTGCTTTAGTTTCTTCTGTATGATTTTGTATACTCTATCCTTCTTGTTTGTTTGTTTCTTTGTATTTTAGCACAATCAGTCTTTCCTAGGCTGCCTCCTTTTCACATTTTTAAACTCTTTTATTCTTTTCATCATTTTTTACCTTTTTTCCCCTTGAACATAAAAGATTTCTGACCATTGTCTTTAAGTTTACCCAGCTATCTAACATTAGTGTAAAGAATAGAATTTATCTGCCTTCAGTCTATTACTGACCAGTTCTTTTTCCTCTGCTTGTTCTCTTAACTCTTTCATCTTCTGAATTCTGCTATGACAGCTGAAATCTGTCACTGTGTAGTCTTCAAACAGTTACGGGCGGGTATGTCATCAACTTGATCCATAAGGATTCCAACTGTCACCTCTACCCAATTCCTTAACGAGTTGCCTATTTTCTATTCCACAGCTCTTCACATTGAATGCAGGATCTCCAGATAGCAGCAAAAAACATTGTAACATACAATTAAAAAAAAAAGCTCTTTTACCACATCCCTTATTGATGCTTATTGAATAAACACCCCTTATTGAAATCTGTTCCCTGGCTTCCCTCCTAGTTCCCCATCCTATTCCTCGTTCGTTGTGCATACTTCTGTGTCTGCAGCCATTTTATTTCCTCTCCTATTTCATGTTTTTTCTTTAAAGGTAGGTGGCAGAGATTCAAATCTGCAAATGTGACAAATAAGGTTCAGCCTTTATCTTTCCTTCTCTTTCTCTCCCCCCCTCTCTTTTTTTTTTTTTTGGTGTGTGTGCAATCATTTTCTTGAGCTGCACCCCATGAGCTCTTCCTTGCCTAATCAGATTCCTCCTGAAGTCTTAACCGCTGTAACTGCATGGGGCTGTGTGTTTGATCTCTGACAAGTGCAGCGCAAGTTGAACTGGATTTAAAATTTGTCTGAGCAGTGACCTTGACTACTATTATGTATGACTGGTTGTTGCCAAAGCACATTCTAAATTACTTCACCGTTCTTCCTGTTTAATTGTGTACAAAATTGGGCATTTCTTGTTTTTACATTTCAGGCTACTGGGAAGGGGCTCAATGTTTGTGTTTTCGCCAGAACAATTTCAAAGACTGCTCAAAATAAATCCAGAATGGAAATCCCACAGACTTCTTGATTTAGGGGCTGGGGATGGAGAAGTCACTAAAGTCATGAGTCCTCACTTTGAAGAAATCTATGCCACTGAATTGTCTGAAACCATGATATGGCAGCTTCAGAAGAAGAAATACAGGTATTGTACTGAATGCTTTCTACATCCTTTACATCGGACATTACAGCAAAGTAATTTATATACAATATTTAGTTAAGGTTCAGTATTTTCAGTCAATTCCTCTCTTGTTTGGTCATTTTGGAAAAGGTTAACCTGTACAAAAGCAGGAAAAAGACCTCACAGCTGATGTTCCCCTCTTACCAGTGCTTTTGTTATGCAGGTGTTCTGTGTTACTAGTTAAAATAGGCAACAACCATCTTGAAGTCTCTCTCCTCATAGCTCTAATCAGGAAGATGAAATTCAGACGAACAGTCTCAGTGAATAGTTGCAAGAGGAAGACATAGGTACTACGGAGAAGGCAACCTGGATTCAGTAATAGGGACATCTCAATAATCTGTTTTTTACCTAGTCCCACAGTATAGACGACTGTGTAAAGATTCTTTTATGTTTGCTGTGCTTAGTTAGTAACAAAAGCCTCAGCACTTTCAAAACTTTGTTCGTGCACTTGTCACAGCTCCTGGAGGTTCTTGCAGGCGGCAGATACAGTCTTGTTGAGTAATGGTTAATATTTTAGACACTGTATCCCTAGACTTCAACCTGAAGAATGAATGAGTGGTGGATTTCTTTTCTTCACCTGTCTTTAAGTGGAAATGTAGCAGCTACTTTGCGATCCAGGTTTGCACACTGGTAAATCAGCGTGCATAGAATGCAGGAAGCTATTAATCGTATTTCAGCTTTGTTGTTCCTGGAGAAGTATCTTTAGTTTTATTCTAGGACAACATATATTATTTAATACCTGGGGTTTTATCTCCTTTATTGCCACGTGATTAGAAGGCAATATAAAGGTTCGTATGGCTGGGTATATAGCCATGCCCATTGTTGATGTAGTTTTCTTTTCCAAAAGACCAGAAGGATCACGTCTGTCTCTTGCCATAGCCTGGGTGGCTGACCTTACCTGCACTATCAGCACATCCGTAGGGAATTTTTGTCTTCTGTGGTTCTGAACTGAGCTTGTCTTTATTTTAACAGACTGTGTCTCTTTCTCTTTCCCTTTATAGGGTGCTTGGTATAAATGAATGGCAAAACACAGGCTTTCAGTATGATGTTATCAGCTGTTTGAATTTGCTGGATCGCTGTGATCAACCACTGACTGTATTAAAAGATATTAGAAGCGTACTGGAGCCAACTAGAGGCAGAGTCATTCTAGCATTAGTTCTGCCATTTCATCCCTATGTGGAAAATGGTAAGTGTACAGATTAATAGCCATTTAGCAGGTAAAGAAAATGTTTGTGGGTCATAGTATCCCAAATTAAATGTTTAATAAATAATTGGCATGATTGTGTTTTAATTTTTCCAAGTAACTTCTATGATACATGTTCAGAAGTCTGAAAAACGTAGGTAAATAGGCCACATGGTGTAAGATGTTTTCATAATTCCCGAACATACGTTGTTGGCAGCAATGAAAAGCTCAAATATTGAAGTCACATATCCTGTTCTGCAGGTTGCCACATTTGAGCTGTGTTGGAGCGGCATGGGAAAACTGATCTCTGGTTAGGGCCCTCTGCTAGTGTCATACAGGTAACCCCAGCTGTCTCTAGTGACCAGCTGAGCAAACCCATCAGAACTGTCTGTAACGCTGAATAGAGCAGCTGAGGTCAAACTGGTTCAAGTGTTCCAGATGAGCCGCACCTGAAAATTCATAGGGATGTACAGTTCATGTTCCAACATGAGTTCTCAAGGTAAAACATATAGACTCACTATTTATATTGTATTAGTAACCAGAATAAAAAAAGTAAAATTCAATGCCAAAACTACTTTATTTTCCTTAGTTACATTTTAAAGAAATACATGAGAGATTTTTAAATGAATGTGTCCTTATGACTAAGTTTCAAAAGAGACTTGAAACTGTCTTTCTTACGTGGCTATGATTGTGGCTTCATGTTGAAGCACCCTAAGGGTGGTTTGAATTCGAGATGACTAGTGTTCATCAGTCATCATTTGGACACTGACTCTCCTTGGGTATTAAGACTTGGCTGTGGAAAGGCATGCATGCCCAGCACACACAGAGCTAATAACCTTGACATTCTTGCAATCACAAATGCATCAAACTGAATCTGTTTTCGGCTTTTATATATCAGTGGTATTTTGATGGGAGGAGGGGGAAAAAAGTTTTCATTATAAAAAAATAATGCTATCAGATGCAGAACTTTTTAAAATAGAGTATTGGAGTGTATAGTTTCTTAATGTGTCTTAAGTGAAATGGAGAGGTTGACCTATGCCTCTGTACAGTATTTCAAGCATCTTTGGTTACAACTTATTGTTCCTATAATATGGAATAATATGGCTTCCTCTTTTAAAAACTCATTTTAAAATTGTCAGTAATGCAGTCTTTATAGTCTTTCATTGGAATATTAGAAGCAGAAATTGAGAAATTATTTGAATGGCTTTTTTGTTTGTGAGCCTTCAAAACTGTGTGCCATTGTGTTTTGCAATCAGTGTTGCACCCAGCGTCTACTTCCCTGCACGTTGTTGGGTAACCAGGTGACAGACCACATGCAGTGTCCTGACTCAACAGGAGATAGATAAATTAAGAAAGAAACTACTCTAAGCCTGCTTATATCCCTCTTCACGAATCTCCAACGGCATACTGAGAGCAAAACAAGAGTGTTAAATTTACAAATCCCAAGGGACTGGAAACCTGTTCTGTGATTGTTGAACTCGGTCATTCCTACTTTTTGAAAGTTGAAATCTGTTGTGAGGTGTCTTGCAACCCCAAGTCAGGCTTCTGCTTGTAGTGGTGACTTGTAGCAGATTAGTCACTTTGCTCAAGGCAGTTTTATTTCCTTGATATGTTCCGAAACATATTCAGTTTGTTGGTTTGCCACTGTCATGGATATGGGCCCATTAAACTTCTTCAGACAGTGCAGGTTAGGGCACACAAAAGTTACTGTTGTCCCGCTGAAGCTTTCACACTTTAGACCACAGTTAAATACATCTTAAGAAATAGACGATGAACTGCCAGCCTGTCTTTGTGCTGTACAAATGATTTTAGAATTACACTATTTTCATTCAGCTCTTACACAAGATGATGCATTTTTTTGAAGTGTTAGCTATGTACATATGATTTACATTTAAGAAGAAAACCTCAACAACTTGGAACACTTAGAGAGGAGAACATTTCATGGCTCAAATAACTTCTTGTAGCAGCTAATTAAAAACAATTTGGGCCCGCCTAGAGAAACTTTTGAATTTTAGAGGAGGCTTGAAATGGAGAAGAGGCGATGCAGGGAAGGTGTTTGATCAGTGCATGGATCAGTTTGTAGAAGTGGAGAAATTATTTTAATCAAAAAGAGCTATTTGAGGTATTACACATAATGTAATGGGAGGGTAATTGTGGAAATTTTCTATGTGAATATCATAAAACTTGCTTTAAGAGAACAAAGCAAGGTGGAGGAGGAGGTAAAATACATTTCTGTGCTTGCTGTTTCTGGAGTTACAGTGACACCTAGTGTCCCAAGTAGCTTAACTGTGAATTTTTTATGTGGCTTTTCAGTTTTATTTTCAACAATACAGAGCAATACATAATGCACTTACTGCAGATGTCTAAATTTGGCAAGTCAGATGACTCGTAAAGCATTAGACTAGTTGTGTAAGAACATGTATTATTATAACTTTTTTTTTTTTTATGACCCCATAGGGTCATTTAAAATAATTTCTGTTTCTTAATATAGGAATAGTATTTATATAAAGGCATTATTAGGTAATATATGACTAACTGGTTTAAGTTTCTCCAACAATGTGAGAGATGCTGTACTTAAGAAGTAGTAAACACTAGCAGCCTGAGATTGTGAAATTTTCTTGTTAAACACGCTGATGTCCTTGTGATTGATTGACAGGGATAAGAAGACAAAGGTGTCTTTTCCGTCTTCCTGAAATACTTGGTACTAAATTGAGCTGGGAATGTCTAGCACAGTGCTGTGCTAAATGGGCTCTTGCTTTGTCTCAGTTGTCAGTTCTCATCTCGCTGGAGTGAGAAAGGTTTTTCATTTGTTAAACAAAGCCTTGCTTTTTTAAAATTATAATAAGAGATGCAGTTCTTTAGTAGAGAGAATGCCTAATACTAGCAGATCTCTTGTTAAAGTGCTGATTTTGTAGATTGGCTAGGTACTAACTGCTAAAAAAAAAAAAGGAAGAAGGTACACTAAAAAAAAGGGTATACTCCCTTGACTAGATAGTATATTTCTGTGTTCGTGCTTATATCCACATGGAACAGACGTGTCAAAGCAAAACTTGGTGCTCCGGGTAAATCTGACTTTGGATGGCAGGACTGGAAGATGAGGGTTATCGATCTAGCAACTGAATTTTAATCTTGCAGGAGTAACCTTCTCGCTGTGACCACTACTTTCCTTTGCTAAACAGGCTAGGAAGAAGCTCCTATCCCAAGTGGGATTTACCATGATAGTACGTGCATTTATATTGTCTGGTTTTCTCTTTTTACCTCTACGGAATATATAGATTTTGCTCTGCTAAAGCAGTAGCTGTTGCTCTGTATATCAGGTACATCAATACCTATCACATTAACTTGACTGAAACCAGAATTTCACCTATGAAATGAGTTTATTTTCTGTTGCTGTCAATTATCATGTTTCACAAATGCTCAACTCATGTAGAAGAAATACATGTAAAAAGAAAATAAGGCATAGAATTATACCTAAACTGAAAAAGGAAACTTTTATTAAGCATTAGCAGTAATCTTGTGAAAGATAAAGTCTTTTCCCATAGTTCTTGTTCTCGCAAAATGAAAAATGGAAGCAATGTATAATGTAGATGTAATGTACAATGCAGTTGGTTTTGATGATCTGTTTAGAAAATAGTCTTGAAGAACACTGCTCTGCGATGTTTACTCCTCTCTTTTTAAAGCGAAGGAAGTCTGTGAAGAAGCTTGACTTCTTATCTGCCCCTTTGCTTGCATGAGAAATAAGGAACCAATCTGAATTGCTGCACATGATCATCTGTTCTGATAAACAGTGTCGTCTTCCAAATCATCCTGGGGGGGAAAATGTAGAATTATTTCAGTACTGATATGAACTTTGATTTTAATAAGGCAGAATTCCCTTTTTTAGGCAAACAGCATCCCTTTGCTGTTCCATTAAACTCCTTTCTCTGCACTTATCCAATTGGTTTTATCCATGTGGCATCTGCAGGATTCAAAACATATTTCTTTTCCCCATGGCTTTTCCTCATCTCCAGGGAGCACAGAGGCAGTAAGACGTACCCCTTATTTCCACTGTGTTAATATCTGACACTCAAACCAAGGACCAGGTCATGTCAGCAGGGATTTGAAGTCTTCAGAGGGGTAATTACAGTGGAAAAACAATTGGAGCTACATGGAAATAAATGAAATAAAAACAAATAAGGGAGAAGTGTTGGACTTTGTTCTGTGTTTCTTCTGGTTTCTCCTTGCATCTCTGAAGTGGTGTGGTCCACCTTTGGAGTAGGAAAGAATTTATACTGTCTTTCAAAAGACAGTACAATGTTTTTAAAGCAGGATTTTGAAGCCATTTTCTTCCCTTGCAAATACATGTGAATTCTAAAATGTTGGGGTTTTTCTTTCTAATGTACATGACCTATGCATAGTTATTGTCATATGGTCATATAAGAATTATTGACACAAATTTGGAATGATGAAATAAGTTGTGTGGCTTTACCTAGTGATGTTAAATACTTAGTTTAGGCTCAGTAAGTTGAAGGAGCAGGAAGTATCTGTAAGAAAGTTGTAGAGCTTTTCTAACAGTTGTGCTACATTCTGTCACTTAGTTATGCTGGGCTAAGGGAGCAAGAGGAACTAAAACAGAAATATTTTTCCAAAATAAGCTCCTATTAGCTCTGTACATTTTACCAAACAGCCTAGAACCACTTGCTGAGACCTCTTTTTGACAAAATACAAGTTTTTGGAAGGTTAATTTTTCAGTATACATACATACATTCTAAAAAGCATTTGCTATCATATATATATATATATAAAATTCTACGTGTGGCCATTTAGAATGGTTTATAATATCTCTGACTGTTGTGCAGAATACTTTTTAAAAAATCTTTATCACGTTCAAAAAGGGAAAGTCTATTTCTGTAGGTAATAAAAATACTCTTAAAAACTGGCAGTTGCTCTTTTTCCCCATAAATTTCAGTTTTGGCAGAGAGATACTTACAGGCTGTCGCCAATGTTCAGTGTACCTCTGCTTTTGGAGTTCTTGGGCAATTGCTTGAAAAATTTTTCGTCCGCTACTGATTTTCTGTGAAATATTTAAAATGTTTTAGGTCAGTGCTACTTGTGAAGTTGCAGGAAGCACCTTTTTCTCCCTCTTATAATTCTGACTTTTTTTCCCTGCGTATGTCTTTGGGAATGGTGCTAAATAACAGTTTGAGAACATATGGTTTGACAGGCAGAAGGATTTTAAAGTACGTTAATATTACATCTCTTAACATTTATACCTTCTTTAATGGATATTTAATTGTATTGCTTCTGACTTTTCTTCAAGGAGCTGTGGTGACAGAGGTTCTTAATAGACTTGTTTAAAATGCACTCAGGTAAGCCTGAATGCACCATTTAAACAAACAAAAAATAGCAAAGCCTGTTGGTTTTGAGAAGCTTGAACAAAATTTGTTTAAAATCCGAAAGAAGCTATGTATGAGAGATGGCCTTTACAGAGATTGACCTTATCCTGTATCTAATTCGTTAAAACTACATTAATTAATTAAAATTAAATGTAAAATCAGTAATTACTTTTGTACAAATCTGAAATGAAGCACTAACAGCTCTGAATGTCTCTTTAACTGACTCATCAATTAGTCACAAAGTTGATGCCCAATGTACTTAAAGACGGGGGAAAAAAAGGCAAACAAAGGGATAACTTACACAGTTCTCTGTTCTTTGGTCTTCCTTCCCACTTTTCTTTAGTAGGTTTGGTTTTAACTGAAGGGAGGGATAATTAAAAAACCCAATTAAAACATACGAATACAACTGCTAAGGTAGCACAATAGTAAAATCTGTTGCCCTTTTACAGTGTTCAACAGTTTGTAGAAAAGTTTTTTCATTAGATGAGGTTATAGCATTGGAAGAATCAGAAGTTTTCAAGCATGTAAAGCCTTTTTCAAGTTCTCATAGTAGATGTTGCTTGTATTTTTCCTTTGAGTACAGTGGGACCTGCCTGAAGCACTGCCCAATTCTCAAAAATAAAGCAATGTCATCACGGATATAATTTTCTTCCCTGATAAAGGCCCGATTATTTTTTCCCACTGTACGGCTTCACCTAGTTTCAAGAAAAACAAAAATCAAGAAGACTCTGCAGTGTTGATGCTTAGACAGTGATCACTGCAGAAAAGAACCGTTTTACCATGTCATACCACTTAGGATCGGGAAGTCCTCATTCTCATGTCAAAGTCTCATTATTATTTAAAGATTCCAGTTGTACTTTTGGGTACTTGTTTTTAACTAAACACAAATTTTGGTTTAGATTTTTAAAAAAATCCAGTAGTTATATGATTTTTAACCAGGTGCATTCTAAGGTATTTTTCCTGTAGGGATGAAACTTCTTCCAAGTCTCTGATATTTTTAAATTCTACCAAGGTCTCTCTTCTGTATTTGTACTATGTATGGATATAATTTCTTTACCCAAGTAAAGTTGGTCTGCAGTAGCTTTACTGCAGCTCACAGATACTTTGACATTAAACTTAAATTATTTTACTGGAAACTATTACAGAGAGTTGATTATTTACAATGATAATTTCCATTTTTTTCTTTTTGAGTGTGCCTTGATATATAATCTCTTAACTTGCTGATCAATACACTCAGGATAACTTTAACTTTAGAATGCCCTTCTCTTTTGGACATTCTACTGAAAAAAGAAAATTTGGCTGCTATTTAGAGTACGGGTCTGCACCACACAAGAGTTTGCAGGAGTGCGCAGCACATGAATTTCAACCTCTTTAAAACTTAATCGTAATTGTTACGGAATCTAGAAATGTCTTTTTAGTCTCCTTATGTAGATGTTAAAACTGCTTAGTTTTACAAAATGAACAAAATCAGAAAAATCACTTTGAGCCTACCTTGTAGACCACAAAGAATGTGAATACGGTAGTGCTGTATAGGAACAGTAAGGATGAGGCGATGATCATGGAGACGAGTTTTCCACTGATGTGCTGATTCTCTGCTCCTTTATTAAAAGTGAGTATTAGAATAAAGGATGGTTCTTCTCATTCACATAGTTTTCTTAAGATTCTGCAATTCAGCCTCCTTTCTCTGAGGAGTTAAAAAACTTTATACGTATCAATATTTTCTGGTTCATTTTCATTCTAAATTCCTTAGTGAGATCACTTGTCTTTTGTTTCCCTGAGTGTTTGCAAGGGCAGTGAAGACTTTTATTTTTGATATAAACCCTTCCTTTAACAGTAGACAGAGAATTGAATCTGTTTTTCTGCTCTCATAAAGGAATATTTGAATAAAGCTTACAGGCTTTTGTTCAGAAATGGAATTAGATAGAGGAAGCAAGGAGTACAGGGAAAGTAATAATCCCGGTAAGTTGTAGGTTTTTTACTATTTTAGTCATGTAAAACTGAAATGTAGTTTATGAAATCTCATCACTTTCTTAACTAGAAAGCAAATGATACAAAGGTTCAGAACTGAAACTTTTGTTTTCAGGTTGGC
Organism: Trogon surrucura; assembly: GCA_020746105.1. Classification (NCBI taxonomy): domain Eukaryota; kingdom Metazoa; phylum Chordata; class Aves; order Trogoniformes; family Trogonidae; genus Trogon; species Trogon surrucura. The sequence continues at coordinate 8,021,937 of CM036632.1, read as the reverse complement.
ACACTGAATCCCCAGTTCTGAGATCCTGTACTCTGTTTCACTATTTCCACTAAATGTCAGTTTCTCCACTTCTTGTTTTTCTGTTGGTACTTCCTTTCTGATAGCACAAGTACAAAACTTCTTTCTTTTGTAGAATCCTACAGTCAGTTGAATCGTATGACAGAACAGTCTTAATTAGCAAATGAGGTTTAGATGCTTGTTTGTAGAATCCTTCCACAGTTTTAGTATTGATATTTTAATGTAGTCATACTGCTCCTATTGTTGTTGTTGTTGTTTTTTCCATCTCAAATGCCATTTTTGAAAGTGTAAATGAAGAGAGTATTTAGGAAAGATAATTTATTTCTTTTAAGATGATTCATTAAAAAGGAATGATCAACTGACCTGTTGTCGTTAGTAGTGTTCCATCTCCTGTTTGTTTGGAATGGGGCGAACTTGAGTCTGGAAATGCTATTCCACAGATATAAATGGCATTGTCATTGAAAGTCGGATCGTTGATCTGAAGTGAAATGTTATTTCCTGATAAATGTACTTTGTACTTCTGATGATCTATGCATTCAGGAGTACACAAATCCTCATGTTTATTAGTTAAAAAGCGAAACCATAGGACTTGAGGTAGGGATGAGGAGCACCCAGAGGCAGAGAAGGCACATGTTAGGAACACAGTGTGCGTGGAGTGGTCAGCTTCCTGAAATCTGGGTTGTGTTACAGAGATGTGGCAAGTATCTGCAGTACCTGTGGAGAATAAACAATTGGTGGTGTGAGGGACAGTTAAAAGGCAAGCCACGATCTAAAAAGAAAATAAGCTACTTGCAGTGCATTTGAGGAAAGATGGGAAAAAAGGAGGAAACCCAACTGTGTTTCAAACTTGTCATTTTTAAGGTTGTTTCCAGCAAACTTTTCTTTTAGCTGATTCCTACAGCTTGCCCATGTGTTTATTGAACAGTTTTACCGATGCGCTTAATGTGCTTGGCTTTCTATTTTTCTGAAGAAGCATAGAGAAGATTCATGTATCTAAAATAAGGTCAATGTCTCCTTTGGCTCTGGAGACGTGCCTGATGGCAGGCAGTGGGAATGTCGTAAATGGAGACATTTATAATTTAGCAATTTCATAACATTGATTAGAATTTATAATAGTTCCTAGACATTTTTTCACTTCATCGCATATATTGCCTCTTGGTTTCTAAGGATAATAATATGGCTTGTTAGTTCTGACATTTAAAAACGTGTGCAGAGAAAACAGGAAGGTTAATCAGAGAAGAGAATTCTAATTAAGGAACTGAAATCTAAGGTTTAATATTACTGGTCTGGGAGATTAAGTCCTTATGGAAATTCATAATTTAAATACTGCTTTAGTATATTTAATGTTATTCAAATAAATTGCTTAGTTATTTAAACAATGGAATCGAGATTATTGCAGTGAAAATTAAGGTAGTAGCTTAAGTATTCTTTTCTGCTTCCTAGAAAATAACAAATTAGAAGAAAAGAAACCAAAGTCTCTTAACCTACTGCTGATACACAATTTATAATCCTGTGCACAGTTGACAACCGACATTGTCCATCATTTTTCTCACTGAATGTTTTATGGATCAGATCCAAGCAGATTGTGTATCTGTGGCTTCTACCGGGAATAAAATGAACCTCTGCTTCTGTGTCAGATCAGCGTTAGAGCCTTTCCGTAGCGGCTACAGCAATCTGAAGATCAGTCGTTGGTGTAGTTGCACCTTGTGTGGGGAAAGGCAGTAGCTCATGCTTTTGCAGTTGATCCCCTTCTGGTTTAGCTGTTACTCTGGGGCCCTGGGTGGCCCCGCAGAGCAGAACTCTGCGGCTTCAGTTCACACAGGTGCTGCCTGCAGAACGTCCCAAACTCTCCTCCCAAACCGGCACAGCTGCACTGAAATCATGCTGCTGCTGCTGGAGCATTCTTTGCAGAGAAGAGCAGTAGGATTTGACCCAGAAGTCATACATAGTGGGAACATTTCAAACTTTTGGAAGAAAAAGCAATTGCTAACAGTTATTTAATTTGGAAGTTGCATGAAGATAGCAGAAATATTCTCAGTAAAACTTTACTTCTCTTATTTCCTAGCTATGTTGCAAATCATAACCACAACATTTTGCAGTCCTCTTTAACTGCTGTTACATGGGAAAATACAAGAAGTTAACAGAAGTCTTACCAGCACTGTAGAGGATCCAGTCAAGCGCCAATATTAGCATGTTCTTTAATTTGTTGAAAGATGTCATTTCTTTTCTCTCTCTGGAAATGATTCTGCTTGAAGGAAGAGGAACTTAGGAAATCTCTGGAGTTGCAGAATAATCTGAATCACATGATCTAGAACTTCCTGTTTAGGAAGGGTGTTAACCATTGCGTTTAGCAAACTGGTTAAAGGTACAGACCAAACCGGAAAACATTTATGGTTTATGGATCACAATACTTGGAAAAGGAGTGAAAAGTTTTAAGTTTTGAACTTCTGAGAGCTGTACCTATAATCCTTCGAATAATTGCGTTGCATCTAACAAATGAAAACACCTTTTCCAGCGTGCTGCAAGTGTTCCGCTTCTTAATTTTATATGACCCTAAGTAGTCTTTACCGTATCAGCTAGTAGGTGGCCACTGGAGGAGCAAAGATTCTGTAGCCATCCGTTATAACGTGGTGATCTACTGATAGCATTTCCAACTTGTTGGCTCTGTTTACTCTAACCGCCTAAAGCTACCTTTAGTCAGACAGTGGGCATAAAGAAAGAGTTTTGTAATTCTGGAAAGATCTTCGTTAAATAGTCTGTCTGCCCACGTCTGCTGAACACCAGCCTCACTAGTGGAGGTTTACTTTTCAGCTGGTCTTGAAACTGCTATTTCAAAATGTAGTGAAAGATAACCTTAAGAAGGAGCTGCTTCTGAACAAGAGGAAAAAACTTGAACTGATCTTGCAACAGCTCTGCAAATGGCTTGTCAGCCTCCTGTTTGGGGCGGAATGGAATGCTGTCTGTGTAATATGCTTTCTGTAAGAAAATATGACATGCAATAAAGTTTTCTTTATAATCTAAACAAAACTGTTCTGTTTTCTCAGTAGGTGGCAAGTGGGAAAAGCCCTCAGAAGTTTTGGAAATCAAAGGGCACACTTGGGAAGAACAGGTGAATAGCCTGCCAGAAGTTTTCAGTAAAGCTGGTTTTGCCATAGAGGCTTTCACCAGACTGCCATACCTATGTGAAGGTGATATGTATAATGACTACTATGTACTAGATGATGCTGTCTTCGTCCTCAAGCCAGTGTAAGCGTGTGTGAAGTAAATCTCCAGAATCTAACTCAAGAAGCAGCCTCTGAAAGAGGAGTTTGATTTATGGTTACTTAAAGGGAGGGAATTTGGGATTGCGGTGCTAAGTAAATACCATGTAAGAAATTTCAAGGCCAAAATACTAATGTATTTCTTTGTAGTGTGATTAGGGGAAAAAAAAAATGGTTGTTTTTAAACAGACTCTTTGGTTGAGAATTTCTTTTTTTACCAGCTCTTAAACCAACAAGGCATTCTGCAATCCAGCAGTAGTGGGGGATATTTTTTTATACTTTTTACCTGCAACAGGGATCAGATCCAAAAAAAGCAATAGTCCTAATGATGATGAAACTGATACAATGTGAACAATTGTTAAAGAAATAAGTGAAATCTGGCAATAAAGTTATCCGTTCAGTTCAAGCTTTGTTGAATATAAACTGTTGAAATGGATATTCTTCCATGCTAAGTTACCTTTTCTCTTACTGTCATTCTTCACGTTTTTAATCAAGCTAATAAACTTTTTTTGAGATTACTTTTTGTATTAACTTTTGTGTTCATTTTTGTAACCAGAGTCACGCTTGTCTGCAGTAAAGGGTCTTTGTGTTGAGAATCAAGCTCTCAGTAGCAGCACAGCCTTGCATTTGTTTAAAGAGCATTTAAGTATGATGTAAAGGGATAGCAGTCCACAAAAAATGTCTCACTTTGGATTGGGTTTTCTTCACATTCCTCTCATTGCTTTTGCATATAATGCTTTTCAACTAAAGGGGTTGTGGTAGAACTTGCAAAAACTGGACTTCAGCCTGATGGGCTTAAAGACTAACTTTCTAAGCAAGGTATTCTCAGAAGTTTTCAGCTTAAAAAACTTGCAGACAGTTTCCTGCAAATTCTGTGAGTCTGCCCTCTGATACTGACGGGTTTGCTAAGTTGGGACATTTTATTTTCTTTAGGAATAATAAATAACTGTTATTTATTTTACCATGTCTTGTTCTAAAAATGTGGCTAAATGAATAATTTCTGGTAGTTTAAACAGCAAGTGACATCACAAGCAGTACAGAAGTGGCAGGCATGTGTTTTGCATTGCTTGGCATTTAAGTATTGCGAGAGAGCAGAGAAACCTCGGCTTGTGTATCCGCTGGTAAGTAAAGTAAGTCTTTTGAAGTCTAAAAGAGTTGTATGTTGTGGGTTTTGTTTGTTTTTTAATGTTTGTTGATCTTATGCCAGCTAGGATGCTTCAGCAGGTGTTTTTAGGTTTACATTGAACTTTCTTTACCTGGTGGTTTGTCATTTCGCTTGCTAATTTAATCACTTTTTATTCTCAGTCATCCCTGTGAAGTAGTAAATATTCTGTAGATTGGGGCAAAAGATTTGGCTAGTGGGGTTTTTTCAACAGTAGTTTTTCAGCAGTAATTCAAATTTATTTTTGTTTCAACATGTGCTGTTGGATTTTGGCACAAAGTACAATCAGATTTGTTAGAAAAATGAGCTATATGCTCTGGAATGAATCCATTCATTTTTATTTTGTTACCTTCCCTTGTACTCATCTGGTAGTGGGAAAATGTGTTTCTTAATGTGTAATGAATTTAGCTTCATGTAGCAAATATTTAAGAAAAACTTCAAAGATTCCCACAGGCTAAAAATCACACTTGAGCAATAGCAGGGAAAAGCTGTGAAAAGAGTAAGCCTAAATTCTAAGTACACATGTACTTGTAAAATCAGAGTTCCTTGCAAAGGAAGGGGCATGGCGGGGCTCACTGTGTCGGAGAAGGGACTTCTTTCTCTTACCAGACCTTGAGGGCATTTGTGTGCAGTTAATGTCTGCTCACACAACTCCCTGCAAAGAAACTTGAGTCCTGTAGTTGACTAAGTTGCCTGAAATACTTCTAAAGATACCATCCAAAGGGAAAAGTGGTTTGTTTTCTTTTGCAAGTCCAATGTTCAAATTTATTATTCCTGAGCTTGGGGAACCTGCCTTGTCCCTGTCCTGCTGTGGGTGATGGTGTGCAAGTTGCACCTTGTTTTTCTCACTGCTGTGCAGTGTTTTGCCACGGAGAGTAACTAAACTGTCTGTTCTGTCAGGGTTGCACTGGATGTGTTGCATCGCAGGAAAAAGATGCTGTGCAAGGGCATGATGTAGTCCGAAACCTTCAACATAAAGTTGCAACAACTTCGTCTCGCAGAAACCACAAGCCCTTTTGCTGGGTGATGCCAGGTACAGTCCGTTCATATCCCGCTCCAAGGAGCGCAGGGCCCCACCCGGGGCTAGGGTGGGGGGAGCAGGGCGCTAGGCAGCACCAGCTTGGCCCTGAGTGTTTTCCCCAAACAACTCCTTGGGCTCTCTTCACCTTGGGGAAGGGAAGCTTCTTCTGCCTGCTATGGGAGTCTGAGCCCCCAGCAGAGGAGACTTTTCCCCTCCCCTCTGGCTGGAGGCTGGGTTCTGCTGGGCAGGCCCCTGCAGCTGCGAGGCGGTGCTGGCCCCAGTCCCTGCCCCTGGCTCTCGGGGTCCCGGCTGGAGCCGCCCAGCTCATTGCACTTCGAGCGTGAGACGGAGGCGCACTCAGCAGAGGCAGGTAAAATGCCGTGGGGCTCTCCCCAAGTTTACACTGTCTCTTTCTTCGCTTCTGCCCTCCCTTTCCCTTTCTCCCTTTCCAGGCTGAACCCCATGAGGGTTCCCTCTCTACATATTGGGCTTTTTTTCAGAGGTGCTGAAAGCCCAGCTGCACGGGGGAGGATGGGCACTGGCAGTGCGAGGTTTTATCAGCAAGAATTCCGATTATGAGGTTAGCTTTCTGGTTATCAAGCTCCAGATAAGGCAGCGGCTGCGTTGGACCAAGTGATAAAATGTCTTGGATTTCTTTACATGGAAGAGCGGCTGTTTAGGGAGCAAGAGGAGAAGGCAATCTGGGAGCTCCTCTTAACTGGAAAGTCCTACAAGGGTGACATCTCAGGGATCTGATCACAGGATATGCTATCGCACTGGAAGGAGCTGTCTCTAAGGAAATGCTGGATGGGATCTGTGAGAGATCCCTGCAAGGTGATTTGGGATTGTCTGGAAGCTGCATTGAACTTCTGCAAACAGACTGGTTTCGCAGACAAAAGAAGTATTTCGTCACACAGATTGTCTTATCAAGCAGGGCTGTTTCACAGCAGACTTTTTCTGCACCTGCTAATTGTCGACTGGAGTTAGGTTAAAAAAAGCACTTTCCTTTGCATTTAATCTTCTTATATATTAACTTAGCATGCTTTAATTAAAATACAACCCCTGATCAAAGTGAAGGAATTGGAATAAACAAGTCGGGATTGACATTGGTAGCATGATTTAAACTATGCAGAGTAATCAAACCTTGCTGCAAAATTAACGGGGCAAAGGCAGAAATAAACACAAGAAACTTCATTGTCTAAGAAACCAGATAGGTCTGAATGAGAGACACGTACTGTGTCGCTCCCAAAAGAACAACTGAAAAGGGTTTCAGTGTGTGTAAGAACAAGACAGAGGTAATAGCTTCTAAGTCTAATGTTCAAATGTTTCATCTTCCATCAGTTTGAATCACTTCTGTTACAGGACTGTAGTTCAGTGTTTGTGATAGACTCAAGTATTGCTAGAGGCTGTTGAAAGACATTTTCATAAAAGAGTACCTTGCTAATATGTGAGATTAAACAATCTGAAAAAGAGGTTTGTATTTATCGGATGTTCAGATCTGTAACTCAAGCTGTGGCAGAGAACCTTTTAAAAAAGGAAAGAGGGAACGAATCCAAACAAAAAGAAATGCAGACATTAAGTGTGGCTGTAGATAAACCCTTGAAATGAAAGAAAAGGGAGAGAAAAACCTAACAAAGTCATCTCAGGGTCAGAACAAAGTGGGCTAACAGGGCCCTCCATGTCATTTTTTAAAATCAGAGACTAATCTCAGTGTAAGAAGCTGCAATCTGTAGAGGAGAGCGTCATCTAATATCTCAGATTGATTGTTTTACCTGTAGGAATGGTGACCCTCACGGTTGGGCAGAGGGCCAGGCTAAGGATGCAAAGGCAGAAAATCCTCACTGTGGTAAACTTGGTGCAACGTGGAGTAAAGCCGCTCATGCTCCTCGGTGCTGTGTTGGGGACGCGGCTGCAGGAGCGCCTGCGTGAGCGAGACCTGCCTCATCTCCGCTTCCTTTCCATCCCGTTGCATTATTGCGGTGTGTGTGCTCGTCCTTCAGGAACTGGACCAAAAGCAGCAAATTCATTTCATGCAGGACAACTGTGAGAGTGTCAGTCTTTTCTGATGAGAATCAGTGATGCCCTGGTGAAAAGCTCCAGGTGTCCCATTGCTACCCTTCCAGCTAATTTATCTTTTGATGTTCTTTAAGCCACATGGCACGGGGCAGCAGGGATAACAAGAAATACTAAACCACGTATTTCCATAGAAACTATGTCCTGCTAGCTGATGGTGAAAAATTGATGGTATACTTCTCTGCAGTATGAAGACTAGAGCTTTGATCTGTCTAAGCGAGGCAGCATGGTCCTGAACTCCATTTTCCAAATGTGTTGCTTTGCCTCTGCTTCAGAAGAGTGTAAGGACATTTCCCCCCTTTTTTCCAAAGTGGCGCCGAGAGGGGAGCGGTCCTTCCCCCTCCCTGCCTGGAGCGCACTGCGCTGACAGGGGCACGCGAGAGGGCCAGGGCCCCCCACTGCTTGAGCTCGTTGTTCTGCAGACGGGCAGTCCCAGGCCTAGTCTGCAGTAATCGTGTGGGCAGCTTAATGAGCTATAAAAAGCTTAAGGTTTGTTTGGAGCTTCTGTATTATTTCCATTTTTGGTCTCTATTTCTCTTCTGTTTTATCGGTGTTTAAAGGGATTTATTTGTTTATTTTAATGAAACTGCATTTAAGTCATATTTAGGTAGAGTATGACTGAGTACATAAATGGTGATACTAGGAAGAAAATTAAAAGAGCTACTTGGTGAAGGGAAAATAAATCTGGCTGCACATGCACACTTGGCAGATTTGTATTTGCATAAAATATATCTCTATCCTGGAAAAAGATCTAAATTAAAAATTTGGGAGCAAGCACTTCTAGATCGTTCTGATCTCTATCCATATCCCGTAGCTCAGGCTGTCTCTGATTTATAGCTATGAAAATTTTGGGTGAATATTGCCTTTTGACACTGTTTTTTTTATTTTCCTTTTCAATCCCAATATCTTCTGATTCTAATAGACTGTAGAGGAAATGTCCAGACTTTTGAAGATATGTTTCTTATTGATATCAGTGAATCATGCTGAGATTACACACAGTCAGAATTCTGAAGGTAAGACCAGAATTCCTGTATGAGAGAGAGATTTCCTCTGGACAGTAAAATAGATGCAGTACTGTTTAGTAACTAGGACCATATTCTCTGCTCTCGTGACTTCATGGAGCTATCACAGCAAAGAATTTAACAAAGATTACTTATTATTTAATAGCCTTTTGTTTTCACGTGTTTTTTTTCTGTAAATAGATTTAATAAAAACTGCATGAAATGCTTATAAATAAATTGTGTATATTCAGTTTTGAGTGCTGCATACTGTATATATTTTTATGTAACACATCTGAATGATAAAACATTAAATCAACTTTTAGTAACAGGATAATCTTTTACAGATTTGCCTCCATTATTACACAAAGCTGTGGTTAGTATTTTTATTTGATTTCTCTACTAACATTTTGTATTATAATCTAAAGATAATAATTTATTACATATACTTATAATTTCTTCCTCAGGAGGAAGTAATAACTGGGAAATACCTGCATGGTAATGTACAATTTTTTCTATTTATGCTTCTAAAAGGTATTAAAACTCAATATCTCACCATAACTTTTTATATTCCATTTTTCATGTGCAGCTCTCCTTGATATACTTCATTTTCAAAGGTAATGTATTACTCTCACCACCTTGATTTTTCAGTATTATCTTGCACTTCAGATACGATTGGTTTCATTTCCACAGAAACTGGAACATAATGGATAGAATGAAGTTGACACATATGATTACTTTGATTTAGATCTCCTGTGATGGGTGTTTCCTCTTAACAGTGAAGAGCTGTTTTTTTCATGATAAAGCAAAAAACGTGTAGAATAAGGCTGGCAATAAATACCTGCTACAGTTTTCAAAAGTTCTGGTAATTAACTTTGTTCATATGTTTCGGAATAGCATCTTAAGGAAATTAGGTGCAGTTCCACTTTCTGTCCATCTCCCTCTTTCAGTCTCAGTCCGTCCCACTTCCTCCAGCTCCTGGCTACTTTTGAATTATTTGCTATTTTTGTCTAAATTTGAAAGAGCAGTATAAGCCTCAGAGGCAACTCCACTCTGATGTATTTTGAGAAAATCAATGGCTTTGTAAAGAAGACCCACTGAAATTAATGACCCTGCTAGGGGGAAGTCAGCAGACATTAGTCACTGGGCATTCTTTCTACAAGCAGATGGGAACGGGCAGGAAGCACACGGAAAGCTCTGGACTAACCACAGCACAGCTTGTCGGATGCCTTGAGATGGTGCTAATGGCAGCGTGTTGGAAAATTGAGGTTATTGTGGATGGCTGTGGAGTTAGATGAAAAAAAAACATAACTAATTCAATCCATTCCTCATTGAACCATGTGTTTTCGTTGCATTAGACAGGTCAACTCTTAGCCTGGTTAGGCCAGAAAGCTGAATACTCCTGTCATAATGGTATTGTTAGCAGTGTTTATTCTTCTTATTCTTGTTTTGTCTTGTAATCTTCTGCTTTACACGTTATATTATTTTACTGTCATTTTTGGTCCTGTTTTCTGTTACAGTTCTAATGTCTGGACAGCAGATGCGCTTACAAAAGTCATGGCATATTTTCATGCCCAGGAAATTACATTCACTCTTAGCAGCCTACAGGTTTGTGCCGTTTAAAATGCATGAAATTTTTTATTTAAAAAGGAATTTAAAAAGCAGCCTGTCTCTGTAGCCCAAACTAGTCTGTCAAATAGCAGATCTTAGTGTAGCAGGTAAGTAGGAAATAGAAAGAGGGGGGTTTTGTTGCCTTTTCCCACTAAGATTGCATAAGTATCCAAAGCAGAAATAATAATAAAGAACGTCTTTTTGCTTTTCCTCTGATAGAAGGCAGAAATCAGGAGTTTTCAGGCTCAGTAATTGTTTCTGTATTGCCTGTATACTTACGTATCATAGAATCATAGAATGTTAGGGATTGGAAGGGACCTCGAAAGATCATCAAGTCCAATCCCCCTGCCAGAGCAGGAATGCCTAGACTATGCCACACAGGAACGTGTCCAGGCAGGTCTTGAATGTCTCCAGAGAAGGAGACTCCACAACCTCTCTGGGCAGCCTGTTCCAGTGTTCCATCACCCTCACTGAGAAGAAGTTTCTTCTCGAGTTTAAGCGGAACCTCTTATGTTCCAGTTTCAGCCCATTACCCCTTGTCCTATCAGTGGTTGTCACCGAGAAGAGCCTGGCTCCATCCTCGTGACACTCACCCTTGATATATTTGTAAACATTAATGAGGTCACCCCTCAGCCTCCTCTTCTCCAAACTAAAGAGCCCCAGCTCCCTCAGTCTTTTCTCATAAGGGAGATGCTCCACTCCCTTAATCATCCTAGTTGCCCTGTGCTGGACTCTCTCCAGCAGTTCCCTGTCTTTCTTGAACTGAGGGGCCCAGAACTGGACACAGTATTCCAGATGGGGTCTCACCAGGGCAGAGTAGAGGGGAAGGAGAACCTCTCTCGACCTATTAACCACCCCCCTTCTAACACACCCCAGGATGCCATTGGCCTTCCTGGCCACAAGGGCACAGTGCTGGCTCATGATCATCCTGCTGTCCACCAAGACTCCCAGGTCCCTTTCCCCTACACTACTCTCTAATAAGTCATTCCCCAACTTATACTGGAACCTGGGGTTGTTCCTACCCAGATGCAAGACTCTACACTTACCCTTGTTATATTTACATATGTTTCTCCACAAAATACCGTCTTTCTCCCAGATTTTGGCTGTGGCTGTAGTTTGTACAGCTTCTGACAGGAGAGGCTCCAGAGTATCCTATAAAATGCATCCTCCTTTTAAAGTGCCTCTGAACTCTTGTTTTTGTAAGTAATCGATGTGGATGTGATATAGGAAAAAGTCTTGCTCTTATTATGGTCATTATAATTAGTTATGAGCTGATTTAAGTGTAGCTGTAGCCTGCTGTTCAAAACCTGTCCCCTCCCTCCTCGCTACGTGCACACACACGCTCTGAAAAAGGGAAGTGTGAAATGTGCAGTCTCTCAGCCTCAGGCATTCCCAAAAGCCCATGGGAACTTGAACCTTTTCCCAAGCTCTGTTTCACTGTCACAGCTCATCCAAACCTACATGAAACTAACACTGACCCTTCCCATTTAATTAGATTTATTAACAGTTTAAGGCTGTAAGCAAGCCCGGACTCCCTAGACAGCAAGGACTTAACTATGGTAGTATTTGTTGGTGGCAATGCAAGCTAGGCAAAGACAACAAAGAGTAGATTCAACTCAAATTCCAAACCAATTCTGAAATAATTCTGTCAGGAATTAGAAGGGATTTTACATGTCTGGTGCTAATGAGCCTTACAGTGCTTTCTGTTCCAATGTTATAATTCCCCGTAGATTTTCAAAACAGGCACGAGGTTGTTAAGTGGCAGTGCTCTATGATGCGAGAGATAATATTTTTGCCTTATGACATAGTACAGACTTTTCTTCCCATCTAATTGCACATTTCCTTCCCTTTTTTTAAGGAATAATAATGTGCACACGGTACCTGATTTTTCTGAGCTCCTTAAAAGTTTCGCTTTCACAGCTCTGCTGTGTGAAGCAGAGTAACATTATTACTCTTGTTTTCTGAAGTGGGAAACTCAGATATTTTTGCTAGATGGCTGATGGGAGAGGACTCGCTCATGAAACCAAGAATGGGATTAAAAAACTACTGTCTTTCAGAATTACATTTTGATTATTTTTGTTTGCAGTTTGTGTTGAATATAGTTATTCTAGTCATTGGCAACACAGGAGCTAAGCACTTATCTCTCCTTAAGCAGAGATTTTCAGGGAGTAAGAGATGCCCCCTAGTATAATAGTATGAGTCTTATGTATATGACGCGTATTTTTCTGTACTTCAGATGTCCATAAAAAGTTACATGAAGAACCTTTTATACCAGCCTAGGCAACTACTATCTGAATTTCAGCAGCTTGATCAGCAGCAGTTCCAAACTGCAATGAAGTATCTCTTCAACATCAGAAAGGACCGTCTTGTAAGTAATTTTGCTGCTGTCAGTGGTTTAGACAAATGGGAAAGGGCCAGGCTGGGGGTCTCTCAGTTCACGCCATGCCATTACTTAGCTGGCTTGGACTGGATTCCCAAGCCCCTATACCTTAGGTTGGACTTACTTAATTCTTGTTGTCTAAAAGTTTGATTCTAAGTCAGTTACCTGGATTTTCTCTGTAATCGGGGTACAGAAATAAATCTCCAGAGAATGATTTCCCTTCCTATGCAAGTATCGAAGGTAGGTAGGAGCAGTTCTTCTCAGGAGTGTCTGCTTCTCCTCAGTGGCTAGAAGGAGCACCAAGCTGACCGTAGATGTTTAATTAGTTAATTAGTTAAGGGAGTGTGCAAGCACATTGCTAGGCAATTTGGAGGGGAGGCATCATAACATCATTTGCTTGCCTCTGTGGTGTGTTCCCTTTGCGACCCACCTTAAAAGTCTCTCTCAAAGTCAGCGAGTGCCACCTGGGGAGGATCTCCACTGCAGGGGTGAGAGCATCATCTGTGAGAGCACTTGGAACCTAGAGGGCTGCTAGAGTAGGTATCGCTGGCAGGGGTGGAGATTAATCTGGGAGAAAGGGAGTGCGTTTCCCCAGACACATGAGGTGACTGCCTAGAACAAATACTGTGTAATCCACTATTCAAACAATGGTGGTGCAGCTCCTGCTGCCAAAGCACACAAGGATAGGTGTGCAGGACACACAGGGAGCCGAAGGAGTAGGGCATGAGCCCTTTCAATAAACACTAACTTTCATTTCCTCAAAAGGCATACCCAGTTCTTCCGGGACTCACAATATTGCATGAACAAATCACCAGGCCCAGCACTATCAGCTCTGAACAGGCTGTCCTAGGCACATCAACTTGAGAGACGGAGCAACCTAATAATCATCTCTGACCAGGGTGACTTTATTCTTTGGGCTCGATTCTTTGATGTTGTCCCATCTTCTGCAGGGGGTGTTTGTAGTAACAGCTGCCAGAAATACTGCATGGGAAAAGGTCTATTTTAGAGATCTGTGCATATTGAATTGTGTATGCTGTTATTCTTTCGTTTTCCATGTAACTGATTCTTTCATGAAAGCACACACTATAACTTCAACTGTTTGGATTACTTATTCTGTTTTTCATTTTGATTTTGTCAAAAGATTCAAGCTGGCCTCTGGCCAGTGCCGGAGACGAATTACCTGAAGTAATGCAACCAGATAGTATTTTGTGGCTATTTTTCATGAGAACAGCACCTTATTTTTTGTGGAGTACTTTTTGTCAGACCTCAAATAAACAATATATTGAATTAATCAAAGAGACATTCTTTTAACCCTCTGTTGCTTGCAGGAAATTGGAAATATTATTCTTGATTGGGACAAGACTAGAGAGAGAATTTTTCAAAGCCCAGGAGTAAACAGGACCTTGTTCCTCATAACACTGGATAAATGCTTTCTGGCTCTGAGCGCTTTGGACTGTGTGGATATTCTAAGCCAGGTTTTGCGTGCATCAGTGGTGAACTATCTCCAACCTGATGTCGTTGGGAGCCTCCCAAACATTCTGCTGGAGGATGCTTTCAGAAACTTGTAAGCCACTTGTTTTCCAGACATAATTAATGCTATGTAGTATCTGCTGACTATATATAGTTTTAAAAAGAGATTGCTATATGGTCTCAGTCTATTTTCCAGATATAGCTTTCTGCTTATGTGGTGCTATTTCTAAAAACATTTGTCTTATGTGTGTCACTTTAAAAGAAAAAATAGTTAACTCATTAGTGAACTAACATGCCCTTGTATCACTTAGATCAACAGTATTCAAGGACCTTTATGACATAACCTCAGAAAATACCCGGAGAGCTCTGTATGGCTGGATGAAGCAGATTTTACAAAAATCCTGTAACATGAGTGGTATGTTATGTACAAATTATTTTCTTCTTGCTTGTCATGAGAAAAAACCAGCAAAAGGCCTATCCATTGTATTGAATTGTTTCCCAGATTTAACAGATCTGTTTAAGATTAGCTGACTTCAATACCTTTGCTCCAGAACAAACATATTTGTTATTCATGGCAAATAGTTCTCCAAAGATGCTTGCTCTTCATCTCTTCTGCACAGAGCTATGCACAAAGTCTCTGTACTCAAGTCCTTTTTCTAAGACTTAATGGGATACAGTTGTCAGATACTCTGCACAGGTATGTTGTTCACTTCTGAACTTCTGTTCAGAATTGAAAAATGGGTCTGTCTCGGAATAAGTTAGCCAATGCACTGTTTAAAATTGCAAAAGAAGCGCAGAATCTTGTGGAAGTTCTACTGCACGTGGCACTGACTCGCGCAGAAAAGGGACAACCCAAAGTTAATTAAGTCTGATTTTACACATTTGACCACATCTGTTTGCCTTGTTAATGTGTCTCAAACAGATGTACCGTAGCTGGGACAGTGTAGGGCAGGCTCCACGAGAGGGCTGTAAAGCGGCAGAGGTACTGACACAGCAGAGCCAACTCTTGCATTTCACTGAGCATCCCAGCGGTGCTGTCCTGGGAGCATTTTAGACGTGTGTGTTCTTCCTCTTTCCATGGAAATCAAAGGCAAAATGCCCACTTGCTTCAGTAGAGCTCACTTTGGCTCCTGGGACTTCTGCTGTTTCAAAATATCAGACTAACCCATTAAGTTGCTGGGGAAGCAAAGATGCAGAACTTACCTGGTGATACTCAGCAGTCCTGGGATAATCCCACAGTGTCAGACATAATGGGTTGTGTCTGAATCGTTAGCGAACCCTCGGCTTGTAAAAGATGACCCAGCTCAGGAGGGACTGAGGATTAACATGCCTCACTCACCTCCTGGTTGCTGCTTCAGCTGTAAAACAGTGCAGATCCAGTGAATCTACTCCTGAAGGCATTGAGGGTGGACTGATTACCAGCTAGTTCTGGTAGTGTGACCTGCAGAACCCGTCAGCCCTGAGCAGGCACAGTTGGACTGCTACCAGCATCCAGGCTGGCAAGTCTAAAGCTCACTCAAGTACATTTGCACACCACGGGTCACAGCACAGAGTGTGGGACAATGGAAGAGTTCTGCAATACTCTGCTTTATTCACTTTGTGTGTGGGTAGCACTGGGATCGCCTGGGAAGGGGGATCAGCATCTTCCTCACTGAAGCTCAGCAGAAAAGAAACCTGAAAGAAGCTTCGTATTTGTGGTGCTTATGGGGCCACATCCAAAGCACTTCTGCTGGTTTGGGTGACACCGAGCCCATTGCCATATCTCTGTTGTGCCTGCAGAAATGCAAAGGGTTTTTCCATCGCACTGTATCTCCCCACTGTGTCAGGCAGCACCTGCAGCTGGATCACCAGGTGAGCAGGAGATGACATGTGGCTTTTATGTCTCAGAGTCAAACCCTTTAAGAAATTTCTTTGTCACCCAGCCAGTTATCACATTTCATGTATTAAAAATGCTGAGGTGTTCAGAGATAAGCATGGCGGTAGCCCTTGCAGGGCTCCCTTACAGGAGGCTGTAAACTTTTAAATATTGTAAATATTTAAAAATAACGAAACAGTTCTGGGAGATCAGAGCTGCCATGGTGGTAACTGCAGGTCTATTCTGCATCCTTAAATTGTGCTGGTTTTTGTTTAACTCTTTGTGTCTTTCAACTCTTTTAATATTCCCGGTAGTGGGAGGTAACGTAACTCAACAAATAGAGGCCTGACAGGTCTGCTGGGATCGTCATCTTTTCTCAGCTAAGGAGCTTAGATCTTTGTTTTCAAAACAAATTACCTACTAAATGGGCTTTTTCAACTTCTGATATTTGTAGGCTGGTTTTATTTCAGATGCTGAAAACCCTTCAAAGTGCACTGATTATTTTAACAAGAGTTGTGATTATCAGCACTGTGAAGGAATATGTTCAGAGGAATCACACACTGAGCCATCCTTGGAGAAAACACTGTCTTTGCAGCTCAGAGTACGCAGCTAGTCCTGAATACTCTTTTTTCTCTGGGATATTTGGATCTTGGTTTCATTGTCAGTCCCTAGGAGAATGTTACTAAATGAATGGCATTCTTTAACTGTTGTGCATTATTTTGTATTTTTTGCCAACCTGTTTCCATTTAGCTATATGAACGACTTTTCATTTTCTCCGTTATTGCTATTGCATATTCCTGAAATAAGTGTTATCATCAATAATAATATATAAAGATGTGTAAAGTGTTACAAGGTATCATGCCTTCCTGGTGTTCTTAAATGATATATTTGATTATGAAAACTGAATTTAAAAATGCTGCTCCATATTTAATAGTGTTGGTGTAATTTTTTCTGTCCCATACGTTATCAATTTTCTGTTTTGACAACATAAACCAATCATTTTCATATGAGAAAATTTGAGACATTTGAAACATTATTTCATTTTCATTAAAAACGTATGGGCTCATGAAGATATGATGCTAAAATCTAGCTACATTAGGGAACCTCACTCTGATTTGCAGATATATTTTTGATCATTTAGCCATAATAATATACTGGGTACAAAATATTTGAAAAATAATTCCTTTCTTAACGTTATAGTGAGTATTTATTTGTACAAAACAGAGTTCAATGAAACAACTTCTTGGGTCAGTGCAGAAAACTTATGGATTTTGGGAAGATACATCGTCCATCTCCCGTTAGAAGAAATTCTGAAAATTAGTCTCAATGAAGTAAGTAACAAAACGTGGTTGTATATATCATTGTCAAGTGATGTCAGCTACAACAGTGTGAACATAAAAGCAACCTTAAACATGAAAAAGTTTTTAGCTTTAATTACTTAAATATAAAGTGGATCCAAATTCATTGTCAACTTAAATATTGTTGTCTTTTTGAAATTTGAAAGTGCCTGTCATTAATATGTAATAATTTATCTGTATCAGACTTTTGTGATTCCTACTGAAAGGTGGGGACCAATGATAAAAGTCCCTCAAATTATTTGACAGTTTAACAGAGAATCGGTCGCTCAGCTTTGCTTTCAAAAATACTGCATTATCCAAATCTGTCTTCTTCCTTCTCTAGAACATGAATGGAGTCCATTAATTTAGAGTGTCAAATTTACATTGTATCGGATATAATTGTTTCATAATCCTGACACATGATTTTGTTTATACCGGTCAGGTAAGACGATTCATTAGCTATGACAATGCAACAAAGCAGTTGGACACGGTGTATGATATCACACCAGAGCTGGCACAAGCTTTCCTGGAACGAATAAATTCATCGGGATTTGATATGAGAAACACTTCAACCATCTACAGGCAAGACTGCTTTTCTTTTTCTTTTATGGCTGTCAATGGAGAGAATGAGTAAGTAAGGGGAAGAGAGAGGTTCCGTAAGTAACCGATGAAATTGTTGATGTGGCATAGCTTTTTCCTTCCAGGAGAAAAATCTAGGCTGAAATCCAACCCTGTTTAGCAACAGTGAAGAATTGCTACTTTATGAATTTTTGGAGGTGTGCCTAATTAGCTAATGCTTTGTTTTCTGCTCCACAGTCAATTGTCTGTAGTACTAGTAGCAGTAGCAATGTCTGGGGGATCCAGTCAAAGCTCCATCGCATTGCGCAGTACAGCAATAAAAGAAATTGGGGTAGCAGGGCATGAGTTGCCTTCACCATTTGAATCACAGAAGACACAGGTGTTCCATGGAAATCATGTTGCAGTTAGAATTGAAGGAGGAAATTTTAGCTTATGCCAGCCAGGATTGCAAGTGTGCAAGTGGTTTTTAATTGATGTGAGTGTCACCAGAGAGGTCACAAAATGAAGAGATATAAAGCCTCACTGCTGTCCTTTCTGTGTCCTGCAGGGTAGAGATGAGCCACGTTTAAACTCATGGGACTGTAATGTGTGTAAGCAGGAAACTGCATTTTCAGGGCTGTCAAATCAGCACTGAACTTACTTTAACAATAATAAAAAAAAAACAGAATAAGCTGCTCTTACTCATAAATACACAGTGAGCATGAACTACCTGTGAGAAAGTGCTATACTCCACATTTACATTTCCACTGTTGTATAAATGGATGTATTTAGTCCCAAGACACCACTGTCTGAAGTTATTTGTAGTCTCCTTGGGGGATACCTTGGAGTTTTAAACTAATGGAGAATATGTTTTATGGCTTCAGAGCTCCTGTCATTATTGCAATGTAACTCACTGACTTCCATGAAGCATTGCTGATTGTCGCAAGTGCAAGCAAGAAAAGAATTGTGCCCACACTCTAAATTTCGATGTCAGAAATCTTAAAAATTATTTTACCACTCATGAGAGGTGCCACATTCTCACAAATGAGAGAAATGTCATGCTCCGTAGTCCTTAATATATTCCATTTTTACAACACGCCTATTTTATATTACCCATTTTAACCATACTGATGATTTAAATGCACTTTTAAGAAGCAGTATTATTCATTGTTGCTAATCCCAAAGGAGATGAAGAGCTCTTGGTGGCTATGCAGTAATGCATCAGAAGGTAATCATTTGTTATAAAAATGCAGTTATAGATGTTTCTTTGATTCATATGTCAGTTTGATGATGTCCCATGAATTCAGATAGGCCGCTAAAGAAGTATTTTGTTATATTGCTAAGTTTGTTGTTGAGGGACTAGAGAAACTAAAAACTAAGCCTTTCTGCACTGCAGAATTTTACTGAGTTTGTGACAATGCTGCAGCATTGTTCGCTGATGATTTAGTTCGCATCTGGGCATTACTGCCTAGACTCCGCCTACGCCTGCGTCACTGAATTGCCAAAAACAAGAGACTGTATCAGGAAAGCTGGGCTTTGTAGGTTCTTGTCCTGTATAAATTATGAAAGCAAAAGCTAATTGTTTACAGTGACAGGGGATCGTTTCCGGTTTCCTACAAACAAATTCATCACCATCACTGTAAAGATTAAAGTCCAGAGAAAGCGACGCACGATTCAGGCATCCTTTGCAGGGCTGCAGGTAATGGCAGCGAATAAGCACGAGGCCCTAGGCAGAAGGTCACCTACAGCAGGCGCTCACCCTTGGTGATATGGCTGCTGCTCTCCGCCAGCTACGGCTGTGCTTGCACTTTACAGAGGTTAATGGAAATACTGACTTGAATATTCCAGCATGGCTACTGTGAAGAAAACGGTGAGCTCCATGTCTGGTTCACAACGCTGCCCTGCAGACTGCTGTGCTGGCGCTACTCAGACATCGAGCCTCAGCACGTTTGCTCCTGGCCAGTGTGGAGTTGGACAGGTCTCCATCCATTGCCCAGGCATATGTGTGATATGAAACACAGCAGGCTTTGTTTAACCCTGAAACAATAAAGAGACTATGTAATGCTCTAACTGTTGCTCTGACATATAAATGAGTTCTGTTGCGTGTGAAATCCAAACAGGGTTTAAAGTTTGAAACATCCAGTCAATCCAGATAGCACAGCAAACCATTTCTAGAGACTTATTTAGCTCTCCATCCTTTTCAAAGCAGAGATTGCACTGCAAATTCTGCAAGGGAAGTGGAGTTGTTAGCTGCAGAAATCCAGCTACAGACAAATAGAACCAGGAATTTTGACAGCACAGGCTATAGATTTCAGCCAAACACAGAGAACAGTACACATGTGTCATGCCCCAATTTCAGGCCTGTGAAGTTTTAAAGATTGCCGTTTAAGGCACTAGTGACAGAATTTATTCAAGTTTTGAGCACAAGTAGAGTATGCCAGGCTATATTTCAGTTTCCCGATTCCATGTCAGAAGTTAGCTAACGTATTTTCTTCTAGGCTGGGCTTACTGGTTTGCTTTTATGATGACCTGGAACAGATGGATGCTGCTGTGGCCCGGGCTTTACTTCATCAAATGATTAAATGCAATCAGTTGAGAGGTTTTCAGGCTGAGGTTCAGAAGGTGGGTACAAAACTCATTTTTCTTCCCTAGCCTAATCCTGAAAGGAGAGGAGGTGGGACTTTTTTGAATTTGGAAATAAAAGAGTGAAAAATGACTGGGATCTAAGAAATAAGTGGAAATAGTTCTCGATCGTATAATGCAAAGAATAAAAGCCTATTTTAGGGGTTTTTTTTTCCACAGTCCTCATTCTTGTCTCATTCTGTTCCCTTCTGTGTGTGGTTACTAAATGGTTGCCAGTGCCTATTCCAGAAACTGCAGTTAAAGTTTTGGGTGATAATGGCAGGTTTTTATCTGCCATCTGCTTTTGTTTATTTACTTTAGCTCAAATCTCAACTCCTGAACATTGCCATGCAAAACCAGACGTTGAACGATACCCTTGGATCTTTGTCAGATGCTGTGGTTGGATTAACTTCAAGTCAGCTGGAATCTTTGTCGCCTGAAGCAGTGCAAAAGGCTATCGCAACATTAAACCAAGTCTCTGGGTGGGCAAAAAGCCAAGTTATGATTTTATCCAGTAAATACCTCTCTTATGAAAAGGTACCTCTGATAATAGCTTTCCTACCTTCTGTTTTCACGAGCGAAATGGCTTTTTCTCAACAATAACTGTAGATTTTGAAAAATTTAGTAGAAAACTTCTTTTTAGTACTATGAGTTGGTTTTAGTCTGCAAATTGTGTTTAAATCAAATAAAAACATCCAAGACTGTACCTCTCAAAGTAATTCTTTAGTAACAGAGAGAAAGGCTATTTGCATTTTGCAGTTGTATGTTTTATTCTGTCTGTATCAATGCCCTAAGCCAAATTTGGATGATCAGAGATCCCAGACTGTACATTCAAACACACTGTAATGGAAGGAACCCTTTCAGAAGTTTCAAAGAAAGTATCCTCTGAGAAAATTGTTACATTTTTTCTCTAGACAGTCTTGTTTGAATTGCAAGAAATCTGAGGGAAGTGCATGCCAAGCAAGAGTTGTAGTTTTGATTTATTTATTAACTTTTTCTTTTAAATGTATCTGCTGTTCACAAGCGAGAAAACTTTGTTTGTTTGTGCTGTTATCCCTGCAGGTTTTATCATCTTATAATTTTAGTCAAATGGGCGTGTTGATAACTGGTGTTAGCACCCAGACGTTTTACAGCATGAACCCAAAGGAGCTTTCTCAGATTATTCGAGGCACAACATCCCAGTACTTATCGGACTTATCACCTGCACAACAGCAAGGGATCCTCAGGAAGGTAATTATAAACTCAAGTGTGTAGCAGTTTCTCTCTGTACAGGAACACAATAACCAGATACGCCGAGCATGATTTAAAATATTGTCACTGTCTTTTAGCTCAGTGGTTAATATTTCTAGTGTTTTTTCTGAACACAGGGTATGTTTTGAAGGCTCTCTTCTGCTTAGTCTGGTGGCATTTTTAATACTAAATGTTTTTTCTTTATCCTCTTAAGAGAAATATTACACAGGCTAGAAAGAAGGACAAATCCTGTAAATCTAAGCATCAATTCTGAAATGCCATGTATATATCTGTTCCTCTTTTTAGATAGCTGCATCTGGAGATTTTTCTTTATCGGTCAAAGATATACAGGGAGCTTTCTTTAAAGAAATATCTCTTTCTGATTTATGGAAGCAGACTGGGTATAGTTCTTCAGTGATGAAAGAAAAAGAACTAAGAAGAAGCCAGGTAAAAATTATTATGCAGTTCCTATTTCCCTGCAATTTAGTATGGCAGGAGAATAGGAAAAGTGTTGAAATATGTCTGTATTCATGGAACATGGGTGAAAGGGAGGAACTGCCCCAAATACATGCTGACAAAAACATCCAGTGGTCACTTAGAGCCTAGTCAGCTTTTTGAGACAATGTTAGAGAAAAGGGGAAGCATTAGTATGCTGAATTCTCAGGATTCTGTCACATTTATTTTCTCTTTCCAGTACTGTATACTAGGCATTTGCATATGTAATAAGTCCTTTGGCTCTGTCCAGAGAGATGCAAGGTTGGACCAGATAATCTGCAGAGGTCCTTTCAAACCTAAATTATGCTGTGGTTGTGTGCCACGGACATGTTAAGCATCATCCCCTAGTGCCAGTCAGTGTCTTGTGAAGAAGTTCAGCACTGGATGCCAGACGTTTCGGTTGGCCAGACTGGACCATAGAAAAGCCTTTAGAGTAAATAAGAGAACTAAACATACAGAAACCATGCAGTAGTTAATTGCATCTTGCCTCTGAATTACCTAAGCTTAATTTTAAATGTAGTGGGTTTTATTTCAGGCTTTGTATCTGTATGAATTACTGTCTGAGAAAAACTATCCTGTTGACCTTCTAAGGTATGGATTATAGTCTCTCTTGTAATGGTGTTTAAGTCTAGTTTTGTGATCAGAGCAACTTTGAGGTAAACATAAACACTTAGGTGGTTATTTTGTGCTATCTTACATTTATTCATTCCTTAGTACCACAGGATAGTTCACCTCCCTCATTAAAAAGAGTCTCCAAATCCAAAACCAGGATCACAGCATTGCAGAGATTTTTGGTATTTTAAGGGTCAGTGAATATTTTTCAATCTGATTACATTTTTACTTTCTATAGTCTTTGAATTACAAGAAATGGGAGAGGTGGTCAGGAAACCTGTATCTAGGACATAGTTGTGGGAAGTAAGGACTAGTTCCTGCTTAAATATTCAAAATACTGAACTTTGCTTTTCCTATCAGCACAGGACAGCTTGTGAAAGGAGTAACTTGTCAACTCATCGAAAGTATGGGCACAGACTTTTTTTTAAGCAATTTTAAATTATTTGAAAACAATCTTCATCTGCTTTCTCCATATCAGGTAAAGCAAAAAAAAAAAAAAAGACTTTGTACTACCCAGTATTCAAACTATAGGTATAGTAGGATTTGCTTAACTATATTTTGAATTTTTTTCAAAATCTCTTACGTGTGAACTTGTCTGTTAATGTATTTGAATCTTTTCTATGTGAATTTGTCTCTTCATTTTGACAATTTCATTTGTCACTTACAAATTGCAAGAAATTTCTATAGTCCTTCTAATTTGCTAATTCATGAGTAATCTGTTTGGAAATATACATACATTTAAAAAACATAAAGGCTTTCATGCACACAAATATAGGACATTTCATCTCTGATGTCTGTAAAAAGAAAACTCTCAACTGCTTTTAAAAAAAATGAAGAAAAATGCTCTCTGAAGATAACATGCAGACTTTTATATGTGCTAATTTATAAGATGTAATAAACAAACCATATTTTCACTCTTCCTCAAGATTTCCAAATGTCTAAGATCTTAAATTTCTGTTGCTTTTAGGTTAATTGTTTAGCTTGGAAATTTTGGGAAGTCTCTAATGCATCTATTCCTCCCGTCCTGTTATTGGTGCTTCCGTAAGTTACGTCCTACTACATCTTACCTGACTGCATTCCTAGCAGTACCTTCCGAGTCGTCCTTCTGAGCACTTTTTAATAACCTCTTCAGTCCTAAGAAAACTGATGATTCATACAAATGGTAATTTATAAAAACTGGTCAGTGACTGTGGCCAAAATCTGTGTCAAGTGGCAGTTGGTAATGCCTGATGTCTTTTAGTGCAGCCTATTTTTGTCACAGTTGTGGATTCCTTTGCATTCTTGAAGTTTTAGCCTCGCTGGGAGCGCTCTGTGCGCAGACTGAGTCACAAGGCAGGGGTGTGGCAGCAGTGAAGAAGTCATTGCTGTTGTCAGCTTAAAACAAGGGGGTTAATTCATCAGGCATTTTTGAGCATAATTGTTTAGAATCACAAAACTAACTTAAATGTAGTTTATGCTGGTATTTTTTTCTTTGCTTTTTTTTTTTTCCCCACTAGGTTGTGAGACTTGGTTTGCTTATTTCTTTGGGGTATTTTTTGAGAGTAGATATGTAAGACAAAGCCATTAGGTACTGGCCAAGCATATTAGTCCGTATGGTTAGAAACATTTCAGCATATTTAAAGATATTTTTGTAAGTTAGCAAAATGTGCATTATGTAAATAGCCAAGTAATACTCAGTGGCAGCTTCTTCCTCAGGAAAAAATTGTACCTTGGTAGGAACTCCTGAATTGTACTACTTGTCATTTCCTTTTTCTTTATTTATTTCTTCCCACACACTTAAAAGGATAAAAGGGAATGAGAACTCTTCTTTTCCTGGAATATTTTTAATTGAAAAAAAAAGTAAGAAAAGAAAAGGATTCTGTCTGAAAAAGCATTACTCAAAAACAATAAAATAATAACAAACAAACTTTAATACAAGGCTTTCCACAAGCTGCAGCACCAAATTATTTTGCCATGTTTCTTGTTCAGGGAAGTCGTTGGTGCTCTTGGCTAGAAACCCTGGTGAGGCTGGGCTTGTGCAGCTCTGAGATCTGGCTGTATTTGCAAAGGCTCCCTGCCACTCTGCGTGAATAACATCATTTTGTTTAATTTGGCAGGCTTCCTTGGACTTTGCTACAAAGGAAGTCTACTCTACAATTACTTCTGGTTCTTAACCCACCCATCACATCTTCATTCATCAGAGAATTATCCCTAATAAAGAGGAGAAAGGGAAAAAGTTTCTAAACTGTAGACATTCTTGTTTCATATGATATTAAAGCATTTCAGAGCACTTTCATCCGCTTGCAGCTAGTTATAACCCTTAGCTGTTTTTTGAAGTGACATTCATGTCTTGATGAACTGGAAGAAGATATGAGTTAAAGTAAGATGTAGATTAACTGCAAATTTTCTGGCCTGGCCAATTTATAATAATTCAAGTCCAGATTTGTCTCTAATTTTTCCATTATCACAGATCTTGTGGGTGTGGTTATGGGTGTATGAAGGTCAGGTTTACATTCTACATTCTGAGACCGTTTAAATTCTTTTTGCAGGGTTGAGTACCTGGAGTATGTTTCAGGCCCTTTGTGTGTCCCTTTCATTGAAAGTCTGGGGAGGACTGAGATAGACCTTTTGAATCCAAGCTTTCACAAAAAGAACGCTGTCATGCAAAAAGTACAGGACTGCCTGGTAGGTATGGCTAGGAGGGGCCAGCAGTGGAGGAAGAGCTGCAAAAGAAGTAATCTGTAATTAGCCACTGACAATTCCAAACAAAGTGAGAGTGGTTGATTAGTTTTCTCTCCCTTTATTGTCATGCAGCGTATCACAAAGTTGTCTTGCAGCACACACACGTTCCTGGTTTGCTCTATACAGACAACCACCTGAGACACAGGCTCTCCTGCTCAGTTTGTGTGGTGAAGCCATAGCTGTTGGACACTGGGCGCCCAGAAGGCAGTAACACAGCATGCTCATTTCTTCATTGTCACAATCAAGAGCGGCTTAGACTATCACCTGGCTCAGAGGAACTTAGTGCCAAGGCCCCAAGCAGCCTGCTGTAGTTGACCAGCTTTGAGCAGGGAGGGTCCATGGGATGACCTCCAGAGTCCCTTCCAAATTTGGCCATTCTGGGGTTCTGTTTGCACGTACTGCTGCACTGCAGGCCTGTAGATCTATGGGTGGCACAGAACCTCCATGGAAGAGGCAGTGTAGCCAAGAGGATTTTGTAACTTCTGTCTGGGAGCTGTCACCCGTTTTTAGGGGAAACTAGTGCTTTGATGTAGCTGTGAATATTCATGTCCTTATACATACTAACCAGCTGTATAATTCCTAGTGTTTCAGCAGCTCCTTGAGAAACCCCTTAGAGCTAAGCCTTCTGACAGCAAGATCTTGTGTCCCCTTTACCACGAGGGGCCATGTGAGGGCCCAGCTGGAAGCAGAACTGCATCACCTCTGCAAGCATTGAGTTGCCACCTGGGTATAGAGATCACGGCAGGAGAGTTAGTTTTCATGATTTTTTATGTGCTTCAATATGGAAAAAAGGATGTACTGAAAGCTCTGACAAGTGCTTATTAAATATCACCAGTAGCATTAACAAAAGCAAAAAGTAGAAAGCAGTCTCGGCAGAAATTGTAGATTAAGTTGCCAGTGCAAACTTAATCTTTGTTCTTATGGTCTTTGTTCCTTAAAGGGTCACGGAGCTTAAACGTGTTGTGATACAGTTGAGTTGATAACAGGGCAAGAGCCAAGATTAGCTCTGCCAACAAGGTAAATGCTTCTTGTTCCAGAATGGCTCTGTTGCTGATGAATATGATGTTGACCTACTTGGAAATCTGATCTGCCACTTACCACCAGCCTTCCTACATGGCAGAATGTCCCTGAGAGCAATGGCAGCAGCCCTTCATCAATTCAAACTCTGCCAACAGCTCAGCCACGAGCAGAAGACTGAAATTAAATACAAACTCCTCGAGTTATATGGGTAAGGTAGTAGATACACCACTTTGCTTGTGCTGATGGCTGAGCCATGCAAATACCAACCGTTCACTTGCCCAGGTAGAACTGCAAGGAGAACAACACAAAGCTCCTTCTGTCAGTGGCCAAGTTTGGGATCTCTGTCCACTAGAATGACATTTCTGTTCTTGTGTGTAATGTGATAACTGTGGAACAAAAGACAACCCCAGGGACACCCTGCGTGCCTTGAGTCCATTGCCACAATATTTGAAGCCTTTCTTTCAATATATTGAGAATTCCACTAATGCCCTGAAATGAGAAAATGCAATTTGATCTTAATAAGCATGAATCATCACGTTGGCATAGAAATGTCTGTGTTTCCTATCTAATAAGGTGTAAGAAAAACTCAGAACTTTTAGTATTGTTTTAATTATGAATGTTCTTTATAAATATAATTTTCCAAAATATTTCTTCAGCTCCCCAAACAACTGGACAGCTGAGACAACATTAGATGTTGGACCATTCATAGCTCTGCTGTCAAAAAGGAAATTGAACATGCTTGCTGAAAAGGTATAGTTTTATTATAATTTTTACATTTGTAAAAGATAAGATTGGAATTTTGGAATTTGGATTTGTGAATGTCATAATGCAGTCTAAATTATGTAACCTGAACACTAAACTAGGTAAATAATTATTTTGGCAAGTAACCGCGTGTTAATATTTCGCACATTCTTGACTCTGTCAAAATTTCTGAGATTTCTTCTTGAGAGTAAGGGTACTATAAACAATCCTTTGCTCATATATGCAATGATAATTATATATTGTGCATTTACAGTGAGTGCAGTCTCAAACAGTTTTAGTACTTCACACCTTGCAGTATTGTTTGCTCCTCTGCCCTGCTTTCCAACCATAAAAGTTATGTTTCTTATCCTGTTTAATAATGGGATTATACTGATCAAATTAGCATTTACTCATGTGGCCTTTCGCCCCAAGGCCAGTGTAGCACACGTAACAATAACTGATAGCCTCACCGTTGCACTTTGCAGTTTCTTTTCCCTCTTTAGTTCTTTTAATTTTTATGTATAGGTGTAAACTGGAATGAGGAATTTGTTCTTCAGCAGAAATATGTGAGCACAGTCAGCAACTTTTCCTCAGGAGATAATCCTTATAACTGACCAAATAGAGTAGGACTCTTCAACTGAGAGGAAAGTGTCTAGCAGGGTGAAGAAGAGATGTCAAAAAAGGTGAACAGGTTTAAGTTATTTCTTATCATTTAGTTGGGCCCCTATTCTCCATTCTTATACTTAGCTGGGAAAGTCAAGACAAACAAAACACATTTCTTTCCATACTGCACGTACTAAAATAGTGGAACTCATTGCTGTAAGAGGGTGTGGACATAGACTTCAGTCAGGCAGTGCTCAGGTGTTGCCAGAAGCTGAAAGGGCATACAAGGGGGAGAATCACTCAGAATTTGCTTTGTTTCTAATTTTTTCCTGCTCAAACTTATGCTGTTAACCTTTCAGTAGCAGCCAATTTACTTTCCTCTTCTGAAACATCTGCACAAATAGGAAGGAGGCTGAGCTGTTACTAATACCTATTTTGCTGAGGTCTGCACAAGTCTTTCTTTGCAAAAGTGTTTGTTTTTAAAGGGAGAAAGAAGTCTTATTTATTGTTTCTTTCCCTTTGAAGTTCCCCAATATCATTTTACAAATAGCAAAGACAATTGGACCAATTTCTTCAGCTGAAGAGCTTCTATCAACTATATTTGAATCTGTCTCTAATGCCACTGCCAGCATCGAACCGTCTCTCGCCAGACCTGGTCAGTATTTCACCTGGTATCTGTGCAAAGTGCCAGATTTACAATGTGTCATCTTGAGCTGTGATGGTGCAGCCCAAACAGACTTTTTGTTTCTCCTTGTCATCAAATATATTCTGAGAAGCTGGACAATAAAACATAAAGCATAAAACATAAAACACTCTGTGATTCTGTGAGTAACTTAAAGAGGTTCAGACTTTTAGCAAAAAACAGTGGAAGTCTTCATTCCTGTAGTTGCCCATAGTTGTCTCATGCACTGACCAATTGCTGAAAAACTTCATTTCCTTATAGGGCTGCATGGTTAAACATCTCCTGGAATGTTCCTGAATGCACAGAAGAAAAAGATGAATGATTTGAGGTTGGACTAGATCTTTCGAGATCTCTTCCAATCCCTAACATTCTGTGATTCTGTGATTTGAATTGGAGGGGTTTGTTTATTTTTACTTTTTTGTTTATTTTTACTTTCCTTTGTAATCTAAGTGAAAACCCTTGAATTAAAAACCTGTAAAAGTGAGAAGTTACTGTTGTGCCAAAAGATTGCACATAGTTAATCCTTTGCCAGACATGAGCATATGTTGACTTGGCTTTTCTTAAATCTGACATTGGTGGCACCATGTTTTGTCTGTCCAGATGGACAACACTTTTTATAAACTAAAAGGAATTTTAATTATCAAACAAACTAATCTATTGGAATCTCTGCTGACAAATAGATAATTTTCTTTGTATAAAGTACACACTTTGACTATATTCTGTTATTACAATAACTATTCTTTCTATTACTTGAAATTCACCAGGCAGAATTTTTAAACTAGGCCATCCTGTGCCATGGAAAACAATCCTGCTGTGGGGGAGGCTTTTGAAAAGCAGTCATGGGAGTTTAGACCCCAACAATTTCAAGGAGTTTGATACTGTCTGCCTTTATGTCTTTGAAATCTCATCAATGGTTCTCTGCCCAAGAGAATGCAGGTCCAAGCTCTTACCAAGCCCTGAGCCACCATGGAAATCAGTCTGCTTGTGTAACAGCAGCTCTGAATGATGGCTGTGTGTCTCTGGGAATGAATTTGCTCCTGATGATTCATACACAGAGAGAGACGGGGTGTTCTACAGAGTTGTACTTTTGCATAGCCTGAAAAAAACTGACCTCTGTTGATCAGAAGGGTCATTACACAATTATGCTCTAAAAAAGCAGAATCGAGCTGGTGGAATAGTAGAGTATTAGTCCATCTGTATGCATGAAAATCCTTGAACAGGTAAACCATCAGATCATAAATCATATTTTTTTAGGCATGATCCACAGGACTAGAGGTTCAGCATCAGGTATTTCAGTATGCTTGTGTCCTTATGTATGCTTCTTTAGGTCTCTGGATCACAACATGAATCCCAAAGACTTCTCTAATCTGACTAAATCATATTCAGTGCACTTGCAGAACGGTCTCACCTGCATTGCAAGACCAGGATAAACCTGCCAGTGAAGCTAACGGTCTTTGTCAAAGGACAGCTTGGCTCCAAGGCTGTGGAGGCTTTTAATTCTTCACTTGGGGCACATGAGCTGAGCTGGGGGGGGAGGGGGGGTCTGAGAGATTAAAAATTGCAAGATTGTTTGTGCTAGTCTAAGAGATACTTTTGCAATCAAGTATTGTATTGAAGTTCTGTTACCAAACGTAATCTCATCAACTTCACACAACTCAAACAGTGGTTTCAGTAAGCAATGAATTTTTATGGCTGATTTGTGAATCACTAGAAAATTGGTTACTATGAAAATGGCTCTAGAATAACACTGATACTCTTCACGCTACGTGCTATTTTACATTTCCCGTGGTCCAGTTGTGAGCTAATATTAATAACAATACCACTTACTGGTGACAGAGTTCTTACATCTCTGTCTACATCAAGATAAAACCAAAAGTGGCGCTGAAGGTGAGATGGAATATATGAGGCAAAACTCAGGAACTGTGTCCCCAAGATGCTGCCAGAAAGCAGTGTCATTGCTGGAAAAAGAATGCAAGTTGCTTACCCCAAGCACTAAGATATAATAAGTACACAATATATCATATTGTATAATATTTTATATTGTACATTGTATATTTTATATATGTAATATGTTCTTCATCAAACTAAATGTGATGTTGTAACAAAAGGAAGAGTGAAGTAGCATCAGATACAGGAAGCAAAGTCAGGAGTCTGATTAGTGTTTCCCTCTGTAATCATGTCAGTGTAGCTGGTGTGTTACAAATAATAAAATCAATGTTTTTTTCCAAGAACACAAAATATTAGGTTTTCATGACTTGGGGAAGGGAACTGCATTGTGTCTGGATGAGTAGTATTTACATGACAAAAGCTGACCTTTTGCAGCAGGGGAGAGTGAAACAATGCAGCTTCACAAGAGGGCGGTGAAAAGGGAGAGCAGAACATCAGCTGGTACAGTGGGAGCTGAACAACATTTTCGTTTGCTCAACAGATTCAGTCTTTTCAGTGTTCTACCCACTACTGCAGCTTCCTTTGATGCAAACAAATCCCTCCTTTGCCTCCTTTCAAAGTACAAATCTACTTTGTACATTCTCGCTTTAATTTATTTATCTGGTGGAGCTTAGCTCAGGCACAGCATCTGTGAAATTCCTGCTTTTTACTGGTAATGACCATATCTGAAGACATGTTTCTGAAGACATTTGGTTTAGATAATTATTTAATAAGGTTTTTCTTAAATTAGTGAGAGAGAGAAGTAAGCAACCACATTAGGATTCTAATTCTACTTTCCGTTGAAGACCAGGATTTGTTAAAACACATAATGGAAACTGTCTTGCTGGGTCGTACATAGGGCCAGAACCTGACCATAAATAAGATTTTTTTAAAGGGAGTTTTTCTGTCCAAACAGTTCTGTTGTAAGTGAACAGCCCTCTCTAGGTCCTGACATTTTAACACCATGCTTGACATAAAGAACAAGCACCGTCCTTCTCTGACATATCCAGCTTCTGTCTTCACCCTGTTTAAATGTCAGGCAAGTCTTACAAGACATACATCTTTGTCAGGGGGTTTCAGAGTAAAAGGGCCTCTCACTTCTGTTATTTTCCTGTTGAGCTGGAGCCACATATGTGCTGTTTGAATGTGGAGAAGTTTATTTAGCTGCAACACATTTTTGTGAGCAATGACATAGCTGTATGGAGACTTCCACTGAGGTCATCCCAAAGATTTGCATTTCATTCGTACTCAAGCAAGGCTCCCAGTGAACAGTGGTTTTACCTCAAATAAGCCCTTGCCTGCCTTCTCATGCCTTAAGGTCAATAGACTCCAAAGAAACTTGCAAGATACTGATTGCTCTTAACGCACACATCAAGATTTTAGTTTTATTGTGGCATCCTATATTGTAACTGTTCTGAAATATATGTCTGCTCCTGTTTTCTTTTCCAGCATGCGCTGCCTTTCGAGGACAAAGAATACAGCATTTCTTGCAAGTTAGGTGAATTCTAGTTTTATATCCAGGATGCTAACAGTGTAAATTTTAAAGCGATTATTTTATTGCAAGATAATTAATTTACCGTTATTACATCTGACGCAGTTAATGCATAGTCTGTCACCCTCTTAAATCTCTATATTGCTTGGATTTCCTTTCTTCGGTGTCTTTGAAGAAAATTCTTGCTATTTGACTTTTTTTCCAGATTGCCTGGGAACCAGAGCTCCTTCTTCAGATGAAATTATTAAATTAGCAGAAGCAAATGTCTTTTGGTCAGTTCAGGAACTGAAATGCATGGACGCGGGGACTTTTGACAAAAATGTGGAACTTCTTGGGACTGTCTCAGGTTTTAACAGCTCCCAGCTTATTGCCTTGAAGGAAAAAGCCACACAGGTAACTATCGTTTCTGTGAAGGAAAATTAAATCCATAATTTGACTTGCTGTTATGGAACTATGCAGTTCTAAAATAACTGTGCTATGGCAATGTCACTGCTGCTGCAAGAATATGTATTATTTATTGGGAAAATAGTGTGAGGTCGTGATAGAAGACTATTGCCCTTGCTTCAGAGTCAGTAGGCAAGTAGTTCTGAACTACTGGCAGCTGAAAAACTTAAGTGCTTTTACCTTTGAATTGTTTTTCAGTTGCTTGCTTCTCAATTTTCTTTCATAAATGAAAAATCATCAAGCAGTACTGTAGGCTGTTGATTGGCCTGCTGAGACTTTAGCGCAGAGAGTTAAGCTGTCTACCTCCATGTTAAATATAGTCTACACTGGTGTAAAGCCAGACTGACTGAAAGAGACTGTTATTAGCTGAATAAAGTTTATTATCCCTTCTTACCACAGGCAAGGACAATCCCATCAGTGCAAAATTTTAGGGAGAAAAAACCCCACATGCCTTTAGTTTGTCTTTACTAGGATGTTACTAGTGAGTGCATGTTATAGAAACACAGCAGAGAGGAGACTGGGACTGAACCTTCTCGCTGTCTGGCACTGCAGTGCAGGTTCTGTGCCAGAGTGCTCAGGACAGGGTGCTGTACTGGGTGCAGTTCGGCATGCTGTGGCTGGGGCAGAGCGTCAACGAGGTGTCTGGGCTCCAAGCAGCACTACCTTTGCCAGCTGAGGGCTGAGAGAGAAGTCAAACCTCGCTCCATCCCTGCTCTTGGTGTTGCACTCCTCCCTGGGAGTGCCCTCCTCTTACTCCTTTGTGGTTGCCTGCATTGCCAGGGAACAGGTAGTGTCCCAAAAATGCCTTTGTTTCAGTAAGGAAAAGCCTTAGGGTGCAGTGAAACAAGTTGCTTTGGTTGCAGAACACCCAGATATGAAGGTGTTACCATCCCCAATCTGTCTTCAGCTTCCTGTCACCAGTATCTGCTGGAGGTATCCACTCTCTGCTTCCATCCCTGCATGGCTAGTTACTCTGTACTCCCATTCTGTCAGTGATCCAGTGTTTCAAAAGTCCTTTTTAAGCTCCATCAGATCATTGTGACAGAAGGAGGTTAGGAAGCATCTACAAGTGCAGTTGGCAGCAAGTACAAGTGCAGACGCTTGGAGATCCGAGGGCTGTGACCTCTGAAGGAAAGCAGGAGCAGGGGACAAGGTAACCTGGACAGCATCTCCTTAAATCAGCAGCTGCAGATAAAGTAGTGGAGCTGACCCTAACTTATGGATAGATACAGCCAACACTGCAGTTTTTAGCAGGAAAGTTCACCTTTTGAAACTCTGAACTGCCTGCAGGTGCTTGAAGAGAAGTGGCACTAACCAGATTTCCAGAAGCAGATGGCGAGTCTCTGCAATTCTGTCTCTGCTGCCTTGTTGCAGCAGGACAACAGGTCACTGCATCAAATGCGTTCTTCCCAAGACAGCTTCCCTCAGTCAGCACAGACACATGTGAGTAGGCAAAGAGAGCAAAAAAATAATCCTAGATGAAAATAAAAACAGTGCTCACCTGAGATAGTGGGAACTAAAATATTTTACAGCAGTGAAACATAATGGTGTACTTACAGAGTGGTATCCGTTGTACAGAAACTGCCAACAAGATTAATACACTCATATCCGTGCTACATTCGTTTCAAAGACAGAGAGATTTGTAGTGTGCTGAATGAAAGTGTGTTCTGTCAGCGTGTTTGTAAGATGGCTTGCTTCTAGACAGACTTCCTATATATTAATTTACAAAATACAACATCGTGTCACCCTGAATGTGAAGCATTAGAAATCAGACAGTACAGGCAAGGCTCTTTGAAATTATGTGCATAAGATGCTGTTATGTTATTAACTAAAGGGCATCTTTGATTAAAGGTTTGATTAAGCCAGATTTAATTTCTCCTAAATTGATTTCCCCTAAAAGAAACTGCCTACTACTCATGATCCCAAACTAATTCAAAAAGTCTAGTTATCAGATTGTGTCTTGATGAAAGTAAGAAGCTTAGCTCACTTGTAAGTGGAAGGTCTCCAAGCTCTGTGATAGTAACAGATGTATGGATCTGTAGTCTCTAGGTGAATGAGGACAAAGGAGTGTTTCTGTTTCATGCGTTGTGTTATTTATATCATTATGTCTGAGATTTCATCCAGCACTGTCAGATAATGCTGTTTATGAAGTACTTCGAATTCTGTAGTTTGTGACCTAGATCAGAAAATAGACACACGATATTTTTAACTGCATGTATTTTGTGTATCTCTTAAGCTAGAGAATTAAGAGCTTTAAAATTGGGCTGATGCTTTTTACTACCTATTTTCCTTAGGGAAAAAATGACATTTCCCAGGCTTAGACTGTTTTTCTCTTTCTTTATGACATTGTAAAACCAACAAAACAGATCCAGTGGAAACTCAGTCAGGAGGTACCTGTCCAGCAAAACATCTCTTAAACAAATCCTTAACCCGAGGGTCATAGTGAGAAAAGCACCTTGGCAGTCCTGAGGCTACTCTGTGTTGGATATTGGTGTGAGCAGTAGATGGACTGCAACTCTGTGTAAGGAATATCTTATTCCAGAGATCTGGCCCTTTATTTTATGCAGATTGTACGGCTTCATACGTATCTGAAGGTGCAAATGCTATTTAGTGAGCAGCTGCAGAGATACTCCTTCAGCAAGTCCTTACTAGCTTCGACCTTTCTAATTATTTTAACAAAATTTAAATTGTAGCTATCCTGAAAATGGAATAAATGAATGAGACAGTGTGAACAATCAACTTAGCTCAGGTCTGGGCTTCTAGTTTTATTTTTCTTTGTGGAGTTAGCAGCACAATCATGGACGACAAAACTGACATGTATAGACTGCCATAAAGCAAAGTTGCTGAGGGGAGGTTTGTTTTTGTTTGTTTTAATGTAAGCCTGTCAAGTTAAAGTCACTTCCTCCAGCCAAAACCCAGTGTCTTTTTTTCTGTAGAGGCAATTGGCCACCTCCTGAAAGATACTGACTTCTGTCTTCTGTCATTTCCAACTAAATGTAATTGACAGTTCTATCCTCTGCAAGTTCAGCTTTTGATGGACTTTCATTATCCCTTACTCAGACCTTTTCCTGAAATCAGGGGTGTGCTTTGGGTATTGGGATGTTTTAAAACCAAGGGATCTGAGAATGGTGTATGTAGAGGAAGATTCATAATGATCTAGTAGGCATTAATGAATCCCTTCTAAAGGTTTGGGGATCGCTGCCAGACTGGAAGAGTTACCATATTGCTTCCCTGGGCCGCATTGCTCTGGCCCTCACTGAACACGAAATCAAAGAGCTGGATTTGCATTCTGTCGACACCATTTCTGTACTTAGCCAGCAAACAGAATGGACTCTTACCCAGGTATGTATGTTATTGAATGTACTCCTGGTGAAGGGCTCTGGATTCCCACCCTTTGGGACTGAATCGCCTGGAAGTGGATGCAGCAATCTGCGCTTCTCCCTGCTGCTTTTCTGGGGCTGTGACCCAAGAGAAAGGGGGCAGGTAGGTCAGCACTGACGTCTGCCTGGCCGCTGGCTTCCCTGCTGAGATGGCCAGCTCTTAATTGTGGTGGTGATGAGTGTATTCTTTAGCAATTGCCCAACAAGTACTAGAGAGATTCTGTGTGAAAGAGGTCACCAGCTCCTCTCGCACTGTCCCAAGAGTAGATACTACTGCTATGAGATACTGGCCCTTCCTAACTGAGAGTAATCACTGAGGAGGTATTGTGCCCCCCAATGCAAGAATCCATTGCCCTAGAGACCTAAATTATTAGGAGATATACTCCTCTCACCTTCCTTTCCTTGAATAACTTCTAGTTATGTCAATGAGACTTTCATAATTAGAATTAAAAGCTTTTATTTGCATATGCAATTGGCAGCATATTTCTGACTCTGTGACCCATACCATCAGGGCTCCTTAGTTGCACAGCTGCTGGCATGGTGGCAGTCAGCTTTGGCAGAATATCACAAATCTGTTTAATAGATTCTTTTTCTGAAGAGCACCATCAGAAGGAAACACTTGGGAAGATTTTGTACAATACTAGCTGGCTTGTGAAGTTTCCTGCTATCAATAAGAATAGCTAGTTAAAAGAGACTCATCCTGCCTAACTTCAGTTGTCTAGAAGGCAGCTAGTTTAACCTAGTCATTTGAGGCTCAGCATTGTGGATAGATTAGGAAATCTTGGGAGCTGCTTGTTTCTTTTGCTGTCTTTGGAGGATGCCTTAGTGGCAGGCTTAAGCTAGACACACGGTTTTTAAATGACTAGTTCAGGATGAGCACCATCCTAAATGACTTAGGCTTGCAAGGACATTCTGATACTGATGTTCCATTCATATCTGAAAATTACTCCTGAACACAGGTCACCATCTATATACGACACTTAAATAAGATAAAACAATGAGTATTGGAAAAACTAAAAAATTCATATTGATCCCCTTGAGCAATTTATGTTTTCTTCTAGCAATTCATTTGAACTGGGCAGCTCTGCTAGGCAGCTCAACCCCTGTGTCTTCTGGTGAAGCGTTCCCTTGTGACTCGGCAGAAGAGGTGCAGAGAGCTTTCAAACCACTTGCACTTGGGAAGTGGTTGTGCAACAGTGCCCTGTTTCAGTGTCACATATAGGTGGTGACAGTGCTTCTCCCGAAGGCCATGGCAAAACTCCAATTACTTACACTGGGGAGCCTCAGGATTATATATGGTCTGTAGCTTCTGGTAAGATCTTGAGCTTCTACTGACAAAAACTTCAGTTATATTTACTCTGTTCATGCATAATATCTTACTGCTTTTGTAGGCAAGATCTATTTTGCAAGGTTTTCTAGAAGACTCTGGCCAGACGATCAGTACACTAAAAAGCTTTGATTTAGTTGGATTAGGAGCAATTCTCTGTGCTTTGAACTCCACAGAAATCATGTCCATACAGACTGCTGAATTCAGGTACTGCATTAATACTTAATGAAATATTTATTAGTATCTCTGTAGATAAAATTTACTGTGCAGTTTGTTTTCCTTCAAGATTTCTGACGCCTAAAGGATACTTTTGTACATTTTAAATGCTTTTAGAAAGAAAATAACTGTTATGGAAGGCGTACACTAATTGTTTAAAATATATTCTATTTTAGGTTTCCTCTGTCATTTATATCCCAACATTTAAGTACTGCATTGAGAAACCCAGGGTTTTGCTCAAAGCATTAAACATTTGTATGGAATTTCCATACACATATTTTAAATTTAAAATAGGTTTGTATCTCCTTACAGCAGACTGTATAGTCCAGGCATATTTAGTGCTGCATGTAATTGCAGCATGTAACATTAACCTTGTTGCCTTTTACAGTGCTGCAGTTGCAAGAATTGGCCTGTTGTTTTGTAGCACCCCTGTTCTGAGGCAGTTTAAGACGATGACAGAATCTGTGTTTGGTACTGCTGCCAGCTGGAACGCCTCTGTTTTACAAGAGATAGGTACTATAGCAGGTAACAAAATTCAGACCCCAGATGGGGATGGTTCTAAAGCATTGTTGTTAAGCATTGAGAGGTTCACGTAGCAGTGCATTTTTCTAGAGTGGCAAAAGACATTCGTCACCTGCAGGGATGGACATCCAGCATATTCATTAGCACTAGGGAGAAGTCGTGGTATTCTCCATAAGGTCTCTGAATCTGCTCAAACCGACCCTGGGAGCACAGCCTGAAGTCACTTGGGTCATGTAAGTTGGACAGGCTAAATCAAGTAGGGCAAAACCGACCAGGATTTCAGACCCATTCGCTATTTGTGAACTGTGCTGCTACAAGAGTGGATGTATTGGGTCAGAGCAGTGCTCTAGCTGACCGGGCGTCCCGCCTCCAACAGTGGAAAGAATGGGCTGCCCGGGGAGGAGTGAAAGAACAGGGTTAGCCAAAGTGCTCTCACAGCCTCGGAGACTCCTTGAGCCAGAGATCACATGCAATTTTGTTCATGGATTCTTTTTCCTGTGGTTGTTTAACTGCACATTGAACTCAAAAATTTTAGCATCCTCGATGTCTGCGGCAATCATTTCACACTGTAAGTACCGAATGGGTGAAGAAGTAACTCCCGTTGCATACTTCTGCTCCCTAATCTTGTATCAGAAGAGGCTGTGAACAAGCATTCCCTAATAACACTGCTTATGATTTTAGTGATTTTTATTGTTGTCTCTTTTCCAAGATAAAGTAACTCAGGTAGAGTACATTCCATACCAGTGGCTAGGGTCAGATGATTTGTAATGTTGGAATATAATGAAAGAAACTCCATAATGCACTGGCGTAAACCATTTATTAAAAATTTTGTATAAATGCTTAAAATTTGTATTAGCCTAAAAATAAATCTAATAAAAAGAATATTAACTGAGTTTGTTCCTGTTGTTTGGTTGGCTGTTTTTTAGGTGGTTTGAATGAAGAAGAATTAAAAGCTTTTGATAAAAACTTGATGCCGTATTTGCAGCCAATAGCAATAAGACGTATCCCTCCTGAAGTTTTCCAAGTAAGAGCTCAATTACTGAAGAAGTAACCAAATTGCTAGTGTTTCTACTCTAGTATAAATAAATCACAGCACTGATTTGTAGTTTGGTTTTGGGTTTCAGCAAAAGTTTTTCTACAGTGTGTCGAGAGACAGTCAAGAATCTAAACAACTAACTTCCAGCTATATCATCTGTTTGTGATGTCCATAAAGTATATTAGACAAGCTTATTTATTCTTCAGAATGTGTCCCAAGGAAAAAGCAAAGATCTAGGGTCAGAAAGCAGGGAATGGACTCTTTCTTCCAAAACTGTGTTCAAATTTGAGTTTTCTTCTCTGTTTATTAACAATCGCAAGGGTGCTAGTATGTCTACAAATTTCTCTGCTATGTAAGAGATTTTTTATTATCCTAAAATCTGGCAACATTCTCCTGAGTTAGCTCTGAAGAACAGATTGTACAGGCAGATACAGATTGGAAAAGAATTACATCTAATTACAGCAGTTCTGAATGTAGACCAGAAATTAGAACGTGGATCTTGACATCATTGGCCCAGCCTTTATTTGACTTAGTGACAAGATTAATATTCTGCCTAGGCTGGTCTCTTTCAGATGCTCAGACAAGCAAGGTACTTATGGACAAATGAGCTAAACAGATAGTTAACTGTGTCAGCTTTCATCAAAGAGAAAAACTCCTTGAGCACTGTTCTGCACAGTACCACTGACAGTTTACATAAGCCCAAAATGTCCTTAGTGAAACTGTTTCTTTGAAAAGCAGGCAAAACTGAAGATCTAAAGCATCTTGTAGGATTTCTTTCAAATAGCACACATTTTTGTTAGTAAGAACAGTAATGATACTACAAAATGGGCTTAACAAATAATAGGATACCTTCTCAGAAGAGTTTGTATTTTAAAGATTCAAAGCAAATTTTGTTTTTACATAGGTCTTGAATAACTTCAATTTACAGCTACATACATTATTCAGATTTTTATTTATGAAAAATTAAATTTTGTTATGGAATTTAACTGAGTAAAGAAGAGGCTCAGTTCATATTTTCTGGACCTGTAGGCATTTACATGAGTTTACTCTGTTTAAAAGAATGCACGATTAGGTAGACAATGAAGAATTGGGAAGAATTTACTCCGTTGTCTGACCTACTTGGAAGGAGAATTTAGTTTTTCTAAAGTAGAATCTGAATGCCAAATTGCTGCGGTAAAGAAGGCTTGTTGTGTAGGAGGGCTAAAATTGTTGTGACTGCAAAATGTTAACTAGAATCAAAGCAATCCAGCATGCCCAATACATGCAGCCTTTACAAACTGGTTAATTGTTATGTGATGTAATTACTGTAAGATTATGATCACCACTTTTCATTTTTAAACACAAGTTTTAATATGACCAAACTTGAAAGACTTTCTATCTAAGAGAAAATTGAATAATGAGATTAAAGCATGGGGGTATTTTTCAGCTCATTGCCCTACTGCTAACCATAATCAAAGGTCAAACATAGGTTCAAGTGAGGTTACTTGGGAGCAGATGTAAGAGGAAATAGATGAAAACACAAGAGGATGCACGACATCATCAGTCTTTCAACAAATCAGAAAAGAAATGGCTGGAAAATTAAACTCCAGCAATATTTTGGGGAAGTGTCCAATACAGTGTTGGCACAGAAAGCTTCTCAAGCTGTCAGATCCCAGCAGCAAAGAGAAGGGTAAAAGATAAATGAGTGGTCAGTGAAGTAAATGAATGTGGAGGAATTTTTTTAAGCTCTATTGAGCTCTTCTATAGCAACGCAATGTTAAAGGCTACTTCCCCTGATTTCAAATTGAAGACAGTGCTGACTTCTGATTCCTTACCTGCTTTATGTAATTGACAGTCTAAACCAATTTTTCTGGCTTTTACTCCTCCTAGGCATTGTCCCCAGAACAAATAGCAAACCTGGGCCCTGAAAATGCCGCCATGGTTACCAGATCGCAGCGTGAGCATTTGAATGCATCACAGCTCCAGAGC
The DNA here is from genome assembly GCA_020746105.1 of Trogon surrucura. NCBI lineage: Eukaryota > Metazoa > Chordata > Aves > Trogoniformes > Trogonidae > Trogon > Trogon surrucura. The sequence continues at coordinate 7,981,157 of CM036632.1, read as the reverse complement.
CTTCAGCTGGCGCTGGACGGAGCCAGGACCAGCACCCCTGAGACGCAAAACAGTGCAAGCCCTACCCAGGCAGTGCAAACCCCAGCTGCAAGTGGTGAGCAGAGTCACTCCCTGGTCCTGCTTCGAGGGGGAGGACATACGCACCAGTGGGGCACACAGTTTTGCAGCTTGCACCAGGGTCAGACCTGTATTTTGAAGGCTGGTTTCTTTTTAACTCATGGCTCAAATCATGTGCCTGACCAAGATGAACAGCAAGGATGTTGTTGGATTTACCCACAACAAGAGATGATGGAGGAAGATTGTCAGATGGCATTAGCAGCTAATTACACTATGCTAAGTACTAGCTTGTGGAAAATGTAGTCTGAAACTGTAAGCTTTTCCTTCTCCTTCCCTCCCATATTGCTTAGCTAAACTAAGACAGGGCTCTCCATCTCTGGACCTTCAGATCACAACCTTTTTCTGCAGCAGAACCTTGTTTGCAGAGGTGCAAGTGAGAAGAGAGGTAGCACTGGGGTGGATTAGCATCTTTGCCCAAAGTGAAGGACCCCTTGAACAGTTTTTCCTCTGTTCCCATCCTGTTTGGAATTAAGGCCTATGCTTCAGTGGTTTAACATTTTACTTCGCCATATTGCAGTTGCTGGCACGTATGTTAATGGACATTTTACACCGAGTGAAAGTTTGTGTGTAGGCAAGTCAGTGTTGAGAACTTAGCCTCATCAGACAGCAAATACGGTTTCTTCCAGTGACGCCAGCGCAGCATAAGTGCTGAGGAAGAGAGAGAGGTGTTGAGATGCTAAAATAGGAGTAAGGGAGACTCAATTGCTATGATGGCCTTGCTGGAAGTAGAGCAGACCTTCCCAGAAGCACCTGAGTGGTGCCCTCAGCCCAGCTTCTGCACATGTGTGACCTGTTCCCTGTGTAGATATGCCGAAGAGATGAGTTTCCTCAGTAAACATCACCTGAGTTCTTGAGGTTCTTGTTCACTATTCCTATCTCTAGTAAGTACCACCCCTATGAAATGCTTCCCTTCAGAGCTGTGTATGTTAAACTGGAAGTGACCATTCTGACTCGTGTTGTCTTTTGAGCAGCTGAATATAGTTAGAATTCAAATATTGGAATTTGCTGCACCTCTTCGGGGTAGTGTAGATAAGGCTGTACTAGACCTGAACTGTATTGTGATGCTAAGGCATCGTGCTTTCTGCTTTTCAGGTGTTTCTTGTTTGAGTGGCTTCAGCATCTGTTCGTGTGCTGTGTTTATGCTGCACCTGCCTTTCTGAATCCATGACTGTTAAGCTTGAGGTAAGTTCTGTTTTCGGGAAGAGGTAGCTTTATAACAGAAACATAGTTCACCTGTAACAGTGATGGCTTAGCAGTAGCAGCACAGGGTAAAGGGTTGTGAGACCCTCTTTCTACTCTGAATACAGAGAGAACAATTTCTGAATATTTTTTCTGTATTACAAAGGTGTCTTGTACCTCTGTTAAATCTAATCTCTGGAATCTAATCAAGGGCAGGGCACTTAATCTTATCTTTACTGTAAAGCCAACCTTAACAAAAGTATATTTAAAATTCCATGTAACACCAATCCATTACTGCATTGTTATTTGGAACACGTTGTTGGTATTTATCTGTATGTTGCCTGTTCCAGTCTATTGATAAGATTTTATTCCAAAACCGCTTTGATAATCTCCAATTCAAAAAACACTACCATTAACTTTCATTGGATTTTACCTTTCTGACAGGCTAAAATGTAACAATGTAAAAATGTGTAATTGTGTTCTTAAGGTATAAATTCCAGTTAAGTAAACTAAATGCTTAAGTGTTCTACTTAGTCTTTAAGACTGCCAATCAAGATATGTCAAAAGACTTAATATTTTTCTTTGCTATTTGATTTTCAGTGTCCCAGAGCTTACAAAGGAGATGCTAGAGATAAAGAGTTGCAGCTCAGCATGAGTTGTGGAATCTAGAGGCTCTGAGATGTCTGAATGCAAAGTGGTTAATTTCTTAAAAGCAACACCTTCATCTGCCGTCATGATGCGAAGTATCCCTTTTCCCTACCTTTACCATTAACAAGTAATACAGGATCCCTCCAAATACTTCAGACAAATTTTAAAACTCAAAATGGCATGTCTGTCTCATGAGAAAATCACTGAAAGGTATACTTACGTGTTAGGGAGGAGCTGGAGGGATGGCAGCAGGCAAATGTTATTTGGAGGCTGCTCTATTGCACCCAGTGCTTTTTACGTTGGCTAATCTGGTTGCGTTGTATCCATCTGCCTCGTTTTCTTCTTATACTTTGAGTGTACATTCCTCTGGACAGAGGCTATCCTTTTGTATGACATAGTAGAAACTGTACTAAAAGTTACTGCTGTTGCAATAAAATAACTTAATCTGCTGGTTTAAATCCTGCTCAAGTGAGAAGTGATGACGTGTTCTTACAATTAAAGCACCTGTACGAAATGTAGTTCCCCACAGCCATATGTATTCAACACAGAACTCCTGACCCAAAGGGCATTGGCAATACTAGTAGTATTTCATGTGACAAAATGCACCATGGAAACCTGCTCATGTTCATCATGAGATAGTCCCTTCACTGTAGGTGAAGCGTACACCTGGGAATCGTAAGGCAAAACTGGTCACTGGGCCTATATACTACTAGGACTGTTAATCCAGTACTTTCCACAAGCTCTATAATAACTATTTTCTCATAATTATAAACCACAAATATTTTCATGCATTTTATTAACATTTAGCTTAGGTGTCTAATGCTTTTCATGCCACGCCTCAGTCTTATAAACAATGGAAAAAATATTGCTCTGCATGTAAACATGCATTTTCACATCATTCAACGTGACTTTATACCAAGAATGCATGGTAGCTTTCCATTTTGCTATTGCAAAATTCTTTTTCTTTTCTAGACTAAAAAAGTCAATGCATATACTTAGACAGTTTAGCTTTTTCATTTAGGGCCATACTGTAGTAAATGCCTTTCAAACTTTTATTGGTATTTCTTTGTGGCAAACATTACATCTAGCTTCTCAGCACTCAGATCAGAACTGAAATTTGTCTACAGGTGGGGAAGCAATAGCAGAGCTGAGAGGGAGAGCTGGAGGGAAGATTCTTGCTGCTTTTGCTGCTGCTGCTGTTGGGAATAACATCTCCCACCACAGTTCCATATATTCTGTAATTCCTGCAGCAGCGGGAGCCAACCTGACTTTCAGGGCTTTCTTATTGGCAAAGCAGGCGGTGAGAGCTTGGTCGTTTTTCATCCTCTGCCCCTTCAGCAACCGGCTGCTTTTTGGAGGAGCTGCCTTTGCCTGTGACTAACCCTGGCAAGCGTGACGTGATGTTACAGGTAAAACTACATGCTTTAGTCTTGCATTTTGTGAACAAGAACTACTATTGCTTCAAACTGCCTTGGACCTTCTTCTCTAATGCTAACAACAAGATTCTAGCTTTTCCTGCTGCGTTTCCTTTTCTGCATATAAACAGTAGATTGCGACATTTATTTAAATAGGAAAAAAAAAAGTTTTATCAATTCCAGGATATACATGCAGATACCACTGTAATCAAGAAATACTTCAATGGATCAAATACATTATAAAGATTTATCTATTTTTTTCACATTAAAAAGTTCTGCCTCGTTTAGATGTGAAAGTAACGAAAAGGTTGCTTGATTTCTAGAAATTACCTGACTTCAGTTTTGTGTGCGCTTCAGTGAAGATGCAGGAGAATATTTTCATAGCCAAGACGACAGTCAGCACTTCCAGTGCAGCTGTTTAAGTCAGATACGTGACTTAGCCATCCCAAGCACTTCAAAAATCTGTATGAGCTGAAAATCATCTTCCTCTGTCAAGGTACCTGGGAGTGACTCCGTCTGCAATTATGTGAGCCAGAGTTTAGCTTTTAATTGGAGCAGGAGTCAGCCCTTTGTTTTGTGCCATCTGTGCTGTAATTTCTTTCAAGCACAAGTGCTTTTAAATAGCTGAACTCCTTGATTATTTATTTATTTTATTAAATGAATAATTATGTTAATAACTTTGGCATTACATTTACGTTTGGTCAAAGACATACCTGTTTTTTACAAGAGTGCTGTAGGAAGGGTAAATGTGGAGCACCCACTTAATGTACTTACTTCACGGTGAGATTACAAATCCTATTTGGTTCATAAGATGATGTGAGCATCGTGGATGGCGAGTATGGTAGAAAAACAATTTTAATTTTGCCAATGTAATTCTTGTAAAGGTCACTGATGGAAAAAACGATCCTACAAAAACTGTGATTCATGAGATACCTCTCTCAAAACTGTTGAAACAGAATTTCTGTGGGAAGAATGATAGAAGGAAAGAGTGAGCACTAGTATATATTGTATGTAATCTGCTGTCCATTCACAATCTAGCACACCCTTAATGCAGGCATCCATGCCACAGGATACTGCCAGGCATAGGGATCTGTGCCCTGTGCACACCTGTGTTACACACAAATGCACACAATCACTTTCAATGCTATGCATTCATGGGAAAAATCTCTCACAATTCCTTTCTTTTCACACCATCAGAATTTTGGGGAAGAATATACTACAGAGAAATGTATAAATATTTATTTGAAATGTTGCTGTTGTAGATGCAGGTAACATTTGCTTAATTTTTCCTATATCCTTTTAGTTCCAACATTTATATTTGACAATGAAAAAAAAATCAGATTAGTGCATAAATCTGCTGTTGAATACATAGCACAACAATCATTTTCTTATCTACGTATTGTGAGAATTTCGTCTCTCCTCTCCACTTGTGACTACTGTGACTGTTGCTAGGTACTGCCGTACATACTGCAGGATATACATCCAACCGTTGACAGTCTGACATAATTCTGGTGTAGGCTTCTGAGTGTTGTGAGTAATGTGACAGGTGGCCCTGTCCAGCAGTGTGTATTAGGATGCATTTCGTTTAATTCATTTGATTGGATGTAGGATTCATAGGGGTTTAACAGATGGGAAGAAATACTTTATTGGCTTCTTATTTCGGTGCCTGACACCTTTATATTCAGAATCACGTTTAGAAAAGAGAAAGGGGCTACTAGTTCTGGATCACCAATAGAGAAAATATCCCTACCACCTGTTACTGAGGAAATGCCACGTTTGTGGTGTCTTTAAATCCTTGAAGATAAGAAAACAACCACCCGTCCACAGCGTCTGAAAACTGTTAAAGCTGGCGTTATGGCTGCTGTCAGGTTTTGCACAGTACATGGAATGTTTGACTCCCAGTGATCTCAATCTGTCACATCAGAACTAACCAACTCCTATCAGTGGGAGGCTCTAAAGTTATCGCTTAAAAATAAATAAATGCATCCTTCTTTAATTTTAAGCCTTTTATGTCTCTGTATAATCTGCTCAAATATTCCAGAGGCAGTTATGTGTTGCGTTGTAGCAGATTTAGCTCATCACTTAACTGTTGCTCCTATCTTAGGATCATCACCACTTGCCTGGTTTATTTTCCTACAACAGCGATTGCAGCCCCATCGTATTAGATCGGGACCTTGTTAAGAGTCCTGTTGTGTGCCCACGCTGGTGCAGACATGAGGCATGCCTCGAGGTGTGCCAGCCAAGCGCACCTGGGGCTATGGGAGAGGTCTGGCTAACTCCAGTGACACTCGCAAATGAGCAAGGAATCGAGTGGTTGCCAGGAACGTGTCACTCGAGCAGGTAATCCTGTGGCATTGGCCACAGTGCCCTTGCTGCTATTCTGGCTTTTACTGCGTTGTGGTTATAGGTATCACATCCTGCTTCCGAGTGTGCACACAGCCAGTTACTGCCTACCAGTCGAGGAACTTGTTAAAGTGTCGTATCTTGTTCCCTTGTGATAGGCTGTCTTCCTTAGGAGAGAAGTAGAAATCAAATTTTAAATAATATCTTCTTCCTCCCCCAACCCTCAAAAAAGGCTGATATACAACTTTAGCCAATGTGATCTCTTTATCTCAATGAAAATGTCTTTGATAAGTATGTGGTGGTTTGTTTTTTAAAGCAAGATCTTTAGATACATGGGCTAAGGAGGGCTAAGAACCTTATTTTACTCCCTTGTAGTCCCGATTCATAAAATATTCACTCCTGTGTCATATGATCTAGTACAACCATGGACTGCTTACTCCACTGCTGTTGAGATGAGAGATCTGACCTCCCTTTCCAGTAAGGCAGGAGGGAAACTGGTAAGAAAATACAGGTCCACGAAGAATAAACACAAATATCAATGTAAGTTAAATTTTTTTCATTGGTACACCAGAACATCTGAAATTGCTCCTCAGAAACGGTATTTTGTGCATTGCTATACAGCATGCTTTTAAAAGTGCAGATAAATGACAAGCTTTTGAGAGAACAAAATAAATCTGTGTACCATCCAGGTACCCAGAACTGCATATTTTAGTAGACTGTATGATCCATTATCAGACTGTCTTTCCATATCTATCTACTCAGTGTCTAACCAGAGAAATTACGAGACTAGCTCATACACTCCACCTGGCCTTGTCTGGTATAACAACCTGCAGCAGTTTTGTACCATAGGATATTTTTATTAAAATTCACATCTGGTTCTTAAATTGTACCCAGAAATAGAATAGTCTAGAAATATATATTTTTTTTCTGCAGTGAGTAACAAGCGGCCAATGTCCATCTGTCTCTTCCTGCCCCTCCTATTCAGCATCATTCTGCTTTTCTGATCTGGATTAATGAGAGGATTTTCTTGCCCTTATGATGCAGGAACACAAGGCATGTTCAGAGCTTACATTCCAAGTGACTGTACATTAGAATATTAAATGGAGGAATCGAGGTTTCTGGACTTCTTGCTTTGCTGGCAACAGCGCAACATACATCTTCTCATGTTTTAGCTGGTATTAATTAGCCTTACAATTATTTAACAGCATCTCAGTATCTGTGGGCGACAAGTATCTTTATGGGCGACAAGGAGAAAAGAAGAGAGGCCAGGATCAAATTCCTAGAGGAGAAATATGAAAATAGTGGGAAATACTAATCTGTCACAAATACAGCAGGATAGTATTTTCTGATACTCCTTTCCCCAGTCATTTTTAACCCTTGCATAGAAAACAACTGTATTGATTTATCGAAGAATAGCCATCACTATAATTAAAATCATGTGCTGCTTTGATGCACAAGCTAAAGCTGCCCAAGGTCATCTTTAACTGGGGCTTGACGTGTTTCAATATTTAATTAGATGTCAGAAAAAACTTGGATCACAAACAAGTTCTGAACACATCCCACATGAATTGAGAAAGGGGTTGAGCTACAAGAGCCTTAATGTGTCTGTCAAAATAGATTCCAGATAGGCATCTGTCAGTGTTTTTACTAGTTACTTTTATTTCAGTATTCATCCTTTTAGAAGAGTTTAAATCTAACATATTAAAGGTACATATTTCAGTCAAGCCTGCGTCAAACAGATAATCTGGGTAGTTCAGCCAGTGTCCTAAAACACAAACTGCATTTTCAGACCTTGCCGTTACACTTGTATATAGTGGTGGAAGTGCCACAGCACTGCAGCCACAGAGGTTGTACTTCCCCCACCGTCACGGTCTGTGTGATGGACCTGGGGAGTTCTGTCAAACGCTGTCGCCTTCCGTACAAATCCTCCAAGTACTAGATTGGGCTTCCTAACAAGTGTCCTCAAGGAGGCAACTTACTGGTGATTACATAAAACATTATTTGACGCTTAAAGTTATTCAGTATCTGTTTAAAATAATTAGCCTGTTAGAGTTCAAATCTATTAAACTTTTCAAATGTAACATATAACCTCTTCTCTTAGGGCATTGTAAGTGTAAGATAAGAGATACTACGGAGCTTGTCAAGGAGTTGCGTTGCTGTACTTGTAAACACACTGATTTAAGAGGACATGCTTTGATTCTTAATCTCTGAAAATAGGTAAATTTGTTTCTGTCACAGGTAGGTATTTATTTTTAAAAAGATAAACTCAATAGGAGGTAGTAATTAGTCCTCTTTTTATTTCAGGGAACATGTAAGCCTTTTAAAGATTTCAATGTTTATGCTACATTCTAAAAAAGAAAATGGGAGATTGCAGTTAGGATTTTTTTTTCCTGATTTTTCAAACAATGCATAACCTTCTGCTGTGGGAAATTTTCTGTACATGGTTCTGTATATTATTCTGTAACAGGAAAGTCCTCATGCTATTTCCTCAAACAGGGCCTGCAATAATGTAACACAAGAGATTTTTAAGAAGCAACTTACCCTTTCTAAAATGCTATAAAAAAAAGCACAAAGTACCGCTGTTCAGCTGAGGTAACCTGTTAGCTATTTTCCACAGTCCTTAGAAATCCTGTTCCCGTGGGGCTATTTCTAGCTTTCTTTGTTATTGTTATTTGTCTTTGTTATTGTTATTTGTTATTATTCTTTGATTGTTGGTGTTTGTTTTTTTTTTTTACGGAGAACATCTGAGGGTCATTAGAGCGCTGCTTCAGAGGAGACACCTCTTGGACCTGCACCCTGCACAGCTCCGCTGGCGATGCCCTCCTCCAGGCTCAGGGACCCAGCGCTGCCAAGAGGCAGCCCGACAGTTCGCCAAGCCCTCCTATTGCACGGGGAAGATCTGCACACTCTCTTGGGCCACCACACGTGAATCAGTTGCTCGTTTCCACAAAACACAACAGCTATGAAGTATCAGCCGCAGCACCAGGCAGGGGAACCCCACGGCAGCTCTGCCCTCCTGCTTCTGCCACCGACCGGCACCGGCCCGGGAGCGGCTGCCCGGGCCTCTGCTCCCTCCCGCTTCACAGAGAATCTCCAATTTACTCATCTACAACAGCTGCTGAAGAGTTTAAGTGGGGGGGAAAAAAAAAAAAAAAAAAAAAAAAAAGGGCCGTGGCCTACTCCGCCCTCCGTGCCGGACTCCCCGCGCGGGACCCGAAGCCAGGACTTCACTCCCCAGGCCCGGACGGGGGGAGGTAGGCCCCGCCGACACTGGGCCCGGCCAGGCCGGAGCCCGCACCCGAGCCGCTCCCGTCAGCGCCGGAGGGCGGCCGAGGGGCCCCGGTGGTTTCCCCCGGCCCCGAGAGGACAGGGCCGGGCCAGCCTCAGGGCTAACGGCTCCGCCGGCCCGTCTGGAGGCGGTGCGGGCGGAGGGGCGGGGCCGCTCCCTCCCGTTTCCCAGGGTGCACCGGGCGCGGTGGCTGTCTGGCCACGTCCCCGGGCCACGTCGCTCGGTGCCCGCTGAGCTTACGCCATCTTCGCTCCCCGGCTCCGGGCTGCGCTGCCGCCTCTGCTGCTGCCGCCGCCATGAACATCTTCCGCCTCACCGGGGACTTGTCCCACCTGGCGGCCATCATCATCCTGCTGCTTAAGATCTGGAAGAGCCGCTCCTGCGCGGGTGCGTGCGGAAAGGCCGCTGGGCGGGCGAGGGCGGCGGGACCGGCCGGGCAGCTCCGGGCCGCGGTGCCCGAAGGGAGCCTCGCTGGGGCCTGGGCGCGATCGCCGCCTTCTCGCCGCGGAAGGCGGGGAGGTTGCGATGGGTTCCGCGGCCCTTCAAACACCGCTCCCCGAGGAGAGCTCGGCCCGGGGGGCGGGAGGCAGCGCGGGAGGGGGAGGGGGATGTCCCGCCTGTCCCAGTTGCCCGGGAGGCGGCCGTGGCAAAGCGGGGAGAGGTGGGGAGGGGAGATTGTTCTTCCCTGAGGCACCCCCTGAAGGCCCCCAGGGCGGGAGGGCAGAACTCGGCCCGGGCAGGTGAAAAGGGACGATCGTTCCCCTCAGCGCAGGGGAGAAGGGCCCAGCCCTCGTCCCGACCGACCGACCTCCTAACTCAGTCCCCTCCAAAACCAGGGTGTGGAGAAGCGGGTGGACAGCCGGGTGGGACGAAGGGGGAGCCGCATCCCCCCACTCCGGGGCGGGGATGCACTCCTGGGAGAATCATAGAGCTGCGGTTCCGCGAAAGGTTTAGCGGTTGCCATTATTCGTACCGTAATCCCCGAGCACCGCCACCTCCGCCGCCCCCGGGAGGGTCGCTCCTTCCTTATGTAATTGCCCGGCGGCGAGCGAATGAATGGGCAGGCAGGTTTGGAGGAGGGGAGGGAGGGCGGAATGCGTCCCCCGCGGGGCGGGCAGCCTCCCCCCCCTCCCCGCGCCCGGCCGCTACCGGGAACGGAGCCGGAGCCTGTTCTCTCGCCTCTCCTGACGGTGCACAGCCCTCCGGCTGCGTGCTTGCTTGGCAGCTGTAAGCGCCGCTCTGGTGCGTGAAGGCAGGTTTTGGTGCAGCGCTGGGAGTAGCTGACTTGCAGTTTGCAGAGCCTGAAGTTCCCCTCGCTCTCTCCCTTTTCCCCCGCGCTCTGGTTTCCATTCGCGCCGGGCTAACGCGCCCTCTCCTGCCCTTTTGTTTCCCGCTCTCGCTGCGGCAAGAACCAAACCGCGATTCGTGCCGTTTTTAAGGCTCATGCTGTGTTGTCTTGTTCGGCTGACGGGCTGCAGTGGGAAGCCGTGGGAGAGAGGCTCCGGGCTGGAGTGAATAGGCTCTCTCAGTGGAGCTCCTGGCCTGTTCTGACGTGGCAGCGGGAGAGGTGTGGCGGGGAGGGCGCTGGGTCCGGCCGCCCGCCGGGCTGGGCTCCGGGAGAAGCCCCGCTCCGCTCCCGCCGCTGCTCTGCCAGCCCGGATGAGAAACACCTCGTCTTCCTCCCGGTGTTCTGTAGGTGCTTGCTCGAATTCCGTGTGATGTGGTTTGCTTTCTCACTTCTAGGGGATGGTGTGGTGGTTGGAGGGAATTGCAGGAGGTTCTTGCAACTGCAACGTCGCTGATTTCTTGGAGAAAACTAGGAGTTGCTGTAATTCAAAACGGGCATTTTGGAGTTCGGTGTGTTATGTGGATCAGGCCACTGACCCTGGAAGCACCTTTTTTTTTTTTTTCCTGTGGGCTGGGGTTTGACTGTGAGCTTGACTTTGCCATCTTTCCGGTGAGCTTCTTCGTTAGTAAGAGTGATAGTTCTTGAAATCATTTTGCCCTGTGTTGACATGAAACACTGTTCAAATAGTGAGTTAATGCTGTTGAACAGATGTCTCTATAAAGTCTTCAGTTTCAGCACCATGTTCAACCGACTGAGCTAAACCAGTCCAGTTACGAGCGTGAATTAGTTTAAACTGTGACCAGAAATTGGTGAGAATGGGGAAATAAAGAGATTTGTGCTACAGGTAAGAGGAAGTACAGGTTCTGAATGTTTTCATGTCAAGTCAGTTTTTGTTAATCACTTGATAGTTGAGAAGAATAAAAATGAGCAGCTTTGGTTTTAAACACACATAAAGTAAAAACTGTTCTTAACTTTGTACAAGAGCTCAGGCAAATCACTCCACAGTCCAAATGCGGTGTAGCACAGAACTATTGTTTCTGAGGCTATGGAGCGCTTTCCTGATGAACTTTCCTGGCTCCAGCTTTAGTTCAGGAATTCTGGCAGGAGAATTCTGGCAGGAGAGGGCCTGGCCTTGTCTAGCTCTTCTGGCGAGTTCTGTCCTCTGCCTTACTTGAGAAATTCAGTCAAGATTACAAACAAAGAGAGAGTTAATAGTATAAAAACTAAATATCTCTTGCTACCTGAAAAAGGAAAACAAGGAAGTCTAGTGCAAGGCTGAAATTCAAATGAGATTTCAGCCAAGAGATTCTTGAGTGACCTTTGGATGTGAGTTTATTTACGCAGTATAGTACAATGTTAACCTAGTCTCCTCTTTCTGCTTCAGAAGCGGCCTGTTGTCATTTTCCTTAAGTCAGTTATGATTGAGGATCTCTGTCGTTAGGGATTTATTCGTAAGAAAGTAGACTCACACCAATCATTACTGCTTTCTCCAGCAGAGACAAGTATATGGATCTGTGTTATATAGAACCCTTCACTCTTCCTTTTACCAAATTAGCCAGCGTCCCTGAACACAAACATCCACGCATGCATTCTTTCAGTAGAAAACATCTGCTTCGTTCATTTTTTGATGGAAAAAGAAATGAAGTGGGGTTGAGTTTGTCTGGGATTGTGTTTTTTGGTGTCTTCCAGATCTGCCTGAGTCTTTAGGAGTAAATCCAGATGCATGTTACTTCCGTAAGATTAGTGTCTGAGGCCTAAGAAGTTTGTCTAGAATGAGAAGAACACCTCAAAGAAGCATGGGATTTTATTTTTGGGGCTCCATCCTGTTCCTTGTAGTGGTTTGCTGTTGTCAGTTGCAGTGCCTACTAATAAAACTTCATATATTTGTATAAAATGTGTTTGTAAAGTCATACACAACAGGAACGCCTGAATAGTTACTGGTTAATATTAAGCAGCTGCTAAATGCCTTGTTAGTGGGTTTTCTGCAATTACTTTACATTACATATTAAAGCAGTTTATAAATTAAGTAAACTTATACCGTATGGTTATTGGCAACTAAGGAAATGCGGGCAAACCAGCTGCTGCTTTAACTGCGCATTTTTGAAGCAGTAGAAGCTTAGAAAATAAATAAAGGCTTCTAACTGATTGCTAAACTGTAGGCTGTGATGCATGAAGAGCTGGCAAACCACATGGTGCCGACTCCTCTCTTCTGGTTGCATCTGTGTGTGTCTGAGGCCTTTGTTCTGAGAGGAGCTCAGAGGCCTGTAAAAGCAGCTGGAAACGAGAGGGAGACAGCCTGTGTGTGTGCCTCTGCTGCAACCTGCTCTTTTCTGAACACGCGTCAATCCCCATTTTCTTTCCTGAAGAGTGACTCTAAACTGAGGAACATAGCTGAGGCTAGGGTAATCTGTGTTATGCAGCAGCCTTGGTTTTTCAGTCTTTAAGAACCTTAATATTTTTCTTCCTAATTTAGTCAATGTGCTAAAGAGAACAAGGGGAAGGCAAATCAAAGCACGATTTCAGAGCTGGCAGGAAAACAATTTTTTGCATGACTGGTTATTTGAGTTTCCAAATTTAGAATTTGGAGAAACGTTTGCCACTCCAAATAACAGCTCAAAAATAATTACTAGGACCTGTAGACAGTGTAGCAGGTAACTCCATTAATGAGTTCATCATAATTAGGAAATTCATGAGACTTGAAGAATCCTGTACTTTCAAACATTGCCATGCCCAGACTCTGTTTTCTAATCCTTTCCAAGTCAAATTAGATTGTTCGCACTGTGAATTATTGCTTGAAAAGTGATTTACTTCTCAGTGTCATTTGTCAAGTGTTAAAGGTGACCTGTAGTTGCAAGGCTGTCAAATTCTGTGCCAAGTACTCTAAGAAAGTAGCGTGGATACTTTTGCTAGGTAATGTTGCTGTCTCTCATGATTTTGTTTACCTCTCTACTGTGGACCAGATTATATGCTGTGTTGAAAACTTTAGACTGTACTTTGCCATACAGTGTTTCCAGTTTGTATTTTCTCAAAAAATACTGCTGTAGGTAGGTTTGTAATTTCCTCCCTCTCTGTGAAGGAAAATTTTGTCTTTCTCAGTTGGCAAATTCCTGTTCAGAATTAGGCTGTTTAGTTTTTTTAATTGAAAGTACAGGATTCCTAGTGTTAGTATCTAATTAGCAGAACCAAAGAAGTCGTGGTTCTGTGGCTGATGTGGACTTCATGCTGATCAAAGCTAGGGTTTTTTTGTTAAATACTTGAAAAAGTCTGTGAAGTTTCCATAACAAACTATGGACTGACTTTCCTTAGAAAAACTTTTGTTCGTAGATTTTGTGGTTGTAATATGCAATTTCTAGTTTGTAAGTAATGTGCACATACTACACAGCCAGGCCGATTGCCTCTTGCTCTTTACCTAACTCACAATCGCAAAATGAAAGTTGTTGAGGAAGTACTACAACTTCAGCTCTGCTGTCCTCCTTGGCTGGGAAAATCAGCTAAACTTCTGAATTAAAGTTCCATGGTATTGCTTTTAGCCAAGTGAGAGTGCAGAAGTTGAATGAGTTTTTCCATGTGTGAGAATGAAACAGAAATGAGAGGCTTGACTCTGACATTTGAGCCCAGAGCTCGGGAAGAAGACGTAAAAATGTGTTTGTTTAGCTCAAGAATGAAGTAATGTTTGTGGGAGTAGAAGGAAAGGGGGAAGTGTGAGGGTAATGGCAGTGGAGGGTCAGGATATTGCAGTTACCAACCATGAGCCCAGGTCGGTGCTGTGGCAGATGTATCCATATCTTTCCTAAAGTTTTGAAATGCGTCAGACGCGTACAGCGGGGTGTTTAACCGGATTCCTTCCTTTGTTTTTTGCCAGTGCTATAGATCTTGCTTTCCCCCAGTTTGCCTGTCTCTCTGTAGGCCGTTGGTTTAAACTTTGAACCTTGCCTAGTCTAACTTACTTACCTTGAAAATTAGTTTGAACTTGGCTTTAGGATGTGTTTGAGGAACATTTGACTATTCTGAAGATTCGAGCTTCAGTGTAAACACTGAAAGCCTTAATAAAAATAACAACCTTTGAGGTGTGTAGGGGGTGAGGCTGGCATTGGCTTAAAGGAATTTGTCAAGTATGTTACTTGTAAATATGTGACAGTACGTTCAGATCCAAAGTTATAGCCATTACCAATAATTCATGTATTTTATAGGCTTTTTTTGCTGTTCATGGGTATTTACTAAAATAAAATAGCGTGCTAAATAATTTAATGCAACTGTGTGCTGTAGCATGATGCCATACTCTGTAGCAGTAATCTGTCCGGGTGGATTTCTTAGTCATATAGGTTCTGACCTTAGGACACTGTTGCTTGGTGAGAGGTTTTACAGGCGTGAGAGCAGGGCTTCTCAAGGGTTGTGATGTCAGTGAGAGCATCTGAGAAGGGGCTGAAAGTGCTGCTTCAGGGGTCTTTGCAATGTAGTTCCAGTTCAAGAAATGTCAAATGTAAACTTTGACAGTGGTTTGTTCATGGGTTTTAATTTTATTTTTTTTTAATACGTAAAATTTTTTTCTACAGTTTTCCAATCTGCATAACTGTAGGTTTTGAGGCATTTGCTGTTCCCTGTACTATGGTTACTTATGGGCGGTTGGGTTGTTCTGCAGGGTACAAGAGGCTCACCTCGCAGACGTTTCACATACGGAAGCTTCAAACAAAACCCCTTTTTAATTGTTACTGTTTCAGTCGTTCCTGTACTTTATGTATAAATATAAACTCCCTTCATGTGGGGCAGCTTATTCAGTGTTTTTTAAGGCAGAGTGAAAAGGAGTTCAATCACCGTAGCAGATAGCCTTTCTTTTAATTGCTTTATGGCACTGTTAGTAAGAGCCTTTCTCAGAAATATCTCTGTATAAAGGGACAAGGATTTTTAGCCTTGCATCATAACCCTGTCCTAGAGAATATTTTTCTTTCTTGTTTTTTGAACAATATTTGCATGCTTAGCTGAACAGATTCAAATATTTTCACCCTGGATGACTGAAAACAAGAATAATTGGAGTAACAAGATAGAGGCACAGGCTAGGTTGATTTGTCCCCCTGCTGTGACACACCACCACGTCAATATTGTGGAGTGATGCTTCACCTCAGTTTTCAGCTTTTAGTGACTGATTGTGCAAAGCTTTTGTGCTTCTAATTCTGCTCTAGTGGCTGAAGTATAAATAAATGTTTTGATGCTGAGGCCTTGGCCTAAAATCAGAAGTTACTTTGAAGATGCAATCTAGATGTCTGTCATTTTAGCTCACATCTGCCTTTTTGTATTTTGTTGTAGCACATGTTAACATCTGGTTTTGACTGATGATACATTTTTTTCCCCCCCCCAGCTAGGTGGTCAGTTGGGTTTCTGAATTGAATTGCCTTGTTTCAAAATCAATTTATTCCTTTAAAATGATGTTATTGATGCTAGCATACTTTCTCATTAGCACTGGATCTGTAGTATCATTGCCCTGGTACCTTTTCAGCTATTCAGCATCTAAAGAATGTACGGAGGCATGTGGCAGCACTCTTGAGAATTGAAAGCCTTGCTGCATAGTGCCCAATGATCATGCAGAACAGATAGTGTAATCTACAAAAATATCACCTGCGAGCCATCTGCTGCAACTTCTGAATCTTGTGTAGTGCTGGTGCTTCTTCCAGTACAAGGTAACTTAGACTCACATGCTGAGATACATGAGCTTACAGTTCTGTTTGTACAGCTTGGAAGCCTGGTTTTTGTCCTAGTTTTGTAATCAGCTTGCTTAGAAATAAAGGATATATCCTTTCTCATCCTTCGCATCAAATGTTTTAAGCACATAATCACTTTTTGAATAATTAATTATTTCCTTTATCGCTTTAGGTATTTCTGGGAAAAGCCAGCTTCTGTTTGCACTGGTCTTCACTACCCGTTATCTGGACCTCTTCACTTCATTCATTTCATTGTATAACACATCTATGAAGGTAGAGTATACCGAAGAGTTAGAAAAGCTAGTAGTGTTGCATGCGGAGTGTCTAATTTCATCAGGCTCCTTAAATGGCCCCCTGTGCAATTATTACAGAATAAATTCTAGATGGGCTTTGGATAAGGAATGTGGAAAATATACTCAAACTCCTGCTTTTTTTTCTACACTGCATGCAGTTTTAAGAAAACGTTTGCATGGGAACTGTAACATTTAGAACAAATGCCATTTTGGTTAATGAAAATAAAAGCTTTTGGAAAAATGATTCAAATAAATTGTATTTCTCAGTTGAGATATTAGAGCTTAAGTAAATCTCTTTATCCACTACAGGGTAAATTAGTATTCAGGATGCATTGCCAGAATTGTAGCTACCGTCTGGTTAGAGGCAGGAGCATGCTTTTAGGAATGTAACTGCCATCAGATTGTAACCCCTTCTCTTGCCCTCTGAATGTTAGTGAGCCCGAATTTGGTTTTGCTATTTCTTATTTATTCCTGCAATTTCTGGTGCTGAGCATAAGAAAATAAAGCAGTAGACTGGGAACGTGCAACCTGTTTGTGGCACCAGTACAGTTTAGTGCATTTGTGGGACCAGGGCACACACTTTGTAAATCCAGTTCATTTACTCTTGAATTTTTCTTGATGCTCCTCAACTTCAGTTCAGATGATAGTATAACTTTGCCAAGAGAAAAGGCTAGGTAGTCAATAATCCAAAACATACTGAAGAATTAAGGGAGTAATACTGTAAAATAAAATATTAGATCTTAAACCCACTCACACTGTTGTCTTCTAACAAGACAAATGTGTGTGCTTCAGCTTTAATATTAACAGTCTAGATGAAGAACTGTGGATTAAATAAAACGTTCTTGAAACACAACCTTATTTCCCATGTAATGTCTGAGAATAATGAAAGCTACTGTTAGGTACAAAGGAGCAGCTGGGTTGTGGTTTTTTTTTTCCAATTTCTTTACTGGTTGTGGTTCAGGGTCATCACCATGTGTTTGTTCTGCAGCACTGCTCTACCTGGAAAAGGAATGAATATGAAAAATGACACTTGCTGATACTGAGTTTCATAGTAAACTGAGTCTTTCCACTACTTAAAGAGTGGTCCTCTGTTCAAATCCGATATTGACTTGCAAAATGGAAGCCTCTGTTACACTTTAAAAGATTACTGCTTTGAGAAACTATTAGGTGTAATTGACTTTTCAGGCCATTATTGTAGTGCCAAGACAGAGCTGGTTTAGTGCCCCGGTGTGGTGTCTTGTTCTATCTACATATATTTGGGAGTGTATAACATTGCACAGTTGTAGAGAGCATGAACCACTATACAAATAAACTTACCTAGAGCATAACTAAATGAACTTCCTAGTTTGAGGAAAATACTGTAAATAGCAGCAAAAAAATTGTTCATTTCTGTAGCGTTAGGATCCCATTCAGTGTGGAATATTAATTAAATTACAGGTGCGAATTTGCTGTGTTTGTCTGTTGGTGATTGTCAGATATTTAGGAAAATAAGTTTCTTCTGTGTTCCACATATATATACAGAAATAGACACATTGGCACTGTCTGCCTTTATAAATGACTTGCAGGCTTTAATTTTTGTGGGTTTTCTTTTTCGTGGTACCTTGTATCTGAGTACTGGATGTAGTAAAACTTTTGGATTCTGAGCTCCTTAATATAATACCTGCAGCATTTTTTGTCTGTGGGCAGTGCTTCTGGTGACTAGTAGCATTTGCAAACAGTGGGGTTTTGAATCTGTTACTTTTCACTTGTAAAGAACCTGTATTTAGTGTGATCAATAGTTTGGAATATTTAATCTTTGTGATGAAACTGAGGCAAAAGCTAAGCTGTTTGTCAAGTCTACTGTACTGTGTTGTTTCCAGGACGGTGTGAGCTCTGTCCTGATGATGGCAGACTGACCTTTAGAGAGTCAGGTGTTCTCTCTGATTCTGTTTTCTCATCTGTACAATAAGGCTATTTGCCTGTTTCATCAGGAATAGCTATACGGTCTGCTGTACCATAACGATTAAAAATGGTAACACTAGACATCAAGTGAAATTGAAACTGAGTTCAGGTGGGGTGCTTCTAGCAGTCTGTTATTTTTCGAGGTTCTGTGGCCTGTTGGTTGGTGGAGAACACTGGCCACTTGCCACTTCAGATTTTAGAGGTGTTTAAAGGTCTAAGTAAAATCAGCTGATCTGTGATATGTTAAAGGTCTGAGTCCAAATAGGCTTTATTGAATTGCCACATGAGCCACACCACTGCCAGGCTTTTGGAATGTAAAAAGACCTCTTCCATCATTGTTGTACGTGTGTGCTTTGTCGAAAGTTAGGGCTGGGCCAGCCGCTAAACGCTGGCAGATGCTCTCTGACCCCTCTGCCTTCCCAAATGGAAAGGGAAAAGGAATGAGGCAGAGAGACTTGCAGACTGGAAAAGAAAACTCAAATAGCTTTAATAAAATAATAATAGTACTGATAAGGAAATAACGAAAATACATACAAAACCAATATTGAACAGACTCCCTCCTCAGCAATAGCAGTCCCCTCTGATGCTGCAGAGCAAGCAGGCACTGGAGAACCCCCAGGCTCAGCAGCAAAGGGGAACCCTCTTGCACAGTTTTACCATACGTGTTTTGGGCCAGTGCTTCCCCTACAGTAGCAAGAGGGGTTTTTCTCCTCCAGTCAGTTCCTTAGTTCTATCTGCTCAGGAAAGGGTCTTTAAAGAAACTTTGGGCAGTCGTTTGAACCAGAGGCAAGGCAATGCTTAGAAGGCAACAAAGCCAGTGGAGCCCAGAGTCCTTGGTTTTGAAGTATTACTCTGCCAAGAAAAGCTAAATACCACCACATAGCCTGGAACTACAAAATCATGTGAACAAGCAATACAAACAACCCAAAAAAGACAGCACTTACTCTTCATAGTGCCTGGGAATATCTTTATTCAGGGAGTTTGATCTAATCCTGCAACTTCTGTGGGTTTTTTTGTTTTTTTCTTTCCTTGCTTATCTACAGCTTATCTACATCGCTTGCTCGTATGCCACTGTGTACCTGATCTACATGAAATTTAAGGCCACCTATGACGGAAACCATGATACATTCAGAGTGGAGTTTCTGATAGTTCCTGTTGGTGGACTCTCGTTTCTTGTCAATCATGACTTCTCTCCTCTGGAGGTGAGTTGATTTTGGGCAGGTGGTTTCACTTTTTTTCTGTAAAATATTTAGGACACGAAGATGAGCATTTTAAGGCTGATTGAGGAATGCTTGAGAGATGCCTACGTTTAGTAGGCTCAGGCTAATCCCTTTTCCTTAATGCATCTTTGCAGTGTAGATTTCTGTGAAAATATAAGGCACATCGAGACACTAGCATTATAATCTACATTGATTACTTTATTAAATAGCAGAAGAATGTCTTTTTTGCCTGGTACACTCTGATGGTTGTGTTAATTCAAGTGTCTGTCCTTTTGTTATGTTTGCTAAAGAAACGCCCCAGAATGCAGTTTGTGAATAGTTGGTGCCACCTGGTGAAAATGAAAGAAATTATACTACTACTTATACTTTGTAGAATTGCTAATAGAAAGATGTGCACTGTATTTGAAATGCAGCTATGATTTTTTTCCTATCAGAAAAATTCTATTAAAAATTTAATTATAGGAAGTTCAAGCTTGTAATTTTTTTCCACAAAATAGGGAATAATTTTAGATGTTTAAGTGGTCTGAGCTGCATTAGTATTCAATGATCTTATTAGAGCGTAAAGAAATTCTAATTGCAACAACTTGAGACAGTATTTTAAATTTTCTTCTGTACTGACTTACTCTGTAGACCAATAGATCAAAAAAGTTGGAAGAACATGGGGTAAAAAAAAAAGGACTTAATCTTCCCTGCAGCTTTCTGCAGCACCAGCTCTGTAAGCTGTATTTCATGGAACCATGAATCCTGAACTGGTGGATACACATAAGTTTCTTCATGAGTAAAACCTCTGCCTGCCAGTTCACTAGACAGCTGGTTTGGAGAGTCTGTCGTCTGCCAAGTGTTGTTCCCTCTGCACTGTCCTGTGGTTGGTTAAGAAGCTTTCACTGTTTTTCCTGTACCAATGATAGTTTGCCAAAATACTGTACCTGTTTGTAACATGTATAGAGAGTGAAAAGTCAAGCCAAGTCAAATCTCTTCTGTGCTTCTGTTACCAGTAAGACAGTTGAATATACCTGTGGGTGTTGTGGGTTTTTTTGTCCCTTTCAGATACTGTGGACCTTCTCCATCTATCTCGAATCGGTTGCTATTCTCCCTCAACTTTTTATGATCAGCAAAACTGGGGAAGCAGAGACCATCACTACTCACTATCTTTTCTTCTTGGGTCTGTACCGTGCCTTGTACTTAGTCAACTGGATTTGGCGCTACTATTTTGAGGGATTTTTTGACCTCATAGCTGTTGTTGCTGGTGTGGTCCAGACCGTTCTTTACTGTGACTTCTTCTATTTGTATGTTACAAAAGGTAAGTAGTGCAGTAGCTTCCAGCTTCAGGTTGTGGAATGTAGCAATTAACACATTCGTAGGGATCTGCTATATCGATGTTGTAAATTCTCTGTGGAAATTACTGTTGAAATCTCCTTGATAGATTTATCAAGTACACTTTCTGCTAGTGTGGGGGCATTTCAGAGGATTGTTTTGAGTGTGGATAGAATATAAGTGTATAAATACTCTGAAGAACTTGAAATAAGTATGACTAAATACATGTTGTTGCTGTCTGCCATCAACAACCATGATCCTCGTGCCTTGTGCAGGTTCCATGCTTACAGACACCTTGCTCAATGTTTTAAATACCTTAAGAGTCCAAAGGATTTTGGATGTTTCTGTTTATGCTAATTGTAGAAGCAGCCATTTCTGCTGGGTACGTTAGTAATTCAGGCCTTATTCACGTTCCAGCTTCCATCATGTGACTACAGAGCTATATGGCGCTGTGTTATTTTAGTCTTAAGAAACCACGGCCATAGGCTGTGTCCTGCGAGGATGAGAAGTGAGAATTCCAGGGTGCCACAGAGGGCAGGAGTGGAATAGTTGTTAATTCGTCCTAATTTTACCACTATGTATTGAAGAGGCAAATTTGGTAGGGGTGTCTGTGCTACGACCCTTTTGTAACAAAGGGACTCTGTGTGTCAGGTTTTGCTTCCTCTGAAGTTTTAACTGTGTGTGCTTCTCCTAGCTCGCATCTTTGTTTTGTTAACTGTTTTCTTTCCTACTTTTCCTTACAGTACTCAAGGGAAAGAAGCTCAGTTTGCCAGCGTAAGTGCCAAAAAAAACATCACCAGCATCTGTCCTTTTGGATGCTTGGACAGAACAATCCTTATCACAAGCAAAGGTGAAGATGCTTGAGACAGAAAGTCAGAAACACAGCTCTTTGTAGTGCAGGTAGTCATCAGCGGCTCTGTAAGAACGGAGGAAAAACAACCAGCAGATTTCTGTTTGATGCATCTTGCCTTTATCTTTTTTATTACTATGTATAAAGATTTTTTACATAAAGAAACTTATGCTGTATTAATAAATTCAGTGTATGGTTTCAATTGGAATAGTTCCAAAAGTGAGATTTTTGTGAGATTGTTTATGACCAGGAACAAGTGCAAACTGTTTTTTTAATTTTCAAGAATTTCTTTGAAATGACTGATTTTTTTTTTCTTTTTTTTTTTTTTTTCCACTGCACAGATATGTGCATCCTTGATGGATGGTAGTCATCTGTTCTTTCCCTTTTGATTCAATTTTCATTCCACTATATTTATTTTTTTTTTTTTTCCCAAAAGGTGAATATATGTCAACTCTAAATCTGAAACCACCAATGTTTGATGTGATGTGCTGGTGCCCAGTCTTTGTGCCATCTGCTGACATGGAGTTCCTTATTTAAAATATATGTTGGTGCCAGAGGGGGAACAGTCACACTTGATAATTGTTCCCCTTCTCAAACAGGCCGATGGCGAGCGGACAGTGAGGAAATCTCTTGAGGCCGCAAGGACGGGCCCTTTCCTCTCTTGCCATGATGTTTGGGAGGGTCATCCCGGTAATGAAAGCACTTCACAGCGCAAGTCGTGAGGGGCGAGAGGTGCGGTTGTGGTGCTTAGTGACAAATGTTCGTGACTGTATTCTTTGTTCAGGAAAAGGAGGTTAAATATCTTGGAGGTACAGCCCTGCTACACCGTTACAGCTCTAGAAATGGGAGACTTGTCAGTCCTTGGTTACAGCAGTCTGTAGGTGATCATTTTAAACAATATCTATGTTTTCTTTTGACTGAATGCTTTATAAGCAACTTCCATGTTCAGCTTCAAGTGGTTTTTGACGTCACTTTTGGACAATTAATATTTTTTTTTTATAAACTTTTAAAAAAAAAATCAGCAGCACCAGTTTACCATTCTTTATCCTTTAAACAATTCCCTTTTTTTACTGAGCTGTTGCATGATTTATCCTGTGTTGCCATCCTCAATAAACACTTTATGAAATGGTGAAAATGTTTTCGGTTTGGTTTTTGGGTTTTTTTTTTAATTATTATTTTTAATTCCTTTCGCCTTAATAGGGCGAATGAGGCGTTTCTGCGCATGCGCGGGCGGGGCAAAGGGGTTTTCCCGCCTCTGCGGGAGGTCGCCGCGCATGCGCCTGAGGGAAAAGCCCCGCCCCGCCCAGCCGGGTCGGCGGACGCCGACCCGGCTGGGCGGGGCGGGGCTTTTCCCTCAGGCGCATGCGCAGTTCGCTCTGAGGGAGCGGGCGGGAGGGGTTTGGTGGGGGGGGAGGGGGGCGGCGGGACGGTTCCGTGAGGGAACGGCGGCGGCGCAAAGATGCCGGGTCTGGTGGTTTTCGGCAGGCGCTGGGCCATCGGCAGCGACGATTTCGTCCTCCCGGGGGCTTTCGAGCTCTTCGTCAGGCTGGTGTGGTAAGGGCGGCGCGGGGGTGTGTGGGGGGGGCCGTTATCTGTGGGGCCGGGGTGAGGCCGCCCCTCAGGGCCGCTTCCCGCCCTCAGTCGCCTGAGGGGGCTCTGCGGAGGGGAGAGGCGGTTTGTGTGTAGGGGGAGCCCTTCGGGTTTGTCTGATCGGTTGTACGTAACCGCCGGCCAGGGCTAATTGTGGTTTCGTTACTTCAAAGAGTTAAACGTGATGACTCCTTTGTTTAGATCAGGCTGGGTCCGGCGGGGTCTGTGGAGATGAGCAGCGCTAACAGGAAGCCTGTTGCTCGCTCTGCCACCGACTTTGTTGTGTTTGCTGCCGGGTATTCGTACCGTCCTTTCCTTATGTAACAGCTCCCTTTCTATGAATGTTTGCGGGGTGCGTTAGCGGAGAGCAAAACTTACCAGGTGATCGCTTTGCAGTGTGCGCTTTTCTCTTGGATGTGTAACTTTCGTTGTCTTGCTTTCCTGTAGGTGGATTGGAATTCTGGCTCTGTACACGGTTCATAAGGGGCAGTTTAACTGTCCTGGGGGAGGATTACTGCACAGCTACTTGCTCGTCCTCCTCATTCTCCTGGCTTCTATAATATGTGCGTTATCTGCTCTTGTATACGTCAGTATGCAAGGTAAATAATAATAATACTTTAGACTTATCTAGTAGGATTGTAATGCAGATTTTTTTTTCAATCTGATGTTGACCAAAAAAAAAATCAAATGCTTTAATAGTAGTCAAACTTGAGGAGCTATCTGTCAGCATTAATATATTCAATAGAATTCTCTTAGGAATCTAAAATAATAAATGGGCACAGTAGCTTAGTGTAGCTGATGGTGATATGTTCATTGCCATCAGAGCATTTTGAAAACTTCCTCTGCATTGACCATTAATCTGTGACCTCGAATGGAACATTTCTCAACCTTTCTAAAAGTAATTTAGGGGAATTTATCCAAAGTTAATTTCTCATGTGAAGTGTCGTGTTTGCTTTGCATAGGCAGATGTAGTTATGTCTTGTGAAAGTTTATTAGCTGCAATGGGTAGCTTGTGAAAAAAATCACATGGGAAAAGTGATCCGTGTAAATGTCATAGTAAAAGAAACGCAATAAGTACTGTTAAATATCATAGACTTACAGCTTGAAGTGAATGGCTGAACAGAAGTAAGGACCCCAAGGCAACTTCTAGTCATTTGTAGAAATGGTTTGGTTTGTATTCAGAAAATTCTTTGAAACCTTTTGGCAAGCTTTTAGCCAGGTTATTCTGTTTATATAATAATCGAGGAGGTGAGAGAGAAATACAGAGAGAAGAGCTCGGTTTGGCATAAAAGTACAGCTACAAGGCCATTATAACTAAGAAATAGAAGAGTTCTGAAGCTGAATTTCCAAGAAAATGAATGGTGAGATGTCTTGAACTGCGAGTGTAATGTGTGTGTTTGGGAGCGATCGTTCTTGCACCACCCGTTGCACTGTGCTGGTGTGGGCATTAGTGATGCCAGTGGTGAACCTGATGGGCGAACTCGTAGCCTGGGTTGTGGTGCTGGGAAAGGAAAGCAGCTGTTTTCAGGAACCACAGTTCCACCTGGTTGTGTCTGTGTGAGCAACCGTGCTGCTACGGTGCAGGCTACAACCTGGGAATGTGGGGGTGAGGATCACTGCACGGTGGGAGGGCTTTTTAAATGGCTTTGTCACTCGATGTGAATCACACCTTTTCAACTGGAAAACAGTTCCCAAAGTTGTTTTTCTTCTGCAGTGTTTTAAGCCTTTATAAATTATCTTGCCTACACAAGAACACACACACCCCACCACCTTGTTACCCTGCCATCAACAAACTAGTTTAAGGAGCTGAGCTGGCCAAAAATTACTCCCTCTTTTTACTGCCTAAGAGTGCTAAAAGCAAGAGGTTATTAGTAAGCTAACAATACAGAAAATGGTCTAAGAAGTGTTTCTCCTGGGAATGGGCCTATTTTTATTTTCCTGAATAAAAAATGTGAATGAATTTGTTTAGTGACTCAGTATACAGAACTTCATTGTAGCCCAGCAAAGTAGCATCTAAAAATTAAATATTCAGCCAACTAAAAGCTAAACAGAATAATAATAATAAAAGTAGGCACCAAAAGTCATAAGGAACCGTAAGTGAGCCAGCGCTCCAGTGTGCTGCTTTGGCTTGTGCTGGGCAAAGCAGTCCTGCCTCAAGTTCACTGCATACTAGAGAGTGATTTGGGATCTTAGTAGATAAGATTCTAAGAGTTACACCTGTAAATACATTGTTGTTTTTCTTTTCTCAGCTTCAGTGACAGCTTTTCGTTAGTATGAAAATACTTTAGAGTTTCAATTAAATTTGTTTTCTCTAAAGCTCAGAAAGTTCATATAACCAGGTATGATTTTATGTACTTAAGAGACATTCATAAACAGTTCTTGTTTTGAATTCTCTCTGTAATTTCAGGAACAATTTCTAATCCAGGCCCAAGAAAATCACTTCCCAAGCTACTTTATACTCGCCTGCTTCTCTCTTTTCCTGAATTCGTCTGGGCTGTTGTAGGAGCTGTATGGGTGTCAGACAGCAGTGTGCGCTGCGAGAAGACAGTGATAAATGTCATCATTGGGACAGTTATTACAAGGTAGAGGTGCCTCCCAGCAAATCTAAGCTTGATAGTGCATGTGAAATGAGAAATACTGCTTGCTTGTTTTTTTCTGTGTGTTCATTAAAGGCTTTTCCAGCAGTCGGAGGCTTTGATATTTCTTGTAAATTATTGTGGTTTCTCACAGAAGAGTTTTCATTGTGAAAGGAGAAGAATTTTTAAATCTAGACAGCTAGAATAAGTTGGTATCCTTCCCTAAACAGGCTTAAGCTTGCCTTGAGAGAGCATATGCTGTAGTGAATGAAAGGAAGTGAAGATCAGAAAGGGTAAGAGGGAGAGATGAGAATGTTTTAAAACTGGAAAACTGTGAAGAGGGTAGCAACTAGATCACTTTAACTGGTAGTGAAAAATGGAACCTTCATACATCTGAGTTGCTATTTCCGAAGCACAGGGCTGTGATTTTGAGTTTGGTGCCCTCTCTGAAATGAGCTGTGACTGCCTCATTCTCAATAACAAAACATGCACCCTTAAGACAGTAACAGATGGTGTTTATAGAGTATTTCATACCTAACTTTGTTTCCTGTCTGTCAGTATCTATAGTTATGTTCTCTTGTGTACTTGTCAGAATATTCATGGTCTTTTTATCCCTTTTCCTTCTGTTTTGCAGTTGGGTTATCATCATCTTTACTATCATTGGAGTTGTAATTGTCTTTGATCCACTTGGAGGGAAAAAGACATTTTACCTCACCGATAGTGTAAATCGGAACCTGGAGAGCAGTCAGTCAGGGCAGTTGCTATATAACGTGAAGAACACTGCCACCCGAGTCTGGGAAAAAAGAATCAGGTTGCTCTGTTGTTGTATTGTGCAAGATGATGACCACCGAGTGGCTTTTACAAGTATTGCAGAGCTTTTCCGTGCCTACTTTTCAGTAAGATGGAAAGCTTTTTTTCTGTTTTGACTAACTCTGAATTTGCAGACATTGCAGCACATACATGTGATTGTTAAGCCAGAGGTCCTACTGCCCTGTGCCTTGAAATCAGCTTTTGAATATGCCAATTTCAAAATTAAAGGTGATTTTCATACAGGCTACACAACACTGATTTTTCTCTCCCGTTAGCAAAGGTTTCTCTCCCTTCACAAGCATGAAGGGTTGTTAGAAACCAGTATTCTTTCTCCCTAGATGAGTATCTAGTCAGGAGAACAGGGGTGAGTTCCTCAAGATGTGAAGATCGAGACATTTTTCCTACTGATGATAAGAAGTCATAGCTATAGAAGAGAATTGGACTTCCTGACTATTAAAAAGATGAGCCCCACAGTATGTTAAGGCAGTCCTCCTGTTCTGAGCCACTTCTGTGCACATAGCAGGCTGGAGTGTGCACATGCAGGAAGCTGCTCTTTGGAAAGGGCGTCTGCCAGGTCAGAGTCTACATAGTGTTGATTTAGCTCAGTTTTATGTCACCTACTGTTAGGGCAGTCATAATTCAGTGTTGCCTTTGAAATCTGTTCATGATTTCAATACTGGTAGTTCTTGTTTATTAAGTGCTACTTGGGCAGGCTGATTTATAGCTGCAGCCTACTCGGTGACTGATAGTTGAATAAAACCCATCAGCTCTCTCCTCTGTAAAATCTTTCTCTGTTGTTCTCAGTGTAGAGGACTTTTCACCATGTGGTGTACAGCAGGGATTAATGATGTCTGGATCATTATTTGCTGTACGGCTGCGCAGGTCCCCCGTACGGTATTTGGTTAAGTGGTGAAAGTTGTGTAGAATTGTCATCAGTCTGACTGAAGAAAACATACAGAATGTACAGAAGGGGTGGGAGGGTGGTTGCTGCTGTGACCTGTTTCTCCAATGCACATTGCCTCCAAGTGAAATGTATGTACATAAACTAAAAAAAAAAATACAATTCCATGTGCATTTTCCTATGAGATAGTTTTGCCATGTTGAAGTGTGGGATGGTTTTAAGCGCTCCTTCATTTCTTTGTACAGGACACTGATCTGGTGCCCAGTGACATAGCAGCAGGTTTGACTCTGCTGCATCAAGAGCAAGATAAAATGGAAAGTTGTCCGAAAGAGCCTGAGGAAGTCCTGTGTCATTCTCCATCATCTGTTGTGGTAAGACAGAGTTGTTGCAGCCTCTGGTGCAGTTACTCTAGGAGGTGGTGCCAGATCAAATAGAAATGTAGTTCTTTGTTTGTTTGTTTGTTTGTTTTTTAATAAGATTAAACACTTCTATAAAAATTCACAGTGATTTGAATTATTAATACATGCAGTGAAAACATCTTGATGAGTTTGCAGATAAAATGTTTGTTTCTATATAAGTAGAACTTACATATGAATGGGGAATTAAGTACCAAAAAAAAAGAACCATTTAGGACATTTGGACATTATTGAAGAGATGGAGAAAAAGGGAACAGAGGTAAAAATAATATTTAGTACTATTTGTATAGAACTGAAAAGCTAGTCTTTTAGTATTGTGGTCTGTTCAAATTATGTCCACCGCAAATATCCAGACAAGGTAAAAAGCAAAATGTGTTCACAGCCAATTGATTTTTGCTAATTTTCAATGGTAAAATGCCTTTGTAAATTATATTACCTTCTTTTGGTTTGTGTTCCATGGAAGGATGTGATTCTGCTTCAACGAATTTCTATCAAATTCCTTTTGAATCTAGCCAATATGATGGGGTCATGCTTTAAAAGTCCTTACAAGAGGTATGCTGCAGACTCCAGCCATTCCCTTGCATCCTTAAGTAACATATTTGGAGTGGATGTTGGTGTCAGGATTGAGCTTATCAGTGTATAAATACTGGAAGAAACTAATTTAATGAGAGCTTTTCAAGATTCTTGAGCTATGTAGCTATGTAATCAAACACAGACTTTTTTCCTGGAATATGGGTGGCTATTTTTACTACTTCTTAGACTTTGAGGTTTTCCTTCTGGATGTGGATAGTGTGTATTTAACCATGCCTGGATTTTCACTAGCCTGTGCTCAGGTTTTATTCTGGGGCTGCCTAACACACTTTTCCTCCTCTCTCTCCTTCTTTTTGTTTCCCTGTGTCCTTTCAGACAGATGATTTAGATATCGAAGTGGAGAATGCTGCTCACTACATGCTGTTTGCTGCAGCTGCCTATGGCTGGCCCTACTACATATACACCAACCCATTTACTGCGCTCTGTAAGCTCGGTGGTGACTGGTAGGTTCAATAAGAGTTGAAGTAATCTCCTTTTATTTACCTAGTATTAACAGAGATAGAACAGTTTCAATGGCAGTATTTTTGTTGCATTAAATTACGTCACTCTTGGGAGTGTGTGAGCTTGACTGGTAAAGTTATCTTTAACAAATTCAAACATCAATGTCTTTACACCCTCAGAAGCAGATTAGCTTTTGTTTTTTAGCAAAAGTTTATGATTGAGGTAACTGAAATTAATTTACCAAAATCGCAAAGGAAGCGTTGGAACTAAACCAAACATTTTAAAATGAAGCTTTTTAGAGCAGTTTTTTTGGCGCATACGTATGTATGGAAATGAAAGTGTGCCGACAGTTTTCCTGTCTTAAAGGAACAAGCAAACGTTGCCTGTCCCTCCAGCCTCCATTTTATTTCTTTTTCCCCTTTACTAAAAAAAAGTAATAAAATGTTTACAGACAGTGTTGAAGTAGGCACACTGCTGTGTGATATTGCTGTATATTTAAGTGACCACTGTGTTTGTGATTGTAACCATGATTTTCTCAATTAGTAATATGAAATTATTTAACCTACTAAAACATAAATTATCACGTAGTACAATGGATAAAACATGAGAAAAGCCTGCTGGACAGAAATTGTTTTGAATGTCTTTTTTGCTTGTTTGTACTTTCCGTCATTGGCCTGTGGTCTTAAGAATTCTTATTGCGTAGGTTTCCTTGCTGATAGTCATTTAGCAATGGCGTATTTGCCAGTCCTGAACTGAAAACGTGTGGTGTGCTGCTCAGGCAAAATCAGGCTTGTGGGCAGAAGTAACATCTTGTACCAGACTACTGGTGCTATTGGGGAAAAAAAAAAGCAGATTTGATTCCTGGCAGAAATCTGCAAATATAACTGAGTTTGATTCCTTGAAAGGAAACTAAAAAATTTGAACATGGAAGTTTTTCTTTTCTCTTTTTGCTAGTTGCAGAAATAGACCAACAGATTCTGATATAACTGGCGGTGATCGTCATAACTTTCACTTTGGATCCATCCTAAAAATAACAGGACTGCAGTACAGAGACTTCATTCATATCAGTTTTCATAACAAGGTAAACACTCTGGACAGACTTTCAGCAAAAAACTTAGGTTATTAATTCAGTGAAAGCAAGGGGCAAAGTTTCTACTTTGCCTTCAGCATTTATAACGTGCAAGATGCAAAGCCAAATGAAACCAGGCCCTGAAATACTCAGTTCTGATTTTTTTTCTAATCTAAAGGAACAGACACAAAACCATTGACATAAATCTGTCTCAGTATTGCAATAAAGACACTTGTAGTAACTTGATAAGAAAATAATTCAGCTTCTTTCCATAGTACAGTGAAGAGAGCTCAGTAAGAGAGCTTTCAAAAGGAGAGAACAAATGCTCAGTCTTATAAAAAAGTTGGCTTCTTTACTGATTGCATTTTTCTCCTCCAGATCTATGAGATTCCATTTTTCGTTGCTTTGGATCACAAAAAAAGAAGCTATTGTGGTTGCAGTGAGAGGAACCTTGTCTTTTGAGGTATCATTAGCTTTACAGAAAGGAGTGAATTCCTTGTACCTAGAGGAATTTGTGTCACACTGGCACATGTGAAAGCAGCTCACAGGTAGGACTCTTCCAGGCTTAAGTTGTAAGCCCTCCTGTCCCTGGATGGGTAGTATTCCCCGTGCCACTGGAAGAGAGTGTGGAGAGCATGGGCAGTGGTAATTCCTTTTCAGGATCAGTGGAGGTGCTTTCGTAATGTTAGTGTGTGCAGCTGGGAAATAGTTGCTGAAATCAGAATTGGGATTGCTCTGTCTGCTTGCTGGGCTGGCAGTCTGTGGGGAGGTTTGGTACTTAAAAACTTGTGTTTTGTTGCTTACAAACTTGGAAGTCAGCTTGATGATGTCCCTGTGACAATGTTGAGTAGCAGAGTGTGACCCGTGAGCCACAAAGGCTACTCTTGACAAAAGCTGTCTTCTTTCCAGGACATTCTCACTGATCTGTCAGCAGATTGCGAAGACTTGACACTGGAGGATGTTCTGGAGAATGGTTTTGTGCATAAGGTATGTGCAGTCTGTAGCTGTTTATAAATCATCTGAGCAGTAGGAAAAATAGAAACACCTGGGATCCTTTAGTTAAACAGAAGAGTGTTCCCTTCTGCAAGATGCATTGCACAAACTATTTCAGTAACTTGGTTCTTGCATCAAATACCACAACTGCAAGGTAGAATTTGTAATCCTTGTCAGACTTTATGTCCTTATTAAATATTCCAAACACTTTTTAACCATTATGTCCAAGACTACTTGGTTATAACTAGTCATCTGTCAGGAGCATGTTAAAGAGACGACTAGCTTTGCAAAAAGGAAGTTGTTCTATGATGGTCTGGTATTTAAAGTGTACTTGTGTCAGTCATGCTTCAGATTAGATACACTCTTCTGTTCTAACTTTAAACGCTGTCTTGTAGGGAATAACTCAAGCTGCGAATTACATCTACCGAAAGCTAATAAATGATGGAATTTTAAACCAGGCTTTCACAATTGCTCCGGTAAGTTACCTTCTAAATAAATTGGTTTGCTGGGAAAAATGCACAAAGCTTTTCCAGTGCCCGTCTATGTTTCAGTTTTCTTTTTCTGTCTATAGGAATATAAACTTGTGATAGTTGGTCACAGTTTGGGTGGTGGCACAGCTTCTGTATTAGCGATCATGCTCAGGAACTCTTTCCCAACGTTGAGATGTTACGCATTTTCTCCTCCAGGAGGACTGTTAAGGTAGGAGGCTTCTGTTATTTGGTTCTGTTGCTAAGGTAAAAATCTTCAAGGTAGCTGACAAATAGTTAAGGTGATAACTCTGGGCTTGACTGTGTTAAGTGCTTGTTTGAACATTCTCCACTAGAATTTTGCTCAAGATTGAGTTCTTATGGAGTTCTTAAGGTGATATTGCAGAATGAAATGCATCTCGTGACTTCTGTCAGATAGTAGTGCTTAAGAACATGGCTTAGTGGTGGACTTAGCAGTGCTGGGTTAATTTGATGATTCTATAGTGTAATTAAAGTTTAAAATAAATGTTTCAGAATAAAATGCTCACCTGACTAGTCTAGCTTGGCCTGCTGAAGAACTGACAGCAAATGCTGCATTTTAATTGTATTTTCATTGAATGTTTTATTGTATTTTTATTGAATGATAATGATCATAAAACTAAAGTGTGCATATCGCCTTAGTTTTTCTAAAGTGTGGTTTTTTTTGTTTTTTAAGCAAATCGCTTGCAGATTACACTAAGCGCTTCATTATTTCAGTCATTGTTGGAAAGGACCTTGTTGCAAGGTGAGATGGGAATATTTTTAAATGGTTCTTTCAGGGCTATGTTAGATTGCAGAGGATAGGAGGCTTTTCTTTACTTTTGTTTTATGTGTGTTTAAACAGGTTAAGTATGCCTAACATGGAGGATTTAAAGAGGAGAATAGTGAGAATTGTGGCAAACTGCAACAGACCCAAGGTAACTAAATGCAGTTCCTGATTAAAAGTCAGTGGAATTGTTACCTGGGTTACGTCTCAGCTTTAACAAAGTGATAATTGGTGTGTGTGTTTTTGGTCTTAATGATGAGAGTTAGTTGTGTTTTGGAACAAAAGTGTTTGGTTTTAATTCGGCAATATGTGTATTAATTTCTTATGCTATAAAACTGTCTTGTTGGAAATTAGAATTTAAAATCCTGGAAGACATCTGTGCACAACATCCAAGACCTGGAATGATCTGTTTGCTAGTTTTGCTGATAAAGGAAGCTAGTAAAAAAAAACAACAAAAATGGGGAAATAAACCCCCCAAACAACTAAAATAATGAAAAATGTGGAAGATTACTTACTTTAATAGTCATTTAATATCAATAAGTAAACAAGTCAGTGGGCTTACTTAAATTTTACCTTTAGAATTCATTTTGAAAGCAAATATTTTTCTGTTGTGGTGCTTAAATTCTTACCTCTTCTTTTTACTGTTAATGAGAAACACATTTTTGAAAATGCTAGAGCAGGGTGGTGTCAGACAAGATGATACTGGAGGTACAGAGAAGTGGCTTAAGGATTCAGAACTGTCATTTCTGAACATCTAAAATCTGCTGTAGTCACAAGATTTCCATGTAGTCCCAGAATAAGAAGTCATGTAGAGGACCTGGGTGACATCATAAATCCGGAATAAGATAACGGGCAATTAGAAGTTAGAGGTGCAAGAGAACTTTTATCAGCAGAGCAGAATCCACACGGAGTAATTCGACTGGTAGAGAATGTAATGTTTGGCTTAGGTTAGATATTGGTGAATTAGACACTACCATGAGGAAAATTTGGTGTGGAGATTTTATCAAACAAAAAGTTAGAAGGGTATGTGCGTATAGTCATTTTTTATCATTTAATTTAATTGTAGTTCTAGATGATACATGTGCAAGCACACAAGTTAGTTGAAGAGATGCCAAACCTCAATTTGACTTGTTTTTTCTTTCTGAATTCAGTACCAGATTTTGCTGCGCGGGTGTTGGTATGAAGTGTTTGGAGGAGATCCAGATAACTTCCCAACTGAGCTGGATGGCAGAAACCAAAATGCCCTCACCCAACCGCTTCTAGCTGAGGAGAGTTTAATGGTTCATCGGTCACCTTCATACAATGCCCTTGAGGATGAATCACACTTAAATTCACCACCTCAGTATCCTCGTCTGTATCTTCCTGGAAAGATTATCCATATTGTAGAGGAATCCAGCTCTAGGAGGTAAGTAGAATAACAAATGCCACTGTCCAGTTTTCCTAAAAGCTAGTTAAAGCTCCTTCGCACCTTGGAAGTACATGTTTCCAGCTCTGTGTCTCATCTGTATCTCCAGTACCATCTTTGGCTATGAAACATGCACCAGCCTTTCAGGTTTTATTCTGTACTTCTTTCTGTTTCACGGCGAGCCCTGGAAGCTGTTGCTCTTCGTGTCTGCATTCCTCATTCTGTCCATGTATTGCGTGGTTTTAAACCAGTTCAGTTTAGCTTTGGCATGCTGTGATTCCTGAGACTGCAGATGTGGCAGCTGCATGTCCTGGTAATAGTGAAGTGATAACAAAGTACCTGGTTATTGAGTAGTCACATGAATGTTAGTGATGAGAAAGAGGCAAAATATTGCCTGTAACACCAGCCCAGCCAAACTGGAGAGGTCCAGCTGGCCCAATAACTGTGTGCCCATGCAGCCACTGGTTTCCTGTCCTTTGATGCTCTTGTGTGGATACAGGAACGTGAGACAAAGAACAGAAAAGCTGAAACTGCTGGAAGGGTGAGGATTGTGGTTTCATTGGGGCAGTGCTGTATTTAGGGGTGTTTTTTGTTTGTGTTTTGATGATGTTGTGTTTTTTAGTCAAAACAGCCTGAAACAACCCACAAGCTAGACAGTACTTGACACGCTCTTTCATCCTGAAAGAGAAATAAGAGCATCTGTAACTTGCACAAGACCATTTTACAGAAGAAAAAAGTGTGCCTTATAGAAGAGGGAGGAAAGGGACTGGAGGTCAACTTTTTCCCTTCCGTTCAGTAGAGTAGTATTTTATTTAAGCTTCATGTGTCAATGTTTAACCATTTGTAAGTTAGATACTTTAACATCTTTGACTTGGCAGGTTTTATCAATGACTGCTCTTCTACTTGGAGTTCATTTCATTTCTTTCGTTCATGCCACAGCAATTAAGCAGGGGTTGGGTTTTTTTTTTTTCTTAATTGGACTAATTCACAAGAGCCCCCATCTGGTACCATTCTATAAAATAAAATCCTAAACACATTGTATGTGCAGCATTAAATCTAGTGTCTAGGCTCCTACCACTGTGACTTAGGCCCTAAATTTGGCATTAACGATGTGAACACGCAGTGCTTAAACCCCCAGCCCCCTTGGCTCATGCTGTATTCCCTCTTGCTTTGAGCAGGATTATTTGCTCGCTGCTTTCAGTGTTAAGGCGTGGGGCAGTGGGCGCGGTTCTGCCTTCGGTGAGCTGAACAGCAGCAGTTCCAGCTGGTGGCTGAAGGTCAGGACTGTAGCTCTTTGGGAGCCCAGCTTCCCACTGGGAGAAGGTTCCAGTTCCTCCGAGTGAGGGCAGAAATCTCGGTGTTCTTTTCCAGGCTTGGCATCGAGCACCAGTTGTGAGCTGTTGTATTTGGGGTGTCATTTGTGGTTGGTTTTTTTTTTGTTTTGTTTTGTGGTTTTTTTAGGTTGTGCTCGTCAGATATTAAATATACAGCAAGATGGTCAAATGAAACAGTCTTCAGCAGCATTTTAATAAGTCCCAAGATGGTAACAGACCACATGCCAGATGTCGTGCTCAAAGCTCTGAACAGTTTGTCTCAGGAACACGGATCATGTATTTCTTGTCAAGCACGAGAATGTAACACCAACGTAGTATAACTAGCGCTCAGAGATGAGGTGTGGGGGTTTTTTAATCACAGGTTTTAAGTATTCAGGACACATCCCACTTTCGAACGAAAGTGGATTTCAGTACTTTTCTCACATCGCATAAAAGAAACGAGGGTCTTATAATGACCTTGCCTCTGCAGTGACCTCGAGTAACAGTATGCTGGTTCAAACACTGATTCAGCATTTATGCTGAAGGTTGAGCTTTTACAAAATGGAACAGTATGAAAAGGTCCAGCTCAGGCTGTGTATGCTGGCACGAGAGCTGCAGCGTCAACTGAATACTTGACCAACGTGAGTGCGTGCATGAGGACAGCTCGGCCTATGCATTAGAGCGGCGCCCTTTAAAAAAAAAAAAAAAATTAAAAATACAGTTCTGCTTCAAAGTCACATCATGCTGACCTTTGCAAAGCCCAGAGGGCCCTGTGCAAGAGGAGCACCAGGAAAGCAATGCTGCAGCGGGCGGGAGGCTGTGCTGGCGCAGCGGCCAGAGGTGGTAAGCGAGCAAGACTCGGCAGGCGGGAATGCGCAGGCGCTGCCTGCGCCAGCTCTCGGCGGGCAGGGCTGACGGATTTTGCACTATTTTTCTTACAGATTGTGGTAGTATCCCAGGGGCAGCGGGAGAATATTGTGGTTAAATGCTGCTTGGATATACATGTGCAATATTCTTTAATCTACCTGTCTTTTGCAGTTGTTGATCCCCATGACTACTTCTATTGATTTTTAAACTGAAGTGATACTATAATTAGCGTGAAAGGAAAAAAAAAAAATTGCTAACCTAGTGTCATCTTCATCACTAGCTCTAGTTCAACTACTGAGAGCACTGATAAAAGTCTGCCAAAAAAAAATTTTAAAAATGTATAACCAGTTGTACTGACCTTAAAAAAGTGATTCCTAGTTTCTAGTGTGCAACTATTTTAACTTTTTTTTTAAGCCTCAGCAGCATTTATTTTAAAAAAAAAAAGTACTACTGTGTGGTTGAGAATAACTGTGTGGATGTTCTTGATGTGCTACTTAATATGGTAACAAAATAAAATGCACTCTAAACACCTGTCTCGTTATGTTCAGGCCCGCTGGGGGTGAGATGGCAGTCACTAGCTTAGAGCTGTTCAGAGAGCCAGGTGCCACGGTGGGAGGTAAGTCAGCCCCCGGCTGTGAAGGTCTGGCCCCTGCTTCCCACAGAGGAGGTGGCAGTGTCGCAGCCTTTAGGGTGCTGCAGCATCACCCACTGCCCCTGGGGGTGAGACTCGACCCTGAGGAGAGGGTAAGCAGCTGAATAAGCAGCTGACCAGGTCGGGTTTTTTTTTTTTTCCCTCTCTGTGTCAGCAGCTTTAAATCATCTTAGAAGCAGCAGTAGGAGCTAGTAACAAATGCTAATGCAAGTTATCATTTATTGCCAAGTACCATCTTTAATTCTGGTTTTTAACAGCAGGGCACCCTCCCCCCACCCCGAGCTGCTGTTGGTACTGGAAGAACACTGGGGTGGAGTGGTACAAGGAGAACACTTGCTCAGAAACTCAAGCATTACCACACATGTGATTCAAGGATTTATTAAGTCGTACATGCAAAACATACTGCTAATTGCATTAGCAAAAGATCAATGTAAAAACTTCACAATTTTGCAACTTTTATTTTTAAGTTTTGCTTTAGTGGTTGAAAGGGTGTAGTTCAACATTGTATTCCTGCCAGTTTAGAATGTACAGAACATTAGCACTAATTACAGAACCTCACAGACCCAAGTTACCATTACTCCATCTAGGCTGCACATGTACATGTAGTGACATCAAGAACACGTGTCCGCATTAGTAATGTTACAGTGGTGGGGACAGCCAACAAATTTGATAAGATTCATAGTTTATAGAGGTTTAAAATATAAAAAAAAAAATTACTAATGTGTAAAGCTGTTTCACATGATTTTTACACCTAGTTAATAGACTAAAAAGCTCCTCAGAAAGCAGATAACTTACTGCGTCAGAAATAACAGAAAAATAACAAGGATATGCTTTAACATTCTACTCTACAAAAAAAAAAAATTTTTATCATGTGAAAGGTTTTAGAATACAAGTTATATTGCTCAGTAAGAAGAAAGTCTACAAGAAAAGCATTTACTACACAACAGTTGTGGGAATGACTGGTTCAGAATTGTACCTAATGAATGCCCTACTCAAAATTCCAAGGAATTTATCCATGAACACCAACCTCTCCTCCACTGCTGCACCTCTGGGAAAATGGTCCCTGATTTTAACCTGCACTAAAAGTCAATTCAGTTTTAACTACCCTGGCAGTGTAGTGTAAAGCATCTGTACAGTGTAAAAATACTGTCTGGCACTATCATTTGATCCAACCCAATATTTTATTTATCCCTCACAATACAATGCTGTCAAAAGGACTAGATACACTTCAGTAAGAATAGTTATTTTTTTATTTTTTTTTTAAAATCACAGCAGCAAGAACTAGATTGCAACCAAGCCCTTACCAATGATAAAGCATTTTACACTGTGACTCACGGGTGTCAGTCAGTCATTGTCAAAAAAGATTTAGGTTCGCTACACAACACTATTCAATGACCGTGGGTTGAGAAAACATTTAATAATAAAGCACATTAGAGTGCAGTGTTCTGCTAATTATACGGTACTGTTACTGTGAAAAACTAGAAAGTGTTTTGCATTTCCTACCAGAAATTAGAGTCATCTTCAAGAAGAATCTTTAAAAAACAGTTTAGTGCTTAGTGTTCATAGCACAACGATACAACTTAGTTCAGCTGACAGTTTGGCAACACTTAATTGAGCAAGAATAGGATTTTAAAAATAAGGCTTTCCATAGGTTTGTCTTTTTAGGAGTTTGCTTTTAGAAGATCGCAAGGTATCTTTCATACTTCAAACCAATGAGACCGTGAAATTGTTGATTGGTTCAAGAACTTATGGAAGAGGACTAATTTATAACAGAAAACTTGGCATTGAGTGTGAATGCTCCATTGTTCTGAGCAAAGCACGGGGGTTGGAGGGGGGGAGGGGGAGGCGAGCGTTTACAGGAGCAGACATTTTCTCTTCCTCTTCTTTACAGGCGGGGGGCACAGAACTGCTCGGATAGCTTCGTCAAACACTGTCTTGAGGCCTCGCTGTGTAAGTGCTGAGCATTCTAGGTATTTCACTGCACCTGTGGAAAGCAAAAAAGCAATTACAAACCCGTCTTCCACAGCAGAAGCAGTGCTGCTCTAATTAACTCCACAACCAAAGCCAGACATTTATTTTAATTAAGGTACATTTTCCACAACATTTGTATCAAGTCAACAGTGACCCGGTTGCCACCCTACCGATCTCTTTTGCCATAGCAAGGCCCTGGGGGTAGGTGATAGGAGTCAGCTTCTTCTCCTTCAGTTTTTCAATCGTGTCCTTGTCATCCCGGAGATCGAGTTTGGTGCCCACTAAGATGATGGGGGTGTTGGGGCAATGGTGCCGCACCTCAGGATACCACTGCAAAAGAACCCAGACGGCAGAGGTTGTGTGCGGGGCCAGGTTTCCACAAAGGCTCTTGAATGTTATGGCTGAAATGCTCCCAGTCCATCAAGACACATTCAAGAGTCAAAGAGTAAAGGGGAGAATGCAAGATCCCATTAAGGCAGTATTAGGAAAGAGCGTACAACTGCAAAACATCGTTAATGAAGCCACCCGATATTTCCATGTAATCAAAACATTTACCCTATTAAAGGGCTGTATTTTTTCCACACACCAGAAACCCCCTGATCGCCACTTCCCCTATCTGTGAGGGCCACCTCTCGTTTGTGGTCTCCACAATGCTCAGTTGTCCAAGGCTGTGAAAGACCACAACAGTAGAAGAGCATGTGCTGTAATATTTTTATTTAATTTGTATTAGAAGAAAAAATCCTGTTTGTGATCTTAACACCTTATTGGCTGAAAACTCAAACTGCTGTTACCCTACCAATGCATGTTTCACCTGCCCTGAACTTCCACAACCTCTAAATTTGGTAAAAGGATTTCTGCCTTCGCAAACTGCGTTTCACATTGCCTGCCAAAAACACCCCGAACAATAAAACATTTAAAACCCCTATTACCTAGTATTTTCCAGACACTGCTGAGACCAGCTTTTACGTACCTTAGCACGGACATTTTCAAAGGAGGCGGGACTCACAAGG
Organism: Trogon surrucura; assembly: GCA_020746105.1. Classification (NCBI taxonomy): domain Eukaryota; kingdom Metazoa; phylum Chordata; class Aves; order Trogoniformes; family Trogonidae; genus Trogon; species Trogon surrucura. The sequence continues at coordinate 7,941,630 of CM036632.1, read as the reverse complement.
GAAAAGCAGATTAAGAAGACATCCTGCAAAACACAACGATAGAAGTTAGCCCAGCAGAGCAACCATTACAAAATCTCGTTCCCCTGAGCCGGCCAGCAGCACCAGCGCCTGGATCACGCTGTCACCTATCCCGCACTTGCAAAAAGGGAGGTTGATGATACAGCTGCACGTGGCGAGGAGAGGGAGCTTTCCCGGGGGGAAATTCATTCCCAGGCAGCTACAAGCAGACATTAAGGGCAGGGGGGAACCAACAATCAATTGCAGTCAAGTCTGTAATCAGCTGTTGCAGTAGCCAGCAACCAAAACTCTACTAGCATTGCACTGCAAGCTTTTTCCCCCAAAATGTCACTTCTCTCCCACTGACTCAAGGTGGGGGCGAAAAACCATCACAAACCACACATTTCAGAACCCTGACAAACCCAGGAAGCAATGAAGAGTCACCAGACTGGCTTCTAAACTGAGGCTGGATGCTCTCTGTGGATTTCTAACTGATTTAAGCTTTGAAAGGCACATAACTCAGAATATACTATTAATGCACTGCTTTGAAGTAGCCTTAAATTGCAAAATATACAGTATATTAAAAAAAAAAGGTATGGTAATTTCTACAATTATTATTTCCATGTCCAAATCAGAAGAATTTTGTAGAACTGTCACTTCTACTGAATGTCAGTATAAGGAGATTTCAGAATTTCTCTATAACCAAATTAGGACTGAGAAGGGTATTAAAATCCTCAAAGTTCCCTCCTTCCCTTTCTAAATAATGAGACAAGAGAGAAGTGGGTGTTCTTAGGGATCTTAGTCATCTTGCTTTTCAACTGAAGGCAACAGAATGAAGAGCAGATAAGAACATTTTAGAGCACACGTGACACTACCAGCTGTACGGTCTGCACTTCAGAAAACAATGACCCTCATATGTGACACGCTGCAGTCGACAAGCACTGGGAATGACCACAAGATTTTCTCTAAGCTGAAGACTGTAATCTTGCTGTGTGACCTAAAACTCAATAAGCATCTCTCAAACAAGCCCAACTTTCCCCAACCTACCTCTGCATCCGTACTCATTCCACTATCAAATGTGTTAAAGAATCAGGCATTTCAGAGTGTTAGTCGATTGTGCTGCGTTTCAAGGCATTTTGTTAGGTCAGCATCTGACATCTGCGCTGCTAAGCACTCGCAACCCCGTTGTTCATGCATCACCCCAACAAGTTTCTGTAGCAGCGTCCCAGAAGAAGAAAGAAACAACATCAAATAATGTGATACTATGGCCACTACTTCTGTTTTCCAATTCTGCAGGTTTCTGGTGACTGAAGTTCTGCATGTTACGCAGACTCTCTCCTTTACTAGCTCCAGAGATCAAAAAAAAATAAAATCAGTGTAACCATGAGGAATTATTTGAAGATTTCAGGTGTCTTACACACTAACAATCTTAATAGAAGGAAAAGTTTTATTTGCAAGAATGTTTGGTCTTGGCAACTCATATAAAGAGATTTGGTAACAGTTCTCAGATCTGGCAATTCAATAGTTCCAAGAAAAGTAGCTGTTTGAAAAATAGGGGCCAATTTATCACTATCATAAGCAAGACAAGATGACAGAACTTGGAACTGAAGTTTATTTAAAATTTTACATACGGCAATGGGTTGATCTGTCAGACTGGAAGATATATTCTTACCATTGGTTCCTCCAACCTAATAACAGTAGGAGATAAAGTTACTCCTAAAACAAATTTAAGGAAAAACGTTCTCTCAGCGATCTGTGCTCACAAATGTTCACAATGTGGCTTCAATGAAGAGCGACCCTGCCCTGAAATTCAGCACAACCAACTACCTGCATCCAGAACAGACCACCAGACTTGCCCATAAACATCTGTCCACGTTGTCAGGAGAAACTTGCATGAGCAAACCTCTCTGGAAAAGCATCCTCCTAACCTCATTTTGGTTTGGGTTTTGTCTCCTGAGGAAGCAAAGTTAACCACCTTTTTTGTCCTAACTTCGTCCTTCCACAAATGTTTTTGAATCACTGGCAGATCTCAAATACATTCAGGAGAGGGTATTAAATTCCTGTATGTTGGAGGGAAGAAGGGGGGAAGAGGAAGAAACAATAAAAAATGCTTCCACTACGGCAAAGTCCTTACTGTGAAGCTAACAGCTGCTGGGTGGCCAATGGGGACATGTGTCCCAGCCAAGTCATCAGCAATAGCCACTGTCACCTTGTCCAGAATATAGCTCAGGTTCCTGTACAGGGGAGCAGGGGCACAGGAACAGGTGCGGTGTGAGCTTTAGGTTCCACACTGAAGGAAGGGGGGATGAATGCAGATTGTGAAGTACAAAGTTGGGCTTCATCAGCTCCACTGTTCTCTTCCTCTGTGCATAATTATTTGTTCATTTTGTGGTTTTGTCCCCTAAGCGCTGATGAAGCTTACAGATGGCACAAGTCTAAAATCTGAAGACTACTTCGTAAGAAATTCAACACTTAACCACCCTGTTTAATTTTCTGCTATAAAACAATCAAAATATCTGAAAGTACTTCAAACCTTTACTGAAGTTATACATGCTTGTGCAGAAGTATGCTGAGATGGAATTCTTTTGTAAGCTATCAGAAAGCTGCAGTTATTTTAGCAAGGGGAAGACATGCACCTGCATTCTGTCCCTTTGTCATAGGGGAGGAACAATATTCTCAACCTTACAACTCTGCTTTCTCATACTATTGAGTGAATTTTCAACATACCTTTTTCTACCTTGAGATTTATTTTTTTTTTTACGATGTCAAGCAAAGCTTAAGTTCTAAGTATCCTATAAATACCTAAGTATTAGAGAAAAGCACCTTTCCATTGCCTCTCTTCCTAGGCAAGGCAGGTATATCTGGCATTTCTACTAGAGTTGCCTACATCTAGCAAGTTCATATCCATCTTGAGTATTCTAAGTGATGGGAAAGCCTAACTGTAAGAGTTAGTGAACAGTGAATTAAGGAAATTGTGAATTAAGGCAGTTTACTGGAGAGAGGGGGGGCGAAAAAAGGAAGTACCAGAGCTCATTAAATAAGATTCACACTATTCAAGAAAGCAGTTATGTTGTAACTCAAATAATTTTGCATTTTACGTTATTAGCATTGAATATATACTGGACAGTTAATAGTAATCAATGCAAAAAAAGAAACCCTGCAAACTACCACCTTTCTTTACTTATGGCACAGCTGCAACAGTAATTGCTGTAGAGAGAGTAGAAAACCAGTCTCTACAAAGATTAACTGCAGCTGAAGTTACACAGGGAAGAGCGGAGCCAATTACTGCAGCGTTTCCTTACACATGGCAAGAGGCAGACAGGACTTAACCAGTTGCAAGCTCAGCAGACAGAAGCACATTTGTATTGATGTTATGGCACAAACTACAATAAGTAATAAAATAACCACAGCCTTAAGTACATTCAAAAGCTCCGATGCAGCCTCTGTCAATACCAATAATATCCTCATTCAGTGCTGCCTCTTTCACATTTAGACCATCTTCACAGCAACTGAACAGTATCAAGTGCTTAGCAGTGACAGTGTCAGGTTGCAGCCAAACATCACGCCTAAAAACAAAAACAAACCCTGCTTTTGGCAGGCATGCTAACCTTAAAATCAATGGACTAGCTGATGGGACTATTCACCGAGGGGTTTTTTGGTTTTGTTTTGGGTTTTGGGGCTTTTTTTCATGTTTTAAATCAAGCATTCTAGCTGATTCTGAGGCTGCCGCTACACAAAAGCCAACACGTACCAGCGCACACAAATACACGAGGATGCAAATTTTAACATTTGTACAACTGTACACACAAAGGCTATAATATTACAGCACACTAGGGTGAAGGAAGGTGGCTTGCATCAAGTCACTGTTACTAAGAAATAAAACTCATAATGCAAAAACGTTGGCCTTATGTTCAAAAAGAAAACAACTACGTTACACAAAGCCGTCCAGGTTCTTTCTAGTTTCACACTAGTTCTTACTGTTTGCGGATAGGAGAGCGGACGTAGTCTGTCATAGTCCTCTTGACCAGCTGTATCCCACAAACCCAGATTGACCGGTTTTCCATCAACCATTACATTAGCAGAGTAGTTGTCAAAACTAGAAAAGAAAGAGGCAGCTGCGTTAGCCTACAGTGAAATAGGGCACCCAAGGACTTTTTCCTCCAGAGTTCTAACTGGGAACACTACAAAAGAAAACATTTTTATTGCATCCTTTTGCTCCCCGGAAACAGTAACGTTCCTTAAATACCGAGCCTGGTATTGCATAATGGAAGGAAAAACACGCACAACAGAGCTGGCCCAGTCTGAGCAGAAGTCATCTTTTTCCCTGCTCTTCTGGAGGAAGTGTTAATCTCAGTAAGCACAGGAAAGCAGGTGATGCACTTAGCAAGCACTTTCCAGTCTTAGTGGGACATTCAGCAAGTTAAGCTGTCTCATTTTGCAAGACTTAGACATGAGCAACAACCAAGGAATTCTTAATGACAACAGTAGGTAAGAAAAAAACCTATTAATCCTGCTAATCAAAAAACCCCTCCAATGAAATATCAAAGTTAATAACCAGGGGCCAGTAGAGGTGTAATTATCTCATGACTACTGTAGGAGGAGAGGTTTTAATGATTTGTTAAGGCTAAACCAGGTTCACTGGGAACACGAGCATTCTGTAACCCAAAGATCTGACCAAAAAAAAGGAAACGGGTAATTAAGACAACAAGGCCTTGAAAAGATAACTAATCTGTAAATCTCATTGGACTGTGTTTTGTTATCTGAAAAACTCATCAATACTTACAGAACAGGATCACAAGACACATACAGACACATCCAAAGAGCACAGAGAAGCCACCTCTCCTCAACAGGCCTCTAAGAAGGGAGCGACACTAATACTGATACTGCCAGTTCCTTACACGCAAGAAAATGGGAAGCACCAAAATAACTGAGTCCCCACAACCCCGCCTGAGGAGCTACAGAGCCATAGCTGGCTTAGCGCAGGATTGGCGGTAGCACAAAAAGCAGGAGGAACAAATGAAAAAAAAAGTATCTCTAGTCACATAAACCAATTATTGCTGATTACAATGTGTTTTACAAGCTGCTCAGGCCGTGGGACTTCTTATTACGAATGATATTAAAGACAGAAATAATACATTATTTTAAAAGAGAACAGCATCTGAAAAAGTGCTGGTACATGCCAGCCCCTAACAAGCGAGGCTGTAAGGCAGAGTGAGGCAAAACTGATGGGAGTACAAACAAGCACAGGTATTACTGTGCTAAACAGTAAAAGCTTCAAGTGCTTTTCCTTACCCACACTGAGATACTCAGTTAAACTGAGGGGTGCCTGCAGCAAATTCAAACAATTCAACTAAGCAGTGTGGAATTGCAGTAAGCGCAGAGCAGTTGACATACATCAGTTCCTAGGATAAGTACTTACACAGTGGGTATATATTCTCCAGGAAATGCATTGGTTGTATAACTGATGAGTAGGCATGTTTTACCTACAGCACTGTGAAAAGAGAAAGTTCACACGTAAGACACATTCTGAATAATGAGGAATAGCCTTCCTTTTAGGGAAGAAGGCTGATTACATCCAGTTATCTACAGAATAATTGAGTGTCAGTAGTTACTATTGTGCAAGAAAGCTGCTCATAGACTGTAGCCTTAATATTACTGGCAATGAAAGTACACCTGATTACAAACATCCATTTTCTAAGTGGTAAATTACCAAATTTTGTTAATCTTTAGACAAAAACCACCACACTACAAGTATTAGTAAGACTAATAACATCTGCTAGTCACCTGGCTGAACAATACTTATCACGACTGCTTTATTCCAACTCCCTGAAATTAAAAGAGAAGTATTTCCAGATACCCTTTACACAATTCCAAAACTGTTATCTCTTCCAGAAAATGGTACACTTTCACATAAGCAAAATTTGACAGAGCTTGAAAAGTACAGTTTCTGAACACGGAGTTATTTTTAAGTATTTGAGGAACAAATATAAATGATAATCCTCACAATATTTATTGCTAAATGACTCCCCAAATGCATTCATCAAATGCTTAAACATTTCATAAACCGATTTATAGCTAAATTACAAGCCAGTATTGGAGAACTTAAACAGGGGCAGGACAAGATTCCATTCCAGGTTTCTTTCAAAACTCTGGCAGCCAGCTCCTCCCCATCTAGAGTCAAACATCAGATTAGCACCACCACAGAATGTGGTACTTTCAGTTAAAGGGTTGGAAAACTTGAAACTGGACCATATTTAAAATAGGCTCTACGCAGAACGTTCCTGACGCCACAGACTGGTTCCTGTGCTGGCTTCTCACCTGAAATGCATAATCCTTTGCCAGTGTGAGAGATTGCGGAGGTGAGCGTGCAACTAGTTCCTCCAAAGCAATAATGCCCAGACAGCCCGAGAGCCTTCCCCATTGCTCTTCCCAGACAAACTCCCAAGCAAGGACAACTGCACTGTCCTGCAGACGCTTTATCACTACAATGATGTGCTCAAAGTCAGCAGTTACTCTGAAACCTTACTGTACTTACATGTAAAATCATGCCATTAGTATTAGCTTTGACTCCTGAACTACATCTTTTACAAGCTGAAGGAACTCACTGAAGTTTTAGTCTAGAACTATAATTAATATTAAAGGAAAAACAAACAAACCAAAACCACAAACCAAAACCAAACCAAGAACTAAGTGCTGTCACTAAAAATATCCTATTATACTTTAGCTTCTGCAGAGGAAAAAAAAATAATTCACAGAAACAATCTTCAATCAAGGGCTTACTAGGTGTGCAGCTGCAAACATTTGGAAGCATTCATATCTGAATTTTACTATGTATCTTCCCCTTAAATCACTGCATTTCTTTTGGTTTGGAATCACATGGACTGTGCCTTCACTTACCAAACATTGTCTTCAAAACATTTAGAATTATTTAACCATCAACATTAACCAGCCAGCCTTCCTAATGACTCACAATTTAAGGTATGTTAAATAAATCTGAGCTTTGTCACAACCGTAAGTTACCATGTAGGTTGTAGCTCCATCTGTAACAAGTCTTTCCATTAATTTAAGCAGTTCCACACTGCATTAGCTCAAAAAGTTACCTGATAGCAACATGCGACAACATTACTTTAAAGGCCCGACGTATGAAAGAGCTGCTTTGGCCTGCACAATTATCTAGGAGTTTATCCTACATGGCCATTTTCTAATTGTAATTTTATGTTTCTAAGCTGACACCTACCTACCATAACATCCCATCTGCCGCAACTCTCTCTGGTCATATCATGCAGTTTTCCACACAGTTTTTCACACCTGCTTCTAGGGAAACAGGATGCCAGCTCCTTGCACAGTCAGATTTATTTTTTTTTTTTTTGCATGCACTCTCTTTTACCAGGCTGTAACAACAAAAGGGGGCATTCAATCCTCTTCTGGCTAAGAACTTCTCAACATTTCCCTGTAGTAACAGGCTTGAGATATACTTTGTACTCAAAATTAGGAGAGGCATTTACCCTTCAAAACCTTCCACGGGAAAGAATCGAAGAGCAGTATAACAACACAGGTAGCTAATTTACCAGCAAATCCCATCTTAACTCCCGCACTAGCACTCTCCGACTCTAACAAGCCAGAACAAGGGGTACAAGAAAGCTGCCCACTCGCCTCCTCCATTAGGGGGTCTTGTTAGTCTAGTTCCCTGAACTATCAGTTAGTTTGAATATATTGCTGCCACTATAAAACAGGCTACAAAGAACAAACATGAAAACCTTCAAAATAGCAAAAGGAGCAAAAGCCAGCTGCTTTGGGAAACTTCTTGAGAGGCAGAGGCTACATGTTCTCACGCTTCTAAAACCTGTTTGGTCCGACGCTTCATTTTCCAGTAAGTTCATTACAGGTAATTTCAAGTTCCTAACAAATTACTTTCAGCAGAGGATCAAGAACTTTTCTTTGCACCCAGGCTCCTCTGCTCACCTTGCACTGAAACTGGTGAGTCTGCTCTGGCTAATCAGAACAGCGCAAGAAGGAGGTGGGGAAAGATTTCATTCCAAGCTTCTAAGTGCCCGTAGTGCGCTTCTGCAGCACCAATCAGCCAGAGTCATTTCAACAAGAAAGAACACGTTCAACAACCCTGTTTCAGATTTGCTCCATCTAAGTTTCCTGCCTTCCTTGCCTTCTGGCTCACTGCCCTACAAATCAGATCGTTATGGTGACCAGTCTTAAAAACAAACACTAATGTCTACCTTTTATTTATAAAGTACAACCTCCAAGTACTTTATCAACTCTTTTAGACTTCTAACTTCTGTATTAAAGCAACTTCCCGAAAGAGAATTGCAACTGCTTGGCAAAATATAAATCCTTGTACATAAAGGTTGAGACTAAGAAACTAAAATAACACCAAACCAAGATTAGTCATAACAAAATTTCTAGCAACTACTTAATCATACCTCTGTCCACCCACTATTACATAAATGAAACTAGTAACATTTGCCTGTAATTAAAATTACGGCCTACAGAAATCCGGCATTTTAACCACGAAACAATAGGTGAAAGACTTACAAAAGACAGCACTGAGGCTCTTAATGCTTCCAGGCACCAGCCAGGAATCAATGTATTTATGTAACGGCGTATGTATTAATTCCTCAAACCAAAACATGTCATCTCTTTCCTGGCCTTATTTACACTAACAAGTTTTATGAAGTTTTCCCCCTGTCTTAGAACTGCTTGGATCCATGTTATGGGACAGGAACTAAAAATGCCGTTGGAGGACCTGCACCAGCATTTCTTCCCCTCAAGGCACTGCAGCCGCACAGATGGTCCAGAGTCTCCTGCTGCTCTGCAACTAAAAACTGTCTGTGAGCAGTTAGTTCCCATTTGCACCCACAGGAATGGAGGCAGCTGAAGCGTTCGCTGGTTTAAGGCTGGAAACATCGATATGTGCAAACAGGTGGCAGCCTTCATAAAAAGCTTTGGTTACGTCCTTTCTTTCTCTGATCCACATCACACCACTCCCACATCACTACCTCCCTATCACACATGATACTCAACAGCCCAAGTCTTCACACAAACATTAAAATCTAGCTTAGGTTTCTCTAGTACCATCCTCAGATCAAAAATTCAGTATTTTTGCTATAATAGGTTTAGTTACATTTAGCTCTGCCAGATAAGCTGGTCTTATTCACTATGACACACCCTCTCCTGAATACACTGTTCAGTACCTCCAATAAATTTCTGCAAAAGTTCAGTAACAGAAACTACTAAATTTCAAGCCACTGCACTCTCTACAGATTGCACTGGAGGGACCTGTGGTGTTCAGCATCTTACACAGACACTGCACGACACTCAGTAAGAGGCCAATAGAATCACAGAGTGTTACGAGGTTGGAAGGGACCTCAAGGATCATCTAGTCCAGCCCCCCCTGCCAGAGCAGGATCACCTACAGCAGAGCGCACAGGAACACGTCCAGGCGGGTTCTGAATCCCTCCAAAGAAGGAGACTCCACAACCTCCCTGGGCAGCCTGTGCCAGTGCTCTGGCACCCTCACTGTGAAAAAGTTTTTTCTAATATTTTTGTGGAACCTCCTGTGTTCCTGCTTGTGCCCACTGGCCCTTGTCCTGTCAATGGACATCACTGAAAAGAATCTGGCTCTGTCCTCCTGACACTCCCCCTTGACATATTTATAAACATTAATGAGGTCACCCCTCAGCCTCCTCTTCTCCAAGCTAAAGAGACCCAGCTCCTTCAGCCTTTCCTCATAAGGGAGATGCTCCACTCCATCATCTTTGTGGCTGCGCTGGACTCTCTCCAGCAGTTCCCTGTCTCTCTTGAACTGAGGGGCCCAGAACTGGACACAATATTCCAGATGGGGTCTCACCAGGGCAGAGCAGAGGGGCAGGAGGACCTCTCTCGACCTGCTAACCACCCCCCTTCTAATACACCCCAGGATGCCATTGGCCTTCCTGGCCACGAGGGCACACTGCTGGCTCATGGCCATCCTGGTGTCCACTAGAACCCCCAGGTCCCTTTCTCCTGCACTGCTCTCCAGCAGGTCAGACCCCAACCTATATTGGCAGATGAGGTTATTCTTTCCCAAGTGCAAAACTCTACCCTTGCCCTTGTTGAACTGCATCAGATTTCTCCCTGCCCAGCCCTCCAGCCCGTCCAGGTCTCTCCGAATGACCCCACCCTTCTGTTCTGGACAAGCTATCAAAACAAACACAGCCTTGCTCTTGCAGATGAGGCCTCCAACTAAGCAGAACTCCTAACAGGGACTCTTAATTCACTGCTCGTTCTTACAGCATTTCTGCAATCAAAAAATTCCTATAAAAGAGCACAAAGTGTGACCATTTCTGCGGCATCTAGTAATTGTTTCTCCAAAATGCAAAACCTCCCCCAAGGTTGCACATCATCACTGGAGGTTTCATACCACTTAACAGCTGCCTTTTTAGAGTGAAAACAAAAGCTGCTAAAAATATCTTACACCAATGCTCTTTCTTAAGTGTCAATCACCAGCAATTCCTGCAGTTACTCAAATCGAGTGCTCTTCATCTGTCCTGCACATTCCTACTGCTCTATATCAAGACGTCAAAGCAACAGTTGCCATTTACTCTTCCCCAAAGAATTCTCACAGCAAAGAAGAAAAAATAAGGGCAAAATATGATAGCACAACTAGCATACATGCCATGTTTTTCTAGTCAAATTAGTTGTCTAAACAGATGCTAGTCAAAGCTCTAAGAACAAACATGAGTTATGTATGAGAAACAGTCTAGTCATTTAGAAATTTAAAAAAACCCATCATCATCACACAGGTACTTCTACAGCTTTTTTTTTTATTATTTTGTTTCCAGCAAATCTTTGTGGAGGGTACATAAAACAATACCTAAGTTTTATATTACAGAAGCAAATCTTTAACTTGCATTGTTTTACAGACACACTAAAGCTTTAGCCTTATCTAAGCCAAACATTACAGATTTCCTAGAATACCTGTAATGGCTGAACTTTTGAAGCAACTGCAGAGAAACACAAATGGAGAATGATCTAAAACTACCAAAAATGCACCTGATAAATGTACCTAATAGTACCTGAACGGAATCTTAAGAGAGACTTGTTTCTAACCAAGGAGGAAGGAAAACAAATTAAGCTACTGTATTTTGTTCACACATACATACAAAACTCAGAATTACGCTACTTCCAAGATAAAAGCAATAGTCATGTTAGAAAGTGGGATGGAAGAGAACTGTCTTGTTGAAACTGAACATTATACAGTTTGTCTGTGCTTAGTTCTCAAATCTAGTGGAGGAAGCAGACAGCTTTTTTCCCCACCCAAACGTGATGCATCACATTTATTTACAGCATTGTCGCCAACATAGTTCAGTTGAATGAAAAAAAATTATAGACTAGGAAAGCAAATTTGTTGGGTTTAAAATCACCATAACCAAAAGAACAGTCCACAATCATCCTACCTGTCATCAAAGAACTACATTATTATGAAAAATCTATATTCGTCAAGATACCACTTTCATGTTCTTATTGCTCAAAATTTGGCACAGCAAGTCAAAATCAATTTGTGACACAGAGCAGATTAATCTTTCAACCATGCCTAGCTGCCTTTTCTAGTGATTCTACATCTTAAAAAGCAAAACAACAGCAAAAAAAACCCACACAAATAACTTGAATATTAAACCACCATGTGAAATTACAGACAGTGGCAAGATCATTTAGTTACACTTCACTCTTGTTATCTACAGGAGTTTGCTGTGATACCAATTATACTTGGCCTACACTGGGATTTTTGTTTCTCCTGATGGGGGGGGACACAAACCTCTCAAGCTTTGTAAGAACGAGCCTTGTTTTCCAGCTGGCTTGTGATGCTCCCCTGAGCTCTGAGATCCAGTAAGAGAAAAAATGCCTCCAAGTTGATGGGAACAGCATCATGGAGAATATTCAAAAGTAGCAAACACACAAACTCTTTCCCTACCACAATTCCAGCATTCCTCGAACTGACGTCCAACAGCCACACTCAGAGTTAACCTGACTCTAAAAAGAATCCTCAAGTTGTTTCACTTATCAGCAACACCGTATTAGAATGCTGTAGGTGTAACAGTTCTTTACAGACAAGTATGTAGTTAATTATTTGTATTTCAAATGCTTTACCAGTTTCCTTTAGACAGGAACCCTACAAGACTAGATGTATGCCTGCAGAAAAAGCATCTCTGCTCACAAGTATTTATGATCTGTTCAGAGTTTAGCACATTTCAGTTTCACTGCAAGAATCTGATGTCAAATTCAAGCCATCAACAGCAACAAGAAATGTTACTTTCCCAAGAGATAATTCAAATCAATATTAAATTTCTCGCGCGGCATTTTTTTTTTTTAACACACTCTGATTACTCCGGTGCGCCCGGTGATAAAACAAACACCAGAAACAAGAGGCAGCTCCAGGGCGGGCCGGCAGGAGCGGCCCAGCCCTGCCAGCCCAAACGCGAAGCGCACACCCTCCCGAACCGCTTCTGTCAGCACGAACGTGAGTTACTCGGCCACCACTACGGCACCCCCCGCCGAGCACCTTCCCTCGCAGCAATCTGGGGCTCCGGGGGAGAAGCCAGCACCGGCGACACCCGCCGCCACCCGCGCACACGCCCCGCTCTCCCGGGTGGCTCCCCCGGCAGCCACCATTTGCTCGCAGCTCTCGCCGCCTTGCCCCGCGCTTCCCTCCCCTCCCCCGCCACCAGCAGGAAGCCGCGGCCGCAACCCACCCCCCCCACCCACTCACCCACCCCCCCGCCTCGGCGCGGACACCCCGGCCCCGGTCAGCCCCGCACCCCGCAGGGCCGCGCCCGGGCCCGCGGCGGGGGCCCCCCACGGCTTGTGGCGGGGCCTGGGCGGCCCCCGCCGCTCCCCGCCCCGCGGGTCGACTCCCCTCCCCCCCCCCGCCACGGCCCCCAGGGGCCGGCGGAGCCGCTCCCGGCGAGGGCCCGGCCGAGGGGTCCGCCCGGACTTACCCGTCGCCCACCACCACACACTTGATGGCCTGCATCGGGGCTGCGCCGCGGCGGCGGCGGGTCCTGCTGCTGAGCGGGGCGGGGAGGGCCGCGCAAGAAGGGAGCCGGCGGCGGTCTCCGCACCAGGTCGCGGCCGCCTCCGCCCTGTGCCTGCGAGCGGGGACGAGGCAGCGGCCACCACCCAAGGCGGGGAGAGGGAGGACTGCGGGGAAGCAGGAAGCGGCCGCTCCACTCACATCCGGCCGGGCTGCGCTCGGCCCCGCGGCCCCGCCTTCGGGCCCGCTCGGCGACAGCCCGCCCTCACCGGGGAGCCGCCTCCGCGCCGCCGCTTCGGGCCTCTTCGGCCGGGCGGCGCGCGGCGCCGAGCGCGCTTCGCGATGCTTCGGCAGCGCTCGGGTTTTCCCGTCGCGCCGAAGGGGGGGCCTCGGGCGCGCTCGGCAGCGCTTATCGCCGAGCGGGCGCGGCCGGCGCGGCTGAGCTACTGACCCCGTCCGGGAGCGGGGAGTCTGCACTCCGGCGCCCTCCGGCTCCCTCCGCCTCAGAAGCAGGGAGGCCCCAGGGTGAATTTTTTTTTTTTTTTTTTTTTTTTGCCCTTTAATCAGTCAGAGCCTTACTGGAATGCGGTGTCAGGCGCTGGCAGTGCCGAGCAGGTCCGGCAGCGGCAGCCAGGCCGCGGGAGAGCCGCTCCCGCAGCGCCCAGACTCGGGCACGGCTCGGGGCGTCTGCCCGCGGCCGCCCCGGTGCATCAGCCTGGCAGCCACGCTGTTATGTCGTGACAAACCGCTCTCGACCACAAAGCTGACGCTGCTCTGAATCCTCTTTCACTGCTGACACCATCTAACACAATCCTAGCCCCCATCCGCTATGAGGACATCACACGCCAGTCTAATTCTTTGCATCTCCCGAAGCACGTTAATGTGAATTTCTCCCTACAGATGGACCGAGCGGGTGTAACTCCAGTTACCAGGGACAACCTGCAACGCTCCTGACGTGTTTCCATGGGTGGATGCCCATTTTCCCCTGCCAGCCACCCACTGTGGGACAGTCCCTCTCAGTGTGCCAGCACAGCGCAGACCATGGACCCACAAGCTGCACTCCGCTCCTCCCCACGTGCTGTGACTTTAATTCTGCTACCAAATTTTAGACTCGGGTCATTCTCCACAAGATGGGACAGCCCAGGAACTGTCAGGCTACACACAGATCCTTCTTTTTCCCCAGCAAACCAGTTATTTTCAGGATATACTGAAGTAAAAGTTAAGCCAAGCAAGCCCAATGATCTCAGAAGTCTTTTAATTTCTTATAATTAGTTCTTGCCATAATTCTACTTGCCAGAGAAGCTTCTGGTTGGACTGATGCACGCAACCGCTATTCCCTTTGTTTTTGCTGCCATCCATTCCTCAAAGTACAGAGAAAGGGCCCACGTACATGCTGCTTCTGCAAGTGATAACGAATTCACTGACATCAGTACAGTGTATATCAGGGTGGTTTTCTGGCGATTTCATCACCTATTAATTTCAGAACATTTCTAAATCATTTTGATACCACACAAAGCAACCTCATAAGTGAACAGAGCATTCCATATTTACTGTCTTCCATTTTTCTTTCGCTGAGCAAAGGTAATGCTCAGATATTTCACGTCAGTGAGGAGAATATCGTTAACTATCGCTGTGAATTGAAAGGCTATTTTTGCAACGCTTGTATGTCCATGTTTGCTCATACAGATGGAAGCTGAAATGACTTGTCATTGAAACTAAATATCCTTAAAGCCAAGACTGCTGCTGCCAACGACCTGGCAACTGTTCTCTACCCAGCAACCAGGAGGTGCGGAAGAGAGATGTGGGCAGTATCACAGTGCTCCTGCTGTTCTTGGCTGCTCCAACAGCTTCTGGGGCCTTTGAGACACGGCACAGAAATAGAGCAGACATGCAGACTGTCTCATTTATGTCACGGTCCTGTGGAGACCCAGAACACGAGAAGATTCAAGGGACATGTAAAACTGCTTCTGATTTTCTCAACACCTACCTATTGCTCCACTTGGTTCTTTTTCACACGGTGTAAAACTCCCAATGAAAAAGAGGTGCAACAAAATTTACAATGTTATTACAAAATACAAAGGCAAGATTGAAGACTATAATAGAGAAAATACATTGGCACAAATGGCTTTTATGATCCTGTCATGAGACAAGCAGTATCTTTATATATATATATGTGTATATATATATATATATATATACATCTGTTGCTCCATCCTATTCTTTTGGGATCAAGTGTTTTGTGCTGTCAAAAAAATACCTAAGTTAAAACACAGGCTGTGCTTTGAATATGTTTTAACTTGACAATTTTATGTTGGCAGTTTGGTATATTATATCCCAATATATACATCTGGTATATACCCGAATGGGAATATAATTACCAACATTAGAAAACACCTAGATAAATATTTACTGTTAGTCACTAAAAACAATATTACAGGTTGGATAGATGATGATGGTAACAGATGTATAAATTTTTTTTCCCCACGTTTGTAAATCTTTATTTCCTCAAATATGATAGAAAGGAGCCTTTTGGAATCATTCAAAATTTTGCATTTGAAATCCTAGCAGGTATCTCTCTTAAGGTAACTTTCCTTATTTGTCCTGGAAGAGAAATTGTTACTTGTGTGTATGCTCCTTATAATACACGGTGTGTGAATTATTCTGTTATTAAACTTTACCATATTTCAGCTACATTTTACTTTATTCTTGCATCTTTTTTTTTGTTCAACTAGTACGTAGTGTGTTTGTTTTAAAAGAAAAATAAATAACTAACTTTCATGATGCTAAAAATGCTTAATGCTGTTTGTAAAAAGAAAATAATGAAGGGCAGTAAAAATAACCAATTATAAATCTTCCCGTAATTCTGATACGATTGTAATGTCGAAGCTTAGATCAGTCCTAATATTGTTCCACAATCTATCACCTTATCTTTTCTTTTTCATTACAACTGTTGTTGCCTTTTTCTTAGACATGGAGAGGAAATCATTATTTAAAAGTGTTTCGGATACTGTCTGAATGTGTGTATTGTGTATGTGCTGGCACTGAAGGAGAATTATTCTTTGTGGATGGGGAGTGGCAGGGTAATCACGCTGATGCAATACTGGAAAGGTCTACTCACCCTGACACAGACTATCAGCATTACAGAGACAATAATTATTTGCACTTTTATAGTATCTTTCATACCAAACTATTACTGTGTTCTTTAACGTGTTAGTTCATTAATAAAGGCATAAACAAAAGCACAAAATAGAGAAGTACCAGTATACACATTGTACATACAGGGAAACACGTCGGTGAAGCCAACAGAACACCTCAGAGTGATTCATCCGTGTATTCTCGTACTCCCAGATGACACTTCCTGCTGACACCGGTTCTGTTCAGTTGTCTTCAGGAAACAGCATGCTACAATATCTAGGTCAAAAGTAAATGTGTGCCCTTACCAACAGTGTAAAAATTGTTTTAGAGGCGAAAAGCTGAAATTGTAATTCACAGACACATGAAACTAGGGGCTGGACTGAAGTGCAGGAGCCAAATTGACATGAAGCAAAGGTCTATCAGAAAGCATCAGAGGGTGAATAAGGTTTTCAGCATATTGCACACTTCTTTCTTTAGATATTTATATTAAATTCAGAAGCAAAAACCTCCACCCAAACCAACTGAATAGAGATTTCCCTTAATGGAGAAAAATGGGGTTTCCAGAAGCTTTTTTATCTTAAAATAGCTGAAAGAACTGTCTTTAAAAATTGTAGTTTAGGCTTGATTTTATCCTAATTTGAGTTGGTGGTAGAAGCCAAGTGAGTAATTATGTATTAGTAGGCATATAGTAACTGGTAGAAAGAAATCTTAATGCGCAGTATTAGGCATCCAAAATTCCTTCCTGGACTCCATCCAGTTCGACGTGTGGTGTTTTCTGCCTTTGTGGCCTGTCACTCACTGAGCCCTTCTGCCTTCCCACTTTTAAATCAGGATAGTAGCACTTATTGAAGCTGTTTGGATAGCAGCTAGCACTTAAAGATTCACACCTAACAGTTGCCTCTGATTATTTTGTTTTTTGCTTAATGATCTTACTCTTTAGTTATGTGTCTTCATCAAGCTAATAGAGCACAGAGTTTAAATTAGGAAAGTGACACTATAGCTGTGGAGGAAATTCAGTGTATCTTCACTAATGTTGGGGGGATATCATGACACAAAAATCATGTTTGAAAATAATATAATCCACAAGTAATTGTCTGCACTTTCTAGATATTCCAGGCAGGCATTTTGGCATGATTAGTTTCCTGAGTGTTGAAAAAAACCCTGTACTAGCATGTGATATGTACGCCGTTCAAATATAGTACTCTGTCTGCACTAGAGGAACCAAAGCCAGCAATAAAAAAGGAACCACAACTTCTAAATGTCAGCATTTGCTACATCAGAGAGAACAGATTAAAGGACCATAAAAATAAAATGTTAGTATATAAATCTCTACATCAGTAATAAAGCATTGTAAAATAAATGCATCACATCTATGCGATATTAGCATAGATGATTTAGCTGGTATACATATACAACAGAAACAAGTCCTGTATTTTCTTTAGGTGGCTTCTGATAAATACCTCTTCTGTCAAGAATTTCGGTTATGAGACACATAAGGCTTTGCATTCACTTACGTCTACCCTCAGGTTTAGCAAGCCGTAACAGACAGTGCTTACTACAGTGAGAACTGTTGTTGAAGGCAGTGGAACTGTATACAGCCCTGTATATGGCTGTTAGCCTTCTGGAATAGAGACATCATTATATACTTATAAACAAGGACCTGAGACTTCTCTGTGTCACTTCAGCTTTTTTATCACTGTAGCTCCCTCAGCAGAAATACAGGAATAAGCCTTTTTATAACTGTAAGTATCACACCATGCCCTGAGGTGAGGCACTGCTGAAGTACCCAGATGTGCAAGCTGCAAGTTCTTCTCAACTTCCATCTATCTTGGTACCAAGAACTTCATAGAAATGAGCCTTAAAATATGAAAAAAAAGGATACAAGTTTAACTGTTACATAAGCCCACCTAATATTACTAGTTTTACTGCCTTCCACTGAATAAAGACGGAAGGCTGCAAGCTCGGACCTGGCCACTTGATTTGCTTAGAGATATCTAGCGTTTCGTTGTTCCAGGCTTGCAGACATATTTGCAGACTTTAGCAGATCTAGGGCCCAAAAGGACCAAGCCCTCTGTGTTCAGTTTGCCTGAGGACAGATGGAGTGGTGAGAAGTCTACTTCCCTCTGTCGTGCTGCGCAGCTGTGACTCACATCCAAGCTAACAGCTTCTCTTAGAGTGGAAAGCAATACAATAACTGGACAGCTTCAAAAAACACATTAGAACAAAAGACAAAAATTAAAATCAGTGGTTCCTCACATAGCTTGGTCAGCATTTGGAACAGAGACATACATTTATTACAGAAATTAGACAATTGTCAAAAAATGATATATTTTATAATCTATTCCTCACTGGAACCATTTGTAGAAATTCTGAGGAACTTATAAGAGGAATAAGCATCATAAATAAGTACAAGCTTATTTTAGCATAAACAGAATATAGAAATTGTATGAAAAACTTTTTTTCCACAATGATCGTATACTGAGAAGCTGCTAAGTAACAATTTCTGTGAAGAGGGATACTTCCCAAAGTAAGATGTCTGATTTCTTCTCCATTTCCTAATTATAAAAATTACAAAACTGTCGTGTTTGCAAAACAATCCAGGTTAATTGTGACACAGGTCAATCACCTTCCTTCTGTTTTACCAAGAGCTGCAGCTGAGTGGTATTTCTGCTTACTTCTGGCAGTTAGGTATTTTGATTTAATGTTTGATCCTGCCTTTATTAAACTGATGAAAAATACATATTCCAGTGAGGTCTTGTGCATTTTTAATATTGCTTGTGTCAGAGTACCAACGCTTCTCAGTGCAACCTGTGTGCACCACTGTGTTGTAACACAACAGCTTCTCCGAGAGTTGTTCATATTGTCGGTAGACGTCCATGCCTGCAACCAAAACTTTCTGAAACTGCATTGTTAGAATCCACAGCGTGTCATATGCTTAATTCTATGAAAGATTTTGGAGAGAAGGGGGCTCAAAGCTCGACATCATCACAAGCCAAAAGAGTAAAGTGAACACTTTTGTCACCAGGGACAATAAACCCTCTGAGGGGTGCCTGGGATTCCAGAGTACCAAGGCAGATGACTGCAGGGGAAGGAAAGCAAGGAGTCAGCAGACGGGCTACCATAGCTCATTACAAGTTTCCTTGCAGTCCTAAAAAAAACACTCACAAGAAGGGGTTTGTTAGGAAGCATCTGGCTTTTTTTTTTTTTTTAACTGAACTTTCCATCCAAAAAAGTAGAGAAGATCACAGGAATTGGAGAGAACAATGGTTTATTGTTCAAAATTTTCCTGCTTTTCAAGTTTCTGTTATGATCTCAGACTTTTGCAATAATTTTATCAATCATTTTATGCAATTTTTGCATGCATAGCAATGGATATAAAAAGGCAACAAAGAACTGCAAGCATAAATAAGCTTAAAGTCTGTCTGAATTTAATGCTGAGCATTCTTTTATGTTTTTATGTTGCTACTAGTTCTTACAGAGAGCTCTGGTGACCTGATCACAAGCATAAGGACTGTTCTGTGTCACGCTCCAGAGCAGAGAGGTCCCTTCCCAGAAGGACTCCATCCCAAGCAGAGGGCAGTTACGAACAGGGGAATGCAATTAGATAACACTGTTCTATATGGTAGGCACATCAAGGGCATAATTTGTCATTCTTCTGGAAATACAAAAACTTAGGAGCCCTGAAGGAGAAGAAAGGAATCTTTGCATAAACCTATGAGGAGCCACTTCTAAATATAATGGATATACATCGAGAAAGCTTAGAAGGACATTTTAATCGTGTAACAAGTTATTTTGTAACAATGTAACAACATTTTTTTCATGTTTTAGGTATAATGAAATAAACCATGAAAAGACTTGAAAAGATAACGATACGCTTATCTGATGTAACAGAGAATGAGTCAAGGTTAGGAAGCAAAAATGGAATGATGGCAACAAAATGATGGAAAACGATCTCTGCAGCCATCAGCCACAAATTGCATTTCAATAGTTTTGAACTTCTGCATATTAAAGTAGTCAGTGTTCTAGCAAAACTGAAAACGATTTTACCACCATGAGAGAGCTGAAATCAAACGAGGAAGTGTGGGATGGTTTTGAGGTTTTGTTTCAGTGTCAAAATAATTAGCTAATTTCTAAATCTTGCTGTGACAAAATCTGGTGAATTTCTTCAGCTGGTATTCAATTACATTATCCTCTGCTGTCTTTGTTGGAAACCTTAAATGTTTTATCAATCTCACTATTTAATTAAATTATTAGATCCAAATCAATACCGATGCTAACTTGTTATTATGATCTAATTTATTAATTATATTGCCTATTTTAATGTGAAAAGCAATTTATGGTTAATCAAGATTTTAAAATCGATGCTGTATCACATCTGTTTCAATGTGCAACATGAGCCAGAACTAATGAGAATCTGGCAGATACCTACTGATAAATATAAAAGTTAATCAGCTTCCTGATTTAACCTTTCTGTATCACATTGCATTCCAATTTAATCACGGAAAACTGCTAAATATTCCGTGGCAGCTAAATCACATTTGTGCTTAGCTCTTGAGAAGATGGCCTTAGTACACATAATGGAGAAGGGAATGGAGACAATACGGAATTTGAATTACCTTGAAATTCCAGTGTACACATCTCAGTTCCTGTGCCTCCCGTACTAACTGTGTTATTAAAAACTTCAGATGAGAAGGAAAAATGATACATAACTGTCTTCACAAAGCAGACATGCTGGGCTGACATATATGTGGCAAGGGGACACCACATAGTGGTACAAGCGCAAGCACTGTGCACACATCACTTTCCTGCTTGCACTATACTTGTCTTTGGAAAACTGCGGCAGAGGTTAAGATGCCGTGGAACTGGAAGCTCCTGCATGAACTTTATGGACAATATGCAGACCTCCCAGCTCCTGTGGGGTTTTTTTTTCTGTTGGTTGGTTATTTTTGGCTGGGTTTGGGTTTTTTTTTTTCGCATAGTTTGCTGTTACAGTAACCCAAAGGACACTTTTTGAGAGTGAGGGCTATTATTTGAAGCTCAGTCAAATGAAAACAGGGCAGGTACAAAGTCCTTTGAAATATCACCTCTTTGGAATAGTACAGTTAGGCTCCAGACAACCAGAAGATAGGAAATCACAGACAGTTCAATCCTAGCCTCAGAGGAGATCATTCATGTTTGATTAAAGATCTGACAGAAGTCTGTGGCTGAAGAGGGATCTGAGGAGCTCTGAATCTGCTGGGCTGCCCTGCGGAAGAGGGACAAGTTATTGGGAAAGTAGGTTTTAAGATCCATTTTCTTTGACGCTTTTTAATCTGAATGATTCATGTTTTGCTTTGTAAGAGCCGGTAGGGTAATCTTAACTCTGCGACAACAGCCTGAAGCTCAGCCAGATCTCCTGAGAAGACCACCTGACCTGCGGCTGTCCAAGCTGGAGACCTGGGTCTCGAGGAAGTAGATCAACAACAGCAGCATTAACAGCGACGCACAATTACACACACACACACCCCACCTGCTCCCACAAACCCAGAAATCCTCATCAACACGGACGGGCCGTGAATTCTTTGTTGAGAAGCTCAGAACGCACACTTGGGTCAGGCCCTCGGGCTCCTCCTCCCCAGCCGACAGGGGCGAGCTCAACTGGAAACGGATTTCAGGAATCACAACGACTCTCCGTGAGCTCCCAGGGCGATTTCGACACCCGATGGAGGCGGCGGAGCCGCAGGCCTGGCGGCGGCCCTGAGGGGAGCCGCCGCCTCCCCGCCCACCACCCTCTGGCGGGTGCCGCCGCGCGCCCGCCCCGCCCCGTCCCCTCCGGCCGCCGGGGGGCGGAGCCCGCGGCCCCGCCCAGCCCCCGCGGGCATGCGCAGCGCGGAGAGGCCGGGGCGGGCTCGCGCGTCAGCGCGCTGCCCACGTACGGCGTCCGGGTGACGCGCGTCGCCGCCGGAGCGCTCCTCCCCGCTGGCGACACCCACCGCCGGGCGCGGGGAGGGGGCGGCTGCGGGGCCCGGGCGGCGCGGCGGGGCCGCGGGCGGGCGTATATGGCGGCGGTTCTGTCCGCCCTGGCTGCCAGGCTCTCCCAGTCGGCCGCGGCCAGGTCCTACGGGGTGTTCTGCAAGGGGCTGACCAGGACCCTCCTCATCTTCTTCGACCTGGCCTGGAAGCTCCGCATCAACTTCCCCTACCTCTACATCGTCGCCTCCATGATGCTCAACGTGCGGCTGCAGGTGGGCGGTGGCGGCACGGGGAGGGGAGGGGAGGGGCCGCTGCCGGGGCTCGGGGGCGGGCGCAGCCCGGTGGTGCCCCCGCGGGGCAGCGGCGACCGCCCGTTCCCGGAGACGGCGGGTCGGCAGCCCCTGTCGCTTTCCCGGCTAACGGTGAAACGCCGGTGGGACGGGTCCCTGCCCCGGGCTGGGCCGGGGGAGGCCGGTGCGCTCCCTTGTGTCGCCAAGGGAAGCGTCGCTCGGGCTCCGCAGGGCTGCCTGCGCCGGGCGGTAGGTGTGGGCACCCCGGAAGGTCGCTCGCTCTGGGCGTCAGCAGCAAATGTGCCGCTTTCTCATGCCGGGTTTATTCGTGTTACTGAGCTGTGGTTAACTCGGAGCCAGACGATAAATTGCCAATACGTGGCTTTGGCAGTACGTTGGTGGCACCGTGGAAAGAGCTAAGAAAATCATTCTTTTCATCCGTTTATTGGGTTTTTTCCTTTTAAAGTCAAGAACAACTGTAGCGTGGAAAATGTAGAGGTAGTTTTAAATAATAGTATTGTTGTGTGAAAATGATTGTTCGAATTTAATTTGTGTCTCTCTTGAGTCCCTTTCTACAAAACGTGGCACTCCCTAAAACAGGCCTGACCCAAGCAGGTTAGGAGGTCTCGGGTTTTGTACAGCTGACGTTTCATTTGGTTTGTGATGAAATGGAAGCTTTACTTTTAACCTAACTGGCAACAGAAGCAGGCTATGGACTATCACAACAAACATCTGTTCTAGCCAAAGATGGGGCGCTTGCTTTCACCTCATAAACATAGCTGTAATGAGAGTTTTGACGTCTGGCTAGTGGCCAAGTGCTGAAAGACAAGTCTGGTTGCCGTCTGTGGCTTGTAAAAGGTAAGTTGAAATGGGAAGAGGTCGAAATGTGGCGTCTCATTTTTATTTTTGGGACTCGTCTTAAAGAGTTCTAAAGCTTGTAATTGAGCCACAGTGCCAGTTGTTGTACACAGAGCTTGGTAACCTTGGGTGGCTAAAAATGCTTTGCCTTTGCTTGTTATCTGTGTTGGTACGTAATAGTTGTCTTGTAATGATGTCAGCTTGTCATTTGACTACAATATAGCTAATACCTTCTAACCACGCTGGTGCAGCCAGTCTGACCAGTTCCCCTTGGGAAGCCATGCGTGGTACATTGTTGATTTCCAGTGTTGTGTGTCTGATTTCAACATGCACTTCTGTTTACCGAAAGATTTCTTTAGTATTTGCCTTTAATGTTAAGCCTCTAATCAGTTATAGTCTGCATTCGTATTGGTTAAGGAAAATGGTACTGTTACGCAGCGAGTCTCTCTAGCTGCTCATTTGCTGACTCACTTTGATGCCTGTTTCCGAAAGAGAGTTCGTAGCAGGTGACAGCAAAACTATGGACCAGAGTTTATATTTGGGTATACCTCCTGCTGCTTTGGCAGTGCTCAAGCAGCCTGTAGGGAGACCTGTCTGTTTGCACTACTGTTACCTTCTGCAGTTGGGTTATTCTTTTTCCTTGCATTAAATATTTGTTTGAAATTATTTGTCTATAGACCAGGCACCAAGAAACTGGGATATTAGTGTAATAACCTTCTGCATTCTTTTTCTTTAGGTCCATATTGAGATCCACTGACTTGTGACTTGGTGTGCTGCTTGCACCGTATGCTGTAACTAGAGTCAGTCACGCTCTTCAAATTCAGCCTGTTGTGAAACAGCAAAGCTGTGCTCGTCTTCTCTAGGACTATGAAGAAGGAAGATTTAAACCAGAAACGAGTATGTGACAGTGGCCCAGGTCATCACAAGGCAGCAGCTCACCTGATGCACATGCATTCCGTGTCGAACAATTGTCAAAATCATAGTAGCAGTTTACAAGGATTATTTTATTTTAACACCAGGAATTGTTCTCTCTTTAATACTATACCTCGGCCTTCTCTTGGCAAGGCAATGGCTCTGAGTTTGAGGGAGTCAGCAGGGAGGAACTCAAGTGCAGCTGCTCCTTGGAAGGATTCATTTCATCTGCATTTTTCTGCTGGGAAAAAGAGTCTTGATAGGGTTTCTCACTGCATTGATAGTATTTCAGTAATGGGCTGGCTGGAGAAGGCTTGTAGTTTTGCTGGAGACTTTAACTCATGGTGTCCAGGGGACAGCTTCGTCTATTTTGCACACTTCTGGCTGGGAAATTTGCAGTATGATAAAACTCTGCAATTTCTGGAACTAGAAATGAACTGTAGCAAAGAGAATGAATTGCAGTTTGCATTTCTTAAAGAGTTGGAGCTTGGTGGACTTCCTGATCTCTGTTCTCTTCCAGTTGCCTCACTGAACGAATATGCTATTGGACTCTTAAACAACCAGAAAACGTGTGTTTTCCTTTTTTACTTAAACCTTGTATCTTTAGAGCAAACACTTGGATACAAGCAAATGCTTTCAGATATACAATATGCGACTAATAATTTTCACACGCAGCTAGTAATTTCTGTGCTAGCTTTTGCACTAGCAGGTCTCTGATATGCAGTGGTGAAGGTAAAAAAAGTACTAAGATTTTAAAAATTCCTATTTTTACCATTAATAGAAAATTAAGTAACAGAGGCAAGGTTACAAGTCAGATTTTAGTGACAAGTAGACAGCTAAAGTAAAAATTATACTTGTGTAATTGCTAGTAAAACTGGCTGTTGGAAAATAGGGACTTTTTTGTAAGAAATATCTGCATCTCAGTGGAAAGAACTTAATCTCAAAACTCTTTGGGACTTCTTCAGATCTGCCATTAACACTGGGCTAGAACCCAATTTGATTGTTTAATGCAGATCCTTTGTTTTCTTTACGGTTCCTATTAGTGGAGTGTTCTGGCTACTGTTTACAACTATGTCCAATGAAACTGTTTCTTGTAGAATTGAATTTCTGCTCTGAATCCAACAGTAACTTAATGTATCGGTCCTTAAAATGCTTTGAACTGGAAAGCTGTTGAGAGGGGTGGTCTTCAATTCGGCATAATTCTCAGCAGGGTTCCTTTTCAAGGATGGTACTGCTTTAAATTAAACAATATCTCATGAGCTTTATTGTGCTACAATAGACACTATAAACCATTTTCTAAAAGAATGTTTTCTTTCCTTGAAAAGCGATTGTTATCACTGAAGCATAGTAATAATTTCTGGGCCTGTTGACTTTGGCTTTGGGTCAGACTTCTAACAACGGGGTTTGGCAAAGAATGGAGCAAGAATGCTGGAATCAATAGAGCTGTTTTCAAACAAGAATTTGCAGGAATAGGCTCCCATGGGCACTCGGATGGAAAAACTCATTGTGCAGTAGGTCAAAGTTTGAACTTTGTGTCCAAAAGTCTCCACAAGGGAGTTTTTGTAGGTAGACTTAATGTGCTCTGGGACTTAACTAAAGAGGGAGGTATGGATACGATGAGTTAGGATGCTTTTTCAGCTCGTTCTTAACTCTGAGATAAAAGTGAGGAATTAATGCAGAGTAAAGTCATGCCAGTGATTCACACACCAAGTATCTTACTAGCTAGCTTACTTCATTTTGGAAAGAGAGTAAGTGAAGCTGCATTTACTTTGAACCAAATTTCCCTGGAAAGCCAGTAGAGTTTCCAGTGCGGTGTTTATTTGGGTGTTAGCACACTTGTGTGGAGAAGTCCTTGATATGAAGATGAGATGCTGGTTACCAGTGTTACAGCGGGAAATGTTGGATTTTTTTAACCTTATTTGAGTGCTGAAAGTAAGATATGCTACTTAGGTTAAGTATGTTGTGGTTTTATCATCCCCATTGGTTGGCTATTTCTTGCTGATGTTAGGAGAGATAAAAAAGCTATTTAATTTACAAAACAACTTTTTCCCTGGTGTGTACTTTACTTAATTGTTTAACTTGTAGACTTTTGACCACATGATTACATGTAACAAACTTACCCAAACCTTCAAAATAATAATCAACTTCATATTGTAAGTAATCATTTTGACAGCAACAGTTTCCTTTTAGTCAAACCATTCATATTATTCACTCTTGTCTCCATTGCTGCAATTTTTCACCGCTGCAGTAGTATTAACATGAGTGTTTGTGGATCAAGACTGCTGAAGCAATGTGGATCTGAAACAACAAAAAAACAGAAACAAAGATGCTTCTCCAATAGTCTGAGGCTTGTTCGAGTTACAGTGTTAAGCTGTTGTCTGCATACGGCTTAACCCAAAAAACCACTTGGCAGAGCTGAGGGTAGAGGAATGAAGGTAGGGAAGGGTCGTTTAAGATGGCTTGATTGCTAAAGAAAACATTGTGCAACTGCG
Source organism: Trogon surrucura (assembly GCA_020746105.1). Classification (NCBI taxonomy): domain Eukaryota; kingdom Metazoa; phylum Chordata; class Aves; order Trogoniformes; family Trogonidae; genus Trogon; species Trogon surrucura. The sequence continues at coordinate 7,914,970 of CM036632.1, read as the reverse complement.
TCTTAATTTCTACAGCTAGCTGTATAGGTAAAGAAATACTCTTTTCCTGTATGGTGAGCTTCTGTTTTTTTGAAGTTGCACAGAGTTGTATCTGTAGTTGTGACTTGAGACCTCATCTGTTCAGTTTGGCCTGGAAGATTCTCTTCTCTGCTGTACATCATTTGGGAACCACATATTTAGAGAACCACAGTTATGTATAACAAAAAACTGCAGACGACATTTTGATGACTTTAAAGGGCAGGAAAAAGGAGGGGTGAACAAAACATGAGAGAAACCACCTGTAAATAAGAATTTAAAAGTGTGTATAGCAGGGTGCCAAGGGTTTTCTTTTTATTGATGACAAGCCTATGCAGGAGGGGATCTTGGAATGTTGAATCATGTTATGTATCACAGTCCATCTAATGCAGTCCTGTTTTAAGCAAAATTTGCTTTGAGTGGCCTTTAATCACTTATTACAGGATCACTTTAAATACAGATATATAGCTAAGTGAAATAATGGATTTTTTTGTGTATTATATGTATATTGAACACAAGACATAAAGAATATGTCTTGAGTGGATTTAATCCATCTTGAGATAGTTTATGTACTTTGCCTTGGATTTTACTGCTTAGAACCTAAAAGGTAACTTTCTAACTTGAACATTCCTTCTGAAATTCAAATAAAGGATAGTTCGGTGTGTTAAAATCTCACATAACATACTGCACTTTAAGCTTGAGGAGACTATAAATTGAACGTTCTGTTCTTGCACTGATAGAACTGTTTGACTGGCAATGACATTACTCAAATGGCTTTTACTGTCCAGGAGGAGAACAGTGAACCAGAAGGATGGCAGTCCTTTGAAACTGTATATAAATCAAACGCTAAATGGTTTAGGTGATTGTTCTCTTCTTACACATTTTGCTATTAACTCAAAAGATGGAAGATGTCTCAGCTAAGAACCAGTTTGTATCGACTTTTGTGGCTTCAATAAGTCAGATGTGGAAAGCTCTTCTAAGTAAATGTGCTGTTAGGGCTGAGACTGTTCTGGATGATTATTACCATGTAGAAGAATAACATTTTTAGTAGCGATAAGGGACCTTTATACTGAACCAGGAGTTGCCTTTTTATTTCCAGGTCCTTTTTATTTCCAGGAAAGAGGTATTGCTAAGCAAAATGTCAGGGTTCTACTACATGACTCATGCTTTCTAAAATTTTATTAACCAGTGTCCACATCCTTCTTGCACTACATAGTAAAGAGTTCTATTTCTGCCACTAGAAGACAAATTAAATAAGAAAATATTCGATATTTAGAGAATTGCTTAGTAGTTTCCCGTAAATGTACACTTGAGTGGAAATTTACTATGTGGTGTACTGCTTTGAAAAAGCAAATATACTTTTAAATGTGTGCACACAGAGCTCTGCATGTAGATAAGTATTTTATCACAGTATGCTCATGCAAATGCTTATTTACTTTCTGACACTGCAATGCAAAATGCAGTAGATATGGTGGTGTACTCCTCAGTGTGATATTAGCTAGTGCAATCTTAGAAACCATGTGTGCATCGCTGTGCACCATGAGATGGTTTTATCTGTAGACATTTCTTAGCCTTCTGCTTTTTCAGTGTTCAGTTGTTTGGTTGTTTTTTTTTGTTTGGGGTTTGGTGTTTTGTTGTTTGGGGGTTTTTTTGTGTGTTTTCATTGTTGTATTTAGGACTGTAAAGACTGCACTTTCTTAAACTTTGCCAAAGCTTGATTTCTTTATCCTTTTCTCCTCCCTTGCCCCTCCTTACAAGTATACACAATTTTAAATTTTGAAAGAAGCAAGCCTGTATGTACTCTCCTAATATATAAACTTATTGGCAAGTTGTTCCTTTTGGTTTTATGGTCTGATCTTACCTATACTTTCCTTCTCTCCCCTCCCCATCATTTCTCAACATAAGCATAGGCTGATATTCTGTTCCATTTCAGAAAGACTCCCCTGTAATACATTATGTATGACAAATTGATAGAGAATGATCTAGAGATGTGAGCATCCCTAGTCGGTCATCGGGGTGTATGACAAGTGGTACATCTGTCAGAGCAATAGGTAGTCAGTGGGACTAGTTCTGCTTTTTCCCCTTCAAAGCAACTGCTTTGATTAAAATCTAATATTTAATTTGAATTTGTAGTGCCTCTGTCAACTAAGAATTGCAGCTGGAATTTGGAGTTCATCAAATACCCTGAGGTCAAAAGTTAAGTTTCAATAGCTTCAATACTCTTCAAGTTTTTAAGTTACAACTTTCTGAAAAATCTATGTGAATGTACTCTTAATATTTTGAAACTCCGTTTTTTCTAAGAGTACATAGAATAAAGTGTGTTCTGGCACTTGTTTGTGTGATGCAGTCAATAACTGGGGGGAAAAAAAAGCCTTTTATGGATTAAAAAATTTTGTGATGAATCCCCTTTTGGCAAAACCTCTGCTCTTCAGGGGAGAGCTGCATTCAACAACTTTCAAATAAGCAACTTGTTGCCTATGAAAATACTAATATTTATGATCTGCTCACATACTTAAATACAGGGACATAGATATCCATCTGCTGACAGTGTGAAAACAAGAATAATATGGAAATGCTAGAATAAAGCTATTCTTTGTCACCCTGCACTAAGTAAATCCTGTTGGTGCATACTTTAAAATTAATCCTGTATTGCATTCCAAAACCTCAATTATTGTAGTCTTTTTGAAATTGGTCACAGAAGATTCAGACCAAGAAGATGGCTATTTGTTAATAATAAAATAAACTTAAAAGCTAATACATTTTAGAAAATGGTCTGAAGGACTTCTAGAAAGAAAATCTGCCTTGAAGAGATCCAGCTTATATCTGCAATCTCTATGTATTTATAGTCTGTTTTGCAAATCTGTTTTCTTTCTTCCGTATAAATCTGATAGCAAAAATGGTTAAAACCCAAACTTGTAAAGGTATTGGTCTTTTTTTAATTTTCTGTTTGTAGTCAATGTTACTATTATCAAATATAAAAATACCTGGATGTAATTTAGGCTTGTGTTCTTAAAAGTAGGTAAATCTAATGCTTAGTGCCTGATTCATCACTTGAGGTTGAGTGTTCCATGAACTTTCTTGAAAATGGGTTCTGCTACCTGCTGGTGACTAACACTAATTTTAAATGCTGACAATATTTCCTGCAAACTGTGATGATATCCACGCAGAACAATTATGTCTATGGCCTTGGTCTTTGGCCCTATTTTTTTTTTATTGCAGTGTTGGAAATGGAGAAGGCTGGCACAAACCATTTTTGTTTGCTCCAGAGAAAGATGTTTACAACTTTGTATGTATTTTAGAAATTTATTGTAACATTTTTTAACTTGTGAGAGCAATTTCAATAGCAAACTTGAAACCTGTAGTCCTAATGAGGTGAATACAGACTTTTGAATAATACAAAGTGCTATCTAAGCTTCCAGAAGCTGTTGATTGTGATGCTGCTCGCTTACACCACAGGAGGGAGTTAAACATCAGTCTTTTAAATACTTTCAGTTATGGCATCATTTTTTCTTAGTACAGTGCATTTCAGTTTATAAATACGCTGACTTTGACTTGTACAAAATCAATACGCAGTGGTAATGTATTGTAACTGTTTACAGTTGAACTCTGAGTACCAATTGATGGGTTTTATCAAGGTATTTAAAAACATAAATAAAAATATTTTTTAAAATGATCTTTTTGTCTGTGCTCAACAGAAGAACTAGTCTTGGTGCTTCGCATTCCAATTTTTCACTGTATAAATTGTACAGAGGTACTTAAAGAGATCACATTTCTGACAATCAGTCAGTGAGTGGCTTTTTCAGAGATACAATCTGAGATGTGTGTTTACTGAATGCCAAAGAAATTTAAAACCTGTGTAAGACTAGAAGAGATCAATGCCTTATGCTTGGCCTTGAAAACTTGCTATCTGAGCTCTAGGCTAGCTTAATCATGTAAGCCACCAATATTCATTCATAGGCATTCTTTTTACACTCTTTTTTTTCCAGTGACACACCTTAACAAACCAGTTGCATTCAATGTAATTCCAAGGTATTTCCTAACTGATTATCTCTCATCTTGCAATGTAATTTCATTTTAGAGGGGCAAAGCAAACCATGCTAAATATGTAGAATGGCCATAAGCAACTCTTGCATAAATCAGGATAAGATTGCTGGATGTTTCTCTTCAGGGTTAAAATCACTTTAGTATTAACAGGTATGTCAGACCTCTTGTTTTTGCTGAATAAAATACCCACGTTAAAGGAGTGGAATAAACATGGATCCTCTGCTTAAAGTTGAGCATTAAAAAACACAGAAAAACCAACACTCGCAAACCAGAAAACCCTAATTTTTCAGATATCTTCTGAAAGTTGCTATCAGATGCCTTTTGATTCTAGACTCAAAAGACTTCATTAACTTGCAGCTTTTGTTTGATCTCGGGGTCCCTTAATGCCACAAATGAGACGTTTTGAGGAAGTACGTTGTTGGTATGCGCTGTATTTATTCTGAAATTAAATTGTATTGACAACCCTGAAGAACGGGCTGATACCTTGAGTACAAAATTAACGTGTATTATTTTCCTTTATGATGAATGCTGAGAGCATCTTCTCCCTCAAAGCACCCATTTAAACAGAAAAATAGAAGGGTGAGGAGGAAGGAAAATAAGTGTCATCATATAACAAGGTCTGTAAGTTTATTCATGGGGTTAGACATCCACAGTTAAGAAAGAGCTATCAATGTTCTCTCTGCACTTTACTGTAGGTTCCTCACTGTGTCTGGAATCACATCGTACATACTGAAATAATAGTTTTTAAGCTCTCTGGCTGCCTGTGATGCTTCAGCCACCCTGCTGGGACAGTGATGTGATCTAGCCTTAATTACTTATGTTGTTATTGCTCTCAGATGGTTTATCCATGTTTTTTAATATATTTATATAAATGTGCATGATCCCTGCAAGTACTGGGGAACTTGAAGGAACTCGGAATACTTCTGCAAATAAACTCAGGAACAGAGATGCTACCACGTGCATATCCGTATCTCTTCTGATTAGGATTTCAAGTGTTTTGAAGCCAGGTTCAAGTTGGTGGCCTATGACTTTGTGGTGGTCTCTCTTTGTTCATCTCATACTAGAGAAATCTAAGAGAGCAGCTGATCTAAACAGGAACCCAAATTTCCTCTGTGCAAATCTGGGATTGTCAGAGGAACCTTTTAGCAATTTAGACCCATCATAACACTTACATCTTCACTAGGTCTCTCAGCTCTTTTTGACAGACATGATAGCAGCTTAAAACTAAAAATAGGAAAAATTCAAACCAAACACAAACACCAAAGATTCTGCTGAAGGTATTAATGTTTCTTAATGAGATTACTTTTTTAAAAGTGGAGAGAGTGCTTTACCTTCCATTAAAAAAGAAAATACTGGATGAGGATCTTGTTACCAAGAACTGCAGTGTGCTTATAAAAAACATAAGTCTCTTGAATGTTAGGAAGTGCTACGTCTATTTGTTATCACAAATATTTTCTAGACTTATGAAAATACTCCTTTATTTATCTTTAACCTCACAGTTCAAAGAAAAGAAAAAAAAACAAACACATTTTTGAATTCTTTCAAGTATCATGCATTGTTAAAAGTATCCCCAAGGGCAAATGACCAAAAACCAACGCAGAATTCAAATGCTCAACTCTTGCTCATTGAACAAAAATCCAGCAGCAATGACAAGCAGGATGTTTTTGATGTGCTTTTTCTTTTTTTTGGGGGGGGGGGGGGAGGGGGGTAGTGGCTGAAGCCCTTAATCACTTCAGCTGGGAGTTATTCACAAATAACCCTTCTGAGCTCAGTAATCCTGTCTTGCTTAATATAATGAAAATATCTTTTCTAAGCACAGATTCCTAAATTGCCTTTCAGATCTTAGCCTTGCACTGCAAGTATTGCACGCTGACTGCAAGTATGTATGACCTGCTCCACAGCTGGAAAAGTTCCATTTCCAATTTCCGGTCTTTGCTTCTCTCCTTCAATATAAAACCATGTAAGATTAAAAAAATATAATTTATGATACTGTATAGCACCTTTCCAAGGACTTGTCTGTATACCTTCAAGTGTCTGTTATTTTAGCTCGGGTTTGTAGATGCTGAATTTTCTATGGGGCTTAAAATCAGAGACCACCACAAAAACACGATTTACTTGTCAAGACAGAATGAAAATTCAAACCTTTTTTCCAAGTTGGCTGGCCTTCTTTTATTTTCTGTTCCCTTTGGCTGTTTTCTGAGTGAGAACATCTGTAGAGACTATAGCAGTTTTCAAGTCCTTCACTTTGATATATGGTGTGCGTTTCCAACAATCTGTTGGTTAAAATAGAAACTGTCTGGTCTGTGTTGTCAGTGTCAAACATAATTTTCAGAGCTCTTCCTCACATTTTCTTTCTGGTTTATAATAATTCATTTGCAGTTGCTAACTATATCTTCTGATTTCTTTCTATTTAGCTAAACTAATTACTTGCCAATGCCAGCAAGCCAGAAGTCTGTAGAGATCTTCAGCGCTGGATGTTTTGCTAGGCTCAGTTGATCAAGCTTCTATGCTACTTGCTCAGTATAGAGTTAATTCTAGTGTAGTTTCATAAAGTATCCATGAGGCATTGTAGCTTTTCCTGAGCGGATTATTTAGCAGATTCTCCGTCCTCACACAGTGGTTTTTTTTAAAGGCCCCTATTGAAACTGCATTGTCCAAAGGTTTGATTGCCTTTTGTACATTGCTATAGTTACTATAAAAGAATGCTTTATCAGTGAAAATATCTCTGGTAAATCTTTGTTACTCACATGTGCTTGTTAAATCCAGCAGCTGACCTGCCTGGGCAGGAACTACACCAGCAGATATTTTAGCTGTGATAAATAGTGACATGCACAAGCTGACTCTTCTCAAGCAAACGTACAAAAGGGAATAAACTCAGGGCAGGGAGATGAGGGAAGACCAACCAGGAAAAAAAGTGCTTTGAACATATTCTTAGTTTAATTTGGACAGATCATTGTGCCAGCAGTATGGGACGAGAACATGTGAATTACAACTTGAAACAAGAGGCAACATAGATATGATCTCACTTTCCTTTATAACAGGAATTCTGTCAAACAGATTGGATCCCACAGAGGGGGTGGGGTTAAATAAGGACTAGAAGTGGGCTCAGAGGAAATTAAAAACCACAAGTATTTTATATCCATTTTATGGAAAAGGAAAATTACACTTTCACTATTTCCCCCCCCCCCGAAGTTACTTCTATTTTCCTTCCAGTTCTACATACACCTTAGGATAATGCAGAACTAGATGGTAAAGTAGTCCATTAAAAAAACGTGGAGAAAGCAAGCAAGGTTTGGGGTTTTTTTTTGCATTTCAGAAAGTGTAATCAATAAGAAAAGAAATCTGATAGTAGGATTTATCTGTCTAAGTAACTTAAAGTGGTTTTAGTAGGACAAATCACAGCTTCAATCCTGTAATCCAATCACACAACATCAGTACTGATCTCTAGCCTTCTTGACCTAATCACAGATCTGTAAGCATGAGGATCTCCCTACATGAACCTAACTATAAGGTCTGGGCTTGTGCATTTTATGGCACTAGCCTTAAATTTAGGCCAGGTTAAAAGTCCAGGCCTACTGACAGTAAAGTCAATGTGAATCTTCCCAGCAATTTCAATGGAGACAGTGGTTCCTGAAGAATAAATTTCTGCTTAAGTGCTTTCCATAAATGATACAAAGTCCAGTAGCAAAGAATGGAAGCACATCCCTAAGTGCTACCTTAAGCGTACCTTTCTTTTCTATTGTATTATTCTAGAATTAATACAGATCTTCCAAAATCCCAGTGTGCTAAAGATACTGCTTTACTCATTCATATTGCCTATGGTCAGCATTCTGGAATAACATCTTTCACTGATTAGCAATTTAGATTTCTCAGAAGACTGCTTTATCTGCATTTATCTGTCACTACTTGCAGTTTCATAATCTAATAGGAACAATATTATCTCCTCTCTAATAGTTTCAAGACAGCCTTTAATTATTTTATCTGAAGAATCGAAGAAGAATTTATATTTTTTTTTAACTCATATCTCTGTATCTCAGCTTTACTAAAAGAGAATGAAATGCAACATTTGTAGAAAGGAAAGCTTTGTACAAATTATGCCCAAAGTCCAGACCATTTCAGGAAAAAGCAGCAACTGGAAAAAGAACTGCCAGGTTACTCTTCTTCATAAAGAGTAAACCTGGAAATTCTGTAGAAGCAATCAGGACACAGAAGATTGAGATATAAGAAATGCCTACAAATACTTCATGGAATGATTTAATCTATGAAGAAGATAACCATTCTCATCAACAAATTGAAAAAGGTTTTCACTGTGAGAGAATGAGACATTAACTAAGAATATAAATAGTACTCAGATAACAGTCTACTTACCTTGCAAATGTGATGAAGATGTTGAAAAAATGGTGTTTGTTTTAATTGTAGTTATCTGCCATCCTGTCTTTCAGGTTTGGAGTCTTCCATACATGCTGAGTTTGGAAAAGCCTTACAGAGGGGAATAAAGAGCAAGCGTATGATTTTGTTAGTCACGAGAATTTCGCTGTGCTTATTATCCATCTTCTACTGAAATGCTTTCTTGTTTAGCAGGAATACCAGAACACAGGCCTTATCAGGCCAGAGAGGAGAAAACATCCTTGCAGAAAAGAATTCATTTGTTCTCAGCTGGTACAGTAACTGAACTAAATACCCCAAGTTCTCATGCTTTTCAAGTGTTGTCTGTCAACAGCAGATTTCAAAAACTTTTATGTGAAAAGTCTTTCAGTAATAAACGTACTGTTATTTCCTAAAGCTTTCAGTTTTTTCCCCACAAACGTAAAAGGAAAAGGAGAAGATACTCTGATTTTAAAATTATTCTTTATCCAATGTGAAAAAGTTGAGCACTACATACACATTTACTTGAGCAGCGTTATGGATTCAAATTGTGAAGTAGGTATCTTAAATGTGAATCACTTTTCCATAAAACAGGCTTTAATCACTCTTCTATTAAATCTTTTGCTTTCAAAATGTATCTCCACCATCTTTGTTTAATCTTGGGTATTTGGAAATTTTCTACATGCTACTGAATGGCACAGCTGATGCGGACATGCTTAGAGGAGAGCTTGTGTCTTGCGTCTGTACAATGGAGACTTCTGGTATTCAAAAATATAATGAACCTTTCAAAGATACACATAAAAAATAAAAATGTTTAATTTCTTTGTAAGACAGTTTTTCAAATCTGTCTACTGCATTTTGTACACTAAGTCAAATTTTTTTTACACTACATTGCTTTTTTATCTGAAGCATGGCAATCTGCCAACCTTAGCTTTTAGTGATAAATTCTGCTATACAAAGCAAAAGTTTTTATATCTGAGGCCACTTCCTTCTGCTATTTTATCATCTTCCTGGTTTTGTCTGTTTTCAATAAATGCCTTTGTATTTTCACATCTTTTATATGCATGTATACACAGATTCTTTCCTCTATATTAAAACTGATAGTTGCAAGTTGGTAAGGATAAAAAAGAAAGACTCTTGACTTAAATTTCATATTTTATATATTACACTATTAAAAGTTCTTAACATATTAATATGAAAAGTATTTCCTGAATTTGGGAGTGGGGTGGGGAGGCAAGGGCTGATGTTTCATAACAAGGTTTTAAAAAGGAAATAATCTGTGGGTACAGCTATATTCGAGTACTACAGTTTGACACATGGAGGCTGGGTTCTCACAGTGAAAATGTGTTATTTTAAAGCATCTAAAATTTAGGCATATTGACATTTAAAATCTTAAAAGAAATTACACTGGAACTGCTTGAGAGAGTCCAGCGCAGAGCCACAAAGATGATGGAGGGAGTGGAACATCTCCCTTATGAGGAAAGGCTGAAGGAGCTGGGTCTCTTTAGCTTGGAGAAGATGAGACTGAGGCGTGACCTCATTAATGTTTATAAATATGTCAAGGGGGAGTGTCAGGAGGATGGAGCCAGGCTCTTTTCAGTGATGTCCAATGACAGGACAAGGGGCAATGGGCACAAGCTGGAACGTAGGAGGTTCCACAAAAATATTAGAAAAAACTTTTTCACAGTGAGGGTGCCAGAGCACTGGCACAGGCTGCCCAGGGAGGTTGTGGAGTCTCCTTCTTTGGAGGGATTCAGAACCCGCCTGGACGCGTTCCTGTGCGCTCTGCTGTAGGTGATCCTGCTCTGGCAGGGGGGGCTGGACTAGATGATCTTTGAGGTCCCTTCCAACCCCTGACATTCTGTGATTCTGTGACCAAGCATCCCTCTCTTATCTGTCACAAGAGGTTGAATACTATTGCTTCAGGAGAAAAATCTAGAAAATTCAGAAGTAAGGAGAAGCCACAGAGAACCCTGCACATACGGTGGAACCCAAAGAAACTTGATTGCAAAGAGAACTGAATTAGAGGTGGTCAGGGGAGAAGAATGAGATCAGAGGAATAAAGTTAAAGTTGCAATGCAGAAAACTGGAGAAAAGCTTTTGGAACTTACAAGAAAGAGAAGCTGTCCCTGATGTCACTGCCCATTTTAGCAGTCTGTCATGAATTCCTCTTTCCCACACAAAACTGTTACTAAGGATGTAAGCTGCAAATCATCATGTACTCATCTTTTTATGCAGCCGTTTGGGTTGTTGTTCTGTAGACTTACTGTTCTTTTACAATTACATTAATAGACTAAAAATAACAAGGGCAGTTCTTTCAGACTTAAATTACAATTTTGTTTCTTACGAAAGATTATTTTATACTGTGCTGACTGAGATCACAGAAATCCTTTTCTGACCACAGGTACCAAATTCATCCTTCTTGTAACTGCACTGAGGTAAATGGAGTTACATAAGGAATTAATTTGACCTGTCTCTTCCATTTCCTTGGAAAAATTCTCTGGTTTAGTGCTTGCCAAGTTTCAACTTTGACTCTCCCTTGCTTAACATTTTCTTGTACTTAAGAGACAGTTTTTCTTTCTTTAAGACTATAAAGAGAAACACAGCAGGAGAAAGACTATTAAGGTGAAGATCTGCTTTTTAAATTTAAAGTACACTGCAGCTATGGTAAGAAAATACCCAAACTTTTTTCTTTTGATATAGAAGCGTATGGTATTATTCTTACCTCCATGAGGACATGAAAGGAATAAAATACTTATGTATAGCCATGAGAGGGAAAGGATTTAAGTGATTTTTTTCTGCCTCAGATGCTGTGTGTTTCTTTCTAACTGCAGCAGCTGGGATAAATAGGGAACTTTTTCATTTAGAGACAGTAAGGTGATTGCACATCACCTTTTAACAAAGAAATTATTTTTAACAAAGAATTTTTCACCTGGACTCAACAGGAGCTACATATTCAAAAATAACCTACAGGAGAAGCTGAAGGCACACTCTCACTGTTTTTTGGATGGTGACATGGCACAAAATTCTCTGTACACATTCAACTCACTAGTACAAATATATTTGAAATATAACATCTTCACAAAACAAAGAGTGGATATCCATTTCACTCATTATTCTACGTTAGAGCTGGTATCATCTGTCTTCCTGCTGCTGGCATAAAGCCAGGATAAAGCTTGGTCTAAACACCGTGACACATAGCTGGCTAACCTTGACAGGAATGTAATTACATGCTCATATTTGATCTTGATCAATTTACTACCACTAGATGATCTAGTATTGCACAGAGCAGACAGTAACAAGCATATAAGTCTGAGTACAGGCACAGTTTGAGAAGACTGAACATGAGGGATCAGGAAGTTAAACGGATGGAGAGTCTGTGGCTCAGGCTAAGGTTAGAGTTACACAGGGATATTGTCCCCACTGACAACATACCTACCCAGCAGCCTTTCTGCCTTCTTTCCACACCATCTGTGTGTCACAGTCCACCAATGCTGCAATTGTGCCAACGCAACTGTTCGTGGGACCAGACCATGACCTGAATCAATTCTGGTTAAAAACTATTAGTTTAGACAGAACTTTTAAACTAGATTGAGTGATCTGATTTACAGTACGGCTTCACAAACGGCTGCATGAACAGCTGAAAGGACACTAAAAGTCAATCATCAGTTGCCAGTTCCTGCTCCTGTCTAAATTTATGGTTCCATGTTTATTAAACCCAGATTTGTACACTGCGGACTAGCCAACAGCAAGATTTGAGCCAGCTCATGTGGAGACATGCAATTGCATTTTAGATGCTCACTGGCGAATCAACAAGAGCACCTGGTCTAACCCTTCGAACACGGCATGTCATAAGCAAGCCCAGCTTGTCACTTGGCTGCCACATGTACTGCGGGATGCCAGCCCCTGGGGAGCTGCTTAAGAAGGCTTCTGCAGGGGGAGAATGAAGGAACTGTGGGGGCCCCCCCACTGCTACCATAAATCTCCAACTACTGCCATACACATGCAGCTAGAGCAGGACTCTTGTATGGTGTACAGCCCAGCTGCAGCTCCCAGCATAGGATGAACTAGAAATTCCAAAGTCCCAGGCCTTGGTGAGGCTGGAGAGTGGTATGCGATAACACTTTTAACTATCCCAAGCTGGAGTTAGCGAGCAGAAGTGAATTCACAGACTGTCTACTTCTCAGGGTGGGAACCAAGTCTGGCCTGCATGAGTGCGCTCTCCTTCAAGAAGTACTTTACATCAAGCTCTTTCATTTTCCTGAGACAGAAAAATCCTCTCAAGCTTCATGCAAAATTCCACTCATGATCTGTTTCAGCTCATGTTCTCTGAATCCAAGTCGTCTTTTTTCTGTTATTTTAGGCACAGCTTGCATGTTAGAAAGTATTCTGTGTCTAGTACCTATGCATGATTTATACAGGTAGAACAAGTTCTAATGTAAAGCGTATTTCAGATCATAAGCATTACAGAGTTGGTGGACCTGCACAATTTTTAAGGCAGTTGGTTTTCCTCACTGGGACATTCTGATGTTCTTTACTCTTATGATTTACCAGTGGCCCTATCAATGTTACACAACAGAAACAAGCACTGACTTCCAAACCCAGTACTATTAGATACTGAGAGTATATTAAACTCACTTAGAGGTCTTAAAAAACCCATCAACCTCAAAACATGTCAATAATTGGAATTTGAAATAAGCTGAAAATAAAACTCAGGATATGATTTAGAAGTTCAACTGGAGGAAAACCCATGCAATATTCTTAGAGGAAATGCATCTTTAACTTTTTGACTACTTTAAGGAGCACCCTATCCATACAAAAAAAACCCCATTCCTGAAAGATGTTTGGCTTGCTAAGCTTCAGCTTTGATGTTCCCCAGAGCAATATAAAATACTTGCAAGTACTTTTTTTTTTTGGACTAAATTAAAGGTGCAAGCACTTATGAAACCGTTAAGACAAGCAGCAAACAGGATTTTCTATAAATGTGTTTTTCCAGCTGAGACAAATATGATATGTATGACAGCATAAACATTTTAGGAAATAATACATGGCTAAAACCCGTCTGCCAGACAGAGGAAGTCAAGGAGTTTGCCTTAGGGGTTTAAGAATACCAGATTATTCAAGTACTGATAAATAAAAGAGAATAGATTAAAAAAAAAAAAAAACAAAAACATGATGATGGACTAAGACCTTCCTGCCTGGAAATTATTAGGCAATGCTTCTTGAAAAATAACAACTGTTTGATCATCCAGATTTGAAACAAAAGTATTCTTTAATACAATGGCTGAGTATTGATGACAGTGATTCTGACTATCAGCAACATATTGTCTTAGGAAACATAATGCTTGCACCACTTTTATAAAAATGTTAACATCTAAGTGAACAAGTAGTAAATTCAACCAAACAATCCTAGTTCACAAAACGTTGCATGAAGTCTGTATTCTTTAAAATGTATGTATATTCTTTAAGATGCATCTATATTCCTTAAGAATGTATTCTTAAGACTGTACAGATGTTTGTATCTTTAACTGCTCACCTAAAGGGTAACTATAAACTTCTTCTTACCAAATCTAACAGAAGTCACAATAAGCCAGACTTGCAAATTAGTGTTATCTTGACTGAACACGTGAAATGGGCTTAACCTGCATGTGGGATGACTACCTCCTTAAAGAAGATTTCAAAAATTGTCTTCCTTCCAACAGTAAGGTGCATTATTCCATCTCTCTGTGTCTGATACTGCTATCTAGTCTGACAGCACAACATCAGTTACTTTATTTCTTTCTGCATTGACAAAGTTCAGAACTGCATTTCTCGTCTTTGAATATCTACTTTCCAATTACTGTCTCTGTAATGAACATCACCATAGCTCATGCTTTTGATTAGGAATAAAAAAGTTTATGAAATCTACAATCATAAAATGGAGTTTTACATCACTGAAACATTTACATTACCGAAAGAGGAAACTTACCAAAGTAAAATTAAGTTTATTTCTTTCTACAAGTAAACCGAAGATGAATAATGAAGACTTTTCTTTCAGAATTTCCATTAACCAATGAAGAGTAGCTCAGAAAAAAGGGAACCCACTCTTGCTGAGGAAAGGATGTAATAACGAACAGGGCTTTCCTACTCTTGAATTCTCTGAATATTGAAAAAAAAAAAAAAACACCTAAAAAAAGGGAGGGCTAAAGAGTAATATACATTTCCATTCACTATTGCTTGGAATCTGGTTCAAACTGAAAACCATAGAAATGGTTTAATATTTAATGAGCCTTGTAGACCACAAAAATATGATGTAAGGGATTCAGTTGTCTTCACTGACTCTCTGTGTAGACACAAATGTCATAAGAGATGCACTTCCAACCCCTTAAAATGAAAAATGACACGATAAATTACTTAGTGGAAACTGAATCAAAACAGATATTAAACTATCCAAAGAGAAAAATAACCAAACAAACAAAAAAAGAGACAAAGTGTATTGTCTGAAAATTCAGCAATTAACCACATCTATTACTAAGGAATCAACCCCGCCAACAGCAGCTTTTGGAGAAAGCCCAATTTTCCCCTAAAAATAATTTAAACAGACCAGCTATTAGACTATTATTTACACGAATGACAGACTATGAAGTTCTTCCAACACAGAAGGTTACACTTGTGAATGTAAAACTGGCAGAACATACTTGTGGTAGAAACAGAGCTAGGGCTACAGAAGGGACTGCAAGAAAGGAAAAAAAGATCAAGCAATCTGCAGAAAACTGTTGATTGAAACCCTTATGAATATGGAGAGAAAAATAAAATTCATATGTATTTCAAAACAGAAGAATGATCAAAGTTCCAGAAAACAAGTAGATGCAAGATTTATTCACATGAACAGAAAATAGTTTATTGGAGCATATCCTAATATTTGCTGAGATTGTAACCTGTTTTGCTACCTGGCATCTTTGTTGGTAAGGAACTACCCAGTATTTAATGAGAGTGGTACTGTTACTGCTGAATTACCAAAAACTACAGAGTTCTGCTATGGCAGAACTAATAGAGCTATGATGTAGAACTGTGACTAAGCCTTTAGTTGATTTTCTACATTTAAAAAAAAAAAAATCCATTCCTGACCTACTTAGGTTTATAGTCAGACGTAAAACTTTTTTATTAAATGGAAAATGAGACAACAAGGAAAAAGGCTTTATCTTTTAAGTTCCTATCACACATCTCATTTGAAGATTAAATAGTTTTGTCCAGTAAGCATCTTTTATGTAGAACTAACAGTTTTATTCCTAGAACACTTGTAGGATTGGGCCCATTTCAATACTCTTTTAAAGTATGTATCATTAATAAATCATCCTACTAAAACAGGACTGGAAAAAAAACAGATTTTCCTTCAGAGAGTATTGACCAATACATGTTTCAAGGTTACGACAGAGTAAGCTACATATTCAGTAATGCGAAATACTGAAATTTTAACTAACTGCTCAAGTTAATAATGAAGTTATTTAATATAACATTTTGCTTATCTCACAAGTTTGGAATTGTCTGATTTCACCATGAAGTTTATATATAATATCCCTACTGATTCCTTATAGGTAGGACAGATTTTTTTTTCATATCTTGCTTGCATCACAAAATCATTTTTATCTTTGATATTAATTTGTAGAATTTTAAAACCTTGCATTGCTTACAAGAAGTCAACAGGAATTTTGCACTGAATTGGTGGGAGGAAGACTGTTCTCCGCAGCTCACTCTTATCTGCTGTTAGAAGTAGTGACCGGACTATGCTTCATTTTGCACTAGAATTTTCCTTATAGCAAAAGTATATTAAGTTATACCGAAATATATGAAGAAAAAAAACTACTGCAAACCAAAACCAACAAAATAAAGGAATATATTTTACATAAAGGCGTAACCCGACACAGACAAAATGAGAGCAAACAATCTGTGATCAATTATAAAATTAGAATTTTCCTGATGAACCAGATCACCCTCTAATGTAAATTAAGCTTGCTCAGTCAGTGTGCAAAAATATTCAAAGCCCACCACCAGTTCATCTGCATTCAGACTTATTTTAAAACCATCCTGTAACTGCACTTTATAGACACACACTTCACAATAAATCCCTTACCAAGGTAATGCTCCTGTTTTATGTAATCATATCCTTTTTATACACCAACTTACTAAACTTGTAAAATATGAAATACAGGGGAGTAACTTAAAGATTTGTGATGTCTGTCATTTCTAGATGAGGTAAAACACTTTATCGCCAGAGCAGCTGTCAGAGCCAAACCTCAGCTCTCAGCAAAATGGGCTGTAATAACCACCTATTAGCAGCAGTGGCAAGAGGTGAGCGCTGCCGACACAGCTTCCCAGCCGGTGCTCTGTTCATGCCAGCCTACGAGAGGAAAATGAAAACCCGATATTTTCCTGTTGGCTGACCCTTTCCGCCCACAGCTTCCTCTCTGAATAAAATTTTGACACCAAAGGATTTAAAAAATATAATGAGGGGTGGTACCTGATAAGGAAAGGAAGGAAAGGAAGGAAAGGAAGGAAAGGAAGGAAGGAAGGAAAGGAAGGAAAGGAAGGAAAGGAAGGAACGGAAGGAAAGGAAGGAAAGGAAGGAAAGGAAGGAAAGGAAGGAAAGGAAGGAAAGGAAGGAAAGGAAGGAAAGGAAGGAAGAGTGGTCAGTGCCAGCACACTTCTGCTTACCTTTACAGACTCTGGAGGGGGCCAATATCCTGACTCCCATGGTACATCACTGAAGATCTTTACGGAGGACTTAAGAAATCCCACAGATACTTTGACTCCTAGGGCAGTAAGCAGGCAAATCCTTTGTTACCAACATAGACAACACACACCAACGCAAACCCTGCACCGCATACGATGAACGGGTCTCTTTTATACACAAGGTTCTCCACGACCCTGTGCAGTGGGAGCACCCAGTGACCCTCCAGCACCAGACCAGACCCAAGAACAAGGAGCAAGTAAGAATCAGCAGAAAACGTGCAGAAATATTATATGCGTCAGGCTCCTTTTCTGAGACTTTCAACCCATCTCGTGCCCCTTCATGACACTGCTTTAGGCCAGCTGGGCCCTTGCCTTGTCACCTCCTGCTCTTCAGGTACCTCCAAGAGTCAGTGGCTCTGCAGGCATTTTCTGGCTACTGCAGACCTCATGTGACAACCCCAACCGGCATGAAACCCGGCTGACTCGAGGGCTCCCCTCAGCCCTTTCCGCCACCACCCTCAGGCTGCGCCCCAGCGGGTGTCCTCCAGCCCAGGCTCCCCGCTCCCCCCGCCCCCCGGCCGCCGCCCTCGCCCCCTTCCCGCCGCGACCCCGGGCAACCCACGGGGGAGTCGTTTTAGGGGCCTCAACGCTCCCAGGCTGAGTCGTGCGAAACCTGCCGCAGAGGGAACACCGAAAAAGGGAGGCGGGAATCCGGGTGGGAGGGTCCTCGCTCCGCCGCAGGGCACGGCCGAGGAGCTGCCGCCCCCTGAGGGGAGGAGGCAGCACGGCGGTGGCCGCTGGCCCTGTGGCGGCGGGGCTGTCGACGCTGGGCCGGCCGGGCCTGCCTTCCCCCCTCCGCCCCTCCGCGGGTCACATGAGAGGGGCGGGCGGCTGGGCCGAGGCGGTGGCTGCCGCCGGGTCTGGGGCAGGGCTGGGCGGAGAGGGACGGGGGAGAGGAGCGCAGCGGCAGAGCGCGGCGGCGGTGGAGGAGGCGGGGAAGCGGCCGCGAGGCGCCGAGCGCCGCGGAGGGGTCGCCGAGCGAGCGGAGCCAGCCCCGGGCCTCCCTCAGCCGCTGCGGAGCGCCCTGCCTGCAGCCCCAACATGGACGAAGAGGGCGGCGGAGGTGGCGGCGGTGAGTGGGGAGGCGGGGGGGGAACGCGGCCCCTCACCTGGCCGGGAGGAGGGCGCGCTGGCGGCCGGGCCACCCCGCTCCCGGGACGGGGCGGGCCGCGTCTCTCCCGCCTCCGAGGCCGTGACATTTGTTGCCGCCGCCGCGGCCCCTCCGCGCCGCGCCCTTTCCCTCCCCTCCCGTCGCCGCGGAGCTGCCCGCCTGTGCGGTGCCGCTGGGGAGCTGAGGGGCCGGCCCGAGCGGGGCGGCTGGAGCAGCCGGCACCGAACAGCAACTGGGAGCGGGGCAGCGTCGTGGCGGGGACTGGCCCTTACGGCAGCGGCCACAATGGGGGCTCTGTGCCCCGCGGCGGCCGCCCCCGCACCCGGGCAGGGTCAGGCGGGGCGGGGGGGGGGAGGTGCGAGGCGGGTTTGCGGCGGCTCGGCGGGGTCCGTCCCCCGCCGTAGTGACAGCCCCGCCACACCGCTGCGCGCCCTGCGTGCGGCCGCTCGGCTGCTGGGAGAGGGGGAAGAGTAATAACAAGTTTTTAAAAAAAAAAAAAAAAGTGTGTCTTGCAGTGTACGAGCGGTTAAAAGAATAATTAAGCTCTGCGAGGACTCGGTGTGTGTCATCTTAATGGAGGCTCGGTGATAATCACGGGGTGGTTCATCCAGTTTGGACGAGGTGAACTGTTTCTAAAGGCAGCGGCGTTAACGCTGTCAATACTACCTTCAGAAAATCCGGACTCGCATCTTGGGAGGGCTTTTATTTTTAATTTTTGCCTTTCGGAAGCCGGCTGGCGCACCGTCCCGGTTGCAGGCACTGCAGACTCGCCACACGCTTCCCTCCTTTCATCTAGAATGTGTTTAGTGAGTGCGTAAAGCTGCTGCCTGAAATAACCAGTCCTGGTGTGTCATCAGCGATAATGGTGGCTGAGGAGTAGCTGATCCTGCCTTGGGGCAGAGGGATCGACTGAATGGGCTGCCCTGTACTCTCTGTGTCTGGGACCGAGTGTGTCTGTGGTGGTACAGAATGAGGTGGTGAGGATGTAGCTTAAACACTATGATAAACAGGCTGCATTTGAATGCACTGGCTGATTTCTAAATAGGTAAAGTGAGGGCTAGACCTTGTATGATTAATAGTTGCACATGCTTGCTAATTCTAAATATAATTACCCAGAACTCGGAAATCAAGTGGGTGTGGTGTTTGTTTTGACAACTTAAAAAAAAGACTCTGATGAATCAGAAAAAATAATTCTTAAAGCAGTTGTCTGGAAATGTGGCCATTTCTCAGTGGGCATTTCTGCTCATTTTGTCAGTGATAGACTTAAAAAGAAATCTCAAAAAGGAAAACAAAAGACCAAACAAGCCAAAAGTTATTATGTGAAGTAGTTGAACACTGTAATTGTAAAGAGCAGAAAGCGCATTCAGTTCAAAATATGTTATTTTCACGGGAGTATGGACTTGCATCTGTAGTTAAGGGGAATGAACGTGCTTGTTATAGGCACTAGCCCTGTGTAATGTGGGACTTAATCACATGTGAGATGTAAACTTGAAAGAGGATGTATTGCTGAATCAATCTTTCATGAGGTGTTAAGCATTTCAAAGCTGGATTTTCATGGGAGGACGAATACTCAGGATATCAGCCGGAGATGGTCTGTATTTAGCTAAAGGCTGGTTCTGTAGGTGAAGTCAGATTTTTATGTAGCATGCAAGTGCGACTGTTCTTTTATTTACAACTTTATATCCCAGTAATAAACATGTTGCTTTTTTGGGTCAAGTTATGGTATAGTTTATGTTCCTCCTTATTTGGCTTTGTTGTAAAACAATTGTAGACTAATGAGGCTGGATTTTGGTGGTTTTTTTTTTTTGCAATCAGTATATTGGACATTTTACACTGGCTTCTTGTAAGTATTGCACTTTTTTTCTTGAACAGAGATCCAGTCTGACTTTTTTTTTCTGGACCCACGTCAATTTGGAACACCAGGGTTGGTTGTGTCGTTTCCAGCTACTGAATTGGTATTCTTGAACTGAAAGTTGTGTGGGTTTTTTGTTATTGTTTTTTTAACAATGGAAAGCATGTGGAAAGTGTGGATTTGACAACCAGTTTTAAAATTCTTTATTGGCACTGAGATTTGCGGGGTACAAAGGGAGTCTGACCAGGGCGATTCAGTGCTTTGAACCTCTGCAGGTTGTTTGAAATCCTCAAAAAATTGACGTTATTGAGTGGGAAACGCACGGAGATAAGCATATCTCTGTGCACAGATACTTTAAGTAGTATGCAAAATTACTTGAGGACTGCACAGGATTGCCCTAATTAGAGACTTGAACTAGATAAGTATCTAAATATCTAGGACATTAAACTGTGATTCAGAAGGTAAACTGCTGTTCCCAGTTCAGTTCTATCTGCTGCCCTGCTCTTCAGTTTAATCTGCGTCCTGTGCTTCAGTTCCCTTATTTGTCAAATGGGGTCAATTGTTTTACCACCTCTGATAAAAACTGTGAATGAAAACAGAGCTGTGTAAAATCAGGATTTACTATTTTGGAAGCACTTGGTGGAAGAGAAATGTTAATTAAGGGAATTGTTCTTAGAACTGCTTTCTCTTTTGTATGTGGAGCCCTAAATCGGGGCATGCATTTTTATTATACAATCCACTTATGCACAAGCCTCCCATTGATTTCAGCCGAGGCTCTGTGCATGGATTATTGATGCGATATGATCCGAGTCAGTTGGTGTTTGTCTCAGCCCTTTGTGTTCTGATTAAAATATCTCTGTGGTTCACTTAATCCAGGCAATTTCTCCTCCTCCCTCTCCTCACTTGGTTGAAAACCACATCTTTTGTGATTTGACTGAGGCTTTTACATGCTTGCTGTTTCGTGGTACCAGTGAACGGAGAGCCTCGCATCGAATAGTGCAGTTGGCAGCAGGTGGTGTGGTTGTATGGTGCTAAACAGTGAAGGATCTTCTGTATAATGTTGAAATGTATAAACAGACAGTGCTGGAGGCACATTCTGAGTCTAGTCATGCGGTGGCTTTGTAGTCCCCCAAATTCACTCTGTGCCATTCCTCTTGGAAAAGACTGCAAGATCAAGTTCTTACCAGCTTCTGTACGTATGTTTGTTTTAAGCTGTCTCTACTAAGGGCTCTAAAGAGACCTGCCAAAAGGTTAAAACCTCGCTTGTACTTGACAAATAGACCAAATTACAGCACTAATTACGGCATTCAGTTTCCCTACTGTTCTCCAAACTCTTGTGCTTTATTTCTGAATTCTGAAGCTTTTTTTGGGGGAGAGCAGTTCAGCTGCCAGGCTCTGTTAGTTGTTGGCTGTACTTCCCAGCGACGGTGCCAGGTAGCACGTTTATTCTGTTATGCAGCAGCCGTTCGTGAGGAACTAGACCGAGAGACCACATCGTCTTGCAGAGAACTTGGAAGAATGGATTTGCTGCCAAGACAGATTTAGCAAGATGACTTCTGCTGTTCTGCAGGGCAAAGTAGCTATCCATTTATAGGTAAAAGCACTTAAATGTAACAACCCCCTCCAGATTTTTCTTAGAAAAATTATAGAATTGATTGTAACTTTTAGACATGAGCAGCCTGATCTATTCTTTTCACAGGTGGATGTGTCTTTCAAAGGTAAATGTTAAAGATGGAAGAGTCCACGTGGCCTCTGCGTGGTTATAGACATTTGTTCTGCATTTAAAACTAAATCTGTGTGTTTTGCTGATAACATCATAAACTCGTAAACTAGGAAATGTATTTAAACACAGAGGAACGTTAGCTGTGTTTCACTCCCTACTCAAAGTGGATAACTTGTACTAGTGGTTTTAAAAAGTCGTCCCAAAAGTTCTTTAGAGTAGTTCTAAATAGCGGTCTAGAGATATGCCAAGAATATAAAAATGCACCTGAGTGTTAGACTAACCACATGGATTGATTCTAGGGAGAGAGAAGGAGAGAGAACACAAAAAGCTAAATGACATGACTTCTAGCCAGCAGTGCTTCATGCTAAGTATCTTTTTGCTAAATAATGCTTTCTTCATGCTAAACTAATCTCATATTTGTAGAGATTACCTGTCAGGTCAGTAGTGTCTTGATTTTTATCCCCAAACCCATTTAATCTGTGTTCTCTCTAATAAAAATGTCATAGTACAATATCAATAATTATGCTGTAAATATTAGTTATTTTTGGTGGTGTCAGAAAATGGGCTTATTAATTGCAGTAACACTTTAAGTTTTTTCTTAGCCTAATGTTCAATATTTTTAGCTGTGAGTTGGAAGAAAACATGACATTTTTGCTGATACAATTCCCAGAGGTGGTTGGTTGCCAACCTTGTCTTCTTATATGATGATATTGGGTGACTTGTGCCCAGCCATGTAAGCATGTCATGGGTTTAGGGAAACAGTGTGCCTGTAACCTAGCATCTGTGTGTACTGTTACATCTACCAAAGAAAGCTGTAGGATTTACTTACAGGACAGAGTGTACTTTGCAGAACAATGTCTGGGAATCATGGTAATAACCATGTGAGAGCAGGCTCCCATGTGCTGCTGTTACTGAATAGATATTGTGATCTTTTATAAGAGCTTTTACCAGTTGAGGGGTGACAGATCTTGAGAAAACACACTCTTTTCCAAGATACGTTCTGCAGTTCACGTCAAGTTTCTCAATCCCATCATGCTTACTGCTTCCCCTTCTTTATAGGATTCTGAACACTTTTTCAAAGGAAAACAAATGAAGGGCATTGTGGCTTTCCTCTATGTTTTTTTTCTGCTCACTGTCTTGTCCTGTAAGTCTCTCCTTTCCTAGTATGACAGAAGGGTTTCAAGAGCTTTAAACTGTTTTGCTTATATTGTAGCCCCATCTTATGCGCTGCTATCCTTTGCTCTCTTCCTTTCCCTCTCAATGCAAACATACTTCAGTCTGTTTCTATTTACACCCCATCCTTGGCGCCATTTACTTTTGAACTATTGCCCCATCTCTGTTTCATGTTGAAAGTCGTCGAATGAGCTGTTCACAGTCACTGTCTGAAAGCGTTTCTCCTCCAGGTTCATCCTAGGTCCTCTCCACACTTGCGGTCTGACCCCTTCTGTTTGGTACGTTCCCTTCCCCTTCGTCCTGCCAGCTGCCTCTAGTACTGTTTACTACACTTTCTTTTTGAAATTTTCCTCTTTTTTTTTGGCTTCTTTGACTGTTCTCTCCTCACTTCCCTCCCATCTTGTTAATCGCTTTTTCATTTGGAAGATGATCTTTCCGCGTCCAACTTTTTTTGTGAGGATTTGCAGGACCCTGTGCTTCGTTTAGTGCTCTCTTCCTTTCTACATCTTGTTTCTGGATAATCAAATTTGCAAATAAAAATGGAGCTATCGTATTTAAACTGATGACTCACAGCGTATACTGTGTGCTCTGGATCTAGTACCATCTGTCCCAGCTAAAATGTTGGCTTGTTTGACATCTTAAGATTGCGTAATTGTCATCTTAAGCTTAATGAGTCTAAAACAGAGCTCATAGTGTTGTTTCCACCCACTTCCTTTTTTTGATGTCTGTGGATGCACACTGACATCTCGAGTGCTTCTTGCAAGTGAATAGTGAGATGTTATAATTTATTCTTTCTTAAAAAGTAGTCTGTAGTAGTTGTAATAAAATGGCAGTAAAAGGGCAATGCCAAAGTACCGGCACACTTTGGCAATCTCAGTCACATTCTCCTATGCAATATTAATTTTTCTTTTGGAATGCACAAATATGTGTACTCTGGTTATGGGATCAAACGTGATTTTGTCTGCAGACTTCTGCATGGGACTAGCCAGCATATGGTATAGTGTTCTGTGATGATTGAATGAATCTACATGGATTTTTACCTCTTTAAAGTGATAATTAATGATGTCTGCTTCAGTTTTTCTCCCAGTAGTTCTCGTACGAAAGGATTGCACTTACTTTAGTGAATAGTTTGGACACATTGACCACGTGCTTCATTCAAGGAGGATAAAAATAAGTACTTAGCAGCTGGGTTTTTTTAGGAAAACCTGTCAGCTTACAGAAATGTAAGAAGGCAGGAATCTCATGGAAGTGAAGTACACGTGATGTTTTACTTTAAGATTTAAAAAAGCAAAGAATTACGTGGAAGGCCTAATGTTGGTGTTTGTGACTTCTTCACTGTGCATTCTTTTAAAGCAGCTTGTTGTAAAGGTATGCGACTTAGGTAGTAAAAGCATATTTAATTATGCCATTTGTATATTTTTAACATCTAGCAAATGGTTTTTAATTGCATATGACTTCCTTCTTTTAATTCCAAAAATTTCATGGGAAAACTTAGTATTGCAAATTTTTTGGACAGCAGTGTTTCCTCTTAGTGGGATAGACACACAAAATCCGCTAGAAAACCATGTGTTTTGTGGTCCTCTGAGATTTGACTGAAGAAGGAAATGGCTTGACCTATTTGGTTGCTATGAAGTAAAAACATTCTTGTTCTTTTTTTTTTTTTTTGGTGAACATCTGTGTCACATTTATTTCATGACTTTCTGAGGTCCTTTAAACCAATTATTTGGTAATACTAAGTTTTATTTAAGGAAAATAAAGTGATGCATAGCTGCTTCCACAATTTCATTGATTTTCTGCTATCTACTTGTACATAGGCATAAGTGGGTAGGTCTTCCAATAAAAATTGGTATGTTAAAAGGCAAACACAAATATTATCTATTATTTCCTAGGAAAAGAGTGCTTGGCAAGTTCAGTAGGATCTCATAGAGTTAACAGGAAATGTTGCATGTTGGAAGCCTGTGAAATCTAAATCAGAATTCCATCTAGGATATGCAATACTGAAGATCTTTGATCTAATTTTTCAAAAGGTTGGGCTTCTTGACATGATTTTACTAATTAGCCTGATTTTCAGATGTTTTGTTTATTACAGAAAGAAAGAGTTACTTTATGCCAGGTATAGGGAAGAACCTTGAAGCTGGTAGTTATTTAGCAGCTCAATGGAAATGGTACCAGCAAGGATAGATACTACTGCAAGACTATAAACTAACAGTCTTCTGAATTCCATAAGAAAATTCTTCAACAAGAATTGAAGATCAGTTCATTTGTGAAAGTTCAATCTGAATTAAAGTCTTGCTCTCGCTGTCGTGTCCAAGGGCTTGGCTGGATTTTGAGGAGCTGCCGCTGTTCTTCACAAATGTGGCTCCTTAATGCAAAAGGAGAAACTGTGGTTGATTTTTAGGTGAAATACCCTGAGTTTCTTAACAAAACAGAAAAGCTGTGTAAAAACAATGAAACCCAAGTCTGATGAGTCTCAAGGTATGGAAGAAGCTGAAAAATAACTGTGGGAATTCATTTTAGTGGCTCTTCTACCAAGCCACTGGTTCTCACACAGCTTGTAGGAATATCTACTCCTCAGTCAAATTAGATTGAAATCGAGTGCTACGCTAGGCGTACCTTGGCAGAAGGAGTTGATGGGTAGGAAGAGAAATGTGTCCAAACCCTCTTGTGCTCACTTACGTTCTCACCCATGCCTGCACAAAAAAAGGCTGAAAAAATTGGCATGTGCAAGTAAGGGAACTGCCTCTTACTATTTTCTTTGAGAAGAACTGTGAGATGTAATCATTTAATGAGTCACCTCTACGTTTTTATACAACTGCCTCACTAGCAGTCAGTGCAACTTGTAGCATGAAGACGTGGTTTGGTGTTTTCTTGAGGGTTTTTTTTTTACTATCTGATTTGTATTGCAAAATACCATTCAGGTTCTTTTCTTGTTTAATCCCAAGTATTCAAGAGTCTTTATTTGGTGTTACATTTTTGCTTTCAAGTACTGTAGATATCATGTTCCTTAATAAGATCTTTGTTTAGCTCATAAGCGGTGTTGTCTATAGGGTCAAATTCTGACATGAACAGATCCTGGTGACTTACTCCAGGAGAGGGAGAATCGCCAAAAAGGGCATTTGTAATTGCATTGGATATTATAAAATACGGAATTATAGTCACTTAAAGCAGTATTTCCTATATTCAGTAGCCAGATTCCAAATATGTTTTTTTTTCCTGTCTTGCTCGTGTAGGTTTGGACTAATGAACTTCCTGCCTCGTCATTCTAATACACCGAGGAGGAATTTTCCCACCAGGCTGTGTACTCTGTCTGAGTACAACTTTGACCACTTGCAGATGCAGGTTTTGAATTTATAAAGCTGTTGCATGTTTTTCTTCCAGTATCTCATAACTGGTCAGCTTGAGGATGTGAAGGAAAGTTTTCCCAGGAAGCTGAGGTTAGACCAAGTGGCTCTAAGATGAGATGGTGGCTCTGATATAAGGAAACTGCATTCCTTGGGAAGAACCTTGCAAGTTAAATGTATTCTCTGACCATAAAACTCCTGACAGGGAGGGGCTTGTTCCTCTGTAGGCCTGTTTCCAATCCTTCTTGAGAAGACCAAACGGACCTGACACCGTTCTTGTACATGCAAAGTACTGAGCTGTTTCTGATTGTCCACACAGGAGTTACTGTGTACAAACCACTGGTGATCCCTTATAGTAGATCTGTGGACTCTGTTGCGTGGGGTAGGTAAATGTGGATCTATATATTGTTTTGTGGTTCTCCCTTACTTTTTGTCTTCATTTTGGTTTTATTTTTTTAAATTATTTTTTTTCTTTTCTTTTGTGTTGTAACTGAAAGGGTCCTGCTTGGGACCCACTCAGAACAAACAATATTTCAGGAGTGTACCTTCAAGAGCCTCTATCAGGATGAAGGAACCATTGGTTTGATCGTGTATTTTGTAACCCCAGTATGTACTAATTGGAGAAGACTCATTTTGCATGTGGTATCTGTCATGTAAATGCCTAAATGGCTAGTCCGTATTATGGAAGTACACGTTTATAGTCTCAAAAGTAACTTTTTTATTTTATAGAACTTTATTGTTATTTGTCCATGCTCTTCTGCGAGTCAGTTTTGACCTACTGTACTGCCCTTTTAGTTAGGAAAATTAGCGTATCGCATACTTGCAGCGTTTTAAAGCAGCATCCAGCATTCACCTGGGGGCGAGGCGAATATCTGTGCTTGTTTTCCCACCATCTCTTATCATTTGTGCTGCTATTCCCAAATTACAGCTTGTATAGAAACTTTCCTAGGTGGGAGTTGAAACTGGTAGCCAGGATTTGTCAGAGGCACAGTTTAGAGGCTGTTGTGTCTACAAAAACATTTGCAGTTACTGAAGGGAGAGATTAAAAGATTTCAGCTGTGTGACTAGTTTGTTCTTTGTCTAGGTGTTGCTGATTAATTCTGCAATCTGGGAATCTCTGACTGGGTCTTAAGCCTATCTTCTATGTATTACGTGAGGTCAACCTTTCTTGTGGCGTTTCAGTTTGCTCTAGATGTTTTAGCAAGGACAGATAAATGGAGCATATGGAGTTGATTTTTTTTGGCTATAGGAAGTGGATTTTTGTGCATTAAATATAGTAACTTTCTTTTTTTAAATATCTGAGAGGAAGCTTCCCCACCCTTAGTGATTTTTAAAAAAAAATCAAAATACATGTAACTTTTTTCCCCTCTCATTTTGTGCAATGTAATTTGGAAAGACTGCAATGTTTGGTCTTGGTCTTGTACCAATAAATGACATAGTAACACATGAATGTTTTAAAAGATTAGGTGATATTTTATAAGAGCAAACATAAAACGAAGATTAGTTTAAGTAAGTCCTTCTGCTAGAAATTTACTTTGGTATCTGAAGTAAAGAGAGTATACAATACGTTATCATTCTTATTTTGCTGAAAACTTACTTTCCTTTTGTATCTTCTACCTGTGTTGGAAGCGTGAAGAAGTAACGTGTTTTGAAGGGGAGCGGTTGGGTGAAATTGGTGATCCAAATGAAATACAAATAATGCTCTTAAAGTTTATGGAGCCTGTGGGTGGGTGGACTTGGCGAATATGTTCATTGTGGTATGTTAGACTTGAAAGACCATATGGAGACAATTATTTTCTGGCATTTTGTAGCAAAGGTTTTTGAAGAAGGATTTTTAAAAGAATTATTTTCTCAGTAAAAGGGTGCAAAATAGAAAGAGTAACTTCAGTTTGCGTTGAGTAGTAAAATAGTTTGTCGTAGTAGCCTAGGTAGGAAGAATTTATTCAAAGGTAAGCTGCTAAAAGAAGTTCTCCTACTGTTTTCCTATTGGCTCTCTTGTTTTCTGAAGGCAGCCAAAGATCCTGTGCAGCTGGGACTAATACAGGATCCAGCTGTAACTTTTTTTTATTGTTGTTCAGATGTCCGGTGATGGTCGAATCTAAGTTATTGTGTGGCAATTCAGTAAAGGAAAAGGGTAGGGTGGGAAAAAAGTGACTCTCTATAAAAATATTTCAGTAAAAGCAACAGGAACTAGGAGTATCCATTTCAGAGCTCTGCCATGAATCCCATCCTGAAATACTTAAACGCCTTCAGATTTTGCTGTGGGCTTTAAGTCATCTAAGAGTTCTCGATTTATTTTTTAAACAGAAAGAGAGTTAGCTGATTGGAGTGGGAACGTGGCAGTTCGTTCAGACACTTACAGAAGAAGATCACTTTTGCTGTATTTGGTGCTTTGAGCTCTGCCCATGATGCCTTGGATTGAGATTACACAAACTAAGTGAGCAATACAGCAGGTGTGCGGGATGGTGAGAATACTTCATGGTGATCAAAATAATGCATCCTTTTTTCTTTCAAAACAGTTTTGGGTATTTTCCTTGTTAAAAAGGTGGTGTTTCTCAGGTTTCTTCATAATCATAGCCAGTCATTCTATTTCTTAGTTACTTGAGACCAGTGATGCCGTTGTAGAAATGCACTGTCCCGTAGGTGTCTTCCTTTCCAGCTCCTCCTTCCGAACTTCACTTGCCGATGAAGTCCATCAAATAGCTACCTGAATTTCAGAAACCTTTTACTGTTACTCCAGGTGTTTAATTTTGGATGTCATTACTCTATCAGTTTGTAATTACGCTGGTCTAATTTAATAAGCTTAGTAACAATAGTATACAAATTGTAAGTCCTAATTGACTGGACGAACTAGCTTGAAATACTCTTATTTCCATAACTAGTGACAGTGAAAGGAGCTTCAAAATGTAACTACTGTCTTGAGCATAATCCTGGACAGTATTAGTGCATTCCTTTCTATGCGCCTTAATTGGCTCTTGATATTAATTCTTTTACTGAGGGGAGGGAGGAAAGAAAGATTCATGGGCAGTCTGGCTGCCGGCCAGCCTGGCATTTTGCCCCACAGAGCTAGAACATAACAACAACGACAACAACAGTTTATTTTCCTTCTTGAGCTGTAGGGACTGATCTGTGACTTCAAAGTGTAAGTGAAATGTGGAGAAAACGCTTCTGACACAAATCAGTTGCAATCCAAAAATGTCTATGATGTCCACACAGCAACATAAAAGGTAAGCATTTGGGGAATTCTCGCATGTGGTCACCAATACCTGTAGTAAAGAACGAGGAAGTTTTGTGTCGGTGGCAGGACTGCTGCCTCTATGGCCGAGTGTCAGTAACAGCTCATACGACTTGCATGGTGAGTGAATTAATTTGCTGTCAATGTGTTTGGAAAACCTGCAACCAACTCTGAGGTGCTTTTGTTGGTTTTTGCTTTTATAATTGGCATGTGTTTCTTCTTAAGTTTAATTAAACAAATGATGACACTTTTGCCCTATTACTGGGTTGGGTGGTGTATGTTTTGCATCTGCGTTCAGGCTTGGGTCAGTTGTTGCCTCTTCGAAACACTATTGTATTTAAGCTGATTTTTATTTTACCTGGTTTTTAATACAGCATTATAAATTAATACAAGGCAAATCATATGCTTTCCCTCTTTTTTTCTTTCACATTGCAGTGGTTAAGTAGTACTACTTCATTATATCCTTTTTTTGCAAGAGTGATAGTCAAAATTATTTTCTCCCCCTTTTTAAGGGTTATGATCTTTATTTGAATTGTGAAGAGCCTGAAGGAATTTCTTCCAGTTTAATTGTTTTCTTGGCGCGCAGGTCAACTTCCAGTGCGTTTTGCAAAACTGGTTGTATGTAGCTCTGCCAACGTCACAGACCATTAAAATACAGCAACTAGAGTAAGAAACTTTTACTTACAGATTTGCTTTAGGATGCTTTGGCTGTTTTCATGATACATTATAAGGAAAATTCGAAAAGTATTTGTTCCTTGAGAATAAAATCTAATTCGGCTAAATTGATGAAAGTAGTATGGTAATGCCTTGCATCTTCAAGAGAGAGAACGATGCATTTCAGCTGTTACTGCATCATATTTTTCGCTGGAGCTCATATGGACTTAGGAGATAATTTTCTAATGTGATAGAAGAACATCAAACAACATCAAAAAGTCCTCATATTTGAGAAATAATAGTATGACAATTCTAGCAAAGTTTTGGCTTTTCACTATCTCATTTTACATTTTGAGGAGAGTTTCCTGCTGAACAAACCCATGCTAGCCTGATAGCATTTTCCTGTGTTTGAATTGTGAATAGTCAAATGACTCAAAAAATTTATGTTATAGTAGATACAGGGTTTTAACATAGAATATGTGCGTACAATAAATCTATTCAGCTAATCGGTCTGCTTCCTTTCCCTCCCACCCCCTTGCAGCTGGAAGTTCATCAGCTTCTGCTACTATATCTAGCTTCCTCTCAAGACTTTCTGGAATAGTTAACAGTGGTGGCAGGCATTAATGAACAATGTCCTGATTATATTCTGTGGGTCTGTTTAAGTTCTCATTTTCCATTGCTGCTAGTTCTTATGGAAACTATGCCATCCATTTGGTATTAGCACATTATGTGTGCCACGCAAAGTCGTGTGCTGGGCTGTTTAATGAATATACACCATATAATATACATCATTTAACCAGTAGAAAGTATCTTTAGATTTTTGTTAGTGACCAACCTGACATTAAAAATGCAAAGTTTATAGCAAGATTTTATTTTTGTACATTCTTAGCTAGGGTGACACAGGATGGCTAGACTTCCATTCATACTTGGTGTGTAATTAATTAAGCTTTGAGGTTCTCTGGCGTATGTTAAGGCATTTTTTTTAAGATACAACTGTGGAAGAATTAGAAAGAAAAACTATATGCTTCCATTTGTCTTAGTTGTAAACTTTCTTGATAAAATACTTCCAGTTAGATCTACTGGAACCCAACAGCCTGATTAAAAACTTGTGTAACAGTGGGTTTTGTTGACCATTTTTATTTAAAGAATCAAAATGTAGCCTTTCGGAACTAGCTTCTGGACATCTGGAGATACTGACTGAACATCTGCAGCTTCAGTTGGGTACGGCGCTCGGGTGTTCTGGTCGAGCTTCAGATACTTCAACAAAGTTTTATGGTCCCTTTTATTAAGACATTGAAGAGATGAGAGGACAAATACTGTAATTGAAGAATATTTTAAAACTAATTTTTGTATAATTTTGAAGTGAACTGTAGGCTGAAGCTTGTCGAGATGTATGCTGTCATGATTAGATGATCATTGGTCACAAAAATCTATGTTTAATAGTGCCACTGCTTTTATTACTGACCACATTTTTTAGCAGTCAAGAAATACTTTAAACAGTGAAGAGTTTATCTGTGAATGGTATTCTGCAGGTGTTTCGTGCTCACTGCTGTATTGCCTGTGTTTGTGACTACCTCTTTGGAAATGTCCTTAGCAAGGGCTATATATAGCCACATTACCTATGCAGCTGGTATCTGCAGGTAAAAAAAATAGTATTTGCTGTAGGTTTTACTCATTTAGGAAGCGATATCTTTTATTGTTACCTTTTATGACATGTTGAGGGGTAGCAGAATTAAAGCATTTGGTCCTACTCAATTGTTTCCCAGTCAAAAAAACCCCGTTTCCTATTTGAGCATGGCAGGATGCAGTGGAAATCTGAGAAAGAATGTTTATTAATAGGAGCAGCAGGAGCTGGTGCATTTAAAAAGAGGTTGAGGTTGATTGCCAGCTAGTTGCTTAAAGTTTTTAAATCTCTATTCATTTTCAGGGAAAGTGCTGAATGTTATATGCTGTAAATGAGAGACAGAGAGAGTAATAAAACTAAGTTGCTTAGAGCTTTGAAGTTGTAGGGACTTTTTTTTCTTGTTGAGTATTAAGCTGAGAAAAACATCTCAAGTTATTTGAAAATTAAGTACAAAAGATTATATGTTCAGATTATTTTTCACTGATCTGTGGAAAGAATGCAGAGATTTTGCCAGTATCGGGCAGAAAAAACAACTTAGGGCAGTGTAATATTTTAGTGGATCTGGCTGAAACTGTTAGGGAAAGTTTAAATAGGAAGAATGTATTTATTCAAATGAGTTTTTGATCAGGATGCCAAAAGGCTTGCTTGGAGTATGACAAATCTTTCTTTTTGTAACATAGAACTTATCTGCACTTAGAAGGATTCAAGCATATGCTGAATGTGCTCTATTTTGGAAGTGCGATGAGCCAGATGTGGTATGAGCTGCTGATGGTCTTTTGCCAAGCAAAGAATGAGAGACCAGGGGTTTAACCTTGCAGTAAGTGGACCCATCCAGAAATTTATCAGTGGACCAGATAAAAAGCTCTTTTATGTCTGGATTACTGACCTGTCAAGATAATCGTTTCATGGTGGGATGGCAAACAACAATTCACAAAAGCTAAATGTACTCTCTTCTAAGGAATCTGAAAATGCTGTAGTCTTAAACTAAGCCTTACTATTGCTTCCCTAACAAATCTATGAATAAATTCCTGGCCTCTCCTAGTCCCTCTCAGGGACAGGGCATGTGACCAACAGGCCTGTTGATGTAACAGCAAGAAGCTGGAGCAATTCAAGCCTAAGATGGCCAAGGAGAAAAACAGTATTACCTGTAGTGCATTTCTCCGTAAGCGCTGCAGCTCAGTGGCCTCACTAGCAGATAGGAGAGTGCTTGTTTGGAGGAGACTGCAGGAATGTCAAAGGCTTACACAGTCTCAGGCATCACATTGTGCACAGTGTTGTGCATCCTAGAATTCGTCTTGGTCTGGGGGAAGGTGAATGCAGCTCGAGCAGTTGTTTGATAGGTGAGCAGTCTCTGTGTCGCTCTGCAGCTGCTTTTTGGAGACGTTCTTCAGAGAACGAAAATTGCTTTCAAATCCAGCAGTTGCTCTACCTCCTTCAGTGTGCAACTGATCTTGGAAAATAAATAAATAGGCGGCTTCTGCAATAAATACTGCTTCTGAAATCTAACTCCAGAGCTGTGTCAGGCGGGGATGGGGGAAGGGGAAAGATGAACTTTGCCTTGCTTTTCCTGCAAATTGGATTTGTGTGCTTTAGCACCAGCCAGCAGTCCTACGTAACTGGTTAATGCTCTGCACTAATGAGTGAAGTACAGCAAACCTTTTTACCAGGAGTAGATGTTACTGGAAATCTGTGGCAGAGAGGCTGTCTGAGCCCCAACCGTTTTGCTGGGAACATGGTACATCTGATGAGCTGTGCCTGAATCCTGAGCAGGGTTTGAGGGTGTTGCTGGCAGCTGGCCGCCGGGGCTGGGCTCCGGGACCCCCCCTGCAGCTGCTCAGCGACATTCCTGTCAATTTTCCATGCTGCTACTCGAAATGGATCTGACGGGAATGTCTGCTACTACTCTGGTGTGTTTGCTTTTCAAGTCTTTTTTCCAAGCTCTATCCTAGGAAAAAATGTGGGTGCACACCAGCCAACTATTCCCTCTTCCCAGTAACTGGAGGTGCTGTGGGAAACACAGCCCTTTTGTAAGGGCAAAGCTGAAACACCCCCACACCCCCTTCTCATAACATTTCAAAAGCTGAAGGGATCAGTGTGTTCTTGTTTGCCTCTTCCTCGCCCAAGAGATGATGAAATGATCTCTGCTTTACCAAGGAGTTGTCTCATCCTTGGTCCAAGATGCTTGGCTCCTGGAACCCAAAGCAGTCTAGATTGGCAGCAGAACATTTTCTGTGGTTAGTCCAGTTGTTCACAGGGACTACTGGGAGCTGTGTGCCAACGGGAGATGGGGAGTATCCCCGCTTTCCTTTTCATCCGTGTACACTCCTTAGGATTGTTGGGAGAGAGAGAGGGTCCGGTCCTGGATGCCAAGGAAAAGGAATTGAGAGAGGAGGATTTGCTGTCCTGTCAGTCGTTTAAACTTTGCCTCACACTCTGCAGAGCTGCCAGGAATCGTCCCAGACTCTCTGAGGTGAACACAGAGACAAATCCTAATCAGTGGCAGCAGTAGTTCAAGCAATCCAACTTCCCAGTCTGGATGAGCTTCCACTTGTTCAGCCTGTGTCCCTCCAGCAGTCTGGGCTGACCACTCTCCCATGCTGGTCACCTGAGGAGTACGTACCGGTGTAGTACAGGACGGCTTCTGCTCCTGTAGAGGAAAGCGACTTCAGTGATGGTTGGTGAACTGGAGGTAGTCTGGTGCTAACCATTTCCCATTTCCCGTTTTACGTGAAAAAGAAATGGAGTGTAATTCACAAAGGTAGATCTGAAGTAGAACTAGATAACGTCTTCATATTCTATCACATAATGGTAGTCTGCTGAAGACTTGGTGGAAATCTGATAACGCTTGCTTGCCTGAAGCTTTGTCGTCTTGCAGTTTTTTAAAACCAAAGTCTTTTTTTAATTACTGTCAACCTTGTCTATAATCTTGGCTCAATCAGAGGTGAACTGCACTGTTGCAGAAATTAGTCATGAGACCATCCAGTCCCTTTCTATCCCATTCTTTGTGTAATTCTGTGCAGTACTACACTATGCCTTTATTGGGAAAAATCATAAATGCTCCAAGCTCTATGGCTTGAAAGATCGTACTCTTGGAAAGCTATTTCTACCCTTTACAACTCCAGAATTTTCTCTTTCTGCTGCAGGCAAGCAAAATCCCCTGCTCTTTTACTGCCCTTTCTACTATAATGAATGAAGGGTTTCAATTAAATATATGATGTCTTTAACGTGTCACTTAGCTAAGCTGTGCACACTTGGCGTGGTGATCTGTTCCTTTCACCCTCTAGAGAATGCATAGGGGGGAACCAGGATTTTCCTCCCAAGACTCCCGCTTCAGAAGTGGCTGTTCCACACTGTGAGTGGATACATTATTTGCTGTACCTGTTAGCCATGGTCTCTCCTGGTATCATTCTCTCCTGGATCATTCTCTCACTCTGGGGGGGCTAAAATTTCTTGTGACCTGGATCTTGCTATGAAAATGAATGAAAGAAATTCAGAATTTGCAGGCTTCTACTCTATAGAGACTAAATTTTGTGTTAATTCTTACTGTAATGTCATATAGGCAAAGGCTTTCAAATGCAAACATTAGAGAAAACTTACTTGATTTGAGCTGTAGCACTAAGTAATCTACCTATTTATTTCACCAGTGTCGCCTGAGTACTCTACAGGGAGAAGATTATTCCTGAGTTCTCCCAAAATAATAGTCTGTGAGACTCTGCCTTGCAGCATACATTTGCGGGGGGAATGATTTGATTCTGCTGACCGTGTTTTGCTGATCTGATGCAGCGTGAAGAAAAGGCTCAAGGCCTCTTATTTTGAAAGGGTAGTATCTGTATTTATACTGGTGGTGTTACTGCGGATTCTGATCACTCTTCCACAGTATTTGCTGTGGGGAAAAGAAAACAGATGCAGACTTTTTGTTAAAAAAGCTGAAAGCCAAGTAAGAAAATTTTAAGGCAAAATAAATGCACCCCTGTTCCTAAAACAGCGAGGCAATGCAAGGTGGTGCATTTTTGCTTACGGTGCTTGGCACCGGGAAATAATCATATTTGTCCCACATTACTTCGATGGTACTGTTTTCGCTGCTGAAACAGGACTACAATGTCAAGATGATAGTATAAATGACAGTGTATAGCTGTAACACTGTAATCAAAATGGTGATTCACCAGGTTTCTTGAACAGTAATTGGTAGCTGATGCTAATGAAGGCACATGTTATCTGGTATTGTATTTCCTGTGCTGGTCTGTTCAAAACCCTCCCCAAAACACACACCGTGACAGTGTGGCCAACATCTCCCTTTATAATTTCCACATTAGCTACCATAAATTTTTTTCTGTTCTCCTTAAATATGCATGGCCATGCATATTTTAACACTTTATATTATTAATGCCAAGTATTAATGTATTTGGGTAAGAGACTTAGAATGTTAAGTTAAAATCAGCTTTCTTTTCATATTCGGTAATCAGTATTTACATATTTTAGAAAGAAAAGTTGGCCTAGAAGCATCTTCTGATCTTGAAGCAAGAGTAGAGCAACTTCAAAAGAAAACTGCTCCTAAAAGGAAAGCCACACTTATCTATTTTTAATATCAGGTTGAACTACTTTTAGGATGTAGAAAATACAGCCTGTGAGGGTGGGGGTTTGAGCTAAGCTGGTTTTAGGGCTGGCTGATGTCAAGGGGTTTGCTGTCCCCCGCACCTCCCTCTGCCAGGGCTTTCTGCTGCTCCTCTTACCTTGGCTTGGGTAGTTCTGTGCTCCCTCAGCAAAACTGTTTGGCCTGCTAAGCTGGCAAAGCACAAACCCAGAAAGAAAACAGGATTCAGACAGGATCATATATACAGAGGCAGCAGTGGCAAAGTGATGCAGAAACATATGTGGGCTGGTACCAACTCACTACCTGTGAAATCCAGCTCAGCACTGCTCCCTGCATGGGTTTTCTTCTTTCTCCCCAAGTGATGCTCCTGTATTTGCATCAAGGTGATTCTTTTGCTTTGTTGTTGCAAAACACTTGCCTTCCTAATGGAAATACATCAAGATGATGAAATAAGATTATATTTACTGTCTTTACATCTTATATTGAATAATATATGTAATTGTGGCCTTCAGTACTGCCTGTTGATAAAAGTAACAGAGCATGGACAGTAAAAAAGAAATTCTCATTAACGCATCTTGCTTTCAAATGGCAAATGGCCATGTCAATGGTGTAATTAGGAACTAAAAAGCAAAGTAGGTTTCTCATAGCAAGGTGAAGACCTGAAAGCTGTTGTAAAGTACCTGTTTGTGCCATTTAGAAGGGAAACGAATAGCTAGCAGCAAGGGTTAGCAACTCATGCAAGAGCTGTGAAAAGCCTTTATACTCTTCTTCCACTTCACAGCTGTAGTTGCTCACACTGTCTGTCCACCCCGTTTGTAAAGATACATACGCTGCAGTTGTTCGCTGCCAACTCCTATTGGGTTCGAGAAATGTATTTAATGTGGTTTATGCTTTATAGAGAGAAACATATTTGCAGGTACTGTAGCAAGGCAGCACTCTTCTTCGCATGACAACTGAAACCATGTGGGTTTTGGGAGGCAGGTAAAATGTGTGAATTGATTTTTTTAGTATTTTTTCCCTCCTCCAAATCTGTGTTATCTGGACCGTGCTTTTGCACAGTTTGGAACTACCTACTTTCCGCTTGACTGCAGATGTTAACACTATTTAAATTGTATATGGCTATTTCTGACCAGGACAGAACCATAATCTTCCCTTATTTGAAATAATTCTTACGGATTATAATAAGTACTGCTTGTTTTTTGCAAGAAATTATTTCACACTTGGCAGTGCAATTACCCTGCTGTGTCTTTTCTGTATAGAATGAAAATGTTTTTTGTATTTCCAATTTTTTATTCTTTTGTTTGTTCTTTCAAAAAAAAAAAAAAGATTGTGAATCACTGGTATAATTAAACCTAGGTTGCACTAAAAGTAGAAAAACGAAATCTTAAAGATTTAGTGGGTCATGTCAGAGGGAAACTGTTTCCTTTAAATTCCTGGAAACGTATCTTCATGTGGTGAGAGGATTAATGTTGTTAGTCTTTTTTTCCTCCCACATTTTATTAGAAGCCCAAAAGGACAATATATTAACTGTAAATTACCTGTAAAATATCTGCTTATCCTAGAGTGAAAAACATTTTCAGGAACGTCTTGTAGTGGTGAGTTGTCCAGTGGCTGAACAATGAGAACGATGGATGAGAGTCTGAGGTTCACTTCTGGGTTTGGCCACTAATGTACTTTCTGGCCACAGTGTCCCTTGTGACTGAAAACTCTCAAAATAACTCTGCACGCCATGGACTCGGTCCTAAATTCCTCGTACCACTGACTGGTAAATTTTATATGTGAAAGGATATTGTGTACAGGATTATTTCCCCTCGTAATGGAAGCGTGGTCACTCCTGTGCTAGAACGTGCTCAGCAGTCCCTAAATTACGAAGATTAATGCAGTAAGGTAGTTAAAAGAAAGAAGCAGTCAGATCTAGCTAGTTTTGCTGATTGAATTTATTGCAGATGTAGTTTGATTTTGCACTGTGAGATAAATCTGTTCAGGAGGATGTCCTCCTACAAAAACTTCTGTGGAATTTTTAATAGCCACAAGTGGTCACAGCTTTGTTTATATATCTTGTCTGAAAGCTGGAAAATGTTCCTATAATTAAGGTTTTTAAAAAGAGAGCGTGTAGGGGGAAGGGAAGAGAGGCTAGCCTGAGAATATCCGTTGAGGCAAATGTCCTGAGACAATCAGATTTGTTCTCAGAGATGAATGTGTATTATTTCAAAGGCTAGGAGAAACATGTATACCCGTTCTGTGTATGGGCAAGGATAGGTTTGTTTAGGTTTAAGCCTTGCATTGTGTAAATATCTTTACACATGCAAGATGTTTCAACTGCAGCAAAATTAAATTCCATCTAACTGTACTTTGTTTGGAATGGAAGTACTTAAGACCACCAGTTTGGGGCTGACACGGAAGAAGGAAAATATTTATTTTTATGAAACCAAAAAGTTAGTTGAGCAATGAGAACCAGGGAGTTGTGTTGCTTCATAAGTGTGGTTACAAAATGTGGGTTTTATCTATAATTATGTATTGTTAGATGTTCACTTTCTGCTGGCTGTGGATTATTTTACTGTGTCCTCTTGAGAGACTGAACTCTCGAATCAGTTGGTGTAGTGAGATTGCTTTAAACCTTGGCTGGTGATTGCCAACTGAAAGGCTAAATAAAAAAAAATTCAACACAGGATTTTTGGTTCATATAGTACCATTGGAGAGCTGGAAAGGATTAAATTTTTGCAACTGAAAAAGATGAAGGTATCAGGGATGTGAACTTGGAAAGTACTAGATTTCTGTCTCCTATTATGGGATTTTCTTCTACTCCCACTAGTCTCCTAGTCCCACTGAGCTGTGGGACTTTCTTTGCAAGTTGATCTATTGCAGTTCTTTTTCAGTCTGGAAAGTACATCTTTTTTGGTGCCTGCTCGCTCAAAAACTGCTTCTTACGTCTTCATAAATGTCAGAGATCTGGACTATTGCTCTTGTCCTTGGGTTGTCAGTAGTGGAAAATTATTTAATGAAGTAACATCCCAACTGCAGGACAATACACAGATTTCTGTGGCAAGCTACAGTTTGTTGTTTGTTTGTTTTTTAACATTTAGAATAAAGAAACCTGCATTTAAAATGTGTATTCCAGGAAGAATTTGTTTACAGGAAATTCATTCAAGTACATTTAGGTCAGTTACAGTAATCAAACAGAGATAGGCCAAGTTGGAATATGTTAAATTCCCCCCCCCCCTCCTTGTTGTGTCAGCGTTGAAGTTGGGATCTTTGTTTGTTTTTAGCATTGGGGTTGGGTTTTTTGTTACGTTTTTAGCTGCAGTTGAGTATCTTCCACGTTTTCCTTTCAGGTAAGGTAGGTGCATCCTCCAATATTAATGTTTCAAAAACCTTCATGGAAATACAGAGATACTGTTAAATTTTGTTTTAAGACAATCAAAACAGCAGGACCAACAGGCGTAAAGTCACACAGCCTCCTGGAAGAGACACCTTCAGCCTCTGAAGTTGCAGGCTGTGATGCCACATGCAGTCTCTTAAGAACTTTGGGGTTTGATGAGGTCATTTTCCTATTGATAAGTTCTCTCATCAGCATGAACAGCAGCGTTGGAGAAGGGAGTCAGTGGTGACATACAAGCAGCAGAAGGGTGAGAATAAGGCTGATGAGCTCTTCAGTGTCTTCTACCCCTGGGAATTGGTGGTGGCGATAGGACAGCACACTTAGGAGTCGTCCTGACAAGTCAGTCATCCCTTCTCTGTGCTCGTCGTGTGAGTGGGAGAAAAACACTGACTATACCAATAGTTTCTGGAAGCTGAGCAGTACTGCTCTGTCTGCTCAGTTGTATTCTGGTTATTGTATTCTTATTAGAAGATACTGGAATCTTTTGGCTCCGATATGAATATTGTTGTTTAATGATGTTGCATTAATGTGCAGTTTTCTCAAAGTGTGGTGTTCTAAGTGCTCTCCCAGTGCAGAATCGTCTTTTCCAGCAGACTTTTCTTGTCTTGCATCTGGCAGTTAGGCACTTGATGTTATTTCCTAATGTACAAGGCAGTGTGACTCCATTTAGTTTATTTCCTTTCTGTCTAACAGCATCATTAATTATACTCTGAGGGTTGTCTCTGTGGCGGCTGTGATCAGAGGAAAGGAAAAAACACAGCAGTCTTTGGGTGCTGTAGCAAAGGATTGAGATGTTTGATTTCTTTTATTTGGTGGGTTGCTTGAGCATAGAAAACTGTAACAATTCATGTTGATTCCAAGTAGCAATTTCATTTGTTCTAGATATTTCAAACCTGTCCCAGGGAGCTTTCACTGTGCAGTGATGTAAGGGGGAAGAAACGGCAGCACCACTCGCTGATGTGCTGCTTTGGAAAGAGTTTGTGATAGCAGCTAATCCAGAGATTCTGTAACTCAGGTTGAAGAAAAACCGAGCATCATGTATGAATTCTAAATATTTAATGCTTAAAGATTTTTTTCTATTTGGATTCTGGTGAATACTTCCAGTTGCCAATGAAGGTGAGAATTACCAAAGCGTCTGCTGTGGCAAAAAGTTAAAAATGTGAGAACTCTTACAAATACCGATCCTGCAAAATTTTAATCTAATTCCATCTACCACTGTAATATTGCAAAAAATGCTTTAAGGATACTTAGCATGCTTCCTAGCTGAGTGAGTGATTGATTATACTCAGTTTGCCTCTTTAGTAATCAAGATAGGGTAACAGTCTTGAGTTTTGGGTTTTTTTTTATTGTCAGTCCTCAATTAACTAATTGCGATATTTATGGCATGTATTTGTACATAGTATTTGTGTAGTCATAAGATCTCTTGAGTTTTGATGGTTTAAGATCTTAAGAGTATAAATGTAAGACAAAGATGTGAGGAAGGCATGTGTATTTATAAGGTTTAATATGAAGAGAATCTTACCAGTGTTTGCATGCAAGGAATTTTTAGTAGTGGGTGGGTTTCTGGTAGAGATGAAGGGAAAGGAGCAGGTATGCATGTTGGAGTCTGGTACTCGTTCAAGAGAAGACTCTCATTTCCTAAACTGGATGTAATTTAATCATGTTTGTATCTGGAGTAGTTAAATGAGATCATTTGCTGTAATTACTTCATGTTTAACAAGGTCTGTTGCCATGTGGATTTTATGTGATGATTTGAATCCTAAAAAGAAAGGAGCTTAACCACTGGATGTTGAAGTAATCAATATATTTCATTTTTATTTGCTTGTGATCCTTTTGCTACTGTCTGTTGCATGTGTACATGATACAAAAAAACAGCTTTGGCCATCCCAAATCACTGCATTGCTTATGTGTTGCTGCTGGGACAGAACTATTTAAATATCTTCGTAATTATTTTTGTTGTTCTGATTTAC
Organism: Trogon surrucura; assembly: GCA_020746105.1. Classification (NCBI taxonomy): domain Eukaryota; kingdom Metazoa; phylum Chordata; class Aves; order Trogoniformes; family Trogonidae; genus Trogon; species Trogon surrucura. The sequence continues at coordinate 7,873,124 of CM036632.1, read as the reverse complement.
TGAGCTATAAGGAAAAACTATCGTATAATCAAGAAGCTATTTCCAAGACAGTGGGCAACATTAAAACTATTATTTTAAGATCTTTGCAATGAAGGTGAATGTTTGTGGTTGATGTCTAGTGCTCCGCAAGTGAATGCGAGTAGTCTCTGTCCAAAGAAATCTCTTGCTAGAGAAAATCTAATTGCTCAAGAATAGCAGAGGTTTTGTGTAAATAACTTTTCACGTTTTCTGATTGTCGGCCAGAGACTACAGGGTAGGGGGCTGCTGCTAAAGAGAGTGACACCCAAAGCCACGCACAGAAACGCATTTGCATCTTCGGTAACAAGTGATTTTTATCAGCAAGTTAACGTACTCTTTGTAGCATATCCAAGGAGAGATACCTAAAATTGACGTAAATACTTCAGACTCGTTTTAAATGGTGTTACACAAAAGCAGAAGTCTGTGATACACGGTGTTAAAGAATTGATTTTGAGTGTGTATTTACTTGTATATCTCACTGATGGGAAGTATTTGCTGTTAAGGTTGCATTGTACTTACTCTGCTCTACAAAGCAACCAGTGCAGAGTATGGCTAAAATTGTGATGTTGTCTGAAATCAGCGCCAGCACGCGCATCGTGGTAACAAGTGATGTGCAGCTTTGGCTTTTCTTTGGCTTTTTTCCCTGAAAAGTAGTAAGGTCTTTTGAATCATAACTCCTTTACATGAAAAATTTAGTCTGTTACTGAAATAATTGAAATTATATCAGACTTTAATTTGGCAGTTAGGCTGTAGAACCAAATCTTGCCACATGCTAATGATAACAATTTCCATTTGAATGTCTAGCTTTCCTCTGAAAGATAGTTTCTGTCCATAGTTGTTCATTTGATTACCTTGCTTATGATTTCATAAAGTGGAATTCCAGTAAATTAGGTTTGGGTTTGTCTTTGGTTTGTTGTTTGTGGTTTTTTTGTCTGTTTTTGTTTTGTTTTTATTTTTCATCTGAGAATGATCCCATGGCCTGATGGTCTGTGTAAGCTTACTTTTCTTAGTTAGGTTTATTCAAGTTCTCTGTGATGAAGTGTGTTTGCAAATGCTGAAAGACTGTACATTTTGCTTCATTCCAGTGCCTGATGACCTCTCCATAGAAGAAAGAGAAGAGCTTTTAAATATTCGTCGCAGGAAAAAAGAACTGATTGATGATATAGAGGTAATTGATTTATCGGTAATGATCCTTAGAGGATTAAGTAGATTAAGTTGCAGTAAACTGCATATCTAGGTGTGAATTCCAGGTAATGTTTTTAAAAACATAAAAATGGCTTAAGCTAAATCTTACTGATAATGAATAGGACTTATGCATAATTTGTGTGCTTTTAAAAATCCTAACTTCTGTATTAATGTAATGCAGTATGTGCAAATGTACACATCTGACTTGTGTAATCAAGAACTCATTAAACAGATTTGCGTACAGGATAGGAGTGAGTGAGAAGTTTGGGTAAAGAAAGCTTATACTTGAAATTGGTAATGGCAATTTGGTCTTGTTGCTCTGATAGGAGCACAGTGGGAGCTCAGATCCGTGTGTTTAACAGTCATTCAGTTGTAGCAAAATCCTTAAGCATCTAAGGAAGCCGTAAGATTCATGGCTTTTCTTCAGGTGACTAGCAAATAGGAGGAAATAAAACCTAATTGACTGTATTAATATACGATAGATGATTTCAAAAAGTGTTTTAATACAGGTTAACGTATAGTCCTTCCTTCTTTTGGCAGAGATTAAAATTTGAAATTGCTGAGGTTATGACGGAAATTGATAATCTGACCAGTGTAGAAGAAAGGTGAGTAATACTGACATATGGACATGCTACCATAAAACCTTGGAAGAAATACCTTCTAGAAATACCAAATAAAAAAACTTTTAACATGCTGAACAAGCATTGAGTTACCTTTATTCAGCCCGTTATAAAGTCTCTAAAGCCTGACTTTATCCTCTTCAGGTGTGCTATTCATTTGGACAGAGAATATGTTGGATAGAATGGAATATTTTATAGTGTGCAATTGATAATTATATAGTTGTCTGAATCTGTGGTTACTTGAAAGAATTGAAAATAGGGACGTAATTTTCCCCCTTAAACAGTGAATGCCTTGAAGCCCATACAGAAGTTGTTCTTTAAAAAGCAGCAGATAACTACATGCTGTTTCTTCTTTTTCTTCATGTGTAGCAAAACTACACAAAGAAACAAGCAAATAGCCATGGGAAGGAAGAAGTTCAACATGGACCCTAAGAAGGTAGAGAATTATTTTTTTCCACTTGTCAGGAATCAAGTTCTGGCTTGTAATGTGATCTATGACAAATGGAGTTGTGTTTTCTTAAGCAAACATTTCTGATAATGTAAGTTCACAGATCTTATTTGTATATCCTGTAACACACTGAGCAGAGGGTTAAAATAGATGCAGTCATCTAGTAATTTGCCAGTCCTGTGTGCTTTTTTCTCTTAAGCAAACTTATTTTTGATATGGTAATTTATCAGTAATCAAATATGCCAGGTATTGATTGAGCTGGCTTGCAGAAAGATTATTTTTACCTGATATGGGTGTTTAAAGTTGATATGTCAAATATAATTCTAAAAATATTTTGATGTTTAGTTATTAGTGAGGCCGTACGTTTTTTATGCCCTCGTATTTTTGTTTCTTCGGAAATATGTTTTTTAGTTTGTTCTCATATTGACTTCTGTGTTTGCATATCTAAATTCTGTTTGTGCAAAAGACCTGTGTGAACTTACACGGCTTGTACAAACCCCTGCTGGCAGAAACGTGGTTACTGATTTCAAGAAGTCTACAGTGCGTTTAGCCAAGAAGTAAAGTAGTTCATTTCTCTGCAGTGCCTCTGCTTTTCTGAAATAGTTGTTAATTTATTTGAAAATTCAGGCACCTGTACATGCTGTGACCAATCTCTGCTTGACAGAAGAGCTGTTTTGGCAAATTTGACCTTTAGCTTTTGCTTTTCGTTTTACTTCTGTATTGCTTTGTTTTACTGCCTTCTGCTGTTTGAGTTTCCATTTAGAATTTCTGAAGAGTCTTCTTTAAGGTCTTCTTGGAATTGCTTAGCTTTTTTTTTTTTATATTAGTTCTTGACATATTTCCTTTCCAGTTGTATTGAATTCAGTTACGTTTTGATGGCTTTTCTGTAATGTTCCAAGTACAGTGGTGGCTGCTACTCTTCAGGCTGTTTTCAGTTCACTGAAAACATTCAACTCCTTTGAGATATAGAACTCTTTTTAAGCTACTGACCATGTCTTTTATTTTTATTTTCCATTTTGGCGGCTGTCTGACTTCAGCTCTGTTGAGGGCGAAATACCCCCAACTATCCTGATATTTTACTGTTATCCTCTGGCTCTTTCATGTCCTGGAAGTTTCTGGCAAAGTCACAGGATGATGTCAGATGCTTTCATTGCAATGTTAACTATTTTCTGTTACTGTTCTTGTTGAGTGTAATTATTTCTATAAATAGATGCTGTGGCCACATTGCTACTGTAACATAATTTAAATGTGGTAAACAGACTTACAGTAGTAATTTCTTAATAATGTCTATGAATCAGTGGTGCCGGCAGTAGCTGGCTGCTCGAAAGCCAGATCGTGGTGTTTGCAGCTGCCACTTTAAGTTGCAGGCAACTCCAGTGTGTGGCTTTCTAGTACTGAGAGAATTAACTTGGAGTCATTGCAAAAGGGGTGTTTTTCAGTCATAACTCGGAGGGGAAAGGTGGTCGCCAGAGTTAAAAATGTGAAAGAACTGGGGTAATAATGCGTGCACTGAATCCCTCAAGCTTTTGCCTTTAAACCCACGTAACAGAGTACTGATGTTTTTATATTAGCAGGAACAAAGAGGTAATTTTCTTTTACCATTTTTATTTGAAGGCCTTTACATTTTTCTAGGGAGTAACCTATATGTAAAGCAATTCTCCCTGTCCCCACCCGGAAAACCCTCGTTCAGAATAGCCGTGTTAAATGCAGTTATGTGATGTAATGTTTGAATTTGGTTAGCTAGTGTGGGAAGGGCTGTAATGATCGGGTTTGTAAAACACTTCAGTATTCCCTGTGCAGAGGACATAAAGTTGTCCTTGCACTTCACAGCACTCAATTCAGTACAGCCTGTGTAGGGCCCAGAAAATGAATTCTGTGTGACAGAGTTTAAATAACTGCAAAATCTGTAAATAAGTTTCTGTAAAAGCTATGATGTTCAAAGCAAAGGTCATTGCACTGACTTAAAAAAATTTGAAATCTATGCAATATTTGTAGTGAATATTGAATATTTCTGTAGCTGTGAATTTAGTGTGGGGAGGTCAGACTAGTACAGCTGTCTTCTGTCTCCTATCAGTCTACAGAAAGAAAATTTACATCAAAGCAGAAGATAGCATAGGAGTTGATGGGGATTTGGCTGACCTATTTTACCACTTCTTCCAGACACTGGAGTTGTTGTCCCAGACAAACTCCTTTTCCTGTCTGTTTGACTTCTGGTTGTTTAGCATCCTAAGAATTAAAAAAAACCAAACCAACAACAAAAAAAAAACCTTCAGAAAAAGGAAAATTAAATGGGGGTTTTTTTTAGTATGTTAAAGTATCTGCTTCTGTGCACAGAAATTTGTTTTCTGTGCTTCTAGTCATATCCATTATCTTTTTCAGTAACTTGTACAACTTCTTAAAAACTATTCTGGTCAGTCTGTTTACATTAAGCATGAATAATATGTCCAGATGTTGAACAAGGGAATCTGCAACTGCTGTTTCTAATGTTTGTTAGAAGGTTCTCTGTTGGTTGACAGAGCTCAGAATGATTTTTGAATTATTGGTATAGGAAAAAACATTATGTTTTGTAGTCAAGTGAATTTTTTGTACAAGTTGTTACCAAGTAAGCTTTAAAGAGATCATCTCTGAGGGAAGCTCAACTATTTCTGCTTTCAGATAAAATGAGTATATTCTGTGCAATGAAATAAGTGTCTGTTCTGAAATGACCTAATATTAAATATTAAGTTATCAGAGTCAGAATACCAGCCTGTCATTGAAATTAAGTTTTCAGATGATGATAAAATTGTTTTGAGTTGCATTCCAGACTTTTTTATTTTATAAGCTTCGAGCCTTATAACATCACAGTTCATTTTCTTTGTAAAATTAGGTCAGAAAAATAAATTTTCCTCTCAGGCAGGTAATCATTTCATTATAAAAAACCAGAATCAATCAAACAGAAGGATAATTACTTTTTTTGAATGTTACTGCAGGGCCTCCTATGCTAAATGTAAAATAATGGAAGCTTTTTCAGTTGTAATGAAATAAAAAAGGAATATATTCCATTTGCAGAAGTTGAAAAACTTGTAATATTTCTGAAATTATGAAGGAAAGAGTCATAATAATTTCTTAAACTCTTCTGTACATATTTTGGAATCCAAGGCACTGAGGTTACTTACAGCTGCCATTCCTACTTTTCCACTAGCGCGCCCTTAACAGCTTTGTGGAATCAGCAGGAGTAGCAGCATCTTCATCGGCGTGTGCGGGCGGAGAAGGCAGAGCGCTGTCTCTCTCTTCGCGACCTGCCGAGTGTCGGAGCGACATCCCTTCCATCCTTTGCATAATCTTTACATAACTCTTAGTCTCCTTTCTTTACTGCTTTGCAGAAAGTTCTCTGGGCATCCCTAGAGTGTGCCCCTTTTAGGGCCAGTAATTTATGGAGACATAGGAGCCCAGGGCCTTGATCGCTGAGGGACAGGGTAAGACTCTCCTCCTGGCTTTGATAGAAGCTCCATGGTAGAAGCTGACCTGGTTTGTGAACAGTCCTTTGTGACTAGTCTAGTTCAAGTCCTTTGTGAATAGTCTAGTTCCAGCACAACCAGAAGCCACCGATAATCCCAGTGTCAGCATAAACTCTTTTAAATTGGTTTCAGTATCTTCAGCCAAGATTCTACTGCAAGTAGTGGCTTGAAGCATTGGGTTGCAGTTTGTAGATTATAACAGATGCTTTAGTTTGTGCCACAGTGGTAATTAAGATATTCCTACTTACCTCTTCATTATGTGATTTTACAGATTATGTCTCGGCAGATATTTATGCGGTATTGTGAACAGGCCAACTCACACATTAACTCCAAGGCAACATGGAATAATCACTATTCAGTTAATATTTGATATTTCTATAGTCGAGGGATTCAAACTGCCACCTAGTACTTCTAGCCTTAAAAATGTGTTCTCATGTTAATCTTTAAACCAGTACTAAATATTGCTTGTCTAACTGAAGAACATTTGTTTACCATTTCATTAAAAAATAAATAAATCTGTAGGCTAATATAATTCTTAATGTGCTGTGTATATGTCTGTGTCAGTATATTAATACCAAGTGTTATGAGTGGTATTTACATTAATGTGGAAGAAAACATAACATTCCTTTTCCTCTGGAATTGCTCTTCCTAGGGAATACAGTTTCTGATAGAAAATGACCTCCTGCAGAACACTGCAGAAGACATTGCACAGTTCCTTTATAAAGGAGAAGGATTAAATAAAACGGTAATTGGAGATTACCTCGGTGAAAGGTAAAATAAAAATATTACAACTTCGTTCTTGACTTCGCAAAGCGTACTTACGGGTTTTGGTAGTTACTTTCCCCTTCACAGGCTGCATGAGAGAGCTGCTCTGCTACTGACATCTCTAAAGGTGGGAAGTAAAGCTGCTATGGTATTGTGATAGGGTTGTGTTTTTTTCTGTTAGGTTGTTTTTCTTTTTAAATGAGTACATTGTGGAATGATATTTAATTCATTGTAATTTACTATTTTGAGAAAATACCCTTAAGTTTGGCTGTGGTGCAGAGTTCAATGCCATAAGCTTTCGTAATGTCTGGGAGTTGTATTGCAACAGTTCTGGCAACTCTTGATACTGTGCCCGTACAAGGAGTGATTTACAATAACTAATAATTGAATAGTAAAGAAAATACTTATTAATATGGGTAGTTCCTGGGAGATTAGTTATAAGCAGGTTTTAGTGTTGTCTTCTTCCCTGCACACAGACTTTCCATTCGTAGGGAGGTGTCTCTTAGGGTGGCTGCACCGTGTCTTTATCAATCCTAGTACAAGAAACACGCAATGTACATCTTTATGGGTGCTATTGCAAAACACCGTCAAAATGCAAATTCGCAGGGCAGCGCAGAAAGAGACAGCAGTGAGGGGTGGGTTGGAGTATGTGGGTGTACATGCTTGCACATGCTCTGGTTCGGATGCCAGTTACAGAGGTTTAAAAGTTGACACGTTTAGGATATACTCCTGTGTGATATGTTCTGGCAGATCCCTTTGAGGCACTCGTGGTCTGTTTACAGCATCAGCACCTTAGCTTGTGCTCTGCAGCTTCCTCCTGACTTTAATAGATTTAATAAAAGTTTTTACTCTAATACGTGTGTTTTGAAAGTAGATCTTGGCTACAGAGTTTCTGCACAGTATATGTAGCCGCTGCAGCAATTTTTCACCAATGGCATTAAGTTGTTTCTCTGGAATATTTGGGCAATCAGTATTATATTAATGTCCATAATTCTAAAATTGTCTGTGTTTGTTTTCTGAGAGCTGCATTCTACCTTGGTATTGTCTTCTGAAGTACTTTCAGTTTTCTAGCCCTGTACTCTTGCAGGAAGGTCTTACCAATATGTCCCACTGGAGTCATCAGTAATATTTGTGTGACTACTTATGGGTTCACATTTTAAATTACAAAATTTATTCCTTGTTCTTTTGCATCCCTGACAGGGATGCTGCTGGACAGCACTGTGGTCTAATCTGAAAATACAGGGCAACGTTTCTTAATATTTAGGGTAATAGATAAATATGCAATTCATTATATCTTCTTGAATTTTTCAAGCCTTAAATGTAGTGGTCATACTGAATATCAAATTTGATCAGGAAATTTTGTATAAGTCTATCAACTGGATAATAAAATCTTGGGACAAGGGAAAAAATATGTATTGCTCCTACTTTGCCACAAGGTAGAAGCAACCTGTCCATTTTAAGAAGCAGTTGACTAACTAAATTTCTTTTTGAGTTCTACTTTAAATTTTGCATGTTTCTTAATTTCTGTGAAGGGTATAATATTAATGTGATAATGGGAAAGCAGATGATATTTCTGTCCTTTTTTTTCTTGTTATATGAATTAGTGAAGGGAGTGGAGGTGAAGAGATGACAATGGGATTTTCAGGAATGTGTCTGGAAATTTCGGAGTGGTCAGATGTGGAATGGAGAATTGGTTCATCACACTCCAACTCCATACCGCAGCATAGATTTTGTAGAATCCTAACAATTTTTATTCATGTTCCTCTGAAAAGAATGCATTATGCCTTTAGGTCTTGGGGTAAAATAAACACCCTGGGATAAAATAAAATGTGACAGTTGAGGTGGTCTTAAGCCGCTAGTTCCACTTTTGTGACTACCTCAGAAGCCGGCTACTAAGTGATTTGTGCTATGCAAGTGGCAGTGCATATTATAGATGAGCTTTTGTTGAGTTATCTTTTACGATATCTTTTATCACGGTATTTGGAGTCCAAGGACATTTGTTTTACTTTACCAGTCCCTCTTGGGGGGCCTGTCATGAATTACTTCTGCATTCTGGCTAAATATAGCTGAAGACAAGACCAGGATAGTCAAGAGAATGAAATATTTGTATAACATTCTGCCATAAAGAGTTATATTTTAAATTACTGTTTTATATAGTGTAAGAGCACTTATCATTCACTTTTGTCAGCTTGCTAAAATGGAATGAGATAATACCTAAAAAATACAATAAATAAGGACTGGATTACATCCTGCAAAAGATTTAAAATTTTTTTATATGTGGGCAAGTCTTCACTTTTTTTTTTTTTTTTTAAGTGGCTTTGGACACCTTTCATGGTATTTGGCTTGTGCCTTTGGAGCACAAATACCACGATTAATCCAGTCCACATTAAAACCTAGAAGAGTTAAAGGGGAGCGTAAGCCTAATATTTGTTCTGAATTACTGCAGCTTTACATACGTATAAGCAATATTTGGCCGAGGTAACAAAGTGCCCGTATCGAGTGCTGTCTTTTATAGTACTATTATGCCACTTTATTTCACTGCACTGGAAAGTAGTCACACAGTTGTACTGTGCATTAGTAGATTTCGTGAGAATTGCTTCATTTTGCTTGACAGAGCTGATGTGATTTCCTGTAAGCAGTGTGGGGACATCCTAGTGAATGACTGGTTTGTTCTAAGGTACTTAGTTGTGAGTGTTCCTGGTTAGTCTGACTGTGCAGTTAGTAACACAACTGGTAATTCCTGGTGGGTGCACACCTTTCCGTTCTCGGGTGGAGGCTGACACGCCACATTCTGATTTGGTGATGTATTTAAAGCACACCCTGAGGATTACAAACCTTTACACTTCTTGCATATGAACTTGGTGCTGGTGTAGACTACATTCTGTCTGCATCCAAATAGTTTTGTGTTCGCTAATGTTTAAATGTTACTTTTCCTTTTAACAAGCCTTTAAAGTTCAGAATTGTAATTGTTTCCATTTTTGTCTTTCCCAGAGATGAATTTAATATTAAAGTTCTTCAGGCTTTTGTTGAACTCCATGAGTTCGCTGACCTCAACCTTGTACAAGCCTTAAGGTGAGTAAATCCTTTCTTTTTGTTTGACCTGAGCTTCCTTTATCGAATTGCACGTTCGTATGAGTCACTGTGTTGATTTACGTGTCAGAAAGCTGATGGACAGCTCAGCACGATTATACGCGTTACTGCGCAAGTTAGCAGACAGCTCTGTTTAACCCTTCCAATTGCTTGCATGGGTGCTATCTTTGAAGGTGAAAACTTTTAGTTATTTCAGGCAAACACAAATGACTAAAACAACCATAACTCTGTGGTGTGCCTGCCATATGCAGACATTTGAAGACCTGTTTTATATGTTAGCACAGAGATGGGTAAAAACCAAGCAAACCCCAAAACCAAGTATATAAATAATTTTCTTTGCTAACGTTTTCTCCTTTCCTTCCGCCTTAACTTATTCCTGTGGGCTGGGATGGGGGAAATCCTGGTGACAGTAATCAGTGTTCCATTGCGAGGAGGTAAACTTCGAATCAAGTAATTTCCTTCCACTTTTCTTCAGTTTCCCACTGGTTGTATGAAAGAAAGTGTAGTATCTTAGGATACATTTTTCTTTTGCTGAGCGAACAGTTCACTTGATTTCTTGGGGATGCCAGCGTACAGTGATCTTGTTGTGAAGTCCTTTCTCATCTTGGTGGAAATCTATAATAGATCTAGCAAATTAAGTTGATTTAGACAGTTTTGCCACTTCCATTGCTATGAGTGACTCCCTCCTGATACCGGATAAATTGAAGTGGCCGTGTGATCTTTGTCTCTGGTGCAGTGCCTTGTGATGTGGAGTCAGAACAGCTTTGCTATGGTTGAGTGATGTGGGGGTGATAACTGGAGCTGCCTGAGGCTTGAGCGAAGGAAGCCTTTTCTCTGGCTGCTGAAGCTTGTCTGGGAGGCTCCATATTCCTATCTCTTTTACCCAATTGAAAGTTAGGTTTGACTGTATTCTTCCTTAGCAGCTGCTACTATTAAATGTTTGTATTTTGGTAGCTTACAAAATTCGTGATCTGGGTTGGAACCTTGCATGAGGTGAGTAAAAGACAGTATATAGAGCTGACAAACTAAAGATGGCCTGTGACACTTGAGTATAATGTCCTGTAATGAAAACTAACGAAGACAGGAATAAATGGTTATTAAGTTGACACCCAGTGTACAAGGAATCCAGAGACCTTGTTTTGCATGGCAGAGCATGTAACTTTGCTGATTTCGATCCTGTTTTAATTCATATAATCCTTTTGCTCAGAAAGTATAGAGTAAGCGGTTAAATTTGTTGGAGCTTTTTAGCACCACAGTGTGCCGAACGTAAATTTGTGGACTTCTGACCTGTATGCATTCCAGTGTACCTGTATGTAGAAATAGTGAGTTATGAAAGTAAAAACTGTCTTCCAGTTTGTGCTGCTAAACAGGAGCACGGATCTCCTGCACATATTGCAGAGTTACTGTGATGATTCCATGAGTCTTTCCTTTTAAGATCTACGTCTGATTCGTGTAGGGTGAACTTAAACTAGACAGGCAGCACCTCTCTAAGCACTGGGTTTTTTCTTGATGTTTACTATTGTAAAATGTGTTTGATGAGTTCAGGTGAAGGTGTTAACTCTTTTTGTTTTCTTTGCTTCTCTCAGCCTACCAGAAATATTTTATGTGTCTTTTTATATTGTAAGTAAAGTCTAACTGAGTGTTTATTGCTTTTAGTAGCCAGGAAACCCAGGGAGAATTGAACTGATTGTTTCTCCATAGCATTCTCGTGGCAAAAGTGGGATGCATACAGAAAACCATTTACTAGTCTGGAAAAAAAAAAGAGAGGCTCTCAGAATATGACCTGCCACATTATCTTGCCTGATAGCATGCCGTGTTGCTGGCTGAGTTACTGGGCTAGCCATCTGTGCATGTTGCTTCTTAATAGCTCCTGACTTGTGTGTTCAGAGATTGAGAACCTTCTTCTAGGACATCTTATGCAGACGTTACCGACTTTGTTATTGTTCCTGATAATTAGTAATAAATTTTTTTATATATAAATATTGGAATGAGTCTAACAACTGTTCTTCCCTTCTGTAGGCAGTTTCTGTGGAGCTTCAGACTGCCAGGAGAGGCTCAAAAAATTGATCGCATGATGGAAGCTTTTGCTTCGCGCTATTGCCTTTGTAACCCAGGAGTCTTCCAGTCTACAGGTGCAAACACATTTTTCTTCTATGTAGCAGAGCAGTCTCCATCCTGCTTTTTCTTACACAGGATCTTGTACTTGAATTCTGGGAAAATTTACTCTAATCATAACCACATCAAGAGGTGTGATAAGATCTCCCTTGCCATCTTTTGATACTGTTCAGTGGTACTGGCCACCTCATGTATGCCAAGAAGTTGAGTGTGTGTCATCTTCAGTCTGTTTATAAATGCAGTTCAAATATTATTTTGAAGAAGCTGTTCTTTCCCTCTAAAGAAAGCTTTTTTTTTTTTTAGCGTAGGAGTCTGATTGACTAAGTCTATTAGAGGATCGACCAATATGATCCAGGCAAAACCTGTGTACAGAGAATGTTTTGCCCAACACTTCACCATTTCAAGTGAAAAGTTAATTTAGGGTGACAGCAGCAATTTCAGAGAGCTAAAAGAATTTTTTGAATTCTCCTGCACTGTTTTTCTCATACCAGCTTTTAATTGGAATTGTTACAGAATTGTTATTCTTAGGCTTATTTCAATAGTTTAAAGAAAGATTTGAGACTTTGCTTTTGTGTATAGTGTATAGTGTTCGGGACTCTTTGACTACCTGCTTCTTTTTCTGTATGAGTCAGAATGAGCTATATATTCGTTTCATAGGTTTGTGCCAGAACACATAAAAAGATAAATAATTTCTCAAATCTTATTTCAGATACGTGCTATGTGCTTTCATTTGCGATCATTATGTTAAATACCAGTCTGCACAACCACAATGTGAGAGATAAACCAACAGTGGAGAGGTTTATTTCTATGAATCGTGGAATTAATGAAGGTGGAGACCTTCCAGAAGAACTACTACGGGTAAGTTAGATTGGGTGAGGCAATACATTGTTTTGTGTTTTAAATTGGAAGCTTAGAAGCGTGTACAACAGTTCTCAGGCAAATTTTTGGAGGGAAAGTAAGAAGAATATTTTCTGGCATGCATAATAACCATCTGAGTAGCTGAAAGAAGAATTTTGTGATATTCACAGTTGCTCTGAGCTAGTTCTCCCTATATTCAGTGTTTTGTTAAGGAGAGGAGATCCTGGAGAAAACACTGTATTGATGGCAAAATACTTGTGGAATTGGCTTCTTATTAAAAAAAATAAATTGTATTGCTGGGTAAGTCATAGAAAGCTGGAAAAAATAGTAAAAATCATTGTTTCGTTATTGCCTCTCATTTCTTTCCATGTATCTCATGGAGATTCTTCCTGTCCTTGAGGCATCAGTAAAAATTTTTGTTTCTCTGAGACAGTATGATGGTCAAAACTATTTTCTGAAAACTCAAATTCATGTGGCAAAACCTGTACTAAATGAGACCTGAAACTGAAACCTTTCAAACACTGAATGCTGATGTTAAAGTCTTTGCTAGGCATGCTTATAAAATCTGTAAAAATATGTACTTGTTTATAGATGATGTAGTTTAAAACCAAACTTAATCAGAGTATTAAACAGGTTGAGAAAGGATGGTCCAGAACTTTATGGACAGTATTTCCTATGCTTTTTATACAAATAGTCTGAGAAGCAGTAAGATGTCCTAGTTGCATTTTCTGTTAGACATTTATTAATGAGGTCTTTTTCATCTTTTTTTTATTCTTCTAGAATTTATATGAAAGTATTAAGAATGAGCCGTTTAAAATTCCAGAGGATGATGGAAATGATCTAACGCATACATTTTTTAATCCAGATAGAGAAGGTTGGCTGCTGAAATTAGGTTAGTTTTAAGGGCAGTTTTGCTGCTGTATGTTCGTTCGTTGTTGAGCATGTTTGCGGCTTCTGTGTCTCTGCTTTCCTGTGAAGGTAATAGGATTAATTTTGTAATTTGTATTAAAACATGTGTGAACCAAAGTAACTCCCTCCTTTACATCTGAAGGTTGTTACTTCTTACTTTACATATCCAAATTAGCAATCTCATTTCCAACTCCGGAGTTTTATTTCTGATATATGAGAAATTAAAACTCGGCAACAAAAAGGAAAGGCCATATGGTATTTACCACAAGCTGTGACTGATAAATAACAACTAAGTCTCCATAAGGTCATTTCAGAAAACTGTGATGTTTCAACTCAGTTTTCTGTGTACAAAAAGGGATTTCTCTTCAAATTGTTATTTTTGTGTGTCTTTATTTTTCCATATTATTTGTGAGTTTCTCTTGGTTTGGTTTTGGCTATGATTTTTTAATGAGTGGTTTAAATGTGCCTTCTTGTTTTCCTTATGGCCTATGACCTATCACCTTTCTGTTCTGTGACTGGCTGTCTCTGCTTATTCTGCATTAGGAGGTACGTATCTGATTGCTTTCCAGTCCCCTCTTCTTCAGTTGCTCATTCTTTTATTTTCTTCCTCTTTCCTCCTGTTTGTTTTTCTTTCTTTTTTTTTTAGATCAAATTTATTGTGGCATTTTGCTTTTTCACTCAGTGTCACTTAGTATCATCAGTGGTACCCTCAAAGACTGGCGTGTCGGTGTTTAGCTCACGTGCGAGTGCGTTCTGCAAAAGAAAGTGTTTATGTGTACAGCAGAAAAATAAAAGACTATTTAGCATATTTTTCTTGTTCATTGAAGAACATAAAAAGAATAATAATTTCTACTGAGAGAAAACAACATATATTACTCCTCTAATGACGTTCCAGAGTGATTTTGGTACTTGTATATTAATTATCTTACATATTGAAAGATGGATTACATTTGAGCTATGCTTTTGTAAAAAATGTGCTTACTTAATCTTAAATAAGGACCAAATTGGGACTGAAGAAACCTCTGGCAATTTGCAGTGTCCAGGCACTGCAAGAGGGCCTTGTTTACACTCTTAAAGTTGATGGAATTCACTTTTTCACTTGTTCTCAGGATTTTTTTTTTTTCTTTTTAAAGAGACTGAAATTTTTAGTATTTGTTCTTCAGTGACATAATTGTCTTTTAGATAGAGCCCGTTGTTGGTCGCTTCAACATATAACTGCTTGTTGAAATGGAAGGAACTCCCAACTTGTGCTTGGAAAACGGGCTCTGAAGTGTGAGAAAGGAGAACGTGTGCTGGGGGGTGCAGCTGGGCTTGAGTGTGGTGACAGCACAGCCTGGTCAGAGCCATGGGCCCGCTCTGCTGGTTGCACCTGGAAATCAGTGGTCACACTACCGCTGGAAGGAAATAGATGTGAAAAGGAAGCATTTGGAATTCATTCACGTGCTCTGCAATGTCTTATTTTGACCTGTGCGGTACAGCTGCCAGAGTGCTCTTTGTCTTTCTAACTACAAAAAAGCAAAGCCCTTGCTTTTTAATGTGCATTGACTCACCTGGCACAACTTCAAAGATGACTTTGCAACTTTTCTCCATTTTGTAGCATGAGGCGATAGCTATCTCCACAGAAAAGACTTTCAAGATGATGTAGATAAAACGCGCTGCCGGGAGAGGCTGGATATAAGCCCGTGCTGTGCCTATTTCTCTTTCTGTTGCCCCAGTGCGCTCTCACGCACTTACACACCTACGGAGAGTGCGATCAGGCGTGTGTGAGTGTGTGTAGAGGAATGACAACGTGCCTTCTGGAAGAAACTGTCAATAAAAGACTTAGGAGAGAGCTAATAAAAAATACAGGAACAAAGAAATGGGAGAAAAAAAAAAGGTGACTGAAAGTGAGAGTTGCCAGGTACTTTTGCTCAATCCACATCTGGCTCTGGTGCGAGGTCACTCAGAGCAACCTTTCCTTACGTACAGATGAGAGGCAGTGCACAGGAAACCCAGCAGTAAAAGTGTCTGTGAAATGGAAGGGAGTTGCACATAGAACTCCCACAGCTTGAGGAATATTTGAATAAAGAAATGAAACATGTCCAGGAGCCTCCAATGAATCAGCCTGTGAATGTGTGAAGCTGCGCTTTGGTGAAAGACTGTGTCTTTTCCAGCAGACACAGACGGGTACAGGCAAACGCATTTTGCTCCTTTCAATGCATTGACCAGAAATAAACAGGGCAATCTTTTTTTTTTTTCTTTTCTTTCTTTTCTCTCCCTTGAGTTTCCTATTTGCTAGGAGGCTCAGACTGTACGTTGAGTGCTGTCTCAATCCACATTGTTTGCGTTTTTACAGTCCTTTATGCTGGGAAGCAGTTTTTGTGAAATGGGTAGAATTTCCTTCAGTCCTGGAAGATGCTATTTAAACGTTTCAGTATTATTGAAATGCTAAGGAGATTATACCTGCATGAGATTTCAAGTGGTCGCTTGTGATAATACTTAAAAGTTGAAATAGAAAGTTATATATAAAACTATAGGTATGACTAAGGCAACTCACAAACCTTGAATGTATCAAGACAGTCTTTTGTGTTCAGTATTCCTTACAGTCAACTCTTCCCATTTATCTGCTTGTGCTCTTCCTTGTATTATTCCAGCTCACTGTATTGATGATCTAGGGAGGAGCGCAATGTCATGAAACTTTCATATATTGTAAAATTCATCTGTCCTAAAGACCACCCTCCCTCTCTAGCCTCGCGTTGGGTTTTATAAAGCTGGGGGGGTGCAGAATGCTCTTGAGGAGTTTGCTGCTCTACATCGTTCAGAGGGGACTTTGTGTAAGTCCGAGCATCAAATTTGGCAGCCAGACAGCAATTCTGGTTGTATCTATCTAGAGTCAGCTGGTACCTTTATATAGACTCTTTTTATCTTGGTAAACCTAAATTATCATTCACTTTTACATCATTTGAAGCATGGTGTAATGAAAACGAAGACAAGTAAAAAAATGAAAGCTACTTAGTGCTGATGAATCCTCACTTAGAGCAGCTTGAGATATTACGAGCTTTCAGATTGTTCTGCTTCATAATTATTAGTGATGTTGGTAACATGAAATGTTCTGCCATCCACTTGAAGGTACGTCCTAACGCCCAAGTTACAATCGCTTTGCACAGGGAGGCATTTCTTTGCCCTACAGCAGCTTCTCTTGGCAAATAGCTTGGTTTGTGTACTGTGACACCGTTTCACCAAACTGGAGAGGAAATGATTTAACCCAGCCACATGATTGTGTTAAATTTGTCTGTCAGGCAGTTATGGAGAGCTTGGGGATTGTCCAAAAGCTTCGCATCCGGGCCTGTTGCCCCAGTGGCGCTTATTCCAGCGCATCTGTCCTTAAGAAGATGTTGTTTCTCCTCCCTAATCCAGGGCAAGAGAATAGCAGTGGTTGACCAGGAAAAATGGTGCCTTCTGGTACCTGCCTGGCTCTCGTGGTAACTGATGCTCTTCTAGTTTGAGGCAGTTAATGTTGTGGTCAAGGGAAGCTTCTTTTCTTTTTCAGAGAATCCTGGACTTGGATCTAGTCTTCTCTATAACTGTACTGTTCCCAAGTCCACTCCACCTAGTGGTATCTAAATCAGCTCAGAAGGAAAAGACATCCTTGATGTGTGTGTGTGTGTCTCCCTTTCCCCTCTGAAACTTTCTATATATGTAAGGTTTGGATAGAATTTTCTATCTTTAGATACATTTAGTCTTTTCAGTTTTTAAATTAGTGTTTCTTAAGTCACTGACAGTTGTTTTTCCCTTTAATGTAGGTGATTTCTCTCACCTTGTTCTCTAGTTTGTACGTTGCCCAGTAATAGATGATGCTGTGTTGGATTACACAGGTGAAGAGGTTTCCTATCCCTCTTTCTGTACATTTTGTGTTATTGTGGCTTTTGTTGTAGTTTCCTTAGATGTACTTCTACAAGATATCATGCTGTTTTATTTTGTTAAAGATATCTTTGCATTTAGTTAATCGGCTAGATCTTTCAGAAATAAGTCACTTATATCTCTCCATTTGTGTAAATGTTTATGGATTCATACTCTGATTTTCTTGATCCTCTTCTGCTAACTTAATTCCTTCCAGCTTTAATCTTTAAAAGGCTGGGAGCTGGAATAAGATATGAAGTATGGTACTAAACCCTTTGTTGTTGTTTTGTGAGTCTTCAGCAATCTTGGCCAAGGAAAAGAATGTTTTGTTATCATGAATTCTTACCCATTGATCTTGTGTGCGGTGTTTATGAGCCGCAGAGCCTTATCAACCACATGCTTGGGTTTTAGCCCGTTGTAAAGGCGTATTAAAAGTGTGTTATATGGTGACCCCTGCAAACCTGATGAGTACAGATCAGATTGCCTTTCAAACTTTATTAGAGTTTGTGTGCTGTTCAGAGCTGCACCCAAGTAATGGGGTGGTCAGACGGAGATTTACGTGTGAGACTAGTTCCTTATTCTGCCAAAAAATCCTGCCTTGCTGTTGTTTTTTTTTTTCTGGAAGACTAACTCATAGCCTGGTGGAGCAAGCACTTAGGGTTTATTTCTGTGACTCACGTGAATGCTGTAACATGGTGAGCTACTGGCTACTTTAGGGAGAAGGGAGTGGTAAGAGGGATGTTGTTGGAAATACTTTATCTTTCTTCTGGCTTCAGTGCTATCCTGGAGCTGGGACATGTTTAATGAAAAAGGCTTCATCAAAACTGCAGTATGGTTACAAAAGGTTTCAGATTTGAGAAATCCAGCTTTTCCAAAGAGAGGGGATGTTTTCAGGAAAAATTTCAGCAAACACAACCATGATTTACTACTCAGTTGTCCTAGGAGGTGTGGTTTTTAAGTCCATTGTTTCCACCTTAAATTCGAAGCAGTCTTTCTTTTAAATGTATGGTTATTACCTGATGATTTTATTGTGTTTCAGTATGTTATCACAGTTTGAGAAACCTTTGTTCAGTTTAAGCTCCCTCTGTGAAAGGAACTGATTTGCCTGTTTGTTTCCATCCTCTGTCCCATTTCTCTACTACAACTGAACAAGCCGTGACATTTGGTGCTACCTGATGTTGCCACCAACTCTCAGCTTACGGCTGATGCCGCTGCTAGCCTGAAAAACATGGTGACGTTTTTGTGCCGTAAAAATGTTGAATGATGTTTACCTGCTAACCTTAGAGAGCAGAACGTGACTTAAAGTCACAGCCATGAGCATTGGGTTGTATGAAAGAATGTCATGGTATGGCAACAGCCAGGACTGCCCTGGCATTCGTCTTGCCTCGGCGGCTGCTCATTCATTGATCTGGAAGTGAGTCAAGGCAAAGTTTGTTGGCTGTCCCTTCCCAGCCCAAATAGTTCCTGATACTTGAACCGACTCTCAGTCAAGGTGATGGGAATTTTTCTAGTGACTTACATGCCAGTTTGAATCTTTCTGCAGGGCTTTATTTATGGATCTGTCACAGCGGTTGTACTAAAATGCCACCAGTTCTTCCCTCACTGTCTCCAGCTCACTCAACCATTCATTCTGTCACGGCTTCTGCATCTTGCACTATTTTGCCTTCTCTTATTTCACCACACCTGCTTGCAGATTAAATTTTTCTTAAGACGTGTGCGTGTAGTGGAAAGATAAACTATTGAGTGTGTTGAACACTGCAGTGTTTTAGCTCTGGGTTATCAGGTAGGTCATGAAACCAAGCAAAAGGGAGATATGACAGGCAACAGACTTGGTCTGCAATGCGAGCACCTAGTAGGCTGGCATTAAGAAGTTTCATGATATTCCTAGAATTATTCTTTGATATACTATGATTTGAACTTCTGTATTAAATAATAACCCAGCATTCTGAAGTAGAACAAAAAGATTAAAAAAATGCTTGTGTCTTAGATTTAATTATATGACTTGGATTAAAGTGGGGAGTCTGATATATTAATGGTACTCTCTTTTGCATGGGTCTTCAATAGCAAGATCAACTATTTTGAAATGTTGGGTTAATGAGATTAAATAACTGCTGAATGGATGATGCACAGGTGGTGACATAATCCTGAAGTCAGATAACTATGGTGGAACTAAGCCTGTACATGAGAGCTTTATCTACAATTGTCTTTTCTGGAAGACAGTTTTAAAAGTAGTTAATTGGGGAATGCTAGACATGAGATGAAAGGGCCGAGGCAATAACGTGTGTTTCTAAAAGGAGTCATTCTCCACAGTGTGTCTTCAGCAGGTGTAAGAAAGAGGAGCTCTGTGCTTCCTGTTGTCTAAACTGTTAACGCAGGAAAAATTGGCATTTCTTGAGCTGTAGCTCGGATTATACTAACCTGTAAAAGGAACATGTTTTAAAAAGATTAAGTGATGAGAAGTGACTAAAAATAGTACATGTTGGCACAGGGTTTGCTCTGTATTGATGGCACAACCGTATTTGTTCTGCTGTGTTTATAAGCATCTGTCACACTTGATGGTAAATCCGAAAGTAGAGAGAGGTTCTTAATCACATGTATGCTCACAGGTGGAGTGAAGGGGAGGTGAAGTGCCCCTGATTTTATGGATGGGATCTTTGTACAAGGCAGGCCCTAGAGAGGATTGGTTGTGTTGCTGGGACAGAGTTACTGGTTTTGCTGGTGATTGGCCTCCCTTTGCCATCGCAGCACTGACAGCATCTCGGGGGCTGTACAGTATTCTTGCTCTTGATGCAGTAAACAACTGTGATGGCGTGGTCAGAGGGAGCAGGCCTGACGGCCGAACTACCGCATTCACCCGCTGGAAGAGAGGAGACATTTGCAGCTTGACAGTTTTTGTGGCTGGTCAGCAACACCGTAGTTAATGCTGTCTCAGGAGTTTGATCGCAGTAGAAGAGTGAGAGTAACGCATTCCTTTAACCTCAGTTCATCTGTGCCTGATCCATTTACGACTAAGTAATTGAGCCAAATTTTGAAAACCAAGCAAAACTAAACTTGCTGTCTTACCTGTTGTTGAAGCCTTGACAGCAACACACGTTTAATTCAACGGTATCTTTTGATTGTAGGGGGAAGAGTAAAAACGTGGAAACGGAGATGGTTTATTCTGACTGATAATTGCCTGTATTACTTTGAATACACAACAGTGAGTATATATTGCAGTGAACTTTGTTTGTAATCAAGATATTTAAGTAGGTACTAATGTGGTGTTTTCCTGTTTTTTTAGGACAAAGAACCTAGAGGAATTATTCCGTTAGAAAATCTTAGCATAAGAGAAGTTGAAGACCCTAGAAAGCCAGTAAGATATATCAGTCATTTTTTAAGTGGAGTAAACAGTGCAGAACTTAGATATAGTGTTAAATGAAGACGTTTGTCAGTTTTGGGTTTTAAACGTCTTTCTTTGTTTCTACCCTTCAGAACTGTTTTGAGCTCTATAACCCCAGTCACAAAGGTCAAGTAATCAAAGCCTGTAAAACTGAAGCTGATGGTAGAGTGGTGGAAGGCAACCATGTAGTGTATAGAATATCTGCCCCCACCCCAGAAGAAAAGGAGGAGTGGATTAAATCTATCAAGTGAGTTCAAAGTCTTAAATATCTGTCAGAAATGAAGTGTAAGCCCTTTTTAGACTAAGATACAAAGAGAATTTGTATTCTAACTTGTCTGAAGAATTCTGATTTGGCAGTGATTAATGACAAGCTACGCTGGGTTGATGGATCAAGACACAAGTCCCCTGGTACTGTCTGGTCCTAAGGAAATACACCACTAAACCAAATGCCAAAAATGTGGATTTTTAAAATTTTAAATTTTTTTTAAAATTTATTTTTCCTAAGCAAATGTCAAGCTTGGTGTGAATGGTCTTTGACCCTAGTGTTGTTAGATTCTTACTTCACCTAATAATTAACGTTAGTGACATGTATCTTAAGTGGGTTCACGGTGGATGACTTGACTTTATCTTGGAAAGTTTATAAAACAGACTCACGCGTAAATAAGTAAATAATGGTCAAGATGAAGGTACGACCTCTAAACAAATCACAGCAGAATAACGTCTTTTTCTAAAGAAATATTTGTGATGCTTCAAAGTCAACCATCCATTAATTTATTAAGAGCATGGCATGGAGTCACGCACAGGGAAGAGAGAACAAAATAATTTTAGTTCTCAAAACCAGATATTTGTTAACCAAACTGATGATTCCTTTTTTCTCTTCTAGAGCAAGTATCAGCAGGGATCCCTTTTATGATATGCTGGCAACAAGGAAGCGAAGAATTGCAAATAAGAAATAGAACATGATCGGCAACTTCTATAACTGCATCAACCTATAAACAAGCATATAGTTGAGTGATAATGTAAAAATTGGACAAACTAAATGAAGACAGTAACTGTAAATTTTATATACAAATATATATATATATTTACACACTTTACTATGACATAAAAACTTGGCAAGACTTTTCAGGGTAAGTAGTTATTGGCATATATTTGGAAGTAAGCTTCAAATCCAGGAGGATGATTATGTTGGAACTTAATTCAACTGAAAACATGGAAGCCTTGTTTTCACAGTGTACTTGGGTTGGGAGGGAAGGAATTTGAGGCGAATAATAAAATGCTCTGTACCTGTTATTTGTTATTTGAGCGCATTTCCCATAAAGGAGGAGTGACTGTAAGACTTCAGTCTCTCACTGAAATGCAGCACCGAAAGCGGAGTACAGCATGATCCAGCACTTAATTTGTCTGTAAGCAGAAAACCCACAATCTCAATGTTGTTCTCAAGTCTCGTGTGTTTCACAGTAAATGAACAGCTGAGTGCAGCTTCCATTTAAGATTCCCTCTCCTACCTTTATAGAAACAACCTTTCTTCAGAAATTCAAGTCAGTACTAGACTGTGTAGTTAACTAGTTGTACCAAAGGGTTTGGTTGATACAGACTGAAATATATGCAGGTCCCAGCAGCAAAGGTCTGAGTCTGTAGACATGACACTAAGTACAGATGTGATTTGACATTTGCCAGTAGGCTAGAACTCATTCCTGTCTGCTCATGCACTCACAATAAAGAGTAAGGTTTGATGGCTGGTTTAATCAGCTTTTCATGTAGTAACACCCTTCTTATGTTTTAGATATGTTGTAGTTTAATTAACACTAAGTTCCTACTAAGGGACTAAGAGGACAGCACTTGCATGAGTTTAGGTTTTGTGTGTGAAAACATCCCCAAACATTTTCACATGCATTTCATGTTTTTAAAGGGAAAAACCAGGAAGGTGAAATCTTGCAGTAAGATACAGCCCTGGATAGTTAAGCAAGCAGGAGTCAGTCCTTTTGTTTGAGAACGAACTTGGACGTACAGCAAAGTTAAGTATTTTTACTGCATTCTTAAAGGCGATTTTTCAGATCTGTGCTTCGGCAGTTGAAGTTGAAAAAAATAATAGACATCCTTATTTTTACTTAAAATATCAAATCTTACACATTGGTTACCTAGTGCCACTAAACTCTCCCACAAGCGTGTCTGTGGAAGATCTTTTTGTGGTCCTACTGATTGTCTTTCAGTAACATGGAAACTGCTCTGGCCGACTTTACTACTGTGCTTTTCTATTGATAGCACATACACCATCCTAAAGGTCAAGCCCCTAATTCCACAACAGGAGCAAAAAGTGTGCTTTTTTTGACCCAGACTACTTCTGTTGGTGCTCAGTTTTCACAAACTTGAACCTGAGCTGTGCCTTCTGTGCCCATGGAGACCAAATACTCTCCAAAAGAAATTTTGCTTGTTGGAGTTACAGAAGCGTCTCTGGGCACACGATGGGGAAAAGTGCTGCACTGGCAAAACCAGTATTAAGTTAATCTCCGTCTTAAGTTCAAATCTCCTTTTAACTCTACAGGACAGTCTGTTTCATTGTTCCTGTCTTACTAATTTGCCTTGTTTTGCACGGAGTGTCAGCCTGCGAATGTTTTGCGTTATTTTGAACGTTTGCAAAAAAGGCAGAGAAGGACAAGAACAAAGTAAACTTTTTTTACACCTTAGATCTTCCCCAGGTGGAACTGCAGTCGGCTTGGATGAATGTTCAAATCCGAGTACGCTGAAGGGAGTAAAACTCAACCAAAGGAGGAATCCTTGAACTAGTGTCAATGTGGGGACATCTTTGCTTAATGGAACATGTTTAAACTCTTTGTAGAAACAAATTAAGTTGTATGTTTGCAAAGCAGTATGCTCACAGAACTGCTGACATCGATTGTTCTGAGTCTTCCGTTTGGCAATTTCAGGTTTTGTTTTCAAGCAATGTGTGCATCAGTTTTAGCTTTGGACAAGTAGATTTTCAAGGCAAACAGTGGTAAGTCAGAATCGGTGGTACTAATGAATGTAAAGGTGAAAAAGCAGCAAAGAGAGTATTTCTGAAATGTGACATTACAAAAGCGTTAATAAGCCATGAAGCACTTCTGTATCAATTCTTATCTTCTGAAGTATCACCTTCAAGAAAATCTGTTTATTTAAGCAGGTGACGATATCTGCCAATAAGCATGAAGGAAATGCCTCGAGAGTTCCTTTGCTGTGTTTAATCTGAAGTTCTTATATCTGGCAGAAGTAATTATTTAGAGTAACATGTAACTGAGGATATTATAGCAGGAAATACATTATTCCTTAGCATTGAAATGCAACATCTGAAACAGCTATTTGTGGTGCTCAATATATCTATTTAATTTACCAAAGCTAACGGAATAGCGTTCTTGTGTGTGATAATGTTTGATTTCAAATGTTCTTTGTAACAGTATTAACAGGGAGTGAAACTGGCCCAAAATTTCCACTGGCCATGAGGCCAGTAAAACAAAGTGGCTTGTGAAAATTTTGGCCAAATCAGGTACTATCCATGAGGGTGAAGAAAAATCTCTCAGCCTTTCCCTTTTTGTATTGGGCTTCAAGTCCAGGGGTAGCTACTAAGACGAGCTGCTCGGTGGCCTAAAGCAGTCTCTGTTGTGGTTTGGCCATGCTGAGGAAAAGTCCTCTGGGGACAACGGACTTCTCCCTCCCTCTTGCACTGAAACTTGTGGAAATTCTTCAGCTCTTTGGTTTTAACTTTGCCCTCTGAAAGTCCAGGGCCCAGCAAGAGCCACTTTTGCCAAGTGCGAGGCTTCACTCGGTACCTAAACCATTCGGCCGCTCGCGTCCGCCATGCTGCCAGTGCAGTCGAGGGAGAGAACTGTACGTAATACTTAAGCTCAGCTGGACTGACTTAAATTTTACAATATTCTGACAAAATAAGCTCTGCGTCACTTAACATTTTGAACTGTTTTAAACTGGTACAAAACTGAACCTTTGTAAACTGAGCAGCATTTATAATGCTTCATATAGAAAAACAATGCATATTTTTAAGATTTATTACGTATCTATGTAGATATGCTTGCTGGAAAAGCTAGGTCTGTTGTAGACCAAATGCTACAAATTAAGACTTACCAGTTTCATTTCTATATTTTCTTGGAAAATGTTTCTAGCTAGAGTTTAAATATAAAATGTAAATACTGTACAGATACGTATTGATATAAGTATTACTTGGTGTACACAAGTGATTTGCATGACAAGTACTCAGCACCAATCATTGTTAAAAATGTGATGTTCTATGTAAATCCACTGCAATATTAATGTTTTCATTTATCATTAAGACCTGTTGCTTAAACCTAGAGATTTTTCTCAAAAATAAAGTGTGAAACTATACTGCTGCATAGCTCCTGATTTTCCAAGAACACAGGGGAGGCAGTTGCCGATTTCTTTTTTTTTTTTTGAGAGACATTTTACAGCATGTGTTATAACTGTTCTTTTAAGTGAAAGGCCTCTTTTCTTTACCCTTAGGCACACTACTATAAATTAGCAAGCTTAAATTGTGAGAGAGGAAAACCTCCAGATGGCTTCAGTGAAGTACGCTGCAACTAGGAGTGTTATTCCATGAACATCTGGTTTCCCTTGAGACACCCCCCCCAAAATTAAAGAGGTATCTGGTCAGTTCCCTACCATGAGTTTCAATCAAATGTAAGTAGGGGGGACAAATTCAATCTCCGCTCCTCAAGTAGATAAAAACGTCCCCGAATTAGAGCCAGGGTGTGTGGCTGCAGTTGCCCAGTTTGCTTCTCCGTAGCTCCGACCTGGAGCTGTCAGGATCTGCCCCCCGCCCCCCTCCAGTTACTGCCTATGTGCCAGTTCAGGCAGTTGCTGCTTCTGGGGCTCTCACTGGAGGTACAGCAGTCAGCACTGGAACTCCTTTTGTACATTTATGCTGGAGTTACTCATCAGACAAAAGACGAGACACCAAATCTCGGAGCCGGAGGACAAAAGAGGAAAAAAAAGCCAGATACAGGAAAGGTTCGTGGTTTCTTTTGTCATGTTACTTTATGTAACTTCACATAACTGTTGCCATAGGAACATTATGCAGGGTACACTTAATGGATTGGCTTTATGGTGTTCTCCATGTACCAAAATATTACTTTTAAGTACTTAGTAAAACATTAACCTTGTTCCTTTTTTTTTTTTTTAAGTGTCATACACAGTAAAAAGCTACTGCTGAGCTTCCAACCTGTTGTCTGGGTTTGGAAGCTTTTAACTTCAAAGGAGAAAGCCTTCTGCATTCTTGTCTAGGCAGCTGAAGTCCCAGGTTACTTATCTTCTTTGGGTCACACCAACGGCATCTTCTCACCTACCGGTGAAAGGAAGATCTGATTTCTTGAGTATCAAACACCCTGAAAGCTGTCAATTGCTCTAGTTATTTGAGAGCTTGCTTGTGAAATTTTAAGTAAGTCTTTAAATTAAATATACAGACTGTCAGTTGCAATTTTTATAATTCCTGGTCTTGCACCAGATGTCTAACTTGGAGTAACATTACATGAGTAACATAAAGTCAACCTGAGTCTGTAGTTAAGCAGCATTTGAGATGGTCTATTCCAGGGCATTATCTCACATCGGTGAGATATTTATATGGTAATTTACAATGTTCAGCAGTTGTAAAAAGTTTCCACCCTTTTGGATTAGAAGTATATTTTAAAAAAAGACTGTCTCAAGTTAAAAACTAAAAAAAAGTTCTTTAATGGTAGAATTCTGTACAGTAATGTTAAGCACCACTTATGAATGGACTCCATCTTCATGGTAATTGTTTTGATAATAAATTTTAAGTTTGGACGGTCAATATTGGTAATGTTGCGTTGACGGCAAAAAGGTGTTGTCGCCTCCGGTGAAAACTTGTCGTCACCTCTGGTAAAAAGTTGCTGCTTGTGATTCAGGAAGTGGCTCCACCAGTCTGTCTCTCTGACTCTCTGATGCTTCTCAGCCTTTCTACTTTTATCCTTCAGATCATTCGCCTCATCACTGCAGACATGAGTCATCTCCACTGCCCTCCATTGCAAGCGCCTGGCTCCAGCGCTCTCTGAAGCTCGAGGCCTCCAGTAAAAAGTTGTTGTGGCCTCTGGTAAAAAGCTGTCGCCTCCGGTAAAAAGGTGTCATCACCTCCGGTAAAAAGTTGCTGCTTGTGATTCAGGAAGTGGCTCCACCAATCTGTCTCTCTGACTCTCTGATACTTCTCAGCCTTTCTACTTTTATCCTTCAGATCATTCACCTCATCACTTCAGACAGGAGTCATCTCCGCTCCCTCCATTGCAAGCGCCTGGCTCCAGCGCTCTCTGAAGCCCGAGGCCTCCGGTAAAAAGTTGTTGTCGCCTCCGGTAAAAAGTTGTTGTCGCCTCCGGTAAAAAGTTGTTGTCGCCTCCGGTAAAAAGTTGTTGTCGCCTCCGGTAAAAAGTTGTTGTCGCCTCCGGTAAAAAGTTGTTGTCGCCTCCGGTAAAAAGTTGTTGTCGCCTCCGGTAAAAAGTTGTTGTCGCCTCCGGTAAAAAGTTGTTGTCGCCTCCGGTAAAAAGTTGTCGCCTCGGGTAAAAACTTATTGTCGCCTCGGGTAAAAAGTTGTCCTCGCCTCCGGTAAAAAAGTTGTCGCCTTTGATGGTAGGTTTAGGTTGACTATTGAAGGCTTCCATCAGTAAGCTCCACATCTGAAAGACAAAAGGAAGCAGCGTCACTCCCTGTTGTGACAACCCATGTCAAAAGGTCTCTGAAAGAGAAGTTTCAAACCTACAGCAACTCCACCTGCTCTGCCACTACAGGACCCGACCACCTGCCCAAGGTGGCTTCCTCACATTTAGACTGACCGCAGTTCAGGGCTGCGCTAAGATTGTTGTAATCAAATTTAAGTTTTAAAAAGTTAATTGTTTAATGAATAACTAATCACTATCTTAATTAAATTAGTTTGTTGATAAGGATAAGGAATATACAAAACCTCACTTATGCTAAGAAATCACAGATGCAGGCCTTATGAAAATGGCTGGAGGTAGAGCTGGTACGAGTTGCAAAACTGGCAGGGAATGTTTTGTACTTGGCAAAGCCAGATCTGTAGCACTGCACCTGCACTTTAATGACACCAGCATCTTTCACTCAGACGCATCAATACACGCGGGCATGCCTCCCTATCTCTTTACTGTGTGCTTTGTGATCAAATGTGGTCTCACCACAATGACCAACGATTGTATGGAAACAAGACATATGAATATTAATAGGGGTTGAACCAGTCATTATAAAGGTCAAAATTAATAGCGGGCATTGTACGCATGTTTCTGTTAAAGTACGTTAAAGTTCATAACTTTGCACAAAAAGTGTATAAGCAGGCTGGATTTTTGTGATATATTTGAAGCATTAGGTGATTCCTGCGCTTCTGCAGCGCTGCAATAAAGAAGTGCCGGCTTATCTACGTGTAGATAAGTTTTGTCATTTCTGTGACCTTTCCCTTGGGTGACCTCTACAGAGTATTAGGACAAAGCTACCTGCTTCAGTAGCAACTACCAGACCTTAGGTAAAGGAAACCGAGTTGAAGCTTTCCCTAGAGCATCCTTGTTTTGCTAATAATCACGTGGTCAGGCTGACCAAGTCTTATGCACAAAACCAGAAGCCTTCAGAAACTTGCTAGTTATAGAACATGTAGGAAATTCACTGCTTTAAAGCTGTTCCTTGTCCCACCCTATCTGGATTTCTCTTAAATCACAAGTTATCACTGGCCATTTTCATCCTTACTAATTCAGTCAAAGTAACATGAGTCCTGGTGAAAAAGCATGACACGACAATTCCGTCTTAGTTGCTCCTAGTCTGTCCCTAGCTTGTTTGAGAGGTTAAACACTCTCCAGAAACATGCTGCTAAGTGCCCTTTTTTGAGATTAGATTGTATTATTCAGAAAATCCTGAGACCTGTTTTTTTAGTTAAAAAATTGACCTTCCACAAGATGAAGCTAATTAACATCCACAGGGGTGGATGAAATACTGAAATTCTCAAGACTTTAAAAAAAAAATTGCTTTTCACAGCCCTCATAGCCCACCTGTGTTAGAAGCAGTGTTTCAAAGCCAGGGACTGTCCTAATTGTCAATGAACACGTCTTTCACCTTCGGAGCCCAATCATCTCCGTGCCTCTGGTTTGTGTCATGACATGCAAGACATTTACGTGCTTGCTATGCTTTTGGCTCCTTTACGAAAAAAGCGAGTTTGCCATCTGCTGGCTGGAGAATTGACTAAAGCCAAACGAGAGAGCAGATGCATTTTCTCCTGTTTGGTTCCTGATTTACCAGCTAGAAGAGAGATGCTTTTAGTGCAGTAAGGATTACTTTGACATGGGTATCATAAAGTCTATTTTTACAACACTAGTAGGTGAAAGACCTCAATTCATTCCTCCTCTTAAAATTTTCCTTGATAAGGAGATAAATACCATTTAAATTTCACATGAATTTCACCATTTAAATTTCAGCTTTCCCTCCATACTGGTATTTTCAGAATAAAACTTTTGGCTGGCTGTGTCCTAAAATAAGTCGGTTTTCCACAAATAGACTTCCTATCTGCCTTAGGCAAACCTTTCAGTGCAAGAATTTACTGACTGGCAATTTACCTCAACGTGGGAACCATGTGAAATTTTTGAAAATTAAGTCTCTTCCAGAATTAACTTCTCCAAATCGTGAAATGCATTCGTCTGCCATTCAAGCAGATGAATTCTTTTGTTTTCTATGCCAGAACGACATTTTCAACACCAGGCTATTAATGAGCAGGGCTGTCACTGTTAAGGTCCTTGTTTGTACAAAAATCATTAACAGGGCCTAGTGGCGAAATATGTGGAATTAAAAAAAAAAACTCAACAAAAACTTGCTGTAATCTAATCGAGAACAACGAGCAGATGTGACTCTAACTGCGTGGGCTAGATCTAGTGTTCTAACACAATTCAGCAGTATCTTCCGTATCTTCACTTGACCAACCAGATCCCCAACCAGCTTATGCTATATAAGTAACTTAGAAACAATGAAAAAAGGGCAGATGTGAGAAACACCCAGGAAATAACTAGGCAAAAAAAAATTGTTCATCGTGCTGGAATCCTTGCTTACTTGTAATCCTTCTCTCGATGTTTATCTTTGGACTTCTTTTTCTTCTTGACCTTCTTATATTTTTTCATTCTTTGGTCACCTATCTTCCGGCATTTCTTTTCTATTTCGCTTTCGCTTCCTTCTGTGTGGCTGTATCTTCTTTTGCCATTTCTTAGTTTTTCATTTTCCCGGGAAGAGTCCTCAAAACTTGCATGAGCTGACACGGGTGGAAGCGCGTGCCTTTCACGAGAGTATTTTTCAGGGGGCTGCTGTGGTACTGAGCAATGATGTAAGCTTGCTCTGTGGCTGCTGAAGTGATGTGTGTCTTCCTCTCTGGGGAGCGCGTGGTGAGACCGTCTGCTTTTGCCGTGATAATCCTTGTGTGACCTGTTGTAAGCTTGACTCAGTTTGTCAAAGTCTTTATCACAATAAGAGGACTTTCTCTCTCTACCATCTCTCGTTCCATGAGAAAAATAATAATCATTGTAGTGTTTGCATTTCTCCCATCTCCATGGTTCATCTTGGTAGTACCTTTCTCGGCTCCAAGTTCTCTCTCCTTTGGAATGATAATACCTTTTCCGGTCTTGTTCTGGTCTTTCTCTGCTTCGGGATCTGTAATGAGAATATTTTCCTGAGCTTTTGCCATTCGGACTGTTCCATTCATTATGAGAAGGTCTGTACTTGTTTTCATGGCAATGCTCCTGCTTATGACGATTTTGCCTGTCCACACTGCGAGAGGACCTCCTCTTGTGGGAATGATCATCTGCTTTACTTCTGGGTTGCTTCTCTGTCTCTTCAGTCTCCGAGTTTTCTCTCTTCCTTCGGTAGTGCTCTTTGTCAGTTTTTTTAGAGTCGTATATTTTCTTGGGTTTTTTCCTATATTTGTCTTCTTCACATTTTTTAGTACTCAGTCCCTCATTTCCTCTAGAAAATTGACTCTCCAAAACTTTATCCAGTTTTGTATTGGAGGAGTCATTAACAGGTGGTACCTCTACATAGATATTAGAAATGTCCTTTGTGTCTTGGCATTTATCTGTAACATCTAGAGATGCAAGTTTTTTAGAACTACATTCAATGTCAGACTTCACAGAGGAAGTTGGTCCTAATTTCTCTTCGCTCTCAGGAGACCCTCTGATATACAAAGGATTTTCTTTTGAAATGAGTTCAGGTTCTTTTACTCTTGTTGGTTTCTCTTTGTCTCTACTGTCTTCAGCCTCACACTGCCCAAGGAATTCATCTTCAGTGTCCAAGGATTTTTTCCTGACCTTGTGCTGACCATTGATACTGGGATGTGCATTATCAGCTTTTTTTATAATACTTTCGGCAGCTTCTTCTTTGGTAGAAATGGTTTCAGAATTTGACTGAGTGAAAAGATTCTCAGCTTCACAGCTGAACTTGGAAGGAACCTTCCTGGATTCTTCATAGGCAAACAGTGCTTCCATCACTACAGTTTCCCTAAGAGCATCATTCTCAGAAGATTTCTGAGGTCCAGGGGCACTGCACAAAAGAAAAACATGGGTTTGACTTGAAAAGGTCTTTCTACAAGATGAATGTCAGGCTGCCCAGGGGGGTTGTGGAATCTCCTTCTTTGGAGACATTCAAAACCCGCCTGGACGCATTCCTGTGTGCTCTACTGTAGGTGATCCTGCTCCGGCAGGGAGGTTGGACTAGATGATCTTTAAGGTCCCTTCCAACCTCTAACGATTCTGTGATTCTGTGAAAATTCCCACAGCCACACCCAATGTAGCTGTCTCCCTCCACTTGCTGCTCAGAATCACATCAACAGCCAAACCCACTGTATTTCCTCCCTGCCAACTAGAAAAAACTAAACACATGGATTTCCCTCTCTCCCAAGTGGGAGCAGATGGTGGGGATTTACATTCACACACGTCCTAGGACAGAAAAAAAGGGAAAGCAGAACAGAAAAAGTACTCCAGACAATGGAAAACATGGAAAAACATTCTATGATGAAATGAAAGTTTTCCAAGAGGCATTCTCCTGTATTTAATAACAAAATAATATCTGCTCAGTGCTGATGTTTGCAACATGAGATGAACAGACTGGAATTCTCTATAGTGATTTATACTGATTTCTACTAAATAGTACTAGTAGGCAGGTAGAACAATGATAAATTTGTATGAAGAAATCTTTTTTTAATCAGAGTGTACTCATTTTACCTTATTTCCTCTGACAAGCTGTTCAACTGATCAAATGGGAGAGATTCAAACGGTGACAAAGATAAGGGTATCTACAATTAAAACACAGAAGTTAAGAGACAGAAGAGATACTCTCTTTAGTAGAAAACTACTGCTTGCAAAATTGCTACATTACATGTTAAACAAGATCACTGAGTTATATGCGCTATCCCCATTTTACACATCACCCCACTCACACCCAAATATATTTATGAAGTATTATCTCAGCTGAACTTCTCTTAAGTCGACGCGTTCTCACACGTCAGCTCAGCTCTGCAAACTCCAATGGGATAGTAGCACAAAGCGCTATGATGAAATTTGTGCCGTGCATTTTCTCAGTATTTCACATGAATTAGGAACATGTTAACGCTCCCAAGTGCCAAACACATTACAGGTCAGAAATTCTAGACGGAACAAACATAACTCACTGTTTCAAGAATTCCATTTGAATCTGAAATTACAATCTCTGAAGGTTTAACCAGTTGGGCTTGGCAAGTGGTGTCATCGAGTCCGTTTTCCATGGTGCTATCTAAGCTGACAGCACCATTTACACAACCACCTTCTGGCAGCTTGTCATGGGGTGGTCTTTCAGCACCTGAGCAGGGAGGATGGGAATTCTGCAATGTGTTGTTTTGGTTTGGCCTAGCGGGATTTTGTCGGCGGGGGGGGGGGGAGCTGCATGGTGGCTTCTACAAGAAGCTGCTAGAAGCTCCTCAAGTTTGATAGAGCCAATGCCAGCCGGCTACAAAGAGGGACCCGCCGCTGGCCAAGGCTGAGCCTATCAGTAAGGTGATAGGAGAGGAACGCCACTTTGAAAAACATATTTAAGAACGAGGAAAAGAACTGCGCCGTAACAGCTGGCACAGAGATGGAGGAGTGAGAATCTGTGCAGACACCAAGGTCAGTGAAGGAGTGGGGGAGGATGAGCTCCAGGCGCCGGAGCAGAGAGAGTCCCCCGGGTCCGTGGTGAAGACCATGGTGAAGCGGGTTGTCCCCCTGCAGCCCATGGGCGAGGTGCAATGTCCACCGTGAGAATCACCACGTAGATGTCCACCAAGGACTCCACGCCGTGTGGGTGGATGCCTGAAAGGGGACTGTAGCCCGTGGGAAGCCCGCATCAGAGCAAGTCGCTGCTGGAACCTGTAGCCCGTGGAAGAGAGGAATGCCCACGCTGGAGCAGGCTGGCCAGTGGGACTCTTGGGACGCTGCGGGCAGCTCAGGCTGGAGCAGTTTCCCCCGAAGGACTGCGCCTCAGACTCACGAAGGGTGGGCTGCCCCTCGTGAGGTGTCTCCCGTTGGGCAGTTTGTGATGAATTGCCCTTCGTGGGACGACTCACGCCAGAGAAGAGAGCGTGAAGCTTGTCTCCCGTGAGAGGGACCCCACAATGGCCCTGGGGAAGAGTGAAGAGTCCTCCCCCGGCGTGAAGAAGCAGCGGTGAAACCAACGTCGGCTGAACTGACTGTAACCCCCATTCCCTGACCCCCTGCGCCGCTCGGGGGGAGGAGGTGGAGAAACCGGGATTGATGTTAAGCCCGGGAAGAAGGGAGGGATGGGGGGAAGGTGTTTGTTTGTTAAGATCTGTTTGCTTTCTCACTTCTCACTACTCCTCTCTGATTAGTTCTCTTAATAAATGTACCTAATTTCCCTAAAATTGAGTCTGTTTTGCCCGGGACGGTAAATGAGAGTGATCTCCCTGTCCTTATCTCAAACCCTGAGCCTTTGGAAATATTTTCTCCCCCTGTTTAGCAGTGAAGGGGGAGTGAGAGAGTGGCTGTGTGGGTACCTGGCGGCTAGCCAGGGTCAAACCACGACATGTGTGAACCACCTTTCCAATTGAAATTCCATTAGAAGGTATTATATTGCACTTCTTTTAAATAAATTCTTCGACTCCTCTGGTTTTCCTGAATATTCTGGGCCTACACTGTCAGAGACGAATTTGGGATTTCCATTCACTGCTGGCTCTGCAAAAACATTAAATTTCCCTACTAAATATTTCTACAAATTGGCTCAACACCTAAGAAGAAGAAACACCCCCCTTCAAATACAAATATAAGTCCAACAATTGTGCTTATTTTCTGCTTTTGATTTACTGCATATTAGTATCAAATAAGCATTATTTTGGAAACCTACCCAAACAACTTAACATTGACTAAGGCTCTTCCCAAACGTATTTATATTCCCCTTTGAACATTCCCTGAAAACACCAGAATAATTGTTCTGGCACTCGGGAACAAAACAAGTAGTCTTCACTTTCACATTTAGCCTCAGCTACAGTGACACTGATGGGGGGGGGAAAATCTTTACTCTTTTTTAAAAAAATACTTTAAGCATTAGACTGCTTAAATTGCCTCAAGAGCACAGCACAGCTCTCAGTTCTTTAGAAAGATGGGTTGGAAGTAGAAAGTAATGAAATAGCATGGCTGCACCATTTAGGATTAGCCACAGTTTGGCTGCAGCACGAGGGCGGTGAAGAAAGCTGTAGTGTGGGAGGGAAAATGAAACTCAGATGCTAAAGAACAAACAAAAAAAAACCCCACACCAAACCCCACTATCAGTTTGCTGCCATTATCTGTCCCCTCCAGTTACCTTAATCATATGAGGCGGAAGTCGTGGTCCTATAAATCCAGGCTGCTTACTGTTAGCCCCCCGCTGACCAAGGAATGAACGGGGATGAGATGGTGCTGGCAAGTAAAAAGCACGTTCTCCAAGTGTCAAATCATAACGCCTTGGGAAAAGAGCAGTGATCTTAGTTTAGAGTTTTTCTTTCAGCCCATTCTTGCATTAAACCCCATCCTCTAATTTTATAGGAACAGTTTATATGACACAGAAGACTGATGACTTAACCAAGACAACAAACTGCACATTAGATAATGGTCTTCCTACAATGAATATCCTTTTCAGAGCAATAACTCATCCTTACACCATCTATGGCCTTAATTTCTCCTCTCCTCTAAATTAGCCAACTACGGAGAGCAGATGTATCGATGTACACACAAGTGCAGCAGTTTAAGGACAAGCAATGAAAGACAATAAATGACATGGGGAATTTCAGGTTAGACCGAACTGAATTACACAAATAGTCATCTTTTCCTAGGACAGAAAGAAAAACACTTGAAGAAAAACATAACAGGAAAGTAAATACATTCTGAACACAGTTAGTACTTGTCATTACCTGATATAAAAAAGTACATAGGCTTGCTGATCGAGAACGCTTTTGATATCAGAAGGCTCTACTGTCTCATCATTCATTCGATACCAAAGTCCATTCCCAGCCTGCAAATAAAGCCAACGATATCTTTAGATGAATTGCATGCATACACAAACACTCAATGTCCTTACCTATGTAGAAACATTTTACGTATTGATCAGCACAGGAGACATCTTGACTCCATGCCTTTTCACTAAGGTTTAGGACAGCTCCTCTCAGACAACAGTAGGCCCCAGGTTTTACAATTCAAGAACCACGCAAGACATTGTTCAACGAGCCCACAGAGGTTGCCAGTGTTAATTATCACCGAGTGTGTTCACTTTCACTGAGACCCAACCTCACTTTCCTTCACAGCAAACAGCAGGACCTTCAGGAAGCTCGTGGCGCCTCCTGCCCCAAACCGTTGTCCGCAGCTCAGTGCTTCAGCTCACCACTACTTATGGAACACACCTTTTCACTTCTGGCCGTACAAGTATGTCAGTGTGCAAATTCACACTCAAAAAGGCTGACAAGCCCCACAATAGACAACACCAGGAATAAAACTCCAGTGTGAGCTAATGGCCACAATTCTTATATTTCCAAATACTCAAACAGAAATGCAAAAATTACTCACTTAGAAACAAAGGTATTATTTTCCCAGACTTGAGTGATTTCAGTGTATCACATGTATAAACAAAACCAAATGAAAGAACAAGAGAGATGTGTCTCATTTCTAAACGAAGCCAAAAGATAACTTATGCAATACATTAAAACTATATCTTGTATTAAGATATAATTAGTAATAAACTTACTTGCTACATTTATAGCTATTTTCACCGTCCAGTTGTTCCGGTTTCACAAATTGTTCTAGAGCTCTAGTGACAGACGTAACTGCCTAGATAAGTAAGAAAGTAGAGCATTAAATCCCTGGAAATGCAACATTTCGAAGACTTACTAGTAGTTTATTAGAGAACCTTGCTAGCTCATACTTAAGTGACCTACTGTGAACAAGCAAACACTGTGAAGATGGAGGCAGAAACAGAGTTACCTCATTTGAAAATGATTCTACTTCAAAATAAATATATTTTGCAGTGCTACAGACACCATCTATGGTATGCTTTGGCATCAGTAATGAGAACAATCAAACCCATCAGTCTAATAACAGATGTATATTGAAGTAGAATATTCAAGAAGTATGACAGTATCATTGTTTGTGTAGACAGAATTATTATTTTTCCAGCTTAAATCCAATGCAAACATGGAGACCGTTTACAGAACCTTCCACAGACCTTCCACAGAAGAACAAAGTCCAATCCACTCCCATCCACCATGAAACTCTTTTAAGAGTATGTTTTTAAGTCAAATGACTCTATTTCAGAAAGCTCTACAAGTTTTTATACTTCTCAACCCACATTCACAAAACATCTTACCTTTATATCCAAAGTAATGTCAAAGAACGGCTCATACGTATCCGAAACTGCTTTGCAGTTCAAACACTTCACTGGAATCAAAATACAAATGCTTAATAATATGTGAAGGAGACTAACTGTGCAAATTTAAATTAGTAGTAAATATTACTTTAGTCAAACTACCAAATCCTTACTACAGACAGACAAAAAGACACAAACCAGTTCAAAGGACAGTATGATTTTTAAAAAGTACCTCGGGATCTCAGGTATCCTCCAAATATTTGAGAAATAAGTGTGGTGGCTTGAGAAGATCTGTCCAATCTGGAAATAAATTATAATCAGACCTCAGAAGATGTAAGAGACAGATGCTTTCTGTAAAGCATCAACAGTGAAGCATAAGAACTCATGCGCATCCTCTTGGCTGCCAAAACGGAAATTTTTTCCTATTCCTAGTAAATAAGAAGGTTATCTCATGTAAAATGAAATAAAACTCATATTTCTAAAGTTACTTCTTTAAAGTATCAATTATATATATACAATTTATTTTTCTCTGAAAAAAAAATATCAAAAATAAACCCAAATTACTTACTTTTAACGCCATTGATAACAGATGTAGGTTTGATGGCACTATTAGAACACAGGACTTGGTTAATGTGAGTTTGCAACGCGCACATCATGCAGAAGCCTTGTTCATTACCTGAAGAGTGAAAGAAGACAACAGCCCAGTCTAGTCAAGGACACATTGCTACAAAAAAAGCCCAACCACCCTAAAAAAACAATAACTTTTAAGTTAAAGGTACTATGTCTACTCTCCGTACTACGTTATCTTCTCCTAAGGTGTTAATATCTGTCACATGAAAGGTCTGTGGCTGTGAGAGGCACGTACCCCAGCTAAGCACTTGCTTGTTTCAGAGCCCCGTTAGGGACTTGCACTGAGTTTTCAGAGCCACACTAAGGGCTTGCACTGAACTTTCAGAGCCCCGTTTAACGACTTGCACTGAGACAATTTGCAAGGTAACTAACAATAAGTAATTTATTGAAGCGACAGATACAAGGTTCGGAGTTGCTGTTGATAAATTCACCCTCTGCAATAGCGCTAATATACGATACTAATGCCAGCAAAATACTATCCCGGGTATTACACACCAAAAGGTGGAAGCTCAGTTCTTACCAAGAAGGTGTCCCTGTCTTGGGTGAAGGAGAAGGAGCACAGCCTGTCGACCGCCTCTTCCTCTTCTGGGGTCTTCTCCTCCCAACGACACATACCCTCTGTGCTCCTTATATACTATCTTTCACTCCCCCGCCCCGGGGTGGCATTCAGCATGATCTGAGTGAAGAGTGGGTGACTATAGTCATATAGGGATATTAGGGTAAAAATTTCCACTCTGGGCCCTGTGGCCTTCAGGATTTTATTTTGCAACAACTTATCTATGTGCAGGATGGTTCACATCGTTAGTCTTCCGTGCGGCCTTGCTCCTTAGCCAAAACAGGGCCGTCCCGTCATCACAGGACTCCCTCCTTCGGCTGGTTCTCACTGTGTAGGCCTTGTTTTCCTCCGTTCTCAGGGTCTGCACAACAGATAAGCAAACACCTGCGTTCAGCAAGTCTGAAACCCTCAAGCTAAAATATCACATTATCCACCCCGTGACTATAGTCACCCCAAAGATTTGTGGCATTTTATTACACAGAACTGTGTAGAATAAAAAGGTTAAGTCTGTATTAAAGCGCATTTGCTGATGAGAAATCTAAGTAATTATTGCAACGTCTTTTATTATTTTTTCTCAGGCTGACAGGAATGTGAACTCCACAGACGACAGACTATATCACAGAATCACAGAATCACAGAATGTCAGGGATTGGAAGGGACCTCGAAAGATCATCAAGTCCAATCCCCCTGCCAGAGCAGGAACGCCTAGATAATGCTACACAGGAACGTGTCCAGGCAGGTCTTGAATGTCTCCAGAGAAGGAGACTCCACAACCTCCCTGGGCAGCCTGTGCCAGTGCTCCGTCACCCTCACTGAGAAGAAGTTTCTTCTCCAGTTTAAGCGGAACCTCTTATGTTCCAGTTTCAGCCCATTACCCCTTGTCCTATCAGTGGTTGTCACCGAGAAGAGCCTGGCTCCTTTTTCTACTTTTCTTCTTTTCAATCTCCTCCCTGTTACTATAAATTTTATATGCTATCTCAATCAACTGAGACATTGTCATTCCAGACATTCCATAACCTTCAGTACCCATTCAGGGTCCTCCTTACATGTCCCTGCTATCTTTCCAAGTCTTTAAACCTGATACCGAAAACAGCACCTTTAACTAAACCAGTTTCCAAACCCTCCTGCCGCCTGTCTGAGAGGAGCTTGTAAACTTTCTCTCTCACCAGAGCTCTCCGTATCACTGTTCCTTCTTTCTCTCTGTCCTCCATTCGCCCCCCCTTTCATCCCCTGCAGCCGCTTCCTACTTATTCCTCCTCAGTCCAGCCAACATACCAACATCCTCTACTCCTTCCTCATATTTTTACATTTCTTGCATTGCCTACCAATGCTACATGATGAACACTACCATGTTATTTTCTGCTTTTAACACCAAAACATTGCTATCTTGAAGCATTAACCCACAGTCCTTCCTGGATTTTTAATCATTTCTGAGAGTAAAGAAAAGATTTACATACAGTATTTCATCCCAAATCCGCATACCTGCCCTCAGCATTCCCCTTTCTTCTGGTGTGAACAAAATGCTCAGGATGGACCTTCCCAGGTGTAGACGTTAGGACCTAAAAACTGATCCACCCTTTCTGCAACCCCAAGAGGATCTTCTAACAAATTCCCCATTTCTTTCTTAAAATCTCGGACATGGCCTGAGTTGAGGGAGACTGCCACATATCCCATCCCTGCCTGTGGACCTCCCATCGCAATTGCTCTAAGAGGATATAAACTGTTCCCTTGCCGTTGCTGGCTTCATGTCTGGCTTCTGGTCAGACGCCT
Organism: Trogon surrucura; assembly: GCA_020746105.1. Classification (NCBI taxonomy): domain Eukaryota; kingdom Metazoa; phylum Chordata; class Aves; order Trogoniformes; family Trogonidae; genus Trogon; species Trogon surrucura. The sequence goes on along the minus strand of CM036632.1, from coordinate 7,833,511 downwards.
ATTGTTCTGGTCACTATCTGAATCTGAACCGCTGTCTGGGTTCACGGGAGGGGCAGTTGGTCGTGGTGAGGGATTGGGGACTGGCAATGGCGGTGGCGGAGGTGGCACATATGGTGGGGTGGTTACTGGGATTTCTTCCGTGCGTCTACTTTTCTTTCGCTCCTGCCCCCCTTTTTCTTTAAGAGGGTATAAATTCACCCGCGTCTCTGACCCTATCCACAGAGATGCGTATTCGCTTTCTTCCAGGCTGAATGGCTAAATATTTAAAGCCTGGCAGATCCAATCCTCAAAGGAGCCAAATACTGGCCAATATAGGTGATCTCTGCGAATTTCTTTTCCTCCCCAGACCTCCATACAATAGTGGATCATTTTTACTTTGCTCTTACCCTTCCTAGAGGGATAATCGTTCCAATACTTAATCATTAAACCTAGCAGACTCTCTGGGGGTATCCGGGGAAGCCTACCCTGTCGTTCCCCACCCATGGAGTCAAAAGGCTTGCTCTTCTTCTGACCCATCTTCCGAGATGCCTTCACACACACACGCTTCCCCTCGGTCGTGACTCGCTCCCTCGCAGGCTACGAGAACTGCACTACTGGAGGGTCCACACTCGCTTCGTCCACAATTGGACGTCTCGTTCAGTACATCTTGGGAATCCCACCCCAACCGAACAGATAACCGGCCTATACTCACGCATCCTTGCATCTTCGTTCGGATCTTGGTGCACAAAGTTTACAAGGTCACCAGTTTTCTTTTGCTTATCGCTAATTTAGAGGGTTCATCGGTGAAGGATTCAGTGGATGCCTTTAAACGGAGGCCACTTAAAGCAGTGGGGCGCCTCCCCTGAGCGAAGGTTCTCACCGAAGTGCCTTCATCCGAGTCACAGCACCAAAATTGTTATAAATTGACGAGACTCAAACTCTGGGTTGAGACAATAGTCAAAGTTTTTATTGCTAATTAAGATAATCAGCAAGCAGTGATAAGCAAAACAGCGCTGGGCGGCCGGGGAGCCCCAGCTTCTCCAACGGCTCGCAATTGTTAGCAACAAGACCGCGATTTTTATAGTCTATAGCGTCTATAAGCTCCAGGTGGTATTTCCGGGTGCCATGTCGTTACTGGTAGCCTGCGCATGCTTCTGTTGTTGCTAAGGGGTCTTTTTCTTCCTCCTGGTGGTCGTTGAAGAGGAAGGCTCATCATCTTCATCAGGTGGCCTGCTGATTAATCCTTGTAAAATTCCCCTTCCCTCCCCCTTATTTGGATAAGTTCTTTGGCCAGATACTGCGGTCTGTCACTCCCCAGCACTCCACGAGATTTATCGCTTCCGTATCAGGCAGCTTTCATGAACAAACATTGTGCAGCCTCTATGAGAGGAACGACTGTAGCACAGCTAGGAAGACCGGACACGTTTACACCTCTCAACTACAAGCCACACTTCCACCCTGCAACGCTACTGTAAGCAGCTACAGCAGAAAAGGAACAAAAAAAATAACGGGGGAACTTTCATCGGACAAACGATAATTCGGAAGGACCCGCCCCCACCAGCCGGGGCACGCGACACCCGCGAATCAACCAACGGCCGCCTCCCCGCGCGCCGGGCGCGGGCCAGGGGAGGTCTCGCGGCGCGGGCGGGCTCCGCGCGGCGTCACGGCCGGTACCGAGCGGCCAGGGCGGCCCCGGGCCGGCGTCCCGGCTGGTGCAGGCGGGCTCCAAACCGCCTCCGCGCCGCTTCAGGCGCGTTAACACCCCTGCTGAAAAGTCAACCGGTCGCCTCCGACGCCCTTTTTTTATTACCAACGCAGAGCTTGAAACGCCAACCCAGCCGCCCCCCGCCCGGCCTCCCTCAGGGCTTTGGGCTCGAGGGAGCGTTTGGACACCGAAAGACAAACGGCTGCTCTCACGCCCGCACGCAACATGTCCGGGAGCCCAAACACACACAAAAACAAAACCGACCCCGCCGCGGGGCCCGGAAAACGGCGCCGAGGGAGCCCCCGCTTAGCCTCGCCTCGCCCTTCTCCCGCCAACTCACGCACCGCCCCGGCCCCGCCCGGGCGCCGCGCACCTCAGCCCCCGCGGCGCCCCTGCCCAGCCGGGGGCAGGCCCGGCGTCCCGCCGCACCGCCTCAGCGACCGCCCTCCCCGCCCCGTCTTTACCTTTCCGGGCCGGAGTCAGTTTTAAAAGTAGTTAATTGTGGAATGCTAGACATGAGATGAAAGGGCCGAGGCAATAACGTGTGTTTCTAAAAGGAATCATTCTCTACAGTGTGTCGTCAGCAGGTGTAAGAAAGAGGAGCTCTGTGCTTGCTGCTGTCTAAACTGTTAACGCAGGAAAAATTGGCATTTCTTGAGCTGTAGCTCGGATTATACTAACCTGTAAAAGGAACATGTTTTAAAAAGATTAAGTGATGAGAAGTGACTAAAAATAGTACATGGTGGCACAGGGTTTGCTCTGTATTGATGGCACAACCGTATTTGTTCTGCTGTGTTTATAAGCATCTGTCACACTTGATGGTAAATCCGAAAGTAGAGAGAGGTTCTTAATCACATGTATGCTCACAGGTGGAGTGAAGGGGAGGTGAAGTGCCCCTGATTTTATGGATGGGATCTTTGTACAAGGCAGGCCCTAGAGAGGATTGGTTGTGTTGCTGGGACAGAGTTACTGGTTTTGCTGGTGATTGGCCTCCCTTTGCCATCGCAGCACTGACAGCATCTCGGGGGCTGTACAGTATTCTTGCTCTTGATGCAGTAAACAGCTGTGATGGCGTGGTCAGAGGGAGCAGGCCTGACGGCCGAACTATCGCATTCACCCGCTGGAAGAGAGGAGACATTTGCAGCTTGACAGTTTTTGTGGCTGGTCAGCAACACCGTAGTTAATGCTGTCTCAGGAGTTTGATCGCAGTAGAAGAGTGAGAGTAACGCATTCCTTTAACCTCAGTTCATCTGTGCCTGATCCATTTACGACTAAGTAATTGAGCCAAATTTTGAAAACCAAGCAAAACTAAACTTGCTGTCTTACCTGTTGTTGAAGCCTTGACAGCAACACACGTTTAATTCAACGGTATCTTTTGATTGTAGGGGGAAGAGTAAAAACGTGGAAACGGAGATGGTTTATTCTGACTGATAATTGCCTGTATTACTTTGAATACACAACAGTGAGTATATATTGCAGTGAACTTTGTTTGTAATCAAGATATTTAAGTAGGTACTAATGTGGTGTTTTCCTGTTTTTTTAGGACAAAGAACCTAGAGGAATTATTCCGTTAGAAAATCTTAGCATAAGAGAAGTTGAAGACCCTAGAAAGCCAGTAAGATATATCAGTCATTTTTTAAGTGGAGTAAACAGTGCAGAACTTAGATATAGTGTTAAATGAAGACGTTTGTCAGTTTTGGGTTTTAAACTTCTTTCTTTGTTTCTACCCTTCAGAACTGTTTTGAGCTCTATAACCCCAGTCACAAAGGTCAAGTAATCAAAGCCTGTAAAACTGAAGCTGATGGTAGAGTGGTGGAAGGCAACCATGTAGTGTATAGAATATCTGCCCCCACCCCAGAAGAAAAGGAGGAGTGGATTAAATCTATCAAGTGAGTTCAAAGTCTTAAATATCTGTCAGAAATGAAGTGTAAGCCCTTTTTAGACTAAGATACAAAGAGAATTTGTATTCTAACTTGTCTGAAGAATTCTGATTTGGCAGTGATTAATGACAAGCTACGCTGGGTTGATGGATCAAGACACAAGTCCCCTGGTACTGTCTGGTCCTAAGGAAATACACCACTAAACCAAATGCCAAAAATGTGGATTTTTAAAATTTTAAATTTTTTTTAAAATTTATTTTTCCTAAGCAAATGTCAAGCTTGGTGTGAATGGTCTTTGACCCTAGTGTTGTTAGATTCTTACTTCACCTAATAATTAACGTTAGTGACATGTATCTTAAGTGGGTTCACGGTGGATGACTTGACTTTATCTTGGAAAGTTTATAAAACAGACTCACGCGTAAATAAGTAAATAATGGTCAAGATGAAGGTACGACCTCTAAACAAATCACAGCAGAATAACGTCTTTTTCTAAAGAAATATTTGTGATGCTTCAAAGTCAACCATCCATTAATTTATTAAGAGCATGGCATGGAGTCACGCACAGGGAAGAGAGAACAAAATAATTTTAGTTCTCAAAACCAGATATTTGTTAACCAAACTGATGATTCCTTTTTTCTCTTCTAGAGCAAGTATCAGCAGGGATCCCTTTTATGATATGCTGGCAACAAGGAAGCGAAGAATTGCAAATAAGAAATAGAACATGATCGGCAATTTCTATACCTGCATCAACTGCAGTCCGCTTGGATGAATGTTCAAATCCGAGTACGCTGAAGGGAGTAAAACTCAACCAAAGGAGGAATCCTTGAACTAGTGTCAATGTGGGGACATCTTTGCTTAATGGAACATGTTTAAACTCTTTGTAGAAACAAATTAAGTTGTATGTTTGCAAAGCAGTATGCTCACAGAACTGCTGACATCGATTGTTCTGAGTCTTCCGTTTGGCAATTTCAGGTTTTGTTTTCAAGCAATGTGTGCATCAGTTTTAGCTTTGGACAAGTAGATTTTCAAGGCAAACAGTGGTAAGTCAGAATCGGTGGTACTAATGAATGTAAAGGTGAAAAAGCAGCAAAGAGAGTGTTTCTGAAATGTGACATTACAAAAGCGTTAATAAGCCATGAAGCACTTCTGTATCAATTCTTATCTTCTGAAGTATCACCTTCAAGAAAATCTGTTTATTTAAGCAGGTGACGATATCTGCCAATAAGCATGAAGGAAATGCCTCGAGAGTTCCTCTGCTGTGTTTAATCTGAAGTTCTTATATCTGGCAGAAGTAATTATTTAGAGTAACATGTAACTGAGGATATTATAGCAGGAAATACATTATTCCTTAGCATTGAAATGCAACATCTGAAACAGCTATTTGTGGTGCTCAATATATCTATTTAATTTACCAAAGCTAACGGAATAGCGTTCTTGTGTGTGATAATGTTTGATTTCAAATGTTCTTTGTAACAGTATTAACAGGGAGTGAAACTGGCCCAAAATTTCCACTGGCCATGAGGCCAGTAAAACAAAGTGGCTTGTGAAAATTTTGGCCAAATCAGGTACTATCCATGAGGGTGAAGAAAAATCTCTCAGCCTTTCCCTTTTTGTATTGGGCTTCAAGTCCAGGGGTAGCTACTAAGACGAGCTGCTCGGTGGCCTAAAGCAGTCTCTGTTGTGGTTTGGCCATGCTGAGGAAAAGTCCTCTGGGGACAACGGACTTCTCCCTCCCTCTTGCACTGAAACTTGTGGAAATTCTTCAGCTCTTTGGTTTTAACTTTGCCCTCTGAAAGTCCAGGGCCCAGCAAGAGCCACTTTTGCCAAGTGTGAGGCTTCACTCGGTACCTAAACCATTCGGCCGCTCGTGTCCGCCACGCTGCCAGTGCAGTCGAGGGAGAGAACTGTACGTAATACTTAAGCTCAGCTGGACTGACTTAAATTTTACAATATTCTGACAAAATAAGCTCTGCGTCACTTAACATTTTGAACTGTTTTAAACTGGTACAAAACTGAACCTTTGTAAACTGAGCAGCATTTATAATGCTTCATATAGAAAAACAATGCATATTTTTAAGATTTATTACGTATCTATGTAGATATGCTTGCTGGAAAAGCTAGGTCTGTTGTAGACCAAATGCTACAAATTAAGACTTGTGGCTTACCAGTTTCATTTCTGTATTTTCTTGGAAAATGTTTCTAGCTAGAGTTTAAATATAAAATGTAAATACTGTACAGATACGTATTGATATAAGTATTACTTGGTGTACACAAGTGATTTGCATGACAAGTACTCAGCACCAATCATTGTTAAAAATGTGGTGTTCTATGTAAATCCACTGCAATATTAATGTTTTCATTTATCATTAAGACCTGTTGCTTAAACCTAGAGATTTTTCTCAAAAATAAAGTGTGAAACTGTACTGCTGCATAGCTCCTGATTTTCCAAGAACACAGGGGAGGCAGTTGCCGATTTCTTTTTTTTTTTTTGAGAGACATTTTACAGCATGTGTTGTAACTGTTCTTTTAAGTGAAAGGCCTCTTTTCTTTACCCTTAGGCACACTACTATAAATTAGCAAGCTTAAATTGTGAGAGAGGAAAACCTCCAGATGGCTTCAGTGAAGTACGCTGCAACTAGGAGTGTTATTCCATGAACATCTGGTTTCCCTTGAGACACCCCCCCCCCAAATTAAAGAGGTATCTGGTCAGTTCCCTACCATGAGTTTCAATCAAATGTAAGTAGGGGGGACAAATTCAATCTCCGCTCCTCAAGTAGATAAAAACGTCCCCGAATTAGAGCCAGGGTGTGTGGCTGCAGTTGCCCAGTTTGCTTCTCCGTAGCTCCGACCTGGAGCTGTCAGGATCTGCCCCCCGCCCCCCCTCCAGTTACTGCCTATGTGCCAGTTCAGGCAGTTGCTGCTTCTGGGGCTCTCACTGGAGGTACAGCAGTCAGCACTGGAACTCCTTTTGTACATTTATGCTGGAGTTACTCATCAGACAAAAGACGAGACACCAAATCTCGGAGCCGGAGGACAAAAGAGGAAAAAAAAGCCAGATACAGGAAAGGTTCGTGGTTTCTTTTGTCATGTTACTTTATGTAACTTCACATAACTGTTGCCATAGGAACATTATGCAGGGTACACTTAATGGATTGGCTTTATGGTGTTCTCCATGTACCAAAATATTACTTTTAAGTACTTAGTAAAACATTAACCTTGTTCCTTTTTTTTTTTTTAAGTGTCATACACAGTAAAAAGCTACTGCTGAGCTTCCAACCTGTTGTCTGGGTTTGGAAGCTTTTAACTTCAAAGGAGAAAGCCTTCTGCATTCTTGTCTAGGTAGCTGAAGTCCCAGGTTACTTATCTTCTTTGGGTCACACCAACGGCATCTTCTCACCTACCAGTGAAAGGAAGATCTGATTTCTTGAGTATCAAACACCCTGAAAGCTGTCAATTCACATGACATATGGCATGTTAGATAACTCAAGTAAAACTCAAGTAAAAATCCATTTTAACATTGCTGTATTTATATACTATATAAATTTTACATGCTATATATTTACAGTGGGGCACGTGCTTTTTATCTTTAAAAAAACAAAGATCAAACTTTAGACATCTCTGAACAACACAGCTTGTATAAACCAGACAGATTATTCAGATGAACTGTATTTAATACAGGTTCCCCACTCATCTCCTGATGCAGGACCAGTGAATAATAAGTGCATCACAGTTTGATAGCATTTAATAATAAAAATAAAAATCACAGTATGAATTTGTCCGTAACTAGACACTTTAGAGAGACAAAACAGACAACTGAGACTTAAGACAAGTGACAGTATATTAAGAAAATGTAATAAAAACATATGGAAGAGTATACAGTCTTTAGAGATACATTCAGAACTGCATATTCGTTGTTTCACAATGTTGAAAACCAGAAGATTTTCTTCAGATCTTGAATATACTCAAATGTGAAGTAAATTAGTTTCTAGTGTCAGACGTCACAGAAAAAAGATGAAGGTCTTGCAAAACTCTAGTTATTTGAGAGCTTGCTTGTGAAATTTTAAATAAGTCTTTAAATTAAATATACAGACTGTCAGTTGCAATTTTTATAATTCCTGGTCACTCTTGCACCAGATGTCTAACTTGGAGTAACATTACATGAATAACATAAAGTCAACCTGAGTCTGTAGTTAAGCAGCATTTGAGATGGTCTATTCCAGGGCATTATCTCACATCAGTGAGATATTTATGTGGTAATTTACAATGTTCAGCAGTTGTAAAAAGTTTCCACCCTTTTGGATTAGAAGTATATTTTAAAAAAAGACTGTCTCAAGTTAAAAACTAAAAAAAAGTTCTTTAATGGTAGAATTCTGTACAGTAATCTTAAGCACCACTTATGAATGGACTTCATCTTCATGGTAATTGTTTTGATAATAAATTTTAAGTTTTGAAGGTCAATATCGGTAACGTTGCGTTGACGGTAAAAAGTTGTCGCATCTGGTAAAAAGTCGTTGTCACCTCCGGTAAAAAAATGTTGTCACCTCAGGTAAATGTCGCCTTTGATTGCAGGTTTAGGTTGACTATTGAAGGCTTCCATCAGTAAGCTCCACATCTGAAAGACAAAAGGAAGCAGCGTCACTCCCTGTTGTGACAACCCATGTCAAAAGGTCTCCGAAAGAGAAGTTTCAAACCTGCGGCAACTCCACCTGCTCTGCCACTACAGGACCCAACCACCTGCCCAAGGTGGCTTCCTCACATTTAGACTGACCGCAGTTCAGGGCGGTGCTAAGATTGTTGTAATCAAATTTAAGTTTTGAAATGTTAATCGTTTAATGAATAACACTCTCCAAAAACATGCTGCTAAGTGCCCTTTTTTGAGATTAGATTGTATTATTCAGAAAATCCTGAGACCTGTTTTTTAGTTAAAAAAATTGACCTTCCACAAGATGAAACTAATTAACATCCACAGGGGTGGATGAAATACTGAAATTCTCAAGACTTAAAAAAAAAAAAATTGCTTTTCACAGCCCTCATAGCCCACCTGTGTTAGAAGCAGTGTTTCAAAGCCAGGGACTGTCCTAATTATCAATGAACACGTCTTTCACCTTCGGAGCCCAATCATCTCCGTGCCTCTGGTTTGTGTCATGACATGCAAGACATTTACGTGCTTGCTATGCTTTTGGCTCCTTTACGAAAAAAGCGAGTTTGCCATCTGCTGGCTGGAGAATTGACTAAAGCCAAACGAGAGAGCAGATGCATTTTCTCCTGTTTGGTTCCTGATTTACCAGCTAGAAGAGAGATGCTTTTAGTGCAGTAAGGATTACTTTGACATGGGTATCATAAAGTCTATTTTTACAACACTAGTAGGTGAAAGACCTCAATTCATTCCTCCTCTTAAAATTTTCCTTGATAAGGAGATAAATACCATTTAAATTTCACATGAATTTCACCATTTAAATTTCAGCTTTCCCTCCATACTGGTATTTTCAGAATAAAACTTTTGGCTGGCTGTGTCCTAAAATAAGTCGGTTTTCCACAAATACACTTCCTCTCTGCCTTAGGCAAAGCTTTCAGTGCAAGAATTTACTGACTGGCAATTTACCTCAATGTGGGAACCCTGTGAAATTTTTTGAAAATTAAGTCTCTTCCAGAATTAACTTCTCCAAATCGTGAAATGCATTCGTCTGCCATTCAAGCAGATGAATTCTTTTGTTTTCTATGCCAGAATGACATTTTCAACACCAGGCTATTAATGAACAGGACTATCACTGACTGTTAACCCAGTTCTTAAACTGTGGGTAGATACAAAACGTAGAAAATTTAAAGATAAATCTTGCTTTTTGATAGCGAGCTGTCTTCTTCAGGGATTGCTTCAGTTATGAGTCAGGCACTCAAGTCACCAAACCCACTTTTACTAATATTAAAAACTGGGAAATAGCTGTTTCATCAGCCCATTACTCTGTTTTTTAAGCCTATGATAATGGGAAAAGAACAACACACAAAACAGTAGCAGGAATTTAACATATTCTCCAGGACTTAAATTGCAAAGCGTCCTCTGGAGGGTCAACGAGGGTGCTTAGGAGACAGATGATCTATACCGGAAACAGTATTTCAGTACTATGAGCAATTTCTGTTATTCTGAATAAGCAGTTAGCACTGCTTCTGTACTATGAAGTAGGTGAACGTAGTATTTTATAGAAATAGTTACTCTGGCAGTCTTCTTTAGGAAGATGCTGTTTCACTACAGTATTACTAGACTGGAAGTCTCATGTCCTCACCTTCTGTCTTGGTTACTGAACCTGCTGTCTACCTACCAGCTTCCTTTTCAAGAGCTGCCCAAGGGTTTTTGTCCTGGTTAGCTGGACTGAATAAGGCATCTTGCATATCTCCCACTTGTTCACCATTTAACCATCAGATCAAAGTAAAATTATTTGCCTTTCAACCCCTTTGCAGTTTTATTTCAGACTTACTTTCTTTCCTCACAATTGTTTTAAAGTGGAAAAAAAATAGCCTAACAACTCTTTTTTTTTTTTTTTTACATTAATGCAGACTGTTCGGAAGCCCCGTTTAAACATTTAAAGATTGTTTTAAATAAGAGTGTCTCTGTGAATGGAGTGAGTCCTGTAACCATCCTGTGGCCCCTTACCTCTAACATACACATGGGATGCGATGGAGCTGTATTTCTTGCTTTCACCTGCCCCAGAAGTCTTCCCTTCCTTGTAGGGTTGTTTATTGCCCTGGTTGCTGTATTGCTCACATAAATACCCACCTGGAGGACAGGTTTCCTCATTCTTCTCCCACGTTTTCTTCTGAAAATGAGGGTCTAAATATCCCAAGAAGACTTTCAGTTTCCTCATGTGTTTCTTCTTTTTCTTCTTTTTCTTATGTTTGCGATTGTCATTGTCAAAGCGGAGCACAGGGGAATCCAAATCATAAGGTCTGAAGGAAACAGGCAAGCTAAAAATAGAGAAACAGATGTGGCACCTGATGCATACATGAAACATTATTTATTTTACCACAGGTGATGACCTGTAGCGTGTCAGCTCTTTTGTGGTAATTTCCGCACATGTAATTTACTTTAGATGCAGCAAATTTAAGCCCTCGCATTGAAGGTCCTTGTTTGTACAAAAATCATTAACAGGGCCTAGTGGCGAAATATGTGGAATTAAAAAAAAAAAAAAAACCAACAAAAACTTGCTGTAATCTAATCGAGAACAACGAGCAGATGTGACTCTAACTGCGTGGGCTAGATCTAGTGTTCTAACACAATTCAGCAGTATCTTCCGTATCTTCACTTGACCAACCAGATCCCCAACCAGCTTATGCTATATAAGTAACTTAGAAACAATGAAAAAAAAGGCAGACGTGAGAAACACCCAGGAAATAACTAGGCAAAAAAAAATTGTTCATCATGCTGGAATCCTTGCTTACTTGTAATCCTTCTCTCGATGTTTATCTTTGGACTTCTTTTTCTTCTTGACCTTCTTATATTTTTTCATTCTTTGGTCACCTATCTTCCGGCATTTCTTCTCTATTTCGCTTTCACTTCCTTCTGCGTGGCTGTATCTTCTTTTGCCATTTCTTAGTTTTTCTCTTTCATTTTCCCAGGTAGAGTCCTCAAAACTTGCACGAGCTGACACGGGTGGAAGCGCGTGCCTTTCACGAGAGTATTTTTCATCTTGCTGCTGTGGTACTGAGCAATGGTGTAAGTTTGCTCTGTGGCTGCCAAAGTGATGCGTGTCTTCCTCTCTGGGGAGCGCGTGGTAAGACCGTCTGCTTTTGCAGTGATAATCCTTGTGTGACCTGTTGTAAGCTTGAGTTGGTTTTTCAAAGTCTTTATCACAATAAGAGGACTTTCTATCTCTACCATCTCTTGTTCCATGAGAAAAATAATAATCATTGTAGTATCTGCATTTGTCCCATCTCCGTGGTTCATCTTGATAGTACCTCTCCCGGCTCCAAGTTCTCTCTCCTTTGGAATGATAATACCTTTTCCGGTCTTGTTCTGTTCTTTCTCTGCTTCGGGATCTGTAATGAGAATATTTTCCTGAGCTTTTGCCATTCGGACTGTTCCGTTCATTATGAGAAGGTCTATACTTGTTTTCATGGCAATGCTCCTGCTTATGGCGATTTTGCCTGTCCACACTGCGAGAGGACCTCCTCTTGTGGGAATGATCATCTGCTTTACTTTTGGGTTGCCTCTCTGTCTCTTCAGTCTCTGAGTTTTCTCTCTTCCTTCGGTAGTGCTCTTTGTCAGTTTTTTTAGAGTCGTATATTTTCTTGGTTTTTTTCCTGTATTTGTCTTCTTCACATTTTTTAGTACTCAGTCCCTCATTTCCTCTAGAAAATTGACTCTCCAAAACTTTATCCAGTTTTGTAATAGAGGAGTCATTAACAGGTGGTACCTCTACATAGATATTAGAAATGTCCTTTGTGTCATGGCATTTATCTGTAACATCTAGAGATGAAAGTTTTTTAGAACTACATTCAATGTCAGACCTAACAGATGAAGTTGGTCCTAATTTCTCTTCACTCTCAGGAGACCTTCTGATATACAAAGGATTTTCTTTTGAAATGAGTTCAGGTTCTTTTGCTCTTGTTGGTTTCTCTTTGTCTCTGCTGTCTTCAGCCTCACACTGCCCAAGGAATTCATCTTCGGTGTCCAAGGATTTTTTCCTGACCTTGTGCTGACCATTGATGCTGGGATGTGCATTATCAGCTTTTTTTATAATACTTTCGGTAGCTTCTTCTTTGGTAGAAATGGTTTGAGAATTTGACTGAGGGAAAAGATTCTCAACATCACAGCTGAACTTGGAAGTAACCTTCCTGGATTCTTCATAGGCAAACAGTGCTTCCATCACTACAGTTTCCCTAAGAGCATCATTCTCAGAAGATTTCTGAGGTCCAGGGACACTGCACAAAAGAAAAACATGGGTTTGACTTGAAAAGGTCTTTCTACAAGATGAATGTTAGGAGTAAAATGCCCTTAAGTAAAAAAATCGGTGGCTACTGGAAAACTCCGAAAAAATATTCCCTTTAGAAACCTATTCTTACACCTTCTTCATCTCCCAGGAAAGGTCTTTATTCTCCTGATTCTCCAAGTATTGCACTGAAAAACCCACACCCAATGTAGCTGTCTCCCTCCACTTGCTGCTCAGAATCACATCAACAGCCAAACCCACTGTATTTCCTCCCTGCCAACTAGACTAAAAACTAAACACATGGATTTCCCTCTCTCCCAAATGGGAGCAGATGGTGGGGATTTACATTCACACACATCCTAGGACAGAAAAAGAGGGAAAGCAGAACAGAAAAAGTACTCCAGACAATGGAAAACATGGAAAAACATTCTATGATGAAATGAAAGTTTTCCAAGAGGCATTCTCCTGTATTTAATAACAAAATAATATCTGCTCAGTGCTGATGTTTGCAACATGAGATGAACAGACTGGAATTCTCTATAGTGATTTATACTGATTTCTACTAAATAGTACTAGTAGGCAGGTAGAACAATGATAAATTTGTATGAAGAAATCTTTTTTTAATCAGAGTGTACTTATTTTACCTTATTTCCTCTGACAAGCTGTTCAACTGATCAAACGGGAGAGATTCAAACGGTGACAAAGATAAAGGTATCTACAATTAAAACACAGAAGTTAAGAGACAGAAGAGACACTATCTTTAGTAGAAAACTACATTACATGTTAAACAAGATCACTGAGTTATATGCGCTATCCCCATTTTACACATCACCCCACTCACCCCCCAAATACATTTATGAAGTATTATCTCAGCTGAACTTCTCTTAAGTCGACGTGTTCTCACACGTCAGCTCAGCTCTGCAAACTCCAATGGGATAGTAGCACAAAGCGCTATGATGAAATTTGTGCCGTGCATTTTCTCAGTATTTCACATGAATTAGGAACATGTTAACGCTCCCAAGTGCCAAACACATTACAGGTGAGAAATTCTAGATGGAACAAACATAACTCACTGTTTCAAGAATTCCATTTGAATCTGAAATTACAATCTCTGAAGGTTTAACCAGTTGGGCTTGGCAAGTGGTGTCATCGAGTCCGTTTTCCATGGTGCTATCTAAGCTGACAGCACCATTTACACAACCTTCTTCTGGCAGCTTGTCATGGGGTGGTCCTTCAGCACCTGAGCAGGGAGGATGGGAATTCTGCAATGTGTGAACCACCTTTCCAATTGAAATTCCATTAGAAGGTATTATATTGCACTTCCTTTTAAATAAATTCTTCGACTCCTCTGGTTTTCCTGAATATTCTGGGCCTACACTGTCAGAGACGAGTTTGGGATTTCCATTCACTGCTGGCTCTGCAAAAATTTCATTGGGAACTCCCTCTACGGAAATATTGGTAGCAGGTGGCATTGTAGGTGTACTTGAGGTAGACTCAGTGGTACTAGAATTGGTAATTGTGGATGAAGGAACTGGTTTGCTCAGATCCTCATCCTCTGTAGCACTAAGACAGTCAGGCTGCGACACACTCTGGCACACAGGTAATTTGTTATGAATACTGATGGTGATTTTCTGGTTTTTTGATGGCTCCATACCTGAAGGCCTGGTAATTGCCCAGTTTTGAATACAAGCTGGTGGTGCTGAAGATGGCCTTTTTAGGGTGACACAAACAGTATTTGGATCCTCTTTCAAGGGTCCATTTCCATTTAAATGACTTGAATTCTGTATTTAAAAAGAAGAAATTGCAAGATGGTTCCGTGCAAACAGCATACAAAGTTTTAAAACATGAAATTTCCCTACTAAATATTTCTACAAATTGGTTCAACACCTAAGAAGAAGAAACACCCCCCTTCAAATACAAATATAAGTCCAATAATTGTGCTTATTTTCTGCTTTTGATTTACTGCATATTAGTATCAAATAAGCATTATTTTGGAAACCTACCCAAACAACTTAACATTGACTAAGGCTCTTCCCAAACGTATTTATATTCCCCTTTGAACATTCCCTGAAAACACCAGAATAATTGTTCTGGCACTCGGGAACAAAACAAGTAGTCTTCACTTTCACATTTAGCCTCAGCTACAGTGACACTGATGGGGGGGAAAAATCTTTACTCTTTTTTAAAAAAATACTTTAAGCATTAGACTGCTTAAATTGTCTCAAGAGCACAGCACAGCTCTCAGTTCTTTAGAAAGATGGGTTGGAAGTAGAAAGTAATGAAATAGCATGGCTGCACCATTTAGGATTAGCCACAGTTTGGCTGCAGCACGAGGGCGGTGAAGAAAGCTGTAGTGTGGGAGGGAAAATGAAACTCAGATGCTAAAGAACAAACAAAAAAAAACCCCACACCAAACCCCACTATCAGTTTGCTGCCATTATCTGTCCCCTCCAATTACCTTAATCATATGAGGCGGAAGTCGTGGTCCTATAAATCCAGGCTGCTTACTGTTAGCCCCCCGCTGACCAAGGAATGAACGGGGATAAGATGGTGCTGGCAAGTAAAAAGCACGTTCTCCAAGTGTCAAATCATAACGCCTTGGGAAAAGAGCAGTGATCTTAGTTTAGAGTTTTTCTTTCAGCCCATTCTTGCATTAAACCCCATCCTCTAATTTTATAGGAACAGTTTATATGACACAGAAGACTGATGACTTAACCAAGACAACAAACTGAACATTAGATGATGGTCTTCCTACAATGAATATCCTTTTCAGAGCAATAACTCATCCTTACACCATCTATGGCCTTAATTTCTCCTCTCCTCTAAATTAGCCAACTACGGAGAGCAGATGTATCAATGTACACACAAGTGCAGCAGTTTAAGGACAAGCAATGAAAGACAATAAATGACATGGGGAATTTCAGGTTAGACCGAACTGAATTACACAAATAGTCATCTTTTCCTAGGACAGAAAGAAAAACACTTGAAGAAAAACATAACAGGAAAGTAAATACATTCTGAACACAGTTAGTACTTGTCATTACCTGATATAAAAAAGTACATAGGCTTGCTGATCGAGAACGCTTTTGATATCAGAAGGCTCTACTGTCTCATCATTCATTCGATACCAAAGTCCATTCCCAGCCTGCAAATAAAGCCAATGATATCTTTAGATGAACTGCATGCTTTCCAAATGACATCACAGACAAACACTACACAACAAAACATACCAAACAAAACATATTAACTCAACCTTTTCCCCAAAAAACAGCAGTTACCAGCAACATTTTAATTTGTCAGCACAGATTTTACCCTATTGGAAAGCAAGCCGATATCTACCTTTATGAAGCAGATGTAGTGTCCGGCATTACTGTTGAAACCATTATGTACAAGAACAGCGTATAAAGCATAGATGAGAGGTTCTCCAATCGACTGGGACATATACGCGCGAAGATCCAAATATTCAGGATATTTTACATCCTAAGCACAGACCAAAAAGATTTTAAAAAATTACCCTGAAATACTTCATAAAAGAGTCTCAGACAAAAACTTCTAAAAACACAGACAAAAATGAACATGTTTTTTTGATTCCTTTAAAAGTACCTAGTCTCACAAACAACATCTCAGTTGCAGGGAACTGTTTTCTACAGAATTAGCTCTTTAGGAGTACGGTATATTCTTATGGCCACGCAGGAACTTTATTACAAAAGAAAGAAAAAGCCATAGTTGTATTGACTTTTCTTAGGCTACAGTTATTAGTTATTAGTCTATAATTATTTCCTCCAAACGTTAAGAACTTTAAAATAAATGTTCATCTTTGGGAAATTTCCCATTCCAAGAAGATAAAAGCGCATTACAGTTGTCAATATACCTTGTTGATTTTTCCACCTGTAAAATTTGCAAATCTCTTCAGTGATATTGTGAGAACGTTGGAAGAACGATGTATCGTGTACCGCTTTGATGCGGGAACCATCTTCTTACACCTTAAAAAGAAGAACAGACGAGTGTTTAACAGCATATTCTTTTCCCTCCCAAAAGTCAAACAAGTTTTCATCTTTCACACATGCTTACGCTATTTGAATAGTATTTACTTGCACAATATGTTTTTTCTTTTCATAAATCCATACACTGCATTTCAGGTTTGTTAATAGAGAGAAGATAGCAGGATATAAGAGGGCAGCAATGAAATTCAACCACTAGCACCAAGAAAGACTGAAACATGTCAGTTCACATCATCAAAAAAAAATACTGTTGACAGACAGAATAAAATAGCCTCCTTTCAAATTCTTACGTCAAAATACAAGGTGGAGAAGTCCAAACTGATGGAAAGTGCCCATGAACAAAAGAGACCCACCCAGAATAAGGAAAAAAAAAAAAAAGTTTTTTTAATAAAATTCTGTGAAACTTGTAATTAGATAGAAAATTTTTTGAGGCAGTAATCTTTTGAGAAAAAAGCGTGGTAGAATAGGAAAATGTCAATTAGGAAAAACTTAAAAGACATAGAACCCACAGAGGTTGCCAGTGTTAATTATCACCGAGTGTGTTCACTTTCACTGAGACCCAACCTCGCTTTCCTTCACAGCAAACAGCAGGACCTTCAGGAAGCTCGTGGCGCCTCCTGCCCCAAACCATTGTCCGCAGCTCGGTGCTTCAGCTCACCACTACTTATGGAACACACCTTTTCACTTCTGGCCGTACGAGTACGTCAGTGTGCAAATTCACACTCAAAAAGGTTGACAAGCCCCACAATAGACAACACCAGGAATAAAAGTCCAGTGTGAGCTAATGGCCACAATTCTTATATTTCCAAATACTCAAACAGAAATGCAAAAATTACTCACTTAGAAACAAAGGTATTATTTTCCCAGACTTGAGTGATTTCAGTGTATCACATGTATAAACAAAACCAAATGAAAGAACAAGAGAGATGTGTCTCATTTCTAAACGAAGCCAAAAGATAACTTATGCAATACATTAAAACTATATCTTGTATTAAGATACAATTAGTAATAAACTTACTTGCTACATTTATAGCTATTTTCACCGTCCAGTTGTTCCGGTTTCACAAATTGTTCTAGAGCTCTAGTGACAGACGTAACTGCCTAGATAAGTAAGAAAGTAGAGCATTAAATCCCTGGAAATGCAACATTTCGAAGACTTACTAGTAGTTTATTAGAGAACCTTGCTAGCTCATACTTAAGTGACCTACTGTGAACAAGCAAACACTGTGAAGATGGAGGCAGAAACAGAGTTACCTCATTTGAAAATGATTCTACTTCAAAATAAATATATTTTGCAGTGCTACAGACACCATCTATGGTATGCTTTGGCATCAGTAATGAGAACAATCAAACCCATCAGTCTAATAACAGATGTATATTGAAGTAGAATATTCAAGAAGTATGACAGTATCATTGCTTGTATAGACAGAATTATTATTTTTCCAGCTTAAATCCAATGCAAACATGGAGACCGTTTACGGAACCTTCCACAGACCTTCCACAGAAGAACAAAGTCCAATCCACTCCCATCCACCATGAAACTCTTTTAAGAGTATGTTTTTAAGTCAAATGACTCTATTTCAGAAAGCTCTACAAGTTTTTATACTTCTCAACCCACATTCACAAAACATCTTACCTTTATATCCAAAGTAATGTCAAAGAACGGCTCATACGTATCCGAAACTGCTTTGCAGTTCAAACACTTCACTGGAATCAAAATACAAATGCTTAATAATATGTGAAGGAGACTAACTGTGCAAATTTAAATTAGTAGTAAATATTACTTTAGTCAAACTACCAAATCCTTTACTACAGACAGACAAAAAGACACAAACCAGTTCAAAGGACAGTATGATTTTTAAAAAGTACCTCGGGATCTCAGGTATCCTCCAAATATTTGAGAAATAAGTGTGGTGGCTTGAGAAGATCTGTCCAATCTGGAAATAAATTATAATCAGACCTCAGAAGATGTAGGAGACAGAGTTAACTCTTCAAACAAATTTTTATTTTACAAAAACCAAGGACATAGATTTTAATTTATGATAGTAAATAAAGACGTAAGAGGGGATAGACAACTTTTAAAAGTGAATTTGTTTATGCTTACTTATTGCTTCCATTCAGGCACGCTTTCTGTAAAGCATCAACAGTGAAGCATAAGAACTCATGTGCATCCTCTTGGCTGCCAAAACGGAAATTTTTTCCTATTCCTAGTAAATAAGAAGGTTATCTCATGTAAAACGAAATAAAACTCATATTTCTAAAGTTACTTCTTTAAAGTATCAATTATATATAGATAATTTATTTTTTCTCTGAAAAAAAAAATATCAAAAATAAACCCAAATTACTTACTTTTAACGCCATTGATAACAGATGTAGGTTTGATGGCACTATTAGAACACAGGACTTGGTTAATGTGAGTTTGCAATGCGCACATCATGCAGAAGCCTTGTTCATTACCTGAAGAGTGAAAGAAGAAAACAGCCCAGTCTAGTCAAGGACACATTGCTACAAAAAAAGCCCAACCACCCTAAAAAACCAATAACTTTTAAGTTAAAGGTACTATGTCTACTCTATGTACTATGTTATCTTCTCCTAAGGTGTTAATATCCCCAAAGATTTGTGGCATTTTATTACACAGAACTGTGTAGAATAAAAAGGTTAAGTCTGTATTAAAGTGCATTTGCTGATAAGAAATCTAAGTAATTATTGCAATGTCTTTTATTATTTTTTCTCAGGCTGACAGGAATGTGAACTCCACAGACGACAGACTATATGAGGAAACACTACTGACATTGATGATACAGCACAAAGAGAGAATGTGTGTTATTTTCAGCACACTGCTGTTAGGTGAGCTACATGACACAGAGCTAAGAATCCTCTGGGAGAAATGAAAGATTAAAGTAACGTATGTATTAGTACTTCCGCCTTCCTTTTTTCAACAGGATTCTTAACTGAAATCATTTTTATATATGGTAAGAAAACACGCTTAAATTTCTAGTAATAAATACTAAAATACCAGAATAGAAAGCATACAGGTACCTTTGTAAATATACACGTCTTTGTAAAAATACACATCTGTGAATATAAGAAGAGGCTCCTAGGCTTAAATAACAACTAATTCAAAGAATACAAATTCAAGGGTTTAAAAAACACAAACTTTTATTCAGACTAAAATCAGTCTCAGTTTTAATAGTCCCACACAAATTTCTATCTGAATTCATCAGGGATTAGCTCACAGTGCTTTCTAGGGTGTTGGGGTTCTGTTAATGGGTCAACAGTGAGCATACTATTTACCATATTATTAGTGCATTATGTTATCAAGGCTGCAAAGACGGAGAATCTGATGCCAGCATCCTAAATTTTATCCCTCTCTACCAGCAGGAAACTCAAATGTCAAATGTTCATCAAATGGCTTACTTTACAATCCACTTCGTTATTCACATGAAGCAAGAAATTATCTTTTTTTTTTCCTTACAGTTTCACCACAGTGCATTACATGAATAAATGCACTTTATATGCTATTCTGAGCCTCCCATTAATATCATTATAGAATCACAGAATCATTCGGGTTGGAGAAGACCTTTAAGATCATGTTCAAAGCCCGGTTCTAGATAAAAATAGGACAACTAAGAGTTTTCATCACGGTTGTTCTTTCACCTTCAGACCTGTCCAGCAGATTTATAATGATGTTAGGAAGTACTCACATGACTTGGTGTGTTCAAGAGAAAGCATGTAATTCGCAAGAGGAGGTGTATATGTCAAACACTGTAGAGTGGAATTAATGAAACACGTGTTGCCGACGTTCAGCAGTCCAGCTCCAACACTTAGTCTTTGTTGCCAATCCATACAAATTTTCTCAGGTGGAAAGAGAATCCTCTGTGGTGGGGCAATTCCATCATTAACAACTGCAAGAATTTTATTTTAAAAGAGATGCATTAGTTTTGGTTTAAAAGGGATATTTAAAAACTAGCATTCTGTAGAAGCAACCAGAAGAAACAGCTATTCTCCAAACCACAAAAATATATGACATACAGCTTTTAAACTGCCAGTTTAATTTGCTGGTCAAGACTCTGTTTTGGACAACAGTTTATTCATGTCTTCTAATTCTTTTAATGCAAGACAAACTACCACTCTAATTTTAGTAACTTTTGCCAGGTTTCTTTCCATCTATAGTCTTTAATCTGATTATTAATTCAGTTATTGTGGGTTTTTTTTTCTTTATTGTAACTTAAACCACAAACTTACACTTGTAATTGAATGGCAATAAGAACTATGACAGAAAAATAGGCAAGTAACTAGCACAGAAGGTAATCCTATGGATATTAGGTCTCTTCCTGAGCAGTGTTATCATGCAAGGACTTGTGAATAACAGAAGCCGTGAATAGCAATTGTAAAATGTACTTTTCTCTGCATAACAGAAGAGACCTTGGAAAGCGTATTATAAAAATCTCTGCATAACTGATTATAAATAGACTCCAAACTAAGTTACAAATAGATTGTAAATAGATAAAACTACGTTTTGCCACACCAGTCTCTTCAGTTGCCTTAAAGGATTGCCAAAATTGAAGCCTGCCGCTGAATTTTCTACTAGTCCTAATCCCACTCAATAGCTGTGCAACAAATAAGAAGTCCACATCCCACTTCTGTTTTGTATATAAGAAAAAGAGGGGAGGACACGCTTACCTAGATCTCTTTGGGCAAAAGGCTTAGATTTTTGAGATGATCTACAATAAATAGCACCTCCAGGTCCCTTGTCTACAGAGACGTTGTTTGGATCTTCTGCAGGTGGTACCTGGCCCAAATTTGCGGTCCGTGATGTCATTTTTTTAGTACGGGGTTTCTTAGATTTGTCGGACCGCCTTGATGACGATTTTTTTGACTTTGAAGATTTTGGCTTGTTAACTATGGTCATTGTTCATATCTGTAACAGAGGCAAAAGTTCCAGTTGACGTAAGAATGTCAAGAAGCATTCCAGCATGAAAACAATAGTCACTTAGTCTCAAAGAAATAACTTCACAAACTAAATAGCTGATAAGAATAATAATAAAAAAAAAAACCACAACAGAATTAAAAAACCCAAACCTCCTGGGAACCACACACCTCTGAGACACAGGGAATGGGATATAGCTCAAAAATCTTCGGAAAAGAGAACACGAAAGCACTTGTAAATTAATTTCCTCCAGGGTTTCTTTTGCCTCTCCAAGAAATATTTGTTTGGATAGAATTTTGGCAGCAATACTTATGATATTCTGCATCCACCGCATCTACAACTCTTACCATCAACCAGAAAGCATGTTTTTCAGTTCTGCTTATGTAAAGTTGTACATTTTCCCCTGGCAAAATAACAGAGGAATCTAATTTATAGCAAGGAAATCCTGAGCGTGAAAGAAAGAAAAACAAAGCCTCAAACCTCAAGGACAAAGGCAATAACTTGTATTAAATATTTTTAAAATGCTGATCAGATTTCAATAACTCTTTAAATATATATAATTGTGTCTGCCTAGTAAGCCGCTGACTTGATCAATTATCATTTTTTTAAACTGAATTTTTGCTATTATCTTACCATAGCACTTAAGGTCTCTTTTAAGTTTAGGGAAACTATAAACTTAATTGAGTCTTTAACGTATAAGCTGCTTTGTAATACTGAACTGAGGGAACCAAGCACAAAACAGTTCCAGATTTATGGCACAATTTGATTGCTATTTGTAAAACCTGAGGTAGATTAAACAAAGCATAGTAAATTAGAGAACTTCTCGTCCCACTAAAGACAAATTATGTGCAAAGCCTTTAATTAGATCTTCTTCCCTTCAAATTTTCAATTTTAAATCCACTCTCTACACCTTTTCCATTTCTGAGTGGAAAATTCCCTCTCATTTTACTGAGAGATGAAGACATCCTTGTCCACGTGGAAGACTAAGACAACAGCTCTTGGGCTCAGTGATTTTCAGCTAAGATCCAGTCTTCCAGCTGAAGACACCAGTGCCACTTCTTTTTTCCAAGTGAAAGGGAAAAGGGTTTCAACAACATATTTGAGGCATCTTTGCAGGACAAAAACCAAAATCAAGACTACAGTGAAAGGGGAACAGAAGAATATCATCACAAAAAAGCTCGAGCGTTATATTGACCGATGAGGGAAGCATTACACGACAGCAAAGACCGGTGCCAGTAAGAATAAATCAGCTCCAGCACTTCTTCAGGATTTGTCAACATAATTCACAATTTGGACACCTCTTTAACAAAGAAGTACAATAACTATGAGCACTCACGGTTTTTCCTCTCCCGCCGTTCAACATACACACAGATTCTGTTCCTACGCTACTGCTGAACACAAATTCACATTGTCACCTTTACCGAGCCTTATCTCCCTGTGCCGATGTCATAATAGGCTGTTCCCAGGATGCCACCGAGAAGCAAAACAGATCAACCAGTTCACAGAATCACAGAATGTCAGGGGTTGGAAGGGACCTCCAAAGATCATCAAGTCCAAAACCCCTGCCAGAGCAGGAACGCCTGGATTATGCTACACAGGAACGTGTCCAGGCCTCCCACTTGGAGTTTTGCGTTGGTGTCGTTTAGATTTTCTTTTCGGCAGCCTCATCACAAGACACATCAGTTCTGACTTGGATCTAAATATTTATATTTGGGCTCCACTTTGCGCACAGTAAATCGCGGCTCAGGAAGACGTCCTACAAGACCCCATTCACAAAACTGCGCTTAACCGGGGAGTAGTGAGCACACGCCTGGCGCGGCACAGAGCAAACCTCCCCAGCGGGGACTGGGAGAACAGAACGTGTGTACACACACACACACACACACAGAGACACAGACACACAGAAATACTGAATAAGGGGCAATAGGGAACGACTGTAGCACAGCTAGGAAGACCGGACACGTTTACACCTCTCAACTACAAGCCACACTTCCACCCTGCAACGCTACTGTAAGCAGCTACAGCAGAAAAGGAACAAAAAAAATAACGGGGGAACTTTCATCGGACAAACGATAATTCGGAAGGACCCGCCCCCACCAGCCGGGGCACGCGACACCCGCGAATCAACCAACGGCCGCCTCCCCGCGCGCCGGGCGCGGGCCAGGGGAGGTCTCGCGGCGCGGGCGGGCTCCGCGCGGCGTCACGGCCGGTACCGAGCGGCCAGGGCGGCCCCGGGCAGGCGTCCCGGCTGGTGCAGGCGGGCTCCAAACCGCCTCCGCGCCGCTTCAGGCGCGTTAACACCCCTGCTGAAAAGTCAACCGGTCGCCTCCGACGCCCTTTTTTTATTACCAACGCAGAGCTTGAAACGCCAACCCAGCCGCCCCCCGCCCGGCCTCCCTCAGGGCTTTGGGCTCGAGGGAGCGTTTGGACACCGAAAGACAAACGGCTGCTCTCACGCCCGCACGCAACATGTCCGCGAGCCCAAACACACACAAAAACAAAACCGACCCCGACGCGGGGCCCGGAAAACGGCGGCGACGGAGCCCCCGCTTCGCCTCGCCTCGCCCTTCTCCCTCCCACTCACGCACCGCCCCGGCCCCGCCGGGGCACCGCGCACCTCAGCCCCGCGGCGCCCCTGCCCAGCCGGGGGCAGGCCCGGCGTCCCGCCGCACCGCCTCAGCGACCGCCCTCCCCGCCCCGTCTTTACCTTTCCAGGCCGGAGCCCGCGCCTCTCAGCTCGTCCGAAAGCAGCGTCCGCCGCAGACATCGCCCAACAGCGACTCTGTGCCCATGGCAACGCGGCGGGTGGGGCGGCGGGGGAAGGGGATTCGAATCGAACCCGAACCCGAACCCGGCTGGGGCGCGCGGGGGGAAGGGGATTCGAATCGAACCCGGACCCTCAGCGCCGGAGGCGGCAGGCCTCGCGGGGAGCCGTCGCCTCATCGAGCGAATAAGGACGCGGCGGGACTCGGGGTAAGGGGATCCCGGCCGCCCTCCCGCCGGCATCGGGACGCAGGGAAGCGATGCTGAGACCCCGCGCAGGCACGAGGAGGAGGGAGACGCGGGCGGCAGGCGCGCAGCTGAGGCATCGCGCCGGGCACCGCCACCCCCCGCCGCGCCCGGAGGGGGCCGGTCCCGCCGGCCCAGGGGGTGGTGGCGGCGGCGGGGCTGGGTCCCTCCGCCGCGTGCTGGGGACGGCGCCCCGCCCCGCCCAGGGGTCCCACCCCCTCCGGCTGCCCGCCAGCCAGGAGGGCAGCGGCCGAGTGCCCGGCCGGCGCCCCGGCGGGGTGGGTTGGGCTGGGCTGAGCCGGCGGCTCCCGCCGGTCGCTTTCCCTTCCCTTTCCCGGGCCGGCCCCTCCCCCCTGGCCCATTGATTCCCAGGCAGGGAGACGCACGCGGCGCTGCCGGGCTCTGCCAGGCCGCCGCCAGGCCCGGCTCTTCCCCCCCCAGCCCCATTACCTGGCTCGGCCCCACTTGACTCGGCGCTGCCGGGTCCCCCTCGCCGCAGCCCCCGCCTCAGCCCGGCCCGCTCCGCCTCCTGTTACAGCCCGTCGGGGAACAATGACGTCCCTCCGCCGGCCTCTTGCATCCGGGGCCCGGCGCCGGCCGGGCAAGCGGGCGGGGGGAGGAAAGGAGGCGGCGGCGGCGGCGGGGGGGGAGAAGCGAGCTCCTCCGGGTCACACGGGGACCAGCACCGCCCCTGTGCCGCTGCCGGGAGCCGCTAGAGGGGGCTCGGCGACCCCCGGTCAGGGCGAGGGGCAGAGGACGCGGAGAAGAGGGGGCTCCCACGGGGCCGAGGGGGCGGTGCGGGCCGGGGCGGGGAACCGGGCGCTTCGCGGGTGATGCGGAGAGCCACGGTCCTGCGCGAGGGTACGAGGCGGCCGCCCGCCTGGCTGCGTGAGGGCACGTCGCAGCTGCCCACCGCGAAGCCTCGGTACGAGCCCCTTCCCGGGCCGTAGCGCTTCCCGCCCGTCTCCGCCCTCCGGGCTGTATTTACTTGGCTCTGGTTTATTCCTCCAGTTAACGTTTTATTACTCTGCGCTCAACGAGCGGCCATAAGCGCTGGCCCGGCCCCCGGGGCCGCCCACAGGGAGGCGGGCAGGCCCCGCTGACGGCCGGAGCAAAGGCCGCAGCGCCGGGTATGTGGCGGGGCCGGTTCCCGTCGAGGGCCGCGGCCCCCAGCGCGGCGCCGCCCGCCATCGAGTTCCCTGAGGAGAGCCCAGAGCCGCGCTTTGACGGTAAGTGGGGCCCCCGGGCACGGCCCGTTCTCTGTGGGAGGTCCCCTCCTTCCCGCGGCTGACGGTGGGGCCCCGTTGACGGGGCGGGAAGGAGCAGAACGGCCGCCTTCCTCCGTCCCTTCCTTCCCCATCGCCCCGGCAGCCGCGGGGGATGATGCAAGAGCGGGCAGGCTCTTGGCGACGCGCCCTGCCCGGCGGCCGCGGCGGGAGCTCCCCCTGTCTCCGGGATAGCGTAGTCCTCCCCGGCCAGCTTCTGTTCTTATAAAAATTAATTAGGCTCCTAATTAGCGTCTTTAAGCTTCTCGCTTAGGGGCAGCTCGTGTGTTGCCTTTTTCTGAGCCGGGGTTGTGTTGAAGCTGTGTGGGTTGGTGTGTGGTTTTGATGTTTTGCTAAACAGGCATATACTGAGACCTAAATTCATTCATCTGACTGTCCTTTTCCAGAATCGGATGTGCCGGCGGAGCTGCGAGTTGCAAACGGGTCACAAAATTTTGTGAACTTTACTTCAACCATCCAAAACCAGCTGCTGCTTGTGTCACTGCTGGAGCATCTCTGCCACATGTACACGCACAACCCTGTTCATTCGAGGTGTTTGTTCCGAAGTTAGTAAGAGTAGTTCTTTCCTGTCCCTTAAATTGCCTTACTGCAATATATACTCACTTCTTCTGTGCAGACTTACAGTGTCATATCAGTACAAAGCCGTAGGTCTCATTGCATTGGGACAAGAGTAATTCTGAGAAAAGAATGAATACCCTCATCAGCTTAATTGGGGATGAGGACCTGTCTTATTTTTGAAAACAGTAACATAATAATGTTGTAGATGTAAAGATCAGACAGTTCTGTTCAAGCTAAGTCATGTGAGTTTCATTATGAGAAGGGTAGAAGGGTAAGTTATCTGTTAAATCTGATCTAAAAGCACAGATAGAAAAGGAATTCCAGTATCTTAAGGGGGCCTACAGGAAAGCTGGTGAGGGGCTTTTTAGGATGTCGGGTAGTGATAGAACTAGAGGGAATGAATTGAAGCTAGAGATGGATCAGTTTAGATTGGACGTTAGGAAGAAGTTCACCATGAGGGCGGTGAGACCCTGGCACAGGTTGCCCAGAGAGGTGGTGGAAGCCCCGTCCCTGGAAGTTTTTAAGGCCAGGCTGGATGGGGCTCTGGGCAGCATGGTCTAGTGGGGAATGTCCCTGCCCATGGTGGGGGGGTTGGAACTAGATGATCTTTAAGATCCCTTCCAACCCTGACAATTCTATGATTCAATAAAAATATTTATCCAGAAATATGTGTAGCATAATCTTCACTAAATCTTTCAAAATTATGTTCTGAAAATCAAAGTAAATACCTCTAACTCCTTTATTTTCTAGTGAAGTCTTTTGACGCAATTCAGGGAGCTCGCATTTTCAGGTGTGAAGTGTTTCTTTTGAAATCTCTCTTTTTGGTATGGGACTTATCTTGGGTATTTTGTTCATGTAAGCACATAGTTTAATGCATTTGAAAAACAATTTCAGAAGGTTTTGTCCTTACTATACATGATTGTTGAAAATTAAATTCAATATATTGTTTGTACTTAAAATTGAAGCCATTTGTAGCATCCAGGAACACCAATGCAGAGAACTATATTATTTTTTTTTTCATTCTTGAGGTCTGATGTAAATGTCTGTCCTTGAGTCTTACTATTAATCTCTATCAAAACCAAAAATACTAGGGAATTAAAAAAACAACCAAATTTCCTCCTTTTGGGAGAGAAACAAATGAACACAAACCTGAGCATCTTCCAAAGTACGTGGCTGCTTGGCTTCCCAGTGTATTTCTATAGAAAATGACATTCTTCTTCAAACCAGTTTCCAGAGTGGAATAAGTCTGATGAATAAGAGAAATACATATTGCAGTAGTTATCTGTACTGTGGTTTTGGCTGGTATATTTATGCAAGGGTGAGCTTTTCCCACCTTTCTGGTGTGTAACTATGTCCATAAGGCTTGTGTAGCAAAATTGTTGATTCTTTTCAGGTTCACTTGGAATTTATTTTATCTTCTTTAAAAGATAAAATAGTAGGTTGGCGGGTTTTTTTATAAATACTGTTTCCAAGGAAACAAAAGAACCTCACACAAGCAAGTTTGATGACCTTGGACCTCCTAAAAGTTTCAGGTAGATTTTTGTAGCATCTTTGCAGTTGCACGAGTCTCCAGTATTTGTCAGGTTTCTGTCTGCCACAGTGTTGTACTCCAACTGAGAAAGTAATGCAGCTTGGGGGAGGGTGGAAGGGAGGGACTTCATTCTTTACTATGAGTATGTGCACATACTAGAGTTTGTATGTGAATTAGAAAATCTTGATGTTGCAGCTTTTTATTCTAAACTTGTCCTCCTAACTGTGAACATGCTTTGAATTTATCTTGTCACTGATCAAAATTATTCCAAGGGTAACAAGTCAGTCAATGGGTGGATGTTTGTACAATTCATCTACTGAGATAAGGAAGAAGAGATGCACTTGTGACCAGGAAGGATGTGGCAAATAACTCTATTATGCAAAGGGATTCCCACAAAGCAGCTCTAGTTTGGATTTAATTAGTTTTTATTGCTAAGAGTATGGGAAATGGCATTAGAGTAGGGGTGACTGTTCAGTTTTTCAGATGCGCTATCTTTCAAATAAAGTTTCTCATTTGAAAAGCATCAACTGTTTATGTGGACTTATTGGCAGGCTTTATTTGATGTGACTTTTCTCTGTTCCCTTGCACAGTACTTCGTCAGGCTTTCACGAGAACGGGGTTGCTCTCCCCTTTTGCCTTCTGTGATGAATTTAGTACCATAAGACTGCAGCATAATAGAGCCATTACTGAATTAATGAAAGCAGCTAATCGACAAATACTTAACGGGGTAAGCTTTGCTAAATTTCTTTGGCAACCTCTACATTAAAGAATTAACACATCATTGCATCTGAAGAAGCTTTGGTTGGGTTTTTTTTTAATAATTACACAAACACCATTCCTATTCTACCATAGCTATTTGGGATAGCATGTTCTAGTTCTGTAGGTGTAAACCAAAGGTTTTGAAGCCAGCAATATTTTTTTCCGTATTAAATAATAATTAAAAAAAAAAGTTAAATCCTTTATAAACACAGGCAACGGTTTTAAGTATTGTCTTTTTGTTTGCAACAATGGGCAGCCATATCATTTTCAACTTAGAACTGTTTCAGTTGATTGTCTTAACACCTTTGTATTATACTAGTGGAGGGCATAATTTGGATACAGCATAATGTGCTTCAGGCTGAATCAGACCAGTTTGCTTATCTTGCTTGCTTGAACTAAGCTGGTTAATTTTGTCTTAAGGTACGTTTTAAAGCCCTCATTTTATCCTATTTGCCGGAGAACTCTAAAAGGTCATTAATCCTTCCAGCAGAGAGATGTTAGCAGATTACTGGTGGATAATAATAGCTTTAGTTTGGTGAAGCTCTCTGCGAGAATGTGAATGGCTGTTGGTAACACTCCTTTCTTCTAAGAACATAGTCGTCGTTTTTCTTTCGAGTAAGGTGTCTGCGCTGGTGACACCGTAGTCCTGTTAATTTGCTAGGATGTGTTCTAACATTGCATTTTGTTGTTTCATAGGAACTTGATAGTGGAGATTCATATGCAATTTGGGTATGTATTTGAGATGCATTTGCAAATATTAAACTTAACTTCCTCTGTAAGTTGTGTGCTCCACTCTAAATTTAGATCCATACTGCATTTCATAATTTGGTTCTGAAGTGTTGGGGGAAAAAAATGAAAATTTCTCCCAAACTCGGAACAATCTGGTACAAGATTTCCTTCTTCAGTACGACTTCCATTGGTTAGTGCCACTGTTCAGAAAACAAAGATTTATCAGACATAAACTTAAAGAAATAATTTAAGCAGTGATGTTAACACATGTATAGCATGCTGCTGCAGCCTGCTGGTTTTCGGTATTCACTGAAACAGCGAATGGTACAGTAGGGTTAATTATCAAAATCTTTCTTCTTTTGATAATGTAAATAGGTATTTCTAAATTGTGTACATGTGTATCCTATATACTATCTTAGTTTTAAATTGTGGTTTAGTTAATGCAGGCCTAACTTTTTTATTAGGGAAAAAGAAGTTCTCTTTGAAGCACAGACTTCGCGATACTTGAATGAATTGTGATGAGATTGCATAGGCTAGGAAAAGGAGGATTGGTAAAAGTGTACAAGGTATTCTGTTTCGTTGTCTGTTTCGTAACTGATTCATATTTATATCTGGGGTGGTTGTGTTTTTTTTTTGTTAATTTATGAGTTATTACTTTGGCCGTTTTGTTTAGTTTGTCTAATGAAAACCAAAATTTTCCTGTAGAACGAGTGCAGACTTGCACTTACAAAGGATGTTGGCGTTTCATTTCAAAAGGTGCTCAGTTATGGGTTTCTGGTTTTCTGTTTGTTGGAAGCAGGATATATCAGGTGTTTTACTTTGTGTGTCTTGAACCATTTTAAAGTGAAAGAAAATTCCTTCTGCACGTGAAGGATTGGGATGTATTGAAGTAAAGCAGCCACAGGAACTAATTACTCTGCACACCCCAGTGTTCCAGTTGTGGCTGCTCAAAAAAGAAGCAATGTTGTTGCCTGACCCACTGTTGTATTAAATATGTAGCATGTGGCCAGCCTAAGGTTCCCCACGTGGTATGTGCCATATGTAAATAACAGCTGGGTTCTTAGCAGATTTATTGAGAACCTGTTTAAGCAGTTATCAGGACTCAAGAGCATCTTTTTATTGGTGGAAAAAGAGCTGTAAAGATGTGTATTTTAAAAAGATTGGATTAGATGTTTGCAGTCCTGAAAGAAAGGAAAAGTAGAGTATCCTTATCGTAGCTAGCTGGGGCCTAATCCCAGCTAAATTCTCAGAATCAGGTGAGAAGTTATGTGAATAAGAGCACAGAAATTAATTTTTAGAACATAGTTGGCTCCAGAGGATTTAACAGTTCATTTATCTAAAGACATTAACATCCAGTCAGGAGACGTGGAGACACACCCTCCATAACGCTGCTGCCTCCTTTGAGAAGACGACATAGAAATAGTCCTCGAGGAGAAAAGACAAACACAGAAAGAACCGTGCCCTCGCCAATACCGCCTAAGGAGACTTTCCGCTGTGCCTTTGCAGCCGGACTTGTCTAGTTCCGCATCAGCCTTTTTAGCCATCAGCGCGCTTGTAGCAAGTGTGGGTAAGCCCTTCCCATATCTCGTTCGCGAAGCCTAGGCCATGATGATGATGATGTTGAATCTAAAGATATTAACATCTAAGTGTTTGTCATGTTGCGAATTGTTTTCAGGTCAGAAATAAGCTAGATGGTCAGTTCTATGCTATTAAAAAATTAACAGTAGAGAAGGCTACAAGAAGAGATTGCATGAAGGATTGTTATTCCTGTGTTTCATCTCTGTTTTAACTCCCTGTGCAGCTCAGCTAATTCTGACTTAATTTAGTAATGCAGTTATTTCCCAAAACATCAAAACACTAACATGTAATTGTTTTACGCTTTCCAAGTTTTCTAAAGAGTGTGACGCTATCAACATCTAGTGGGGAAGAAAGAAAAGTATTTAAGTCCATCAAAAGAAGCATATTATTAGCTTGAATTTGCTCCATTAGTGTAATAATTTTATCTGCTCTGTCTTTGTCAGAAGGCTGCTTTTTGTTGTGTGTTTTTTTGCCTTTTGGTTTACAGTCATGTTTCTTTTTGGTGCTTTTTAGGTGCTACGAGAAGTTAAAGTGCTAGCTGGGCTGCAGCATCCTAATATTGTAGGCTATCACACTGCTTGGATGGAACAAGTTCAAACAGTGCACTCCAAAGGAAAGTACAGCATATCGTGTAATTTTGCTTGAATCCTGCTTATAAGCTCTCTACTGTCATTTACAGGAGAGCATTACTTCTCTGTAAATTACTTGTTATTTCCGCCCCTTATAACAGCCTCCCCAAGAAAAGCAAAATACTCGTGACCACCAAGTAAGTGGTGGTCGCCTCTGCGCACTTAAGTCTCTTACCTAATAACTTCTCTGTTATCTAATGATGAATTTGGAACTGTGGAGGTATTGGCTGCCCTTCTGGTAGTATGTGGGGAGGATTTTAAAGTTGTGTTAAGCAAAAACCTTTTAATGCAAAAAGTAGTGAGATAACAAGGAGAAAAATGAGTACTGGAGAATGAGTCACTTCAGATATTGAGGAGGGAGGGGAAGTGTTGAGTAAGAAAAAAAATAGCTACACACAAATTTTTTTACCATGTTTTGAAATCTCTGAGTGGTAGGAAAAGTCAGAATAAAAAAAACAACTGTAGAATAAGGTTCCCCACTATGCTTTTCTTCCTATCTGGAAAAGAGTTTAGAAAAGCTCAAGGACCTGGAAATAAATATTTCAATGGCAGAAGAAAATAAAATATTTGCTCTTATTTTCCTTTCCAGGAGAGTTTTTACATTTGATGAATTATGTTCCATAGTTCTACAGTGACAGGGCAATCTGGGTTTTTTTGGTTTAGCAGCTACTGTCTGTGACTATTGAGAATTTATCTGCTTTTATGTTCATTTTACAGCATCTTCCTTGCCCTTCTTTTTTGGTTTTTTTCTCTTCAGTTTCTACGTTCTCAGCTCTTCCCATGCTTTGTCCTTTGGTCCCTTTGTAACCCTAATCCATTGGTCCTTTTCTTTCTTGGCCTTTTCCAAAATGCCTTTAGCAGTTAAATCTTTTGATCCTCTCTTAATGGGACGTTTGCTTATGCTCATATGACTTTATTGCTTTCCAAGTCAGTGACTTGATGGCCAGTCAGGTATAAGCACAAAAGCAAATGCATAGGAAGTTGACAGTGTAATAAACCAGACAAGACTATTTAACCTATAATACTGGGAATCTCAAGGGACACTACATGTTAGTGCTAGGAGTCCTTCACAAGTATTTAGTGGTGATAATGTAAGTACATAACTAGACCTACAGGTAAGTCCTTGATGGTTTTCCTTGGGTTACGAGATTGGTCCTTTGTGTTTGCTTCTGTGTGCTAAAAGAAACTACTTTGTCACATAAGCATACAATTTTAATGAAAATTATTTCCAAAACATCAAGTTTCTTCAAACAGCAGCAGGGTGATGCAAAGGATGGTGCCTTTTGGAGCTCTGCTCTCTTTAACTGTGTCTTGTGTACATTATAAGCCCTAATTTTGAACAGGCTAACTTCTTAAAGGTAATATCTAGGTGAACATTTCAGAGAGCCCAGTACAGTGGCCATGTACAAGGTGTATTTTTGTTTAAAGAAAAATGGAAAACGTATTAGAGTTGCTTCTTAGTAGACCAACATGCATCTTCTGCAGAAAATAGATTCCTAAAAGTAATAAATCCAGTAAGATGCTGTATCTTAAATGTTAATTTATAGTAAGTATGTGCATGTTTTGTTTTGTAAAATACCATATTTATCTTTTTTATTCAATAGGTAAAGCAATAATGGAGTTGCAGCCATTATCTTTGCGGCAAGAGAGTAGCAAGTAAGTAGTATAAACCTCAATTACGATGTTTATTTGGCTTTAACGTGAGTGTGGTTTTTTTAACTAACGTTAAAACTGAGTGCAGAATTCATCATATATTGCGCAGTTCTTTTTGCTTCAAAATTGTAACCCAAAAAAGTCTTAATTATCCTTGTCACTGTTTTTCTTCTTATTCGTTAAGCTGAAAAATA
The DNA here is from genome assembly GCA_020746105.1 of Trogon surrucura. Classification (NCBI taxonomy): domain Eukaryota; kingdom Metazoa; phylum Chordata; class Aves; order Trogoniformes; family Trogonidae; genus Trogon; species Trogon surrucura. The sequence continues at coordinate 7,800,169 of CM036632.1, read as the reverse complement.
TTACTGGATACTTCTGCTTTCTTTGGGTCTCTGAGTGCCTGAATGTAGTACTGGGCTTCAGGTTTACTTCAGAAGTTCAGTGCCAGTCAGCAACACTGATCAGCTCTGCAGGGTTCTGTTAGGGTGATGGGGCCTTCTGTTTCTCTCAAGTGTTGATTAGCCCTTTCGGTAACGAGCTGGAGTTCTGTGAGAAGTACAATGCAACTTCCTAAATTTAAAAGAATGGAGATGCATCATACTTCTATCCAGTGAATGCTGTGACCTAGGGCTGTACATATCTATGAGCTGTCTGGGTCAGCTCTCAGAAATTCTTGCTGGGGGAGGGTATTAAAAAGGCTGGAGCCTACACTGCCGGTTATGTAATCCTAAAATGTTACCTGGGGAAGCCGCTGAACTCATACTCTGTAATGCAGTTTGCAGTTGGGGAAGAAAAGAGTTTTCAAAATGGTGTATCACAAATAGATGGCATAAAACCGTGTATGTATTTTGATTTCTCTCCCTTACTTTATTATTTCCAGTGATCACTATCACATTCAAAGTGTGGAAAGTGGTAGTTCAATTATCTTTGCTGACCGACCTTCACAAGACAAGTCCTGTGACAGCACCAGTCCTAAAAATCTGGGTGGTGGATCAGTGCAGAATATGGATGTGAGGAGTGATTTTACAAACAGTAGTAGTAAAGAGTGTACGAAACCAAATAAATGTGAATTATCCATAGAATTACAAGACAAGTTTTTAAGTAGTGTTAGCAGTAGATCAAATGATGTGAAAGACCATTCAGAGTGGGGACCTCGTTCTAGTCTGGATCAAGAAGATAGCACTGGAAGTAAGTCCTGCACAGAAGAATGTTCCAGTAAGGATGTAGCTCTCTGTGGAGAGTTTGAGGTAAATACAGTTCTCTTTAAATATGTGTTACTGCTGTCTGAATTATATTTGTACAATAGTATTTGGTAGGCAGAGGAATTATTTATAATTTTTTTTTAAAATGAAATTACTGTGATTAGAGAAAAAAAAATACAGCCAATTTTTCCTTAAGTGGGTAACACCATTGCAAGGACACTGGCCAGAAAAGCTGACAAAACTCGGCATACAAGTTTCCATGTGTTAATGTTCTTGGATCCTTTCAATGTACCTACATGATTAAAAAGTATTACTCCTGCATAAAAAAACCTCAAAACTTCAAACTTGAAAAAGAGAGAAGCAGATTTGGGCAGGGAATCACCACTCTGCCCATGTTTCTACAACTTTGTGGATGTTCATACTACTGAAATGTTTTGTATAACAGCTGGCTCTGGAATGCTTCAAGCTTTTACTGTCATTTACAGTTCCCTCTTGTAAGAATTCCAAGATTTTAAAGTTGTTTGCTTGAGTTTTCCAGGTTATGAAATGAAATAGTACATTATCAGAAACTGAATATGAGTTACTTACTAATTTTAATAAATCATAAAATTCCATATCCAATAAAATTCCATTCCAATATCCATGTGCTATTTTATGTTAATTTACAGTTTTGTCTTAAGCCAGAATGAACCTCTGTTCAGTATGTTTAGAAGCTTTAAAACTCTAATTTGAATATTAAGATGTGTGTCTGACTGTTTTATTAGCTTTTACCCTACAATATTTGTTAAAATTTGAGGAACAAGCAAAAAAAACCCACACTCAAACTAGATAGCGTTGTTGCACCTGCTTCTTGAATGCAGTAGATGAGTAATGCTGTATTTGTTGTCTTTCTGGTATCTAACTTGCTGGGTTTTTTTTAGTTTAATAAATTTTGGGTTTATTAGCTTTAAAGAAAATAACTAAGGAAATACTGTTCATATTACAGTGGCAAAATTATGGACCATTCTGTTTCTGTTAGGTGCACTATTGTTTGATGCTTCATATACAAATGCAACTGTGTGAAATATCCTTGTGGGATTGGATTGTTGACCGTAATAAAAGATGCAGCGAGAGAACAGAAGAAATTTCCAGTAAGATTTATCACTATCTTACAAATTTATTGTTCTTTATAAAACAAATATTTCTTATTTCCTAATTGGAAGTCCACTTGCCTGATTTTGTTTTACTTCAGCAGCTTATAATATGAATGTTCTTCATTAGGTCCTCTATTGACTTAATCATGTAACAGCTAGTATTGACTCTATGATAGATATTGTTAAAAGAGATTTAAGTCCTTGAGTATTAGACAGGCCTTCAAAAAAGAATTAATGTATAGCTGAGGTGTAGTTGGAGAGTGCTGTGCCTGAGCAGCACTACTTAGAATAAATTTTTTTATAGACAGAATCTGCTTTTTCTCAGTAAACCATTTAAATAATTGAAATTTTACTTAGGCAGTAGTCTTATTGCTACAAAATAGAGCTCTTCACAGGCTAATTTATCCGCTGTGGAAAACATAAATACATTTTTTGTTCCAGACAAGTTACAACTCAGTTAAAAGCTTTTAAATTTGTTCTTAAGAGTCAAAACTCCTATGCAGGCTAATTTGTCATTGGTCCAAAGAATCTAACGTTTAATTTTCTTGAGTGGCCAGGGGAGTTCTCATGCTCTGCTACCAAGCCATCTTCAATAATTGTTGACATTTGGAAGAACGACTCTTAATGCTCTTAAAGCATTAGAGACATGTTCCTTTCTCTGGGGTGGTTGTATACAAAAAGCATGTGCTTAACAGATTGTAAGACAAACTGTATGGTTAATGTTTAATCTTGGGTTTAATCACTATTAAGATAAATCTGTTGTTCAGTCATGGAGTCAGGTTCACCAGCTAACTATCAGCTGACTTCCACTAATCTCTCCTGTAATCGTAGTCTTTTAGCTTTCATAAGCTAAAAGATGGTGTTCCTGGTCAGGAAATGACAGATCACTAGGGCATTTGACCTTGCAAAATGCCATTTTCACACAGTTTCACAGGCAACAGGAGAGGAAAAGTGATGCTGTCATGTGTTGGACCTTAAGAAACAGAAAGCCAGGTAGGAGTAAATGAGGAGTTTCAAGAGTGGCTACGGACGTGTTAGATCTGGGTCTTTAGAGTAGGAACACTGTAGTTTAATAAAGTAATAATGCAGGAAATAATAAAACCAATGAGAAGGTAAGTTTATTTAGACAGCTACAGCCAAAGGAGATTTGGGAATTTCAGAGGCTGGCACAACAGCAGAAGGATTAGAATCCAGAAAGAGTGCACATCAATACAGAAAACATGTAATTACATAAATTAGTATGATTTTATCTGGAGCAGTACTTTTTTGTTCTAATTCAGCACTTACATGGAAGTAAAGAGTTTGCTAAATTCATAATCAAATAATTATCTGGTGGGGTTTGGAGGAATCTTTTCAGACAGACCTGTGTTCATGCGAGGTCCTTCACCTGGGTCGGGCTAATCCTAGCCACAAATATAAACTGGGCACAGAGTGGGTTGAGAGTAGCCCTGAAGAGAAGGATTTGGGGCTGTTGATAGATGAGAAGCTCAACATGAGCCAGCAGTGCGCTCATGCAGCCCAGAGGCCAACCGCATCCTGGGATGTATCAAGAGAAGTGTAGCCAGCAGGTCAAGAGAGGTGATTCCCTGCCTTTTCTTTGCTCTTGTGAGACCCAACCTTGAATACTGCGTCCACTTCTGGTGTCCCCACCATAAGAGAGACATGGATCTGCTGGAGCATGTTCAGAGGAGGCCACAAAAATGATCCAGGGGCTGGAGCACCTCTCCTACGAGGACAGGCTGCAGGAGCTGGGATTGTTCAGTCTTGAAAACAGAAGACTTCGGGGCAACCTAATAGCTGCCTTCCAATACCTGAAGGGATACAGGAAGGCTGAGGAGGGACTTTGTACAAGAGCATCCACTGATAGGACAAGGGGAAATGGGTTTAAGTTGAAGGAGGATAGATTTAGATTAGATCTTAGGAAGACATTCTTCGGTACAAGAGTGGCAAGACTTTGGAATAAATTGCCCAGAGACGTTGTGGCTGCCCCCTCCCTGGAGGTGTCCAAGGCCAGGTTGGACAGGGCGTTGAGTAGCCTGATCTAGTTGAGAGGCGTCCCTGCCCATGACAGGGAGGTTGGATTAGATGATCTCTAAGGTCCCTTCCAGCCTAGGCCATTCTACAATTCTATGTCCCCCGAACGCTCCTTTCTTGGAATTTGGAGGTTAGTGACTTTTTGCTGGTTCAAAAGTACTATCTTAAGAGAAGCATGGGAAATTCCATTTTTAAACCATACTCGTATTAAAAAAATTCTTCTATGCCATAAATAAAGAGAATTCAGCAGGACTCTAACTCGGTAAAGTTAGTTGAAATAATTTTGATTTGAAATTGTTTTAAGGTCCATACCATCTGGTGGATGTCTACTGGACAATGAAAATTTTTCAAGAGTTATTAGAAGGAGTATGCTATATCCACAGTGTGGGAGTGATGCATCGAGATATTAAAGTAAGTTCACTGAATTATTACTTGAGGTGGAAGGAAACAAAAATAGCTTACATTATGGGAGAATGAAAGCAGCTTCATAGTTAAATTTGAAATGACCTGGGCTCTTAAGAATTTAGCAATGTTACGGATGTAAAAATACATAGTCTCCTCTATACCAGTACCTAGGTTACATCTACTTAGAAATAAGTTATGATTAAGCTCTGGAAATGTTTTCTGCTTTGTTGAAGCAATTTCCTTGTCCTAAAGGGGTTGATCAGATTGATTTTGCCTTGTCTTGGTCTTTTCTTAATGAGGGTAGGACCTAAATCGCCTAATTACCTAAGAAAAACCATGAAAACTCCTTGACTACACCTCAGTTTGCTAAGAGCATGTCAGTTAGCTTTTGAAAATATATTAACAGTTACTTGCTTTTTAAAAAAGTAATTTCCCTCAGTTGCAAATAATTGCTGTCTTTCATTGTGGCTGCTATCTCCTCTAAAGGACTGAAATCGGATCTAATGTTAGTGAATTAAAAGTTTTGGTTTCATTCCTATTAAAAGTAATGAAGAGGAGACTTGACTAGAATAAGTGTCACACCTTGAACTTTCAGGACGATGACTCAGATTTGCTGGTTCCCAGGTCAGGATTAAGGTGAATTGACACCAGATATCCTGACACCACTTTCATTTGTGGAAAATTACAGAGAATGGGTCTGGGGGATGGTGGGGGCCTTTGAGGGGGTTACCCCTCGCTCTGCTGACTTGACTTCTTTGTTTTTGAAACCCTAGTTCCAAGCCCTACCTGCACTCACCCCGCCGCCAGGGCCCTGACGGGGCAGTTGGCTCAGAAAGGCACCAGGTCACCTCCAGACAAATAAGGGCAAGCACCAGGCAGGCGGCTGTGGGCCATCGTGGTTCTGAAGAGGCCCACGCTGTTTGAGACTTCAGTTTACCGTCTCTCACAATAGGATGCTCTTTTTATGTTCTTGTAAAGTTCTATTGCAACTCCAGTCACAAGACTGATTTTGACTTCCTGGCTGGCTTACATGTGAAGCGTAGGCAGATCTGTCTTGCTTCCCTGCCTTCACACACACAAACACCCCAAGCTGATAGGCTCGAGTAACAGGGAAGAGAATGTGTATCTTCCCGCTCTGCTTCTGTCCTGGTTTGAGCTGAACAACCAGTTCTGATCGGTGATTTTACTTTTCAGCTAAGTCTCTTCTAAGAGAAAAGGAAGGTGATGGGAGTCCTTATCGGTCTCTACCTTAAAGGAGATTGTAGAGAGGTGGAGATCAGTCTGTTAAGACAAGTGATAGGACAAGAGGAAATCGCCTCAAGTTGCACCGAGGGAGGTTTAGATTAGGTATTAGGAAGAATTTCTTTACTGAAAGGGTTACTGAGCATTGGAATGGGGCCCAGTGCAGTAGTGGAGTCCCCATCCCTGGAGGTATTTAAGAGTTGTGTAGACATAGCACTTAGGAACATGGTTTAGTCGAGGACTTGTCAGTGCTAGGTTAAAGGGTAATCGTTGGACTCGATCTTAAAGGTCTTTTCCAATCTATGTGATTCTGTGTTTGTTTTTTCTCTTGCTAACGAAAATGTTTTAAAATAATTATCCTTATGAAACAGTGGATTCCACAGATTTTTAAAAAGCTGAAATTTCGTAAGTCTTTATATATAATTTTATATTTTATGCTGTCTTGTTTTGTAGCCCAGAAATATCTTTCTCCATGGATCAGATCATCATGTAAAAATAGGAGACTTTGGATTAGCCTGCAAAGACCTTCTCTGGGATGATGCAGACCAGCACTTTAAGACAGAAGGGATAAATGGTAAGCGAAAAAAGCTAAATGAGTTTCAGTGTTTAAGTTTCCATGATATTAAAACCATTAAACATTAACTCCGTAAGTGAAATGGTAACAATGTAACACTAGCTGAGGAAGTCTAAATTGCCTTATTAAAGGACTGACACATACTACAGGAGTTGGGACTTGCCTCTATGCCTCACCAGAACAGCTACAGGGATCTCACTACGATTTCAAGGTAAGGAGTGTTATTTTTTTCTATTAACACATGATTATAGATATTAGGAATAAAACAAGCCTTTTGGTAGGTAAATACATAGTATTTGGTTAATAAGTGTTTTTCCTGTGGTTAATCTTGAATGATTTTGTTGAAACATGGATTTCAGCTTTGCCTTCTAGTTTGCTACTCATGCAAAATTTTTGTTTCCAAGATCATCTTGAGGAATGTATACAGATTTGAATTGGTGTTCCTTTAATAGTGTCATGATCCTTTTCATATTATCATGGAACTTTATTGTCATGCAACATTATCATACTGTGAGTTTTTAACAAGAGAGGAATCTAGTAAACGCTATAAAAATAGAACTCTTTGTTTGACCCCATTACCAGTCAGACGTGTACAGCCTGGGTGTTATCCTGCTAGAACTCTTCCAACCATTTGGAACAGAAATGGAAAGAACAAAAGTTCTTACACATTTAAGGAGTGGCCAAATTCCTCATACTTTCTACAAAACGTGGCCTATTCAAGCCAAGTACGTTAAACTCCTCACCAGTCAGAGATCTACAGAGAGACCAACTGCTGCTCAGCTTCGTGAAAGCGAACTATTTCATAGCACAGAACATGTAAGTTATGCCAATAACCTCAACCTTTACAAGATAAAGAAATATATAAAGAAAATGCCCTTTGTTTCACTGCCTCTATTATGTTTGGTTTTGTTTTAACTAGGATTGTGTGACTGAAAATCTTGGTGGTGTGGTTTTTGGGGGCGGGGGGGGGCTAATTAAAGTGTTAGGCCCCTGTATTAGTGCCTCTGGTGTCTTTGCAGTAATACGTGGTCATGAAATTTAGGTAACTTTAGGAAGACTGGATGGTTGATTTATATGCAGCTTCATGTACTTTTATAGATCAGAAGAGCTTTTGAAGCTTTTCATCAGCTCTGCAAAGTGTATCATTTTTCCTTTCCTTGCAACAATTTTTTATCTGTTGATTGTGTTGTAGCATCAAATACACCAAATAGTTGTGGTGCTGCAGAATGTGGCTGTAGTGGATTGCAAACACAGTTCAAATGCATTAATAAGGCTTTATCCTTGCGTGTTTATAAATGAAGTAAACTGAATCTCATTTTCAGGTTATTTCTAACCTACAGCAGAAGGTGAGACAGCAAGAGGAAGAAATAGAGAAACTAAGGGAGAGAATAAGACTGCTTTCTGAAGAACAAGATGAACACAAGAGTCAGGGTTCTCCTGTTTAAGAACTAACCTCTATTGTATGCTAAGTTATATAAAATATGAGGGTTTTTTACATAAAAATATTTAAATGCATTTTGATTTTTCTGTCCTTTGAATGTATTCCTCTTTTTGTCTTAGAATGGATTTGTGTTGCAGTTAGCCTGAGTACAGTTTAACTTGTGTAAGCATTGGGGTTACAGGGAAAAATAGATGGAGAAGTTAAAAAATGCAGCTTGTATTTACATAGGACTACTCCAGATACGTTATAATCCTTAAACAAACATGCATATTGTGCATCAGTTAAAAAAAGGAAAGTCACACCCAAAAGGTAGCTGTAATGTTTTTACTGATTTTAGAACTCTGTCCGACTGTAGGACTTGAATACATCTCAGGACTCAAACCACGACATCAGGCACAACGCTGAATAAGATTAAAACTACACCATTATGAAGAGTACAGGCTTACTTTAGTAACTTCATAACGGAGGTGAAAGGTGTCAAGTTCTCACATGACTTCATCCATTTTTGCACATTGGCTGGGGCAGCATTTGCGCTACCCGTCTGCTGCAGCGCACACCACGCAACAACGTCTGCGACGGTGAGTTCGCTTCCCACCAGCCACGGTGTCTTACCCAGGGCAGCATTCATAGAGCGCAAGACTGCTCCTTTTTCCTTGCTGCTGCCTTCTTTGAGCTGGAAGATGGCTGTATCGACCCAGCTGTCAATCAGAGTTGAGGTAACTGCATTGTACTTCTGGCCAAACAGGGAAAAGAGAAATCTAGCAATGTTCCCCTCTCCTTCGATAGGGCACATTGTTTGGATGCTGAACTTCATCTGGGGTTTTGGAACTGAAATTAAGAAAAGAAAAAGAGTCAATACCCCATGGCAGAGAAATGTAATGGTAATTCTATAAATATATCTTATTTGCCAACAACACAGTTAACATCAGTAACGTGATGAGCAATTCTCAGTTTTCTTAGCCTAAATACTTGGACTACAGCAGGAACCTGGGACAAAGATGACTTTTTACAAACTTCAGCCCAGTCTCCCACCTAATTTCTAACTAGCTTTGTTTGTAGAAACTGAAGAACAAGAAACCAAACAACCACACCTGTGAGTACAACCAACTCTGTAGGTGTCACATGAATTTTAATAGCAGTAGCCACAAACAAGAATTTTCCTCCTCTGTCCCCATCATTGTTCACAGCAGGATGAAGTAGAGCAAAAGCATCATCTGCAGTAGGTATCCATCATGTGTCAGCAGAGACACCAAAGCACCTGCTGTCAAAGTTTTATAGCACGTTTCATTTTCTCACCTATTATAAAATACTGAGCTACAAGATAACTTCATTCTTACCATCCTTCCAAATAAGAGTAAAGCCCAACTGATACTCGTGACGTGGTTGCTTCTTAGTCTGCTCTCCAAAGCATTTCAAGAGGTTTTCTGGCACGCTTTTCACCGATGAATGTGTGTGAACAGCTGATAATATTTTATAGCGTTCACAAAGCAGACTGTGTAGTACTAATAATGACAGCGGAGGAAGAGAAGGATTTGCATTGATTACAATATCTTTCAGGGCACCATAATCCTGAATGAAAAGTAAAACATTCAGCAGATAAGACACATTCCAGATCAGACTTTGAAGCAATGGAGTTTTCATCTGACACCAAAGTGTACATAGCCATGCATGCCTATATCTGAAATTCTGAATGATACGCAAATATCTGAAATTCTAATGATATGGAAATAATTCAAGTTTGGACATTTAAGAATTTTTAAAGTGTTTAAACATCTTCCTTCCTCAGCATATAACTCAAGAACATGACTGAGGTAAATTCTAGTCCAGTTTGAAGCCAAAGTTAAAATTTCCAGTTAGTAACAAACAAGAAGGCAGGTGTCCTAATTTCAAAATTAACCATTCTATCTTGGAATTCTGTATATATTTATAAATGTCTGCATCTATAATCTGGATGCCCAAAAATAAAATGGTAGTTGTAGGTTATTTGTAAGGATCTCAGCTTTGTATATGTGAGTCCCAGGTTTAAATGCCACCCTTCCAAAGCTAAAAATGTGAGAGCAAAGCAGGTATCTATCAATGTCTGTGCTCAACTAAACTTACCTTTCCGAGCATCAAATCTAAATCTGCTCCATTTGTTGTCAAAGGAGAACATTCATCAGTTTGAATGATATTAGTTACATCAAAGTCAGCATCTGGGGTTTGTATCATCTTTGAGAGACCATCGACAGCACTCTTCAGCTCATACAAGCGTTTCAGAATCTCTTCCTGGCGGGATTCAAGTGCCCGAAGTGACGGGTCAGCCTCTTCCTACAGGAATTAAAAACAAGGTCACAGAAATGTTCACTGAACTCAGGGTCACAGTAGCCCACAGCTCACCCGAGTTCTGAAAGGCTTGAAACACATTCAAATAACCGGAACATCATGGAATGTCATGGTCTAATGTCAGTCCGTTGTATCTTTTGTCTGCATCAATGTGGCGAGAGATGGGTTATTTAAGTGAATCTCTGAAATCTTCCTGCTTAACATATATTTAAGATTTGGCTATTGCAGACTCAGTGTAGTCAAATGCAGACAACAACCACAAAAACTTAAACTTGGCAATGAACCGCTGAATTAAAAGAAATGGATAGTTTGTGTAACTCAGGTAGCAAAAAAAAAACCAACCCACCCAAACCCTGCAGGTTTAGGTGGGTTGTGTATCATACAAACCCAGGCTTTATAACCATTTTTTTTTAGAGAATATAAACTATATAGAGCAAAATGGCAATAGGCTTTGTTACCTGTTAATCCCCGTGCATCTTTTTGTTATCTCAATATCTTAGAAGTTTCTGACCTCACCACACTACTGCTTTCAAAAGGTAAAAAATATATTCCTGTGGCAGGTTTTATGTCTACAAACTTGCAGTAATGTTAGAGACACACACGAGAGTTCGGAAACCCCAAGTTTACAGTTACCGAAGGCTTTAAAAATAGCACAAACAAATTCGGGGCAAAGCTGAGCCGCCGGTAGGCGCGGAGGGACGAGCGCTCCCGCGGGGTAAGGCGGCGGACGGCGGGGACCCGGCCCCCGGGAGCTCCCCGGCGCCAGACCCTTCTCCCAGCCCCCGAAAGCGCGGAGCAGACACGATCCGGCGCGGCTGGAGGCGCCGCCCCGGTGCCCGGGCCGGCGTGGCGAGCACTGCGGGCCGCGGCCTGAGCCGGCCTTGCCGCCGGCCGGGCGGCGCCCCCCCTCGCCGCTCCCGAGCTCCTACCTGCGGCGGCGGCTCGGCGGCGGGCTCGGCGCGGCGGTGCAGGTTGGGCACGCGGTACATGCAGGTGGGCAGCTGCTCCGCCACCACCGCCCCGCCCGCCCGGTGGACGGGCCTCACCTTGTACATCGGCATGGCGGCACGCGCCCGCTCCCGGCCCGCCCGCCGCACCTATTGGGTCCGGCGGGAGCACGAGCCTTACTGACTCGCCCGCCGCCCAATGCACGTCGGCGGCTGCCGCACCGCCCCCCTGTCTTCCTTCTAATTGGCCAACGTGGGCCACCGGTTCGCTCCGAGAGCCTCCATAGGGCAGGAGGCGCAGGCGGGGGCTCTGATTGGACAGCCCCGCTGTCCAATCGGTGCCAAAGGAGCTGGCAATTTGCCTGGGCCGGGCGGGCTCTTCTCCCCAGCGGCCAATGACCGCGCGGGGGCGGGGCCTGGCATCCGGAGGGCAGGACAGCGGGGCTCGGCGGGGATCCCGATAGAGATCCCGATGGAGCCGGCTGCGCCCTGGTGAGCGCCTGCCCCGACCCCACTCCTGCCCGCGGCGGTGGGGGCCGCCCCTCGCTCCCCTTGCCCTGCCCTGCCCTGCCCGGGCCGCCTCTCCTCACGGCAGGCTCGGGCCCTCGCTGCCCCGCACTGGGCCGTGCCCTGGCCGCTGGCGCGGTTGAGGCCTCCTCGGCCCCCGCTGCCTTCTCGGTTCCCGCCCCCTCCCCTGATTTGCTCGGCGGAGCGTCTGGGGCTTCTCGGGCGGCTCCGCCTGTGGGTGGCGCTGCGCGGGGTGTGGGTGTTCTACCCCCGGCCTCGCCCTTGGGTGCCGGTTGCCCTCGCAGGAGGGGAGCGGAGGAGCGCGGCGTGTCGCGGCGAGCCTTCAGGGCCCGCTTTACGCCGCCCTGCTTCTGCCCGCCCCTCCTCTCTTTCAAGCCTGCAGCCTGCCAGAGCCATCAAGCCCATCGACCGCAAGTCCGTTCACCGGATCTGCTCGGGACAGGTTGTGCTGAATCTTGGCACTGCCGTGAAAGAGTTGGTGGAGAACAGCCTGGATGCTGGAGCCACCAACATTGGTAACCCTCCTTCCGTCGTCATTTCGTAAAATTGCGTAGACTTCTAAAGTACTTCTCCTTCCTCAAAACAGCGCGCGTGTTAGCAGTTCTGCGCAAATATTCGGGCCGGGCGCCTTGCAGTGGTCTCACACCTCAGATAAATAAAGAACTTTGGTTCCTGGGATCCAGCTGGGCTCCTGGAAGCGTGCAGGTTTTGTCTGTGTTTATTTGTAGCCCTTTTTGCCACTGAATAAGGTGTGAGGCCTACGTAGTAGCAGTGATTACGCTCAGGTAGCCGGTGGCAGGTGGTTACGGCAGGGTTGCAGTTTCTGGAGCTGTTGTAATTGTGAAAACTGGTCAGGCAAAAGTGCGGTGAAAGTGAACTGTCTGCAGGTACAGGCTGGTTTGCATTAGATTGCCCTAACTTTAGACAGCTCTGCGGATTTTTCTTGTGGTTCAAGCTTGACATGGAAAACTGCTACCTGGTGAAGTTACTTAAGGTACAAAATTAATAGTGAATATTGTGTATGAGCATATGGAATTAAAAGACTTTATTACTCAATTTTGTAGATATAAAACTTAAAGATCATGGAACGGAACTGATAGAGGTTTCAGATAATGGAAGCGGAGTGGAAGAGGAAAACTTTGAAGGCTTGAGTAAGTTGAATCTTTTTCATGATTTATGTTTGGACATTTTGAAAGCATGTTTTCAGTGATAAAGGTACTTTTAGAAAAAAGGGAAAAAAACCCAAGTAACATTTCTGAAGTTAATTAATTTTTAATGAATTTTTTTACATAATGCATAATACATAATTACATAATGCATGCATGACCTGGGAGACTTGGACAAAACTAGACGGAGCTTCTGTTGTGCTATTGTGGTTTTAGTTCTCGTAGGTCAGAGGTAGTCTTTGATTTGATTGCATATTTAAGTGAGACAAAGAAATAGAAATAATTGTTGAAGAGAAAGTCCCGTGTTCATTTAGAGTCATTGATGTTTAGTCATCAGTCATTGTCAAAGGAGGCAAGCTTTGTGAAAGTGACTGCTCTTGAGAGGTGCATTATAAGCTTGAGTATTTGCTGAAAGTGAACTGACATCGCATGCCTGACTGCCAAGACTTTCCATTTTCCTGGTTCTAAATCACACAAAATGGGCGCAGGAACAGTACTATATGAGAAATATAACTATGCATTGCATCAGAAATACCCGCTTTTTTTTTTTTTTTTTTTTTTTCCATATAGTGACTAGGGATCTCTTTCCAAGACAGTGGAATTTCAGGGGGGCTGCTACTAACTCAGTTTGTTACCTGGTGACTAGTGCTGCACTGACTGTGTAGACAGAGTCCTGCTCCGCTGTGGTCATGCTGGAATAGGCTTATTATGCCTGTCCACTGTCTACTGTGCACAGCACAGCGCTGCAGTTGTTTTCTTGCAGGGCAAAATCTGTGTCAGGTACATCAGTAGCAGAGACAGGTACTGTCTGCAGCTCCAAGGCGTCTTGCAGTGCACGTACCAGTAATGCTGTCTGCATTTTGCATGTATGTATGGAGTAACAGGAGTATCTGGGGATTTTAAAGAGATCTTATTTACCAGGCAGGGGAGGGAAGCATTAAGTGTTTGTTTTGTCTCTAATAACTATGTAAAATACAATGAATAATACATACTTTTTTTGCTTCGTGATACATGTGCAAAATCTACTTGCTTAGACCAGTGGCACTTTGAAGTGAAATGTATATTTTAAATACCTTCTTCCAGCTCTGAAGCATTATACATCAAAGATACAAGACTTTTCTGATCTAATACATGTTGAAACATTTGGGTTTCGAGGTGAAGCTCTGAGTTCACTGTGTGCATTAAGGTATTTATACTAAGTTTCTTATTAGTAGAAAATTACTGTAGGCACAAAAATAACTGAAGCCAACTGCTCAGTTTACCATTATTAATGAAATGAGCTTTAGAAACATCCAGTTCCTTAAAGTTAGTTCAATTTTGAGGTTGCATGATATCCTGAGTCCTTTCCAGCTAAAGTTATCCTACGATTCTAAGCACATGAAATTATTGTGTGGTTATAAGCATCTGATTGGTCCTTTCCTGTAGAAAATTTAGCCTTACTTACGTATATATGTCTTTGCAGAATGGAACTGTGTACTTGGAGGAACATTTGATCCCCTGATGTTTACATGTTACCGCACTAAGATGTTACAGTGCTGTGTTTGCTAGGCTGTAACTCATTAAAACTGTATTTAAGTTCCTCCCAGACAAACTGTGCGTTTGAAATAGAACTGTGTACAAACACTGTGCTGCGCATTAAGAATGTGATGCTGTTCTGTATTAGTATGAGGAACGTAGTGTCCAACAAAACCAGACTTAAACGTTGAGTTTTATAGAAGAAGAATGAAAGGAATGCAAATAAAAATGTTTGCCCCATAGTTAGGAAAATGTTATGCTGCTCTTCAGGCATGTTTTTAGATGCTTGCGGTGAAGAGTTCTAATTAAATGAACAGCATTGATGTAGTGTCTATGCGTGATTAGGTCATGAGGAACGGGTAAGAAAGTGCAGTGCTCGGGGAGTAATTCTGTCGCTTCTTTCCCTCCGTTAGTGATGTTACCATTTTTACCTGTCATAAGTCTGCAAAGGTTGGGACTCGTTTGGTGTTTGATCACAATGGCAAAATTACTCAGAAAACACCTTTCCCGCGACAACAAGGAACGACTGTTAACGTACAGCAGTTATTTTATACTTTGCCAGTGCGGCATAAGGAATTTCAAAGAAACATTAAAAAGGTAGGTTCGATCAGAAGTTATTCGTTCAAAGGAATGTCATACCCTAGAATTGTATTCGCTGCTGAATGATACTCAGTTCTCTGTAGAGTACATTGTGTCAGACTATTTCTTGCCTGTCTTTTATTTTCATCACATAAGAAAAATGTCTTTCTGTACTCTTTCCTCTTCTATTTTGCAGTGAATGATTTTAAAGTACATTGTCAAGCTTTCAGAATTTGAAAAGAACCAGTATCATGATCACTTTTGTGTAGTTTAAAATCAGGGACTGGTGTGTTATGACTAAATTTAATCAATCTTGTGAAGATGCTGTTTGGTTTTAAAGACACTTTTTCACATATTTTTAAATTTAGTTCATAAAGATTTTTAAAAATATTAATCCCACCCCTTTTTTTCTGTTGCCTGCAAATATTGAATGTTTTCATTTTTTAGTTATAGATTTTTGTTTTTAAAAGATACATCTCATATAACTGTGAACTTTCTTTTCTCTTTAATAGGAGTATGCAAAAATGGTACAAATATTGCAGGCATACTGTATTGTTTCAAAGGGAGTGCGGATTAATTGCACGAATCAAGTTGGCCAAGGGAAAAAAAGCTCCGTGATATCAACTACTGGCAGTCCTAGTTTAAAGGAAAACATTGGAGCAGTATTTGGGCAAAAACAGGTACGACTGTTATTACTGAAAAGAGAGATGATATAGCTGTATAGAGAGATTTTTAATATATAATAGAGAGGATGTAGGAAACCTTTAAAACCTCTAAGGGGGTGGAGCATGTGTTGACTTGTAGCACACCCTACAGGTTGAAAAAGGAGAAGCAGTACCACCTCCACGCTTCCCCTGAAGTTTCTAAACCTGCTGAGAGATATTTTGGTGGAAGAGAAATAATTTAGGAGAAGGGGTTGCTGCCTAATATCTCTCTGAAGCCGCTTTTATGAGCTGTTGTGCCAGTAACCCTCTCAAAAGTTTGTGCTTTTGAAAAACAGTGTGGGAACCAAGGTCTGTATGTCACAAGAACAGGCGAATAAAAACAAATCCTGAAAATCGTATGATGTGAGAATCTAAATTGGGGAACAGAAAACTGAGGTGTTTCTAGCATTTGCAACCTCTTCCTGTGAAATTAAGTTTTATTAGTGTTCTGGTTAGCCTTTAAACGTGGTTGTACTCAGCCCCTGTTGAAGAAAGCAAAGAGGGGAAAAAAAGCACAGAACCATCCTTCCGCAAGGCACGTACTACAACTGTCAGGAGTATTGAACAGTTGAGAGCTGTTGGTTTTTTGGTAAGTGCTTCCTTCCTTCGCAGGGCCCTTGTAGAGACTGCAAAGCCTGTTTGTGCTGTGGCTGAAAGATGAGATGAAAGGCGTGACTTTGTCTTGCCAACAAGCACAGCTGAAAATACAGTGTTATTGAAATAAATATTAATAAAATACAAGGGAGAAAAAATCTGCACAAGTTTAGCGGTTCACTTTCTTTTCTTCCAGTTGCAGAGCCTCATTCCTTTTGTTCAGCTACCTCCTAACGAAGCTGTCTGTGAAGAATATGGACTCAACGCTGCTGACATGCCACAAAATCTTTATAGGTAATTAGAAAAGTACAAACCACCGTTGCCAGTGGCATTTTACCAAAACACAAAAGAAAAAAAAAAAGGAGAAAAAAGTTTGGTGGCTCACTAAAAATACTAAAAATAACTAATACTAAATACTAAAAGTACTAAAAATAACTACGAACGGCAGGACTGAGAATTCAGGACTGCGATGTTGCTAGTCAGATGAGTGAGAAGGGCAAAACTACTATTTCTTGTGTCCTAATTAGTTATGGATTCTTCTGCTGAATGTCACCTTTGTCCATGCTCTGACTGGATGGATGAATTGTATATGTCGTTTTATCTGTATTTCTTCAGTAGCGTTACTGAGAAATGGTATGAGATGATTGTGTGTCAGTTTGTGTAAGTAAACTGCCATTTACCAAGGTGACCCTGCTCTGGCAGCGGGGTTGGACTAGATGATCTTTCGAGGTCCCTTCCAACCCCTGACGTTCTGTGATTCTATGATTTACTTTCTTAAAGTGTAGTTTTTTAATCTCTCACTATATATGAGATTAGCAAATAAATGAGTCAATATCTGACCCATGACAGTTCACAGATGACCTCTCTTCTGCTTTCAGAGCAGAAAAATGACCAATGTCACTTCTTTTGAAATCAGAGCAAGCTGCTTTTTCAGTTGTCTGATGCATTTTTGGAGCTGAACATCTAGCCTTTGGAATGGAGAGAGGACATACGTATACATATTTACTGATGCTCTGTAGCAATGTTTCCTTTAGCCCCTTACAAAATACTCTTCCATTAAGTAGTTTCAAAGTCAGAAAAATTCATTTTGCTTTGCTCCTCCATTTTGCCTTACTGTATATTATTATTATTACTCACCAGTATCACAGGCTTCATTTCTCGTTGTGATCACGGTGTCGGAAGGAGTACAACAGACAGACAGTTCTTCTTTATCAACCAACGTCCGTGTGATCCAGCAAAGGTGAGAGTGTCTCGAGTTTTTGTCTTCATTGTGTCTATTTGTGTGAACAAAGCTCAAATCACGCAAGATACGATTTAGAACGTTAATTGCTTTGAAGGGTTTAAATAATACATACTGATAGGAAATAGCAGCTAATAGTATTGATGTTTGTCTTTTCACCTTCTCTGCAGGTTGTCAAGCTTGTAAATGAAGTTTATCACTTACACAACAAACATCAGTATCCATTTGTTGTCCTTAACATTTGTGTAGATTCTGGTAAGTTACGAATAGTTTTCAGTAACTTCAGTAAAGGCTATAACTTCATGGAAGAAGAAATTGTATTTATTTAGACAATATTGCAACTTTTATCTGTACAACTTCCTGCGCTGTGGTGATTTTTTGACCTACAGTTGGTGAGGGAGAGGTAAGGTCTAGCTGTGCCTCCACCTTATTTCCCCTCTGCTTTTTCTGTGCTTCAAAGTAATTTATCTCTAGTCATGAGGAAAAGGCAATCTTGTGGGTAGCTTGTTTTAGTGAATCTTTACTGTGGCTTTGGTTTTAATCCTGCGAAATAATAACGGAAGGTAAAAGGACAGAAAACTTTGATCTACAGGTGGATTTTTTGTTTATTTTTCATTAATAATGCAGTTGTTTTTCTTTTTTCTTTAGAGTGTGTTGACATCAATGTAACTCCAGACAAAAGACAAATTTTACTTCAGGAGGAAAAGCTTTTATTAGCAATTTTAAAAACTTCTCTGATGGACATGTTTGGTAGTGATGTTAACAAACTGAATGTCAATCAGAAACTTCTGGACATTGCAGGTACTCAACTTCATGGGGGAAAATTTAGACAAAATTAATTGATAATGCTTGAAAAATATTTATCCCAAGGTATTGGAAGAGATCTGTGTTTCCTTTGTTTAAATGTCCTTGAGAAAAAATGGCTAAGGTATCATAAATTCTGAAATTTGAGTACAAGTTTATTGGATTTTGAACTTTCTTTTAGGATAACTACAACATTTCTTCGTGACTGTATAATCTTTCAAAATTGCTTTTCTGTGCTAACACCACCTCATCATCCTCGTTTTTTCAAGAGAACCCCTTTTAATTTTCTTTTTCACTGATATATAGAATCAGTTCTAGCCTGATTCTTACTGTTATTTAAATTAATCTTTAGTAAAATACATGTCAGACTGATAGTTTGCACGGTTGAAGCCCTCTGTCTGCAAGGCACATATACACGGATCTATTGTGCCAGCTTCTGAAAAGCTTGGCAACAGACTTTTACAGTGACCACTAAAGTGTAAGAGCAATTCACTCTTCATTGTCACGCAGTCATTAAACTCGTTTGATAATATAAATAAATGTGCTGATGGGACTGATGCCGTTCCATTTTAAAAAGGGATTACAAATTTGTTCTCACGAAGTACGATTACGTTTCTTAAAGATGTAGCTGCTTGTGTGTCAGATATTGATGCATTCCAACTCCAGTCATTGTATGAAGCTTAAGGGCTTCTTTGAGGAGTTTGCTATTTTTCTATCTGTCTTTTCATTCCCTTTTCTAAAACACATAATTTAATTCATGTTTTCAGCTAAATTAGAATTTTGAAATATTCTTTATTCTGTTTTTATTAGGCAACTTGAAGAAGACACTTCCTGATGAGACAGAAAAGCCTCAGGTAGAAATGCCACCTGACTCCGAGACTGAAAATCCAATTTGTGAAAGAAAAAGAATAATGACTCTTGCCAAATTAAGGGAGTCGTTCTCTCTCCATCAAACGATAGAGAGTGATTTTCAAAGCCCTAAAAAGGTAAAAAAGGAGCACAGCTCCCCTAGACAAATGTCACTTGATAGCAGTTGGAGTACTGTAAAGACTCAGAAAGCTGCCTTGACTAAGGTGCCTGAGAATTGTCATAAAATGGACTCAAAGACATCAATTCCAAGCAGATATTTGAGAAAAACAGAGGATAATGCAGATTCTGGATTCTGTAACACTTCTGAGTCGGATGCTGGATGTAATACACCAGAAGCTGGAAGCTGCATCAATAGTGAAAGTCTGATTAATCCTCCTGAAGAAGAATTCTGTAGCTCAGAAAAACAACTTCAAAATGAATGTCCCACAACTGCTAGAAGTAGTGAGAAATCGTTGGAATGTGATATTCAGGTCCTGGGCACTGAACATAAGTTAAATCAAGTGAATGACCGGACTAATCAAAATAATTTATCTAAAGAAGCCAACAGTTCTTCCCCAGGAGTAAAATGTTTCAGAAGCAGAAGCTTTAAAAGTGAAGCAGATGACTTCAAGGCAGGTGAATGTCCTGAAGTGAAGAATACTAGGAATTATATGCCAAGTGTCGATGTATTGGTGGAAGTTAAAAAGAAAACTGTGCCACTTGAATTCTCTATGAAGGTTTTAGCGGAAAAGGTAAAAAAGGTAATACAGCAACAACAGAAGAGTACAGAAACACAAAATTACAGGAGATTTAAAGCAAAAATTAGTCCTGGAGAAAATAAAGTAGCAGAAGATGAATTAAGAAAAGAGATCAGGTATTTTCAGCTTCTTAACATACTATATTCATCAATTAATGAAAATAGTTAAGAAAAAATACAAAGACCTGTGTTGGGAGGTGGGCAGGAGGCTTACATCTACCTCTAAGTTTTGGATATATCTCTCTTATGCTGTTCAAATGTCCATTTGACAGAAGTTATTTTACCTGACAGAGCAGCTGTGTGAACTAAGTGCAAATGAAATGTGACAAAAATAAACTAAAAAAGCCACAAACATCATAGATTTGGTTCAGACTTGTAATTTGCAGTGTAGTTGAAGAAACACCAAATTTCATGACAGATGAGATTCTGAAGACTCCGTAACTCTGTTTCTCCCTCCTGTGGCTGTATTTAACGTGGGAGAATCTTGAGGGAGTCCTGACGTAACGATGGGTTGTCTTCTGCCAGGAATGGCCTCACCAGGCAGCAGCAGCCTGCAGATAATTGCCCTTTGTGACATTCATATACTGCTTGAATGAGATGGGTTTTTTTAATATAAAGTGTGTTTTGCAGGGAGGAAAAAGATGTTTTTTACAATCTAACATAACTGATGAGATGTAATTTGTAATCTGTTTGTTTTCTGTATACAGTAAAGAAATGTTTGCAAAAATGGAAATCATTGGCCAGTTCAATTTAGGGTTTATAATAGCCAAGTTGAATTCTGATCTTTTCATAATTGACCAGCATGCTACTGATGAGAAGTACAACTTTGAGATGTTACAACAACATACTGTTCTTCAGGGGCAGAAGCTGATAGTGTAAGTATTTTCGGTGTTTTAAAAATAATTATTTTGAATTCAATGCTTCAGAAGGATAGCTATGATTATGTAGCATTTCATACGTCCAAAACACTTAAGACAAAAGTTGGTTTTATATTCTGTGTTTTAAAGAGTCAGTCTTCACTTAAGAAATAAATTCCACAGCTAGAGCTGTAGCTATGCAGGAAGTCAGTGGTCAAACAGATTTTTCACAGTGGGCTGCTTACGTGGCCACCCACAGTTTCTTGCTTTTTAACAAAGCAAAGTGAAATGTTTTAATAGAGCTCTGTATCAGTCTCTCTAGATTGCTTCTTAAAACCTACCTTCAGTGGTGTGCACTACGTACCTACGCAATACTGTAGTTTCCTCTCTCTTTCAGACCTCAAAATCTCAATTTGACGGCTGTAAATGAAACTGTATTGATTGAAAACCTGGAAATATTCAGGAAAAATGGGTTTGATTTTGTCATAAATGAAAATGGTGAGTTTGGCATAGAATTACTTGAAGTAAAACAGTTCAATGGTTCCATCTCATTTATTATTTAAAAATCTTTTCTTGGTAGTTGTCAGAAGCTTGGTAATAATGTGCATTATAGAGTATGGTTTCTTCTGGTTTTTAAGACTTGCGATTCTGTGATCTCTTTGCACTATTCAGCAGAATACTGTATTTACCTCTCCAGCTTTTTATAGAAGTTTCTGAAGACTTTTTGGAGTTACTGTGTTTGACTGTGTGGCTGGAGGTGTGTTTTCTGGATGTGCTTTGTAAAAATAATTTTGTTATATTGGTACACTTGCAGCTCCCAGGAGGGTTAGGTGCAGGCAAATGATAAATCTAGTAACTTTAAATTAATAGATACCATTGGTAAATAATCTGCTTTGCTTTGCTTTAGGGCTTGAGCACTGACTTGCAGTGTACTTCTGATCAAACTGTGTAACCTGCGAGCTCCTTATTGTTTTCCTTATACAGCAAGAATTACACAAGTGCTCTGTGTTATCACTTTGGGATTTGGGAAATTGCTACAGACTTTCTTTCATAGTCTTCATTCCAGAATCTCCAATTTTTTTGCATAAAACTCTATTAATTATCCATCTCTTACCAACAAAAATCCTTGATTATATTGTAGTGGTATAACCTCAAAATAACTTCATAAACTACGTGTTCTTTGAAATTGAAGGGTTTTCAGAAATTTCATTTATCTGCTTTTAAGTTTACAAGCAATTTTTTTGTTAATGTTTAAAAGGATATCTACCATAGTTACTGCTATGGTTTGTTAACATACAGGAAAAGAGTAAATTTAAACCTTTGCATATATGCAGGTCACACCGTATTAATGTATGAAAGTAGTTTCTCAGATTTTCTCTCAAGAAGAGGTTATTTTCCTGTAGTGCTCAATTTATTTGGTTTTTGTAATTAATTATTGCAAATCTTTCAGCTCCTGTAACTCAAAGAGTTAAACTAATATCGTTGCCAACAAGCAAAAACTGGACCTTTGGTCCACAAGACATAGACGAATTGATCTTCATGTTGAGTGATTGCCCCGGAGTCATGTGTAGGCCCTCCAGGGTCAGACAGATGTTTGCTTCTCGAGCTTGCAGAAAGTCTGTAAGTACAGCACTTGAGGCTTGTTTTCAAATAAATACCATATTTTCTGTTGTGTTGTAAGTGGCTGTATCTGTATGTATTGCAAGGGAGGTTTATTTACTGTTGAGTGTCAACAGCTAATATCCTTTTTTTTTTTCCCTTGTGTTTTTGTCTAGTCTAACTTGGGAAACATACTTTGTTGTATTTTGTCCTCTGTTCGTCTTCCTGCTTTTTAACACCTTGCACAGTATTTATTTACTCTAGCAGCAGCAGTACTGTTACCTGTGTCAGCTGCCAATATGAAGAAAGAAAATATTAATTGTTGGGGTTTTTTTGCTTCTACTTGCAGGTGATGATTGGAACTGCCCTGAATATGCAGGAAATGAGAAAACTGATCACCCATATGGGTGAGATCGAGCATCCCTGGAACTGCCCCCATGGAAGGCCCACAATGAGACACATAGTCAGTTTAGACCTGATTTCACCAGAATAAGTCAGTTTCTGGTTATTAATGTTCTTGATTTTAATTCTTGGCAATGTTTTGAGCTTTTATTATGACTCTTATTTTGAGTAAAAACATTTTAGCCCATCTTCAAATCTGAAGACGTTAACACTTAAAGGCATTCAGCAGCATTTCACTGTTCCTATCAAGTCACCAATCGCGATGTACTGGAATTCATGTGTAAGCAACATTTTTTTATTGCAATTTACTGTATGTAGTACTTATTTTTGCACTCAAGACATTTAAAAAATAAATGTTTATATATAAAACATCAAGAGTAGGTGAATCTCATTTATAACAAATACACTGGTTCTTAAATGGAATGTGAATTTAAATCTAGTACTGCCATAAAAAAACCCACTGACGTCTCATGTTTGTACACCCTGCAAATGGTAATTTAAAAAAATGTGTATGGTATACAAATGAAATTATTTTTTTTAACCTTATACTAAAGCTGGGTTTCATTAGATGATTACTTCAAGCGTTAATATTGCATT
This sequence comes from Trogon surrucura, assembly GCA_020746105.1. Lineage (NCBI taxonomy): Eukaryota > Metazoa > Chordata > Aves > Trogoniformes > Trogonidae > Trogon > Trogon surrucura. The sequence continues at coordinate 7,777,040 of CM036632.1, read as the reverse complement.
TACTTATTAACTTGCTGGTGTCTGTGTTTAGGGTTTGAGTAGGATCCCTCACGGGGCACACGCCCTTTCCCTTAGCGGTGTGCCCGTCCCTATTCCGAGCATGAACGGGGAAAAGTGGTCTCACCGGGCACTGCCGTCAGGTCAGTCCAAATTCTAGAATCGCAACAGTTAGCAAGTTGTCTTTTTGGAATGGGAATCTATTACAGCACATCCCTGAGCTTTTCCACTGCCGCGGCACCGAGGCTGGACCCGGCGGCGCCTTCCCCGCTGCCGCCCCTCGGCTCCTCCCGCGCCCGCTCACGCGCGGGCTGTGGCGCGGGGCCTTGTCTGGGGCTGCAGCGGCGTGTGCCGCGGGGAGCGCGTGCGGCGCCCCCTCAGCCCGGTCGCCCTGGGGCACAGCCCCCGCCCTCCGCTCGCGTGTGCCAAACAATTCGTCTCCCGACTTGAACCACGCCGGGCGAGCTCTCCTCGGAGAGCTAACCTGGCTCCTGCCGCTCCGCCCTCCGCGGGGCCACGGCGCGGTCGCTTCCCTGCACAGTGCGGCGCCGGGCCGGGCCTCGCTGCCCGGCGGGGTACCACGGGCCCTGCCGCGCCGGGCCGGGCGCCGCGGTTGCTGTGGTTACAGCGGCTCTGGCCGCACTGCGGCTGCGCGGCGGCGGCGGCCGTGAGGCGCGTGGCGGCGGCCGGGGCGGCGGCGGGGCCTGAGGGTGCGGGGGCGCTGCCCTGGGGGCGGGAAGCGTTTCCAGCCCCGCGCTGCCCGCTCCGTCCATCGTCCTCCCGGTCGGGCCTTTGGCGCAGTTGAGCGGGTGCGGTAGTTGGCGGAGTGGAAGGAGGCGCTGGCCGGCAGCAGGCAGCGGTGAGAACATGGCGGCTGCTGGAGGCTGCCCCTCAGAGCCGTCGCCACCGCAGTGCGGGCGTCTCGTTCTGGTCCTGCAAAGCAGCGATGGTGAAATGAGCGGGAATTGTGATGACAGCCATTCGAGCTGTCCTGTAACCTTTAAGTAACTCTTAACTGGCAAAATAGACTCACAAGTTGCAGTGGTTATTCGATGTTGTGGTTCAATCTGCAGCTTATAACTCTGAAAGTAAGTGAAACCAGTCATAGGGCAGCTGTAACTTTCAAGAAACTCAGTAGACTGACGTCTTTGAGAAATGGTTTTCAGCTTTTCCACATGAGTAAATCTGGATGCCTGAAAATCTCACATCCATGTGTGGTTTTGATGGCCTTCTGCGAGGTAGTTCACAGGCATCGCTTTCTGTTAGCTCTGCAGTCTGGCTGCCACAAGCTGAAACCACGGCCTTGAGAAACTGTTTTTACAAAAATAACTTAAACCACATGCATGTATAGTAATAAAGGACAAAAGTGGTAATTTTTCATGCATCTAGATGTTGTTTTTTTTCTTTACCAAATAGAATCTGAGGAGGAAAAGTCTTTACATAAGACAGTAGGTGTTCAGAAGGAAAACACATTGAGACAATACAGTAGTTATGGCAAAGGATAAGAAGAAAGACAGTAAGAAGGCAGAAAAATCTGTGCGTCCATCTGTTTCTGCACAAGATACTAGAGCTGTGAGGAGTTCAACAAAGCTGACAGATTTGCAGACTTCAGTGCATGAAGAGGAGGAAACACAGGCAAAGCCAGTGATACCGGATAAAGAACCAGAGAAGGTGGAGGAACCTCCAATCCAAGATGTTCCTCTGTACTACGAGGAGCGTATTCTTGCTCAAGTTATTGTAAAAAGGTATGCTCGTTACAAATATGTCCATGAAGTTAAGAATTCTCATTTAAGTATCTCAGGTGTACTTCATGTCCTACATAGATTTGGCTCTTGATTTGAAGCAGAGAATCAGACCTAGTAGCTCTGATACCTTCTGAGACTGATAGATAGGGAGTTCTGTTGCCTTCTTCCATTCTGCTGATGCTGTCTGCCTGCTGCATGCTTTTAGCTTGTTCACCTACAGTGAAGTTTAATGTTTGAGAACACAGACAGGTGGTGAAGGAAATGTAGCTGTGTCATTTAATGATCAGTTGTTGCTGTCTTTTAATGTTTACGGCTGCTCCTATCCATTAAGAACATCCTACACTGACAGAACAGGTGAATGACAGCGTTAATGAAATCCTTTGCTAGTTCAAGAGGACTATATATAATGTTTCATGTACTGACCAGCTTGCTTGGTTGTGAGTAAATGATACCAATGTGATTTGTTTTCTTAATTGAAGAAAGTAGGAGTCTGAAGCAACACAATAATTATGTGTAATGTTTCAAGGAAGGTACAAAACCATGGAAGTTTTGTTGTAGCTCGTTTTTCTACACAACAGGCCTGTGTGTAGACTGTGGTAAATCAAAGGTCATTTGTTGTATTTCTGTTGTAATTTAGGCCTACTGACAGTGACTTGAAATCTTCATCTTTAGTTTGTTTTCCTTGTAGCTATGAAGGTGAAAAAGTCTGTGGATTGTATGAGGGTGAAGGATTTGCATATTTTGAGGGGGGAGATACACATAAGGTGAGTATGTAAATTGAAGTAGTAGTGGAACAAGTTCTTCTTCCAGTACAGGCAGGCTATTTCTTATCATGTAAGTGGAGGCTGAGCACTCAGAATGTGTAAGCATTGAAAATGCTGTTGATTTCTGACATTAAAACTTCATTTGAAACTAGTAGCTGGGGGGAATTAATATGTCATTATTTTGAAAACTTAGGCACTGTAGGCTTTAATTGTAAGACTAAATTTGCAAACATTCTCTTTATTTTGAAGGGCATGTTTTCTGAAGGGCTTATGCATGGAGAAGGGACTTACACGTGGTCTGATGGAGTGAAATATGAGGTAAAGTGCACTTTAACTCGTAACAACAGACTATGGCAGTGATTGTGATTGCAAGCCCGCCTTCTCCCAGATATTTGGGGAACAGCGAGTCTCAGTTTTTTAGACAATGTAATTTAATCTTTTAGGGAACATTCGTTAAGAATGTGCAGATGGTTAATGGCCGTTATACATGGAATGATGGCAGCATTTATGAAGGATCCATCAAGAATGGAGTTAGACATGGATTTGGATGTTTCAGGAGCGGCACTCGTCCGGTTTCTTACATTGGGTATTGGTGTAAAGGCAAAAGACATGGCAAGGTAAGTAAAAACACCAAAGGAGATTGTGGTCTTGGGTGACTACCTTCTAAACCAGCAAGGACTCTTTTGCAAAGTTTTTGCAAAAAAATTTTGTGCCATTGCATGGTTTTATGCAGTGTAGAGATTAGTTTTTCCTAAGGATCTTATCTGAAGTCATGAATGCTGATTAAAGCAGTTGGGGTGGGATCTTGCTTGTAGCAGACAGGATGAATGGTATCCTGAAAGAGTGATTGGCCTCGTATGTGGTTCGTCCCTTTATGCTGCTCCGAGTAGATGATGACAAAGTCAAAACTCATGACTGCATTGGTAGCCACGTAACAAGGACAGAACAATTAGCTTCTCGGTAATAACAAAGGGATCCCACCACCCAAATGTCTTAAGCAGAACAAGTACGATAACTAAGACTGCCTTACCTAGTGTAAGTAACATCTAGTTCGAACTGTGTAAAGGCAAGTAGTGCTTTTATCTGTCTCCGTTTTGTGCATCCAGATTAGATGCTCTTCTAGGCCTGACATTTTGTAGACTGATGCTCTCGGCATGTGAGGAAAATTCATTCTAATTACATGGATTTTGTGTTCTGTGTCACTAATGAAACACTAAAATCACACAGGCTGCTGTGAATGGTCACCAGTGCAATGGTCTTCCCAGTTTGTCAGAGAGGAAGCTCTCAGACAGAAAGACAGAACAATTAATGCTGTAGACCTACTGTTGGCAGTTGAATTCTAAATTAGTCAGAAGACTGATCTACCTCAGAGTGACTACTGTGATTAAGTTGCCAAAGTTAGCTCTCTGGAAGTGTTTTGAAAAACATGATAGACTTTGATGTGGTCTAGTATGATTTTTTGGGAATATGTGATCTTTTCTTAAGGTCTTAACTAATACTCATCAAAATGTTGCTTTTGTATTTAATTTTGTCACTTCAGTTGCTTTCAGTACCGTGTCTCAAAGTGACTAAGAGTATGATTACGTCTTATATAATTTTTATTCAATATTTTATTAATGTAGATGAATAATTATTTAAATTGACCATACTGCTTGTTTCAGGGTACCGTTTATTATGATCAGGAACATACCTCTTGGTATTCAGGCGACTGGGTAAATAACGTCAAGGAAGGATGGGGAATGAGATGGTAAATGTGATAGCACTTGTTCTTATCTTCATTTTTTTTATTTTACATGTACTAGCATACAGCTTCTCCTGTTGATTAAAATGAATACATATGCTATCATTTCCTAGTACTGTGTACTTTCTTCAGTGGAATAAATAATTGTACAAAGCACATTATAGTAACAGCTTGTCTAAAACTTACATTTTTATGTTTGCATATTTCTGCTGATAATTTCCACAAAAGAATGTCTAAAGGCAGCATCCAAAATCAGCTTTGGTAAACCACAAATCAACATTTAAAATGAAATAATCTCAATTAATTTGAACAGATGGAGCTACTTTCATGAATTAATTAATTATTTGTGATATTATACATAAAATAATATTTTGATTAGCTATGGTAAAGACTGGGGAAAAAAGAACTGGTTAATATTTTTACAGTGATTTGTAGGTTAAAAATACGAGGTAAGCAATTCGTACAAACAAACCTCTGTATATCACAGTGATACAACTGTCAAAGTAATGCTAGTATTTAGCATTAATAAATGCTAAATTTAATAACAGTGGGCTTTTGCATAAACCTTGCCTTAGTAAGATCTACTCAGAATTTAGTATGAGTGAGTCATTAACTTTTATTGCCTTTTTGCAGCTATAAGTCTGGAAATATCTATGAAGGTCAGTGGGAGAAAAATGTACGTCATGGAAAAGGAAGAATGAGATGGTTGACAGCTAATCAAGAGTATGCAGGACAGTGGGTGTATGGCAGACAGGTATTCATTTCTTCCCCAGTAATCTTAGCTCAGCATCTGTCCATTACTCTAGTAAAACTAGGTAGGAAGTCATGTGCAACGTGAAAGGAGATTTCTGTGATTTTTGCTGGTTGAGATAGTGGAAATACACAGTTTATTATAGGTTGATTCTCAAGTTAGCAATATTCAAGTTTTTAAAAGGCTTTTGACTTGGTCTTACAAAATCGTGATTTAATTCTCTAGCGGAAAATATAAACCTTTGTCGATAAACAAAAGTTAGATGCTTGTGACTGTACTTAACTTGAGATACTACTTCAACAGTGAGTATATGTGGCAATTTACTTCTCTGTCACCTGTAAAACATTAGACCACACTGTTCCCTCTTGTAAAAGTTTTATGATGGAAGGAGGAGTTTTCTGGCATTTTCTGTTCCATCGCTTTATTATTCTGTTGGAAAAAGAATGTGAGCTACTTTCTGTGTCTTTTCACTCTGCATAAAATTGTCAAGGAGTCCAACTTCTGGACCGTCCTGTCTCTGTCTGGCACAGTGTTCTCGCCTGGCTATTCAGCATTACAGTCCAAAGGATTCAGGCAGGCAGGATGTCGTTAGGAGTCCTGTTGGCAGAGCTTCGTAGAATCCTGTAAGGGTTTGGGTTGGAAGGGACCTTAAAGGTCAGCTAGTCCCAACCCCCTTCCATGGGCCGGGACACCTCGCTCAGGTATGTGTTGATCCCAGATGCCCTCTGAGCGCTTCTCCCGTGCACCATTGTAGAATGTAGGACTTGGGATGGTTTAAAGTCCTGCCGCTCTCAACTGAGTGCTTTGATTTGAGACATTTGCCAACAACGGCTCTTAAAGGTGGCTAGGATGCCCCCTTTCAGAAAGTCTCAATAGTAGCTCTTCTGGAGATACGTGGGGATTTTTAAACACACAAATTTTTTTTTCAGCATGGATATGGCACTCACATATGGTTTTTGAAGAGAATCCCTACTTCTCAGTATCCTTTAAGGAATGTATACATGGGTGATTTTGTAAATGGGGAACGACATGGACATGGGAAGTTCATATATGCCAGTGGAGCAGTGTATGATGGTGAATGGGTTTGTAACAAGAAGCATGGCAAGGTGAGTATTGACAAGGAATAAGAAAAAAACTACACGCAACACCAGAACAGACTGTTGTGCCCTGTGTACTGGATCTCTAGATTTCTGTATGGAAAACCACGTTCAGTTTGATTGTGGATGGAATCCCAATGTAAAGAGCAGAGTCTGCTTAAAGCAGTAGGGCCCCTTCCAGGGACCTCGCTGGGCCACAGGTTTGACTCTGTGGTTATGTGTGATGTCTGTCTAAAGAAATATGTTTTACTGTTGGGATTTTCAGTGCAGTAAGGGCATCTTAATTTTTGCAGTGGTTGGTCAGTATTTCACTCTTACACCGTGAGCTAAGGGGTTTCAAGCCATCCTTGCCCAGACATGTTCTTGCATTAACAGACTGTTTAAAGAAAGGTGTGAGCGGAGTGCCACATATGCAAACTAAGGATTGCAAACAAATCTTTCTAAATGGGGGTGAAATATATTTTCCTCAAAATACTTTTCAAAATCAAACGGATATATAGGCAGTTCTTCATCCCAACATGTACTTTAAGTAACGGATGACAAAGTACTTTATAAAAAAGGGTAGGAGAAATTATTTTGCCTTATTTTATCTCATATATTGCATTGTAGCCAAGATTCTTAGAAGGAAATTTGATTGAGAGCATTAGTGTTATTTTCTCTGATCTCTGACTTGTATTTAAATTAATCAAATGAATCTGTCTGTAGGGCAAGTTTATCTTCAAGAATGGTCGTGTTTATGAAGGAGAGTTCATAGATGATCGTGTAGTAGAATATCCTGCTTTCCAAGTGGATGCAATGAATGCAAAAGAGCTGAATGCCATTTGCTCAGGAAGTCATGTTGGCACTGGTAAGCAGCTTAAGAAAACAAATTCTATTTGGTTCGTGTTTTCGTGTTTCTTTTTTTGCGATAATGTAAATCTGTTCGTACTTACTCAAGAGCTAGAGTTGTTTCTTCAAAGAATGCTGATAAAAATGGAAGTTACCTTAATAATTAATGACTTTTGCTCCTGTGCTGCTTGTTTCCTGTGCATGACACTTTGACTTGAGGACACATCAACACTAAATCTTATAATGCTTTTTTGTTGTCTGAAACTTATGTAGCTTATGCAATATCTATATTTTCTTTTGACTAGGAGTTGGATTTGAGAAAATTAGTCTTCACTTGTTATGCCGTTGATATGAAATCTCTACTCCTCACTATAAATGAGTCTGTTACTCAATTTGAAGTCAGTAACAGAAGGAATTACATGTTTTATTGTCTCTCTGTGTGTGTATATATATGTATTATTTTTAACTACATTTTAGTGTGTTGTAACTTATTTTATTTGCATGGTAGAAAATACCACAATCATTAATGGCTCAGAAAATACTTCTGTTCTGGGATCAAATATTGACTTGGATATATCTTCAGTGCTTGACTTGTTGCCAAGGGAAGAGAGACATGAAGAACTGAAACAAGTAAGAGTCTGCTCTTTGGTATTTTCGGTTTTCTCTCACAGTGTTTCATATGGCTTTTTCTGGTTTGTTTGTATTAAAGTAACTCTTTCCATTAAAGAATTACTTGAAAGTCTGAAGGCCAAAAAAGGACAAAAAAAGCGAGAAGAATTCTTAGACAGTATTGCCTCTTCTGAGCTTCCACCAGAAGACAAAAAAATACATTAACCTATCTGGAAAGGGCATTCAACAGCTGTTTTTAACTGCTGTGAGGTTTGCTGGCTGACAGAGACCAATTTATGTTTTGTCATTTACCAAAAAATACATATTGTAACTACATCTGAGTAATGCTCTTGTGAACACTTAACCAGGGACACTGTCTTTGAAGTTACAAGATCAAAAGCATTAGGTGCCCAGTTATAGGATCAGTACAGGCCGATCCCTGCTTGCTGTGCGATAATGCTGAAAACATATCCTGCTTTATTTAGGTAGCATTTGCTGTGTTGAGGCATATCACAGAACTGAGGAGAGTTTACATCTTCTACAGCGGCCTAGGCTGTGATCATTCTTTTGACAATACCTTCCTCATGACTAAGCTCCAGTTTTGGAGGTTTCTGAAGGACTGCCAGTTTTATCACGCCAACATAACTCTTGCCGAAATGGATCGGATATTGAGCGGTTCGTATTTCTGTTCATTGGGGTCTGGGATCTAGGAGTTTTAGCAGTAAGCTCGGGAGAGTTGGAGTGACGAGTTAGCTCAGCTCTGGTGGTTACGTGGCCCTGCGTGAGCACCTCTGTGCCTGCGAGTTCTCAGTGGGTGCATTAGTGCTTCTCCAGGCGCTTCGGGTGCTTGGGTGAGAAAACGCAAAATTTCAATACCACTTCAAAAACTGTTCCGAAGAGCCATGTATTCAAAAACTGTATTCACCTCTGGTCTTAATATTACAAGTAGTTTTAAGAGGTTTGAATAAGAGAAGTAGAGGAGACATATTTTTCCTTTTTTTCCACGGTACTCTTAACTATGTTTTGCATGTAGTGTTTTTTTCCTCTTCCATAGAGCCAATTAATCAGTCAGTTCCATTCATATGTGCAGTAGGGTGCACTGCAGTGTCCCTAGTCTGAAGGGTTTAACTGCAGCTTCTTTTCTCTTTTCGTTCCTATACGCTTAGCGGATGCGTTTCTAGAAAAAGATTCGGCTGTAGGTGCATGGTTGTCCCCTGACCTCCTTGTTTGGGAGTGATGGTGCGTCTGGTCTGATTCTTCAGGAGTGTTGTTACACTGTGATAGGTAGAGATGGAGAGGATAAGAAATGCTGACAAGTCGGTGTGCCTATATGCATTTTAATGTATGCGATAGCAATAGAGATTTATTTTTTTCAAATTCCCTAGGTGATAAAACACCCCTTGAGAAGATACATTCTCCACATGAGACTTTACTGTTCAGAACATTTTTGTCTTACCTTATTCATCTAGCATTTCACATCTATCATGAAGAGCACAAGTAAGTTTCATCTTTTAGTGAAATCTGTGGATTTCATCGGTGGAATGAGTTTGAGTCTTCCTAGACGAGAGTATCTTTGTTTCAGCTGTAGAGCGAAAGGTCCTTACCTGAGTAAGTGTTTCTCAGAGATGATGTCCAGGAATGTTATTCCTGCTGCCTGTCGTGTCCAAGGTAAGTAATGGTATTTCTTCCTTGCTGTGCAGAATTCATCTATTAGGACCACATACATCAGAATTTTATTGTAACAATTCATTTTTAAAGGTATCTTATTTTCTGAAGAACAACGTACAGTTTTTGCCATGAGCTATGTTGACAAGTGCTGGGAAATATACAGAACTTTTTGCAGACCAAGTACCAGACCTCCATTTGAACCCACAATGAAGATGAGACACTTCCTTTGGATGTTCAATGTAATAACTTTTTTTTTTTTTAATTTTATGTAATTAGTTGCACTTTATTTGTTCACTTTATATGAGCATTTTAAAATATTCCCTGTGGCTTCTGCACAGTTGAAAAGGTAGGACTGGTGTTATTTTTTACAAACTCTTCAACAAACATTAAAGAGACAGTTGTTCTACAGAAAATATTTATGTATTTTTGCAGGATTGAATTCTAATTTTGTACTTGATCATTTCAAATAATCAAGTCTTAGACAAATCTGTTTTAAGGGAATATAAATGTTTTTGCTGACTTTTTCTTCCCCCAGCTCCTCCCGTAAAATATATATGTAAAAATGTCTTACTGGTAGAGGTTCAGAAGACTGGAAGCTTTTGAAATAACAGAGTAAACCTTTTAATAATGCATTAATTTAATATACTCCAAGGTGAACATGAGATTCTTTACTAAAATTCAGTAATTCAGGGACAGGTCAAGATTACACTGAATCTAGGGAACAATTCCCATTGATACACCTGGGGTTTGGGTCACTGTTACTGTTTAAATTGAAGCCTTTTTAAAATGAAAAATATTAATTAAAATATCAGATGGCAAAACTGTATTTTTATATTTTTATTTAAGAACTTTCTTAACATTGTTTTTGCAATCTAGGAAAAATTGCCATTGACTTCAGCAGGGCCAGAATTTCACTCTGTCTTTAATTATGTATGTGGAAGTATCATTTGAAACCACTAGAAATTTCGACACAGGCTTTAAAGGGAGTTAAATTAGGTCAATGTGGGAATGCCTTAAGTGCTGTTGACATGTAACACTTACTCTTACTCAGGATTTTAAACTTCTCAACAAACAATTAACTGCTTCAAGACTTGTGGAAATACTTGTCAAAGATGGTCCCTGTCTACATGATAGCAGTAGTACCAACCTGGAGCTGGAGGTGTGTATGGAAAAACAACATGTCATAGTTTATTCTTACAGGAACAGTTAAAATTACTTTTAAAAAATACTGAAGATACTGTCCTATCTGCTAGAACAGGAGGAAAAATAAAAAGTACAAACTTGAGACTCTATTTTTTTCTTCCTTTGTTTTGCTTTTATCTTCTAGTTTAGCTCATGTATTTCTATATTTTGCTTATTATCTTACCCTTCTTTGTGCAGTCTCAACATATGCGACCATGCAGGTAACTCCTTAAGAGTGCTGTAACCTCGGGGGTGAAATACGATTTCTAGGAGGCTGCTGCTGGTTGTAGTTCTGCCTGTGGGCAGTTCCCTGACAGTGGATGTGTAGGGTGATGACACGGAGATGAATCTCAGCACTTCCAGCTGCCGAGCATGCACTGGAAATGTTAAGATGGGTCAATAATTAGATGTGAACCCACTGATCCTGAAAATCTGGTGATCCCGGAAACCTGATGAGTGATGTGTGAAGTGTTGCTACCTCGATGAGGTTGGTCAGTGACTGTGAAAGAGTCCTGACAGCTGGCCAGTTACAGAGGGCCTTCACACATAAGGAGTTAGCTCCTGCTCTGTCGTGGTGTATTGTAAAAGACATAACTGAATTTATTGTTTTAAACAGTATCCCCTAAAGTGAGCACATGGTGTCAGTCTTACTAGGGCATTGCACACCCATTCTTGAGGTTTCTGGAAGTATTGTATGCAATTGAACATTTTATGTAATAGCGATAATCGTGTGTTATTTGTTAGAGAAATTGCTTTTAGCTCCAGATACAGCAAAAATCTATGCAGTATTTTATCTCAATATGAGTTGTATATGGCATAACACGATATATCACCTCCTGAATTTTTGAGCTTGCGCTGTTTTCAGTTTTTGTTCAGCAGAAGTTTTATGTTTGACTAGATAAATGAGGGCACCAAAGCTTCACAATCACTTTTGAGTTCTTTGCTCGCTCAGGTACATGTGCCTGTTAATGAAGGGCTTTTGCAAAAACAAATTAATTAATCGCTGTGTTTGTTTTACTCTAGTTGGTTTTTCTTGAATTTGTTGAAGCTCTTCTTGACTGTGCGTTGGTGTATGTTACCAGTGATATGATTAAGGAGCAAGTAGCTTCTGTTAATCAGAAAAGAAGTAGCTTTAGAATCAAGGATCTCTCCGAGGGAACCACAGTTCTGTCTCTGTACCCAGAATATTCTCTGTCCCAGGTAAAGTTGATGCAAACCTGGTATAGAATCATAGAATGGCCTAGGCTGGAAGGGACCTTAGAGATCATCTAATCCAACCTCCCTGTCATGGGCAGGGACGCCTCTCAACTGGATCAGGCTACTCAAGGCCCTGTCCAGCTTGGCCTTGAACACCTGCAGGGAGGGGGCAGCCACAACGTCTCTGGGCAATTTATTCCAAAGTCTTGCCACTCTCGTACTGAAGAATTTCTTCCTAAGATCTAATCTAAATCTATTCTCCTTCAGCTTAAACCCATTTCCCATTCATGGATGCTCTTGTAAAATTGATAAATATTATCATGTATCCACTTAAAGGACAAAGTTGGGCTGTGCAAATGTTGTGTTTCCTGAATATAGAAACCAGTTTCCTCTTTTTGTGTAAACAGTCATTTGATTCGGTTCTTCTGCTTTTTTTCCATTTGCTGCCTTAGATTGTAACATCACTATAGACAGTTTTAACACATTTGCACATTTTCCTACATAACTATAAATACTCATAAAGTACTTGCAAGTCTCCCAGTGTTTGAAGGGGAATTGACAAATTATTTGACTGATCAAAGATACGCCTCTCCTGCTTTTGGTTGGCAGAATGCCTTGGAGATAAGAATTTGCATGACTCAAATGGATATGTGATTTCAGTTTTTAATTTGAACACAAGTCCAGGCATTTAGTAACTTAATTTAAAACTTCTTGCCAGCCACTGAGACCTTGTGAAGACAGAGGGCATCCTCTTCAGGAATTCCTGCTGGGTGAGTTACTGTAGTTACCGTCAGCATCTACAAGCAGTGGTGCTAGAGGAGATTCGCTATTTCTGCAACTTGAAAGATGCTTAGAACAGTAGCTGATCGGTGAAACAGCTGGATGTAGAAGGTAGCTGCATTCCGTTTGGCAATCACGACAAGTTTTGCATTTAACCTTCCACACCTGCTGTATGCAGAAAGTTGAGCAAGTTTGAATCTCTGAGCTTGGTGTGCTTTTTAATGAGAAGCTATCACATTTTCCTTAAAAATAGTTTAATGGCTCTTTAAAACTAAATTCTTCCTGTTCTGTCCCATGTATTTGGGCATGAAAACAGAAGGTTGAACTCTGCACTGTTCCTTCATTATAAAGGAACTTTTCATCAGTACAGAAGTATTTCAAACATAGGTCTAACTAAGGTCAGGTAACAATTTATATTTGTTTATGGTGAAGATCAGATCTGATTTTTAATGCACAGGATTACAGACTAAATAATCTTAATTCTTTCTTTGCAATATTAGATACTGTCCTCTCATTACACACAACTCGTGGAGATGGCAAAGATCTGTCGTTGCTCAGCTGGGATGCAGAAAAAGAACAGGATATCTGTCCAGCAAGGGAACTAAGAGGTAAACCAATCCCACCGTTTAAAGACTAACACAAAATAACCCCTTGTAGCTCTCGAATTGCAAAATTTTAATTGTATATGCAGATTGCAGTTTGTCACAAGAGGGCAGTAAATGAACAGTAATTCTGGAGGGAGATTTTTAAAGATTTTTTTTTTTAAAGAAGAAGAAACTTAGTAATGAAATGAGATGTTTAAGTACTGACTTAAATACTTTCCCCAATTATACAGTGCCACATTTTAGTTGTAGGGCATCTGTAAACTGTAATTTGTATTTATGATAAAAGAAGCTCAATCTGTAAACCTGCCCTTTTTAATGTTTTTATAATGTCTTGGACAAGTAAAAGCTATTACTGCTATCTCTGCTTCTTTTAGTTAGTATAAGAATTATTATTACTGGCGTGCCACCCTTAGCTGGGATAAGATGTCTTACGTTACGACAGGCCAATGTTCATGCAGAACAGAAATCAGTAAGAGCATTTTCATATGTTGAAGCTTGTAACCTGTTTAATTTACATGTTGCAGATGAACCAAAAGAAGCTAAAAGTGAACAAGATGAAGATTTTACTCTGTGGATGTGTCAGGTGCATGTCTTTTTTACAACTAAGTTCTTTCCTGCCTACCAGCATGAAAAACTGCTGAGGGAAAAAATAAAAGAAAATCGAGTACAAGATGCTGAATTAGCCGAGCTGAGAAAGATCAAGGATGAGGAGCTGGCAATGTGAGTGTTGTATATTATCCTGAAGTACTGTTATCTCTTATCTTCTGCTAGCAGAGTTATAGAAAATGAGAATTGTACTTTATTAGTGTCATCCAGGTATAGTAAGCAACATACAGACCGTAACTCGCATGACTTCTGTTACTGATGGGAATAGCAAATAGAGGTTGTTTTCTGGTTACAGAAACTCTTAACTCTTTGATGTTTACTGTCACTTCAGCCTTGCTTTGTGTAAAGACAGTTAACATGGGGGGGTTTTGTTTGTTGTTTTTTTGGTTTTTTTAACCTACTAAAGTCAGACTTGAAGTGGTAACTAGACAGATTTTCTCCTTCTCTGCAATAGGACAGTTTATACTGCTTATACTTTGAATATAGCTGTAGCTGCTTAGCCACTATAAATCTACCTCCCCACCCTCTTGCAGTACATTAAATTTAAACTTTGTTCACTCAGACTTATTGCTGGAAGAGAAGCCGAAGAGGCAAAAAGGCAAGAAGCAGCTGCAGCAGAGAAAGCACTTGTCTCCAAGAGTGCAGAGTTGGAGGAGCCTGTCACACTGTTAGCACACCCTGTGAAGGAAGAGGCACCTGCTGTAGCACCCTCAGTTGTTACCAAGGTGCCTGGTGGCAAAAAGAGAAACAAGAAATAAATCTTCGCCTAAGAACTAATAAAGCTTCAAGTAAGTACTCTTTGCATAAGTAAAAACAACCTAGCAACAACCCAACCAGACATGCAGTAAAGTCTAATACAAGTATGCGTAAACTGTCTGCACAGGCCTTGCTGGTTTCTGCTCCAGGACCAAGGGTCATTTACATCACTGTAACCCTTTAAAGAAATTATTACTTATTATTATTATTGCCTTGTACCTAAAAATTCCCTCAGTGTTAAGTCAATACAAGAAATGATATGGATATGATAGTAAGTCCCAGTAGAAGGGTTTCTGCTTAAAATATGGTTTATTTAACTGAAATACTGCCCACAAACAAGCATGTAAGAATTTGACAAAGAATGTGAATCAGGCTGAAGTAGGAGCTGCAAAGAACAGGTCAACCTAGAAAGTCCTTTGTTCAGGGCTCTTTTTTAACCAGTCTAGTTTCACCTTGTAGAAAATTAGCAGGAAGTCCTATGATGATGCAAATGAACACAGGAAAACAAAAAGATGCCCTTAAAAGTGTAACAAGTATTAGCTTTATTTTTCAGTAAAATATTCACACAATATCGGAATGGAATGGTACAGATGAATTCAGACTGTTTTTTCATTAGTTTGCACATAAACATTTTTAAAATCTAAAAATTTTATGATCAGAGTTTACAGATTTTAGTAGAAATTTTGATTCTTACAAAGCAAGTATTGCTTTACTATTGTAATTATTCCAGTCAATAATATGACTAATAACTTTTCATGTTGAACAAGTGTCTGACATTGACATCTTCAATAAATCAGCCCTTTGCAGATCAATCCAAGAAGAAAATATTATTGAACTGTGTTGCACAAAGTTTCTTCACTTCTTCTGTAAAAAAATAAGAAGATATTTCAGTATGATACATTACAGGAACCTCTTTAAGGAAAACCCTGGGGATCATCAAGGATAATGTAACTAAATTCAAACAGAAAAAGCCCTAGGAGTTTCTAATACAGAAATACCATGTTATTCTGTCTTCAGTAAGAGAAAGTTAAGTCTGATGAGTTGTATTCTTAGTGGCTAAAGTGTAAATGATGGTTTGAGCTTGCTGCTGAGCCAGTCATCTTGTCAGACTTCTGCTGTTGCAGTGTAAAAGATTTTTAGCTGCTGTGTATCATATAAGGGCACTGTAACACCATTTCAGGGGAAGGAGGGATTAGCGTAGTCTGTTACAGTAAGTCAGCAAAACTTTTGCTTTGTGCTCTTTTGCAGACAACAACTCCTAAGTTTATCAGAAACACTCATTTACTGTTTCTGTAGGGCAGGTTTGATCCTGAAAGACAATTAGAAATCATTGTGTAAGTCCTGGAGCTTAGTCCTCTTTTTAAAATTCAGGTTGCTGGGCTTTGGTCTTGGGAAAGTATTAATTGTTTCCCATCACCCAAGTGAGCACGTTGCCTCCTATTAAAGCACAGCCCTGAAATTGCTACAAGAAAGACTCAAACTGCCATTTCTCTAACAAGCAATAAGCTTCTAAATATACTTTATGTTCATCATAGTAAATCATTCTCCAAACAGCATTAGAGACAAAACAATGGGATGAGGATCCCTGACAGGATAGATGTAAGATGTGTAAGTAACCTACCCATCGATCACTGACAAAAAAACCCCTAACTCAGATGTAAATACGTTCTTCTTTCCCCGTAATACACTTCACTGATTATTCCTAAACTAAGCTCGTGGAGCTCTCCTCCATTATTTGAAGGAGGAAAAACAATTGATTAATAATTAAGAACATCTGCTGAATATTTATGCTGTTCTTTCACAGCTGGTAGAAGGCACACTAAAACCTTACGCAAACTTACCTGGTGTATCATAGATCAATCCCTCTCTAGATTTCTCGTTTCATGGATTTTTTTACTTCTCCAGGGACATACATTTTAGTAGTAACTGTATTTAAAGGTAATAAAATACAATCCTTACCATTAACTTCAATCAGATTTGCATTTTTTTGATTCAAAATAACATACAGTTCGCGCTGGTCAGACTTTTTCCCAACTACCCAGTAATCACTCATTGCCTTCACAATAATTTCCTCATCTTCATCAACTCTGAAAGAAGTTTTAGAAAGTAAAGAAAGTGGCAGCAAGTTCATCTTCAGCAACTTTATTTGTAATCATTAGGACAGCCTAATGTCATAAATTGCTGTGGTTGTGCAGTGTCAGAGACTATGCAGTCCATGATGAAGGCTTCATAAATGGCTGTTTAGGACAATTACATCTCCAGATGAATAAATCATTAATTTGTCCATCAGCACTTTTGGTTTGCCCATAGAAATTTTGTGGTTTTAAGACAGACTACTTCTAGACCAACACAAAATACCAAATGTGACCTGTTACAGCATTTATCTCACAGAGCTAGGAATAGCCGTCCATGAACAAAAAGATGTGAAAGTTTCACATCTACTTGACAGAAGGAGTTACAGGCTATTTAATAGTTAAGCATTACCTGGAGAAGTCACTGTTGATGTCACCGAGAATCTTCATGAGGTCAGGGTGAACAGATGCAAGTGATACACTGGGTGTTTTCCGCATGTGAATGGTACTTTTCTCTGCCAGGTTCATGTGATTGAAATAGATAAACTTAAACTGGGGCTCCTTTTCAGCCCTAGGAAGATTTGGAAAAAAAAAAAAGTAACTTGTGAATACTGACATGCTCTACAAGCACAGGCTGCAGAGAGAACGGGTAACTAGCCAGTGCAAAGCTGAGACATTCTGAGGTTATTTTCACATTGAAGAGACCCAAGTACATTAAGCCTTGTGGCATGATCAAACTTTGTTTTAACACATTTGGAAAAAAAAAAAAAAAAAGCCTGCAAAGCCAACCATTTTTCCCCTTCTGCTGCTTAGGCTGCTTGTAAATAGACACAGGAGAGCCTAAAGGCCTTGTCCCACTGCCCAGCAGTAGTTTGTCTGCATTTACCAATAACCTGTTTTTTTTCCCTCTCTCTCCATTTTGTTTCCTTGCTGCTCTGCTCAGTGACAGTCCAATCTGATGCTAGGTCTTTTTTGATCAATAAGTAATTTTCCACTCACATCTGGTACTTGTTACAATCAAAATAAAGAACTCTTCCTTTATCCAGGAAATTAGACTTCCCCCATCATTTGTGTAAGGCAAGGAAATAACCTGCCTTCCTGCTCTTCCTTCATTTCCTCTTTTATTACATTGATATAAAACCTGTCACTTAGAACTGTAGTTCTGGTGGAAGTCACAGCAAATTCAGACTGGCAAAAACCAGCTCTAAGCACCTGGTACTTCAGGCCATGTATAATTTAGAATCAGGAAGATCCGGTGATGACACCATTCACCTTAGCAAACAACTAGATAGCCTTGCTCTCTGTCACCCAGATGCATTGGTGTCAAGGAACTGTATCATGTTTTCAGGACACAGAGGCATTAAACTTTAAAAGAGTTAAAGCCTGCCAAAGCCAGTCCCAGATGACATTTAAAAACCCCATGTTTAATGATTTAGTAGATCGGCACAATTTCAGGCATATCCTATTCTATACCCTGCGATTTTGCTGACTTGGCAGGCCACTACTAAACGAGTTCAGTCACACACCCATCTTTGGTTTAATTCCTCTTGTGTTCTCATATGTGAACGCTGTTCTTGTTTTCCCAATAACAGATCTATCCAGAAATAAAGAGAAATTTATGGAGAGTCAGCTATAGTTCCAAGTGAGGAATATTTTCCAAAGCATTAACATATGTTTTCATTTGATTATTTTTTGCCCCTTAAGTAGTTACCTTGGTCCTGCAAAATAGAAAAAATAAGGCATTTTTTTTTTCCTCACCTACTATACATGACAACACTTCAAGAAGCAGTAATTCTGGAATAAAAGTACTCAGCTCTAAAGCTTGCATCGTAACCAAATAATCCACTCACTGAAATCTCCATTTCAAACTGTTACACAGAAGTTGTTCCAGTATCTGGACCTCCCTTTTCCTTTTGGATTTGTAACAGAGTTCAGAGTTAAATACACTCCGTCCAGGCTATAAGCACTTGTGTCCAAGGCAGTACTCGGAGCTAGTGCTGTCAGTGGCCACTGGACATGAAAAATACAGTTCTTCTAATGTTATACAAAACAGCAGCCTGGGAAAGCAGAAGTCAAAGGAAATCAGCACAAAGAAGGATGTGAGCACAAAGAGTGATTTTTTGAAATTTTTTTTTTAAACTTAAATAGCCCTTGGGCTGGTAGAACAATTGTGAACATTATGAGATCCTGTTTTCCTCAAGAAAAATGAGAAATATAAACTGAAGTTAGGATTTTGCAAGATCTGCTAGTTCTCTACTTGAGTATGGGGGTCAGGGACAGAAGACTACTGCTTCAGCTGGCATTTCTGCCATCTTGTATATACTTCTGCAAGCACAGAAATCTGTAAACTCATCACCTCCACGAGTCAGCCAGTGCCAGTTCACATAGAAAAGAAGCAAAACCTAAACGTTCCACCTCTTGTGTCTGAATAAGCTGCTGACAGCTGGGGGGGATGAAGAGGCAGAATCTCAATTGATAATAGTGAGATTTATCTTAATATTTAATCTTTTTTTTTTCCCTGCAACAGTTAAGCAACGTGTTTCAGCCACACAAACATCTGTTCCAAAATTAGTAACATGTATGTTGTTACTTCAGGGACACCTGAATATGCAACAGACCCTTCATAAATGCTTAGAATGCAGAGAGGTAGATAAATATAATTTAAAGTACACAGTTAAATCAATGCTTTCAACATTTGAGCTCACATTACCATTATTTAAGCAGTTCATTAAGGCTAATTTTTAGCCAACTAATGAGCAACTGCAACAGGAACAGAAATGTGGTACAAACCCTGATATTCTCTTGTTGATGTTGTATTGCTCACATATGTCTGATGCTAACACGGTGAGTTGAGGTCCAACAATGCTGTCCAGTTTACGGCAGAACTCCAGCGTAGGAGGAATTGAAGCTGGGTGTCGGGTAAAGAAAAGGGAGAGATGAGATTCTTTTCCCACAGTTGGAAGTACAGTTTCTGTAGTTGTTTTCTTTACACATCAGCGAGAATCCTGGGACACATTTCTCTCTTAATTGTAACCTTATGGATGAAGCACATGGGAAACTGAAGCAACATTTAGTCATTCTATTGTGTAGATTGAGTTACTTACACCACTGAAACAAAAAAAAAAATCCAAAGACTAGTAAAAGCACTCATAAAGAGCCTCAAATATAAATTAATGTATTTTTCAGAAGTAAACCAAGTTGCATGTAATAGCATTTTGTACTATGTCCTGCCAAGTAAGTGATGCTAATAGGTACTTACCATCAATCATAAAGCAGACAGCTGCACTCATGGCCTGGAACAAAAAAGTTAAAGCAAAAAAACATTTACAACAGGTTACCTCAACTACCTGAAGTAAATAACAATACTTCAGTGAGGTCACACAGAGGGAAATCAGTTAAATAAAAATGAATAATAATTACTTCAAAGGTAACACTTCAATAGGATAATCTCTTTGCAATTCTGCACAACTCAGGCCAGTTAACAGTTTTTAAGTTGTAAGGGGAAGGTAAAATTTGCTAAAAATGCATTTTATGCAAGGATATATGTATGCAAGAAACTTGAATTTCATTTTAAAAAAAAGGGTTTTGTTTTGGTGATTCATGTTACATAAAGCTAGATATGAAACCACATGACTGAAGGCTGGTATTTTGTTTTAATAAAACAACTGTTTTGGGGTGAGTACATGAGAAGAGAAAAGAAGATTCAGGCTTTAAAGCTTGTTGCTAGAAACATCAAAGTTTTCTGTCTCTTTGATTTAATCTGGTCACATCAATGCATCTTTCTGTATGATACTTCACACCATTATCATCTTTGTTGTATATAGATTCCTAATTCTGTGGAATAACAGAGAGAAAAAAGTAATACCTTATAAACAATTAAATGAAGCTCTTCGTAAGTGTCATCAGTGTTAACAAATATTTTGGGGAAGCGGCATTTTGCTTCGGGATCATTAAGATTTAAAGGTCCAGTAAGAAACCTAGAAAATAAGTCAATAGGTTAGATGCGATGAATTGTTGCATTTCAGTTTTTCCTATTTAACAGATGTTCTTGAAACCAGCAATTACTTGCATGTATGAACATATTTGAATATTATGAGTTTTCAGCTATCCAGAGAGGCACAGAGCTCGTAATAGGTTATCTTAGCGTGCTTACATTCTCAAAGTATTATTTGCATATGTGCTCCGTAAGAGGTACAGAAACAGGATCGGAAAGTCAGAATAATGTTAAGGAAATGAATGGCACAGATGATCAAAGGAAGAGCAATAAAACTGTTTCAACATTCAACTTGTGACTATCTTTAAAAAACCTTTTTTTGTTGCCACTGGGAAAGCCCTCCTCCTTTGCTTTCTAACAGTACTTTCAAGTTAGTTTTATGTAGAACAGTGATGTATTAGAAGCACTAATTATTGTATTAGAAGCACTAATTATGTATTATGTAACACTAATAATGTATTAGAAGCACTAGGCAGAGCAGGGAGTGCGTGCCGTTGCCTTGATCTCAAACAAATACAATAAATCAGGCAAGAGGAATTAGTGTGATGAAAGAAAGATGTCAAAACCCACAATTATTCAAAGTAGTGTTGCTCAGCTGCTTAAGTACAGAATTCCCTACTCTGACATGCTGAGTACAGAGGAAAAAAAAAAATTGAGAAATCCCTAGTTTAAATCTACACCTGTATCTGAAGTGCCTGACTGAAAAGCAATGATGGGAGCAGTTCCAAAATTTTTTTCATGCAATACATTAAGAACAGCGGGAAAGAAAAATAAATAGACAGAACTGTTAATGAAGCCTTTCCTATTTATTTTTTTTCCAGAGGGTCAAGTTTTGCATTGCATCAGCTGTGTGTGGAATATGTACTCAAAATACATGTACTCATCCCAAACATTTTGCCCTTGTTGGAAGAAGCAGTAAGCGGTGACAGTGAACAAGAGCTACCTGCCATAGTGTTGTAGATTTCCTGGCATTTCAGCGCGGATTGGAGAATCTCTTCCCGCTAACTGAAGTGAAAAAGCACACACACAAGAAAAAACAGCTTAGAGGTATTTCCTGTTACGTTTTGTGGACTGTCTTTAAATCAAAGCAAAGCAAAGCAAACCCTTTGCAGAAATTACCACTCACAAAGATACATACTCTTTGTGTAACACAGAGGCAGGTAAAGCTAAAGTGTAAGAGATGCTGACAGAACAGGGCATTCTGGTTTTGCATTTAATTTTAAAATAGCTTATGGAGCTTTTTGATGGGGGGGAAGGATAACTAACTACCTGTGGTCTTATGGCACTCCATGATGCATTTAGCCATTAAACAGAAGTGATTCGTTTGCAGTACCAAGCAGTCAGCAGGTACTGACATTCAGTAAGTTCCTTATCACCATCCCATATTCTAATTATCAGCAAAATTTGTATTTTAAGCATGGGGTGCAAATACTACTGAGTTTAGTAAAAGGCCCCAAAAGCAACACATCTCAGAATTCACCATGTAATTGGTGGGAGGGGAAAGAGGGAAGAGAGTTTCTTCTTTTCATTATTTTAGCCCTTAATGGTATCAAAACAAAAAAATAGAAAAAAAATCCCAAGCACAAAATAAAAAAAAAACAAACCTCCAAACCCATAAACCAGAAACCTCCACCTCCCTACCTGACCAAAAAACCCAACTGCCATACCTCAGGTTCCATGTGCCTTGGAAACAGAGATGTTGTGAGATACTTGTACAAAATTCTCATGTCATCTTGTTCCAATCCACTCCTAGAACATCAGGGAGAAAATAAACACAAGTGATGTTTGTGTGGTAGTTTAGATCACACATCCTCTAACTAAAACTTGGGCAAAGCACACACCAATCCAGGGTAGCAACATTTCAGTGTCTCAGGAGATTCAATCCCAGAATATTCATTTTTACTACAATGTTCGTACACATCTAAGTTTGCCACAAGCCAGAAGAGAAATAGAAACAATATGTAAATAAAGATCAAGTTTGCTATTCTTAAGTCGATTTTCAAGTAGAACTCTTCCCAAGCACTGCAGCTTTCTGGTTCAGAACCATATAAAGAACAACCTTTTAATTCACCTTCTCTACGAGAAGTCCTACAGAGGAACTTGTGTGTGTGCACAGAGGCTCTTGCAATGGAAATCATAGAGATGCTTCTCTAGCTGGCTCCTCAGGTCAGCTTGGAAGCAATCATTTGGTACAGGTTAGAAACTTTAAAGCTGAAGACCAATGCCTTTCTTACATCCTACCATTCAGTTTTCTTATTTTCATGCAACTCTTTCACTGAATCAGAAGGTTTACTTTTATGGCACTTATTTATAGGATGATATATTGAAGACACACCAAAGAGTTATTGAAGTACCTACCAAATAAGCTGGTCGTTATAGAGAAATGCAGTATACTTGACTATGTTCAGGCTTTCTTCCATCCTATTAATAAATGACTGAATTTTCAAGTAAGTCATTTTATCCAGTGGAAAGAAGCTGATTCCACAAAACACATCCAGCAGATCACAAGACTGTAAATGCAGTGTCTGCAAGTACTATGAGAATAATGACAGTTGTGTTTTAGAATTCAGAACACTTGCAATGTGCAGATTTAAAAGACAAATTTAAGTTCAATCCCCAGTAATCTAGACTGATGATCAAAAAAACCCACAACTGAAACAACCAAAACCCTTCCAGTTATGCTTGTGTGACATATTGCTTCATGTGCGGACAGACTTTTTAGTAGGGCCTGTAGCGACAGGACAAGGGGTAATGGTTTTAATACATAGATTCAGAATAGATAGAAGGAAGAATTTTTTAATGAGAGCAGTGAAACACTGGAACAGGTTGCCCAGAGAGGCAATAGATGCTTCATCCCTGGAAACATTCATGGTCAGACCAAATGGGGCTTTGAATAACCTGCTGTAGTTGAAGATGTCCCTGCTCTTTGCAGGGGGGCTGGACTAGGTCCCTTCCAACCCAAACCATTCTATGATACTACATGTGAGTGTGATTCCAGCTTGCTATTAATATCAAAGACAACAGCTTTTAAGGCTAGCTCAAGATCTTTTGAGAGTATAGGAAAGCACAGTCTATCCTACTAAATGTAATTTCAGAAGTGACTCTGTAGAAATATAAGCAGATAAATCTATTGGCTTGCAATGTGCAAAGGAAAAGATAATTTCTGTTTTTCTTGATAGACTGTAACCTTTACCAAGAGATTTCAAATGCACTATCAAATGCTCTGCACAGTGAGTGCTGTTAGCCAATGGCTCCCTCTACAGTCATTTCACATAACCAAAAACTCAAAGAAGTAAAATACTTGCAAACAGCACGACACATTTCTGTCCCAGTTTCTAGACCAAATCTCATTTCCTTTCAGAGTTTTAGTGCAGTCCAAGCCTGCTAGCAACACGTAGCCGCTTCAGTCAATAGGGTTGCAGTAGAACAACTTGCATGACCCAACTTTCTAAGCATTTCCAGTTCCCCAGTGAAAAAGAGAAACAACTTTTGCTTGGATTTCTTTCCCCTACACAAATCCGTAACAATTACTATTTTATCTTCAGTAGGAACTTCAAAAAGAAACAATGTTTTAAAGATCCAAATCTATTACTTCCTTTTTTGCCATGATCTACTTTTCAGTTTAGTCAGGACAGAAGTGTGCACCAGCTGATCAAACAAGTACTGCCAACAGTGTTCATTCAAGAGTCTATGACAGTCCTACAAAAAAACCAAGCAAACCCCCCAAAAAACAAAAGCAAAGCCTGAAGTTTTGTTTACACTGTCACAACATTGTTCTTATTTTAAAAACCTGTTAAGAGAACAACTTTGTAAACACCAGTGTACCATGTCTATACTCCTCCATTAGCAGAGATATCAATACTCCTATCTCTACCACAGAAAAATTATCTGCTGACAGTAGTTCTCTGTTTCCTTCTGTGCAAATTAGAAAAACGGGGGCAGACAGACACTTGGATGCCACCTTTTAAAGCTAGCTGCATGAAGCTTTTCATGTACGAACTCAAAATTCTGCCAGACAGGACTACTCAGTTTCTTTATATGAAAAATACCTGAATAATACTCGATTGATTTCTTGCTGAAAAACAGCTTTATTTTCCACCCTTTCACTAGAACATTAGCTTTTAAAGACTGAAATTAAATTCTGAAGACTAGCTAAAATGAAGGCAGTATTTCCTGAAACCTTATCAGGCATGACTACTGATTCCACATGGGAGTGCAGTAGGGGGGAAAGGTAAAAATTAGCACTATCCACTACTTCACAGTACGATGGGACTTTAAGTCTGTGCATGCAGGTTGTGGAATCTCCATGCCTGGATATTTTCAGGACTCACCCAGCCAAAGCCCTCTGCAGTCTAGTTTGAATTCAGTGTTACTCCACTTTGAGGAGGGGGGTGAACTGGATGATCTCTCCAGAACCTGAATGATTCTGCAGTGGTTACTCAAACTGGTCTGCACTGGTTGTTATCACCCTAATCAATTCAAACGTTAAAAGAGTTTCAAAAGAATGAACATCATTCCATCAGAAAAAATAACCAAGAGCTAAGCTTTTACATAACCCTGCTTGTGGTTCAGCTCCACTTAAAGAACCTACCAAGTTCGTAGGAAGCAGAAAGTATGTGACAAATAACCAGACTTTTTGTCTTGCCACTGCACCTTTTCCACTGCCTGTGTTTTATAGTCACACTGCAGCCACTTAGAGAAGATTTTTGCTTTTTTTTTCTCCTCCAGTGCAGAATCACACTGTATTGTGCCTGAAAAATAAGGTCTTACCCGATGGAAGAATTTCTCTAGTCTCTCCTTTAAAACTTTGACACCTCCATCTTCCATGGCTTTCAGGAATGTGCCATTGAAAAGCTAATAGTTAAAAGAAAATACAAATCACTCATTTGGGTAATCATTTACAATAATTTCTTATAACTCAGCCATGAATATAATAGATTACAGTACAGCTCCTGTTTCTCAGTATTTGGACTTCACACAGATCCAAATGCACCCCTTCTCTATTGAAGAAACATCTCTCACTTGCAGAGGCAGAATTAGAAAAGGAAACAATTATTTCATGATAGAGAAATTATTTATCTTATGCTCTTGTTTTGGAAACAAGAAAAAGCCAGATTGATGATCATTATCCAGTATTGTTTCTGCCTAACGCCATCAAAATCAAATGCTTAGTAGTGTAACTGCCCACAAAAGAAGAAATCTGGACTTCATAGGTATTAGAAGGCTCATATTTTTACAATAAGCTAATGAACCAGCCCAGGTAACTGCAGAAGATTTATTTTTCTCTTCCATCAACGTTATTATACCTTCAGGAAGAGAGCAGACAATAATAATGAGACAAGAATGCCAAAGCAATGATGAGCTTGCATGTGCCAATGGTACCGTGAGGATTTCTACCTCTGTGCAGAGGAGGAGCCTCTAACATCAACTGTACCTTGTACATGCTGTAGCACTGCTGTAGGACCGAACTGTAAACCTTGTCCTGCAGAAAAGAGAGCAGGACATTAGTATAAGCAGAGGCAGAATTTAAAATATTTTGACTGAGCTTCACAGAACATGTTTTCAAAGAGCCAGCAAACAAACTAAAGAAATCTCTGAAATGTTAAACAGCATTTTCAGTCAGCATCTAGAAATTTCTTTATAAAGTACTAGCAGTCTTAAGAAAGTAGTAACATGTATACTTAAACCTAGTAAAAATGCATAGACTTTAAATCTTTCAAGAACTCAATTAAACAAACAGATCCTAAGAAATATTTGCCTATTTCAAGCTAAAAGTCTCACAGCTGTGTATTTCATTGATGTTTATTGGGTGATCTTGAACTGTTACCTGGATAACTCTCTATCCTACTCTTTTATTTAAACTTTCCTGAAAAGTACTTTGCCCATTTTCCATTTATGAACAGATATACATATATAAAATAAATTTTGCAGAAGAATCAAACTAAGATATTTCTGGAGGTACTCTTAAAATGCAATATAACCTATTGAAAAAAAAAAGTTCAGTATTACCAGTAATTCTTCTTCCTGATATTCATAGACTGGCTTTCCATCTTTGTGCTTTTCTATTATGGGATTCCGTACAACCTGGAAAGCGGAACAGGCTGGTATTAGACAATGCAGAATGCATTGAGAACATCGCGGTATGATGTTTTAGAAATATGCATATCACATGCATAAGTACCATGACCATCCAGAAGTTTTCTTCAGGTTCATGGAAAAACTGCCTATTCTTCTGTGTATGTAGGGACTTCGCAGGTTTTGTTGGACTAAAGGTCCTGGAAAGAAAACATATATGTAGACATAGATATTTATATACATTCACAAAAAGGAAAAGCATGATTGGGAAATGTAAAAGACGGTGCTTGTACTAATGCAACGAGCCATGCAGTCAGACTTCATACCTTGTGAACTGTACTATAGCTTCACATAATCCCACATTTCTAATTTTTTCATTCTTTTCTACTTCATTTGGGTGATAGAAGAGAATCTTCTTTTCTTCCTAAAATGTGAAAAAAGACTCAAAGGAAATGCATTTTAACAGAATCAGAGTTAAAGAACACAGAGTTCATGGTTTGCTTGTCTTTTAATTTTTATCCTTTAATTCCCTCGGCAGAATTTTCTCTCGTACCTAAATGGGCTTCTGTAATAACAGATAAAAGGGACATTTAAGCACATTTAAGCAGCCAGTCATCCCAAGATATCTCAAAACCCTTTATAAATTGAAGGCCATTGAAATCACAGGCCCTAGTCACTTCACAGCTAGTTCAATGCAAGGCTGACTTCAAAGCCAGCTCAGATTGCTCAAGGCCTTGTCCAGTGAAGTTCTGAATATCTCCAAAGATGGAGATTCCACAACCTTTTCAGGCCCTGCTCTGCTGTTTGACTACTGCACTGTTAAGATTTTTTTTCTTCTATCTCATCAGAATTTTCCTTGTTGGAACTTCTTCCGTTATCTCTCATCCTTTCACTTCAAGGATCTGACACCATCCCCTAAAGCCACTTTTTAAGCAGGTGAAGACAGACACGAGACCACCTTCCATATAATCTCTTCTTTAGGCGGCACAAATGCAGTTATCCAGGGCTCTCCTGGTACAGCATGGACTGACTGACTCCGGTGTTTTTCCCACTCCGGGAAGCCCCAGACAACACAGTGCCCACCAGCCGTCTCAGGAGCGCTGAGCAGAGGAGAAGCAATTGCTGCGCTCACCCTGCTAACGCACGCTCACGCACGCAGCCCGGGACACTGCCAGTGCTTGCTGCCTCAAGGGCACACTGCTGATTCACGTACAACCTGTTGGTTGTTAGGACTCCCTGGTCCAGTTCTGCAAAGCTGCTTTCTAACCAGTCAGCCCCCGGCCTGTCACACTGCACGAGGTTACTTCATCCCACACACGGGACTTGGTGTTTGTGATCACTGAGCTCCACGAGGTTTCTGCTGGCCCATTTTACCAGCTCGCTGAGGGGCCCCCTGAATGGCAGCCCTGCTCTCCTGCGTATTAACGGCTTCCCCCGCTCTGGAGTCACCCATAGACTTGCTGAGAGTGCCCTCAGCCTGATCGCCCTGGTCATTAATAAGTACGTAAGTATATTGTCCTGTCACAACCTGTTCAGGACTGAAGATTACCACATCGACCACGCAATATGCTGTTATCTAAAAATACAGACCGTAGCTTCTTAAATTTACTTATTAAAGATCATAACGGCAAGAAAATACTAGCAATATCTCGTATGTAATGAAGTTAAACACTAAGCTTTCTACCATGTTTTATCTGCCTGGAGAAAACTATTTTTAGGAGGAGTTACTGCATCAGTAAAACACAGTTACTAACAGACCAGCTCCCAATCTACACTCTTACTTGCTAGTACTGAAACGCTCTCGGTTACTGTTCATTTTCAGTCTGAAGCAGAGACACACGTAGCTGTGCCCCCGGCCCCGCCGAAGGGGGACCGCGGGTACACAAGCCCCGGCCGCTGAGCGGGCCGGCAAAGCTGCAGCTCCCCCCGCCCCCCCAGGCGAGCGCCGCTCCGCGCCGAGGCCGCCTTTGTTCGGGGATGCTCCGCTGGGGGACGCGTGGATCCCGCGGGCACACGCTGCGGCCCCGGCCTCGGCGAGCGACAGCAGAGCCGGGACAGCCGCCCCGCGGCCCGCTGCGGCAACCCAGGCCGGGAGGGCGCCCTCCTCTCCCCGGGACGCGACGCCCCTCCCCAGTACCTCTCCCTCTTTGGGCCCCAGCTTGGGGTTGTAGATGAAGAAACTGAGCAGGGTCGGAGCGAGCTGCTTCTCCTGGCCGGCGCCACCCGCCGCCGCCGCGGCCATGCTGAGCCTGGAGCGAGCGCGCCTGGGGCCGGCGGCCGCCACACACCATCAGGGAGCGGCCGGGGCCCTCGGCCGGCACCGGCCCCGCAGCGCTTCCGCCTTCTCCCCGCGGCCCGGAAGAGCACGGCGCGGGCCAGGAAGTGCTCG
Organism: Trogon surrucura; assembly: GCA_020746105.1. Lineage (NCBI taxonomy): Eukaryota > Metazoa > Chordata > Aves > Trogoniformes > Trogonidae > Trogon > Trogon surrucura. The sequence continues at coordinate 7,748,184 of CM036632.1, read as the reverse complement.
CCGGGCCCGGCGCTCCCCAGCGCCCCCGCCGGCGGGGAGCGGAGCGGCAGGCGGAGCGGAGCGCAGCGGGGCCGAACCCGAGCCTGGGCGGCCCCGGGGCCCCGTCCCGCCTCCGGCCGAGGCGGTGCCCGGCCAGGGCCCCGGAGCCCAGCCCGTCCCGGGCAGCCGCGCTGCGATCGGCACCGCTTGGCCGCTGAGGGCCCTTTCGTGAAGAGCCGGCGCCGCGCGGTTCCGTTCCCTCCGGTTGGGTGGGAGCTGCCCGGCGGCTGGAAAAGAGTAGAAACGCCTTAATTTTAGAGGTAGAATCCGAGGTGTGAAAGAGATCTACAAGTTTGCATAAGTTGAAGGAAATGTCATCCAGCATCACTTAGTGCAGGTAATGCTTTCTCCATAAAGAGATACGTTACGTTTATTCCGGTATTTATTTTTTTTTTCACATTTCAGATAGTGGCGTTTAACTAATAAAGTACTGCAGGAGCATTTCTGTTGCTTTTCAATTCCCATTTTAATCAAAATTCAGTGTGAAATAAATTCCGAGTAAAACCAGCTACATGGGGAGAACTACATCACTTTGCCTCTCTAGGAGTGTAAAGTTTAGGAATCTGAATATTGTTTAAAGAAAGACTGAGGTAAGGTATAAAAAACAGAGTTGAGCATCTCATTCCACCAGGTCACTTGGAAAAATGTTCTGGTAAGCTTTCTTAAAGTTGTGCCAGATTAAATACGATAGAAACCACTATTTTTTTCATTTTTATTATTTCTGTTCCTGTCATCAGTCTTAATTTATATTTACTTCCAGGGCTAGCGGTGTCCTTCTGGATAGTCCTCAGCAGCCTCGGCAGCTGATGGCTGACTTGGGAACCGAGTTCTGTGCTGCAGGAGCACTGGGTGGAATAAAGATGCTCTAAGACTGCAGTAACTTAAGTTTAATGTCTGTACTCAAAAGGCGAGTGGTGTAAGCAGGAGAGAGATGACCACTATGTCCCCTGAATCGTCCTCACGTCGCCGCTGCCATGCCCTGGCTGCAAACCCCACACCCAGAGCCTGGTCTGAGGGAGGCACGAAATGGAGGAGGATGCCTCTTGTGAGGCACAAAGTGGAAGGGGCAGCTTCTTGTGAGAGGGGAGGCACAAAATGGAGGGGGCTGCCTCCTGTGAGGCACAAAACGGAGGTGCTGGGTGGCTGTGGGCTCGGGTGAGCCAGGTGGGCAGCCGTGCCAAGGCCCTCCCAGGCTGCTCCAACATGGAGTTTGAATATGTGGATTCGTGTGAGTGTAGTATGTGCACAGACTCCTTTCCATGAAAAGCACCACCTGGGGTGTCACCTCTGCTGCCTGCGCACGGGGCGTTTAACCCAAACCTCCTAATTTCTGAGTGTGGACTGGAGAGGTAGGGCTGACACAACGGGCTGAGCCACAGCAGCAGAGCGAACATTTGCAGTCAGCGCCAGCCAGGTCTCACACCACTGTAAAAGATGTTTCCAAAGCTGCAGAGACAATCTGATTTATAATTTGAGGCAGTTACGGTTTTTTTCCAAGAGGCTATGGTGAAAGGTAGTTCCTGCCTCTTGCCAGTAGAGGAAAGCAGGGAGGCCCTCCTGTGCTGAGCTCCATGAGGTTTCCTTGAGCAGGGGCTGAGTAAGAATCAGGCTAAGTGTGTGAGGATGAAGCATCCAAATACAATAATTCTTGCGTCCTATCCTACAGCTGTGAGTTAAAAATTCATCAGTGTGTGCAGATCAGCCCTTTAGAGTTACGGTCTGTCCATTTGAAGGCTGCAACAACAGATGAGTCAGTTTCTGGGAACATCCAGTCAGGATTGAATATATCAAACGAAAAAACCGAAGTCCTCCTCCTTACTGGTGCTGTACTACTGGGGGATAGGGGTGTGGAGAAAGGCTGATTGGGACTGCAGACCAGAGGGGAACTTAATTTCCTTGTACTACTTGCTTGAAACAAAACATGGGAATTCTTGAAAGTGGTGGAATTGATATTAAAGTTAATTAATACCTTACCAAAGAAATTATAAAACTGCAGTGACTGCGAGTTTTGGCTTGTGTTGGATTAAACCTTTAGATGTGTATTTGTTCAGGACTTAACATAATGGAGATCTGTGTCTGCGACCAGAGTGCCTGTTTGCTGCTGCAATACAAATACTTTTGCAAGGGATATATTGTGGAGGCATGTACGGTTGGACAGTGGATGCTTACTGTAATTGCTGATTGCTAAGGAATATGTTTCTGTGCCAAACTTTCCTTAGGAAGGGAATTAATGCACATGTAGTGATTGCTAAAATAGAGTTTTGCTCAGTGCAACCTCATCTGTAACTTGACATTGTGTTTGGTGGAAGCATTTGTGAGAATCTACAAAGAGTAAGTGATAACAGATTCAATTAAATTATTACATTTCTAATGTACAAATTAACAGGGCAGGAAGAAACTTCGATTGTGGTTCCAATTTCATCCCATCTTCTTAATTGTATGTGCAGTAACATCACACCTTGACATTTGCAAAGTGGCATCAGATCACCCCGAGTTTGAAATGTGATTCCTGGCCCATGATTATGTAAAATTAAACTGCTGCATAAGTACATTGGGCATTTAACGGGACAACCCCTGCATCGAGACGAATCATTAACAACTTTATGAGTGCTTTTCAGCCTAATAAATAGCATGTAGGAGTAAGAAATAGTATTGTGTAGTCACACGTTTTGGTTGAGCCTATCTGTAGGTACTATTTTGAGCATTTCTGTCAGCTGCGTAGTAGCAGGCTTAACAAAAAGGTGTACTATAAATCACTCTGGGTGTTAGAACTGACAGCTGTAAATAAGTACAGCTGACAGCTCAAATAGCTGTTCCATTGACGGTATGTGGTCTAAATGTGTTAACAAATGTGTAGACTCAGCGGTTTGGGATTAGTTTAGCAAAGAAATTACAAAATAGCGCTGTGATCCAGCAAAAAGCACAATGCCTGCGTACGCCTGCTCTGCGGGCTTTGTTAGTTCTGGCACAGGCCTTTGTAGCCTTGGGTGAAAATAGAGCCTGCGGCTGGAGGCAGGGGTGCTGCTCAGAGGATCGTCCATCTCACCCAGATGTCTTCATAGGGTGATGTCAAGGAAAGTGAGCAGCTGAGTGTTGTGGTGAGTAGAGATGGTTTAATAGTTTAATGGGTTCATTTGCTTTGCAGCATCAGAGACTTCGTAAAGGGAGGTAGTAACTTCACACTAGCCTTGGTTATGGTTGAGGATACAAAGTTACTGACTAGCAGTAAAAAACCACTTTCATGTAAAACTTGAGATATTTAAATGCCTTGATTTGTTTAATATGTTTAACAGGAATGCCTGGAGTGTTGTTACTAGCCTGGATCTGTAGTACATGCGAAAGAAAAGCTGGGAAGAGAGGATGAGGATGGGGCTATACAGTTGAAAGGACTAGATGAAATCTAGTAATATATTAATTATTTCCCTGATCACAGCAAGAAATGAGAGAGATAATTACATGAAGAATTATGTCACAGTTTGGCATGTTTAAGGCATGGTACTTCTTATGCTTAGAGGTTGATTAAAGCCACTGTTTATTCTTTTATATTTTAACTGTTCGCAGGCAGGGTAACAAGGCACAAGGTATTAGGAGGTAAATATTGTGAACATGAAGTGAAGCTGTGGAGACCTGTATTTTGGTGAAATCACAAGTAATTTGGCATTTGCTAAAAATGTATTTTTGTAGTCATTGTGCCTAGTGTTTTAGTATATGATGTACAGCTGGTAATTCTGACAACTAGCTGCAACTTGTGGTGCAATTTGTAGGCAGGATTGTAAGTAGTAGCAGCTTGATGCTGCTTCTCACGTCAGATCTTTGTAGTGAATGCAGTTGATTAATGTAGTCTTTCTTTCCATCCCACTCACTAAATACATGATTATAAAAAGTAGCTTCTCGTTCCCTTCAGTGAGCACCCGTATCCACGTATTCAGGTTAAATCTGGTAAACTTCTTTAGCTTTTTCTTCCTCGTCAGTCCATAAAGCCCTGCCCAGGAGCTTTCTCATTTACAAGTGCCAGTTTGAAACAATGGAATTCTTCATACCGTGTCTCTGTAAGGAGGCTCCCCGAAGGCGTTTTGGTTTAGGCCGTGGAGCAAACTGGTGTCTTTGTTAGTGAGTAAATCCCATGTGAGTTACCACTATCACGTTTTACAAGAGCATTCGAAAGTATGACTTAGCATTTCAAGGGTTCTAGGGAAGTCATAAGTTATTTTAACCTTAAAAATTTCTTCCACTTCAGAAATCCTGCAAGTCAACAAATTTCCTTTTGCTTAAAATGGTCTCCCAAGGAGAACAGTGGTCTTTTGGAGTAGCTGCTGTACTGTTAATTTTTTTAAGGTACATTTTTCATGATGAAAATGCTCGAAAAGATTTCTTTAAGTGCAGTGCTTTGCATGTTAGATCTCAGAGTATCTTGAGTAAGCGGGTTGGATTTTTTTCTGTGTGATGCTGTAGAGCACAACTTGTATACGATAATAAGCTATAAACAGACAATTGAGACATCTTTCGAATTGGTAATAGTGAACGAGATATTTCTAAAGCCTTTACATACAAACGAGTTAAAAGGAGGTATCTCAGGCCAAGAAGTGCTTCCCTAGTCTTTTTGTTCCTTGAGTCTTGGTTGGGCCTAAGTACGTTTTGCAGTTTGGATGTTTTACAGGAACTTCAGAAGCAGAGAGCTGTGATATATTCTTCTTTCTAGGAAATGAAGAAAGTTCTAATTTCACTCACAAGTTTGTTGTGGGCCAGAGCCCTGCATGAATCTTCCGGCCGCCTCTGCCCAGTGACCTGCTCCAGTAACGTGTCGCATCTTAGTGGAGAAAAACAGAACTTGTGACTTGCTTCTGGGTTTCTTTGTCTAGTGGTGCAAAGACTGAGAGGTTGAGAGGAGCTAGAAGTCAGAGTGCAAGAGCAATGGGAAAATTCTTTATTTTACGTGCTGTCCTGGTTTGAGCTAAACAGACCCGCTGCAGTTGGGGAGGGAAAGAGGTTAGAAAGCATCTGTCAGTGTTTACTGGCCGGCCCAGACCTAACCCTTGGCACATGCATTTGCCTGCCTGATGTAATATGATTATTCAAGGTCAGGACACTTAATTGTCGGTGAAATGGAGAGCTATTTGTTTGTTACTTACATGCGAACTACTCCAAGACCCTTCTGTCATCAGACTGGTTTCATTGCCAAGAACACACTTTATTTCATGTGAATATCCTGTGACATCCATCTTATGCTGTGAGAATCTCCATGGGTCAGATCCTCATGGTTCAGATCCTCAGCTTGTGTAAATCTGAGTAGCTCTGTTCAGGTCACCGATACGGTAGTGATTTATGCCAGGTGAGCATATTTCATAATGTTAAGAAATACTATTATTCAATGTACATTTTGTATCACTTTGTATTATTTTTGCACAATAACAGAAAAAACATGATGACCATATTAAATGCTCATGTGTACTGAGTATACCAGCTCACAAACAACTTGTACGCCAAATTAAGCTGTTTGAACACACTTTGAAATGGCACAAAAAAATCTATTCTCATTTATCAGCTGTTAAGAATTGTGGCTTAATATATACATGCTTTTTTTAAAAAAGGCAGTAGATCTTTCTTGGCTGGCTCTCCAGTACTGGGCTCCCAAAAGAGTAGATGGCTGCAGAGAAGACACAGAGATGACTACTCGGGGATGAATCGTTACAGAATTTGTTTCGGTGCAGCTGCCTGGGGTGCCCTGGAGGATGGCACTCCATGAACCTTTCTTCACACACAGTAAAGCCGGATTTTAATTTATTTAACTGCTTTTGCTTCCATGATGAGCATGTTTGAGGCAAAGAGGCATTTTTCAATTACTACTTTGTTAGGTTTGCAAAATACAGGTGGGGAGAGAGAAGAGGACCCAGCACATGGAAGCGTGAGCTGCCTGGACACTATCTGTGTGAATCTGGGGCTCTGACAGCTCTCGGGCCCTTCTCGCAAGTGCGGTCAGATTCTTTAGCCTCTTCCCCACCAAAAGAGCTGGTTACCTCATAAACAGTTCAGCTCTGGTTTGGGTCTTTTTCTGCATAATTACCAGTATTTATAGAGATTTCTGAAAAGAGAAAAATGCAGTTAATTTTGAATGTAGTTATTTGTGGTAAAGGAAGAAATGTGTTGAAACTGCAGTGACTAAATCATTCACTTTGCTGAAAAGACTTCTGTTATGAGCTAGTGACTCCTGCAAGCTGCCTGTGTGTGAGCGGCAGTGTGTAACACTTGTTAATGTCGAGAAAGTGAGTGAATATATAACCATCAGAGCATCTGATCATCTCTCTTTTCTGATGCCTGAATTGCTTGTTCATAAAAAGATATTTCTTCAGCATCCCCAGAGATGGATGCTTTTGTGAAGGATGTTTTTAGTATGGAAGACAGAGCCCAGAAATACTGGGTAGAGTACGACGGTGCTTTCTCAACATGCATTTCCACAAATGCTTCCTCCACCCTTTTAGTCCTTCCTATTGTGAAAGCTAGAAAATACCACCCAGGAGATATCCTTTTGCTTCCCCTCTGCTTTTTAAAGCCTCTGAGTTATCTGAAACCTCAAGTCAATGTAGCCTTTCCTTTTAATTCTTTCTGCAGGAAAGTATGTGGTTTTTACTTTCTTGTTCACTTGGTTGACTAATGTAAAAAGAGCAGTTTGAAAGTGCAACAACTGCATGCAGAAACCACTTCTTAAGCAAAAATGTATGACTGCTCTCCACTTGGAAGAGATTTTATCCTCACCTACCTCACAGCTTTATCTGAGCCTCTAGTCTTTGACAAAGATCTGAGTGTTTGAGAACTTCAAGCTTGATCCAGAAGGCTGATTGTAAACAGAACTCACACTGATTTCAAAAGATATTCAACGTACAAAGGTCTGATAAGATCAAGATCTTGGAGGATTAACACTTCTAGTTTAAGAATTCGTGTTTCAGTTTAGCAGTCAGAAAAACAGACACAAGCTACAGTATATGATTAATATTTATTGGATATTTTAAAGGGAAGTGTCTGCTTAAGTATAGTTTAGAACATGGTAAATAAATGGTCCACACAATGAAAAAATAATCAGCATTTCATTATGTTGCTAAAGCAAGGAACAAATAACAGATATCGTCAAGATAAGTAAGGGACTCTGGACTTTCTAGGTTTTTGAGTGTATCTTGTAGATGCATCCCGAGACTCTCTTGTTTGGTCCTTTTGAACCTCTAACACTGCACCATTTCCTGGAATTCTGCAAAAGACGAGAGAATATTTACAGCAGAAATGTTAAAATGAGAGCATTACGAGTAAAAGATTATTGGTTATCAAGAGATTTAGGATAGGAATGAACAGAAAACAATTACGTCGTAGATGACCAGAAGGGAAGGAACATGTATGGAAGAAACACATCTGCTAGATTTCCTCTTCTAAACAACAGATGGAAAGGCAGCGTTTTGCTGACATTTATGAGGAATAATAAATTTTCTTACTGCATATTACTTATCTTAAGCAAAAATAATGGAATGGCTAATATGGAGTTTGAGTAAGGGGTAGTTAAGAGCTGAAATAAGAAAATTAAAAGTGCATTCGTGTGACTTACTAGGCATTTGTAATGCTTGAGCAGCTGAGAAGCGTTGATTCAGAGCACAGTCTAAAGCCAAAAACATTGTGCAGTTTCATGTGCTCGGCTACTGAAGTACCGTGTTACGCAACAAGATATTTATTGTTATTTGGAAGATCTTTTAAGTGTTTGGCTTCTGTGAGTATGCGATCAGTCTCATCCCTGAATGATTGTATTAGAGTGTAGATTGCTTCATAAATCATGTGTGTTTACTCTGGCACATTTCCTAAGGAACTGGATTTAATTCCTTCCAAAGAAAGGAACAGAAGAGTTTTGTCCTCTTGGCGCAGCGCGCTGCGGAATCTGCACCCCAGCACATTCCCCGCGTGCTCTCCCTAAGCCCCTTTCATGCTTGTCTGGGCAGCTGCTTCTCTCGTGGGGTGAGTTGCCGTTGGCTGCAAGCCTTTTGTGAGAGTCTGTGCTTCCTGCTCGAAATGGGACACAGAATCATAGAATCATAGAAATGTGGAATTACGAGATCGGGAGGTTTCTGCCCTGAGCAGCCATTAAGTCACACCAGCATTTCCACGGGGTGAGGGCAATATGCTGCTTCCTAAGCCAGCTGCTCCTTCCTCTCTGGTCCTTAACCTGCCACTGAGGGTAAACAGCATCCATGGCCGGGCACGGAGCCTGTTATGGGACCTCCTGTCGGCGGGGTGTCACTTGGTCGTTCTGTCCTCCTCATTATGCTAAACAAATATTGAACAATGTGCTGCTAGCTCTCGCGTGTTGTGAATGATTTCCCCGACTACTGGAATTTCTGTTGGGAGATAACTGATGTAAACGAGCCCCTGGATTTGCTGTTGACTCTCCTGTGTCGGGCTATTTCCTTCTGTCCTTGATTTTACATCTGTGTGTTACAAATGATGCTGGTGCTGCCTTGCATCAGAGTAGGTGGGAGGAGAAATAAAGGCCCGTTCCTTCAAAATTGGAAATCTGTGAGTGAGTGGCAATGAGAAAGTTCCTTAGGGCAGCCTCAGGGGAATTTTTGACTTGCTCGTGCAAAACGAGTTGCAGAGATGAACCTATAAGATCAGGGACTGTTTCTGCCCTTAAACAAGCTGTTACTGCAAGGGTTTCAGAAAAATCTCTAGAGGTACATTAACATACTATCAGCATAAAAGAGAATCAGCATTGTTACAACGCATCCTGAGGAACCTCATTCTGTATCTAAGCAAGTTAATACCTTCAGCCCCAATTTTACCATCCCCATCGTGATCTGCAGCTGCCAGGAAGGTCTTGGTTTCCGAGGTGGTTAATACTCTGGCTCCGCACTCAAACCTCTGAAGGAAATATCTAGGAAGAAAACTACTTTGATTATCATTTTTCACAGAATATTATTATTTTATTTGGGCTATGTAATCAAATTGATAGCTAGGTATAGATAAAATATTTACTGCAATAGCCAAGTCCTCCAAACACTGCTTTATTGACAAGCTTATTCTTAGTCATATACGTTTCCGCTTTGTAAGGCCAGCCCTGATACAATTGATTCTGCCCACTGCCAAAATCCAGCCCCAGAGAGTTATTTTTTCCTTTACCGAGCATTAAGACAGGTATATACTATTTTTTTTTTTTTTCCCTGTAGGGATGATATACTTAAAATACCTTTCATAATATGCTGAAGATTTTATCAACATTTAGCGTATCTTGTGCTCTCGTTTACAGAATGGTTCTGGAAAGAAAGAAGTGCAGGTTTTTGGATAGCCTCTAAGTAATTAACAAAATCCTTACTTGAGCTCGTCTTCCTCAATAAAGCCACTTTGATCCTTGTCGAGAAACTGGAAGATCTGCTTGAGCTGGCTGCTACTCTTTTTAGACATCCCACTGATCTGAAAGAATTTTTTGGGACTAAAGGAATCTGGAGCTGAAAATAAATTAATAAATAAATTAACCCCAGACCACAGCTGTTCATAGAGAGTCTGAGGGTGCTGCTTTGTTACATTGCAATTGTTCTAAACACCAATGATAGAAAAGCCTGTCAAAGAATGACTATTGCACCATACCCTCCTAAACAGCAAAAAAAATCACGTGGGGATAAGTTATGAACTGACAATATAAACCAGTAATGAACAAACATACTGTGCCAGCTAAGTAAAGAGATTCCAGAAATCTGTTTGCAGTATGCGCTTATTCAATATTCCGTTGGGACTGAATTAAACTTTCCATGTGTTACACAAAAGAATAGACTTCCAAGAGTTTTAATTGTTTTCTCACCTTGGCAGTCCCGCAGAGCAGCAGCAATATCAGAAGGGCTTAGAATGTCTGTAAGGCTCATTGTAAACCTGTGCAAAACAGTATATCACAAACAGATTGGTGAAATGCAAATTGGCGTTTCTGTTTTTCGAAGGCTACTACATGGCTAACAAGGCTTCTAAGGGTAGATGGATCCAATTGATCACACCGACATGCTGCTATTCCTAAACAAATTAGAAGATTTAGTAAATTTCCTCCTTAAAAGTAGCAGTGCAGAAATAATACTTTTTAATGAGTTGGATTACATAAATTATAGTGTGAATTGATGATCATTTTTTTGTCATTTACCTGCATCCTATTTAAGTTCAGCTCATTTTTAAACTATGTAACCATTAATCTAATAGTCTTACTGGAATGCATAGTATCTGGCATTAAAAATAACAGTATATGCAGTGGAATAAAGAAAGTCAAGGTTTGCTTCTGTTTTCTCCACCGCCCCCAGCTCTGAAGAATAAAAAGAAAACTGATACTTATCTATACTAGGTCCATCCGTATGTAATTCCAGCAATTAAAATAAAAGTCTTAGAACGGTAGTTATTGTACTTACTACTGGTGCAGCTCTGCACAGCAATTTCATTTAATTAATCTCAAGTCAGCTGCTCACCTTTGTGGTTTTCTCAGCTAGGTAAAGGAAAAATAGCTGAGGAGATACCAGGCAAAATAGCGATGTTGGCTCTGGCTTGCCACTCTGGTTTATAAAGGATTCAAAAGGTGACAATAACCACTACTTAGGTTACTGGTTCATGGATCAAATGTTTGATTTGAGACCTAGCTCAAATTTCTTCCTTACCTAATTAAACTTTTCTTTCTATTTATATCCTAAGATAATATGGACAAGAAAAACAGTTTTTTAATAAATCCACTGCTGCTTAATTAAGTACAACTCTTGTCATCAAAACCTAGCCTTTCAGTCACGGAATTTGCTAAAGATTTTTGCTTCACCTCCGCCCCTTGAAGTCACTTGTCAGCAGGTGACTCCAGCAGTCAAATCCTTCAGAAAAGAAACTGGTTTCCCGAAGTCTGTTGAGCTCTTGGAATGCGTAAAGGAAGTTGGAGATGAAAGATCAGAGGTGACAACGTGTCATTCTGACAGAGATAACTTGTCGCTAGGACAGAGGAAGGCGTACTGGAGTGTGGGGGTCTTTCCACAGTAAGCTTCCCTTCCTACTTCGTGGCCATTTCCTAAATTGCGGTGCTGCCTCTAGGCAGGGGTGGAGCAGGAACCAACGCCTTCAGTGACCGCAAAACTCGGAAACTACGTGAAGCACCATAAACTAATCTTGTTGCCTGTGCTCCTGGGAGGATTATGTACAATCGGATGGCCTACTTAATAATCTATTTTGAATATCTTAAATTACGTGAAATCAATAATAGACTTACTTGAAGTTGAATGAATTAAACATTGTTAGCGTGGAGATAGGCCTGTGTGCATTTTTCAGCACATGCTCTCACAATCTGTTTCCTTAATATGGAATTAAAATTGTAGAAATAAGTAAGCGGGGGTTTATTAAGTATTTCATGAATGTTAATTTTGGAAAAAACAAAGAAAATCTGGAACAGCAGGTATGGGGTTTGCCTTCTCGCACAAAAATCTATCTTTAAGGAGGTTTATGTGGACAAACTTCTAGGATGAAGACCAATAAAAAAACACATGTTTTGGTTAGAGTTTATGGTATAACAGTCTGTTTTGGTATCTGAAGTAAGATTTTCCTAATTCATGAACATTGTTTTATTTTTTAATGAATGGAAATAGCATGGTATGTTGAACAAGTTTTTTTTTATCATGGCAAAAGTTACAAATTATGCTATGTAGTAGAGTAGTAATGTATCTAAGCCTTGGTTTAAATTGGGTAAATTGGCTTTAATCCCAATTGGTTTAATAACAGTGAGAACAATATCAAGCACAGCAATTGTTCCATAGCTCCCGTTTGTCTGAATCTGGATAGAGAAATGCAAGCAGAATTAAAACGAAAAAGCAGACATCATTTAATGATACTTTCACCCTTTTTGCTCTCTCTTTTGTATGCAGAAGAAGGTGGTGTTAAATCACAGATAATCAGATTTATCTATAATCCCAAATATCAGCTGTGTAGTAATGAAAGAAGGTGCTCTCTTCTATGTCTTCCAGCAGGAAAACTATTTCTAGTAATTTGGAAAACACTTTCCCATCAAACCTAAGAACTGTGAGCTGTTGCAACTTCGTATCTTCTGGTTAAAACAATTGAACAGCGCTTGTTTGTACGAGCTGAAGAACTGGTCTTGTGTCTTTTGGCGTTCCTCCCGTTTGTGTTCTTTGTGCGGTGCTGTGTACTCAGGCTGCTTTCCCTCTGAGATGGGGGTGTCAGGGTAAGGCAGGCGGCGGCACCCCCCGAGGTTTCTGCAGAATCAGCCTAAAATAGCTTTCAACCTTGTAGGTACCTTTTTTGCACTCCGTTGTGAATTTTCTCCTTTGTGAACATCTCAAGTTGATCTGAGTTTTAACAGAAAGGTTTTTTTTACCGATTCCTCCTAAACATTTTTACTGCCAAGTTGTGTCTAGAGAAAAGGGTTTTTTCAGACCTCTGTGAAAGTGCCACGGATGTTACTTTGTAGGAAACTGCTTTATTCCTGCCTGCTCCTGCTTGCTGCTCGTTGAACTGCTTGCTTTAATTTTTGACTTGCCGTGCAACGTTAATTATTAAAAGCTAATGAGAATGAGAAAATTGAAATGAAGTAGGGGAAAATGCCGAGATCAAGAAAAGCATATAATAACAAACCTCAAAATATGTCTGCAAGTAATTCAGGCATTATACTAAAATATAAGCACCAAATGCTGGAAGAATAGCATCTGGTTACCTCGTGCGCTCTGCCACGGCACACAGGGCACCGAACTGTTTTTACACGTGTTCAACAGTAATAAAGTCACCGGAATTAGTATTATACTAAAATATGATCTCAGGTAAAAGTGAGCTAATTGCTACAATAAGTTCACTATTATTGCTTACGAAGGAATCTTTTAATGTTTGAAATTCAACACTGACAACAAAAGTGATGCTAATCCTGTCTGAAAGATGGTTTACAAAAGCCTAAAAGAGCTGAATTTCAGAATCAAGTTGATGTCACTGTATATTGATACAGGTGGGAATCTAGGGTTACTGGGTTTTATTTATTTATTAATGACACTTCATCTGAAGTACAGGTTTCCCTCCTCTACAGTTAGAATGAAATAATCAGGGATGAGTATATTATATAAAGGGATGTTTTAATTAGATAATATATTTTATGGCTAAATTATCTACCTGTTTTCATTACTTCTGGGGTATGTTTTATCTTAGGTGATTGCAGTCACCTTAGGGCTTCAAAAATTGAGATCTACAAAAAATTTCTTTCTATGAAGAAAACACCTAATAATTAAACCAGTTAACAGGCACTTAACAATTGTGCATAATCTGGTACAGAATCTGAGTATTGCACAATTTCCGGGATTTTTTAGCATTTGTTCCTATGAAATTCAAGAATAATATGTTTTTGAGTTGTTTTTTTTTTTCTCTACTAGGGACATCTGGAAGTGCTATAGAGTTGTTAATCTGAAGATTTATGTACTTGTGTAACTTTTGTTGTTTTTTCCCAAGGTGTCTTTATGCATGGTATATACATAAAACCATTATTTTGTTTCAGACTTCCAGAATTATATTTCAAAGTATAGTTCTGAGAAACAGAACATTCATATTGATAAGTTCTTGCTAGAAATCTAAACGTATAAACCAGCTGTTTTCAAATCCAGTACCATTCACTTCTCTAATAAGCAGAGGAAAGTTGTGTTTTGGTAAACCTTTGAGAGGCTGTCGGCTAGTCTTGTACTCTTTGTGTACTGTTTGGTATAAAGTACAGAGTTAATTAGCAGTGGCAATCAACCAAAGACATGACTTCAAGCAGATGCAAAAGAAACATCGGCAGTTGTCTCAGGTGAGATCAGAGGAGAGGTGTTAACCTGAGACCAACTACAACAGTGTAAAGAGATGCTGCAGCAGCTGTTCTAAACCCCACACAACTCCGTCTTTCAGCCAGGGCTGTGTGAGGGCCAGAACAATTGTATCATGATCCTGGATAATAGATTCTGCCTCTGTAATGAGTTTGGATGTAACTAAAATAAGACGCTGAGTAACCTGTGTGGTTGGTTGGTCAGTAGTGCTGATGTTTCAGTGGTCATGGCAGAGAATCTTTGTGTGAATACAGTTACAATCATTGAAAAGGGCCTTTACAACAAAATGAGCTGTATCCTGCCGCTGCAAGTTGTTTCTTAAGGCACATGCTTTAGTCATCTAGAAATAATTACAGAATCCAATCTGAATGGTTGCTTGGGCCATAGTCTTTTACCATATTTAACAGAGGAGTTCAAGAACATGGTTTAGTGTTTGACTTTTGGGGTACTCTGCATTCTTACAGTGAGGGATGAAATGCAGGCCTTGGAAGCCTCAGTGACAAAGCTTTTCTTCCCTGCAGCAGGCAGAGGATGTTACCCAGAGCACTGAGCAGAGATCAGGACTGGAGAATCCAAGACACAAGATACATCTGGCAGCACTGTGGGTCTGGAGCTAGACAAAGACAGGTATTGCTCTCACATTAGGGGAAGCGTCTTGTGTACTTTACCCAGTTTAAATTATGCCCTTATAATTCTGTGTAAATGAAATTGATTTCTGCTTGAAAATGATAGCAGAATAGACTGGCATAACTGATTAACTAATTCATAGAGATCAGTCTGATCAGGTTATTTTTTTCACTTAAAAAGGTGCTAGCATTTGATATATTACAGGTTTATCTTTAAATGCACTTGCAAGTGCTTCTGTGACTCAGTAACACAATTTTCTGTCTCTGACCATGCATGTAATTGTCTAAGAAGTTTCTGTCTGCTGTCAGCTTTATAGACAGTGTCAGATGCAGAGATCTTTAAAAGACGACATTGTTCGGGTTTTCTGTATATTTTAAGAATAAGCGTGTCCTAAGGTTGGAGGCTGTGAAGTAGTCTGGATGCTGCCTTTTGTGACATGTAAAAGATATGTGCAGTGGAACTATGCAGTTACCGAAGGCTGTTTGCACATGGCTGTATTTCACCCACGCTGGAAGAAACGACGGTGAAATCCAGCAAATAGCACTGAAGTGGTCTGAACTATTTCTATATTCACTGCCTGTCCTTCTTGATGTCAGTGGGATTTCTGCCGTTAATTTCAGCAGCAGGAGGATGTATAACCCTTAGTGAAGTATAAAGTAAAAATACCCTGTAATTAGAGTTAACCTTGTCGTAAGTAATTATCAGAAGTAACTTGTTTAACAGAAATGGCCTTCTAAATAAAGGTGAAGCAGGTGTCTAGATTCATACAACCACTTAAAACAGAAGCATAAAACGTGACAAAATTCCATTGACAAAGACACCACGTATTTAGGGCCTCTGGTGGAAAGAGGTGGATAGAAACATCTGCAGAATACAGGCTGTGGTCTCAGACCGCTGAATTTATGATTCCAGAAGGGTGTTCTTCACTTCAAGGGAGCTATGTGGAAGTGTGTATTTGTGATCGCACAGCAGTCTTTCCAGTAGTAGCCTTACAGGCACAATTTGAAGAGCACATGATAAGCGGTTACAGAAATTTCCCAGTACCTGACAGCCTGTGTGAGTGCGAGACAGAGAAGAAAAGAAAGGAAGGAAATAAGTGTATTCTTGTAGGCAGAAACCAGCGTTTTCTCCACCAACCTGCCTGGTGGTAATACTGGAAGAAGGAAATAAAAATGTCTGTAGTCACAAGCTCTTCTTTCTGGAGTGATCACTGAAGCTGATATCAGACTTACCTCGTCATTAATTTTTTACTGTTCTTAATGGAATGGTAAGTGGTGAAATTGTCTTAGATTTGTAGATCTAGCAGGCTAATCAGTGTGGAAGTAAATGTGGTTAAATAAAGGAGCTGCCTGCTAACTCAAAAGTTATCTGAGCTGTCTGTGCCTTTCTCTCTCATTTAGCCATTAATATTGATACGATGCTTGAAGATCTCCAGGTGACCCATATTACATGGTGAAAATATAGAACGTTACATCAGCTGAGATGCATAGCATTGTCTGACAATGATGAGAGCTTTTAGCCTTGCAGTCAGACTGCAGTTTCAAATTCTACAGAACTTCCTTTGTTTCTTGCTCTCCTAAGATGTCATTGAAATCCTAAATGTAAGTCTGTTTGATGGATAAGTCTTATTCCACCTTTAAGGAAAATTCTACAATACCAGGCCTGATTCATTTGTTAGAGTTAATGGAAATATATTTTTCTTTCATGTATAAGGCATTGTCACATCCCGCCTAGGAGAAGGGGGACAGGTGGCTTTTGAATTCGTAATACCCCAGCGGAGTGGACAACGGTGAGACAAGTCTCAAGGCCCATATGGAAACATTTATTATTAAATTTCTCAGAACACATAAATTGGGCTCACAACAAATGGATTCTAATTTAAAAAGCACGATAGGGCAGACAATATAATAAAAACCAGGAAAAGGCTAAATATGCAATGAACTACAACTTAATAATAACAAGAAATAATAAAGAACATCTAAAACACAATAGTACGACAGACAATATTATTCTTAACCTTTACAAGAAAGAAATTTAAGCATAAACTAAGTAAACAGTATGATAGGCCTTGCGTTACTTAGCGAGAAAAAGCAGGGGGGAGAGAGAGAGAGAGAGAAAGAGAATCACCGGTCCAAGTTCCTGCGTTGGTCCAGCCAAAGTAGAGTTCAAGATGCATATGTTGTTGTCTTCTTTCTTCTTTACCTCAATTTATACCCGATTTTTTACATGCGGATGTGCGGAATGTCGGGTGGGGGATCAAGGCACTTCATTGTTTCTGATAATCCTCGTTAGCATGTAGGAACGTCCTGTCTCCTTGGGACATAGACTACGAGATAAGGCCATTCTGTCTCGACAAGATTACCTAAGCTCATCAGTACTGTTTGAAGTATCTGCAGCCTGATCAGATCCCACCTCTAGAACATTCCATCATCTTGCCACACAGGACCAGAAACTGGTTTTGTTTTTCACCAAGCTGGAGTCTTGTAAAAATGTCAAGAAATGTTTAAGGCAAAATTCACACATCTGTCCCTACACCACCCTGTGACTTAAACACTGATTGGCACCGTCTTCTGAAGTCTTCATCAGTTTGTCGAGGGCGGGAGGCGGGGGGAGAGAGAGGGAAAAAGAGAGGAGGGAGAAAGAGAGAGTGGAAGGAAAGAGAGAAGAATCGTGCATTGAACATAGCTATGCTAATCAACAAACTATTTATTAATATTACATAGCTACTTAACATATATGTTTAATGACATTTTCTTCAAAATTCACTTCAAAACACTGAAAGTAACAGTCTTCTCATTTTTGCACTCCTCTTGTCCTGAGTTCTGAGATTATGTCCTCCATCTTCTTTAACTCCTTTGGTGTCGTCCATCTTCTATGACGCAAACAGTCCTTTGCTCTTGGACCCGCGTGGCGCCCTCGCAGGTGTCCTTTGCAGCACTCGGCTCCGGGGACACGCTTCCATTCTTCCCATCCGAGTTTCATGATTAAAACTGTGAACATATTTAATTATAACAATAACCATACTAACTATTTACATATTTTACATTAACAACATCAATGATTAAACTATAACATTTTTGAGTTAAACACATTTAACAAAACAAAAGCATATTTCCAGTCGAGGTTACAACCGTGTTCTGGCATTGGGGGATTAGGAAGAGAAGGGGGTTGTTGTCTGTCAAAACAATTGCAACACAACCAACATCTGTTACAAAAATCATAAAACTCATCAGTGCACCACCAAAGCAAATATACAAAAACAACGAGTGCAACCGAAGCCACCATGGCCAACGCAAGCATAACGTGACTATCACCTCCGTGTTCATCTTGGCTCCTGTGAGCTTGGCACTGCTGCTTTGCTGAGTTGGGGTCTTCATATGCAGCAAGAAAACTAGACCTCCACACCCCAGCCCAGTGCGCATGGGTGGTTTCGGACTGGGTCCTCTCGCTATAGACTTTTCACGCCTTACGGTTACCACACCACCCCGTGAGTCCCAGCGATTTGTCAAACGAGCCAGAGGGTCACCAGGGGCAACGTGGCAATCATCATGAGGTACAAACTTTGCACCTATGGTTTTTGTGACTTCAGCACAAACAACCCATTTTTAGAGTAATGTAAACAGGCCAATAATGTCTAATCCAACCATGTTTTTCCCAATCAGAACAATTTATCACATTTTGGCAAGACTACAACTCCAAGAGGTTTGATACTAAGTAAGGATGTAAGTGTGGAACTCACATACTGTGGGATACTAGTTATCCTCTCAAAAATATCTTATTTACTAACAGACACACAAACCAAGACTAAAATTAAAGCGTATTAGTGACAGGGTATGGCTACTCATTTTTCTATAATCAATTGTCAAGCGCTGCTGATCATCAGGTTTACAAACTGCCTCATCTAGTTGAGAGGCGTCCCTGCCCATGACAGGGAGGTTGGATTAAATGATCTCTAAGGTCCCTTCCAGCCCAGGCCATTCTATGATTCTATGAAACTGGACAGACTGGAGAATTATAGGGGGAAATGGGTGCAGCTTGTTATCTCTCTGTTCTCCAGGTCTTCAGTGACTTCAGTGAAGACCAGTGCAGTCGCTGCAGATCTCGATAGCGCAGGAGCGAGCTGCCGGATCCTAGTGTGAGCAGTTTCCACCCCACAAGTATTGAAGTTCCACTGGGCCAAATATCAACTCCTACCTGCCAACACATCAAACACCAATATATTCGTCTCGTTCCTTAACTCCAAACTTACTCGTTTAAGATCCACAGGGACATAAATATAAGGTTCCCTGTTAGTGGGCCATTGGCAAGAAGTCATCATGTGGGGTGAGCAGCCCAAAGCCCACCCTGCAACTTCTCGTTTTTGTTAATCCCTTCGATTCCTCTGGCAAGGACACAAAGGAGTTAACTGCTCTCTCCTGCAGAGACGAATTGCTCGCATTTTTCCCAGGCCCTTAATTTTCCCTTTTAGCAATTTTACAAGTTTCTGAGCATAGTTGGTGGGCAGTCTGTGCAGCGTTGCCCAGGGTGCCCCGAATACTGATGATTTTTGCCATAGGTGGTTCCCTCCTGGACCATAGATTGGGTCAGATCATCCTGGAAAGGACTCAGATTCCCGGGGAGGGGGCCAGTCAGGGTTTGGTCTGTGATTCTGCACCCTGTGCGGTCCCCTCTCATCCATTGTGTGCAGGCTGCTTTTTGCCCAGATGCAGCCAAATTCAAGAACTCTAAGGTTTTAACAACAGAGGTGTTTTCTCTTTCGTGGGCATCTATGCTACAACGACAACAGGCAGCTTGTGCATTTAATAAGTCACTCAGCACAGCAGTGGAAAACACACCAGAACCCAAATAGCTTCCTGCTTCCTCCTTACTCAATAGAATTCGGTCTCCCTCCATAAGGGAGACTTGCCACAGGAATTCCTCTGGATGCACGGCATACTCCTGCTGTTTTGCCAGTTCAGCTGGAGACTCTGGGACAGTTCTTGCAGTAGTGTAAACATCATCAACTCCTTCATTTACAGTTTTAGCTTTGATCAGTGATCGTAGAAATACAGGTTCTGGGCTAAAATCATTATCACGATTTTCCACCAGTTCATCAGTGTCATCACACTAGATATCTCCATCACATGTTACAGAATCTGCATTGCGTATCGATTTGCAAATTTCTTTAGCTGAGACCAAGGATAGTATTTGGCTTGGCAAAAGATCTGTATTTTCCGCTAACCATTTTTCTCGCTTCTCAGCTGAGATCAATTGCATTTTAAGTTCACTGTTTTCAATTTCTAAAGCTACAAGTTTTTGCTTTTCAATTTTAAGGCTCTGGTTATTATTACTTTTAGAGCATTTTTTTATAACCCCTGTGGAGGTAGACCCACATCTTGCTCCTTTGTATGTCTGTGCCGTGGTGTGAGGCTTGCCAAATACAGCTGGTGTGCTGGACGTGTTGTGCCCTATGGATGGCACTAAAGGGCACTTGGTGTGCAAAGTGGACCCAATGAACTGTAGTTCATCCTCAACTGCAAATCAGCACCACAGACCTCACCTGAGACCTCTGTCCTGCTCCCGTAATCTGAAGTATAGGGTCCCCTCCTTTGGAAAATGAGATGTTAGCATTCTGTGTTCAGAAATGATTTAATGTGATGAAACTGGGTCATCAACAGAAGTGGGCAGGTGGGATACTCATAAGTATTCTGGCATGAATTAATTCAAGTGGATTGAACAGTTTTAATTTCTTGTAAGTGGGACGATAGTGCCATCAGGTGGGCAGGAAGGTGAGCGAATCCATGGAGAGTTCTTAATGTGTTGCTGTTTCAGTAATCTAGATTCCTGTTGCACCTGGCTGATCTTATATTGACTGCTTAATTAGTGCTAGGTCTTGCCATTTATTAGTGCATGAAGCCTAATCAGTTGCATAAAGAATGATGTAAAAATGTACGGAACATTAAATTTACCTTTTGATTAAATACCACTGCTACCAGTTACCATAAATGGATTTTACGCCTGGACATTTTATTAATTCTAATTTTTCACAACAGGTGCTAGGTGTTTCTGCAAATATTGAAAATTAAATACCTCACAGAGATGCTTTTATTTTCTCCTTCTCTTAAAATTTTTACTAGTATCTTCAATGCCCAAAATTCAGATGACCACTTCAGTCTCCCAGTGGTTTAAAGACCCTTTGCTTGAAACACTGGGGAATGTGGTTTAAGTAGTGCCGCACTACTTCAAATGTTTTCCAGCAATATGAAATCACGTTACCAGCAATTGTTCATGGACTTCCAGGGTATAAAACGTGTGAAAAAAATACTAGGCCTGCAACAGAAAGATTGTTTATGGTGCAGACAACATAAATCTACTGTCTTTTCTTTCAAAAATTATGTATGTGAAAATACAGACAAAACCTCATCTTGCACATCTGGGTTTGACTTGATCTCTTCTTTAAGAGAAGATTGCTTAGGGAAGCACTGACGGTGTTATTCAAATGAATGCAGTGTGGTAAATTGAACATTATGAAAACAAAATTGTCTGGACTATATAGGATCAGCTGAGCAAGTTACTTTTGAAGGCATTTTTTTGCTGAGCTGGGGGATTTATAAACTAGATGAGCCAGTCTGTCATTCTCTGATTCTTTTCGTTTTGAAATCTAGCTTTGCTTTTGTTTCAGATTCCTAGGAAATGACTGAGAGCATGACCTGGGATCAGAAAGCATTTGGTATTTGTGTCAGAAGTACCGAACATTCAAGAAATAATCCTTGTGAGAAGGCCACGTTGAGATTACAAAGCATTCATTTATCGACAAACCTTTTTTAGTATTTCTGTGGCAAACCAGAGCTTGCCTGTAGATGGCACCAAAGACAGTCAGGTCCAGCCGTGAAATTCCTCCTGGACTACGTAGGGTGAGAGGAACTGAGACTGGGAACAAGTTAACAGAGGTGAGCGTTCATGAGCAAGGAAGAGAAGAGGAAGACACACATATTTTAAAAAAAAAAGTCTAGTCTGCTAAATCACTGGAAAGCCGGGAATATAAACAGACTAAATTGAAAACTCGGAAGCAATTCCAATTTCTTGTAACATTTCATCTGTTTAGCCAAAGCAGGTTTGACTGTGTCTGGTTTTATGCTGGCTAAATATTACAGTCTGGTAGGGAGATCATCGCAAATATACGATCAATTTGTTATGGAAGCCTGGGCGTTAGAGCAGAAAGTGAGTGTCTTGGAAATGCCACCTGATTAACATCTAGTTGTGATGAAACTCATATGATTCCCTTTGGATCAAGTATTTACATACTCTGACATCCGTTCCCCTTTAAACTTCAGATCAGTAATGTCTTTGTAACTGCAGGGCAAGGCATTGTCTAGGGGTACTTTTTTTTTTGTCCTGTAACCGATGTGGTGATCTGATTTTCTTTTTTGGAGGTTGATATACAAAAGCTCCAGTTTTCTTGTTTTCATGAGTGTGGGAGATGCTGAAAAGCAAATCAGAAGTTATGGAGCAGCCGTATCCCCGCTGCTATATGGTGTGCTCGGTAGGCTTTCAGTACAGAAAGTCCATACCAGGGTAACGGTATCTTCCTGTGCTTGCAAGCAAAAGTAATATGGAAATTAAGTTTCATAAAATGTGAACCCTTTAAATTAGTTCATATTCCACAGCAGGCACTTATTAAAATGTTTTGAAATATGTGAACGATTAAGCATGAAAATGGTAGGTCCATGTCTGTTCAGGGTTTTAATCAAGATGTATCTATTTCAGTAACCTATTCCAGGAAATGCACCCAGCCTTGGCCCCCTCTGCCCACACTGTTTGTGTGAAGAGCTCCAGGCGCCTCTGATGCTGCTGCATCAAAGATTTTCCACATGTGCTGGCTGCTAACTTAAAGAAGAAACTTTACCAGTCTGTGTATGCCACGAGTGTTCTGACATCCCCTTGCCCTTTCTGTGCTCTCTTACTTGTTAGAAGGTGACTGTGAGATTTTGAACAGTTGGAGAGATGAAATTGAATCTCAAGTTTACAAATGGCTCTAGGTTGGGATTTCCAAAGGAACACCAAGTCAGGAGGCAGCCAGCTTCCACTACATACCAGGAGATTTTCTGTTATGCATGATTCTGCTCCTTTATCAGGACAACCCAGAATTTTGTTTAAGAGAGACGATGGATTCAGTGGCTAGAGCTCTAGGGTGGCTTTGGCCCTCTGTGTCTTTTTCCTAAGGGCTTATGTAGGATAATCAATTTCTTAGTATTTAGTTTAGTGTGTTTAGATCCCACCTTTATATTTCACAAAATATTGAGAAGATTAGAGATTGAACTGCTCATAGAGGGTAATGAGAGGACTGAGATGTGTCTGAGAACACTGAGTCTTTGGGCTCAGTGGAACTCAGATCTGCCACTCACATTTTGGTTTGCTCTTTAATTGTCTTATGTAAAGGTAAGACATATAAACAACATTTCCTTTATCCTGGAAATTATGAAGCAGTATTTTACTATCCTGAGTAGGACGCCATTACTCTAAACCTGAGAACAAGTTATCAGTGTGATGATACAGGGTGTTGCTAGGTCTTTTCTAACTGGATGTAGCATAAGCAATTTCTAACAGAATTTTGGTTTTTAGCTGTGTACTCAGCAGTGTTTTATTTGTGTACTTAATTCATAACATTGATGCCCTGATTGCCCTGATATGTTACAGAACCTCTATCCTTGAAGACAGTCAAACTGAGCCTAGAGCAATGTGCCCTTCTGAGGGACCAATTGGAGCAGAAACCTCCAGAGATCCTTTCCAGCATGAATTACTCTGTGATTCTATACTGTAATTGCAGTAATATTTTGATATCACATTTGTCTCTTTATCACATGGCTATCCTGCTATCAAAGATTTTGTTGAGCGCAGTGACATTGTCGAGTTCAGAGGGGACCCCGTGCTATTCCCTAAGAAAATTGAACACTGCCACTAGTTGAATTTAAATTCGTTGAAGTGAATCTTCTGTGAAAACTTTGCACTTCTGGAATTTGTTTCCTTTTGTCCTGGGTTTAGCTAAAAACCCAGTCCTGTTTAGTGATTTTTACTTTCCAGTTTAGTGTCTTCTAAAAGGCTGCACATTCTGAAGTCAGCAGCATGTTTTTGCAGACAGTGGAAAATACTCTCTTCTAGTTTGGTTAGCTCTAAAAACGTGCATCCTAGTGCCAAATACTTAATAGGGACACGGCGGTTTTGCTGAATAGCTTATGGGCTTTTTTTAAGTTGGAGCCTTTTTGGAGTGTTATTGTAATTCCTTCTAATGAAATAGCTGGATAGTTCTAATAAAATTTAAAACTCATCTTCTTGCCACGAGTTACTGTTTAAGAAGAACAGATTTTCTCAGAAACAAAATTCTCCAAGTTTTATGTGAAGCTGCAACATAGAAAAGAATTGCCTGATGCTCAGAAGTACTTAATTCCCCCTTGTGGCAACAGAAGGCAGCGATGTGCAGTTGCTCAGCATCTCTGACATACAGGATGGGCCACTGTGGAGTCCTGCATTTCTTGCATTCCACAAGAGACTTTCCGATGTGCAAGGAATGCAGTATCAGGTCTGTCACTTAGGGTATTGTGTGTGCCATCTGCTCGCGAACTAGTGACATGATATTTTGGTCATTAGCGGTGTGAAGAGCTAAGGCATATATTACATATGTATATTGCTGCAGATCTGGATTGCTCTGCTTTTTTTTTCTTCAAGCGGATAGGCAAATGAATCGGAACCAACAGAGTCTCATCATTATGCAAAATATTCCAGTGCTGCAATTAACAGCAGCTATAATTCAAGCCCAGATTTAACATCAAAGGCAGTGGGGATGGAATTAGGATTTATATTCATTATAACTCTGCCAAGGCTTCAGTGAGACTGATTGCTAGAATTCCTCTTGTGCATTAGCTGTCTTAAATCTACCAAACAGCTCTCTTACATGCCTGGGTATGAGCGAGCTGCACTTGCCTCACGTAATCATCTTGCAATTCATGGAAATGCCAACACTGAATGTTACGTAAAAGTTCCAGAAGGCTTTGTTTCTGCTCTTCTTCGAAACAGCTGCCAAATTATGTTATAATTACCATCCAGTTTCCAGAGAATATTAAAATGACAGTCTACTTGTGAGCTGGAACCATGTCAGGGTAGATGGGAGAGAAGGCAACTAGATGTTGATGGGGAAATTTCCAACTCACTCAGCCCGAAATGCACAACATCGACTCAGTCTGTTGAGCTCTGCATTTAACCATGAACATTATTTACTTTGTCCCTTAATCAAGACAATGCTATAACTAGCTCTGAATGCTCTAAGACACTTATCAAAGGGAAGACTAGTTCTCAGGAATTTTTAGACTTAAGAAAATTGCTAATATTATGGATTATATAGCTGATTATTCTCATAATAAATGGAAGAATTGAGTAATGGCCATTATTTAGCAATGTAACAGAGCTTTAAGGTAATCAGACAGCAAGAAGGGCTGTTGTTGCATCTGTAGGAAGCATAGAAATTCACAAATTTGGCAAAATATTATTGTTTGGTACATACTAAGAGATAATAAGCAACATGTTCATGATTCGTAGAAAAACCTCTGGGCCTGTGGCTCACGTTGTCATGAGACTGTGACTTACGCAGTGTCAGTTGGGATTAGACCCTTCTCCTCTATCTCACAGCTGCCTTGGATTTCATGAAAGATAAATCTTCTTAAGGGAGAGTTACATTTTAGGCCATAAACACTTTCTGACAATACATGCTGTAGCCTAATACTTCATTTTGTAAAATTACCCACAAACTTACTCCATGCTTCGAGCTATGTGTCATCTCCCCTTCATTTTTTTTCTCATATTCTTAGGGTTGGGACTTAGCATAAATTATTTTTAGCTATCTTGTTAGCATTATTTTTCCTCAAGAGAATTAAGCAGAAATAAACTCAGTGAAATCAGTGCAATTAAGCCTTAAAAGACGTTATAGTCATATTGTTTAAGATCATCAGAACTGTGTGTAGCGAGTCAGCATGGCCAAATACAAGGATGGAAAACCAAAACAAATTTAAAAAGCAGCTTTTTCCCCTCCAAGTTTTGTTTGGTTTTTGTTTGTTTGTTTTTTAAATTGTTGTCTCCCCTCTTCCAGCCACAATTTCAACATTATGAGTGGTTGAAAATCACAAAGTGCCTTCTTTACAATGGAGATGTAACAATACCATGTAACCAAAACACCTGTACATCGCAAGATTTCTCAGCAGTCCGGGGTGTGAACTTGATGTATGGGGAATTGCTAATGCCTGAAACAATACAAAAATGTACAAACACATGCTGAGTGCGAAGTGCTTGTTGGACGAGGTAATTGGAAGAGTCAGTCCAAGGCTGCCTTTGGTCTAATGCTGTTTACGCCTTCACCAGAGATTGGAATTCTGCCAGGAAAGAAAAAGAAAGGCAGGGGATAAAACTAGGTGAAAGTGGTTTTTAACATCTTCAGAAAAGATAAATAAAAATGACTTAAACTCCTAGCTATGGAGGGCTCCCAAAGTTATTATAACACTGCACAAGCTACTGCTAAACTGAGAGTCTGGGGGCGTAACAGATTTTTCACTCCTTAAAAAAAGTAAGTAAGTGCAGAGAGGAGGAGTGAGTGCGTCTGTAAGTCAGATTTGTGGGAAATCCTGAGTTAAAGGTAAACTATCCTTAACCCCTTACAAACTCTGCCAATAGCCAAGGAAGCAGGGAATGAATTAGGTCGGGCCCATAGCTTTCAATATGAGGGATTTTTACTCCAGAGAAAAAATATCAGTAGTGATGTAATTTCAGAATGGGAGATTCAATGGTTAAGGGCTAAGATCTGCATAATAAAATGCCCAGTTTGGGGCTCATAAACAGAAGCTGCAAAAGCTGCTGCTAAAGCAAATTCCTCCAACAGTGTGTCTTTCTCTCCTCCCAAACTCTGGCTAAGATTAGCACGTGTGTCTGGTAGGGTTATTGCCACCTGTCCCAGTTCAGCTGAGACAGCCCTGTTCTCAGTGACTTCATCTCTAATATATGATGCAGAATGTCCTATTTTTCTTTGCTGCAATTTCTAAAAGAAATATCCTGGGTGGTTCACATCACCCCTGTGAGGTTTTCTTTAGGAATTGCCTTTTGTTTCTCAAAGAAGAACTGCTCAGTGAAATTGGCGCTTGGCAGGTGATTCTCCAGCACACAATTCCGTGCTGCACTGCAGCAGTTCCAGCCTTGCAAAGCAATACCAGCCTTATTTTACTTTACTGAATTAACCGTTCTGTAGTATTGGCCAATTTTTAATAGTGGTAGATGAAGAAATAAGTTTATGTAGGTGGAAGCGTGTTTAAAAATGAAAGTGTCATATGGCCAGAAGGGCAGAGCATCCACTGCCAAAATGGAAATTCAAAAACCGAATAAGTGTTCAGGATGTTTTAAAACTCTGGCAAGCTGAGTCTATGGATCACACAGCAGAATTAACCCCAAAGCTGTTATTATCATTGATTGGAAGAACAGGCTCTACACTGAGTCTAAATATGCTGTTGCTGCAAATGGGAATAATGCCCAAATGAGAATAAAGCTATGAAAATAAAGGAGTATTCACTAGTGTAAAATTTGCAGCAGAAAGTACCAGGCCAAAGTACTTGGATGTATTCTTCATGCTACAGTTTAAATGCTGCCCTAAATGCATGCATTTTCAAACACAGACTTCATGAAGTTTCCAGAAGTCTTACCTTCTACTCCAATTTTGCCATCACCGTCAGTGTCACCTGCAGCCAGAAAAGCCTTGGTCTCTGCGGACGTGAGGACTCTGGCATTTGAAGAGAAATTCTTCAGAAACAGCCTGAAATAGAGCAGGCGAGAGTCCTGTGCTTGAGTTTTGTTCTCTGAAATGTCCTTGGCATATTGGTATTTGTTTTTCTTAAACCCATGCCAAAGAAACCCGTAAGGTAATTCCTGCTCTTATTATCTGAGCAAAACCAGACAGATTCAAGGAAAGACAAAAATAAAATAACAGCAAGTTTCTTCTAGGACACCAAGCAAGTTCAAAGGTTTACATTGCTGAAAGAAATACAGCAGCTGACCAATACTTACTGAAGCTCATCTTCTTCAATGAAACCACTCTTGTCCTGATCAAGGATTCCAAAAACCTTCTTTATCTGATCAGGAGTTTTGCTGGATAAACCAACCGTGGAGAAGAAAGACTTGTAGTTGAAGGAATCATCAGCTGGAAGAAACAGAAGTTGTTTAAATATTTTCCCTTGAATTTGCTACTACTGTATGTAATCTTGGGAATATGCATGTCTTTTCTTAAGAATCAGCCTGCTCCTCTTTCTCTTGTTCCCTGGTGTAAGCAAAAAAAGAAGATACAGCGGATCATTTCCCTTTTTAATCACTCTGTGCCTGTGGTCATGTATCCTTTCAGCCTGTTTGCAGTTTTTGGCTACAAGGCACATTCTGCTAGACCAGGATTTATGTGTAACATGCAATTAATAATATTTAGAGGGTGCTACTGCAGCTTACATAAGATCAACTCCTATAATTCTTACTTCATTTTCACTTAGTCCTCTCTTTGGTGTCAAATTTGGTAAAAAAGTTAGTAATTCACAGTCAAACCAGCTCTTTGAGCACTTGGAAAATTGGCTTGATCTTGCCAACGAACTCTTAAGAGAACTGAGACTGGTCATTGCTTCACAAGTGACACTTTGATTCTGCAGGCTGAGGCATTTTTGACATTTTGAAGGAAGAAGCTATTCAAATCTAAGTCTTCAACATGTTTAAAAGTTGTCAGGGTTTAAAGTTAAGCCAGCCCTAACAGAAACTGTGGCCTTTTAATTGCTGCTCTGTGTTTTGGGGAATGTTACCCACTAAGTAACCCCTTGTGATACTTTCTGAATTCAAGGGCCGATACGGTAATGTAGCTAGAAAGATATCTCACGGGGAAGGAATCTGAGGGGAAAATGATAGGCATGTCATCTTAAGACATAAAAATGATATGCATCTTCTGGCTGCGGAGAGACCATTCCTTACCCTGGCAGCTGGAGAGGGCCGATTCAATATCTTTAGCAGAAAGGATGTCAGTCATGGCCATTGTTGAACTGTAAAATAAATTAAATGTGAGCTACTTAGTCATGAAAATGACTTCTCTACCTCCTTCATGGCTCTGTTTGAAGTTGCTGCTGTGACAGTACATGATAGAGGAGACATCATTCGTATAATCGTAAGCGGCGCGTACTGTGACAGATGTCTGCAGCAGGTGCTTCCACTTCAAGCTGGGTAATGAGGGAGGAATTCTGCATGCGGGAGTGAGGGGCTTCAGGAAGACCTGGTGCCTGTGCTGCCCTGGGAGAGTGAATCAAAGGTGTCTAGCACTGCAAAACTTCATGACTTTTGCGTGGGTTTGCCTGGAGGCGGATTAGTACTTAATTAAAATCAGCATGTATTTACAGCATACATAAAAGATAAGGTTCAGTGTGTCCCTTAGAACTATAACTGGAATAAATGTAATTGGAATTTAAAAAATCAAGTATTATTATAAATAACTGTAATGATCTTTTCAAAGAATGAAAATAATCATGTAGAATAAATAATAATTATTTTACTCATTTCAAGGAAACCTGAATTTGGACAATAAGTTCCTCCTCTGTTTAGTTCCAACAATAAATGTAGCTGCACTATAAAAGTCATGATAGTTTTATTAAAAAGTTTTCTTATGTTTTGGATTTTTTTTAATTCCATGTAGGGGATAATGAACTAGATTTTTGTCCAGATTTTGGCATTTCAGTATACTGATGTGCTTAGAACAGAGGTATTGAGACTTAATATTTGTTCCTAGCAGAGCAGAGGAGGTGTTATGTTCTGATGCAGCAGCATTTGATAAAAGATATTCCGTGTCCCTTTCAGTCACCAACAGCTGCAATATTTTGCCAACATAATACAGATTGCTTAAGAAAATGCTACGCGACCTAAATTTCTAGTCAATGTTTTAGTGCAAACATCGATGCATTTCCAGTTTGGTGAACTGCACACTCCAGTGCAGGTCACAATTTAAAACTTGGGCCGTTACTGAAAAGCAGCTTCATGTTAATCAAGGAAGGGAAACCAGACATAGAAAAGTTATTCTTGAAAGCCACAAGAGAACAGAAATATCTTTTCCTGAATCCCTAACTGATCTTCAACAACATCTTTCTTCCTGCCTAAGCACCATTTCTGAGAAGGAAACCAGTGCTGGTAACCATGCATAGTCTAGATGCTGGTTTGAGATCTACATACAGGTTTAAACTTTGCCTAAAGTATGAAATAGCTGCCTCTGCACAGGTGGCTTCACAGCAGAGGAGATTGTCCAGCATTCCAGTCCCTTACGGAACGTCTCAGAAGGTGTAAGGAGACCAGGGGATAAATTCACGCTGATAGCCATGGCTACTTCTCCAGCTACGGCCGATGAGTTAATTTTGTTTTGCCAGCAATTATTTTCTCCCAGTAGCTTCTCGTGCAAGGTACTTCCCCCTCTCAGCACTAGGCAAGATAATTTGGAGCTCTGCCATTCACCTAATTCTCACTGCTGACAGGATTGAAAATGGGGAAGAGTCGACGGAAAACCTAAAAATTGCAGCATTTTTTAAAAGGGGCATCATTCCTGTCTTTTTCTGTCCTGTGATCTGAATGATGATTCTATTCTATGTTACCTTGTAAAGATACGACATACTGGAAGCTGATGCAGGAATAAATATTGTAATTGCATAGGTGCTTTCCATCTAGGGAGCATTTTGCTTTTGTGTTTCTTTTTCTGAAAGCAGAGGATCTAATTGGCTTACCTTTGCGGTCTTCTTGACTGGATAAGGAAGCGATCTGGTTTGGAGGAACGTACTTGCTGTGTGTCTTCAGCAGAGCTGAGCTTGCATATATATACTTTAAGTTGTATACCATATACAGATTTTAGATTTCAGCGTCACGAAGGGGGAATGGTGTCAAATGAACTTGCCGAACTAATCATCTTGCACTATTTTTATCTCAAGAGAATACATATGATATTTGCAAATGAAACAAGATAAGTGACCAGATAGGTGAAAAGGACAGAGTCAAATTTCTTCTGATTTAAGCAGAAAATACCAACTTCTCCATATGATGTAGGGCAGGAAAGAAACGCTGCTGCCTGATATGCTTGATCCAAGGAGTCAGATGAAATGAAGCACAACTAACTTCTGGAGAGATGCCTTTAGTGAATGTTTAAATGTGATAACTTGTTATCTTAGCTGTAGACGCTGTGGGATAAATTTTCATCATTTGAGCACTAAACAAAAAATTTTTTTTAAAAATCCCATTCAGATATTGTTTGTGTGGCTAACCGTTTAGGGAAAATAATAGTAGTGTTATCTCCCAGAATGCCTGGTCTGTTGTTGTTTTGAAAAAAAAACACCCCACAGTGAATTTGTTGCTACAGGAGGTAAAATAATATTATGTCAATCCACAGAACAGTTGGTTGGGGGAGGGTGTTTCATCTGGTATGTTTCCAGAGAAAATCTGAAAATTCTGCAAGGTTCTGACATCCTGTTTAGTCGTGTGTGCATGAAGCAATGGGGTTGCGCTCTACCCAGCTGTCTCTGAGACAAAAGCCCCTGAGCCCTGCGTGAAAGATCTTTGCTTTCAGAAGAGAGAGAAAAATTTTGATAGCAGCATCACTGCACGGCACAGTACGTGAAGAGTGTTTTTGCAGTTTTACAGCCTGCCTTCTGAACTCTTTTAGATAAGTGATTATTTTTTTCCAACTTTTTGGTCAGCACTGTTTCCAAATGTTCTTTTGTTCTAGTTATTTTAATTTTTTTTTGGTAGCATAGAAACAATTGGATCATCTCAGTTTTCTTTCATGAATGTCATAGACTGAGGAGGGCGAGGAGCCTGTCAGCTTGGATCTCACTTGTGGCTTGAGGCAGCAGAACAGTGAAGGACAAGTCATGGGGATGACGGCACGAGACAGCATTGTGGCCAGGGGTAAGGGCTGGCGAGGGGTGACAGTGCAACTGGCATCACAGCTTGAGCTGGTGGCACAGTAAGAGGTGACAGTGCAGAGACTGTCGTGATGTCAGAGAGAGTATCAAGGCTTTTTTTTTCCAAAGCAGTTCCCTCGAAGATGGAAGGCGAACGTAGCCAAGCGCTGAAGCCAACCGCTAATAAATCATAGTGTGAGGCAGAAGAAGTGGCAAACAGGGTACCTGTGGGACTGTACTAGCGCATCCAGATTTGACAACTGATGAAAAAGCAGTGAAAGACTGTTGTAAAAGACACTGTTTGTGGAGGGGGTATTATTTCACTTGCTTCTAAGAAAAAAATATTACAACAAGTTTTTTTTCATTTTACAAATTTTACATGCCTGTCCTCTGTAAAAAAGTTTCAGACATGGATAATTCTTGTGAGGGGAAGAAATGTTGGTCAAGAACGGCTGTGGAAGATTTCAGCTTTCCCAGTTTTCTGAATGGGTTGTTGACCAGCTGACGCTGAAAAATTTCAAGAAGAATTTGATGGATAGATATTTAATACTGGCTCTTGTTGCCACTGGTGACATCTGGTAGAAGGGATACAAATATCACTTTCCCCCCTCAAACTCTTCTAGTAAATGACTTTTATTCTACATGGGAAATAAATTCCTCTCCCTTGTGCACACACCGCCCTTTTCTCCCCCTCCAGTTTGGAAAATTGCCTACATAGTGCCAACAACTGATGTGCAGTAAGTACGGCGTCCAGCATAAAAACCGATGGCATGATATGACCTAATGAAGCTAAGTTAAGAGGAAGGCCAAATTCTGCTGAAACTCTTGGACTGCAGGAGTCTACATGGGAATTTGGTCCCTGGTGTCTGTTTCAGAGAATGCATTTGATTTTAGATGCAATGGCTTCTCATTTTGCCCAGAGCTAATTCCACATATGTTAACCCCTCGCCCCCACTCTTCCCTTTAAAAATAGCATTGATTGCTGTTATTTCCCTTAATGCCTGTGGACCGTTGCCATTAGTTTGAACTTTTGTAAGTGAATCACATAAGGATGCAGTCTTTAAAAGCGTGCTTTGTTTTCTAAGAGGCTTCAACAGGAGGATTCCTTTTGTTCTCTGACATTTTAAGGCTGAAGCGTGAACGTCAAATGATTTATGGTTCTAGTCTGTTGAGCTGCATTCAGACTTCAGCAAATTTTGGAGTCACTTTTGCAGTGAGATTGGAGGCACTAGAGATCCAGAACACATGCACTGGCTCGCAGGATGAAATGCACAAGGATCATGTAACTCTATTTACAACCAGCCTCCAACAACCATTTTATTTTCAAGCTCTGCATTAGGGATTGCAAAAACATCTGTCTGGTCATTTTTGCTTTCTTAAATCAAATCCTGTTAGTAACTTTCCAGCTGCCATCCAGCTTGCCAGGGAGAGGAACCGGGCAAGTATTAAAAAGTAAGGAGAAGATACCCCTTTCAGACTGTCAGGTTGCCACTAAGAGCCGTTTTAAACGCCGGCACTTGAGCATTTCACTTTGCTGGAGTCTCGCTGCCTTCTAGAGGACTCTGTACTGGAATGTTCCTCTCTTGTTTCATTCTTCCCATTTTCAATCCTAACTCTTCTAACACCTGAAGTTACCTCCCCAGGTTGAAAGGCTATATATTTGGGTCATGATAAGTTCTGTGATTGCTCTATAATATATTCTTGTCATTCTTCTTTGAGTGCTGACATGACTTGTGTGTGCAATAGAATAACAAAACCCCACTACATAGATGTGAATGCCTTCTTTAATTTAAATAAGTGTGATTTTCTGCCCTTGTATATGCCTGAGATAGTTTTCCCAGACTGCTTATAATAGGCATATCCGTAGTCACAGTCAAGGAATAGAAATCACGTTATATAATGTGTTTAACCTATTGTTGAATGACGCGTGAATAGTGGAAGTGTAATATTCATTCAGCTTGTAATTTGCTTTGGGAATATATGAGGTGAAAGAAATTGTATGAATGTAATTTAGTGTGACTGTATGAATGCATCATGCTCCTGTCACTTGAAGAATGTAACTCTTTGAGTGATATGGAAATATTTATGAGTAGGTTTAGATTTATGTTGCTTAATCTAACATCTGTAGACATCTCATAACTACCCCACCCAGTAAAATGCTGAAATAGAAAAATGCTAGAACAGTTACTGTGGAGTGAGGAAGCTGTATGGAGAAAATACACAAAATAACACCTGTTTTATTTTTGCAAACTTGAATGAATCACAGAAAAATACATAATTCATTTTTCACCAGCTATCATTCTAGTGGCAAGTGGCTTCAACCTCTGAGGTAGTTTTTCAGAGATTCTAACAATTTACAATGTAAATTTTCAACTTCAAGTGCCTTTAAAGTGCTAATTTACAAAGTTTATTCAGCCATATATTTCTTAGATCTGTAAAACATAATACTTATGCCAATTGGATTGTTTACATAAATCAGATAATTTTTGCTTCTGCATATCTAAAGTTTGCAAGAGAGGTTTTCAGTTCTGCTCTCAAAATTTGAAGGAATATGGCCCAGGTGTAAACTCTGTGTGATTTCTCAAGCTGTAGCTTGAGGGTCCTTGTTACAGGAATGGTAACATTAGTCTGTGTGTTTACACTGCATAGCCCAGTGCGGTTCTGCTCCCTGACTGTACTTTATAAGCGCTATAAATAATCATCAGTTGCAGCAGCCTTCAAATATATGTTTGAAATTAACTCAGATGTTTTTGAGCCTGTCTGCATGTTCTTGTATAGTCCTTATCACACTGTGTAAACAGAGTATCCCACTATAAACAGCAACAACTCCTTGCAGTTATGAAATTGCAGGAGCCTGAAACAAGAATTGGGTCATTACTCACGCATCTACTAATCTAGTACTGATAGTGCTGAATGAAGCAGTGCTTTCCATTTTTCTGGCAGAGGTGCTTGTCAAGGATATATATATTTCCAGGATATATGGGTTTCAAAAAACCCAAATCTAACTGACCTAAAATTGACTCTTGGAGATGTTTTACTCGTGCACAATGCCTGTACCCAATCTAGTTTATAGGTGCCCAGTGAGGTGTGACGTAACTCCCCACTCCTCCGTTTGCTGAGATCAGGAAATGGCCAAAACTTGTCACAGCTCCAGCCCAGGCTGTGAGCTCGGGCTTCTTTTCTATGAAAACTAGAGCGTGATAAGTGGCCGATGTGTGTTTGGGTATTGTCCAAATGTGGAATTCATGTCTCCACGGCACACACCCAGACTCAGGAACTCAGAAACATTCCTTCGTCCCTCATTAGACACTGCCAACAGCACTGACAATAATTAGACTGAGGACTTTAGAAAAGTAAGCTGAATTAATAAGGAAATGGGTACTAGAGACATAATGGCATTGGATATGAAAGCATTAATTCTTTACAAATAAAAATTCATCGAACATTTGAGAGCTAAGCCTGGTTTAATCAAATGATGCATCAATAAAATGATTCCACTGTTGCAATATTTAAAGGGTCAGTGGGATGAAAAGAAGAAGTGGGCATTGTTCTTCCTATACAGTGCTGCATTTGTACTGAAGCTCCCAAGTAATACCAGTGTCCAGATAGCCCAGTGATTTCAAACTTCATTATATAGTATAGAACAACAGAGACAGAAAATGCAAGTTCTTATTACTCATCTATGGACAAACCACATTATATTCGCTATGGCAAATCCTATTGGCAAATTGCTCTGGTCAGGTATAAAGTCAATCAAATCTGTTGCTGTGAATGAAAAAAAAAACTTTATTGTATTCTAGTGGTAAATTCATGTGTATTTCCTTGAATTGTAATGGCCTCCATCTGAGCCAAATTATAGCACTGACTGCAGTTCACTGAAAGGATACATTTAAAAAGGAATTGTACTAAACTGGAAACTTCAGGAGGAAAAGGCTGGGTGAATCTCTTGGGCAGGAGTCCTGTCCCCTTCTTACCAGAACTTAAAGGCTGGCTGTGACAGGTTAGCTGTTACAGCAGGAAATGTTCTTGAGCTGTTCAGAAAGGGACCATGAGCTCTTGCTCACACAAGACGAGGTCTGCCAGCTCCATGGAGAGATGCTTGACTGCATCTGTTATTCTCTGAGACAACTTGCAGAGTAGTGTTACAGTACATAGACAATAAACAGGTGAACAAAACTCTGGAGATTCTTGGATCAAACTTTTGAAGGATTTGGCTCACCATTTTTTAGCTTCTGAATTTGGATATACTGTACAGCAACCCCAAGATTTGAAAATCCAGAATGTGAGAGGAGAAGGTATCTTGCTGATTCCTGAATTCTCCCTATTGGCTTGTCCTTTTTTTGAGTAGAGGTGGATGGAAGCAGGTGTTAAGCAGAATACATGCTTAAGCGCTTTGCTGAATTTGAAAAGTAAGACCATTTTGCAAATGCACTGTATGTCCTACACAGTGCTGAGCTGGGCTGCACAAGCTGTAGTTCTGGGCAAAATTTGGCACTTACAGTTTTTGCTGGAATGTTAATTACTTCTGTGCACAATGTGATGTTACTGAAATTTGATTATCATACGAAATGTGAAGCCTTTACTAAGCAGTGCTCCAAAGCTATTATCTCAGAATACCATGGTAAGGTAATTTCAGAATACCAAATCCCAGCTATTTCCTGAAAGTCACAGCTATATAAAACTTTATTTAACAGCGATGTTGAAAAATGCCTGCTAATCAGTGCAGAAAATCTCCCCCATCACATAACCTTATAATTGATGGTGTCATCAACAGCAGAGACAGTCATTTCAATTATGAATGCTTCTGGTTATAAATGATGGATTTTTTTGGCATATGAATTAAAGCATATGCATTATTAGAACTAGCAGAATAATTTAAGTCATGCTTTGGAGAAAAGTACAAAGTTAGACATGGTTTAACGTTCATGAATATTTGGGTAACCAAGCATATTTTTCTATTAAATACGTAGGTATTGCAAAAGACATAGAGAAGTAGTTGTTTTAAGCCTTGTTGAAGTTGGTATATAAAGCCACCACTCTTAATTTAAAATAATTTGCAAGCAGTTATGTCAGTGCCTTTATGGATGCAGGCAGCTGAGATGACCAGCTCAATCTTTGTCAATCTGTCCCATGTTGACGAAGCTGGTCTGGGGAGCTTTCTGATGGGCAGTGACTGACGGATCCAAGGGACAATGACTCCCTGCACAGGGCTGACCTGCTGAGCGGAGGCATTTGCCTGAACACCTTCTATCACCACTTCTCCTTGTGGAATGCACTTCTATTCAGACCCCGGGTATATGGACAGCATTTATCTAGGTGTTATTAGAAAAACAAATTACAATGTGGGAACTCATCTTCTGCGTTTCGGAAGGCCAGTGGGCTACCTTCCAGAAGGAGGATTTCCTTTGGGAGAGTGGAAGTGAATTTCACCCCGTTTTAAACCTAGAAGTATGAAAAACATGATCTGATAATCAGGCAGCACTCTCACTGTATCTTGGTGTCCTAATTCTGCCAGTTTTTCAGCAATCCCCTAGAGTTTTCGAAGGAAAACTGTGCAAACAACACCAATGGCAAAAATAGCAAGACAGCTGTTGGAGAAACAAAACTAATCAGTAAAATGGAAGATAAAAGTGCAATCTTTAGAGGTTAAAATGCTGTAACTCCCTTTCCACAGTTGTTTTGATGCTATTCTGTTGAGGGAAACATCCACAAACCTCCTGGAGACTGCACTCTGGAGGATCCCCTGTGTAGGAATGTTGCCTGGGAGGTGGGATTTGGGAGCCCGGCTCTGGGATGAGGCCAGGCTGCTCCGGCTGGTGTTATCTCTCCTGCTCCAGTGAACCCGCTTAGAGCCCATGGCAGCCTCTGGAGATTGCTGCTGTGCCAGGTGCCTCTAGGGAGAAAAATACCCTGAAATTCAGCTTTTCACAGAGCTTTTTTTTTTTTTTCTGAGATGCTGCCTCATTACATATAACTGAGGAGAGTTAGAGTTTTTTCTTGTTTATATAAAATAATCTGGGTAAGCCCCACTGAAATAGAGCAGCGATTTGTTTCCCTGGAGCGATCTGACAGTGCGAGCTTCCCAGTGCAAACACTGGACTGCAGGCCAGTTGCTGCAACAATTTTACAGCCCTGCTACAAGCAGTAGGAGTAAGACTAAACAGGCTCACCTACCTGCTCGTGATGACATGGGCTTGGTGTAAGAAATTCAGAACTGAGCTAATGTAATTACTAAAGTGTCTGTCTGTGTCCAGGGAATGCATGAACATGTGTGGAGCAGATGGAAGAGATTAAAAAAGCATAGAATTATAGATGAGAAATGTTCACAATTAAAGCAACAAACAGGAGATTTCAATGTATGTGCCTTTTCTGATTATTTTGAAGGGTGTTAGGGTGAAAAAGGCTTAAGATACAAAAATTATTAGCTCCATTTGGAATCAAATTAATTTGACTCAACGCTTTTCAAAATGATCTTTGTTTCCCTGCGCTCCAGCCTAGCAAAAGCAAATCAGTATGTTTAACTTCACCAGTTAATTTAGGACCATTTTAAGTTGTCCGTTGAATTTGATAATTCAGCTGGTCCTCTACTGTTTCAGCTACTAAGGAAATTCCAGTTAGGATCTGCTAGATCAGATATCCTGTGTCTCAGCTGACCCAAAATCCCCATGATGGCTTTAGCACCGTTCTTAAGAGAACCACGCAGACTTAGTGACTAACAGACTTGTTTACCTGATCGTGTCAGAGGGTTTAATTTAAGAGATAATTGCATCAGGATTAGAAACCTGAGCATTAAAGAATGCCTTGAAGATTCTTCATTTTTGCTGCTATTAATGTAATTCATTGATAACAATGAATTATATAGCAAATAAAAGAAACTTAATGGATCCCTCTAGTTGGTGAGAGATTCTCTCCACTAAAATTCTAAAAGGAAAGTAGACATCTTTCTAGGATTCTTAAATGTTTTTTTCAAAACTCTAGTTTTGGATCGTGTATCTTACTTCCACTGTGGCTTATACGGAAAAAAGCTGAATAATACCGGCGTAGGAACTGTCTCCCTTGTGCTGCTGCTCACTACACTAACGGTGTGGTCTTGGTGCAAAAGCAAATTGAGAAAGACCGTGAATTTTTCTTCCTACGCCAGGGTTTTCTAAAAGGACAGGCTCTCAGTGAGCTAAAGAGACCTAGTTCGTGTTAAGACTGTTTTTACAGATCCCTGACAGGGTGTAAAATTACAGACTGGTCAATGCAGATAAAGCTGACACATACTTTCAAGCATAGTGAGACTTTAGGGCTATATTTAACAAAAACACTGAGTTCTGTGGTTGGGTAATACACTCTGCCTCCACACCCAGAAGAGTCACTGGAATCCAAGTTCCCTCTAGCTTTTCCTGTTGATTACAGCCCACAGACTGATTTCAAATTTCATCAGCTTGTGCTTGTTTGGGGCAAGAGCTATGGTTCTGAGGTAAATACGTGGAAGATATTTTCTTTAAATGCATCCAATTTTTTACTCTCAAGGCTTTAGTCTCTTTTCCCCGCAGTGTTGCTATTTCCTTTCTTTTCATGCAAGTGAAAAAGTGCAACCTTGACAAACTAGGGAGAAGGGACAGATTTTCTGATGATGCCTAGAGCATGTCATTAGAG
Organism: Trogon surrucura; assembly: GCA_020746105.1. NCBI lineage: Eukaryota > Metazoa > Chordata > Aves > Trogoniformes > Trogonidae > Trogon > Trogon surrucura. Next base: position 7,709,090 of record CM036632.1, on the reverse strand, counting down.
CTAAGAGTGTGTCTCCTGCCCAGTGTGGACAAAACACCTATTTTTGCCTTTTTCTTGTAGTTGATAACATGAGACTACTAGAGTTAGGTTTTTGAAAGAGCCGCATGCCGAATGCTGCTGAGTTCTAAAAATCTGCCGGTAAATGTCATAGTAGAAGCTGCTAATACAGTGGAAAACCTGGGCAAAGTGCCTCTTCTTAGCACTGAACATGAGGCCCGCTCCCCAGACCAATGCAATGTGCTCTCTGTATTGTGTCAGTTTTGAAACACAATTAATGTTCTAAAGTCCATTTCTTTGAGTCATATGTGGCAGGAGTCTTTCCCTGGTGGTAATGGCTATTTCTGTTCTGAGGAATGTTGAGCACTTTCCAGATCTTTCCGAGATTGTTTGCATCATTGGACATTTCTGCAGGCAACGTTTGCTTGGGGGCGAACCGGATTGTAAATTCTACAGCTGTGAAGTTGTAGGAAACAGGAGTCTTGGCAAATTTCTAAACAGAGCTCTGGTAAGGATTGAGTGGGAATTTAATGAATATAGATTGTGGAATCAATCTCTTAACTTGTTTTGATGAGGGTAAAGTGCCTACATAACGGGTTTTTTGGTATTGCATTAGTAAGTATGACAACAGTGAAATTTATTACATGCTCCTATTTATATTATTTTGTCTTTGCTTTTCATTCTTAAAAGACTTTAGAGTTTCTCAGCATTGAAGTTGTGGCCTCTTAACTTTGTATTTAAATTCACCTGGATGGACAATTTTAAGAACAATTTGAAGTCACTAGCACTTGGAAAAGATTTTGCCCTGTGCATGGAAGGACCACTTGTGTGGTAGCAGTGTCAGACTTGCCGTGATGATTTTTTGTGTTCATAGCTTTATAAGAAGACGATGCTCAGAGAATTCACTTCATAGCAACTGATGGTAATCAGATGGTTTTATCCTGCATTAGGGAATCCCCCTGACCAGAAATAGTTTTTTGGGCAAATGAATCTAGTTAAAGTATCAGTACGTCTCACTCTGGGTATCCCTGCCTCTGTGGGAGACCAGCAATACCCCGGTGTCCTGCCACTTCAGTCTTGCCGGCTCACGTAGCACAGTGACAGTCACTGTGGCTGATGAGAGCTGGACACGGCTCTCTCAAAGGCTGCTGCTGTCATTTCTGTATTGACTAGAGAACAGATGAGGTTGCAGAATGAAATTAGCTTTCCCTTACAGGACTAAATACAATACACAGCCTACACAGTGTTTCTGGGTCCAAGACAAGGAAATTCCATGTCTTTTTTTACAGAGACTGGAGATTCAGCCTTCTAAGCAAAGCAATTGTTTATAAATTAAAGGGACAAACATACGATATTTGTAAGTGCCTGCTATACAGACACTTCCTGTTTCCACTGGAGTCAGTGGCAAAATTCCCACTGACTTCAGTGCCAACAGAATCTGGACTGCAATAAGACAAATGTTTCCCATTAAAATTATAATATAATTAGCATTGGGAAGCTGCTTAATGAGGTGAATCTGATAGATACAGAAGCCATGGATCATTAGTATGAATTGAATCTTTCTTTGTTTCTCTACTACTTTAATTTAAAATTAAATAGTGCCCTTGTTTTTAGCAAGCTCTATAAATTTTTCATCCTCTCCCTCACCGTGGTTAAAGCCGTCGTAGTATTATTATTAGTGAAGCCTATTTTGTAAACTCCGTCTCTGTGAAAACACACGGAAGTTTCTGTTAAGGCAATGTGGTTATTATCTGTCATATTCTTCAGAATACTAGCCTTATTCTTAAATTTCCTTTCCAGTCAAAAGAGGAACATTTCAACAAGATCAAAGAAAAAATATGATTCTCAGTATAATGAGAAATTAGACACTCTTGAGACAGCAATGGTTGCAGGATCCTCAGAAATGGCAACGGGTTGGTATTTGGCTGAATAGTTCACATGAGCTGAGTTTAGGAACAGGGATCTGCTCTGTTAGGACCCTACAGCAGGTACAAAGCTGGACCCCACTATTGCACATTCTGTACTTCTCCCACCAGGTACCTTGTGTCATTACATTTAAATCATTTATGCTTATCACAGAGACATACGCAACACCCAGGATGGGATATCTGAATTCTAATGCTGATGTTGAGCCTCGCTGTGGCCCTGGACAGTCAGTGATCCCGGTGAGCGTCGTGTTGGTCGGTGCCTCCCTCTGCCATCTGCTGCACCTGCCTTGAATCATAGAATCATAGAATCATAGAATCATAGAATGTTAGGGATTGGAAGGGACCTCGAAAGATCATCAAGTCCAATCCCCCTGCCAGAGCAGGAATGCCTAGACTATGCCACACAGAAACGTGTCCAGGCAGGTCTTGAATGTCTCCAGAGAAGGAGACTCCACAGCCTCTCTGGGCAGCCTGTTCCAGTGTTCCGTCACCCTCACTGAGAAGAAGTTTCTTCTTGAGTTTAGGCGGAACCTCTTATGTTCCAGTTTCAGCCCATTACCCCTTGTCCTATCAAATCAAAGTATGGTTCTCCATCACCATAGACAAAGTCACACATAGAATAAAATCTCTGTTAGTTTATACAGTTCAGTTAAATTTTTCCTTGATAAGGTAACCTTATTTTTTGCCTAAATTATTTAGTCCAGTTAGGTCCAAAATAGAAAATCAATAGCATGTGATTTGTCTTGCACAGAGAAATAACTTTGAAAGCATGTGTAAACTTGCGTTATACAGCTTCTTATGAGATATCCTACAGCCTTATTTATAGTAAAATCATTAGAAGAATGACAACAACAGTGATTGCATATTTTTAAGAGAACTTTTCTGTTAAGTATCCATTTTGAAAGTTCTTTATTCTGTCTTTTCTCTGGATCAATATTAAATCATAAAAGCTTTGCTTGTCACATGTTTTATGGCTACTCAAGCAGGGCAAACAGCTATGTACTGAAGCTGAGGTAAAGACTTTTATCTGCAATGAATTTTATTTCTAGATGCTGCTCTCTTTTTCTTTTCTAACATGCTTCACTCAGGTATTCCTTTCTTTTCACATTTTTCATTCTTTTTAATTTGTTCAAAGAAGATTTTCAGTGCAAAGAGAAAACACCAAACACGCCAGAGTTTCACAGAATCACAGAATCACAGAATGTTAAAGGTTGGAAGGGACCTCAAAGATCATCTAGTCCAAAAGTGATAGTGAAGTGATAGCTTTGTCCCTAAAAGAGGGTAACAAGTTGAAAGGGCAAACGGTGATAGCGCCTCAGTGTCTGTTGAGTAGATTCTTGTGCTACAAACTGCTTCATTACAAGGTAGGTGAGTCTAGGGAACGGGTCCTACTCAGTGCACAAGTATCAGAAAGTTGTTCCTGTGTGTTACATAAGATGCTGTTTCCCTATAACCAAAATGTGGCTAATTTCTTTAATGACATAATAAGGTGTTGCATGAACTTGCTAGTTACCATTAATTAATTATGGAGATGAAAAATTGTACTTAAAACCAGGCTGTTTCTTTTTTTTTTTTTTCCCCGTTTTTCTGCAAGTTCTTCATTTCGGTAAAAACACAATTTGGGTCATATTAGGCCTGAGTCCTTGTTTATCCCTCTATTGAGTAACTCCTACTGGAAGTCAATTGAAATTTTTCCTGATATAGGGCAGCTTTATGGTAGATTTGGTCCGTGTATGAATTTTTCCAGTAATCAGGATGTTAGTTTTATTTTAAATGGCAATAGTCCCATCTGATCTGCTATGCAAGACAGTAATAAATAATAAAATACTCAATGCAGATAAAGAAAATTGTTGGTATTCTTTCTATATTTCATTTTGTGCTGCGCAGTTCATCTTGGGTTGAGGAGTGAAACAAATATTGTTATGGAGAGCAAAGAAACAGTGCAAATATATTTATGTATTTCTAATTTTGTCTTTGGGTGTTGAATTGCCTTGGGTTAAGTTGCATAATGATAAGTAAAGCAACTGGACACAATCCAGTGCAAAGTGATGCATGAAACCAGCACTTTTCCCCCCTAGTGTGTGAAAATTTGTATCAGCAAGAAACAGATAGTCTAACTTGTATGTAGTTGGAGAACTGCCTGCATTTTGATACCTACATTCTTTTAAAATGAATCATTCTTCAGCGCAGACACAAGATCCCTAGCTTACTGAAGCTCAGAAGCGACGTGCTGACACGGGGCGACGTTAACCCTCCACCTGCACTGACTTGGGTGCACTAAAGTGACCCTCGGATGCGGTGACCAAAGTGGAGCTGTGCTCATGGTGTGGCCGACGCGTGGTTGTGTGCTGTGGCAGCACAACGCTGTACTCGGAAAGCCATGTTGGAGCTAGGGGTAGAGCTGACATCTGCCAGCATTGTGTCACAAACCCAGTACACTGGTACTTCAGCGTGAGATTGCTCGGAGTGGCCTGGCTGCAAACTCGCCACCCCGTTCAGCCCCCTTTTGCCCAGAAGATGGGGCAGGGGGCTGCAGGTCGAGAGAAAGGGTCAGTCATTTCTTCTCTGCTGGTAATTGGGTATATTAGTTGTTACAGGATCAACAATTACCATGCTCACGGTAATGATTCTGTAATAATTTTGGGTTTTAAGAATCTTTCACCCTGAAAACGTAACATGTGACTTTCTACCGTGTACCAGTGATCCGTCATGTATTAAAAAAACCTTTGGTGATAAAAGGAAATTACATTTTTAATAGATAAATAGTTTTTTAAAACAACCCTCCAGCATCAGATAAAGAGTAATCAGAAGATAATTTCTCTAGTTTGCTTTTTTTCTAAATAAAAAATTTAAAGCTTTCCATTTTTACACAGCTTCCCAACAGCTACTTTCATGAAGCCTAGAATAACAGTATTTGTGTGAAAGAAAGAGGGAAAGGTTCAAATCTAGAATGAGTCTCCTATTTGGATCTGGTTTTGTTTTTATTTTTTGTTTCAAAATCCACATTCTTTGGGAGATAGCTGTTGTACTGAGATTTGGAGACGTGCAAAAATAAATACGTAAGTCAGATTAGTCTCAGGAGCAGAGAATGTTTTAAGTGATGTTACCGACTAAGCCAGGGTAAAGATGTGGGTAAAGATGACGCAGATTTTGACTGTAGCTCAGTCAGCTGGCAGCCATGCACTTACGTTTGCCTCAGTGTGTCTCCTTTAAATAAAGCACAAATGTATAAACACATTGTAGTTTTATCTTACTTTGGTATGTGAAGATCTGGAACTTAACTAGAATTAACAGTCGCTGTTTATGGCTAGATTATAGAACTCCCAAAGCTGAAACGAGCAATGGGGAAGCGAGCACATCTTTCTCTGCTGCGCTACCGCTGTCCTTTGAAAGTGGCCTTTTCGAAACTGTGAGAGTAACTGATGATGTTGATTGTTTTGATTGACAAAGGGGCAACAGCAAATGGCACCTGGTCATGGATGTGGTAATGCATCTCTGTGATTTCTGAGTGACATTTAAAGGTGCAGGAGTTGCTCCCAAGCGGTGAAGCTGTGGGGTGGGAATTGAGGCCTTCCGGCTTTTCATAGCGGATGCGCAGGGCTGCGCTTTTGGATGAGGTATGACTTAAACTCTGCTGTCGGAGCAGTCAGCTGTGGAGTACTCTGCTCTTACAAGGGTCGAAGGAATGCTGTATGTTGAATAATCATTGCTGGAGCAGTAGAGGGATCAAGCTGGGCAAATGAACTGGCCTGACTAAAACTGAAGTGGAAGGATAAATGGTGGCTCCTCTAGCTTAGCTGAGGCTTTCAGCAGTGGCTCAAAGCTATCTCACCAGGGTCAATGGGCACAGTGCCACTGGAGGCTTTTTAATGGCTCTGATGTTGCTGTGGTGCTCCTGGAGGGTGATTCGGAGCAATGGCAGTGGGTTTTTATTTATCTCAAACACGTACCTTGCACTTCATAACACCTTCTAGGTATGTAATGGTCAACAACTATGGAACTAGTCTCTGAAAAGGATGTGGCCACTGTGTGTGTACTCATTAAATTCTACACCCGCCTGGCAGTCAGTCCTTGCATATTAGATTATTTTTGGAGACCTCTGCAATCATGGAGCAGGCACAGTTTGCCTAAGAGGAAACGTCATAGGAATAGGATGGAGAAGAAGTGTGAATTCTGTGGCTTAAAGGCTGGTCCTGGAAGGATTGAAGGGATAATGCCCTAATCAAATTCTGACAAGGTATTAAGAAGCAAAGAAGGGAAAGCATTTTTTAGCTGCCTGCACTAAAGCTGGATGCCTGAAAAATAAAGCAGTTCTTATGCATAAACATAATTTTGATTTAGTTGGCATTACCCAGGGATAAGTCATGCAACTATAGCAGCCACAGACGTCAGTGCAAGCAAGAACGGGCCTCACACATGCTGGTGATGCCAAGAAATCAGGGAGACCACCTGTTCTGAGATGAAGTACAATATAAATAAATACAGATACCTAATACTTAATCTTGGCCAGCTCGTCTCGACACAGGTAGCACGTTGCATACGATGCACGTTGACATGGTTATGTGAATAAAGCATACATGGCCTGACCTGCCTTGACAGGAGAAATATAAATAACAGAGAGTGTGGTCATAATCAAGAACTGTTTAGGGAGAGCTTTTCATTGTGATCAGTGAGGTCTGGTTGTCTTCACTGTGCTGTTTATGTAAATATTAAGTTCTTCAAACAGAAGCTGATTTTCAGACTGCAGGGGAAGGCAGGTGATGCATCTCTGAAATGCGCTCTGCAGCACGGCTCCGCTGCAGCCACCGTGGCAAAGATGGGGAGAGCAAAGCTTTGTACGTGTCCGTCAGGGGTTGGCTTCCTGAGTCCGTGTCCTTTATGTCCTCTGAGAGACTGTACATTAGAAGCAGAGAATGGAGACTGAAGACAAAGAAATAGGCGGGGAGAAGGGAATGACCAAGAGAGAGGAAAACAGGAGTGAGAATGTGAACAAGGTCTTACCTTGTGCTGCACATCTTAGGCTCTCTTGCCTTTGTCCTTTTTGGTTCCATTGTCTGAGCTCGGCAGGAGGAGAAGGACAAGTGTGGTAAGGCTGCAAATGCCAGGTTACAACTTCTGGTAGGACTGACAGCAGGATGTTAGGATGTCTCTTGGCTCCCTCATATCTTACCTGAATATGTTTTTTACACTTCATAGACTTCTTAAAATGTAAAACCTATAGAGGTGGAGGATTTGCAAACACTGATGTAGCAAACACTTGTTCAGGGACCAAGTGTGGGACGTACTCACCCAGCTTGGCTCCCAGCTGCTGGACTGTCTCTTGCCCAGCTCAGCATCTTTCTGCCTGAGATGTCCAGGCCCGGTGCACACAGAGAGGTTACTGAGCACCATCTTGTGGCTACTTGGCTGCGGACAAGGGCCCTGGGGCTGCTGGGGAAGGGATGATGAATGAGTGGTTCTTCGGTGCCAGCAGGCAGCAGGATGAGGCTGTGAGTTAACGCTTTCCTGCAGAACATATACAGAAAAAGCTACACCTCATACTGCTGAATGTGAGGATTTAATAATAGGTCACTAAATCCTGGCCTGCAGTGCAAAAATTGAGAGACAAAATGGACAAAATGTCAGCAGCAAAGTCAAGCAAGTTTCTAGTGCTGCCCCTTCTAGTTGCGCTGTTGTTTCATGTTCCCTCTGTCTGTGAGTCCTTTGGTTCCTGCAGGTGAGCATAGAGCAGCTCTGAGATAACCCAACCCCCTTTCATCCTGCCAGGGTATGTTGTACAGGAACCTTCATCCCTGTGCCATCTTTCCTAGTGCATTTCTCCACAGTGGAGGCTTGATTTCCAGAAAGATTTTCCCTTATAGTCTTGATTCTCTCATCAAACTATGTATAGCTCCCATTGGCATCGCTACCTGACTTACATCCACTCACGCTGAACCTTATGTAGGTGCCTTCTATGATGTAGAAACCTGAGAAAGTGGATCCTCAAATGAATAAAAGACCTAATTTCAAACAAAGTAGTCCTTTAGGATTTGAAGTATTCTGCAGTGCTATATCCACTGGGACACGGGAGTGTCTAAGTGCACAGTCAGAGCCTATTGGATTTATGCTTATTCTACGAGAATAAACCAGCTTATCCTGACAGGCTACAAGTTTCAGAGGATTTTATGATGAAATCAGAGTTACTCATATGAATTTCACATGTTGAAAACTCCATAAAAATAAGAAAGGTTTCACGTGATGGACAACTTGAGTGGGCTGTATGAGGATTCTAGAGACAGACTATGATATTATCAGGACAGAGCTTAAAAGGAACAAAACAGGGTGAGTTCAAGTCATGGTAAATGTGTTGTTGCTTTTACTGATATTAATACTATTCCCACGGATGTTTGAGATGTTGTATGTATTTCTTGGATGTACAAGAAGGTCTGATATTTGGCCAGGTAGTTCACAGTGGGATATGAGCTTTTTTTTTTGATTTTGACACGGAAACAAATACACACAGTATTGGTAATTACTTTGCTTCCTGGCAAGGCTGTGTTTTGGAACTATTCTGGCTTTCTCTCCTTGTACAATAAGGTGGGGAAGATGACAGCTGTAGAGAAAATGATGGTATAAAAACAGTCAGCCATCCTGCAGTCGTTCAAAGAATCACCTCTGGCAGGTACAGAAGTGACGTCCTTGAACTTACATGGCATCACAGCAGAAGTTCTTTGTCACGTACCATACTTTGATAAAAGAGAGAAAAATCAGTAAGGCAGAGAATGTAGACTGAACAGCTGATGCTGAATCGAGTTCTTAGGAGGCAAACTGTATTTGCAAAGAATATAATAAGTAATCCCAAGTTTCTCAAGTCCTCTGTGACAATCCAAGTCCAGTTTGGATTACTGAGGGGGGCCCTACAGGAGGGTTACTGATGATTTATACCAAGGTAAGTAAGAACAGAAAAAGCAAGCACTTAAGAAATGAAAATTCAGCTGTAAGATTGTAGAGGATAAAATTTCAACCAACAATTAGCTTAGGCACTGGAAGAGAGCGCATTACATTTGAAAAGGGAGAGCCAGACTGCGCTGTTAGGTGATGTGCTACTGCACTGAAGCCAGTGGAGCAGAAGGGGACTGAGGAGGAGGAGCTGGTCCCGTGAGGTCCTTCCACACATGAGTACGCCCAGGTACAGCTCACGGCTGGCTGGGATGAGAAGTGGATTGTTTAGCTATGTCTCATCCAGTGCAGCGTGCACTTCCCAGGCACACATCTTTCAGGGATGAAAATGAACGGTTGGCACAGCCCCAGCGGTTCAGAGAAATGTGAAAAAACCTCAGAAGCCAACTTGTGCAGCAGTGGTGATGTGTTGGGAGAAACCCACTGGTTCCCTGTTTGTGGAACCTTCTGGCAGTCGGAAAGCTCGGTGAAGCATGGGATCCACACACAAGAAGTACAGAACAAGAGATCTAGTCTTGCTTCAGACCTCTTTAGGTATATCCAAAGCATTTACTGACCACAGACTCATTTTCTCACTTAGTTATACAACTCTTCCATGGGTACATCAAGTTGCATCTTAAGACTATTTAGGTCCCTTGCCACTACTGCTTTCTTTAAAACATCATGCTAATGTGTGATCTCCTTGAATAGTTAAAAATGTTTTCTTTAGTTTTTAGCCTGAACATACTGCTGATCATATGATAAAAAATTCAATCTCACTATCATGTTAACCTTTAAGGATGCTATTTATCTCAAAAATCTATCTATAAAGGACTGGCATATTCTTTTTCCACTGTGACACTGAACAAACCATGCTCCTTCTCTCCTTAAGGCTGGTATTTCTGTGATCATTCTGATAGCCAGTCTGCACTGATGCTGGCTTGAGCTAATCTTTTTCAACATTGTTGACTGGAATTGCGTAAGTATTTCACACAAAATCTTAGCAGTGCTTTGTCTAAAAGTCCCAGTATTTCCTTCTTGTCCTAAACATCTCACCTAACCTATCTGAACATTGCATTATGTGTTTCCACAGCTGTGTCCTACTGGCAGCTCTGGCACACTGACAGTCTATCAGAACACTCGGATCTTTTTCCTTCTCTATTGCTTCCAGCTGATGAATCCCAAGAACATGACTTTGCAGTTCACATTATTAAATTTCTATCACTGCAGGCAAGAAGGTCATCTAATTCCAGTATGATGATCTGGTCCTCCTCAGTATTGGCAATAACTTCCAGCTTTGTATCACGTGCAGACTTTTTGAGGCTGGGCCTGATCATTACTAATAATTCATGGAAGAATACCTTAAATGGTGTTGCTCCAAAGCCTGATCTCTGAGGAATACCATCGGGTAATTTGCTCTATTCTTATAGCTCCTTTTTTTTTTATAACCTGTTGCTCTTTGTTCACATTGCTTTTGTATTAACTCCGTCATCTCCACTTAAAGTAATGGTTTTCTATGGAGCACTCCATCAAATGAGCTGTTTCAACTTCAGCAGACTGAATTCACTGCATTATTCAGTTATAAAAAGACAGTTATCTTACTCAAAATACATTAGCTCAGTCTGACAACCACTACTGTGGTAAATCACGTATTTTTTCTCACATTCTGTTTGCCTCCCTACAATTAATTGTTCTTTCTTTCAAAATCTGTTCTAAGACTCAGCATTATTCTGAATTTTAAAAATGCATGTTAGGTTATATATACTTTGCAAAAATACTTTTTAGAATATAAACATTATATTTGCTATACTGAAGTCCTAGGCAAGCTTTCATTCAAATTCATTAAATGCTGGCTGCTTTTACTGATAATTTCATGTACCATTTATTTCAGTATACTAGGAAAGAGATTGTACATATCCCTGATTTTTTTTGCATTAAGAAATAGTTCATTTCTCCTAAGATACTGTAATTTCTGTTATCCTAATGTTTCCTTTCTGTATCATTCCCATCTGTCATTACCCTTATGTAAATCAAAGTGAAGGACCTCTTTGGACACACTGAAGTAACACCATCTCTTGCTAGTTAAGTGATTCTTAAAGAAAACCATCTTTTACCATCCCAGTGTCTTCAGTGGAGCTCACCATCACTGGTGGCATTTATTTTCTGCTTTATGTCTGGGAAGTTAAAGTCTTCCATAAACAAGGAATTGCATTTATTATTTTCCTGTAATTTTACATCCCTTGGAATTTATATCCAAGTTCGAACAGAGGGAGAAGGCTGTAAAATATCCTCAGCGCTGTGCTCCTGGGGCAGTTTGTGTCATCTTTAGTACCAGTAATTTTCACTCGAACAATCTGTTTCATCGATGTGATCACAGACTTCTTTACACCCAGTCACTTCCTTACCATTTAGTGATACCCCTCCTCCCTGCTCCTGTTTCTCTTTCCCAAGGAGCTCCCGAGAGAGCACATTGGCGGGAATATTGTGTCCTCGGCTGAAGTGCAGGAGGCATCCTCGTGCTCCAGCAGAGTTGTAGATAGACCTTGGGGCTTCTGATTGCTGATCCTGCCGTTGGCTTTGCTATTCTGTCTGTGCAAGATGGTTTTCCAAAGAGATGGGGCAGGTCCTGCCTGAGGCACGCAAGAAAAGAAGCTGTGCACTGCCCGTGGTCAGCTGGTAACTGAGAACTTCTCACAGTCAAAGGTGATCCGAAATAGACATCTGAGAATTTCACGGCCTGTCTGAACTCCCTGACTCCATAGCTCCTCAGGCCCTGACTCCTCACTCAGGATTATCAAAGAGAAGTATTAATATGAAGAGTACAGAAACACTGGCTTTTGTGTTTATTGATTTTATTGTGGATGGGGTTTTTTTCAGTATTTTTCTGGCATCCACAGCCAATGAGAATAGTCGGGGCACTTTGTATGGAGAGGTTTGAGCTAACAAGTCATTTCCATGTCTTATTTATCCTCTTCTTCTTCAGAGAAATTATTTTAGCCACACGGTGAAGGCATTCGCTGAGATTATAAATTTCAGCAGGGCCAGGGACCAGGGGAGAAATGCGCTCCCACATACCTGATCCCCTGAATCCACCAGATTTGCTTCTCAGCAGTGGGTGCAAGATCAAACAAAAAATAATGGACTTGTTGAGAAGCGACATTGCTGAAGTTCCTTTCACCCCAGTCACTCGTGGCTGCACACACCCAGCTGCTGCTGCAGGGAGTGCCTCCAGACAGAGCTGGGTGATGCAAAGCATTTTTCAAATGTTTGCACAATGAAGAATTACTATCATAGGAGCAACTGTTTTAAGTAGGTAAATATTGTGCATTTCTATGTTAAATAATAGCTAAGGGCAGGACGCCTTGTAGGTGGAGCCTGAAGGGAAAGCGTGGCAGTGAGTCGAAACAGATATTCTGGTCTCCTGATTCAAGACGAGACTTAAATTGCTGTGCAGGTCAAGTAATGCTTCCCCTTTCATCCACTACTACTGGCTGTAATGCACCATGCTTAATGTTTTCAGAGATGTAAAATTAAATTAGAAAAGGGGAGAGCAGCAAAAGGTTTAGTGAATTGCAGAAAGAATAATAATTTTGTATCTGACTCATCTTCAAACCATTCCATCAGATCAGAAATAGCTCAACTCCTCTGCAAAGATAAGTGCCAGCAACAGCATCCCAGCAGTTTCACAATGTTTACAGGTTAGCAGCTCTGGTCAGGACTTCCACATTTCTCCATGTAGAAGAACAGCCTTCTTTGACTGCAATACTATTAATTCAGAGCAAATAACTCTCCTCCTGTTATCTGATAGCACTTTTGGACTATGTTTCACTATTGCTGTTCTCATACCTTTCCATTGTAGCATGTTACTTATAGCAAGGAGTGGTAACTTATAACAAGGAGTGGCACTTATCAGGCATATTGCATCTACAAAAGATTTCAGTAGGTCTTAATTAGCAGTTCTCAAGGCATATTAGGAGGTAATTTCTCAATAGAAAGGATACAGACAGCAAGTCTAGAATTGGGCTGGCCCACTGGTGTTTCTGTGGGCTCTGTTAGATGTGCAGAATACTTTTGGAACACCTTTGGTCAGGGTCTTGTCTTTTGAGGATTTTGGGAACTGACTACTGCAAGAGAACAGTATGGTTTAAGGACACGCCACCAGTGCAGTTTTGTTTCTAAAGTGATAGAACGCTTGGCAGAGAACTTTTGGCCTGCTGCTAGCAAATTTGATATGCCTTCTTCCCTTTAGCACAATGGCAGGAAACTATCTGAAATTTCTTGTCTTTGCAAGGCACCAGGTAGTCTGGTGAGTGAAACGTCTCGAATGAAGATGACAGGAAACACAGGCACAAGGGCACAGAATGAGCTGGGGTGAGCAGAACATGGAGGTGGCTCCATGGTGCTGCTCTTTGTTGCGTTGCACAGTGTCCTCCTGAGCTTCTGGCTGGAAAGGAGAGCCGAAGGGGGATTTCCACCTCCAGTGAATGAGACTGGAGGTGATGTAGGTATGAAATAGTTAACTTGAGGAAGCAATGGAATGCGTATGATAGTATTAATGGTACTATCATTAATGCTACTTGTCTTTTAATAATACCTAACTCCCAGTGTATGTCCCAGGCCCAAATAGGAATGACGGAATGGTTTGGAAAAACAACTAGTTTTGATGCCTTCACAGTCAAGGCAGTTACTAGTTCAGCTATTTATAGTCTACAGCATCACTTCCAAAGCATTATAATCACATTATGTTTTCAACAAAAAACTCTGCAATGGGAACTTTTATTCTGATTTTAATTCTTCCAGGCAGTATTACCAAATGAGGATTCTGATCCTGTAAGATGCACATCACGTAACACTGGGACTCATATACTTGAAGTTCTGCAGAACCAAAGTGCAAAGACTCAATTGACTTGTGTGATAGAGAAGCCTTATTCAATATTTCACGTCTTGTTTTGTAGTCTGAAGATACATATTGTGAGTTTCCAGGGGATGTTTGCATGAGGGTCGATTAGAAGGAACGACCCCAACATCCCAGCCTGTTATTTTGTTTCAGCATAGATTCATTAGCAGGTAGGAAAAATATCTGATAAGTGATTATATATATGTTTGTTCAAAGCTGTATTGTAATGTGACTTACATGCCAGTGAAAATACAGAATAGTCTTTCCTGTTTATAGAACCAAAGTTGTACAGTCTAGACCTCAATTTCCCCAAAGTCTGTGGTATTTAAAGCTTCAGTTTTGACCTAGATTCAATTCTCATTCCTGAAAGCTACATAAAGTTCTGACTTGCAGCAATTTTCTTCTTATGGTCCTTAATATGTATGTATGTATGTAAACCCAAGAATTTCAGCCTCTTATCACATGAATTATATAATATTTTCAAGAAGAATCATTGTTTTTACATAAAGATAGGCACAGGATGTTCCAGGCAGGGGAAAAAATGTTTTCCATATGTATTTCTTATTAACTGCTTTAACTTATCTGATTTTGTAAGCATCATTGTCAAGAGGGTTAATTGCATCAGAGTTAGTGGAGAGAAAAATCAAGGAAGAATTCTACTCACTACAAATTAAGCTTCGACACAGCAAAGTTGTCATTATATATCAAAGGCTGTTGAAAGTCATGTTGCTGGCAGTAACTAGGAGGCTCGTTAATGCCATCATGATCATCTCTCTGACAGAAGCTCACTTTCGGGAAATGCGATATGAAATTTTCCTTAGGTTCTCATCTAATTCCTGTACTGTGTTTATTTCACTCTTAGCATGCTTCCTCTTTAATTTCTCAGTTAGGAACTCATTTTTCAGCAAAACTGCATGATGAATAATGAGCAAGTTGGAAAGGAGTCCTAAATGAATGCAAGTTTATCTTCGTTGCCTAGTTTTGGGAATTGGGGTTTCCTCAACTAATTTGAGTTGAGGCCTTTGTATAAATAAGGTCATGTCGTGCTTCTAAACATAGTCACAGCACAAGGCAGATCCCTAATTTCTGCTTCTTGTAGTTCCATTTTGAAAGACACTGTTCTCTTCCTAGCACATCTTTTTTTTTTTTTTTTTTAGGAGAATAAGCCCTAAGTGGGTGTATTTCTTCCTTTCTAGTAATCTCTACAATATCTTATCAGTCTCTCCGGGGCTGACCCTGCATCCTCTGAATGGCCGGAACTGCTATTGAAGTCAGTGGCAGTTGAAACAAGCACAGAATCAAAGAGCTATTCTGCTGGCAGCTTAAAGGCTTACAGAATTTGTAGCACTGATGTAGACATTGTTTCTTTGGGATTTTATAAGTATTTTTATGTACATCTATCATGTGCAAATTTATTTGTGGAATTCCTTTTCCATCCTTCCTCAGGAAGTCTTTATTTTTTTAAGATTGGGCAGGAGGCTGAGTTCTTTTGCCAAATGTAGCAATGCGAAGCAAAAAGCAAAAGTATATCGATAGTAATGCAGTAGGCAGAGAGCACACGAATGCCTGTTCTACTTCCAGTCCATTTGACCAGGTTTTATTTATGCTACGATCACTACGCACTGATCATGCAGAAAACCATCTGACCCAGTGTAAAGTCTCTTTCTTTTCCAGAGTGGTGTAAATAAATATGGCTATAAATGATGGCTGTTCACAGTATTTCCTGGGCCAGATGATGAATTGGACTCAAAATTATGTGCACAAAATGCATGACCAATTGCATATTTTAATTCATAATTATCACAAGTGCATATGCTAATTGCTTGTTATGCAGTAGCAGCAAAATAAAAAGCTCTTACAGTTTTTGTTGTCAAAACATTTTCAGTGTACAACAACCGATTTATTGGTCCTCTGAACATAATGAATATTCTTTCTCTATGTGAAAGTTCTGTATGTATCAATAAATCATTAAATGCAAGATGCCTTCAACACAGGGTCAGCAAACCTGTAGCTATTATGTAGCTGCTGTGTTCCAAAGGGTGACTTACATACCTGTGTCTTAGGTTTTAGCCCTTCTTAGCAGAGAGCCGAGCGTTGTGTTCTTAGCACGTAACACTAAGCATAGTGCCCCTGATATTCTGTAATGTCCTGCAGTTCTGTACAGCAGTACAAAACTCTGCTTAAAGGAAGCCAATATCCAGACCATCTTAATTTCTCAGTGATGGACAGAACTGTATTTCGGACAAGGACAGAAAGCTGCCTGCCCAAGTGCCGCAGCACCAGAGCCTGCAGAGAAGGTCAACCTGGGTTCAGGCTTTAACTGGTGCTGTTCAAATCTCTGTGGGAGCCACTGGCAGGCGACGGTGGAGCACAGACAGGTTCTCTGCCTTTCAGTGATCTTCATGTTCTAGAGACCTTCCCTCTCCGCTTTCTCTCCTCTGAGCACCTCCTCTAGAGGATGAAGCTCCCAGTAGATGAGATGAGGAATCCTCAGCACGGAGATTTGCTCTCCAGTGGGTCTGCCCTGGCAGGGAATCTGGACTAACAGGGAGAACGCTAATCGTCGCCAGGCTTTTGTTTGCCAGCTGGAGCAAAGCACGCTGCAGCAAGGGCATGTGTACAAACCCATTCCCAGTGGTGGGACCAGCTAATGGATCAACACTGCCAGTGAAGAGGAAAGCTCTTGTAACTATCCAGAGCTCCAACAACTGTAATCAAATACTAGGCAGAGGAAAAATCAGACGTGATGCACTGATGTTTCTGCTCATGCATGAAGAGCAATGGAAGATTTTCATATAAGATAGGAGTATTTAATATATAGGAATGTAATACAAGTTGTGTTAATTTGCTTGATAAAAATAACATTTTCTGTTACATTCAGTGATTCAGCGTTTTTGAGACACATCTTGAACGAAAATAAATGTGTCTAGAGGTTTGCGTGGGATGAAGATTTTATCTGGGTCAAATTAAAAAGTGGTCCATGCTGTGTTGGATGGTTAAGCTGTAAAATTTAACCAATGAAAGGGTAAAAGTGATAATCTTGCTTTTACCAGCTCAGCAGTAAACAGAGCAGGTGCAAGCCATGTTTAATCCATGACCCCTGGGAAACGGTAATGGTAATTTCTGTTGTCTTCCTGTGCCAGATGCCAGGCTCTCTGAATTTCTAATTGAGAGCACGAGCTAGAAAGACTGATAAGGCAAAACTGAGCACCTGGGTCACATCAAAGTGAGAGCAGTTCTGTTAACTGCTGCTTATTGTAATATCCCACTGTAGGCAACACCTGTGGTATGGCTTTATAAATAGATAACCTGAGCTGTGTTCACACAAGGTTAATTCAGAAGTTGTCATCTTGTTAGGCAGCTTTCCAGCCACGTGCTCATGGCACATGCTCAACACAGGAGGAAATCAGGCTTTATTTTTGTGTGGTGTGGTATGTTATGACATAAAGTTCTGGGGTATTTTTTCTTTTTTCTTATCTTTAAAATTCCTAGTCTGTTTCTGCATTAAACGGAAGTTTCAGGGAGATGTGATCTTAATGCTTTATAATGTCTTGAAGTAGGTACAGCACCTGTCACATTCTAAAAACCTTTGGATGGTCAGAAGTATTTAGCACTGGCAGTGTGCACTTGCAGAGGAATTAAAATCTTGGTAAAGGCGGTGTTAACTGTTTGCTAATTTAACACTTTACTCTGATTTTTTTTTTTTGGTCTCAGTTCACAGTGATAGTCACTGTACTCCATCAGCTTTACAGCACTGAAACCGCACATCCTTTTGGTATTGTGTACAGGTCCCAAATAAGAGATCCTCCTGCTGAATATCCTACAGCCCTTGGATTTTGATTAGCCTTGGATCCTTAGACTGACTTTGTCATGTTGAAATAATTTACACCTGGAAATTATGAAAAAAACCTGCATCTTGTCAGCCAGTGCTTCTCCCTAATTACTCGGTGTATATAGAGTTTGATTCACGAGTTATTTATAAATAGTCAGCAATTTGTCATCAACCCCCTTTCTACTGCTCAGAAGTCATTTAGATTCCATGCTGTCTGATATACCATAAACATCCTACTAGGGTATACTTGTTGGTGTCTACACTACTTTGTTAGCAAAAGAAAACACCCATTCTCTGTAAAGATAAATGCATTATGTATTTGGACAGATTTTTCCTTTCCTGGATTGGAGAGGAAAGTTATAACTACTGATATTTATTGAATGAAATTAGACCTTTTCAGTTTAGTCAAAGCTTTGAAAAATAGCAAAGAAGTGTTTTGAAAAATGTCTTTTTGTGCTCAGGTAGCTGCTGCTTATACAAGATGAGATCATTCCCTGGATTTTCCTAGAGTGAAAAGAATATAGTGCAGAAGTAAAGGGCACGCAGTACTGCTGTGATACTGTAACAAGGGGGGGAAAAGAATTTCCTGTATGGTGAGTTGAGCTCATTAAGTTGTTAGTATTGGAGATGAAAACAGTTGCATCAAGCGTGATCCTTGCTTTAATTTTCACTCTCTTTTTATCTGTCTGTATTTTATAATCCCTCTAGCAAAGCGACTTCACCTTTAAGATTCCAAACTTTTAAGTAATTGTGTAAACCTGTTTCTGTTGGATTAGTTTTATTACAAAGATGAGGAAGGGATTGTGGAAGACAGGAGGTCTTTGATACTTGGATGATCTTTAGACTCTCAGACTGCAAGGATAAGGAAAATAAGCCACACATTTCAGGTCTGATTGGTTTTTGTAAGTAACCAGTTAAAATTAATAAGTAAACTTTTAAGATACTGTCCTTAGTAGTGCCAAGGTTTTGGGAAAATCCATCTGCAGTTTGTTTCTAGTGAGTTGTGCCTTGCTTGTGGCATAAGCGTTGTTCATTGGTTTTCATTGCTTTCTCTGTAACAAATTTTCAGCGCAGTGTTTTATACCTCTTTCTGTTCTGATTACTACCTTTGACCAATGGTTCTTGTTCTGAATTTGGTCTTTTGAACACCTAACTATTAAAAGTAAATGAAAGCATCAAAAATGACCGTTTCCAGTGTACGTGTGCTGGATGTATTTGTTTGTGCTCGTTGCACAGTTGGCAAGATTCTTCCTGATCCTGCTTAATTTGTCTTGATTCACCTCAATTCTCTGCCTAATTGCTCATGTTGAAATTCCAGTGCTATAGAGGGCAACATTCATTAATATAAGAAGAATAAGTGAGATTGCAAAGCATCGATATTTCAGTACAAAGTAGATCCTTCCTTGCTTCACAGGGCTTCAGTAAATTGTGCCTTCCTCTAAATCCTGAATCCTTGGGTTTTTCTTCCAAGTCTGCACGTTAGCGAAAGCATCAAGGACAGCAGGGGTCTGTAAGTTAGCAGCTACTTACTCTGTTTTATTTATCCCTTTCTGGAGCTGGCCTCTACATCCAAGTGCTTGTGGAAGCCAGTGGGAGACTGTTGAAGGGGAATGCAGGTGGTATAAGATAATTTCTGGTTTAATTTTGAAGCAGTTACTTAGGATCGGGTTATTAAAAATATTTACAATGAGAGGTGAGTGCCTCCATATGTAAAAAGGGTCCTTTAATCTTCCCTGAGTTTCAGCTCGATCTTAATGAGACCTAGTACTTGCATGAGCGGTTTTTATAATTAGTTTTTATAAAGCTGGGTATAAAGTGCTATGAAAATTGAAAGTATTACATTATAATAGGCGGGTTGATCAAGAATACCCTGTTTGATGGGACTCAAAACAATTTTTCAACAAGTGACACATTCAAGTGGTGCTGTATAATATTTATCAAAATGTAGTATTATAATTACTTTTTAGAGAAACATGCAAATTGTATTTTATCTGCAGCTCAGAAGTTTGTCTTCCCTTAGCAGACAGTGGATTTTTGGCAAGCCTGCGTGAACAGAGTGTACCAGCAAGATACTTAGTTAAACATGGCTAATTACAGGACCATTCGCTGCAGCCTGTGTTTCGCTCGTTTGTTTTCAGAGAGGCGCTGGTTCTGTAGCTTCCAGGTAGTTTTAATAAACCCTTGCAGTTAGGCTGAAATTTTGCCCAACTATTCCTTTGCAGGAGTTCTGTTCTTGTCATGTCACACCTACAGTGTAAAAACACAGGAAGCTTTAAGCAGTAACACTCACTTGAGTAGTCACAGACAGGACAAGTTTTTGAGTTGCTGAGCCGCTTCCACAACTATTGCCTTAATGAAAGTATTGCATGAGGAAAGGCTCAGTTGTTTTATCTGTTGCATCTTGGTCTGTCTGTGAGAATATTCTTTCTGTTTTGCTGTTTTGTGGGGTTTTTTTGAAACATATAATGTGTGTTTAGACCAATACTGCGTTAGACGTTGGTTTGGTTAAACGGTTTCTCACTATATTCAGTACTGCTTTGCTGCATCTGGAGCAAAATTTAATAGAACACACAGTTTAGCTTTTGCTAAAAATAAATAGGAGAGTGTGGCAAGGAATATCTAATGTAGCTATGAAAGTTTTACAGCTGCTTCTTTACACAGAAGTCATTATTTTGCATTTCCTTTTGTGTTAAATCTCCTCTTCCTTTGGAGAGAATAGACACAATTTCTTAAAACTTTGGTGAAAGGTTCTATAGGAAGCTTCTTAAAGCTCGAAATACAGATCTGTCAACACAGATGTTTCTTTTAGTCCAGCATTAGACTAGTCCAGGAGCATAAAAAACAATTTTAAAAGTGCCGTGAATTGGCATTTTGTTTGGCAACATCATCGGAGGGTAGTATGTGGGGAAAAAATTTGCCCACTCATGACTGTGTCTCGTAAGCCAGGATGTAATCGTGTTGAGAAAAAAATTATACTGACATTGGCGCTTGTTCTGCCTTTTTGAGGGAGTACTTAAATGCTCTTTCACAAAAATTCATTCTTTTGATAAATTCCATTAATTTGATGGGATGGTACAGTGGACTTAATGATTCTGATTTAGTAAAGTAAATAAACTTAAATTCAATGAAATACACTTATAATTATGATCCATCTTCATATCTGAATGTTAAAACCTCTTTAAAGTATACCTTTAGGATACCTGTGAAGCCAGTGCAGGTAGCAATCAGGCCATCAAAACACAGTAGAATTCCTGAGTTGAAAAAATAAAATTTATGCTATTTTTTCCAGGACATTAGTGGCAGATGCAAATCCAAGTATGAACTATTTCCCAAGAAAAATGTAATTCCTTAATGGATTTACAAGGAATGGATTAACAAGAGCTGCTGGATCTTTATTTAACACATTTTAAAATGAATGCAGATTGAATTTCCTACCAGCAATTTAAAATGTGCCCTGCATTATTTTTCAGAGGTTCATTTCTCCATATGCAAGCTTAAGCATTTGTAGGAAGAAATCAGAGAGTTCTGTTCTAAGCCCACTTTGGAGTGACAGATAGATGCTAAGGGGAAAACATTTGACTTAAATAACCACATTTCCTTTACTTGATTGTTTTAAACCCAGTTTTCTTTAGCCAGTTTCCCTTGGGAGCTGTGTGTAATCATTTTGGATGCTGTAGTTCTGGAACTGAGAAAGATGCTTCCAGTTCTATTAAAACACTATTAGGTCACTTATGACTGAAAGTGGAGGTTAAAATCAGTGATGCTTATTTTTGACAGGTGGAGACGCAAATCACTTCACTAAATATAAAAAGACAACACTGACAGGGAAAGAAAAAGTTATATATGAAAGGATGAGACGTTTTTATTTGGGGGGAAGGGAGAGCAGGATGTATGTCTCAGCATTCATAGATAGGGAAACTCATCTTTGTGCTTAAAACAGTAACCTGGAATAAAGACCTTGTCTCTGTATCAGCTCTGTTCCTGATGCTCACTGGTGCTCTCTTTTGTCGTAAGCAAATTGTGAATCTTTTGGGGCTTTATTCACAGTTGCGTTGAAGACCTCTAACACCCCTCTGGCAACGTGCTCAGTGTGCTAGACGATACTCCTTCCGCACCAATAATGTTATCAAAAATATTGAAGAAAACCAACTGGAAATAAAACCATCAACATCCTTTAGTTGATCCAATTATCTGTCTCTAAAAAAAGCTTTTAACACCTCCCACACGGAACAGCAGCTTCAGTAATTTGGCAATGATAACAGCGCATAATCGAGAAACGCGGCTGTGATATGTGGTAATACAGCCCATTTTGTGTGCAGGAAGAGTTTTATTTAAGTAAATATATTTCCCTTTTAAGTACCTTTTGGATTACTTGCTATTAGGTTGCTCATCCTATTAGTCTCATATAGTTACTACAAATGTTTAACTGTAGAAAATGTAAATGGGTGAATCATAACATTCCTGATCATGGCAGACAGAAGATTAGGCTTCGCATCTTTCTTTTTTTTGGTGATGTTCATGGTGTGTTTGAAGATAGGGAGCAACTGTGACTAACACATAGAACAAAGGATTGGAAGGTTTGGTTATTTAACTCCTGCCAGTGACTAATTCACAACTAACCCTAAGTGTACCATCATTACAGACTAGTGCTCTGACAAGTCCTTTTAATGAGGTGCTGCCGTAACTTCCCAGATGATATTATGACATGATGTTCTATCAGCAAATTGCATCAAAGGCCTAACATTCAATTATGATAGGGCGGGTTGGGAAATAAAGCAGTCTGCTGTGTTTAAAATGCAATGGATTGTTTTCACTATTGAAATGAGAACACGCTTGCATTGTAAACCTGCTGAGAGGCTACAAATGGAGTTTTCAACTGGGTATCAGCAGCTGCTATGAACCTCAAAGTTATTTGCCTATGGAATTTGCATAAAGTCAGTGACATATCTCAGAAGTACCTTAGACCCTAGACACGGCACATTTGCCTGCGTAGTTACACCACAGGAGCACAGTGTGGTTTGAATGATCACCATTAAAAAATGTGACTGTAATGCCCCTGGGAGAGAGGCCCCAGCCCTGGTGTCCATACTCGGTCGTGGGAGGTTTGATACAGTGAAAAGTGGCTACCAGTCAGATTCCACTGGATGCTGATAGCATACCTAGAAAGAAAGACTTGGCTGCACGCTTGTCACCAGCATCAGTTTTACATCAGTACGGAGCTATTTAAATTGAGGTGCTGGCTGTTTGTATGTGGGGGGAAAAAAAGGAAAATAAGTGTTGTACATTGCATATTACATACCATTGATTTTAAAGGGAAGGGACCACATTTTGCCTTTCCAGTCCACAAAATCTATGGACAGCCAGACTAGAAATGCTTTGGGACTGTTTATATTGCTTTCCAAAAATAATTCCCAATAAAGAGCATAATGCATTAATAATAGTTTACTAAAACAACAAACGAGGAGATTGTCTTCCATATCATTGTTCAAGTAAAATACTTCCCTTGTAAGAAAAACTAATTAGAACATTGCAAAAAAATACAGGTCATTTGGTGGTACGTTTACTGTTTTCAAGCCAGAGCAAAGAATATCTGGGGGTAGACACAGACTTGATAAGAAGAAAGTCGATTGATTTTAAGTACATTCCTGTGGTAAGAGAAAAAGCACCGTACAAAAAATTCTTACCAACAGAGAGGGATTTGTTTTATGCTGTGTCTTCCTGGCTATTGCGCCCCAAGTACGACTTGGAGCGAAGTCCCGGGGGGACTTCTTTGGACAAGATGTGCTCCCAAAGTCATTACATAATCTTGACATAATTAGCCTTTTTGCTAAATTTTTTTTGAAAATGGAGATCTAGTTTGTTAGTCATATGGTATTTCCCTATTTCCTTACTATACAGATAAAGCCCGTGATTCTTTAGGATGAACACTGCCATTCCTGCTACTTAGAGCTGTCGCCGCACTTTCACATGCTCTAAATTCAGCAGAATTATAAACCCTATTTCTGAACCCTGCTTGTATCATTAATTCAGCAAGATCATTTCCAGCACAGGCTCCAGGGAGGGGTTTACGCCCATCCTTGTGTCCAACTTGGGACTCGTCGTTCTCCTCCTCGGCAGCGGAGCCCCACAGCCCGGGCGCGCCGGCCCGCGCAGGGAGGAGCAGCGCGGGGCAGCCGCCTGCCCGCTCCCGCTCAGCCGCCGGGCAGCGCCCAGGCCGCGGCTCGCCCGAAGCGCAGGACAGCGCCGAAGCCTCGGGAGTCGCGGGGTCACGGCCTCGGGCCTGCGCCCCTCGCCGAGGGATCGCGGCGGCGGGGCCTGTATGTGCGGAAGGGCCCGGACGTGGCCGACAGGGGGCGCCAAGCGCGGCCCCAGCGAGGGCACTGCGGGCGGTCGCGCGCCTGCAGGCGGCGCCATTCCCGCTCCTCCCGCGTGTCCTGCGCAGGGGCTCAGCCAAGCCCCTCCTGCTGCTCCCGCCCCCGGGAACGGCGCTGCCAGCCGATTGGCGAAGCGCGCCTTCAATCCGAGAGAAGCTCCGCCCTCCTCCCCATGGCCCGAGGTGCGGCTTGATTGGCAGACGCGCGCCGCCGTTCTCGCGCCTCAGCCCTCGCTCGCCCTGTGCGGAGTGACTGGCTGAGCTGACTGTCAATCAGGGATTAGCCCCGTCCCAGCCAGCGATCCCGCCTTCTGAGCGTGACGCGCCGCCTGATTGGCGCATTGGGCCGTCAGTCGGTGACGCGCTCCACCCTCTCCCGGTCAGGTAGCCCGGAAGATGGCGGCGGCGGTGGCGTCCGCAGGGGCCGGCGGGGTTCTGTGAGGGGCGCGGGGCCCGATGCCGCGGGCAGCCGCGCCGCGGAGGCGGGAGGTAGCGGCTGCCGCGGGGGCCCGCCAGAGGCGCTGAGAACCTCGAGCCCCTCATTCGGCGCCGCGCCGCGGGCCGGGAGCGGAGGGCATGCAGCAGCGCGGGGGGGCTCGGCGGCGGTGCCGGCCGGCGGAGGGGCGGCCCGCTGCCCCTCGGAGCCCGGCGCCCGGCCTGGCTCGTCCTCCTGCTGTCGATTCTCTTCGGGAGCGGCGGGGCGGCTCCGCTTCCGCAAGCAGGTGCAGGTGAGGCGCGGGAGGCGGCGGAGGGAAGCGGGAATGGGGGCG
The DNA here is from genome assembly GCA_020746105.1 of Trogon surrucura. Lineage (NCBI taxonomy): Eukaryota > Metazoa > Chordata > Aves > Trogoniformes > Trogonidae > Trogon > Trogon surrucura. The sequence continues at coordinate 7,684,375 of CM036632.1, read as the reverse complement.
GGGGGGGCCCACGAGGGGGAGCTTGGGCGCGGGGCGGTGGCGGGAGGTGCCGCGGGCCGGGCCCCGCGGAGGCGAGGGGGGGCGAGGGGACTGCGGGTTTCCGAGCCCCCGGCCCGCCCCCGTGCTGCCGGCAGGGCTCCGCGTCGGGAAGGGCACGGCGGGTGGGTGAGCTCCCCGAGAGGGCGGGCTGCGGCCCCGTCCCGCGGGTCACGGCCTGGGCCGGCGGCATCGAGCGGTGGTGCCCCCCCAGTCGCTTTAGACCGAGCTACGTGCTCCTTCTCTCTGCGTGTGTTTACCCGCATACGTTCCTTATCTGGTGGCTGCCGTCCGAGCCGGTGCAGACCTCGGCGTGATTTTTCTTTTTCTTGTTCTGGCCGTGAATCACCGGGACTCCCGTTGCTGGGTGGCGGCTCGTCGGGGCAGACGGCGCTTCCCTCCTTTCCGGTCAGATTAGTCGGATCCCCCCCGACCCCCCCGGCCCAGTCTCTCTAAATAGTCATGTAGTTCACATTTATTTTTCTCTTACGTTAGGTAACGCTCACTTCCTTCGGTTTTCTTGCTTGTTTTCCTGTTTTTCTTAAAAGCACAAACTGAAAAATATGTCTTCCCAATCGTGTGAGTTAGGAATCAGGGGTTTATTAGTAATAGGTAACAGCCATCTCTTTGGTTTGGGTTGGGTCTTTTCCTTTGGTGTTTCATTGGGGCTTGCAAACATAACCTTGTATTGAGTCTGAATTTTGTTAGGTTTGGTTTGAACGTGTACTGAGACTTATTTCTAGACATGACGAGTTGAACAGCTGAAATAAGACAATATGTTCAGAGAGGAGGAGGAGGAGGAGCAGTGGGGAGGCAGAGATCTGAAGCACAGAGATTAGGTCATTTGGCTGCTGTTCTACAGAAAGTATCAAAACTGGGAGTGGAACCCATATTTCCTTTATTTTTGAACCTATGCCTCTTCCTCAATTTTATTTATTCCCAAGAACATTTCTGGATTGTTCATAAGTTACTCCCTTCCTCAGCCTTCTTTGAGGTCTTTCTTTTTTCCAATATAAAAGTGAAAAAGAGAAAACTGTCAGTCGAATCTGTATTTCTTTTGAAACTGAATGTTAGTTTTTACATTTATGAAACACTAGAAGTTTGTCTTACTAATATTAACTTGTCATCAAACTGTAAGATTAGGAGCAGAATCAATTCTCTGTGGAAGTATTTTCTGTCTTTTCCGTGTCTTACTTTTCCTGAAATGCTCTTAATTTTTTTTTATTTAAAAGTAGATGTCAGAGTGTGTGCATCCAGTTGTCTTATTTCTTTTTAAAGTAAAAATTTCTCTTTGCTGTCAGGATTATGGTAGGTACTTTACAAAGCTGGGAGATCAAAACAGAACTTCCTTGACACTGGTAAAAAGCTTTGTTCTCAGAATGAAAAGCTGATTAGATAAAATGCAGGAAATAGCATTACAGTGGGTTGTGGGTTTTTTAATTTTGTTTTCTAAAAGGCCAAACCAGGTATGCTAAGTGCTGTGCTGCTAAGAGAAGTACTTGTGATGTTGTCATATTGGACTTGTACAAAATTAATGTGGTATCATGAATTTCTGAGTTGGTTTTGGTTATAATTTAGGCCAAAGTATGTATATGTGGGATGTTACCTGAAGTTTAGCAAGCTGTGCCAAATTCTGTCATGGGAAACCCAGTGAACTCTGCCAAATGGAACTGCTTCTTTCTACTGTGTCTTTGCCCATATAGTAAGAAGCAATGTATTTGGATTATTTTTTTGACAGATACTTAGTGTTTCAACCTTCAGGCCCTCAAGAGGAACCTTTTCCAATTTGCTGGCACAGCCTTCTACTGAATGAAATGATGTGTGTGCAACAGATTCTTACTTAGTCTTCAACACGTACTGTGTCGTCAAAACAGCAGTAACCAGTTAGAAAGTCACAAAGGCTTCCCCCACGCCCTGTTCAGTCCCTTACCAGCGGATGACAGTGAGACTGCTCTGTCTTGAACCTTCTCTGTTATGCCAGACAAATTTTATAACTTGTCTAGAAGACAAAAGGGTGACTGTAATTTTCTTGAATAAGAAACATGAATTGTGTTTAAAAACTACTTCAGCCTTACTGTGAATCTCTCTCTCGCGTCCCATGGTAGGTTGCTTTGATTTCCTGTAGTGCAACTGGCAGTCGCTCATGGTCTCTGTTCTGGGCCAGTTTTTGCAGTTCACTGTAATGCTCGGTCTGATACGCGTTTTAAGCTCATGAAGAATTTAATAGACTTTGCATAAAATAATCAGTAACTGGTTTCAGAACTATTTCAGGATCCTCCATTTTTTCACCCAGCAGGAAGGGTTGCTTCTTTGACAGTGGAGAAGCATTTTGATGTGTGTTGGCCTGAGCTTGTCACAGAGAAGGTGAGAATTCACAGAAGAAGAAGGAAGGTACCTGTGGTGGTGGTTGTGAACTTTGTGGAGTAGCCATGTAATAAATTAACTGCCCTTCTGGGGAGGAAGCTGGAAAGCAGGAAGAGGTGATGGGCAGGTTGTAGCAAGACTACATTGGATTTTTTTGTTCAAAAATGCCCCATTTTGCGGAAGTGCTGTGGAAGTATGCCAGGCTGTATGGCTGGGGAGCTGTCAGGTTCCCAGGGCCTTGATCGAGAGGAATGATGCTGCTCTTTTTAAGTATGGCTTCATAGTGTTTGCAGATGAAGGCGTGCGTTGATGATGTGTTCTATATTCGTCTTGTGTCTTTGAGGTTGTATTTCTAAACTCATTTAAATCTTTTCGTTTCAACAATAAGGAGATGAGGTAAAGGATGTAAGGCTTTTGACTGTTCCCCTGGTAGGGTTCGTAGGAAGTATCGAGAGTATAGGAGAAAGAAGATAAGAGATGCTACTAGTTAAAAATACTTCAATCAGCTTAGATTTAATTTATTCTGTGGCTGGAAAAGGAGGATACTGAGATGTACTGTGATAGCTCTCGATTTAAGGTTTCACTTTATACTGCAGCTGAGAGCTGGGGGTCTCCTGAAAGTAGTTCACAGAATTAAGTGCTGTAGCTGTCTTGAGCCTGTGGAGTGATTGGTGGTTTTACCTCAGTGCATCAGGCCAAGATGACTTCCACTTTTACTACTGTGTTCCTGAAGTAAGAGCGTTTGGGAACTACTCTTTAGCAGCAGTATTTTGCTGCTAAAATAGTGCATTTGCTGCCAAACATAGTGCATTATAATCTGACACGTCTGTTTTACTGTGCTAAAGCTTTACATTTACATTCAGGCTCTTTCTGTTGTTCTGACTTGGGATTTCCATACTTGACCTTAATTCAGCTGCCTCTCCAAGAAAGCTGAAAATCTGAGTCAAGGGTATGTGTGTAATGTCAGACAAAGTAATTCTATAATCTCTGTGCTCTATGAAGTCTTTGCAAATACAAAGTAACAGGGACTCAAAAATATATTTTTCCTGTAAAACTTGAATAGGTGGCACCATTTTTGGCAGGTGTGGTCAGTTTTCCATGTGATGAATTGTGTAGCTGGTTCTGCTGGACTGCTGTCTGCACACTTTCTTGGTTTGTGCTGAGAACCTCAGTCTTGGGACTGAGGGGACCAGTTGAACGTCGTGGAAGTGAGTGTGTGCTGGTGAGCTTGGTCATGTACAATCCAGGAAAAGATGCTTATAAATTGGCGTATGCTGGCCAGAGGCATCCATCTAGAGTATCTACATGTTTGTGCAGCTACATCTAGTATAGTTAGCTGGCCATACATGGCAAGTTAAAACTTTGAGGTTAGTTCTGTGGCACATACCTACACTCTTGGGTAAATTGTTGCTTTGGCTTGATGTTTCACTTGGAGTTCAGTCAGACAGGGACCCAGCTGTGGTTGTGGCCTGTGGTTTGGTGAAATGTAAAATGTCTGTGACACTTGCATGTAAGAAAAGCAATTTTCTAAGCATATGCAAGTTAGCAAGTTGGATGGCTTGAAGTTAAGAAAAATCTTGTTTGTATTTGGATTTTAATTTGTGGTATATACTTTTCTTGGGAGTGGTCTATCTTTCTTTCACCTTTCAGGCACTGAACATATTTACTTCTCCCTATATTTCTTTTTCTAGCTTCTGCCCCAGATGTCTAATAATTGGAGAGCTAGAGCTACTAAGTTGTCTTTTATCTTTTGTTTCTATCTGTGAATTTGTAACTCTGAGGTAAGAAATCAGCCTTGACTCTTTGTCCTGCAGGCATGTTCCATGCAAGGTTTTGTTCGTAGGCTTGGTCTACTTTCTCTGTCTCTGGCTGTGAAGTGTCTGGACTTTGCTTCAACTAAAGCAGTTCTTATAGGAGGAGGTCACTTTCTGAGGTCTTTTCTTGATGCTTGAATGCTTGGGTGTGTTTAATAATTCCTCAGTTACCATTGCAGCATATTAAGATAATGCTGATTAGAGGCAGTCTAAAGGTAAGTTGTCATAGCATCAGGTGCAGGTGGTTCGTTTGAAAGGGCCCATTAGTGCTGGTTTTGCCTCAGATCCTGTATAAAAAAGGAGCTTGTCTTACACAGTGAGGTGCAACGTTCTATTCAAAAAGTGCAGAAGAGAAAGTTATATTTTCAGAAGGTACCGAACAACTGTCAGGTAAATCCAAATAGAAGTCGTTTTTGTGACATTTACTGTAGTCTGGTTTCAGTCACTATCCACGTGTCATTTCCCTGCGCAGGGTAAAGGGACCCTCAGACAGTGTAATGCCAGAGTCTGCAAAAAACTGTCATTCCCTGTTTCAGTCCTAATGCTGCAATTCTGCAGCAGAAGGACAGCACATGGAGTTCTGGAGTCTTCTGTCAATTTTATTTTGGGTCTGCTTTTCTGTTTGGCGTGTACATCTAGTATCTGGAGCTTGATATGGTTCTGGATACAATTTGCAATAGCTTCGATGCTTTTGTTGCTCTGTATAAGTCCTTGGTTTTCATTGTGCTGTTGTTATGAAAGATCTTGGGCAACATCAGTGATACTGTAGACACTTAAAAGTGTACAAAGTGTGTCAGGATAGCTGTTTCAGTCTACATGTGTAGCTTAAGCACGGCCGATAGCAGGCGTTTTGCCACATACAGCTTGGGTGAGGTGATGGTGCGAAGCAAGTTATGTCAGTGAATTGTCTTCTGAGGGATTTTCAGTATGAAATCCTGGTACAAAGTAACACCTCGTCCAACACTACTGTACTTACAAAAGTTCGGTTAGTGATAAGGAGATGTCACTGCAGGGACTTAACATTGATGTGGCTTTTTTAGGGGCTACCATTGCACCCTGAGACTTGATATGAAAGAGGTGTAAAAAATTTTAACAGTAGATTTTTGAGTGCTGACTTTAAGCTTTTAGTCTATAGACCAAATTCGGTTCTCCAGAATCACTCATTCACCTTATGGCCCGTTCTTCTTCCTAGGGATCTTTCAGCTATGAATAGGATTGAGAAAAAGAGCCGAATAAGCTCTTTTGGCAAAATACTTCCTTGCTTGCTTGCTTTCTTTCCCACATTTCTTAGCCCAGTTGTACATCATAGTTGGAAATGCATCTGCTGTAAAATCAACATTTGTGTGGTGGGATATTCTAGAAGGTTACATGTATGGATTCCTTTCACATAAACTGAAATAAATGAGTCTCTTTGAACCTAGCATATCTTAACATGTTGTATTCCTGTCAGGTGGTGAGAGAAAGAGATACTGAGGTTTTGGTTTCCGTGCTGCAGATACTTCTGGTGGTTTGAGATACCATGATATGTGATCTTCTCATGCTGCTTTAAATGGTTGTGGTCTACCCTGTTAAACAAAAATTCTGCAGCTCCTGTACTTCACTGTTGCAGGAATGGTGTAACAGATGAAAAGGTACTGTACTGTACTGTACTACAGGAATTAATTGTCAAAACCAACACCTAGCAGTACAGAATAAAGTATTCTCAGTAGAATTTTATGTGTATATATACGCACATGCTTAGGAATCAGCTGATGCTTTTTGAAGATGGTAATCATAGAATGGTTTGAGTTGGAAGGGACCTTAATCTAAAGTTCTAAACCCCCTGCCGTGGGCAGGGATACCTACTAGATGAGGTTGCTCAAAGCCCCATCCAACCTTGTAGTGAAGGATTTCTTCCTTACATCTAATCTACCCTCTTTCAGTTTAAAACTGTTATTCCTTGTCCTGTTGCTGTGATCCCTGGTAAAAAGTCCCTCTCCCCTTCTTTCCTGTTGGCCCTTTTTAGGTACTGGGAGGCTACTATAAGGTCTCCCTGGAGCCTTCTCTGGGGTAAAATAACCTCAACTCTCAACCTGTCCTCATAGGAGAGATGTTCCAGCTTCCTGATCATCCTTGTGGCCCTCCTCTGGACCTGTTCCAGCAGGTCCATGTCCTCCTTATGTTGAGGGCCCCAGAACTCGACACAGAACTGTAGGAGGGGTCTTGTCAGAGTGAGGTAGAGGAGAAACATCCATCTCCCTTGACTTGTTGGCCACGCTTCTTTTGATACAGCCCAGGATACAGTTGACTTTCTTGGCCGCAGATGCACATTGCTGGGTTATATTGAGCTTCTTTTCAACCAACAGCCCCAAGTCCTTTTCCTCAGAGCTGCTCTCAGTCCATTCTCTGCCCAGCCTGTGTTTGTACTTCAGATAGCCCTGACCCAGGTGCGGGATCTTGTACTTGGCCTTGTTGGACTTTATGAGGTTCACATGGGCCCACCTCTCCAGCCTGTCCAGGTCTGTCTGGATGGCATCCCTTCCCTCCAGTGTGTCAGCCACACCACACAGCTCGGTGTCATCCACAAATGTGCTGAGAGCGTGCTCAATCCCACTGTCCGTGTCGCTGACGAAGATGTTAAACAGCACTGGTCCCAGTACCGACCCCTGAGGAATGCCAGTCATCACTGGTCTCCACACATGACAATATTTGGAGTGCAACCATCCAGCCAATTCCTTATGCACAGAGTGATCCATCCATCGGATCCATGTCTCTCCAATGTAGAGACAAGGATGTTGTGTGGGACGGTGTCAGGTGCTTCGTACAACTCTAGGTAGATTAAGTAATGCTACCCAGTTTTTCCAGAAACACTGCCATAAGACATAGAGTACCTAATTATTTAACATGTATATTTTTTACCTTGTCTTAAGATGTCTTTGTGCAAATGTGAGATTCTAACACTGAAACTTCAAACAGATCTTGCTCTGTAAACACTTGAAGCACTAGCCTATATTTAGTCCTTATTAAAATTGAGCAGTGTGCTGTTCTGTGAGTAATTCCTTGACATTACTGGGAAGACTTGTAGGGTAATAGAATAAGGACAGAAATGTAAAACTCGCCCCATCTTACTAGTTGCTGGGTGTTCAGCCAACATTCAGGCCAGGACAAGTGTACAGAAAAAATTATGATCAGAGCTGTGTTGTTCTGAGGGTGCTGTACTACATGAGAATCAAGCACTGCCCCAGATATTCTTCCCTTAGGATATTTAACCTGTGCCACCCTAACATACAAAGTGGGTTTGAGCAGCTGTAGAAGCTCATTTGAAGCTCACTGTAAAAGTATTTATGGAGGGAGCATGGGATAAAATAGCTTGAAAAGGTGTTGGCTCAGATTCCCAGATAGAATTATATTCTTTTTAAGGACAAACAGGAGGACTGAGATAATTCGCCAAGAATTGTTGACATGCGGAGTCACACATCCAACTGTGATACGAAGTATCTGAGACCTCTGCTTGAAAGTATTGTAGCTTCTTGCATAGGACAGTAATGATCTCAGGGTCACATGTCCACAAAACCCTTTGAACTTTGAAACTGGGTTTTGTCACTGTTGAGCTTTGTGCAGAACACAAGATGGGTTGGAGCAGTGTCAGAGGTTTGGGTTTTTATTGCTTTGTGGGGAAAAACTCTGTAGGGAATTGCCAGTTGTTGTCTTCATTAGCCTTCTGATGACTGTGGAAAGAAGAGAAGCTGGTGGTTCTTCAGAAGAGTTACCTGTGCACGTGTTGGCCTGTCATCCCACCCACCTCTCCCATGGGAGGCTTAAATGATGGAGTTTTGAGATAAGACAGGGATTGTAATGGACAAGGTGAGCAGAGGGATGAAATGTTTCAATTTCTATCTAGAAAACTGTAGTAATGGAGTAACATGTATGTGACTTCCAAGTTATTTTTCTTTTCCACTACTGATGAATGTCTTCTCATCTTATTTGCATCTTTCTGGGTGTGAGACTTTGATTTAGGCCATGTAACACAGTTTGGATTTAGGCAGGAAATACTTTTATTGACCAGCTGTTAATGATCGCTTCCCATATTCATAAAGTTTAAATACAGGTGTACACAAGTAACTTGGACAGCTGTAGTTTTAAATCCTTAAGAAGTCTTTTTTTTTTTTCCTTGAGACTGTGTGGGAATTAGGATTTTCCATAGTTGCAAGGAAGAAGGGAAAGTAAATCAGGTGATGAAGTGCTGTTGTATCAAGATGTATTTGTGATATCTGTATTGAAGGTTACTTGTGTTAGTTATGCGGACTTGGCATTATCCAATACAAAGGTAGTAATAACATCGTGAGAGATTAGACCTTTTAAATAACTCCAATTAATAAAATTTTCGAGTTTGTTCTGGATTATTTTTATTGTTTTAAAATCTTAAATCTTTGTGTTTTCTTTGAATGACAATATGTACTAAGAAGGGGAAAGCTGAAAAGTTCAGGTATAAACTGAGAAGCTTGTTAAAGTCCCATAAGGTTTATTTTATGTGTCTGTTCTCGGGTATTTGCCCGATGAAGGAATATTTCCAGTCACTGCTTAAAATACTTTGGGCGTTTGGAAACAGTTTTAGATTGCATTAAGGTGCTGGCTTTGTGTTGAGGACATCAAGTCAATGGAAGTTTTCTGAGAGTTTGGGAATGTGTCTTCCTCTTGTGCTGGTAGTGGTCGTTCAAAACAAAGGGCTTAGTGAAATTTGGAGTGTCCCTGTCTCTCTCTCTCTGTTATTTTTTTAAAAAATGTCTGAAGTGCAAATAGCACTGCTTCAAACTTCTAATACAGTATTTTAAAACCTACTTTAATGTAGCATTGCATAGCTAAATGATGGTACTGAAACATTGTCAAAAATGATGCTGTTTTTTGGCTCAGTTAAATGGAGCATAGCAGGGAACAACTGAGATTACAGGAATGCAGTAACTAATGGAATGTGTTCTGGTTTTTTGTGGTGGTTTGGTTTTGGTTTTGAGAAATACAGGAGTTGCAATGCAGATTGTGCTTTACCTCATCATACAAATCAGGCATTACACAGTAGATGTGTCTAAAATTGTTTCGAGTAGGCTTTTGATTTAGTATTTTAACTGTTAGCCTGTAGGTCGTCAGAATATATAGGCTTGGTTGTATCCGTGTTAGTTTTGTGCCTATTAATGGCAAACATCTAAAGATTTCAGAGAGTAAATAAATGCAGGAGGGACCCTTTGTGCGGAACCTGACCTGTGTAGAAATGGGTCGCAGTTGAGAACACTTTTCCCACCTAATTGCTACCATAGAAGAGAATGATAGGTTTATTTAGGAAAGTAAGAGTACCTTTTAAGATGATATTTATTCAGAACACTGAAAATTAGCCTGTTGTTACACTTTTTGATCTGGTTACATCAGTATCTGTTAAATGCAGAGCAAATAAATTGGTCAAGTTTATTAAAGATAACATGGAACTAGCTGGGGAGCAAAGTTAGCTTTGGTCATTCATTAGTATTTTAAAGGCTACTCTGTTCCGACTTAGTGCCATAAAGTAGCATCTGAGTTCATGATCAAGCAATTTGATGGTGTCCAAGAGACAGTTTAAGTGACTGCTGTCATGCTAGATTTGTGCTGGATGTAGTTATAGCTATTAGTGCAGAACTGCCATTTATATAGCTGCTCTTGAAAGAAAAGAGGCTCTTGCTTATGCAGTGGCACTGTTGTCGCATAGCAACTGCTGTGCTGAAAGCTTCAAATCAGATGCTCCCTTGAAGTTCATGATGCCCTAATAATGCTTAATTTATCTGGGCCTTGCGCTGCCTTTATTACGGTAGTGAATGTCTTTTATTAGTGCAGTTGGTAATGTCTGACACGTACATTTACTTTTCTTTCTTCTCCAAGCTTAGGACTGTGTGATGTCCTGCATTTTTTAGCCTAGTTTCCTGAAAGTTGAGACTTTAATAACACAATTAATTGCATTGAACCAAATGCGAGAGAGTCAGAGTTCAAGCATCGTGGCCTTTCGTAACCTGGTAGTAGAAGAAAGACGAGCCTGCCGTCCCTCCCGCGGACAGGCTGCTGCCTCTGGTCCTCTGTCCTTCTGAGTGGAGGCTGTTGGTTGGCAGGTGACCACGGATGGGCCGTTTGGCTGACTGGCCCGGGTCTTGCTCCTAATTAGTGGCAGTAAAGGATGCCACAAGTGGGTGACGTACGTGGGTGTTTGAGAGTATTGAGGGCAGACTGGGAAACTGGATAGAGAAGAAAACCGTTCTAGTGAGAAGTAAACGCTTGTTTGCTTAGCTGTGTCTGGTAGTCAGTGATCTGTCTTATGAAGAAAGTAGACTTGAAAGAAACCAAGGAAGGTATAGGGAATCCTGATCTGTGTAAATTGCTTTGATATATACTTTGTATGAAAATAACGTTTTTTTTCCAACTCTGGAAACATGCTAATGCATATTGAAGCGTATGTTCTCATGTCTATACATGATCCTGAGAATGCCAGCATAATTTATCATCACGGTTTTTTCAACGAGCATGTTCATGTACTTGCCTGCGTACAGGGTTTGACTCCAGATACGCTGTGCTCACATTTTGACTTCACTGTAAAACTTGCTTATAAAATGTCAGTCTTCAGAGGTGCTGAAGAATCTGCTCAATAGCTGTTATTAAATGCCTATTTCAGCCCAGGCTGTGAGTTGTTTAAGATATCGTGCCCTTCTTAAAACGTGGGTAAATAACAGCACAGAATCAGTGTTCAATAATGTGAGGCTTTGCAAAAAGACCTAGTTTTCTGTGTTGATAATTTAGGACCATCTAGATGCCATTTTGAGATGGAACATTTACTAGCACAGAGTTCTTGGTGAAGCATTATGTTGTGTGAATCTTGCAGTAACACGTATAGTAACACAGACACACTACAGCTCCTGCTTATTTTAATATAGTAGTGATACCATCCAGGCCTCTTCCTCCTGCTCGCGTAGTTTGGATGTACCAGACCAAAGTTGTCTGGACTGTTTGTGTTAACTGATGGGAAGCCTTATATTGTTGACATCTTATATATAGTATTTTCTGAATCTGTTTTGCAATTTCTTTCCTAAAGAACAGATTCTGACTTCTGGATAGATATTGAGATGTAGTAGGTTGTTACTACATAGGGCTGCATTAAATATGGTAGATTTTTAAACTGAGATGATATGCTGAGTAAATTTATTCTCTACTATTAGAATCTATTAAGATTCTTAACTTCTGCATTTGTGATAAAATTGTGAGTGGTATTTATTGGATTTTATTTAGATTTAAATTAAAATAAATTTGCAATGTATTTTAACTGTTTATTTAACTGTTAATTAAAGAAAACTTTTCTGCAATGACTATAAAAAAATGGTCCTTCTTGTTTAATTGAACGTATTTCTTTCTGGTTGCTTTTTCAGTCAGGATGTTATAATAAATAGCTGTCATTCCTTCATGCTTTCACAATTTACAAATAAAAGGAGGTGCGTCCCTGCCCATGACAGGGAGGTTGGATTAAAATGATCTCTAAGGTCCTTTCCAGCCTAGGCCATTCTATGATCTATTAAACATACCTTATCTTTTCAGTTCCAAGTCATTTTACTGAACTTCAGTGAATTAATCATTGGATGGAAATAGTTGAAAAATGCAAAAGAGGTTATACTGCAGCAGATCTTTCAGCACTTTGTCGAACACCAGTTCCAGTACTTACTGACTTCCATTGCTGAATGTGTTTATGCAAGCTTTTAAAATAACTTCTCATTTTTTTAAAGTGCAAATTAAAAAATATCACTTATTAATGACTGTGTGAGAGACTTCAAAGTTTACCCAAATAGAGATGGATTCTGTAATTCTTAGCAAGTAGCTCTTACTTGCATGAGTCATCTGAAATGTTGTTCTGTAAGTGTTGCAGAAACTTGACCATGATAATTGGCAGGGTTTTGTGGTATTAAAATGTCTTTTTATGATATTGTATGTGAAATTTACCCTGTGGTTTTGGCAGTTTTAGATGACTTCCATCTTCTTAATGAACTGTTCATGGTTAGCTGCTTTTTCAAAGGAGATCTTTGCTTTCCTTCTCTTTTTAAACTTCATTACTTTCTCCAATTAGTTACTGTTAGTTCACACAGTTTCTTTCCATGGGGATTATAAGAGGTCAGTAAGGGTAGGAACTAGCATAATGAACAGCTGCAATACTACTTTTTTTTCCCTGTGTTTGTTCCAGGACACTTAAAAGAGTATAACTTGCATAAAGCACATCGGTGTGTTTTTCTTTACAGAGGAAATCCCAACCCAAAAGCCTTATCTCTTTCATTTAAAATAGCGGAATACGTATGCAGTGTATCTAAAGTACAGTAAGCTCACCTCGTGAGTGTTAGTGTTCATTATGTCTCGGTTTGAATTAAAGAAACAAGAAAACTGGCCTAAGACGACCGGGAGCTTGAGTCCCCTGGCTGGGTTTGCTGGTAACTTGTAACTTTGAGGGGTCAAAAGTGGGATCCTAAGTTGGAGCAAGCATGACAGCATTTGTGTAAATACACGTTGTGGTCGTGCTGCTGTAGTTGTGACAGTCCGAGGGCACGGGTGAGAAGTCTGTAGGTGAACGTACCGTCTTGTACTACGCAGCTAGTAGAACTGCAACAGGTGCAGTTTTGGGTGCACGAGCCCTGTGTCAGGTCCTGAAAAGAAGCAGTAAGATTGAGAACAGTAAAGCACATTTTGAAGAATTGCTCCACGTTTCAGTACAGGCTGGTCAAAAAGACCATCTAGAAGATGTGGTGTCTGGAGCAGGGGAGGGTGCTGCTGAGAAGTGGTTAGTGCTCGTCTCCTGTGGGCAGCAGGAGGCTACTGTCAAATTCCTGTTAGCCGCGTGGGCATCCAAAAGGAGACATAGTGTACCATAAACTCAAAAGAAAAATTTGATAGGTTTTTTTTAGTGTTCTCTACACTTGACAGCTGAGGTGCTTTATACCTCCCTCTTCAGGACCTGCTCTGAAGCTGGTCTTCAAACAGCGGCATTTTAAGACACGCTAGTAATGTGTTCTGAGAGTAATGAAACGCGCTCGTGGTGTCCAAGTTGGCGTCGTCATGTACTTTTGCTTGTCTAACTTCTCCAAGTGCATCTGGTACTCTGGATGGAACATTCTGGAGGGGGTTCAGGAGTCTGGAGCTACTGGGAGGAAAATACGTTGTAATTGTGATAGTGTGTTCCTGTGTGTTTATTAGGCGGTGTCTGTTCCGGAGAGAGTCTGTGGTGAACTGACTTTTCATTTCAGTGGAGGTGGTGGTGAAGGTGAGGAAGTTGTTGGGAGATTAGGTAGGACGCTTTTGTAAAAATGTCTTCAAAATAATAATTTTAATTAGTAATACCTGGTAACATAAGTATGTGTTTTGGAGGTGTTTGAGGTTTTGTTTGGTTGGTTTTTGAGGGTTTTTTTTGGAGTAAAGCTACCTTATATTCTTTGGCCTCAGTTAGAAGTTGAAAGGAATCTCTTAAATTTGATCTAAAACCATATTACCTGTGTATGTTTGTTACAGTAATTTAGTTAATGACTTCACAAAATGCCTATATTTGTGGTTTAGCTAATTTTCAATCTACTTAGTAAGGTTACTGAATATCTGAAGGAAATAAACATAGGTCAGCTGTTACCTTTTTTCTTGTTGATGCTTTCAAAAGGAAAAATACTGGATGTTATGTAGAAGACTTGATTTAAATAAGTATAAATTATTCTGTTAAGAGCCCTTTTCAGAGATGATTTTTTTTTCTCTTAAGAATTGTGAATAAAAGGTGGTGAGTAACCTCACATCATGGTTGATCTGCACTTGAACAATACATAATTCCTATATTCATGTTCTCTAATGAGATTAGAATGCCAAAGCTATTGTGGAAACTAGAAACAGTATCGCTTGTTTGAAAACCCTCCTTTTTTTTGGTTAACTTCTGGTGTTGTATAGATAATATTCCTAACTGTACAGACAATATGTGATCTTCTGACAGTATGCTGACACTCCTTAAAGCTCTGTTTTGATTATGCCAATTTACATGGAATTAAAATAAGTAAATATTCTGTAAGTGTTTTGTGGAAAGTGATGAAAAGCTGTAGCTTTTTCTGGAAACCACTAAATAATTTTTTTGTAGCTTTTGAAGGTGTAAGAGATAGGTGTACACCTTTGTGTGTCCCTGAACTAGTGATCAACTTCTGGTTTTCTTTTTCTGAGACTTCATTTATACTGTATTCTGCTACCAAATGTTCTCATTGAAGACGTTCCCCAAAAAATCCAGTCAGTCCAAGTCATGTAACATTGTTAAGCTTTAACACTGATGTAATATCTAAATATATTTTAATCAGATATGGTGCAACTCCTTTTCCAGTCCCCGTGGCAGTACCTCTTTAAAGAGAAACAACAACAACAAAACAAATCCTCAGAATGTGTGCTCTGGTCTCCTAGGGAACTACCTGTCTTTGTTCTTGATTTAAGATGGAAACACAGATGAAAATAGGCTTCATTTCCTTGAGACAGATTTCAGATTTCTATAAAATGCTTTTTGAGGCTTTTGATCCTGTGTGGGTAATAATAACCTGACTTAATCAGAAAATTAGTTGTAGAATATTTATATATAAAGTTTTGGAAAATTATTGGGATTGTGTTTGTAATGTGGTTTGGACTAATGTCTAAAATTCTTGAAATGGAGACAAATCACCTAATGAATACAAGAAACAGAAACTGGGAGCTGTTTAGATCCATGACACTTGTGAGTGCACCTTGTGTATCTGACAGGCTGTCATACATGCATTTATTGAAAAAGACAGCACTGCCTTATAGTAGTGTGGTTTTAATTTGTACACAATTTAAGTGAGCATTTCTTCTAGCTGCTTTTTCTCTCAGGACAGGTGTGTTAGCTCTTGGGAAACGTCTTCACAAAGACCAGATTTCTAGTATGTGCTTAGATTTTCATACAAATTTGTTGACTTAAATAGAAATCTGAGGCTTGGGACTCTTGCTGGTCATCACCTGCTTCGGTGAATCACGTTAGCTCTGGCCTCTTGAATCAGACCGGTCCAGAACGGTGCAGGCAGGTGGTAGAGCACAGGTGTGTTTTGCCAGTATGTCTTTTCTGTTGGGTTTCTTAGTTTTGAGTGTATCCGCAGAATTAAATCACAGAATTGTTTAGACTGCAAAAGGCCTTTAAGATCATCATGTCCAGCTGTTAACCTAGAAATGCCAGTTCCACCACTAAACCATGTCCCTAAGAATCACATGTTCCGACTCCGTCTTTTAAATAAATGCAGGTTGATAACGTTTTGAAGAAACTTTTTAAAATGCTAAACATATTTATATAATATTACATACCTGTTTATTTCTAGGAGAAGGAGCTACAGCTGAAGTTTCCTCACCTTTTGTGATTCTGTCTCTGTGTACCCTAGTAGTACTGGTCGTGCTGCTTGTAAACTGCGTCTCCTGCTGTAAAGACCCTGAGATAGATTTCAAGGTAAGCAGCTGAACTTACAAATGCATGTATTGCACTGCAGTTAGTATTCTTAGCTGTGTTCTGATATCTGGAATACTTGGTTCTTTGTGCTAATGCTCCACAGGTATTGACACTTCGGTGTCATGTGTGTCCTCCCTTCTGAAATAGCCAGCAACTGTGGTTTTGCACGCTATGTAGGCTGCCTACCATTTCTTTTAAGAACTTGGTCCATGCTGCAGTAAAAATCTTTTATGTCTTCAAAACCATTACTAGCTCTCAGGATCAGTAGTAAAAAATACCATTGAAACAATTTTGCTGTAAAGAACCTTTTTCTTGTTCTTCTGTGTGTTCTTTTAATTTGTTTTTCTTAGTCTGACAGGGTTTAAAACACTCCTATACTGAAGATACGTATCCACCGTAGCAAAACTCTTGAGGAGAAATTGTTATAATCAGAAAGTTTTGGAACATTGGTTATTGATATTTTTTTATTTCGGTTTTGGTCTTATTTCTGAATGAAGACTATTTGGCCTTGACAATTTATGGTAATTCATTTAAAGCCAGGGATAACATTTAAAGTAAAAAAATGTAACAAAACAACCCCAAAGCTCCAAACAAACAATAAACCCTAAACAAAAAAACCGCTTTTAATAAAAAGTAATACTAGATACTTTAAATCAGTAATAACTTGAAAATAAGGAACAGAAAGCTAAAAATCTGTTGCTTGTACTTGGGGAAAAAAGCTAAGCCTCCTTAACATTGTTCATTCAAACTAAAAGCAGTGTATTAGTGCTAGTTTTAAGACAAATATCAACTTGTTTACTAAGATGGCCTTTTTTTTTCCTGTTGCAGGAATTTGAAGATAACTTTGATGATGAAATAGATTTTACACCTCCAGCAGAAGATACTCCATCTGTTCAGTCTCCAGCAGAAGTGTTTACTCTTTCGGTTCCCAGTATTGCTTTACCATCTCCCTCCCAGTTTCCTTCTCGTACAGGTAAAATAATGTGTTTTTTAATGAAAATCCACAGAAGTAGGCAATTGCTATATCAAAATTGAAGTGTAGCTGATTGTTTGACTTCAACAAATTGTTACAAACCTACTTAAACTGGATAAATATATTTTGTGGGGTGTAGGGTAAAATATGAAATACTACAAAACTGTTGACTTACTGCAGGGTGTCATGTACAGTAGCTTAAGAGAATGCCTCTATATACATAAAGGGTGTTAAGTACTGCAGGATGTTAGTGACTGCTACTCTTTAGTGGCTTTCTTTATGGCTAAGTTTTCGTTGGATTTCAGCCATTCTCCTTAAATGGAAGCAAGAGTGAATCTCTTACTTGACAGTGATGCTGCTGCTTCAGCTGCGTCACTTTCACTGTAGCATTTTCATCCCATAAATGTGATATTGGTAAGACAGAGCAAGCTTAAGGAAACTTAAGTATCTTAAATATTACAAGTGTAGTTTAGTATAAAGTAGTTGTTCTCATACTACTTCACACCTGAGCTTTACATACATTACTTGTATTGCTTAATCATTAGGTGTTCAGGGAAGCTTCTAGTAAAATTTCTGTACCTAAAAATTTCAGGAAGCTCTCAATGTGCCTTTAGCACAACAGAAATGTTACTCCTCAGTGTTTTAATGAGCGAAGGAAAATTATCTGTCAGCTTGTCAGCTCTTCTGTGTTGCCATAATTTTTGAAACTATACTTTGTGTGAGTAGAAGTTACTTTACCAGAAGTAAGTCAGTGTGTGCTTGAGTAAGGTGCTCTGGTGAAAATGCAGTTTTACCCATGCAGCGTTCTTCATGCTTAGGAGCACATTGACAGTGTATTACAGAGCTGTAGCTGCTCCAGTAAAAATAATACTGGTGTAAATGTCCTTTATGGAAGGAAAAATGTGGGCTAGAATTCTCGGTCAGACAAGTAGTAATGATGGGAAAGTGTTTGTGTACGTCTCTCAGTGTTCCTAACCAATTAAGCAGCAGAGGGATAAGCACTGATGAATCTCTTCTGTAGTACAGAGCCTGCAATTGTTACTGGCCATCCTCTGCCAAGATCTGGGTCTTGTTTTCTGTCCTTTCCCTCTCTGGGCTCTTTACGTGAAGTATTTTTAGTCAGTGAATGTCCTCCTTCCAGATGGTAGCTATAAGTAGGGCAGTTGGGCTAAAGAATAAAGCAGTGGAACCCTTTCTTTTGAAATGGTAACTCTAATTGTGAGTGTTAGATGTACAAGCAGTGTGTGTTGTCTTGAGTTTTCTGCTTCTATTTGCATAGGAAAATTTTGTAAGTAGGTTGTTTGCTCTACCCAACTACAGGGTATGATACACTTTTATATTGGAATTGGAACTCAACCTTTTTGTTTTCTCACTGAATGCATTAAAAAACAAACATAGAAGTTTACATTTTATAAGGACAATCACAGTTCTTGTGAGGGTGTCTTAGTATGGTTTGGAAGATGGGGTTGAGAAAAATTTCGCTGGAGGGTGTTGTCAACAGCATTACCTTCATCCTTCATGTGTATCTAACTGGGTTTTCTTGCTTGGTCTGAATATGTGCATGTAATGGGGAATAAGTATTGTAGGAGCTTGCGTTATTTCCTCAGCAGTTGATAGCCTGGGATGCCCGAGTGGTTTGATACGTGTTACATCTGTTTTGTTGTGTGTGACAGATGGATCAAGGTCTCAAGTTGCACGTCAGAGTCTAAACTACATTCAGGAAATTGGAAATGGTTGGTTTGGAAAGGTAAGAAGTTATCTTTCGGTGTTGTGCTGCAGTGTAAGTCTTATTCCTAACTAACTAGGCTGCTGTATTTCCTTTTTAAAATGGTTCAGGAAAAAAAAAAAGTAATTAGCATAAGGAGAACAGAAGTTGAAATGAGATGTTTCCTTGTGTGCACTTCTTAGCTGTAATCACAGCACTAATCAGTGCTACTTTAACTTACATATAGTTTCTTACCAGAGTTACGAGGTAGGCATTTTGCTTCCGTGGATTTGAATTAATATATTCCTGTTATTACTGTTTCTTTCTAGGAGTAAATCAATAAATGGTCTTCACTAGAAAACGTTTTCTGAAAGTTGATGTGCAGATCAGTTGTCAAGATGTATTAAGCACGGGCTTTTAATTATCAGAGCTCCGCATGTGTCAGCAAAAAAAAGCCAGAAAATATAGAATGTTTTTAGCTCTTTCTTCTTTGCAGGGAAACTCCAATGTTTTTTTTTTCCTCCTCTCATTAAAGACATAATGCCTATCTTTTTTTCAGGTTCTGCTTGGAGAGATCTACACAGGCAGTAGTGTAGCAAGGGTAATAGTGAAGGAGTTGAAGGCAAGTGCGGGTCCCAAGGAGCAAGAACAGTTTTTAAGAAATGGAGAACCATATTAGTAAGTAATTTTTCAGTTTGGTTAGCTTAACAAGAAAATTAATAATTTGGTTAAATTAAGAAGAAAACAGGATTGTTTGGTGTTCTCTTTCTCTTGTGTTACGCTTGGAGGATACTCACTTCCAGGAATTGAGTCTTTGTATAGTAGAAAGGAATTTGGTATGTTAAAGGAAGGGTAATTTCTCTTTCTGTATTTTGAGAAAAATGAGAATTCTCTGAAGAGCTAACTGCCACAAGTTAATGGGTTTTGTACGTGACTGGAGAAGACACATGTTTTAGGTCACTAGTCACATCTGATATTGTGGCTTACCTTGCCTGAATATGCTGCAAGTGTTTGTAGAGAGCTTTCTATTCTTAATGCTTTCTAGTATCCTAGTTGTATTTGCATTTGGGCTTAAATTGTTGGCAATTGTCAGAAGAAGAAATCTCATGCCTTCTGCTGCATTGGCACAAGTGTTTTTGAAGCAGTTTGGAAAAAGTAACTGATCCGACTGGGAACTAATGTGGCTAAAAAAGGTTTAGCTTTTAGCCAGCCCAGTTCCTCAGTGTAGTTCATGAACCAGTCGCATGTATTTATTTTTGGTCCACATGGTGGTGGGAGGATGGGTGTGACTTTCTTTTGGCAGTGCTGCCTTTTGTGGTTTTGAGATCCTCTGAGCTTCAGCTGCTCTCAGTGGTACGCTGCAGCAGTACGAAGGAGAGAGAAAGGTGTAAATAGAATCTGTGCTTTTGGATACTTGCAGCTTCTGTTCGTGCCACGCCCCCACCAATGTTGCGTGTTGAAACTTCTGGTAGGAATTTCCATGTGTTGCATTATACTGCAAATAATATAGAATGTGATCTTTCTGGCATTAACTGTGTTTTTTCGCTCCAGCATTCTTCAGCATCCAAATGTTCTCCAGTGTTTTGGACAATGTGTGGAAGCCATTCCTTATCTCCTAGTTTTTGAGTTCTGTGACTTGGTAAGTGCACTTACACAAACGGCTGCAGTTGGTTTTCCATCAGTGTAAATTTTATGTAGTGCATTTACTGCCCTTCACTCATGAAATGATTCTTTTTTTGGGAAGTTGTTTTGCTAACCAGAATCTCAGAGGAGACCACGAGTGTAATTTTTTATGTTCTTTTCAGTTCATCATGTAAATTCTAGGTGCTTGTGCAATGTTCTGAAGAGAAAAATAGCTGTTTTCTTTGGTAACAGAATTACTAGTCTCAGTCTGCCTACATCCTGTGTCAGGGAGCTCGGAGGGGAAAGGAGGTCGTAGAAGGAAGCACTTTATTACAGTCTGGTATCAATTACACATGCTCACAATCATATTCTAAATTCTGTCTGTGCAGTCTTAATGTGCTTTTAATATTGTTTCTCTGAAAATGTTAATTGAGGAAACTGAAAGAATTTCCTCCCTTCTGCCTCCCTCCCTTCCAGAGTGCCCAAATTGTACTCACACTGTGTAGCTTTGAGCTAACATGCAGTGGTGGGCTCCCTTCCAGAACCAGTAATTGAATCTATTCTAATAGCTGGAATTTTCAGTATCATCCTATTCTCTTCCTGATCTTTTCTGTTACTGCAGTCTTCTCTTCCCTAGTCGTCTTCTTCTTTTCTTTCCCTCCCTTCCCTAAGCAATGGCCTTGTTATGCTTCCTGAACACCAAAAGAAATGCTAAGAGCACAGTGAAGGGTGTCCTCACTGCTTTCGGCTCCACTGTTGGTGCCACAAAGGACGGGGAAGATGGGAAGGGTGGCTGCACAAAAACCTTGCTCAACCACTGCGTTCCTGTGCATGTGTTGGAATTTACATGAATGTTGGGAGAAAGGGAATGATCTGCATGTATAGAAACTTTGAACTGTGCCCAGTATACACAGAGTCTTCAGAGACAAAGATTTGGATGTGGGATGGACCGAAATGCTTGAATTGCCTTTTTGTAGTATAACATATTATTAAAAAATAACCCCAAAACTCCAGGTGGCTATATAAACATAGGCTCAATGTCTGCTTTTAAACTTTAATGCTTTTAATGATATCTAGACCACAGAGATTTTTTTTTTACTTGAAAAATGTCAAGGCAGAAATGAACTCAGGAGGGTATGTGTATGTTATTAAGAAACAAGTCTTTCAGAAGTAAGATAGTTTGCATTTAGAAAATTCAGCAAGATCCTGTTTTTTTTATTAGTTTCACTACTACAGATTTTTCCTTTTAAGCCCAGGTGCATAAGTACAGTTCTGGTTGCATCAGTTGCCTCAAGCAGTTTAAATAAGAGCTAACATGAGCTTTTGAGTTTTATTGAGAAACATCAGTTAATCTCTGACCTTAAATAACTATGTTTTTCATTACCGCTCTTTTGTTCAGTTGTATAAGCTGTAGTAGATTAATGAGGCAAAAGTGCTGATAAAATGATTCTTTTCTAAATGGAAGAAGTGCCTGAACTTTTAAAGTGACTGATCAAAGTGAAGTGTTCCATTTTTTGCTAAGAACTAAAAAGCAAGTGCCTAAGGTTAACCAGATAATGCTTTTTACAGTGTTTCAATATATAGGAATGAAAGACTTCTTATCAATTTTTAAACTTGCTGTTTAAATTGGAGGTTCTTTAACAGGACCCTTGAAAAAGAAATGCATTTTATAGTTTAACAAATATAGATCCAAATACTTAATCAGATTTAATTGCTGCTGTGTTTTTAAATACTTACGCTATTTAAGCCAACTTTGAATTTGAAGATGGAGTAACTCTTAAAGATTGCCCTACTTTAAGTATTCAAGAAAAAAAATAATATCCTTGTTTGATGCCTGATGATTAATGCCAGAAATTGTCATGATCCTGCAGAGTAATCTGGAAAGGATTTTACTTAAGGGGATAAAATAGATTTTCACTTTAACTGGGGGCAGTAAGCTTGACAGCCAAAGTGGTAGTTTATAAATTCGTATGCAGTTAGGTAATTTCTTTGGAATGGAAAATAAATGTCTGTGCTGATTTCTATTCCAAGTGAACTAAAACTTGGTTTTAGAAAATTATATATTACAGTAAGTTAAACATGACTTTCATACTGCAAGTCTGGCTCAGTTGAAGGGTTCTGACTTGATAGAGCTGACTGTCTCCCAGGCATCATAGTATTTTATTGACTGCACACAAATATACAGAGGCTGGGCGGACCAAACAGTGTTCACTTGAACAGTTTTATGCAGTGATACAGATGAGTGCAGAAAGTTAGCTCAGTATTGCTGTATGACACTACTTCTTGTAGTCCCAGCTCCTGGTGTGGGAGTAGTGCAGCAATACTGGAGTGAGGGGAGAAGAGAGACAGGAAGAAGGGAGAAATGTGAAGGAGCCAGATGGCTAGATAGCTACTTTACTTTTTTTAGTACACAGGTTTTTAGTGGAATGTCAGTAGACTGATATTTGAGAAGCTGCTTTTTATCACAGAGGTTGGGATGGCAGTTACTTGGATTTTTCAGGCTTTTAGTAAGTGATCTTGAAAGCTGGTAGCTTCTCTTGTACTTTTTTTTTTTTTCTGAAATTGGGTAAATTGAGGCTTTTGGAGGTGCTTCCAAAAATGCAAGAGTCTGATTCTTCAGCAGAAAGACCATAGGGGCAAATGCAGCTGAAGTGGTTGACTAGAAGTTAAATGTCTGTGGTGATCATATATTTAAATTGGAGGGTTGAGAAATACGTACCTGTTTTGCTAGCAGTGCTATGATGCTGTGCTAAAGCTCTTTACCTGGTGTTACTGCTGTCGTGTATGCATGTACAACAAAGGATAAACTTGTTCTAATCCCTTGTACTTAGATGATTAAGAATTTGATGGTTAAGCAAGAAGGTGGCAAATATGTCAACTGTGTTGGATAGGAAATTTAAATCTCTTCAGATGGCACGTTCTTTTGAGGCCCTTTTGGCAATATAGACCTTTTGCATGTTTGACGTGTTAAGTGATGAAAGATGTGGCTACTTTATTGACCAACACAATCTAGAGGGTACAGTGATTGTTTTCTTCATGTTCCTTCAAATTCATAGACTATGACAGCATGTGCTCCTTTTGTAGCTGCTCTTACTAGGATTTATAGCCTTTTTTGGACCGCTTGACCTTGTCTTGGCTGCACAGGCAGCCCTGTGGGATTATCAGTTCCCAGGCTCCTGGGAGATACCAGAGCTAACTGTCACAGTAGCAATACTGAATGTCATGCAGGCTAGCTTACTTGTTTTCTTGGCTGTATAAACTACTTACACATTTCTGTTACTCAGAATTGCTTGGCTGTATATGCAGTAACTGTATTTGCTAACATTAGGCTATTCTGTAATGTAATCCAAGTTGCTTCGTGTCCCTTGCTTTGCGGAGCTAGGCAAGAAGCAAGAGGGGTCAGCTGCACATAAGTGATTTAAGCTTTTAAATCCTAATTTTCCTTTGCCTGTGCTAAAAAATGTTTTTAAAATGGTAAATGTAAAAAGAGATACTCTGTGAGTTCTTACACCCCTCCCACCCCAAAGCCCCCTGTATTCATTTGCTCAGTATGTTCATGTGGTCTTCTGTGGATAGTTAGCTCTTCACTGTTAACCACTGTAGAATGGTACCAGGTCAAAAATAGTGGTAGCTGGCTTATTAACTTTAATACATTAATCAGCCGTGCGTGGCCAGCATTTTGTCAGCACAGCACATCCTCTAATGGATTGATGTAATTTATGAGTAAAGTTATTCAAATGTGGAAGTAGCATGTATATTGTGAGGCTGATTTGCCTATCAAATTCTTACAGAAATTCTTTGGGTCTTGCAATTCCCTGAGCAGATGAGATCAGCAGGATGCTGTATTTGCCTAGAATGCCCTGCAGCTTGCTTCAGGGATGTGGCTGTTGGTGGAAGGTTCCTGCCTGCAGTGGTTGGTTCGTTCTTTCACTTCGGCTTTTTCTGATTAGTGCTACTTGAAAACAGCATCTTCAGATTAAAAAAAAAAAAATCTTTGCCATGAAAACTCCTTAACCGAAGAGTTCAACGAATCTGTATAATGATCATAGTCAATACTGATATGAGGCAAATAGTAGATATATCAATGTTGTAGTTTTTTTTTTTTAAAAAAGGGGAAGGGGTTTGAGAGTTCATGGCAACTTCATGAATTGTTGGGTTCAAGGACTTCGTGCTCTTAAAACTGTATAGTATTGTGCAGACACCTACATACAAAATGCTCAGTAATCACGCCTGAGAAAGGCTCCACTTCCTCTCCAACCTCCTCTGCCACTCTGCTAAAAAAGTCTCTCTGGTAAAGGGCCTTTTTGTGGCTCAAAAATAGTATGGGAATAGTATTGATGTATTGCCATGGTGTGCTTGTAGACAGGGAAGCATCATAGGGTAATTCAGGAGCTCATGAGGTCACACTCTAACCTCGTGCTCAAAGCATGGTCAGCGTTAGGTCATACCAGATTTATCAGGGCTCTGTCCAGGTGCATCCTGAAAACATCCAAGGATGCAAACAGCAAAGTCTCTCTGAGCAACCTGTGCTTCTGCTCTGGTGCCCTCATGTGGAAAAGATTTCCTTACTCTCAGTCTGAACTTCTCATCTCAACTCATGCCTATTGTTTCTCATCCTCCCTCCGTGCTCCACAGTGAAGACCCTGTCTCAGTCTTTAATAACTTCATCCACGCTTAGAAGGTGCTCCCAAAGTCTTCCTTTCTCTGCAGTGAATGAGCCTAGGTCCCTCAGCATCTCCTCATGGTGAAATTGCTCTGACACCCTTACCGTCTTGGTGGACTTCTACGGAGTTTGTTTGTCTTTGTTTTAGGGCAGCCAATACCAGACACAGCATCTAGATGTGGACTAACAAGTGCTGAGTGCAAGGGCACAATCCCTTCCTTTGATTTACTGGCTGTGGTCCTATTATGCAGCCCCGGAGGCTGTTTGCAGCCTGTGCTGCCAGACCGCACGCAGGTGGTTGATGTTCACCTTCCTGTCTGCTGAGATCCCCAGGTCCCTTCCTGCAGAGCTGCTGCCCAGCTCCTCAGTCCTTGTTGCGAGGCGATTTTCTTTCCCAGGTGCAAGACCTGGCATTTATCCGTCCTTCTGGAGTTTCATAAGATTCCTGTTGGAGTTGCCTTTCAGCCTGTCCAGGGCCCTTTGGATGGCAGCTCAACACTTGAGTGTATTCATTGGTTCCCCCCAGTTTGGTATAAGCAGTGTCCTTTTAAAGCAGTACCCCCCCCCCAAAAAAAAGTTTATATTTTTAACCTTGTGTCCTTAATTAGAATAGAATGGGAAAACAGAACCAATATGTTTCAAGGTGCTGGATTTAAAAGTTTTGTTTCCTCCAAAAATGTGTGCCTGCATGAATTATTTACTAAATAAGGGATGCCATACAGCACTGCTACTACTGATGCTTTTAAAAATTAAAAGTAATTCCTTGGTGCCCTGCAGGCATCCTAGAAACTTAAACCACCTGGGACAAAGCCTAAGTAACCAGTTGCTGTTTTAATGACTGACAACAGTTCTGGAGTGTTGGACGTTCTTCAAATGCTTGCTGCCACCTAGAGTCAGTTAAGCTGCACATTTTGTACCAGTATTTTATTCACTAGACTGTGCAATTGGGAATCAGTGTGTTACGGACACTGTTTTGTAGTTCTTTGGAACTCTGCTCTAGGCAGTCTGCTCTGGCAAGGTAGAAGGCGGGGTGTGTGCTTTATATATAAATGTTTTCACTTATATTCATGAGTCAGTATGATATTAAAGCTGTAATTGCAAGTCAGAAGAACCTTTTGGGAAACATTTTTTTAAAATGCAGTTCTATAGGATGCAAATACGTAAATGCTACCTAACTAGTAACTAAAAACAGGATAAAGAGAATGTAATGAAGGCTTCTACAACATTAAACAGTATTAGAAGTCGTACTTGTTTTCTTTCAATGTGGGATAGCTACCTGTAGTGTAAGTGATACGTAAAAGCAGATGAAGATAGAATAGCTGCTTGTGTGTGCTGTAGAATCTATTCATGTTTTAAAACATGAGAATGAAGTTGTTTTATGTAGGAGTGGTGTCTGCTTTTAAGTAGACTGTCTGTCCCATAGCTTCTTTATTTTATTAAATATCACACAGGCTTGTGACTGTCCAGCCAGTCACCTCAGCTGTCACTGCACTGTTAGATTTTAATGCAGACAGCAGACATCTGCTTGAGCTAATAGAATTGCAAATTGTCATCTTCAATTAACCATGTTAAGGAGGACTTAAATGCTTCAGTTACAGCTCCTTAATGCACATGAGCATCAGAAGAACAGGAAGTTTAGTGATCTTCAGTCTTCTCTGAACATCACAGTGCTTTTTAGCTGGTGCAAGAACTTGGCTGGTCAACCTCAGGACTTCCCTTCAGTCCCCTTCCTGGCCCAAGATTTAGGCAGACAGTGGATGTGGACAGTTAGAGCCCAGAATGTTACCCTGGTAAAACAAGTTGGGATGTAATATGTTGTGCAGTCTCAATACAAAAACACCCTCAGAAATAATTTGCTAAACTTACAGAAAATCTGTATTTTAAATGATAAAAATAGAGGAGCTCTGGGTTAAATGTTCACCCATGAATGCAGGAAAAACAATGGCATGAGAAACTTGCGTAGATTCACTTACTACAGTCTGTCGTTTCCTAGCTGGTGGACAACTTCCAGCTATTTGCCCCCCTATTTCAAGGCTGTTCCTTTTGTAGTAATTTATGGAGTACTTCTGTGGTCTTACTACTTGTCTGTTGCTCAGCTTTGCTTAGGTTTGGTAAAACCACTGCCATCATCTGACTGGAGTGAGGTGCGTTACCATGGGCTTTGTATCTAAAGCTCTGGAGAGCTGGCAGTGCCTGAAATACTCTTTGGCCTCTCCCTTGTATCCCCTTGCAAATTCCAGACAGTGAGCTTTGATCTGGAGGACTTAAAAACTGATCTCACTTGAAAAACAGAAGCTCATCAAACTCTGTTTTTTCATTAAAAGTGCTATAGAGTGACATTTGGATTTTATGTGGCAGTCTGATCTAGGATGTTAGTTACTAAATTATTTGATGAAAAACCTTTAAAATGACAATACCATGTGCTGTAGATTATTTCTGTAAGAATCCTTATGGAGACTCAAAGCTTGAGAAGATTTTATTTTTAAGCTGATACGTGGTTAATAAGTTATGTGGTTAGTTGATTCTTCATTAAATGTGTTTTCAGATTCAACCAACATACAAAGTTGATAAGTATTTTCAACTTCTTTTACAGGGTGATCTAAAAACTTACATCAGCAATGAGCAGGAGCACATTAAAGGAGATTCACAAATAATGCTGCTACAGAGAATGGCGTGCGAGATTGCTGCTGGACTTGCCGTAATGCATAAACATAATTTTGTGCATAGGTATGCTTTCTAGATACATTGCTTTTAGTCACTTGAAAATCAGTGTAAATCTTTTCATAGAATCATAGAATGACCGAAGTTGGAAGGGATCTTGGAGATCATCTAAACCAACCTTCCTGTCATGGGCAGGGACACCTCTCAACTAGATCAGGCTGCTCAAGGCCCCGTCCAACCTGGCCTTGGACACCTCCAGGGAGGGGGCAGCCACAACGTCTCTGGGCAATTTATTCCAAAGTCTTGCCACCCTCGTGCTGAAGAATTTCTTCCTAAGATCTAATCTAAATCTATTCTCCTTCAACTTAAACCCATTTCCCCTTGTCCTATCAGTGGATGCTCCTCTCCAGCCTTCCTGTAGGATCCCTTCAGATATTGGAAGGCAGCAATTGGGTCCACCCGGAGGCTTCTCCAGGCTGAACAATCCCAGCTCCCGCAGCCTGTCCTCGTAGCAGAGGTTCTCCAGCCCCTGGATCATTTTTGTGGCCTCCTCTGAACACACTCCAACATTTTCATTGAAATCCATGCATATTGAAGATGTTGTTTTAAAAAACTTTGACTTAACTTGTGTATCCAAAGTCACACAGGTGTGATGCTTGTGAAGGCGCTCACTGAGCTGCGGCGGTGGGATGTTACAGCTCCCACCTGGCTGAAAGCTGATCACCTGCCTTCTGGGTTTGCAGCCCACAGAACACAGCCTACTGCTGAGCCAATCCGAAAGATGTAGCGGTGTGATTAGTTCTTGGCCGAGTTACATTTGCTTGATTTATTGGGGGGAGGAGAAGGAGGGGTGTTAGAATTTTGTTAGAATAAATCTTACCTGCTGTGTATTTTTAATAAATTGTAGTGATTTAGAACTTCTATTTGATAACCTGTTACCTTTCTAACTAAAAACTGAAAAAACCAAAACCACTACCTTTCTAACGCAGTAAGGGAGAAGCTGACGTAGAGAAAAAATCTGACTGAATCCGGTGTTCTCTCACAGTTATTTTCGTGTAGCCTTTTAATCTTTGTTAACGGAGGTAGTCAAGATTAGAAGGAATCGTAATAGGAAAGCAATTTTGTTTTAATTGCGGGGGAAATGCTAGACCTCTTAATTTTTAATTGAAGTTAATGCAGTTGATACTGAAAGAATGACAGTAGTTGTATAAGGCTGGGAAAAAAATGTATTAATGAAACTAATTGCTCAGAAAGATGGCAATATGTCAGAGTAAGTGGTAATATTCGAGCATCAGTGATTCTGTTGGTACTGGTAGATTCAAGCAGCCAAAATTTTGTTTTCTCTTCCGGGATATTTATTTAAATAGTAAATAAGAAATTGGAAGGCTTTGGGGCATATTTGCGGGTTACAAATGGTTGTCTGACCTGTGTAGTTCAGTGACTGTGGAAAGGGAAACAATTTTTTCTTTCTTTGAAGTAGGGAAACTGTGCGGCTTTGTTTGTACTTCAGAGACTTTTTTTTTTTTTTTTTTAAGCCACGCAGAAGCAATGACAGAGTTCTTCCAGTGCACTTAATTGCCTGGTACCCTTCCATGAAACGAAGAAGTGAAATATTTGAGCAATTAGTCTGCTGTGCTTTTTGCTGTCACAGCTGTAGTTCTGTCGTAAGCGTGCAGCTTCATTAAACTTGCATAAATTTCTTAGTTTGCTTGATGGATTTTCTAAAACAGCTTCTTGGTATTATAGCAGCACTGCTGGCTGTAAGTACCTGTGGTCTGGTTTATGTTGGGAACTAGAAACAACTTCTGTGTGTATTCGAAAGCTTTTTGATTTGTCAAAGGTCTTTTGTGAAATACATTACTTTTTCTGATGGTCTTATTTAAATAACATCTGTTGTTCTGGTTCATGTGTAATGTCTGGCTTTGTTATTTAGAGGAATTTAACTGTAGGCGTTAAGTTATTACTAGTAGCTTAGTATCATACTGTAAATTAAGTATTTAAAGTTGATCTGGATTGGTCATAGATTTTGCATATAACAAAATGCAAGACAAGCAATGA
The DNA here is from genome assembly GCA_020746105.1 of Trogon surrucura. Lineage (NCBI taxonomy): Eukaryota > Metazoa > Chordata > Aves > Trogoniformes > Trogonidae > Trogon > Trogon surrucura. The sequence continues at coordinate 7,654,999 of CM036632.1, read as the reverse complement.
AATGTGTTTAGGTGACCTACATCATTCCACCGTGTGAACAGCCCGAGTAATCTACATCATAGTAGTGGAATGAAATAATTGTGTATAAATTCTGTGTGTGGTTTGAATGCTTCACTGCACAAATGACTACATTTTCAACTTTTCTTTAAATGGTCCATTTTTTAAAAATAAAATCTTTGATTGGGATCAGGGAGGTTGGATTAGATGATCTCCAAGGTCCCTTCCAACTTAAGCCATTCTGTGATTGCTTGTCACCATGTTTAGTTTTCTTTGGATTCCAGAATACAAATTCTGCTCGACTGTGTGGCTCTAAATTGATTCTCTTTTGGAAATGTGGGAAGGCCTAAGGGCGATCGTATCCTTGTGACCACAAACCAAATCTTGTCCCAGAAGTCTCCTGTAAGGAGAGGCCCTGTTGGTGCTGGTTTCTTCCCCAGGCGATGAGTGTTTATGTGGAACGATGGTGTCTGCAGTATTCCAGGGAGATACGGGGTCACTGGTTGGCTTGTATAGATTCTAAAGCATAACAGAAATGTGAGCAACACGGGAGCTATCTTAACATTTAGTTTGGATCAAAATTGTACTTTCGAAATTAATCTCCCTGGTTGCTGTACCTGGGTTTGCATTATGAGTTGGGCTTTTCAAGTGCATGGACTAGTTCAATCGCATCCAGAGACAGTCAGAAAGGTAGCTCCAGGAGCGCACCTTTCTTGTGCCTTGCTTGCTTCAGCCTTTTGTAGGATTTAAGGCTGTGGGATCAGACTACAGCTTGGAAGAGTAAAATCCGTCAAGTGTATTTAGTGTGGATGTGGAATCCTTAGAGCTATTATTTAGTATTACTGACCTGCTACTGTAACCTATAACTATGTCCAAGTCCTTGGGGACTTTTTTTTTTAATTTTTAATTTTATTTTTTGGAATTTTGTCGGCCTGACCTAGGAAGTGTGACTTCTCTTAAGCCGCTTGTCTGAATTTGAATTGGTTTGGTCTCATTATTTGTTTGCTTTTTCAGTGACTTGGCCTTACGGAATTGCTTTCTTACATCCGACTTAAATGTCAAAGTAGGAGATTATGGCATAGGATTCAGTAGATATAAGGTAAATTAATCTAGTTATGTACCACTTTCTTATAAAGGGTTTGGGGCCTAAGGTTGTAACAAGGATGCTTTGAAGTTGTAAACGGATACTTGATTGTACTTTATTTGAATAATGAACTTTCATTGTGTAACTGGCCAATAACTGTAGCAAGGTCATGTAACAGAATCAATAGTCTTTCTAGAGATGAATGGAGTTCATGCTTGCAGACGGAAGCTTCTGGTTAAATATATCTATTTTAGGTCCTATTTACAGTAGTCCTAAAATATAAACAAATCTATTTTAATTTTATTTTAAGAAAGGAAAAATTCAATCAAGTTGCTTAAATCCATTTAATGTTATCATTAAATATATCAAGAAAGTGAGAAAATTCAAGACGTTAATTAAAAATGTTTTCTGAGTACCAGCCCATGTCAACAAGAAGTTGACATTCAATTTTTCTGCTATGCAGTGAACAGTGAATGTCTTTCCTCTCTAGCATTATTCTCTGCTACTTGGGGAAAATGAGATTTTTTTTTTAATTCTAGTTTATTGCATAGGGATCACATGAAACCATATTAAGGAAAGAACTGTCAACTTCTGTAAGTTGCTTCAATGTTTGTTCATTCTTTTTCTGCTTATTTTGTATCAATAATGTAGGAAGATTATATTGAGACAGATGAGAAGAAATTTATTCCTCTCCGATGGACTGCACCTGAATTAGTAACAAATTTTCAAGACAGACTGTTATCAGCAGAGCAAAATAAATACAGCAACATATGGTATGTAGTAGACTTTAACGTAATTTCAATCAGAGATTTGTGAGCATGTTTTCAAATGTTACACAAAGGAGTAAATAGTGTTTATAGTTAAACTGAATATTGGCTTCACGCACTGAAGCCAATACGGTGGGTCAATCTCTACAAACATGAAACTGTATCATGATTTGGAAAAATGCTTAGAAATCTGTTGAGAGAAAAATTAGATTACGAAAAAATATTTAGCAGAAGAAAAGTGTTTATACTAATAAGTCATTACTGTGTATTTGCCGAATGCCTTCAAATGTTTATAAAAGAGGGAAATAATAAGAGTGGATCCCACAAAAGCCTGATTAACTTCCACTGATAGAACAGTAGCGTCTCAATTTCTTGCTGAAGCATTTGAGGGCTGCAGTTAACTGGTTGTCTCTCCTACCAAAGATCTTACAGGGAATGGCTGATGAAAATCTTGAAGGTGAATTTTTTGAAATTCCCAAGTTCTACTTCAATTCTCAAGACCTGAGAAATTTGGATAAAGGAAATTGGGGCTTGGGCTAATGTTTCTGAAAACATTGTAGTTGAATTCCTGCTTCTGTACTCTAAGGATATTAAATAGTAAACCAGGTTTTGTTTTCTCATTTAAAGGTAGGGTTGCAGAAAGCAAGTGGGATGGATAGAAAATATCTAAATACCACTTTCCTCAGATCATACTGTTCATATAAACTGCAGGGAGACAAGGTCGTAAGGTTTCCAACCTGAGTTTTGGAGCCTTTTATACAAAGCTGCTTTGAATGAGTTTGAACTAAATGACTTCCAGAGATTCCTTCCAATATAAATTGTTCTATAGAGTAAGTGCAGAGTCAGTTATTTTGCATTTTGAGCACAGAAGAGTTGCCCAAAGATCAACATAAACTGTAATCACTAAAAACATGATTAGTGTTCTATATATACAGCACTGAGCAAGGGGTGGATTCTGACCACTGCAGTTAAAAATAATTGTATGAAAACTGAAACAAAGGTTTAGTTTTTGAGCTGTTTGACCCGTAACTGCAATTTCTGATGAAAGCTTTTCCTACTAACCGTGAGGACCTTTTGTCTTGCCTCTCTATATAAGCATTTTCTGTTGTGTGGGTTTTTTTTTTTATATATGTGGGGGGTTCTTCTATGATTGAGTCATCTGAGGCCTCTATTTTCGATGCCTTCGTTGGTGTTGCCTTCATTGCCTTTGAGCAAGTTTATTCTTGAGGCTTCTGCCTTTTTGTTCTAAAGCTATTATAGAGCCAGTGGGAGAGTGATATTTGTTTCTTGGCAGTTATGCTTTGCAATAATCCTTACTTTCTTTGAAGAGCAACTTTAAAATAGTTCTTAGAATGCACAGTCATTTGCTGCTCTCTTTCAGGTCCCTGGGTGTCACGTTATGGGAGCTGTTTGAGAATGCTGCTCGGCCTTACTCAGACTTTTCTGACAGGGAAGTTCTAACCCATGTCATAAGGGAGAAGCAGGTTAAGCTCTTCAAGCCACGTCTGGAGCAGCCATACTCTGATAGATGGTAAACTTTATATGCTTTTACTTATTTTCAAAGCTGTTGAAGGAGTTTCTCGAATTACTTGGTTCTCTTAAATATATTGAAATTGCTACATGGAATTATGCTCCTGACAAAGAAACCCTAGATAAAGAGAGTAACAGCAGTTGCTGTAGATGGAAGTTCCTGTTGGTGGTGTTGTTACTCCTTAGCTTGTTAGATACCTGAATTTTATAAATTCCTTTTCGGTGTGAAACCTATTGAAACGTGTTTCTTATTTGTATAGGTTTGAAGTTCTGCAGTTCTGTTGGCTACCTCCAGAAAAGAGACCAACGGCAGAAGAAGTGCATAGACTTTTAACTTACCTTCGCATGCAAAGCCAAAGGGACTCGGAGATCGATTTTGAGCAGCAGTGGAATGCTCTTAAACCAAACACCTCAAATAGAGAAACAAATAACTCTGCATTTCCAATCTTAGATCACTTTACAGGAGATAGACTTGGCCATGAGATGGAGGAAGTTCTTACTGTAACTGAAACAAGCCAGGGTCTCAGCTTTGAATATATCTGGGAGGCAGCTAAACACGATCACTTTGATGAATGTGGTCACGTGAATCCTGATGAAGCAATGACATACACAAGTATTTTCTTTCCAGTGGAGGTTTTTGAGAGGTCACTTTCAGAGCAAGGGTCAGGAGCACAGAATGGAAGTGGGCAAGAAGCATCACTTGCTGTCCCTGGGGTGTTACCTGTGTTTGATGCACACAAGCTTTCTGTTGGGAATGACTACTATATCCAGTTAGAGGAAAAAGGAAGCAGCTGCAGCATGAATTTTGACAACCAATCAGTTGTACTAACTACAGAAGTTGATCATCAAGAAACTGTACAAGAAAAAAGTTCTCATTTCACGGTTCTCAGGGATCTTGATCTTGAAGAATCTAGCACTGACGGGGACTTCTTCCATTACAATACGGATCCTAAAGAGGACTTTTTGCCTGCTACTAGTAGTCCAGAAAGTCCTTTCCAGAATATATTTAATGACGTTGACAGAACAGAAGAATTGACAAACAGGAAAATACTTGGTTTTGCTGAAACAAATGATACTTCAAAAGACTTCAAGCCAGCTGTTTCAAACACAGATGTTAGAAAGGCAGTAGGCCTTTCTGAGAAGGAGTATTCTAGTCATGCTTCTGAAAATGAAACCGTTTCCTTATGTGAAAATAGCTCTAACCAGTCTGACTTGGTAACGTTAGAAGAACTTTCTGATAACTTCTTATTTCTTCAAGAGAAAAACTTACTAACAGGATTATTGTCTAACAAAACCAGCAGTGATTTTGGGCAAAAACCAGATGATGTTCTAAAAAGTATATTAGAAACCTCAAGTAGAAACTCTGTAGAGCCTGAGCCTGTGCTGGCTGAAAACGCACAGGTCTTTTCTTTAATGCATGAAAGTCTTAGAACAGTGAAAGATGAAAATTGTAACCCAGTGACAATGAATAAAGATTTGAATTCTCAGTCTCAGGCTACTATAGAGATTCAGGCATCGTCTAGTCCATCTGCGGCACGTAAGTCATGTGATAAATGTGCAGATCTTCCTTATTTGCAGGATGAGGGAAAACTTTTAAATGTGGAAGTCAACAAAGTCATGTCCTGTAACACTGATACTTTCTCTCAAGAAGAGCTATCTAATAATGCCAAAAATAACAACGTTGGAAAAAATCCATATTATGGTGTTGCTGGTGAAACAGATGGGTGTGATGCACAAATAGAGCGGGGAATGCTTTTCAAGTCTGAAGAAGTAGCTTTTAATAGAGAAAAATGTAGTGATCAGGAAGATATAAAAAGAAACTTGCAGGCTAGGTTTCCCACATCAAAAAAAGATGAGTGTTTATTGGAAGAAAGACAAGAAACATCAAATAATTTTGAGAACTGTAAGGATGTTCCAGAAGAGGTGACCTTAATTTCTGTTGCTACTTCAGATTGTACAAGTCAGGATAGTCTTTTGGAAGATGGCCCATCTCCTGTGCAAACTGTAGAACAAGCCTTAGAGACACCTGATTCTTTAGATTCTTTAGATGTAAATGAGGTTTTAGAATCTTTACAGACTCAAAGTCCACAGAAACTTTTGCCACCCGATAAACCTGCTGACAGTGGCTATGAAACAGAGAACTTGGAATCCCCGGAATGGACTTCCCATATCGCTGTTGACACTGCTGAGGATGCTTCTAGCGTCGACACTGCTCTCTGTGTTGTCAGTGAGAGTGAGGACAGCGCTTTACCTTCTAATCCAGTCATAATTGTTTCAGAAGCAGCAGCTTGTCTGGATGCAACGAACAGCAATTTTGAAATAACCCCCAAGGTTTTTCTGGGTGGAAATCAAAACTCATATAGAGACTCTGCCTATTTTTCTGATAATGATTCTGAGCCAGATAAAAAAACAGAAGAGACTGTAAATCTGTCAAGAGAGACTCCATGTGGTGTTTCTTCAAATAGAGGAGAGAATAATACTGAAGAGGATTATAGTTTTGAAGAGAGACAGCAAAAGTGTGATGTAAGAAATTACCAGGATACGAATAATCAAAATACGAAACTAGAACTGCATCATGACTTAGAGATCCAAGAGATGGATGCCAAGATGCAGGGATGTCCTGATGAGTGGCCTGAGGCAACTCTGAATTCCCTGGAAATGTCGATGGAAAGTAACCTGAGGGATGAAATAAAACTGTCTGAGGCTTCCCACAAAACTGTGTCTTGTGTTGGCACTAATACTTCAGAACTTCTTTCATACAGAGACTTAAAGTCTGTGCATAACATACACAGTCCTTTAGATCTGAGTAACAGCGAGAAGTCCTTCTATCACAGTGAAGGACAAAAGCTAAAAGAGCCAGATATTGAAGGAAAATACCTCGGCAAACTCGATGTTTCTGGAATGCTTGACTTAGAAGATGGTGATGATGCAGATGAGGAAGATGAAAACAGTGATTCTGAGGATGACATGAGGACTTTTCATATGCATAGTCTGAGTTCTGACAGTGAAGATGAAACTGTTCATCAAGTACCTGAGATACTTACTGACAGGGATGATGGAAAACATCTGAGAAGCTTGTTGAAACTTCCAAGACCTCTTAATGAAAGGCAACAAGAGCACTGGAAAAATGAGAAAAAGGCTGTAACGTTCTTTGATGATGTGACAGTCTATTTGTTTGATCAGGTATCCTTATTTTTTTAATTGCCAAGTGAAGGTTTTGTTGGTTTGTGTTTTTTTTTTAAACAAGATGTGGTAGAAGAAATTAATATTTGTGGACACACTGTGGAAAGGTCACCTTTCTTGTTTTGGCAGGGGTAGATCTTTTGTGATGCGGGTTAATTTTTCTTTATATAGAAAGAGAAAAACTTGTTTTTCTTGGCTAGGTGCAGTTGTGTGCTGCTGGTAGAGTAGCAGCACTAATGGGAAGTGAAGGAGGGTTTTGCTTTGGGTGGAGTTGGTTCCCAAATCCTGAATCTTCATTGCTTTGGGACTCTTGACTCCATGTGCTAAATGAACTGATGTCTTTCTGATGTTTGTAAGCTGTATTTAATTTGAATATGTGAGACAGCAGATTTGGTTAATTTATTTTAGCAGAACTTTGTTGTAATTTCATAAAAGCAGTGTATCAGTTTAGTGAGATTGAGGACTTCTAAGTTCAAGTGCCTTTATAAAAGAAAGGAAGAAAGAAGAAATCCCAAACAAACAGAAAAAGTCAAACTGCCACCTGAATTTTGTGTTAGTTAGCATTAAGGTAAATTTACCTTCAACCGTAATCAAAGATGAGAACAGTATTTAGATGGCCATGCTACTTTTTATTAAACCAATGTGATTCAAGTTCAGTGAAATACTGATCTGCTTATAAAATTCAAGGTTACCTTTGTCTCCCTATCTGCTTTATCAATTTTTAACTTCTGTAACTTGATACAGAGGAGATTGTATTTTAACATTATGGCAACTGAACTAGTACAGTGAGTTTAAAAGAACAGTCACATTGTCAAGTGTTGGAAATGTTGCTTATGGTGACGTACATAAACATTAGAGATAATTGTGTTTTGGAATAGAAAACATAGGTGATGTATTTGTGTTTAGGCACTGTAGAATAGTAATCCTTTTGTCAGAGGAGAAGGAAAGAACTTAGCTGTGTTTAAACTGCTCTTAGTTGTTGAACTCTCTACTTATTATTGCAGTAACTGATAAAAAGTTGGCTGCTTGAAATACTGGTCATACAGAGTCTATCTCTTTATCCTGAAGCATGGTTAAGCGGCAAAAAAAAATATGTAAAAAAATGTTGGGAGATGGGATGAGACTTTATTAAAGAGAAGAAAACCACCTACCTGTGTCAGGCTGATAAGGGAACTGCTTTCAATTGAAGATGTTTTAGCTTTGTTCTGAGAAATATGAAACCTATTAATATGGCATATAATATTGAAATAGTAATTTCCTGTGTGCATTTTAGTGTAGATTTGATACAGCTTTCTTTAGAAATCTCCAACTCAAGGCTTTGTTGTGTGGTAATAATTGAAGGCTTTACAGACCATTTAATTCCGTAGTAGATTTGATGGTGGGGTGGGGGAGTGCTCGCTCCTCTAGGCCTGGGTACGCTGTGTGTGCAAGAGTTCAGCAGGTTTTGTTTGCCGTAGGAAACGCCAACTAAGGAGCTGGGAAACCGTGCGCCAGACTTGAACGGGGAAGGCTCCCACAGCGCTCCCGTTCCATCCTCGAGTTTTAGTTATTTAAACAGATTTGCGAATTCAGAAAGCTCAACAGATGAAGAAGGTACTTCAATACATTTATACATAACAGCTGAGACTGTCTTGCATAGTCTTTAATTAAATGTCATTTAAATTAAATGCAATTTGTAAATTCACTGTACGGAAATGGCTTCAGTTTTGCATCCTGAGCATACACTTCATGTGGGCTCAGATGTTAGTGTTGCTGGTTATCAAAGTCTGTGATATAATACTGGGGGTTTTGTGTGTTGATGTATCTAGGGCGTCTTGAGAGGCAACCAGTCTACAGGCGACAAATCTTTGTGACCCCCGTGGCTAGAACAAAAAAGCTATAAGTTTAGTTTTAGGTTAACGCAGTCTCCTAGGTGCTTGCTTTTTAAACCGTGTATGGTTTTACATTACTGTAAGTTGCCTTTTTTTTAATTTCTCCCTTTTTACCCGAGGAGGAGGATTCGAATGGGATGATGACTTCTCTTCTCCAGAGCCATCCTTTATATCAAAGGCAGCTAATAATCTTATTAGTTCTAAACCACCTCTTCAGTCATCAAAGTACTTCTCTCCACCTCCACCTTCCCGGACTCTTGATCAGAACTGGTCCCATTCATCCCCTTACTCCAGATTCTCTATCTCTCCTGCAAACATGGCAAGCTTTTCTCTTACACATTTCACAGATTCAGATATAGAGCAAGGAGGTAAGTGACTTAGTTTTAATAATTATTTTAAAGCTATAAATGAAAAACTTTGTGCAAAGATGTAGGCCATAGATAGGACATTTTTTTTTCTATCTTAAATGCTTAATTTAGAAATGCATTTTTAACACTATGGAAATTATGTCTGGTCTTGTATTTCAGGTAAGACCTAGCTTTCCATTTAGATTGAGATCGTTTGCATCCAAGTTGCTACAGACTTGTGGTTGATTATTCTATGGAACAGTTACAGGACAAGCTCACAAATGGTCTTTTCATAAAACTAGTGCTATATTTATATAAATGAAAATTGCAGAGTCCTTAAGCACTTTTGTATAGCTGCCACACTATGGCAGTTGAATAATTCTTATGATGGTACTGTCATAAGTCGATTCTATTTTCATTGCACAGGGTAAGGATGCTAGAAACATGTTTCTGCCATTGCTGTCAAAGCTTATTTTACAGTTCAATTTCTCTTCATATTGCTTTTTAGAAAATGCATTTTTGACATTCTTTCAAGAACTGCAGCATGTTTTCTAGAGCTGTAAGTAGGATAGTTTCTGTTAGGAGAGCCAAACAAGCTGTTCATAGCAATATTGAGTGCTTCCAGTCTTTAACAGAAAGCTTTTTTTAAGCTTTGGTATGATTTGGAGGGTTAAGAGAAAAAAAATAAGCGGACTTGAATCAATTCAGCATATTAGTAATCTTGATAAAATGTTCCATTATTAAAAATAAATATTACTGGTTGCCGAGCCTTGCTAATGGTCAATGTCTGTAAATAAGTAATTGGCGTTATATAGAGTTGTATTGTTCTTGTGTTATGCTTATTGATTAGATAACGTTTTCTGCTTAGTAACTTAGAGATAAGAGAGATTATTCTGGAGATTCTGCATTGCCTTACGTGTCTTAAGCAGTGACATTGAACCGTGTGATTTAAGCAGATGTCTGTGTATAAATGTACCAAATGTTTACAGTAGTTGAAAGCTGCAGGGAAAGATTAACCAAAACTTGGAAGTGCGAAACAGCGGAATGCCAGCTTCTAGGAGGAGTCTTACAAAGCAGTGAGGGTTGTGCAGAAGAATCTCATTGTACCTTTTGACCTTTCCTCCACTAATAGGAAGCAGCGAAGATGGAGAGAAAGATTAAAAGAATTAACACTTCCTTGGACTACATACATAAAACATTCAGACTTTGTGTCTGACACTTCTTTATCTAAACTCTGGATCCTCCTGGAGTAACACAGGTAATCAAGAAGTACTAAGAAATGAAAGTAAACACTGAAAGCAATGTTAAATCAGGACATTAATTTGAATGTGTATTTAACTTTGTAATGTATTTTTAAATCAGTGCAATTCTGCTTTTCCTTGAAAGATGATTCTGCCGCTGGTTTCAAGTACTTGAAGTATTTTTCAGATAACTTAAGAAACTAGCAAAGCAATTACACTACAGCCTGGTTTATGTATGAGATTGTATAATATTCTTTTTATATTTTTCCATGTAGTTCGTTATCTCTTTGAACATACACCTGTTGTAGAATTGTGTATAACTGTCCTGTGCAACAGGTGGTTGTGTTGCTGAAACTGTATGAACGATAGTTGATCAGTAGTGAGCCATATTTATTCGAAAAAATGTCACTACATATTACTTTGCTTATTACAATTGCACTATGGATTATTCTTCCTTTATTCCTGATGTACAGAATCAGAATCTTAAATCTTTTGAGGAAAATAAGACAAGTTGAATTGGCCCGGTTGTCCAATTTAATTTGTCCTTTTTGTAGCCTTTGCTATGCACGGTACTTGTAAAACGTACATAACTTCTGAGTGTTATGTTAGACTTGCTGAAATCTTATATTCAGTACCATTTCTAAATGATAAAGATTGTAGATTGATTGTTAGCGTTCATGTTTTATAGGAAACTGGAAAAGAATATACGATATGCTCTGAAATTTTTAGTTGAGAGAGACAATGTCTCTTAATTCCTGAATATGATCCTACTGACTGTTTAAACTGTAATAGCATCTGTCTATATCATAATTAAGGGCCTTCCAGTTTTTACTACAATTTCTGCCTTGGAGAGAGAAGAGGAAAAATTGGGTGTACAGAACTGCAGGATTTGAGTCTTGTCAAAAGGCTAATTTCAGTAGACTGGATTCGGGCACACTTGGCCCTTCAGTTGTACATTCTGTGGATTTTGAAGCTCACTCTCCTGCTGACTGCAGACCGGGGCTGCCATTCAGAGGCCTGTGGTGAATCTACCTCTCAGTGGTGTTGTGACAGTTAAGAATTAGGTTCGTGGTTAATGCCCAGTTTTCCACCCCTTTATAAGGCCAGACCTATTTTAAGATGTCTGTGAGGCTCCATGGTCCGTCTTAAAATGCATGTTGACCAAAATACGCACCGTGGTAGAGTTTGCTCTGAAGCTGTGTGTAGGGAAGGGAATACAATGTGGATTTTATTAACATTCATTGTCTGCCATGCGTTTAGCTAGATTAAACTGCTTAGAAAAAAACAAAATTCCTTAATTATTACTCCCAAGTGAGTTCAGTTGAGAAACAAATCCCTGACCTCTTGGAATGCCTTACGCAGCTGTGGATCTGTAGGAAACACTGATAGGAACAGTTTATCTGGCTTGGTATTTTAGTGTCCTAAAATATAAAAGTACTAAAATACTAAGCACTTTGTATTTTAGTGGCTCTTTTGGCAGGGCTTCGGTATAGTGGTGGTCCAAGTGCTCTGTGTTCTCATCCAGTCACCAGAGAATTTTCATCATTTGAAGTATGGGAGGACTAGATATTTTCAGATGTGTAAAGTTTGTTTTTGTATACCTCTGTATGGATTTTGATTTTTAAGTATGTTTTCAAATGACAGGAATATGTTAATTGCTTTTTTGCCAGAATTATTTAGCCCTTAACCAGAATGGTTTCCATACTGATCAAAAGGGAATGGTTTAATTATAATGCTATTTAAAGTTGCCAATGTGTTGTTGAGAGAACTTTTTTCTGAAGAGACACTCAGGTTCAGAGTTAGTCACAACTGTTCTTTTGGTATGAAGTAAGGAACTGAATTTTATCATGAATTTTCCCGAAAACATGGCTTAAGAGGCAAAGCCAAGTAGTTCTTAATACAGGCTTACAGTATATACAGTAGATGGTTTAAGGAAGCTGTGCGCTGTTCTCGGTATTTTAAAATATAGGCAATAGACTTTGTGCACAAATTATAGCTTAGAAATTCCCTAATTCCAACATGAAATTCCTTGATACAGCTACATTTAAAGTATCTCATCTGTCTTCTGTAATTCCCAGCATCGTGCGAATGAAACTCCGTAATGGTCTGCAAAGAATGCTTGGGCTTATCTGCCTTGCAAGGTGAAAAATCTGTCAGACCGGGAGTTCAGCCTTAATTTTGAATAATTTGATTTAAAATATAGCCCGAGGTTAAATAAAACTTTATAGTCCAGAATCTTATAATTTGGTTGTGCATTTTGTTTCTTCTAATTCTTGAAAATCAGATGTTTGTCTTGCACATCAGGAATTTCTGTTGTTTGATGGAAATCTGAGATTTTTATTCTTTAACCGGGTTTAAAGAAAATCTTACATAGGCGTTGAAAGTTTACTCCTTTGTCCACATGGACTCGTTGCTAATGAATTGCCAAAGAGGCATTTTTTTCCAAAACAGGCTGAGGTGTGTATGATATTAAGCAAGGTAATGCGCTTTATAGCTGTACAATGAAGAGAAAGGAATATTTAAAGTTGATTCACCTTACTTAAACATGAATTTTAATTTCAGTAATCCAATAGGCTGGATTGCAATAATACAAAAGGTCTTTTTTTTGAAAATTTATAGTAAAAAATCTGATCAACTACTAGCAATATTTAGATATCTGCCTAGCAGGTCAGTGGCACAATGAAGACAAATCTGTAATTCCAACATGTTATGTTATAACAAGGGGATTTGTTACAAGTCGTTCATTAAATTCTAGGTAATTTCTTGCACTAGCTACTTAAGCATGGTTTCCGTTTTAGAAGTACATGTATCTATTTTCAATGGTTTATTATGAGGACTGGTTACATTTTAATTCCTTCTCTAGTAGAATACCTTGATTATGTGAATATTGGAGGCATTGTCTCAATTTGACTACTAAAGTTATTTAAAAGATCTGATTTTTCCCACCTGTGGAGGTTTATTTAAAAATGAGGATCTGTAGTGAGAGGCCAACAGCGAGAAGAGTGTCCAGTTTTAATGGGAACACCTGTACTCTCCCAAATCCCCAAACTGCAGGTACGTTGCGTGTATCTTTGCATTTATGGAAACTTGTTTTCATGAAAATGAACAGATTAAACATTTTTTCATATCCTCGTTGATGCACTAATGAAAGCCATTTAAGCCTCATTCTTTTTATCAGTATTTTTAGCAGATTTTTACGTAGTACTCAAATCTTTTTCATGAGGAGGCTGGTTGGTAGAAAGATTTTTTTTTTTTTTTTTCCTTATGATTAAGCACTATACTAAAATATCAGCGTTGTCAGGTGTTAGTGACATGGCTATTTTTGTTGGAGTTGGTGAAAAGTGGAATCCAAGTATATTAGCCTTATAAGAAATAGCCTTAAATAAGAATGGAGTGTACAAAATTACTTCAGCTTTAAGTCATACAGAAATATCCTTGTATGTTAATGGTTTTGGTACAACACTGGAAAAAATCTAGAGGAGAGTCAAACATCATATAAACTTATTGAAAATAAGTATTTGTAATACCAGCAGCCTGTTTTTTCTGAAACTTGAATATGACTTACCATTAGTTTTGTTTATGAAATTGTTTGAACTTGCACAGATGTAGGTGTAACTTAAATGATAAATGGTACTGGTGTGTGTGTATATATAATGTTTAATTCTATTTGTAAATGAGAAACTATGTAACAAAATGATAGGTATGAGGTTTTCCTATTGTAATTTAATACAGGTATGAGGTTTATGGCAATATATCATAGTTAATGAAATTTCAGGTCAAAATGTCTTTAAATTGTGTACATTTTTAAATTGTAATTTCTACTGTATATTGATTATCATGCATAGTGTGATTCAAGAAACTGCTTGTAATTTAAAAATATTTAATATTAAAAATAAAATACAGTTATATATTTATAATCTCTTTGTCTGTTTGTTCATTCTTAAACAGATGCCAGCAATGGATCAGGTCCACAGTGTAGTTCCGCTCTAAGGTATATTTGTTAGTATCCAGAGGTTGAGAAATTACCAAAAAGCTCAAAGCTGCGCTCCCAGCGATGAGTCTACAGTATAGAGTGTAGTCACCTTTAATTTTTTTCTAATACCACCCTTGTGTGAACTTGAGGAAACGCAGTCGGTAGAGAGGCAATACTTGACAGTGTTGTTCTGAAAACTGAATATTGCTTTTAATCCTAGAATTAAGCATCTGTAGGAAGAATGGAGATTTCAAAATTTGTAAGTACTCTGCAGAAAAGAGATTAATGACATGTTTTCTCAGTATTCATTGAAATTATTTCTAGAAGATGATTTTCTTGCTTTGTTTTCAACTACGTGCACGTGCCAAATGGATCTGAGATCGCCGGGTTCACGTAGTACTTGTGCGTGTCGTGTCGGGAGCTTCCTTCACGTGAGACAGAGACTGTTCTTCAGCCCCGGCACTCCGTGGGGCAGGGGGGCGCTGGCTTTTCCCGGCCAGGCTGTGGGAGGTTGGCTCTTGGGGAAGTCCCCGCGTTTTGTCCCACCTGTTCTGGTCCTGGCGACTGCGGAGCCCTGGGAGTGAGAAAGTGCTATCCAGATGACTTCACATCAGTAGGTAAAATATAACTACCGGGCTGAAATCTGACCAAGGCAGTGGCCATTACTGAGAACAGATGTGGAGGATCCCAGGGCGCTGAGCTGGACGGCTCCTACAGAACCTGCCCTCCGAGAGCTGGAGCCCTCGCAGGCCCTGCGGTGAGCAGCCTTCCCGCCGGCGGTGGAGGCGCTTTGCCCGCGGTTCTGGCCCACACGGGCGCTGCCAGAACTCGCACAGCCCTGGTAGGACGGGGCTCGGGCGGTCTTTCTCCCCTCCTTCGCCCGCTCTTGGGCCGCCCCTTCCCGACACAAGAGCCGCCGCTGAGGCGGGGAGCGCCGCCCCGGGCCGGGCCCGCCCCCCCCGCCCCGCTAAAGCGACGTGTCGCCGCGGCACCGGCACCTGCCGGGGCCTCCGGTCACCGCGTCCCCGGCTGCGTGCCCGGGGCTGGCCTCGGCGTGCAGCGGGCCGCGGTGCCCGCACAGGCTCCTGTGGAGAGCCCGGCAGAGCCCAGGGGCCGGGCAGAGCCACAGCCCCCTCCTGCTGCTCCCCGCTTCCCACGGGTCTCCGCTATGTCACCCTGCGGGCCCCGGGTGCCTTCTCCCCAGCTGGTGGCAGCGGTAAGTCTGAGGAGGGATGCCAGCCCTGATGGATGGGTGCGGAGGGCGGAAAATGTGCTGGTATCTGGCGGCTCTCTCTTTGGTTTCTCTTGACCACCGGAGGCTGTTGCTCCTGATCCTCTCTCCATCTGTTTCCTCTTTGCGCACCCCACGCCATCGCCCAGGGTGTCCCGGCAGCGAGCTCTGGCTCCACGAGGCAGTTTCTCAGGGTTACAGCAGTGTGCAGCAGCAGGCTGAAAGCAAACCTTGGCCAAGTAAGCACCCTCTCAGCCCATGCCATCCCTTTTCTTTCTCCCAGCCTGCAGTTTTAAAGACTGCTTTGTTCCCGCAGTGTGAAGCTTTCTCTTGGGTTTTCTTCCAGCTTTCTCTGCTGGCTGCCTCCATGAACCTCCTCTTCACCAAGTTCTGTTTTGCTTTCGAACAGCAGCTGCTCGTTTCTCTGCTCTCCCTAACAGTGCGTTTTGCGCTCGAGGGGGGAAGTTGACTGGTCTCCTTTGTGCCTGCCTTCACTTCTCTGACCTGCAGTTACGCTTTTTCTGCCAAGTGAGTTAGACCAAGAATCCAGAACAGACCCGGTGTTTGGCTTTAGTCCTTTTTTTCCCCCACTTAAGATACCCTGTGTATCTCTAGCGTTTCTTTTAGACTCCCACAACACCAGCTATTTGGTGCTGTCTTTCTCTCAGCATTCATCACCTGAGTGCTTCCCCAACAAAAACTGATTTGTGAATTCCTGTCCTTTCTGGCAAAGTTGCCTCCCTGGTAGTAAGGAACCCAGGGATGGCCAGGATGCCCCCACAGACAGAGAACTGGGTTACTGTGAATGCTGAGCAGCTGAAGATGACTGAAGAAGCAAGAGAGGAAGTGATACTTGCTGCAGCACACCCGGGGACTGCTGACCACCTGCTCCAGCTAAGGTTCACTGTCCTATATTGGGACAGTCAAGCACCTGTGGCTAGTTTGGGGTTTTTTATTGGCTCACTGACTAACTACTCCTACAGAATAGCATCATCGTAATAATCTCTGGTTTTAAGACTGAACCTTTCTACGATAACATGAACTGGAAGAGATCAGAAGGCAACACTTTGAAAATAGTCTTCAGTATCATCAGTCATTGGTGTTAGAGGCAGGGCTGCTGGGAGGCTGCTGCCTTCAGCTGCAGTGTTGGCACAGAATATGGGCTGAGGGAGGGTACAATTTCAGTGCTGTCGTCTGCCTTGCTACCATGTGAGGAAGGAACATTGCTGTGCCATTTTGGATAAAGTGGGGAATAAATACTATTCTGCTGCTGACTGAACTGAAACAGAAACTGCAATTAATCCACACCATTATTTGATTGTTGTTGAAAGAAGGAAGTGCTTCTGTGTGTGTGTGTGTGAGGGAGAAAATGTGTTGCTGGCTAGTTTTCTGAGCTTCTATATGAGTTAGCACTTCATGTTTCCCTCTAGTGGACTGCTCATAAATACAGTGGAAACCCATTCCTACAAATAGCAATTACCAGGAGTTCAAAGAGAAATTTCTTTACAAGCTTGAGGGTTGTGTCTAATACCCCACAAATAAGCCTGAAGCCTGCATGTGTACGATGAGGCGGTCTGTGGTTTTCTTGTAACTTGTGGTAGCTAGAGCTGAGAGAAAACAGAAGCATGCGAGATCAAAAAAACCAGAGGCAATGTGTTACCAAACCTTACTGATCTTGGTGCTCCTGATGGTTTTTTTTTTAGTTTTGGCTCGCTTTTCCCATAGTAAGACTGAATCAACTTGGAGGCTGTTTTTGCTTACATACAGTGAAAGAAGAAAAGTGTCTTCAGTTTGAGGTCTACTTAGTAGGCAAGTGTCTATTTTTCATATGTGAGGACAGCAGTAGATGACCCACTGCATCTTTGTTTCAATCGTTCCATTCCCTTGGCCTCTGCTCCCTCTGTAACCTCTTCCTTCCAGTTGAAGGAGAATCTGTTGTTCTCTAAAAACAAAAGATTTTTCTCCTGTGTTCATCTGCTAAACCCAGGACAACAGGCCATCTTGACTAATAACATTCACAACGTATAAATTGAAAGCCAGTTAAGATTTCCCAGTAGTGAAAAAGCAAACAAACATATCAAACCTGCATCAAGTAATTCGTTCAGAAAGGAACTGTGCAACAGCTAAAGAGATTGGTATCATGTTGGTGTCATGTTTTCACAGCACATTGATGCTTAATACCAGAACATCTACCAAAACATGAAGACTAAAACCAAAGGAAAGAAGCAAAGGCATGCTGTTGACAAAGAAGCATTTTCTGAGGAGTCGGCGACCAGGAAAAAAGAACTGGTGAAATGTTTGCGACACAAAGAAAGGAGGAATGGAGGAAACAAGGAGAGCAGCAAGATCACCACAGCCAGAGCCAAGCATCCTTGGAGCAGTAAGGACAGGCATTTGAGGAGACTGGAAAGCAACGAGAGGGAGAGACAGAGAATGCACAAGCTCAACAACGCATTCCAGGCTTTGCGGGAGGTGATCCCTCATGTGAGAGCTGAGAATAAACTTTCCAAAATAGAGACTCTCACACTGGCCAAAAATTACATTAAATCCTTGACCTCCATTATACTCAATATGTCCAACGGACACTTTCCAGCAGCAGAAGGGATGGGGGGAGCCTGGGGGTCCAAATTGTACCAGCATTATCAACAGCAGCATGGGGATGATGATCATGAGGAACATCTACAAAAATATTCCACATAGATTGTGTTTTTACTGAAGCTATGAATCAAACAGTTTTAAGCTTCTACCATCATTTTTCCCTCTTGCATGATAATACAATGTCAGTACATAAAGGGTTTAAGAGATTATTCTTCCCTCCAGCTATCCCTTATTTTTTCTTAAAAAGACAAACAAGTAACTCTCATGGCAGTAAACTTGTATGGCACATTAAAAATTTACTTAAATTATAAGAACTTCTCAGAGTTTAATGGATATATTTGTCTGGTGCATCAGGGTCTGGAAACCTGTCCTGTAGCACTGTAGTTGTCTTGAAAGTTAAGATTAGCAACTTCTGAAAATTACCCTCCCTAGAAGAGTTGTAAGTTGAGCATTTAAGGCCTGTACCCGAGTTCACTAGAGCTTGTTGAGAGACCTGCCTTTCGGTGACTTTGTTCTTACCTGTCCCTCTATGGAGGAAATAGGTGACATCTGGAGGAAAGTTGGTGACATGTGACTAACTTTATGAGTGAAGTGGTACATGTGGGAAAGTGGCCACCAAATCCAAATATTTGAGTGTTTTGGATCTGCTCTGATAATTTTGAACCTTGCAAAGCATAGAAACTTACAGTGCTTTTTAATGTAAACATCTACAAAGCTTTTTTAGATTGTGAGCTCTCTAGAGCAAGGACATTTTCTGACCTATGTTTCCAGAGCATGGAGTTTTCTTCAGTGAGTCTCTGGGTGCCATTGTAATACAAATAAGGGGCAAATGACTTATTTTTGCCAAAACTATTATAAAAATGCTTTAGTGTAGTCATTAGACAATGATCTGTCCAATTACAAATTATTTGCTAATGAAGCCTGTCATGTGATCAGGATTCTTTCTGGGTTAGTGCTAGATTCTGGTATAAAATACAATAAATGGAAGCAGAAACTCTTCAAAAAAGGAAAATGGGATTTTTTTTCTTTTTCCCCACCATCTTGTAAAAAGTTTTATGTCCCTAAGGCACTCTCGTTTCCTCTCATAATCTCATGCCTGAAGAAGAAGCGGAGGTGCCCTCTGTTGGAACTGCTGCCAGTGGAGCCAGCGCAGCATGACTCTTCCTGACCACGAGGTGGTACGCTGGCAGGACGGCTCATGCTCAGTGGGGTGGATTGTGAAGGTAGAACCCGGCATCTTGTGCGCTGGTAGGATTGATGAGTGTTTTCTTCTGTGCGTGGTCCTTCTCCCTGCAAAGTGGGGCTCTCCGAGGAGGAGCAGCAGCTGAGCTGAGGAAGGGTTTGGTGGATCCATCACAGAAGGGTTGTGCTGCACTGCGGCGTTGGTAATGTGCTGTTTGTTTTGCTCCAGCAGAACTCTTAGTGTGACAGTTTCATTGGGACTAAAAGGTAAGGGTACCCAGACCGGCTGGCAAGGGATGTGAGTTATTTTTCTCTGCCATAGTGATCAATGATGTAGAATGACATAACATTTTGTACGTGTGGTTGCCTTGCTCCAGGTAGAAATTATTTGGATCCCGCCTTGACCTGCGATTTTCTTAGTTTCCCAACTGTTTTCACACTAAAATAGTTGTGATCAGTGCTCGAGTGCTAATGAAATTACTACCTGGTTTCTGAAAGATTTGACTTACTGCAAGAATGCTGTATCTTTCTTCATTCAACAGCTGCTGCTTCTTGGGAAAGCCCTTGATGTGTTTGTGTGTTGTCTCATTACATTGAGAGAAACCAGTAACCCCACGGCCCTTTCTTTCGCTTCTGCTTCGTATCTCTTCAGGTACGAGTGTGTCGCTGGTACTTTGGCCAGTTCTCACCGTGCAGCACCACGAACCTAGGCCTGTCCGTGAGGGGAGAGAGCAAGAGGTGAAGTGTGGCACGACGCCCTCACCGGGCTGCGCCTCTGGTGGCAGCTGCCCGTACCCGCTGCGGGGCGGCGGGAGAACGGGGCGCTGCGGGGCGCACCCACCGGCTCACAGGAAGGAGCGGGCGGCGCTGGGGTCGCTCCCATCGGGGCGTTCCGCGGGTGCCCGGGCCCGCCACGTCCCGGGGGCCGTTCCCGCGGCCCCGGCGGGGGCACGTGACCCGCGCCCCCCGGCAGCACGCGGACGCCTCGGGAGTCCCCGGCGCGCGGCCCGGGCAGCTCGCGCCGCCGCCGTCCCGCCAGAAAGGGCGTAGCGCGAGGCGCGCCCGGCAGCGGGGAGGGCGGCGGCGTTCGCCAGCGCAGAGCACGAGCCGCGGCGGCCCGGAGGTACCCGGGAAGGGGCGTGAGGGGCCGCGGCCGTCAGGCGTTTTGGCGGGCTCGTCCTGTCGTGAGAGCAGGCGCGGGGCGGTGCCGCTCCTGAGGGAGGGAGCGGGGGGGGGGGGGGCCGGGCGGGGCGGCTGCCTGGAGACGGGGGGGCCACAGTGAGTCTGTGGGGCTCTCGCAAAAGCTCCGGGCGCTGCTTTTGGCACGTTGGGCCGCAGCTGCTGCTGAGGAAGGCCGGGGTCACTGGAGGGAGGGGCAGGCCCCGGAGAGGCCCGGGAACGCTGCTGAGGGGGTCGGGGCCCGTGAAGTGCTGCAGGGTGGGAGCCCTGGCACCCCGTGTGTGCCCCAGGGGAAGGACGGTGCTGCCCGGGCGCTTGGGGCATCTGCCGCGGGCTGCACCGGTGGTGGCCTCAGATACCACCATCAGCTGGTGGTTGTGGAACCTCCGTCCCTGGAGGCGTTCAGAGACTGACTGGCCGTGGTTTGGAGCAACCTGCTTGTATTAGCCCCAGAGGGGGCTGGACTAGGCGGCTCCCCGAGGTCCCTTCCAGCCTGGATTCTGTAGTTCTGTGGCATACAGTAAACGGTAAGAACCTGAAGATCATTCTCCATGACTTGGAGGTCGCTTTTTGTAGGATTCTTTAAAGGTTATGAGTCTGCTACACCAGTGTGTGGTAAGGGAGACCTGAGAGTTTGCAGACACTAAATGCCATCACAGAATCACAGAATGTTAAAGGTTGGAAGGGACCTTAAAGATCATCTAGTCCAACCCCCCTGCCAGAGCAGGACCACCTACACTAGAGCGCACAGGAACGCGTCCAGGCGGGTTTTGAATGTCTCAAGAGAAGGAGACTCCACAACCTCCCTGGGCAGCCTGTTCCAGTGCTCGGTCACCCTTACAGTAAAAAAGTTTTTCCTCATATTTTTCTGGAACCTCCTGTGTTCCAGCTTCCACCCATTGCCCCTTGTCCTGTCAGTGGACGCCGCTGAAAAGAGCCTGGCTCCATCCTCCTGACATTCCCCCTTGACATATTCATAAACATTGATGAGGTCACCCCTCAGCCTCCTCTTCTCCAAGCTAAAGAGATCCAGCTCCTTCAGCCTTTCCTCATAAGGGAGATGCTCCACTTCCTTCACCATCTTTGTGGCTCTACGCTGGACTCTCTCAAGCAGCTCCCTGTCCTTCTTGAACTGAGGGGCCCAGAACTGGACACAATATTCCAGATGTGGCCTCACCAGGGCAGAGTAGAGGGGCAGGAGGACCTCTCTTGACCTACTTGCTACTCCCCTTCTAATACACCCCAGGATGCCATTGGCCTTCTTGGCCACGAGGGCACATTGCTGGCTCATGGTCATCCTGCTGTCCACTAGAACCCCCAGGTCCCTTTCCCCTGCACTGCTCTCCAGCAGGGCAGTCCCCAACCTATATTGGTACATGGGGTTATTTTTTCCCAAGTGCAAAACTCTACACTTGCCCTTATTAAACTTCATAAGATTTCTCCCCGCCCAGCCCTCCAGCCTGTCTAGGTCTCTCTGAATGGCTGCACAGCCTTCTGGTGTGTCAACCACTCCTCCCAATTTCGTATCATCAGCAAACTTGCTGACAACATTCTCTAATCCCTCATCCAGATCATTGATGAATATATTAAACAGCACCGGCCCAAGCACTGACCCCTGAGGGACCCCACTAGACACAGGCATCCAGCCAGACTCAGCCCCATTGACCACAACCCTCTGGCTTCTTCTCTTCAACCAGTTCTCGACCCACCTCACTACTTGGTCATCCAGACCACACTTCCTCAGTTTACCTATGAGGATGCTGTGGGAGACGGTGTCAAAGGCCTTGCTGATGTCCAGGTAGACCACGTCCACTGCATGGCCACCATCCATCCACCTGGTTATGTCTTCATAAAAGGCTATCAGGTTGGTCAAACATGACTTCCCCTTGGCAAAGCCATGCTGACTGCTCCTAATAACCTTCTTATCCTTGATATGCCTAGAGACAGTGTCAAGGATAAGATGTTCCATCACCTTTCCAGGTGAAAGTGGCATGTTTCTGTGGGATAGCCATGCTTCCATCTCTGTCTGGTTACTTTGCCAGAGGAAGGAAACCAGTGACTGGAAAACCAGTATTTTAACACTGCTATTGATGAAAAATTGCACATCATTTTTAAGAACGAGTTATACTGATATTACTGTTACACATATAGAGGTTAAATGCTTGTCTCGGTGTATTTGTGACAGGACTTCTGCAAACAGAGGCATTATTTCAAATACTAAGCCCAAAATGGCATGTAACATCTAACTATACATACAGTAGCAGAGGAGACACGTGAAGGGTACGTATGCCTTCTCTGAACACAGCCATCCCTCGTGAATAGTCAGGCACAGGACATACACGTTAATGGTATCATAACTGCTAGTTCTACAACGGTACTTTGCTACAAAGTGCTGCTTTCTTGAACACGTTGAAAAGGATTTCATAAGAAGCTTTTTTTTTTCTGATAAATTACTTTTATTTTTCAAAATTGTTTCAGTTTAAAGTCACTTTTCCATATTTTAACGAGCCATAACAATGACATTGTATTTTTAAATTAAATAATTTTCTAAATAATAGTTTCAGAAGGCAAGTATTTAGTACTCAATTTATAATTTATCTTTTGTTCACTCAAACCCACCTTTTAACAGTAAAGTAAGTGAAACTTGGCAATGCAGGGAGAAATGTAAAGGTGCATTATAACACTTATACGAAATCAGTTTGATTGGTGTATATGTAAACACTGACTATTAAAAGAAACAATGTTCTTGATACGATGCAGAGAAAAATACAATCCTAATAATTCTCTAAAAAGACACAATAAAATTATTTATTTGGACAAGATATTGTGCAAGTTATGCAAAACCTATTATGGTAATTAATGCAAACATGTTATTTATGGTACTCCCACAATGTATGTATAAACCAGAAATCTATAATCACATACTGGAAAGACCAACAGGGGTTTTTTTAAACAGTAAAGCATCTTCAATCTTCATTCACATTTGGACTTGGAAACAGTGCTTTCCTTGGCATTAAAATACCAAATATATTTTTAAAATATGTGCATACATAAACTTCTACAAATACAGTACTGAGACCAAACCACACTGCTCATCATATAAAAATAATTCCATACACAGTCACGCACAGAGAGGAAAAATGATTGTAAACTGCTGTCGGGGGAAAACCGCGATGCCCTCCTGAAGCTACTGGGAGAAGCTTTTTCAGCACTTCCCAAGGACTGGATTTCAAATAATTTCACATCACAGTCACATTATAATGAATAAGACAGGGGGGAAAAAAAGGTTTTTTTAGGAATAAAAAGTGGTTTTGTGTTGGAAGAAGGGATGAATCAATCACTCAAAGAACAGAGCTTCATTCTGAACCCACATTATTGTATGTTGGCAAACTCCACTGATATCAGTGAACTTGTTTTGCATTCCTACTACTGTGAAATGAGAATCTTTTTAGCATCTGCTCTTGTCTTTTATACTATGAAAACATATTTTGTAATGATCTGGAACACAGCCTAACTCCTCAAGTATCTGGTGCCTTCCAACCTCATTAGGTAAGCATCTGTAGACCTCAGTTATCACGGGTCCAGTTAAGATGGAGACAAAACATGATTTACCACCATGTGGACTGACGATTTAGAATTAGACTTTGTCACTCTTAGACTGAAGAGGACCGTGCTCTCTATATAGTCCACTGCAGCCAGTGGTTCCACTTCTTGATTAAGGTTATTACTCCCTGTGAGCAAAGATGGAAAAAGATGGCCCTTACTAGTAACTGCACCCTAAGCTGACTTGTACAGAATTTAATTTTACCGATGGGAGCAAGACATGCTTACATAAACAGGACTTTGCTCAAATATGAATCTAAAGGTATGTGAATATGAGAGAAATGTAGGAAAGGGAACTGTAATATTCATACAAAAGGTAAATTTAGTGATCATCTGCTAAGACATTCACATTCGTACGGTTGCGTAGCAGCTGTGGTAAAGGGTCAGAAACACATTGTGGCTAAAGAGCTTGCCTGCTTTGACAAAACTATTAGCTCTATCAAGTCACATTTCACACATGATGTAGTAAAAGAAATCAGTATTTAAAATACCACATTGCAGATTCCAGTTCAGTAAAATGTATTAGTAGCATGAGGTCATGTTTTCTCTCTAGGCAATAGACATTTAGTTTATTTTTAAATTATACTGACTACTGCTTGTTTGCAACATGTAGATGGCAACAACTTAGCAATTAACAGCATTTCTGTCTGATTCTTGACTTTCGTTGACCATCAGAGGGGTTTTAGACTGTTCTGTTTTCCCTTCGCTCACCTCATCTTCTAAATCTTTTGATGCTGCAGGGTTTTCCTCAGAACTGTCATGCATAGAAACCCTAGATGCTTCAGTTGCATTTCCTCTGACTGTAACGTGCTCCCATCCACCCTGTAAAAGATTGATAACGAAATATAAAAGGAGAAACTTCACCCAGCAAGTACAATATCTGATGTGATGCTTTATGTACACTACTAGCTTTATACTATTTTTCCATGAGGAAAGTAGTCCCGCTCTGGGCTGAATCAAAAGCCAGGCTCCTTGTAAAAAAACAAACCACAAAACCCCACAACAAACCAATCGTAAAACCACAATATAGGTCCCTGACAGGGAGGTATGTAGGTGGTACGCTTAAGCATTGTTTTTTATTATAGGTCATTGAGATTAGTAGGGTCAGGCGTTCCTAACAGAGACAGTGCAGGTTTCCCACCAACTTAAAGGGGGCCAAAACCTTAAAATAGCCTTTTCTCAAAACACTGAGAGTAATACAGGGAACAATGAGGAACAATCACATGCAGACTTGGAAGGAATTAATTTTTTAAAAATGGTACTTACTCTATCCATTATAACCTTCTATTTAAAATGAATACTTATCAAATGCAAATAACTTAATTCCTAACTATAACTGCATAACCCATTATATTAACTTAAAACCAGAACCTAAACTGAAGGAGCATCCAGCTGGAGCAGGATGGCACTTTCTAAGCTGCCCATGGATGTCTGGATATACAGCTTCTAGACAGTATTACAGCCCCAGCACTTACCCCAATTCCGTAGTCCCATGAGAGGCCTTTAGGTTCCATTGGCTGAACACCGGTCCGATGGCAGACGGTCCCACAGCTCAAACTATGACTTCCTTGCACTTTGTCAGCTATCACCCAGACCTCAAGAAAGCAGAGAGGCAATAAAACGTGCTCTTCATGCTGCTGCTCTTTCCAGATATGAAAACCCTAAGTCCATCTCACCACTTTCAGAAATGAGTCTTCATCTCAAATAGGCCAAACAACTACGTACTGGTGTTATAATTAAAACGTTGCCAGATAGTAAGAGTCGGAAGGAACGAGATTAAATATATAAAATAGCCTTGTTAAAAAAATAAAATAAAATTAACAAGGCTTTTTACAGCAAAGGGCTGGCTGTATCACTATCTCATTGGCATGATTTTTGTCTTGGTATCAGGATTTCAGCATTTAGACAATCATCTTGTGGAATAAATAAAAATAATTCTGAAGAACATTTAATTTCAGTACAAAAGTATGTTAAGTATAATTTTTAATGAACTATTGTGTTACAAGGAAGCTTAGTACACACCTGGTCCAGGGGGCCTACAGACATTTTACGGATATTATTTGAAACATGATCCCAGGTAGATCCTTGAGGATAGCTTGGTGTGATACCTTGCCGGTACCAAAGATTGCCTGTAAAATAAATCATCCCGGTTACAGCTCAGGATGTCTGCCTCGTCAAAGCGCTAGTTAACAACGGAGTGAGTCAGTAGCTCACAACCTGTGTTCTGTGGAGATGCATTATGGTTTTGACTAATACGTTATAGTGAAGGACAATGAAGTTCCTACTTTGGAATTTGTATTTCTATAGTTACACTTTAAAACCTTCCTGGGGGAAATGTTCACATAAAGAAATATGCACCAGAGAAGTAAAACAAATGACATCAAGATCGCTGAAGGAGACTGGTGTTAAAGGCTTGTTTCTTTTGCAAAAGGATACTTAGTTTTTTAACTTGCAATGATTTGCAGCAGGAAGGTATTCTTCAGTTTTGCATGTTCTAGAGTTTTCAACAAATCCTTCCGTGCAATTCTCTTCTTTGAGATTCATCTATCTCTTCCCTGCCCTCCAAAGTAATAGCATAGATGCTGGATTGTTGCTATCTAGTGCACTATCAGATATAACAAAACCCAAGTCTTCAAAACCAGTAAATAAGCAAGCTGCCTACTCCATCTCTTTGAATATAAAATAATACTCCTCTTGGAGCAACAGTAATCTGTTCAGAAAAGCTCTGAGTTACCCTCTCCTTCGATTTAATTTTTTAACATTGATAAATAACTCTTTAAATACCTTACCATTTTTATCCAAAACAAACACAGACGTTCGTCCTACTGAGACTTGTTTTAGTTTTTGTTTTTGAGGTGAAGGAATATGGTACCAACAGTCACCTAAAAGTCAGAAATACTTCAGTAAAACATTGAGAAAACAGAATTATGGACGAGAAGTCTTGGAAATGTCTGCAGTTGAAATACGTAGCTGTGCAAGGAAACTGAATGATATTACACTTAATGTATTTTTACTAGCTTGTTTATAGAAATAAGCACTTTAAGTCACACAAGTGAAGAGCAAATTAACTGCTGTAATTAACGTATTATTAATATGCACTATTTTGCACAGCTCTGCTAAACAAATTTGTCTTTTTCAGACACAGCAGTGTAGTCGAGCTTACACAACATGTAAGATGGAGACTGTACTAAAAAAGTACAAGTACTTACCTGCAGGTTTTTTTTGAGATACTGAACCCCGATAGAAGGCAGAACCATCTCTAGCAATAGCCCACACTTGGTAAAATGCTCCAATTGAGATGGAAATGAAGGGCTGATCTGTTCCCACATGCAGCCAGGATGTTCCCTAACAAATCACGGAAGATGAATTCTGAAGCAATGCTTAAAAACTCCACAACAAAATATAGCTGATTATTGCCAAATGGGAAAAGCCCTAGATAGTGAAAAAGATTCTTAAGAATAATTCTTATATAACTTAACAACTGAACAGAAACAAGGTCCCTGATCCTCAAAGATACTTGGATATACAACTCTGAAAATAGCTATGCTGGACTATAACAGGATCTTTTCTGTTGAATTCACTGCAATTTAGGCAGCTACATGTCTCTGAATAGCTGGGCTAGAACCTCTTTTTGTGAGAACAAGTCTCACAAAAATCAAGTTATAGGGGACTTCAGATTTCAGACACAATATTCCAGTTCTTGCTGTTGCAGTGCCTTTGTAACTGATATAAACAGAAAAAAAAATTCATTGCTATAAATTTTCAACTTGCAGTTTTTCTCCAAATTCCAGTAAAGTATATCATTAGATTGTTTCCCTTGCTGTAAATGCGGCTTAAAAATCAGTGCATATCAACCATAATTTGATGTTGCAGCACGTGGTCTATTAGTAGGAAATAAATACTCCTATTAAAGGTACTAGGACTGTTTGTTCCTTTCTGCATACTTTACTGGACATTTGTTCATTATTTCTGTCCCAGTCCATAAAAAAAAGTCAAATCTGTAAGTTAGTCTGGGCCCACCTGTCTTAAATAAGCAGAGTCAGTTGTCAATGGACAAACTCCTACTGATAGCGACAGCCATTAGATTGGGACTGTACTTTAGAGAAATTCTATCCCTCAGCAGTTCATTTAAATGGGCTACAATACATTATCAACAATTTAGAAAAACTTAGCTATCAGTGCAGAAAGTGGAAGTAAAGTGCTTCACAGGAAGATATACAGGGGCTGAGAGAGGCTCCCGCAAGTGATGTGGCACAAGCTAAGATAGATTATGCAAGAAAAGCGCTGTTGTAAGAAATGTGGGCAGCAAACTGCGTTACAGTTGATGGACAAGGACTTTCAAATCTGAGACATGAAAGAAAAAAATAACAAGGTGTTTTGAGAGCGGGCACTGCATGATGGTATGTACGTACTTGCATAATTACATTAAATACATCAATAAGGCAGTAAAAATAAACAGGGAGCCTTACAGCTGGATTTTGCTGTGTCACTCCAAGCCTGCAGAGCACGTCTCCTTTGTCACTGATTGCCCACAGTGCTACTACTTCTTCATCATCTGCATCTGAACTGGGAATTATGGAGATGTCCCACAGGGTAACAGGAGGCACTTCCAGCCATGGCCCGTTGGTGACTATCTTACATTTTCTGAAGCAAAAAAACCCCAAACCCATCAGAAGCATGTACTTTCTATAACTGAATTTGTTTCCCTTGTCCATTCTTGACTTCAGTGCAAACAAGTTTTTTCGTTAAGTAGGTACAATAAGTGTTAGTATTTTTAATTTGAAAGGGGCTTACAACAATTAATCACATTTTGTACCAGCTTTTGAATTTTGACACATTACTGATTTCTCAAAGCTTTTGTTTTATAAAAAACCTTACTTTATTATAAACCAAGGCCACCCAAGAAGTCTGCAACTTGTGCTGCACTGCTCCCTAGCTCTCTAAAACAGCTGGATAGTGAATATTTGACCCCAAGCTGAGAATCCCACTGCAGAGAGAGCTCAACACCCTGTTCGTTCCTTCCTCTATCTTGGTTAAGGGAATCACTTTACAGGCAGTATTTTGGTGGAGCCTGTTACAAAGTTATGTAGCATCCTGAGGTAAGCAGAGGTAAGATAGCTCTAAATTAAAGAGCTGGAGGTAGATGATTCTGGGAAATTGTCTGGTTTTTCCCTGGAAACTGCAAGAAAGTAGTGCTGTCTGTTAGGGAAACTATGTTATAGTCTATCATCCCAACAGCAATTTTTATGAAGAATATTCTAAAAATCTCAGGACATTCCTTCTTTCTCCAGTTCTGAAAAACTGGATCCAGCCCTGAGCTGTTCCCTATTTGTCTTCAGTTTTCAACTGACAGCTAGAACCAGAGGCAATGTTTAGGCTTGAGGGTATTTCTCAAGTTGCTTCTTTTATTTCAAATCACCATTCTGATTGATTGGATGTCGTTTGTTTTGTTGCACATCCTTAAACAACAGTTTGATGCTTCGGGACCTTACTTCAAAGATTTTTGTACAAGGGCTGAAATACCAGCTTTGTAGTCTCAATAACAAACAGAACAACGAGTAACTTAGTTCACAGCAATTGATTAGCATAGCTGTTAAGAAACTTTAGTAAAGAAAGCAAAGATAAGCTGGAAAAACAGTGAATGTGCAGACTTTCTCTACTTGACAGAATAGACTAGAATGTAGTGGCAGTTTGCCGTTTTTCCAGGTTGCAGCTGAATATAGTATACGGTGATTTAAAAGGGGTTGGGATTACCTGTTGCCTAGTATGCAGTATGTGGAATTCTTATGTTTAAACTACTAATATAAAAGACATTACCAGTTGTTATAAGTGACCTAGTACGTACTAATATATGTAGACTCCACTATTCCTTAATCATTTACCATACGGAAAATCAGATACATAAATAACCTGCTGATGTTTACCTATGGATTCCACAAAATCAAATTGTGTATCTATCTGTAAAAGCTTAAAATTAAAGCTATAATGCTAAAGAACCATTGCAGATGGATATTTATTGCAGGTTTCTTCACTATTGCTTTACTTCATTGGGTGATGAGACTCTTCCCATCATAGCTAAAGGAGACTTTAAGGGAACAGTTAGCATTCAAGTTAAAAACATTTATTTCTATCTTAGTTCCTCACCTTGCCCAGCGCCTTCGTCGGACAAAGTCTTTCATTGTCTTGTGACCATGGTAGGACCTACCAAAACAGATGAAAGTAGGTGTTCATGAGGAGGCCAGAGCATGTCCCATGTCAGTGCCAGCCTGTGAGCGCTGTCTGTGTATCTGTCCACTCGACGTGCCGGCTGACTGTACAACGCTTGAAACTACAGTGTGCTAAGCTCACCTTGCTGCCCTACCTCCCCAGCAAATTTCCATGTCAGTATCCCCATACAAAGGGAGAAATCAAGGAATACTTGTCTCTGTTAAAGCACAGCTCATGTGTGAAATAGCAAACAAGAGGAAATGGGGACTTAAGTGTGGCATTTGGCTGCTAGGATTTTAGGTAGAAGAAGGTATCTCCTTACGCTGGAAAGTCTGCTGCATACTGCCAGCCCTCCCGATCAGTGCCGCCTGAAGTATTAAAATCAATGTACCAGTCGGACACCTATTGTCAGAAGGAGACAAACAAGCACAATCAACACCAACCAACCTCTTAATGTAACACTATCTCCCTTCCACCTTTTGGAGTGCAGTGACTTGATAGAAACCTTCTAATACTTGCAATATAAATTCATAGTGTCCCTATTTGAGGACCTACAGAAGTTCCCAAGTCTTTTTAATTCTGCTGGAGAGAAAAGGATTGGAACAGAAGTCTAAGTCTCACTAAACAAAAAATCCCATTCAATGCTTAACATTCTTTTGACTATGGAAGTCTTGCTATTGTATAAACAGGGAAACCCAAGGTCAAATATTACAATAAATCCAGGAAGAAAATCTGGGTCACTTGAGCCCAAGTTTTGTATCCTACTTGCTAAGGCTTGCCTTCGTAGTAAAAAGACTTTTAAGACAAAATTTACCCAAGACCACTGTGGAGAGGGAGGCTTGGTATTGACTTTTGTACATTCCTGCAGGCCAGATGCATCGCTCCACATGTACCTGTCCGTTGGCAGACCTCTGTGGTGAAACAGTGTACAAGGAATGCAAGGTCATTTACAACAGTGAATTTAGAAGGCGAGGGAAGAAAAGCCTGTTTGTAGCACCTCCTACTTTCATACACGAATCAGTCTTTCATCACTGATCTGTGTTCAGAAATACCATGGGGCTCATGAGTGACCAGGATCGTGGGAAAGAATCTGTGCAATTGCTTCCTGTTACACCAAACTTGACGACCATGTAAACTTTCCTCTGTAGAGTGATAATCCTCACTTCTATTTAAAATTGGAAGGTGGATCCTGAGTTCTCTGGCACAGCCAGCCATATATGTGTTTGTTCAATACTTCTGTTCAAATACACAATTCAAGGACCCAATGTATTTAACACAGTATGTAAATGAATATATCGATCCTAACAAGGACTTTGGTGTATAGCCTTAATCGTGAAAGATGTTGCAAGCAGGCACACTTTGTTCACTCACAAAGCACAAATCTGTAATGTTTTGCTACAAATGCATTTTGAATGGATAATTACAGATCCAGAAAACTGAGAAACACTGCTCCTTCCATCTCAAATTAACAGTAAATGTTAGAGGAGACTGAAAATAGAATCACTGTAATAACTATTCTGAAATGCTAGAACGCCCTGTTTCATTTGACAGCAGTAAAAATTACAGTAAATAAATACAATAAATTGAATAAATAACCTGCTGCTGTATCCAGTGACTGGGTTCCACCGTTGGTTCTCATAGATGTAAACACATTTCACATCTGACTGCGTATAAATGTTATCAGCACTACTGGCCAGTCCTGTGAGAAGTAAATGATTTGGATTATACTAAAGCTGAACCTTGAAGACACTACATTTTAAATTCCAATAGCCACAATAGTATTACCCGTTATCCTATTTCTCGCTCTCAAGCTGAAAATATAAATAGAAAACTGCAATACCAATTCCTTCTAGAGTATGGCCTGTTCACTGTATAACCCTACGTGTTAGTTAGGCTAAAGGAAGGACAGCTGAAATAGTTTCAATAGCTGTCCCAGCCAGGAAAGTATGTAAGAAATGTGCATGCCATAGCAGACCAATTTTCCATACCTTGAATGAAGCCACCTCCATATCCACCAGTGTAAACCCAAGCTGTGTGATCATATCCTACACCCCACACTATGCCTCGATTATTGCACTCTATCAGTCGAAGATGACCTCCAACTTGACGCCAAAACCTGCCAGAAGAAGTACAGATTTAGATTTAGATTTACTCTACACCACATCCATCAAGAATGTATACTTTCCCCTCCTACACCTCAACACTCTTAAGGACATGCAACTTTATATGCTCGTTAGTTCAACATCTGTGCAATCTGTAAGTGAAGGCAGTTGCCAGATGAAAGCATTTCCATCTAAACAAGTACTGAAAAGTTAGCTGAAAGGAACCTGTCTGCCACTACTTGGAATTTTCAGGCTTTGCAACATTTTAATTTCCTTTTATTTTATGGCTTGTGTTTTACAAATATATGTATTTAAAACACTAGTTAGGATGATCTTGCTATAATCTTTACATCTTAGTAGCCATCATCTGCCTCAGCTTTACCTTCATCCTGATTTTTTAAAATCTACAAATTGCCTTTATCTAAGAAGAAAAGAAATAATTTATATATTTGCTCTGGAGCTTGGTAAAAACAAGGGCTTTAGTTCTTCCTATTGTCCTAATTTTTGCAGGTTAATCATTTTCTGGAGTTTCACACAGCCAGTTAGCCATAGTACTTTTCTGGGGAAGAATGGGGAAACTAAAGAGATTACAGAGAGTATTTTTGTTATCAGAATGGCAGGAAATCACCTAGGCCATGGATCCCCCAAACTAAGATGCAAGAGCGCATCAACTTAGTGATTTGCCAGATATTGAAGGTGCTCTAGCTTGAAGGAAAAGGACTAAAGGATCTCTTGGCTATTAGTCAATGACACTTTGTGCAAGTAACTTGAAAATACCAGTTTTGAAGCTGGTATGTTTTGCTTGAAGAGTTTGCAGTATTACATTGTCATAGTTGTAACAGAAACTAAAAAGGAGCTGACTCTGGGCTGCACTCATTATGGAGGGCTGAGAATTTCAGATTTCCTGACTCAGCTAAAACTGAAAGCTCAAATTACATTACAATTACAGCGATTAAGTTTACATTTAGTCTAGGCCATCTCTTAATATAAATAATTATGGCATTAAAGATGCAATCACCAAAAAATGGGATCTCAATGAGAAAGCCTTTTGAAATCACATTAATAGCTCCAGCATCTAAGAATTAAAATATGATTTGTTGACTTTCTTATGAACATGAAGGCAGCCATTAACCTTGCCACTGGCAGACATCTGCAGGGTACTACACACTCCAACAGCCCAGCAAAGCCACTGACTTGACATGCGGCACAGCCTTTGCCAAGTGGCATCCCATGCAGAGAGAACAGCTTCTGCAACCTCTTACATTTGATCACACGGCATCAGGTGTGGTCCAGCTTCCAGCTCAGGACTGGGCTCACTAACAAAGATGTCTCCTTTACAAGTAACTGACCAAATGGCGTGGTGAGAAGGAGGACCTTGAAGCCGTCTGCTTTCACAACAGGACATGTTCAACAAAGACAGCTATAAAACAAGAAGCAGAGAATGAAAAACTTTTGTTTACAGTGAGAACAAAAATCTCCATGGATGTTTCAGGACTACAAAACCAAGCTTTACCTTTGCAGGTTCTTGCAAATCAGCATAGTGAATTAGCAGCTTTTTCTCAAAGGCACTGGAATTCAGTGTTTAAGAAATTATTAACACAATCATTGGAACCAATGTGGTCTGCAGTATCAGATCATTATGAAGTATCTTTCAGGTTTTCCATTGCTTCAGCAGGTATGTGCCTGCCTGCCTATACATAAGACTCTCTACAGCAGGTAACAGTTCTTTTTTACCAATGTGGAAAAATAGACTGACTTAAACTCCTAACTCATTTGTATCCTCATCTATATATGGATATAGGAGGGGAAGGAAAAATAGTATTGGTTTTACTGTGCGTAAGTGCAGCATCAGAAAGTGTGCAGGCTCCACAGGAAATAGGAAGACTCAGGTACCTCTAAATAAGTTTGAACAGACTCTTAAAATACCTAAAAGGGGAAAATAGATAAGTAAATAGATACTGTAAATGTAATACTGAGATTTCAGAGACTAGCTTTTATGTTTTATTCGAGATATTGCCAGCTTGAAATGATATATCCACAGAATTACCCAGTCATGCATTTCTTGCTCTGTTGAGGCTGCCAGGCAAATTGGCCATCGTTGTTTCGTCCTTTCAGGTGTATACAGTGCAAAGGAATGTTTAGCTTCATTCAGCACTTCAACTATAATAGTGACTTCATTCAGGAACACATGGATATACTAAGACAAGAGGAAAAAAAAAGCGTGACTAAGACAAACTCGGATATATCTTCCTCAGAGCCAGCATTTTTGCACGTAGGGACAATGAACGAGGCATTCCTGCCAAAGACAGCAAAGAATCAGTTCTTGGTGCAGAAGGAATGGGGCTCAATTTCCAGTCCTGCATTACCTCTGATTCCCGCTGCCCATGTGCTTTAACCCTGTTTACCCTGGCCAGCTAAGCTTGGCTCTTTTTTAACAATCACGAACATTTTGAAAAGAACTAATTAGTGCAAAGCTGATGGTTTAAGCAATGTGGATGGTCGCTGAATGGCTATTTCTGACATAGCATTAACACAGCTACAGCTTAGAAAAGCTTACAAATTGCTAGTACCCTGGGCTACATCTGAATTGGTTCCCACAACTTAAAACAACAGCATACCATAATTAGCCTCCCTTAAGAAAACTGGTTTCCTTTCAAAGGTTTTTCTTCACCAAATGCAGCTCTCAAGGGTCTCAAGCTCAACATACCTTTTTCTCTTCGTGATACATATAGTAGATGAAGAGGATGCTGTCGCGCATTCCATCGCTCCCAGTAAACTGCTCAAGTGCCACTCGAACATCCATCCATTTATGAGGCTTCCAATTCCTCCACCATTGCAAGGTTCCAGTTTTAACCCAAACCGACTGCAACACAAACACAAATTTAAAGGAGTAAGGAAACTACCTGACTTTTTCTTTCTCTCAAATACTAATTTTTGTGACCGCAAGAAATCTCTGCTGCAGGTCAGTCTGTAGCGTATCAGTTAATTCTGACACAGAATATACCAGAGTGTCCAGGAAGCTGAAGAAAAAATGAAAACTGACAAAACTGGAAAGGATGCTGAAATAGGATATGTAGAACAATGTTAACTTTTTACCTCTACAAGAATACCGTAACACAAAGATACTAATTGACTGAAATGTGTTTCTGTTACAACACAAGTTCAGTTTGGACTTTAAAGGCTTTTAACAGAATCTTTTAAAACTTGATTAAACCCCTGACCTCCAAGTGTTTTTAATCAAATGAATGCCAGATGCCATTTGGCAATTAGCAGTGAAGGGACCAAAATTGTGAATGAATCTGAAAAGAGCCAAGAAGTCATAACAAAGGGAATGTAAAAAAAAAAAAAAGCTGTTTCTTAAGTGGTGCTATTGATATTTTCATCGTTGTTACTGTAAGCTACATTAATCCCTTAGTGGTCACAGAGAGGAAAAGTTCACCTACCTGAGTCACTGTTTTTAACAATTAAGAAGCCTCGTCTTGGGGTGGAATAATTTATACAGTGTTCCACTATTTCAAATGCTTCTCTGTGGATTTGAGGCTTCTGTGTACCCAAACAATGCTGGCCAATGCTTCGTTTGCTCCTACACAAAACTATCAGCTAATGTTTTTAGATAAAGGCTGAGGCTCCATGTTTGATAAGCTGCTAGTTTCCCACAGAGAGCTGTCCTGGGTTTAGCTAAAAACCCAGTCCTGTTTAGTGATTTTTACTTTTCAGTAAAAAGAGAGCATCTGTCCGTGTTAGTGGTCAGCCCAGCCCTAACCCGCGACAAGAGCTCAGACAGTGATAATTCAGGAAAGTTGTTGTACACAGAAATAAGGTCAGGAATATCAAGCTGACAGTAAGTTCAGATCAGTACATCAGGAATGTATTACTGATGGCCAGTATTGATAGATGTGCTTAGTAGACAAGAGGTTAAATGTTCTCACTGCTTACCTGCTCAATAGCCTGTTCGTAGTGCCTAAAATTTTCCAGCTCCCGCTTTGTTCTCTCACTGAGCTGCTGAAAAATCTGCTTTCGCCACGCTGCTGTCTGCGCTGGTGTGATAGACAGAGAGAGAGATTGCACAGAAGATGACAAACCTAGAACAGAACCAAAACCAGGAAACTCCAGTGAGCTTTGAACATAGTTCTGTGCCTTGAACACTGGACCGAATCAACCCAGTCTAACATAATATTTGTAGTTATTACACTTTGTAATCAATGTATTGCAGACAAACGTAAATGATGCACAGAAATCGGATGACTGCATGATTATATAGAATCTTTCAAAGCCATAACCTTGTAAAAATGGGAGTTTTGTAACTGAACTGGAAGATAATTAGGTAATACAATGCACTAAGTCACGCTATTATTAAATTCTGGAATACCATAGATCATGGTTTTTTTTGAAAATACCATTATATTCCACTGTCTTTCAAGAATCTAGATTTCAGCCCCATGCAGTTACCAGCTGAACTCCCATTCACAATGCCTCTGAGTAATTTCTGTATCTTACCCCAGTCTCACCAGGAATGGTAGGAGCGAGGCAGTTATCTGTGGCATCTGCATCTGTCAAGAGTGCCCTTTTCACTGCTTTCGGCTACTAGCCAGTGACACTAGGGGTTTGCCTGAGGTTGCACTTACCGTGCAATTAAAAATGAGATGCAGATCCAGCACAGATCGTTTTACAAAATTTTTACAGAAACTCAGAGAAAATACCACCTTTACATTTATATATCTCAGTCCCAAAGTGCTGTACAGCACTATCCTCAGACACGGAGTGTAGTAACAAACTGCTGTAAGAATAAATGGGTTGTCGGAAGTTTTGCACTACGGTTTTCTTCAAAAAAACCCACAAACCAATATTTTTCTTAAAGAGGATTGGAAATTCAGCTCTGTTGTGATGACTGGATAGTACCTGACGGAACAGTGAACCATTTCAACGGGCTGTGTAGATCTACCAGACAGCCTCCCCCGGACACCCAGGCCCAGAGTGGGTGCTCATCGGCTCCGTACTGTTCTTCAGCTCCCGCCGAGAACATGCCAAGGGAAGACAGGCTGGATGTTTCTGCAAAAGTGCTGACGGAGAGGACTGGATGCTTTTGGGCCTCCTTCAAGTCAATGTTTGTCCACTGCAGTTCTGCAGAAGGATTTGGCGGTTTTGATCTATGCATTTCAAGATTAGCTTTCTCATTATTAGTTGAAGGAACAGTGGCTTCTCCTTGGTCAGAGTCCAGATGATCCAGAGCCAAATTTGCACGCGGTTCTGCTGTCTGGCTGCCTGTGCCACTACCAGGGCTGTTGGCTGTAGCTCCCATCGGAGGCGTGTTGGCAAGGTTCATGGGTACACTTGGAAGCTCTGTATCAGAGGAAGTATCTGCATCACCCTGAATGATCGCGTTCGTTTGGTTCTGAATATCATCAGTAAAGAAACAGCCAGCACTGAAAGACAAATAGATAAATAACTGTCATTAAAAGCATGATAAATTAGTACAGGTCTGAGACCACGGATATACAAAAATCAAACTGCAGTTTCCACTTTAGGAGATAAACAGCAGACTTCTTGTCCAAAGGTTGAACTCTACCAAGGGAAAAGAATCTTAACATAAATGCAGCAGACCAGTCTAGTAAATCTGAAACGCAGGAAGGTATTTCATTCATTTTTTCAAACAAACAGTGGTGTTGGTTGCCTACAACTCTCAGGAAAACACTGAAGCAACATCACATTTTCTGGGTATGAAATAATCAATAGGGTTGTTTAAAAGCTTATTATTATTATTTTTGTCTTAGCTAGAGAAGGCTTCTACTCAGAGCACTTTCTGACTCGTAAAAGTAGCCTCTGCAGCACTCCTGGCTTCACATCTTGCACAGCCAAAAAATCAGCCATCAGTGGGGACTTACTGATTTAATCTCTCTAGGAAAGGAAACGTAGAGCAGCACTCAGGAGGAGGATAAGTCCGAAGTAGAGCTGACATTCCTTCACAATATTTCACAGGTAACGCTTTCTCTCACTACAGGCTAGCCCAAAAGAAATAATGCTTTATTGCAAGCATGCAGTGAATTCCAGAATGGGAGCTTCAGTTTCTATTCTGAATGCAAAAATTGTTGTTTATTGTTAATTTTAATGGCAAAAAATACAAAGGCTTTTTGGCATACATAATGATTAGAGATGCCTTCCCTGCTCCTCCCTGTCTGTATCACTTGAATGTAAAGAAATATCTCCTAGCACTGGAACTCCTGGCATACAAAGTCTCGAGCAAGTGTTTTACTAAGTACCTGAGCAGACTTGTTGAGCTCCCGGTCTGAGATCTGTCACTCTCCCGGCCAGATACAATTGCCTTCCATGTCTTCCCACTGAGCTCACTTGGTGTGACACCTTGACGAAAATAAATTGCTCTGTCATCGCAGCCAATTGCCCACACCTAGGGAAGGCAAGGGCTTGGTGAAGGAAACAGCACGGAATGCAGGTACATACCAGGTACAAAAAAGGTGCAGTGGTGGAAAATTCCACATAAAATATGCTGGATGCAGCATTTTCCTTTTGTGTTCTTCCTTGATGCTGATACTATAGATGCAGTATAAA
This sequence comes from Trogon surrucura, assembly GCA_020746105.1. Classification (NCBI taxonomy): domain Eukaryota; kingdom Metazoa; phylum Chordata; class Aves; order Trogoniformes; family Trogonidae; genus Trogon; species Trogon surrucura. The sequence goes on along the minus strand of CM036632.1, from coordinate 7,616,340 downwards.
ATTCTGTACCATTAAGAGAAAACTGTGCACCTTAATGTGTCATACAGTAGACAGTGACTCTTATCTTCTGGTAAAGAATTCAGCTACGCATTCCTTCCTTGCAGTTCAAGCACAAGGACCTCTTGTTGAGCTGTCCATATTGGCACTGCTGACAGTCCTTGGCACATGTGAATACTGCCTGTACAAAGGGGAACGTAAATATCCTCAAAACTGGAATACAGCTCTCTTACCTGGTTATTTAAGCCTACAGTGACCATCATCATTTCTCCAACCATTTCAATCCAGCTCGTCCCACAAGGATTATATGAGTTCACTCCTCTTCTAAACCATACCTACAACAGCAACAAACAAAACCTTTTAAATTTAGTTCCTTCTACATTAGCAGGTATAAAACTGGAATTTAGTTTTTTTAGTGGATTAGTCTTAATCTCTAGTACTGAATTGCTGCATTGCCTAGGGAGTCACTTACCTCCTTTGTTCATTTTCTTTATCAGGGAAAGATAAAATAATGCTCTTCATAGTACCCAGGCTGTGTGTCCTTGTGAGCAACTACAGCCAGAACAGCCCACAAGGAGACTTTCTGCTATGCCTTTCTGTGTGAGAGTTAGTTTCTCTGCTGTTGGAAAAGTATTTTCTATTACATGTCAATTGTAGGCTATTTTTGGTCACTTTGAATAGGCTTCTAAATAGTGTTCTTGTGTTCAAACCCTAGAAGCCGAGCTGATGGAAGGAACTGTCAGAGGGGTCTTTTCAGCATTACAGATCTTTAAATTGTCTTCCCTGAGACTTTTTACCAATCCCAAAATGTCTGGAGGCTGGGTAGCTGGTAAAATTTCCATCTGCATTTAGCACATAGTGGCAAGCAACTACTTTAGAAGCTGTTGGTTGAATCGTGTAACAGACAGCTCACTTGACTATTTTGTGGCAGATCTGAAGAAAAACATGCTAGCTTATCTGCATTTATTTTAGGGTTTTTATGTGGCAGATGGAGCTGGCTGGACACAGTCTGTTACCATAGCTCAACTGACAAGTAGCACCTCATTAAACCAGACTAACTCAAATTACTTAAAACCGCTACACATGCACAGAATTCATCTATGTTTTTGAATTCAGTATGAAGGGATTATGTGGCAACCAGCATAACAGCATTCTAGTACATTCTTCAAGATTTTCAAGTCTCCCTGCAAGGAGCAGGTAGTTGGACTTGATTATCCTTAAGGGCCCCTCTCAACTTTAGACGCTCTATGATGCTACATTGAAACCCCATTTCGAAAGTAGTCACACATATACATACCAGATATGTCAGTAAATTAAAAAAAACCCACATTAAAAGGCTTATCACAGAATCATAGAATGGCCTAGGCTGGAAGAGACCTTAGAGATCATTTTAATCCAACCTCCCTGTCATGGGCAGGGACACCTCTCAACTAGATCAGGCAACACATGAGGACCGAATGGGAATCGAACCTGCGACCTTTGGTGTTTCAGCACCACACTCAACTGAGTGAGCTAAACCAGCCCTCATGAAGAGGGAAAAAGCAGGATCATGTAGAAGAGCACAGACAAAAATATTCTGCATGCTGCTTTTGATGTAACCTTCAGACCTCATGGAAACAAGACTGTGCAGCTGGGAATGCCTTCCATTTCCATACTTGATATCCCTTAGAAGTAGGTCTCTTATTGCATCCCCATGGGCATCCACCTACCACATCTGTCTGACTTGGGTTTAGAAAATCGTTTTCAAGAGAAAAGCAGAAAGTCTTTCTTAAAATAAATTCAACCAAGTATATCACAAACCATAGAGCATTCCCGTAACAAGGGGAACAAGAATTCCGCAAACCATGTGGATAGCGAGTCCAAATCACCAGTGTTGCCTATGAAAGTGACGTGACTGAGAAAAGCAGATGGGAAAAGGGAAGGAAAAAAACAGAACAGGAGCATGACACCTCTTACTTTTCTATCCTTTGTAACACACCACACCACGTCAACACCCACAGAGACGTGCATAATCCCATTTTCACAGGTCGGAGACTCCACAATACTCCAGGAAATGCCTGCAAGAAACGAAACACTGAATGCACTGTAGATAAATTTCTTATTCAAAACTATACAAATCAAAGGGGTTTCCAGATAAATTTAACAAACTTTACCTTGAGGGTTATTCCTATCAATTCCCTCTCTCACAATAGCTTGCCCTTCCCAAAGAGTTGCCCAAAGGAGGTCATATGGTCCACAGCTGATCTGTACGACTTCACCAGGAGTGGGGATTAAGGACCACATGGAACCTTCTGGATTATGATGGCAGACGTTTTCTCTGTACCATACCTAGACAAGTTTAAAAGAAATGCAATAAATAAAACTTAGAAAAATATCAATACAACAATGAAACCATTGAGATAAGCATCAAGACAAACTGGAAAGCACAGTCCTCCTTTAACAACAGGATTTTTTTATGCAGTGTGTGCACTCTGACCTTTAAAGCTATTTTTTTTATGTTGATTATGCAGCTGAAGCGATTTCCTTATGTACTAAGGGAGGAGGCTTTTCTACACACTGGCTTTTATCAGGGAAACAAATCTGGACTGGATACCTATTGTTACAAGTTCTGTGTATATTTCAACATTCAAAAAAACATTTCAGTGTATTTCAGGGCACATTATACAAACGAAGAATGAACAGATATCCAACACAAGAATGTTACTGCTAGTGATAGCTTAACCTCACTTTCACTGAACAGAGTTTGTCACAAGCTGGGTAAAAAAACTCCACTCTCTGTGCAGCCTTTTTCTGCACAGGTCCATTTGCTAGTCTTGGTCCTACTGTCTGTCCACTCTTCCAGAGATAACAGTCAAAATATGAAAGTCTAACCTAAGAAAGCATCCAGTGGTAGTCATATGAGTGCTTCAAAACATGACTGCTGAGTGCTAAATCCTCACTTTTAGAAATACTCTTTTTCTCTGGGGACTTTTACTTGGGAAATGAAAGCATTTTACAATGCAAGCCTGTAGAGAGGGATGCTTGTCACTTATTACTGGGAAGGACGGGCGCCGGGAATTTTATTTTAAACTAACTGAGACTGCTTGCCTCTCCAGGCAGTGCCAAGCATGACTGAAATCTCAGGCTATCTGTTAAAAGTATTACATTCTTCTTCCCTGTTAGACTACAAGTAAGCAATTGTCTAGAGACAAAGGAATGACAGATATATGCTGTAAGGATAAAGGAAGGAAAGCAAGAATCAAGTCTTTACAGCACTGAGCAAAAGAGGAGAGATCTTAATGCAGGCCTAAAAAAAAAAAAAAAGAAAAAAAAAACAACCAAAAGAAATATGTATAGTTTTCAATAGAAAATAAATTGAAAACATTCCAGAACTGGACTCAACATTGCCAAGTCAGGAAGTTACCATTTTCTTAGAAAACCATTTTGTAAACTCTTTCCTGAATCAATTTTCTGACTCTACCACAGACACACGGCACAATGCTTTGCAAGTATCTCTATTTTAAGGCTCCCTCTCTTTGTTACCAGTGCTGTAGCCAGCATTCTGGGCATTTTTCAGGATATAACAATTACTCAGTCCAAGTTTTTAAGATTTGTCTGTCTATAGAGGTTTAAGGCTTCCATAACACCCTACGAGATAGTAAGCCTTTCCATTTACTACACAAGTTGTTACATAATGTAGTCCCAAAGCAGCTTTTGCATCCTCTGCCAGATGCACAAACAGCCTGTTTCCTTACCGATGTAAGACAATAACAAACCTGCCTTGCTTTAAAAGCATTTCACTCCTTTTCAGTAGTAATTTGTATTAGAAAACTTAGGGAACATACCCTTCCTTGTAAAGAAACTGCCCATACTGATAAACGGCCAAGAGGCTCATCGGTGATTTCCCATCCTCCAATGGAGATGTCATTGAAAGGGTCTGGCAACCGATCGGAGTCATCATGTGATACGATCTGAAGCAGAGAGAAGGAAGACTGAGAAGAGGAGACACTGCAAATAGAGAGATGATTTGGCTGGTGGCTCATTTCTTGCAGATTAGTTTATGTATTGCTTACTAACATGGCTGAGCATAGAGATTATTATTCTCATTTAAGGCTGCTATATGCAGAGAGAGGGGAAGCACTGCCAAAGCAGCACGAAGTAGTCTGTGGTTTACTCCCCAACTAAAGGCAATTTTTACTCATAGAACAGTGCATACAGATGTTCTTTAAGTTGGAAAGTTGGAACATCACAAAATCACAATTTTTGTATTCTTAGAATGGAATAACAATTATTAAAGAACAGTGATTCATACAGATAGAGGACACAGTTGGTGAATGATGCTAGACAGGTGCCACCTTGAAAGAGTGTGCTTTGTCAAACAACCAAAGGAAAACAAAAAGTTGGTTTGAAACTGGCAAAGGAGCCGAGCATCTACCTCCAACTGCACTAGCATGAGATTTGGCACCTTATTACCAGAGGTTTCTACTAAAAATCCCAACCTTCCATTTAAGTCGAGGAATCCAGGTCCAGTCTACAGAGCAGTGATAAAATATGAATTTCCTTGCACTTTAAAGTGATAATTTCAGAAAATCAATTTATTTGATATTTGAAAGATGCAGAGAACCTTTGCCCAAACGTCCCGTGATTTGTATCTCCTGTATCTGATCCACCTCCTGCGTCTGACACAAGAATTCCATTTCTTATCCTTTGTGTAGGTGCTGGGGAAGTCTATGGCATAAGTCCAGCCCTGCAAACAGAGGTTTCTTATATGAAAATCAGGAGGAAGAGAAAGCTTGAAATCTAACTCAGAACAATTCTGTGCAAGAGGCACTCCTACAAATACAAGTTACTGTGCATGTCTCAACAGCCCTGATTAATAGATCAGCTAATTCCATGAATGATTTATGAATCATGCCAAAATTCCTCTGCATGATATACACAGAACGAACAAGATACAGTAAAGCATTTTTCTGTCTTCATAGTAAAGATCTTAAATAACAATGGCATCCAGTTGCCAGCGTTTTATGGCCTGATCAAAAGAAAAAAGCTTCTTTAGAAGCTCCTATAGACTTCAAAAGCCTTCAAGCAAGATTGTTTCTTGTACTGTGTTATTTCCCAGAAAGAAGTAGCCGTGGGAAGTTAAGTCCCTTTTATTTTTACAGACCTCTTACACTTCTATAAAAATGCCTCTTATTTCACAGACTAAGGATTCCCAAAATAGATCTTTTTGGTATTGTTCACCTACCCCTTTCTCTGTTGGTTCCCCTCCAATATTTTCATCCACATACCAGTCAGACTCCCACTCCCAGTGTGGTGAAGGCAGTGTGAAACTATCAAGCTGCTGATGTTTTAGCCCGCTCACATCACTCCACTGCCAGCGGTCACTGGGCAGTAATTTCTCACAAAAGCCACCAACTGGATTCCAGCGCTGCCAGAAATAATAAATAAAAGATCTGAGATCACATCATCTCATTGGACATCTGCAGGGAGTCATAAATTATACATTTCTTACTTTCTGCAGTAGAAAAGGAATAAATTCCTGGTGTGAACGGGAAAGTGTTCACACTACAAGCACCTGCCTAATACAGTCTTTAAGGAAGCTTTTTCAAGTATCAAAGAAAGGCTCACTGCAGAGCTAGTCCCAACCAAGTAATTTTCAGCTACATAAACAGGAATATCTGATTATATATTTTACTACTAATGGGGCTTTTCTCCTTAGTGATGTATGGCACCATGACACTGCAGCATTAGGATAATGCTGTAGAGATGGTCTTGGGATCTCTAATCCGCTCCCCATGAGAGAGATCATTACTATCTTGCCTGCACTAGAAAAATAGCACAGCTTCTGTACCAGAAACCGTGTCAGAATAACTATATCAGTAAATCTTCCCTTATCTTATGTTATACTACAAAGGGTTTTTCTCCAAATCTGGCTTTAATCAATTACAGAGCAAGTAACTTGCCAATGCAGCTCTGATTTTACACCCTTACCTACTGTAGAAATAGTAGCAAAATTTGGCATGTAATACTGTCTTACATTTTAGGATACATGGAAAATAAGTTATTCAAAATCCTTCTATAATTTTCATGAAAAACATTGTTTACTTTTAGTAGTGATCTAATTGCTTTGCACATCTATAAAATATTTGACTTTAATTTTGTTGTTAGCTCTTGCAGAATATTTCCTTTTGTGTTTTCTAGTACTTTGGTTTCCGTTTTTTCACAGCCTAGAACAAACGAAGCAAAAGTTTTAAAATAAATAAAATAATATTTAAAGTTTTGTATTTTTAAGGATGATGTTTGCATAACAAAAGGAACATTATTAAATGGCTGGAAAGTTGTATCAAGGTTAAAAATGTATAAAGTTAATTCAGTGTATTTTTACCCATGCAGATATTCTCAATTTATATGTATATCCATGCTTGTGAGAAATCAGAGAAATGTGCTCAAAAAAATTCTTCCATTTTCTCTCAAATAAATTTTGGTTAATTTCAAAACAAAATAGATACATTTCCTTTAAAATACTATTTTAAAGACATTCTTTTGAACTATGTCACATAGGTAGGACATTCTTGACACTTCTACGCAAAAAAGCTGGAAGCATCATACTTTAATGGAGACTTAGGTTTTTATCAGAGGAGTCTTTGAAACACTAAAAAAATAGCACTTTCTGAAGAATAACATATTTCTGATAATGTGTCTTTGTTGCCTGGAAGTTACACTGGACATTTTCTTAAGGAGATTGCGTATTTGTCACTAACAAAAGCAAAACATCAGGAGAAACAGGCTGTAGTACGCACTGGAGTTGCTTTTGGTAATAGCAGGGAAGTATAACCTTCCTTTGGGAATTAAATTATGAAAAGAATAACCTGCTGTTTGGACATATATACTCTTCAGAAACATCAGGTAAAATACAAAAAGAAAACCAAACAATCTTCTTGTGAGAAAAACACGCAGCGACAGCTAGCTTGCAGATTTGCTATCACTCCTTTTTGACAAATATGTGGCAGCCTGGTGGAGGTACCCACAACACGTCATACCTGATTCTCATATGTTTCTTCCTGGTATCTAATAGGAACGTCACCCGAGAACACGTAGGTGTATACTTGGTGATCACAGGCTAGTCCCCAGCAGCACTGTTTGACAGCAGAGACCCGTTTGAATTCCAGCTGTGTGTCCTTACAGAGCTCCCAGTACTGGCCAACTGTAGACAGAGTGTAAACCCTCCCAAAAATGTCAACAGCCCACAAAAGGGAACTGGGCATGGCCATGTCTGAAAGGCAAAAAGGAGGTATTAATGGAAATGACAGTTTTAAAAAATGGATTTTGAACCTACCATAGAACAGTCCTGCTCTGAGCCATCATCAGTCAGATTAAATAAAGACATAAAAAAAATCTTCTAAAAAGAGCCCATGCAAAGCTGGCAGCCAGATGTCTTTCAGTCAGAGATATGCAGTTACACTTCTTCGCTAGCTCTGAAAAACCATGTGAGACACCTTGCTACTGGCACACTGCTGTCCACCCCACAAGAGCTCGCATTAACAGGACAGCTTGGGCTGGGGACAGAAGACAACACTGAACTGAGATGAAGCAGCTGAAAGCTTTGCTCTCAAGAGCTGGTAATGCTCGTTGCACTACACACATCGCTCTGCTCCGCTCCACAAAGCCACAATATCTCATGATATCTCCTCTCAGCCTCCTCTTGGTGTATGCCAACAGAGCTACACAGGTACAAAGGAAAAGATCTGAAAGGGAGCTTCTCCACAAGCACACATCTAGTTTCAATCCATGGACATATTACCTACTGCTGCCAGGAAACCTCTTCCCAGAGCACTCCGGTGACCACTTTGGGATCTGATCTTCATTTTACTATATATAGCTGTGGTATTTATTTAAGTACACATAGAGTGTGGTTTGACAGAAGAGACCTGGTTGAGTTCCATTCCTGTTTAATCACGTAATAACCTGGCATTTTCTGGGCACTGCAGCCCTACCCGTCATGGAAGGGTCAGCATTTCATGTGAGGCAGGTGCACAGCAGTCCTTCTGGAAGTCAGGAAAGGCCAGTGTACTTCTGTCACTTGGCCTTCTGGGTGCCCTTAAACTGAACAAATTGTGGTTGTTCTACAAATCTAACAGAACTACTGACAAGTATTTTGAACTTTGCCTCCAGTTCTATTAACTGTGCAGTGGGGGACCAAGAAGGGAAAGGTAGAAAAGACGACTCAGATCCAATACAATAGAAGGACAGCAGAATCTTTGCTTGGAGTCAGCACGAACACTGCTTCTCCGCTGTCAAACAGCAGCTGTGCTTTCAATGCAAAAGTCTAAGGAGACCTGCCTGCCTGTGTTGTAACTGACAATAAGTGGTGGTACAGAGGGAGTAACTTGTACAGCGTTTGTGAATGGTGGAGGTGAAACTGCAGAAAACCTGGCAACAGCTAGGCCATTGTCAAAGAACAACACACTGAATTCACACGGGCATCCAGGGAGGACGTTTCAGAGTTCTTTGAATTCCTAGAACTGCTGCTGCTAAGTACTTAAAAACGTGGATCCACCAGGTGAATAACAAGTAACACTGAAAAGAAGATTTATAGCAGCAGAGAACTAGTGAGGCCAGGGGAAGATCAAAAGCAAAATTCTCCTATTAGTTGTGGCAGCGTAACTATGACAATCCCCTAGGTTTGACTTTTTTGTTGACTTTTTGTTGTTGTTGCTGGGAGTATGAACGCAAATATTACTGCCTTTGTCTGCTCTTGGACCAGCCATTTATCTTCTTTATATCTTGCCTTTATACCTTAGTAAAAGTAGGGCAGTACAGAAGGACAAAATAAGGAAAAAATGTAACGGAACAAAATGAGGACGAGAGGAAAATCATAATATGTGTACCACTGGGAAAATAAAGGCTGTGAAAATAAGCCTTTCAGTATTAGCATGTACAATTCTGCAAAACGGTCTTTATAACCGAGTCTTTATAACATTATGCATGTAATCTTAGACAACCAGAATGCCGTCATGTCTGGAGTAAAGGAAGCATTATGGATAACGCAATGAGGATATTTACCTAGCCCGATAATACAGAAAAGTGATGCCTGGCTATGTTAAAGGTGGACAAATATACAAATGAAGCCTGTACCTGGAATTCCAGGGCAGGCAGGCAGAAGAGTACCTGCAACAGTTCAGAAAAAGGTAGTGAAATTTCCAAAGATCACAAAATTAGGAAAAATGTAGATGGGACATAATTAAAATAATCCAAGTAGAAGCAACTGGAGTAAAATACTCGAGGCAGCCAAGATAAGCGAGAATTTATGCATGTTCTTCTGAACTTTCATGATGGTTTGGAGAATCATGGGAAAATCTCAAATACATTTGAGATTATGAACTATTTTCAAGACTTCAGTTCGGGCCACTTTGCACTGGTTGTGCTGCAGAAGATGGAGCCAGATGTTGCCTGATTCTGAAGGATGCTCAGCAACTTGTGGCTCACACGCATTTCAGTCATTGCAGAAGTTGTCTCCTATTCCCCGGAGACTGGAAGAAAATCAATCCACAGCTGCTAAACTCTTCCCCATTCCTAAACGCTGCCAGGTGATTTCTGATAGAACTAAAACTGCTTAAATGAAGACGACACGTTGTTAATCAAAATTTCCATCTGCCTGGCCAACGCCGATTGACACAGAACTCAAGAAAAACATCCCAACTCCTTGCATAGTATAAAAGCAGTGAATTTTTCGGGCGAGAGGGGCCGTTCTCCCGTCTTCAGGCGGCGGCGGGACGCTGGGCAGGGGAGCCCCCGCAGGGCTTGACGCGCTCCCCCATGGGCTGCGCTCACGGGTGGCACCTCTGTTCCCAGTGAACGCACCGGGCAAAGTTACCCAAGCCTCGCACAAAGCCTCCCGCGCCCCCATTGATACTCGCGGGGGTCCAGAAGCGCTTTGCAAACTTGCAAACGCGTAAATAACACCCGGCAGCACCCGCCGGGCCCGGGCCGGAGTGCGCACGTTGCTTTTTTCAGGCGGGCATTAAGGCCAGATCGGCTTAAGGGCCCTGCGCGGGGGCCGGGGGCTGCTCGCCGGCGGGGGCGGCTCTTCGGCGTCCCTGGGCCGACATGGCGGCCAGGCAGCGCTCCCGCTCACCCGCGGAACGGGGGCGGCCCGACGCGGCGCTCGGGTGACGGGAGATGCAAACCCGCTGCCCGAAAACGCCCCCCTCGCCTTCCCCGGGGGGAACCGCGCAGAAGCTTCGGCACCTCCCCACGGCCCCGCTCGCTCCTCCCGCCAGCACTGGAGCTGTCGGGCAGCGCGGCGGGAAGGGCAGCGACACGGCGGGGGCTGCGCCGGGCCCGGCGGCGGCTCGATCTCCAGCCGCCCTGCCCTGCCCGCTCCACTCCGGCGGCGGGAGGGTTGACAGCGAGCGGCGATGCCCGAGCCCGCCCCCCCCTCCCCCAGCCCGGCGCTCGCCCCTCACCTGCCTCCCGCCGCCCGGCGCTGGTCCCGGCGGAAGGAGCCGCTGCGAGGCCGCCCGGCCGGGGCGCGGCGCAGCGGTAGCAGCCGGCGGGTCGCACGGCGCTGCCGCTGGCTGCGCCCCCGCGCGGTGGCTGCGAGCGCCGCCGCCATTGGGCGGGGCAGCGGGAGCGTCACGGCGGGGCGGGGTCGCGCCGCGTGGGGGCGCTGCGGCCGCGCGGGGACACGGCCGCGGGAGGGGGCGGGCCTGGGCCGGGCCCCGCCGGGACAGCGCCCGGGGACCTCGCCCGGGCCGCAGGGCAGGGGGGTCCTGCAGGCAGAGCCCAGCCCTCCGGTCAGCCGGTGGCGCAGAAGGGGCAGCGGTTGCCGTCAGGGTTCGGGAAAACAGGGTCTGCGTGAAACTGCGTTTAGTCTTGATGCGGCAGTGAATGCCTCGCCTGAGGTGAGGTGTGAGGAATGGGACGGCCTTCACTGCCACAGTTTGTAGCAGACTAGTAGTGGCACAGTAGCAGTCCTCCCCAGAAAGATGCCAAAGGTGCTGCTTAACATTTATTGTGGGTCCCTGCTGTGACTTGCCCTGCTACAGAATTTCAACCTCCCTTTGAAAGTGCTCACTTATAAATCCCAGTTTTCGCCACCACATTCCAGTTCATTCTGACGTGAGTCAGGAAATCTAACAAGATGGGCAAGAACTTCTATGCTTCTCTGTTCAAATAACCGAACACGAAAGAGGTCTGCAAACAAACAGTATCTCAGACCCTTGTGTATCTCAAAGGTGCAATAAAAGAGGCTGTTTCTAGTTGCTGGTTACAGAGAACACATCTGCCTTGCTCTTGTTCTGTGGCCTGTAGGTTCAGATGGTTTTGGTGTGCGGAAGGTTGTGGTTTGGAGGGTTGATGTTCACGTTAAATTCTTCAGAATGATGCCTGTGTGAGGCAAAACAATCCCGTTTGGGTCGCTACCTTCTGAGCTCCCGGGGCCACTGCACTCGTGCTGCTGTGATTTGGTCCCTGGCACATTGGTGCCTCTCTCAACACAATTTTTGCTCCCTAGTAGTGTTTTGATGATTTAATCATTGTACCAAACCATGCTTATAAAGAAAAGGTGCTGTTTAGATCCTAGGAAATTAATTTTGCAAGATGTGTAACAGTTGTGAATCTGAGATACATTTGACATGTATTCAATTAAGTGGCCATTTTAATCAAGGCGAAACAAGACTTGTGCTGTGGTCCATGGGACCTAGATTGCAGAAGAAATTAAGGGGTATTTTCTAGGATTTTCTCAGAGTTTGGATTTTGAACCTCGGTACTATAATCCTACAGGGTGGCAGCAGGAATGATTGATGATGCAAGGAGTTTGCATGGTAAATCATTTACAGCTGGTACATTTTTCTCATACTTATTTTAAGGAGGCCTTTATATGTGGTACCAAATGAATGCTCTCCACAACACTGGCAACTTTCTTGTGTTCGGTACCCAGTTAATGAGAATGCTGGCTACAATTTGAGGTAAAAGTTAGGAATGAACTGATGCCGTATGAAAACTCTTGCTTGCTTTGGGTGTCCAATGCTGAGCCCTGCTTTGTTCACTTGCTGTTGTTGCAATAAAGACTTCTATAATGTAAGGAGCTAACAAGAGAAAGGTTTTGCAAAATCTAAAAGCTAAATGTAAACTGATTTTTATTTTGCCATTAATTTGAACAGTGAATTCGCTGTATAATGCCAGGGCACTGGTTTAATGATTCACTTCCATTCTGTGGGCTGTGAAGAGTGCACCCTGGGTCTTCTCTGAATGGGGCTCCAAGGCCTTGCAAAAGAGAGATAAAACATCCAGATAACCTTTCCTACTTCTGTCCTTCAGTCTTGTGGTTACTGTGTGACTCAGGAGAAAGGAATTATCTTCAGTGAACCAGATCTGCTCAGTTAAGGTTGCTAGCTCTTGTCAGCTGTGGAGCTTTTGTTTTGCCCATAACTGTCTAAATACAACCTGCAGTGTGCCATGGAAAAGCCATGGTTTGTACTGAAAATGCAGGTAGAGGATGTCTGCCACTGTGACACATCCCTGACCTAGGCAAGGCTAGAACACTCCCAAATTAACTTTGTGAGTTTTTAAATCTCTTGTTGTTACAAAAGACTTTGCTTTGTCCAAAGCATAGTCCAGATATTTTAAATCCTGTTTCACTATTTTGCAGCCATTGCCCTAATGCAGCTGGAGATGGTCTGTACAGGTAGTTTCCCTACTCTCAGCTCTTCCACACTCTCCCAAATCTCACTTCTCTAAAAGGAGGAGTGTTCCTTGTCACTTGACATTTATTTTGGGGAAGTATCTTTCCCCTAATGATGAAGTACTGTGTTGCATTTGTGCTTTTAAGATTCTTCTTTCAAAAACCTCATGTAATATTTATACCGCTACAGTTACAGTAACCAAATGCTTTCCTCAGAGCAGAAGCAGTCTTTAAATGTCACTGCAAACCATGAGCGGTGCGGTGCTCCTTCCAGATGAGTCAGGCACTGCAAACCGGAGGGAGGAACTGGAAAGCAAGAGGGCACGGATCCTCTCACCATCACGTGATGCTGGCACTGTCTTGGATTTCAGGTGGATTTCAGTCTGCGTCCCTGTCCATTTAAAGAGTTTGTTTGGTTTTGAGGCAAATTGTTTAATCTTTCCTTTTTTTTTATGTTTTTTGCCCCCTTCCTATGAAATCGGGATAAACCTTTCCTGCAGCACAGAAGTGCTCTCACGGGAGTTGCTCAGTGTTTGCCCTGGCAATAGGGCCTGCATTAGTAACTGTAGTGAAGGACCAACCTGTCCGCATTTCAAAATCAAGAGATTTGGTGAATCACAGCTCAAGGGATGAAGGTGTGGAGAGAAGAGGCCAGAGTTTTAATTGCAATATTTAAGATCCTTTCAGCATCTGGCCTGAGCCATCCAGCCATCAAGAACTGGGATTTCAGAAGTAGCTCAGCCTGGTGAACATGCTGTTGAACTTGTTCCTTTAGTTTGCTCACAGGAGAAAGCAGCAACCCCTGTGGGCTTTCCTCTTCCTTCCTTTAGTGTTCCTTCGAACCATGTGAGTTTTCTTCTGCTTTTTTCTCAACCTCTTTTTAAAACTCTCTTTTTACAGCATTTCCATTCCGTGCCACTACCTCTTGGTTTTTTGGAGTGTAGCTTTTCCCAGGGGAGATGTAAGAATTTGCACAAGTAACTGCAGAACACAGCACTATTTCCTGCGGATTTTCACTTTTTCCTCAGACTGCGGGTTCTGTGTAAATGCAAACAGCCATGCACCCACAGGCACATACACAAAAAATGAAGTATGTACAGACATGGATGCACACTGATACTCCTTCAACCTTTCCACCTCCCCAGAGCTCAGCTGAAGTCATTTGGCCACTGTACGATTCCAAGTGGCTCTTGACATTATCACACGTGCAGAACTCATAACCTTCCACATCCCTCTTAATCTTCTCGGGGTCTTCCCGAGATGAGCAGACCCTCCAGCTGCAACTGGCTGCAACCTTAGCTGGGACCAAGCCAGTAACGAGTCTCATCCTCGTCCTGTTCAGGTCGCCCGTTTCCAGCGGGGATTCCACTTCAGGAGAAGCGCGCTCGGAGGAAAGCGATGCTCAAAAGGCTCTCAGAGAGCCCATGAATAATCCACCATGGTCTTAAGCAAAAATTAATCTGCAGGCCCACTGACTCAAGGTAGCGTGCGGCACCCTGCCGCGCCGGCTGCTGCCAGCCCCTCGGTGCCCAGGCAGCAAGAGGAGCACGGCACCCGCCCCGCCCCGCGGCAGTCACACGGCCGCGGTCGGGAGGGGAAAAGGGAAGGGCAGGGGCAGGGGAGGCGGCTCGGCGGGTGCCCGCAGCCGCCGCGGCCCCTTTAAGGCCTCTCGGCGAGTCACCCCGCGCCGCTGGGGAGCGGCGTCACGTGGGCCGCAGTCTTGTGACCGGCCGCGAGCGCAGCAGCCGGGGCCGCCCGCGCGGCGCGGTGTGGGGGCGCTCGGGGCGGGGCCGTTCGCGCGCAGGGGCCGCTCGAGCCGCTCCTCCTCCGGCCGCTGCGCTCGCGCCCGGCCCCGAATGCGCGGGGCACCGCCGCCGGGGCGCTCGCGCCGCCGCTGAGCTCCGGCGCCCCCGGGCGGGGCGGAGGGGGCGGCGCCCGCCAAGTTGGGCGCTGAGGCGAGGGCGCCGCTTCCTCTTCGCCCTCCCCGGCGCTCCGCCGCGCCGCTCCCCTCGGCTCCGCGGGCAGGCAGCGCCGCCGCCGGCCCCCTCCTTCCCCTCCGCAGCATGGACAACAAGCCCCTGCTGCAGGAGCGGCCCCCCCGCCTACAGCCCCGCCGCCCAGGGCGCCGGCTACGACTACGGGCAGAGCAACTACGGCGCCATCCCCGCCCCGCAGCCCGGCTTCCAGCCGCCCCCGCCGTACCCCTACCCGGGCGCCGCGGCTGCCGCAGGTGGGTCTGAGGCGGCGGGGGAGGGCGGGCGGGGGGGCGAGGGCCCTTCCCCGGCGTTTGGAGGAGAGCTTGAGCCCCTCTCCCCCCAGCTCTGGGACGGAGAGTGGCTCTGGAGAGGCTTCCCCGCCCCCCCCCCCCCCGCTACCGGGGACGGGAAGCCGGGAAGCGGCGCTGGGGGCGCCCCGGGGGCCGCGGGCTCCGGGGCAGGGCCGCGGCCTCGCGCCTCCGAGGGGCCGCCCGGCGGGTGTGGGGGAAACTCTGGAGCCTCTCGCGCGGGGCTGCCCCGTGCGCAGCGAGGCGCGCGGTCGCCTCGAGCTCTCGGGCTAAAAGCGGCGCGGGGGGGGAGGCGCGCGGGGGATCCAGGTGTCGGGAAGCGCCGCCCACCGCCGCGCGCCCCCCCGGCTGCCTCCGCGCCCCGGCTGGGCTCTGCCCCGCCCGCAGCCCCGGCGGAGGCCGCCGCGTCCCCCGGGGGGGGGGGGCGGTGGGTTTTCCGCCCCAAAACGAAGGCGAAGGGGCACAGCTGCGCTGGCAGCTTAACAGATCCCAAAGTTGCACTTTTCTCTGCATGCACTTCACTGTTCCTCTGGTTAATATTTGTTCTTTTCTGATACACTTCAGTAGTCTTGGAAAGACTTAAGCAGGTGAGTAGATACACTCCTTTTGTTACCTGAATTAGTACTAAGCTCTGTCAGAGAAGTAGCTTCTCTGGAAAGACTGTAGAATTAAGGGAATGCTTCAGAAGTTACCAAAAAATACCCAGCAGAACCCAGTCATCACACATTGGGTGGAATCTTGAGGCCATATATTGATCTCCCGCTAATAACTTGGAGCTTATTATTCTACAGTACAAATATTACAGATGATTTTCAGTTTAATTTCAAGTAATGAGGCTGGTAGACTTTACAGATGTATGACTTGATTCCAAGAAATCTCAGAACCGTGCTCTGGAAGAGAAGTTCAAAATGGATTATACCTGCGCAAAGTGTACCTTGACCGTATGATTACACTGCGTACATCAAACCATTCATTTAAGAAGTGGTTGGGTTTTTTTGATGTTTATGTGGTAGTTCAAGGCTTGTGTTCTCTAACTACGGCTGTTAAAATGACCCATTTGCTGGTTGACATGAGTCTCTTTTCCTGTGCTATGCAACCTGCTTCCTTTCCACTTGCGTTCTACCACTTGTACCTCTCTCTCCAGTTATAAACTGCATATGTGGAATGAAGCTGGAAACTAGACAAAGATTTGTTCTGTTCCAACTAATTTGTCTGTTAGGGTGTGATATACCTGATATACAACATCCAGAAGTGAAAGCTGTGGTCATTGCTTGTTTAAACTGTGTTTCCCTGGTGCTCTAACAGCGTTGAAACAAATTCTCAAAGTTAATGATTAGCTCAATGTCCTTTTTAGATGGTTAAACTGTACTAGGTACTTGGGTTTATGAAATGGTTTTGCTACTAGATGTGCTGAGTAGTGTGTTCCAAATCTGATTTTGATAGAGTTTCTTAAAGGGCTCAACCAAGATTACATTTCTGTTTTTTTCTGTGTTCTATGTTTGCACTTCTTAACGTTGTCCTTAGTGCCTTACGTGTGATTTTTTTCATTATTTTAGGGTATGCTGTTCCTCCACCGACATCACAGCCAAACTATTCGAGCACGTACACCATTATTCAACAGCCTCCTACCACCACCTCTGTAGTAGTAGTTGGTGGCTGTCCTGCCTGCAGGTAAAATAGCTCTCTAATTGAGAAATAAACTAAACCTTAATTTTTATTTTTTAAATTACAAGTATCTATATGGTTCCTTGGGTCTTAATAGTTTCTCTTTGTGTGTGTGTGTGTGTATTAGAATTGAATTAATTGAAAGAGCACTAAAATTTAGCAGTGGAGTGCTTTAATTTATGTAGTAGGAGCTTGTCCTAATGGGCTTATGACAGCTGCTATAATTAATACAATCAGTTTATATATAAATATTAATCTGCTCTTTATGATGAGGGAAGATCTGGAAGTGATATTTTTAATAAAAGGCACTTCAGTAGCAGATGTAAAGGGTCAGTTCTTGGGGGAGAGGATGACAGGAAGTCTTTTCTGACGTATTTATGTCTGGTGATCGTGAGGAGCGTGATTTTATTGCGAAACTTTCTGTAATCTTTGACCGTAATCGCTTAGGGTTATCTGGCAGTCCTGTGGAAGGGCTTCTGCTGCAGTGGTGCAGCACATTTCCAATATCCAGACTGCAGAACCAGGTAGGGTGATGGTCAGTATTGGTTGAAAGCATCAGTATTTTAAGGCTTTAAAAGATGTCTTATTTTAAAGGTCCTTTTATTGCAGCAGAGCAGGGAGATTAATAGATCTGATGCAAAGTGTTATCTGATGAAGTGGTAAAAATCAGAACAAGTCAGCAATTAGTTGGAGTTGCAACAAAAGAACAACTTCCCCCTCTGAGATCAACAGCCATGAAAAAAGGGAAGGAGGTGCTCCATTACTGTGATAAGCCAGCTGTAATCCTTCGCACTTCTCAGTTCTTCTCATCCCAGGATGTTAAGGAACGGGTGAGGGCAGCCGGATTGCTGCTGGTGCGGTTCAGACACTGGTGTGCTTGGCCAGCTCTGACTCAAATGCAAAATCATCCCGTGTCTGTTAAAACATATGGGAGTTACCCTTGTGGGATCTTGTGAGGAGGGACTTGCTTAATATTTGTCAAGTCTAAGCCCTTGCTTATCTGTTTCAAACTGTGCAGAAAGCAGCCTTGCTAGAGTAGCTGAAATGATACCAGGTTTTGGTGTGATGAACGTGATGGAGAATGTTATAGTGGTAGGGGCTGTCCCCCAGATGCCTTTTGGTTGTGTTGGAGTTGGTGTTTGTCTGAGAGTCAGTACCTGCCCTTGAAGTTGGATTCAAATAAGAAGTATCTTGTGGTGCTGTCTAAAAACAGGTGCCTGCTGAAATGCCACTAGTTAAGGCTGAAAAACCTGTACCAGTTAGAGCTATTGAGCTGGAAGATTTATGTTTTAAACAGCAAGGGAAGGTAACCGCTGAGCTGTTCAGAGGATGTGGTAGATCCTGCCACCTGAGGAATTACATTAAAATACTTATGCTTTAGCTCTGCCAGAAGACAGGAAGGATGTTATGTGTTGTTTAGTAAAAGACAGGCGGTGTGCTTATACAGATCTTTGCACCTTAAACCAAATAAATCTCCAGATATTTTACTATGCAAGTGGTCTTTGCAATAACTTGCGGTTGGTAGGCTCTTTTTTTTCCCCCTCAGTTATTCTGGGATGCTCAGGGAGACACCTTTGAAACAATCATTTGCCAATATAGTATCTAACTTCATCCGAATTAGGGAAAATGAGCCATCTTTTGTAAGGTGTTTTTAAATTACCTCAAATAGTTTTTCTTAAATCGTCAGACTTTCTCTGCTGCAGGTACTCATTGTGGATTCTGTCCTAAAATAAAATACTTGCCACAAAAAAACCCTTTATTTAGTCTTGAATCCTCAGGTTTTGTTTTAGTCTATGGGGAAAAAAAATCCCAAACTTGTGAGAACTACGACATGTTGATTACTATGAGGCATAATAGTGCACTGCATAACCTCTTCTCAGCGTTTGTGAAATAGTCTTGATCTTGGAATCCCAAGGATGAGTAACTATCTAGTAATGGTGTGCTGTAGTCTTCTTTGCAGTATCGCTATGCTTTCTTTCCCAGTTGTCTGTAGACGAAAAGTCAAAGTGTCAGGGTAGGAGGGGAAAGAATCTCAGACTGCTTGTCTTCTGACTAGTTAAGGAATTGGTAGTCTGGTACTTCAAGAGAAAAGACAGGTAGACCGAGTGGGAAGCATAATACTAGAAATACTAACAGGAACCTAAAGGGCCAGAGTTCAGGCTCTGGAAGGTTACACTGGCTGCTTTTCTTAGAGAAAGAGCTCATAATCCTCTTTGACTTGTCAAGACCTTAAACATAGTTCTGGTTTACTTTCTTGGCCTGGAAGCCTATTTTACGAGGAATGCAATGTGCAGCTACACTCTGAATGCAACACTGAACAGAAAAAATGGTGAAAAGGCATGGATAAACATAAAAGGCTATCAACGATGTTGCCATAATCACGGCAGAATAATTTTTACTGGCCTAAGAGTGGTAAATCAGTCTTTTAAAGAATACTGCTTCAAGGATGGGAAGAGGTGATGAAGAAATTTTCCAGCCAGTTAGTAGAAAAGATAATAAGGGAGTGTGCACCTCGAGGTAGCAAGTTACACTGTTGTTTAGAAGGTTTTAACGAGCTGTTTGTCCTTGGGGATGTGTGAAACCAGACTTAAGCGGGGCTTTTCTAGTCAAAACCCTTGTTATAGAGATTAGAGAGTACCAAAGCATCAAAAATTGTTTATGAAGGGCTGAAAGTGAGCCAGAATCAAATGTGGCAGTATGAGATGGCGACCACCACCTCAATTCAGAGCGCCGAAAACTTGCCCCCCCCACCCGCAAGGAGCACGTGTGCTAATTTACGCCAGAGGTGAGGCTAATTTTAATACACTGATCCAATGATGAATGTAACCATTATCACTCAGTAATTGTAGAACTAGTGGCAAGTTAGGCATGTTTCTACTAATAAGTTACAAATAAATATGTTGCATCTTTTTGATGCGGTGTGCTAGTTTCATCTAGCATCCAAACTTGGCCAGCTTTGCCAAGAAACCAGTGTTGGCTTTCTAAACTAGCATTTGGTTCAGAGAGTTCTTTCTTTGAAGCTGCTGCTTTTGGCAACAATGATACGTTAAAAAAACTTTGTTAATAAGCTGCCAGGTCAGTTGTCCTGTTACTTTTCTGACTTGACGCTGTGCATGATGGTTAGAGAAGTCCACCTGCTTTAGATCATGAGGAGAGAGCCTTGCCTGTGGCTGTGGAATAATGTAACTGATAGAGTAAGCTAAAGCCCATCGAGAGGATTTCTACCATCAGAAGTACAAACCAGTCTTTTGCACTATGGCATGTGTGAACGTTGCTAATCGAAATCAAACCATTTCCAGCTTAAAATACATGGTGTTGAGGAAAAATACCCAGTATTGGTCTGTTATTTGGGTAGGAGTCTATTTTATTGCCGTCATGAATGATTTTTGGATTAATAAGCTGCCTACAGTACAGTTGATCTTTAGACTTGGTTTATTATATGAAGTAATAAAAACCCACGCAGTATCTCCAAAAGTAGCCTCTCCACAAGTAGATAATAATGCCCGTAGTCACTATGTAATTGCATTTTTTTTTCTCTTATCACTGAAGTGTTGCTGGAGCTGAGGGATGACTCTCCTGTCTTGCAAGCTGTACCTCTTGCTTAGAGTTATTCATTAGTCAGATCCTCCTAATTCATAAATGGCCAGTGTTGTTTTCTAATTACAGACTTCAGTATTAATGTATGTGCCATCCTTCCTTGCATTATTAAAATGTCTTGGGTGGTTGTAGTCCTGTCGTCTTAGTGTGAGCTTTTCTCCCAACTCTGATGTACAGAGATTTAAACTGAGTTAAAGAACTTATCTTTATCGCTAGTAGTTGACATCTGAGGATCTGGGAAGTCCGGCTTTTAAACAATGTTATGTTCCCAAGTACAGACTGAGTCATTACAGCCACTAACTTTAGAGATGCAGCAATGTAATTACCTTTTAGCTTGGAGAATGCAGTTTGGCTGCTTTTCTTCTGGTCACTTTCATTTTCTTTTTCTCCATCTGGCGTTGCTGTGTGGAACAAACTGCAAAGGAGTATTTGCTTTCCTATTGCTTAAGAGAAGAAAGATCCCTTTAAAAATTGTGAAAACATTCTCTTCGTCTGATGTTTGCAAAAGCTGATTCTTTCAAAATCTGGGACAGAGCTTGTGATGGGCCTTGTTGGGTTTTTATTTTCCTGCTTAGCAAATATTTAGTTGCTTGGAAGGAAGGGTGAGGGAAAGGACATAATGCTGCTGCGTTGTGGTGACTTCAGGCAATTACAAAACATCTGCTTGAAAAGTATTAGTGGGTCCCAAATTTTAATAATTCTGAAGCTTCTTCCAGGACTGGAAGATGAGACAAGTTTGATTACAACTATTTATTCTTGGATCTCCTACAACCTTCTTCCTGCCACAGTTGTGGGTTTTTTTATTATTGTGGTGAGGTTTTTTGTTTGTTTGTTTGTTTTGTTTTCTTGTGGGTGGTGGGTTTTTGCTTATTTGTTTTGACAAAGTAGTAAGTTCTTAGGTTTTGTTTGAAATTTTGTTTTCTTTAATTGAGTGCCTGTCTCCTGAAAGAATGGACTCTGAAAATTGCACTTAGGTAACCAATTTCTTAAAAATTTCATTTTTCTGAGTTAACTTGAGTTATTTCAATCACAAATGCTGTCTGTTTGATAGAAGGCTGTTCAGGATAAAGGTTTTCTATAGTTACAACAACTATATTTAAACATTATGTCAATATTCTTAATATAATTTTGTAATGTGTACTTGTTAAATATGCAAGGAATTAATACCAACACCCCACTGTTTAGTGAGTGTGCCTGATATTCTGAGGAATACCTGTGGATTTTTGGTTTCTAACAGCAGGCTGATGTGCTAGAGATCCTTTTGAATCTTGTGAGTGAAGCAGCTGGCTCTGAAATACCTTTTAAAGAGTGCAGTAAAAAAAGAGCAATAGCTCTAATAGGGCTGCAGCTTCTGACACTGTTTTGTCACAAAGCCTGTGTTGGGAATCAGTGTAGCTCCTTTATACGATGGTATGCAGGTTTTTGTACATATGTGCTGTTGAGGCAGGTTGGGGCGTTCATCCTTGCTGTGCTGTAATTTGGTGGCAGGAGCAGTTGGGGCATGAAATTCAGCAATGGCTCTTGCACGTGATTGCAAAGAAGAAAGCCTTGATGCAGCAGACTTGAGCAGAGGCCGTGAATCTGCTAGGACGGCTGTAACTTTTTTCTTCCTGAGCCTAAGAGCAGAGGCCGGTGGCTGCTCAGTGGGGAGTCTGTCACATAAGCCCCGAAGAGGGAAGCTGGTTAGCTTGTTAAGAGAGTCCCAAATAAGAACAGCAGAGCTCTTGCTGTTTCTGGGATTTTTTTTTTATACTAGTCTGAACTCATTTGTGGGCAATAATCAGAACAGATTTTTCTAATAAATGAGACTTTCTGCAATTAATAAAATACAGCAGGAACGTATTCTCTAATGGGACCACATGAAAATTATAATCTGGACTCTAACACCCCATCTGTCACTGGAGTTGTTAGGTTTTATGGGGTTTTTGTTTTGTTTTTTAATTAATGTCATAATTGTTCTTGGATTTCTTTGTAGCAGTGAGTTTTGAGCGAGAGAAGGAAACTGGTCTTGTTTGTTGGTAACCAGAGGTGACACTGATTTGCCTGTGGATGCAGACATGAGGTCTCAGTCTAGTTCATCGTGGATAGATGTCCACCATCAACAGAGCTTTAGCTGGCACGCTTAGCCTCGTTTGTGAGGATAGGCTGTTGGTGTGAAGCCATGAAGCTTGTCTGTTAATTAGTGCCTTCTCAGAACTGGAATTAGAGCAGTGGTGCTAGTGCATTACAGAAGGCTTGTGATTTGAGGGCATTTCAGGAAAGACAACAAGTAGATACAGGCTGTTCCCATTGCCAGAATTTCTTAGGCTCTGCAGCCAGCCCTCTGTATAGGAAGTGGGGCCTAAAATATAACAAAGTTAAGATAGATCTGCAAATACTGTGGTGACTCTTACTCGAAGGTGACTTTTAAGGATAATTGCATTTATGCATATGTGCAGCTTGTGTTGAGGAAGGCAAGCCCGTGGCTATGTATAGATTCAGGCTCCTTTCTGTAAATATGGATCAACATCTATTCAGTAGGCCTTCAAGCTGATACCTCTTTTAATGGAAATTAAAACTGTAGCGGTCCCATGCTTACTCAGTAGTTGTATATGTAATTGTAAATTCTTTTTCTTCTGCTGCTTGCAGGTGAAATTCAAGCATGCTTAAGGTAGCTGCCATTGTTGCATTAGCTAGGACAGACATAAAGGAAAACAATCTATGTTTGTTTTCATGCTCAAAATTAAAGATTTGGTGTGCAGCTTCCAAAGTCTGTGCTTGTCACTAGTTTGATGTTTCCACTGAAATCTTAAGTTAAAGACTCAACCAACCTCAGCGGCTGGAGAGTTAAGATACCGATTTGACAATTTGTCTCACGTCATCAGTGAGGGAATACCTAATTTGAAGACAGCTGGAGACACCCTTAAGTAAAGTGCAGTTTCTTTTCAGGTCTTGCAGAGCTTGTTGTACAACCACACTGTCTCTAATTACCTGGGATGACCCTTCAACTTTATTTGTAAGGGATGAAAAATGCTGATAAGCACACATTTAAGTACTGTGATGTGAAGTCTAAAAATGTACGTGTTAAATTGTACCAGTGCTGTGTTTGCAGATCTCACTATCAACATTCTGGTCCTGAGTATTTTGCTTAAAATGTTAATGTTCTAAGACTCGTTTTCAAGAAGGGGGTGTCTAGAAAGTAATTTGGTTTTAAATACTTGTCAGTGGGAATAATTGACCGTGCTTTATGGAGTTGGCAGCTGCAGTTACAGCTTAAATCCAAGATGTGGCTTGCAGTATAAATAAACCTTTCCACTTTATTTTTAGATTGGGAGTGGTGCAGTTTTAATCAGCTTTTATGTGGTTTATGCTGTAGAACAAAATTTATCTTTGGTTACATTAGTGAATCCACAGTTTGAATATGGAGTCCAGTTACTCTCCAGCTCAGGTAAGATACACAAGCAAAAAATAAAATATTCGTTCTCCATTATAAAAAGTATTTTTCTCCTCCTTCTAAATTTAGTAACTGGCTAAGCAGTGATTGGCTAAGTGTTCATCTAAAATTAGGTGGTGACACAAACTAACAGAAGCCAAAAAGTGTTTTTGTGGTTAGTGCTGCAGTAGTAATCACACTGCTATGGATGTGATAGGAACGGGCGCTGAAATAAGCGTGTTGTGGTGGAGGTCACGCAGGTGCAGTTCTGGTGAGCTTTCCAGTGAGCCTCCCTTGTAGCTGACTTGCTCTGCGGCTGGGCTGTCCCTGGTCTTCCTCATTGCTGATCTAGCAGTGCTTCCTCCGACTTGCTTTGTCCCTCGCTGGTCCTTTTCCCTGGCTGTGGCGTTGAATATGCATGGTGATTTTTTTTTTTTTTAATTGGCCTTCTGCATTACCACAAAACACTTCCTGAATAATTCTGTTCAGGAGGAAGGGAGTTTATTTTAAACTCTATTTATAAAGTGCAAGGGACATCTGCTGACCAGTAGACTTGGGCCTTGCAAGCTGATTAAGAGGGCTGATTGTAATGGGTTAGACAGCAGTCCTGTATGCTTGGGCTTGGAGCTACTCAGGGCTGACCAGAAGTACCCTGATTGATCCCCCTCTAATGTTTAATTAGTGTGTTTGTTATTTAAGGTCAGATCAAAATCAGGCAGCTTATACTCTTAACTAAACACACTGGCTTACTTGTCACAAAGGTAGACTTCAGGGCAGGAACTGAATATGGAGTTACTAAGAGACAGAGTGAAGAGTTAAAAACAAAACGCATGAGTTGAGTACCTGCAGGAGGGGAATGCTCAGTGTGTGTGAATGAGAAAGATGGCATTAGTGTAATAGCAAAACAAGGCAGGAAACAAAATAGCCTTATTATGCTGTGTACTGCACTTAGTATGCATTTTCCAAAGTAATGTTATTTTTGGTGTCTTTGAAATGCCTGAAAATGGGACTTTGCCTTTCTTGGATGAATCTATAAATTGCTCAGAAACATCAGATTGTATCCGAGTCTCTTGGTACATCTAGTGTGTTACTGGGTTAACTTGTAGAGGTGGGGAAAAGGAGAGGTCTCACCTCCTGAGCTTCTGCTGCTGCTTTTTATTTGGTATGAGGGTGCTCAGCATTGCATGGATTTCCACAAGTACAGATGGACGTATTCAACTTCTGCATCCAGGCTTGGCAGTTTTGGTTGAACATGAGTGTCCTTTCTGTCAGTGTATCTGCAACCAGTCTGGCTGGCTGAACAGTTTTGAATCACTTTGCATTTCAGTCCTATTAGCACATTCATCCCAGGAGACGGCAGTTGTAGTAGCACTGGTGACTGAAGTCGACGGTATGGGAGCCTTGTTTACTGACACCAGTCTTTAATTGCAGCCCAGTTTTGAGGCTCACTTGCAATGTAATTTTACAGTTTTAGTGTCCAGATAGGCCCTAGGCAAAGAGGTACAGCAAAGAAATTATGCTAAAGGTTCTTGTTGCTAACCTTAAGCCACTCTGCATAAGCCCCCCTCGTACACAATAATATGCTCAGGTAGGACAGCCACTTGGAGATCTCTGGGGAAAAAAGGGGTTAATATCAGGCTCTTCAGCTGTGTATTAAAAGCATCTCTGCTTCAGTTAGTATGCTCTGAACTTGACCTAGCAAGCAGATTTGGATGTTTCCTGGTACAGGGTAATGGTGTAACAACTGGTTTGGGATTAGGACTTGAAAGTTGGGTAGCTGGGAAATGCTCTGTGGTGAGAGGGAAAGGGAAGCAGGCACTGCTTGCATGGGCTGATGGCAATCCTGGGCTCAAGTTCTGTGTAGCAGAACACAAGATACAGACTGAAAAGAA
This sequence comes from Trogon surrucura, assembly GCA_020746105.1. Lineage (NCBI taxonomy): Eukaryota > Metazoa > Chordata > Aves > Trogoniformes > Trogonidae > Trogon > Trogon surrucura. The sequence goes on along the minus strand of CM036632.1, from coordinate 7,590,829 downwards.
ATATTAACCAAGCCGAGCAAATCTAGGGCCTGTAGTTTCTCTGAGTGCTGTTTGCTGAGGTGATGTAGAGCAAGTGCTGTGAGTCAGTGACTAATGTGCCAAGATAAGGGCAAGTTTCTGCTTTGCAGCAAAAAAGGCCTGGCTCCTCCTTGTCTGCTGGCATATAGTGGAATTTGTCAGCACTTCTGCTGGAGAGGTAGGAATACGATGTGTGTCAATTAGGGGGTATATGATGCCTTTCTGACCCTCCTAAATCCACGGGTGTACTTGTCATGAAGCCAGCAGAAGTGTAAAGGCCAGCTGATGGCACACAAAACTCTGTTCATTGTTCCTGCAAGAAACGCTTGCAGTATCAGCTGGACAGAGGTGGGTGTTGCCAAACCTAACCTACAGAAGAGAGCTCTGGTAAACTGCATCATGAACACCCTCAGGAGTGCTGTTTCTAAGAAACTTGCTCTTGCTGCTGAATGTGTCTGTACTAAAACTTGTAGTAGAAATACCAGAAATGAAAGTGGGATTCTATGTGTTAAGTCCATACATTCAGTGATTCAGCAACTCACTGTGGCAAGAATCAGTAATTGGAATCAAATACACAACCCTGGTAGGTAAATTGGACCAAGTGTCTGGTACGGCAGTCTGTCTGTTGAGGTTTCATCCTTCTGGAGACCGTCACATCCTTCTGAACATGTAAAGAAATCTGTTTATAGAGAAGAAAGTTCCACTGTTGTCTTAAGCTTAATTCCTTAAACATTGCTTTTGCTTCAGTTGGAGAATAAGATACTACCGCACCACAACTACTGTATGAAGTACTCTGTAAATGTCAGTGGTTTTTTAGTACTTATAGTATTAACAATGGTGTCTGTGGGGGACATGCTACAACCTCTGTCCTTTAAAACATGTGCTGACTGTATCAGTGTGCCAAATATAGCAGTTCCTAGAGAAAAGTGGCTTTAGTAATTTGGGCAGTACCATAAAATTTTATTTTAGGCCAGTGTTGATATCTGGATTTGTGATTTGGTGATAGAGATACAGGAATAGGAGCTAAAAGGTATTGGAGGGAGATGTGAAAATTTTCATGTTTGAGGAGGCTTTCCTGAAGTGCTTTGAAGCTGTGGGAAAATAAGGTGGTACCTACACCACTGAAACTAACACTAAAAATCTGTTCTAGCTCTGGGAAAAAAAGTCCTGGAGAGTTTGGCATAAAGGCAGAACACTTCTGCAGAGCTGATACCTCCTTGTTTTTACCTCTCGAGACACACAGGTGTCTATGTTCAAGAGTAATCTTACACTGTTGTGGCAAAATAAAGTGCTGGCACTGATAGATGGAGTTCTGGTAGTGTGTATGCCTGACAAGGAACAGAGGGGTGATGTTACACAGAGTTTGTAGCAGTAGCCACAACAAAACACAGGCTACAGCAGTCTGAGCTTTGGGACATTTATGTGCTGAGACTAGAATCTGTATGGTGATCTGACCACGAGTCTACATCTTTTAAGTTGCTGCCTTAAAGGAGTGTTACCTAAGGATAGGAAATTACAAAATACTGCTGGGATCAACTGTACTTTTTCAATACCTTTTTATCAAATATAAAGTCAACCTCTGTCACAAGAAATCTAAACAGAAATAAAGTAAGTTCATCAAAAGGAGGGGACTGATGTTGAAAGCTTAAACTGAACATCAAGTTGTGTAAGCAGCAGAATAACACTTTGAAAAACCTCTGGCTTCTTATGATGGTTGAGGGGAAGGGGAACAGTTCTTCCGTTTAAGTTGTTAATTTTTTAGCCAACTGCAGTAAGGAAATGGTCTGCGAGTCTGCATCTACCTTCACTCAATAGATTATCTCTGAGTGCTCTGTAGGGAAACCACAACTTGTTGGCCTCGGCACCTTGCTTGTAGCATGTATTTCAAGGTCATTTAGCTCTGTTTCTGTTGACTTTCACTCTATCAGGGAATCTAAGGGCACATCTTGTGAAGTGTTTTGCTAAACTCCAGCTTCTTACTATTTAGTATAGCTGCTCAAATTTCTTAAATCTGAACTCCCAGGCTTTACTGTCTGTCTTCATTTCTTTTTCAGAAAGAAGGGAGTGAAGTTCAGGTAAATGTCTTCTGTCACAGAACTGTGCTGAAACAGAATTTCTTGTGTTAGGGTGGTCATTCTGTCAGGACTCAGCTGGGGCCAAATGGCATCAACAGCAGGTTCTCCTACAGTTCTAAAGGGACATGAGTTTTTATAAGTAGAAACCAGGAACACCTACTGAGGGTTTCTTAAAGAGTGATGCATGTTTGCCCTTTGGACTTTTCTGGCTACCATGTATAAACAGCTTAAGACAGTAGTGCTGCACCTCTGAGCTGTAGGAAGTCTGAATGTGAGTAGTTAGCGTAGTGCTCTACACACTTACTGACTGGTACCTCCCACAGCACAGTACTGATATTTGACATACTCTTTCACTGTAAATCTACAGTTAGGGTTTTTTAAAGTCCTTATCCTGCTAAACTGCTCAGAGCCCGGAATGCCCAGTGCACCTAGCCCTTTGCATGTTAATTATATTGACTTGTGCTCGCTGAAGAAAGACGTGCCAGCACATCTGAGGGAATGTGCTGGCAACTGCAGGAACCAGACATTGCCAACTTGTGTATTAATTTGAAAAGACTGAAACAAACCTATTTGCGTCTCGCTGTCTGCAGTGGTTTTAACTTGCTTTTAAAAGAGTGAGCTGGACGTTTCACCAGAAGCCCTTAACCAGTGTTACACAAATCTCTGCTCATTCAGACCTCTCTCAGGAAGAAGCTGAGAAAAAGCACCAAATCCTCAGATCAAAACATTCATAAACAAAGGATTATTTTTTTCTAAAAGAGCTCTAGTGCACATACACTGCAGGAGGCTTGCGGTTGAATGAACTAAGAGGGTTCACCTCAGGATAATTGTGGAAACTAGGTAGGCAAAGCATATGACACAAGTGTGACTGCCGCCTGTTGTAAAAAAATCCTAAAAAGCTGAGGAATGGAATTTTGGCGTGCAATAAACAGTATGACAACACCAGTGCAGTTAAAGCTTTCGCACTCTATCATTCTAGAAGACTCGGTAAATTACTTTAAAAGCAGGCTTCTTTTAATTTCTATGAGATTAAACTTCAGTGACAGTAAGGTTTAGTTCTTAAATGTATCCTCACCTATACAGAAAAACCTGACCCTGAGAAGGGCTGGCAAGGAGTAAAGTTTGATACTTAGAGTCTCTGTGCTGAATGTGTGATCTTGTATTCCTATGGCATTACTTGGCAAGGTTAGTTGAGCTGGGATGCAAGAACACAGGAGAAGAGCCAGGACTTCCAGATTCTTTGGGGACCAGAGATGGCTGCAGAGGCACCGGCTTTCATGTCAAAGCTTTCTGAACAGAGTGCATGTGACTAGTTCCAGCTGTAGAGCAGGTGCTACTGCCCATGCGTGTTCTTGGGTGTACTTTCTGCCCGTGTGTGTTCTTGGGTGTACTTACACGAACCACTGTTTGGAGTCGATAAAGGTGCTGAGAGGTGTGCTGGTTATGTTCTGTTCCAAGTACCAGTCCTGGATTGCAGTGATTGAGAAATGGGTACTGTCAGGAACTAAACAGCTGCCTTGAATTAAACCTTTTAGACTTTATCTGCAGTCCGATCACCTGCAAATTTCCTGTTTTTCTTTTAACTGATGTAACTCAAAACCTGCTGCTGCAAGCTATGAAGATAAAAACCCTTCAAAGGAAAAAACAACACACCACCCCCACAAATCCAGCAAAACCAACCGAAAACTCAAAACCTTTGTACTATCTTTCTATATATAAGCACGTGTTTTAGCGACTGCCAGGTCACAGAGTAGTAACTTTGGGGAAACTTGGTGGGTGTCCTTGACTAAGTCTGTTTTCCATTTTTACAGGGTTGGCGTGTTGGAAGACACCTTCACCTGTCTTGGTGTTTTGTGTGCCATTGTATTCTTTCCAATTGGGATTCTGTTCTGTCTTGCACTGAGGCAGAGAAGATGCCCTAATTGTGGGGCAGCTTTTGGCTAAGGGGATGAACGTGGATGTGCTTATGGAAGCTACAACTGTTAGCATTACTCTTTCTAATGTAAATGTCATGTACAATCATTTTATTTGCTTCAGACCTGTTTTGTAAAGTGTGAAGAAATTTAGTCTCTTGCATGTAATTTAAACTTAATCTTTTATGAGCATGTGCATTGCAAAACATGAAAACCCGACTTGTTTTCCATGTTTAGTGGCACCTGTTGAAAACTAAATAAAACTGCTTTTCCTTTTGCAATCCTCAACTTGTGGCTGGATTATTAAGTATGTGACTAATGTGTCTGATAACACGTAGTCTGAAAGTGGAGTTAGTAATCCTAGCTACAAAGGAGGATAAATATTTGCCAGAATACTTAGTCTTAAAAAAAAGACATGGCTTAGGGCTGTACTTGTTCATGCACATCAGGTATTTCTGAGGAAAGTGTTGCAAGCGCTATGTGTGCTACCACTGCGCTAATGAACCCTCTCCATCTTCTGAAGGCAATAGTGATAACAAACAGTAAGAGGTCTGTTGTAATTAGGGATAGTTTTGCTTATAGGGACCATAATGATCTTCAAGGGCTGCAGTGGCAGTGTCCTGCCTGCTACAGCAGCAGTTTCCTAATGCAGTGGATCTGGTACCAGTTCACAGACACCAGTGGCAGGGCTTCTTCCCTAGAAAGAGAGGCTGTGGCACTGCCAAGTACGAGCTGTCCCGAGTAAAGATTTTTGCATTTCAGGTTATTATTTCTCATACTAAATTACAGAAAGCTTATACAACCTAGGTTGACTGGCCTCTAATATGCTTTAGAAGATTGGCTCAGGTGTAAGTTACAGTTCTGTGAAGTTGGCGATTCAAAAGTGCGATAATGGCTATTTCTGCAAAGGTCTGTAGCACATGAGGTGGCCTCAGCCTTGAACTTAAAGCAGTGAGAGGAGGAGGTGGAATGAGTGGACTTGACCTCTGCAGCCATTACATGCTCATATACCTTTTTTTGATATTAAGTAACCGAAAGGCATTTCCTATGACTTGAATTCCCGGTTTACAGTAGTAGAAGTGGACGCAACAGCATGAATATCCATGGGATGCTGGAGGAAGCATGTCCATACGTAAAGTAGAACAATACAGAGAGTAAGGGTTAATCACTGGCAGTAGGCACAACACAGGCTTCATACAGGACGCGGGAAATACCACCTGAACTGTGCAGGGATCACACTGCATCAGCATTGGGCGCTGTGAGCCAGTTTCTAACATGGTAAGTTAATTTCTGAGATGATTATTACTGTAGAAAAAGTCTTTCAGAGCAGCTAGCTCCATGGAGCTTAGATCTGGGCCTGAGGAAACAAACGGCACAGCTCTGCTTGTGACCGCCGCACGAAGCTGTGTTTCACTTAACTCTGCTCCTAGACTGGGCCATTGCTGGGCGCCTCAAACAAAAATTTTCAAACTTAACCTGTTTTTCTTTTGTGCAAGGCAGCTTTTATATTAGAATTTGAGAAAAAAAAAATCATGGCACTGTTTTATTATGACTTTTTATAAGACTGAAGTTTGACAACATGTTTTAAAGAAAAAGTTAGTATTGAAGAATGTGTTGATAGTACAACCTTAGACTTAAAATAGGTTTATGTTAACACTTGACAATTTCGTATCTGAACATTAAGCAAAGCATTACAAATTGTCTATTCTTAAAGGATAAATATTTATTTATAACCTAGGGTGTCCTTCTTAAACAAAATAATGTATAATCACTTTATACAGGCAATTCTCTATTCTGGAATAAGGCAGTTGTTAGTTACATTGTTCTGTTTGGGAAAAAAAAATCATCTTATTTAGTAAGTGGCATATGCAGGCTTATTCTAGAACTTACCATTGCAGTTTCCAAATAATGGATACCAAGGATTCAGATTTGCGAGTTATTAGTTACACTGGTTTACTAGAGCATCCAAACTACCTCCAGTATTTTCACAATTCCTACTACAAAAAGGCATACTGTAAAATCAAGCCAAAGTGCCCAAAGCAATTATCTCATTAGAAACTATAGGTTAAAAAAAATTTCCAGCATTATTCTATTGTACAGTAATTACATTTAAATAATTTTTTAGTTTAGATAGCAATTGCCATTACTGAAAATGGTATTTATAAGGAGGAAGCGCATGTGTACGGACCATGTATTCATCGAATAATCGGTGCTGATCTGTCATTTGTTACCGTTGGTCTGAGTTTCACAGTTGCAAAAGGATTTTCTCCACTGAAAAGAAATGCACAAAGTTACTAGAAGGCTTGCTGCAATACAAAACCAACTTTAAGCCATGTTGTTTCTTCATCCCAGTTGTTTGAAGATTTAGTTATGGTTGTAGACTAAAAGATTCTGTGCAACTCTTAGTTTAACTTGAATTTTTAAAACAAACTTAATGCAGTGATACAAAATTGAGGAAATTAATGCCCAGTTAGACCTGGATGGTTTTTTTAAACAGTTCCCAGTCTTCCAACATACTTGTTTAACCCTCAGAGACATAGTTTAAATCCTCCTCCCTGTCAAACTACTGGAGAAACTTTTTTTTTTTTTTCCTTAGAAGGGCCTATGAACTGTATGTTACCTGATGCCACTCTTAAGAAAAGCACAACCAGTTTTATCGATGTCTAGGAAAGGTCACAGTAGTCTGGGAAAAACATCCTTATTTCCCTCTCGTGATCAGTACCATAATATAAGCCAATATAAAAATCAGTGCAACAACTTTAGTGTAAAAGCTTTCAAAAGCGTACCTTAGAAAAGGTGGTTTTATAATGCCGTTCATGTCAGGTTTCTGTAGAAGAAAAAGAAGATACTTACATCAATTTACAAACACGTGCTACAGGTGATCTTGCTACCTTGCTAAGGGAAAAAGACCCTATCATTCAGCAGGCCAAAGTATTTACCTAGTTAGAATAGTTATTGTGTAGTTCAGCTGAACTGTGGAGAAGTAACTGTGGATGGGAGAAAGTTCGGGAATGGTGTTAGCATTAGCTGGTTTGGTTTTACTTGGGTGGCATCTACCCCCTCCACCCTTGCAGGCTTAAGATCATTGGTCACCTGATGTGTAGCTGGGCATTTTATAGGTTAAAGTAGCGAATGAAATGTCACTGCAACAGCCATCAGCCAAAAAAAAAAATAGGACAGAACTACTTGCAACACAAATATCAACGTGCGTTGTTTCTAAACTGCTAGTTGTCACAGCAGAATGCCAAAGCTGGGCTTGGAGCAGATCTTACAGAGCAAACACAGTGTTACTCTCATACAACTGCAAAGTCACAAGTAGTTAAAGGCAGCAGCCAGCATGATGACATATTTAAATACTAAAAGCCTGAAGTGAGGGCAGATTTGTGATCTAGAGGTTTTTTAATACAAGCTACCGTTGTTTAGCTATTGTTCATTTACAAAGTATGAGTTCAGGTATCTCCTGTGACTTGTGAGTAGCAGTGGTGAGTGAAAAAGGCAAGAAAACAGCTGATGGCCTGTACATACATAATTTGCGTTGTTTGTATGGGAGTGCTACAACAGGAGGAATAGTTTTGCGTAGCTGTTGCTAATATTTCATTATAATGAAGCTGTCATGTCTCAGTGTACAATGTGGAAAGACTTATTGTTGTAGCCACAGTTTGCACTTCTGTGACGAAGCGTACTTCACTCTGACGAAGTCAAGCTAACCCAAAAGATGGCAGTGTCACTCCGTCACAGTGCTGCTACAGCATGAAATGCTTCAGGTGCGATGGAATGGAGAACTGTTGCAAAATACTATCCTCCGCAAGCCTGTCGTGCGACATGGAAGTTTTGGCAAACAGTTAATTTCTACTTTTTTCCCCTCTTAACTTTTAGTAATAATCAGACTTAGAAATTACATATGTCAAACTGCAGGCTAATTGCATTGCTTCTAACAGGTTTGAGATAAAGTCTGAAGTGAAATTTGAACATACGTTCTTGCATCTAGAAGCAGGAATGTGCCATCACCTCCTATGTAGCAGCCTGACTTGTACTAATCCCTCAGTCTATATGGCTGTTTTGTTTTCAATACTTAAAGTTTCACTGCTGAACAAAGGCCTGCAAGCCTTCCCTTTTCAGCCGCACTGAACTACAGGTAGTTCCTCACTGCCTTATTCACAATACCATGATGCAGGTGAAGAAATCTCTATTTATTCAGGACTTAATTCAATAGGGTTCTTAAGTGCGTGCTTCACTTTTAAGTCCAATGTAATTGCTCACGTACATCAGTCATAAATAGAATCAGACCTTAGAATTAGCCTAACTAGCCCTTAATTAGAATGAACAAATGCCTGAATTACATGCTACTTCTTACTGAACACCAACACTCATCAAAGCTCCGGTCAACTACTAAGCCTTTTTTAGCTGACACTGTTCTGCATAGTAGTGTCCTACGTAAAACACAGCATGAACAGCTTAAGTTGGAAGAACCAGTCCTCATCTTTTGTCTTGCAAATCCTGAGCTATCTTTCCTGTGTATTCTTCAACAAAAAAGCCTCCATGAATCATTTCCTGCTTCTGCACAAACGACACTGCAAGTGTACTGTTTTACATGTATGTAAATTCTGTACCAGAACACAAACCAGCGTGCTAGAGTGCTGAGCTTATTTCCAAAGCCTGACGTGGGCGCGGGGGTTTGTGACTTGCACTGAAGCGGGAAGGACAAGGAAGCTCTACAACTTTCCAGAAGAATGAAAGTAAATAGCGACTTCGGAGCAGAACACTTGGGTGCAAGTGCAGCGGTGCTCCCCTACATTTCTCTTCCTTATTTTTTATAACAGGTAAGAAGAATGACGGCATCGCAGTAAAAAGGTACCTGCTGTGAGGTGTGGCGTGCCTCAGAAGAATAGTCATTATTTTATACTCCAGAAGTCCCAATTTATTTATTTTTTATCTTGCTTTCCCTGTGGAAATTTAGATTCTCAAAAAAGATGCATTTGTTTTCCATCCTAAGAGATTATTAAGCCCATTCTGGCCTCCAAAGAGAATATACTGTTCTAATCAGAATTCTGTCCTAGCCTGTCCACCAAATGATTTGCCGTTCCTCTTTGTTCTTCAGTTCACCAAGCATGTTAGTCCACAAGCCTTAACGTTACCCCCTAAACAAACCACAGAACAAACAAAAACAACCCTTCAGGTGACTACTCATGAGAACCAAGTGCAGCACAGTAATGATGGTGCTGAGACAATTTAATGGATTCAATAATTTTTAAGCTCTATAGTAAGTTGCCTTTTATTTGTCACAGGGGAAAGAACTCACTGTACTGCTTGCTTGGCAACTTCCACAGGCTGATACATCTTCTTTTAACTGGTGTGAACGTAATTACATTTGAAAGATGTGTTGATCCCATAAGTCTCAAGAGCTAACCATAGAGCAAATGATGTAATGCATAAATCTGACTACGTAATTGTTAAGGCTCAGTGCGTCTTCATCCAAAACTGAAAACCACAAATGTGTCAAAATATAGATGCTTGTCTACACCATCATTTCAGAAGTTCACAGATACTTGATTTGAAAGTGAGTGAACACTTCAATTTAGATCTTCTTGATATTCATTGCGTGTGTTGGAAAAGCTTTACTGCTCATAGAAAGGCATTGTCCTAGAAACACCACGGCCCAAATTACAGACTTCCTACACAACAAGGTTCATAACCCATAAAGACACTTACTTCAATGTGGATTCAAATACACTATATACAATTATGTATATATGTTAATATTAACTTGTTCTGCCAAAAAAAAAGAATCAGCTAATCTTTTAGGAGGAATATTTAGATTTAAAAAAAAAATTCCCAAAACATGACTAGTCTAATCTAAATGGGGTGAGATCTCTGAGAGGAAAGCTTCACAAGTCCCTGTCAAGCAGCTTTCATCCTTTCTGTTAGGACAGACTCTTAGCTCTGCTTCTAATTCCTCATGCATTTTAAGGAATACAGATTTTCCTGTAATGGGAAGCACTAGTCATTTTTCCCCTCCCTGCCAGAAAGAAGATACGGGTTTTTTTTTCTATTTCTGCATCTACAAGAGAGATTTTGGCAGGAGTGCGTGTGTCTGATGTTTCTATAGCTGCTCTTCTGATACAGCTGTAGAGTGGCTTTCCAAAGCCAAGTACAGCTGGAAGGAATATTTCTGAAAGGCCTGTATAGCTGAACCTCCATCAATTTTTCACATTTTTTGTCTGTAAATTTGAGGTGACCTGTTCTTTTAAGAACTAGATACAATTCTACGATCTGATAACAGAAGTAACTTCTTTGAAGACACAGAGCCTCACTTAAGAGCTCAGCTAAGTAGATCAAGAAAAGGAAGCAGGGCAGAACATTTGGATTCGAGGTATTGATTACTTACTGGGCCCTCTGGTCTGTCGGTTGGTGTTTTAACAGCGGTACCTTTGGAAGACTCTGTTCTTTTATCTGTCTGCAGTGATCCCAGATAGTCTGGCGGTGGCAGGACAACATCACCTTTTTCCACAAGATTTACAGAACTAATACTTCGGATTGGTGCAGGGCTGCAAGACAGAACCCAACAAATAAATAAGATTTTCGGTTCCTATAATATATGTACCTCACTTACCTTTAGCCCCAGGAAAGCACAAAAGCACATAAGCCCAAAGTTAAAGGTGTATGGTCCCACTCAAGTCAGCGGGACTCCCAAGAGTGTAAAGCTGGGGAGAAGCTAGTTCTTGGCTCTTTGTGTAACCATTCAAACATGTTAATGCAATCAAGCCATCCTACTGCAGACTGTCAGAAAATATCTCTATGTTACTGAATAACAAAGAACACGAGCAGAAAAATAACATCTTTAATAATGCCAGAGAAGATTTGGCATTTCTGCAAGTCCCACCCAAAACGTTACCTTGGCACTGGGACAAATGCTTTTCCTTCCGCTGGTTCTTCCAGTGGTCTAGTATATGATGATGGAAACCATCCTTTCCTGTAATGGGAAAGTTTTTCAATTTTGTGTTAGAATCAGAAAGATCTTTCAAAAGACAACACGGGACAAAGAGCACGCTCAATGAACTGAGATGTAACTTAAAAACCCGGTTTCTGATGATACCAAATCAGTGTATGCAGTCTCCATAGAGTAAGTGCAGTGGTTTACCTACAGAAAGACTCCCAAGTCCCCAGTCAATGACAGCCAGCAAAAAAATGTGGGAAACCATTTACTGATACCTGCTAACAAACTGTGATGAGACACATTTTTCCTTTATGTTCAAATTGGGTAATGTATTGATTTTCTTACACTTTAGTTGAGTCATGTTCCCCGTAAAGCCAGCCATCCTTTTCTTCAGCTACAAGAAGTGTGATGATATCCCCCTGTGCAAAGCTGAGCAGTGTCTTGTTACTTCCAGCAGTATGTGGGAAAATTGTCTTCACTTTTTGCCTTTTCATTATATTTAGTCCCGTGGCAACAGAAGTTGAACGTGATAAATTGCCATCATCTGAAGTCTCTGTCAAAAAAAGGAACACAAAGCAAAAAAAAGGCAACATTAGCCACATACCAACACAATTAAATACAACTAGTGTGGTCTGACAGGGGAAAAAAAAAAAAGGTAGATAAAGGAATACTCAAGTGTAAATCAAGTTTTGAGACATGTTATTGACTGCTTTGGTTTCCACTTAGACACCTGCCAATGTTTCTTATCACCATAACATTCTTAATAAAATAGCCATTTATATATGCTGCCCTGCCCCCCAACACGCTGAAGTTGAACCGACAAACATAAGAAGCTACGTAAGTTTTAACTTGCTACTTCCTTCCTCTTCTGGCATGAAGAATGCTAAATGTTCACAGCCATAAGGGACCTTGATAGTTCTTATGTTACTAGTTTATGTTTACTTGTGTGCACTGAAATAATCACTCGGATACATCCTGTTCAGAATTACATAATGAAGTCTTCTGGTGAGACTGGAAGTCATAAGAGCAGATAAGCTGGATTTATCAGGGACCCACAGAAAGTGATTAAAATAGCATTAAAATAGTATGTAATTTACACTTTTCATAGTTTGCAACAAAGTGACACTCACCTGCTGAATTATTTAGTTTTTCAGAAGATGTCTTCGGAACCATTGCAGGATTGTTAAACATATCGACTAGCGGACTAGTGTACGCCCTACCTGTAGGAGCAGGGGGCACCTTTGATGCATTTTCATGGTAAGGATAAAAATCATTGCCAATCTAGAGTCACAAAAGCAACAGTATCACAATACTGAGGAGACAGTGACAGCTTATTTGCAACATTAAACTCTAGAAAGCGATGCTTAAATATTCCCAAAGATAGATACATCAGAAAGTCCTCATGTTCCTATGAAATTGCTGGTAGAATAGTTTGTAAGAGGGTTCTGTCCCTTGATAAACATCTGTTGGTGGGAATGCTCTTATAGCCCCCTTTCACACAAATAGCAGAGCTACACCTAGATAATCTGAACATTTTTTTTAGAATTAATATTATTTAGAAATTCAACAACTAATAGTGACACAAGATACAAATGAGTAGAATTTAGAATTTAACCTGTACTCTAATATGCTAGTAAGAATCATGAGGTAAGAAGGAAGAAGGAAAGTAGAAAACTTGAAGTTTATATTAAACTACTGAGTTTATTACTATTTAATTACTATTACTTACAGATAAGAATGTAGGAAACTGAATGGTTAGAACAAAAGTAGTCCTGAGGCTGGGCTCTGCAGAAAAAGTCCTAGGCACCCAACTGAATCCTGAGCCCTGTTTGGCTACGTGCTTCTGCCTACTACACTGTGTAGTCTTCCAGTAGTAGAGCTCCAGCTTAATGATTCTGCTTTAGCACCCAACCCACCATGTTCCAGCCAAGGAACATCACAGACTCGACCCCAATCGCGTAGGCACAAAGGGAGCCAGTGAAGCTACCCTGCTCCCAGTTAAGAGAAATGAACCTTTAAGCATCAAAGAACATACCGTGGTGTTTCTCTCTATCATGGGTGAAGGCTGTGGAGTTCCCGATACTGGAGTGGAACCAGGTGTCCTTATTTCGTCTATCATCATCCTGACTTTTTCAGGCACTTTGGTGGCATCGCTACAGATTTCCTGCCACCCAGGCAGCTTGGATTTTAGGAAGTCTGCACACTGCATTCAAGTTTGAGAGGTACTTGTCAAAGATAAGGGTTTTTGGTAAAATTGCACAGACCTACTTGTTAATTTTTATTGTATCAAAATGACAGCACCAGCAAAATAGAAGTATTTTTCAAGATTTTTGTAAGTAATACCTCTTGGAAACAATATGTTTTAGAAAGAGACTGTCCCTTTTTGTGGTCAGACACTGGAAATATCAGTTCACACGTTTTTTTCCTTATATATGATTTTTAAAAGGTCACAGTAGCCCTTTATTGGTGCTACAATATATTAAGAGAATATTGCAGTGCAAACATTTGCTGTGAACCAGTGGCAACACTCGTTTGGTACTAGTGTTCCAAAGCGCTGTCTTAGCTACACTTAAGGCAGCCTGGTTTCCCGTATGAAACATTTCAGGAGCTTCATTTCTGTTCCCACTCGTGCCACTGACCTGAACGTGATAGAAGTGCATGTGCTGGGTAAAGCTGCAGTGCTTGTCAACGAGAAAACAGAATCTTCTTTTTTCTTCAAGGAGAGCTTCTCTGCAGCCTTCTGCAATAAATCTCTGAATATCGCTCTGTCGAGAGCTCACAGTTTCCAAATACTAAGTGGGGGGGAAAAAAAAAGAAAAATCACATACAGTCTCTTTGAGTTTTATTTCATACTACATCCAATTACTGAAGCAAACTCCAAAAGCCTTATAAAAAGGTTTTGGAAAGGCAGGTGAGGTAGCTCTGCTTCCAAGTCTTTCTCTTTCCATGCACAGAGCCAACTTATCTCATCAGGTAAATGTATACTCTTATTACAGGTGATCAGTCATCTGGTTTGGGGGTGAGGAGGGGGAAATGAAGCAAAACAAGAAACAGTCTTTCAGCCTCTAAATAAAATGCTGTAGTAAATAAGAATATGGCATCAAAGCAGCAACTGTGCTGAGCAATTTCATGGCCAGGGGTGTTCTGCCTCCATCTGCCCCAAACCAGTTACATCTACTCTCATAAAGCTATGATGAATCTCTACTTCATTTTAAAGAGGGAAAAATGAGTTACTGAAAAGACTTAAGACACGTTTGTCTGAGGTTATGAGGATTCACGGCTAAACTGTGGTTAAATGCTAATCCTTGAATTCCCAGTCGAACAACTTAAAAAAAAAGAATTGTTATGTATGCAAGTTAAAAGATAGGTACTAAAAAATGGGAGCCAGTACCACTTCTGTTTACTGTACCATGTTATAAACAAAGTTTTATTTGAAAAGAAAAATAAAAAAAAAATACAGAGGAAAACCCCATATAAGTTAGCACAAAGTATTGTGCAAATAAAAGTATTAAGGGCAAGGATTATCTGAGACATCCATGACAACCAGAGTCTAACTTACTATTTGCAAGTCTCTTCACTGCCTTGCCATTTCCTATTTCGCCTCAAGATGGCAATGCGGTTTTAAGAGCAGTAGAAAAGGTACTACGTGTAACAGAAGTTGGCATTTGCCTACTTTGGGAAATTATTTTATAGCACATTATTACTGAATTTGCATAGCATAGCTGACTCGGTGTGGGGAAAAAAAACCGAAAAGTAGTAGTTACAAAAGTACTTAAAAAAAATAAATAAATCAAGTAGTCAAGGGATGAAACCTAGAAACTGAAGCAGAAGTCTCTGAATACGTACAGCAGAGCTGCCTAGAGCTTAATTTCAACTGGAATACATACTCTAGGAGTGCCTTTAATATAAATCAACTTCGAGGAATGAAAAATATATGTTCTTTGAAACCGTAGAGTTTAACTGTTGCCAAACAACTTACACAGGAGTTACGTGTATTAACTAATAACACTGCATATACAAAAATTGTAGTAAGCCTCAGAGTCTGTTGTAAAACACGACCTGTAATAGCTTAACATTTTCTGTTGACCAGTTCTCATACACAGAAAGAAACAAATAACTTGAGACAATACACTAACCTCCATTTCTTTATGCTCGTATTTCATGACATTTCGTGCTCCTTGGCTTTTCCTTCTGATTTTTTTTAGCTCAGCCTGAGACTTCTCTAAAGAATCTAATTTACTTCTGTGTTCAGTTTGGTACCTCTTCAAAGTTGCCTGCAACCAAAGCATTTACAAATTAACACACTCGGCCGTGTGACTGGGTAAGTGACTAAAAGCATTACCATAATCTATGAGCTACTGCTAATACACATTGAACGACTTAAGCAATCGCCTTTCTCAGCTTTAGTTTAAAAATGCCATTAAGTCATGTATTGGTTCCCTTTTCAACTCAAAATAAGCAGCATTTCTTCTGGCCATGCTTATATATCTAAAGCTCAATTCTAGCATATTAATTGTTAGGAAATGATTTCTGAATATTTTTTTACTAGCAACAGATAAATAAAATATGACACTTAGAATTCAGTGTACTTACAGTCATATATTTTACATCCAGGTCTGTTTTCTTCTCCAGTTCAGATATAATTTCTTTATGAAATTTTTTGAACTTTAAAAGGAAATGAATGAAGGGTTACTAAAAACTGGCAAAAGTAATTTACAATTTCAAAAACAAAACAAATTTTATAAAGAAATTGTTTAACTTACACTCTCCTCTAGACTGTCATTAAGTTTCTTGTGCGTTCTTGAAATTTCTACAAGAACTTGGCCTGTTGATAAAACATAGAACCGTATTTATTTTTTTCACAGAGGTCAGAAGTTAGTTAGCAAAGAGCAGTAATAAAATACATTCAACTAATACATTTAATAACTGGAATATATTTAAGAGCGATAGGAAATTTCTTGCAGTTGCTCATCGCAGCAGTCTAAATAAGTAACTAGATCTGGCCACAGAAAAACCAAGAAGCTCATAAGTGACAGAAGAATAATTAATCATACATTATTATGCAAGAGGGACACGGAGTGCCAGACAAAACAAATACTTCCTTCTCTCCAGAATAGCTCATATTGATTTAGTAACAGCCTCTTTTCTTGCCAAGTTAGAGAACAGCACACAAGAACTAGAGATAGCTGCTATCCATTTTTCAGTCTGAAAAGCAAATGTTAATATTTATTAACTAACTGCACCTTCAGGATTAACACAGTAAACTTTCACATTCAGTCACAGCACACCTGCTAAAACCGATCCGATACATACACCGATTCGTTTCCCATGCTGTTTTATCAGCAGTTAAAGCCTGACTGTACGGCATTAACTAACTGCCAAGAAAAGAGCACATTTCTCAACAGAATCTGAATGTGCCTGTTATGCTCCGCTGTCTCTAGCACAAAGTTACACAGCTTACTTCTAACCACCAGCAGTTAAAAGCTGAACTGTTTCATTTTGCTTTAGGAAGGTATAGAGGAAAAATACCTTAATCACTTGGGTGTGGTTCTACACGCAAACCAAGGTAAACAGTGCCTGCTGTGGCCCTGCCCTGTGCACAGCCGGCCACATCACCCTGCCCGGGACACCCATGGCCACATCATCCCCAATGGCCACATCATCCCCGCTCCCTTCTTTGTGCTGGCACCGATGCCCTGAGTGCGTGCCCGGCTCGTCTGAGCAACTGCAACAGATCGCTGAGAGGAGGAGCTGGAAGCGTCCTCAAGTGCCCGGTTTGGCTTCACCCAGATCAGACCCACAGACAGTGACCAGGTCCCAGTCAGGAGCCTTTACAAAAACCTGGAAGTGCCAGGGCCATGACCAGATTCCCAAACTGTGTCACATCTGAAAGTCTCAACTGGAGATGTGTTTTATTGTCATTCCACTCCCCCGGCAGGAGCGGCAGGTTCAGTTCCACAGCTGGGTCACTGGCACGCCTCTTCAGGCATCTGCCTACTCCTCAGTCCACCTTGCAGGTATCCCACCTTGACGTATTTGTCACGGAGCTGCTCGCAGTATTAAACCCGCAGCTGTGCTGTCCCAGCGTACGGGCAGGTCTTAGAAAGCTACGCACATTCTGTAGTTCTGCTTTCGTACCACTGGCAGAGTTGCTGCATGGGACTGCCCAGTGTGTCCCCGCCTATTTGTCAACTTATGCAATTCCCAGTTTCCATTTTTCAAAGGGAAAAAAAAAAAAAGGATGCAGTAACTGCTCAACATGCTGCTTCACAAATCTTGTTTTCTACCATCCATATTCTCTGAGAACTCCTCTTGAGTTAGTAAGCAAAGACTTATCATCCTATAATGCTTTGGATCCTTCAGGTGCACACGAAAGCTCCCAAAAGGTGCTTTTAAAAGGTGCAAATTAAAAAAAAAAAAAGGCTAAATAAACTGAATGACAGAACTTTTCATGTGATTCTTCTCATCTTCTCCTTTCTCAGCATCTCCCCAGCCATCAAAACTTGTGTCCCCATAGTGCCAATAGTGATTTTGTCACCTTCCCATGTAACATAGATGCATTCCCACAGTGCCTGGGTATGTATTATCGTCTTTCTCCCTCATCCATCATTCTAAAGTTACAACATCTTGAAATTTTAGTTTCTTTGAAATAAGAACTATGTCTTCTGTCCTGGAAAGCAGTAGGACACAGCAGATCTTTAACTAAATAATGTAAAATGTAGGTCTGCATTAGTGTTTATGGGGAAACGTGAGGCAGTTTGGAAGAAAAACATGGCTATCTCCTGACTTTTCAGGAATCCCTCTTCATGCCCCAGTCCCCTCCCCTGCATCTCTTTGCACAAGGGACTAGGGGACACGTGGAAGAAGGAATCAGAATACAGTAACGACACTCAGCCCCTTGATTAGCAAGAAAAAGGAGCTCATACTCAGGATGGTAGATGGAAGAGACAGAGAGGTGCTGTATTTTGGGGGTTTTATATATATGTACACACACACACAAACATATACAATATATATAATATACATACATATACACTAGATAAAGATAGAAACATATATAGTTTTTCTGAGTCCTTCTGTACAGCCTACAGAATGCTTTGCTCTTTTTTTGTATTTGCTGGTGACTACAGAACTAAGTACTGAGATGTGAGAGATGCTAGAGTTATTAGCTGCTCATATGCAGTAGAAAAGTAAATACAATGTAGTTACATAACCACTTGCAGTAACGGACAGGAGTAAGCCACCGTGTTGTTTTAAGGCTGTAGAAGTGAATGCACCTTAGTCCACAGTGTTTCTGTTTCACTAAACTCAACTGAAAAGATACATTTTAGAGTGTAATGCGCTTTTCAAATTAGAATAGTTTTGTAAACACTTACTTGCAACTTAAAAAGGAAAATACTGTTAAAAGAAATCAGGAAAAAATAATCAAGAAATAGAAATAAAATTACCAACTTTGCTTGGTTTTAAATACAGAGACTAAAAAAGTATTTCGGAAGTTACAGAAATTCAAGGTGAGTGTTGAAACAGCCCTCAAAATAATTGCCCTTATAGATTTTTGTTCTTTTAAAAATGAACTTATTCTCCCTGTTTGCAAAAAAGTACATTCTGAGAACCTGCTGCCAAAGCAGCACACTTAGCTAACCCATGGCAACACTAACGCAGCCAGCCCCACCGCTCCAAGCACTGACACACGTCCAACAACGTCGGGTATTGACTCAGCTCTCGCATCGCTCCTCCACACCCCCTTCCTCTGGCCGGCCCTGCCACCACAGCGCCAACGCTCAATAAAACAACCCATTCACCTGGTGCGTCAAGAATGGAAAACCTGACGCTCGGAGGGTGTTATTTTTGTCTCACGCAGCACTGGAACTGACTGCAGCTTTCAAGTCTTTTGGCTTCGAACGCTTGGTTAGAAACAGATTTTTTCATCTTTATTACAAAGAATACTGCCAAAACACGTCCTGAAATGAAGAGAACTTTAAAAACTACACTTTCTTCTGAATGGCTTGTGCTGGATTGTTTTCCAAGTTTATTTTTAGAGTGTTCTAGAACACTTTTAAATAGTATTTTTAGATATCAGTGACTGCATCTCTAATTGCATTTTCATTTTTCTCTCAACCAGAGACTCCCTGTATGCTGTGCATCAGGCAAAAGCCATTTTATGCTGGAATCTCCCTACTGCCACCAGTAATCCAACGGGCACTGTACGTACTGCCTCACCCATTTGATTTCCTCTTTCATGTTTTGAATCAACATTTTGAAAAGAAACTGTAGTAAGCACGCTCTGAACTATTAAGATTTAAATTACAGCTTAAATTATAGGTCAGATTCTGCACTTTGAATACATAGAGAACATTTTTACGGTGAATATATACCATGTTATTTTTATTGCCAGTTTAAGATAAGGGCTTAGCCACATTTTGATGGCCCTTCCAAGTAAGATTTATAGGAGGAGACAAGTTTTGTTAGAAGACTAATTCAGAAAAGGCAAAACAAGCCCTAGCCTACATTAACAGTGTCCAGGTGGAATGGAAATTGAACAACTTCAATATAATATTTTGATTTTAATTACAATAGTGAATTATAGAATAGCTCGAATAAAGACAGTGGGTTACCCTGGATTAATAACTGTATAACCTAAGGCTAGGCTCTAATGCTCAGTAGTTATTCATCTTGTGCAAAGGTACAGAAAGTTACTTAAGGTGAAGACAAACACATATTTCTCACATCGACCGAAAATATTTTGCTATGTATTCAAGCTGCTCATGATCAGGTTTTATATACGAGAGCTCATAATACAAATATTAACCTTGTCATAATTTATTGGCAAACCTCAAACCTATCAAACATAACGACATGAATAGAGGGCTCGATAACAGACCACTTAAGTCCAATTTGTGGCACATACACTGTAAACTTGAGCCAGGGTTAGGCATAATCTTATGCAATGAATTAATAAACTAAAACCACCGGTCTTGATGATAACATAGCTATTAAAATACTTGCTTTTCAAAGAGACTTTTTTCTGCTTCCCATTCCCTCGCACCCTGAATGTGAAATCTTTGTGACTGAAAGAGTAGAGGTACATTAAATATTCCCACATTTGTTTTAAAAAACAAAACCATCATTGTAAATGTTTATAGATACTTGTGCTGTTATGTTACTATTACCTTGTCAGTGCACTACAGGCAAGAGAAGCAATCTCTTTCACATAAGGATTTCAGGGAAATAACTTAAAAATACCCCAAACATTTCTCATGTACGGTTCTTGAGATCATGCTGTGTATATACAGCTCTAATCTGAAACACGACCATGAACAGTAATGCCAGGTTCCATGGCAAATTACTTGTAGTTTCAAGGAGGTTCAGCGCAGAGGTAGAAAGATATTTTCAGCTGAAACTTCAGGAATTTGTGGAATAGGTTTTGGGCTTAACAAAGGCTGTTGGTTGTATCTATACTTTCTACGGAGAAAATAAGACAAGACTAGAATTTTGTTAATTCTGTTGGTTTTGTTACCAAAAAACATTTTAAAAAATCGCTAACGCAAAACATGTAACAGTTTTTTTCTCCATACACAGCATCCCATGAGCAAGAAAACAACCTTAAAAAAACCCTGTCTTCACAGTAGAAGAAAAACAAGAAAGCAATTTCTAACAAAGTATTGTTAGGCCAGAATACAGAACTTACACAGCAGCTACACTTCAGGCTCACTATCTGCACTGGGTGATTGTGCTGGTTATTTATCTTTTTAATTTACGTTGACTGTTCTTATGAATAGAAGACTAGAATGATTAGTTCAAGTTAGAAATAAAAATGGAACTCAATCAATAGAATTCTGTCATAAAAACAAATACTACTAGCTACCAACCAAAACATTTAAACTTCTAAAATACTAAATAGCTATATTAGAATATTAGCTATATTAGAATAATTAGAATATAGCTATATTAGAATAATAAAAGTCTTAACTGCATCACCTTACTTGAAACATACTTCAATTTTGTTTTATTTAGAGGAGGTTGCGCGAGAAAAATGTCAGATATCTTAATAGAGAGACTTTCTTAGACGTCTGGGAATGGACAAAGGGCTTAATTTTATCACTCATTTATCTCCCAGTGTCTTGTTTTGCATTCAGGGCAGGTCTAGTAACTTCATGCTTAGAGATGAAACCAAATAATTATTTACACCACACCAGAGAATGAAAGGCTGAGTCAAAGCTGCTCACGGAGACAATGCAGTTGAAGTGTGTTACGAGCTGCCATTTCTGTCAAGATGCTCTTTCTTCCAAGTTACCCTTTGCCCAGAAGAAAGGCACTTGCGACAAGGGAAAGTTAGAAACAAAGTGCTTGAAGCCAGTAGCCCCTGAAAGGTGGTAAAATAGAAAGTTTCAAAGGAATACAGTACCACAAATAAACAGGATTGAACAAAACATCTGTTAATTTATCATTCTGTCATAGGAAGGATTTATTGTGGAGGCCGTTAATTGTGCGACAGATGCTTTAAAGAAGGCAAAAAGCCTTAATGGAATTTAATGTGAAACAATAAAATCCTAAAGAAGGGCAAAGTAATGTAAAACTTCCCAAAATCTAACAGTACTTTCTTCTACAATTTGTCCAGAATGTTTAAGAAATCTCCACAATCTGTAGAATTATTACTAATATGCTCATAAATCAGTAGGACTAGGTCAAGTCCTTACTGCATGAACGAACGTGAGATAGGAAGCAAGGAGTAAATCTCTGTAGTTCATTTTATAAAATGGCACTGACACATGATCGCTCAATGCCGTTTTATGAAGGTGACTGCAGAAGGTGAAGGGAAAGAAAAAAAAGAGAATAAAACCTACAGTAAAGGGGAAGAGATTTCAGAGTATAGTAAAGTATTTTTCAAGTCCACTATACATGCTATATGTAGTGCCCTGAAGCAGCACCTCCAAATCGTTATGTTTTGCTAGAACAGCAAACAAATAAATAAAATCCGTAAATAAAAATGGAAGCAAAGAGAAATTCACATTCTAAATGGCATTCTTAGATCAGTTTTTATTTTAAAATAGGCAGAGTTCTCACTAAGTCTGCGAACCACAGATACGTTCCTGTGATATTGACTGATTTCATGTAATTGATTTAAAACAGATTAAACATGGGTTAAAGAAAATGAAAAAAACCTCCACATGGCTGAAATCTGTGTCATCATCTACTAATCCAATAAAATAAAATCCCAAAGCAACATTATGAACCATGAGGTTCAGTGTTCTCTTGGAAGAAAAGGACCCTTTATCATTTTGCTTTTACAGCAAATGCTAAGTTCTGTGCTTCCCCAAGTATGTGCTTTATTTATTATTTATTTATTATATCTAGCACATACATGCAAATAACCAGCTATATCTCACTGACAGCCGTTCCCTCTGCACCAGAGCCAAATCGCATGGGGGAAAATAGAGAAATAAAGAAGGTTGGTAACAGGCTGCCACTGCTGTTTTCGCTGGGTCATCCTCTCTCCCAGCAAGCCTCTCGCACCCAGCCAGGAGCACCCAAGCTGACGGGATGAACCGCACTCGTGGTGACAGCTCTGCCACGGCCACCGTCATCTTGTGTCTTGTAGTCACAGGCTAATTACGTTGTGAAACTGGCTGGGAAAATGCAATCAGGACCAGTTATAAGATGACGGCTGGGATTTTGCCCCAAATGAATTTGCCTCTCTCTAAAGGCAAAAGCCAAAAGCCTGACCACCGGTTCCCAGCAGCACAGCTGCACGTTATGTGGAAGAAAATCTCTCAGAATGTACACTTGGCACTGCTCTCTTTAACGTTTCCCTTGTCATTAGATTACACATTGCCCTCAGCATGAGGAATATAACCAAAGAATCCTGCTATTCAGAAATCCTTTTCCCATTTCATACCTAGAAACCAGTGACGGAGCACAGTTCACTTCTACTGTAGTACCCCAGCACCTCTTATTTGTGATAACATTTTCTTTTGTAGTTCAGGATCACAATTATGTTGTAATCTTTTTCTTGCCCTAAAACTTTGCTGATGATGTGAAAAAAAATAGTGTAAGAATATATAATGAAGTACTTTCCCAATACATAAACCAGAATTAGTTATGATTTTTCTTTAAAACTTTGGAATATTCAAGTATTAAAAGATACAAAGAACTCCTCAGCTCTTTTTAGCTTGTTTAAACTTTGTGAGTGTTTATAAGATAAAGACATATTCAGTTAAATCCAAGGATCAACTTGCTTTTTAAATAGACTTTGACTAAAATTAATGCCAAATTCTTTCAGCTTGACACAGAAGTGATTTCAGAGCACTACACAATTCATACCATGCGCTACGTGCTACAAAGTGGGCAATGAACTGCTCGTACATCAGCTATTCCCACGTAAGACTACAGGAGTGAACACTTGCGAGATTATCAAGACCATTACAATTTCCAGTTACTCCAAGTTTGTTCTTGGTGTGATGCTCCTATTTTATGAATTTAAACAGAATGAAAATATTACCTTACATTGTATTTTGAGGAGGAATGTGACTTTATTGTGGTTTTAGCAAAGTTCAGTCTGCTAGTCTTATTCCTCTTCCCTTCCCAAGCTGTTTTGATCTCTTAGTCAAAAAAATTCAAATATTAGAATTTTTTAAACCTCCTATAACACTGAACAGATGGTAATTAACGTGAAATATTCATCTCGTTTCAGATGATTGGTAAGCACAGTAACTAAATTTTAATGTTAGAAAAAAAGGAAATGAAAAGCATATGCTACATAAATAATGCATGAAAAACAGCAAACTTGTTTTTCCACCTGTTACTCCATTTCTAACATATATGGAGACTGCTGCAGGCATGTCTTTTTTTACCCAAACATATAAAAACACAGGATTTTGAGGTCTGTATGTCAGAGACTGAGCTTTTGTAGGGCCTTGAAAGCCTCATATACAATAGCTTTTCACACCTGAGCTGCAACGGTGTTAGACAAATGACTCGTGATCCATACACAGGTCAGGTACAGAGAAAATAAGTTCCAACCACAAGCCTGAACTTGCCTGTGTGAAGCCCTGCTGGTTTTAGGCAGATTAGTTTGGGAAGACCATACAGCAGAGTTAATCTCTGGTTTTCAGCAGGACTGGAACAAACAAATCATGCTAAGCAGCAAAAACTAAAGTTCTTTATGCATGTTCAGTAGTAGAGGGGAAAAATATTCAAGTTATCATTATACATTATATGTATTGTCTAGTTGAGAGGCATTCCTGCCCATGGCAAGGAGGCTGGATTAGATGATCTCCAAGGTGCCTTCCAACCTAGGCCATTTTACAATATGTTAGATGAACTTAATAAAATGCAAAGAATCACTGCAATTTATTACAGCACTTTGGAACTGCCACCCAGTTTCAGTCTCAGCAGTGTCCAAAACCAAAAAAATCCCCACCCAAATTGAGCAAAAATTTTGATGGAAGTCTTCAGAATATAGTTAGAGCTCTGCTTAAGGAATTTATAAGCTAGTTACAGGTATGATATAATTTTCTTTGCAATGTTATAATTTACTTTCCATTTTTCATCTATTTCTCTCGCTGAGAAGACAACTAAGTATATACTATCTCTACACAGGCTCTCGGGCTCATTTCTTTGCCAACAGACATACCTGGGAGTGACAGTGAAGAAAACCTGTGATTGCTGAACATCAGCTGAGCAAGAACGGCCTCCTGCCTGCTGTCCTGCCCCAGCACCGTGCTGTCGCGCCGCGTTTGGGTGAGTTCAAAGAGCTGCCGGAGCACCCGCACCCACTGTGCCCGCAGCGCGCCCCTTCTCACGTTTACAGATTACTCTTTTCTAGACAGACACTAGACACAGTCCAGAAAACATCGCATGTGTACACAGGTCAGGTTCAGGGTATCCTTTCCAGGGTTTGCGCTGCAAGAGGAAAGAAGTCTTCGCCAAATATGAGACTCGTGTGAAATTTAACTATTCCAGTATAGTCCAAAGATCTTTAAGGATGCCCCTAAGGATAGCAAGAAGTTTCCACTAACCTACTTACTGTTTTCTCAGTACAAGTGTACCTAGAAAGGATCACTCATCCCCTTCCATCTTTCTTACAGTAGATGGGAGGTCTACATAGCACAAGCGCAGAACGTTACCCTTGCTCCTGAAAACACACACAACTACTTTGTATTTCCTTCTCAAGACAGCTGTGTGCTTTCCTTTTATAAGAAGAGAAGGGGGTGGCTTCTTCCAATGCCATTTCATTACAAATAGAGTAGAAGAGTATTTTATTAATGGTCCATAGGAGAAGCTGGCCTGATCCACTAACTACTTAAACTGCAGCCTCTAAGCCAGCTTCCCAGAAGTTTCCACCAGATGAGGTGCTAAAGTGTGTCTGTAGTTGCTGGCAAACTTCACTTGCCTTTCTCTCCAACATAATCTATTCGAAAACCAGAACATTTATACTGTAGAAGAGAGACACTGATGCACCAAGATGGGGCAATATTACAGATCTAGTTTAGATGAGCGGGTGAAGGGCAGGGTGCTAGGTGTCATCTTTCCAAGGCAAGTGAAATGGGATTCCAACTGAAAGGGTCCAATTATATGCCAAAGTAAGCCAACAACTCCATCCTTTTTTTTTTCTTTTTTTTTTTTATTTTAATTGAAGTGCAACTAGCTACATTCATGCTAAATGATGAAATTTTCACTTTTTCTGCTGGGCTTTCTCAGTAGCAAGAGTGCCACTCAAGTGCTGCATCACAGAAGTAGCAAGAGAGCCATAGCTGGAGAAGTACCCACTCGTGGTAATTTTGCTTATTAGTCAGGAAGGAAATAGAAAAACTGAATGAATTTTAATGACAAATATTTGCAAGACTGTTTTAAAAAGATGGTGCTGCTTTATATTACAGTCTGATTAGAAATTTTTCAGCAAGGAAATATGTTCTTTTTAGCACAATATGAATTGTCCAATTCAGTTCCAAAAATTTTCCTATATGAGTTGGCCACTTAAAGCTCACAGTTTTTGATATAGAAAATCTCTCATTTCTACAAATAGAAAGGAGGACAGAGAGAAAAATCCAGAGTTTTCTCTTACTTGCAAATGTAAAATGAAGTGGTTATCATTAAAAAAAAAAGCCAGATAGACATTTGTAATTTTAACTTCACACTAATAATTACATTACTATCAAATTTACATTATTATCAAATTGTTAATTGTTACTTTGTTTTTTAAAAAAGCTAGAAAATAGTTACCCAGATATCTCTATGAGCCTGTTAGATGTTATTCAAGCTCTAACTTAGTAGCTTACTCGTACAGGTTCATAAGAAACGCTGCTGGGTAAACCACAGCCCATTCACTGATCATTGGCTTATTCTCTTAACTGACTGACCGTTTATCAGCCTTGACTCTCCAGCTAACGCGCAGTCACCCCTGTAATGGCAGAGAAACATAAGGGCTGTCAAGATGCAGAGAACCCCTGTCCCAGTTCTTCCCACTGCAGCATCACTGTAACCGCTGGGTTACCCTGTGTGTTACCAGATCTCTTCACAAGTGAGATTTTTATATTTGACAAAGCATGACAAAGTGGTGGAGACCTATACAAATCACACCACTTTACGAGCAAACCTGCACTTCATTAGTATGTTCAAATACTGTATTTTAGACCCAAAGGACGGTTCTTTCTTTTGTGCAAGAGAGGAGTAGCAAGTTCAAGGCTTATCATCTGTCAGGCAAGAATTCCACTTGCTCTGGGCACCGTTTTGGTTTTTCCCCCCCCACCTCTCCCCTGTCTTGTGACTACCGCAATCTTGTAGTCCAACACTTGCTTCTCTATATTACTTGCAGTGTTTTTTAAACAGAAAATTTCCCCTGTAAAGAACCCAAATTTTCCACGTTCTTACATTTCAGACTAGAGATGAGCATAAGCTTTTGCACAGCTGTTTGCAGATAAGTTAACAAAATGAGACTTATGTAAAAAATAAGTTGATAGCACGGAGTAATCTTGAAATAAATTATCAGTCTTGGTTAGATCAAGGAAGAGATTTTGTCTCTGTTGCTTTTCCTTTTTTACATGCTGAACTTCTATGCTTTTTCCACCGGTCAAAACCGTGCAATGTAATATTTTTCTTACAGTTTGGCTTTTCATATTTTGACAAGCGATTAATAGTTTACACTTATTAGTTCTTGAGCAATAAGCTCTAGGTACCGACCTATAATATAATTGTGGGTGACTGCTATAGATACGGTTGCCACACAACAGACAAGTGGGGACTTTACACCCACGATATAATGAGTTGTAGCTCCAGCAACTGGCAGGTGCAAAAGAGAATAGCTGGGAAGATACGAGAAATAGTATTCAATGAGTGAGCAGGAAATTGCTTCCTGATTCCTTGAGTAAATGAAGGCTACAATGACAGCCTACGTTATTAGAAGAGAGAGTTTATTAAAATTAGAAGCATTAAAAATGGATTAAACAAAGTCTCATAAACCCGTATTTTGGGCAAGACAAAAAAAAGATTAGCAACATGTCACGAAAGTTACTATTTTAACACTCTGTCAGTGGTATAGTAGCTATGTGAAAGTATTTTTAGTGCATTACTGAAACCCAGAGTTTTATTGTGGTCATGTGGTATGCTGACATTTGAAAAGCAGGAAATCTTAACGCTTTTAAACATGCAGTTTCTTGTTTCCTATTATTTCTTCCTGGTGGGATTTCCAAAAGCTGCCTAGGAAACAGATATGCAAATTCCATATTGCAGAGTAACTTGAACCACATAAATTCCAGTTATGTTCCTGAATGCTAACAGCCAAGTCTGAGGGACTACAAGATTAGAAATTTAGGGAAATAAAAAACTTACCATGTTGACCTAACTCAACTTATCCCTGTATATTCTGTATTAAAACTTGACTAGAAAGATACACTTAGTACAAAAGCTCTGAATCAGCTGTAATATCCAGATTTTCATTTCATTCTCTTGTTTCATTCTTCTGCTCATTCAACAGAAGAAAGCACTTTCCAGCATTTTTGCCTCACTACCTCACTGCCCTCTGCACATTTTACCCTCTACTTCAAAAATCTTCTTCCCAATTTCTTTTGCTTTTCTGTTTCTACCCTGCTGTGGTATTGGTATCCATTTTACTGTCTCATTACAGGGAGATCTTGTTCTGCATTTCCTTATGAGAAGGAAGGCTTGACTGCGTTTTTGATACAAATCTTTACATCACACTTGGCAATAAATACGCGCTATGTCACCCAGCAGGTTTGGGTTTGAACTGTACAGTGACTCAGTGCAATATTCCCGTAAAGACTCTCCGTAAGTTCTACAGAATATAATGTTTTAGCCATCTGAGCCCTGTAGTCCTTCAGTAATTAAGTGCAAGAAGTTTAATGCAGCAAGACTGAATTTAGAAAAATACATCATTTTTGGTAGTGGCAGATGGAAAATAAAGCTGCTACAGGAAAGACCTGAAATTTTGGTTCCTGCTGCATTCCCCTGTTCGTTATTCAGAAAACTCACTTTAATATGAGCTCTATCTGCAAAAGTTACAGCTTGATATGCTGCCTGCTGGAGAAAGGGGAAAAGGGGAGAATCTTGTTCTAACACCTTCTTTCACAGCCATCAAGTACTAGTGGCTGAGGGGTGAAACACTGAGCTAATGGAGGAAGCGCGTACGTTCAAGATGAGTCAAAGCTAATTCCTTGGCAGGTAACGCCCTCCCTTCATTTCTGCTGGGCATGGAACAGTAGGGTACAACACCAGCACCAGGGATTTCTGACTGCTGGGAAGTCTCACCATCCACAAGCCAGTTGTCCTGACTGTGGTTAAATTGGTAAGTGATGGAGTAGAGGGGCTTGTTTGTTTTTAAACAGATTAGTTTCAAGCATTAGTTCAAATGTTTACTTCGGATGTTTTACCCAAATGAAAACATTTACATGTCCTGGTTGTCCAAAGACCTGAACACTGGAAATGAAGATAGCACTACCCCGATTTGCGTTCAAATATTAAAGCATTCCAAAACACTCTAGAACTTGGGCGTTGTTGGTTTATCTAATCATTGTGAAGAGCCAGAATAATGTCTGAAGTATTAAAAAATATAATGATTTCCTACTCACATCTGTGGGAATGTCACTACTGATTTCAGTTAATACGAGAAGAGGCATCATAGTATAATTTCAAAGAAGGGAAAAATAAAAAGTTAGAGAAATATTCCATAAAACACACACACACATTAAATTACAGAAATCACACGTCTCTGCTTCTTACCAGTCACCTTTAGACTGTTGCTCTCCTAACACAAGCGAGCGTGTGAGCTGCCGTGACGCTCCAGAGGGCGCATGCCAGAAGGGCAGGTCACAGGCCTGTCACTAAACTTACCTGATGACTACTGAGCTCTTTTCTGGCAAAGCTGATAGAAGTATTACGCACAGCACAGCTGCCAGTGCTCAATAACATATATTTTGGCAAGTCTAAAGGAACTCAGGGAAGAGAGAATTCCACATTGGGCTGTGCCTGTGGTAACTCCAAGGGGGTTAACAGGGTCTGCAAACGAGCAGATCACCGCAAAGTTTTATCGAGCCCTTACACATACTGCTCAGCATCCATCTTAATATCTTTAAAATGCTAAAAGGTGTAGTACATTTTTTCCTTTTTAAGCAATGATACTTTTAGAGACATCTGGGGTGCAGCATATTTCTTTGCTAACTAGTTCAGCATTGTAGCCCAGCTTCAGAACCATTCAGGCTTTTTCAAAAACATGCAAATGATCTCTCACAGACTCCAGACCACATTGTGCTGCCTTTTCCAATGTTCTTTTGACTTTCCTTATCACTAAATTAAGTATTCTAGCGAGGAGCGTGTTGGAAGAAATCCAGAGCTGTTTTTTTCCTTAAGAAAAGATTTTTCTGCAGTAGCAGTTGAAGTAGGAGATGAACAGAAAGCAGCGTTAGAGGCCTGACCCTGAAGAAGGTCGTGTTTTCTCAACACAGTTTATCTACAAAAAGGTTTATAATTGCAGGGTAGAATTAATAGGTAAATAAAAATGTATTTTTAATCACAGTTCTGTATTGTCCCCAGTAAGAGGAAAAAGGTTATTTTCACAATTCAACTCAAGACTACGCAATGATAATATATGCAACCAAGCTCACACTATCCCAGTCATACGACGCTCAGTAAATGGTCAAAGGCATGGAAGTAATCTAACTGCCTGATTGCAAAAATCGTAATTATGCATTTGTTGATATTTTTAGAAGACCCTGCATGGTTATTACTTTTAACTTGCCATACGTTTGTTCTGTGTTTGAAACCAGCAAGTCTGCTCTCTGTAAACACCCTGCAAAGCAAACAGAGCAGGCGCCTGCGCCGGGACTGTTTGCTCTGTGCTGTTTGCTGTCCGGCCGCTCCCGGTGTTCAGCACGGGCTGGAACACTCGCACCAGAGCGGTTTCAGAACAAATCACAAAAATGCAGGCAGGCACACAGAAACCAGTGGCCACCATTCAGGAAGAGTCTTCCACCTCAGTTCTGCTTCAGCAGAATGATTAAAAAAAAAAAAATTACTAAAAGCATGTTTATCAATCAGCTGAATTACCATATTACTGCCAGGTACAGGAGCAGATGAGTGATGCATCACTGGGAGACCTATGTTGCCCATAACCTTAAGTTCAGAGACAAGACCCTTTATCAAAGTTATTTTTGTCAAAAAGCAAATGAAGGCTTTAACGAAATGTTTCTTCTTTACAGTAGAGTTCTCAGGTCTTTGTTTGGTAGTGTTGTTAGAATCTTTTGTCTGAAATACCAGAAAGACTTTGATGACAACTTCACTCTTGTAGATGGAGCAGTACCATTTGAATGGTACGAAATGAAGTGCTGATGTCGATCTTTAAAAATTCAGAAATTCTTTTCAAGAAAGCACAGAACTTGGATTAATTTTACATTCAGGTAAATATACTACATCTTTGACTGCATAGTTTCTCTTTCAAAAGGTCAATTAGAAAATAAATATGAAATATCTGAGAACTTTTAGTGGTATACTTGGTCAAAAATAGCAAATTAGAACTAAGCTCTTCACAATGAATCTCATCCAGAAAATTGTTTTAATTTATAACTGCTGTTATACACTAGGACTCCTCATACCAATATTCTGTTGCACAAATATTTCAGCATTCATCTCTGTACTAAAAAATTGAGCTCCACATTTTTCCATTATTTTAGAATTATGTGAACTTAAAACACATGCTTTTGAATGCATAGGCAGAAACATATCCACAAAAGAAAAAAAAAGAAAAAGAAAAAACATGATTTTATTAAGAAATTGTGTCTTAAGAAATAATATATCTAAAAAGGAATCTAATCCCTTCTATCTATGCCTTATTTAAGAGTAAAACACACTTTTTCTGATCCTTCTCTAATTCACATTAGTTCTGTGAACTGCAAGCAGGAAAACAAAAATGACGTTTATATTTTGAGGTAATTAAAAAAAAAAATTAAATTTCACTTACCTAATTCCTTAGAAACTGGCGAATCAGCTGGTATATCCCCAATCTTTGCAAGGCTATCATAATATGCTCTTCCAGCCACTACCATAGCTTGGGGAGAAGAAGAGAAGGAGAGGGGAGTGAAAAAAAAAGAAAAAAGGACTAAAAAAACCCAAACCAATGAAGTCTTTCCATTTTCATTATCTATGATCCTATGAGGTCTTGTAATCCAGGGCAGATGGTAAGGGCAGAGTATATGGCAGTAAGGAAATCCCACTGTCAGAGGAAGTTCCCCAAGTGCTGCCTGCTGAGTTGCTGAAAGCAGGTGACAAAGGCAGAAGACCCAAATAGATTAATGAAGTTTCAGCCTGTTGTTTAGTTCCAGTTTTCATCTGACACTCCAGGAGAGTGCCTACTTTCATCTTCATCGCTGAACTCAGGATAGCAGAGAAAACTTTATTCCAAGGACTTTAAGCAATAAAAACCTCAGGCAACAGGTGCACACACGGTGTAAGGAGAAACCTGAAGGTTTAAAATTCCCGACCAAAACGACAGATCCTGCCGCACACTTGGGTGCTTATTCACCCCCCGCCCCAGACGGTCCTCCTACCCCCCCTTTATTGTTTATAGTTCAATTCCAGTTTTACAGGAACTAATAAGCTCTTAATATATTATCTTTGAGGTTTCACTTGTTCTCAGTTAATAATTTCCGGGTTATAGGTGTTTAAACAGCAAAGCCAGCTTTGCTCCAATGAACATGGCAACAGCAAGATTCAAAGTGTAGGGAGCCCAGCAGCAAGAAACACGTTACATCTGCAGGAGAGCTAGAGCGGCTGCCTTGCATCTTCACACTGTCTAGAACTGATCTGCACACTGCAAAGAACAGAATTAACAAGGACAAACTGGCAAGGTTTTATTGTAAAAGGCAGTGAGAAATGTTTATTGAAGTAAATTTTTTTTTTGCAGTAGTGGTGCATTTTTAATCTAAAGTGGAAAATTTACATTTTTCTTCTCACTTTTTTTTCTGAGAGGAACATAATTGGCAATTGCCACTTACAGTATTTTACATCTGTATTTTCTAGTTTTTACTAGCAAAGTTGACATCTTTGGTTACCTAACAGTATATTCACTGAGAAGCCTGAAACTCTTTCAAATGAAACAAAGATTCTTTTTAAGTTTTTGTTGACTTAGACGAGTAATTTCTGTCTAAGCTGCATCTCACAGGTCCTTTATATTCAAACTTTTTAAACAGAAGAATTATACTGGTGTTACTGATTCCGCCTGTACATGAAGATTTTCTGCCATTCCTACTCCTCCAGTCTAGTGGTTTCTCAAAATAGCCCCCACTCAATCTTTTAGCCTAATACAGGCACCAGGAAAGGAAGAAAGTGTGTGCCCATCAATCCAAACCTCCACTTGTATAGTCTCTTCACCAGTACTATGGCTGATAAACTGCTTCTGCAGAAAAGGAGTTTTGACCTTTCATCCTCAAAATGTATAAAAAATGCCTTATAGTCCTATCAGAAGTTGTTGTAATTTTAGTGTTAATTTTCAGCCTCCTTTGACTTGTTTGGAACACTGCAAAGTATTTGTTTAGCAACAGAATATTTACTCCTTGTCACAGATCTATTTATACCACTCAGAACCTATGGAGAAAAGATTAACAATTTATGAGAGTCCAAAGATGACTAATGTAGTTTCTCAACAGTTGCTGCAACACTGTAAACATTTATTCATTTGAAATGAAGCATTAATGCTAGATATGCTCTATCAGCCAGTCTTAATAGGCAAACCTGCTAGAACACGATACCCATCAGCCTCTCCTGTGTTGCTGTGCAGTTGTATTGTGAATTACTGGTAACACCTGGCATTCAAAGATGTAACATATGTAACATCTAACAACATATCAACAGTGAAGCACATGAAAAGCAGGACCCCAAAACTGGTATAAAAACCTTTCAGCCAAACATGAACACATTTGTTATTACTTCTGGTGCTACCTGTAATCCCTAAGGTTCAGCATTAGGTAACCATGATGTTAATCCATCAGGTTAGGCATTACTGCAAATAAATCAACATTTCCCTATTTTCATCTCCAGCAGGCTTTGGTTTTATCTTCTTCTGAAGCCTGGCCTAAAATCTGCATTAGAGAGATTTTACATTGCTTTAATACCAATCAAGCAGCTCAACAGGTCGGCATAGGTGAAACAGAGCGAGGTCTAACAGGTCCTACAACAGAATCAGAGAAGCTTTGGGAATGCAGAGCCCAGTCCTGGAAAGCCGTTCTTAGGAAGCTTCTATGAAGTCAGCAATGGCAGTAAACAGCCACAATATGAGAGACTTGAGAGACTGGGTCCTTAGATTCAGAGTTACTAATTTCCATTTTGACTCCACTAAAGAGAGACCATCAGGTTTAGTATGGACAAGAAAAAAAAAAAATCCCCTCCTGCAACTCTTCACTCATTCAAGTTGTTCTGTTCACAGGGTTACTGTGGTAGCGATGTGTACAGGGGAGCAAGAACAGATCCGAGAACATGAGATATCTTTGAAAGATATTACCAGAGGGGAAAAAAATACCCAACAAAAAACCACATCTAACTTATATAACTCATTTTTTTCCATTTCTATTATCATTATAATGTGGGTTATTTAAACTTTGGTTTATTTTGCAGTAGCTCTGTGCCTAGGTGTTTGGGATGCAACTTTTACAGGACAGTTAAAAAAAAAAAAAAAAAAAGGTAAAAAAGGAAGAAGGTACATGTTTGGGTGTTTCTGCTTTTTTGTTAGTAGGTTTTTTTCCCTAATTAAAACACATCCAAAGTTCAACTTTGAAATTAAGTTTATACACAACCGTCATATCCAATAAGTACATTAAAATGAAAATTAAACATTCTTTCTATAGTTAGCACCTAAAACACTTACCATTAACAGCTTTTTCATAATTCTTCCCCAGATTTATTAAATTCCTCAGTCCTGGATTGAACTGTTCCATAACATTCTAGTGAACAGAAAACAAAGTTTGTGTTACAACCAAGGCAGTTCAACAGTGGATGAAAGTATTTCTCTAGGTGTCACTTAGGTCTAGTTTTATGTTTGGCAGGTACAGCACACGTTTGACACGTCTGGGGGTGGATGAAAAATGGAAGACTTGGGAGAAAGAAGAGCAAAGGATGGAAGGAAGAAGAAACTGAACATTTAAGATCAACAAACGGGGAAAAAAAAGGTAAACTATTTTAATAGCGGTGAAAAGGAATCTGGTTGTTTATAATGCAAAAGGATATCAAGTATGGGGTCAAAGTCTGCACAGATCCTTCTTTTATGGTAGGTAGAAAGTAATAAGAAGAGAAAAACCTTTATCCACTAATTGTTTTGCAAAGTCGGACAATAACAAAAACTTTCTGACAGCAGTTCAAGATCTGAGTTCCTTCCCACCCTGCCCCATGCTGAAAAAAAAAAAAGCGCTGGACAAAGAAAAAATAAAAGAAATTCAACAGATATCTGATTAGGGTAAGACTACACACTTAATTATTTTTTTTCTAAGCTACAGACAGCAGTTAGGGAAATCAGTTGGGTTATTTGGGGTGGCTGTTGTGGTTTTTGGGAGGTTTTTTAAATATTTTTCTTTTTTTCCCCCTAAATGCTGCATTTTTAGAACAAACTGCAGGTTTACACAATCAAGAAGATAAAAGTGATGATCTTATTTAAACAGAAGGGGAAAAAAAATCCACTGCAGCTGCTAGGGTCGTTAAATACAATTATTGGCTGAAACAACCAGAATCTGAAATCCAGCAGCTCCAAGCATAACTACTCTCATACCTTGCAAATCCTATAAACTGATGAAGTAGTAGAAATTGTGACTGGCAGTTTCATAGTGCAAGAAAATAGCTACACCATTAAATAGAAAAGATTCAAGTCTTTGCAAAAAAGTAGAAAAAAATAAAAGGAGTTAAGCAATGAAGTATGAATCTAAATTCGAATTTGCCCTAAGGTTGAGAGGGGTGAGGGAGAGGAGAAGCTTTTGCCCACTCTGAAAAGGAAAATCACGTACAAAGTTTGACTTGTCTGTACTCAGAGGAAAACCTCCGTTTCCCTCTTTCTGCTCAAAGGCAGGAACTCTCCTCCCTCCCCCAAATCAATATTCCAGAGTTACTTTTATCTTGTCATGAACACTAGGAAAAAAGCGCAAACTGACGTGCCAGTATAAATGCAGGAGTTATTCACACCTCGGAATCACGCCCTTTAAGATGTCTTGAGCACACGTAGCGTAAATAGCGGTGTTCCAGAACACTGGACGTTGCAATTAACTTTTGAACAACACTAAATAAGTTTGAGAAAGAGCCCTCAGAGCTTCCCTTATTTTACGGTTTCTTCAGGTAGAATCACTACCTGGATTAAAGATACAGCACGTTTGTTTAACAAAAACCCCTCTGTACATATACAAATAGCCACCTCTGAACAAGTATTCCAGAATTTGCCGTACTCGCCTGGTTATTTAGT
Organism: Trogon surrucura; assembly: GCA_020746105.1. Classification (NCBI taxonomy): domain Eukaryota; kingdom Metazoa; phylum Chordata; class Aves; order Trogoniformes; family Trogonidae; genus Trogon; species Trogon surrucura. The sequence goes on along the minus strand of CM036632.1, from coordinate 7,554,949 downwards.
AGTCAAGTAACCACAGTGCTCTAATCCTTTCTGTTCTTTCTTCCATACAAAATACAATTTCATGTAACTCCAACTGCTAAGTCTCAGAAGCAATTTGGTAATGAGCTGTTTCTTTTAAAAATACATGTAATATAAGTCCTCTATTTCCACAGAGGAGAACTTTTCACAGATTCTGGAACTTCTTTTTCCCAGAATCTTCCTTAACAAAACTATTGCTGTGACATTACTCTATAACATTTTATCATCATGAAAGCAAGACCATGAGATACCTGAAGACACTATTCTGTTATCATTACTGTTTTTATGACAATATTTTTATAACACTATTCACATCTTTCTAGATACTGTTCACAGCAGAACTTTCAAGTTCAAGGAATTCAAAACAGACACTTTGTGTTTACAAGAAATACAAGACAAGTGAAACAGCACCAGGCTTTTGTTTGTTATACTAGAAACAGAATGAAAATATTTACATTTAATACATACATGGACCCAGAAAGAGCAGGAGTACCATCACAGTTGTTTTATTTTTCAGCAAGGTCCAGACAGAACTTTGTTATTATTATTTTCAAATACAGTGCTATACTTCAACTCCAGCCCGTTTTAGAAGTGAAGAAAAGAATTAACTCCAGGTTTCACCAATAATACTTTAACAGTCACGTTGAATAAAATATATGGACATTAAAAAAAAAAAAAGAGAACTACCAGATTTTGATACTGACATAACATATATGACATCAAAAGCAGGCACACAACAACAATACCCAGCCCCACTGCCTTTAATTGTGCAAATTAAATGCAACTGGGATTGTTTTCTGGCCTGCACCACTAAAGTCTTACCCAACCAAACATGATCGGTGCAGGCAAACTACCTGTTGTCCCCAGGCCCTTGATTTGTGAACTCACAAACCACATCCAGAAATCATTTGGGAAAGTGTGTTTCAGGTTGGGCCAACAACGCCAAGGGCTATTCCAACAACTCAACCATATGGATTTTCAAGCTCTGGTGTCTGGGAACATCCCTCCTCCCACCCCAGCTCTTTAATTCACTGCTGGAAATGTTGCTGCTGTGCCTCTGTTGTCCTCCCCGTAGCCGAGGCAGCGCGACTGCGAGGCTCTTTTTCCAGGGGGTAAGTTGACTCTTCCTATTTCAAATTTTTGCCATTTCTTTCCAGCAGCACAGTACTAAAGATGATGTCTGTTGGTATAGATGGGTTGAAGAAAAAAAATAAAAATAAAAAGGTGAAGAAAAAGGTGAATTAGGGATTGTAGTCAGGTAGAGAGTCCTGTATTCCACGGATATGGGGGAGAAGGTGTACATGATGTACAAACACAAACCATGTGCATCGGTGGTAGGTAAGAATCCCAATGCCAGTTTGAATTGCCACCCTACACTGAAAAAAATTTTCTTGAAAGACAGATCTTGTCCCTGCTTACCCTGCTCCTTGCTACAAGAACTTAAGGAGTAAACCCCTTACTGCCACTGCCCAAAACTTCTTACAGTAACATGATAATTATTGGTCTTGAAATGCTGATTTTTTGAATGACCGTCTTAAGGATTCAGGGGTTGAGACTGACGTTTTCTTGACATCTAATTCAGCTTTCAAACAGAAAACAGTCATTGCACCTGTGTCATTAGTTTTCATTTAGGAAGAAGTGAACAAAATCTAAGAAAAAAAGCCCTCAGCAGCTCCCCCCTCTGAAGCCAGACCCCTTGGCTCTGTTTTCACTCGCTGACCTGACAGGTATGGGGTACTCACACGCAGCAGATACAGACACGCTGCGGCAACACAACAGGTCCACTGAAGCACCGAGAACTCTGAAGTCGAGCTCCAGTACATCACATCTGCTCAACGTATATGTAAAGCTGCTGGGAAAGGTGAAGAAAGAGTTTATAGCTCAGTGCCTTCAGTAGCTGGAAGGCACACAGCCAGCAGATCTTTTCTCCATCAGACCAAGCAGCCTCTGGATGTTTTTCTGTCTTTGCACAGACACAGAGGTTGATTGTTCACAGAAGCGTCTGCACCCGTCTCTGGACGTGAACGCCCAAGAAGTGGCAAAAACCTTTGCAATGGAAATTCCACTTTGGCGTTTGCTTGGTTTAACGCAGGGTACGGTTAACTGATCCTCGCAGCACTGTGCAAGGCTCATCTACTTTCCTGCTAAGGATTTGTGTCTGACAGAAAGACTTAACTTTCCTGCCTAATCCCCGCTGGGTCTCCAGGACGATCTAATGAAATAGTTTCTTGGAGGATTTTCCTCTCTTCAATATTAGGAAGAAGCATAGTATGTATTTTTTTCCCTCCTGCTGAAGACTAGGTTCTCAAAGCAAACAAAAACCTGGCTGTGCTTCTAGTGCTCTTTTTATGCAGACCTTTGCTGTCTTTGAAGTACTGTCCAGGAAGAACTGTCTAGAGCACTTTTTCAAAAAGGGAAACTGTCACTGGCAACATCCTTGTCAGGATTGGGTATAAATTTGCTATTACCAAGACACTTCAGGTCAGTTAAAATGACTGTAATATTTTGTTCAGCTTCACAAGTTACAGGGGAAAAGATCCACTCAGAAATCAATTTGTACAGCCATTTTTTCTTGTGACATCCTACAGTTTGATAGGTTCTCTTACTTGCAGCCTACAGAAGAGTTAACGAAATTAGCAGGACTGAACACCAGTGCAAAATTGCAAGTCATACATTAAAGCCAGGTCGCAAAACTTCTAAAAAACCAGAGATGCGAGGAACAAGGAAAAATTTCACATCATGAGAACTACTAACTTAAAACTGTCAAAAGTCCCAGAAAATATCAGAGTCTTGATATCTGTTGTGCTGTACAAAGACTTGGGAATAAAACTTTTGTCTTACACTAAATAGACACCACAAAATAAGAAAAAACCTGGGAAAGACAAAGTGGTTCACAACACATCATTTACCTGTACCGTGAGAGACACAAACTCGGCCTCCTAATTGTCAGTCTAGTGTCCTATATTCCAGTGACACACTACCTCTCATGAACAGAGTAATTAACTAGAAGAGGCAAGGAGGCTCACGATCAGATCATGCAGCTTTCTATTATTTAGGATGAATGGAAATAAAGGGAGCCAGTTTCAAAACAGGCAAGTGGAAACATCTTTTTTGTGCAGAGAATTTTAGAGTTGGCAAAGGTGACCTTCCAAGAAAAAGTGTACGAGAAACCTATTTTGGTCATTCGAGTCATTAAATCCTCATATAAGCCGATACAAGAGTTGCTATGTGCCTCTCACCACATGGAACCGATGGGAGTTAACCGGTGTAGTAGCAAGGAGCTGACTGAGGAGGAACAAACCTTGTATTTCTACTGGAGGTGTATTGGTATTCTCTATCTTCCGCAGTTCCTGATAGCCCAATAAACAACGTTAATCTTCAAAACAAATGACAGCCATTGTAAAAGTGCCTTCCTGTAAACTCTTAGCTTTGCTTTTTACTTAAAGACACACCTCGCAGAACAATAGCTCAGCAGGTATGAATACAACAAAACAATGCACAGACTCCCTGTAGTTTCAAGTTTACATCCTGCAGGCACTTTTGCAAGAGCGGATAACAATTTATTTGGGTAGAAATCTGAAATTATAGAACTAGGTCCCAGAAGTAGACCTTGATGTCTAACACTACTCACATTACCATCACTATAGCTAACTTTTGTGTAGCTACTAATAATTTAGTTTAAATTCTTATTACAGAAAAATTAAGGTTTTGAAGACAGTTTTTAGTGTTGCTACATTAAGTTTGACAACCCACTTGAGACGATTCAAAAAACTGTATAGAAAGTAACTCCTGCTGCGTGCCCTGCTGTACTTGAGGCATTTTGTATATTATTGCATTTCATCTCCTTCTTTAGCTTTCAAAATCCACAACAGTTTTCAGAGGGGCATGATTAAGCCCTCAACACATCTCACATTAAGCTATCTCAGTTGTAAGTTAGCTTGATATTGTTTTAAAACAGGTTTAACAGAATGGAGCAAAACAAATCAGGATGCCAGCATTTATTCAAAAAGACTAATTATTATGACTAATTATTAGTCAGCTTGATGGAACACTTCTTGTTTAAGAGAAACATTAATACGTCACCCATCAGTGTGTTTCAAATACAAACCTTTTCAGGTTATGAACACATGATGACGGATAGACTCTACGTAGGCATAACTCTAAGTGCAAATGATCTCTTTTGACCTAAGATAGAACTGGACTTTATACACACAAAGTCCCAAGGGCCTCTCTCCCTCCAAGCTAGATTTATATTTCAGTGACACAAACAACAGCCTTACTGCAGCACGCGCTAGGACCACAGGTGAATTTTACTTTTGGTAAGTAAGTCTGGCAGTTTAATCTAATTGCAAGTCTCTTCAAAATATGAAAGCATTGAATTTAAGGCTTTATACTGAATATCAGATATATTTCCATGATAAAACAATATCGCTTATATAAAAATAATTCTGCATGCCCCTCAGGAGAACACAGCACTCCACTGAACTAAGTTTGGGGAGTTTCTTTGGGGTTTTTGGTTGGTTTGTTTTTAAATTACACTTCAGGTGATAATTAGAATTTCTTATTCAGATTTACGTTAAAGATATATATTTCTCTCTATTTGAAATTACCAACATCAGTGAATTACAGCGATCACGCTGTTATGAAGAGGTGTGGAATCCTCAAGCCCCAGGAGGAACACGTGCTGCTTGCCTGGCCCTTAGAACGTACAGACCAACTGGCAGGTCTGTACCTCAGTGCTTTCCTGTTTTGTCCCCTTTCCCCTGCACTGTGTGTCGTACCCGGATGCCAAACACTTTTCCCCCATATAGAGCAGATAAAACAGAACTGTATGAGCTGCGGTGACACATTAACACATAACAACTTTCCCACCCGCTGACCCAGCCTGCGCGAGGGGGCCACGGAGCGTCCCCTCCCAGCCCAGTGCCACGGGCAGGGCAGTGGGTGTCACACCAGCGAACCTCTCGCGGTTCCCTGGCACGGGGAGGCTGTGGCCCTCGTTAGTCATCGGCTCCCACACCCTTAGGCTTCATTTTCCACGTGCCATTCCTATCGTGCGTTAAAGTGATTCTTCAGGTATTACATAAAGAGTAAATGTCAGCCTTGATTTTTTGTGTGTGCACACATGAACCTATTTGTGGATTATGTTGTTTGTTTAGTCAGGTTAGCTAAAAATTGTTGAGGTATTCGCTTTCCGGTGCTGTTGCCAACAAAAAGGATGAATAAGATGAAAAAAATACAAGGGCATTACTTGGCCACCTGATAACTTCTCTAAGTATATTCTGAAGCTTTGTATAACACAGGTTACTATGTATTTAGTAAATCCAGTGGATTAGCACTGTAAGAAAATACATGGATATATAAAAAACGGAAAACAGATAAGCAAGCATTCAATTTCATTTTCTATTATTTTTCCAGGTCACCTAAAAGTAGATTTTTTTTCTGGAGAAGTCAAAAGCCTGCGTTTGGTCCTGCAGCACACAAATGCCATCACTACGCTACACTGAACTGGCTTCCCCAGACCAAGCCTTTCTTCTTTGTGGTAGGAGAAACACAAACACTGCTCTTGATTTTATCAAGACCAGCATGGTATTTTAAGCACTGTATTGATAGGATGGCACACAGTAAAAGTAGAAGTTCCATGAGCATTATTAAACAAAAGAGAGCATGCTCACTGTGAGACTAAAGCAGTGCACAAAGAGGTGTTCATTTGTTTGAGATGAGGGAGCTGTGATTACAGTCACAACAAATACTGAAAATCCAGGATAGTGCTCTCTGCCCTTAAGAAGAACTATTTTCCAGATTTCAACTTTGATATAGAAATAACTACTTTAAAGTAGATCCAGAATGCATTCACTATCTGAAGTAGCCTTTATACCTTATCTGGCTAAAGTTTCAATTTTTAATGAGGCAGGGCAGGAGGGTTTCCAGGCCTGTGAGTACTAGCTATGTGATGCGACATACCAGACCTCTCAAAATACCCTTGTCACACGGTCAACATGAACTTCCTATCACCGTGTTTGTGCTGGTTGCTTTAGTCCTTGAATTACTTTAAAAAACAAAACAAGAGGGTAAGCTTTCCCAGTAAATAAGTACTGAATAACAGGGAAGGGTTTGTTTATTTAGAGGTCTATCATCCCTTTAAACCCTATTTAATACTATATCCATTAAAACACACAAGACATTTTCTTCCTTCTCCTCTGTAGAACTGTTATAGCTGCATTCTGGGAAGTCAACAGAGTGGGACATTCCTTTGTCGGCACAGCCCTCAACAATCAGCTTCCCAGGTTCCTCTTCTGTGAGCCTGTATTTACAGTGTGCTCTTCTGAGAAAAATGAATTTATGTTTGCTTAAGGCCTCGCTATGAATGTGACCGATATCAAAAAGCACCCGACCATTTAAGATGACCTGCACCGATTGTGAAGGACAAAATTTATAGCCACGTCATCTTATTTTGTCAGTGTTTTTGCATGAATTTGATATCTAAGTCCAAAGAAAATACAACTAACACCAGTATAACTGGACTATTTGGAGAAAAATTGACTTGGATGTTCAGAGAACACCACAACTAACAGCAAAATACTCCAGTAAGTGTTCTTAGAGACCTTTAAATGGTAACAGCTTCAGAAATATGAAAACATTCGACAGTAAACCAGTAGAATTTAATCAACAGTAAAACAGAACAGTCCCCCAGAAAGCTTTCCTTTGGGCCGAGAGCTGCAAAAGCATTGCAGCTGCGTTTATTTGCATGACGAAACGCATTTGCAAATGCAGGTGCCTTCGCCAGCACAACGCGCGGTGCAGAACCCACGTAATGGGTCCAGCTCTGCCGCTGCTGCTCAGCCCGAAGTGTGATTCCTGGGGAAGATTCTCCCAGTTTTGCAAGGGCTGAGAGAAAAAGTTGAAGACAAGTATCTAGCGCCCATACGGAAAATATCTGTAATGCTACAAATAACGAGGCGTTCTGGGAGGTTTGAGAGATGCCGGCACAGCCGGGACACCCGCACCCGCCGTGCCGGGACACCCGCACCCGCCGTGCCGGGGCAGCGCGCGGGGGCAGCGCCGCGAGCGGGCGATGGGCTGGGCACGCGCGAAACGACCGAGCGCGGCGGCGTTAAAGGCACTTCCAGGCTCTGGCCCCCGTGAAGAGACGGCTCAGGCAGAAGACCGCAAGCGCCGAGATCTCCAAAGCGCCTTATGGCCAAAGCTCGCCGGAGAACCGAGCCTGCCAGAGAGGGAGAAACCGGTCTCAAAGCCGGCCGTGGCCCGGAGCTGGGGCTATCGGCTGCAGAGCCGCCCGCCCAGCCCCGGCCGACAGGGCCAGGGCCGTGCCCGGCGGGGGGGGCAGAGCCGAGCCGGGCCGGGCAGAGCCAGGCGCTCGGGCGGCGGGAAGGGGCGGCCCGGCCCACACCCGCCTCGGCCCTACCGCGCCCCGCGGAGCCGAGCTCCCCCCGAGCCCTTTCGCGTTATTAGCGAGCAGCCTTTGACACACTGGGACGGGCGAGGTCACTCACAAGGGAAAGAGGAAAAAAGAAATTAAAAAGAGAAGAAAGTTTGCTGTCTCTGAGCGCGAGGAGCCGAGGTGCGCTGATCCTTCCCGCCGGCCTCGCCTGTGGGGAAGCGGCCGGCGGTCTCCGCTTCAGCCGCCTCTGCGGCCGCCAGCGGGGGCAAAGGTGGCCGCCGTCTCGTCAGGCGGGGCGGCGGCGGGGGGCAGCCCTCGCCGGCCCGTACTCACTTTGTAAGTGCTCTCCGTCAGCTTGTTCACCTCCTCGGGGTCCCGAGACATGGTGCCGGCGAGCAGGGGGCCACTGGGAAGAGCTTCGTCCTCCGCGGAGCGCCTCAGCCCCAGCCCAGCGCCTCCCCACCAGGCGCGGCTTCCCTTGCGCCGCTAAGAAACTGTCAAAAACTTGTGGAACCAGCCGGGCAGCGCCGCCGGGGCGGGGCCTGCGGGGCCGCGGCTGCCCGACGCGGCAGGACTGGCTCGGCGGGCGGGGATCGCCTCGCCTCAGCGGGAGGGCGGGCGCACAGCGCCGCTCCTCACCTGAGCTGCCGCCGCCTGCTCCGTCCGCGGCGGCACCGCCTCCTCCGACGGCTCCTCCTCCCCGCCTCCCTCTTCTGGAGCCTCAGCCGGGCCTCTGCTCCGTGGCCCCGCGGAGTTACCCCGACCCTGGAGCACAGCTTGGGTCGTGTGGAGGCCTTGTCAGGAGGCACCTCTGCTGTGGGCGACAAGTGAAGTCGGAGGTAAATTCTCCCAGCAATTAAGCGAGGATTCTGTAAGAATGAATTAGTCGGTCTTGTCGGAATTAGAGCAGCCGTAGCGGTGCTTCAGCTGCCCTCGCACAGCAGCCCCGCCCGAGGGAATTAACTCGGGGCCTCTCGGGCGAGGACAAGAGTGTCTTTCTCCTGACTCCTGGTCCAGTGCACCACCACAGCTTTGGGCCACACGCTTCAGTTTTCTATTTCTTTTAAATACACACCAATAAAACAGTGCCCCCAGTCATCCTTCCTCTGTGAAATGACTCATGAGGCCTTCCTGGGGGGCTGTGCTGAGGAAGGCCGGGGTAAACTATAAATTTTTGTAGGCTGTGAATTGTCCAGAGGTTGTGGGATTAATTTGAAGTATGCTGGTTGGAATATCTTTGTGATAATGTAATACCAGCATTATCCTGAAGGACGTTGTGGGAATTTCATAATCTTGAGTGTTTAACACTGAGACACGGTGCTGAGTATTGAGTGCATGAGGTGTAATTAACTTCCTTACACACTGGGCATCCTCTTGGTCACGACCTCTCCCTCTGTTTCCACCAGTTTATTGCAGCAATAAAATCATGGCAAGTATGCAGCAAAAGCTGGACTTGGAACAGAACCCTGATACTGGACTCTGGTGTGGGGAGGAGGTTGTTATCAGGTTTCGAGAGCTGTAAAATTCCCAGCACATGGATATGTCTGCATCTTTAGAACTACAGTTTACTTTCTGGGAAAAAAAAAAAAAAAAAAGTGAGAACTTAGAGTGTTTTCTTGAACACAACTAAAATGCTGGGCAGACAGGGAGTTTTATGAGACTTTGCGCACCCAGGTAAGAGTCTTTGCAGACTTCTGGTAGTCACAGCATTGATTGCCTTTCTGTAATAATATAATTTATGATGCTATCCTGTAGGTGTAGTGAATTATTTTGGGCCCAAGTCTATAATTTATGTTCCCACTAAGCAGTGTTTGCTTATACAAAAAGGCCTCTCAAATGTGAAGAGGGTGCTTGCTTGAGCATGGGATGAAGAATCGCACTGTTGATTCTCGAGTCTTTTGTCTGAAGAGGTTTTTACAGCTCTGGAAACAGACTGTGCCTGGGTACTACTGCTGTTGTGTTACCATATGCCAGTGCATGAAAGGGATGTTTCTCTCTAACAGGCTGGTTTTCAAATTTGAGGGAGCAGTTACCCAAAAGAAGATGTGGAAAAGGTCTTTTCCCTTCCTGACTCCTGCTAAAGGAGCTGAGAGTACCTTGTTTAGCAGAAGTGTATGATCCCCATAAGGGACAAAGCATTTTGTCTTATTTTTGCTGAAGGTTGTGGAGCTCTGAGAGCACACCTAGGATTCAGCGTGCTAAGTTCAGTCATCGTAAATGGCAGTGTAAGTGTTAATGAAATATGTGTATCAGAAAGAAACGATATGGATAATTCATACAGGGAGAATCGTTTGCAAATACAATACTTAATGTATTGTGGGCATGCCCGACATTTCAAAATACACATTTCTAGAAGTCTTTTTGCTTTATAAGCAGATGTAAATATTTTAAAAGTCTACTGAATTTTGTATTCTCCTGTATTCTTCCTGACCTTTGCTTTTAATTTCTACCATCTTCAAGTATATAAATTTTTAGAGTTTTTAATATCTTCTAAGTTTTTAGTGCTGTAGATTAACAAAATGAAAGATAAAAACTGAAAATAATACAACTGTGAAGTGGTAGAGAAGAGAAAGAAAACAAGAAAAAGCAGGAATTAGAAGCTAGTATAAATACAGTAGTGTGGAAAATAATTTTTATATCTTTATTCATGTTTTTCTTTGTCATCATAGTTTTGTATTGTTTTTCCCAAATCTTGAGAATCTTGCAAGTTTATATAGCATTTGGAAACATTTTCTGTATTTTCTGTCTGTTGTGGTGGTACAAATATTTTATGTATCAATCATAATAATTAGTAGTATTGCTCTGTTCTAGTTTAGTGTTGTGTTTTACTGAAAATCTTGAAACTTGACAGGCAAATCCAATTCTTAATTTACAAATATACAGACTTTTGCTATACATCATAAATTTTCAAATTCACTCAGAAGAGACACCTGCTTCAGCTTATAGTGCAAATGCAAATATTTTATTCTCTTAATAGGGGATTTTTGATTTTACATTGTCTTAAGATTAGTGTTACGTTACTGACTTAGCTGGAATTAATCCTGATGTGTGCAAACAACATGAATTTAGAATGGTTGAATGAGATCTCATTTTTGCAAGCTACTTAAGGATGCTCCTACATTGAAATGTGTATGCAGTAGTCCTCTAGTAACGTACCAAGTGTTTTGTCTGATCAGGACAGAATATTTAATAGCTTGAAAAGCTGAAACCTTGTAAATATATCATTATTCTCTGTTGCCTACATACTACCCTAAGCGTTTATAATAAACATACCAATGTGAGATATATTAGTTTTATTTAGAAGTTTCTATTTTATCATGTTTGTCGATAGCACTGAAGTTCGGGTGCAGCAGTGTTTGAGTACTCAGGATTGTGCATTTTGGAATTGTTTCTTAAAGATTCTAAAGACTACTTGCTAACTTCGCTGTGGGGAGGGGTTCAGAGCAGGAGTCTGGCTGTGATCACTGATCATATGCGCTCTCTGAACTGATTGGAACTAAAATTAATCCAATTACTTTTTTGGTCCTTACTTTGACAGATACTGTTATGTTGGCCGGAAAAGACATTGGTGGTGGGTGAACCCATCCTGTGGTATAATTATGTCTGTTGACTCTGTCTTTATACTGCATCTCAAGCAAGAATGGCGTGTCAGGAATACGGCAGGTTAGATGGAACCTGGCAGATGAGTAGCTTACCTCGTCCAGTCTCCTGTCACAGGAGGGCTAATTTCAGCATTAGATTGCTCAGGGCTTCATTCAGTTGAATTTTGAAAGCCTCCAGAAAGCAAAAGTTGAGGAACAGAACTAAACCAGTTCTATTTGAGTCAGCCTGTAACTCAGCAAGTAAAGAAATTCCTCGAGGAATTCAGTTACCCATCCAACTGAATTGCCTATTCTTAACAGACCTCCCTTGTGCTGTAACTAGAGCTTTGATGTTGGATTCTAACAAGCTGCCGCTTAAAAAATAAACTCCTTCCTCACTACCTGTCATTCCACTGCCTCACATTACGCTTTCTTGGTGTCAAACAGAAATATTTGCAGGCCCGTAATTACGGGTGATCTCTAACGGACCACGCTGATGCGGGCAGTTTCAAAGAGATGACCTGGACTTCAGCATCTCCTGCTGTAGTCCCTGCAGTGCTGAGGGTGCTCCTGGACCGGCACAGGGACAGGCTGGCAGGAGTGGGCAGGCACAGGGCGGGCCGGGAGCCGAGGCTGAATCTGAACCTGTGTTCCTGCACGTAGTTGTGTGCAGCGTGTGCTCTGGGCCCGACTCCGGCAGTCGATACCGTGTTGGCCAAAGACAGAATTGCACGAATTTGCAAGCAGTGCTGCTGTGAAGGGACTAACTCACCACAAGTGCTTTTATTCCATATAGAAGGCCAGTTCTCCTTTGCGGCATTTAAGCTGTGGATTTGTGAGAAAGTGGTAGCACTGATATATCTTTTGAAAAAGTACATACTCAGAAGTAATCCTTTGAGTAAATACATGTATTTCTTTAAAATCAGTAATATTTTGATGTATGATTGTTTTCTGTAAGTGTCCTATTTGCATGTCAGTGGCATATTCTAATATTTTTTGGAAATGATTTAAGCATGCTGTAATGACCCGTTAATGTCAGCTCATTATTACATCTTTAACATGTGTTTTAAGTAGTTTAATATGACTGTAATTAATTACATAAAGTGTGGCTAAGCAGCAATCGCATATGCATAGTATAGCCAGCTGTGGCCTATTTCATTCCCTGTGGTCGTTTAACTCAATAAAGAAAAAAATAAATATGTACGCAGTGTGTTATTTAGTGATATCAAACAAAATTCAGGGTAAGATTTTCTGAACAGGAAATTAAAGTGAATCTACCAGCTTGGTTTTCTGAATGATATATATTTTCAGTCCTCTGTTAATACTTAGAAGGAATTTTTCAGCTAATCTCCTTCAAGTTGACAATACAAAAGCACGTGGAAACTCACACAAAGTGTGATTTGGAAGTAGCATATACAACTGTAGGAGGCTTACTGAACCTCTTGGTCTGATTTAGCTCTGGTTAGTTAAATGGATTTACTCCATTTTTAAACTGATGCAAGCAAGCACAAAATGATTTTGGTACGTGCTGTTCATTGTCCTGAACTGGTTCCAAAGCAAATGAGCTGTAACTCAGACCCACAGGTCAATTCAATAAGATACTGACCTCTCTCATCAAGGAAGACACTTAATCAAATGCTTAATTTAAACATTTAATTATTTCACTGTATTTTATGGGGAGGGAAATGAAGGAAGTGCAAAAATGCTTTTTATGAGCTCTTCTTTCTCCAGACTAAAAATGGAATGATGGTTTTGTCTTGGACGTGACTTCTTTGAGTGGTTGAATTTTATCTCAGTTATCTCATCTTGCAAATTGTTTTGGCAATATTATGATTGCTTCATTGTTGTTTATTTTTTTGAGACTGGGAAGAATATATGGTATAGAAAGAATGTATGATATAGGAGAGTGCACTTTTAAAAAGTATTTTTTTATGAGATTTAGGCAAAATTTAGCATTCAAGGAAATCTAATAAGGAGTACTGTTAGCAATGCTAATCTTTTTCTGCTGCTAGTTGAAATATTTAATTCAAAACTCGTATACCCACACATTTTGTGACTGCTTGTTTCTTGCTGAAAGTAGATCTGCTTACTTTAATTCAGATGCAGTGTCCACTAGATGGCAAGCAAGCTATGCATGAGGGAACAAAATAAACTGGTATAATCTCTATGCTCAAGGCTCTCTCCAAGTGTTTTATAATGTAACAAGATAGGTGTTAGTGGTAGGCACATGGAACAGCCTTTATATTGCTCGTACAGAGACTTGGAATTTTTTCTTAAGAGTGTAAGTGCTGTTAGGATGTTCATATCGAAATCTAAATATGCCTTAAGATCTGTAACTTTGTTTTGGAAGTCAGCACTAGTAGCAAGGCAACATCCAAACTCTTGTTAGAAACTTCTAATCCATTTAGGTTTCAGGGTTTTATGAGGTGACTCATGCCAAAACCACAGTATTTTAAATAGCTACGTATGTGTTATTCTCTGTTTTTTGTAATTTGTCAACAGGGAATTAACTAACAACAGGTGCACTTTGTTCCAAATGGATAAACTGGTTTTACCTGAGGCTGAACATAGAGTGCTGAAGCGAAGTGCTGATCTTAGTAGTATCACTATTGCGTATGATCACCAGAGTAAGAATTATCAATGTTTATTATGGGGTGGAACATAAAGACCTCTTCTGGAATGTGATACTGCTGCTGAGCTGTGAGCTAAATGTGCATCAGGTGTACAGGTGTAAAGTAGTGCTTCTGTGAGTGTTTTCAAAGAACTCAGACACAGATTTTGATGCTGTCTTTACATCTTCTTTCTCACAGCTAGAAAAAGGTAGAAGGAGTACATAATACTGGTAATTTGTAATTATAAAACGGCAAAAATCCTAGGCCTGAATTTCTGTAAAAAGAAACTTGGACCTCATTAACCTGTCTCTGTTGTGCAACCTTACTAGAGTGGAGGATTGCTAGGAAAATGTTTGGGGAAGAATGTATTGATAATAAACAACTGAAAGAAAATACCATTACATACTTCCTGTAACTTGTCATTTAGTTGTGAACATTTTTAGAAGCTGTACTGATACCAAAAAAAGTAATCTGTTTTTATTTTTGGTAATAAAGATGGGATCATTCCAAAACCATACATGGATATTTTTGGATTGAACTATATTGAAGGTTCTTTGTATGGACTCCTTGGGAGTCTGCCTTCTCCTTTTATGTTCAGTTGCTGTTCCAGGGAGCTGCTGAAGGAGAATATAACGCTGCTGTGCCTGCCCACTCCTTGTTTCTAGACACCCACTAGCTAGTGGCAGTATTAGCAATGCTTTCTAGAATATATATGGGCAGCGATGGTTGATGTTCAACAACGCAGATCTTGGGAGCAATCTGTGCAGCCTGTGCTGGATATTTATAATTGTGCGTGTCACAAACGTGTGTGCAGCCCGACGGTGCGCAGTGACTGTGTCTCCGTACGAAGCTCCAAAGCAGATGCTGGCAGTTACTGTCTCCACTTGAGGCCTTGCATCTGGCTTGCAAACCACCCGAAAACGGGGGTGGCTGGAAGCAGTGGGCTCTTCTGCAAAGATGGGAAGATGATTATTGGGTTAGACTGGCAAAGGCAGTCTTGGAAATTCTGATGGAGAGGATGATTAATCTGGTTGTCTGAAAGGTGGTAGCTCCCAGGTCAAACTACCTCCCTTCCAGTCACATTGAGATTGGGAAAATAAGATATTTAGGGAAATTAGAGTGATTATGAGTGACTTTTCAGCTCCTGAATAACAGTTTTCATTGAAGTCTGTACAGTTCCTCTGGATTTGCTGAAAGAGTTTGGCTTGATGTTCACCATTTCTGCTCAGCTTTCTCATTTGAAATAAAAAAATGTGGGCTATATCACAAGGAGTGATTCCTAGCCTCAAGGCAAAGTGGTGTGGGATGGCTCAAATCTGCCTGGGTCTTGACAGACTTGCTCTAGGGCATCCATGCTGCCTGATGCATTGGTTTGGGTCACTGCTGGGCTCCACCCACAGGGCTTTAAATGCTTAACCTTTACTTGGTTTGTGTCTTTCAGTTCAGAGTGTCTGAACTAATCTGGGTGCTGTGTTGTGGCTTGTCTGAGTAGCATTTGCGTGGCACCACGCCGTAGGTTTGTGGTGCGTGTCCTGGGACTTGACACCAGGGCTGCAAGAGTCTGAGAGTGGTCTGAGCAACACGCACAGCGTTACAGCGGTGTGCCGAGTCGAGGCAGGTAAATTCAGCGTGGATGTACATGTTGGGCCTTTAAGGTGGGTCCTTGCAATGACTTTTCCTCAGGACGCAGCTCAAATTTCATTTTACAGGTAAGTTAGCAGCAAAAGAGATCCTGCGTGTAAAGTAACACG
Source organism: Trogon surrucura (assembly GCA_020746105.1). Taxonomy (NCBI): domain Eukaryota; kingdom Metazoa; phylum Chordata; class Aves; order Trogoniformes; family Trogonidae; genus Trogon; species Trogon surrucura. The sequence goes on along the minus strand of CM036632.1, from coordinate 7,539,585 downwards.
TTGGATAGATGATCAGGGGCAGGGATCTAGAAGTGAACTAAGGAGATTATTTGTTGTCCTTACCTGACACATGAGGAGGAGAAAGCGCTTCACTTCTAATAACTGCATAGCAGGGCGCTGACTTTCAGTGTAGTTCTAAGGCACAATTCTTCCATAATATCGAGCCCGTAAATTATTAGAGTTATTGACAGGTTAGTAGGTAAGAATTGTTGGTGGTGTGCAACAATATAACATTGCAGCTGCTCAGTTGTATGGCTTCTGAGGAAGAAGCATTTTAATATTTTCTCCTTTTCACGTAAGAACTACAGTTTTAGTTTCAAGGATTCTTGGGAATCTCTTAGAGCTAACTCTGTCCTGGAACCAGAGAACCTTGTGTCTGGGTGCGAGAGACAAATGGAGCTGCTTTGATGCTGCGTATTACTGCTGCTCCACCCTAGAATTCACTGAATCAAATATCGAGATTCTTACTAACTTCATGGGTTTCTGAATGGGTGATATGTTTGAAGCTCTTTTGAAGCTCTTTTTCACATAGAAAATGTGCGTACAATACTGCTTGTCCAAACTATGCAAGAAAGCATGAAGTAGGTCTTCTTTTGACTAGTCTTGTCTATGAGATTCACGTCTCTGTTAAATTTAGAACCAAATTTTGGTTGAACTAGGATCAATGGGAGTTTTCAATTTATTTTGGTGAAGCCCAGCATGCATTTTTATTCTTTTGATTTGTGTTAAACATTGAGTAATGTGAACTTATAAGAGAGAGAACAGTTTCTCAGGAGCTGTTACACTGATAGGATTTGTGAAACATGATTTGATACTCTTCTTTGACTCTTAAAATATCAGGAGATAGCTGTTGTACATGCCACGTTTTTATTGCCTACTCTTCATCAGTTGGTTGTGCTGTGTGTGGAGATGGAATTTCTTTGTAAAGCTGTTTTTCATTAATATAGGGGAATACATGTTGCAGCTAAAGCCTTATAAAAAGTTTTATTTCTTCATGCACATTGTTACTATTGTAATACTCCTTAGTGACTAGAACAAGGGAACAACAATGAAAAAACGCTCAACCCCTCTCTTCACAATAGAGAAAGGCCTAAGCTGCAAAATTCAGATATCAATTTGGATCTGAAATTTCCAGAAGTTCAGGGATCTGCCCTTGGTTTTACACTTGTGAAAAGCTGTTAGTGACCTGGTTCTGCTCTTGGGTGTTCTGTATGTAGCATTTACAAGGGTGAAACAAAAATATTACCATACATAGCAATGAATTAAAAAAAGACAATTATGATTGTCTCCTTTTTTGGAATACCCAGAGAAGATGTAATATTTTACTGGGAGCTTATTCCAGATCAGTATACTAAGTCCCTTTCCTCCCCCAGTTGACAGAACAGATGGTTCATCTATCTCCTACAATTTCTGAATCCTTTAAAATCCACACAGTGAGGAACTGGGCATAGGTCTTTCTTTCAGGAAGTCATGTACCTCTAGTCCATTTAAATTCTCAGCTTCATGTCTAACACTTCAAGTATTAACCGTTTTTGTTGATTTTTCTGGAAATTTCTAAGCGATGAGATGGTTTGTAGGATTAGTACTGCTAATGAAAATACCAATGCAAGTACTACTTCTCCAGCACTGCAGGGGAAATGTACAGGGAGAGTATCTGCAACTTCTCTTCCCCAAACGTTATTATATAAACCTGTAACCTTTCTGCAGCCGAACCGTTTTACTGTGAGAGCTGTGGGGAGCGTGAGCAGTTTAAGTCTGTCTGTATCCCGTGGATGGCAGGGATCCTTAGATGAAAAAGGATATTGCAAATTAAAAAGGTAAGATAAAAGCTATAGCAGTGCAACAATGACAGTGTTACAAGGACTGCTAAGGGGAGGGATGAAATCTGGGGTTTTTATTGTTGGGTCTGTATTCAGAATGGAATCATGCTTATAAAAAGCATCCTCGACAGTCAAGGACCAAAACCTGTACTCGCAGAACAAAAAGGTGAAAGATAGGCAGCACTGTAGCAAATGGACAAGGAGGTCTCAAACACCTTCATTGGTAGCAACAATGAAACTAATTACTAGAATAACTGGAGGCAAAGAGGGAAAGGAGGATAATTCATATCTCTTGATTTTCTTTTATTGTGGGGAATTTTCCAAGACTTAGCAGAACTATGGTGACCAGCTAGCATCACATCAGGAATGATGTCAGAATGATCAAGTCAAATGGGCTGTGCAGCTGATAATTGAAAAACACGCATTGCTTACACTGATGGATAACTTTTTAGAGGAATGAACATTTTGTTATGGTGATTCACCAGCTAGCAGCTGGATATTTCCCCCAAAATATTCAGAAATATTCCGCTTGCTAAGTGCAGCCAACAGTGTGTGCTGTTTGGGTAATGTTAACGGGTTAATGTAAAAATGTGTACTCTTTTGTTAGCTCTTAGTTCTAGACAATGTGGGCCAAAATCCCATCTCTTTTTCAGTAGCAGCGTGAAGGAGTTGAAAAGGCAGATGAAGTGGCTCGGTAGGAATTCCACTTACATAAGAGGAATCCCTCGGTAACAAACAACTACTGTAGAGCTTGATGGAAACTTTTCTCCAGTGTCCCATCTGTTGAAATTCCTGAGCAAAACAAGAGTTGGAAATTTGTTTCTACTGCTGAGCTAGCCTCAGCTCCCAGCACAGTACACCAAGAAAGTGGGGAGCAGCATATGAATTAAGGCACCACTGTAGCTCAGATTCTGTTTGATGTTAGTGCTGGTCTGACTCACAGCGTGATCTCGCTGCTGTGCAGTCTGAGGTCTGAAGGTGCTGCCACCCAGCCGGGTAGTATCAGATGCAGCTGAGATCAGGGAGACTTCAAATTCTGAGCTCCTTTTTCATGGCCAATTTTTGAGTCAGTCTCTTATTCTCTTTCTTTAGCTTTCAATTTCTTCTGCCCCACCTACAGGTACTATTTACCAATATAATAAAATGAAAATACCATGTAAAATAAACCACATACGCACGAACATGAGTCCTGTTCTGCCTTTTCAGATCTCTAACATTATGTTCCCTTTCTTCTTGCCTTTCCTCCCTTTGCTCGTTTCCTTTGCTGTGCTCATTTTATGGCTCTTTCTCTCTCAATTTCTCTCTGTACTCATTGATTACAGATATTATATTTCCCGTATCAAATTCAGAGCTATAAAAATAGGCCACAGTGCAGAAAATATTTTAGAGAGGGGCTAGTGTAGTTGAGTCAGTGATCTTACGTGTTGGAGAATAGTGACACGTTAATCTATTTATCTGCAGGGAATTGCTAGTGGAGTTTCTTGTTTATGCCTTTTCACTCTTTCTACTGATTTATTCTCACCTGTTTTCCGAGACTGTCGTGACCGTGTGGAAATATAATGTGACCTAAATAGCTCAAATTCATTAGACCGTGATTATCATGAAGCGAGACGGGTAGCAGATAGATTTTAAATGCGAAGGTAACATAGATAGGTAGCTCTTTATCTTTTATGAAAGTGTGAAAATTTGAGTTACGTTTTTATTAAGTTCAGGAAACTAGGTCTCCAGCATGATTCGTGTACCTGCTGTACATACAGTGATGTGAAATAAGCTGGAAGCGACATCCTTCCCACATCTTTCTCCTGCTTTTATTGATTTAACTGAGACTCTTGGGTATCTGATCCTATCCTGATGCCTGAAGATTTATTCGTATAACTCCCCATGCATCAGCATGAAACTATACTACTTGTTCTCTAGAGAAAATAATTAAGTGAATTACTAACGCATAAAATGCTCAAGTTAAAATGCTTAAATATTCCATTTGATGCAGTTATATATAGCTTAATGTAATGTAATAAGTGCAGTATCCTCTTAGTCAGAATGCCTTGTGTGATATCCTCTTAGTCAGAATGCTTCGCCTTTCATCTCCATTAAATTGAATGCTAATTAACAGTTGATTCCAATTTTATCAAGGTTACTGTGGTGGTACACTCCTAAACAAGACCAGAAGTTGAAAAAGGACTAACTTGGATATAAATTAAAAGTAATCATCAGAGGTCAGTGCAATAGTGTTCGTACTATTTATAAATGCAGATGTTGGGATTGCAGTTGCAAATATGGGGCTGTCACACGGATTCTGAAAAGAGACAGGGGCTGAATCTATTGACTGACTTCTGTAGCAGGAGTTGCTCCTGGGGAAGGCAAGTTAGTTCAGCTTAAGTACAGTTACCGCAAAGAAAGTGAAAATAGTAACCGAATACAACTGTGATGAAGCAGGTAATAGAATTCAGTCTTTTGTTGAAGGAACTAACATGAAAATGCAATTCCAGGAGAGCTGCCGGTAGCACTCAGCAACATGGATACGCAGGAGGTTCCCAGTCTCCTGGCCAGCAACGTGTAGATTTCACGGTGCGGGTGCCCACTTCCTCCACAGCATTCCTTTGGTGCTAAGAGTTTGATTCTTTTTTTTTGCTAATTTCTTGAACTGAAACAGTATCTAAGCTCAAAACTCATCTTTTAGAGCTAACTTTTCCTTGAGGCCTGGTCAGAAAATTAAACATAAACTGGCTCTCGTTCTGCTTGCTGGGAAGGACCGAAGTTCCCCAAAGCTTACTGGTCTGTTGGCAGCACTGCCTTCCTCTGGTGACCCCAAAGCCCCGGGTACTTCATCAGTAACACGTACAGAAGCTGACTGTGTTGGCATTTACTCCAGCATCATACATTTTTATGCTTTGGCTCAGAGAGGAAAATGAAAAATAGATTAAGCTATTGTTGATTCACACTTCCTCGTTACCTAGTCTCTGCGTAACAGATATTTTGAACAGATTCTACGCTACGACAGTTTCGCAGCTCAAACCAATTTAGCAGATCCACAAAGTACAAGAAACTGATACGTTTCGTTCGGGTTTTTTAAGTAGCTTTTGCGTCATTCCATCTGTCCCCCTCCCTAATACTTCTCTCACCTTGATGCAAATGATGGGCTTCGGGTCAGAGAAACCTAATGCTAATTAACATTTCTGGTCATAGAGAGATGTGCAAATGTAATGAGAAAATTGATATGCCAATGTTGGTCTAAAATGTAGAAAGTAGTGATGCTTTACTAAGGTATCTTTCACCTGAGGGAAAAGGGGGACCTTTGATTTTATTTAGAAATGAACTACATCGATCTGACACCTGGAACTGCAGTTTAAAAGTAGTATGCAACTTGAATGTTTGTGCAAAATAGGAATATTATTTGTGTAAGATAAGAGATGTGCTAGTATTTTTGGACTATAAATTCAAAATATGGAAAAATACTGCAGTGTAACAAAAATACATTGTGATAACGTATACAGGTTATTTCCGAGTGCTTGCCAAAGCTGACAATTCACTGTTTGTTTAACTAGGAGCTCCTTAACCTCCAAACCCACTTAGTTTTTTCCAACGCTTACTTGTGTAGTTGTACATGGAGCCACGTCCACTTCGCATGGAATCAGCTCTGGAGTCAGAGGCAGATTGTTGTGATTTGGCAAAGATAGGCGTAAGATATCGATCCTAGTCGTGGTCCCCTGGAGCCATTTGTCAGGACATTTTCCTGTCTTGCAGTTTTGTGCTGGGTGTGGCATTTGTCTGCTGGGCCCTCTCAGTCAGTGGCCCTGGTGTACACGTCACGTGATGTGACAGGAGGAAGGGGCCCAGGCTGACATCCGCTGGGAAGATCACATTCACTGTAACCTGCTTACATCTCTTGCTCCTATTTTTCAGTCCCTTTGTTACAAATTTGTTTGTGTTTGGGTAAATAAAAACACATGCGTAAGTATTGGCATGATGTAAATTAAAACATGTAGGTGGTGTTTGAGGGTGAGATAGCATCTTCTGAGTGCAGGAAAACAACATAGTAAATACCTACTGTGTGGTTTATTTCTGGAAGATGCTGCGTTGAGATGGTCTGATGCCACCAGAGTCTCAGTGACGTACTTTTACACACTGGTTTGCTGAAGGTGGCTTCCTGCTCGGCTTTACCTGGGCTCTGCACTGCTTTTGGAAGTGACTAGGCACTGGAACTTAGCTGCCACTTAATCAACCGGAATATATTTACTGTAATAATTTTTTATTTCTTCAGGAACTGCTGTTGCTTTGTCTTGCACTGTTTCTCACCAACATGTTAAACCTCTTCTCCGCATGCTTTGTGCAGCTGTTGTGTGCATGGCCTTCTAGGTGGTGTAAATTCAGGGTAGTTTGGTTTGGAGAAAAGTTTGTAAAATGAAGCTGTACACTGTTGGGAAGCATTTAAACTGAGAACAGTGTTCTAAGTTTCCCATGGTGATTTAAGTCTGATTAACTTACAGAACTGAAATACGTTTTTCAGTTTATATTCAAATAATGTCCACTGTTATTTTCTTTATTACAGATTTTTAAGAACTCCAAGGGGAACGTTTCTCTACAGATGATAGCTGTCTTTACAATCAGCCCAAGCATTACCATTGACCTTGAGTATTTTCAAGAGAGGAGAGCGGGGAGGCAAATAAGGGCAATCTCAGCACCTGTTTACCAGCCGTTTTTAGTGTGCCGGGTGTCACAACTTCCACTAACTTTGAAGAACTCCAGTCTTCAGACGATATGAAGTCTAGATATAATGCTTATTTAGAACATGTTATAAAATGACAGTTAATGCATTTCAGTTATTCAGTAATATAATGCCAGAGCCAAAAAAAGATTTTAAACTGATTAAATTTAGTTATAGTGTAGGCTCTTCTGTCTACAATCATGATCTTAAAACTTTTTGAGGCCTCAGCTTTAGGACACCTGAAGTTGCAGTTCGTTTAGTCAGAAGTGTACCACTATCCGTGAAAAATACTTGAGATTCATTATTACTGAACATAAGGGTGGGATGAACTAGGTCATAATATTCTAGTGATTTGTCGAGTCAGCTGTGCGTGGAGAGCCTTCAAATCTGGACCTTATTACTAGAGCTCTTTATTTTATCTAGTTACTTAATGCTTCTCCAGTAACCATTTTACAGTCACGACTCTAATTGAGCATAATAATTTTCTCATGAGAGATGTCAACTATAGGTTTGAGTTTCTTCACCTTAAGGCAGGACTTGAACCTGTCTCTTGGTATGTCGAGTAAGAGCTGTAAAACTGAACACGGAATAGCAGTATTTCCCCCTTTTTTTGGAAAAGTGTGTGTAGCCCTTCTATTTTTTTTTTTTTTGAAAGGAAGCCAGCAGTATTTAGGTGATGGCAGTTCTTTGAAAGTAGGCGAGAAGTACCTCAGCATCTATAACGTCTATACCCGATTTTCATTAATACCATGTAATGTCGTGTTCCTACTGTAAGCGTGGTTGCAGCTGTAGTGTTTCGCAGCCCCTGTATTTAGACAGGGGTTGCACCCGTCCTTGTGGAACCCAGGGTTTTGTTGCATCTCCGTGCTTAGCGTATTGCTGTTCTGCTGTTTTGAGGGGTCTAACTTTCCCTCTTTTGTTGTAACCTGTTTAGTGGAACAGCACCCTTTTCAATTTTCTACTTGCTCAATCTTAGAATAATGAGTATAGCGTCTGGCAGATTTGCTGTTCTGAGGAATCACTCCTCTAACAGGCTCTTACGGCATTTAAAGCCAAGTAACTGTGTTTTTCAGTGCTGACCAGCACTTACAGGCACCTGCCCTGCGTTACTGAAGAGCCTTACCTGCACTGCGGGCACACTGCCTTCTAGGGAGTTCTGGTTTTATTTACAGTTTCATTTTAAAGTTTTTAAAAAGACAGCATCACCTGTTTTGGTAGCATTGGCTTTAATTTGATGGTTTTGTGTTTCAGTCAATGACAATGTACTGGCACGTCAACAGAGACCTTTTGAGGCAGGTAATACAGTTGTTTGTTGGGCCAAAACTGTTACAGCTGCTGCTGAGGGTGTACCGTAACTCATTAAAAGTTTGTATTTTAGGTAGGAAATAGTTCTCTCTCCTAGGAATTTGTAGGACAACTTTGTTGCCAATCCATTTATTTGTATTACTTCAGAAACATTCTGTTAGCACTGATGGAAGCTGTAAAGTGATTGTTTATATTCCTGTAGTAACTCTTAACTACAAATGCAGATGTTTTCAATCAAAACCTTTTTTTAGGCCTCTCGAGGCCTTTGTGAAGATAGGAAATTTAAAGCTTATTTTAAGCCACTTACACAACTCGTACAAAGTTTACTGCAAAGTCAAGAACAAGAAGAGGAACTTGCAAGTTCTTGATCTTTTATAATTTATTCTATTTATGTGGGAACATCTCTCCTGTTTAGTAATTGTTAAAACCTTCACAGTTATGTAATTCAAAAGAAAATGCTTTTGTAATTTATAGATGAGAAGAAGCTGCATATGTTTTGGATTGCTGTCTTTCTGTACTAACATGATTTTTTTCCTTTATTAACCTCCAATACCTTTGGCTTTCATCAAGCCAAGTAATGTCTAGCAGAATAAAATAGGATTTTGCCTATGGTGTTACCTACAGTTTGTCTCTGAACTGCTAGTATTTTATCCTTCTCAAGAAGGTAATCTTTAAAGAAGATTTTAAGAAGTCTAAGATATTTATTGCCTTGCTATTCTACAAATGAAGTTATTTTTCTTCTTTAAAGCTCTGTAGCAGCATTATTCTGTTCATTAAGGTGTTAACCAATGACCACAGTAGTAACTATACCAGTGAGATGCTTTCAGAGGCTTTTTTTTATGTAACGTTGAAGTTGTGTTCTAGCTAAAGAAAATTTGTCATGTATACGATAACTTTAAGACATGTTAACTAAAAATGACGGTAGAAGGCAGTTTGTTTTCACTTTAACTGTGCGCTTTTAGAGTAACTCCACAGGTTTTGGTTGGTTCAAAAATGGGCCCAATAGGCTTCTTTACCTTAGTGTCTGTTTCAAGAGTAGTCAGTTGAGGCTGAGCTCAGTCGTGACATGAAGACTGCTCATCGGGTCACAGCAAGTATGGAAGAAGCATGTTAAAGAGGATGAAGTTGTACTTTGAGATATTGTAGAAATGTTGGCTGACATTTCATTCGTTTGGTTTGACCTAGGAGGACAGTACTTACTCTGCTAAGAGTGAAATTAAGAAAAGAGAAAGGAGGGGAAAAGTGAAGAAATTAGGTTTCAAAACTATATTGTGATAAATATCTAGTGGAAATTTTGGTGGAAATCTTCCAGGACCTTCAGAGCAATAGTCACCGTGAGACCATAACTTGGTATTACCAGCTGTGTCTGTGCCAGGGACTGACGGGTACTTGGGTGTGGAGTCATCCTTTTATAGGATAGCAGTTTGTCTTAGAAGGATATGAAGAATTGTTGTTGAGAGCCAGAAAGGCAGTTGAGAACATCATAAAAGATAACGAAAATTTGTTGTATATGTATTTATGAGTGATCTTGTATGAAGTAATTCAAAGGCCAAAGCCGCATAGCTTCTCTAAAGTTAAATGGTGTCTTTTCAACTGCTACAAATTCTTGAAGAATAAAAGAGAACTAAGAGCTATAATGTATTTAGACATTTGAAAGGCTTTCATTGAAGTAACTGATACAAAATTATTAAGGAAAATTGGGGCAGCTATGGCAGAGGAAAGGTTTGGCCAGTCATGCAAAATGCTTGAAGAGGCAGGAAACATAAAGAACAAGATCTCTGAGTGGGAAGGACTAGAAAGAAGTCAAACATTGGGGTTATCTGGGGCTTTGTACAGCAACTGATATATTACTAGGTTATCTGCCTTGAGTAATGGTGAAAAACAGGATGTCAGTCTGTGGTAATGTCATAAATTTATTTAAATTAGGCAATATTAGAAAATATTGCTAAGAGCTCCACGAGAATGTAATAGAACTTGCTAATAAGATGTCAGATTAAATTCAATTTAGATGAGTGGATGGGAATTAAAATATAAATCACTTCAGCGTGCGCAGTTTAGATTAGTCCTTAAGAAAAGTGCATGATATTACATTGGATTTTTTTGTGAAATAATGTTTCGATTAGGTAAGTAAAGATTATAGTAAAAAGTGCAATAAAGGCATAGATGTTTTAAAATTGTGTGGGCTGTATTCTCGCATTTCTTGGTTACTGGTCATTGATTATAGCAATTCTATAAAGCATTCCAGCTGTGTGAGGCTGAGACAGATTTGAGTGGTTTGTTGCAGACACAGGAGTCCCATTTACGATGGGCAGCTTGGCAAGCTGGTATCTGGCTTGTAGATTTAAAAGTACAGGTTCAAATGTTCATATAAATTTTTGGTCTCTTTTCTCTCAAAATGAAAAAAAAAAAATCCCAACTGTCTTGAGGTTTTGGATTTTCCAAAGCTCATTGTTCTGACACCAGAATTGTGAAATCAGGGGAGGTCTCTCCTTTCACACCTGAACTCACTTGGCTCCTGAGGGGACAGAGGGGCAGCAGGCCTTGCAGTCTGTACAGTGAACAGAAAATGTGTCACCTCACTGGTAAAAGCTTAAAATGCACAGATTGTCATAATCTTTGTACCAGGAGAATAGATCTGTTCTGAAAATGACATTTATGGCTTTCAGTTATGCTAACTAGTGACACTAATGGGCTGTTTCACAGCTGCCCAGCTGCGCAGATGCGCGATGCTGCAGTCCCCGGCCGTGGGCAGCGCGGTGAGCAGCCACAGCCTTGTCCTCCCCAGTCTGCTGAACCTGAGCCACCGTGCCAGACGGGCCCAGAGAGAGAGTGTGAGCAGAAACACTTGGTTCCACACTCCGTTTATTTGTAAGTTTTGTGGGCAGGGAACTCACTGGTCAGGAAGCACCAGTAGTCCAGGGACCTGGGAGTGCAACCAACGTCTTTCCTCCCCAGCTGAGTTTCAGCAGGAAGGGGGCTCGTGCTGTATTTGGCTTCTGCAGAGATGTGGGCAGAGTGGCAGCATCTTCACATTTCATTTCTGAATTGTAATTAGCTAGGAATAGGCACTGAGAGGCTTCTGAACCAACTTGAGTTTTGGTGTTCAAAATGTGGGTGTTGATTGAATTTAGGGGCCTCTATTTTTCCAAGTATTGCCAGAGAATGGATTTCTGAGTTGTATTGAATTTAACCAAGCTTGGGGAGGCTATTTCTGTGAAGATGTGCAAGTTCCAAAATGTCAAGCTGCATGAGCAGGGTATAGCCTTACAAGTACACGGTGATACTGTAAAGCATCATTTTCCGCTTTCCGTAATGAAAAAATGGCTGAATTCATGTCTCCGAATGCTTAAAAATAACAGCTCTGAAACTGAAACCGAGACTGGGAAATTTCAGCCCACCTGATGAAAATCAGTGTTTTTCAGCATTGTTTAACTTTGCTGCTTTCCTGAAACCTCTGGAAACTGCTGCAGGTGGTAAGCACAGGGTATCACCTGCAAAATGCAGAGACCCGTGTGTTACAGTGAAAATTCTGATGTACTGTGGCTGCTATCAAGTGTCTGCAATAAGAGTGCTTAAAACTAAATAGGTTTTTTTTTTTTTTTCCCCAAGTTCCCTACTAGTATATAGTGTAGCTCCTCTGGAAGCTTCCATACTGTTACAATCTTTTGTATTTAATATATTTAGTCTCCTTATCAAACACAGTATATAGAAATAAAGCAACTGATACCACAGTGACAATAGAGGGAAAAAAAAACCCCCACATGATAAAGGAAGTTAAAAGATGGTTACTTTGAGCATTAATGTTATTAAACCTCCAGTGATTTACGCAGTAGAAAAATCAAATTTGGTTGTCTTTATGTCTTTGGAAGACATTTCTGTGCAAAAAACCCGCTGTATATTATACTGCCAATGAAAAACGAAGTCATTTCAAAAAGTATTTTCTTTCAGTAGAACTTTCAAATCCAAAACACTGAGAAGAGCTTTCCAATTTGTAAACAGAGTGGGAAGAAGCTGTAGTGCTGACCCAGTTCATCAATAGATACCGTAAGGGAGCAGAGATAATTAATGGAAATAACAGCACTACCTTTAAACAACGCAGCAGCTCCAAAAGGGAGGAACAGATTTTGATGTTTCTACAATGAAAACAAAAATGACCGTTAAAAAAAATACTCATGTGAAATCATATGTTCAGAAATTTGTCTGAGTCTTATGTTTGCAATAACTATAACTCTTTCCTGGCATTAAGCAAAGAATGTAACTGCCAGCGCGGCTTTTCCATCTGACGCGGTATTGTTGGATAATGCAAAGTGCTTATGCTGGGACTGCCTGTCATGCAAACGCTAACGCAAGGTCCGAGTGCAGTACTGCCAGCCTCAGGCCGTCCTGAGCAAGACAGACCTCCCAAAATCATAGGACTGGCTTTAAATAAAACATTTTAAAATTCTTTGTGGTTTTTCTTACTTTAAAACCGAGTTTCACAAAAGAGATTAGTAACAGTGCTAAGATGGGACTGCATGTTGCATTTCATTATTGGAATCTTACGTAAAGGCTTTGTATTTAAATCCAGGGAAGTGTTTTTTTGGAATCAGTATCAGGTTCGGACTGATCTGCAGACGGGTCACTGCAGTTTTGGAAGCCTTAAGAGTATGTGTGCGGTGAAAGTGGGTAGAGCTGAAATGATAAGTGTAATACAGAGTATGTCGCAGCTTTTGTAAAAACTTCTAACGGGTTTTATCTCTTGATATTTTATCTAGTACGTGTGACTTTATACATTTTAAGCAGCAGAATATATTACATCGATACAGAAGAAATTAATTAAACTGAAGAGGGAAACAATCCCAGTTAGATGATGGCGGGTTTGAAAGGCAAGGCCACAACTTACACTTGAGAGCAAATATTGGGAAGTTCCCTATACGTTCATGTAATTCTGTTGCCACAATGTATTCCAAAACGCGCAGTCCCTTAAGCAAGGATAGTAGCACTTCTGATAATGTGACCCTTAAATCCTGCAGCCTTGTATATACATTGATTTGCTGCCTCCTGAAGAAGTACTAGTCTGCTTGTTGTGTTTGTAGATGATTCTGACATTATTGACATTTTCTCTGTTGCTTTATCAGTCCCTGCCTACTGTGAAGAAGTCTTGCCGAGGACTTCTGCTCTCTACAACTCTTCAGCAGTCTTCGTGTTGTCCTTGCAGTTCATGTTCAGTGTGAAATATTTCCTTTCAGTATCCGTTTATACTTGGGCTCCACTGAGATTGCTCACCTTGTCAAATGCTTATCACCCGTTAATATGAAAAATTCTGTATTTTAGAGAGAGGACATTGATCACTTGAGTTCTGTGTTAATAGTAACTCCTCTCAAATCGTCATGGATAAAGGATGTCTCCTTTTTTTTTTTTTTTTTCCCCCCATTGCTGGCAAGAGAAGTGTGCTTAGTCACTGCAGTTAATTTTGGCTATAGTTCCAGAGCCTTACAATGAGTAAGTTCGGTCTCTATTTTTGGTTGTCTCTGGATATTTGAAAAAAAATCGGAGCAGTTTTTAAAGCTGTGTTTTGATGCCATCTTAAATGACATTGGTTGTCTTTACACGTAATTTTGACGGAGCTCTTTTCTTTTGTACTTTGTTTCACCAGTGCAGCTAAATCTGTCATTCACTCCCAAGGAGTACATGACCAGCTTGCTTGGCAACACAGAGGATTAATATAGATTGCTTACTCTTATGTCTTTTAATACTGTCTGGGAGAAAAAGTTTCCTCTCTATCTGTCTTCAGAAACGTTAAAATATTTTACAATTTCAGTCCTTACACGTTGTCTTCAATAACTGTTGTAAAATTATTGAGGCGATATATCCTTTCCGTCTTTAATTGAAATCCTTTGATATTACTCTTTGGGGTGGTCTGCGTTTTGCAGTTATTTGCACATACTCGGTAGGAAACGTGTGCTCTTGTAGTTTCTACGGTCTTTATCCTTCAACATTGTGAAACTTGTGGCCCGGAAATGTTTTCCATGTTGTGTGGTCCGTGTTTATGCTCTTTTATTTGCTGCAAAGAGCTTAAGTTGCATCCTTTTTATCTTCAGGCTCTAGGGAAATCGTTTTTGTGCCTACTGAAATCATGGGGGTCGGTTCCTCTCCTGGCTACCCCTAGTGCTAGTTCTAGCTCTGCGCAAATTACCCCGGCGTTATTGGTGAAGGCCACAGACCTGCGGTGACTCCCGCGCTGGCTGCACAGTCCCACCTTCTCGCCTCCCCCTCCCTGGGGGTGGGCTACAGGGGGAAGGGGCAGCAGGGAGCAGACTCAGCTCGTTAGTCCTAATCTGGCATGTGGCTCTGTTCTGCTGCTGCAGGTATTTCTGTCAGCTTGAAGGGAGACTGGAGGCACAAGGACTGGGAGGCGCTGCCTGGTTCCATCAGCGCTGTGGCCTGAAATCATCGACAGGTTTGTGAGGCAGTGGCCGGTGAGGAGATGTTCTCCAAGGAGGCAGAGGAGCAGGTAGAGCCTGGCAGAGCGCGTGCGCCAGCGGTTGCACGTTCGTCTCTCCAACACCCCGCTCCCACGCAGTCGGTCCTCCACAGGCAGTCTCTGCTGTGCATCAAGGCATTGCATCTTTTGCAGATTCAGACACATTCGGAGCTTTTCTGCAGGGAGGCATGGCCAGTTCAGCGTGTCTAGGAAAAATACGTATTTTTCCTGGAGTTTCTGAGGAGATCCTTGTAAGGGGGGTTTTAGATTTAAGAATTGTTCAGCATTTGTACCTGAAAAGTTTTTGCCAATGGCAATAGTTCATATTTGTTTTATATTATTTTGTTTTATTTTAAATGAAGATAGGTCTGCTGTAATGAGATATGGCATGTGCATGATATCCTGCTATGAAGCCATTATAGCACTGCAGTGTAGGCAGGGAAGGAGTTTCTTTCCCTTTGCAGCCTCTTTCAGTTTGGTTTTTTTTAGGTCGCGCAGAAATGTAGCTCTATTCATAACCAAAACAATGTGTTGTACCAACATTGTCTGTATAGTAATTGTAATTTTGGATGTTATATAAAAATATGAGCAATAACTTTGCTATTTACATGCTGTTTATTCAGTGTGAGTTTCTTTCCCTGTAAAAAGCCCAACCACACAACCCCCCCTCCCTGCTAGAATGTTGTAAGAAGTGAAGTGTAATATAGTGCAGTACCCGGTAACTGGGATGGATATGACTGCGTTGAGAAAAAGATGCCGTGTTCATTTGAGAATTACGCTGTTTGTATTGCTGTTAAGTCACTGAACATGTCCATGGTGAAATATAGACTTATATTTACAGAACTCTGAACACTGTCTAACTGAGTTTCAGACTTATGTAGTTAATAAAAGAGCCAATTCTCTTCAGACAGACTCGAATTCTTATTAAATGTATAAGTTTCATTTTAGGCAGCAGGTTTCTACATACTGGAAGCCTCAGGCTAAAGCAAAAAGAAAAGGGAACTTGTGTATATTTGTAAGCATAGTCAGAAAGGAAAATTTCTGGGTTTGCTGCCAGGCTTCAACTTAACTTAGTTGCAAGATACTTTTTTTCCCCCTTAAGAAGGACAGGTAAGAAATACAACTTGAGGAGAACGTAATTTTACTTCTGGTGCTTTCAAGTAGCTACTGTACTTTTAATTTAAAAAGCAATGAAGTGGGGAAAGCAACTGCTGTTTCTTAATAAAAAAAATTCTACATCTTGCACAAAGAGCAATAGAAGTCCATCTGAGAATTTTCACTAGAATTAATGGGACCCGTTGTAGAAATGGTATTTGCTGTAAGGAATGAAAAAACAAGGTCTGAATTAATAAAGGCTTACGGTAGTACTATGTAGTAAGTGCAGAAACTTCTTGTTTGTTTCGCAGCTTGAAAAGTAAGGCGAAGAGACGCCGTATGTCTTGAATATAGCACAGAGTTGTGTTAGTGTGAGGGAGTGAACCAGGTTATTAATTCACTGTCATGAATGTCTTCCATCCACGTAGAAAGCAGCTTTTTTAATGCTTAGAGGTGGTAAAATCATTGTGATGTTAGTGATAAAAGTCCACATGGACAACTTTGTCTCATTTCAAAAGCAGGACTGATTCAAATGAAATAACACAATAAAGCCTGCATTTTAAGTCGAATGCTCTTCACAGCAATACCGGTGTACTTGCAAAACTTACTTAAATCAGATTTTTTTCTTTAACTTGATTCAGATAGCGTACTGCTGAAAAGATATTCTCATAAATGAATGGCTGCTGTGGGCTTTGCTGTTCAACTCAATTTGTCTCCATTTCCAGAGTGAGTGGCTCTCCCGAAGCCTTCCCTGCTTGCTTTTGCCTGACGGAGAGCAAATAATGCTTTCTCCTGGAGACAAGCCCGTGTAGCAGGAGGTAGGAGGGCAGGCGGAAATGGATGTTTTAGAACTGCTCAGCTTACCTGCTGCTGAATGGCAGGAGTGACAGCAAATTTCCCATCAGGTACGAAATAGTATGTATCGCTGGTGCCTAGCACAGCAGCAATTCTTGAAGGAACTGCTGCTGTGGGTAAGCACATGTGAGAGTATTCACCCAGGACGCAAAGCTGAAGAAGTATTTTGGAACCGTATTGCAGACATATGGTACAACAGTTTAAATGAGACGAGCAGAATCATTGTTCTGATGCAGACTTTACTTCTCCTGCTGTTATCTGTAAAACTCGTGAAAGGTGCAGAGCCTGATGGAGTCATTTACAGAGAAACTGGATGTGACAACACTAGTTGATCTGAAAAAAAACCAGCCCACAAGTTAAAACAGTGGAACAGCTTTTCCTTAAAGTGTAATGATGAAGACAAACAGACGAATGTAGGAGGAATAAAATAAATCAGCTGTTAACACCCTCTTTGAAAGCACTTTTAAAAGAGAGTAGAATTGCTTTTTACTGCTTTTTAGAAATGCTTTGAACTCTTCATCGTTTTAAAGAAGACATTAAAATGTCTCTTGATTCTGTACATATTGAAAATGAAGTGTTGCCCAATTCTGAGAGTGCTTTCAGATCATAAAAAGTGTTATGTCAAAATGACAGCCGCTGGTTGCAAGAACAGATATCCTTCAGCCCTATTTTTGACAAGTGCAGCAAGATGACTTCACTGCCATCAGCTCTCACGACTTTGGCCTCCAGTCCAAATCCATTTCATGCAAAATTCTGTGGAGGAGATGGGCTTCATGCTGGGAAGAGAAAATTAAGAGATTTCTATGATTTTATGAAATTTGGGTCAGAGTGTGTTCGATGTTTGGCGATTCTGCGCCAAAACCAGTCTGTAACTTTTTGCCTAGACTCTACAAATCAACAGCAGCATCTATAGTTGGACTTCCAAGCAAAAAAAGAGAGCATAAATAGCACCATGGTGATCTGGTAATCTCTTCCAAATCCTAGTGGGATGTTTCTGACCCTATCTCCTCCCCACCGTTAGGAAAACTAGTGTTCTTTTTGGTTCTGGTTATGAGTTACAAACCTGATTTTCTGGGTCTTAAGCAATTGCAGCAAGCTTGAAGTTTTTTTAGGTTTGTCTTTCCATGAATATACTCTATGCAAGATTCAAAATTATAATCATGGAACTGAAATTAATGATGTAGACTAATTCTGAAGAAATGCAGAAGAAATGAAGTAACCTGAGTGGCTCAAAGCAAAATCAAGGGTTCTCCAAAGTTCAGAATGGGTGTATTGGTAAGGTCTTGTTTACTTCAGGTGTGGTGAGAATACATTTTTAGTTTTTAAATAGAAAATATCATTACATTAGATTTTTTTTTGAAACAGACCACTGACAACTGAATATTGGACAGTGATCTGCTCATGTGTTCTATTTCCTAATCTCACAGGTTGATAATTAGCTCACAACAACTGCTATATCATTAAGGAATGGAATGGTTTTACCTGTCTATACTGATAAAAGGGAAATTCTTTTTGTTTTCAGATTTTAACCATCTCAGCAGATACATAACTGCTTTAAACAATTCTGTTGCTATAGCCACCTGGGTGCTTAAAGTTCCTGAGCAGCTTGAAATTTCTTTTCTGTCTTCTTCATGTGTTGAGTGTTTTGAGGGTAATGTCTCTTGTTTCAGTTTGTTTTCAGTGCAGTGTAAGACACCTTACAGAATCATTTTACAGATTTGGGTGTTTTAAAAAGTATTCTCTCCTACATCCTTTTGTTTTCCTCAGAATAATTAAAAGAGAGGAGAAATACCAGTATTAAGAATAAATACCATTTAACTGATACTGTAGAGTTAATTTGAAAAGGATATAGCTAAACAAATTAATATTTAGAAGCATATATGGCCAAAAATTGATGTTTGTCATCAGAAACACTGAAACTAGGACATGATAGACCCAACTGAGCAATGAGGGAGGTTTGGAACAGGAAGGATTCATTTGTTTGTCTCTGTGCTGTGGAGATGGCAGTGGGTGCTATGTAGGATGACCTTCACATGCTTGACTCTCCTACTTTGGACACTTCAGGGGAACCCCAGCTTGGATTCCTGGCCACAGGTTACTCACGTGGGAGCGGAACTGCCCCGCAGCCACCGGCTGTTCCCCGTCATCCCCTCGCTGAATCTCGCCTGCCTAGAGACTGCGTGAAACCCTTGGCACTACACGGCTCTCAATCTCCAGTGTTTGTGTGTTCTATTTAAACAGCCTTATTTATAAATTAGGTTCTGCACTTTGTACTTTCTGGCCTTTTTTTTTTCTGCAATTTTCCATTTTAATGTAGCTTTTTAAATCTATGAGTATGTTCTGGTAATTTTTGGCAAAATGTATTGCTTACTAGTTAGAATGATGTACATTTGATCATTGCATGGTGGTGCCTGAGGCAAACTGAAATGCCTTTGTGGTTGGGCTTTATATTCTCAATATTTATGCAGGTATTTTATTTGATAATTGTCATTCTGGTTTACCAGTTTGATGAGATTTTATTGCTTTTTTTGCAATCAAGAATGGAGACCCTGGTGTAACCAGGGGGCACTTGAGAGATGCTGCGTATGGTTTCACAGAACCCTGCTAGTGTTCCTTAATCATTATGTATCATAAATTGTGGTCATATATCTTTTTTAGTAACACACAAGATTATAAGTAAAAAATGCATTAAGAGACTTAAACATAAATTAAATGCATAAAAACATTGCTTAGAAGGTCTTGCAGGCTCCATTCTATTGCAAACACTTGTTATTAGTGGTGGGAAAGTATAATTCTTCCGGTGTTTGCTGTCTGTGGATTTAAAAAAGGGCTTTACAGAGGATTGTTGTACCTATTTGCAGATGAGAAGATTGAGACAGAGAGAAAAGCAGCAATTTATCCAAGGTCACCTGGAAAGCTGATGATACAGCTGGAAGGAAAAGCTACGAGTTGCAAGGTCTGGGCCAGTTCTCTGTGTCGTCCTGCCTCCTTCGCTTCCAACCGTTGCTGCTTTCCTGAAGAAAACAAACATCCCCACTGTAGTTCCCAGCCAGAAGGCAGTAAGTATTCTGCAGACAATTCTGCTATGAATTTCTAGTTTTATTGTCTACTTTTAACTACATCCAGCTTATTTTTTTTACTAATTGATACCACTGTGATCCCAGAGTTGGTTTCTGAAATTAATTGAGTTATTGTGTATTTTTACCTATAAAAATGAAAGTGGTTGAGTCCAAATTTTCTATGTCAGAATTCCCAATGTTCTGTATTTAAAGAGATGCCTCCTGCTGCGGTATGTCCCATTATCTTTTTATATAAATAGAAATTGTACCAAAAGGAAAATTAGAGGAAAGTCCTTAACTTTACATTAAGGAAAGTTCTTATTCATATTTAAGTTATTAAAATAGAGGAAAAAAGGAAAAATTTGAATTATTTTTTTCATGATTCTTGACTATACTATACATGAAACTCTTCATTTTATTTCTGTGAGTGGTATCATGCTCCTTGGTGAATTCCTAGAACTGCCGTTGTAAATCTTAACTTCACCAGGTCTGTTTCCTCAAGACAATGCAGTTCTTGCTACAACATAACCAAAAGCTGCATTTGTAAAAATTTTTGAAAACTTAGCTGGTTTGAGTTGGTTGAAAATCTTTTACCAAATCCTTTTCGCCTGTCTAGTGGAGCTGCCAACTTCTTTTCTTTTAGCAGTGTCTCAGTCTCCTGGTCTACTGCGACTCTGTTTAGCTGTGTCGCTCGGTGGTTCGTGAACGGGTTCCCGATGCCTTTGCCAGCAGTGAGGAGGTAAGGGTGTCCCTCTGTGCTGACCCCTCGCCTCTTGTCGGCAGTGTTGGCAAAGAGCTGTAGGCTTTTAGGCAGGATTTAATATGACTAATTATAATCTTACTGGATCTGACCAACATTTTGGTAACGGCTTCAGCGCAGCAGAAGTAAGCCTTTAAAAATCAAATATTTTCTGTGTTAAAAGGATGCCCTTGGTATTACTGCAGTAAGCCTTACAATGAGGAATGGGGTGGTTTTGTGCACTAAAAGAAGAGATCACTTGGAAAGCAAAGTAACAGCACATACACAAAGCTTTGCTAAATGGAATGTACACAAACATCTAATTCCAGCATGTGCATACTTGACTTTACAAGTTAGTAATGCTTTTCAAGACTGACTGTGGGTACATTTTCTTAAATTTGATAGGTGTCTTTGTCTGCTCTGAAGATCTTTTTCATGAGAATGCAGTAATACACAGAGAAGTGTCTGGACTTAGTAAAATGTATACTTTCTCTTGAAATTTGCAAAATGTGTATTTTGTATGCTTCAAAAATATTAATGCTGAATTTTTCTGTGAAAAGAGAATAACTTGGTGGTTTTTGACATCCAGATCTGACCTTTACTTTCTCTGAAAAACAGGCTTCCAGCTTCAGGACTCTGTGGCATAGTGTGTCCTGCGTATTAATGGAGGGGATCTTAAGTCTGTTTTCTCTTCTAAAATCCAAATATTTGTACATAAATTTCAATCCTTAAAATTAGTGTCAGAACAACTTTGGTTCCAAGATCACAGTTAGTTACATGTGTTCAGACTCTTAATTTTTTCATCATACCTTTTGTGTATCTTGTCCCTTACAATTTCTGGCTAAAATTGATCACGACACATCGGTTCATGTGGCCTTTCCAGAGGTGCTGTTTGTTCTGTTTCAAGGTTTCCTTTTTCATATTATTCAGTGCTACATATTATCCTGAGATCTGTTTTCTACACCAAATAGCTTTTTTTGTCATTCTGGTACAATAAGTGACAATATCGTGGTGTTGATGTTTTTTATTGAAAGCACATTAATTACTTTTTAAAGCTTTTTAGTCATCTTGGCAATACGGACTTGTATAGAAGCTAAGAATATATGACCCAGGAGAAAACGTGTTGATACTCATTTTGGAAAAAAGGTGTAGTTGTATTCATGTAGAGCGTGAGCTGAGACCGAGGGGAGCAAACCGAACACTACTCATTACATATTGGAGAAAATCTGTAGTTGACATGAATTTTCATAACTCAGTTGACTCCAGTGAAGCTACACTGATTTATAGGAGCCAAATTCTTTTTGCACAGTGGTGGTATTTTCTTTGTTCAGTTAAAAAACAGCTGTGCTTGATATTGGACAAACCAGCAAAATAATATATCCCTCTCCTCAGTGAAGTTCTTCGGGATTTACATTAATCAAACTAGGATCATAATCTGGTTTAATATATGCAAAGTACTGAGGGGCATATCTGTTTGGGGTTTTTTTCTTAACTGCTTTGAGCCACTTTGTTGGCTCAAAGCTAGTCGAGAAGCTGAGCTAAGCAGATGGTTGGGGATTTCCCTGTGGAAGACTATCCTGGGGAGACGTGGAACTGGAACAGGGGATTCCTTGATTGGAGAGATACTGAAAAGCGTTTGCCTGGAGTGTTGTTGGGCACGGGTGATTGTAAACTCCTCGAGTGACCCGGGGGCTGACATGGCATAGAGCATCCCTAAAGCTGTGCTCTGCTGCGCTGGGGCTGCCGTGGCTGTGGGATTCGGGGATAGAGGAGGGAATGTGACCCCTGTTCTCCTAGCTGCGTGGGGTGCAGCTCAGCTTCAGTGAAAAATTCAATCTGTGATTAATTTTTACTTGAGACACCAGAGTTTTATATTTTCATTTTGAAGAGCACTATTTTGTATGCAAACTTTCTCAAGCACCAAGAAGAGAGTATTCTCCAAGGTATGTTACTGCTGCTTCAAATACATGGTTTTGCAGTACATTAAACTGCTCTCTTGCATGAAAATGTTAGTTCATCTACAAACCTGTAACGTGCATTTATAAAATAACATGTATAACCATGTCGCGATACATCTTCATTTCAATTTGTGAAGTGAACAAGTGTAACAGAATGTACAATGTCCTGTTATTGCTATTGAAAGAATCCTAGGATATTTCAGAGTATGAATATTGCTGTATTATTACCATATTCCTACATCTGTTTCCAATACCGATAATTTTTTTAGGAGTTCTTGATACTATTTTCTACTGGTTAAACAGGTTTACCCATTAGATCTCCAAGTCACAATATGAATTTTATCTATAATCACCTCAAAGTCTTGACTGTATCAACTGGAGACACCACCTTGTTCTCCAGGGTGTATTATGACAGCTGAAATGTAATAGTTTGAGCAAGTAGCTACGACGTGCACGTGGATGGCAGCTGACTTGGCGGTGAGAAGCCCATCGCAGCTGAATTGAAGATGTATGTCATATTGTGATAGAGGAGGATACATCAAACACAAATTTGACACATTTACAAAAATTTCTTCTCATATCATTTTCATTGTTACAAATTGTGCCTAAATTTAGAAGCAAGCAGCCTGTACTTCTGTTGTTTATGTGAGTGTAAACTGGCACAGATGTGAGGGCCCTGCCCCGTGTGCAATTAGCAAAAGAAAGAATTGAATGTTTTGCAATTGGAGTAAATGTAATTTGTGGAAGTTACGTAAAGATGTAATTCCTTTGGCTGCTGTAAGTCTTTGAGGAAATCTTGGCCAAGCATCTTACTTGGTGGTGGAAGATCACCCTTTGAGTAAGGATTAACGTACATTTCAATATTTATTCACATGGGTTTTTCATTTTTAGTTTCAGCACATATCTGTAGTCTCTCTCAGTCAAAACATCTGTCTTAATGTTGAATGGGAGTGCTTCTGATTGTTAAGAAAGCAGTGTTATGAAATGTGAGGGTAGAATAATTACCTCTCTAATACAGCGTTGCACAGAGAAAGACAGATTTACACTTGCTTTATCTTACGTGGATGTAAGAGATAATGGGAGTATAAATCTCCATAGGATAATGAAATGCATAATTTAGAGTCTCTTTATGAGATTAATGCCATACAGCTCCTCTCCCTCTCCCTCTCCCCTCGTTTATGAAATTAATATTTTTCTGGATTATAGTTTCCCTGTCAATCAAAGTAAGCAACTGAACATAAGCTAATTACAGGATTTTCAAATTTTTAAAAAAATAAATCTTAGGGTTATTGGTCTTAGGAATAAAATTGTTCTATAATAATTTTAGTTTAGACTCTTAAAACTCAATTTTCATTCAATTGTTCGAGACTTTTTATTAGGTATATTTTATGATACTGTTTTTAGTTTAGGAATTGATGCTTCCTGGAAATACAGTACATTGTGATAATGTACATAGTGATAATGAAGAAGTGGAAATACAAGAAGAAAAAGTAACGTGTAAAGAAAGACTGTCTCCTAGTATTAGTATAACCACTGGTTACCAACATGAACTGAAAATACATAATTTTGTGGCATACTTGGCATTATTAAGCCAGATGTTCGCACTTCTCAAACTAAAGGGTGCTGTATTAGTAAGCTCAGTTCAGAGAGCCTGAGCACCAGAAGCCTCTGAAGCCCTTTGTAACTGCTTGGTAAGAACAGCTGGAAGGCGGCATAATTAAGGGTTCAGTGACTAAACTAAAGCAGAGGTCGGCAGTCCTGGCTCTCCTGAGGGGTTTGGCGTTTCACCTCTTTTTCTCTGTTTTAGTTCAGTGAGGGGAAGTAAGGGTGGCACCACTGAGCTGCTTGAAGATGCCAACAGATCCTGGCAAAAATAGAAGTGTTACAGGATGCCGTTCTGTAATGTTATTGCTAGGAGTTAGTGTTCAACATGTCCTAATGAAACCTCATCCTATTCCTATTTATCCTATTTGAAATACTGCTTCATGTTGCATGAGAATACCCTCACATAAATGGGTTTTTGATCGTTTTGACTTTTTAAACTTTGGATTGCTTGTCTCTTTTTTTGATGCTTTGCTGTTGGATTGGATCCAATTTTTTTTTTACAGATTGGAAGTGGTTTCCCTTTAAGGTTAAACTTTCACGTTTGATCTACAATTATACCTATTCTGCAATTTAGTTTTTATTTCTGAGTTGAAGATAATTTATTTTGTCAGGAAACCGTTTAAGAATCTCCTCCTATATGCTTTTTGCACGCCTTTTATATGTTCATTTAAACTACTCAAATGAAGGAAATGCTTCAGTGTTTTCTGAAATTCGATGCAATTTAAACATTTGTTATAGATGTCAGCGTGAAGTGTGCTGTGGTACTCTTAAGAAATCTTGTGCCCTAAACTCAGAATTTAATCTATTTTGTTTTGAGAACTTATACACATTGTATAAGCTGCATTATTACAGAGACAAATGTTTCCCAATGTAAGTGAACTTAGTGCTCTTTGAATGTTGCCGCTGTACGTTGTGTCCTGTGTCCAGAAAAAAACCCAGACTTGCTTTGTATTATTGTTCCAATATGTTCTAATATGAACTATTACCAGCAAGATGCTTCCAAACCACAATCTTCAGGATTTGAAGGTGATTTTTTTCCCTAATTCTTCAATCTATCTCTGTTTTACAAGTACAAATTGCAGAGCTTGGTCTTTTAATCTGTTTCTTTCTATTTACGCCATAAATGTGACAGAAGATAGCTGTACATCCTTTTTTCAATCTGATACAAATTCTGCATTATGTTCTTCTTTGGAAATCTTAAAATTGAATAATAGTAACAGTTATATTTAGCTTAAATGTTATAATTTACTGGGTTAAAAAAAAAAGTAAAAATTAATTAGGGAAGGTTTAATGAATAGCATTGTTTTTCCTTACTTCTGCCTCTCATTGTGATAATTAAAAAGGTTTTTATTTTTGTACTGTGAGGAGCCATATTGCATCAAGGCCAAGAGAGTGTTTACAAAGAAGTGATATATGAGCTCTGTGTAGCCATAAAATACAGTGAAGTAAGCTGACATTGACTTGACTCCTATAAGTTTCTGTTATTACAGGTTTGTAATTTTATTTGGAAAATCGTGGAAGTTTATTTATATAAATGCTAGTATGATGTTAAATAATTGTGTCCAGGATCGGTATAGTACATCATTGATCAAACCCGTTGCAGCTTTGTTTTAAATCAAATGTGAGAAATCTGACAAGCCCATGGCTGTCTGTTATAGATTTTTTTCCTGATATGCTCTGGGTACCAAAGTTAGAATTGCAAAACCATTAAAGAACAAGCTCCAATTTGCAAAACTGTCACTAATGGCAACAGCAGCATTATGATTGATGTAATATACTGTAAGGTTACATGGTGGAAACTCAGCACACATTATTTTTGTTAGTTATAGATTTTACAAGTAGTAACATTTAAAATAATGACCATCTAATATGCTTCTCTACAAAACCAATCATAAATTTCAGCTCTTGGTTCAACTTGTGAATTGGTAGCTTGTATTCTGATACTCACTGTTAACAATTCGTTAGGTCCTTTTAAGAGTCAGTGTTTAGTTTTGATATTTTGGGCCTTGTATTTGGCTGTTTAGAGGAACCCTTAGAGTCCAATTTACCAAGCAAATCGTAGTATTGTGTTATTATTCGCTCTTTTCTATCCATCCATATTCCTTCACAAATGTTAACAGTTTTGATTCTGTATTTGTGGTAAAAGAATATACAATGTCATGGGCTGAGAATCAGTTGTCTAGGTAGCTTTTCACCCTAAATATTTGATCATTACTTACTAAGAGATGTAGTATCAAGAAAGTATTTTCAAATTTGGTATTGCCATGTAACTTCTGAGTATTCCTGTCTCTCAGAATTAGAAACTTGTGTGGTATTGAGTCCAGAGCTTACAACATGTTCAGAAATGTGTTAACAGCTTCTGTCATTTGTTAGTGGGAGTATTTGATCCGACAAGAATTATCTTCTCCTAAAACCTCTTGAGTATTATAAAATATAATTAATCCTTCAAGAGTAAGTAATAATCAGTTAGTCTCTGATTTTGCTTGAAATCGATATTTAGGTGGATGACTCTTAGCAGTATGAGTAACACTATTTACTTTTTTGAAATACTGAGAAAAATTCTTTTTGTTTGATGGATTTTTCCAAGATAGATTTATTCTAAGGGAAGTATATCTGTTTTCTGAAATTAAATAACCCGGAAAAAAAATATATCTTGAGACATGTCTGTGATGCTGTCTGTCTCCTGATGGCATTCTGCAACAGCAGAGAGAATTGAATTGGATTTGGCATCAGTAAATTTGATTAGGAAAGGATTATTGGTGGGGGTTCGCTGATAGTGCTCTAGTACTTCAAACTCTTAGAGGTGCCGTAATAGTCTTGTGATTTTTTTGAAATGTAGCAGAGCATATCTATTCAGCTAGGCTCTGAGAGCAATGTGAGCTGTTTCTTTCCCTTCTGAATAGAATTCAATATTAATGGATTAATAGATTTTTAATGTTAATGTTGGAGGTTTATGTTGCCATAATCTTAATTGTCAGGAAAACAAAATCTAGAGAAGAAGGGGAAGAAAACTGGGCATTGCATCCATGTGTTTCTGGATTGTCTTTCGCAAAGGTACAATGAATGTGGATTGTTAGAAACCTGTAATCAACATCCATCCTAACAGGAATTAGTGAATACATATCCTTGTTCGTACCCACACTGACTTGCTTTGGCTTACTGTAATGCCATGGTCATTTGAGTTGTAGAGAACAACCTTGTGCATGACTTCAACTTCGTCTTGGGGAACGCTTGGAAACATTTAATCTGGTTTGTCAAATCAACGGAAAGAAGTTTGCGTGATGCAGTGTAAAGAACTTGCAGTAGTATTACTTAAATTAGATAGAGGAGTTTAAATTGATTCTTATTTGTTTACTGTTTAAGCTTTATTAAACTCTAAGCTCTTTTTAACATTATTTAAAGAAGGTGCTGTCCATATTCTATCTTTTTCCTGTTTTTATATAGTTATTTGCAATTTTAAGCATTCTTACTTTAACTTTGTGCTTGTTTTGGCTGGGATAGGGCTAGTTTTCTTTACAGTAGCCAGTATGAGGCTGTGTTTTGGGTTTGTGCCGGAGACGATATGGGTTACACAGGGACTTTTTAGTTATTGCTGAGCAGGGCTTACACAGGGTCGAGGCCTTTTTGGCTTCTCACCCCACCAGGGAGGAGGCTGGGGGTGCACAAGGAGTTGGGAGGGGACACAGCTGGGACAGCTGACCCCAGCTGACCCAAGGGATGTCCCAGCCCATATGGTGTCACGTTCAGTGTTTAGAGCTGGGAGAAGAAGAGACAAGTGGGGCACGTTTGGAGTGATGGTGTTTGCCTTCCCAAGTAACGGTTGCGTGTGATGGAGCCCTGCTCTCCTGGAGGTGGCTGAAAACCTGCCTGCCCATGGGAAGCAGTGAATAAATTCCTTGTTTTGCTTTGCTTGCATGCACAGTTTTTACTTTCCATATTAAACTGTCTTTATTTCAACCCACGAGTTTTCTCACTTTTACTCTTCTGACTCTCTCACTCCCACCGGGGGGGAGTGAGCAGGTGGCTGAGTGGGGCTCAGTCGCTGGCTGGGGTTAAACCATGACAGTCCTTTTAGCACCCAGCGTGGGGCTCAGAGGGTTCAAGGTTTGGTTGGAATGTGCCAGATCGGATTTGTAGCTGGTATTGCTGTTTAGCTATTAACTGACAGGCTCCTGTGCTTGCCCTACTGTGTATTAGAGTCTAGTGCCTGTTAGTGCCTGGCTTTTGCTTTTAGTGCTTGCTGTGCTTTTTGTCATCGGCTGTGCCCAGGAACATTTTGATAACAGCAGTGATGATGGGCCTGGGCTGGCAGATGTGCTGGACAGGCTGGAGCTTGAGTCCAAGGGACTGAGTGTGAACTTGAGTCCAAGGGAGTGTGACCTGTGGATGAGTCCGTGTGGGAGCAGGACACCTCAAAGCGTCTGTGCCTGTGGTATTCATTGTGACTTGAATTTGATGTGCAGTTTGAAAGAGAAGTGTTCCAGCCAGTGATTGGTGTAGATCTGACAGCGGGAAGAGCAATACTTCATTGACTCAGTCAGTTCTTACAGCCCTGTGACTTTTTTTTTTCTTCTTCTGTGGTCATCTACACATCTATGAGCTTTTCAAGGATGATCCTGCTTAGTTTGTGAGGTCGTGAGTCAGCGTGTTTATCTGCACATTGCTCTTGCATCCCTTACAGGAGATGACTGTGCAGCACCTGGGGGATGACTGTGCGTGGGCAAGGGCAGCACAGGACTGTCACCTTTTCAGTGACAGTTCACTGTTGTCTTGGATTAAGTCCATAAAGCCCTGATCGGGGCACCAAGTGAGACCGTTCCAGGTACCAGCCATCTCGGTCAGCTCTGGGGCATGGTGCTGCTGCACACAGGTGTGCTGTGCCAGAAGGCGGCTAAAGATGCAAAGTCGTCTCTTAGGGTTGCAGTTCTTCGCTAGCTCGCTGTTTTCTGCAGAGCAAACCAGTCTGCCCTCGGCCTGTTCAGCGCTGCAGGTCAGTCCTTCACTGTAGCCTGTCTGCTGGTAGTGCTGTGCTGCTGGTGGGATCGAGGTCCACCAGCTCTCTTCCCCCGGGCTGTGTCCTTCTTGCCTGCATCAGTGAGGGCCTAAAGACTGTGGAGGGAGCTCCTTTTTCCTGCACCTGGAGCCCTTTTAGACAGATGATGTGAACTACAGACACCCTCTGACAGCATGTTATATTTGGAGGCAGTCTTTCTCATTCACTGTTCATCCACGATGTGATGGAAGGGTAATTGTTTCTGAGCACTAATGAAGCCAAACACAGAGTGTTCTCTCTTTATAACACATCTTACTTCTTTTTTCCCCCTAAGGAAGTATTTCAGTTACATCTTTAAGTTAGTCCCTGATGCCCAGTGTGGATTTTGCTTTCCAGCAAAGTATAATTTGGTATTTTGCCAGGAGCATAGATATCTGTAAAGTACAGGCTCTGACTTTTTTAAGAGATGCTTTGGGATTGTGTTTATCAGATTCTGGGAAACCATACCTTATTAAGCGTGTTTTTTTTCCCCTGCCTGAAGGTTGAAATTTTTTTTCTGAAGTACATCAAAACTAGAACATGACAGGGCAATTACTTTTTTTTAATTTATTCAGCAGTAATCAGTAAACAGATACTTTCTCATACCCACTCGGCATGTCTTGTATATGCATTTTAGTTTTGTGGAGGCAGATTGCTGTCAAGTTAGAAGCTTCAGCACCATTAGTAGGATCTCTTCATTAGTATCTATTGACAGGAATTTGATCATATGGTGTTAGCTGAAGCTGGGACTGAGTATTGGCTCTGGCAATGTTATTAGTTGTGAGGTACTTGCTTTATTTCTCCAACTGATAATAACTGGTTCGTAGTTTGGCTGTGCATGATAAATAGCCAGTGGTAAAATAGTTTTAGATTTCCAGTCAATAATTTATATGAATAATTGCATTACGTTTGCTTTTTCACTTTCATCTGTGAGTTCTGCATCCTTTCTGCGCAGCAGAGGAATTGCCGCACAGGAAAGGAGGAGGCTGCCTGCTCTCCGGAGCAGTCACAGCCTGGGAGCTTTTCCTGGGATGGTGGGAGATGCAGTCTGCAGCCTTTCAGGCTAATGAGGAAATTGAATCTAGGTCTCCCACTACTTGGAAGGGTTTTCTGTTCTCCAGGCTATTATTAAAATACACGTATCAACATAACCACTAGTGTCTTAGAAGAAAAACTTACCAACTTGTCCTGGCTACAGGGTGTCTTGAATATACCCTGAGATTAGACCTCTCAGCAAACTGGGTTTAGAACTGCTCTACGCAGAGGAGAAACTTAAGTGTTCAGAGAGCTTTAAGGTCAAAAGTAAAGTGCGTGGGACGCAGAGGCTCATCAATGGTTGGGAAGCAACTGTGGTTGTGGTTTGAGATGTATATGTAGAAATTGTTCTGAATAGTATAAACTTCTTTTATGGAGGTTGGGGGTATTCCAGTACTGTCGTAAGGGTCACAGGAGATTTGTGACTTTTTACAGTGTGAAATAAGATGAAGCCTAGCAAGTTTAGATGACAAGTGCTTCTCAGCAGCCCTTATCTCCACTGGTAGTTGAGTGGTTCTCAAAAATTTATTGAAATGTTTCTGTGCATCTGAGTACACCCACAGATGCAGTGCACATTTCTGGGTCTGATGATACAGGCAAATTTTAAAAAAAAACGTGTGGATTTCAGCAAGCTTGCTAACTTTTTATACCCCTGACTTAGACAGACTGGTGTTCTGAACAGTCACTTGCCATGTGTCCACAGCCAAAACCACCAGACAGGTTTTTGTGGGAAAGATCCATGCTCTGTGTGTTGGACCAGCAATATTGTAAAAGTAGAATTAAAGGGCTTTGTGGTGGATTCTCTGTTGCAGAATGCAATACATTATTCATGAGACCAACCTGCCATGGCAAGCTAAAATGTATTTTTAGCATTTGACCCCAGATATTTATCTAAATCCAAATCCAGAAATTACAGTGTGACATAGCATCTACCACTTTGATCCAAGCATATTTTAATAAGCCTCACATGTCTCCATCAGTCATTAGAGAGGAGGAATGTGAATGGCTGGCCTGAATATTACTGGATTTCGAGTTTATTGAGTGAAAAAAGAATCATCTTTGGCTCTTGCCTTGCTAATTCATAGTCATTCCAAATGGTAAACGTGTTGGTGGAAGTGAATGAAAAGCCTCTAAGTATAAATAATAAATGCTTCTTCCAGCTGTACAGAGCACTTGATGTTTTTGAAATGATGCCAGTAGTTTGTTCTTTTTTCTTTTAAATGGATTACACTGTTACATAGTACTACACTGTCTGTGAAGGTCTTTATCTGTGTTCATAACTGTTGATTGTATATAATTACTAGCATAAAACATCATATGCTGCAAATTAAACACAAACAAATGAAGTGGATATTCAGGGAATTCTTAGTAATTTGTAGTATTTTGTATGAGCTCAGTGCAGATGTTTAGGAGTTTCTCAGTTCTTGACAACTAATAGATGATTTTGTTCAACATGTCTGAATTGTGAATGTATTTATATGTTTCCTTACTAGGATAATGTTTGTGAATTATCTTATCTGAGTTATAATTATTACAGTAAATCCACACTAATGACAATAGCGAGTGAAGTCAAAATGCATCCCTCCCCTCCACCCCCCCCCCAAAATTTCTAACCATACAAATAACTGAAGACATGTTGTGGCACTGATTTCCATTCCTTTAGGGAGTCCTTTATTCCCTCCAGTTTGGCTTCCTTAATGTGTAAGGTTCATGTTAGTGTATCTTAGGCACAGGGCAAAAATATAAACTAGCTATCCTTCAGAAATTCCTTTAAAAACCACAGTATGAATCTTTATCAGGTTCCAGTTATCACTTAGGAGAAAACACTGACTTCTAACAGTAAGAGGTAAGAGAAAAAAGCCGTATATTGGAGAATATTTTGTGGGAGTCACAAAGTAACCAAGTCACACCAAGCTTTAGCTTTTGCATGGTTTTCCTTTTTAATGTGAATAAATCTATTGCTAAACCACTCTGTGCGGTTTCTTCCCTGAATTGTCTCTCCCTTAACACACAGATGAAATTCCAGTCAGTCGCCTTCATTTCCTGAATGCATGGTCATGTAATCTGACTCTCTATTAAATAATATCTGCAGACAGAAATTTGATAATAGCACGCTGAAGATTATTGTCCTGCAGCAGTAAATGGGTTTTTGAGCCATCTGTATCACTGGAAGCGTGACTCAGGCAAAAGTGCAAGTTTTTCAAAGAATGCAAAGGTTCAGCGATGAATGGAGAATCTTAGCTGTCTGTCCAAAGGTATGTTATGTACAACCGTATGGTGAATTCAGAGCAGCGATTTGATCTCTGATTTGATTAAATATCCTTTAAAAGAAAAGGCTTCTTTCTCTCTTTTTTTAGATATAGGGGAATCTCATGAGAAATCGGTCATACTTAGACTGCAGAATGAGGTACTTGGCTGCTGTTGTGCTGCATTTGCTGCTCTCTGGACGTGTATTGCCTCGGGCTGTTCATTCTCAGCACACCAAGACATTGCAGCTCTCACAATTTCTTATGCTGCTTTTAAGGGCAAATGTATTTGATCTCTGCTTTGTGCAGTGCAGTGTTCTGGCCCTGTTTCATCATCATGAGGTAAATCCCCTTCAGACTCTTTCAAAACCTCAAAGAGTCTTGACACGGCAGAACTTTTGCAGCTGAGCTGTGTGGTGCACCAGGAGCACAGCCCTCGCTCTCTACAGAAGCTTTCGGTTTTCCCGCATGGGCAGGTCCGGAGGGGTAGACAGCTCCTGAGCCCTGTCTGAAGGAGCTCTAGAGTAAGTGCAGGAGTTACTGGAACCAAGTGGCAATCGTGGAATAAAAAACATGCTGTCAACAGACATAGACAATAAAAGAATAGTCACTGGATCTGTGAACTCATTTAGGATTTGGCTCAACAGCAGCAATAAATGGAAGCAGATGATAATCAGCTTTTGCACTGTTGGTGCAGAGGGTAATGAATGTTCATTCACTGCTTCTGTTCTGAGAAGCCATACCGAGTTAGCAGCAGCATTTGGCCAGCTCGGCTTTGATTTTATTACAAGTGACAGGCGCTTGTGTCTAGACTGGTGCGTTGGCAGCTAATTGATCTCCAGCATTTGATATGCTAATTATTTCTTTCATAGTATGGTAATATGTGTACAGTGAAAAGACACCTCTTAAATGCTACGAGGATATCTCAGAGGCATATTTGGAAATGGAAAGTAAGACCTGTAAATCTTGATCTATATCACTAAAACACAGAAGTAGCTGAGTGTTTATAGTTGTGGAAATTTAGCTTAAAAATGGGGATGTTAAGGCAGATATAGTTTAGTCATAGCGTGCCTGTACAGGGCATGTGTTACACACACAGCCCAAACAGCTAGAAAATTGGTGGGGATTAGGGAATAAATTACTCTGTTCAACACACTTAAAAGATCTTGGCAGGTTTTTTGCTGCTACTATGTGGATATTCTTTTTCTGTGAGGTCAATAATCAGAGCATCATAGTTTTTTATCATATTTCCTGCAGTTAGTTTCCATGCAGGATAGCATGTACCTCTCTGCATTAAGACTGCTTCCCCACGTAACTGAATTTCTTGTTGGCTCTCTCTGAATTCCTGCCCTGTGACCATTCAAAAGTAGGTGTTACTTGACTGCTTTCTGGGATGTGCTTCTGTGCTAGGTAGTTAATTCCCAAAGTTTTTGTCCTTTCCCTATTTGGATTTTCTTCACAGTCTGGGTACTTTTAACATATAGCCTGATGTGTCTCAGTCACTGGCTTTCTGTAGCTCCACGTGGAATGGTAATTGTACACGTTCTTGAATCAAGGAGAGTTTTCATGTACGTTCTCTTTTGTCTGTCTCCACTTAGATATTTTGAAAAATACTTTTATTAAATACATACAAATGTAAATGTTTTTGAAAGCTGTCAAAGCAAGTCTGTGAAAGGATAACTATTGAGCAGCCTTCCTAGGACCTAGGACAGAGCTGCAAGAACACACGATTAATGTAGTGCAGAGACGGACAGAACCAGGATCCTCAGTGACTTTTGGAGATCAGCCATGTTTGGCAGTTGAACAATTTCATTTCTTTAAATATTTTTAAAGGAAAACCGCTAGATTTTCTTTTCCGTGGACACCTTTTGTATAGCTAATAGGCTGCGCTAGTACTTTTAAGTAGATAGTAATTAGACTGCTAATATGTACTTACAGTTTTAAATAATAGGAAAATATCTGATCTACGTTTGGCTTTAATCCCTGCCAGCAGATTAGATGAACACCTATCAAGTGTTGTAAGTACATGAGCAGATTCTACAATTGTTCGGGGGAACAGATTCCATGTCTGCTGTAATACGCGTACCTGTATGCTCAAAGCCCTAATCACCCTCTCATTGCCTAGAGAGGACTTTGATTTTATCCACAGGGGTGTAAAAAACTGGTTATTTAGCTCTGCAGACCAAACCAACCCAAATAAAACCATCCATTCATTTGAGAAAGGAAATTTAGTGAACTGATTGCTGAAAAATAAGTCAATGGAGCTATGGTTACCAAAGACCAAAATGCTAAGTAAAAATGCTTTCTTATGTCAGGAGTTATTAAGTACAGTTAAATTCATCCAGCTGCAAAATCCTGCGAATTATGTGGAATCACAGTAGTGTTCTAGGTAAAAAGGGTTATATTTTTGTACTTAAATTTAGCGTGTTACATTTAGTCTCACTTTGGGATCTTCAGAACTGATATCAAGTTGTTGACAAAGTTGAGTTTCTCATCCTGACACAAGTATAAATGATAAAAAGATCTGGTCTCTCATAAATGACATATGTGCTTTCTTGTTCCAGCTTACTTTTCAAACATCTCATTTTCTTCACTTGTAAAACTGATTTTTGGAAGCAACAATTATCTGACATCCTGAATCTTTCTCTTAAGGTGAGGTTCTCAATGAAATAATTTTAGTGTAAATTGAAGGATAAAATGCATTTTTTGCATCGAAGCAAGGACTCCTTGATAGATTTTATTTGTGGCGCTTTACTTCTGGTTCGGGAAATTATTTCCTGTGTTCACTTGAACCCTACAGCAAAAGACTTGAGAATTAATAGTTTGACTAAATTGTAGGGTTTTTTTGTCTTTTAGCCTAAAGAATTACATCTGGTTGAGACCATGTAGTTATACCATAACTGCTCCTTTGAGGCTTCATTGATAACGCTAAAACCTTTGCCACTTTCATCAATGTGCATAATATATTACAAAGGCCACATAAAATAATGTCTTAATACACTTACTCAGCCATAGCACACAGGCTTAACCAGGGATACTCTTGGACTGGTTAGATTATTGAGATACAACATTTAAAAGGGAAATAATTAAAACTTGTAAGTGATTTAAACAGTGAAGTCTAGTGACTTCCTATAAAGAAATATAATAAGCTTCAGAAATCTCACATGCAGCTCAGTAAACTTTAAAGAAATGTGTTTTGTGACTGTTTGTTTGAATGTTGAGTTAAATTTATTTTAGCCGTGTTGGTGCCTCTTGCATTTGCTTTCTGTAAATATTGTAGACAACAGGATTTATGAGTGAGAATGCTCATAAAGAAAATCACAGCATAACCTCTGTAAGCACAATAGTCTCCATAAGATACAGCATCCACATAGATGATTTGATATTATAAATTTCATCCTGTCAGCAAGAAAAAAGAAACATCTCTTTGAAGAATTAAGTCAGATGAGTCAAATTTATGATGCTAAAAACTTGGAAGTATAAAGGGTTTTCAATTACTTGTGGAAAAATGTTCTCCAGAAAGCTAATGTGCAAAGTATATGCTGCTCTAGTATGATACATGTTGGCTTTCAAACATAAGCATGCATTATTAAAATTATACTGGGTATCTCATGCAGTCACATCATTATGCTCAAATGCAAGGTGCTGTTTCCAAAGTATTTGTTATGCAAGCAATACACCCACATTGGCGGTTGGATTAATGGTACTCAATGGATTAATTAGAGGCTGCCACTGCAGTATGTGCAGTACTTTCTGACAGTTCAGCAGTGCACCTAGGATACATCAGCTTGTATCTTGTGAAACAAATTATCCCAAAATAATTTTCTCTTGTGTGATTTTTAAATAGTACTTGAATTTTTAAACCTCTCTCACCAAATGCTTCCAGATATTCCAGGCTAGCTTCAGATAAACTAGGGAATCTTTCGCTTGCTCAGGTGAGGTTGGAGCTACCCTGCTCTTCTTACAATGTGTGTTTAAGTTCATTCGGTATCTGTTGAGAAATGCGTACAAAATACTGAGTTGTTTTTAGAAGACTGGGTAGCTTCTGAATGAATAGCACTAGGTATATAAACCCTATTATAAAGCAGTGTGTCCTACTGAAAGATGTAAGCTATGATTTCAGCCTAGGTACGAGGATTGCTGAGTTGGCCTTAGACTAGGCAGGGTGGTGGTGACTTATGGCGTCCTGACTTAGGGATTCATGCTCATGTGAGTATTCACTGAGCTTGAATGAGTACAGTTCTGAGGTGAATACACCTCCCAGCTTTACATAGTTGCTCTGGATATTGGTATCCCATTTGGCAGTACTCGTGATTTTCAATCAAATTGGAAGCAGATGTCTGCAGTAATTAAAACTATGGCTCAGGAGAATAATGTTGAAGTGAGAGTTTACACCTGAATTTTGAGCTGTGGTATTTCCTCTTTGTCACTAAACATCTCATAAATTTTGCCCAACCTTCTTAGCTGCCACAAGGAACTGTGTTGTAGATAAAAACTCTTGATGCCTGTTGCTTTTGAAGTGGTTCTTACTGGAATAATCTACTTGACATAATCTGGAGATCTCCGGTTGCTGCTCAGCAATCCGTTTTGTATCGAAGTTAAATTTACTATAAAGATCAAGCCCTTTATTCAGAAGTCCCAGTACTGTAGTCAGCAATGATAAACAAATGTTGCCTTTACTGCAATTGTAGGGAGATTGCAGAGCAAATCTGATTTTGTAATCAGCGTCATTCACAAGAGCTCCCTCCCTCTGCCTTGCTCTGGAGCTTCTCATTCTGTTTTACTTTATCTTTGTAGATCCTAAGCATCAAGAGCTCATATCGAATCTATCTAGGAGGAAAAAAAAGACAAAACCAGGTACCAATAACTTCTTCCACACTTGAACTATCTTTCTGACTAAACAGAAATATTGGAACCTTTAACAAAAGTTCCTCCATCATCAGAAGAGAGGTTTAGTCTTCCCAGCAATTAGTTTCACCACTAACTCTGTCTTCTAGCTTGGAAAATGTAGGAACAGGCTTGGTGATTGAGCACGATGCAGTATGTTATAAAGCACAACTCTAGTTGTAGCCCAGTGGCAAGTAAATCCTACAAGATTTTAGGAATGTTCCCTTTACTTGTCCCTTTATTTTTAGAATATTCCCTTTAGGGGCTGTCATTCATAAGTGGTGGTTTATAGAAGTATGACAGGACGACACTAAAAATGAAATGTGAATGCAAATTAGTAAATATTATTGCAGCCTAATGTTTGTGGCACTTACAGAAAGGTTAAAAATGTTCTTGCAGAAAAAGAAATATTAGCTATTTCTTCACATATTAAGGAACAGGTTCCAAAATCTCCTCCTGCTTTTAAGAATTTCACTCATCTCGTCACAGCATGGTGATGGCACGTCAAGCTAGGCACATCTGTAACCTGCGGCTCGCTGCTGTGCCTCGTGCCTTTGACTTCCCAGCTCAAAGCAGTCTTCTACCGCAGCTCTGACCGAGTGTGGTCTTTGGCAAACAACCCAGGATCAGGATTTGAACTTACACTTTTGGATTTGTAGCGTATCCTTGAACAGCTCTGACACTAAGCCTTTTATCAGATCAAACAAGAGAAAAGAAATTCCTTGACTTACTTGACTGTGGTAGCTCAATGGCTCTGTATTAAGCTAAACAGACGAAAACAGCATCGTACGTAAGCTCGCATGGACTGAATCATTTCGAGTCACAATTTTTGGAAGGTATCTGGTTGCAGTTGTTTCACAAGCAGAAGAAAATAAGGTCGTTCAGTCTTATTCTCACAATTTTAACAGTCTGTAATGATACTGTACTTCCCTAATCACAGATAAAAATTAGTTTGGTGTATGCTTAATGATTCATGGAGTTAGTGAAATAAATAGATGACTAAAGCTCTTAGCATTGTACAAACAGATTGATTGGATTTTGATGTGTAGACATCTAATTATTTTGAAAATTTGTGCGTAAGTACTCTATATTTGTTTACCCTTACTGATGACATTTTGGATAGTTCTATGAGCTTAGATTTTGATGCTTTAATCCTCAGTTGTTTCTTAATCATTTCATTTAGAAGGGGTTTAGCTTCATAAGAACTGCTGCGAAAGTGATCTTTAGTTAAACCTGTGAAGTGTGAAAATCATCTGTCAAAGCAGATGCACAACATGTCTACTGTTAATATCTCTTTGGACTTCAATCCTTTTCTTCCGGTTTGTGTGGGCACTGGCAGTTAACTCAAGTTTCAATCAAATCTAGACGAATAAGATTTTTTTCCTGCCCAACAGCCAGCTAGTCAGACAGTCAGTGATTTTTTTCACACTATTCACAAGCTCATTAGACCTTTGTTCAGACTGGCGGAGGCACAGCAAGGATGTAGGACATGCTATTTCATAGTCCAGGGTATTTTTCACAGACTGAAGATTAAGCAAAGTATTTTCCATTTTACTTAAAAGGTAGGGTAAATCTGTTATGAAAATTGAAATCAAATAAGTTTATTTAGATGTACACCTTTGGAAGTATGATTGCAGCCTGGCCCAACAGAGTTAGCACAATGGCAACTAAATGCATTTTTGACAATTATAATCTGAAAAGATTTGGGCTGGATAACTCTTCTGAAACACAAGTACCTCTTAGTACAAATAACCTTACCAGAGCCAGGGGATGAAATACCCTACACAGGTCAATCGTGGAGCTGCTATTGCTTACATTAAAGCCAAAGTATTTCACAATCTAACTGCTGATGTAAATAAACTAATCTCCAGTTTCACTATCAGATCTGCATTCTGGCCCCAGGTGTTTATATGAAACATACTTGGTACAGAATCCTTAGATAAAATTACATAACCGTTTATTTTGTAATTTTCTTGTGTCAATCTTCTTCCATCTGTGCACATTCTAGTTTCTTGCAAAAACTATCTCCGCAGACAATGACTTTTTTTTTTCTTCTTGGCCTACCAGAACTACTACAGAGCCTCTCCATGGATTATTACAGAATCACACTCATTAGAACTGGAGATGACACCTATTGAGGTGACTTAACATCATCTCAGAACACCAGGGGCCTTGGCATTTCGCATGTCGGATGGGTCAAGACACAATAGCGTTTCTAATTGTCAGCCGCAGAATGAGACACAAAAATAGTGAAAGGAGGAGGGAATCCCTGTGGGGAGAACTCAAGGTTTTATCACTCCACGACTGACAGAATTGAAAAACTAACTCAGCAACATGAAAGACTGAGCTGCTTCTCCAGTAATGTTCTCTAATGGCAAGGCACTGCAAGTGGTTCTGCCTTTTGTCCTGGATTTCTACTCTCTCTTGTGTTCTTTTCTTTTTGTCACAAGGCAGGTGCATTGCATTCTGTTCTCTGAGTTCTTGTTCTAAATCCAAGTGTGTATTTCTGGTGTGGTGACTTCAAAAATATTTAATTTAACATATATATGTGAGTGTGTGCATGCATCTAGTACACACATGCAGTAATATAAATGACTGATAAAACCATATATTTGTGGTTTATGTAACTGTATCATAGCAAGAAAACAGAACTTTCCAATACCATAATCACAGCGAGCCACAGGTCAAAGGATACAGTTTCCCGGCCAGCAACAGAGAAACTATTTAGCGTCTACTGGACTTTAAAGTTTTAAAG
This sequence comes from Trogon surrucura, assembly GCA_020746105.1. Lineage (NCBI taxonomy): Eukaryota > Metazoa > Chordata > Aves > Trogoniformes > Trogonidae > Trogon > Trogon surrucura. The sequence continues at coordinate 7,500,026 of CM036632.1, read as the reverse complement.
TTTGTGGGCCTAAAAGTATTTCAAAGGACTCCCATAAGCGTATTGACTCTAGAAACCCACCAAAGCATGCCCAAGTGTGGACTGTAGTAATTAGCCATACTGCAGTATTTGGAGATGTAACGGGAGGCAATTTATCCTGCTCCTCTGCAAAGCACTGAGACACCTGCAATGGAGTTCAGCAGCTGTGTAGCACAGCTCCCGCTCCGAAAGCTGTAGTCCGTGCGGGGAGCGGTGCTAATGGAGTTAGTGGAGAGGAAATGCATCTCCCTTGCTGCAAAAAGAAGTGTAACATTAGGTCTTTTCACAGTAGCATCTTATTTTGCAAAACCACCAAATCTAAGGGGACTAAGAGTTTTGGAAAGAAACTTGAGCAATAATTATCCGGTTCTGAACCTTTGAAAGCATTTAATGCATTACAATAGATTTTATATAGATGCAGACTTTAAAATGTATTGAGACATGTACTTTGCATATATCTAGCCAAATTCTGTGTTTTGTATTGCACTTGGAATTGGACAAAATTCTTCCAACTTCAGTGAGATACCCATTAATAAAAACTGAGTAATGAAGGGGAAGGTCTTAGGGTTTGTTCTGCATGCAGCTAACCTGTTTCACTTCTCAAATGTATTTCTAAGCCTGGCATTTTGGGTTAAATGTCTGCAGAGTACCAGGAAGATAATAGGTCCTGCTGCGGCTGACCTGCTGTTTCGCTGGGTTGGTGATTAGTATAAAAGGGTGACAGACAGCTTGTGTGTATTCCTGGAAAAGTCTCCTTGTCCTTTAGTCACTGGCAGAATATGGGAGCGCTGGAGCCAGTAAGTTCGCTTTTAAGTATCTGATGTTCTTTGAAAGTTCCTGCAGTGAATCTCTCTGACAACGTTAGTTTTTACAGTGAGTACCTCTACAGTAAGTTCCATTTTCCTTCTGCTAGAAGGAATATCATCCTAATTAATGATTCTCAGAAAAGTAATATATCATTTAGATGATCTAGAGAAATCCTGAATTTATTCAGGTCAATGGCAAAAATCCTGTTGACTTAAAAGGGAATACATTTTTCGTTTATGATTTTCATAGAACAGCCTAAGATATGGAAAGAAAAAGAGAGTACATCTCTTCATGATTGGTTTCTTCTGACATTCTATCTGTATTTTATCCATGAAAGCTATATAAGATGGAAATATTAAGAACATCTAAAGTATGTTCAACATAATCCTAGTGCTGCAATATCCCTGAATGCTGTGACTTTTAACTTCTACAAGCAAACTCAAGCTTCATAATTCTTTTCCTGTAACTGGTTAATTGCTTCCCTTCTCTCTCTCAATTTCCTGATACTAACACTTGCCAGATACCAAGTTTCCTTCAGCAAACATGTTAAGAAGGATAGTGAACAAAAAGTTCATGATTTCAGGCTTCATTGCGGGTGAAGAGCTCTATAGTTTTGCCAAACTTGTTATGATACAAGTGAAATTGGTCTTTTTTGATGAAGTGATAGATGCTTAAGGAAGTACTCAATTTTTAATTTTTTTTTTGTCATTTCTGGAAGTTGTAAATGGCAGCCCAAGTAGCATTTTCTTTGAAGCAAATGGATTAAATAAACCACTGTAACCTAACTAATGTAAACACTACTCTGATACAGATGATAGGCATCAGGTGAGACTATGTCCCATTGTGGTGCACAGACACAGAGGAACAGACAGTCTGGTGAGGGTTTATAATATGCGAAAGGCTAATTAAATGCTTAACTTCCATTACAATGAGACCTGAATTTCTTAGTCACCTATAAAAAGAATCTAAACCTGGATCTGTGGGTCTGGGCTAAGTTGAACCTTTTAGATAATTAGGCAAATATTTCACTGAACATCTGGACAATAATGAGTGGAACAGAACTGAAGTATCAAGGAAAAAAAAAAGCCTATATTTCATCTAAAGCCACTTGCACACTGCCTTTCATGTGCTTAATCTCAATTTTAAAAATTAGTCACAATCTCCTAATTTATTTAAAAGTTTTTTGCAAGATTGTGATGGTGGTAGTGGCCAGACAGCCGTGTGTTAGCAAAGTTTCATGTCAGAGCTTCTGAATTCCAGACCTTCATCATAAGCACAAAAACTTTGTATTATTGCAAATCCAAATGCATTTTACATAGATATTGAAGTTCCAGTATTAGATATTACAGTTGCGCATCAAAGATAAAGACAGATAGCAGCTAGCATGCAAATGCTGTTTCCAAAGAGAATAAAGCCCTTTTGAAGGCAGTAGAAACTGTCAAACTGGAATTAAAAATTAAAAATCCATTCTGTGGGCTGCAGAGATGCTCGGCTGCCTGACAACCACTGAGCCAGGAAGTTCTAAAAACCTCTCAAATGCAATAGTAACTTCTGTGTACTCGCTCTGCTTCCCCCTCCAACCCAATCAACTTTTATGCTACAGTGAAGCACAATCACTGTGCCTATGGACTGTTCATCCTGGTCATAAGGAAGAAAACCTTCCGTTTTTAAACATCTCAAATTATCAAGTGTTCAGCTTCCTTATGTCTTAGCATGTAATGTATTGGTGTAAACATTATAGACATTCTCAATTTTTTAACAATTTATGATTTATTATTTATGATAATGTGCTGCTGCGTGCTGGTCACTCAAAATGAAGATTGATACGGCCTTTAGCATGAAAAAAACACTGGCTACAGCCACAAACAGTGTTTCAGTAAATTATTACATGCATTAAATTTAGGTCGCATAATCTGGAAGTGGGGTAATTTATGTTTCAGGTGGTTTTTTTTCCTTTTTTTAAAGCACTGAACTACCACAGTAAAATATTAAGGATTTTAAGAAGGACGATGGACAATACCTGCCTTTCTCTGTGTCCATCCACCCTTCCTCCACATTTATGTCCCCGTTGTGTGATGACTGACATTTCTGAGTGTCTTTGTTGGGATTCTTTCCTGTTTTCCTGACTTCCTCAGTCAAAAAGGAACAGTATAGCGGTAAAGGACAATACTTTTGTTGTCATGAGCAATTTACTACCGTATACCTGACAGAACTTTGGAAGTCAGATGTTTATTGCTTGCTGCTGCTTGTATTACTTCTCAGGTTGCCTGAATAAGAGATTATGGCAAAAATCTGTCTATAATTGTGCAAAACCTTCAAGCTATACGTTGTTTGAATTTAAAAAGAAGCAATGCCTCTATCACTGTCGTGCACTGAGTCAGTTCTCCACAGATACCCTCTTGTCTAAGATTGTGCTCAGTGGTGAACTTGCCACCGGCTGCCACAACAGAGGAGCCCAAAAGAGGAGATACAAGGACTCCCTGAAACAATCCTCAGTTTTGGCCATATTGACTACTGTCAGTGGTCCACTCTGGCCTCCAGTCGGGAATGCTGCTGCCTCCTTTGAGAAATAGTCTTGAGGAGAAAAGACACTGCAGGAAGAACCGTGCCTCGCCAATACAGCCTAAGGAGACTTTCCGCTGTGCCTTTTGCAGCCGGACTTGCCTATTCTGCATCGGCCTTTTTAGCCATCAGCGCGCTTGTAGCAAGTGTGGGTAGAGCCCTTCCCATATCTTCGTTCGTGAAGCCTAGCCATGATGATGATGATGATGCATTGAGTCAAAATTTGTTTGGGAACAGCTCTGAATTGTGAAGTGGGTTTTAAAATTGGGATCAGAATTTTGAAGTTTAAGTAATAGGTTATTTTCATAGGGTACCATCACAGTTCGTATTACAGAGGATGGAATCAAGTCATACAAAAGCAATAGACTACTGTTTTCATGCAGTAGGGTGACAGGCAAATCTGGCATTTTACAATTATTTTATTAAGTTGTTTTCACACTGCTTCACATGACATTCAGGAGAAGTGAGCTATAATGTGATGCAGACGTGACTGAATAATCTTACATGTAGTTTCAATATGCTATTGCATGTAGCCTTTAATATTTCTTGGACTTTTGTGGGCTGGAAAGACACTGTGTTGACACATGAGATGTTCCTAGTGTATTTGCATGGTCCTCCTCGTTGCAGCATCCAGAATTTTAATCAGCAAAATGATTAAGCAATGATATCCTGTTGATTTCAAAGGGAGTTAAATGTCTAACCAGGAATTAGTCAGAGCCTCTGTACTTGAGCGAGTACTTCTTTTCCATTTGGCCAGGAAGCAATACAGTCTATTGAGATGTGGTTTCCAGACAAAAGAAATTCAAACAGAAATCGGAGCTTCTAGTCACTTACTGGACTCTGTCCATCCTCTGCGTTCTCTCCCCTTGAGTAAGCAATATGAGCTGCGTCTCTCACTTGTGTGGCCTAACATTGTCTGCAGCTGGCTTTGACTAACATGACTTTCAAATAGGACATTGCTGGAGGAGTTGAACAAATAAACTGAACTTCTCAAAGCAATCAGATTTAACTGTCACTGTGACACACGCTCCTTGAAAGTTGCTAACTCATTCTGTAACAAAGCAATTCGGATGTTGACTGAAAAAAGAAGCTAAAAATATTTTCAAAGGCGTGTTCTTTATTCCTTATTTTTATTTATTACTATTAAAAAAATTACACATCTCATATAATAGCTACTCACCCTATGGTAAAATTTCTATAATTTCTGTATATAAACTTTCTAAAAATCTGAAATTCTACTCAAAACATTTTAGAGTCCTAAGAGCAGCCTCTGCTGATGCCGAAGGAAATTGTTTCTCTATTTTTCCAGCAGGGGTAACAGTTTTCACTGCATATCTGTAGGAAGTTTGCAAGAACTGTTCAGCTGACGTTTGTGTGGCACTTGGAAAAGTATACAAGCCTTTATGGATTGTACATTTAAAGTAATTGTCATCAGCATTAAAAATACTGGATACCATAACAGCATGGCTAAACCCGCCATGGCCTTACGGTCCATCAACAGTCTTGTGGTACTCTACGAAAATTTCTGAAGCTCCTTCTTAAAACGTCCCTGTGGCTTTGCCACCACCACCCCCTTGCAGACCGCTGCGTGGCTGGCACTGCAGGCCGTGCCCGTGGCGGCGCGCTGCTTTGCTCGCTGCCCTGGCCGGCCCGGCCGCCTCGGCGGTGGCGGAGAGCGCGGAGCCCCCTTTGCTGGGCGCTGGCCGGAACACACCGAGGGGCCGTGCCCGGCTTTGAGGCCCTCAGAGCAGGACATGGCCCAGGAGCGAACCCAGCAGAGGAGACCATCGAGGTGGAACCAGGCTCCTCACCGCGGCGGGAGGACAAGGAGCACCGGGACTGAGCTGACCGGGAGAGGCTCGTGCTGCACATCGGGAGAAGCTCCCTCCCCGCGGGCCGGAGGCACGGGCTGGCCGGGCAGCTCCACCCTCGGCGGCTCCCAGGAGCTGACTGGACAAAGCCCGACTGGACAAAGTCGCTTTCCAGCAGCGGCGGGACCCGAGCGCCGCCGCTCCGCGCCCTCCTCCCGCGCGCAGCTCCCGCCGGACGGGCCGCGGCCGCTCCCGCCGGGCTGGGTCGCCCCGCCCCGGCCCTCGCGCACCGCGCGGCGTCAGCGCCGGCCGCGGCCAACCAGCGCGGGCGGCGCGAGGCGGGGGCTCCCCCCACGCGCCCGCCCTGCCTATAAAAGCCACTGGGCCGGCGGCGGGCGCGCGAGCCGCGTGAGGGGTGCGAGGGGAGCGGGCGGCGGCGGCGGCGGGAACGGGCTCCTGTCAGCGCGGCGGCCGCCTCGGCCCCGCGTCCATCCCCCCCGAGCCGTCGTCCCTCGCACCAGCCGGGATGTTGCCTGTACTCGCCGGGCTCCTGCTCGCCGTAGCCGCGGGCGGCCGGGGGTCGGCGGCGGGCGACCAGGAGAGCCCGCCGGGAAGCCGCTTCGTGTGCACCTCGCTGCCGCTGGACGCCGCCGGCGCGGGCTGCCCGCTGCCGCCGGTGCCCATGCAGGGCGGAGCGCTGCCCCCCGAGGAGGAGCTGAGAGCCACGGTGCTGCAGCTGCGGGAGACCGTCCTGCAGCAGAAGGAGACCATCGGGAACCAGCGGGAGGCCATCCGGGAGCTCACGGGCAAGCTGAGCCGCTGCGAGAGCGCCGACGGCAAGTCCTCCGCGGGGACGTGGAAGAAGGAGCTGGGCAAGGGCAAGGACACGATGGGCGACCTGCCGCGGGACCCGGCGCAGGTCATCGACCAGCTGAGCCGCACCATGCAGACCCTCAAGGACCGGCTGGAGAGCCTGGAGGTAGGGCCGGGGCGCGGGGTGCGGCAGCGTCCCTGCCCGCCCGTGTGGAAACCTGGAAGGACGTGGCGCTCAGGAGTGGCTCTGGAGAGCCGGGTGGACACAGTTGGTGCCTTTGGTCGTGATGGAGGCAAATGCAAAGGGGCCAAACCCTGGTAATGGGTTGCCTGGTTGGCTCATCTTGTTTTTGTCATATATCTTCTCGATTTAGTGGTGGAAAAGCCTGAAGGGCGCCTCTGTGAATGTGTTCTCCCATAAAAATCATGGTTTTCTTGTTTGTCATCAGGTTAGTTTCTGTATTAATGTGTTCAAGTCTCTCCTTCCGGGAGTGTGACTTGAGGAGGTTTGAAGTACAAAGCTGATGTCTTGGTCAGTAAGACCTTGGCATATGGTGCTGAACGACCAGTGTTAATGAGGAGATTGTTGGGCATTAATATTATGAATATAAGATGAGGAATTTAGAGCTGACCTAGAACAAAAAGCCCCTGATTTTGCATGCCTGTGAATAGGAAGGAGATTTGGTCCAAGCCCGACAATTAGTGATTTCCCTGAGCCCTTGGACTGTGCCCGTGACTGAGTGGCAATCATGGGAATATTTTAACAGAGTGTTCCCAAAGGAATCTGTGCTGGATGTTGGTTTGCTTTTCACAGCCTGGAGCTACCTCTGTGTCTTCCTGCTGTCCTCCAGTCAGTTGTTGGTGGTGTGAGCATGGCAAGTAACTTCCTAAAGGTTTTTTTGTGTGGTCTACACACTCTGGACTGCTTTTCAAGTACAGTTTTGAATGATCTGGTAATGTAACATTCTTCTGTCACTGTTGCTGCCTTTTTGAGGCTTTATTTTTAGGGTTCTAGAAGAGAAACTCCCCTAGAATGATATGGTAGGTGGAACCATTGGTTTCTTGGTATCCTTAAAGATATTAGTGTTATATGAAAAAGTGTGGGCTTTTATTTTAATAAAACCACTTTTATTGGCTAATACTTATAGTTGATCTAAAGAACATCTGACTCTCTTACTCTGCAAATCAAAACTGAGGAAACTTTCATGTGGTAAACTTGCTTTTAAAGTAGTTTAATTTTTTACTTAGAAGTAGTAGGGTTTTCTTGTGTACTTAGGTTGAAAATGTCACTTGTAGTAAGTATAGCAAAACTTGACTTATGTGTGACATGTACCTGTACTAATGGAAATGCATCAGACTGGCTCCCTACATTGATTTTATTGGATTTAATACATTTATTCATATGAAGACTCCTTCGTATGAAACACTGGAAGCCTCTGACTAAAGTGCCTTTCTGTTTCAGGACCTGTTTAGCTAGTGTGCTGATAAAAGCAGTGAACATGACAAGTGCTAAAAAGCAATGCCTCTTTTGTACTTGCTGGAGAGCTCAATGATCTTGCTTTCTTCCCTTTGAATCAGGAGCATATCCATATTTCGCAGTTTCTGTTTTAGAAATGATAGATTATTATTTTTTTTCTCATTTCCCCTAAAGCACCAACTCCGAGCAAACGTGTCGTATGCGGCGCTCCCTAATGACCTTCGAGAGATGCTTCAACGGAGGCTCGGGGACCTGGAACGTCAACTCCTGAGCAAAGTGGCCGAGCTTGAAGATGAAAAGTCTTTGCTTCATAATGAGACGTCAGCCCATCGACAGAAGACGGAGACAGCCTTGAATGCACTGCTAGAAAGAGTGTCTGAATTGGAAAAAGGTAATTTGTACAGAATCTAAGTGCTTCCCCATGATGATTAATTTTGTTTACTCTCTCCTTCTAGTACAGTAGTCTAAATGTGGGCCTCGAGGGGAAGACAGTTAAGGTGCTGGACTAAATAGTAGGTGACAGTGCAAATACTTGGATTCCCATTTTCCTTTTGTCACAGGCTTCCTGCCTGACAGGCCTCTGCATGGCTTTGGCTTTCTGCCTCTTAATTTGGCATATGTGGGTGGCTATGATGAGAGTCTTCATGTTTGTGGGATGGAAAGCTCTGTAAGGAGGCAAGTAGAAATAAGATGCATGACATTTGTGTCGGATAAATACCTAGGTAATGTTAAGTACACGTCTAAGTTGAGCTGTCTTTCTTTATTTGGACTGAAAATCAGGTGGGATACATTTAATTAGCACAGCTGTTGTTGGTGTAATGGAGTGACACTTTATACCAGAACCATTTCCTATGGCTCTAGCAGTAGTGCTGGTGATCCTTCCTTTTGTTGCTGGCTATGACTTTGAGTAACTGTGGATATTTCAGTAGTGTCCTATCTCAAGCTTATAGCCTTCAGGTTATAGTAGATTATACATGGTGCCACTGGGGGACACTCTCTTAATCCCAGTCATTTATTGAGATACTTAGATTAATTATTACTGACATCTCTATGCTTGAGTGTGTTTTCTTGAGTTACAAATGCCTGTGGAAATGAGCTCAAGAGCAGAACTGTCTTTCTGTATTGATTGTCCACACCCACAGAGTGGACTGTGTGGGACTGGAGTACCAGTAAATATTGCTGCCCGGTCTTTCAGTGATTTTCCAAGGTGAATAGGCTCTCTGCTTACAAGCAGCTTAATGGACGTGCTTTCAGAATGGTGCAAACGTACACATCTCATGAATTTTAAAATGCAGCCTAATGGATTCATTTGTGTAATATTGTATCTATTTTTCTTCCTTTAAAACTATGAAGGAGGGGAAAAGGGAAGGAGGAAGAAGAGATCTTCTGCTGGCTCTGTCTTTTAGTATTTCTGGAGAGTCAAGATAAAGCCTAAACTGCAACTAAAGTTCTGGAGAATTACTGGCCTGTTAATGTCTTATGTGGCAAGTATTGCTACTCCTTGTCTCTGGAAGGTGTGACTCATATCAGCAAGTCATCAGAAAGAGAAGGGGAGTGGTGGGAGAACAAGAATGTGTAATTTAGATTAAAAATAGCCTGGTCCCACCTATATTTTTTGTGTGGGGGGAGAAGGCTGTCTTAAATCTTCAGGGAGTGAAGAATTTGGGCCAGGAATCAATCAGGTTTTCTTTTAGTTGTGTGATTTGCTCTGCATTACAGTGCAGCTTAGCTGTTCTGTGCCTTTGGTTTCTCTGTCAAATCAAAGTGAGTGTGATCATGATCTCTGAACTTAATGATTTTGTAGATTAAATGCAGATGATATTTGAAGTCATGGGACCTCTTTTGAAAATAATATTTTTATTGTGCTTTTATTTTACATGCCATATTGTTTAGCATCTCTTCCTGACAACTGACTAGAGTGCCATAAGCTCCTTGTCGTGAGACTGATTAAATGGAAGAAAAAACCCTTAGCTTCATAAGTTGACACTATGAACTTTTTTTTGTTTAGCTGTGACAGCTGTTTTTAGTTAGTAGTGGGGCAAAAGAGTTTTAAGTTTGTACAACTGTTGTGATTCCTTCAGTAGTTGTCTCCATCTACAGCAGTAAATGATACATTAAAAAACAGGACTGGGAATGATCCTGCAACTAATAGTGCTTGGACTTAAATGTGGTACCTAGCTTTGCTGGAGATGTGAACAGGTCACTTGCTGTATTTAAATCTCCATCTCTAAAAAGGAATAACAATATTTCTTGCTTTTCTTGTCCAAAAGTAATTCATATTCATTAGGAGAAAGATTGTCTTATCCTGTGCATGTGCCCATTGCCCACAACAGGAGGATGTTGTTATCAGTTGGGATTGTGGATGTTCTCAAGTCATGAGAACAAACTGAAAAATTTAAAAAAGATTAATATTGTTTGTGCTTTTCCAGCATTCCATTATTTCTTCCTTAAGTTCTTTCACAAGGTGACTAATACTCTTAATGGAGTATGTTTGGGTTTTTTATATGTGAGATTGGTTGTACCAGCCTAGTAGAGGTTACCCAACATTAGCCCTAAGACCCTGTCGGGTCTTTTTGCTTAGAATTTGGAATATTTCACGTTTTCGTCCAAGTTCTTCAAGACAGATGCAAGCATCAGACAAGCTTTTTCTTCTTCCACCCCCTTGTTCTGTGAAAAATGCACTGAAAACACTTCAGTTGCTTTTGAGAATGGGAACTGAGAGAATGCTGATGGTTTAAAAATTACATACGAGAATCGTGACAACCTTTTGCGACAACAGCTCTTCATTTGGATTGGAGTGTGAAATTTGGCCAGGGGATTGAATTTGTTTCAGGAATGTAAGGGAAAAGACAGTGGAACACAGAAGAACAGGTTGCTGAAAGATTGAGAGTGGCACTGCTACAGAACTGTGGGGTTTTATTTTGTGGCACAATGTGGCACAATTTTAATATTTAATTCTAGAAAACTGCTTGTAAGCAGCTACGTCGGAAGTATACATAGACTGTAATACAGACTTTAGAAAGGTTTGGTCTTAAGACGTCTCAATTTCTTAAATATCTCTGGAATATCTTGCTGGGTTTTATCACAATTTTTAGAAAAAGCTAAGTAATAATTTCTGGTTTCATATTAAAGCGAGTGTCAAATGTTTTCATTGTTCAGAACTTCACATTGCACTTTTCAGGTCACTTTGAACTTCAGTTTTATGTTTTTGTCCATATTTCTTCCTGATTTGCCTGTGGGACAGAAATCAATTCTACAGAATTTAACTCTTTCTGGAATGTCACCTTTTTCTTATTTCAGATCGGCCACCCAAAACGAGAGCATCAACTTGCTTCTCAGCCTGCTGTCTTTCAGAGTGGGGATGCTGCTGCTAGCTCCCTGTGTAGCAGTAGTAAGAAAAAAATATTGTTCTTGAAGCACTGTCGTGCTTTAATAATGAGCATACCAGAGAATTCATGTTTAGTAACAGTGAGTGTCTTCTAAAACAGTTTGAGTTGTTTGAAATAGGCATGCCTCCAGCCATGAACCAAGCAATGAGGAAAGTATCTAATAGTCTCTCATTGGGTGTCTGCCGTCTATTGTTTTGCATTAAATGAGCAGGAAAAATAAGCTAAGTAATTAGCATGATGTGTATAAAATGTGGTGTTTTGTGCTGCAAAATCAACATTCAGTAATACAACAGTTTTGGTTTTGTGTGTACCTCTCTTAAGTGATTAAAATTCCAAAGATTCTCAGTATCAATTGTATTGTTTCTTAACCTGAATTACAAATACATTGTTTTGCTTAATGTTAAAGACTTTTCTTTCTCAATTTCATTCTAGGTAACAGTGCATTTAAGTCACCTGATGAATTCAAAGTCTCCCTTCCTCTTCGCACAAACTACTTATACGGGAAGGTCAAGAAGACCCTGCCAGAGCTGTATGCTTTTACCGTATGCTTGTGGTTGAGATCAAGTGCTTCTCCAGGAATTGGCACTCCGTTCTCATATGCTGTTCCTGGGCAGGCTAATGAAATTGTCCTCATAGAATGGGGGAATAATCCAATTGAGCTGCTAATTAATGATAAGGTGAGAATCAACTAGCTCTGCTGTGTTGTCTGCATAATCAGAGTAAGGCTTGAACCCTTGGTACCTCTTTGGTAACTCTTCCGTTCTCTCGGAGAGAAGCCAGCTGTGAGCCTTAGCGGTGGTAGTGTCTGCTTGCCTGTTGTTGTCCGTCTGTTTGTTGCAAGTTCATAGAGGTACTCAAAGTCAAATGGTACGTGTATTTGTGTGTTGAGACAAAGCAGTGCAGCATCTAGATGTTCACACACCTATGCATGTCCTCTGAATCTATGAGCAGATCTTGACTTTTTTTTTTAATGAAACAGAAGCAATATTTGAAGCCACACTACTGCAAAACCTTTGAGAACTAAGCCAATTGCAATATTTCCATCTTTCTAAGTTCAGATATGTTAAAATGAATTGTGCAAAAGACAGAACAAAAGGCATGTAATTGTGACTAGTTTTATGCTTAGTTTCTGAACATCAGTTTAAATACAAGTTTTCTTAGACATTAGATACAAAAAGCAGCAGTTGTTTCACAGTACTTCATACCACCGGTGGTTTCTGACAAGCTTCAGAATGAAGCTTGAGGAAAAAAAGACCTGTTGAAACTTGGCATGAAACCAGATTTTAAATACTTCCTTTCTCCCCACCTTCAATTGGGTTTCCTAGTAACTTGCTGCTCTCTGAGGAATCGGATGTTTACAGATCTACGATGAAACTCAGGTGGTTCAGTCATGTAGCTAGTTAAAGACTTCCAATAGTCCTATTGTCCTCTCAAAGCAATAGAAGTTAAAAGCTGATAATTTTTGTTTGTGGAAGAGGAGGAAACTTGATTGTGCTTATCTTCAGCAATAACTTTTTCTCTTCAATATTATGTCATTACTACATAATGTTCTGTGAGGCTTTTCTTTCTCCCACACCACAGCTGCACCACAGCCTACTGCATTTTTGTATTTATCTTGAGTAAGTTTTCAGATTAAATTTCTTATGGAGCATAATTCCTCCTTATTTGGAGCCCTATGTAACAGGTCACACAGATTTTACTGGAAGCAGGCAGATCTGTTTGTCACAGTTTTACTGAAAATGGTGCATGCAAACCCCAGATTTTAAGAGAAACTTAACATGAGCACTGGATGGAAAGTTAGGACTAAATCCTGAGACTTAAACAACAAATGCCACAGTTAAATGTGCAGAATCAGTGGACTGATAGCAGCTTAGACTCTGGTACTTGTATCACTTGATTCTAGATGAAGCAAAGACTCACATCTAGAATAAGAGGCGTGGATGTCCTGAATACAGGAGTGCTGGGACAAAGTAGAAAGTGCTGGGACTAACTTCGACCTGAAGTTTTTGCTTCTGAGGACAGAGTAAATAGTGTCTGTTTTAAAATCTTGTGCTTGAACTACTAGATTTGGTTTGTAGTGTGCATTATTCCTTTGTTTTTGTAGGTTGCCCAGCTCCCTCTCTTCATTAGTGATGGAAAATGGCATCATATCTGTATAACATGGACAACCAGAGATGGAATGTGGGAGGCTTTTCAGGATGGAGAGAAACTTGGCACTGGGGAGAATCTTGCTCCCTGGCACCCAATTAAACCTGGAGGTGTCTTGATCCTGGGTCAGGAACAGGTGAGTAAGTGACAGTGCATTCCAAGGTTTAAAAAAAATAAAATAGTCAAAACTCCCCAAACAAGAGACAGCTGTGAGAATTTTTTTTTTGGCCCTATTCAATACACAGTAACAGATTAAAATAAAACAAAGCAACACATACTTCATGCAATCACACATTGGTATATTTTGTTTCATTTATTAAATATTCAGAATATTTGTGTTGCAGCTCTTCCTATTCATACTGTTAATGCTGCAGCGTGCAGCTTTGTCAGTGATCTGAATAATGCCTGAAATTAAATCCTTTGAGCTAGATTGCTGGTAATTAGCAACATGGCCACTGAAGTTACAGAAAAGGACAGAATTGGCCAGTGCTGTTGTATGAGCAGTCATAAAGGTGCTTGTTAAAAGTGGACCAAGTACAATTGCTTTGATTTGTTTTCTTTCTTTTTTTTAATTGAAGCCAAATTGACTGTCACCCTTAGCAGTTTACTGGTTCTCCCCCTTCCTTTCCTCCTTGTCCCAAGAATAATAAGAACATTAGTCCTTGAGCCTCGGAATAGACCAAGGAAAGTGTGTATGTTGAGGGGGTGAGGGAACCAACAACTGTGGGCACTGGAGTGCTTGTGGGTGTATCAGGATCTGTTGTAATTTGGCCTGCTGTGGAGAACCTCTCCAGAGGGAATTCTGCAGCCTTTCAGGTATGTAATGCATGATTTCAGTGTTGGAGTCTGTCACTCATTGAGAACTTGATGTCTACTTTAAAGATGAGTCTTAAGTTGGAGATGAACTCTCTATCAGACGTTTGATTTCTCATTAAAGATGTAGGTAGAAAACTCTCTGAAAGGAAATGCTAATAAAGTTTGAATATTAGTACTGCCAACAGAAAGCATTCCTGAGGTTAAGAATCAGTCCTTTCTGAATACTGGGGGAAGAAAAAAAAAAAACCAAGGATTTTGAATCTCACTTTTCTGGTTAACATCTCAATAAACTATTGCCTATGAATTGTGTGGCTCTTACCTTCACATTTTTTTTTCTCTACCTATTCTTTGTCTGATTACAGGTTTTGGGGGTTTTTTAGTATATGTGTAAAGAATAGTGGGGAAATAGCCTTTCTTCAGGATTTTCAGGTTTGTAACGGGGCAATGAAAATCTAGTTTTGTCCTGATACCAATTTTAGTAGTTTCTTATTTATGACATAAATGGCAGAATAGTGAATCCAGAATCCTACTACACTCTGCATAGCAGATGCTCCAGCTCACTGTGAAGTGAGTGGCAGCTTTTCTGTAGCTCTCCCATGCCATTTGCCAGCGCTATGCTTGTTTCTATCCCATGCTATCAGTTTCATGTCAGTGTGATGGCACAAAATATGTGATTTCTGCCCTTGAGTAATGGATGGAGCAAACACACACTTGTAGGCTTATGCAATACCAGTTTGAGTTGGGTCATCTGGTACCATCAGAAGCAGCCCGTGCATTCAGCTCCAAAGGTCTCATCTGCAGACAATTGGTCAAGGGCTTTAGTTACGGTTTAATTATTGCCGTAAAGCTTTTGGAGTAATCTTGTGCATCTCTGCAGTTCTTGCTGAAGTTGTCCTGTGCCAAGCTTGCAAAATGTCTCCTAAATTTGCGTCAATATTTGAAGCTGCATTACTGCTTGGGACAGGGTTAGTTGTTTACAGCCTTTGTGGAATGGTATATAGTCACTACTATTTGCTTGAATTGTTTTGACACATTTCAGGTTGGAGCTTTTAACTGTTCCATAGAACATCTTGTTCCAAGTAGCCTGTCTAGAAACTTGCAGTTGTTTGTCTCTGACCTAGCTCTGCACCTCCTTCTAGCAGTGTGCTGGGGGAAGGGTCTTCAAGTTTGAAGAAGAAAATGCTGAAATTGCCTCATCTAATCCTAACTCTTGTGTGCCTAAAGGACACAGTAGGAGGAAGATTTGATGCAACTCAAGCCTTCGTTGGGGAGATGAGCCAGTTCAATATATGGGACAGGGTCTTAAAAGCTGAAGACATCATGAATATTGCAAACTGCTCTATCAACATGCCTGGCAACATCATACCCTGGGTTGATAACAACGTTGATGTGTTTGGAGGTGCTACTAAATGGCCTGTGGAGACTTGTGAAGAGCGCCTGCTAGATTTATAGCTGCAATCGTTTCCCGTTCAAGTGCCCCCTCTAGTAGGACAATCTGTGCAATCTAAAGCACTTATTTTTTTCTGCCCTTCTCCAATCTTAACTCTGCAAAAGAATAAAAAAAGAGTAAACTGCCTCAGTGCAAAGATAGCTGCTAGTTTGGGACATTGATCCTGAAAACGAAGGAAACACGTGTTGGCTAGAGCAGCCCTTGCTTTCTTACGGCCTGATCCACAAAGACGCTTTGGCCTGCAGCCGCCTTTTGGTTAGGCCCAAGCTTAGTACATCAGTTCCTCTGATAGGGAGGCGGAACAGCCGTGCACACGTGAACTATCGTACTCCTTTTGACTGTGTGCAGTGCTGCCAAAGCGCTGAGATAACTGGCTAAGTGTGAATCCCTCCTTCCAGTCTATCGTCTCCCCTTTGAATTGAAGCCATTCTTTTTTAGCCCTGTTTAGAGAAATCACTTAATCCTTACACTGCAGTGGTTATGGTGCAACTATGGGTAGAGCAGAACAGCCACTGTGCGAGTGCAAGGGTCTTGCATTTTAATTTGCAGATTAGGAATCCTTACGTTATGATAAGGAGGCAATGTACTTGACGTGCTCCTCTAGCTCAGTTTGAGGAAGGGGCTGTGTAATCAGCATCGCTCCATTGAAACCGGGGGGAGGCTTTAGGTAAGGTTCTGCCCCAAGGCCTGTGTTTCGCTAACCAGGATCCCAACACAGATGAATGGATGAAAGATTGTATTTGTATTTTCTGTAGGCTGAATGTACTGAATTTGTAGTGACTTGGCTTATAAACTTTTCTCTATTGTTTCTCTTGCTTTAGTCAGTGTCTTTATTTATTTTTTTTAAATATACAAGCTGTGATTAAGTGAATTTCTGTTTTATTTTGGTTCAAAAGGCCTTTTTATGAGCAAGTGCCAAAGTTCAGTTTCTGCTTGCTGAGAAGCGCTATATATTTTTCCAGCCTAAGTCTTCTGCACTGTTTTCTATGTTATTATAATGGTCCAATGTAATATGAAAATGTGCTGTTTTTTCAATTCTTGTTGACTGTCTCTTCTGTAAGCACTGGGCTGACTACTATATTTTTTTATCATTTTCTCGCAATATTTTGCAAACAGTGTTGCTGTTTTCCTTGCTGTGACTGCTTGGTTTGTGGCTCGCAGATAGCAAATGCACTGTACGGAGAAAGAGTTAATACTTTTGTTATTTAAAAGAAAAAAGGATTTAAAGGGGGGGGAGGGGAATTTCTAAAGCTAAATATCATATTTTATTTTTCATATGTTTGAATTGTAAGAATAATATGGTGACAGTCCCATTTGTAGGATGAAGTTACATATTTCCATTAATATGTAGTATGCTGTTCTTAAAAGAAAATTCTTATAATGAACTTTTAATTAAAATGCACTGTAAAATGAGTCTTTTAATTCCTTTATAGTCACACAATACACCGACTGTTCTCTTTCATAGCTGCTCTGAGTTCAGCTACGGTCTCTCCAGATTGATAGAAGTACAGTCCTGTGAGAAGTTAGCTTTATTCCCTAAATGTTTTAAATCACAATCTTCAACCAAAAGGGGCTGAGGGGTGCAGGTGGGTGGGGTGGGGTGTCTGGATCTGCCTTCTGCTGCCGTGATCTCGTAGGCACCGGTCTGTGGCAGGTCCTGGCGTGTGGCAGTTTCACTGAAGTGGGATGAGGCACAGAACGTGTGCTTGTGTTTATATTTACAGTCATAAGAAACTGAAAGTATGATTCCTTCTGGGTGAAAGTAGTGGCTGTAGGCAACTGAAGTGTCCCAAAGGGTGTGAAAGGAACTGTTCCATGATGAACTGACTTGTTGGAACGTGATAGCAGAGGCACTACACCAGTGCAAGTTGTGAAGTGTGGTGTCCCCGGGCCCTGACAGTGAACCCGATGCTCTGCTTGGTAAAATAAGTTGAGAGCGTGCTCCGTAGTAGGGCAACCAGCTGGGGAGGAAATGCTTATTCAGCTCTGAAATCCTTCTCTGGCTGTGGGGTTTCATGTTTCTATGAAATGTTACACAACTTGATTTCAAATGTTCTCATTCTGATTGGTGTTAAAGCAGACACCTTAAAACACACTCCACCCTCCTGCCCTGACTTACAACTTGCTTGCTTGAATTAATTTCCCTGCCCTAAGGCAAAAACAAAACCCAAGCCAACCAAATACCTCTCAAGATCTGAAGAATTTGTATCCAAAGATCGGGGAGAGTGCAAAGTTCTAATCTTATGTGGGCTGGAGACTAGCAGAGGCATCAACTGTCCAGCCAAACCACCTTCCTTACTCGTTTTGTTCAAAATGAACTGAAGTCTAGAGTTGGTTGGGTAGGGTCTGCCCTTGCAGAATGTAGCTTTTGCCTATTTCCCTTTTCTTAGAAAGTGTGATGGTGAAACTTTCTTGGACGCTTTGCTGTGTGTCTGGGAGCTTGTGTATGGACGTGGTCTATCATTTAAATGCTAATTCAGTGTTTGAATTAATTTTCTGAGGGTCTTTACACTTCAATTGGCCATGTTGCTCTTTGTTTAGGGATTTATTTAAACACATTCCCAGTCTGAGGTCTCTCTTTAGCACTGACTTCAACAATAAATGCCTGAGTAAACAAGCCTCAGCTGCGTGGGGAGGTGTTTGTGGGTGGGGGCTGTAATTGCTTTGCTCTGTGCACAGAGCAAACACCTGGTCTGGGGGTTCACGTTAGGCTGGTGCTGCCAAGTGCTTGGCTGCTTTCTTCCTCGGGTTCTGATGAGGCTGTGTTAGTGTAACAACTTCTCTTCAGTGTGGAAATAATATGAAGAGCTGGGGTTTTCCTAAGGTATGTTTTGGTGCTCGGGGAAGAGGGTGTTTGGGGACATCCATCTTGTTGCAACCTGACCTAGAGCTGGGATGGATCTTTTCTTCTAAAGATAAACAACTTGGTCGTCTGGTTTTGGGTTTGTTTGGTTTTTACTGATTACATAACCAAGATGGTAGGGATTTCACAGGATGGTTTGGCCTTTTTTTTTTTTTCTTTTTTTAGGCACTGACTCTTTAGTAAAAGCCAATTCTAAGATGTACATACTCCATTGACAAAGATTTGTTTGTTTGTTTTACTATATATATTCTTTGTTTTGTAAAATAGTACCTTTTTCATTAAAAAGAAAAGATGTGTATTTTTTTTTTGTACCTTTATTTTGCGATGAAAAGCTACGTCTGTTCTGCTGCTCCACATTCTGGGAGTCACATGTTTTATGTGCATATATAAGCAGATGGCAAAACAGGAGTAAATATTACCATATTCCGTCATCTATACTGTTTATGGAGTGTGGAAGTGACAAGACAACCTTCAGTTCCCAAACTGCTCTGAATGCACAGAAGTAATAACTTATGGAAAGCTGACTGACAGCTACGGCATTTGGAACATGCAGTAATGCAGATTTCTAGAAAATCTGTTTCTGCTGAAAACCAGACAGAGCTAGGAGTCTTAAAAGCAATATCGGTGATCCCGACAAGTCACCCTCTTGGGAGCTGTGAGCTGACCAGGTCTCCAGATGATTTCTGGGGTGTGAATGCTGTTCCGTTTCCGTATTGCAGTGCTCTCTTTGTAGGTACTTGATGCGTTTAACGCTTGTCAAGTAACAAAGGATTTAGCATTTGGTATGTGTAAATCCAGGTTCTTTCTTCAAAGACAAGGGCTTTTTTTACTGACTGGCTGGTTATTAGAAACACATAGATCATATATGTTTGGTATTTTCTTGCAGGCTTTAGCTACACGTTTGCAGGTGAGCTAGAGCCAAATGTTGCCGAGGGGAGGAGGACCACCTCCGCGCCTCTGGAATCCCCTTGCGAACAGGAGACTGACTCCCTCATGCAAGTGACTTTCTGCTGGGCAATGCTTGCTTGTTTTACTGTTAGTTTAGGTCTCAAAAATACAAGGAAGACCAAAGAAAATCTTGCCAGCGAAGCTCTACCCTCATTTTTACACACGCTTAAGTGGTTGGATATGTGAGGCTGCCAGGGAGAAGCTGATGTGGTGTTTTGCTCTAGAGAGCTGGTTTCCCTCAGGCCTTCCCTCAGTGTGAAATACAGGCCAGTAGCAAGGCTGATGCTTTGTCTTAGGTGTTTAAAGCTGGCACTTTCTCAATCAGGATAACTTGTCAAAAAAAAAGTATTTCTGATTTGCAATATTACCTATCTCTGTGTAAGGATACTTCATGCAGCTGATTTCAGTTATCAGGGTTGGGAGGAAAGATCAGGCTTCTACTGCATCATCTCTAGGGGGATCTGAGTGTTGCTGGGAGTGCAGATACAGGAGAGAATGGCCTCGTGGTGGCTTTTACCACAGAAGATGTTCCCTTGATGCCACTGTAGGAACCTGAGTCTAGGCATAGCGAGTACCCTGCTGAAGTAGAGATCTGCTAATGGACAAAGTTGGGTACCCTCAAACTCACCGCACAAACGAAAGGTCTCTGCTGGTAACCAGGGAACGTGGTGGTTTTGAATGTATTGTGGGATTTTTCTTTTGTCAAAATGCCTTTTTTTTTTCCTCACAAGGAGAAAGCTGGACCTTGATAATGTTCATGGTTTAGCTGCGAGGCTTAAATAATACATGAGTTTTACAGCGCTAAAAATCTTGTGGAAAGAATCGAATTAATTGCACCCTTGGCTATAGTAATTTCTAAAAGGCTGCAGTTAGAAAAGTATAAATTTGCACAAGGAGTTCAAAGGTCTGTTTCTTTCTCCACAGGAGGGCTGGGCAGATGTTTTGGCGGAGCTTCAAATACAGAAGCTCCCTGATGACTTGATGCCACTAGGAGAAATTGTTTTATTTATTAAAGATGCTTTGGCATTTCACCTGAGGTGGCTCCCAGCACACATTTGCCCAGGCAGTTTGGCTCTGAGCAGTGCTGCTGTTCCCAGGTGCTCCTACCACGTGAAGGGTGCTGAGCAGGCTGCCTTGTGGTACCCGTTTGTTCCCTCGCTGCCGGTCAGCTTGGACTGAATCCCCGGGAGCAGAGCTTCCCTTGTAAAGGGCGGTCTTGAGTGTGAGTGGCACAGTGTGTGCTCTTCTGTACTAAAGGATGTTTGTAAGAGGTTTGCCTTGTTTTTTAGATCTCTAAGCTGTTCCTGCCAGTGGTTCTGGAGTGCTTATTAAGAATGAGTATTCGGAAAGGTAACTCAATGACTATTTAGTCACTAAATGACTATTTAGGAGGGCTTAGGTGCTTTTCAGGGTACTAGATGCTCTTTTACTTTGTGTCTTTCAAAACACTTGAACCAGTTTAAGAGTAATTTAAAATCCCTGTGCTACGGCAATGGGGTTGGTTACCTAGGCCTATCTCCACAACAAGACATTGCTCTCCTCACCTCACCAGACAAAAGAAAACCTATTTAAAGGGCAACCTCAGGTGTTAAAAAGAGTATGCTAAAACCTGCTGGGTAACAACACTAGCTAAGCAGGTGATTTATAGCTTTCCTCTTTTATTATTACACTTGGTGTTTGCTGCTGATTTGCAGTGCCATGGAGTGCCATGCCAGTGCACTGTGGTCCCAGATGTAGCTATTTTTTCTGCAACAGGAAGCAATTGCTTTTCCTTCTGTATCAGAGGGCACAGAGCAGGCAGTTGCCTCTGGTGCAGAGCTGGAAAGAGATTGTCCTGTGCAACCTTGTTCTATCTTTGCAACTGCAATAGAGTCTGGAAGAAATTATCTGCATGGACAATTAATTTAATATGAGATTTCCCTGTGGAGATACTTGTGTCTGACAAAACAGGACAGATCTAGATTTGCTTTCCAGGGATGGTGTAGCTCACAGGAATGTTCTGTGTTTTAGGCTAAGGTTTCTCTTTTATCCTTTTCTGCTTTTTGGGGTTTTTTTGTAGCAAATAATAAATGGTTGATAAACGCCTATCTATAATAAAATACAGATATGCATTGCCAAATCATCCTTTTCTTCAATGAAGTTGTTACTTACTGTGTGAAGAGTACATATCCTCCTAAGTTCAAATTATTTATGGCAGTGTATTAATTAGCTTTTTCAAGGCTTCTAAGGTCTTGGAGCAAGTTCCAGCTCCAGGGATAACTGCTGTAGGTAATTACCTCTCTGCGTCAAGTATAATTTATTATAACTGGAAAACAACTGTCAGTATGTGCTGTGGACTTCTGGCCTGTTGGGGGCTCTTGTCAAGTGAAAAACTACAAGGCTTTTACAAGGGAGGGATCAGAACTTGCTACTTGGGTAGCTATGGTGGCCACAGATATCCAGACAATTCAGGTGGCTTCCAAGCCTGCTTTGGTCACTCAGTTTTCCTTGAATATATCAGTGCTGTCATCTTAATTCTGAGGCTGTACTAGCATTCTCACTCACCCATCATGACTCTCAGTTTATTCTCAGTGAACAGCAGACCGAACTCCACTCTCATCTTCAGCAGCAGCTCCAGTCCTTTTTCTAGTGGCTGTTCTGCTTTTTACCCAGATCCATGCTTTGTGTGTTCCACCTCTTGAATTTTTGTGTGTGTTCACAAGTATTTGTCATTGTTCAAGTATGCTGCTATGGTTACTCGGGCACCACTGACTCCACAGGTCAGCTTGGAAGAGCTTTAAACAAAGTATTTGGGAGAGAATGGAGCTCTCTCTTGTTAATTTAAGACCTGACACATCAGTTTGAACAAGTTACGTAGAGGATAATGTCTGTCTTTCTTCTCTGCACTTGGGATTTGGAAAAAACATAAGAAATATATTGCCTTGACGTGAGTCCAAGGAATGACAGTGGCTCCTGCTGAAAATAGAAGCCAGCCTATTTGTTCTGGGCATTGCCTGAAGGCCAGCAGGGCTTCGTGTGCACAAGTGGAAGTAGGATGTGCAAGTCAGAGCAACCTGCTGAAGAGCACAGGCTTCCTCAGCTACATCAGTGCAAATCAAACGTAGCTCTGTTGATGTGAGTGGGGCTGACTGCAGGTATTTACCACAGCAGGACACCTGTGCGTATATTCACGGGCCAAATTTTACAGCCCCTGGGGAGTGGAAGGGGCTGATATAAGATTCTTAGGCCTCAGGTTGCCGTCTGATGGTTCAGGGGTAAGATGTTAGCAGCTCACTTTGGAGACTTGGGCTGAGATTTTCAGAGTGATGAAGATAAAGCAAGATCAACCTGTTAAGAGCTGTCACCATGATTTTAATCTTCTGATCCCGGGCTGAAGTGTCCCATGCTGTAGTTCAAGTCCCAGAAATTTAGTGAGATCTGTTCTGTACTGCACCGTATGCAGAGTTTGAAAAAGGATCACTGTAAAGTGACTTCACAGACTTGCAGTGGTGCCCACACTAGCCTATGCCCTTAAATGTCTTTCTGGCTACTTTGCCCTGGAGAAATGAATATGACTCAATTTCCTCTTCTGATTAAACAGAAGGCAAAATTTCCATAGACTTGAATAGAAGAAGAACAAGATGCTGAGACAAGTCTGAGCATGCTGGTAAAAACGAAACAAAAAAATCTGGTGTGACTTTAAAGCTATTTTTAAAACCACAAGCTAGAGTGGGTTACTCTGAATCACTGGAGTCTGTTACGTCCTTATTTTTTTTTTTATTTCCACTCAGTAATTTTGAGGACACAATGAAAAGACAAATCTTTAGAGATGGGTTCTACGTGTTAAAGGGGGGAATGTGCTAGCATTTGCTGAGTGCAATAAATATCACTGCTAAGGGAACAGGTCTCTTTTCTGATATGACAAAAATATTGTAGGTGAGAATTTTTATTGAGCCATTTTAGAGAACAAGAAAGGTTGGTTGATTTATTGTTTTAATTAAAATATTACCATTGTGTCCCTCTTTGTTTCTGTGGGAAACTGGATGATGCTTGGCATTTGCTTTGTGAATCTTGGGGCAACCTCTTCAGTGGATGGGGTGGGGTGAGGTGTGTTGAGGTTTTTCTTTTCTCCTCATTCTTCCTCCGATCTGCACCAGCCCTTGGGGGCAGCTTCCCTGCAGCTGAAGGTGACTGAAAATAAAAATAATCTACCTTCATTGTAATAAGTAATACCAGAATCTTACTGACTTCTCTTGGATTGGGTCCTGGTTTTCCATTCAGTGCTTGAATTCAAAGGCTTGTTATGCATATATACTTGTTTTTTCAGTTGAAGGATGCAAATTTGAAGGGCATTCATTAAGCTGAGAAGTGACAGTTCTCTATTAGTTATTTTCCCCTGTTCATTGTAGCAGGCTTCTTGCGCTTGAAAGAGAACAAGGCGGAGGGTGTAACAGCACAAATCACTTGAGGGGACAAGTGGAAGGAAACTGTGACCATCGCAGTATGTGCAGTAAGGGGAGAGTTGTCTCCGAATTCAGCAGTGTAAGTTGGAGATGATACCTGGTTCTTGTGATCATTGTACATAGGGAAAGAACCATTTTCTTCTTGGATTTGCCTAAAAGTCAGGACTGCATCGATTGGCTTCAGATAGGTTGAATCTGGCTTCAGATTCTGCTGTCCTGTGGGGGGTGTGTGTATGAAATCCCTTTTCATTACCGGAAGCAAAATCATTTCTTTTTCCAGATGCAGACAGGAGTGCTTTAGAGCGGTCTGAATTAAATGCCAAGGTGAAAACGAGTTGCTGTAGAAACCCATGTCAGACTTGCAAATGGTTCTTGTGTGCTTCCGGAGCTATGTTAGCAATAAAGACTCTTCAGCTATTTTTACTTTTTTTAGTGGTATTGAGAAATGATTCTTCACTACTAAAAACCAGCTGGAACTAGCAGAAGGTGTATGCTGCAGTTCACAAGGATGGGGAATTGCCTGTATGACAGGCTGATCCGGAATCTGCAAAAGCTTTGGGAACCATCCATTGGCTTCAGTGGACTTTGGATATAGTGCCCCCGTTCACTGGAGTATGTGCAATAGGCAGCATATTGATTCCCATGGGGTTTTTTAGCTTCCAAAAAGGGCTTGTTGATATGGAAGGAGAAACTCCCAGCAAACTGCTCTACAGCACTGCTTTCTCCTTTCCTCCCTAAGCATAAAAGGCTCTTGGTGACAACTGGATATAAATTGTGTGTCTGAAAGAGCTGACAGATACTACCTGATTCTGAAACATTGCTATGGCGCTTCTTCAGCGTCCCTTTGATACCCCTGCGTCTTCTCGGATTAGCACTGCGTAACAGTGCACGGCGCAAATCTAGTTACATGAGCTCTTTGTTATGTGATTGTATTCTGAACAGCATTTCAGACATTATGAAAACATTTCTGTATGCTTTTTGGTTTTGAAGAATACAAATTCAAAACAAAAGTCCATAAATTTTGTTTAATCAAATTATGCCTCTTAGCATAGTCTACATGGAATCGTATAACAAAGTGGATGAATTCAGGTAGGACTTTGAAAATCCAGCTGGAGTGGAAAATCAAGACTGGTGGGGTTTTTTTAGAAAACCTCGCTGTCTTCCTATAAAAATCACTGTAATATGTTGCATTATCAATGCTTAAGAGACACCTGCAATTTGATTTAATTAAGAGCTATACTATGGTATATTGTATTTGCTAAAGCATAATTTATCTCTGAAGATGTAGATGTTCCTTGCTCACTGAAGCTATGTTGGTTTCACGGTTTGAAACTTGCCTGTTGACAGTCTTGTCAGCTGAAAGCATTAGAAGAGAATGAAATTACATTCTGGGCCTTGCCCCAGATGGGAATTGCTGCAATATTTTAAACTTCAAAAAGGATGGAAGTGTAACGCAACAACATGACCACAGTAAGATTTATTAGTGTTGCTTTCATCTTGGCTTTGGGCCATCCCCTGTCTGCAAAATTCCTGTTGATGTCCCATCTGGATTTATGTAGAAATTGATGGTAGGGTAAAGCTCTCTGATCCTATCACTTCACATTTGCATCACTTTCTCTTCTGGATGTGCTATGAAGGGTTGGAAACACCACTTGTTAAACTCTAATTAGCAGGCAAGCAGAGGAGAATGCAAGGTCAATTTAGCACTCCTGGAGTTTAAATTATTTTCTGAATTGGATGGGTGGGGGAAAGAAATCAAAGCCTATGCCTCTGAGTTCAGCTGTATTTCTGAAACAGTCCCTCAGGAGATTAAAAAAATACTTGAAAAGAGCCATTAAGTTCCGATGTGTTTTATATTTTACTGTCGTAATTGTTGCAGAGGTCACACTTTAATATGCACAATTTGGGTTTGATGTCTGTCTTCCTCTAAAACACGCAGAGGATGGGAAAAAGGAAACTTCATTGCGACTGTTGATTGCTTCCTTAGAGCACGTGGGTGAGGTTTCCAAATCTCAGTGTAACAGCTCCTCAAAAACCACATCTGTCTCTCCAAAGGTTTTGTGCCTTCCGGAAGGCTTTGTTACCCTGATGCTTCCTACTAGTACAAAAATGATGATACTGGTATCTGTTTCTGCTTTTTCTTTCCCTCCTCGTTTAAGATAGGTGTGTCATTACAGCCTTTAACCACAGCAGGTGGTGAGAACTTGAACTAGGAGAAAGCTACACACAGATTAACAAGAGGAAGGAGGAAGTCAGTAAGAGGCCTTGAGCAGGACATGCTCAAAACATGGACACGCAGTCCACGCTGAAACAGATTTTCGGTGTGCATCACGGCAGTTACCTTCCAAACAGGAGGGCTGTGTGTTTTGGGCATCCTCCAGAGAGCTATATCCAGTGAGTTTACTGGTTGCTTTGCTGAGTTGTTCTTTAGAGGGTGCCCCTATCTGCCCTCTGACTGCTGACAGGACAAACAGCCTTGTAAAGCTGAAGTGAGTTGTTACTAGCTTTAATCGGATGCTCCACCAAAAAAACCCTGACATTCAGATAGTTTACTGCTCCATTCGGCTTCAAGCTGAATTAGTTTGCATTATTGCCCATTATTTTGGGACTTACACAAACTGTTTACGTGTATCCCGGGTCCCTGATGCAGACAGACTGTTATTGTAGGTCTGAATCAACGTTGCAGTACCAGCGGCGGTGGTTCTGGTCTCCTTGTGCATACCAATTTATTCTCTAGATGAAGCCATAGTAAGTGAAGGCTCATTTTCCAGTAAAGGTGATTGAATGCAACTGCAGCTTGTTGATTAAACTGAACGAAGAGAAACACTCATGTGTCGCTCGGCACGCTCTGCTACATGAAACAAGGGGATTAGATATGGCGAATTTCTAGTAATGAAAGCAGGCTATCGGGTTCGTCATAAAATCAGCTTAAAAGAGCTTTCTAGATTCCAGAGAGAACTAAAATAACTTGACCTACCTTGGTCCTGTAATCTTTAAATGCTGCTTAACATCTGCTCATCAGCACTTGGCAATAATATTTATTATGAAATTTTTACTAGCAGGCACTATCTTGTGTTGAAATTAATAATGCAGAGGAGTGCACTGTGGAGGGTAAAAAATGTAATTACCAAAGGGTTAAAAATGATACAGCAGTATTTTACTTTAGTTAAAGGTTTAGATGAAAGTTGCAGCCACAAAAATCTTAGTGAGGTCCGCAGCCTGGCCCAAGAATGGCCTGTGGCCCTGGGGCACAATGAAGCATCCTTTTAGTCCCTGCAGGTCCTTAGCATTAGAGCCAGTTCTTCTTAAGGGATCTCAGTTACTAATGTGGTCATCATAGAAACTCTCCTTAATGGGTGGAAGAAGAGAGACGTGCTGAAGATGCCTTAAAGATTTGGGTTGTTACTTGGAAATGATTCTCTTTTCTGAGACTGGCAATTCTGTGTATGTTCTTTACTTTGTTGATGCAGAAAGCACTTAACATGAGGTGGACTAGATTCGAGCAGTTATACGCAGAGGAAGGAGTTCAGAGGGCTGCGTTCTTTGCTGCACACCGTGTGCTCCTGAAAACACAGAATACAAGGACAGGAATACAAGAACTCCTTATTCTCAACAGTTACCAAAGAAAAGTAAATTGGAATTCTCAGCTTGAAATTTGATCCAAGTAACAAGCTCTGTAAGACCCTCACAGGTCCCAGTTATTTCTCTGTTGAGCCTGTAATCTCCTCTGTAAAATGGATTCCTTAGAAAGCCGTCCGAAGATGTCAGCAGGCACTGAATCCACATTTCCCTTTGCAGTGTGTTCCAGTCAAGTCTCTCAGGGTTAAGGCAGGAGGCCTTTGTGACCTGATTTGATTTTGTCTGGCTTTATGTTTCACTCCTCAGCCCTGGTCATGCGTATCTTGGGCACGTTCCTTCCTTGCGAATCGGCTGTGGCTATCTTCTGCCTGTTGCATAAACAACTGGGAACAATTTGGGGTATTTCTTGCAGCTCTTAGCACTTTGTGTTGTTTTATTTTTTCTCTGCTAACATGAGTCTTTCTTCAACCTCAGGTCTGAAGAAGGAGTTGGTTATTGCCAATGCTCTGTAGAGAAGTCAAATATCATCTCTGCTCCCAGATGCTGTTCATGGATTCATATATTCAAAGATGATATTAGATAGCTTTGCCACTGGGAATGCCTAACAAATTGCTTTTTCTTTATGTTGTCCAAATCCTTTGAATACAATCTGCTTTCCAGGATGCATTTTCTAGATATAGCTTTCTGTCTTGACTCTATTGAAGCCTATTTTGTTACAAAGGGCCCAATCTATTAAGCCCTCCAGGCCACTCTGTTGGCCTCTTCCCATCCTTATTTACTACAATTTTGTCCTTTGTGTAGTTTGGAAGTTCACTGTTAGTAGAATATTTATTTATTTCAGTATCATAAACGACACTGGTGCGTATGCCAGGCTTGGTATGAATCCATGTGGAATGTACAGTCGTTTCCTGATTCCTCCCTGTGGACATCTACTTTTGGAGAGCTAATTATTCCCCCACTCTTAATTCATTTACCATGGACTTTAATTGGAACTACTAAGAGGTACAATAAATATCTTAAAATTGAAATCTCAGTAAGTCTTCAGCTGCCCAATTTCTGTGTGTGGTCGTTCCTCCCAGCACTTCCTCTGATCAATACCTGTTCACTTTTACTTTCTTTTCTTCCCCCGTACTTCCCTCCCCTCTTTATTTTGGGGTTGGATCTCTTACACTATTCAATAGAGCGTATGCTGTTTCCCTAGAAAGAGGTACTTCTTGACATTAATGTTCTGTTGAGACTTCTGCAGCAGGCTCAGGTTTTACCATTCAATCCCTCTTTAATATGTCTCTGAACTTTTCTGTCCATTTTTTTAAACTCTTGTGATATACATGTTAACGTTTTGTTTTGTGGGAGTTGAAATAGAAAGATTACTTTGCGTCTCTGGCTTAATTCAGGGCAACACCTCAGCATGTCCTTAACTGTAGAATTGGACTGAAGACTGGCATTTTCTTAAGGGAAATGCATCATTTCCAAGTTGGTGGTGTTTGGTTTTTTGCTGGTTTTGTTTGTTTGGGGTTTGTTTTGTTTTGTTTTTCTTTCTCCATGCATCACAGCAGTATGAGGGCCCTCACCCTAAGTTGACAGGCAGTTCTTGAATCCTTCCTCCCTGCCAGGCTTCTCTCCTTGGCTGCATCTAACCAGGACTAGTCACCCATCTTGGGGAAGACAGAAGTACCTTCAGGGAGGAAGATGCTGCCGTATCAGGTAGAAGCTACTGCCTGTCCCTTGGACCACCACCAAGTATGTGCATCCCTGGGTTTTACATGAAGATACTTGACAAATCCATTATTTTAACAGCTGTGCCATCTTCATTTATATGCTCAGAGAAGTATTATTTTGTCCTCCTTGTTAAAATTGAATGTTTCTCTTTTACTTTATCTCTGAACTCAGCATGTCTTGTTACATATAAGTTGCTATAAACGCTAAATCAATAATCCCATTAAGAAGAAAAATAGGGATCTAGTAGGAATAAGTAAAATTGCGGAGTTAATCAGATCATCTTTATTCGAGTTGCAGACTCTGTTTCCCAAAGAAGTTCTAGCTCTACAAAATCAATATGGGTACAATGAAGTAGGTTTATTTTCTGGTTATCAGCAGCACGAAGGTAGGGGCTGGATGCTTAAAGAGAACCAAGGGATTTTGCTTCCACAGTAGCTGTGGAAGAAGAACGGTTGCTACCATGGAATCAAATAATAGAAAGTAGTGCATATTTTGGGCACTCAAATGTCTGGGGGAGGTACAGATCCAAGAATTTCTCTTCTTATTACATCCTCACCAACCTCACAAACAAAATATGGCTAAAATAACACCGCGTTTTAAATACAGCATTCTGAGTCGATGACCACCTGATTTTTCAGACAGATTCTTCAGAAGAGATGGATGATGTTTTTCTTACTTCCTCTTTCTATCAAAATTTCTAAATGTGGTCTGTATTGCTGATCTCTGTGCTAGTTTTACGCTACACTGCTCTAAAGACTTCGATGGAGTCGCACTTGGCTGAGCTGGGGAGATTACAGTGAGATTTAATCTTTCCTAAACCAAGCTTTGCACAGCTTCTTTGAAGTACGGCTGAACCCTGTTCTCCACAGCCACTATGCTGTAAAGAGCTATCGAAGACAATGAAATTTAAGCCAAAAAAATGATGGGCTTCCTCATTGTTTCATTATTGCTAAATATGATCTCTGCTGTGCTGTGGAATAACTAGTGCCCAACACTGCCGTATCTTGATTGTTACTCAGTGATCCTTTAAACTGAACCAAGCTGCATCTTCAATGGATGAGCGTGCACCTTTCTCTTTGCACTTAAGCAATAGATCACATAACTGTGCCTTAAATATTTAGTATGTTTCTGTTCACTAATAAAGATTTTTAGGAGAAATAATGTTTCACATTGACACTTGGGCTAATAATCAAGTGCTGAAAATGTATTTCGGCATGGCTAAGTGCTGCCTGTCCTGTTTGGAAATGATGTAGCTGTAGCACAGACTCAAACTGTGAGAACTGGGAGTGTGGTTGGAGCTGGTGAGCTCTTGGGTGCTCGTAGATGTGGTCCAGTGAGTGCTGCAGAGGGAGAGGAGCTTAATGCATCCTCATATGGAAGGAGATGAGCAAATCTTTCCAGGAGCAGGCTTAATTCAGATGGAGCTGGTCTTGTGCTTTCGGTAGTTAAGCAGCTGTCAGAGCTGGCTTGTTAGCAGCTCCTGTTTGTGAAGAGCTGACCTGTGTTATGCATTCTCAGCTAAGCAGCTGCACAGCATTTATTTGTGCAGTGGGAAACTCGAAGACATCTCTGCAGGGAGAACTAAGTTGCTTTTAGTTGGTTTAGGTCCTCAAATTGCCTCTTGGTTTCATCAAGAATTGATTTGAGATCTTAATTTATGTGATTCTAAAAATCTATACTGTCTTTTGTTATCCAATTGTGTTTTAAATATAACTCATTTCTTAATGATAATTTTAGGCTTTGATAATGTTCAGGAAGACATTCATGTGCTGTTCGCACCAGCTGATCTTTCTGTATTTCACGGTTTGCTTGAACATCCCCAGACCCAATATTCCTCAGTTAAACTACCTGGTGCTGAAATGACATGTAGTAGCAATCAGCTGTGCTGTATTTGTGCACAAGCTGGCTCTTGGTTAATGTAAGAGAAGTATAGGAAAGAGAAAATAGGAAATTGCGTTAAAAATCTGACTTTTCCTAGCATAATAGAATCATAGAATGTTAGGGATTGGAAGGGACCTCGAAAGATCATCAAGTCCAATCCCCCTGCCAGAGCAGGAATGCCTAGACTATGCCACACAGGAACGTGTCCAGGCAGGTCTTGAATGTCTCCAGAGAAGGAGACTCCACAGCCTCTCTGGGCAGCCTGTTCCAGGGCTCCGTCACCCTCACTGAGAAGAAGTTTCTTCTCGAGTTTAAGCGGAACCTCTTATGTTCCAGTTTCAGCCCATTACCCCTTGTCCTATCAGTGGTTGTCACCGAGAAGAGCCTGGCTCCATCCTCGTGACACTCACCCTTGATATATTTGTAAACATTAATGAGGTCACCCCTCAGCCTCCTCTTCTCCAAACTAAAGAGCCCCAGCTCCTTCAGTCTTTTCTCATAAGGGAGATGCTCCACTCTCTTAATCATCCTAGTTGCCCTGTGCTGGACTCTCTCCAGCAGTTCCCTGTCTTTCTTGAACTGAGGGGCCCAGAACTGTACACAATATTCCAGATGGGGTCTCACCAGGGCAGAGTAGAGGGGAAGGAGAACCTCTCTCGACCTACTAACCACCCCCCTTCTAATACACCCCAGGATGCCATTGGCCTTCCTGGCCACAAGGGCACAGTGCTGGCTCACGGTCATCCTGCTGTCCACCAAGACTCCCAGGTCCCTTTCCCCTACACTACTCTCTAATAAGTCATTCCCCAACTTATACTGGAACCTGGGGTTGTTCCTACCCAGATGCAAGACCCTACATTTACCCTTGTTATATTTCATTAAATTTTTCCCCGCCCAACACTCCAGCCTGTCCAGGTCTCGCTGGATGGCAGCACAGCCTTCTGGTGTGTCAGCCACTCCTCCCAGCTTGGTGTCATCAGCAAACTTGCTGATAGTACTCTCTAGTCCCTCATCCAAGTCATCGATGAATAGGACGTTGTATACAAGAGATGATCTACTTGCAATAAAACTTAGGGCTCAATGTATTTCTTCTTGTTCAGGTCTTTACAGTTCTTTACCCAATTTGAACTCTGCCTAAAATTTAAGTATTTAGAAGTTTGCTTTTCTTGACATGAATACCACTGTCTGCACTGACATGGGAGGTGGGAGGTGAGTGAAGAGCTCTTCTTGGTGGCAGTTCTGACTTTCAACCATATTATTGTTTATAAATTGCTATTTTCAATTTATTTACAGCCTTCTAAGATTTCTGTTAAATATGCTAGAACAAACACAAATCCAAAAAAGTGGCTGTTATATGTTCCCAAAACGTGTTCTGAAAAGAAATGCTACGAAAAGACATAGTTTATAAATTTTACTGTATAATAACTATATAAAATATAGTATTTTAGAGTATATAAAATATATGCATATATTGACTACATGTGCATATATATATACAAACACACACATATACTTCTGTCATCCCTTTGACACTTGTAGCTGGATGTATTTAGATAATATAGGCAGGATAGGAAATATAAATGGAAGATGAGCCAGGCTGTAAACACCAAAGAAATTGCTGGACAATGGTGGTCATTATCAGAGAAGTTGGTGCATTTTGGGGAAGGATAAGCTAACTATTTTGGCCTTGTAAAATATCGTAGGGGAGGGTCTTGTTTGATTTGTTTGGTTTAAGTTGTTTTTTTTTTATTCCTCACATCTTTTTCCCCCCAGGAAAACTAACTTCTAGATGTATACAAACATTGTGTGTGTGTGTACTCGTGTGAACATGTTTTATACCTATATACATGTATGTACTCACAGGTATAAAATCGTTTGTGTACACACAAACATGCACATTTCCCCAAATGTGTGGGAAGAGGGAGTGACTGAAGCCAAGATTCAACATCCATTTTATACCCCTCTGGCAGTTCAAACCCACCCACAGAGCTGTGGCTACACTTCACAGGAATGTTTCCAAGTAATCACAGGAGCTCTGTCCTTTGGTGGGGTGGGTTATCTGATACTGGCTTGTACTTTGTGTCTGTGTGTGTGTAAATATTTCATGTAAACAGCATAAAATCTTTCACCTGATTTCACATGTGCAGCTGGAGCTGTACTGATTGCATAGAGGTGTCTATGCACTAGTCACTTGAGCAGCACCAGAAGATGTAGAATGAATAATGTATGTTCCTGAAGAAAAAATACTGACTGGGATAAGAATCAAACTGAGTCTTGGGAACAAGGGAGTGAATCCTTAGCTGGGTTGTATTTCTTCTGATGCTCTTTGAGGCAGTCACGTGGCTGGAACAGAACTAGAAAGGTGCCCATATGTTGTATTTTCAAGGAATCTTTAATGTGGATCTTGCCCCCAGTCGCTTCAAGCACATGGACACGTGGAGCAAAAGGAGGGTTAATTTTGTGTGACGTAAATTAGTGAGAGCTGTGCAAAAGAACTTTTCGAAGACTTGGTTGCTAAATAAATTACTGGTCATGTTTTATTTAAAATGCTCACACTGCCAGCAGAAAATGTAGCAAACAAGCACACTTTCAATTAAAGTAGCAGCTAGGATTTTCCTTCTGGCACTCCCATGACTTCTTACATTTGTTCTGCTTTATTGCATGTCACAAACAACTGAACAGAATCGCAGGTACACGTATTGCTCACATGTGCACGTGGCAGAATGATAAAGCAGTTTATCTCCTTTTAGATGCAGAACTCCTTTCAGTAAACATGGCTAGGGCATGCAGCTAACCCCACGCCTGTTTGCTTAGATCCATACCATGGGTGCCAGCCTGGGTTTGCATTAGCAGCACTGGGCTGTGCCTAGTGCTGTGCGTTACCCAGAATCTGGTGTGGAACCATTGCTGTGACACGGGGATTGGGCTGCTCCTTGTGTCGGCCCACGTGCGGCAGGAGCTGGGGTGGATTGGTGCCAAGCTGCAGAGTGGCAGGGGGTGCGTGTGGAGGATTTACATTTCTAGCAGGACAGATGTTTGCTTTCTTTTCTCCCACACATCTGCTCGCATGCTCTATTTTAGGAAGTTGTGAACACTGCTTTAAAGGCAAGACTGAGGTTACTGTAGGTTATGAGCCTTATGCCATGAGATTTCGTCGTGGGATTTCCGGCTGTTGTTGGTTTAAGGCTAATGGAGGAAATGTGTGGAGAAACTGTTTTCTACCTCAAGGGTGCTGGAACTTTCTTGGGAAAGTTGTCCATTGTAGGACAGCCTATGTCACCCTCTGTCACCGTGGTGACACAAACCTTTTCTTTGGGTGATAGCCAGGCTTCATACTGAGAGATGGTTGCCTTGTCACAGGAGAGAATCTTCATGTTAAGGTTTGTTCATTTGTGGATGTTTTCTTTTTCCTCAGCTACTGTCGTGACATCCAAACTGCTCCTGGCCATCAGTGTTGGGAAGTGTCTGTGCTCTTTTCAGGAGATCATATAGATTAGGTCTCTGATGCATCACATTGGTTAGCTAATGTCCCAACTTCTCTCTGAGAATTAAACGGCTTGTTGAAATGACTGGAAGGTAGGAGAAGATGTACAGGAATTTAAGAGCTGGGAGGAGAATCTAAGTATAGCTAGATGGTGTGTTCCTTTGTGCCCAAGGTACTTCTTTTCAGAAGTGTCTCTCAAGGGATGGACAGGAGTCTGACAAGCTCTCCTGGGCTGAAGAAGCAGTATTTTCAAAGTTTGTGAGACTTCATGTGGGACTGATAAAGAAAACTTGAATGAGCAGAAGATTAAGATTTGGGGCAAAGAGTGCATGGTTCTGAACATTGATAGGACCCTGACAGTTTCTCTTGCTAGAACCATCAGAAGCATTTAGGATTAAATGCAAAGGAAATGAAAGCTGCCAGTCTTGTAAGCACATTGAGATGGACCTTGCCATGAATCATAGAATCATAGAATGGCCTAGGCTGGAAGGGACCTTAGAGATCATTTTAATCCAAACTCCCTGTCATGGGCAGGGATGCCTCTCATCTAGAGATGAGTATTATTATAACAGCCTGGACAAAAGCCATGAGAATGATACCATTCGGGGTGATCTCCATGTCATGTCTGTCTGCTCAATAATAGCATTGCAATCGTCACGGTGGTGGTAACTGTGCCTTTTCTTTAGTGCGGTAAAATCTGGAGTCTTCTCTGGGAAGCCCAGTCAGATAATTAGGTTTGTGGAGAGATGTGATACTGATTTTTTTTTTTTTTGTGCAGGAGCTAATGTACTACAATTCTTTTCTATGCTTCTTATACTAATATCTACTCCAAAGTGCTATATGAGAGGAACTACATGCAGAACGAAGAAATCTCTGTCCAGTGGTCTGTGGTCCCAGCATACATCCTTCAGCAGTGTCTTTTAGTACGTGATGAGAAAGCCCTTAAAAGTTGTCGACTGCTTCTGGATTATATACCATTTTTGTGTTCTCAGCATTAGGTACTCTAAGGAAATCACAAATTTGGTTTAAAATGCAAATGTGCACATTATAGTGATTTTTACAGGGTTCCTTCCTTCGGATTTTTCTGCATTTGCCCATTGTCTGAGGCCTCTTGCAGGCTAGAAACTCATTTTACTTTAAGGGAAATTTAAAAAGAAGTCTTTTTAGAACGACGTGTGCTGGTTGAGCTAGAGTCCTGGTTAAGCATTTTGGGATTAGTCTTGGTAGTAACTGAAAGAACTGTACTCAGTACTGAAGACTTCTCATATATATGAAGCTTTACAAACAAATATCTAACAATCCCATAATTAATCCAGACAAATGAACTGCAATGAGACAGTATCTCAATATTTCTCAAGTTTGTTGTAGTTTATGGTCTCGTTTTTATGGGGCACAGCTTATTTTAAATGCCTCCAGAACCATTCTAGGATCATGCAGTCATTTGGAAGACAACACGTTTCTAATTACATTTCAAAAGCTTCAGTGCTTTGCTCCCTCCATCCCTTCAGCAGTAAGGAGATTAGGTTCACTGCCAAGGGACTTGCATCACCCTCTGTCATGGGATGTGACTGCCTGGGTTTTAGCAGTCCGACAAAATGATTCACCAGCACAGTGTGGTTTTGTGGAGATGCAAGTGCATAGTGGACATCCCTTCAGAGATAAAGGTGAAAGAGACTTTCATAAGGATCTTGCTACGATGTTCAGCCGTGCAGGGTAGAGCAAAGCTCTAGCTCAGGCCACTGGCAGCTGATCTGTCTGCCAAAACTGCATAGGAGTGGAAGCTGTGCTCTAGCCCAAGTTGATTGTAGGGTAGCTGTATTTACCAACGTACTATCCAGCCTTATTTTAACACCTCTGGAAACTTTTCTACTTCTCCAATATTTGAAGAGTGTGTTTGTATTGTATGGACAAGATTTGATCCTTTATTCCAGACAAATATTGGTAAATATTCACAGCAATCTCTATGCATGGTTAGTTGATGATGTGTGTGTCTGACAGACATGTGCATGTTTACCAAAGAAAATCTCAATAGGGAACTTACTCTACTTCCTACTAGATACTTTGGTCTGATATTCAGACTGGATTTCTTGCGTATTTGAATTTTGTCCCCTGAAGTTGTGTTATATTTAGCAACTGTTTTCCTTCTAAATATTTTTATATTACAAGGCCTTGTGTAGGCAGGAGTACTTTACCAAAACGGGAAAGCTTGTCTACTATTCCAATCATGTTCCCAGGAATAGCTCTATACCTGGAGAGCTGCGCACTGAATTCACTTGAAGACAATGCACATGTGATTTTTGGTGTACTGGCTTTAGCTGGTGCAGCTGTGCAGGTCAGGGATTCTGGAACATGCTTACTGAATCAGCCTGTACAACCTGGAGGAGTTGAGATGATTCGTAAAAAGGAAAACCACAAGAAACAAAGTAATAGCCTGCACTCCATATTTTCATGTTGAAACATGCTGAGTGAGGGTGTAACCTAAATTTTAACTAATAAATCAAAAGAAATCTTTCCTACTCTGAAGCGCCTCTAGTGTACAGCAATGTAGCAGTGTGCCACTAGCACTGAAATGAACCCCCTTTGGACAGGCAAATGGCAGATGCCTCTCAAATACTGCTGTGCACAGACACGCCGTAGAGGAGTACGTTTTAAACTTTGCTTTCAGCTAATGCTGATTTTAATGCTAGTTCTAATACTGCAGCTGTCACTCTGAGTTCTACAGCTGATGGAGGTGGGTATCTCACTGCTGTGGTTTAGCAGGCGTGACTGTTATTTGTGTAGCAAAATCCATCTGACAGGTAACCACATGTTCCAGTTAATCTTAGCTGGGATATAAGTAGATCCTATATCAAATGTAATGACTCAGTTACTGAGCCTGATGCTAATGTCAGTGACATCTGCTTCAGCTTCTGCGTTCCTTAAAAATGGATTGGACTCAGGCTTATAAGTGAGTTCATATTAGGGTAACTCCCACTTAAATACTATAGGTCACACTGATCTCTGATGCCAGTAGAGGTGCACTAGGAGAGATTTGTCTCAGTGTATTTGCTGTTTGCCCGTATCAAAGGACAGAGCTACAGAAGATTGGAGTGGGTTTTCCGATGCATTAAGAGACTTATCTATTATTTACTCAGGGAATAACAGTCCTATTTAATATTAAATTCCAAATTGCCTTTAGGTGTTTGCCAACCACCCAGAAGATTAGGTGCACTAAAGTAGTTAATGCCCCTTTTTCATGAATTGTCTTCTGCCTCTCAGTTTGTGAATAGTGGAGTCAACCTTCATGTGCCTCCTGTTCCCAGTGGTGAATTTATCCAAGATTAGCTTTTTTTTTTTTTTTTGAACAACGCTTAAGGAATCTGCAAACTGTTGAGCAGATTATAAATGCAGGCCAAGCTTTTCCAGTTACGAAGAGCCAAATTCGTATGGGGCGTGGTATAGCCTAACTTTCTGTTCTGTGGAACAATGTCTTTTAGTATTACTGATTATTACTGTTTTTCAGACATATGACAAAGCTGAAAGGTAAATATGCATGTCAGTCTTCAGAAATGTATGTTATTTAATTACTGACAATAAGGCAAGATGTGATTTCAGCTACTTTCATGTACAGGGAGTGTGGGATCTTTGCTTTATTAACTAAATTCATCTCCTATTTACTCTGTCTCACACTCCTCTTCAGACTGTGGTCTCAGGTACAGGGCTTAGTCTGTATGTGACCTGGAGGCTCTCAAGGAAAAACTAAGGATAAGTGTTGATCAGGAGATTGCACATTTAGGGCTTTAGGATGATCTAAATGAGGCACTAAAACCAGGCCACTGTCCCAGCTCCTCTCTAGCAGTAACCCAGATTGCACCATTTTGCTTGGAGACTGTCAGCTGGCAGTTGCATTATAACTGTGAATTATCTTTGTGACTTGGTTAAAACTGGCTTCCAAAAGCTTCTGATATGAAGAGAGCAAGCCAAGTGCAAACCTCTGGTGCCTGGGAATCTCCTGACACCAGATGCTGGTGAGCTGTATATTCAAGATTTCTGTAGCTTTCAGGTCCCCTGCCAGACTTGTGACTAACTGTACAAGTGATGTAACCCATTCTTACCTATAAAATTATGCAAAGATAAGATTATATAGAAAGCTGCACTACTATAGCTGATGTGTTATGTGTCTAACACCATCTGTCATGTACGTGTGTGGGTTTTGTTTAAGGGAAGATCTGCAAAATCTGAATCATTCTTATCTGAAACCAACTCAAAATGTTTAAAAAAGATTTCAACAGTGAACTTGGACTAATGATTTGGTACGTTAGGTGAAAATATAGCTGTGGACCTGGACTTTCAATGCCAGACAATGGAATTTGCTGGATATCAGCATTAAATATTAAAACATACCTTATCAAGCTTCAGAAAGGGCTATATTGGCGTTAAGGGCTTGGAAAAAGTATCCCCTTGTGCTCTTGTCAAGATGCTGTTACAGATTTCTTTGCTCCCCTCATTCTTAGTGATTTCAGTGGGAATTATGATGGATAACTGAAATAAGATCATTCTATTTCCAGTGAAAGCTTTACTACATTGATTTCTTTTTTTTCTATGCTGCTGTTTGTCAAAAGCAGCTGATGTATGAAATTCAGGTGTCACTAGGAATTCAACCTGTCGCTTCTGTTAAATTTTGACTGCTGCTTCTATCATCAAACACTTTAGTGAAACAGGTAATTTATTGTTACTATAATGGCTGATCATTAATGGACTTGGTAGAAAACTCCACAGCATTAAAATAAAATTCCTGTGTGTAACTTGAATGACTTATTTCTATGTTCTAACACTGTGTTGTTACAGCAGTACTTTGGGCTCATATCACTTTTCATTGTGGGTTCTATAGTGTTAAACAATATTATTCACACTTCATAACAGCCCAGTAAGTGCTGTCATCCTGGTTTATTAGACAGGTAAGCTAGAACAAAGACAAGCAGATATTTGCACAGAGATACAAAATACTCAGCCTTGTGAAGCGCTACCTATATGCATAACCCGAAGCACACGCTGAATTCTAGCCCTGTTCAGTCACTTAGATATTTTGCCAAATCTGGACCTATGTAATCAAAATTCTGGGTCGACTTGTTTTAACTTTCAGATGATCCTTTCTAAAATTTGATAGAAATCAATGGGCTTTACGTGCCTGCTTATTGTTTGGCGCTGGGCGAGCTATTTTGCTGGATGGGGGCACTGGGCAGTGCACAGATGAGGACACGTCCTTGGGAGCATCTTATGGTGCACTGCGCAGAATACCTGGCTACTACCATTGTCATTCTGTCATTTTAGACAGTGGCTTTCATGAGCTTTAAACTCGCCTACTAACAGGGAAATACCTAGTTTTGGACTACCTAGTGCAGCTGCTGCAGCAAGTCTGCCTCTGGAGCTCCAGCCTTGCAAACAGAGTAAATACTACCTGTAGGCTGCTGTTAATAACAGAATTCTTCCATTCATGCTTACACTGGCAATGCACACTGTAATTTGGTTGACAGGTTTTGAATGCTCTTTATTCATCTTACTGAGAGAATTCTAAGTGCATGGCAGCCAAGACAGTATGAAAGACGGTAATTCAGAAAAGCATTGTTGATTTATTTACCTACGTTCCTGGAGTGTTGGTTTGCTGGTTTTGTTCTTAAAAATACTGGAGATCTATAACAAATAAATAATTCATTGTACAAGTATCACATTTCTGGGAGTGCTAGCATGAAAATTGCTAAATATGCGTTTAATTTAAGCCTGATTAGGCAACTGATTCTGTTCTAACACAGTCATAATTAAAATGTAGTCTTGTGAGGTTTAAGGCGTTACAGGTACAGTGTGCTCCATGTGCAGCATTGCTGATTAGGAGGGGCCCTCTTCAGGCTGGCCGGCTGGGTGCCTTGTTACGTGAGGCACTGACCGGGCTCCCAAGCGGGAGGCCTGGAAGGCTGACGGGAGAGTGGTTGATCACAACTGGAGAGTTGAAATATTGCAGAGGCAAGCAAGGTGTCCCCTCCTGTTCTGCTTGTTACCCCACGAGGGATGCCTCAGCCTACCTGACTGCTGCGTGTCTCCCTGCGTCACTTCCCTCTTCGGAATTTCTGCTGCCTGCTCAGACCAGGAGGATGGGGGAGGCAGACCGGGAAGCAGTGGAAATGAACCTCGGAATGGAGAAATCTGGTGGATCCTCTGCAGTGGCTTCAGCAGGAGCTGGACTGTGGACCTCACAATCAGACCCAGCAGTGTTACAAATTGAGTGCTGTTGGGAGTAGACCAAAGGAAAGCAATTTCCTAAAAATTACTTGGGCAGATTACTGGGATGACTGGTGAGATTCTCCTGTGTTCAAGGGTGTTCTTGCTCTGGACTTCAGCTTACCTGCAGGAAATTGTTAGTGATGCTATTTTTGACATGACACTAAAATGAAGGCTGTGTCCTGCAACCCATCCTCACTTAGAGAGAAAATACGCTCTGGAAACACAGATTACTTTGCAAAGCTGGGTCACAGAGCCCCGTTTCTGGCTGGTAGAAAGGTGAGACCTGCAACCAGAGATGGCTGTGGGTGAAATCTGTATGTCTTTTTCTTTGCCTGTGTCTTGGAGGCTCTGTAGTCAAGGCTTGGCCAAAGGGGTCCCTTCGTGGGTCTGGCTGGGAAAAGTGGGGACCGGTGTCCAGTGCTGTGTGATACAGCTGCTCAGTACGAATACGCTGTCAGCGTGAAGCTGCCACTTTCAAGCTCCTCTTTGGTTTTTTATTTGCTTGTTCTTTGTGTCCCCCCCCGCCTCTTTCCTCTCTCTAATCACCACAGCTACCTGCTGGCTGCAGTTTGTCTGGGCAGCTCCGAGCCACGGTGAACATGTCTGACAAAGCTCAAATCTTGATCTGAGCAAATATCTTCTAGGCTTTCTCATTTCAAGAAAGCTCTTATTCAGCTGCATTAATTCCAAGGAGTGCTAGTCCACTACGCAGTTGGTTATCTGTAGGCCTGGTTCCCTTCAGCAGCCATGGGGAGTTTGGACATATCCCTAATTCATAATGTAAATGTAAACTCTCTTAGGTGGGGTCAGAAATTCAGGATGAGAATGAACAAGTCATCCCTGGTGCTGCTCATGAGCAGACCCACAAACCTGGCAGGGTCTCCTCTGCTTCCGGTTCAGCTTCACTGAACTTCACCCCTGTCTTTTCTGGTGTCTCACCAGGAACTGGTTGCTCACTTCTGGTGAGCTCTGCTTTAATTGGAACAGCTGGTAATGGAATGTTTTTCCTTGCCATTGCAGACCAACAGGAATAGAGCGTCCATGGCCACTCTTAACTGTTATTTCCTCTGCGGCTGCTGTGACCCAAAGCAGGGCAGTGTTGTTCTCCAAACAGCCTGCTGAGCTCAGCAGGTTCCCAGAGCAGGGGAGTTGGAGTCTGTCCTGCTGCTCTTGGGGAAGGCTGAAATAAGGCAGCAAATTGAGCAAATTTGGCTTGTTTCTCCTTGTTCTAGTTGCTCTTTTTTTCCCCATTTGTTCCATGGCCTGAAATATTTTCTAACTGCTGGTGTATTTAATAGAAGGTTTTGCATGCCAGTTTACTGTGAGGCTTTTGTATTGCATCTATAAACATCAGATGAAATGATGAAAGGTATATTTGTAATTCGAGTTTCTAAGTGAAGTGGGTTGGTTTTCTCTCCCAGTGGCTAGTCTGCTCCTGCACATCCACTGCTACATCTTACACAGCTTGGATGTGATCTTTTAAAGCAAAGATACTTCTCTTTGCAGACTGCTGATTGTAGCACATTATATCATATAATATCGTTCTTCTCAACAACACTCCTTTCTGTTGTGCAAACACCACAAATAAAGGAGGAGGGAAGGGGAATAAGGAAGCAGACACACCAGCAGAAATTTTCCTTTGCTGGTGCCTGAATTGCTCTCAGGGAAGCCAACACATTTGTATTCTGTCACTGCTACCACAACCAGAGAGATCCCCTAGTCCCAGAGCTCCAATTTATAAAAACTTGCCGTATAGTGCTTTGAAGAAAAAGCGTTTCTCAAACAACAAAAAAACAGTGACCGTGGAAACAAATGGCTGATGCCACTTTCTGACACCAGTATCTGAAGTAGGGTCCAGCCTTGCCCAGCCACGTGGGAGCCCTCGGGCTTGTCCTGCCTGGGGGGCTGCCTGCAGGGCAGAGGCACAGCCTCCTCCTCCTCCCCTCCCGAATGAGGGGCTCGCCTGTGAGCGCAGCGCCTTAGGCTTCAAGTGGGCTGCATTTCTGATTCACGCCCGCATGAACTCAGGGCAGGGTGAGAGTGCCAGACATCGTGACCTGGTGGATGCAGGCTCCAGGCTGTGCAGGTTCTGATTTGCTTCCCCAGGTGTAGTCTTCCTTTCCACAGCTGTGTCCTGCTGAACACAGAAAGAAAAGCAGGAGGAAGTTGGGCAGTAGCTGCTTTCTGTGGTACAATCCTGTAACCCCTGTACATGTGTACTTCTACCCAGTGCAGAGCTTGCTTGGTGGTACTGAACTGGGTACCTGTAGCTGTGACCCTGTGATCCGATATTACGCATCTGGGCATAAGAACTCCACTTCTCTGCTCTCCGGCATTAAAGAATCATATCTTGTTTTCAGCTCAGGTTAGCTTCCATTCCTTAAGTCATCTTGTGTTTCAGGCTTATTATAAATTATTTAAATCAGAAGGCAGCTTGAACTATAATGTGAGCAAATACTGTTTATGCTAAAGGAATAGATGCCAGTCACACATCCTTTAGAATTTACAGAAATATTTACATACATTACTACATTAATTTATTTTCTCTGAAAAGGTGGCATAATTGTGAGTCAGCATTGTGATATGTCTGGTCCCAAGGACCTCACATGACGTGCTCTGAAAAAAGGATGCTCCAGATAATGTTTTGCCAGTGTTCGTGTGACTTTTAAAAAACAATCCTTACCCCTGACTCCCTCCAGTTTTTCTTTTGAACAACATTATTAACTAGTTCCTTGGCACTGTAGAAACACTTCCCAGACCTGCCCCACCTAATGTGTCATTTTTGTGTGCTAGTGTAAGGGCTGAGATTAGAGCTCAGGTGTCCTTATTTCCTGCTCTTACTAATTGCCAGCAACTCCCTGATGTTGTGTGCATGCTAGGACATATTTGTGCAGTGATGAATGAACAGCAAGAATTCTAGAAGCCTAGCAAAAGCTAAGCTATTTCCCTGAACTTTTCATTGAATAATAGTAGAAAAAGAGGTGCTAGATTCAGTGATGTCAGAAAATGCAAAACCAGCCAGCAGCTGCCAGGGAGCCTGAGAATATGCAGTCTCCAGTGGGTTGCAGTATAGCCAGCTCTTTTTTTTTTTTTTTTTTTTTTTGATGGCAAGGAAAGATGAAACACTACAAAGATATTCCCAGAGAGAAAATATATGTCATACAACATTTAAATAGATCCTTTCAAAAAGGAGAGCTGCAGAAACCCTTATAACTAGCTCACAAGTGTGAACTTGCTGAATTTTTTTTCTTCTTTTTAAAGGCTGGTAGGACAGATAGTATGCTTTAAATATACAGCTCTGTTGTCCTGATAGCTTAATTCTATTGTTCAACTTTTGCCTGAACATACCACTAATAATAAAAGCAATACAGGAAGCAGGTCTATGCCTACAAAATGAATGTTTAAAAAAAACTTTGTACTCTACAAAGCAAGACATTTTGAAATACAGAACTGGTTAAAATGAAAGTTTTAAAGACTGCATAGGGATCCATGGCAATAGAGGAAACACAAGTGGCAAAGAAACTTCTCACACAGTGGAACTGAAATAATGATAACAGGGAGGTGGGAAGGGAATATAAGAAATGAAGAGAAAGCCTAGAAATGGTCATATCTTTCCCAGAAAGCTCTGTGTGCTACAGAATGAGGGCACTTGTCCACTTTTAAATCAGGAGTGATTTAAATTTGACCTGTTTGTATCAAGAGGCAGATTGATATCTCTCCATTAACAACCAGAAGAATATAATGACTAAAAGGGCCCCCGATCCCGAAACACATGCATTTATATTAGGAAACATAGCTCTCTTGAGCCAGGATTTCTTGGTTTTCTTTTCTTTTTTTTTTTTTCTTTTTTTTTTTGGCAGAAAACACTAGCTAAGTGTATGGAAGGAAGGAGGGAAGTGGCTGTAACTTC
Source organism: Trogon surrucura (assembly GCA_020746105.1). Classification (NCBI taxonomy): domain Eukaryota; kingdom Metazoa; phylum Chordata; class Aves; order Trogoniformes; family Trogonidae; genus Trogon; species Trogon surrucura. Next base: position 7,455,654 of record CM036632.1, on the reverse strand, counting down.
CCTTTAGTGCTTCCCTCCCTTTTGCAGCCTGTCCCCACTGCAAACGCTGCTGCAGTTCTCCTTCATCTCCACGAGCCCTGAGGGCGGCTCTGCTCCTTTGCTCTTTGTTCTGGCAGTGCCTGGTCCTGGCCCCGGGTCCTTCTCTACTCTTGCCTGCAGCAGGACCTGAGATCTTTGCAGGAGCTCTGACAGGTTACTGAGCCCTTGAGTTTTTTGGTGTGTCCGTGCAAATGAGTTGGCCCATTTCTTGTAGCACTGCTTCGATTACTGCTGAACCTGTCCCAGCCCACCTCTATGCTTCACTCTCACCTTCCTGCTGCCTGTGTTCATTCCTCAGTGGCTGCTGGGGGATGAACGTATATTGAAGGACAGAATTGAAGAAATTTCTGCTTAAGATGGTTCTTGGCAGAAAGGAAAAATCCAGCTGGATGCCAGCTTGATGTGGAGTGATTCCACTGGATTTACTGTGGACTTAGAGTCAAACTTTCACTCATTAGTATGTGCTGATGAACTTGATTAGAGCTGGCCTATGTAGGTACTAGAAAATGCTACTATTTTTAGAGCTTAGAGGTTCTGTGAGTTACAGAGGTGATCTGTATTTATTTTTTTATGTGCTGTATTTATCTCTGGAAAAGGAGGGCCACATCTAAATGAGACTGATAACAGCTCTGTGTGTCTTAGACCGATGGATGCAGGTGGCCATGACGGTACAAATGACTCACCTCCAGAGGTGCTGTCAAAGATTGACTTCCTTCAAGTTCATACACAAATATCATTTATATTCCCCTGTCAAGGTGATTTCAAAGTATCTGTTGACTGTGATGGAAGGAAGGATTTTGTGAATTCAGATTTCTTTTTCCTGCTGATTGTAAGGAGGAGAAGGAAAGAGGTGGGTTTTTTTGCCCAAATTATTGATAGTTATGAAGGCTTTTATACTGTTGTATAATTTTTTTTCTGTACTCATAATAAAGATTTAAAAGAAAGATAGAAACAAAAAAATACAGTGAGACCTTTCCTATCAGTTGTTCAGTGAATTCTGTTCCTTTGCCTTTACTGTTTCAGTCACTATATGTGAACATTAAGTAACAGTTCTTTAAAACAGAATATTAATTAATGCAACACCTTTCTTGGATCTTGTTTTACTTAGAAAATGCAAAGCCTTTGTCTGGGGTTCACAGTTTTCTTCTTTTCTCATGTAATGTTTCCTGAGGATGAATTTTTCTTCAAAGCCTGCGCTGATGGTGCAGTCAGGAGTGGCTGATCCTGCATAAGGATGAGGGGAATAAGAGAATTGCTGCAGAATTTAGGAGGGTTTAGCTATAAGAGATGTTTATATTGGCAGGGTAGAAAGAAGCAGATTATGGATGACCCACTTGTGGGGGTACCTGTGACCTGTTTGTTCACAGAGCTCTTATTTCTCATGAAATTTCCACAAAAGAGGATACAGAGCACCGCTGGTGCTGAGCTGGTGATCTCTGAGCTGGAGGCTCCTTTTCAACCCGTCTGTGTGTTGTGGCATTAGAAGGTACATGTCTGGTGACAAAAAGTGACAGTATCTTTGGAAATCAACCCTTGGGCACCCAGAAGTTGTATGTAAAAAATCTGCGATGATTTCTGGAAGCTAAAAGTACATCTTTTCTGTGAATGTAAGCATAGCTCTGTTAGACTCAGTGGGGAAAATTTACTGTTGATGGAGAGACCTGGAGGACAGGGCTGCTTGCTTGCTTGCACTGATTGTATTTAAAATACATCCCTTATTGTAAAGCTGATAAAATTTTGAGAGGTTTCTTGTACTTACAGCCTCAGCTGAGCAGATTAAACATTACATAATGTGCCTCTCAGGGGCACTACATGATTAATGAATGCTTACAAAGTGCTTTGTTAAATATGACATAGTACTAATGTCTCTCTTGTAAAAGAAAAACTGAGGAGGCGTTAGTAGAAATTGTCTTCTCTGAAAAGGCATTCTCTAAGTTTCTTTTTTTTTTTTTCCTAAAGTAATCTACTGAATGAAGACAAATAAACTGGATGATATGCACAATAAAGCAAAACACCAGATTTCTCTTCCTGTGTTGGAAGGGGGACGTAGCTGCTCAGGGAATTGGCCATAAAGTCATACATACTTTGGAAGAGGCAATGTGGAGGCCAGTAATTTAACTGGCAACTTTCCTGTGCCACAAGCATAAAGAAGGAATATAACCTGAAGCTAAAAGGAGGCTTTCTTGAAATGAGTACTCCCGTGATAGCTGAGCTGTGATTTATTTTTCTTTTGTATTGACAAATGAATCCAACTGGAGCTTTACCTTTCAAATTTCTCTTCAATAAAAAATATTTTATATGTAAGAATTCTAAGGACTCCGTTTTGGTAAAGTGGGAACAGTTGAAGAAAAAATATTCCGAGCTGTATGTGTGTCTCTGAAGCTGGAATACAAATTATAGGTCTATTCAATTAAAACCCATTATTTATAAAAACCGTGCTGAGACTGATTGCACAGGGCTAGGCTGGTGGCTGCTGCAGACCAGCATGGGTAGATTGGCTTTCATTTTTGACAGCTGAAGATCTGGCCTTCAGTTTTGATGCTTCTTATTTAAATTCTGGATAGCCTATTATTGGTCTTACATGTGTCTTTCTGTACCTTTTCCCAGAGAGAATACCCTTGGTATTGAGAGGAAAAATCAATATAGATTCATGTTTTGTATCTTCATGACACTTTCTTGCAGTGGCTGTCACTGAGAGTAACGAGGGACTGAGATCAGAAATGGAGGGTTGGCAGATTAAGCTTAGTTCTGTTCAGGAATTTTAAAATTGACCCTGTCCATGTGAATTTCAAGATCTTACCTACCTTCTGCCAAGGAGATTCTATTACTGCTCTGATTTTTCCAGATGCTTTGTTTTTCAATTATGTTCCAGATTTTTTTAGTTGTTATTTTTTAACGTATAAAAAAAAAAGCAAAAAGAAGTTGAGGTATTTGGGAAAGGGAGGAATTTAAAATGCTGGAAATGCTGGAATTTTTCTTTGCTTGGTAATTTTAAACTGAGAGGGGAAAATTCCAGCATGGTCATGTTTTGCATCACCAGAGGCCGGCATCAGACTGGGCTCTGGTCTGTGTCATATACAAAGACAAATAGTTAACTGACATTTGGATTATAATTCTGGAATGCTGTGCAGCATAAAAAATGTGGTATTGCTTCTGGTGTACTGTGTCCAGGTCCCTCAAAGGTCTTACATGTATGCATAACTTCTGTAAAACCTTATGCCCCAGTCTAAGTCTTGGGAGACTGAAGCATTAACAAAACAATCACTAATTTTTAGTTATTAATGTTGCAAAGTGAAGAAGTGCTTGAGATTGCTTTGCTTGAAGGTATTAATGGCCACTACTAGTAAGATGTATTTTTTGTTCATTTGCAGCACTGGTTAAAGTTGATGGATCTACTAACCTCTTTCATTTACGGTAAATAGAAAGGCCAATTAAATGCTCCTTTGTGTGGTGATAGATGAGACAACAGCAAGTTGGTACCCAGGGCGCTGAGCTGCACAAAACTAATGAGCAATTGGGCTGAATGGACAAGGGTTTTCCTGCAAGTAAATTGCAACCTCTGCTTTGACTGGTAGATGCTATATCCTTGCATGATTTTGAGAGTAAAAATTACAGAAAAAGCCTGTGAGAAAGCAAAAAAGCCTGTGAGAAAGCCAAGAAAAAGAGCTTCTAGTGGGAATAGCACTTTCTGGGAAGGCAGTCTTGAATTTCTGAACAGGAAACAGTTTCCTGTAGTTTTTTTGGGGTTTTTCTTGTGTATTTAGGAAGAAGGGTTGTGTATCCCTCTTCTTTCTCTTTTTTTTTTTTTTTTTTTTTGGGTGGTAAATAAACAGAATGGCACACATGAAACATTTAATTTGTCTCAGCTTGTTTTCATCCCACTGGGAAGCAAGTGAGCTCACTAGACCTGCCCCCTCCTTGTGCACTGTGAGGGGAGCCTGAGTGCAGCCAATGGATTGCGTCACGTAGGGCTCGGTGCTGCATTAAAAATGATGTACTGTACCATTTCAATGCTATTATTTTACTGAGACTCCTGAAAAATAGATGCAAGGATTTCTAGGATGAGGATGCAAAAGGTTCCCTGCAGGGGAAAAAAAGTCTCAAAGGACTTCTTCTGACATTGAGGAGAGCAAGTTGGACGCTTGGGATTTATGGTAACCTCTTGACAGCAAGATAATGCCTTGGAGAGGTGGGCTAAAAATTGCTAACATGCTCATTGTTGAAAAATACTGGAATGTGTGAGTCATCAGGGATTGAGTATAGGAGAACAGTATTCGTTTTCAGATAGCAACACATCACTGCCCATCGAATAGGTTTAATGTTTACCCTATTGTAAGACTTTCTTCTTTACTTGCAGATTTGAGAACATCTTGTTCACTACAGCTTTGTCACAGATGTGTCCTGGTACAATGACTACAAAAGTCCAGTTGGAAGAGCTGGTGGCTGTATCTATTGATATTCATATTGCAACATGTTGGACTTTTTAAGGTTTTTTTTATAGGAGTCATTGGTAGGAAGTGTTAAGCACTTATGAGCGTTAGGCTATTCTTGTTTGTTCCTTCGGAAATGTTATTGGCGGGAAAAATACTGTTTAGAAGTGTGTAATAGTTTGCTTTTTCTTGACTGCTGTATTAAATTTTATCACCACACATGAGTGCTTAGTTCAGTCGTGACAGTGTAAAGGTACCCAGAGCACTGTGGCAAGTTTTTCCTTTGTATTCATATGATTTATCTTGATTTCTATTTGCATGGTTTTCTATTGATACCATTTCTTTTCCACTAGTAGTGGAAGGACTCCAAAACTTTAGGATGAACAAGCCAGAAACTCTTGGAAGAATGTGTTGTCTTGTGATACCAATAACGAAACAGAGAAAGAGCTGCTTTCATCTTAAAATTGGTAAAGATTTTCGTTTAGAATTTTTTCCCAAATGGAGTTTTACTAAAGGTACTCAAAGGCACTGCCTCTTTCCTAGAAGAAGGAGGTTGTAGAATAGGACAACCTTCTTGTGTACTTCTTGGTGCTCTTGTTGTGAATGTAAAGGAAAACTGCTGCTAAGCAGCTTACGTAGCCTTTATATGTACTGTTTGCTAAAATGCTGTAAGTTAACCTGACCAAATGTTTCAATCCACCTTCACAACACAATTTCAGGACAAAGGGATTCAGGATGCTGGTGGGAACTAGAAGAAAGATAAAGAGCAGTGATTCTGTAGTTGCTGACTTTATTTAAAAAGCAAACAAATACTACTTAAAGAGAAGACTGGATTGCTTCCCTTTTAATGAAAACAACACCAGCATGTCTTACCTCCCTTTCTTGTGCTTCCATTTGCCTGTGTTTTTCATATGAAGTCACACCACAGCTCCATTCCCTGGACCCTGCAGCCAGCACATGTGTCCCAGTGCTGCAGACAGCAGGGACGGATCCTCGTACTAGTGTGCAGCCTCTCCGACACAAGCATTGACCTGTGAGGAGATCAAGGCTACGGTATTCATGAAGCCCTGGGCCGTGCTGGTTCACTTTGAGTTCTGCTACAGAGGGAGATATTACAGAGCAGCAAGGGAAAGGATTTTCATTACCAAGCTACAAGAAACCTTGTGCGTGTTTTCAAGAAGAAAAACCCTAAAGGCAGGCACTGAAAAAAGCAGTCACCTACTGCAGAGATGCTCTTTTGGGTACTCATTCCCTTGTTCGTGTAAATTCTGAATACACCCCACACCCACCAACTGCCCAGTGTATAATATTTAGGTCTGACTTCAGTATGCTGGAGATAAAGTTGAGGCCGTAGGCCAAAAATCCCATCTGGCCACTCGGCCCCTGCTGAGCTGCAGTGAGGAGCTGGCAGGGCTGATCCGTGAGGATCTGCAGGCTGGGTGGGTTTTACATGGAGGTGAAGCAGATCCTGATCCCTGCTCACGTAGCTGCGGTTTAACAGCGTCGCTCGGTGGTGTAAGTGACGGTGCGAGCGGCTGTGGGGCTCCTGGGGTCAACCTGTTCTAATGAGTTTTGGTTGTGTGTTGGCCATCCCAAGCAGAAAGCGAGGGGGAAGGAATTGTTGCTGAAAAGTTAAATTGTACCTGTGGAAGCCCTAAGATAGAGTGAGATTTCTCGGAAAACAGCCACTGCTCAGTAGGTATGCTTGCTTGCGTGAGAATCTCGCCTTTCATTTTGTGGGAGAGCAGAGAAGAGAGGAGGTGGGAGAGAAAAGCATGCTTTTAAACCAGCTAAAAATAACAATCAGAAAGCCAATAAAAAAATTCCCACAAAGATTTTTTAAAACTATGTGACTTTTTAAGGTGCCACATGACTTGAGGGGGAGGGGGGGGACTGACTCATAATATTTGAATACTACAGATTGGCAATACTGAGCCTCTCTGTTTTCCAGGCAGGCGTAATTACTGTTAGAGAGTGAATTGCCTCCCTCGGATCTTGGAAGGGAGTAGTAGAGCAGAGGAGTAGCTGTGACTCAGACGTGGGCATGTGTGTGAGTCACAGCGACTCTTGGGTTGGTAATAGCTTGCTTAGGGCAGCACTTAAAATCTCACCACCCGTCCCCACAGAAACGTGGATATTTTCAACAGATACAACTTTAAAATCAATACCGTTGACGGCTCAGGAAAAGAATGAGCCATGGCATCTTGCTGTCTTACAGGTGAATGACAAATTGAAAGGAAATGCTTTGATTCCTTTCCCATCACATAGGCTGATTTCATTATTTAAATGAACTGTAACCCCTAAGTGCTTCGGAGCATCAAGTATTTGGGAAACACACACCAACATAGTCTAGACAAGGAGGAAATTTGGAAGACTAATGATAGTTTGAGGGCTTGAGATTTTTGTTGTTATTTTCATTGCTTTTATAAAGTATTTGTCAGTCACGTTTGCAGAGCGGGAATTTTAATGAGGAATTGGCATTGCTATTGTTTATTGCTTTGTGAAATCTATTTTATTTATTTGTTTGGAATTCTGCTCAGCAGTGGAGTACCGGTTTATATCCATGTCCGGTTTAAAATATTTCATTTAAACTTTCAGCGTGCAAATTAATCTTGATGTATTTGTAAATGGAGAAACTGGGCAGGTTTCTATTTATATGATATTAAAGATAAGCGACAAGAAGTAATGAAAATGGAACCAAATATTTACAGTTGGGAAAAAGAGAAACGGCAACGTCTAAAATGAGAAAACTAGAGAAAAAAGAGCTGTAAGAACATAAAAGTAGTTGTCTTTGCCTGCCTCTAGGAGGTGTTTATAGGTGTAGCAGAGTTTAAACTGAAATTCAGATTGAATAAATTCTATACATTGCCTTTATGAGAATACAGATAGGAAGATCTGTTGTCTTTACTGTGTGTTGGAGATGTTTGTGTATGGAGGAGGTATTGTCCAGTCTGTGATTTCTGCCAAGGAGGTAGGAGAGGTGTGGGTGGGAGCATGCCAGAGAAGGCAGCGAGTCCTGCCTGCGGAGGAGATCCCCTGTGAGCAGCTGCTGCAGCCAATGCACAGCATTAGGGCTGGGACACAGCTGGGCTGAAGAGGATGCATCTGGGAAATCCTGCCCCGTGCATGCAGCAGAAGATATTGTGCAGAGGTATTTTCAACCTTGCATTGCTGGTCGTCTGGGTAAAGCGATCGCTTGTTACTTCTACAGCATCTGAGTTTGTGTTGGCCCCAAAGAAATCCAGAGCTGCTGCCTGGAGCATCTGGTGTGCTTACTCCTGAGCTTTTAGACAACATGAGCTGCTGGGCTTCAAGGACGTCCTAGTTGGCTACAAAACTCCTAGATAACCCTGGCCAGCTCCCCAGGTTTTATTTCAGTGAAATTTCACATTTCGGTTTTATGTGTGTGTCTGAAATAAACCTCACTGAAAGCCACAGACTTGAATGACATTTTGTGAGGAAGTTGCACAGCTCATAATTTGAGTAGAACTGCACAGACACTTTCCAGAGCAAACTGGTGTCCTTGGGTGGCAGGAGCTCAGCAGCGAGGACTGTGCCACAGTGGCTCCCGCTGATCCCACTCTCAGCACCACCACCAAAGGGCAGAAAAGAGATAAGGAAGAGGTGAGGGCATCTCCTCAGCTATATTTCCTGCTCCTCAATTAGGAATATCTCAATTGTTACAATTCCTTGATGCGATCACTGTTGTAGTCAATGAAATCGTTGTCAAATTGGTCCATCGCCAAGGGATACAATGATGTTTCATAGAAGACAGCTGAGGTAATTTAGAGCAGAGAATTTACTATCAAAGGGATTCTCATCTCTTGTATTGCTTAAAAGCCATTAGAAAACAGTCACGCAAATGCTGTGTCTAAGATTGCTTGTTTTAATGGTTGAAAAGAATGACTTGGGGATGAAAATTTGTGCATTTGGAAAATGAACAGAAGACACTGAGTGCCTTGTTCCTGGGTGACCACATTGCAGTCTGTATTCTCTTATTTTTGGTAGAAATACCAGTTCTGTCTGAGGTAAGATTTCATGGTTACTGTAGTGCAAGTGACATTGAGAGGGGAAAGGTCTCTGTTTTCTTCTACACCTTTTAATTTAGAGAGGTCTAAAAATATATTTTCTCAAAAAGGCTGATGTTCAGGCTGTTTGACTAGTGCTCCTCTTCCATTTCTCTATTTGTCTGTTCTTTGTAAATTTTAATAGCATAGCATCGTGCTTGTTTCTTCATGCTCTGTTCATGCTGTACTTGGCATAATTAAAATGAGCTACGTAGTTATTTTGGTATTAGCTGTACAGTGGGAATCTCCCATGTGCCTAGTTATCTGTAGCCAAAGGTGCTTGTTCAGTGGCCGTAAGGTAAAATCTTGTCAGCATTAAAGTCAGACCAGGGTCCTTGTGGAGTTCAGCATTTAATTTCATCAGGAGAAAGCTACATGGGCAACTGGTGATCCCATCAGCATTCTGCTTTTCCCTAAATTGCTGATAACTTATGGGCTGTGAAGATCCCTTGAAGCAAGTAGTCCCGAGCCCTTTGGGATCTTGTACATCAGTTAAATCTCTGATTATTAATACTGGCAGCTCTGAGTGACCTCAGCCATGTCAGTAAGAGCTGACATTGGCACAGTGAGTACTGAGCATCTTGGAAAACTTGAGTTTCAGGTATTTTCTCATTGTTCTTGAGGTTTTGTTCATTTCTTGACCACCTTTGTCCAAATGGGCTTCCTGTTTCGTCACACAGTTTTGTAGGAGCTGAATGAAGTCCTTGTGTCTGCAGCCAAATTAATTTTGGACCATGTTGCTAACTCTAAAGTACGGTTTATAACGTTTGCTGGATTGTGCTTAACAAAATCTCTAATGTGTTTCACAGTCTTTTGCCAAAACTTAATTGTATTTGAATAAATAACAGTGCTGCCCTATACAGTAATAAGTTTGGTTAAAATTGTTGCAGTAAATAAGGACTTCACTATTAATTGCTTTTCTCCAATACACTTTAAAAATGAAAATGCTTTGCTGATTGATGGCTGCCCTTTGCTGTGCCAATTTGAGGGTGACCCTGGTCTGGTCTGACACTAAAGCAGCTTAGATTTTGCTCTGGAGTAAAATCAACTTTTATAGGCAATACTGTTTTAGAGTTTTGCTTTTTATTTGAATTAAGCTGGGCTGCCTTTCCTGAAGCAGCTGCCTGATGCATAGTGAAGCCACCAAGCCATTGTAAAGAGGATGAGCCTCGTCAGGAATACATCTACCAGCATCAGCTAAAGCAGAGTTAATGGCACTTCAGTTAATACAGTTCTGTAATCAGTGCATTCAAAGTGCAATGCTGCTGGACACTGGCTTAGTTTTCTATGTCCCAGTTTACTGTATTGATGCATTTTCACATCTAAAAATATCTGAGCTGTTTCCATGATACATTACACTTCAATTTGCACAGAAAACAAGTCCCTGTTTGACAAAGGAATATCTGCATTATATCTACTAGCACAGAGAGTCTCTGGCAGCTTCACTGGATATTCATGACTGAGGAGGGGGTTTGGTGTGCGAGTTTCTTATGTGATGAACCACAGTGTGGGAAAAACAAGTTAAGAGAGAAATTGTGCCTGTGACATCCAGCTTGACTCCAGCTTAGAGGGTTCATTTGTCACTCCTTCCAGGCTGAGGCAGGCTTGTCCCTGTTCTGCACTCTTTCTTTGTGCTCCCTTATTATCATGCTGTGTGGGTGCTTGACTGGAGCAGGCAAGTCAGAAAATACTCAAAAGGAAAATATATTGTTGAAGACCAATATAAAGTTTTAAGGGCTTGGAGAATTTCCCAAGGGTTTTTTTGCAGTTTGGGCTCTGTCAGGAGATTGGGGGTATTTTTCCTCTTCCTTTGGCAGCATGGGCACTGAGAAGATGGGTTGATTGGCTTGCAGTCTTAAAGATGAAATGATTCCCTTGGGTGTCATGTAGCAGGTCAATAATAAATAGGCTGTTGTTTCTCGATGAACCATTTCTGACACTGGGCTCCCCTACAGTCCTGTTGCCAGTAAGCCCCGTTTGGAGACTCTTGAAAATAGAAGGTAGAAAAGGTCTGGCGAGGTCTCCTCTTCTTAAATGACAGATGGTTCCTAGCCCTAATGTGTAGGCAAAGTGATTGTGCAGAGGTAAAGAGGCAGCTTTGACAGTTGGCAAGGAAAAATCTGTTGTTTTATTTTGTTGGTTTACTGCTTTAAAAAACGATAATAATAATTGTACCCCAATTACCCCAGGAAGGCAGCAAGCCTGGGAGAGCACATGTTGCCCCAAGGGCTGCTCTGCTGTGGACCCCACTTGCTGAATCTCAGCCTTGGGTCTGTTGTGCTTGGTGTGTGATCTGCTGGTGCCATGTGGCCTGTGACACTCTCATTGCACTGTCATAGATCTGTGACAACTCAAGCTGAGTTTAGTGGAATTAATTTAGATTTGCTCCATGGTACTTGGCAGAATAATTTGGTCTAAAATAGCATCATTATTACCACCTATGGCACAACTTATTCGATGCAATGCTAAATTTAAAGAGCTTAATATGGAGCTGAGTAGGTGTTGTAGTTTAAGCCCACCCAACCAGCAACTAAGCACCACGTAGCTGCTCGCTCACTCCTACCCCCTGCCTCTCCTCAGTGGGATGAGAAGGAGAAAATACAACAAAAGGCTCAAGGGAGGGCTCGCTCACCAGTTATGGCCATGTGTAAAAATCCAGAGTCAACCTGAGGGTAAAAAACCCATCAGTTAAATTTAAACAACAAAACCACCACCAATTTACCCATCAGATAGAGTAGAATAATGAGAAAATACAGCCAGATCTTAAATACACCTTCTCCTACCCCTCTCTTCTACCTGGATTCAGGTCTGCTCCCGATTTCTCTACCTTCTCTCCACCGGCAGCACGGGGGCAGGGAATGCGGGTGGCAGTCATTCTGTCACACAGTCTCTGCCACTCCTTCCTCCTCAGGGGGAGGACTCCTTGCAGTTCTCCCCTGCTACAGCGTGGCATCACTCCATCACATGGGAGACACTCTTCCACAAACTTCTCCAACATGAGCCCTTCCCACAGGGCTACAGCTCCTCGTGAACTGCCCCAACATGGGTCCTTTCCGCAAGGGTGTGCTCTTCCCAGTGACAGACAGCCCCAGCGTGGGCTTCCCTCGGAGTCATGGCCTTCTCAGGCACAGCCACCTGCTCCGGCATGGGGTCCTCCCCGACCCGCAGGGAAATCTGCTCCACCTCTCACCTTCATGGGCCGCAGGGCGTCAGCCTGCTGTCTCACCAGGGCCTGCAGCGGAATCAAAAACCACCAGTGTTGCCCGGCAGGTTATTCCCCACATGTGCTGACTGGCTTACCCTTGGCCAGAGGTGGCTCTGACTTGGGGCTGGGGGAGCTTCTAGAAGCTTCCCTACAGGAGCCACCTCTGCAGCCTCCTTGCTACCAAAAACCCACCAGACACAAACCCAGCACAGTAGGAAAGGGTTTTCCTGTCCCTAAAACTCATTGTGATTTCCACCCTCTCCCAATCTCTCCCTCTCTCCTTTGATTAGACACTCTTAAAGGTGTTTTCTGGGAGCACTGGGGAGCACTCGCGGGCCATGGAAGGAGAGTGAGACATCGCCAAGCAGGAAAATGCGGATGTGAGGCTCAGACACCCCGCTCCACATCTGTGCCTTGCTCCCTCCAGTGTTCAAGCCTGTTTGTTGTTGCAGGGTTGGTTGCTCAGACTTTACCATCCCACTTGGAGTTACTGACTCATCCAGGGTGAAATAAATATTTCCTAATGGAGATTTATAAAATCTGCAATAAGCCCTACTGAAAAAATTTAGCAAGTTGACGTATCTAATAGAGGTAAAAAAGCTTCATCAGAAACTTTCTGCCATCTGTGGTTTGTTATCCCTGCATAAAATGTGTATTAGCTACTTGTTTACTTCTGCTGGTTTGGGATTTATAATTAAAAGTGATACCAGCACCTTGCCCCTTTATAAGCGGAGGTTGATTGTCGGCAGTAGCAAGCTGATCCAGGATTCCAGGGACCTTTAGGGCTACTTACAGTTGTAATTTATGACCAACATTTTTCTGTTGCTTAATACAGGGATGGAGTTATAAAATACCAGCTTAAATATTTATGTAGGTAGCATATCTTCGTGAATATTTCTTAGCGGTGAGGAAATGCTGTTTAAAGAGCAATACATTGCAGTTCAGTGGGAATGACTATGTGAAAGCTGTCAATGTTTTGAACAAAATCTGTGGATGCCATAAAGTGACAGAATTACTCATTCGCCAAATCTGTGCTTTGGGAGGGAACAAAATGTGTTAGTTAATGATACTTCAGTAGTGACAAAGAATTTGTCTAGAAAATTGGCACATCGGTTGAGAATATCTGGTTATTGAGATTAAGTGTTTAGGGGTTCAGTGTTTCTTTGGTGCACGCATTTAATTCCAGCTAAAGGGACAGAAGTTGTGTATGCAAGCTGAATAAAAACTAGACAGTGACTACTTGTCTTGCTATCATACATAAAGTAGAGATCTGATGATGCTCAACTTTCCTCATTTACCAAATCTGAGAATTACAATTACAAATATCTTTGCAAAAAATCCCATTTCCTTCATACTGACTGACAGCTCTCCAGTGGATTTGCATGCATAAATCCATTTTGCATGCAAACACCTCAGACAAAAAAAAAAAAAAAGTGTTTCTGCAAAAATTTTGGATCTGCAGCATGGCAAGTGTTGCAAGAACTGATTTGTATCTCTGCTCTCATTTGCCCCACGTACCATGAAAATATCTAACAAAAAGAGAGGAATACAGTTTAATAAAGTCTTGTGAAAAAGATAAGAACAAAATTAATCTGGAAAATTATCTGCCTACTATAGGTTTTATTGACACTTAATTTTTTTGAAGGGCATTGAATTACTACATGCTGATTGTATTATATTAAAGTATAAGAATATATTAAAATTTAATGAAAATGTCTTAAATAGCAAGCTGAAGAGCCAGTGCTATCTAATTTTTGTGTGCGTGATGCATCCACAGCTGGAATCTCTGCAAGTCTTTCTCTTATCTTTAGTAGATATCGGAGCAGGCTTTTAAAGGAGCAGGTCTATTTACTAAAGGTCAGACACATTTATAATGAAAATTCCGTTCATCAAGATGCATTTATATTGTGAAAACAGCTTACTGCTTCAGAATGGATTTTTCTCTCTCGCTTGTCCCTCCTGGAAGAAAACCCAAACACCCCTGAAAAGAATGACGGTAACATTTCTCATGGCCCTCAAAGGTCAATTCATAATATAACAGCCCTGAGGGCTCGCTCAGCTGGATGAGGAAACTGTGCTCTTGCAAAGTGCCAATATACAGAGAGGTATGTAGGTGTTAATACCTGTTTGAAATAATCCATCAAAGCTGGTATGTATGGTTTTGATAGTAATAGGAACTTGGTGCTGGAGAACCTTTTAGGGAAAAGCTTACTGATGGGTTCTGCTTTGAGGGGTTGAGGAGATCTGACCTTGTTTCTGCTGGTGTCTGTAGGATCGTGTAATTATTGTTGGTTTTCCTCAGAAATGGGTTTTTAGAATTATTTTTTTCCCCACCAGAAAAACCTCTGTTACTGTGTTTTGATTTAAATAAATAAATAACATTTAAAAAGAATCAAAGTTCACAGAGAGCTATCAGAGTTCAAGGAGCACCTGGATGATGCTGTCAGTCATACGGTTTGGGTTTAGGTAGTCCTGTGAGGAGCAGGGAGCTGGACTTGATCCTTACAGGTCCTTTCCCACTTGAGAGAGTCTATGACTCTAACTCCCAAAATACTCTAGCAGAAACCTGAAATCCCTCAAAGGACTTGCAGCTTGGGCTTTCTTTTTTTTTTTAATTCCACTGCCCAGTCCCACCCTTCGTGTTCTCTGCTCCTTTGTGCTCTCTCTCCAGCTGGTGGAAATGGGACAGACTGTGGGGGACATAGGCAAAGGAAGGAACATGGTATTTAGAGTAGAATTCATGAATTAAGCTTAAAGTACAGCTACTAAATGCATTAGCAGTATTTCTAAATTAATTTATTTCTGACAGCCAAGATAACTGTGTAGCCACTGTAGATGAGACAGGAGGTGTTCCACGGAGCTTTGTATGTAGCTGGAGAACACTTCTCTCTCTCTAAGCCATTACTGAGAAAGGTGAATTATTTCCAAGCTGTGCTGCTCTCCCCATTCTCTCCGTCCCCTTTGCTGCTGCCAACAGTGCCCAACCCTGCCTTGGTCTTTGCTGACAAAGCATCTCATTTGTTATAATAGTTTCAAGCTTTGTACCTGCTACCAGTATTGCCCAGAGACGTGATGCTGTGGGCATGAAAAATAAAGCCCGTCCCAAGAGGATTCTGCCTCTGCCTGGTGTAAGCCAGATATAAACACTTATTTTGTGTCTGATTTGGAACATGCTTCCACACACAAGCAGCTGCCCCTTTTTCCTTTGTGGGCAAATTCTGCACAGCAGCAGTGAGAGCTGGTGCTAAACTGAACAGCACCTGAAAGCAAACTCCCAGCTTGTGTCCCAGAGGTGTCCCCTCCCTCCTGCCAGTGGCTTCGCTGCCAGCATCACCATCGCAGGGTCAGTCTCCTGCTCTGGTGTAGATATACGCAAGGCAGGGATGCACAGGGTTCACGGGCAAAAAGAGCCACGTGTCTCCTTCCTCACACATGCCTGCAGCTCGTGTGTGTGCCCGCGCAGGAGACTGGTTTCTTCTGTAACAAGTTAAATCATGCTCTAGGATATAGCTGAGCCTGCCGGTGCCTCGGGCAGGGATAGGAGGGGGAACACGGGGAAGTCGGCCGCTTCAGAGCTCTCCAAGATGATGTTCTTAGCAAAGGCGTTGGTGCTGGCGATACGCTGAAGCTCTTTGTTTTAATGCTGTGGATCTTGAAAGGCACTCCTCCCCTTATGAAGAGAATATTTGTTATGCATTTTATAGTCTCAGGCATGGCCATCTGCTAATATAGTCAAGTAGACACAATAAAGGAGGTTTATATGTTTTTAGGTTCTGTTACTTCAGGTTCTATTTTTGATGCAGTAGGAGCCGGCACAGCTGAGCTGAAAGACTCTCAGGAACATGCCATGCATTTTATAGTGGATATGACTAAAGAAAATTTGCTGAAGGACTAGAATTAAAGGCAGCACATAACAGAGAATTTGAAATTGCTATTGCCCTGCCTTTAGCCAGGGGTAGTTTAGAAGGTTTTTTTTAAATAAGAGGCTCGAGACACTTTTATTCTGACATTGTGTAGTCTGTGGAGTGCAAGTGTGTGTGTGTGAGCTGCACTGAGATATGAATGGTCAATACCAGCATGTCTTTCACCAATATAGTCGTGATAACCTTTTAATTGCCTTCTGCAGGAGGATCTGTCATGTTCAGTCTGTCTCCTGACACGTGATAGAGTGATACTTGCATGAAATAAATAAAGCACACCTGTAATTTAGTGTATAGATAAACTGAACCCCTGGGCAGGTGAAGTCTTCTTTGCTTCTGCTGTAGGCATCACTTCTCAAAACTGGAAGCTCAAGACTGGAGAGGACTCCTGGGTGAATGAGCTGGGTGTGCTACTTGTGCAAGCAGCCCCGCTGTTATTCAGCGTTTGTGTAAGTTGCCCTCAAAGCTGAGGTGCTTCTCACTTTCCAAGAACTCACTGTGAATTTACCACAATTCAGCCCAGCGTGGAACAGGTTGATGGGAACGTGGCCGCTGTAGTCACTTGGGCTGGGCAAAGCAACATGCGCCCATGCGCCTCCTCAGCAGCTGGGCCGGGCGGGAGGAGGGACTGGGTGGCCATTAGTGGATTGTCTCCTGTCTCTGGCTTTGCTGGCTAATCTCCTTCAGGGATTTTGTGTGTTTTGGGTTTGTGTGGCTTTTGTTTGTTGGTTGGGGTTTTTTTAAAAATTTTTATTTTAACCTACATGCTAGAAGACTTTTAGTTAGTTGTTTTAAAGTCTCTTGCAAGATTTGATTCAGCTTGACTTTTTGCCACTCTCTCCTGCCACTGTAGTAGGATCATGCCCTCCAGCTTGGATTGGTGTAAGCTGAATAGCTGTATGACTTCTGGCTCATAGCACTATGGTGCTATGAATTCCAGCGAGCTAATTATGTATGACCAGCTCTCCCTGCCATGTATCTAATTATCTGTGGTTTATGCCAAGCCTTTTGCTATCTTAATCCTTCTCTGCTTCTGTTTTGAGACTTCCCTGATAACCAAAACAGATGAGTTGGTGTATCTTGTGATATCTGTGTAGCTGCGTCTTTTCCCTGATCCCCTGAACAACGCAAAAGGAAGTGGAGCTCTGAAATGAGGAATGGCAAAGAAAGACAAGCACAGAAAATTACCCTTTTCTGATGCTCTGTCAGAGTTTCTTCATGCTTGGGACAGGTCCTTATTTACCTCACTTTCTTGGTTTTCTCATTGGTTTCTGTCAAGCAATTGGTCTGGGTGTTTTTCTGAATTGTACACACATTTACATGATAGATTCAGGTGATCCTCTGTAGCATTAATTTACTGTTTTATTCTGTGTTTTTCATGTTTATGTTGCTTTTGCTTTCAATTGTATACTCATCAAAATACTCTGCAGTATTTCACCTCTTATGCTGCAACAGTTACACGATTAGATAGCGAGTATTTAATTAGGCTTCGGCTAGTTGGCTGCATATCTTTGTATCTGTAATATGTGTCTGATCACAATTAATAAAAGGGACTATACCCATGTAATTATATAATGTTGTTTAAACACCCATGACTGCAAGCAAGTAGTTAAATAAGAGTATTAGGGTATTACCTCTGTGTGTGTAAGGATCTTTTTGGAATTACACAGAATAATTTGGTATTGCCAACACTAATAGCATAGCAGGTGATTTTGGAGTGAAAGTTTTGTGTAATAATTGGTCTATTTGTTCTTTTTAGCTAATGAATCTTACAGCAAGTGCAATAGATACTTGAAATTTATAATGTACATTCAGGAGAAAATCTCTAATAATAGAAACTGTTTCATTATCACATGATTCAGATATTTTTAATATATCCACGTGAGATAAGTGTATTTTCTAAGTTACAGCATAAATGAATGATCATGGTGAAACCAAAAATAGCAGAACTGTACTCAGGTGATGCAGTAGCCCCCTCCAATATTAGGACATAATTCCTTTAGATACCACCATGCATAGAAAGAGCTGCTGGAAAAGCAAACATGTGATTCTGGCATTGGAAGAGTGGTATTGTAATGACAGTCTGTAGAAACCTCTTGAAATAGTTATGCTTTCTTTCTGTTTCCACTTTGTCCTCTGTCTCCCGTCTCCTTTGAAGGCACCCCAAAGCGTCCTCAGGTGCAAACAGTTATTGCTTTTTGAGTAACATCTATGTTTTGGGAAACTTGTTAAAATGTCTAAGCCTTGCTAGGAATATTGCTAAACAAAGGGACAATTACTGCAGCTTTTGTTGTGGTGAGAGACATGTGAAGGTGTGTATAAGAATGAGCACTGGTGGGCAAGCACCATGAGTTAAGCTTTGTCTGTATCCAGATGTGCCCTGTACCCAAACGTGTCTGACCTTCTGGTTTCTGTTTCCAGGTTACCTGAGAGAACTGCATCTGAGAATTTTACAAGTGTGAGGAGAGGAGCTTAGGAGGGCACATAAGAACAGGGCGTGTTTAGAAGGTCTGATCTGAGATTTCATGTGGAATAAGAAGTGTCTGTTCCAGAAGGCTCAAATGCTTTATTATTAGGAGCATGGGATCAGAGTGAGTATAGCCTTGGCAGCAGAGCTGACTGGAAAAACACTGTTTCATCGAAACCCAAGTTGTGGGGATTTCTTCATGAGTTTAACTATTTTGACATATTTTCCTAAGGGGAGAAAATAATACAAACTTGCTTTGAAATAGCATTAAATTCTGGCTTGAAGAGTTCATCCTGCTTTCTGTACTGAACATATGAGATAGCTCTGAATTCTGTTAAAAGACATCTCTGAGGAGGGAAAACAGGCCCCAAATTAGTTTCCACAGATAAGAAGAAAGGATTGTGAGACTGCCTGATGCAGTCAGAGGGTCTATCAAGATGGGATGGCTTTGCTGAGAGGGAGACGCAGGAATCACCAGGCTATGGTCAGAAAGAAAACTGTAAAACACAGGAAAATATATGCTCTGATGGAAAAATAGAAGAAAAGAACGTTGTGTTGTGGTTTCTCTTGCAGTAATCCTCATCATCGTAACTTTCTTTTTCCTATGGGATGTTGACAGGGATAAAGGACAGATGTGTCATTCATTTTCACAACCCTGGTTCTGTTCTGCCATCTCTCATCCTCAGATTTTGGTGTAATAGCATCACTCTTAATGTGGCAATTCCGTTTCTGTGTATCTTGTATATGTTTCTGTAAAAGTACATATTAAGTATATACAGGTAATTTTGTGCCCAGTTAAAAAAAAACCCATCACCTTCGTGTCTTTACAGTGAATTTACATTGAAAACTGTGCTGGTGTATTTCAGCTTCAAAAGGAAAATGCTGACCATATTGTGGGCGTTTTTGTTTGCTTGTTTTCTTCTAAAGTCCCATTTTCCTTTTTGTAAGTAGCAGCTCCAGTACTCCTGTGAGCCGGCCTCCTGTGTATCTGTCCTGCTCCTCTGCCTTTGCGCAGATCTTCTGGATCTTCTAAAGGAAGCAAAGGCACTTTGTGGCACGCTGAGCTCTTCCAGCCCAGGTCTCTGCCTTGTCTGCTTGAAACATTCTCTCCGGCTATCGAAAGATCCCTCTCAGCCTTGAAATCCACCTGGGCATTTTCCTTCTGCTCAGAGCTGTGCATCCTCGCATCCTTTGTTTTTGTCTCATTGTTTCAGGTCTTCCTGGGGGAGTTCTTAGCCTTTTTCTGTAGATGTTTTTTTTTCATTTTGTTTTGCATTAATAATACTGGAAGGGTTTGGGGAGGGAGGGAGGGAAGCTTCAATTCTGCTGGAGTTTTTCCAAATCAGTTCATCATCATTAATCTTCCAACGTTATTTCCCTCCCTTAAAGCTTCTTGGTTCATTATTGCCACGAGAAAAGAGGAACCCTTTGTTCAGTAACAAGGGAATTTGTGTCTGTCAAGGCAGCAGCTTTTTGTTCCAAATTCCATATCTAATTTTGCAGAAAAATATTGTCAGCAAATTGCTTGAGGTATTGCAGTGAAACACAGGGCTTATGTTACTAGCGAATATTCATGCTATTATGTAAATCTTTGCAAAGCTGTCTTATCAGAAAAATAAATAAATGGACTGACCAGAAAATATACCTGAAGTCGGGATGCAGTGGACATAAAGAAGATCTGGCTAGAGACACAGTAAGGCAATTAGCTGTCTGCTTAAATGACACTTCCATTTCATTATAGACAGAGAATTTAGCTTTCTTCATTAATTATTGAAAAATAACTTTGAAGAGAAGAATAATGTTTTCCCCATATGTGTAATCTGTGCTTGCAAAGCAAAAAATCCCAGCGGTTCAAAATGGAAATGTGTTTTTTGGCATGCCTAGTAGCTCTCTTCTGCCAGTGTGTGGAGTACTCCACGTCTGATTTCCTACATCTGGGCTTCCCAGCTGGGTTTGCTTGGCCACCAGTAGCAGCACCTCACTCTGTGCATGTTGCTCTTGATGTGCCATCCAAAGGGGCTGGTGCAGTGGTACCCACGGTGGCATCCACAGTGAACCCTGTGCCACCTTACCCTAGGCTTCGCTTAGCCAGGCCTGAGGCCCAGGTAGTCAAAATTATCAGGATTCTAGCTGGAGGCAAATAACTGCAAAAGTTTATTTTTGGTTGTACAGAGGTAAATACCACTATTCCACATTTTGCATTTTCTCCAGCTTCTGGAAAATAATTCTGTGACCATTTCTCTGTTCCAAATGTTGCTACGTTTATCATAATTGGCATTATATTTAGAAAGTGGGTTGTCATGTTCTAGCGTTCTGAACTGTTTGTCTTCAAGTCCTTTGGAATATTGCACAGATCCCCGAAAAGACCTGGATCTAGAAAAATGAATAAAAAATCTCCAAGCATCACTCCTGCCCCACCAAAGCTTCTGAGCTGCATTTGGGTTCTTCTCTGTTTATTTCTTACTTGCATGGGCCGCAAAGAGCCTAGTGTCCCAAGGACTTCACTAATCCAGTAAAAAACTCACTCGGCACAGCCCACGTGCTACCAGCTGCCTCCCTCAGACATATGGCGATGTTTTTTGCCTATCACTATATAAGGTTAGAGTAGGGCAAAACCACTTTCCCCTCCTGCTCAACGGAATAAGTGTGATAGTTTATCTAAATTAAAACAAAAACAACTTACTCTCAGGAGCGTGACTAATGTGATGTAACCCAAGTGACTTCTAAGAAATGCCAGTGGAGTGGTCGCTTCACTGACTCCACTGCGTTGTGCAGCTGCTGACTGTGACTTGCATTTCTCTCTCTTGGTTCAGGCGTTTAGAAGCTCCTGCCAAACATCAGGTATCTCCGTAGGCGCAATGAGACATGACCCTCTAAGATGGAGACCAGTTATCACAACTCATCTTGAAATTCTGTCTTGAGTTTTCAGTACATGTTGCTGTTGACTGGGGTGGAAGTCTCTTGTCTTCTTTAGCAGCAAAATTCTTCCAATGGCTGCCAGCGCCTCATCTGCCACGCTGGTTGGCAGAACCAGAGAGATGGCAAGGATGATGTTTGCAGTAAAACATTCACATTGTTTTCCTCCTTACAGACATTTCTTTGCTCTAATCTTACTTTGAGAAGTCTCATATGCTTCAGAAATGTTCCCTATAGAGATTGTCACTACTACAATATCCTCTTGCTGCTGGAAATTAAAAGGATAATTGCAACAACAACGCTGTGTCATTGGCAGAAAAATATTGAGATTCAGCAGCCACTGGCAGGCGGCTTGTGGGAAGTCTGCAGGGCAGAAATGGGGCCTTGCTGCCTTGGGCAAGGTCCCTGCTAGTTTCTGAACTCAGCTGGAACTGCGAGTTGTTGCCTTGTGCTGGGACAAAATAACGTTGCCTGGCTGAATGGAGGGTTTTCATTCACAGAACCTGCATCTCCAGGCCCTGCTGAGCTTCTTCCAGTGCACTTACTGCCTCGATACGGGCAAGAATCAACTTTGCGCGCCATACTGCCTGTGCAGAGCCCCCCGCCTCTGTGGTGTTTGATCAGACTGTCTTGATGATCTGATGTGTCCAAACAATGTGCTTGCAAAGGATAGCTAGAACGTTGGAGACTTACAGATAAACAGAAATTGTAGGGAGAGATTGAGCCTACCGTCAGAGCAAACAGTGCTGCTGCTGCCCTGGAGAGTGAATGGTGCCGTTCTCGGCAGGTTTCATGACTTGGCTCTCCTCCTTCATCACGATTTCAAATATTTGGTCTTTTACAGCCACTGGGCAGGCTTATTCCTGCAAGCTTTTGGGAATGGACACTGTTATGATTAAGAGGGCTTAGGACTGGGTTTGAAGATCTGGATTCTCATTGAGCCAAGGTCTTACTGCAGCCATGGTTGGGGTTTCTGGTGACTACTGTCCTACAAATAAGTAACGGGATGACAGTTTCTCTTGCATGTCTATAATGAGATCCTAAACATGATTTTCAAAAGAAAGCATTTTGGGTTCAGTTCTATTTTTTGCATGCTAGTCATTAAGTATGGTAATGTTTTTTACTTAGTGCTGTCCTACTTGAATCTTGAAAACATTATATTCATTGGGGTCTGGGTGGGAGGGCAAGGAAGAGGAGTTTAAACCTAAACTTTTATACTTAATTGGTCATGTATAAGTCTCATAGGTTTTACTCAAAACTCATCATTGGTTTTAATAGATCTGCTTAACAAGTGTTGGTCTGAAACGCCTCAGGGTAATTAATGCTAATTCTTACGTGGCCTTGACAGTTCTGCAAGAATTCCTTCTAAAAGAAAGAATCAAGGGATAGGTTATTATTTTAGCATATGCAATGACACATTCCAGGAATTAGGGTGTTAGAAACTAGATAAATAAGTTGAGAGCAATTTCTTGTAAGATTAAAGCACTTGTGAATGAAAGTTCCCAGACGCCTTTGTAACTAACTAACTAACTGTAGAAAAAATATATTATGACCAGAATCTACTCTCATATGCAGCCCATAGAGCAAAGTAAAAGTGACTGAAAGAAAGTATCTGGTTCCCTTCCCTGTCCCTGATAAATATGGACCAAATTAGGAAAGCGTTGAAGCATACACTTAGAGGAAAGCTTAAGTGTTTTCATCAGGGCCCAAAGTAGTGAATTAGAGCAATTTTTACTGTTGTTCAAACCACGCTGATGTCAGTGGAAAGACTCACATTAACCTCTGAGGATTTTGCATTGGATCTGTGGGCAAGATTCTGGTTCCTTTGAAGTTAGTGGTGAAGCTTCCATTAACCTGTGCCTAGGACTTTATTTATTTTGCAAAAGGCATGCCGGCATAAAACATGTGATCACGTCCTGATAAATATAAAGAAAATTGGTGCTATTCACTTAGGAATATCCAGCACTACCAATTAGTAGGAAGTTTGAATACAGGAAAAAGCTCATCTAATTATGTGAAAATCCTTGCTGTGTAATAAAATAGAAATGGTTTCTGCATGTGTTACTACAAATGAAAGAGATCAGTATTCAGGAACATGTTTGAAATTATTTTAATATGTATTGAATATACTTTTTGCTTTCAGACTGCTCGGTAACTGTTATAGTCTACTTTTACCAGCCATAAAGCTTCATTTGCCCTACAGTCCTTAGTTGTTTCTCTATTCCTAGTAAGGTTTTGGAGGCAACCTGTTCATATTTTGTAAGGTGTTATAACGAAACCTGGAAGTTCTGTTCATTCCATGTTTCTGAGTCATTTTATGTGAAAACCTGTGAAAAAGAAAAGCAGTCTGAGACTTTGAGGACAGATAAAATTGGCCTTCAAAAGTTCAGGAAGAGCTATTGCATCAGTCTGGAAGAACATGGTTAGGGCTAGAATTCGCAAATACAGGCTGAAAGAATTGAGTGTGTTTAGCCTAAAGCAGCCACAGAGAAGTGATTAAAAAGGTACTCTGAATTATCATTTTCCTTCTAGGATGAAAAAAAAAAATTAACTACCTGTATAACGATAAAAAATGCATGAAGGGCTGTAAAATATTACATAGTGAATAGAAAACCTTTCTAAAATGGATCTAGAGATTGGCTAAATTGTGGACTTGTATACTAAATTATACTACAGAGAAACTGAAATATAAAATGCCAAATTTCTCTTAAATTGTTTTTTAGAAGTTGGATTAAAACAAGCAAACAAAAACCCCAAACCAACCAAACCGACAAAAATAGCCAACCCTCAGAGATGAGCATTTTCCACTGGCCAAAGTGTATCTCGAGGATGAGATTTTTTGAAAGCCTGTAAAGCTTTGGTAATGCTAAGTACCTAAAGAGGAAAAAAAAGTGGGGCTTAATATTTTAAAGGGCTTTTAACTCATGTTTCCGGGGGAAGCCAGAGGGCGGCCTGCAGAGATCTCTAGGAGCAGGATTTGAGGAGACTTGTAACACGGCCTCCTCCCTTCCGGAATGTTTGCGGGAGAAGGTGGTGCTGATGTTGGGAGCAGGTCTGCGTCCTCTGCAGGGGCGAGCCCGCGCGGCAACTTGGCTGCCAGCATAGACCTTCAAATGAAGGTGTTTTATAAAATGCAGGCAGTCACTTCAAGTCATGGCATGCTTTGTCTCAGTTTTACATACGCTGTTTCAAATAGGACGATGCACTTTGCAGGTAACTCGCCAAGACTGTATGAAGTATTAATGCAGTTGCTGGAAAACTCGTTCGCTATGTGTTGAGTCACACACCCTGAGGTCTGGGAGCTGCTGAGTGTCAAAAGCTGATACTGAATTTGTTAGGAGCTGAGGGTACTCAACAGCCCCTGGGATTCTGTCAGGATGTTATCAGATTCATTTATTTTGCAGGAGTGACTACATGGCAAACTTCCACGATAGCTTTCTGACTTTCATTGCCAGTTCTGCATTTCCTAATGACTGCAATTAGGAAACCTACATCAAAAGAGATAACATCATGTGACATCACATGTTTGGAAACTTTCATGCACATGACTTTGAAACTCTGCATGTTTTTTGAAGATGGTGAACTTTATCTCCCTGTATGAACTGGAGTCTTTTGCACTGAGAGATCTCCCTGTAACTCTTCCTGGTGTGTCTAATAACCTCACAGATGAAGACATAAATGCAGGTCTTGAGAGAAGCCAAACAACTAAAATAAGACAGCCAATTAATCTGAAAGCACATTTACCAATTCATGACGTGTTCATGAGTTGCTGAGTACTGACAAGGAATCTATGTTGAGAAATATTTCTTGCTCCAAGGTATCCATTTGCAATGAAAGTCCTGAATGGCAGCATCTGCTAAACTGCTTCTCAGTGCATCCTCCTACTTCAACTGAATATTGCTCACAGTAAGTTTTCTTGACCAGGGTACAGTAAGTATATCTAGACTATATTTCCCAGGGCTGTTTATGAACTGTCAAGTGAAACAACATTAAGAAATGTCAGAGAAAAGGAAATTGCATTTACTTCACGTATTTGTTCGTCACAACTCCATGTTGGCTATTACTCATCTTCACATCATCTCCTGGTTTCCCACAGGTTATTTCAGTTATTTCTCTGCATACTGAATGATGCATAAATCCCTGGATCCTCCCTTGCTTATTTTCTTACAATCTGGATTCTCACCTTTCTCTACTTCTGCTCTAAAACCTGTCCAGCTAGTTCCCTCAGTACTCCTTAGAATATTTTTTTTTCCTGGACCAATAGATATAAAAACCTCCAACTTAGCCAAGTATTGTTTGATCTCTTCTGATTTTTGTCACTGTTCATACACTAATCTCTGAGCCAGCATCAATTTTGTTATCAATCTGCTCACAACCTTTTAAGTGAGGACTGAGGCAGAAGAAGGGAGCAAATGCTTTGGTCTGCTCAGCATTATTTATTGAGACATTCTTTCCTGTTGAGTAGCAGACTGACTTTCTTTGACCTTCCCCTTCCTCCTAATATAGCCGATCCTCTTACTTCATCTTGTGTCTTGTTAGCTATGCCTCTGCCTTTTGTTTTCTCTCTTCTTTACATGCTGCAGCAGTTTGTGGGCACACTTTTAGAAATTAGATGAGTAAATTATATGTTTTCTGATGCCTCTTGAAGGGACTTAAAGTCTTTGCAGAAGTCTAGAAATATTCCAGTTACAGCTTTAGCCGCAGTCTGCTGTAAAATCTTATGCATTAACATTTAGAAGGAATAATAATCAGAGGATCAAGTAGCATTTGATTACTCTTTTGTGGAGTATTTACTGTGACGGTTAGGGTACCATAACAACAACTTGCAAGGCCGCTAAATGACATACCCTTTCCTGGATTTCTGAACAGTGTTTGTAATTCAAGAGAGATACCTATTATATCTTAATATATAGATCAGGCTTACCTAAAAAAATATCCTAGCTTAGTAGACCTTTTTTTTTTGACAGGGTTCACTGATTGGGAGATTTTTTAAAATGGGGTTGGAGTTTTGTGGGGCAGTTCTTACCCTTTCTTTCACATTAGTGCTGTACTTGAAAAAACTTTTTCAAGTGTTGTCTGTCACCATTATTTTGCTTTTGTAATAAGCACTGTAAAGCCACAAAATGACAATGTTAATACAACAGAAATAATTGATACTGTATACATAGAAACATTAAAAACTCTTTCCCTAAACGTAGCTTAACTGGGACTCAGAGAGACATTGAGTACCTGCAGTCACAAGTGACTGCAGAGCGACTGGCATGGCACAGGCACTGCTCTAGCAGCCAGGCTGCCATTGTTTTTCTCGTTCTCCTCCCCAAACCAAAGGTGTTGGAAGTTATAAAGTGCCAGATTTTCACGACTGATGACAGCCGTGTGCTATCAGCCGTTCTGGCCTCTCCCCCTATTGACACCATCTGGATGATTTGGTTATTGTCAACTGTAGAACCAAATGCTGTCTAACTCTGAATAGCACAAAGTCTCTACCCTCCACATGGGCTCATAAAAATGAAAGGTAGCACTATTTTTGTGTTGAGCTGTCTGTGATGAGAGGTGAAATATTTATTTATTTATTTTAATTTTCAATTGTTTTTTAAAGCTGAATGCACCATTTATATGGCCATTGAGAGCGGTATTAGGAGTTAACATCCAAATCCTACTGAAACTCCTCTGATAGTCTTTTGTGATAATGAAAATGTGTTATTCCTAGGCGGAAATATTGATAAGGGTATAATGAAATTATATGTATCTGCTTCTAATTCAGGCTTTGAAGTCTTTACCTCTCCCTGCCTAGACAGGTCATCCACTGTGTATTTGCTGCTACATCTGTCCTTTTAGTAAGGTTATTTGTACATAAATGCTGTTATTTATTTAAATGCAACTTCATTTGACAGTGTGCTTTCAGCTTCCCTGTGGTGCTCTAACACCGCGTATTTTCTTATTTAAATTGTCTGTAGGCTTTTTAAATGTAAAGGTGTTAGCTGCAGATGGAACTGACATGAAGTTCAGATGTGCTTTATTATCATTACACAAGATTGAAAATAATGTCTCTTTTTTACATGTAAGTGTGTGGTTAGTCTCTGTAAATACTAAAGTCTAAATTGTGCTGTTTAAAGAGGAAGGATGACTAACATTCAGATTGGCTGTGGTGGCCTAAGATACGAGGTATGTGACTGCTGCTGAAACCTGGGGGTTGGCTACAGTGGTGCTGTGGTGTGTAGCTGTAAACGTGCACGTTGTGTGCACTGGTTTGTGCTGCTGCACCGCGTCCACCGAGGACTCTGCTCACAGATGGTCTCCTTCCATGGGGCTGTGTGTGCAAGCACTTGGCCAAGCAGTAAACGCCGATCGGTGTGTGTTAGCCCCATGGCTGCGTGACCCTCCCCACAGCCTCCTGGGGCACTAGGACAAGAAGCAGGAAAAAAGGGGAAGGTTTTGGAAAAGCATTGTAAGACCTACTGGTATCCTTGAAGTTAAAAATGCTAAACTCCAATACAGGAGTATTTGCAAAGAATTGCTTTTGGAAGGAGCTGGTGATACTTGCTGAGAATGTGAGTATGTGGCATTATTGCCTGCAAGCACCTGTGCAGGTGTGCGGGGAGGGCTTCTCTGCAGCACCTGCACAGTTTGGCCTGGAGAATTTGACCTCTGCAAAAAAAAAAAAACCCAAAAAAAACGTTATGGGGAAAGGGTCTAGGACTGAATCCAGCAGAAATAATCACGTCCATGAAAATGAGAGCCCTCAGGTTGGCTGCTCTTGAAAGGATGATGGCTTTGGGTAATAAAAACCATAGTGCTCTTTCCCCCCTCCTGTTGCCACCCCACTGCTGACATTTAATGCGCAGAACAGGACCTGTGTGTGTGAAATATCACTCCTGTCACTTAGGCAAGTGATGTGATCGGTGCTGGGGGACAGCGGGCTGTGAAAGCACCAGGCAGTAAGAGTCATCCTTCCCAACTGATGAAAGAAAAGTTAAAAGGGGATGCATAATTACGGAAAGAGGCTTCTCAGAGACCAGAGGTGGAAAGAGTGACAAAGCAAGGGCTCGTGTTGAAAGGCGCACAGACTGATGTGAGCAGCCCTACGTGACACCGGGGCTCTTTCATGGCTCTTGTGTGCTCCTCCACTTGGTTACAGTTTGTGTAGCAGGAATCAGGCCCCTCTCTGCTCATCAGACACTGTGTGCTGATTTTAATAGGCAAGATGAAACAGAAGACAGCTCAGTATGGGTTGTAGATTGAGTCATGGTTATTGAATTTGTCCAAGGTACAAAGGTGCTGTTTGCAGCAAAATGAAATAAGTGGGAAAAAAAAATCCACAAAGAACAAAGGGACTGGAGCTTAGTATTTGTCACACTCTCAACAGTCTTGCGCTGTTTCTGAAAGATTTATTGCAGAGAAAAAAAGAGTAAGAAACATGCCGCAAACTTGCAGCAGTGAACTGCCTGAAAACAGAAAAAGTTAAAGTGAGCTTTGCTATACTCGACTTTACAAAAGCTTGTGGGGGGATAGGTAAGTGGAACTGAAAAAAACACCCCACAAGTAACAAAGAAAAGAAAGGAAGGGTGAGGGGTGATGAAGGAGCCTTCACAGCCCCTGTGTGAGAACTGTATCAATGTGCTTGCTCTCTTTACGGGGCTGCAGTGCTGAGTCAGTTGTTGTGTGAGTGTCCATATAGTGTTGAGTTGGGAGTCCCATCTCCAGGCACAAGGTTCCTGCCCATCTGCTTGCATATAGCTCCAAACCTTTTCTACTTTTTGATTTTCCTACTTTTTGAAAGATATTTGTGGAAGTACTTAAGCATCTGAGATTTGGTCTGTCTTTTTTAGCTGTTAAGGATAGGAATAGTTTTCTGTCTGCTGTAGGCATTTGTGATGATGAATAAGTGACAGGTGATGAGCTGCTATAATAAAGGGAGATAGGTAGGTGCTTCCATGGTAAGTAAGATTGTTGTGATAGGTTGAGGACATAGGCACAGCAGGACTTGTAGGTAGGAAAGTCTTGTAGGAAGTACTCTGTGTAGTTACTTTATATGAGTACTCCAGACTTCTGTGCAGTCTGCCCTTAATTTGGCCTTTATGTAGGTTATTGAATCTTTTATGAAGCATTTACGTAAAAAGAAATGACAATATTGAAAGAAATTGGGACGGAAATCAAATGAGAGGTACTTACAGATGAACCCTTTGCCCTCTCTTCTTTAAATGGGTATCTAATCAACCTCTGCTAACCCTTACCTTTCAATTTCTCAGCTGTGATTACTTTTCCAGAAGAAAGAAGCCATAGGTAGAAGACTCTTGGGCAGGTGTGTGCCTTTGCTTTGTGCCTGTAGGGATGCAGCATCTCTAGAGTGACCCAGCAAGCTCCTGTCACCCATATGTGCCAGCCATTGTCAGCTATGCGGTATCAGCTTTTGTTTCAGTTGTTGCCTGGAATAGGTAGAAATGAATAAGCTTTATCAGAAAGGAAGAGTAGGATGGGAAGCCAGCTAGGCAAGGGAGGTCAACTTTTTTCTCCCTCTCTATTGAGTCTTCCACATGAAGCATGGTCGTCCCTGATTAAGGCACAGATTGCTGGAGTGCCGTGGTGCTTCCCAACTCTGTTGCCAAAGCAATGAAGTCAGATCCTCTGGCTATGAATGAAAAAGAATGATTTCCAGCTTTTCTCATAATTTAGAATGCTTTTGGTTCCGTGGTCCAGGCCCCACAGCTGAGTCCTGATCTGATCAGCAGTTGCTGACTCCCTGTCCTCAAGGCTCTGAAAACACCGACCCGAGGGGTGTCCTTGGCTGGGGAGGGAGCTCACAGAGGCAGATGCGGTGCTGACCTTTAGGAATTGCCCTTGGCTGTGCTGAAACTGCATTTAACTTGACAGATCTGCTCTCAACCATCCAAAGACTCATTTGTTTGACTTGATGCTCCACTACAAATCTGTATTTCTGTGCTTTCCCCCTGGGCTACTGAGCCTTTCTGGTTCAGCACGGTCCTCCAACACTTGTGCCCAGACACATTTGCACCAAAGCAATTTCAGAGGGTTTTCTATTGTTGTTTTGGTGCAAGTTGTATGTATTTATTTTCAGAGTAAAAGTTTGGTATTCAAATTTAACTAATGCAATTTTTAACTGATATAAATTAAAAGCTAACTGCTAATTTTCCAAAACAACTGTCTTTATCTCGGACTGCACTGGAGTAATAGGAGAATCAAACTAGTCCTGTTGTTACAGCACCATTTTTTGACAGTAAATCAGCTGTAACTGGGTTTCTGTCTGGTCTGTTGTTTTTATTCCAATATTATAGATCTGAAATACCCTGTTCTTACTCCAGGGAAGCAAATGACAATTCAGCTATACTATAACTTTTAGTTAAATCTTTTCTTACTGAGCCATCGCGCTGTTGCTCACTGGTTAAATGCAGTTAGTGAGACATTTGCTGTGTGCGTTTCTCAAGCTGTCATTGCTTGATGCAAACGAAGGCTTGAAAAATAGAGGAAATACAGCTCTGCTGTTTTGTGTAATTTTTATTTCCTAACCCTTCTGAGAACAGCAAAGTTGGGTCACACTTTCTTTCTCTGACATTGTACCATCACTGTACCGCTGTGGGAAGCGTCTGGCTTTCCCATCTTCATTGCCCTCACAATGTTAGTAGAGGAGGTGAACGTAAAATAACTTCAGGAGCCTTTTCGGTAAAATGTCAGCTCCCAATATTGTTTTTCCTGCAAAAGGCAGGGTCTGGGTTAATAAAATTATTTAGAAATATTTTTTGCCAGATTAAAAATAAAAGGGAAAAGTCTAAAAGTTTTCTTTTCATATTTCAAAATGCTGGTTTTATTTCCTTCTGGGTAAGCAAGTGATTAGAAGTGCAAGGAGTTAGCTGTCTCCAGTGAAATGTGAGAACTGTGGAAGAGCTGAAATAAATACAAATTTCTGCAACTGAAGGCTAAACATCTCTATCTTGGATTTGCTCTGGCTGGTCAGTGAGTTACATTTTTATAGGGGTATTATAAAGGAAAAGCGTCCATTATCCTTTAGAGGTTTAATTTGCCTTTATGATCGTGACTTTAGTTGTATAATTAGTTTCTAAGCAACTTGAGTATGAACATCTTCAATCTCTGCTGGATCTTTCTGAGAAGTATTTAGGGGTTTTTTGTGTGTGTAGGAAGAGTACAGTGTAAAAAAACCCAAAACCAAAAAACCAAAACACAATGAGAATTTCCACCAGCCTCTCAGACAGAGTAGATTCACAAGTTAACGGCTCTCTCCAGGGTCTTGTGCTTTTTTTACTTCCCAATAAATACATTTTTTCAGGTTCAAGTCAGATTTCATGCCATCTTGGATGACGAGAATCTGCAAATACATTCCACTCACAAAAACTTTCCTAGAAATTGTCAATGTAAATATCTCCAAACTTCAAACTATGACCTGAAGTTCCTTGTTGTTGGATCTCATTATTTTTAATGGTATTTAGTTTTTTTTTTCCATGTAGGGAAAACAAGCCTGTACAAGAAGGCTGACAACCTTTCTTTGGTAAAAGGGTGCCTGGAAATCTGACTGCTGTGCTGGGTCTGCATTTGCTCTTCCAGTTCCCATATGAAGATGTTACACGACATCCGCCCATAAACTTTGTGATAGGCACACAATTATTTTTCTTGCCCCTATTAACAGTGCCTTTCTAGCAGAACTTTCTTACAAAACTAAGATTTCAATATTCTTGCAAAATGTAATGTGATACATTAGTTTGCATAATAGGAAGTATTATCACACTGTAAATAATTGAAGAAACCATAAACTACAGTTGACAATCTAAATGAAGCAAGTACATTTTCTGATGTTTTTTTCTGTGAGTTTCCTTGCTGAATTTTGCAAATTAGCAAGTAATTTGTAATGGGTGTCCTGAACATTTTGTGAATTAGTGAGGATCCATTGTAATTAGATTTTTTTTAAAAAACCAATTAACAAGTGAGAATGATCTCATCATTTACTTAGAATTATTCAGAAAAAAAAAGCGCATAATTTTATTTGTACTGCATTTTTTTAACATTTTAATGCTTATGTTTCCTTCTAATAAAAGAACTCGCACCAGGACAAGGAGGAAAGGAATGGTGAAATCCAAAGTTACGTTGTTTCCTGGTACATAGGTAGACACCTTCTATTATCAAAGGTTTCTGGATCAGACCCAGTATCATATATGTAGCATTTTACAGAGCAGGGAATTAATTCTGCTTTCTGCAGATGCAGTCTAGTGCCTTCTCCATAAGATCATTCTTTTTGTCCATGTCTTCATACACATCACACAAGAATAAATTTAATTTCTATTTTAACTTAAGTGCAACTTTTTTTTTTTCACTTCTTTTTCTTTTAGTAGTAACTGAATTGTAATAGGAATGAAATCTCATGAAATTTTCTACCCTGTCCAAGGACATCTCTAGTTTTGTTCTTTTTTTCTGCAAAGAGTCTTATGATAAGAGCAAACCCTTGTTTTCCTTTGCTGTTGCCTCATAACGTCAAAGGGAGAAGAGATTTGGCTGCTGCATATTCATGAATTACTATAGGAGATTGGATGAAGTACTTGGCAGAGATTCATGTAACAGCTGAGATGTTGACTTCTTGGCTAGCGCAAGAATAATATGGACACTACACCAGTTTGCACAGCAGGTCTGCAGTCATCAGCACTGAGAATAAGTATTTTCCATCACTTCAGAATAGAGGGGTCGGTCATTTCCTCCTGTCATATTGCTGTGCACTAGGACGCCGGGTGATAATTGGAATCTCTGGGTGCTGAAGGACTGGTGATCTTTATGTGAAAGATGTGACCTGTGTTTGAGGTGTAGCGAAGCTTTTCAAGTAGAAATGCATCTGTTGGCACTGGAAGGCCACGACCAGCTGATGGTTCCTGTTACTCATTTACAAGCTCCTCCGCGGACGCAAGTCTCTGCTGCGTTGCCGCATAAAAGCTTTTTTTTTTTTTTTCCTTTTTGATCTGATCTTACTTCCCGAGACCTATAATGAGATGAAGTCCTAGGGATTTTATATGCATTATTCAGCTGCAGAAGTATTCTCCTTTAAGCAAGGTATTCTCTTCCTCTTTGTATTTCATTGTTTTCTATTCATGTTTTGCTGTTTAATTGTAGTTCCACGATCGGTGCGTGTCCTCCTTTCTGCACTGCTTTTACCTAGTTCTTCTCTTCTTGAATTTTCTACCATCTTGAACAAATCAATGGAAGAGTTCAGAACAGAGGTGCGTTGAAGTTTACATGCAGTTTAGCCTGATGATGGGTCCAAGCTTAGGCAAGCTCACTTAATAATCGAAACAAACTCGATGTTGTTTAAGCAGACACCAGCAGGAGTGGAGAGAGCCCAGCTGTTTGCTGGAAATACTTGGAGCTGGCCCAGACCTGGATTCAGCTCCTCACCAGGAGCTCTGTGGCTGAGAAGCACGGCTGCTGAAAGCTATGATTTCAGTGGTACGATTTAGGTAATTTGACTAACCCGCTAATTCTGACCACAAAAATCCAGAAACAAATTATAGAAACCTGTAGTGGATCTGGTCTTCCCAAGTCAGTGTCTATAAGAGTAAGTGTAAAAATCATAGGAGGCTGCATAAAATTGTAAAATAGGGCAGATGCATATAAAAAAAATTAACCCAAGCTAGAGCCAATCAAGCCATGACTGCTGTAGCATTTAACATGTTTAATTACAAGCTGACCTAGTGACATGGTTTCTTTGCTTGAGAATTCCTTAAACAACTGGCTACATCCAAACATCTTGCTCCTTTTAAATGCTAGATTTTTTGTTTGTTTGGTGGTGTGGTTTTTTTTTCTCCTTTTTTTTACAGCTTAACTTTTCTAGGGGGTACTACAGATAATTCTTTTCTTTTTCCTGTATTCTTTGAAACACTCATCAAGAGTTCTAAGTGGTTTTGGTGGTGAAGAAATTCACTGAGTACATTCGTATTGGTAGCAGCTGTAAGCCTTGCCCAGATTTGGGAAGGAATAACAAGAGGCTTGAAAATAGCTACTTGTATGACATATATAGTGTCTGGCAGAAAATTCTAGTAATTTTCCACTCTGATATACACTTATGAATTAGATATATCTTATCTAATTCTACCCAGAGTTAACCAGCTCTGGACCACTTCTTGCTCTCTGTGTAGGTAATGTCTGGCTTCAATAAGAGGAGGGAAAAAAAGGAACAAATTAACCATAAAGTAATATTTATGTCTTCCCATTTTCCGATGCAGAATATTTTTCAGCTTTAGTAGGAAGCTTAAATTGAGTGTCAAGCATTTAAAACACTTCTTTCTGAAACATGAGTTTTTAAAATCTGAGCAATGCATGAAAATTTTGAAGATGGGAAAAAGTGTTTCAGTTCTGTTTCAGAGCTCCAAATTTACTCCTGTGATTGTTCTGACTGTTCTGATTTTTGGAGGGAAAACCCCCAACCTTCAAGAACTTTGGTAGGATTTGTGTGTCTCCTTGTACTGCAAACCAAGAGATTTGTCATTACATTAATTTGCAAATATTTCTGAAGTAGCCTGTTGATTAGATTTCTCATTACTGAGTAACTGGCAAGACCCTTAAGAAAGGTATCGCTGAAAATAATCCCTTATATTAGTTGTTTATGTGGCTAAGGGAAACTATTGACAGAATTCGGACTCAGTCTAAATATTAACTGGGGATACCTGGGTATGGATTTGTGTATAAGAACAAGACTTCCTCAGGCTTACTGCTTTTAAAAAGAGATTTAGCTTCTCATGTCACATTGATAATAGTGGCAGCCTCTTCCCTCTTCTCTGCAGGAGTAGCTATCAAAGATGAAAGTAACTTTGTAGGCTGGCGTGAACTTACTTCCTTAGTTCTGTGCATGATAATATTTAATTAGGCAATTCATTGTGGTGGTAACTAGCTTTTCAATTAACCATTTTTAAAAAGCTTTCTCACTTCCTCTAATTACTTTAATTTCTTAGTGAAGGAATAAATCTTAACAGACAGGAATTCATTCACCTGAATTTTTGAGTGCTCAAAAATTTGTAGAAAACCCAGAAAGCAATATGCAGTGGATGAAATCTTAATGGCCACTCTGTTTCTTATGCAAATCACTTGTGATTAGGAAAATTGGGTGATGCACAGTGTGATGTGTGGAATTTCTACTTGATCTTGCTCTTCAGGAGAGTGAAATATGAAATATTTCATCATGTTTTATTAACATTCTGTGGAAATCGCATAGGGATTAATAAGTTACTAAGGGATGCTCCAGGTATTACTATATGACACGTATGTATTCAGGTGCTTGGAACAGCCATAGATGTTGTAGAGGTCTATAGGTGAGGGCAACTGCTCAGACTCTGTAGTAGTTTAATCACAAATTAATCACTGTTTAATCACAAATCCATCAAACACTTAGGTGTTTTATACACTATTTAAGTAGAATCCTAACTACCTCTTTTTCTATTCTAGTTCCGTCAAAGTATTTCCATTGTTTCTGCTTTCAGATATATGTAACAGCTTAATTACTGTTTTGCAAAAGGGAACATTTCAGAGGAGGTGAAACTAAAACCAAGTGTTCTGATCCCATTGATTAGTGCAGGGGGGGAAACACCTCTGGAGATATTCAGATAATTATTAGTTCATGGTGATCCAAAGAGCCAGGGTCCACCTTGCACTGACCATAAAGAGAATGTAATTAATGCCTTCATTTTTTGTTTTAACCTGTAGTTCTAGTAATTAGTAATATAGGTTGTCTTTTTGGTAGGTTGTAATGGGGAGAGTGGAGAACACAGGGACCTGGTACCAGGATACACAAACTAGAGCTAGTTGGAAGTGTTTTAGTGAGATAGATTTGCCTCTGAAAATACATCTTGAAGGGTAGGGATGGGGATTAAATATTAATTGGAACATATTGATATTTGACTAAGAGTTCTGATAAGGAAAAAACAGAATAAATACAGATTTTTTTTTTTCTGCTTTCTTGATTTCATGCATTTTATCCCAATTTATATTTTAAACAATATAATATCTACTTTGAACCTTTAATAATAGCAGTGTTATCAAGTTTTGACATCTTTGAAATATTTCTACTTGGTAACAAATTATTTTATCAGAATTTTCATTCTGCAGGTAAATAAAAATTTTGACTTCATATTTCAATTCAAAACAAAAACAGTTTTTGAAATGGCAGCTTTTCCTGCAGAAAGCAAATCTGCCTTTCTAAACAGATGTACGTGTGTCTTAATATAGTTTCAATATCACAAAGACTTTCCCTGCAATTGACACTAATTGGAGGGGACAGGTGGTGGTGGCAGTGGGGAGGAAATCTCTCCAGAATTGTGCAGAATTGATAACAGGACACACAGACCTAGAGCTGGTTGAAAAATGCATAAATATCAGTTATGTAAGGAATTGATTAACTAAGATTTTTTTAAAAAGGAAAGGAAGGAGAAACTGCAATATAACATAAATTGACAGGAATAAGAAAGTTACTTTCTCTTCTGTGTCTTCACAAAGAATCTCTTGAAGTGTAACTCTAAACCCCTAACGGCCTCCCGTGACTGCTACTTAAACACCTCCCAACTAAGGAAACTCAACAAAACGCAAAAAATGGAGAGTATTTGTGGTGGAGAAGCATTGGAGGAGCTTCATCACCCTGTTGGTTATTGATACGTGTGTTCAAGTTGCGTAGAAATGATTGAATCTCTTTCCATCTGGAAGACAAATCTTTGGGTAGCAAAAAAGTATTGGTCAGCAATCATTTTTTAATATTCTCACTAGATTTTCAAGAGTACAAAGTCCTGTGTTCAGCAAGGGAGAGAGCTCCGGTACGGACACTCTGCTCGGTGAGAGCCTGCCAAGAAGTCTGTTCCTGTAGCATACATTAACACAAGAGGGAGTCTGAGATAAGTCTGTAGCACGTGTATGGTGAAGTCTCTATACCATAGCTGGAGAAGTGAAGATATTTTTCCCATAAAGATACAGGCTGTGAAAGAATAGTGGGAGAATAAATTTAAGAAGGCCAGATTGGTTCCATTTACTTTGAGGATCCACTGCATTTGCCAAAGGAGAGTGTGAACTACTGTGTTCTCAGGCTCGTAAACCGATGGACTGATTCCACAGAAACAAAGTAGATGCTGATTCAAAAACCATGGTGATTAACTTTCGAAAGTTCACATTCATTACCAGAAATCAGATCATGTTATCATTGGCATTTAATACTCATAAAACAAGGTCTGATTGAAAATTTTCACAATGCAGAAATATTTTTTTCATGTTATCAGTATTTGTCTCTACAGAGCTTAAAAACAAAATAGATAAGAGAAATACATAAAGGTATATGAGGAATTGAAACAAAAGTGCAGTGGTCTAGAAACCAGAAATAGACAGTGGTTGGCTGATGCCAGCTGCTTTCTAAACATGAAATGCAGCTTTCCTTCCTGTAATCTCTGCCTTTCCTCCAGGCACTTTCTCAAAGTGAATCACCACGAGGATTAATACTTTTGCACAATGCTTTTGACAAAGTGTGTAATGCCAGACTGTATGAGCTTGAGCAATGCTGAGAAAGGGATTTTACAGAGGAGAACCTTGGAACATCGGTGTTATCCACAGAAATACTTCAGACCCTTTGATAAACAGCTCTGGAAACAGCAGTGATGTCACTGCTTGAAATGCTGTTGAGGAAGGCAAAGAGAAAGGGTAGAACCAGTTTCCAGCAGTGAGTTCTCTCTCAGTGTTCTAGGTTTTTCCCAGTTTCAGCAATGCTGTGAGATTGAACTTGGTACATCTGTGGTTTCCATCAAGAATAACAGGGTTGTATAGCCAGTTGCTGAGGGTGATCTGGAGTAATCTGGGTTTTCTAGGGCTAGTTTCAAGTTAGAATTTTTCAAGTTTAGGAAGAATTTCTATAGTGAAAGAGTTGTCAGCCATTGGAACAGGCTGCCCAGGGATGTGGCTGAGTCACTGGCCCTGGAGGTGTTTAAGTGGATGTTATGTTAAGGGGAATCGTTAGTAGGTTGATAGGGCTGGAACAAAGGCTGGACTCAATGATCTTCTAGGTCTCTTCCAGCTGATATGAATCTATGATTCTAAGTTGTGATGTGTGAAGGTGAGGCAGATGCAGCCATTTAAAAGACTCTCTGGGCGCAGGCGTCTTGTCCCTGTTGGTTCTTCTGCGATGCGACGTGGCTGAATCCCATGGTGAACGTGGTCTGTAGGAGCCTGGCTGTGGCGGGGAGAGACTTGTCATTCTCCCAGGGACTGCTGCTGAAAAGGGCTGCCCTGCAGTGAGCCCACAGTCAGAGCCCGTGATTATTTTGATGTTTGTCTGGCAGCTGGATCAGGACAAGGACTCAGGTGTAGGTAAGGCAGGACGGAGCCTGGTGCAGTGGCAATACTGCAGTTATTTATCACAGCTGTGTGTAACCCACAGCACTGAAACAACATTATCGCTGACTTATCTAATGATTGCATTGTTATAGCGCTTCCTTTTGACGTACTGCAAACGAGAAGTTGATAGGAAAAAGAGAATCGTGCAATAGGCTTTCCAAAGCCAAATTGACAGACTGCAGGGGCACATCTCCCAGCGGCAGCTTCCTATTGCATATGGAAGAGATGATGATCTATCAGTGACTCACTGAATGCTTTTCACTTTGTCATAGCAAATGATCAAAAAAAAAAAGGGAGGGGGAAAAAATACAATTTCCAGGGCCTTACAAATACAATAGGAACCTGTGATTAAAAATAAGGAGCTTAGCGTGTGAAGGGTAAGAGCACGGCAGCAGGAGCTGCAGGTTAGATGTTATTGCTGTTATTGAAATGGAGCGCAGGGGTGACCACACTTTACACGAGCTTTATTGCTTCACTCTCGTAAAAATGAATCACATTTCTCTCTCTCAGCTCCTCATTTTTCCCCTCAAAAGACTGATAGGAAAAAAAGATTATAAAACACTCTGACATGAAAAAAAGTTCAATTTTACACATCAGCGCTGTGTACAGATGGATGATTCACCAGAATGCATCTCTGTGTTTTCAAGCTGGCTTCTTGTTTGAGCTGTAAACACGTCAGACTTTGTAGAGATTCCAAGTTGGGGCCTAAGCTAATACTTGCTTTTATCAGATAAAAAGTTATGTGATGGCGTAGAAGGGACTCCTGCTGAAAGTGCCCACCTTCGCTAGTTTAATAGGAAAATAATGAGAAATCTATGTGAAGACTCGATTTCTGTGCTCTGCAAGATTATTTCCATGGAGTTTTGTACCAGGCACTTAAGTGGCATCTGGAGTTACTTTTCAATATTGGATGCTGTCCTTTGTAGTGAGGGTGAACTATACACTTTTCCAGCTCTGAATCAGTTTTGCGACTGTCCAGTCTCTGTTAAGCAGCTTTTGACTTTTGTTACCATTACAGTCTTGGGAGTTACAGACGGCAGACACCATTCAACAGGCTCAAGGCTTTGTGCCAGGTAGTGCAAGGACTGGAAGTTGTTAGTTAGGAAGCCACATCATAAAAGTACTTGGAGATGTACAAAGGACAGGGCACCAGCCTGCAAGCAGCAGAGAAAAATCGAGTTTATAGCTCTGTAATATGTGCATATAAACTATGCATCTCATTCCTACTTGAAAGAAAATTGTACTAATGTTCAGTCTGCACAGCGCAGCTTGCCAAAGCTAAGCCATGCTGTCTGCGATCGGAGCGCTTTGCTTTCTGCAGTGCCTGGCATCTGACAGTCCTGGAGCGTTTTGCAGTACAAATGGTAATTAAGCTCTACAAGAGCTTTGTAAAGGACCTAAATACTGTTAACGGCCATTTCAGCTAAGGCACAGGGCTGCCTCTCCTGTGGGAGGGTATGAGAGGGGCCTGTTGGGTGGGTAGCCCAGTGGGCCAGGTGGAGATATGCACTCGAGAGAGACAGTCTTCAGTTGCTGTGTGTGACCTTCTGTGCAGCGTGTTGGGACCTACATCACAGCTGGGACCTCTGCTGTTATTACAGGAGAACTAACTACTGTAACAGCCATAGGCTGGAACAGCATGGTGGTCTGTCTGCCAGGGAATTATTTTGGATTTCACCCCAAATGAGACTAGAATCTGATTTTTGATATACGTAAGAAGCTCCTCTTGTTCCCACTTAAAATGAAGATTCTACCGCTTCCAGAAGTGTGACTTTGTACCTCAGCTGCGGCAACACGTCACGTTGTGTGGGCTTGCTCTCTGCAAAGCTTGCCCTCTGGTCTGGCGTGAGCCTTCATTTCATTCAGGCGTTGGTGAATCGTTAGCAGTCTGCGTGCAGCCTGTCAGCCCTTCGTGTTCTCCCTTCAGTGTTCTTACTTTCTTAGCAGGAGGAAAAAGTGCTTCTGGCTTGTAGCTGAAACCCTTTGCCGTCACATGTCCTTGTCCAGAGCCTCTTCTCCTAAGGGTGAACGCTCAGTCTGACAGCCCACCTCCAAGCCACAATCTGACATCCAAGGGTTATTCCGCCTGTTGTTTAGACCCATCTGAGCCTTACAGTTAAATGCTGCAGGATCGCTTTGTGAAAGGGTGGGAGAGAGGAGGAGGTAGACAAAGTGCCCAGCGCCCTACTTAGCAAGCGCTTGAAATCTGCCCGCTGCGTTGCTTTGTCAGACGCTGCGTGCCGCAAAACTGATGAAATAAAAATGTAACATGTAAGGGCCAGAAATTGTGGTGTTCGATGTTAACGTTGTGTAAACACTCTCCAACTGACTAAATTTCAGCAGATCCAGAAGTTGCCAGAAGCATTTTAATGCTTTCCCTTTCCGCTAAAGCTAAAATGGCAACGCTAGCTGCATCCCCGTCTCCCTGGGACTCATTAGCCTGGCGCTGCCGTGGTTTCTGTGAGCGGTGGGCAACCACAGGGGAAGGTGCCACACGTGCAGCTGGTGGCAACCTTCACGCAGGAACAAAACTGTGAAGCAAAACTGCAGTGGAGGGGAAGGATCATTCTTAATAATATGCAAATCAATGTAGCATCTCGCAAAGATTTGATTTGCGTTTTGAGGCAGCTGCTAAAAATGTTGTTTTAACCTCTCTGGGGAGCGTAAATATATCCAGTAGACACAGACTAGATAGAGGGTGATTACATTTTCTAATAACGTTAATTTTACAAGGTAGAACATTTGAAAGCTGCCGTGTCTTTCATCCTTGGACTGAGTTTGTTGGGAAGATGTCCGTGTAAGGATAATTGTATCAATGTTAATACGGCAGAACCCTGCCAACTCATGCGAAAAATTGTACTAAGAAATGCCCTGCAGATTTGTCAGGATGTGAGAAAGTTTTGCTATACATAATGAAATGTGAAATATAATTTTCAATGCACAAAGGACATACTTTCTCCTTGCTTTTTATTGTTTCATCACAGGCAGCCCAGTACTCAGTGGTGCTGCCTGGGCTTGATCATTACGCCATCAGACTGCGTATTCTCTTCACTGAATCACATGCTTACGTGCTAACCTGAGAAAGTCAAGCCTAGCTGTTTTCCCATTTGTAAGGGCAAATGATTGGGGCCCTTCGCCTTCCTGTAGGAAATTCCACACGTGCTTAGGCTTGTGTCACTCGGGTGGCAAAGTCTTTGCCATGCTCAGGCAACCTTTATGGCAGCAGCCCAGCAGCCCGTTTCATTTTAGCCCTGCAGAGCTTGTCTCCTTCCTCTCCACCCGCCCGGGGCTGCAGGAAGCGGTTGTGTGGGGTGACGTGCCAGCGGCAGGGTTGGTGCTGTGCCAGCGGCAGGGTTGGTGCTGTGCCAGCGGCAGGGTTGGTGCTGTGCCAGCGGCAGTGTTTGTGCTGTGCCAGCGGCAGGATTGGTGCTGTGCTCCCGTTGTCCTCAGAACCTCTCTGTCGTGTGAGGGAGGGAGATTGTATCACCCTGAAACAATCTGCTGCTTCCCCAGTGTTCGCTCAAACGTTTAACCATTCTCTATGTTACATGTCTTGCGGGGCACCGTTGTGAATTTGCCTGGTCTCATCTAGACTAAGGAACCTTTTATTAACAGCTGGGACCCTTCTGCTGTTCCCTCCCCTTCTCCGAGGCCTCTGTACGCTGTAACCTGGGCAGCTCTCTGTCTCTGTTGTGAGCTCTCTCTCACAAAACCAGGTAGGATCTCCGATCCTCTAAGAAATCCTTTGGTTTTGCACCTTTCCTGGTTTTCAACGTTATTTTTTTTAATTGTGGTACCAGGGGATTATAGAATGTTTCATCATCAGTCTCACAAGTGCTGGAAATAGAAGTAGGTTTACCTCCCTCTTTGTTATTTACTTGTTTGTATATCTAAGGATCATTTTCTAGGTTACAGTCCTCTATTCTGTAGCTGTACCTAGGTACTCTTCTTGTTCCTAGACACATAACCATGAATTTAGCTTTAAATGAACCTGGTGAAAATGAATGGAGTTCCCCGAGGTATTTTATTAAAAATTAAAAGAGTCTCATCTTACTCTGCTCCAGCTCCTCTATGCTGGCTCTCCTTGACTGCCTTTAAAATGTTTTTTTCTAGATCTTTAGTATCCTTTTTATTTACTCAGGAGTTTGAAGACATTTAATTTTTCTACTACCCTTTCTATATATGGAATAGACATACGTATTGAACAGTTTTACCACTTCTGCATTGTTATTGAAAACTTTGCCAGCTGTTTAGCTGCTGTGCTGCTGAGGTTCTGTTGTTCTGTGTGAAATTGTTGTCCTTAGCCAGGCCTGTGATGGCTTTTTCTCTGTCCTTTTTAGCTTTCCTAATAAATACTTCGTATTTTCTAATTTTGTTTACAGTAATTCCAACTAATTTCCTTCTTTTCAATCTTTTTTATACTGGATTTTTGTTCCTAATTGCCTCCTTCACTTTGCACCAAATGAGAATGTGCCTTTAGCCAAACTTGTTCTTTGTTCTTTTTTTTTTGTGTGTGTGTCCCTGGGACATCTCATATTAATTTTTCCTCAAGAACTCCTAATTCTCATCCTTTCTACTTATTCTTTTCAGTTAGTTTTTGGGCACTTTATGTTCTAGAGGTTTGGTGCAACGGTCCTTTCGAAGCCTCAGGTATAAAATTACATATTTACACACACGTTTACTTTTCTCTCTGTTCTTTTTTTTAATATCTTTTTTTATTATGTTTTTCATAGTGTGACATTGAACTGCAACATCTGGATCAGCAAGTCTTACTTATGTTTGAATACTGTTTGTAAAAGCGTGTCCTATATCTTTGTGGTCCAGGGTCTTTGCAGAGAGTGTTTTCTATCCTTTTCTCAATCAACCCGATAAAGTCGAACTCTAAGCAATTTGTTCTCAATTTGTTGCTTCCATTTCAACCCTGAAGAAGTACCCATATTCTTCAGACTGTATCTGTGGGGTTTTTTTCTACATACATTAATTGATGTAATAAAGGATATTTATTCCACAAATCTTGCTTGCATCCGTAGATTCCTACAGCTACACTGTTGCAAAAATAGGATTTGGTTGTAATCCTTTTTAGGAGACTACACTAAACAAGGTCTCCTGACAGTAGGATTATACTTCTGCAATGGTAGTTTTATATGTGGAAGACTATCACAGGGATAAAACTTCTTGTTTGGGATGCTGAGTTATGAGACCTGTGGCTGTGAGATGCTGAGAACTGGCATAAAACCAGCATCTGCTGCTAGATCTGTGTCCAAAGCCACTGCTGCACCAATTGCTATGAAATAATTTGCTCCTGCCGTGGCAGCAATTTTGGGCAGTATTTGGCAGCTCAAGCTGCCGGAATGATCTTATTCTTATTGCATGTGTGTCCAGTGAACTATGCAACAAGCTGTAAAGCTAAGAATTCACTATTTTGCAAGAGTATGGTGGTTTGAGTTTGCATTCCTAACCAGCCCCTTACTGAGTCACTTTGTCTTGCCATGGCTCCGAATCGCTGACACTTCATTGATGGAAACACTTTTTTAATGCGACAGATGTCAGGCCTTGCATAGGGGACTGGTGCGTGATCCTGGACTCCGGGTGACCAAGGGGGAAGGTTCCTCAAGTCAAACTGATCAAATTAAAACCTTACTTCTCCATACTGCACCTGGCCATGTACTGTAAAGGATGCTTTAGTGGCTGAGTGGTGTCAGACT
Organism: Trogon surrucura; assembly: GCA_020746105.1. Lineage (NCBI taxonomy): Eukaryota > Metazoa > Chordata > Aves > Trogoniformes > Trogonidae > Trogon > Trogon surrucura. The sequence continues at coordinate 7,411,538 of CM036632.1, read as the reverse complement.
GATCGCCACAACCGTAATTTCCTGCAGCAGCCCCTCAGAAGTATCTCTCTAGAGCGTCTTCTCTCGGATTTGAGAGGGCACCATGATTTCTCATGTGACAAAGGACAGCTGTAGCTCTGAAGATGTGATGTTATCATGCTGTGGTGCATGAGGTGTAAACCTACCCACAGGGGATCCTGGAGCACAGGCTGTGTCTGTGAGACTCAAAACAGCCAGCTCAGGCTCACAAAGCATTCACAGTGTAGTTTCCAATGCCTCTGGGAGAAGGATGTTCTCTTCCAGAGAAAATTTCTTGGAGCCCCAGGCTTGTTGAGTGTCCCTGATCAAGGTTTGCTGCCACTGAGCTTCTCTTTTTCCCCTTTCCTACTGTGCAGCCCTAGCTGGAAAGGCAGAATCTGTCCCTACTTGTCTGTGCTGATATTGTCTTCTAATTGGCATTTGTGTAATATCTCCGCCTGCTTTCTTCTTTCTCTCAAAACACACGTCCCTAGATATCTAAACACATCCTATCACGAGTGCTTAGCGAGCATGAAGCAGATTGACTGCGAGTCCTTCTGATGCTGAATTCAGCTGACAATCAGCTCCTAATGCCAGCAGCTATTCCTGTTTTGTATCCTCTTCCTTCAATCTCATGTCGACAAGGTCAAGTTTAGAAACTTCTAACAAATGTTACTTTCTGATTAACAGACAGTCTGTTGGGTGGCAACTCCTGTTTTGTATATGCCAGTTGCCATTTTAATCAGCTCTTTATTCTGTAAGCTGCGTATTTGAATAGCTGGTAATGCCAGAGTGGTGAATGCTGTAAGAGCCAGCAGGTCTCTTTGCACATGTTGTTTAACTCTTCATATTTCTTATAGCGATTAGTCTTTGACTCCCTTTTTCCAAGTGACACTGACTGTTCTCTGCTCATTGTTGAAAAAGGGGTGAAGTGGCAGAGCAAGGGACGTCAGAGGATGGGTGGATGGATGGTGGATGACGAGCATCATGAACAGGTTGCAGATGGTCCACAGAGCTGTGCTGTTAAATGGAAACTTATTCCATGTTGAGGAGTCCAAGTTCCAGACCCAGTAATTCCAATTTTCCTACACTGTGCCTTTAGCATGTTCCACTAATCCTCCAGTGGCTAAGGGCCATTGAAATTTGCTAGGGACTCTAAGTCAGCTAAGTATCTTGAAGTTGTGTATCCTGCACAGTAAGGGAAAAAATTAACTCCCTCATGTATTGGTTTGGGATAATAGGCTGAACTAAGAGCCCTGCTTTATCATGACTTGAATGTTAGCTCTTCTCATCTAATTACCACTGTAATCTCTAGCCTAGTGCTGCAGGCATGGGTTCACATATGCACTCATAACAACTATATAAGTGAATGAATCAAATATATGTACATAAGATATATAAATGTAGTGATTTAAAATTGTGTTGTGAAGATATATGTGGAGACTTACAGTTTGAATCCAATCCCTTTTGAATCATTAGGAATCTTTCCACTGCTGTCAGTAGCCTTTGGTTTGGCTTCTTAAAGATTTGTCTTCATTACTGAAAGTTATACAGAGTACGTCTTCCTATGCACGGTTCAGAGCTGTCAAGTCCTGGCGAATGCTCTGTCTGACTGATGGTACTGAAAGTTAATGTCTGTTAGTGATGCAGTGAGGTGCGTGAGACTGTTCTTTCAGTCTGGCTGAGGGGCAGAGTCAGGGCTGTTTAAGGATGAATGAGGGTGGACTGACTTTCCACAGATTAGAAAGAAGAACGTTCTTGTCCAATATACTTTGGGATTGATACCCAGCATCAGCTGCAATGAAATGGCCTCTCATTAACGCTAATCACACTTACTTCTTACTTTTCATATTAGATAATGAATACAGTTATGTATTGGAAAGCCTGCTCTCCCTTTTTCTGCTGTGACAGCATTAGCTTGCTGTGATTTATACTCTTCATATAGGTAGTAATATGATTATTCAGTTAATCTATTATTCATTTCACTCATGATCTATTCTTTTCACATTCTTATTCTGTGAGTCAATTTCTCTCTCTGCTGTTTTAATAGAGTAGCATTTTAAATTGTGAGAACACCACATTAAACATGTATAAGATTTAATCTAATTTAAAATGCTTTCTTCTAGCAGGATATGCCTAATAAGCATAAAACCAATAACGTTCAAAATGCTGTGGCATATTAACATGACACATTGTGAAGGATGCATTTTTCAAATAAAGTTAAGCACTAATTAATGAATATGTAAAAAACTTTCTTGTCCCTTATCCTGAAGCTATATGATTGACATGGAAACAGATCTTTTGGCAGAACAGAATTGCATACAAGCTGCCTGAAAGTTTACAAATACTGCTTCTTGCTGTCTAATAGGGTATCAGTAAAGTAACACATAATCAGTGATACTTCATGGTATTAATGTTATATGGACACTGAAGTGCTTGTGAATAATTAATCTGCACTTGATGTAGGGCTGGATGTATGTATGTGACCCACTGGTCGAAACGGATTTCAGGTTTCCTGTCTGCATTTTTCTGCAGAGATCATAAGCCTGTTCCAGCCTGCAGCGGCACAGCCTGGCTGCTGCCTCTTACGCTTGTAGTTTTAGAGACTCTCGGCAGAGTTGAATTATCTGGGCAGTAATTATTTTTGCTAATAATTTTTGAGAGAAAAATAAAGTTTTGGTTTGACTGCAGATTTGTGTGAAACAAATTCAGCTAACTGCTGCTTGAGTAATTTTGTTGTATTTTTACACGAAACAGTCTTGTTTCCTGCTTTCAATTCATACTTCCTTTCTGAAAGTGAGGTCAGTGCACTCTTGTGAAAATGTAAAACCTGCCCAGATGCAAAAATAATATTTTACTATCAATTACAAAAATACTTAGTCTAACTAAAATGAAATCGTGTATTTTCTATTTCATCGACTGTTTTCACAACCCCTTTCAATGCTCAGTTTTTGACCATGCAAGCAGCCCCACTGTGAGGATACAGAAAAGACTAAACCCCTGATCCTACATAAAATAATGCACAACCTTAGGGTTTATTATTGCTGCACTGCCTCCTGGGCAGCCCACAGGAGCCTGTTTTTCCTTCCTGCATAGAGCAAGGCAGAGGGTAGGAAGGCAGCAGAGCCTGGTCCCATACTACGATGCTGGGTTGTGGCCAGCATGGGCCCCCGCCGTGCGGATTTGGAAGCTTTCTCGGCTTTGTCGTTTTAGACAAAACCTGGAGAAGCGGCTTTGTAATACCCATTGGGAAAACTCATATAATTAAGCACATCTCTATGTCTCTGCAGTTCCTGAATCTGCTTTTTAAATCTCCTCATCATTATCATTGTATCAGTTTAATTATAGATTTTCAACAGAGGCTGACACGCAACGGGAGGTCTAATTGTGCGTTCAGTTTCCGGGATTGCTCATTCCCAGCAGGTAACTCCAGGCGCATATGGTGGAATTAGCCATTTGCTCTCACTGCTGACCTCTGCCTGCACGGTCTCGGCGACCACAAGCCGCTGCCCTCCCACACTTTCAGAAGGGTGAGTCTGAAGGGATGAAAAAGGAGATTTGGACAGTCAGATGAAGATCACTGAGACAGCTTGCTGTAAGCTGTGCCTCAAACAACGTAGAAAAATTACTAATGCTGCAAGTTCCAAATACAAACTCCTGTGATATCATGAGTGCTTAAAAAAAAAACCTTTCTGACAGCAGGTCAGAAAGCTGTTGGTTCTGAGAATGGCTTGGTTTCAGCAGTGTTTTTCCTTCAGCATATTTAAGTTCTTGCTAAGGTCAGAGCTTTGCTGACTATTTCTGTTTATTATTTGTATCTTGCTAGTTGCTAGGTACTAGTAGCAAGATCTATTGTGCTGATGGTATTTGAACATGAGAGAAAAATAAGAGCACTTTGTATTTCAGGAATGTGCAAGGAGTGTACTTAAGTCTACATATCTCCGCCCTGGAACTCTTATGGGAAAACAACTTTTCTAAACATTACAAAACCAATATTTAAGTGTGCATGTATGTCATTTTTTTTAAACTGAGGAAGTGCAAGTCCCCTTGTAATTCTTTGTCCCAGGAGGGGCTTACAGAACATGTATTGCAGGGGTTCAAGCAACTGAGAATTAGATGCTGGGTTTTCAGTGATGGTTCTTGGTGTGCTGGAGAGACAGACTGGTAAACTGTGGTCATTCTGGTGGACATAAAAAGTTAAAGCAATCACCTCTTTCAGGATTGGGAAGGAACTTCCCCTATGTATTCCACAAGTATTGTTAAGTGCTGGGGGTTCTTCTGCTGCCCACCCCACTGTTTCTCTAACCCTGCAATCCCGGTGAATTTAGGAAAAAAAACATCGGGTAGATGGTTCAGTTTTCTGTGGCTGTGGGTGAATGGCATAACTGGATCTCAGTCCTTCTGCCACCAGGACTATGTTTCTGTTAGCAATTACATCTGTGCCTCTGCAGCACTAGAAAACAAGGGGACGGGCAGATCTGTACCCTGTGCTCTGCTTAGCAACATGCCCCAGAACCTACCCAGAAACTTCGAACAGTGAAAAATAATGTCGTTTCATTACATTGCTTGATTTTACAAAGTACTGCCCCGTAGGTGACACCCTTCAGACAATTAAAAGAGCTGGCTTTGATCTATAAGGCTTTTCCTGTTTAGGATCCTGGATGCCTCAGCACTGACATATCTCAAGTTGACAATCGGCGTCATTGACTATTTGGGAAGCTCAGGCCCTGGGCACACAGAGATGCAGCACATTTTTTTTTTGTCATGTCTACCTCTCCTCACATCGATCCATCTTAATAGAGATGTTATTTCTAGCCCTCATTGTTTTGTTTCTGCTTTCAGCAAATAAGAGAAAGGTCTGTGACAATTTTGGGAACCTTTATAGGAAGAGGTTATTGATGGCTGTTACTTCTTCTATGGGCATTTGGAAAAATCCTTGAAATGATGTTTGGTGGCTTGGTAAAACAAATTATTACTATGACATCAGCTGCTGAAATGTTACAGAAAAGTTTCTCTTTACCTTTCCTTTTTTTGTTTTTATGCACACATGAAATCATGTAGCCTTACTGCTGAGACGGTGGCATAAACATGTCCATAATATTTGTTATGCAGCCCAAAAACAAAGAAAGGAGCAAGCATGTAAAAACTTTCATATTCAGGGTCTGAGTGAAGCAGCAAAAATAAACATTTTGCTGAAATAAATTAAGAAATTAGGAAGGAAAATCTGTGTACCTCAACTGGAAGAATCTTATTTTAAATGCTAATGATTTTTTTTAAATTAAAATATTATTTCTTACTGGATTTATATCACAATTCTACAGTTATGAGCTGCTACTGAGTTACAAAAAATTTTTTTTCCAGTAGAAATTCCATATTTTTGTCAGCATGCCCAAATCTGCCTGATGGTAGTTGAATAAGCTGTGGAGAAGGAAGAGCCGAATGCTGTGCCTGCCTGCCCTGGGGTTGATAAGGCACAAAGTGCAATATCCACCTCGATAGAATGAATAGTCCTAAATTATCAGAGGTGTAAATGTCTGCTTGACCACACAAAACACAGTAGGTAAGTAAGCTCTGGGCCCCTGAGTGTAGAAGTCCTGGTTCAGTTATCACAGTAGACATTAGAGGACATAAAAGCATGGAAATTCAGACTTAACCAAAGTTTATTGCAGCCTTTCTTAAGGGAGAAGAAAGAGTTTTCTTGTTCAGTTCTAGGGTATGATTGATCCAGACACTGAAGGGTCACTAGTGGTTGACAGTGTGGGTGGGCACAAAGAAGCAGGTGGGCAGGAAGTGCAGCTGTTTTGTCTGCGTCCTCAGAATCCATCTGGATTGTCCATCATGAGTAGAAACTCCAGCCCTGGCAGATCATCTTATTGCCAGGCCAGTAGCTCCTTTATCTGCTGTAAGACAGAGTCTGCACTTGTGTACATCCTCTGAACTCGAGAAAAATTCAGCACCAGCTCAGTTATCAAAGCAGCTTGAGAAATACAGTTGTTTTTCCGTATAAGATTGGAGCAGCTTTGTAAGCTTTGCAGGGTACCTGGCAGGCTCTGCACAGTGGTTTACACCACTCATTGTGAAATTAAAGCTGAATCCAAGTCAAGGGCAGGAGCAATTTTTAGCACAGTGATTGCTGATGCTGGTGCTCATGACCAAAAGAAGGTGCCAGGCTCTTAGATTTTCCCCAGGACGCTTGAGTAATTGTATATTCATTGTGTTGTGGGAAAGCTTTGAAACAAACCCGTGTGTCTGAAGAAGCTGAATTGTCACAAACTCTGAGGTTTAAAACCCAAAGGGGAGGCTAGTCCCAACACTGCACATGATACCAACCCAGGAGCCTTTATTCAGGTGTTACCAATCTTGGATTGGTCCAGAGTTTGGGACCAGATGAAACACTTCGAGTGTGTCTCCAGGCCGTGTGTTACCTGCACTGCTGCTCTGTGTGTGTAAAGCCTGGCATGTGTAGCAGCATGTCTAAAGACAGAGCAGTTCAACTTCATTTCTTTCCTTACATTTTAATAGTATGTCCGGATTAGGACACTCAAAGAGAGGATGACAATAGTGAAGACAGTAATCTCATGAGCACTGAGAGCAGCTGTAACTCTGCAGTTAGTGTGAGCACAGTTCTCCTGCTTAATCATGGACTTGGGGGAGAGTCCAGCAAAAGCACATGGCTTAGGGATCTAAAGCCAGGTTTGAAATATAGTTTTATCATGTCAGTGGGGAGAGAGGGACACTGGAATCTGCTCGCTGGAGTGGTCTCCTGAAGTTGTGGGCAAGTTGATGCATAACTTTACATCATGTATCATGTGAGGCCCATGCTCATGCCTCGGCTTCAGTGGCCTGACCCTGACATCTTAAAAACGTATTGAGGTGTTTTATTGTTTAACTCCTCTGCGAAATTCCAGTCGGATTTACTATATATTTACTACATATTTACTACATATTTACTATATGTACAAGTATATATATATATATTCACTGAAGTGAATGGGATTATCCATGTTGATAGAGATGAGATCATATTTATGTGCAACCAGTCTTAGTAGGGAGTGGATCCTAAGCAAAACTAAAAGACTCACAGATTTGAATGCATTTTAAACTTTTTTTTTTCCCCCCAAACTGTCCTTCCCATTACTCCTGCCTCTTTAAATCCAAAATAAAATATCACATGGAGAGCTTTCATAAATAATTTACTTTCTGCCTGACACCAGTCAGGGAAGCATAAAGCTTCCTGTGTGTACATGCTGCTTCTGGAGCTCAGCAGTAACTAGATGTGAATTTAAAACAAAAAAATCTGAAGATTCTTATTTTTCTATGAGGACAGAAGAGTTTCAGGACTCTGAAAGAGTCAATTCAGGCCCCACCACATCAAACACTCTCTGTGGTGTTTGAAAAGGCACCGTTCATTCATCCTGACCCCCAGAGAGGAGGGGAATGTCTGCCCCTGTGGTTAAGGAACTGGGTGGAACTCATGGGATTTTGGCTCAAGTCTCTGCCCTGCTCTAGGTGACGTTGGCTGGGTACAGTGCAGTCCTGTGCTGAGATTTCCAGGCAGCCTCCAAACAAGCTGAGAAGAAAAAGGGTTGCATTGATATGTTATGTCCAGGCAAAGATACCTTCTGCCCGCTGGGGTTAGCTAACACGATAGGTGTGTCTTGTTTTCCCAAATGACCTTGCAAAATGACTACATTTCCATCCTTCACAGAGAAATTATTGAGCAAGCTATGGAACTTGGAGCTTTTTTTTCCAAATGTCCTGCATGACCTTGGGCAAATCACTTAGGCAGAAATTTAGTGAAGTATTAAAGCATTTCAGTCCTGTTGAGGGCTTATCTCCAGTTCATTTCAGTGGGATTTAGGCTTCCACTTTCTACTTAAGTACCTAAATCTCTTTGTGATCCATACAAATCTTAAAGTTTCTCTTTGAAAAAAGGGGATCATAAAATGTCTTATCTCAGAGGGATGCTTTGAGGAGAAATTAAAGATTGTGAAAAAAATAAAAGGTTTGACCATGAGGATATGTAGACATGATGGAGAGAATGATCATGCGTTCCTTAAAACAAAATCAGAGTACATGCTTGGCGTGAATGTTATACAAGTGTTTCTAAGCTGGCAAGATCACCCAGTCTCCACTTTGCACAAGATCATTCTATAATTTACAGAAAATCTCTGGAAAATATTTCTTTCACTTAAAAATACAAAAAAATTCTGCCTGTGGCCTGGCATCTGTAACATGCTTAGCAGGAAGCATGAGCTCTTTATAATTCATCAAAAAAGGCCGCACAGATAATGAGACAAGACTGCTTGTTGTAGCTAAGTATTTCTTCCCAATGCTGCTTCAGAAGGAAAAGTACTGAGTTGGGAAGACAGGATAAGAGAAGACTTGCTCCCAGGAATAAGCAGCCTACAGAGCAGTGCCTGTGTCTGGGGGCACCATTTGTCCAGGGATGCTCCAGCCCAAAATACGAAACTACAAACCTCTCCTGCTCAGCTCTGGCACAGAATTTGGGCTAAAATGTCCGAGCTGAGGCTAAGTGAGCTTCAAAAAAGCTGTCAGAGCTGCATTGGTAACTCAGCTGCTGCCCTCTGCCACCACTGCGCCTTCAGCTGGGGATGGGGTGGGAGAGTTTTCTGGCTCTGGACAGACCCAGAAAGTGTTGCTGGAAGAGAGGGAGAGCTGGGGTTTGGGCTTATTTTGTTTCTAGATGACATTGTGAGCAGGGCTGAGCTAAGCCTGCCTGTGGCCCTGGGGAAAGAAAATGTCTGTGGGAAATGATTCTTTCACTTGGCACCGTTTCCAGTGGGAATCAGTGAGGATTTCAAAGATGTTCCCCCTGATGTGCTAAAGCTTAGCTTAAAAAAAGCACAGAGATGAAAGGGCAGCCTCCTCTGGCGCATGATGAGATGCGACAGGGTGAGCGGCTGCTGTTGCAATGAGCTGTAATGAGTTCCTATAAGGGGAGTCTCAAGTGCTAAAAAGTCAAATCAACAGAAATACTGTGTGCAGAGTGATTTCAGCGACGCCTGTGCTGCCTGTACACATGGTGCATTCAGTGCTGCGCCTTTTCTTGGCCGTGCAGTTCCCTGGGGCTTTTGGGGAGACCTCTGAGGTGCCTGGAAAGAGAGGGAGAGAGGGAGAATTGCTGCACTGAATAGATTTGTTCTGCATGCTGGCCACCTTTATGGCTCACTGTTTGTTTTTTCCTTCTTTGTCTTTGAAATGTAAACTGCAGAGACTTTGATACTCTAACTGAGAGGAGAGTTAGGTGACTGTACTGAAAAGCTGTTAGGTTATTTTCTAGTCTTACAGCAGTCTTTTCCAGCCTGCTATAACTACAGCTGAAGCTGTAATGCAGAGATATGGGATTTTCCATCGTGTTGTTTGAATTTGGCAGGGTTGTCAGGCTCTGTAATTATGCAAACTTTTTAAAAGCACAGCTTCATTGTGGAGTTTGGGATCTGTGTTCTCCCACATCTATTGTGGAAAACTTGTAGGTGTAATGTGAGTGTTCATATCAATGAATACGTGGTTTTCTTCTCACTTTGCTCATGTTTAGTTTCATGCATCTTCCAGGAATAGGTGAGGAATACTAGGAAATTATGCCCCTATCCCTCTGGCTGCGGGATACAAAGTCAAACAGAAGAGGGCATTGAAGGAGAAAACACAGCAGTGAGGAGTGTGACAGGATGGAAGTGCTTCCACAGGTTCTACCTTCCCTGCATAAGCTCTGCATTTAACTGCAAACTAAAGAATGGGAGAAGCAACATTAGAGAGAGGCAGATGAAGGATTTGCTAACAGTTATAAGCAGGAGCCTGCTTTCCCTCTCCCCTCCTTCAGTATGGAGTATGCCCTCTGGTCTCGCTAACACACTGGCTGAGATTCTGCCTAGTGGATGATAAATGGCAGTGCCTGGGAGTGGTACTACCTACATCTGCTTCCTAAGTGGGTTAGGGCACCAAGCTGACTGTACACAGTGGAGATGCAGGAGTTATTGTGGCAATAACCTGTTGAGTCACTGCTTTTTATTGTACAATTAGTTGTGTTAAGATCTGATGTCTAAATAATGTGCAGTACTGAAACACTGCAGAAAAGGAAATGAATGCAGAGAGCATTGCTCCACATGGCAGAATGTCCCTGCTGAATAAAATCTATAGCTATTTCCCTTAAGCTCTAGTTAATAAGGTTCTAAAAATGGTGGCTGAACTCCTTAGGGGCCAGCGTCTGAGTGCAGTTCAGAAGAATAGCCTGAAGTTCAGACACTTCTCTAAAGCTTCTCCTATCCATTTGAATGTCATGAGTCTTCAAACCTGGGCTCAAACCCTTGTGAGGACACACTTCTCAGCAGTATTTCAACTTCTCAGCTTGCCACTGGAGGACACAGCTGCAAAGGCGCACAAAACTCACACGATTTCAGGCTCGGAGGCAGAAGTTGGTGGTGTACTGGAAAGAGGCAGAGATTTAGGGTGGAGGACTATCTTTGTGACTGGTTTCAAACAATGGAAAATCTCATCTTTGTTTTGTGTATGGAGTGTGGGAAGCCTCTAGATGACAAGTGGGGAGGGCTTTGCAACCCGTTCCTGTCTACTCTATGTTCATCTTGCTTGTGACATATTCTGTCTAGTGTAAGGCAGGTTAACATAGCCCAGCCCTCCGTCATTGTCTTAACGCAAAGACAAAATGCTCCCACGTTTGAACAGCTGGGATTCCTCCATCAGCTCCAACACCACAAGGAGCCCTAGGGTTCGGCCCTTTAACATGGACCAAGAAGCAGGCAGGTCCCTTTTCCCGGGCAGCAATCAGTAGCCAGCTTCCATCGGCACCACTTGGATGTGGTGCATGTATCCCTGTGTGATGTGACCTGGTCCCATGCACATTTAGGCTGTGGCTTTCCATAAGGCAGCACCCTTAGGAGAGATGACAGGTTTGCATAACAGATAAAATTTCAGTAGGAACACTATTCTTAAGAGAAATACTCTTTTATATTTTTGAGAGCGAACAAACCACACAGAACCTAGCAACTGTGGATTTCTGAATTCTGTCACTCAGCACAAGAGCTGGCAACGTGTGAAGGACAGTCTTTCAGAATACATACGTATTTTTGCAAATTGGACATTAAGCATGTTAGCAAAAACCTAGTATAAATGGGAGATGTTTCCAATCAAAAGTTAACATGATCCAGCTCATCATAGTATCTTGCCCCTGAGGAGGAAGCAGGTTGCAGTTCCTGGCTCACATGAGAGGATAGATAGGGGATCCAGGGGTGAGGGACCACTGCCTCTTGATGACATGTGCTTCCTCGCTGTGGCCCAGCACCAGCCCGGCAGATTGCTGTTTGAAGTAGCAGCTTTATCCTCTTTGCCACTCCTGGTTTACTTTGCTGACCACCAGTCTCCTGTCTTTTGAGTCCTTTGGCATCAGTGTGTGTTTTAAAAATCTGATTTTGTCTGCACCACATGACTGTTCAGAAATTGTATGACTACAAGGATGTGTCAAATAGGTGAATGTTGTCACCATCCCTGGAGGTGTTTAAGGAAAGACTGGATGTGGCACTTAGTGCCATGGTCGAGCCAATGTGGTGGTGTTGGGTCATAGGCTGGACTTGATCTCAGAGGTCTTTTCCAGCCTCAATAATTCTGCAATTCTGTGTTTTAAGCTTCAAAGGAAAGTACACATGAAGGAGCGAGGAGGAGGTGTATGAAAATCCTGGACTTGGGTTTCAACAGTGATGACTTAGCATTATCTACACAAGAGTTTCCTGTGCGATAAGGTAGATTTAGAAGTGAAGTGCTTTACTTAGCTGCCCTTTCCATCGGCAATGTCTGGATGCATTGTGTCTCTCCTGCAGGTTTCTGAGGGAGTAGCTCAGCTGAGTTAGCCAGAGACAAGACACAGAGGGACCTAAGGTGACTACTTTTAATGGAGACTTTGCACAGAGCATATAGAAAGCTGGAAATTCATATACTTGCTTACATGTCCCTATCATTTACAGTATTGCAGAAAAATCTCTGTGTTCTTTTGAGTGTTAGAACAGAGACTGGGAGAGTTCGTCTGTGGTGCTTATGGAGTAGTCAGAGATAGGTGAAACATGCACTTTCTCATATGTCTATAAATATTTGGATGTACATATATGTTTACTGTATGTCTGTAAAGCTTTGTGATCCAAGAGTATCTGTGTTACTTGTCCTGAGTTACTGGCAGACCAACAACTTTCAAAAGCAGAGGTGGCACTGTTCATAGCAGGACCTCTTCTGCTTCATTGGCTTGCAGTAGCACCCATGGCCTTGCCTTCTGGGCCTCTGAACATGGGCACTATTGGCACCGTTTTGCAAGAAAAGCTAGAAATGGTATATTATGTACATTTTCCAATTATTTGTTTTCTTGTCAGATTGTCTGTGTGGCAGCTCTATTTTAGACTGTGGCAGTGAACCTGGCATTAAATGCTGTGTTAAGGTATAAGAGAGAGGAGAATAATGTAAACTCTGGTTACCAGTGCCATAGCTTTCAGAATGTGTTGTGGTTTGGCAGGCAAACTGAGTTGAGGGTGTTGACATGTGAGGACCCTTGTTTTCCTCCCTCCCCTCATGGTGTCTCTGACTTCTCCCGAGCACCAAAGCTCATCCTCCTCGAATCCACAGAGGGAAACCAAGGAGTGGTTTTGGTGCAGCTTACTGGATCTTGATGCACTCTTGAAGGCTTTTTGATTGCAATGTTATTTCCTCTCAGAGCCAGTATGATTCCCTTTGTGCCACCATAAAACCACTTAACAATCTGTCTTCCCTTTCAGGAGAAAGGAAGCAATTTTAAAAAATATATAGCCCCATATATCTCCAGCTTTTCTAGGCTAAAAAATATATCACATTTAAAATGTTGTGGCTGTGGCTCTGCAGGCTCTCCCACATCCAAACAATGCAATGTCATGCTCCAAAACTTCATGACTTGTGAGATTCAGTGCTGGACTGGTAATATATACATTGCATTTTCTGAAAAGTGACAGTGCTGCATATGATTAGAAAGAGCAAATATTTATTAGTGCTCTGATATTGGTTAGTAGCCATGTCAAATCTGAATTAGAAATATATTAAATAGTGGCACTAATCAGCAAATAAAAGGCGTATTAGATTATTTTAGAATGTTTTTGTGACTCCATGTGAGTAATTCGACAGATGGTACTAAGGCACTTGATTATAATGCTGAAGGAATATAAAAAATTATCTTACTTAAAATAAGAAAGTAAATACTCAAAAAAATCTACAATTTTACAGAAGCGTGGCATGTGCAGCATAAAGAACTGAATATGAATCCATAATGGCATAGCCTGCCTTAAAACCCTAAGAAAAATCTCATGCAAGTAGTGATGCTGTCCCACATGCACGTTGATGAAACATTTGCATTCCATGGGTCTGTAACATGCCTCCTGAAGACAGATAGAAGTATGTAGGTACGGGATGTTTGCGGAGTGTACGAGTTGGAGGAACAGATCCAGCTGCTGTGAAATCATGCTAACTTCTAGGCTTAAATTAGGTGGAAATTCTCCAAATTTGTATTTAAAAATTATATACTCGAGAGTTTTGGAACTAAACAAGCCCCATCTGTTTTAAAAATTATACAGCACTAAGAGCGTGCCTCAGTACACATCAAAATTTGGGATGTTGTGTAAGAAACAGCAGCTTCTAGGCTAACGGGAAGACTTCCAAAAAATGATTTTATATGTCTCTTCTTGAAGTAGTTGGTTAAATGTACTCATTGCCTAATCTACTGGTTTTAGCGCTGCTCATGAACTATTTTCAAGTTTGATTTTCTGATGGAAGTGTTTCATCACATCTTGTGATTGAACTGTATTAGCTGCTAGTTCCTTCTCATCTAGGAGAGGGCTCGCTCTGGCACCAGCCAACCCATGGCCCATCTGCTGCATAATATCTGTCTTTAAAACAAAGGTGCTTTGACTGTAAGTGCTTCTACACCTTGTTTGTAGTTGGTTAGCGCTGCTCAATGGGAATATCTGATGACGCCTGGATTTTCCATAACCATTGCATAAAGTAACCATTCCTCTGGGGAACGCACGTGTGAGCACAGGGAGGAGAAGGTCACTTGGAGCAGTCAGCACAGGTTGACCCTTTGTGCAACTCAGGGCAGACCTGCCACTCAGAGGGGCCTTGATAGGCTGAAGGGCCAGCAGAAACCGTAAGAAATACAGTAAGTACAAATCCAGAGTCTTGCACCTGGGAAGAAAAAGCCTTGTGACAATGAAGGCTCCAGAAGATAGAGCTAGACGCTTCACCAGGGTGTGTGGTGGGATGATAAGAGACAGCAGGCAGAAATAGACAAAAGAGAAGTTCAGACCGAGTATAAAGAAAAGCAGTTTCCCATGGGGACTCTCAGCAGTAGAGCAGGCTATGCAGTATTTATCCTTGGAGGTTTTTAGGACCTGACTGGACAGAGCTCTGAGCCACTGAGTCTGACCTTTGAGCAGCAGGTTGGACTGGAGACCGCCTGGGCTCCCTCCAGTCTGATTTATTCTGTAAATCTGTGATCCTCTAAGAGTTTAACATTTTTGGATTGATCATTTTTTAGATTCGTGGGTGATGTAGACCAGAGTTGGCCACAGTAGAGTCAGGCCAACGTGTATTAGCAAAGAGTCCGGGATAGAACAGCAGAGAGGCGCAGCTCTGTAAAGTGACAAACCTGCTTTACATTTGTTGACTGAGTCTAACAGAGCTGCTCAGCTCTGTTTTCTTTCAGGCTTCTCTGCTGGCCCAGACACTGCAGCATGTTACTGTTAATAAACAGCAAAACAGTGGCCACATATCTGGGGCTTGCAAGGCGTCTTCTGTATCTTCATTGTACCCAGGAGTCACTATGTTGCCTGAATTACTGATAGTAAAGTTGCTGTTCTAGGGAGAAAGGGAAGAAAACAGAAAGGTAGGCTCAAAGCTCATGTAAACAAGTAGTAGCAAGTAACCCAGGCTGTGAACTGACAGCACATCAGCTAACACCTTGAATTCCTTTGTGTGAAGCAGCTTACTTGACTGGCAAAAGCGTAGTGAGGCCCTGGCCAGATGCCCTTTTGCGGGTCCAGCTGAGCCAACAGAAGGTGCTGTTGATCCAGATGCTCCTCAGTGCTTCCCTGCCAGAGGTTGTTGCTGGTTCCTGTTGGCTGGCAGAAGGGGTTTGCATGAGCAAGCCTTTGGTTTGGGCAATGTCAGTAGGGCTGGCACAAAAGGGTTGATGTGAGCTGGCCCCAGGGGTTTGGCTGTTGTGAATTGGGGAACGGTCCCATGGTCTGCTCAGTGGTGGCAAATGCAGTGCTGGGACAGGGCCAAGGAGGACGGCTCCTGTGGCACAGCTGGAGTGGGAGGAGGGCAGCCCTCTGAAGCTAATGGCACCTTGCATGGAACAACATCTACCTGAGAAAGGAACTAGTGAGCCGTGAATTCACACCGCTCTCGCTGTGCGTTAGCTTTCTCACTTTAAGAGAGTGATCAGGTTGCTGCGTGACAC
This sequence comes from Trogon surrucura, assembly GCA_020746105.1. NCBI lineage: Eukaryota > Metazoa > Chordata > Aves > Trogoniformes > Trogonidae > Trogon > Trogon surrucura. The sequence continues at coordinate 7,396,039 of CM036632.1, read as the reverse complement.
TGCCAGTGAATGACGTTACCCGCCTTTTCTGAAACCCCCCTGTCATGTTGTACCCAGGCCTTGATTACCATTATCTTTCTCCTTGGCTCTCAGGAGTATGGTTTACAGAAGCACAGATGTTACCCAGAATATTCCAAGCCCATAGAATTGCCTCATACTTTTTATGCTTTTTGCTTCCCTTTGGTATTTCCCTGAAGGATGCTATGCCCTCTTCCATCTCTTTCTGGACAGAAAGTCCCTTTGTAGTGCCCTGATATTGCTGATGGTTGTTTTTTTGGGTTTTTTTCCTTCTTTTTTTTTAATTTAAAAGCTCGCTTTGGAGTTGTTTCTCCTTCTGTGAGAGTCAGTCCCCAGGAATTATTTTCTTTTTGCATAATTTGCACATCTGCGTCCTGTCTGTGGTGTGAAAACCAGCAGAATGCTGGTTGTTAATAATAACAACTATACATCCGTTGCTTTCCTGTTGCCACTGTGACCCTCCTGAAGTGATTGGCAATTCATCATCTTGTAGCAGCTCAAAATGAGCAGTGCACAGGGGGTGAACCCCTGCTCGTTTAGCGTGGCCGCTAAGTGTCCTCTTTGTATCTTACACCCTGATGAGTTCTTGACACTGGAAAATGGTTTCAGTTCTCCTGTCTCCGAACTGTAGCCACCTCTGCCAGTTTTGAACAGGCTCCATTTGATCCAAACTAAGCTCTCTGGGGAAGGGTAGGATCTGTTGATGATTATTTGTGGCAGACGTTTGCCTGTCCTGTAATAACGTGGGAGAACAGCCCTTTAAATCATAGGACTGTCAGCAGCTGCAAACATCTGCGGATATGGGAACTATAATCTCTCCTCTCAGACCTTGACATTGCTGTTTAATCTCTGCTATTTGTGACTACAGTTGTTTGTTTTTTTTTTTTTTACAGGAGTCATGTAAAATCCACTGCAGGAAGGAATCACTGTGCATTTCTCATTTGAATGGCAGTGGTTGTCATATAAATACATGTATATATCTGTATGTGTCTGTGTGTATATAGATACATGGACGTATATATATGTGTAAAAAGAAAAACACAAGGTGCTGTAATATGAACATTACCGTGTACTCTGGAAAGCCAAATGGAGGCAGCAATTAATACATGGAATGAAGCTGTTGAGCTTTCAAGTGGCACAGTAATGAAAAGCAGATGTGCCTTGGAGTTCTGGTCAGCCCTGATGGTGACACCCAAGAGAGCTCAATATGCCTCAAGGACGATATACCCAGAGAGGTGTAATTGTTCCCTATTAAAGTGCTCATTGTTTTGGAACCGAGGACTTTACTGATCAAAGACGTGCTTTTGATTAATCAGTTTTTAAATGAATGAATTTCTAAGTTCTCAGTTTTTGCTTCTCTTAGGGGACATATTTCAAAAGCCTTTTGATCTTTGGTGATAGGTATTTAGTAAAAGGCAGGTATACTTTTACAAGAAGAACTGTGGAAGCCTTGTAAAGGGTGCCGTACATAAAGCCCTGATCAGAAAACACTCAGAACACGTGTTCAGCGGGTCCATTGACTTCAGCGGGCCTGGGCGCACTCGCAGGGTTGCTCTTGTGCTCGTTCTTCATCAGGATCAATGGTTTTAAAAGGTAAAATCAGGCCGCTGATCTGTGGGAAAAAAACCAAACCACACAACAGTTAATATCTACTGCAAAGGTCAGAAAATATTTATGTGGCATCTTAGACTAACAGAGTGCAGGCAGCACAAATCTTTACAAATAGGCGTCCTGCTGGTACCAATTGAAATGTAGGAGGCAGTTAGTGTCTCTCAATTGTAAGTGTCATTTGGTCCCCAGGGAGGCATTTAATGGATGGTATTTCCCTACTGAGAGTCCTGTCTTTTTTTTCTGTACTTGATTAATGATAGTTGAGGGTCCTCCTGTTCATAAAAAATGTATGTGCTGCTTGCCTGATTATTCACATGCTATATTATGAAAAAGGAGGTAATTCCTAAAGAACTAAGTAGAATGCCGTTAATTGCATGGTATCTTTGTGTCTGCAAGCAGGTTTTCCCCACTGCTTATTACTGCACTGAAGGGAAGAAAAAAACAAAACAGAGAAAAGATAATAAAACCAGAATAAAAGAACATCTGTTTGCAAATCCAGTTGCCTCTGAAAGTTCCCCCCTCCCCATCCGAGCTGCGTGGTCTGGATCAGTCATGAGGATATTTCGGACTGCAACTTCGCTCTGCGGTGAGATGGCTGTGGGAAATGGATGCCTCACTCCTGCGGAGGTGGACCTGTGATATGAAACACTCATCTTACCAAGTATGAATAATTTTGTCCATAAGTGAAATCTTGCAGTTGTTTGACAGGGTAGAGCATTACTATCTTACTGCTGTTTGAAAGAGAAAAAAAATCCCAAGTAAGAACTCAAATACCACAAGTAGAGCTACCTGACTCCAAACTCAAGCTGTAACAAAAATCCAAGTTTTTCCCTGGTGGCTCATGGGGACATATTGACCCATCTCTCCTACCACAGGTTCAGGGGCGGCCATTCATTTTCGGATATTCTCTTGGTTAACTTCTCCTTTGTTTTCCCACAATGTTTTAACTCAAATTTACTTTCTTATAAGCTTGATCAGCTCCACAATATATAGATTATTTAATAACAGAAATATTTTACTTTAATGGTTCAATTAAGTACAATAAAACACTCTGACAAGGAAGTACAGAGCTTCCCAGGAATGCCGTGTGGTGTTGGGGTTCAGCTCAGAAACGCAGATGGAGCTGCCTTTATGGCTGCACCATTCCTGCATGGGTCGCTCTCCTGGGGTGGCAGAGAACACCCCTCTCTGCCTGTCATAAACCAGTCCTGTCTGTCCCCTGTGACCCATAGAAATCCTCTGGATTCATTGCGGGTGTGAATTGCAAGCGAATTCGTTGCGTGTGGAAAAAAATCCAATATTGGGCTAAGATAGTGGGGTTTTGCATTAGACAGCAGCTCTCCAGGTGCAGGTACTCACTGGAGGCCGTTCGATGTGGTCCTGAGAGCTGAGCTCCCCCACCGCAGGGAGGCTGCTCACCCTTCGTCGGACCCTTTCCACCACCCCGAGGAGCTGCTCCTCCAAGTCCACTCCTGTGCTTGCACTTCGGCACGTTTGAGTGCTTTGCTGAAGCAGACTCAAAGTGGCCAGTTTCAGTATTGGCTTGCTTTTGTTAAATTGAGCATGTTGTGTTTTGTTACATAGCTTGAGGTGGTGAGAGAAATCCATTAAACTTGAAGTTAATTAGTCTAGGAAGACTGTAATTTATCAAGATTGCCTGAATGAAAGCAAGGGCATTGCTATTTAATTAGCAAGTGTGTTTGGATTTTTTAGATGATTTTTTCCTTTTTGATTTAATTCAAAATATTATAAGTACTTTGCATATAATGAAAGACGAGATTACGGTCAGGAAACTGAAAAGATATTAAAAATCTGTGGCTTAATATTATTTTTTTTTTGCTATTAAGTACTTGCTGTTGATCAGACAATAGAGCTTTTATTGCTGTGGTCTGTTCTCATTTGTATCTAAATTATAGCTGAAAAGATGGTTTAAATGACAGACTCCTAATTTATATTACCAGGAATAACTGAGTTTATAGAGCTGTTAAACCAGAATGTGGCTATTTTGCTGCTTCTTCTGCTTCCTCGTTTCTGAGACCTTCAGCTGAAGCAATGAGAACCTCCAGGTGATCTCAAGAAATGTTTACACTCAGATGTGTTTTACACTGTGAGCTGTCTTCTACTTAATTTAAGTCACTGTAGATTGAAACTTCACAGTTACTCACCTTTACAGAAAATGATCCTGCTTTCACTCATAGGAATGGCTTCGTCCCACCAGTTTCTAATCACACAGCGTGTGCCCCACTGGCGTAAGGGACTGTGGAACGAGGTGTTGTCGTGTCAGGTGCATTGAATAAAGTACAGAGGGTTCACTCCCAGGAGCATTACTGCCTGCACCACTTGTCAGTCTGTCCACTACCCTCTGTGTAGTGATTGACACGGAGTCATTTCTCATAGTTGCTTGGGGCGGTGCCCAAAACTACAGTACTTGGATTGTGAATAATATGCATCTCTTATGGAATCTGGTTCTGTATTTAGCTTACATGCCACAGTGAGGCATGCATAAAAAGATTCACTGGAAGTTTTACCAGTGGCTCAGCCTGCGATGGTGGGAGTGTGAAGATGGTGGAAATATTCTTGTGCAGTGGGAGACACCTGCTGAGCAGTCCACAAATCGCAACTCCACGCTGCGTGTACTACGATGCCCAGGCTCCTTGTTACCGATGTGGTAGGTAGGCAGGCTATCTGACTGGGTGCCTGTAAAAGGCATCCTGAATTTAGTGCTTACCTTGCTCAACAGACTGTAAAACGAACCAAGACTAGGTAGATAGGCTGCATGGTTCCTTAATCTTTTTAATCTTGATTTTTATGCAGGCATCCACACCTGCCTCTGCACGGGCAACCTCCCTATCTCTTTATGGCTCCCTTTTGCCTCCTGTAAAGGGTGATAATATCACTTCCCTGCCTCCCAGGACTGCTATGAGTAAATGCATTAGAATTTTACCTGGCTGGGGTAGTCTTTCATTAGTGCTGTAGTATAATTTGCTCTTGTAATTGTGTCAGTTGTTGTGCAGGTATGGTGTTTTGTACAAAACCCACTACAGTCTGTGACTGCTCTCTTTGTGCAGACTGCTGTAGGAATTACACTCACGGATGATGAGCATACCCAGGTCTTCAAGAAGTTTCTAGAACTTCTGCATTCTGCACATTGGTGTGGTTTAAAAATCCACATTTCTAGTGCTAAGAGTGCTGTCAAAGCTGAGATCTGCAGGATTTAAACAACTTTGTGACAGCTGCAGGATAGTACTTCAGTTTCCACGGAAACTAGCACTGGATCTCCAAAATCAAGGCTGATTAACTAATAATAACGCTCAGCATTTAAATACAAAGTTCTTCACCTTCCTTTTGCTGAAACAGTTTCCATTTGTAAAGCATCCAGCAAATGCAGTAGAGGTCTTGCGAATTCAAACTGTTGTCACAGCTTGGGCTGCGTAATGTACTTTCCAGATATGAAAGACAGAATTCAGCCTTGACCCGTTCAGCCACTGGGCCTTATGCTCTGCTGTTAAGGGGCTAATTTGTCCCCACATCTACTGCACAAACTGTTACCATTGTTTATATGACAAATTACAGAATGACAGAAGTTCTCTTGCTTTACTGTGTGGTTTTATACTATGCCTTTCCAGAACATTTTTGTTCTCAAATGCATTTTCTTATAAATAATTCTCACTGCATAAACTTATCTGCTCACACTCTTCTCATCACCTTAATTTCATCACTCTTTGGTTTTGCACTTACTGGACTCCTGTTTTGAATCAGTGAGTTTCATCGTTTTGCTGAACATTCCTTTTTCCAGGTCATTGATTTCTAAGGTTAACAAAATGAATCCTCCTGCTGATCCTTGTTACGTCTCACTAATCTCCTTGCTATATCCGGAACTACTCAATTACCTTTTGTCTTCAATTTCAGAGGCATTTATTAAACTTACAGATCAGTCTTTTGTGCAGGAAGCAGTTTCATATTAGATTCAGGAACATGTTCATGTGAATATTTCTCATACTTATACCTCAATTTGTTAAGGCTGTTTAAATTTTCGTGGTTAATTTGCTTCTTGACATGCCCTTTTAAGTGTACTTTTCCCACCGCTTATTTTTTTGTAAGAGGTGTCTTTCTTTCTAACCTCTATTCTTTTCCATCTCCTCTAGAATAATACTTTCCACTATTTGATAATGTTGACTTTCCACTTTGCAAGACCTTACCTTTTCTACCCTTTGCCATCCTTTGATCATTTCAGGAACAGAATAAGAGCTAATATTCTTCTGAAGGACATTTACTCTGTTTTCCTCAATAGGAAATTGGGGGTTTTCTTAGGCCTGCCTTTTGTGTCACTAACTCCGTGTCCCTCTTTCTTTTTGACTGTGGGTCGATGTCCACTTTAGCCAGGTTTGGCGTGAGTGGTTATATCTCCGTTTGGACATGCTGGGGAGAGCACAGAGGCACAAAACCAAAGAAGCAGTGCTCGGGGCCTGACACCCCATGATACCCTTTAAATCAGCTGGGTGTTAAGGGAAAATGAGGCAGAGCACAGGGTTTATTCCTTTGATATGATCTTCCTCCAACCCATTCCAGGTTCTATAACTGAGTCTTCTCTCTCATAGTTACTATCTTTGCTAGGAGTGTAATATGGAGAAGAAAGGGTTTTTTACACACTCAGCAGTGTGCCAAGGGATTGTCTTCAGGCGTATTGTAGCAGCAACGGTCTGTCGCAAACATAGTAAAAGAGGAAGTCCAAACTAAACTTGTGGCTTCAGAGAGCCACTGTACTGTCTGTCTAGGGCCACCATCGCCCCAAGTTGCACTTTTCACATCAGAAATCTGTTCTTTCCAGTGCCCAAGGACTGAGTAGCCATTTACAGAATAATTCCAGAACAAGTCACACACCTTTGGCAGTGGGTCACATGGCTGGGATCTCAGGAATAAGCAGTAAAACTAAAGCTTTCAAGAACAATACTTTCTTTGCTAAGGAGAGACGCATTTTTAACAGTGACCGTGTATGTCTGAAGGTAAGAGTTTGACACCAAAGCACAGTGAAGGAATACAAAGAACACCACTACTAATCAACAAGCTACTTATAAATACCATTTCTCTTTACCAAAAAAGCCAAAAGTTCTGCCTTGACAAAAGCTTGGTGTCCTGATTTGAGCTAAACAGAACTACTTCTGTGTAGTGATTTTTAATTTTCAGCTCAGTCTCTTCTAAGAGACTGCACTTTCTGAAGTTAACGGCATGTTTTTGCAGACAGTGTCTGCTGCTAGAAGTGATAATGCCCAATGTTTATAGTTACTGCCAGGGACTGGTGTGCAGAAAGGCTCTTGCTTATACTTGCTCCTATAGTGACCAAGGTCACTGCTGGACCTTGTGTAACACACTGAGGGTGCCAGGAAATAAAAGGGATCACAAGGAAGTAAAAGGCTGCACCTTCTGGAAGGGGCAGACAGGACAGGTGACCAGCAAGAGTATTCCATTCCGTCTACATCATATTCAGTATAAAGCTAGGGATCATGGGGGTTAAGGGCTCTTCTTCGGTGTCTGGTGTCTGAGGATGACTCTCTGTTCTTCTGCTTTTGATCCCGATCCAGAGTTCCCAAATCCAACTCCTGTGTCCGGTTCCCCTCTGCTGCTGGGCCTGGGGCTTCCCCAGTGCCTGCCTGCTCTGCAGCACCAGTGGTGATTGCTATCAGAGCAGGGGAGTCGGGTTTGATATTTGTTTTATAAGTATTTGTATATATCATTATTTTTATTACCTCCTTATTAGTACTGTTATTGTTTTATTACAGCTGTTTTAGTTTGTTTTCCAATCTGTAAATCTCTCTGCCTCATTCCCTTTCCCTTCCCGTTTGGGGAGGGAGGGAGGTTAGAAAGAGCATCTGTCTGTGTTTAGTGGCTGGCCCAGCCCTAACACCTGACACTTGGTTTTAGTGGATCATTTCGTATCTTAGATGATCCTATCCCATTCTGTTTTGAATGTATCAAGTTAATTAACAGAGCCCTTCTAAGGTTATGTAATTGCATTTACAGAGGACCTGAAGCTCTCTGCTTCTCTGAGGAATTGTGGAAGTTGAATGCATGAAATAAGCACCCTGAAAACCTCATGGTAAATCCCCTCACATTCAGACAATTACATCCCAATCAATCCATTTGAGAAATTATGTCATACTTGAAAAACCCCAGGCCCATAATACCCACAGGCTTTAAATCAGAGGCAGAGAAGTTACACCACCTTAAAAAAAAAAAAAAGGTCACAAAGGCACTTTTGTTTAAAAGCCTCCAGGGTACTCTGAAATGCCTCATAGCAGGGGGAAAGCCTGCCTGAGCAGGAAGCTGATAGTAGAAGATGGTCTGCAACAGGTATGGAGTTTATACAGCCTGGAACATTTACTGTAAGTTCACACTGAGTATGTTTTGCTAAGCAGCTTTGAGCTCCTGGCTGTTAAATTTTTTGGAAGAGGAGCTTTGGTGACTAGCTGGGTAGTGCTATGAGAAAGAAGAGTGAACAGCCTGGGGGGAAAAGAAAAAAAAAGCTACTTGCACAGATTAGAGTGGTGTGTTACTTCACAAAGTGCTGGGAGATGTGGAGCCTTCAACAGCACCTGCTGTGATCCTGCCAAGCTACTGCTAGCAGCTAGCTCTCCATCAGCTGGTCACCAGTCGCTACAGTCCCACAGAAACCCATTAACTCTAAAAAAAGGTCTTTTAAGACAAGAGGAAAAAAGACAACATAATTAGGTAGTTGGGTTCATTGAAAGCACCTAGGCCATTCTCAACCTGGACAAGTCAGTTCCCTTTTAGAACAAATACATTCAACAACATTTTGGGTGACTTCCATTTCCAGTAATATAGCTGTAACATAGGAAAGAGAGGTATGTGTGTCTTAAGCACTTTCTTCTTTGAAACAGACAGCAGAAGGAAGACAGAAATTATAAGAGGTAGTGAGTTTAGCAAACCTGCACATAAAACAATCTTTCATAAGAATAAAATGCTGCATTTACAGCTGTAATTGTATACACCTATGTAATTTAAAAATACAAAGCTACTTTTTCTGTGTTTCAGGGCTTGTTCTTTTTTAGTTCAGAGAATTAAATGCTCAAGTGCTGGACTTGACGTGGTTAACCTTATTGCATTGGCAAAACCAAACCATTCATGCAGCCCTGGGCTTGTAACTCATAACAAGTGAGAAAGTTAATCTCGACAGTTAATATAACCAAAGTGCAATTGTGTTCTTCACACCGTGTACATTTTGACTGGCTTGTAAAAAGAATGTAGAAGTTCATGACTCTCCCTGGCAGCTTCTTGAGATGACCGAAGAAAACATGATCCACAACATGTGTGACCACAGTGTGATTCCGAATCAGAAGACAGGTTTCTGTCAGACAGTGGAGAAAAGTCAAAGTCAGCTACCTGGAAAAGAAACATCAGAGATAATTTTTAATTCAGGTTCTACTGGCTCAAGTGAGTCCAACAAGAATGCTTTGGGCTAGAAATGGCACTTGGTCCTCAACCCGTTTCAGTCTGTCACCAACTTCAAATAGACTTCTAATTTATGCCTGCTGCACACGTGGCTCACAGGCAGTCTCTCTAGAGAGACAGTATTCATACTGCGGCATGATGTAAAGTGTATTAGGTACTTTCCAAAGAGCCATGAAAGCTAGTTTTGATTTAGGAGCTCAGGGTTTTACAAAAAGGTAGCAAACAAAGGCTACACCAGAGATGTAAGGGAGCTGGAGAGACACATACCAGGGTCCAGTGACAATTTAGTGCCACTTTAGGTTACATACCCCCCCTTTTTAAATTTCCTATTCTCTCTCATTATCCCCCAGCTTGCTTTCATGTAATCACTCTGGAAGGGATATTTCAAGCAAGCACCTGCTTGGGAATATTAAGAAACTGCCCATGATAGCCCTGGCAACTAGAATGACAGTTAGAGTTCTCTGTAAGAAGCCAGCAGCATGCCTGTTGCTTAAAGTGTTTGCCTACACTGCTCAGATTTTTCCAAGGAACAGATCAGACATAGCAGGCAAATGCTCTGTCTGGGAATTAAAGAGGGGGGACATTGCTGGAAGGCATCTAATTACTATCCCAAATCAAAGGAAGAGTAACCGAATACCTCCACAAGATCTTTTTGTTGTGTGTTACTTCGAAAGGTTGTGTACAGCACCAGCGCTAGCGTCCCTGAAACCAGAGTGATGCAGAGTAGGACAAAGAAAGCCGAGTGGATCCCTAGGAAAGAGCACAAGGGCACACTCCCAGAGTGATATCATACATTGAGAAGGAAATGATATTTTAATAGAAGTTTTCGTATTTGTAGAACAAAGGACACATGTAACACAGAATAACTTTTTCAGCCCAGATCTTTCTGGAATCTCCGAAGTGGGAATGTGGGGTTGTGAAGTTGTAAAGGTCTTCCCCTTTTTCCCCATTTTTTTTCCTTAAACAGCTTTATAAACCTCACCCAGTTACATAGGATAGCCCTAACTCATTAGGATGTTTGCACCTCTGTGGTACCCCAAGAGGGTTGGAAGGAACCTCGTCTTCACAGCAGCTACCAGCCTCCAGCAAAGAGATTTGCACACTCAGCCCTGAATGCCCACCAGTGCCTTCTGGGGTGAGCTGCCCTGCTTTTTTACAAGTACTAGCCCACGGCGAGATGGTATAATCGTGCTGTATAAGGGCCTCTTCCCTTCACCACCCAACTGCTTTCTCGGGTGATTCAGGGACCCAAGAGGTGCATGGGGGAGCCAGCATGGGGGAGCTGGCAGGGATTACTGGTGGTGAGGACAGAAATCTGTAATGAAACAGGGGCCTAGAAAAATCTACCCTTAAAAACCCCACAACTAAACTAGACAAAAAGAAGAACTGAGACTGCTCAATTAAGGCAGTGCTACAGACGTTATGTTTTCCTAGTTATCCTCTCAAGCTACAAGAGCCAGACTATTTAAACTGAAAAATACGTAATTTAAGTAACTCAGCCTTCCCAGGAAACTCATTAGCTTCAAGACACTCTTGAGACTGAGGTTCAGCAGAATACAAGAAGCTCGGAGCAATTACAGTAGGCACATTATAGGCTCTCCTTTCCCTTCCTCCTTCCTACATTTTTAGAGATCTATACCACTTTCCAGAAACCTTGTCTGCAAGCTGGTTAATCCATAATTGTCCCTGACATGTTTAAGACTGTCAGTTCCCTGACAGGTGGGAATCTCGGTGCCGCTCAGACTAGCTGCTTCTCACCTGTTGGCCACACTTTTATTTCATGGTAAGTCTGCAGCATCGTCACGCCGTTCTCCACTCTGATGCTGAGGCAGTACTGTCCAGCATCGCTGAAGGTATGGCTGAGATTGTAGCAGGAACCATTAATCACCACGAGATGGCATTTTTCACCTTCGAGTGGAATGCACTCAGCCTTTATAAGCCAGCACAATGCCAGCGGTGGGCTGAAGTGACAAAAGAAAAAAAAAGAGAAAAAAAATAGGTGAAAGCTTCACAAAAAATTAATCTAAGAGCTGATGAGTCGTTTCATTAAAATAGCGTAATAATTTTGAAAATAATAAAGTGAATCTAAATACAAATAGAGAACTAATTAACTGCACAATTGTTTGGTTCATAGCATTTGTCAGTTGAAAAAGTTCTTTGTGATGCTTCTATAAAAGCAAGCCTTTCAGCTGAGAACTAAATACCTGCATGGGTCATAGGGAGGCCATTGTGTGTAGAAAACCCCATAGTCCTCCTCCAATAAAGATAAAAGGAATTTTGTTTTTTTTTCCCCTGCACTTCCAAGGGAGTATAGGTTCATTTTCCTTTGTTCTTCTCACACAGAAGCAATTGCTGCCTGGGACTTTTCTGATTAAAAAACCCTCGCAACCAAAACTGGAAAGAATGTAGGATGAGCTTCGTACAATGGACTAATAGCTGAAAAAAAAGAAATAAATTGCCAGGATCACAGTACTTCCTTAATATAACAAAAAGGTTTTTATTTGCTATCAGGCATTCTAGGTGCAGCCCACTTCATGGCCATCTAGTTGATGCCTTTTATTTACATTTTCAGACCCTTGTTCCAACTGATTGTGCTGAACGCACCTTATGCACTAAGGACTTTGATTCTGACAACAGATAGAGCTTTTCTTTACCCCATCTTATTGGTATTTTGTTCCTTATCTCTTTAGGGCATTCTCTGCTAAAGAAAGCAGCACATTTATGTGTTTAGCTCATTTTCTAGCTTTGTTTTTGATAACCCACCTCTCAAGTCTTTGTCATTGCTTCTTTATTATAAATTCCTGTTGCATCAGTCCCAGTCCTGTAGCCAAGACATTAGGTCTGGCAAACATTGTCCATCCTAAACCCAAGCCTGCTTTTAGGCATCTCAGGTTTGCCTGTAATGGTTTTTGGCTGTTCACATTTACTTGTATGCCATCTCTAGTTTCCATTCCTGCCAATATGCCAATCACTTTCTGAATGCAAACTGTGCTGCTTTGTCTATTGGGACTATTTATGCCTTTGGCAAATGACTCTGCGTTGGGTGCTGCTCGCTCAATCCTACGTGCCTACTAAAAGCCCTACTTTTTTTTTTTCCCCCCCTTAAATCCAGCATTAGTCTAAACAGTAGCAGAATGTGAAGGTGTCACTCTTCTGCAGAATAAATTACTTCGGTGGTCATGGAGTTTTTATGGTGAAGGAGTTCTCCTGAGTGTTTCAATGGTATTTAAAACACTTCTGCTGTGTTCTAAATAACTGCAGCTGGAGACGGTTTGTGCTAGAATCAAGGTGCTTGTGACTCCCCTATAATCCTCACTGTAAGGATGTTCTCTGTATTGTCTTGTGGTAATCTTACCTTTGCCAAAAATTACTCCCCAAACCCATTACTCTCATGTGACAGTCAAGGATTGCTGCTATGCAACAGGACTCTGAATACAGTTCAATTTAATGGTGGGGAAATTAGTTAAGCAGGAAGAGTCAAAAGGAAGTTTTAGACTGTCATTTCCCCTACTGTTGTTCTTTGACTGGCTCTCTTTTAACATTCTCTTTACAAAGATATAAAAAGATTTATATTTTTACGTAGGAGGATTTTCTGTAAAGATGCAGGCTCTTTCAGGCTCTTAGAGGTCATGGTATTTCAAGTCGGGAAAAAGCAACATTCAGCATTATTTTGTTCAAAGGGAATCTTTTTGTTTTAAGAAACAGTTCTGTGGGGTGCGATTGACTATTTTAAGGAAGCACTGGGGAAAAACACTCAAGTAGACAATGCCTTTGGGGAAAGAAGTTGTGTTTGCTACTTACGTGCCATTGATATGAAGAGATAAACTCAAATTTTCCATTACATGAGTCTCTCTGGAGCCCACTACATTAATACTCTTAACAGCATCTGAGAGGAAGAAAAAACAGTGTGTCACACTCCACAGGTAAACCTGAATTCACTGGTTTTCCAGTGAAGGTTTGTTTTCATAGGCTTTGCAGATTTTAGCTCTATCAGTCACCCAAATAATAATACCTGCCTCACACTTAAAAAGGAAACCTAGCAGTAGAGTTGTAAGTTTTTGTGATTTCTTTTTAATATATAATTAACTACTTTATTAATCCCTTGCATTTTTACTTATATGTTTATTCAATCCTGAAGCTGATCAAATCAATGAGACTTTTCTAATGCTTATTTTAACTAATTTATTTTTCAGGGATAGTTAGTAAACAAATCCTTTGTAAGTTATGATAAGCATGTTATTTTAAGTTTTAAATGTATGTGAGATTTTTACAAAAACCAGACTATTGGTAAATGAAAAAGAAACAGAAGATTTGGTATATTTCCCCCCATTTTTTTTCTGCACTAGAACAGCACAGTCCATTTTGCAGTGGAAACTCTTCATTGACTGATGTTCACCAGTTCTTGCATGTGGAACAACGCTGAAGTTGTATTATCACATTAAAGCTAGATTGTATTTGTATATATATAGCAAGTTCTGTTTTGAGTATGCGAAATGTTTTATAATTACCTAACAGCTCCAGAGCAGTGGCAAAATCACCTGTTTTCTGCACGGTTTCTCTTTCATGGATGATGCTTCCAATTTGCTCCCATTCAGCTATGACTTTCAGATGCACGGTGCGATTCCCCATCGTAGAGCAGTTATAGTAGACAAAGGGTTCCTTGGTGATCTGATAAATTCTGTGTGCAGCATGAAAAGATTTAGAATCAAAATTGCCTTTTAGCAAGAGGGATGAACTCTAATATATTTTCTTTATAGACAATGCTACAGTCAGCTGTGATTCTAACTCTCTGTCCATATCACTGAGGATTAACGTCTGTGGCATTACCAACAGAACTACAATCTGTGTACAACCCAGAGTATATTTATGCATTTTTAATCACCAAAACTAACGATACTTCTAAAAAATTCACAAAATGGAAGAGGAAGAGTCAGTAAATTATGAAAACTACCTTTATAACAGGTAGACTGAAAGCTAATTGAAGCACTGAGATCGGGGGAGAAGGAAGGGACGAGGGGGGGGGATTTAGTATTCAGAGACTAAAGCTTACATTCCTCTTCGCATACACTTGCTTGTATTGGACATATATTTGTTCTCAGAGAAGGAAAATAAGTAAATGTCTTTTTTTCCTCCCTACTGCAGAGTGCCTTTACTCACAGTTTTACTTCTCACAGTTCAGAGTTATGTTGGTGTTTTTTCCCCTTCTCCATTTTGTCATTAGGTAAGCATTAAGTGTGTGTTAATGTGCACCTCCGTGTTATGTGAGAGACCTACGCACTTTCAAAAGCTCCCCACCCAAGATGTGGGGTATTTATGGGGAGCTGGTCATAGTAACAGTTACTTATTGCCCAACGACAAGACAGAATACTGCTTCCATTTTCTTTCAGTGCAAAATTATTCACATATTCAACAAGCATAACGATGTTTTAAAATAACAATTTACAATAAGTTACTTTTTCCAGTTCGTTCAGTTCAGCTCATTGCACGCACAGAAATACACCTAAGCATGTATTTGAACAAGAAATCTAGGTCTTTAAAACATCCCCATTTTGTGAGTACACAGTGACTTCTGTGCCAAGGTTTTCATACTTCAGCTGGATTTACATGCTAAGAATGCACCAACTGGCAAAGACGTACGCTTTGTCATATAATTGAATCAGGATTTTTCTCTAGATGAGCATCTGAATCAGAGCCATCTTGAATAGTCATTGAAGAAAAACAAGGTAACCACACCTACCCATCTCCAAAATCCCAGTTGTAGACAAATGATGCTGACTTGAAGTAATGACTTGGGTCATGAAGACAGAAAGAAATCCGAGTCACAGCACCCATGGGTGAACTAGAACCACGTGTGATAAAGCTACTGTCTTCTATCTGGGCAATGGTAAGATTCCCCGTGATAAATTCTGCAGAGTAATAAGGTAGAAAAAGCATGACAGCACATATCACTTTCATAGCATGGTTTGTGTGAGTATCAAATCATTATTTAAAATGTAGTGCATAATTCTTTGTGTTGTAGTCCAAGTGGTTCAGTGTATTTTATATCTTTTAATGTTACATGTGTTAGTGAGGCAGAGAGATTAAATTACTTATTTAGTACTTACTAACTTATTTGTTATACAGTGGGTTATGATGAAACTTCTAATAGGACTAAGAGAAATAATCCTGGACTGATTCAGGTCAATATCAATTTTACTATTGATTTTAAAAGAACTGGGATTAACATCAAGTATTTAGATCAAGAATCAAACCAGTATATATGACCTTCATGTTTGGGGTGGTGTTTTTTGTTTGTTTTGTGGTTTTATGTTTTTATGTTGCTGCTTTTTGTTTTAGCTGCTTCCACAAAAATGAAAAATTGACCACTATGAATAACAGATGCACTATATATAGTGAATACAAGAGAGTGAATTTTTTTTTTACATTTGTGAGAGATCCTGCGTTCGGGTTTATTTACAAGGGCTGGTAAAGGCTGACCTACAAAAAGCTCTCTAACCTATGAGGTTAGAGGTATTACGATGATACACTTGGATCATTATAAAATTGAGGGAATGTTAATTAATCAGTAACAGACTCCCAGCCTGTTAACAATTAATTAAATCTGGTTAACTCTTCTCTTGATGATGCACAGTTAAGAATCACAATTATTTTTTTCAGAACAGGGTTTGTAATGCAGAACTAACTCGAGTTCTAATTTATATCAGTTATTGGCCCCTGGGAACCTCCAGTGGGTGCTCTTGCAGAAAGGTGCAATAGGATCTTCCCTGTTACAGCTACAGAAAGCTTTGCACCCTTTTTGCTTGTGACATGAGAATATGACAGTGCAAAGTGAGAAAGGAATAAGTAGATACTCAGCAAGGCAGCAGTTCTTAACAGAGAAAAGAGCTTGTCTGTTCTTTTATAAAGACTTATCCAATAAGCTTGGAACTTTCTCAAAGAAAGTTCTCAGTAGCTATTCCCCAAAACATCAGCTATCTCCTATGATTAGCTCTCTTGTCCTATTTCGGAGTGTGTGAGTACAGAATTGGGACATGAGGTTGGAAGGACGTGGTTACTAGTCTCTGAAAGAAGGGATTGTGGGAACTGTCAGGTGATATTTCATGTCAATCCCTGTATCAGAGATTGGTTTAACCATACCACACCACTGGTCAATTTCTCAAAAATGCTTATTTATGGTTATGAATATTCCCAGTAAACTGAAATTGCGTGTAGCAATATTGGAAATGCAACCATGACTTCACACCCGATTTCAGTACACTCATTCAGAACTCTGAAAGAAAACGTAATGGCTCTGTTGTGCAGATGGTGTAAGTTTTTGCCATGTTGTGCAATGGGGAAAATCAGTAGGTTGTCACTGCTGCTGGTCATCCGAACTTTGGGACTGGAGATGCTGGGAACCAGTACAGGAAGCACTATTTTAGGAGTCTGGATGTCATTGAAAAACGCTGAACTGTGAACTGCAGCGACTGAAGCATCTGGTTTCCAGTTCATTTTCCCTAAGTGACAGAGGCAGGAGAATGCGGGCAGGATCATACTTGCTTCCTGGATGCAGCTAGACTACGGCATGGCCCAGGTAGTACAACGCCATCCAAACCCACCTTCAGTCAAAGGCCTACACAAACCAAGCTCTGGTGGCAGAAGCCATATTTACGTCTGGCTTTAATTTTTCTGATGCTAGCAAAGGCAGTGAGCATCCTCATGTATACTGAATTCCTGAAGATGCAGAAGTTGTAAAGCCATTTTACCTGTAATCTGAAGCACGGTGACGTTCCTAGCAACTGGCCGACATAACCAACAGTTTCTATGCGTCACCCAGACAGATACAGGAAAAGTTCCAGGAAATTCACCGGTCACATTAATTAAGGAGTTAAACCGCTGCTCGGATTTCTCTATCAGGATCAGAGGAGCATAAATCCAGTTAAAGTGATACAGGTTTGATGTGACACTGTCGTTCTTCATACTTAGACTGGCGTGAACAGTAGCTTGAGCTCCCGTTGTGATGGGACCATTGTTGGTTATTTCTAGACTATACTCCTCTGTGGAAATCAGAAGAGAGAAAAAAACAAAACAACCCAAAACTTCTTATAATGTGTTTTGCATTTTGTTTATTTTTGTTTTAACTAGTCAGCTGTAGTTATGTGACTCAAAATGACACTCATCCCAGCAAAGAGTTTACCACTTTTTTTTTTTTACCATATAAAAACCCAGAACAGAAACTGTTGCATGAATACATGAGTTCAAAGAAATAGCATTAAACAACGTGTTAGACTGGGTCCTAGAAATGTTAATAATGGAAGGGAGCTTCAGACTAGCACATCACAAAAAATTTGACGAGGTTTTACAGGCAGAGCTGGGCACTGGCTGTAGGTTCAGTGTCAGTTATGATCTAACATGGTGACTAAAATTGAGGAAATCTGGATGTAAAAGGACTGTGAGAAATAACTATAATGTTACTGCCTGAGCAAGAACTCCACTGTTCCCACTTCATGACACACGGAGGGCCCCCAGTTCAGACTGAGTTAAGTGAGAAATGCTTGTGATTTGATGAAATCTGGCACAGAGAGGTTTCAGGTCTCTAAACAAGCTACCCTCGGCTTTGTTTCAGCAGAACCTGGGAAAAAAAAGTAGCCGGCAACTTCACGCTTATCTAGCATTTCTCCTTGGAGGTTATCGCGGTGGTTTACTAACCAGGGCCATGCTGAAGCCCAACAGCCGCAGCAGTTGGAGATTAAGTGGCTGACCCAAGGTCACCGCTGAGTCACCGGCGGAACAAGACATTTCATCCAATTCAGAGACTTCTGCTACCTTTCTGAGGTCTCTTTGCAGCACAGCGAGGCTACCATAGCGAGGGCCAGAGGCCGCCCGGGTACACTCAGGGCGCTGGGTCAGTGGAGGAGGCACAGGGGTGCCTTTTGGAAGTGCAAAGCAGAACCCTGGTTCCCCGGGATGCCCCAGCTCGCCTGCAAGCACCGAAGTCGCAGCGCCTGAGAATGAAGTCTGGGGTGGCGAGAGGGTGCCCGGAGCTGCCTCCACCCCCCGGTCATGACAAGCAAGCCCCGGCAGGGAGCCCCTGCCCCACGCGGAAAGCGGCTCACGCCCGAGGTCCGCCCCCCACCCCGCGCCCGCTCCCCCGGCGGCGGTGACGGCGCAGCCCCTTACCTGCCGCCGGGGCGGCGCGGCCCAGCAGCAGCAGCAGCAGCAGCGCCCAGGTCAGCCGCAGCATCTCGGGGCGGCGGCGGCGGCCGCGGGCAGGCACCGCCGGGACGGCTGCGGGAGCGGGTCTGACGGCGCTGGGACCGGGCGCTGCCCCCGAGGCCGTCCGCGGTACTGCGGCCCCACTGCGGCCTCCCCGCCCGGGGGGCAGTGCCTGCGGGGGTTGTGCCGCTCCCGGAACGGGCCGCTGCCAAACCTCCGGGGGATTTAAAACAACCCGTAATAAACAAAGCGGACAAACGCCGCCCACCTACGGAGAGAGTGGTGCGGGAAGGAGGTTGTGCTTTGGCAAAGATAACGCGCCTTTCGGGCCGCGGTGACCCGAGGCCGCCTGAGCCCCGGCCCGTGTGGCCGCGGCTGCCCCGGTCTGTTCCCGAGGAGCCCGTGCGGAGCGTGCGACCGGAGCTTCTGCAGAGCGCCCCAACAGCGGCTCTCACAAACCCGCTGCAGGGGGCTTCAAAAGTACTTATTCGAAGCTCCTTACTCCCAGCTGCATTTTTTTTTTTGCAGGGAACACCTTCGCTCCCGGTTCCCTGGTGCAGCGAAGCCGCGTCTGCCACCGCTCCCCCGGGTCGCAGCGGCGGGGCGGGTCCTCGGCGGGAGGGGCCCGGGCCTGCCGGAGGGACCGGCAGCGGCCGCGTTTGCCCGCGCTAACTCCTCGCCCGCTGCTACCGGCGTCGCGCTCAGCGGCCGCCCTGTTGGCGGAGACGCGGGGCTGAGGGGAGGGAGGGACGGCACCGGCCTCGCCTCAGGCAGCGCGGCCCGGCGGGAGCGGGCAAGCGCCCTTCCGACCCGGCGAAACCGGTGGTCGCGGCGCGGTGCGGGGACCGGGCGGTGCCGTGGGCTCCAGCGCCCGCCTCCGCCGGGGAGATGCGCGGGAGGCGGGCGGCGGGAGGAGGCGGCCGGAACTAGGCTCGGGCGCTTCCGTTGCGCCCATGCGCTGCCGTCGGCCTCGGGGAGCAACAAAGGAGAGAGCTGGGGGGGCCGAGGCCGGCCGAGCCCGGGCAGCCGCGGGGTGAGAAGCACCGGGCGCGGCGGCGGCGGCGCCTCGGCGGGGCCCGGGCCAGAGCGCGGGGGCGGGGTGAGGTGAAGCGGCGGGAGGCGGAACTGGCGCGGGGAGGAGCCCCCCGGCCCGGCGCTGGGAGGCCTGGGGCCTCGGACGGGAGCCGTGAGGGCGGAGGGGAAGCGCGCTTGCGGCCCGTCACGGGTGCTCGTGTCCACAGGGCGGGCGCCTCGGCAGCGATGGGGTCGGCCTGATGGCGCCCGGGCAGCGCGGAGCGAGCCGGCAGCGAGCGGCCCTGCGGCGGCGGCGAAGGTGAGGGGGGGCGGGGCCCTGCGGGCAGCGCCCCGGGCCTGGGGCAGCCGCGGGGGCCGGGCGGGGTCAGGGCCGGCTCGGCCGAAGGCGCCGGGGAAGCGCCGAGGTGAGGAGGGAGGCCGCGGGTGTCTCCAGCTGAATTTCATTTCAGGTGCCCTGCGGAGGGAGGAAGCAGCTCGTGGCGGCAGGAGAGCTGCTGGCGCCTCGGCGAAGGGAGCCCTGGGCTCCTGCCGGGGAGCGTCCAGGGGTAGCTCCGAGCTTGGGATCCTGCCGGGAGCATCCCTGAGCTGCTGCTGCTTCTGGGAGAGACCAGCCCAAACCGCTGGTGCTGAGGCTGAGGTGTGAAGAGCCCAGTAACCACTGGTACCCGAGAGCCTGTTCTGTGCTACCGAGTGCTGTACGTGCTCGGCGCTGTATTTGTAAGCAGAACTAAACGTGACAGTCGAGGTTTTTGAAGAAGATACGATCTCTTTGGTATGTCAGAAAAATGAATGTAGGTGATGTGATAGCTGCTGTTAACTAGCCGTATAAACTAAGAACTTTGTTGGCTTTTTTGTAGGTGTGTTGGTCTTGATTTTAAGTACTGAAAGCTGATCTTCCTCCAAGATGGCATTTGTTTCAGCACAAGGTCCTACCGTGGTGGACCAAACCACTTTGATGAAAAAATACCTTCAGTTTGTGGCTGCTCTTACAGATGTCAATACACGTAAGATATTTCTTTTCTATTGGAAGTTACAGTTATTCAATAGTTACACAAAAGTCGCAGTATCCTTTAGATAGGTGGTAAATGTTTGTTGAATTCACTTCGAACTTTGTTTGAATTTTGATTTTTGAAGAAGCAAAGTGATGAGCAATACTTGCAATGAGCCAAAGTGCGCGAGCTGTGTGTATGTGTGAGTGTGTACGCTTGTGTGATGGTTGGTTGTGAGAATTGGCTGCCTTATAATTGGGCTGTGATGGCTAGACTGATAAGATCTGATTGCTTCTTAAATCAATGAACCTGGTGTTTTCCTTCATGAAATAGTTTTACTTTTAACATTTTTGCTTCAATTTTCATTTTCAGCTGATGAAACCAAATTGAAGATGATGCAAGAAGTCAGTGAGAATTTTGAGGTAAATAAAAAAAAGCCTTAAACCCCCAGAAACAATACTCCCCAGCCTTCTGAAATGGCAGTCTTTCCTCTTCTTAATATATGTTGGTTTGATTTCTGGTGTTATGTGGTTAAAATATTGATACTGATGTCTTGTCACTCATGATTTGTATTGCTGTACGTCATTGATTTTAGGTTTGCTTTAGGAATTAGTCAAATTCTTGAAGAATTGCAACATTTGGACTTGGAGACTTCTTTCATTCTCTAATCTTTATTCAGTAAGCATTTAAATAAAGGTGAAATAACAGATTTTTCTTCCGTTTTGTTGAATGATATGAAACCTCTGTATTTAAAGCTTTCTTTTCTGTAGTTCAAATGTGTATTGTGCCCTGATGAAGGAGAAGCCCTTTTGATTCCTCTGAGTAGTTCCATAGTATAGAAGTGAGGGAGGAGATGTCAGATGCAGAATCTGACATCAGGAGCGGAGATGGCCACGCTGACATCTTTTGCATAGTGATGGATCATCAAGTTCAGATGACAAGCAGAAAAAAAGGAGACACAAGTTAAACCAGCCCTTTGTTAGCAGAAATTGTACTTTGGTTGCATACTTAGTTATCATGTCCCTGTTTTGACATTATCACAGAATGTTAGAGGTTGGAAGGGACCTCAAAGATCATCATTATAGAGAACTTGTTATGTTGTAGAATAAGTTCAAGATTTTAGAATTACTGTAATTCTCTGTATTTTTTTAGGCATGTTGCGATTAAAAAAAAGTGCTTTTGCTGAAACATAGTCTGTACTTAGCTGCTCTAGTTAAAGTGATCTCGCTTAGTCTGTGATACGGAAGTATAAATACATGCTCTAGTTCCGTTCAGTGTCTTTGGATGTTTGTAAGTAAGCTTTATGTAAAGTTACACCTGGATATAACTTTGCTGGATGTTGGAAGGTGTGCCCATTTTGGTTGTTTATGAGTTACCTGTGGACTTTCCTGTCCAATGAGGTTTTTTGTTTAGTTCAGGTTTGCCTAGTGGAATAATAAATTTAGAGCTGACACAACTGTATTATTTTGAAAAAGTTAAAAGACTTAAATCTTGGTTAGTGTCTGTACGTGAATAAGTAGATGTCTGTGACAGTTCTTCATCCGTGTGCACAGAGGATGAGCAGAGCTTACCAGGACTACTTAAAAATGTCCTTTTGCATCTGTTTAAGTTGACCCGCAATCTCCAAAACAGTTTGTTACCTGACTAAGAGAATAGTTTTAACAACTTAGCCTACTGATCTGTTTAGAATCTAAAGGTCTACTTGATTCTCATTGTTTTTCTCTTCAGTGGGGAAGAACTTGTTCAATGTTTGTTTTGATAATGTTCTCTTGGAACTCACTTGGTTCTCTAGAGTGATCCTACATGAAGAGATGATGAATTGACTTATGCTGAAGTAGAGTTCTGTTTGTTGGGAAATAGTTGAAAGAGTGAGAGGAATCACAAACACGGTTTTAGTTCCCTTTTTTCTCTGCGAATTGTAAGAGTTAGTGCTTTACCATAATGTTACCCACTTCACAGTGACAGTTGTTGGGATGTCGTTCTGGGCTAGCAAATGATGTTGCTGTTCTAAACTAATTTCTAGATGGAAACATTTGACAGTTTGCAGTCTCGTTTCTCAGAAATTATTTTTCTGAGGGGCAATTTTTTTCCTTTTTTTATTTTCTGTTTCTTCATACAGATTTTGGGTTCCAAATGGGAAGAGGAGTGTATTTATTCGTTGTCCTTTCAGTATTTGTTCTTGAGGAGAAAAAGCTTCCAGAATCAAATTCTTTTGCTACTTCTGATGTTTTGTGCCAGCAGCATAATTCTAGACTTGATTGGAGTAGTTGGGGGTTTTAGTTTCTTGTATGGTTTGGAACAGCAATTCGTAGATAAGCAGCAGTGCCCCTAATTTTCTGCGGTTTGCTGTTTAGCAAAGATATTGGGAAGGTGTTTTCAGAAATCGAAGCTGAGTTTGTGAAGGTGTAGTTTTCCTTGAATAGATTTGTGAACCCCTTTCCAAGAATACAGCAATACCTGTTTCATTTCTTGTTGGAAACTTCCTTTCTTTTTCAAAGTAGGATCATTCTCATGGCATAAAGTTGGCGAGGTTGGGAGTCTTTGAAAATTGGAAAGATTGTGGGGAAGGTGGAGAAGGGGAAGGCGCAGACAGACTTCTCTGAAAGACCTTTGCACCCTGAACGTCGCCTCCTTCCTCCTCCTTCCCTTGTCTTTATATGCTGAGCGTGCCATCGCGTGGTCTGGGATGTCCCTTGGGTCAGGGATCGACTGTCCCAGCTGTGCCCCTTCCCAGCTTCTTGTTTTCACAGTGGAAAGCAATGCTGGGTTTGGGTGATGTGTGCATGTGCATGTATTTGCAGAAATAACTAAAGTTTCAATTTAAGAATGACTGGAAAGTCTTAGGAATCCTAGAGCAATGAAATGTGAGTGTGCTTGTCAGACTTTCTTGTTCAAGATCATATACGGCATTTTTTCCCCCGTTTAAAATAGCCGTGTGTTATAACAGTTTTATTTTCTCTGTGAGGTGCCAGTGCTGAAGTAGAGAAAAAAAAATCATGTTGCAGTCCATTGGGATTAAATGAAAGAGATTAATTTGTATTCACTTTTGTTTATTTTACTAATAGCCTTCTGCAGAGTTTCAGCAGATGCGTAATCACAGAATCTGTTGAGTGTGCTACGTCACTGAAAATGTTCAATAGTGGCTTTGTATGTAACAATATAATCTGTGTAGCATTATATGTCACACCAATTTATTTTAAAAAATTTTTTTATTAATTAGAATGTGACATCATCCCCTCAATATTCTACATTCCTGGAACACATCATCCCCAGGTTTCTCACCTTCCTACAGGATGGAGAAGTTCAGTTTCTGCAGGAGAAGCCAGCACAGGTAACTGGGGAGCATCTCTTTGCAGCGTGTTCAGTGAAGTACTCGATTAACCTAATGAAGTAATTTATGTATAGTCTTTGTTGTTAAAAATGGACCTGTCTTTTGGAGTGAAACTGAAGGAGTCCAGTTTCTAAATAAGTTGCTTATAAACTTCGCAAATCTGAGCTGCTGTGAAAAATGAGGAAACACTAGGTGCTTTCTCACTGAAATACGCCATAGTGTTACAAACTGCTGATTTTACTGTGGAATGAAAGGCAAAAGTTGAATCTATATTATTCAACACTTAAAATTGATAACTTACATTTTTCAGCTGTAACTTTAAGTTTGCTTATTCACGTATGTGGGTAGTAGGAAGCATTATGTGTTTATAAGCCTATGTCTACACAAAGTAAAATGGCTTTTTTTTTTCTTTCTAAAGTTGCAGAATCATTAAGCCAAAAAGATGTTGCAAGTAATTTTTGGCTTTGGTGAGCTTTTAAAAATTCTGTCGTGTTTATTGTTTCCTTTTTTTCTTACAGCAACTCCGAAAGTTAGTGCTTGAAATAATCCACAGGATACCAACAAATGAACATCTTCGTCTTCATACCAAGAATATCCTGTCTGTGATGTTTAGATTTCTAGAGGTATTTTTTTTTTCTCTTAAGACTCCTTCAAATTTTCAGAAAGTTTTTCCTCTACTTTTTTCATCTCCAGAAACTGCTGGGGATAGGATTTTAGATAGCTCTGCTTCTAGAGTGAGAGTGGAAGGGCTTCACCAGTGTGATATCTTGCTGTCTCTGGGTTTTCTGCATGTTCTTTTCTGCCCTTTGGAAATTCGGAACTGTTCTCATGCTAGACAAGATTTCATTGACGAACACTTTTCTGGGTTATATAAATGCAGAGATCATATTCTAGATACTTTTGTTTCTTGGAATTGAAAGCATTGTCACGTGAAGCTCTCAGAAAGTAACCACGTGGAGGTGTCTCCGTGTGTAAAGAGCCCCACTTGTGTGTGTCTGTAGGATATTAGGAACAGTTCTGATGATACAGAGGGCTTGAAACTTCTGGGTTTTCTTCCAGTAGGGGCAAATTTAATTTTAATCATACTGTAAGGCTGCAAGGTAAAAATTCTGGCAAAGGAAAGGCGTTGTACTCCTGCAAATTCATGTTACTGACCCCTTGTAGGTTTCTGAGATGAGGATAATTTTATAGGGCTTTCAAGTACTTATGGAGTAGTTGATGAATGCAGCAGCAGGCTCACTAAAGATTTTCTCTTTTTTTTTTTCAGACAGAGAACGAAGAAAATGTATTGATTTGTTTAAGAATAATTATTGAGTTGCACAAACAGTTCCGACCAGCAATCACTCAAGAAGTAGGTCATAAATCTTGTTAAATGGTGTAGAACTTAACTGCTGTGCTCTTCAGCCTTGCTCTTTTGGTCAAGTGGCTAGGTTGGTTGGTTTGTTTTTTCCTGTTGTCCTTTTACGTTGACTGACCTGTTGTTGTAACTATATATTGTGGGTTTTTTTAACCTTCAAGTAATTTTTAAGAGAGGATTCCATAATACTAGCACCTCTCAGGGGAAAAAAGAAACTGTCAAAGCCCAGTTATTTTTTCCAGAAGTGTTTATGGGCAATATGATGACACTAAGGAATAAAAGTGCTACAAAAGGGAAGAAAATCGGTGCCTTTTGGGTTTGTGAAGGGAGAATTCAGGAAAAGGAATACTATGATTTTCCTTCCCTGCTTGCTTCTCTCCTGCGACTCATAAAGGAGTATTTGAAAGTTTGCCTTTTTATTCTCTTGCTTTGTTTCCTTCGTTTTGTCCTGGGAAGACTTAGTGGTTTATAGTAATTATTTCTAATAATACCGTATTGGAAATATTTTGAGATGGTGGGCAAATCGGATTCTTTCCAAGTGCAATTTGAATTAGTATCGGCAGAGCAGAAGGAAATAGAAGAACACTTTCAAATACCTTGAAAAATATACACTTGTGGTGACTAAAGATTTTATGTAGTTGTACTGTTAATACAGAGGGAAATTTTTTTTTTTTTTACCTTATGGTAAACTGACTTCTTGCTTCCTAGATCCATCATTTTTTGGACTTTGTGAAACAGATTTACAAGGAACTTCCAAAAGTAGTGGTAAGCTTTTTATTTCCGAAATTGCCCTTGCTGTAGTCAGAAGACTAGTTTTTACTTCTTAATATTATCTCTGAAAGGTATGAATGACTTTTGTATGTAGTGATACAGAACAAATACAGCTTTATTAAAAATATTTAACAAAATTATGTCTAAAAATAGAGAAATTTAGATTTCTGAATTAGAAGTCCCCCTGTTTCTAGCACGGTATTACTAGTATGAGAAAATTGAAGTAAAGTAATGATAAATGTACCAAAAAGAATTTTTTTGGGGGAAGGGTGAGGTCATGTACTTCCCAGCAGATAGAGCTCTTGGATGCTCTTGGTCCCCATGGAGGCCATTGCCTGCACTTCCTCGCTGATACCGATTGTCTGGATGTTTTTCTTTAGCAGAAGAACCACGTTGGTTGGGGGATGCTTTTCTGCTTCTTGCCGTAATGGGAACGACATGTGCGGAGAAGAAAAAATTGTCTGCAATAAGTTGTGGGGAAGAATTATACGGAGGAGTACTAGTGAAATAAATGGTCTTTTGACTATTACAAGTGATATTTGTTTTTCTCCTCTTTGCTTGTAGAATCGGTATTTTGAGAATCCTCAGGTGATTCCAGAGAACACCGTTCCAACTCCTGAGATGGTTGGCATGATTACAACAATTGTGGTGAAGGTAAACCCTGAGCGAGAAGACAGTGAAACGAGGACAGTGAGTATTCATTCTGACTGCTCTTTAGCTATGAGACTGTGTCACAATGGGCAGGTGAAGGTAATAGGCTTCCTTTTTGTATGTTTTTCTTATCAAGATTTATTTGTAGAAGCTCATTGAAACTTTTCGGTTATTTTCTATGCAACTGAAATGACAAGATTTCTGTTTAAGAGAATGCCAAGTAGTTTTTTGCTTTTTAAATGTTATCGCTAAATATAGCGCTATTACAATGAGCAACTTCTTTAAAAGTATATTTCAAATACCTTTTTGAATTAATAATTAAACTGTTTATAGAAGTGAAATTACTAGAAAGAATTGGTTCTGTTTAGCTCAAACCGGGACACGTGTTCTTTCTTCCAGCATTCTATAATTCCCAGAGGATCTTTATCTCTAAAGGTCTTGGCTGAGCTACCCATTATTGTTGTTCTTATGTACCAGGTTAGTATACTCCAGTATTTTGCGTGTAAATACTTTTTATTATTCCTGAATGGCTTGTGTAACTCCTGGTGGCTAACATATTGGTAAAAATACGTGTAACATACTTTTGAGATTAAAATGGGGTCTAAAAATAAACCACTGAGATTTCATATTTTGTGATTATCTCTCAAGTTGACTGTGAATGTGACTTGTAAATTTCTCTAATACTACTTTATTTATTTTTCCTAAGCTCTACAAACTGAACATTCATAATGTAGTGGCTGAATTTGTGCCCTTGATTATGAACACTATTATAATACAAGTTTCTGCTCAAGCAAGGTAAGAGCATTTTAACAGTATTTTGATGATATTTGGGATACAATACTTAAACCTGCCATTCAGTATTGCCCAAAATATTTTTGTCTCTTATCCTGTGATTTTTGCTTCTAGTCTTACTGCTGTAATCTCAAAAAGCGCAACGATTATTTGAATTAAAGCTTTCAAATTTCCTAGGTGAAGTAACTGGCAAATCTGAGTACTTCGATACACGTCGGTGATAAAAATCCATAGTTGTGCCGTAAATCCCAATTTATTATTTGACAATGCATTTTTTTTGAAATAGTTTCTGACAGAAATCCCTGTTAACCACAGAGAGTATGTAAGAGGGACCGTGGTAACTGGGGCACTTGCTGTTGTTTAATCCTTACCTTACCGCCAGTGATAAGAGTTTTGCACTTGGAAAGTGTAGCTTAGGTGAAGCCTCGTGGTGTTGCAGAAACGAGCGCCGCTTTTCCTGCTTGAGAGAGAGGTGTTAAGAGGCACTTCCAAGGTGCAGCAGGTGGTGCTGAGCAGGGCATCGGGAGGAAGATCTTGGTCTTTCCCTGGCTGCCCACTTGCAGCTCGAGAGAGACGGACAAGTGTGCAGGAGGGGGTGTTGCTTGGAGGAGAAATACTGCCCCAGTTAGGGGAACAGAGCCAGTTTGGTGCTACTGTAGTGGCTTGGCTTTCTGTAGAAAGCTGCACATTGTGTGGCTGCCTTGGGGCTGTGCGTTTCTGCTTAGAGTATAAGATGCTGGGAATTTGAATGGCAGAGAGCTTGCTCTCCCGTGATGGTTTTATTCCCTTATGGAGCAAGAACTTCTTCACAAGATGATGTAATTTGAAACTTCTGTGAATTTTCTGAAGGTGTTAAAAGAGGAAGAACAAAATTGTAACAACTGTTCAATTTAATTTCAGGCAACATAAACTTTATAACAAGGAATTATATGCCGATTTTATTGCTGCTCAAATTAAAACATTGTCTTTTTTGGCTTACATCATAAGAATTTACCAGGTAGGTTGCATTTTTCTTACTTTGTTATTCTTGATGTAACAGATCTCTAGAGACTTTATGGCCGGCGAGTGACCAGTGCGTCAGGGATTGGAAATAAAAGCTTTTATGTAGCAAAGCTGCAGATATGACTGTACTTGGTTGTCCTTTCAGAAGTGTTCTTGTGTGGCTGCAAAGTAGAAATGTGCTGTTCCTGTCACCCCAGGCATTTATGGGATGGTTATTGTATTTTAATTTTACAAGTAACCTACTTAAAGAGAAACAAAGAAATACTAACTGAATGTTGTTGTGCAAATGTAAAGCAAACTTTAAAACCAAATGTCAAAATAATTGTGTTATTTTTTGTTATAGGAATTAGTGGCTAAATATTCTCAGCAAATGGTAAAAGGGATGTTGCAGTTGCTTTCCAATTGTCCAGCTGAAACCGCACATCTCCGGAAGGAGCTTCTGATTGCTGCTAAGCACATCTTGACAACAGACTTGAGGAGCCGTATGTAGCACTTTTTAGAAACGTATCTAGAAACTGGAAAGATTTCAACTATTTCTGTGTATTTAAGAGGTGTATTGCTTATTATTTGTTTTGGACGATTACACACTGATTATTTTGAGAGTGAGCATGACTATTGTTTAGCCTTTTCTCTTGTTCTTTAAAAAAATATCGTCTGAATAGGATGGCATACCAAACAAGTGGCTTTTCTAGCTTTCCACGTGTCTGTTTTTCCAAGTAATTGCCATTTGATGATAAACATTTGTGTTAGTTGGTAACTGTGCCCACGGTTGTATGGATACTTTAAAATACTGATCTGTTAACTTGAGTGGAAGTGGTTCTGTCAAAACCTGATACCATATGTTTGATTCAGCTCGTAGTATTTGCCTCTAGCAGAGGAGAGCATTTTTTAGTCTGCCTGAATTAACTAGTTTTGGTGGATACATTCTGGTTTGACAGAATTGCAGGATTGGAAAGGAGTGTACTTTGTGAAGTAAAAACAGCTGTCTTCTCATCTTAATGTGTGGTCCCCTCTCTTTTCCTTCTACTAACAGCAGTTGTGGGGCAGTGAGATGTCTTGCAGGTAATTGTTAGCTTGCCAGAAAGTAGCATGTTTCCCAATTCTGGAATTTAGTATTGTGGTCACACAGAAAGCTGTTACTTTGGCTATTTTTCTAAAGAAATTAGCTTAATAGTTTCACATTTTTCATCCTTTCCTTAATAATTTCTGAACTTGACCAGTTTCAACAAAATTCAACAGAGTAGTGAGGTCTTAAAGGTACAATGTTCTGCATCCTTTGTGAACTTTAGCGTTTGGGTAGTGGACAAAACTTGAGTTTTGGTGTCTCTATGGGAGTAATAAACGGGAAAGTGAGCGTAGCAATTCATGGCCCTTGGTCAGCTGCCTGGCGTTTTAGTGTGCAGGTTGGTAACATCCCTCCAGCTCTGCTTTTGGCTGCCTGGCAGCCCCACAGTGGATGCAGAGGAGGAAATACTTAGAAATGTTAAGAAGAGGGAACACGATATCGCAGGAAGAATGAGTGTGAGGAAGAGAAGTGGGATATAAAGTATGTGGAGATGAGACTTCGGTCATTCTGCTGGGGCAGTTTTGCTGATTTGGAAAAATCAACGTTGAGCGAAGTGTTTCGTGTTTGTGGGTGTTGCCTTTGGGGTTATTGTTCTCAGCGAAATAATCTTCTGAACTGAATCTTCTGTGTTGGCTGAGAGTTGACAAATAGCGCTTGTGTCATGGCTGCAGTGGTGGTTGACTTCTAAAATAATGGATTGTCTTTGCATCTAAAATCTTTATTCTTAATATTTATTTGCTTTTTCCACTGCAAGTATTCCAGATCTGTACCCCTCTCAGAAAACAGTGCCAATGCTCTCCTTCTCTTCCTCTGTTTTTGCAGAACATGGTGTTCTCTTAAAGCAAAGACAGTTGCCGTGTTGTCCCTTACATTTAAGTGGACCTCACCGATTCCTTGTCCATTTCAGACTTCATTCAGAAAGTGCTGGATTTTTGTCTTTAAGATTGTGGGGAATGATGCTTGCTGGATGTTCCTCTTTATTTGACATTTTGTTGATTTGTTAATAAGTTTTAATTTAGCTTGTTGCATTATTTGGAGGTGGGAACACCTTCCTGTGGGAACTTCCTTCCTGTGATTTCTGTCATCTGCCTTTAGGATGGAGTGCCCTAATCAATTCCATAAACTGTCGGTTTCTATATTTAAAAAGAAAGTGCTTCTTTGGTCTGGCTTTGTCACTTGGTTTTGTTACTGGAATACTTTGTTCTCTGGACCCCAAGTTGCATGTATTCCTCCTTGTGTTTTGGGCTAGAGCGCTGAAAGGGTTGTGAAGCACTGGAACAGGCTGTCCGGGGAAGTGGTGGAGTCACTGTCCCTGGAGGTATTTAAAAGACTGTAGATGTAGTGCTCAGGAACATGGTTTAGTACTGGACTTGGATTTGTTGGATTAAGGGTTGGACTCGATGATATTAAAGGTCTTTTTCAACCTAAATGATTCATCTTATCTATGATAAGACGCTAGACAAAATAGAGTTGTGTTTCCAGTACCTCGTTAGTTATATTTAAAAAGCTCTGCAAAGTTGAAAGGAATGTAAGTATTTTTTCTCTTTGCAGATGTAACTTATCAATGCTCTGGCTTTGACTGTGTACTGTAATGTTCCTGCAGGGGCAAGTGTCGTTCATAGTCACAGGAGATTAATTTTAAGTTTTCCTGCAAATGACACAGCCTCTTGTCAGCTTCAGGAATGAATTTTATAATAAAACCACTTCTTGACTTAGGTTTAAATACCTAAGTTAAGTGATTTGATGCTTAACTGTCTTATTTTTATTATTTCCTTTGCCAGTCATTATGTACAGCTCTTTCTTTTTTCTCTCTCTTTTTTTTTTTTTTGGAATTGTAGAATTTATTCCATGTATGGACAAGCTTTTTGATGAATCTATACTAATTGGCTCTGGATACACTGCCCGAGAGACACTGAGGTATGACAAAGTCTGGAATAGCTGCCCGAGTGCCTGGCAGGGCTGGTTTCTGTCAAGGTTTATTAATATTTAAAGGATGGTCTGTATAGATTCTTAAATTTTTCCTTTAACTAATTTTATTAGATTGTAGTATTGGAAGAGCTTCTGCTGCTGTGAGGAGTGGTTGCTGTTTAATGCTTTGGCGCAGCACAGCAGCGTGAGTGTAGGGCAAAATGAGATATATTGGTGAATGATTTCATTTTTTGAGTTGGAGACCACAACCAAAACAGTGGTCACAGTGATTCATTATCTTCCCAGTATTTCACAAAGCAGTTTAAGTCTTGTGGCCACTGTAAAATGTGAATGAGATTTCAACTGTTTTGTCAATAAGTACCTTAAAACTTACTCATTTGCAATTGAAAAAAAAGGAATTGGGGAGAATAATTACTTTCCATGTCTTCAGCAGTCTATAGGTTTTAGGTACTTTTGCTGACTAAATTGAAGTATGTGAACGAGGAGAATTATTTTCTCTAAAGTGTGCCTTATTGACAACGTGTTTGATTTAGAAACATTCACTAAACCTGGTGCTTGAAAGGAAATGATTTTTTAAATTCGCTGGTTTTCGTAACTGCTTTTGAAATTGTGAATCAGTGTGAACCAGTGATTAGTTGTAAGATATTGACACTGCTTAGAATGTGGCTTAAAACCTGCTCATTTGCTCTTAACTGTATGGAGATGAAAATCTGTACTGAGGATGTTCAGCAATGGGGGAAGAAAGACCAGAGAGGTAACGTTAGTGTTGGGAGACGGATCTTTGGTTAGATTGTACGGGTTGGAGTTCTCTTGTGTAATTGAAAAAGCGCCTTGAACTCTGGATTTACATATTAGCATAGAAAATTTGGGTTTAGAATCTTGGAAGTAGCTTCAGGCAGAAATTATTAGTTAATTCCAATTACCAGCGATTTTAATTGTTCTCAGTGTGTTTTGTTTGTTTCTTGGTTTTGCTGACAGACCGCTCGCGTACAGCACGCTGGCAGACCTGGTACATCACGTCCGTCAGCATTTACCACTCAACGATCTCTCGCTTGCTGTCCAGTTATTTGCCAAGAACATTGATGATGAGTCCTTGCCTAGCAGTATCCAGACAATGTCTTGCAAGCTTCTGCTCAATTTGGTAGATTGTATCCGGTCCAAAAGCGAACAGGAAAATGGAAATGGTAGAGATATTCTTATGAGAATGCTAGAGGTATTGATTTGTTTAAAGCATATCAAATATATTTGACAGTATATTTTTCAATTGCATTTTATTTTCTCCTATCTTCAGAAAGGAGAATATGTAGAAACAGCCTGCATACTTTTTTTTTTGCTTCTTGAAAAATCTATAATGTAGCACAGTTCTTTGGTCATTTGTTTATCAAGTTAAAATTTGCTATATGTGAATTCAGAGAAGCTCTATCTAGGGAAGGAGCACACAGAACTGTGGTGGTATTGGGGAAATAGCAGGGCAAGCCAGGTAGATCTGTGCTTTAAAAACTGGGATGTACAGAAAGCCTTAAACTGAAATCTTCTGAAACATGTCCCTTATTTGGTATCAGCCAAGCGGCAGAAGTACTGGGGACCAGTGTTCTGCAGGATTGATTATTGCTTTCTGACTCTGATATGCTGTATAAAACTAAAATTTAAACTTTTATGTATACATCTTTTAACACATCTGACGTGTTACATACACATCTGAAAAATCTGAGCTTTTTATGCCTAATAATAAATATTTGTAGACTGAAATGTTATCTTAGTTTTAGAAAAATGAATTAAAATAGATTTTAATTTTAAATTAAGCAGAATTATAGCGAGATCATTTTTAGTTGATTTTTTTACTAGTTTTAGCGATTATTTTTACTTTTGGGACTTGTTTAAAGTAAACATACTCAAATGTTTGTTGCCATTTGAATTACTTCAGAAAGAGTTGTAAATTATTTTGATATCAGCATGCTGGCTTGAAGTGTTAAGATTATTGAATTTAGAGTGAATTTTGAAGAAGAAACTTATTTTCTTTTTTCTTCTCCCTCTCTGCTCTGTTATTTGCCTGTCCTCCTTGTACCTTAGGTTTTTGTTCTGAAGTTTCACACTATAGCACGCTACCAGCTTTCTGTAATTTTTAAAAAATGCAAGCCACAGTCTGAACTTGGGGCGGCTGAAGCAGCGTTACCTGGAGTGCCGACGGCAGCAAATGCGGCGCCTGTTCCTGTTCCCTCTCCTGCCCCAGCCACTCCCGTGGCCCCGGCACCAGTACCTGTGTTTGAAAAACAAGGGGAGAAAGAAAAAGAAGATAAACAGACGTTTCAGGTCACAGATTGCCGAAGCTTAGTAAAAACTTTGGTCTGTGGCGTCAAAACAATCACGTGGGGCATAACGTCGTGCAAAGCTCCTGGTGGTAAAACGGCGTGATATTTAGTTATATTTAACTTTTACACTTTTACAATTGAAACTCTCTAGCGTGAAAGCAAACAGTATTTTTAATGGTTTACTACTGTCTTATTCTGTATCTTCTTTCAGAAGCACAATTCATTCCCAATAAACAGTTGCAACCTAAGGAGACTCAAATCTACATAAAACTGGTTAAATACGCGATGCAGGCTTTAGATATTTATCAGGTATGTAGCCTGGCTGCGCGGCGCTTTTGTGTATGTGGTTACTGTGTGTTAGATCTTTTACTAAGAACTTATTTGTCAGCTAAAAGACAAATTTCATGTGTAGTGTATTTTCATTAAGCCTTTAATTTCAGGACTGCAGCTGTTGGGAGATTTTATGAAATTCACAATACTTATCACTTTGCAAGGAACAAATTATTTTCTTAAAGCCGTTATTGTCTGTGTTTATGTAGGCAAGTGAGACTAAAAATAGTTGTCTTTCATATAGTGGATTAAATATTTTCTTGAAATAGATAGTTTTGGTGTCAGATGAAACATTCACGTGGCTATCTTTATCATCTGTAGTTACACAAAGTACTGATGAAACATAAATGTACATGATGTGGAATTAAGGAACTTTACAGATGCACCATGATATCTCCTGCTGTTGTCTTTTTCCAGTGCTGACCATGGTTTTGAGATCTGTGCTGAAAACACTATTTTAATATTGTCACTGTTGGCACTTGTGCTCAGCTTCTAACTGTATGGGCTTGTGTGTGAAACCTGTGAAATCTCCATCTTTTTCAAAATGTATTTTAAGAATAGTGGGGAAAATGATTTGATTTCTGTAAGTAGTATGTGTTTCCTCGGTTACTGCAGGTCCAAATTGCAGGCAACGGACAGACGTATGTTCGAGTCGCAAACTGTCAGACGGTCAGAATGAAAGAGGAAAAGGAAGTCCTGGAGCATTTTGCTGGTGTGTTCACAATGATGAACCCTTTAACTTTTAAAGAAATCTTTCAAACTACTGTTCCTTATATGGTGGAGAGAATCTCAAAAAACTATGCTCTTCAGGTATTATGTTTTTTGTTTACTTTTTTCATTTGATAATAAATGGCATGTGAAAAATAGCTTGTGCCTTGAAGTACATAAGACTGAAGCGCAATTATAAGTAATAATGTTGAAATTAGTACGCAGGATTTGAAGCAGGCTGTGCAAGGAATTTGTAAAGGTAGATTTTCAAAAACTTAACAGACTAAACAGTGCAAAACAAATGGGAGCATTTCATTTTAGAAGATATGAATGGACTTTATTTGTGAGAAGTATTGAATTTTGTGAAGATGTGTTCTATAAAACAGCGAAAGGTTAGCACAACCATCTCGAGAAAACAAGACCTATAATGTACATTTAAAATTAAACTTTAAACTTGAACACTGAAGTTATTCACAGAGTCGTTTTCCACTGAAGATAGTTTGAATCACTTGTGTAGCAATGGAGATGGGGAAAGAAATTTGTCTCACTTTTTTGTTTTAAACAGGTGGTGCATGAACCTCTTTGTTTTTTCAGTACAGCAACAGTAACTCTTTTCTGGTTTCCTTTTATAGATTGTTGCCAATTCCTTCTTGGCAAACCCTACTACCTCTGCCCTCTTTGCAACGATTTTGGTAGAATATCTTCTGGATCGACTGCCAGAAATGGGCTCTAATGTGGAACTCTCCAATCTGTATCTCAAGCTGTTCAAGTTA
The DNA here is from genome assembly GCA_020746105.1 of Trogon surrucura. NCBI lineage: Eukaryota > Metazoa > Chordata > Aves > Trogoniformes > Trogonidae > Trogon > Trogon surrucura. The sequence continues at coordinate 7,360,705 of CM036632.1, read as the reverse complement.
GTCTTTGGCTCAGTTTCACTGTTTGCAGCTGAAAATGAACAAATGCTGAAGGTAAAGGTTATTTGCGTCAAAACCAAAAAAATCTCGTTTGATTCTGAATACATTCTTCAGATGTTTGAAGAAAAGAGTTTTACATTACACTGTCTGACATTTGATCGTCTTTTCGCTATTAGTGATATGTCTCCATCTTTTTTCCAAATGCCAACTACTTTGCCTTATTTATAAGGGGTGGTTTCTGCGAATGTTTGCTTCATATTTGAAACTATAAATGCACTAATGCTGAGTATAAAAGACTTGTGGTCTGATTAGGGTTGCCATAAACCCGTGTAACTTCACAGTCAGGACTTCTTGCGTCTTCTTGCATGTTTTTTCCTTGCATGTTTCCATATAAACTTAAGACTTTTGTGCAGACTGGAATCCCTTTTTTGTGTGTTGGTGGATCTTGTTCATACATGTCAAATTCAGTGACCTGTACCTCTTGAGTTAGATTTATGCTCTTTGAAAAGTTTGGATTAAGAAATGCTGGTTTTTTTTTCCTATTGACAGCATGTTGTCCCTGCATTCCAAAGATCTATTTTATGTTGATGAGATCATCTCTTTATTCATGGAGTTTAGAAATACTGAGTTTGAAGGGTGTGCTTTTCGCATAAAAGTAACAGCTGCCTCCGTCCAGAAAAAACATTGTTACTAGTTAAATTCTGCTCCTTCTCTCATAATTTCTCTCCAGTTCTCTTCCTTCTAACTTAGAATAATCAAAATTCCTTATAATCAATAAACAAAACTTGTGATAATTTCTGTGCTTAACAATTCGTTACAGCAGGATTAATTGGATTTTCTGAGTAGACACTGCTAATGTTCCAGATTCTTGGAAAGATAAAAGTAATGTGATGCAATATTCATAAGTACTATGAAGCAATATTCATGTAATCTAGCTTAAATTCTTCTAGTCTGCCATTGGAATTAAGGTCATTAGAGTTTTATAAGCTGGAGATCCAATTTAAAGAGTGTGATTTACTACCTTCACAGTTTGATGCTTCTGTTATGTTTTTTTGTTTCTGCAGGATTGATGATATGGGCCTTGGGTAGACAATTTAATTGAATGATGAAGGCTATTTGCAGCATTTGCATAGCAATGTAGAAAGCTTTTAGATGTTAATAGAATCCAGAATTCTGTCGCTGTTTGTCCCTCATCTGTGAGAATCCTTGTCTTTATCAACTGTTTTTAATGATTCCTGCAAACCGATGGTGTCCTCTGCTCCGGAAAGGCTACCAGTTCTGTAACCATTTTTTTACTTGCAAAAGTTTGCCAAAATTTCACTTTGAGTGCATTCACAAGAATTAAGAATTAGTGATGAAGTTAGATCAGTAATAAATTAATGTAATGAAATGTCTTCTCTTGTCATTCTGACACTTGTTATTTCTACACATTCCTAGGTTATGCGGAGCAAATACTTTTTGTTGTGTCAGATGTGTAGAAGGTTAAGTTACTGCTTGGAGTAACAAAAAGACTTGATCATTTGGCTAACATGAAAGCAGGGTTTAATTAATTAAAGAATGCTCTGGGTTCTTGATACCGTTCAAATATTTTTACTTGTTAACAATTCTTTAACAGTGATATAAAATTAGCATGGTGTCAGAGTACTTGGAAAAGCTGCAGGATTTTAATCTGGAAAACTTGTCTCATGCTGCAGTCTTGTACGGTACGGTGGCGATAAAATTGATATTTTTTTAACCATCAAGCTTTATGTTTTTTTTGTAGCCACATTTGCACAAGATTGTGAACAGCTCTATGGAACTTGCACAGACTGCCAAAGAGCCCTATAACTATTTCCTGCTGCTCAGAGCACTGTTCAGATCTATTGGAGGAGGCAGTCATGATCTGTTGTATCAAGAATTCTTGCCGCTGTTACCAAACTTACTGCAAGGTAGAGCAATACCTTCTTTCCCCACCCCAGTTACTGATCTTCACATGTAAATAGTAGTAATACAGTTATGTTATGTAATAAAAAAAACCCAACCAGAACTCAAGCCCTAACCCTGATAAGTAGTGTCTGATTTTGAGCTTAGCAGTTGATTAAATACCTTGAATGTGGCTTTTTTTCCTTTACTATCAGCTGCTTCAGGCTCCATAGTTTTGGCTGCTTCACAATTTCAGCTGCTTGTTTTTCTGCTTTTCATTGTGGGGCTGTTTGTTTGTTTTTTCGTATTTGTTTCTTTCATTCATCTTTTGCAATGGATTACCTGCTGGCATAAAGCATTGAGGGGTAATAGGAGAAGCGCTCTTGCCAGGCCGATACGGGCTTTGTGGGAAGAATGTTACGGAGAAGTTTGCAGTTCAGGGCATGTGTATGCACCTGCATGATAAATGTAAGTGCAAATAGTGTCAGTTTGCCCAAAGAAATGGAAATAATAATCAGGGTGATTAATTGAGCATTGGTGCTTGCAAGGACTGTGTTCCAGAGATACTGAGAATGAGCAAGGAAGGAAATGTGGAGAATTACTTAAACCTAAGGACAGGCTAATTGGAACAATGTCAGGAATGTAAAATCCTGTGGTTCCCCTCTACAGCTGTAGGGGCTATTTTTACTGCAGTTGGCAAATATGTGTGTTTTCTCTAAACCATGACGTTAAAATACCTGTCCACGTGGAAGTGCTAGCTAGGTTTGTGGAATATATGAAATCCTGATGGGGAGAAAAGTAAGTTTAGTGCATTTGGGATGATGAATGTATTTGAACTCCTTTGATGTTTCTTTTTAAGATTCCAGATATTTTAAAAAAGAATTGGTTCTGTCAGGGCTTTTTTTTATTGATACAAGGCTGAGATTTGAGTCAAATTATATTTTTCTGGTTTTCGTCTGCTGTGTTCAAATGCTACTTTATTGAGCCCAAATTTTAGAATATACTTTTTTTTTAATACGTGGATACCTACAACAGCAGTCACTGCATACAATCCTTAGATGTAAGTTTTAATTATTTAATTTTATTCGAGTGTGTAACTTCTCAATGATTTTCAGGACTTAATATGTTGCAAAGTGGCCTTCATAAACAGCACATGAAAGACTTATTTGTAGAGCTCTGCCTCACTGTGCCCGTTCGTTTGAGCTCGTTGCTGCCCTACCTGCCCATGCTGATGGATCCGCTGGTGTCGGCTCTCAATGGGTCGCAGACCCTGGTCAGCCAAGGCCTCAGAACTCTGGAATTGTGCGTGGATAACTTGCAGCCAGACTTTCTGTACGATCACATTCAACCCGTTCGAGCTGAGCTCATGCAGGTAAATGTGTTGTTTCCTGTTACACCACAAGAGGTCGGTGATTCGCTGCGTAATATTGCTAGAGATTTGTGCGAACCTTTGGTTATAAGAACTTGAAAAATCTGTTGCCAGAATCGAGCCAGTTCTGATTTGCATGTAAAATGGCTGTCGTGCTGTTAAACTGAAACTGTTGAATTTAAAAGTGAATTAATCGTTTCTTTTGTACCTCCTGTGAAGGGGTGAAAGTTAAGGCGTGGAACTCAATAGCGAGAGTATTGCTCTGTTTAAGATGATTTGGTACAGAAAATGATGAAAAGTTTTAAATTCTTTCAAAAAACAGACCAGAAGAGCTAATTACCTTCGGCATACCATGGTTGACAGCTACATGATGTGGCTGAAATTTGGAACAGTGTTTTACATGTGTCTATTTTCCCTAATACAGTGCTTGCATATACTTTATAATTTAAATATCGTATTTACTCTATTTGCTTTTTGTGTTTCAAAACTAGTCCTTTGAGATGAATTCACTTCAACCTTAACTGGCTTGCTTTTTTTTTAAAATTAAAATTCATAATGTAGGTTACCTGCTGTTAATCATAAACATGAAATTACATTCCAGTGTGGCAAAGACTTCTGTAGCTGATCACAGTAATCTAATCTAAAACTGCATTTAGAACTTAGTTACAAAGTGGAAGTTATGCAGAATCAATTACTTGGATACGAGAATAAGTGTTTTCCTTGGCTTTTTTTTTTTTTTACACTAGAATGTGAAAAATTCTGAAGTGAGACTGGTCTGACCATGTAACGTTTGAAATATTTACAGGCTTTGTGGCGTACACTGCGCAATCCTGCGGACAGCATTTCTCATGTAGCTTATCGCGTACTTGGTAAATTTGGTGGAAGTAACAGGAAGATGTTGAAGGAATCACAGAAGCTACAATATGTAGTCACAGAAATCCAAGGACCCAGTATTACAATTGAATTTTCAGACTGCAAAGCATCCATTCAGCTCCCAATGGAAAAGGTAAGGACTTAAGTTATTGTCTGTGTTGAGAAACCATCCTACTCAAATTTCCTTATTACAGAGTTTTTAGAAGTCTGTTTGCTTGTAAAACCTTGATAAAACATGCAGTATGTCTGCCAGTTCCAGATAGCAGTTAATGAATATATAGCATTATAGAATTTACATAATTAGAAGTAGGTTTTAGGATCTCTTGCGTACCTGATTTTTTTTTCAGTAGCCCTTCAGTTAGACAAAGAGGTTTTTAATTGATTTATGTTGTAATGAAGAAACAGAATTTAAAGCTGCTTATGTGTTACTGTTCTTGTTTAAAGTAATTTTTGAGTTGCCAGACTTGGCAGGTAAAGGACGAAATGTTGTTTCAGAAATCACTGCAAATAGTTTTTTTGCTTTCTTACTGTGTAGTGATCAGCTGAGCCTTCATGTAAGGCAGGTAGATGTACGCTTAAATTTTTGAATTCTTTCGACATGCTAAATTAGGAGAAGCTTGCCTACCTGTTCTTCCTTTATTTTCTTTCCGTTGAAAGGAATCTACCGTATAACCTCCCAATTATTTATTTGTTTACTTTTGTGTACCAAAAACTTAGTGTCGAAACCATTCAGTGATGATTACTCTAATGACTGCAGTGATTTGCTGTGGTTTGTTGTCTCTAGGTTGGGTCTAGCCCTTAGAGCTGCAAAACCACTTTGTACGTGTACTGGTTTTCACCCGACAATCCCTATGTACCACAGATGCTTAGTACTCACTAATTACAGCAATCTAATCTGTGTCTTGGGATCTGAGAGTGAAGCAGGATTTTGAGTTAATTTGGCCTGTAGAATTTTTTCAGTTACACTTTCATCAGTAGGTAAGATCTGAATGTGCTACACAAAACTTTTACAGAGCCTTTTTCTGCATAATCTTCTTTAAACATGGATGATTAGATTTTATTTACAATTGATCAGGTATTGACATTTCTTATCTTGTTTTCTCCAAAACAATTATGTTGGTTGTGGTTTTTTTTTTTTTTTTTTCTTAAAGCTTGTCCCTTTTAATTTCTTTCTGTTTCGAGGGAAGTAGCTAGTTGTGTTTATGCATTTATGTGTGTGTATATATATATTTTATATATATATATATGCAAAAATAGAAATTTTCCAAAAATGTGTACCCCCCTTTTCATCGCTTTTGTATCTGAAGAGATTATTTGAATTGCTCTCTGATGTATTAAATAAATCTTTTTGCAAAACAGAAGAGTACCATTTCCATTAACTAAACGGTGTTTAGGAGTTCCTTACATGGACGTGTCATCATGTGTGATGTAGCTCTTGATTTGCGTGGAAAATATGACAAAGTGGTTTGTAAGAACAAATACATTGTATACCTACAGTATATAGTGATCAGGAACAGCAGTTACTGCTGGAGGAAAGGCGAGGAAAATTTTCTTGAGGGGAGGGAGAGAATGAAGGTGTGCCTCACTTGTGACTTCAGGTGCTTTCTGATCGTGTGAATAAATGTATCTGCCGTGAAACTTTGCGTTTATAAAAGCACAGTAGAAACCATAACAGTTTTATGTGCATTCTTTCAGGCATTCTCTGCATTTCTTAGCTTAGGCAGCCCAAATTGTTCATACCTTTAAAGTTACTCTTGGTATCTATAAAGATACCGTTCCCTTGATCAATCACTTTATCGTAAATATTAAAGCTATAAATGTTTGGTTACTATTTATCTTTTTTGTTCATAGGCAATTGAGACTGCTCTGGACTGTTTGAAGAGTGCTAACACGGAACCGTATTATCGGAGGCAAGCGTGGGAAGTAATCAAGTGTTTTTTAGTAGCTATGATGAGCCTGGATGATAACAAACATGCATTATACCAACTGCTTGCACATCCCAAGTATGACAATTCTTTAAATATAAATGTGTATGTAAAATTATTATAGTGTCTTTAAAACAACCTGATTTAAAGGCAGTGGCTAGTCTAGTCTAGGCAATGCGTTCGTCATGGGATTTTTCACCTACTGGCTTATCCTGGTTCCTTTTAAATCAATGCAAGACTGTCCAGTAGAGGAGTTTTGTCAGCATATTATGTGTTCATTTTTCATACTTAATTTTCTTTCCCTAATCATGGTCCAATGTATAGTCTATTACATATGATTAGACATAATTTTTAAATTAATTTTAGTTTAATGTCTTTAAATAGTTGGAATATTCTGATGCTTGGTTATGTTTTGTATGTACATCTAACTTTTCACTAAAGAGAGATACAGAATTCAGTTTCATTTAGTGACCAAACTATGGCCTAATCACACATATAACCTACGTTTGCCTTAGTGTGGGGGCTTTTTATTGTTTGGGTTTTTGGTTTACATTTTTTTACAACTTTAGTCATTGTTACTTAATGAGTTTCTTGCTTTTAGACAACTTTGGCATCTTTCCCCACAAAGTGCATGTTGACTTTGACTCCTGCCGTGTAGTAAATGTAGTCGAGGAGCATAGTAGCTTTTATAATTTGGACTTGTTAGACTTGACATAAATATAGCTTTGCAATGAATAGGTTTTGTTGGGCAGTGATTTGATAAATAATGTTTCAGTCTTTCAAGATTAAAATCAAATGCCATTTTAAGAAAGGAAAGATGTCAAAATATTGAAAATGACATTCTGTAATTGAGTTGCAGTGTGATGCCTGTATACCTATTATTTGTAATATACGTGGCTTCTTCTGAACCACTGGCTTTAAATGTTCCTTGTGAAATAGGGCTATCCATCATGTTTAAGACAAGTGGTTGACAAAATTAATAAGGGCTGAGTGAAGTGGTCTTGCTCCATCAAAATGAGGGGAAAATGGGAGGTGGAGAAGGAGTTAGATCTTGAGAGCAAACTTTAAATTGAGTAGTTGACAGTGCTCACGATGGAAGCGCCAGTACTGTAGTTTAGGATTATAATGAACTTAATTTTGTCTTTCAGCTTTACTGAGAAGTCCATACCCAGTGTGATTATTTCACATCGATACAAAGCTCAGGATACTCCCGCTCGTAAAACGTTTGAACAGGCATTGACAGGGGCCTTCATGTCAGCAGTCATCAAAGACCTGAGGCCCAGTGCTCTGCCTTTTGTAGCCAGCTTAATCCGACATTACACGATGGTGGCAGTCGCTCAGCAGTGTGGTAAGTACAGCGGAATAGAGATCGTCTGGTCTCTCCTGAGAGGGGTGGAGAAATTCATACTTTGCCTTTTAGTAATTTGTTTTAGGAAAGTCATCATATTGCAGTTGCTTCCGGGTAGATATGTTGGTTTTTGTTTCATGACTGAACTATGGTTTTGAACAGTGAAAAATTATTAAGCAAGTTCTACAAAACCAGTCACCTAATAATACTTCTAAAATGCTGCAGCCAATGAAATAATTACAGCTTGGAACAGTTTATATTTCCAGAATGTTTGTATAACTCGATATACACAAGTAGTTTTGTGGCTGGGCTTTGGTTGGCATGTTTCCACTTGGAGTTTTGAAGGACCATCAGAGAAGCTAAGTAAATGTTAGAGCATTGCAGTGTCCTGTATCTCTAAAACATTTTGTTTGGAGTTGGACTATATGACAAGTAATTCGGGAAAAGACATACTATAACCATATCACTCTTCATTGTCACATTAGTGTAACTTGAATTTTTATGATACCTCATTTTAATTAAACTTTCTTGCAGTGCGTAGTCTAGTGCGTGGAAGAAAATATTCCAGTAGATGTAATCTTTTCTTCTAAGAGTGAGGAATGCCTAACAATCCATTTATATGCAAATAGACACCGTGCTTATTGGTTTTGCCATCAGCTAGTCCAAGGAGCTAAAATCTAATTGAAAGACTATTCATATTGAAATACCCATTGTCTTTTCTTTTCCTCTCCTCTCCTCTCTCTTTCTTCCCCAACACAAATTACAGGTCCTTTTTTACTGCAGTGCTATCAGGTTGGAAGCCAGCCTAGCACGGCCATGTTTCATAGTGAAGAAAATGGGTCAAAAGGCATGGATCCCTTGGTGCTTATTGATGCCATAGCAATCTGCATGGCATATGAGGAGAAAGAGCTCTGCAAAATCGGAGAGGTGGCTCTAGCAGTGATATTTGACGTTGCAAGCATTATCTTGGGTTCAAAGGAAAGGGTAATATATAAGTAGTTATTTTTAAAATGTATTTAAGTGAACTGATTTCAATCAATGTAATTTTGCCACTAAAATTTTGGAGGCTACCAGCAAGCTGAAAAAGCAAACTAATACATTTCTTTGTTTCCAGGCTTGTCAGCTTCCCTTGTTCTCGTACATTGTGGAACGTTTATGTGCTTGCTGTTATGAACAAGCTTGGTACGCTAAACTAGGAGGTGTTGTGTCAATTAAATTTCTCATGGAACGACTGCCACTAATTTGGGTCCTGCAGAACCAGCAGACTTTCCTGAAGGCACTTCTCTTTGTTATGATGGATCTAACTGGAGAGGTATTTAATGAATTAATTACTGCAAAGAGTATGGAGGAAACAGAATTTTGTTCTTAAATGCACACAGATTCTACTCCAGAATGTGTCGTATCTGTAAAAGTGATGAGTGAATTTTAGTAATTTTAACTTATTCGTAGCTTCAGGTCTTGGTTTGAAGTCTGTTTTTTACACATAACTTTGAAAAGTTTTTGAGTAGAAAAGTACAGGTCACATTCAGATCAGTGAAAGAACACTAGATTCCCTGTCACTTGCATGAAAACCACTGTTTTCTTTCTGTGTTTAATTTGAAAGGTGTTAATCTTTTATCAGAAAGCTGTGTGTAACATCTGCTTGACCTTTTCTCAGTTGTGAATCACGATGCCGACATTTCTCGGGAGTCCAGTGCTTGAACTAATTTAGAAAATTGGATTGGATTGAAACTCGCAGTTTTGAAATGATTGGTGGGAAGACTAGTTGAATATGTGTTCTTTTAAAGCTTTATATGTTTTTAGCTGTTTGCAGAGGATTAATCAAAATCAGGTGCTAAGTTCATTGATGAGTTCTGTGTAGATTGGTGATTTTTGTTCTATACTTATTTAATAAAAATAATCTATCATACCTTTAGGTTTCCAATGGAGCAGTTGCTATGGCAAAGACCACATTAGAACAGCTCTTGATTAGATGTGCAACTCCTTTAAAAGACGAAGAAAAAACAGAAGAAATCCTAGCAGCACAGGAAAAGTCTTTTCATCACGTAACACATGACCTCGTTCGAGAAGTAACTTCTCCAAACTCTACTGTGAGAAAACAGGCCATGCATTCGTTGCAGGTTCTTGCACAAGTCACTGGAAAAAGTGTCACAGTGATTATGGAGCCACATAAAGAGGTAAGCAGAAATACTTCCTGAAAGTGAGTTTGAAGTTGTTAACCAGTTTGGATTTGCAAATGTTTTCCTGAGTAGATTTTCCCACATTAGTGAATTAAGTTCCTGGTGCTTTGATAGCATGTGTTTGTCATTTGTTAAGTTTCGTTGTTCTAAAATACACTGTGGCTGGAGTACTACAGGGATTCATACAAGCTGTGCCTGACTGCTTACCCGGTATTTATTGTGTCTGCGGGTTGATTTACTTCCTGAAATTAGAGATTGCTCCTCCTATCACCAATCAGAGACAGACTAGGCTGGGTAGATACATTGCATTTTGAACCTCAGTTGTGTGTTGCTCTCTAAATATGAGGCATATTGCTGTGCCCTTCCCTATCCAGAAAGAGACTAAAAAGGTCAAAGCTGGTTGAAGTAACTTTTTGCTAGATAAGCCTTAAAGCTGGTAGTATTCATTGTCTTGAAAGATAAGTAAACGTACGTAGGCCTTAAGGGCCACAACTATACGTGGAATTATAGATGTTGTTATTGTGGTTTGGGAGCAGAGAAACCTTCTGATCGATACCTAAAGGTGTTTGTGAAGGAAAGTAAGAAGTTGGTATAGTGGACAAAACCTTACGTTAATGTTTTTCTCATGTTTAAGGATCTGAAGTTATTCTTGTTTCTTGACTTGAACATTTGAAATGCTGAAGTCTATGAACTTTTTTGTTGTTTATAGCATTATGTGATGTTATTAAATATCATAGATCTGTTCACAGAGAATGTGTAATAGTCACAGAAATACAGTTGTTCTGTTACGTCTGAATTAAATTAGAGGAATACGTAGTGATTTGTGAAAAGGTACATCCAGAGCAACAATGGCAAATACGTAGAAACGTGTGGCCGTGACTGATGGTGTCTTTTTAGTGGCTAGGTCTGTGGGGTCATGTGAATAGGCTGCTAATTCAGTCATCTAAACTAAATTGCCTAGGTTCTTCAAGATATGGTTCCTCCTAAAAAGCATTTACTTAGGCATCAACCTGCAAATGCCCAGATTGGCCTGATGGAGGGAAATACATTTTGCACAACCCTGCAACCTCGATTGTTTACAATGGATCTAAATGTTGTGGAACACAAGGTTTTCTACACAGAGGTACTTTCTTTTTTATGTCCTCATATTTGCATGTCGATACTTAAGTAGTGACGGTGTTAGAACCTTTATTGTTAAAAATATGTATTTTCTCTGTGCGTTTTAAACTTTCACCAAAATGTAAGAATTAACCTTTTGAAACGTGAACTGAGATCTACTTTTACTTACAGCATAATAACTAGTTTAAGCAGAATATTCGAAGTTCCTCTTTGAGGAAGCAAGACTGAAAACGTAACTGACAATGCCGTTTCAAATGTGATTGCCAGTGCTGTGCTGATTGCTTATTTTTTCCCTAGTTACTGAATTTGTGTGAGGCTGAAGATGCTGCCTTAATGAAACTACCTTGCTACAAAAGTCTTCCATCGCTTGTACCTCTTCGAATTGCAGCCTTAAGTAAGTAAAACTTCGTGAAGAAAATTAGGTGTAGATAAGTGTCCTTGTGACCAACGGGCAGTCTTGTTCCCAAGATCAGCGGAAAACTTGAGTGCTTGAAGACTGATGACTGCTCTCTAGAGGTCACGGTTTAATGGAGAGAATAATGGGAAAGTATCGCTGCTTTCTTAATGACTAGGATATAGTTTCTGAGATGAATCCAAAATATTTGGAGACTAATTACATTATATAGCATTAGGAAAACTTTAGAACACTGTTAATAGAATTGCCATTCTTATTTTGTGATGGTTTTTTTTTTTTTCGGCAAAGCATGCTATGCTTTAGCTACCTGTAATTTAAGATGAAATAAAAGAAACGTGAAGAGAAGAAATGTAGACTTAAGTTTTTAGCATTTTCCTCTCTCTTGAAATTGAGTTAATAAAGAGAAAAAATGTACTTTGATGTTTGCAGATGCTCTGGCTGCCTGCAATTACTTGCCTCAGTCAAGAGAGAAAATTATTGCTGCACTTTTCAAGGCACTTAATTCAACAAATAATGAACTGCAGGAGGCAGGAGAGGCATGCATGAGAAAGGTTAGTGTCTTTTAATACTGGTATTTTACATTTGTTTAGGCTGCTGACTGATTTGAGGTCAGATGTTGTCTTTTATGTCACTCTGGTCATGAGAATACACGTTATTTATGGCTTGCTGACAGTACCGTTGGGTTGAGAGATAAGAGGGAGCAAGTAAGGGTTGTTCTGACCCGTGCATCTGGTGTAAGATTTTTCTGATAATTTTTTCCTGTGATAAATCCATGCCCACAAGATGTTTGGTTATGACAGGAAGTATTCTCCCTGACTTGCAGCCAGGCTCTCTTGACCTTTACGTTACTCACAGTGCATGCAGATTGTAACACAGAAATTCACTCTGTTGCCTTTGGCCAGATTCTTAATAAAGCAGTGTCTAGGTAGTTTGTCCATAGCTGTGTATTTAATTCATAACCGTGGCAATTTTTCAGTCTGTCTGTAATTAAGATCTCCTACTTGATTATTTTATGAAATACCCTACTGTTCGTCAGAAATGCTTCCCAAATCCATTTTGTGACTATATGTCTTTCCAGCAATAAATATTGTTTAAGCTATAACATTCTGAAGATACAAAATAAAAGAAGAAAAATCAAGTCAGCCAAATTTATTTTAAGAAAGATGCTTGCATAAAAGTCACTCTCCTCTCTATCTGTATCTTAATCCTGTACTGTCTTGCAGTTCTTGGAAGGAGCTACTATAGAAGTCGATCAAATTCATACACACATGAGACCGCTGCTTATGATGTTGGGAGACTATCGAAGTCTGACGCTGAATGTTGTGAATCGTCTGACATCTGTCACTAGACTTTTTCCAAACTCTTTTAATGATAAATTCTGTGATCAGATGATGGTAAGCCAGCTCAAGTTTTTTTAGCTCTTCCGGAAGGAGTTTTCTTTTAGCTAATGTTCGTGTTGTTGAAGAGTCAAAGAACAGTTCAGTAGCGACTCAATGTACATATTGAAAGTAAAAGATTTTTGTTTTGCAATTAATAGGGAAAAAAGTCTTTAAACATTTTGACTTTATTTCTAAACAGCTACTCAACCGGAAAGTTAAGAGATATTCTTTTCTAATGAAGACATGCCAAGTTATGCTGAGGTCTGCTTGCACAGATTTATCTCTGTTAGGTGTTAGCAGCATAATGTGTTAAGTAAACCCTTGAAAATATCTTTTACTCCTTAGTAGACTAAGGCTGTTTTGGTGTTTTCTCAATTTCTTACAATCATTGAATGGCCCAGGTTGAAAGAGACTTAGAGATGATCTAATCCAATCTCCCTGGGCAGGAATGCCTCTCAATTTATAAAATACATAAAACAGTGAAAGGTAATACCTGTCTTACTTGCAGTTTTTAAATTGTGTATGTGAATTCTTTATCCTTTTGCTATGGATATTTAAATATTCAAATACATGCACATCAAGCAGAACGTTGAAGAAGTGTAAGCCTTTTGGACTTCAGGTTTTTGTGCATTTTAATGTATGCACTCATATGGGGCCTTTTGGCAACAGTAAACTCTTCAGTCTGAGCAAATGAAAACAACAAGTTTTTTCCTTTGTTTCCTTCAAACAATCATTTATGCCTTTACTACTCTTCTTGTAGCATATGCTGTCACTTGCTAGAATAGAACAGTATAATTAGAAGAATAATGCTAATTATTCTCTCTTTGTAGCAACACCTGCGTAAATGGATGGAAGTTGTAGTTATTACACACAAAGGTGGACAACGGAGTGATGGAAATGTAAGTTAATGAATGCTTTTATGTGGGAAGACAAGAAATAAATAGTATTAATGTTTTCAAATGACAGAACTCGTTCAGTTGCAAATGTTGCCGTAACTGATTACACAGTGATGTTTTGTTGCAAGCTAATGAACTTGTATATGTAATATATGATGAACTTGTAATATGTATAGTGAATATTTGTTACAAATCTTAGTAAGAGGAGCTTCTTAGCCACTGATGATGGTTACTTTAAAGCCTGTTCTGTAGAGGTTGGTGTGGGAACAGCTCATTGATTTTTATATTTTTTCCCCTCAGGATTTTCTGCTTAGAAATCTGTTCTTCATTGGCGTGGCTCAGCAGCATAATCCTTCTTTTTTTGCTAATATGTTTGATGTTCATAATGTAGTCATTTGAAAATTACACAGATTAATAATACAATCCAAGTTAATTTTAAATATAATTTTTGAAAACCAAGTTCAATATTTACCAGTTGAGATCACATTAAAATCTTCCATCCAAACTAGTGGCCTCGATGTTGGGCTATGGGGAGCTGATGGGTTTTCGTATAAAGGGGAAATTGCCCAGCGTAATGCCAGCGCTGTGTGCTCTGAGCAGCGTGGCACTGAAGGGTATTCCTGCTTCAGTGTTGTTTCATGTAGATTACCAGAGTTCCCATGATCATATTAGGATTTTATTAATAGTATTTATTATTGCATCTAGGAAAAAATTGGGGGGGGGAGATTTTATTAATTAATTTGTTTTTCAAATTAGAATGAGATTAGGTTGGCTTTTGATTTTCCTCAAAACATTGAAGTGGCTTAATGGCTTTTCATTACTCTTTCCTGTCATTGCAAAGAGAGCTTTTAAATCTCAATTTAGTCCTTGCATTATAATTGATCTAGCTTTTCTCTGATGGAGTGGAGTTTGTTTCTTATGTTTAAATTCAAAAACTGTGCATTTTTCAGTTAAACACATTTGATTCAGGTCAGGGTAGTTCTAAGGTCTTAATTTTTGGGGGGGAGTCTCTTTTCCTCAAACATGATGGATTACAAATACCTCGCAAATCTTTTTATAGCAATAGTTTTTTAAACCACATCATGGCACCTCTACAACAGTTTTTAGCTGTTCCTACACATTTAATTGTGAGCTCTCCTGCTTTAAATGTTTTCTGTTGATGTTTTCTACGTAGTCGTGTGTTTAGTCTCCTAAAACTATTAATTTTTCTTTCATTAGTGCTGGTTTAAAACCTCTGTATGTTGAGGGGTAGGTGCACACTACACAATTGGGAAGGAGCCTCCTGTCACATCTTGAGGGAGAAGTCTATAAAAAATATTTTCAAATGGAGTTGTGTGCCTGCAGAGCTGATTGAAATATTATGTTTCTGCAGTTGTTACTCTGAAGTTTCCTTAAAAATGGAAACTAGGGAACTGGAGGAGGGCACAGACAACGTGGGGTTCATACAACTGCTGTGACAGGCGATGTTCCGGTGTCCGCATGTACGGAGCCCTGTTGCTGGAATTGTGTCTTCTAATGGTGGAAGAACTAGGACAGTGGAACTGGTGGTCAGAGTTTTACTGTAGCTGGCCTTTCACTTACTCTAGCATCTCTTTGTTCAGCACAGATAGATATGTATATATATATGTCTGAACAAAGCATGAATAGGAAAAAGTGTGCTTTTCATCCTAATTCTTAGGCGAGCCGTTCAGAGCATGGGCCATACTCACTCTCCGTTCTTTCAGTTTGAGATGAGGAAATAACTCTCCTGCAGTCATGTGGGCTTTTTCTTTTCATCCTGCGACTTCTGTTTTGGTTCAGCCTGATGCCGAAGGGGTAGAGTTGAGAAACTCAGTGGAGGCACCAGGAAGTTCTTTGTCGTTGTGGGATTTCTTTTATTTGCTTTTATATTTTCTTTTAAATTGTGGTTTGTTAGTTTTCTTGTTGTGTTATGGGCAGAGTGCGATGTGCCTTTGAATTGTCTTCTGTTTGTCTTTGGCAGAGTTGTTTTGATAACGTTGCTGTTAAAGGTGTTAAGCATGTTTGTACTAGGAAGGGCAGGATTTTTAGTTTCTGTGAAGGCGTCAGTGCTTTCAAAAGATTTTATACGTGTTCTCAGTTCTGCACCTCAGTCCATGAGAATAGTCTTGTTGAGGGTCTGTCTAGGCAGATCGTGTTAAAGGAATGGGACCTAATACCTTCTGTGTAAATTCATTTGAGAAAATGGAATGTGCTTGGTAATATTTTTTTTGTATACTGCATACTGTCTCTTTTTCTTCGTGCCTCACCTGATGTGGAGGGGTGTGTGTGAGAAATTGTTTAGAGAGGAACGTCTGGCTTTTTGATGCATGAGCCACTTGGTGTAGAGCAGTGAGCACTTTGTAACTCACCCAGAACCATTATCATTACACAGTGTTTGGCTCTTAACTGTTACACACCATTATAGTGACAAAAAAATTAAAATTAACCCATGAGATTACAAGGGAGGGGAAGGACAGACTTCCACAAGAGCAGTTTTCTCCATACATCATGGTAAGTGGATGCTGTACACATGTTAACCCTTTGCATTTGGTTGCTGGCTATGCTAATTTAGAGAGGAAGAAAAAAAAATAGGATGTGTGATACTCTTCTTATGTATTTAGCTGGTAATACTAATTTAATCGTATTTCTTATTATCTGTAGGAAATGAAGATTTGTTCAGCAATTATAAATTTATTCCATCTGATCCCAGCTGCCCCTCAGACGTTGGTTAAACCTTTGCTGGAAGTTGTTATGAAAACAGAACGAGCAATGTTAATTGAGGTAAAAGTGAAAGTTAACATTGCTAATGATTTTGCTTTATAGTATTTTTAAACATTATTATAACAGTAATATTTTAAACACGATGTGGAAACATTTGGTGTAATAAATAGCTTTTCAAGCCTTTTGGGAGGTGTTGACATTTGTGTTAGACTCTTAAAAACGAAGTTTTGAAATTGTCAATGTTATCATCATAGAAGTTCTCAGCATTTTGTATCTGCATAAATGTCAAGTCAAATGTATTTTCCTGAATGCTAGTGAATTAGTAGAAAATATTCTGTATGCTTGACACTAAGTTTTATGAGTCTTGCAGGCTGGCAGTCCATTCAGGGAACCGCTGATAAAATTTTTGACACGTCATCCGTCTCAGACTGTGGAGCTGTTCATGATGGAAGCCACTTTAAATGACCCACAGTGGAGCAGAATGTTTATGGTAAGATGTGTGGGCAGGAGAGCAGGAAAAAGCTGTCATCTCTACAAATCAGATGAAGAAAAAGTTTTTCATCTTTTCCATCTTTTTTTCTTTGTGTGACCTTGTAGTCCTTAATCATGGTGTTACTCTTACTGTAGGGTTCTTGTTCACCATTTTATAGTTGCTTGTCCCAAGATGTTGATTTTTTACCTTTCCAGATCATGGAGGATTATTACTGAAGTTGTAGAGGTTGTTTTTATATATGTGAAATATAACCTCTGCAACTTTAGAGAGGAGTATAAAAGCCACAGGATGATATACCCTTTTGGTATTTTTGCTTTTAAAGGTTGTCATTAAAATTATTTCTTCCCCTTCTTCAGAGTTTTTTAAAACATAAAGATGCCAAACCTCTACGAGATGTACTGGCAGCTAATCCGAACCGATTTATCACTCTGCTGTTACCTGTTGGTACCCAAGCAGCTGTTAGACCTGGTTCTCCAAGCACTACCACAATGCGTCTCGATCTGCAGTTTCAGGCTATCAAGGTATTAATTTATTCATGTTTTTCTCTGCCCTAGATGGTAGAAACCTCTTTAGCTACAAGCCTGTTACGTGCAGACTTTCAAGTGTGTGTGTATTTATTATAGCTTGTGGAAAAACACTTGTAAAAATGAAAAGCGTTTGTAGTCAGAGTCACTCTGGGAAGGAGACTCAAACGAACTACACTTTTTAAACATCAAGTAAGATACAAGGGGAAAACATAGTAACAAACATTTTTTTAAAAAAAGGAAATTCCTTTAAGAATTGATCCAACTTGTTTTTATTTTTCCTCTTTTTTTGGGAATATTTTAGAACCTTAATTGATCTTAAAGAAGTGCTTGTATTAAATCATTGTTTCTGCTGACAGATCTGTTTTGTGTTGACTGTGCATTTGTCTTGTTTTGCTTTTGACAGATCATAAGTATTATTGTTAAGAATGATGAATGTTGGTTAGCAAATCAACATTCCCTGGTGAATCAGCTGAAACGAGTATGGGTGAGTGAAGCTTTTCAGGAGAGGCATCGTAAGGAGAATATGGCTGCGACAAATTGGAAGGAACCTAAGCTATTAGCATATTGCTTGTTGAATTACTGCAAGTAAGTAAAAACATTTATTTCCTATAGCTTGCATGCTTTTTTTTTGTAATTTGAAAATAGTGTAAAGGTATACAGGGGCGTTAAAAATGATTTGCAGCTGCCGAAGAGAAAGCTTAATATATTTTGTAACACTGCCACTAGCTCTAAAAGCGTGCCTCCGATACAGCCTGCTCTTGTGCCTCTGCTCATTTAAAACCAAGATTAGTTTCTTCATCAAATCGTCAGCATAGTAGCTTGGTAGGGTATTTTTTCACAGAAGCTTTTTATTTTATGTGTTTGTACAGAAGGAATTATGGTGATATAGAGTTGCTCTTCCAGTTGCTTCGAGCTTTTACGGGTCGATTTCTCTGCAATATGACTTTCTTAAAGGAGTACATGGAAGAAGAGATCCCCAAAAACTACAGTATTCCCCAAAAACGGGCTCTGTTCTTCCGCTTTGTAGACTTCAATGACCCGAACTTTGGAGATGAACTTAAAGCCAAGGTAACTAAGGCAATTAAATCAAGGAAGCCTGGTATTTACGTTTAATTTTCTTCTTGGAAACTAGGGCAACAAAACTTGCTTACTTAAATGTCAACGAGTTAGGTAATTGGCAGAGCCATTTAGGTGAAAATATCATACCTGAAGAAGAGTGATAATAAACAGAGGCAGCAATTCATCTTGCTTTCAATACTGACTGCTTTAGTTTACACTTTCTAAGAATCTTTGCCCATGGAAGAGGGAAAGAGGGGAAAAAATCTTTGTGTATCTGTTTCTTAAGGTTTTATTTATAGCTTCCCTTTGTAGTGCATTGAATGTGACTAACATGCAGGTTTGCAGATGAAATTACTTGACGATTGACTACCATTAGAAGAATCCAATAGTTGACTGTAACTGTTTTTTTGTAGGTGCTGCAACATATCCTGAACCCTGCTTTCTTGTACAGTTTTGAAAAGGGAGAGGGTGAACAGCTTTTGGGACCCCCAAACCCGGAAGGAGACAATCCAGAAAGCATCACCAGCGTTTTTATAACGAAGGTAACAATCCTTCTTTACATTAGAGTGCTTGAAAATTGAAACAAAAGGTTGTTTCTGTTATTTGGTTTTTCGATCCTGATTTGAATTAATTGTGCTGTTTCTAAATATTACGATCAGTTGTATCAAATCACATCCTAGCTTTAAATTGTTGTGAGATTCATTAGTTGGATTGGACTGTAGTTTTCAGTTTGCAGTGTCTTTAGGACTTGGTTGTCTTTAGAAATGAGCCTTATGTGGCTGTAATCCCAACCTTTCATAAGCAAAGCTTTCCATGAATGAACATCAGTTATCTTTTAATTCACTTCCATTTCATTGAACCAGTTAGCAGTTACAAAGTAGATGTTGAAGATGAAAGTTGTTTTTTTGTGTGGGTTTTTTTTTTTTTAATAGGTTAACACTTTGGAATTTCCTAGATGTGCTCATTATCTAAAAGCTGTCACCTCAGGAGGTTGTTTTTGTGGGTGTTAAACTGGGTCCAAAAAGTGGTTATAATTATTAGTCGTCTTCAAAGACTGCTCAACTCTCAGAAAGCTAGGGCTTTGCTTTTGTAGATAATAAAATTGTTTTTTCCTTTTTTTCCCCATCATCATCTTCCTTCTCTTCTTTGACCATCCCTGGGACTAGGTACTTGATCCAGAAAAACAGGCTGATATGTTGGATTCTCTCAGGATATATCTCCTGCAGTTTGCCACGCTCCTGGTTGAGCACGCTCCGCACCACATTCACGACAACAACAAAAACCGGAACAGCAAACTGCGGCGCCTCATGACGTTTGCTTGGCCTTGCCTCCTCTCCAAGGCATGTGTGGACCCAGCATGCAAGTACAGTGGCCATCTGCTTCTGGCACACATCATCGCAAAATTTGCCATACATAAGAAGATAGTTCTGCAGGTATTGACTGTGGGCTTTCATGTAAAGGATGTTCATAAGTTCTGTGGTGCGATTTCATAAATTTTAAAATGCGGAGTTAGAGGGTGCACAGTAGTTCTGGATATTGAGTATACAAATAACAGTTATGTTCATATGCAACAAAGAAGTATGTTGTAGTTTCTCTTTAGTGCTTTGTTTTTATAAATATATATAACATTAATGGTGATCAGAAACTTTGCTGTTTAGGTTTTCCACAGTCTCCTAAAAGCTCATGCAATGGAGGCCCGAGCTATTGTCAGGCAAGCGATGGCCATTCTGACTCCAGCTGTGCCCGCTCGCATGGAGGACGGGCATCAGATGCTCACGCACTGGACACGAAAAATCATTGTGGAAGAGGGTCACACGGTTCCGCAACTAGTTCATATTCTGCACTTGATAGTACAGCATTTCAAGGTACTTGTACCAGTTATTCTGGTAGCCAATGTATGTCAGATATCAAGGAAGTAAACTGCAGTTTGATAGGAAAAAAGCGTACTCTGATGGATAGGGTTTAGCTTCAGAAGGAATCAGCTGTCTGCAAAGATATTTATTTAAAATGGAAAACTGTTAAATACTGAACTACTTACTAAGCTTGATCATGATTGAAGTTACAACTCAACGTTAGGTGAAACCTGCAAGATTAATTCATTACATGGGCATTAGCAGTGCTTTTTAATAGAGCTGTGAAGAGTTTTTTAATAATTGTTTAAAAAATTGCAGACCTGTATTCTTTTCCATCCTCCAGTAATCCTTGTTCTTTTGACTTTCTGTATTCTGTGGGGTTAACTAGGTAACTTTATCTCCAGCTAATGTATATTGAGAAACACTAAACAAACATTTCTAATGCAGAATGACAATATCGGAGCATTTTTGAAAACACATTATTAAAATACGTTCCAAAGTAATAGCTAGCTCATATGCATTTAAGGCACTTTTCAGGAAATGATGCCTCAGTACCTTTTGAAAAATACCTGGGTGTATTCAATACGTGAATTACAGCTTTCTAAAAGGATTGGAAAAAATTGAAATTATTAGTCCTTGAGAAGAATTATGTAGCTGTAAAGAACATGTTCATTTGTGTATGTGAAATGAGTAGTCACTACTGAAAATTGTAGCCAAAATTTTATTTTCAAAGCACCAGTTACTTTTCTGGAGTGCGAAGTTTGAACATGGTACAGATTTAGCAAACTTTGGTGTTAAAGACTGTTTTATCATTCTGCTTAATTTCTACTCTTTTTTTTTTTTTTTGTAGAATTTTATTGGTTAATGGCTGTGAAACCTTCTTTTCAGGTTTATTACCCAGTGAGACATCACTTGGTTCAGCATATGGTTAGTGCCATGCAGAGGCTGGGCTTCACTCCCAGTGTTACGATAGAGCAAAGAAAATTAGCTGTGGATCTTGCTGAAGTAGTTATTAAATGGGAATTGCAAAGAATTAAAGACCAGCAGGTAGGAAGTCTAAATAAACTGGTAAAGATTGAAATGTCGTGCAGTTAAATGCCTTTTTAACATGCACATTGCTGATATTTCAGCCAGATTCAGATATGGATTCAAGTGGAAGTGGAGAAGGCGCAAGTTCTGCCTCATCTGCTGTTAAAAGAGGATTGTCTGTGGATTCTGGCCAAGAAGTAAAACGATTCAGGACGGCTACAGGAGCGATAAGTGCTGTAAGAAAATACCACATTTTGTTCAGAGACTCTAAAATGATAATCTGCACTGACTAAGCAATTTAGTGTAATTGTTTTTCACACATAATTTGAAACTTCCCGAGGTGAAGGTTAGAGCTTTAGAAAATATTTAAAATATGTTCTACTTGTTGTTATCTTCCTTCAGTGTTTCATATAGTTTTTGTGGGTTTTATACTTGCAGGTATTTGGACGGAGCCAGTCCTTGCCAGGAGCTGATGCCCTTCTTTCCAAACCTATTGACAAGCAGCATACAGATACTGTCGTGAATTTCTTGATTAGAATCGCTTGCCAGGTAGTGTGTTCATTCTGATACGGAAATAGCGATGCAGCGTTAGTAGCCAAAATCATAACCCCCTCTTCATAAGAACCCTTTTACGCTTAGATTATTCTCGTGTTTGTTTGTATACTTTCTTTTGCTGAAAGGTTAGAAACTTTAATATAAAATTGTACAAGAAGTGAAATGTTTTTATTTTAAGGAGGAAATCAGTTGAATTTGATAACCAGTTTCTGCACGTTTATAGCCTGATGCAGTGAGCTTGCACTTTGAACGTAGAAATTTAAATGTGGATGGTTGCAATCCAGATTTTGAAATTGAAAAGATCTCCATTTTACTGTGGTGTTGATTGCTTCTAGTATTTTGTTTGCTCTTTACTTTCTCTTTTCAAGCAAATACTGTATCAGGAGCGCCATCACTGAAATAAACGTGGCTAAGTAGAGTTTGGATGGAGCTAGGCAGAGAGTTAAAAAAGTTCCCATAAGTGTTTTTTCTTAATTCATTTATATGTTTGCCTGATGCTGCAAAGCGTGCTTGTTCTGTTGCATACATTGAATGGCAAGAATATTTTATCCAAAACCTGAGGAATACTTTAAAAGTTTGATAGGGAAAGACTGTGTCAGTTACGTATGTAAGGCTAACAGCTGTAATTGTATTTTTGAGATGAAATACATGGGATTACTTCTTGTCACGCAGCATGTAGAACTAAAGCTTTAACCCAAATTTTCTAAGAACTAGCTTTTTGAGAGTGGGGAAAATAAGCTGGGTATAGCTCAAAGCTGACATTTTATGGCTTCTGCAGCAGACTCAGCTGGTAGGTAACACGAGATTTTATACACCGCAGTCCATTGCACAGAATAGACTGTGCTCTTGAAGTATAAAGTGAGTAAAGAGCTACATATGTTTACGGATGCCTTGCAAACAGAAAAGATGAACCATCTTGAGCATGTTCAGAGCTGTAGTAATAAAGTATGGGTTTAAACTTTTGAAAATATACCTTAGCTGGGTGATTTGAGATGATGAGCTAGCAATTTAGACACCAGTTCTGATGTTTACTATTACTTGTTAGCTTTCTATGCTGTTAAATACTCTGTGACTATACTGATAAGACTACTTAAGCTCATCCATTTCAGAAATAAGAAATTATATGCTTGCTAGCAGTGCATAGTAGATTAATGAGTTGGTTACAAAAGGGTGTCATTTTGTTAACTCTGATTAATTGCCAGGTAAATGACAATTCAAACACTGCTGGATCTCCTGGGGAATTGCTGTCTCGCCGCTGTGTCAACCTTCTGAAAACAGCTTTACGAGCAGACATGTGGCCAAAATCAGAACTGAAGTTGCAGTGGTTTGATAAGCTGCTAATGACCGTGGTAGGTAACGTCCTGGTCCTGTAGGTCTTCAGTTTTCACTAGCACATGTGTTGATTGAATACTAGCGATAACTGGATACTGATTTTTACAGTCTTAATATTTTTCTTCTTTGTAGTGAAATACATAAATTGTTAATTATGTAAATTACATCACTGGTTATAGTTTATATATCTGCAGTACTTAAAATATTAAAACAGACTTAGGAGCAGGTGGAATTACTTACTGTATTTTATTTTGAAAGAGGTTGTAGTTAGCTTGTTTGGATGGCTTAGTGTTTGGTGGTTTGTGGTGGTTTTTTTTTGTTTGGTTGGTTTTTCCTTTACGCGTCTTTTCCCAGATAGTGTGCACCCTGAGTGAAAATTGCCCTTAAAATTAGTGATTTTTTTTCCTGTTGATGGTATTTGATAGCTTACAACAGGAAGAACTGCAGTCAGTTCTGGCTGTTGTTGTACAAGGATTACATCCTATGCATCTGCCTCACACAGCTGCAAAGCTATTTAAGTGCCAGGTGATGGAAGCTGTGTAGTAGCAGCAGTATGACTTTGAGTGATTCCTCTGTACTGAAGACAAAGTTGTGAGTATCTCTGTGCTGGCTGTTGAAGAAGAGCTGCATGTTATGTACAGAGCAGCATTGCCTTCCCTTTCTGGAACAGAGGAAGAAATGGTGGAGGTGTAAAAATAATGTGAAAGAGTTCATGTGCTTCCACAACATGATTTGCTAATTTTTTATTTTATTTTTATTCTGCCCTTCTCAGACAGATCTTCCAGTTTATCATCTTTCATGAATTTGGGGAAGGTAGACAAAGTACACTGCATCTGAGAGTGAGGCAAAATCAAAACCTATCCCACTCCACTTCTCCTTCCCCCACATCAAAACAGCTGTACCACACCACCCCCTCAGACCTGAGGAAGGTGGATGTTATTGATATTTATGTAATACGAGGGTGTGAGCCCCCTGGAACAGGAATTTTGTATCTAATTTTGTGCTGTGTGGCATCAGTTATATACGAGGTTCAGAAAAAAGAATTATGTTTTCTGCAGCAGACAGACTACTTTATTTTAATGATGTTTTTGTAGATTTACAAAGATATGTCCAGGAGTATTTTATTTTAATTATTTTATTCTTTAGTTCCAAGTATCTCCTTTTCTAACCTGTAAGTTATAACTTATCACAGAATGTGCTGGTTTAGCTCTTCACTGAAGGCGTATCTCTGAAAGATGTTGACCAGCAGATAGAGCATAATCCTCTCGTGAAAGCATTTCTGACCAGAAGGGTTGCAGGCAAATTTCAAAACTGAGGATGACAAAAAACGCCAGAAGGAACATACCTATAAATACTTAAGTAACACTTTTGTAGTGCTTTGTATCTAACAGGTTTAGATTACATGACTTATCAGAAAGATTTATGTGAAACATCACTAGTGTAGAAACCTCAACCTTATTACAGGTTTTTGACGGATTTGATCAGGGTTTGCGAATCTGTGTAATTCTTCTGTGACTTCCACCACTCACTGCCTTTTTTTTCATGTGTTCTCTTTAGGAACAACCCAATCAGGCCAACTTTGCCAACATTTGCACCGGCTTAGAGGTCTTAAGCTTCCTGTTAACTGTACTGCAGCCCCCTGCTATCCTCAGCAGCTTCAAGCCCCTGCAGCGAGGCGTAGCGGCTTGTATGACTTGTGGAAACACCAAGGTGCTGAGAGCAGTCCACAGCTTACTTTCTCGCTTGATGGGTATTTTCCCTACAGAACCAAGTACGTGGAATTTTCTTCTTCCTTTTATCTGATATTGCTGCATAACTTAAGTCACTAAGGCTGGGGTGAAGAAACTCTTCGAAATGTGCTAACGTTCTGTTTTATGATTCCTGCATTTAATGGTCCATTTTAGCTTGCACTTTCAACCTCTGTTTAAAAAGAGAAAAGCTGAAATAAGTAATCATGTGGAATACATCGTTATCCATTGACATAAAAACTTAATAACCTGTGGCTGTCATAACTTTGGTTCCAGAAATGCATGATATAAATTTAATGTATTTTTGCAATTACAATTTTTCAGCTTCAGAAGTGCAATTTTTTTAGTTGTTAAGCGTTGCGATTTTGCTAAGACAAGGGAGGGAGAGTGTGAAAAAGTTAGACCATAGGTAAGGCCCTATCATAGAATCATAGAATCATAGAATGTTAGGGATTGGAAGGGACCTCGAAAGATCATCAAGTCCAATCCCCCTGCCAGAGCAGGAACGCCTAGATAATGCTACACAGGAACGTGTCCAGGCAGGTCTTGAATGTCTCCAGAGAAGGGAGACTCCACAACCTCTCTGGGCAGCCTGTTCCAGGGCTCCGTCACCCTCACTGAGAAGAAGTTTCCTCTCGAGTTTAAGCGGAACCTCTTATGTTCCAGTTTCAGCCCATTACCCCTTGTCCTATCATTGGTTGTCACCGAGAAGAGCCTGGCTCCATCCTCGTGACACTCACCCTTGATATATTTGTAAACATTAATGAGGTCTCAAGATAAACTAATTCAGATAATCTTGTCTTAAAATCAGTAATCTAAGACTTCTCATCAAAATGAGTTATTTGGAAGTAGTGGTACATTGCTGTTGAAGACATATTGACTGTATAATAAAAAGGTTGTATAGATGAGGGATCTGCTTGTGGTACCTTGGTTTATTAGCTAAGTTTATTACAAGTTCTGGTGACGGTATGGGTGATTGTATGCTCACAGCATAACTGTTCCTTGCCTGTTCTGTGGCAAATGTTACCAGAAGTAAACAGAACTCTCCAAACTCTGCAGGTACCTCCAGTGTGGCTTCAAAGTATGAGGAGCTGGAGTGCCTTTATGCTGCGGTCGGAAAGGTTATTTATGAAGGACTTACTAATTATGAAAAAGCCACCAATGCTAACCCTTCTCAGCTCTTCGGTAAGTTTCCCACATCTCTAGCAGATGTATGTAGAGTGCCCGCATGATCTTTGTCACAAGCTTTTAGCTACTGTAAGGAAACTCAAATCTGGTATCATGCAGCTGTAGGAAGCATCTGGAGCCAGCTTGAGAGCTGAGCTTGGGATGTGTGTGAGGAGAGGGACTGGGGCTTCATTGTGTTCTGTCTTCTCCCGGTAGCTGACTTGGGAGCAGCTGTTGGATGTGGGGAGCTCCAGCTGTGCTAGATGGAGGCCTTCTGTATTCCAAGTGTATAGGAAAAAGATGCAGCATTCAGATTAACCAAAATATGAAGTTACTGGAACCTTGTTACATGGAAAAAACAAAGTCCTGTGGGTTGCGCTCTAAAATGCAATAGAATATTTCAAGGAATCTTTGTAAACATGCTTACATGTTATTCCTTTATGCTTTCTTTTTCAGTTGTTTTTAAAGCCTTACTTATAGGTATTGAATTCTCAGTAAGTAAGAAATTTATGAAAATAAATTTTTTCTTCTTGAGTGAGCAAATACGAATTTTTAGCATATACCATTCTCAAGAGCTGAAATGTTCTTCTTCTCTTGTTCTTTGTACTTCTTTAACTGGTAGAGAATTCAACTACATAATGCAATGACTAAGATATATGGGAATAATACAGTTTGGCCCAGAACTGATTATGCTGGTAATACCGACCTGAAGTTGCACAGGTTTGGAAAACTGACTGATTTAAATAGCAAATGCCTTACACTACTCTGTGATCTGTGTAGATAGTTGTAATTTTGCTTTGGGAATTGCCTGTTTGTCAGATGTCAGGATGTGCTTTACGACAAACTAGCCAAGAAGGATGTTTATTACACTTTGTCCAAGAGCTCCCATAAAAGCCGCGCTGCAATCGACCGGTCAGGTGGAACATGTCTGCTTGATTCTGCGTTGAAGAGGCTGAACTTGGTGTGGCAGATTTTGAGCACGTCTGAGCGCAAAAAGAAGTCAGAACTTTCAAAGCAACCACTTAATAACGAAGTGCAATTCTATAAACGTTGTTGTAGGCTTTCATGGAATTGTGAATTTGCAGTAAGGAAAGGGATAATTGTAGATTTTTTTTTCTTTAAGGCCTCGGAGAAGATTCTGCTGTCAGTCCCTTTCTTTCTGTCTGCACTTCATCCCTCCACAACACACTTCATAGAGAACTTACAAGTATTTAGATTAATTCAAAACTAACCTGTTAGTCTTAGACTAAAGTCGAGACTGAACTTTTTCTTCAAATCCGTCCAGATTTGTAATGTTTGCAACTTGGGTAGTCCCATGCTTTTTTCAAGGCAGGGCAACTAGAACGTTTGCGTGTGTTCCTCTTGTGGAATGAGAACGTCCAACGTCCACACTGAAAACCTGTATCTTACTCAGGTCATGCTCAATGAAAGTTTTAATTCCTCAAGTATTGTTTTTATCTATAGGTACCTTAATGATTCTGAAGTCTGCATGCAGCAACAATCCCAGCTACATTGACAGATTGATTTCAGTTTTCATGCGATCTCTTCAGAAGATGGTCAGGGAACACTTGAACCCACAGGCTACAGCAGGAACAGCAGAAGCAAATACAGGTATTATGTAGTCTAAGGATGTTAATGGTTAGAAGTGCTTTAAAGTATTAAAATCTCGTCGTCCTGAAGGGATTCAAATTATTTTGTAGAGTTTTTTGTGCGTTATTATGTGTTGACAAACACTCCAGCATTAGTGAGAAAAGTACTGAAGGATAAAAACATACTTTGAGTTCCTGTTACCTGCTTAATATATGAGTTCCAGTATTAAACCAACGTTTCAGAGAACGGTTTGTGCGATTTGTTGAGCTACAGCAGATACAGGAATCCTGAAATTCAAGAGTTCATACTGTTGAGAGGAGAAGGGCTCAATTCTTTTTGATTGTTCTGTGCTTTCACTTTTTTTTAACTCCTATTGATAGTATTGGAGCAATTGTGAAATTAAGTTGTTGGAGCTGATGTTTTTGTTTATATCTTAAAATAGCATCTTTTTCAGTCTGTACAATTCTGTCCATCAGATGAATTAGGTCATGAGTCATTAGAAAAAACTCAGATCTTCTTGTAGAAGAAAACTCACATCTAGTAAAAAGAGTGCTGGAGTTTATTAATAAATAACTTACTGAAGAAAATATTTTGGAGGAATCGCTGCTGTTAAATTCCCAGCCCATATTTTAATTAGGTAAATGAGAACCTTGCAGATTTTATTAACACTGAGAAGCAATTGGAAAATTATTAAACTTGACAGATAAGCAAGTCAGGAAATTAACAACACAGAGTGAATGTGCTGCATCATATAGTATTTCTTGGACAAGTTTAGTTTCAGTATTTTAGTACTAGGCTTCTGTAATACCTGTTGCTGAAGATTTACTGAAATGAAACCACACAGATTAGCCTTTGAGATTTTAAAAGGACTTAGGTTTTTTGGAAGCAGTCCGTCTCAGCTGTTTAAAAATGGAAAGCAGTAATTCTGAAAACATTTCTAGGGATGTATTTCCAGGTCGCGAACAGTGTTATTGCTATTTTCAAAATTACAGTAGCTTATCTTGAAATTTACTTTTTTTTACTAGGTGTTTTACAGGTGTATATACACAATTTGCATCCTCTTTTTTTTTGCATCCATAGCAGGCACAAGTGAACTGGTAATGCTAAGCCTGGATCTTGTGAAAACTCGCCTGGCTGTGATGAGCATGGAAATGAGGAAAAATTTTATACAGGCTATTTTAACATCTCTCATAGAAAAATCTACTGATGCCAAAATTCTTCGTGCAGTTGTAAAGATAGTGGAAGAGTGGGTGAAAAACAATTCCCCAATGGCAGCTAATCAGGTAAATAGAGCAGATAAACTCATTATTGCTTTCAAATACTAAATAACTATGAGCCACTCTTGTAATTCATCAGTTTTTGACCGTGAGGTTTGTAACAATCTGCCACATATGTTTTCATGTTCTTGATGAGAATTGGAATATTTTCATCTCCTGTGAAAGTGACTGGAGGCACAGTATTTTGTAGGCTCATACCAGGTGTTTTGATCTCAAATGCTGTTGTACTGAATACTTGCTTTAAAGTAAAAGTTTAAAAATATGTTTCACATTAGCTTGGATAGAGATTCTTCAGGAGGATGACTAATGCTGGTTTAAATTGTGTTACTCGTATAACATTTTGTGGCCTCCTCAGTTTGCCATATTTTCTGTTAGAGTTGACTGCTTGACCATCTAGTGCTGCATAAAAGGACCTGCACTGTTTAAAACACACATTAGATTTTTGTAGTCACTGAACAACTTAAGTTTTGAATCATGATTTTAGGATTCTCTAGCATGTATTAGAAGGATAAATGCTTGAGTTATTTCTCTTTTTAAGAACTATGACCTTCTACCAAGCTTTCAGTACCTCAGAAGTGAAAGAGGTGATATAAAGGATGGCTGAGGTGTACTTTGCATGTGCCAGTTCCCTGCATGTTTTAAGATGAATTGACAAAATTAATCATATCTTTTCTCAACACAGACACCTACTCTTCGGGAGAAGTCCATTTTACTAGTGAAAATGATGACTTACATTGAAAAGCGTTTTCCAGAAGACCTTGAATTAAATGCCCAGTTCTTAGACCTTGTTAACTATGTCTATAGGTAATTATAACAATTAATCATTTATTGCAGCTTATTGGTTCATAATTTGTACCATATATGACCTTTAGAACGTGCAATCAATCTTGCTCTCAACAGAGTGAAGATTTATTTCCCCACCCCCCACCCCAAAATACAAAATCAATTAATTTCACTGAGACCACAATACATATTTAGAGAAGACAATTTGAAAATAGAAGTCCCATTGAAAGGGTTTTCTTTTTGGCTCTGCTAAAATACCTCCACCACCCCAACCTAAACACTGTGGTGACAGCTGAAATCTGTCTGTCTTTTCACATCTGTAGGGTATAAAGAATTTTTTTTTCTTGGAAATGTATTGTAAATTTTACTTTCAGGAGAGTTACTTTTCCACCTAAACTGGCAGGTTTTATAACATGATGAAATAATTAAAATAGTTACCATGTCAACAAATGCCGGTATTTTATTTTGTGCCGATGATTTCCCTTATTTTGTGTTACTGCTGGCTGCTCTACTGTTTGCTGGTTAATTGTGCAAAGCGCTGGTGTTGACATGGTGTTTGGAAGTTTTTATCAATAAATATCACTTGGCACTTCAAACAGGATACAGATGTGACTGAAATTGTTTCACAGGTATCAGATTTTATCCTGAAAGAGTTTTTCCAGTAGTTCTTTGGAAGTTTTCTAACAAGCAATGTTTTATTTGCTTTTAAAATGCCACTTTTGGATGCAGTTCACACCATGTGGGCTTCTGCAGAATGTCACCTCTTTTGATTTTTAGTATTTTACGTACAGAACCTAGAAGGCTGCTCTGTCTAATGTCTCCGTCATTTCATCTTTATTCATTTTAGGGATGAGAATCTTTCTGGTAGTGAACTTACTGCTAAACTTGAGCCAGCATTTCTTTCGGGTTTGCGTTGTGCCCAGCCACTCATCCGAGCCAAATTTTTTGAAGTCTTTGACAATTCTATGAAACGTCGTGTTTATGAGCGCCTCCTGTATGTGACCTGTTCTCAAAACTGGGAAGCAATGGGGAATCACTTTTGGATAAAACAGTGCATTGAGGTAGGGAAACCGTTGGTATCAGAAATACGATTCTAATTCAAGAGGTGTGTTACACCCCGTTTTTGTTGTCTGGGTGTAAAAGCATTATGCAGTGTGTGTCTTGTAGTATGCATTTATCTGTATCAAAGCTAAAAATACTGTCTGCTTCCTGAGATGCTTCCTGTGGTGGTTAAATACGGCGTCTAAACTGTGAAATGTATGCTTGCAAAGTGGCTTTAATTAACAACCTTTAAAATGTACTTTATCTACAAAAAGCTTAGTGACCAGGTTAATACTTTGTAGGAGAACCCGTCTTTTTTTAAATTACACTGATTCTAAAAATACACGAATTGTTGTAGTAGATGATTTCAAGAAAGCTATAAAGGCTAGTGTGTCTGCTCTGGTGGTGGGATTGCGTTGAAATGAAATTGCATTTGTGATTGGTTTATTTAAAACAAGATATAACCTTTTTTTTTTCTAAGCTATATATTAAAGATATGAGTTTACAGTGACTATGAGGATAACTGTACTTCTTAAAAGTATTAGAACTTCTTCCAGAGAGAAAAAAAGTGTTGGTTTGTTTGGTTTTTTTTCTTGTTTTTTTTTCCCCCACATCTTTTTTGGGAGGACTTTCGTTGTAATGGTGAGAGTCTGTATACATTACCTGATTGAGGAAACTTAATATATGTGCTAAAAAGTACAAAATACAGTATTTAAGCAGAGAACAGTCTTGAAAGTAGCGTCGTCAAATTCAAAATGGTGACCAAATGAGATCAATTAGAATGAAAATCTGTTTGTGTATTTAAAGGTGATAAATAGACCTTGAACATTATTGCAACTTTTATCTTGATGATAAATATTAAACCATAGTGATGTTTTACTTGAAAAACTACAGTTTAACGTATATTTGAAACTCTTCTTGCTCTGGGATCTCTTAGCTCCTGTTGGCAGTGTGTGAGAGAAATACCACCATTGGGACGAGCTGCCAGGGTGCGATGCTGCCCTCCATCACCAACGTTATCAACCTGGCTGACAGTCATGATAGAGCAGCCTTCGCCATGGTGACCCACGTCAAACAAGAGCCTCGTGAAAGGGAGAACAGTGAATCCAAAGAAGAGGTAATTTACAGAAAATACTTTGGAAAGAGAAATCTGTCTGATAGGATATAGCTTTTCTTAGTTTCTCAGTAAATAAGTTTGGAGAATCTGTCTTGAAGATAAGGTACACAGAATCTTCAGTATGTCTTTGGTTTAATACAAGGTAGATTTAACCATGCCTGGGTTTCTCAGAACCTGCATTCATTTATTTAGCCTTTTCTTTACTTTAGCACTGTAGCTATTATATATCTGACCCTAGTTCTTTGAACTGTCGGAAACAGCAAGACCTGAAATAAGTTGATCAGAAGGTTTCTTGTATGTGTATGGAAAAAAAAAAGCAGAAGTACCTAGAAAATATCTGCATGCTTTGAGTTGTTTACTTCTGCATAGGATGTTGAAATAGACATTGAATTGGCTCCGGGAGATCAGACCAGTACACCAAAAACGAAGGAACTTTCCGAGAAAGACATTGGCAATCAGCTGCACATGTTGACCAACAGGCATGACAAGTTTCTTGATTCGCTTCGAGAAGTGAAGGTTGGTGCAGGTCATCCGTTTCCTGGCAAATCACTTTAATACTGAAATCTCCAAACTGACACCTGACGTGCTTTTTTTTTTTTTTTTTTTTTTTTAATCTCACACTTCTGTTTTTTTGGCTGATTTTTTTTCCATGTAGACGTCTCTTATAATCTGATGTAATTTCTTATTTTCATTTGTTAAATGGTTACAATAATGAATCTGTCTCCATCAACATCAAATAGGATTAAGTTCTCGTTACAGCAGTCTGTATTGCTAGAAGAAACATTTTTGATATGTTGATTGGAAAAGGCATTTGCATTACTGCTTGAACAACTGTTACAATTGTGAACTATTTTTCCGTAGTATTTATCATATTTTTCCAATTTATATAAATCTCTTTTGTTTCTAGACTGGCGCATTGCTGAGTGCCTTTGTTCAGTTATGCCACATTTCTACACCGTTAGCAGAGAAGACTTGGATACAACTCTTTTCACGACTTTGGAAAATATTGTCTGACAGACAACAACATGTGAGAATTTCTCATCACTTACTGATTCCTCTCAGTAAATGACTGATGTTTCAGGAAAGTGTATTTGTGTGATAAATGACTGGTGCATTTGCTCTGAGAAGTTTGCTGTTCTTTGAGACTAGTGAATGTTGTATACTTCTGTTAGTATATCTTTTGAAAGAAATAGAGCCCTTCAATTTACAAAGAGAAATACACTTAACAAATGATTGTTCCCTGTATAAACAAGATTTTTAATCTAAATTCTCAAATAGAGGAATGTGAATGGATCACTATTCTTATATTTTTTTTCTTCTAGGCTCTAGCAGGTGAAATAAGCCCTTTCTTGTGCAGCGGTAGCCATCAAGTACAGCGAGATTGCCAGCCGAGTGCACTGAATTGTTTTGTGGAAGCAATGTCACAGTGTGTTCCTCCCATTCCCATCAGACCCTGTGTCCTGAAATACTTGGGTAAAACTCACAATCTCTGGTTTCGTTCGACACTGATGCTGGAACATCAAGCCTTTGAAAAAGGACTGAGTCTACAAATTAAACCTAAACAGACAACAGAATTTTATGAGCAGGAAAGCATAACTCCTCCTCAACAGGTAGTCTTACATAAATTGAAATACCGTATGAAATGTGAAAAACGCAGTGATTGCATGCTACAGTAGTAGCATAGAATCATTTAGGTTGGAAAAGACCCCTAAGATCGTCATGTCCAGCTGCAACCGTAGCACTGCCATGTTCACCACTAAACCATGTCCCTAATGCCATGACTGCACGTCTTTTAAATACCTCCAGGGAAGGTGATTCCACCACTTCCCCGGACAGCCTGTTCCAGTGCTTGATAATGCTTTTGGTGAGGAATTTTTTTGTAATATCCAATCTAAACCTCCCCTGGTGCAACTGTGGCCATTTCCCCACGTCTTGTCATTTGTTACCTGAGAGAAGAGACAGACGCCCACCTCGCTACAGCCTCCTTTCAGGTAGTTGTAGAGAGCCATAAGGTGTCCTCTCCGTCTCCTTTTATCTGGGATAAACAGCGCCAGTTCCCTCAGCCGCTTGTCATAAGACTTGTTCAAAGGGACAGTCGTGTCTAAATCTTTGTGTTTAGGAGCTTGTTAAAGTAGTGTCAGGTTTTTTTTTTAATTCAGCGAAGAAATTCCTGTCCGTGTGTGTTTGTGAATGCAGACACTTGTAATACGGACTACTTTGTGTCTGACCTACTTGTCATGCTTTTCTTTCAACTGTCATTGATATTTGCATATTTTTTCTCTCTTGATCCTTCTTTTCCATCTGATTTTGATGTTAATTCTCTGCAGCACTCTGGAACTAGATGAAACCATTTCTGCCCCTAATTTTAAATCTTGCTTAGAAGTCGATGTTGTCTCTGTCTCCCGCAAACGGGAGTTTGCTTTCCCTAATCAAGCCTGTTGGCTTGTCCTTAAAGACTATCCTGTAAACAGGTGCTATTGTGTTTAGTAGTCTGTCAGGTAGTTATCATCTACTTTGGCATGTTTCTTTTTACATTAAAGACTTGAGTTTTTTGGCTTGGTAAACAGTTTTGTTTTCTCTGATTTGATCTGATCTATTAGGGAAGACAAGAATCAGTGTACAAGCCGTAACATCGTCGTTTTTTCTTGTTGTGTAACAACACAGCAGTGATGTTGTTCTCAGTACTTGGTTGTTACTAGTTGCTTGCCTTCTAGAGTTTTAAAAACGTTCATATAAACAAGTCTCTACTTCCACGTCTTTCTCAGTTTGCCTCAGTGTAGAACACGTGGTTTTGCTGTCTGCTGTGCTTTATAAGGGCAGCTTGGCTGCGGAGAAATACGTGTGCTTAACATTCTAGGAAATACTGGATTCCCTCGCGGAGCTGTACTCTCTGCTACAAGAGGAGGATATGTGGGCTGGACTGTGGCAGAAACGCTGTAAATTCCCAGAGACAGCAACAGCTATTGCCTATGAACAACATGGCTTTTTTGAACAGGTACGCTTTTGATAGAGAGAAATTATTTGACTAGTTTTACTGTCGGGATGAATATTCTGGTCAGCAAGAAAATAGTTGGAATATTAATAAACAACTGGAGTCTTCTAAAATTGGGAGTGGCACAGTTTCTCTGCTTGCTAAAGTAGTAGCTGAAGACCATGTAATACTTAAATAAGGTGACGTTTTTGAGCGTGTCCATCAATTTTTCCTGACGTTTGTAAAGCTGCCAAATAATGAGTACATTCAGGAATGAGCTAACACACTACACTTTTTCTTTTAAAACCTTAGAGTTTTTAGGAGTTTTTCTATCACCTCCTTCTTAGAAGAATCTTGAATCAATGTGTCTGTAGCAGATGGAAAATAAAATGTTTTCAATTTTATTTAGGCACAAGAAACTTATGAAAAAGCAATGGAAAAGGCTAAAAAAGAGCATGAGCGGAACAATGCTTCCCCTTCGATCTTTCCCGAGTATCAGCTCTGGGAAGATCATTGGATTCGGTAAGACCTTAAAGCTGATTTAGAACAAGTGCTTCTACCCTGCAGTAGAAGTCAAGTGCTGGTTTAAAACATTAGTTACGAGAATAAACTTAGCTCAGGACTTCGCTAAGATATTGGGGAAGCTTAAGGGAATAAAAAAGCTATTTCTTTATTATCACACCCTTAGAAGTGATATACCTGATGTGTTGTAAAAATGTAACTTCCTATTGGTGGAAACAGACTGGAGTTAAAATTTATTTTTCCTATTTAAAATGGTTGTTCTGGGAGACACAAAATGCAACTCTTCCCTGTTCACAGGCTTCTGTATTATAACTGGAAATAAATAAAATAAATAAATAAAAATATTCCCGTTTGGTTAGAACCTCTGCAGTGCTTGTAAATTTGTTTGTAGGCGAACAAATACGCAGATAGTATTCTGATACACAACGTTTAATCACTTTTATTGAGGTTTTATTTTTTTGGTAACCAAATGGACAATGCTTTTGTTTTCTTAGCTGCTCGAAAGAATTGAACCAGTGGGAACCTTTGACAGAATATGGTCAGTCGAAAGGTCATATAAATCCTTACCTAGTACTGGAATGTGCGTGGAGGGTTTCAAACTGGACCGCTATGAAGGAGGCTCTGGTGCAGGTGAGCGTGGGGTTTACGTGCTAATGTTTAGTTTCTTTCTTCATTTTACTGATCACATTTTAACAAGTCTGCATTACAGTTCATTTCACAGTGAACTGATCTTTGGAAGTTTTCTTTGATGAAACACAAGGTGCATGGTAATGAGTCATTAAAAAGCAACAAATGCTTGCCATAGAAATATATGCCAGCAGAGATACATGGAGAAACTTAAAATGGGACCCTTGCAAGTGTATGGCATTATTAAAATGATGCAGTATTGGAGAGGGACATTTTTTGTAACTTACATCTTTAAAGGAACAAATGTTCCTTTTGTGAAAGAGAATAAAGTGTAAAAATAGATCTATTACCATCTCCCTCTCTGTGGGCAACGTAACTATGCTTCCTCATGTAAAAGGGCAAAAGACCGTTGCCTCTTGTTTTCTTCTGTTTTAGCACCTGAGAGACAAAGCCAAAGTGTTCTCAGCTTCTACTGCCCAAACTTAAAGCTGTTTAAACACAGTTTATTCAGTACAGCTTCACTGCACATGAATAGGGATTAAGACATGTATGTAGTGGTCAGACCCTGGCACAGACTGCCCAGGGAGGGGGTTGAGTCACCATCCCTGGATGTGTTTAAGTGTCGCTTAGATGTGGTGTTGGGTGACTTGGTTTAGGGGTGGAATTGTAGTGTAGGGTTAATGGTTGGACTCGATGATCCCAAGGGTCTTTTCCAGCCTGAACTGTTCTATGATTCTATGAAAATGTCAATGTCAGGGACTTGTCAGCTAAATTTGGCTTGCATTAAGTACCTTAGAGGATCTGAGGAATATTTGTAAGGCTGTGTTTTAGGATCCTTTAGGATCTTCTTCCTACTTTCTATTTAAAAACCTCACATAGTTTATTACTGCAAATTAACTGTGAGATTTCTGATTTTATTCTCACTTTGAGTCTACCTCAGTTCTATTTAAAATAAGGCTCGTTTGATTTTGCAATATATCCATTTACATCTAATTTTAAAATATCTTGGGAGCACCAGAGGTTGGAGCCATTGTGGTCAAGACCAGAAAGTGGAGATCTGATGAGAGATGAGGGACATGAAGACTGGGTAAAAAAACTCAGGCAGTGAGCCTGAGATTGGAAGCAATGAGAAGAGTGCACGGTGGGGATGAAGGAGACTGGAGGAGTACGAGTGTGACTAGGAGTGACTGGGATAACTGGGTAGATAAACTGAAGCAAGAAGTTGAAGAAAGTGATTTCCTTTGGGATTTGGTAAAGCTGGCAGAGAGGAATAGAGACATTGAATGCAAGGTTGCAGGGTTTATTAATGAGACTGGCTGTGCAAGAGACAGGATTTGAGTTGATTGACAGGGAGAAAGATGGGAATTGGATTTGAACAAGGATCACTGGGATTACAGAAGGGGATAGTTACTTCTAGGGGGAAAAAAACCCTTTGATTCTGCAGGAGTAGGTAGTGTTCCAAGGTTTCCTCAAAAGCTTAATGCGTTGATGATTATACTTATATAGTTTAGTGTAATGTTGAGAGAACCATTAAATGGAGTTGGAAGGGACTTCTGGAAGGCATCTGATCCAATGCTCCGTTCAGAACAGGACTCAAATAGATCAGGTTGCCTTGTCTAGTAGATTTTTAGTATCTCTAAGAATTGAGATGTCACAGCCTTTCCGGACTATTCTTCAGCTGAAGAAGCATACACGTGCCCCGTGTGTTACATGTTGGTTTAGAAACTAGCTCAGTACTTGGCTTCTTTTGCTAGAAAGTAAGGAACTTGTATATGGCAAGTAAGGTAGTTACCGTCTTCACTTGGTAACAGATAATAGGTATTGTTTGTACTTTCCTGCTGTTGACCTTCGTGATTCATTATGAAGTTCATTATGGTGTTCTGCTTGTAATTCATTTTGCTGAACAACACGCACTTGTAAAACATTTAACCTTCCCGTTGTCCTTTCCTGGGTTTCACTCTGAGACTGTGTATTCTGTGCTATCCACGGGCTTGATGAATGAATGCTCTGTACAGATTTGGCTGTTACAGAACTGCTTGAAGGCAGGAGGGCACACACGTGCAGAAAATAACACTTTGAAAGATTTACACATGAAGGAATTTTTTCTTTCCATGTGTTAATAAACTTTTTTTTGATGTGAATGGAGTCCAGATGGCTAGGGAAACACACTGGAAACACTTTTTCTGACAAGGTGCAACAGAAAATACGTAGGTAGATATTTTTGAATGGGAGCAAGTCTTGATGAATTCTTCCACATGCAAAACGCTGGCCATTTCAGGTAATTCATTGTTATCCCCTTCTAGGCAGTTTCTTCCCACCTGTTCCAAGAACCATACCACATGAGTAACCTGGTGGTTACTGTTCTGGAGGTGCCTGTAACATGTGAGGCTGTGCAGCCGTCTCCGGTTTCTTGGGGCAGATGACAGACTTTTGCATTGGAGTCACCAGTAGACTTTTACAGGTTTTTTTTCTAGACTTTGTTGTATCACCATTCTATAGAAGATTGAAAATTGTTTTTTAATTTTAAGGAAGTGCAACCTCTTTTCATGGTAGGTTGAGTTGAGTTGTTCATTTGTGGTTTGTTAAGTAAAGACATAATCCAGCTGTAGAACTGAAATCTGAAAGGTGAGAATACTGCCTTAAATCACAAATGAAAAGGAGTTTGCTGACCTTTGTTGCACCAGTGCTCTGTAGTGTGACATTACTGCAATTACTCTGCTAAAGACGCCAGATTTGGAATAAGGGGGTGAATTGCATTTTAAAATACAATTTTACTGGCAGAGAAGAGCTTTGGGCGGCGTTTCCTCATATTGCAGAGAGACAGAAGAATTAGTGCCTCGCTTACTTGGGGTTTATTGTTTTATCAGTGCTGTTCAAGTTTTGAACCAATATCTACCAGCTAATGGTATTACATGTTAAATTGACAGTTGACTGTCTAGTTGCATAATGTTTGCAGGAGATAAAATATGATTATGAAAATTGCTGAGCATCCTTTAATTCCAGTATTTTGCAGGACTGGGTTCTTGTATACAAAATACGCTAACGGCATGCTTCATTGTGACAGCTTAGTCTTGCGTGATAAATATGCCAAGTTGCGCCTCTCTTATTTTCTTCAAAATCAGACTGAATATTACATATTTAAAATGTATGTTTATTATTCTGTATAATTTTCTTTTGCCAGAAGGGAAGATAGATGGATGCAATCAGTGTGTTTTCTTTTAAAGGATAAACGATGAAAACAGTAAAAGTTGTTTAGTTAATTAAAGGTAGTGCTGTCATTTGATGGAACCTAAATTAAGGGTGTCCAACCACTGCAGTATTTGAAATGGAATTTTTCAATATTTGTAGTACTGATGGTTCAAATAAGTGCCTATAAAGATGGCTTTTATCACTTACTAGTCCATGTGAGGCTTAATCTCTAAGTAGCAAGCTGCGTACGCTACAAAAATTATTTTATAGGCTATATTTATGTTTTAATTAACTTTTTTTGTTCTTTTAACAGTTGGTGGTTTGTGTCCTATTTAAGTATGCAACTTCAGTGGTTAGTTATAGAAATATTATTTGGGAACCCTTTAAAGCTGAAAATAAGAACTGTGTTGTACAGTACATTATAAACCTTGAGTTCAAACAGAATGAAATAGATCATGTCTGACAAGTTCTGGTTTTGGAGATTTGCAGGTTGAGTAGAAGCGACAACCATGAGTAACTGCTGATATGCTTTAGCTGCAGTTACATGAAATGAGATATTTTCAGTAATGAGACATTTACTAAACGACGAAGGAGAAGATGCTGCTAAAACCGTACATGGAGCTTTTGTGGCTCTACTCAGATTCTTGTAAGAGTGTCAGGACACGTTTGCATAAATATTAGGATGTGAAAGAATTAATTGATTCTGTGCTGCTATACTCGCTACACCAATTTTATTTATATTCTTTAAAGTGGCTGTTTTCTATCAAGTTCTTTGGTCGATTCACAAGAAAGGTCAGAAAGGATGGCAAATATGTATCGGTTTTCATATATCTTTGTGAAACATTTTTAATAATCTGCCCATTAAAGTTGAGCTATTAAAACAGCAAGTGGCCTTTGGTAAGACCCAAGACTCATTTCCATTTGCTCACATTGCCTTTGTGTTTAATGATCCAGTAGATAATGTAATAAAGAAAGAGATTATTTTCACTGTGGAAGTCTTAGGTTGCTACCTGGCAGTTTTTCTTTGCCGGCTGAGGCGTAAAAGTCAGTTGAGGATAACAGAAATAACAATTGTAATGGTTAAGATATGGTATATCAACAAGAAGATAATGCAGAGGGATTTCGGCATTGCATATCAATCCATGAAGGGTTTGATATAAAGTGAAAGGAAGAGATGTGAAAAAGTTCTAGATTTAATGCCTGCAGCGTGAGCTCGTGAGCGTTGGTTAAGTGCAAGATTACTGTAAAATACTCACAGAATGTAGTTCCTGGACAACTCAAGTACTTTGCTCTCTTTTGTTGCCATATTTCTGCCATTCTAGGATTGTCTTAAAATGTTTTTAAATTAATTTTTAAATGATTTATAGCACTATGGCTGGGCTTTGCAACTGTATGCAGAAATTACTTTGACATAAATGGGAAGGTTAGTTGTAGATTAAAAAATTAGTATTTATTCTCATAAATTTAGGTGTGTCCTAGAGCCGTGTAGTGCTGGCATAATGTGCTGACATGTAGGGATGGGATCCTTCTAAGTGAGAAGTTGACATTACTTGTTCTGGACCCCCTGAAGCATTTCAGAGGTAGTTTGCTTTATCTGCTGAGATGTGTCTTTTTTCTCTGCACAGGGTGAATGGGTTTGCAGTGAGCTTCATGCTCCTGTTTCAGGGCTGCTTTCAGCTTGCTCAGCTGTCTCTCAGCTCTGCTACAGTTGCCAGTGTAAAAATACCCTAACAGCGGGTTGTATGCAGGCTGCTCCTCTCTTGTGCTGACTTTGCAATTTATTGGCTAGCTTGCCCTTGCCAATAACTTTAAGAGAGCTGGAACTCCTCTAATGACAAAAATTTTTATATCTTGGTCTGGTATTTTTAGAAAATGAGCTCATTTTCGTAAGAGACAACTGAATGTTTGCTTAAGAAGGCTTTTATGAAATAGTCTGCATTTCATAGAATCATAGAATCACAGAACGTTAGGGGTGGGAAGGGACCTCTAGAGATCATCTAGTCCAGCCCCCCCTGCCAGAGCAGGATCCCCCAGGGCAGCCACACAGGAACGTGTCCAGGCTGGTTTGAAAATCTCCAGAGATGGAGACTCCACACCCTCTCTGGGCAGCCTGTGCCAGGGCTCCCTCACTGTAAAGAAGTTTCTCCTCATGCTGAGGTGGAACTTCCTGTGTTCTGGCTTGTACCCATTACTCCTTGTCCTATTGCTGGAAAAGAGACTGGCCCCTTCCTCCTGACACCCACCCCTCAGATATTTATGCACATCCGTAAGATCCCTTCTCAGCCTTCTCCTGTGAGTGCGAGTGACCTTTACGAGACTTCTGTGCGTTTCATTGCCAGGTGGAGCTGAGTTGTCCGAAAGAGATGGCGTGGAAGGTGAACATGTACAGGGGGTACTTGGCAATCTGCCACCCGGAAGAGCAACAGCTGAACTTCATTGAGCGTTTGGTAGAGATGGCGAGTAGTTTAGCTATTCGAGAATGGCGAAGGCTTCCTCACGTCGTCTCACATGTTCATACTCCCCTTCTCCAGGTAAGAATGAAAAGTGGGGTTTTTTTATTACTCATTATTTTCCAGTAGCAGATTTCAAGAGTATCTGTGAGCATAAAATATTTTACTGTATAGTACTGATCGTTTTTTCATAATACTGCTTTTTTGTTCAAAGTTGCAGAATGCCCATTTTGATTTGGAAGTTGTCAAGTAAATAGGTGCAATGTTTCATTTGTTTGAAATGATACAATATCACTTCTTGATGAAAGTAGTTCCTTCCTGCTAAATTTTCACTGATATTTCAAGTTTTGCCTCCCATAAGAATGACAGTATCTGCAACATGAAAGGAATAGTATTGCTAAATAAAGTAATTAAATACTTTCAGATATCACTTAAAACAAGCTTTTAAAATAATCTAATATGTATATATCCCTCATGAAGAAATGATAAATTATTCAGTGACTGACAGAGGTACAAATGCAGTCATGAATTTGCACTGCAGTAATTACTTTTTTTTTAGTATCAGATAGTATGTGATTAAATACCTGTGAGAAA
The DNA here is from genome assembly GCA_020746105.1 of Trogon surrucura. Classification (NCBI taxonomy): domain Eukaryota; kingdom Metazoa; phylum Chordata; class Aves; order Trogoniformes; family Trogonidae; genus Trogon; species Trogon surrucura. Next base: position 7,318,657 of record CM036632.1, on the reverse strand, counting down.
ATTAAATTTACGTGATGAATGGGTGTAGGATGAAGGTTAAGCTATTGTGAGAGCTGATACTGAGATGATTGTAGGAAAATATTACTTCGTTTAATTTATTTTGTTTCAATAGATTTCACTCTATAAATTTGGACTGCATTTTTTTTTTAAATAGTTATCTTATTTGGTTGATTAGCAATGAATACGGCTGTTATCTGCCAAGTAGTAGCTCAGAGAATACAGCATTAGTTTTATTGTACTACAGGTAATTAAATTCCGTTGGAGTTTGCAGGCCTTTTCTTCACGTTGTTGAAGTCTTAACAAAATGTCCACTGCCTTTAGTAGGTTTGGGGCTCCTGCCATCTTCTGTTTGTTCCTCATTAATTTGAGGATAAATGTCAGTGGAAAACCACTCTAAACGTGGGTAACTTCTCAAAGCTAAGGTCTTTGCAGAATATCTTAAAGTAACACCTCTGGGAGCGCATAGGTGGTATTTCCATACGTTCAGGTTTCTATTAAGAAGTCAGGTCGTGACCAGGGACTTCATACTAGTGACTTCTCCTAAAAGTTATTTTGTTTTTTTTTTAATTGAAAGTTCTGTTGTTTTGTTTAAGGTCAATATTTTTATTTGACCTCTGTATTTCGCACACTGTATATGTATTTACTTGTGCTTTCCTATAACCAGGGTTGATGTGGTAAGTTCAAACCTATATGTTAGAATTTAATTCTAACCTCTGGTTTTATTTAGATGTGTGTGTGGAAGGGGATGGGGTGAAGCAAAAGTGTAGGTTACAGAAACCTCTTGTTTCTTTGGTGTGGTTTTTTGGTTGGTTTTTTGTTTTGTTTTCTTCAGGAAGAAAAGGCTTCTCAATTGCAGTACACTGCCATCTGAGGGATCATTTGTGAAAGCATTTGCAGTTTAAAATGAAAGAAAGGATGAGGAAATTTTTGTCTTAATGCTGTCAAAGAAAACGTGTCAAGTTGCCCAGAGTTAAACCTAGCAAACAAACCCATTGCATTGTAGGAGAAGCACACTGAGTGTAGATCAGTAATGTCTTTTTGCAGCCAAATGATGTTAGGGCATTTAGGTTTTGTCAGAATGAGGAATGCGTGAAATAAACCTCTTGATACTTGTGCAGCATTCCTGGAGAAGAAGGGAGCCAGAATTTATGCAGGGATCTTTTGCAAGCATGTAAGAAGGTACTTTATGGCACCCTTATTTTTGAAATAATTTGTTATCATATTAAGACGCGTGATCCATTGTTATAAAGTCTGTGCTGATGTTTCAGTGGATGAATTCAACATTTCAGACAATGACTTTAAGTGTTGAATCAATCTCATGGATTTTTTGCTATTTGGTTAGGGATTGGATTGGTTAAAGGTCATTTATCCAACTAGTAGACAGGTTCCTGAAACAGCATTAATAGCTTTGTCTCTGCGTGATCATTTAAAGGTGGTATCATTCATAGAGACTTTCTTCTAGCAATGTAAGTGGCCAGCTTATTGTACTATGCTTTATGCTATTTATATTGTTTTATGTTTTCTAGGCAGCACAGCAAATAATTGAACTTCAGGAAGCAGCCCAGATAAATGCAGGATTGCAACCAACTAATCTGGGAAGGAACAACAGCTTGCATGACATGAAGACTGTTGTAAAGACTTGGAGGAACAGGTTACCTATTGTGTCAGATGATTTATCCCACTGGAGCAGCATTTTCATGTGGAGACAACATCATTACCAGGGTAAAACTGCCTGGTCCAGCATGCATTCATCATGTAATTTTCCAGAAAACACATTGTTTGAAATAAGTTCGTTTTTTTTTTTTTTATTCTTTTGAAAAGTGTTTGTTTTTACTCAAGTTCCATTTAAGTGTTTCATTATCTTAAGTCATCATTTCCTATGTTTTGTTGTGTAAGATACTGCTTTATAGGTTTTTCATTATAACTGAAATTATATTTCGTGTTCTGTTTCTAGCCATTGTAACTGCATATGAAAATAGTTCTCAGCATGATCCTAGTTCCAATAACGCCATGCTGGGAGTTCATGCTTCTGCTTCAGCAATTATCCAGTATGGCAAGATAGCTCGAAAACAGGGGCTGGTCAACGTAGCTCTGGATATACTGAGTCGCATTCACACAATTCCAACCGTGCCCATTGTGGACTGCTTTCAGAAGATTCGCCAGCAAGTTAAATGTTACCTTCAGCTCGCTGGAGTCATGGGCAAAAATGAATGTATGCAGGTACGGCAGCTTTATCTCTGAAGTTGTTGTTGGAACCTGGAGGATTACAAGGGCCGTCAGAGCCGTTGATTTAAATAGACTGCCTGTATGTCGATCAGGGTCTGAAATTTGTTGGCCCTGTTTTGCTGTGCCTAGAGCGTTGTTTTAAGTAATGCTGTTAGTCAAAAGCAGTCAGTGTCCTCTTTGAACTGAATACTGCGAATGTATTAAAAATCAGCTGAATAAAAAGTAAAGTGGAAATACGGTTTTTGAAATCTTAGGTGATAGATAAATAGAAGGGACTTGGAAAATTACGTTATTTGGAATGGGAAGAAACAACACTATTGCAGGACGAGCTGAAGTTCTGAGTGTCTGACTCAGGAATGATAGGTGCTTGCAAATTCCAGTGAAACCCTGCGTTGAAAGGAAAGGAAAAAAATGTGCTTGTAGGCAAAACCCACTGTCGTGGCTATGAGGTCAACAAACTAGGACTTTGCAATAATAATGTAATAGTACATAATATAAATAATACAACATAAAGATCAAGGTGCAAAAGATAACATAGCACCTGATGATGTTGTTTGTAGTATCTAATAGTTCAGCATAGGCCAGTGGAAACTTTAAATACTAGAGACTCATGCTATTTAAATTTCAAGAGACTATTTTGCCTGTTGTTTTATGGTACATTATTCTTTGCAAACCTTTCCATTTTAGAAGGCTTTTTTCACTAAGGCTTATTTAACAGGGTCTTGAAGTTATTGAATCAACCAATCTGAAGTACTTCACCAAGGAGATGACTGCAGAGTTTTATGCGTTGAAGGGAATGTTCTTGGCACAGATTAACAAGTAAGTATGTTGGCTGGAAGAGACACTTGCACACATCTGAGAAAAATGCAGCTGAAATATTTAAACACACTGAGCAGGAATGTTGTTCCATATATTCATACCAGCCTAAGATTTGTCACAACTGTATAAGAAAGTAAAAGTATACATGAGACTTCCTTTGCAGTTTGAAGATGTAATGGTCATATTTTGAAGTATTTTAGGAAAGAACTAGTTACAGCAAACATTGTATCAGTTCTTTTTTTAAAAAAGGTTTTGTATTTCAAGAGGTGAGATGGGAAGAAGCGGGGAGAATACGTTTGTTCAAAGCTTTGCAGATGAAGATACAGTATTTTTCTCTAGTTTCGTGAGGGCTTAGTTAGACAAACAGATGTTTAACTGGCCTCTTAATGTAGTTGACAAAAGGAGGTTGCTTTTGTTATGCTCTTAATGCATAAAACCAAGGAGAAAGAAAAAGTTCAGTCTGTAAAATTAGCTTACTACTTTGTTTCTCTCATTTCTGTTTCATTGTTGTATATGTCCCATTAATAGTTGCAGCTGGTCAAGGCACAGGAAAATGTGTGATTCGGAGTGCGTATACAAGTCGGTTGTGTTGTACAGGGTGGAAATGCAACACTCGTTTCAGATAATTGAGTGGAAAAGCCTAACGTGGTGGGCATTGGGGACATCTTGCACTGCAGCTGTTAAACACCGACGTGCAAGCCTTGCTGTCACACAGCGGCTTCTCTCATATTTTTGTTGTATGCTGGCATCTTCCTATTTTGAGGAAGATCTCTTTAATTCAGTAAACAAGTATCTCAGCAGTTAAATTTTGTTTGTTGATGCCAAAAAACCCCTTCAGATTTCAAGAGCTTTTAGTATGCATGGTATTTAATAGTCTTATACATGTTGCATACGGGTGGAATAATTCCTTTACTGCAACATTGCGGACGCTTAGGGAGTGAAATCCATCAGGTTTTAAGCTGTACACTGCAACCTCACATAGCAATTTAAGTCAGGAAATGATGAATATGTTCTTCTGTAGATACAAGAGAGAATTTTAAAAGGGTAGAATGCAATTACTTTGATGGAAAGTGCACGGGCTTTTTTATGGCCATAAGTGAGCTTTGTTTCATTTGAGGTGCAAAGGGAAGAAATTGCACCTCCCCCCCATCTTTTTTAATTTTTTCAAATTGATGGTGATGAAGTAAAAGGCAACTAGACTCTCGTTATTTGTCCTTTCAAGGTAGAGTGGATAAAGGTTTAGGATTAAACCATGGTTCTGACGTACTTACAGTTTCTTAATGCTTTTTGAGCATTGCAGTTGAGGTCAGGACTTTAGGACGGTTACGGTAGGGAACAGTGGCAGTGTTGAACCTGGGAGCGTGTGACCACTGATGTTACCTGTGTGTCAACTGAACTGGGAGTTAAAGGTCACCTCTGCTCCCGCATCTCCCTGTGCTGCCTATTTGCTGAGCAAGGTGATAGGAATCATTTTAAAAAAGTCATCTCAGGTGTCAAGAATGATGGATTGTAGAGAAAGAGAGAAGAAAACTGACTGGAAAGTCCCCTTTTTATAAAGGGGAAGTAGTGATACGAAGTCATCTCTCAGGCTGCTGCTGTGGTGGTTTGCTTCAAAACCTTGATCTAGCGCGCAGAAAACCTCTGAAAGCAAGGAACATATTAATGTAACATAGGAACTTTGGTGTTGCTTTCCTTTTTAAAGTTTCGCCTCTATAGAGAGTAATTTTGATTTATCACTATAATCCTCTAATATTTTCATGTAAGAAATACTTTGCAGTTAATTAAAAAAAATTAGTCAAACAAGCATTACATTACTTTTTTGTAAGGGAGAAGTGCTTTCATTAATAAGGCATCTTGGAATGCTTTAGGAATTCATTCTTTTCAGTAATGTGTATGTGAGTTCTCTCATCTGTTATTTTTATGCCTGAAAAGTTAAATAGGTCCAAGGTCTGTATATTGTCATGTCAGATGTTGGACTAGGAACACTTGAGGAAACCTAGAGAAGGCTTCAGAAGTATCAAACCAAATAATCTTTTGGTTACCAAGAACTATGTGATTAACCGTCATATTCCTTCACTTTTCCTGTTGAAAAATCAACTTTTAAAGCTGTGAGGATGAGTAACTGACTTTTTCCAGATAATGTTGATTGTCAATTTTTTAATGACTTTGGTGGAAGAACAGTTAAGTAAGATGTAGTCCCCCAAAAGATTCTTTTTTCTTACACCCTTTTTTGCTCAGCCTAAAAGCACTTTTTAATGCATTTGCTTCTGCTCTTCTTGTGTTATGCTTCATTCTTCTTTCTCCTGGTGTTACTGCTTGGGTTGCGATTGCAGTGCGCTGGAATCTTTTCAGTTTTTGTTTTTTTTCCCACCGGTTTTACCTGGAGATCTTAGGCATAATTATTTCCAATCTGAAGCATTTATTTTCATAGGTGCTGAACTTTAAGGAAAGCTAAGATAAAGCAGTCATAAGGGATTTTACTAGAGAACTTAATGTAAAAATATCATTGAGTATTAGCAAAGTAATTGGGTATGCTATCAGAAATCTGACACTTAAAGAATTTAATAACTTTTTATTAGTATAAAACTAATATTGTTTGTCACAATGCAGGTCTGAAGAAGCGAACAAAGCGTTTTCTGCAGCGGTGCAAATGCATGACGTGCTAGTGAAAGCATGGGCAATGTGGGGGGATTACCTCGAGAATATCTTCGTGAAAGAACGTCAGCTTCACCTGGGTGTGTCTGCTATTACTTGCTACCTGCATGCGTGTCGCCATCAGAACGAGAGCAAATCGAGAAAATACTTAGCCAAGGTAAGAAACAGATGTTTAAAAAAGAAATTTGAGCTCCACCCCTTCAGAAAAGGCACAAATGTGTGCAATTATCGGTTACTGATATTTTCCACATCCCTCCCAACCCAAAACCCAAAGAATCTGTGGAATGCCATTAGGTTTATTTGCTATTTTCAGTCTTGTTTCATTGTAAGTAGTACAGTTGCATTTATTTTTACATCCTTTAAATATTATTTCTAAGGGAAAAAATTACATTGGCCAGGTATAATGAGTGTAAGCTTTACATTTAGGACTCCACTATCATATCAATACAATCTGTGGGGGGTTTTTTGCATCATAATAATTGATGTTTCTTGAATTTAAGCAGTGAGATATCCTCTTGAAATTCTCTTTCAGGTTCTTTGGCTACTGAGTTTTGACGACGATAAGAACACCTTAGCTGACGCAGTAGACAAGTACTGCATCGGTGTCCCACCCATTCAGTGGTTGGCCTGGATTCCCCAGCTGTTGACATGCCTGGTTGGCTCAGAGGGCAAACTCCTTTTGAACCTCATTAGTCAGGTACAGGAGACAATCATAAATTCTTTATTGCCTGTGATCTTTGCGTTCAGAATGAGATACAAATATTTTTCAGAGCAAAATAAGAAAATGCCAGACTCTGAAAATGCTATTGTTTGCAGCTGTTGATGAGTTAAAAAATGGTAATTTCTCTCTGTAAGTAGAATGTTTTGAATTTCAAATTGAGTGTTACTTAATGAGATTAAATCCAGTGAGATTGTGTGCCATATGTGCCGAAGGCATTATAGCTTTCCCTCTGGAATTCTGCTTTTTACAATTTTGTGAACGCTATAGCATGCATTTATAAATATATAGCTAAATGCTTATAACACAGGAGTAGGGATACAGAATTGTTGGCTTTAGTTAATAAAGGGCAAGCCCTTCAGCTAGTGCTGTGTTTTTCATTAGACTTAATTTCAAAAGACAAGACTGTCTGTCACCATCAGAAATCTTTACTGGGGCTTTGTAAATTTTCGCATGGCAAATGATTAGAAAAATAAGGATAAGGTTTAGGGAGTTAGGAGGAAGAAACTGACTTTCCTGGATTTGTACCTCTGAACTGCCAGATAGGAGTTTTGATTAATCTTGCTTTGGGATTTTAAGATTTTACTGCCTATTGCTGTCTGCTCTGGAGCAGAATCTAAGAATAGAACATGTACCTGTATCTCAGCATGCACTTGGTTTCAGTGTGTCTGCAGACCAAGGAAGAGTGTCATTATTCTTCCTGTTTATGTGGTTTCAGATACAGTTTTGTTATTGTTTCATACGAACAGGGTTCAAACACCATGTTTTAAGAGATGTTAACTGTTCATGGTCTAACTTCAGCCCTGTTTTAGCATGTGCATGACCTAGAAGCATTTTGACGTTTGTTCATTCAAGTTAATGCAGAAGAGCTGTGAAGTCCTGGTGGCCGCAGGAAGCTCTCTCAGTAGCCTGTACCCCAGGGCACTGCTCTCTGCAGCGATCCACTGGTTCTGAAAACTGACAAAGGACAACTGCCCTGCTGAATTCCTCACTGGATTCTTCTTCCTTCCTTCCCTCCACTCTACATCTTTGAGATGCAGACTTGATGATCCTTCCAACTCAGGACATTCTATGATATCTGGCTCCTTTTATACTATCGCTTTGCTCTTTCGAAGCTCTGAGAACATGGATTTTTGTAGAGAGAGAGTATGTCCACATGTGTTTGCACATGCGTTGGTACTTCGGTACATAAATCTGGATTACGTATGTGCGTGCATGTATAAACATATGTTTCCTTCCCTCTCTCTCCGTAAAATAAAAATGAAACTTTGAAGAGACCATGCACCCAAACAGCTTAAGAAAGCAAGGTAGCTAAGGGAAAATTTCTCACGTGCGTGGCTTGGTACTGTCCTGCAACGCCAGTGTGCTCAGCTGTCTTCTAACAGCAGACGGAAAAAAAACTTATTTCAGTGAGTTGTAGACACTTTTTATTTGTTGAGATTTGTATAAAAAATTTTAGGAGTACCTACTTGGAAGTCCTACTGTAGTTGGAGCTTAGGCTCATGAATATTGCAGATATTTTTGTTTCCCTTTCCTTAAAATTCAGGTCCATAGAAGGAATATAAAACAAATGAAAAAACCCCAAATTTTCTGCATTACTGTTTTAAAACTTTTAAGTTTGCAGAAGTACTAGAACCTAAACCTTACAATTCTCTTAAAACAATTTTATTCCTGAATTACAGCAGGAAACATATTTGTGTCAGGTTAGTAGTCTGCCGTAAGTATCATATTACTGAACAGCTAAATGCCATTGTAAAATTTCTACCACTTACCACACCCATTTGGATGGAGAAAGAATCCACAATTTAGAAGAACTGTGGCTGGAGAAACTTCTGTCGTGTCTTAAGATGTGCTCTATTGTAGGTACTGCTTAGACACATCATTTCTTCAGTAGATACTGAGATTTACAGATTTTTAAAGAGGAGGCTGAATGTTAATCTCTCTAGCTTTTTTGGTTTGCTTGCTTTTTATGGAAGCCATGAAAACATTTTTTATTTTTGGATGAAATTGATGTCCCCTTACATTAAGCACCACAATTAGGTGGAGTAAAGTTACTCTGTAATGGGCCTTCTGACCAGGTATGATGTGCCTCATGGGAACTGTGGCCTAATTTAAGGCCTAACTGCTGTCAGTATCTCTGTGCCTCTTCCATTCCGTACATGAGTAAGTTCTTTGAGCTGGCCCAGCTGGCACTCTGGCATTATGCTGTCTTCAGGTTTATTAGGCAATATGATCTGGAAGCCCTAATTAGGTGGTGCCTTGACAGTGTGTGTAGGGAATTACCATTTCATCCTCTTTGGGCTTCTGTTACCGAAAGACTCTTTAATTTCCTAGTTTTCTATAAGCTATTATTTAAAACAAAGAGCTGATTATTACTGAATTGCGCTCATTTACAAAGAAGATCTGTACATGTTGATCCTATCTATAGTTCATTTTTCTTAACTGAGAATTATGGATACGTGTATCTCCAAACAGGTGGGAAGAGTCTATCCCCAAGCTGTCTACTTCCCTATCAGGACCCTCTATTTGACCTTGAAGATAGAACAGCGAGAGCGCTACAAAAGCGGTGAGCTTGATGATGATCAAATCGTTTGGACTCATTGTAACTAAGGTGTTATTTTGAGTTTCATGTGATTTTACAGGGTAAATAGGTTCTCTGGAAAGCATAGGTAAGGGAAGAAAATGTTGATACACTTCCCTTGCATTAATTTTTTTCTGTTTACAAATGGCTGGAGCTGTCTTGAATTTTCTTGAATAAAATATTCCCCAAGAGCTTCATCTCCTTCATTCTCATGTCACCTTAATTACTGAGAATCACAGGTTCTTTACTGGACTTTATCTTTAAAAATTACTGGAGAGGTAGAAAATTCTTGAATTGCCAATACAAAAGAGCATTATAGTTTTCTAATATGTTCTAGTGTAATTTTGGTTAGAAGCATGAGCCGTTCAACATCCAGTTTCTTTAAAAGTGGGTCAAACTTCTAAAAATAATGTAACAAAAATGAGTACATATATCAAGTTGATGAAAGGTAATTTTAATATTTTTTAAAATTTTTTATTTTCCACTTTTCAGATTCTGGACAACAACAGCCAAGTTCAGTTGGAAATCAGTCTCACTCTGCCTCAGATCCTGGGCCAATCAGAGCCACTGCACCCATGTGGCGATGCAGCAGGATTATGCATATGCAGCGCGAGTTACATCCAACGCTTTTGTCTTCTCTGGAAGGCATTGTAGATCAGATGGTCTGGTTCAGAGAGAATTGGCACGAAGAGGTATTTGGCTTTAATACATCTTCAGATGTATGCATCATCTAAGGAAAAGTTAACTGCAAAATATTTATCTGGAGTTATTTTCAAACATTAAAACGTAACTGTTTGTTTTGATTAATAAATAGAGATATTTGTAGAATTGATTGTTCTGATTGGAGTTTTCAAGAGCTTGGTTATTTCTGGAAGCAATACAGAGGTTACCCAAAACTGTTCATTTGGTGAATACCTCTAGGATTTAAGCCGTTGCTTATTCCGACTGAAAATTTCTATTCTTATGGTAAGCTTCACAGATACTAGTTTCCTTCTTGATCTGGTGGTCTGTGACAGCTGATAATTATTGTCCAAAGTTTGAATTATAGCAGAGAGCAGATGGACATACAGCTCTAGTTTTATTTGCCTCTCAAGGTGTCAGGCTCTTCAGTTCTGTCTACCTAGCACAGTGTTTGTTTGAAGAAGGATTCCTCATATCACATCATTTTCTAACGTCACAAAATACAGAACCTAAACCAGCTGCTGTTGAAGGAGCAAGGTGCACTTCATGATGCAGAAATCCAGTGCTCAGTTTGTTCAGTTGCAGGGCTAATAAGAGTCGGTGCTGACATTCTGATCGACCCTCTGACACAATTTAAAAATACAGCTTTAAACAAACATTTTTTGAGAGGAAAACTTTACTAAATAAAATGCAGTATGGGAACAAGTACTTGGCGTTAAATTGAAAGACCTAATCTTGCTGACTATTTTGTCTTTTTTTTTTTGTTAATCCACAGGTTCTTAGACAACTGCAGCAGGGCTTGGCGAAGTGCTATTCAGTTGCCTTTGAGAAAAGTGGAGCTGTTTCAGATGCCAAAATCACTCCTCATACACTCAACTTTGTCAAGAAGTTAGTCAGCACTTTTGGAGTAGGTCTTGAGAACGTGTCGAACGTGTCCACCATGTTTTCTAGTGCAGCCTCAGAGTCATTAGCTAGGAGGGCACAAGCAACAGCTCAAGATCCGGTGTTCCAGAAGTTAAAAGGACAATTTACAACAGGTAAATGTTTAAAATGTTTTTATTTTAAATGTGACTTTTAATTTCCAGAGAAATTGCCCCCAAAGTTAAACTGTGAAGGCATTCTGCTTTTTTTAGTCGTCTTCCACTGTTTGTCCTTAGAGGAAATACAGAAAGTAGCCCCTTTCTGTCATTCTCCACACCTGAAATAGTTTGTTCCAGTCTTCTGTGGAGTAATAAAGATAATTCAGGTAAAAACCAGAGCTTAACGTAGAGAATGAGTGTATTGTTGTATTTTATTACCTAAAACTGTGGTCAATTCTAATACATGTTTAAAGATAAATTACATTGCTTCACTATAATACTTTCGCAATTTACATAGACCTTTTCATGAGGGGCAATAATGATCTCTGGTTTATGTTGATATCAGAATTTAATGGCATTTTCACCCCAGAACTCCAAATTGACAATATTGTGTTGAAGTCTTTCACAACAGCCTACTTCTGATTGAGTAAGGTTACTTTAGTGTTTTGGATAACTAGATTATAAAAATCCCATTGCATGAATTTACATCATTGTTAGGTAAATTGAATCAATAACTTTGATCACATTTAATAAAAAAAGATTCTTCAGGGAAGTAGCTTGTTTAATTTGTTTTCTCTTTGTCAGCAGAGTTACATGTTTAAGTATTAGAAGTTGACTTAAAATTCTAAGAAAAGCTTACGTACAGCGGAGCGTGGTTTTGCTGTATTTGGTGAAAAGGGTTAAGGCTGTGCTGCAGCCATGTGTGACAGAAAGTGGCATTGACTGGCACCAGTGGTTTGGATTGCCAGGATTTTGAGTTTTGTGTCTGTCTAAACTGCATCAGCTTTTCCTTGAAGATAACTGTAAAATTAGATGAAAATGAACAGTTAAATATAGATTTTGGGTTTTTTTAACAGAAGAATTCAGATTTATTAGTTGTTCAAAATCGGAAATGTGGACTTTTTGTGAAGACTTGGGTTTTCATCTTTTTCTGAATCTACTTTTCTCTTTACCTTACTGAGACTCTCACTTGATTCTGGCATGAATTAAAACTCTACCGCCTTAGCTGTTCTAGTGATTTAAAAAAAAACCCCACAACATCATCTTTCCACATCAAGCTGGTTTCTCTGCAAAAGTGAATCTTGCATTGATAAGTAATTCTGTTTAGAATTCTGCGTTACATAAAGTTGCCTTAACCTAAAATTGTTTAAGGTCAGCATGGCTACTGAGCATTTACAGAGTTTGACAAGTAAGACTTGCAGAGTTTTTTCAAGCGCTGTATTGATAATGTTGTGAAAATAAGTGAACCAAAGGGAATCTTGTGAAAGTAACTCAGTTGTAGGTATGACCTACATTATGTCAAGCCTGCGATGTATTGCATGGTGTCCTCTTTGAGGCACAACAGTTGCCTGACAGCAGATAATGAAAGTCCTGAACCATATGATTAAATTTTTAATGGATGAAGTGTACTAGCGAGGGCAGTGGTAGTAGAAACATTTTGTGTGTCTTTAGTGGAAGCATGGGAGGGAGAGTAATTGGGAAGTGATTAATGGGATGAAATTTAACAAGTGCAAGTATCAGATTCTGTGCCTAGGATGGAGTAACGCCAGGCACAAGTACAGCTCGGCAGAGGAGCAGCCCTGCAGAAAGAGGTCTGGGGGTGCTGGCCACCAGCAGCTCAGTAGGAACCAGCCGTGTGCCCTGGCAGGCCAGGGGGCAAACCCTGTCCTGGGGGTCAGCAGGACCAGCCGGTCCAAAGGAGTGGTTGTCCTGCTGTGCCCAGCTGTGGCGTGGCCTCACCTTGAGCACGGTGTGCGGCGCTGGGCCCGGCCACTTCAGCAGCCTCTGGAGGTCCCTGAACGCATCCGGAGGAAGGCAGCAACGCTGGGCAAAGGGTGGAAGGCACCTCCTTTGAGGAGCAGCTGAGGACTTGGGGCTTGGCTGGTTTGGAGAAAGGGAGGCTGAGGGGTGACCTCGCTGCTCTCTGCAGCTTCTTGGGGAGGGTGGGTGCGAGGAGAGGGAGGTGCGAGGAGAGGGAGGTGTGGCGCTCTTAGCCCTGCGCTCCAGTGATGGAGGCGTTTGGGCAGTGCCCTGAGCAGGCTTTAACCGTTTGCTCAGCCCGCACTTGGTCACGCACTTGGACTAGATGATCGTTGTAAGCGCCTTCCAGGTGAAATACTCTACATTTGAAACAAGTTCGGACTTGTTTTTAATTTTAATAATGTTTTATATGTCTTTACATTGCACTAGTAGTAGGGTCACTTTTTAATTATCATAAGTATGATTGATATCCTCAGTTTTTGTTGGATTTGAGTTATTTTTAGTCTGTAATAGTGTTGCTTAGTTTCTTTCCTGTGAGTGGTAGATAGATATATGGCTACAGAAGGTATAAAGGAAAATTAAGTACAATTCCATGCTCAAGTCTGGAAAATCTAATATTTCAGAACATTTCTGGAGAAGCAATTAAGAAAGTTTAATTACACTTCAGTTAGAATTTTTAATTAAAGAAAAAATTGAGTGGATGTTCAGCTTTTGTATGATGTTGTGTATTTATTTTTTGTGTGATCTATAAATGGCAGCTAAGGCTTCCAGGTTTCCTGTCTAATCACAGCATTTATATAGAATTGTCTGGAACAATATGTAAAACAGAGAACAACAACATAGGCCTGGACATAAAAATCATGTAAGTCGTCAAATGCAATGTGTTTCTTAGTGAACTTTGGTTTAATAATAAATAATTACTCTGTATTTTTTTCGTCAAAGAGTTCATGTTTTGTTTTTCAAGTATGATTAAACATCAACATTTACAAGATTAAAATAATTATTTTGCATAGTGCTAGATTATGTTTTATCTAACTCTAATAAATTCAGTGTTTTGATTCACATATGAAGTGTGGGAAAACAGAATAAATTAAACTGATCGGTATACTTACACATTTTTGTAACTTAATTCATTATGCAGAAAATGAAAATTAAGTTTTTTATCGATTTTGTAATATCCATAAAACGTACATAAATGGGTATCAGTGTAACTACTGTGCTGAAGATAGCAAAGGCTGTTTTTAACATTATGAGAAACCATTTGTAAATCTTGCCTGCTGTGTCCTTTTGTCACACCAGAAAGTTCATGTTTGGGTTTTCTGATTTTCAGTGCCAGTTGCATTTATATAATGGACAGATGAGTACAGTGGTTGCCTTCCACTTCAAAAAGTTTCCAAGCCGAGGAGCTCTCTTGGAGTAAACTCCTTTCTTCAGTTCCACGTTCCTGTCGGTGGCTACGTTTTACAGAGACTTTAAGCCAGTTTGGTTGCATGGTCATTTCCATAAACGTTCGAGTTGCATCTCGATTCCTGTTTGGAGCCATCAGAGACTCTTGCACTATTTCTTGTATTCTAAAGATCTTGTCTGCAGTAATCTGGCCTGTTGAAACTTTGATAGGTCATCTTTTTCCATCCTAAAGTTATATATTTTAAAACCAAATTCTACTTTGAAATTTTTTTTGTATGGAACTTCAAATGCATACTTCTTTGACCATCTGTTCTTTGTTCCTTCTCTCCTTTTCTGTTAAACCTTTGACATCAAAGAACAGGCAAATGCTGAGGAATGATCCCTTTGAGAGCTCTCTCAGCAGTGAAAGGAGGAGAAAAACTGCCTCAATTGTTCTTTTATAGGCAGATGATAGTTTAGAGTTTGGATCGGCTTCTTTGTGCAACCACCTTTCCACTTAAGCTGAATAGGACTGGAAAATTCCAATATACTCTTAAAGGGCAAGATAATTTTCTTGAGAGCTTTGGCACCCAGCACAATGAATTATTTACCGCGGATGGAAACTCTGCAATCAGAAGGAAGCATCTTGAAGTTTTAGTGTGTTTCTGAAGTATGGAGAGAGAGCAGGGGTAAAAGCTCTGTTAATAAATAATTTTCAGCTTCTTTAAGCTTTTTTTTTTTTTTTCCTTCCCTCAAGAGTGACCATAGCATCACTTTGGTAGCCCTTTCTCTACTTCCCTTATAATTTTTTTAGATAACAGGGTGTTATCCAGAAAATTTAGATTAAGAGATTGAAGTTAGCATCATGTTTGACCTTGAGCTGGTCTTTGCAGTCTTGGTTTTCTGGAGCTGACTGATAAGCCAGAAGTTCAGCTTTTTATTTCTGCTTGTCATTGAGATTTTTCATGTTTGTTGGTGCTTTCCAAAAGTTCTTGTGAGATTGAAAAGAACCTTTGGGAGAGTACGGAGTGTCTAATGTCTGAATAATCCATTCAAAAGCAAAGCAGCTTGTGTCTCTTGGAGAATGCTTGGATCTGCTTCAGTATCATGTGTCTGAAGGGTTTGGACTGCTCTGCCAAGCTAAGCTTGCATTTCAGTCCTAAGTGGCATCTTACGTGATGGGTGTCCTGGCTTTTTAGCTGAAGATCCTTGGGTGATTGACTTTCTTAACTGGCTTTGTCTGTTGTCAGAATAATCTTTAAAATCTTGCAAATAAGCCAATTCTTGTGCTAAAAGTATTAACTGATTGCAGCTGTTTTCTGCCAGTGTAGCAGAGATTTGGTTTACTTGCTACCCCTTGTTGGAGGTGTTTTCTTTGGTTTTTTTTTTGTTTGTTTTTTAATGGTACTTCATTGTTCTCTAGGTCAGGGGTTTTGAGGAGACAGAGGGTTTGACACTGTAATTTTGCTAACTAAAGTGTATTCTTTTTTTTGATCTTTCTTCATGAGAAATGATGGTACGCTTGTTCTTCAGAAAGTATTAAGCTTTGTCTAGTTTTGAGAACCATCAGGTTTTTTTAGGTCTCTCACTGGCAGGAAAATTGTGCCCCCTATTTGTCCTTTCATTGAGAGTGGCAAGAAATTGCCAATTACGCCGGGCTGGATGGATTCAGGTATCCATTTCTGAGGCATTCAAGACTTTGAACATATTTATTTGAAATACATATATCACACTGTAAAATCTGTAGTAGCATTGAGAACAGAGAGCAAGCTTCCTTGGTTGAAATGCAGTCTGTCAAGTATCATGGTCTTCTGTGAGTATCTCTATTAAACTTAAGGAGGTAAACTATTCTGTTTAGGACAAAACGTAAAAAGCAGTAAGGTATTTTAGATTAGCATGTGTTTAGCTCGAGAAGATTTTCTTCAGTACTGAGTACTGGAAAAAGTGCATTTGTTTGAAACAGAAATACTGTTTGTATAGATTAAGATGTGTGCATAGCAGAGAGACTTTGTACAGAAATTATCTCTGGTCTTGTATTTCCTATTCTTAGAGCTGAAGGGGTTTTTGTTTGTTTTTTTTTTCCGTCTCAGATGGACTCTCTGTGACATGAGCAAAAAGTCTTGACTGAACTCTGCTTTTCCCTTCCTTCTGCCACTGGGAAACAAAAGAACAAAAAAATGCAATAGGCTTTTCAACAAACTAGAACTATTCTTGTGATAAACTGAGTGACTTTTTTTGTAAGGAATATATATTGATGCATATTTTTACTACTTTAGTGATTCACGTTAGCAAAAAAAATCTAGTTGCAATTTGGGATTTAGGAGATAAACGATGCAGTAATTTTATCACTTTCATGAAATAATTTACTCCCGTTGCTCACTAGAGGGTAGACTTGGGATTATAATGAGTGTTTTACAGTGATACAGCAATAGATGCATTGCCCATACCAGGTAGAAAAAGAAAAGAGAATATTAGAAATACAACTTTCTAACATCTGTAAGTACGAAACTGTGGGTTTCATTATAGGCTTTTTCTTATAGACATGAAAAGGATTCTCTGTGTGATATTTTTTTCTCTCTTTTGGGCTAGGAGACTCAAGATTTTCACTGAAAGCTTTTAACATAATATATTTTGGATACACAGTGAAATATGTTGGATTTATGTGTTCTCTGATATTTTGTTTAAGTAACAGAATAGCTAAATGAAAGGAATCCTAGGTTCCATTACTTTACTTCATAATAGTATCCTGTACATGTTAAGACAAAAAGTGTACGTGTAGAATTACACTTCTGGCAGAAGAAACGAATGTTTTAAGCTTGTTTGTAGGAGTAAGCCTTGTGGATAATCAAAATTTTGAGTGTTTTTAATTTATATGCAGTAATTTCTGTGTGCTTGTACTTAATTCACGGTTAACATACTCGTAGATAGGTGCTTGTAGCATGTTTATGTGGTCAAATTAATTTCCCCTCTGAGCAGCACTTGCGATTGTTCTAATTTTGTTGGGTGTTTTTTCTTTTCGTCAGTTTAGGAAGATATTGTTTGTGTGTAAAACACTGAACCATAGGCTCTGCAGTAAGATTCAAACTCATTTTTGAGATTGTGTTAATTGTCTGTTCTGTTGAACCATAATGAAGATTCTGTTTCTTCTGCTATAGCTCTAAATCTCAGAATTACTGAATTGACATTCTCTTTCTTTTTTTTTGCTGTTGCTTTTTTGTTTGTGACATGTTGAACTTAAAATAGCATCCTGAAGACTCTGATACAGAAATGGTTTTTAAAAATTAAAGTCTATTAGTTAACTTGCACAATTTGGGATGTCATGACTAATGAGGTTTACAGAGAGAACAGTTTATGTGCTGAACCCTAATTTCATTTGTGTGTGTGGTTTATTCATACTCTTTCTTTTGGGAAATGCAAACATATTTATTTGTTTGTTTATTTGCTCTGTTCTGAAACCATAGTGAGAAGCAGTGTCGAGAGGCCTTGATATTGACCCAGAAAATGGCCAATACTTCAGTGATTTCTGTTACAGAAGTATTTGTGTAGTGTTTGAAGACCATGTATTGACCTTGAGAAAGTTCTTACTTAGCTTGTGTGTGGGCTAGAGGAGATAGTTCCACGCTGCAATACTTCTCTGTTGCAAGGGAAAGAGCAGGCTGTTTGCATAATACTGTCATTTTTGCTTAGGTGGCCGTATCTGTTCCTCCTGTGGTAGCGTGCAATTATTGTCTCGGGCAGGAAAGAATAAAGAGAATTTTCTTGCAGCTTGTAGTAGGAGAATAATAGTAAAAACAATTTTACTACTTGTCCTGCAGTTGCTCACAGATTCTACGTTGTCCTTCAGTGGAGGCTCTTTCATGCATTTTAAAAGTCAAAAGCTTCCACTGATTTTAAATAAGTAAATCGCTCTTAATGAAACAGGCAGAAAATTGTAGTGCTAGACTATAAAATAAGCTTATTGTTACTCTTTCGCTAAATGATCTGATCGATTAGTTTATTGCTGTTTTCTTTCTATGCATTTGGTCTGGTTGCAGTATATAGACAGTTAAATGCAGTAACAGTATTTAAAATTTCCATAGTATGTTTTTCTTACATGACTGTAAAACAGAGAAAATCTTGGAAAGTTCATTATTTGCTGAATAATAGAGAGTATTTTAGAGTTGTGTACAGAAGAGAGGTAGCAGATTCTGACAGTTTGAAGTTTTATACATAATTTTAGGACTTTACTCAAAGATTTTTCCATAGAGATGAAATATGCAGCACAGCTTTGTGTGGGGGTATTTGCTTTGCACTGTTGAACTGTATGACTTGTTCTCCTCCAGGATCGACGGGTGCAGTGTTGTTGCTGTTCTGTGATCCTACATCCAGTTACACTCCGACTCTTCCTTAATGATTCTTGGGTCTCTCTCTGTTTGTCTGAAGCTGCTCGTGTTTGTTTTTAGGGTTCGTAGGTACCCGTGTTATCTCTGCGGGGCTTGCTTGGTAGCCTACTTTCCTTTTTTGTGTGTGTGAGCTGCTGATGGTATTAGTTTTCTGTTTTACTATGGTCTTCAAAACTAGTGTGATGCTTTTATACGTAACAGGTGTATGTGCTGTGTATGGGATTCCTTAAAGTATTTTGCCTGAGGGCACGTGGCTGAAAGAACCTCTTTGAAAATGCAAACTTCAGACACTTGGTAGTTAAATACCCTATATAGAATTTTAAATGCTGAGGTTTTGTGTGCACGTATATATATCTATATATTTTAATTTTTATTTATTTATTTTAGACTTTGACTTCAGTGTGCCAGGGTCAATGAAACTTCACAATCTTATCTCTAAACTGAAGAAATGGATTAAAATCCTGGAGGCAAAAACCAAACAGCTTCCAAAGTTCTTCCTCATAGAGGAAAAGTGCCGCTTTCTAAGTAATTTTTCAGCTCAAACTGCAGAAGTAGAGATACCTGGAGAATTCCTGATGCCAAAGCCAACGCATTACTACATCAAGATAGCAAGGTAACCTAAAAATACCCTCTGGGAGTTGTAATTCTGAAAACAGAGAAGTAAATGGAAACATCCATCCATCCACTCTACAAGAGTAAATGTCATGTATATTTCATATACTTAAATTATATACATGGAGTCATGCTTTGGTATAAGGCCTTAATTTTTTATTTTACCCTCCTTTGGTAATTTTACATTGCCTCACTAAGGAACTGTATTGTTACATGAAGACTATATTTGATTTTATTTTATGTTGATAAAGTCTGAGATTATTTCTTCTGTTGTAATCAGTAGAGGTTCTTTTCTTTAAAAACAGTAATAAAGGTCCTATTTAATGATTAATTTTGCTCGAGAACTATGTGTTCTTAAAACCAAATGAACAAAATCATACAGAAGAGCTTTTTGACTAGAGAATAGAAACCTGGGCTAACTGGATGGTCGAATCGCACCTCGTAATACAGTTGCACTGCCTTATGTCTTCAGTGCTTTGTTTGCTTGGGTTTTAGTGTTTGAGGTTTTTTTTGTTTTATGTTATGATTTGATATCAGAGGAGGTTAGCTCAGATGTTTTAGTATCCCTTTCTTCCTTATAGGTTTATGCCCAGAGTAGAGATAGTTCAGAAACACAACACTGCAGCTAGAAGACTCTACATCCGAGGCCACAATGGCAAGATTTACCCGTATCTGGTAATGAATGACGCTTGCCTGACAGAGTCTCGCAGAGAGGAGCGGGTATTACAGCTTCTTCGCCTGTTGAACCCCTGCTTAGAGAAAAGGAAGGAAACCACAAAAAGACATTTGTTTTTTACAGGTACTGAAAAGAGTTTCTATATTATTTTTAAATATATGTTATTCTTAAAGATTGTAATTGTTAAAGTTTTTGACAGCTATTCATTACTGATACTGAAGTTTTTGAATATTCAGAAGGCAAATTCACATCTGTCAATTCTAATGAGCCTTGGTTCATGAGAGGAAATGGGAAACTTTAATCAAAGACACTAAGGCAAAGCTGTTACTTTACTGTTGTCCTTTTAAAAAGTGCTGAGATCTGATTTTTAAAAAGTGTGGATTTACCAGCCTTCCTGTTTGGGCTAATACTATCTATTGACAAGAAGTTGCTGTCCTGAGCTTAGGTGGCCGGAATGATGCAAGTTGCACTTGCAGAGCTAGACATACATAATTGAGTTTAACTTTAGGAAGACCAAAATGTACAAGCCAAAGGATTTGCTACAACAAAAGGTAAATATAGTATCTCTACATATATAAAGACAATTTTACACCACTGAGGCCAAAATAACAGAAATGCAGTAGATAAAGCCTTGAAAGAGCAGATAAACAAGGCACTGATACAGAAATATATCCTCTATATAACACGGTTAGTGAAGTAATGTGTTTTCCTTCAGAGAGCTGTTTTCTGAACTGTAGTGCTTTTGGAGATAATTCTGTACCTTGTGGTTTGATACTATATGAAAGAACCTAGAGAACATTCATTTCTCTGCTGCCAGAGGTTAATGGAAGTAGACCAGAAGAAACAGCTCATTAACAACCCTTCCTTCTGCAGAATACATTTTCCTCTTCAAGACTGAAGAAGTTACATCAAACAATTTAAATGCATTTAAACAACTTTTCTCTGTATTTCTGAGGTTAATCATTACAGCTTCTGAGAGGAATGACGAGATAATAGTTTTGGTGGTAACTGGAGGTCGCTGTCAAATGGTCTAAACAGTGTCACGTTCTGTGATTATTGAGTATTTCCTTGTGTTTTCCCGATGTTATTTTCAGATAGTGTCATTTAAACATTTCCTCCAGTTTTTCTCAGTCACTTTAAATACCCTATTGAGTTTAGTAGTTTTGTTCTTCACAGTAATTTTTAATGACATAATGCCAGTGTCATGTAATCAGATACTACAGACCCGTTTGCATCTGAACAAAATATTGCCCTCTTTTCTGCAGGTAAAGAAAAGTGGGAAAAATAATGAGCGCTCAATTCTTTTTGCTAATACAGTTGAGATGCTCCTGTTAAGATTAAAAAAAATCCGTTATTATACTTGCTTTCTTTTTAACTGAGCGGATGAATTAGATGTGAGTGTCATAATAAATTTTTTCTCTTGATACGCTTCAGTTGATTATCACAGTCATGTTTTAAGGGCTGGTATTGCACGCTAATTCTCCTCCTAGTGTTTGGGTTATGGATTAACTGTTTTGTTTTGCTCTCTCTGCCTTCCGCTCCACCCTGCCTCCATTCCCTCACCCTTCTCAAATTCTTCCTAGTCCCCCGTGTTGTAGCAGTTTCTCCACAGATGCGTTTGGTTGAAGACAATCCCTCCTCTCTTTCCCTGGTGGAGATCTATAAGCAGCGCTGTGCCAAGAAAGGCATCGAGCATGACAACCCTATTTCTCGTTACTATGACAGACTGGCAACGGTCCAAGCACGAGGGACTCAAGCTAGCCATCAGGTATTAGAACAGAGAATGGATTTTATTCAAGGGCCGTTCTTGAGGACTCTGCTGTGTCCAGTCCTCTCCTTACCTGACCCTTCATCTCTCATTAGATGCGAGGCAGATACATTTTGCGGAGGTAGTGTTTTGATTTTTGGGGGGATTTATTTTGTTTTGGTTTAATGTATTTTGGGAACTGTTATATCTCTTTGGTATTTAAGATCATCATGGAAAGCTTAGAAAAGCTGTATTTGTTTTACTTTAGGTTGTTTTGGGTAACCAACTGAAAACAGGCATGACAGTGATTGGTTTTTGGCCCTTCCGTATAGTGCTTTGAAAATAATTAATTGATAACGTGGGAAACAGCTTTCCTAATTTGCATAAGCAATTACAACATGGTTTGTGGTGCAGGCTTCCCTGTGTTTTTCTAATGTATCTTCTAAAGTTGCCAGTGGATTCATTTCATCTAAGTCGAATAGAAACAGTTGAATAATCTCACCCTAATAAATGATAGTTTTCAGAAAGAACAAAGCTCCCTCCATCAAAGATCCAATTGTGATAAATATGGTTACTTTATGGGGTTTTTTTGTCTTAAGGTTAATGCAAATTCTTACATAAAATACCAGTCCCATTTCAAATACGTGATATACATGTATCACAGACATCATTTAGTGAAACTTAGCTTTTCACGCTTTCTTTGTTATGAAATAAATTGTTACGTAACAGCTGTTTCTGTTTTGAGAATTTTTCCTTCATCTTGCAAAGCTCTTTAACAGACATTTAACTGAAGTCAGTATGACTACCTTGCTTTCTGGAATAGATCCTAATTTATTATTTTTTAAAATTAATTAGGCTACTGTATATATGCTACAGTAATTAAATATTTTGATAGGTTCTAAATATTTACATCTAGTGAAAAAAACCTTACGTGGTGTTCACTTCCAGAACCAGTTGACTGGAGCTCTTGGCTTTTATCTTTTTAGATGTTTGAGGCAGTTTTGCTGTAATAATACATGATGCAAGTTACTCAGTGCCTTTCCCTATCTTGTGTAATAAAATTCCTTTACCCTTTACCCTGTATATGAAGGAACCATTGAGAGAGCCATCTTTAGGTTGCATGCTTTGTAGGTCCCATGTGTAATTTCAAATCTTGCCATTATGCTTAAAATAAAGGATTTTATTGCTGCAGAATGCCTATCCAACTTGCATTGAAGCTAGAAAATAGTGAAGTATGTTCTGTTAGTTTTCCATAAGGGAGAACGGCATTGTTGAGTTGAACGTCTCTTTAGCTCACTTCTGGTTTTCTTGAAAGATTTCAAATCAGGTTATATAACTTTTCACTGTCAGGTTTTCTGACATTCCTGTTTGCTGTTCTCATGGTTATATGATTTTATTAAAAATTTAGTCTTTTCAGGTAAAGAGTGTTTTCTAGCTGTGCAGAGAGTGGGCAAACAAAATACTATGTGTGTTTTGACAAAGAAGTAAGGAAACAGTGTTGGATTGAAAACATCCAAGTTCAGAATGCTTTTCCTCAAATGGAATACAGCAGTTCGGGGCAGAAGTTTGGCATATTTGTCTGTTGCTCAGCAGTGTAGGGTGAGGGCTGAACTGACCACTGAACACTGACAGGTGCTCTCTAACCCCTCTCCCTGCCCAAACGGGAAGGGAAAGAGGCAGAAAAGAACACTAAAGCAGCTTTAATGAAACCATAATAAAAATAAGAAGGAAATAATAAAATAATGACACTCAACTAATATTTTCCGTCTGTAGGTTCTCAGAGATATCCTTAAGGAGGTACAGAGTAACATGGTGCCGCGCAGTATGCTCAAGGAGTGGGCTCTGCATACGTTCCCCAATGCTACGGATTACTGGACTTTTCGAAAGATGTTCACGATTCAGTTAGCCCTAATTGGCTTTGCAGAATTCATCTTTCATTTAAATAGACTCAATCCTGAAATGCTGCAGATTGCCCAGGTATGTGGTAGTTTGTCCTAGATGCATTCTGTCGTCTTTGATCAAATGGAAATTTGGACTATACTTTCAAAATGAGTCAGAATGGTAATTTGACATATATAATTAACAGTGCATGTCGGTAGGCTTTTCATTTATACGTAATTGCACATCATGTAGGTAGTAATTTAAACTGCAGTCCCTATGGACATCAACTCTACCTTCTGAGGCGAGAATTCAGAACTTTGTATGTAAAATCATTCTTAGATATTGGAATTGTTCATGTAAATGACTATTAGGTCTCTTTTTAGTCCTTCAAATATATTGCTTGGAATATATCTCTGTCAAACAGATTTAAAAAATAAAAGTAAAATTTAGAACTTCATTTTCTTAAAGGGGGATACCCTTTCTCAAATACTGTTCTCTTTTCAGCACTGCCATGGTGTCAGCCTACAACTCCTATCCATAGTGATTTTCTTCTGTTTTAATCCAACATTTAAAATGAGCCTTGCCACCTTGGCAGGGCAAAGGTGGTATATATTAAAGTCTTAATTCCATTTTAATGCACGGAGGGCTATACTCTGTATAGCAATTAAGACTCCTTAATCCCTCAGGTGCTAACGCAGAGTGAACAATGGAGATCTGTCTTTCTGCATGACTCCTTACAGACCATGCTACAGAAGAATCTATTGTTTAAGTCTGTATTACAATAATGTGTATTTGGGTTGAGGTTTTGGACACACATTTCGAGTGAAATACGTACCTGACTTTTTGCATGCCTTTAATTTTAACTTTTTTTCTCAAAAAAATGTTTGACTGAAAGAGTGAAAAGCTGTTGGAGTACTATTTGTACTCTGAGTATTAAAAGTAAACGAAGATCGACTTTTTTTAGTTTTGTTACTGAAAATCTATTCCTTTAATTACTTTTGTGTATCTTGCTTTTAAATCCAGGATACTGGCAAGCTAAATGTAGCTTACTTCCGCTTTGACATTAACGATGCTACTGGAGATTTGGATGCCAATCGTCCAGTTCCGTTCCGGCTTACACCAAACATTTCTGAATTCCTTACCACCATTGGGGTGTCTGGTCCATTGACTGCATCTATGATTGCAGTAGCTCGCTGCTTTGCACAACCAAACTTTAAGGTTTGTATACTTTTTTAAGGGTTATTTGCAAGTATGTTATAATTGGCAATGTATAAATTAAATGACACTTCTGTGGTTAAGGTAGAAACTGAACAGTCCATATTTGATTTTTAGATCTTGCCCTAAGGCCATGACAAAGGTCAAACGAAATGTTTGCAATTCACCTTTTTGGAAGGAATAGGAGGAAGATGGGTGTAATTCTACCCTTAATTTAATTTTTTGTCCAAACGTGTTAATTCAGAGTGATTCAGTGCTTTAACCTCATAAATCCTTACAAATTCTGGGAGTGGTAAATAGTAAAATGACAAATGCAACATCATTTAGAATCTTCATAATAATCTGAGAGTCGAAATGTGTCTTGGCCTTTTGTTAGCAGAATAGAATGCTAGAGGTAGACTATTGCTTTGGTGGGTTCTAGCTCTTTGCAGGGTGTAGTTTTCTACAGAAATTGTCTAATTTCCTTTTAAATTCTAATACTTTGCAAAAATTGAGGCATCTTGCACTTGGGCAAACAATTTGCAACAGAAAGACACTGCAGATAACTGAGTCGTGAAAAGACTGAGATTGCAGTGTGGGACCAAACGTGTCAAAATGCCATTGACTAAAATCTAGTTGGAATTCTGTGATCCCTGATGGCTCTTTGGATTAAATATAACTAACTGATTTTTCTCCTTTGCATAGGTTGATGGCATCCTAAAAACTGTGCTACGGGATGAAATAATTGCATGGCACAAAAAAACACAAGAGGATACTTCTTCTCCTCTCTCAGCAGCTGGGCAACCTGAAAATATGGACAGCCAGCAGCTGGTTTCACTGGTTCAGAAAGCTGTTACTGCTATCATGACTCGACTTCATAACCTGGCTCAGTTTGAAGGAGGAGAAAGCAAAGTCAACACTCTGGTAGCAGCTGCAAATAGTTTGGATAATCTCTGTCGTATGGATCCTGCCTGGCACCCCTGGCTGTAACTTGAAGTTCTCAATAGCTTTTTTTGCTGCTGTTTGTGGTGTGAGCCATATATCGTGTTAAGAAAATGTGAAAAAAAGCTTTCTAGACCATGGCTTACCTGTCACGCTACATTTTGTCAGTCTTCATTTTAATTGTGTTTACAGGAATATGACAATTTTGTTGGTTTTAATTTCATGAGGGGTTGTTTTCTCCTATTTTAAAAAGATTGTTTAATATGCAGCAACAGCTTTCACAAATAGCTTAAAATAGACAGAGGAAACTGAAATAATGTACAGAAAAAATTATTTTATGATGAGGACTATAAAAACAGCACTGTTAGATTTAGGGTCTGCCATTCCTAATACCTTCAATATATGGATTTTTTTATATGGTAGTAATTATTAAAAAAAAAAGACAGTATTTGCAGTTACTGAATTTTACTTTGTGAAATTTTAATTAATCATTATCCCTTCATAATTCCAAATTGAAGGCACAAATACTCTTCCTTTAAGTTTGCTTCAAATTAACATGAGCAAAATTGGTTTGTACAGAGAATTTTGTACCAAATGTATAGAGGTGACTTTTTGTTAGGCACTGAGACAATGATGATCAAATTGTGCTAGCTTTTCTTGGAGCACAAGCTATGTATAGTAAAAGTGTAAAACATTTAGAGTATTTGGTTTGGCTGTGGACAGTGTTGGGGGGGAAAGTTTATAAAAAGGATGGAAAAAGTCATTCTTTGATACATGTATTTGTCTGTACTAGATAAAAAAGTAAAATCTTTTAAAAGATTTTTTTTTATGTCTAGAATTACAATAGCTTCTTTAGAATGAATCCATTTCTTTATAATTTAAGAAAAGACCAGTTTAATGTTTCACTTGTCTTTCTGTTGTGTTAGCATTTTTATAAGACTTTGGTGTTGAGAATGTTAAATTTGTACAGAGTGATTTTTTCAAAATAAATATTTTGTAAAACTCTCTATGGTATTCATTTCATGTGAAATATTTTTAATATTATACTATTAATTAAATAGATAAGACTCAAAAGCAGGCTTAATGTTTAATAAATAAGAACAACCTGTATTTTAAAAGGTGATGCCTGTATTAGCAAGATGTGGATGTGATGTTCTCCTGTGTGATGTTGAACTTAGTCACAGAGGATCTGCTAATAGGAGGTATGTGTACGACAATAATTTCTTCATTCAGTGTACAGTCTTTCTTCCTAGCCAGTCCATCAATGTGTTAACCATCTGTTTTCTAAAAGGGTTTCTTTAAACAGAACAGTCTATTTTGTGTCTAAAAGAAATGCAGCTTTTCAGTAATTGTTCAGAGGTCAAGATTATATCTGTAGGTGAGCTTTATTACCCTTAATATGCTACCCCAGAAAAACAAAGATGATCTTGATTGCTCTAGCAAAGGATGAATCTGTCTGGGGTTTTTTTTCATTTATTATTTTATAAGTAGTCAACAGATTCTCCAGAGATTTCAGAATAACACAAGTGGCATACTTGATCACCACCATTTGATATTTTACTGTCTGTGAGGCAAGAGAAATTTCTAAAAGCTGATCTGATGACTTTTTCTGGGTGCGTGAGCTCACCTGCGAGTTGACAGATGAACAACATCTAACTCGGTGGCTACTTGCAGATCAAGGCTTGCGGTAGGTACGACTGTAATCAAATCATTATTTAAAAACAAAGCCACGTGTGGTCTCTGTAGGTCTCTTACGGAGTTGGTTCAAGACCTGTTCCTTTCATCTTTGCAGCTGTTATCAGAACCAGGCAATTGTTACGAACTTGAGTGTCAGGATCGTGCAGGTGTAAGTGTCCCTCTCCACTGATCGTCTTACAGGACAGTTCTGCTGCCAGCCTGAGCAGCGCTGAACCTGCTGCAGAGCGAAGTGAGGCTGATGGACAGAAGGTGCCTATATGTGTCTCTCTATGTGTCTATATGCAAGTGTCTATATAAATACAGACATAGAATTTGCAGCTGGGACTAATGTGACCTCAGAGTTGTTGATGAATTTAAACCCATTTTGAAGGCCAAGTGTCAAATAAGCTTTTATTGTATGTTTGGCTGGGAAGCATCACTTCGTTATGTCAGCCAGGTCTCCAGTAACAGTTATTTGCTCAGTCTCCATTACCTTTTAGGAGGCATATTGCACTGCTGTACAGGGCACAAAACATTGCATGGTTAATATAGAATATCTTGCTATATCTTAGTTATTCATAAATATTATGTCCTGCCAGTTAAACACAGTATGTAGAATAATGTATAGTTTTGCTAGGCTGATTTATGAATTTGCACCTGTTCTTCACTTTTTGACTAGTAACAAATACATGTCATATTAGAAATGGAAGATACCATGCCCTCCAACTTAAATGCTTCCCCCCCCCCCCCTCCACTTGGGATATAGCAGTAATATAGCAGGAAAAATAAAATGCATTTTTGAAAATGGAAATTAAGGTATTACTGACTTGTAAACGAAAAGGACAGCTTTACCCTTAGCTCTCATGAATGTGAATGTGCAATAGTGAACTTATGGAAAAATGTCATGTTTCTAGAGAAGAAGCCTTGCTTCTATATGAAAATCATGTTGGCAGGAAGAATCTGAACTGTATCATAAAACAATGTTTCCTGCATGTGTTACAACATGCTCTATATATGCAGTCATTCACAACTAAACTTAGTGTTTTCATGACTTGAAGGGAATTATTGGCTTCCTTTTATTAAAGATTGTAACATTTGCAGCTGTGAAATATGGCATATGCTGTATCAGAGGACTTGCACTTAGTTATTTGCATGTCTTAGATATGTCCAGCTCTAAGAGATAACAGCTTTCCCTGAAAGGAAATTGTCAGATAATTCAGCCTCTTTTCATGCTAGAAATCGTAATGGAAAAATGAGAATGTAAAAGACAAACTTTGTTGGTTTTAGATTTGTGACATCTCTCTTGTTTATTCAAATATATTAATGAAAGAAAACTTGGGGTGTGAGAGAACAGAGCTAGTAGGGAAAAGAGAGTTATTTTCATGAGGTCCCTGACAGTGTTAAGGTATAAATGTTAATACTTGGTTCTCTTCTTTCCTGAATATATGCTGTGGATTTGCCTCATTTTGTGAGAAGGCTTACACAGTCTTAACACTGAGTTTTATCACCAGCTCCAGGGAGGTAAATCCTGAAAGCTTTTAGTTATACATAAGCATTCTTCAGAGTCTGGGGGAAATCTGACATATCTTGTCTGATTGGCAACTGTCCCTTAGCAGGTAAGTACAGTGTATGAAGTTCCTGACTATCTCCAAGAACACGTAGCATGTATGTTAGATGCAGTTAATTTTTTATGATTGCAGATAAGGGTTCCCTCTGTCTTATAGTTCAGATACACGCTCAATATACGTCTTGCTGAGCAGATACTTGAAAGTGAAATACATGAATTGTCAGTTCACTCTAAGAATTGCCTTTAAGCTTTCATCCCTTAGATCAGATATTGCACAAAAAGGCCCACGTTATTACTCCATAAAATCAAAAGTTTGAAAGAGATTAAATTGTCTCTAAAATTGTGTGCATGGACATTATGCCATTCTTAAAATTACTCCTGTTGCGTTTTTATTTTTTTCCCCTCTGTAGAGTCCTGAACAGATTTCACTAGATGTTCATAAGGGTAAGTAATGATAAATCCTTGACAGCAAAATTGTGCCAGCTATATCTGAAGTCTGTATGAAATGCAGAGATAGATGTGTTGGTAGACTTTCGCACACCTGTCTGTGTTAGTGTGAAGTGAGCTTCATTGCTCAAGTGACAGAAATAGTGGGAACTAAGAAGGAGATTTGGCATGAAAAACTAGACAAAAATGTGAGCTGTGGATTTTACATGGAGAATAAATAGTTGCCACATTGCTCAAATCATAATGTATCATTTCAGTCTCCTAATTTCTCTAATAGTATTTGGCTCTGTCTTTATTAGATGGTGCTGCTGCAGTTTAACCATTTATTATTACAGTCTGCTCTCGAAGTAGATTATCAGAATTCATTTGCTTAAGTGAATTATACTCCAAACCAAAATCATTTAACATTAATCGAGTGTTTGAGTCCACCCTATGAAACTGCTACGCCGCTCCCCTCTCCTGTAATTGGGCTGTCCGTGAATTGTCAGATACAAAGAGAGCGAGCGAGAGATTAGTTATTACTGGAAGGAGATGACTCAAAGCATTTCAACAGCAGACAATGAAAGCTCTGTTTCGTAATGGCAGTAGAATAAAGTTGCTTTTAAGGCTCCGATCTGTTTCAAATATGATGTCTGAAATGTTCTTTTGTGGTGTGGAAACCTATTGAGGGAGAAGAATTCACACTTAGAGGAGCTTTTAATCAGCTCGGTGTGGGTGCATTTCACATTTCAGTGGTTCAGGAGAGCACATGTGAAACAACTGGTGTCTCGCGGGTGATTTATCATCGTTCACTTGATGTGTCGGGGTCCTGGGGGGTCCCGGCTGTGCCCGTGCTCGAGGCTCACTCCAGGCTCGCTCCAGGGCGCCACTCAAACGGTCGTGCTACTTGGGATCTCTTTTAAAGGGGGAGTTGAGGTGCTGAAATGCAGGCCAAAAGAAAAAAAAATAATTCTGTGACATTGTTAACTTAAAATCTCATCTCTTGCCTTTTAGTTTGTTCTAAATTAGCGTTGCCTTTCCTTGAGAGTTTGAAGAACAGAGCGGGGGAAATGCTGTTTCTGTGGCAGCTGTGCCGCATCCCCTCTCTACTCTTAAACTTCTCCCTTCCCTGTTATAATCTAATGGTTTACTCTAAGAAATTTATTTTTTTTTTCCAGTTACCCCACGGAAAACACCACGGCTGAGCGCAGGGGGTGTAAGTGCCGGGGTGTGGGTAGCACGGGCTGGAGCCGTGCCCGGTGGGGAAGAGGCTCCAAACTGGCCCGTGCCGGTTCCAGCCAGTTTAGGGAAACTGGAGGGAACTTCAGCCACGCGAGGAGCAGCTGCTGCCCCAGCACAGGTGTGCGTGAGGGGAAGCAGCGGCCGTGAGGCCCCCACCTGCGGGCGAGCCCTGCAGACTGGAGGAGCATCAGAAGTGAAGCCCTGGGGAGATGGAGGAGGAGGGTGCAATAGGGGGTGGTGGAAGGTGCCGTCGTGCCTCGCTCCTGCCTGTGCTGGTGGGACTGGGGGCGACTGAGGGGATCCCGGCAAACCGAGGGAGCTGGAGGCTGGGAGGAGAGGTGGCGGGCTGGGGCTGGAGCTGGAGCTGGAGCTGAGCCTGGCAGAACGGTAAGGAAGGTGCTTCCCTAGGGTTTGTTTCATTGTTTGAGTTGTTTGGGTTTTCTTTCCCCACAGTATTTAAAGTTTTATGTTAATGGATAAAAGACTGTTCTGCCGCGGATGGCAAGCGATATCCACCAAGCGATTTTAGCTGTGGTAACTTATTCTGATGGGTGGATCTTCTGCAGCCAGGACTTTGACGACAGTCACAGAAGCTCATTAAGAGATTTCAGTGCTAGAAAAAGCAGTTACTATTCTTTATTTTTTTTTAATTTGGTGGTGCGTTGACTCCTGACTCCACTGGACCACTGCATATGGTTAATGTGCTCTTGGAAAATCTTCCTTGAGTGAGCTATAAAACTTGTCTTGACCTTTTCTAGTCCTGAAAGATCATATTGTGCTTCTTGTAAGAAATGAGGTGCAAACCCTGCAGCCATGGCGAAGATTCAGGTGGTTCATGACATTCTGCTGTGTCTGTTTCCAAGGGGGAAGCAGTAACTGGTGTGGGTGCTTTCTCCCCTGTCCTGTATTTTGGCAGTGCAGCCTTTCAGATTTATGAGGACAGAAACTATTTATTTACTGTTGTGTTCAACAATGTGAACCTCTTTAGCACTTTGTGCAAATGTGTACCTTGTCATTTAAGTGGTGCCGGTTGGATTTCTCTGAAGAAAACCCTTAACTTTCCTGGAAATCAGCTGTCATAACGAAGTGCTGATAAAAACCCTTTCCAGTTCACCTGATTCTTATGCTTCTGAACATGATATAGACATCTGTTATACTTAGAAGTGATAGTGGCTTTAGCTTTTAAAATCAGTGTGCTCTATGCCCTCATACCAGGCCTCACTTGCTGCCTGCAGCCTAATTTTATTCTTTTTTTAGGAAAGGATATTTATCCAGGCTCTAAGATGCTGTCAGAGTTGTACCTTAATCAATCAACCACTGCTTAACCTTAGTCCAGCCTCCATGAACTGTTACAGTACCAAGTATATTAAAGGAACTTTCTCGGTCTGTTATCTGGGAGAGGACAGAGACCTTTGCAGGCTCTTTGTTTCTCTTGCTACTAACACATTAATTATTGTCTCTCTCCACTCCTTGCTGCTGTTTGGCATTAAAGAATCTATTCTGCTTATTCAGCAAGAGTTCTCATCAGTAGCAGTTCATAAACTACTTTACAGTGGGTCAGTATTGCTTAACCATCCCTTGAAGCAGTACAAGTGGCACAGAACTTTTAATTGAGGTCTGGTGGTGTCACTGAAATGTTGTTTCATTGTGTAACAGCTGTGCCCATTCTTTTCTGTAATAAAAAAAGAGCAATTATCAAGTAAGAAAAGATGCCAAATTAAAATTCTGTAAATTAAGTGCATGCAGTATTGTAAAGGCTAGTTTTCTAACATCTCGTGCAATAAACTCTATGCTATCACTTTAAAATTTTTTTTTTTAAATTTTTTTTTCAGCTTGAGCATGTGAAGGGACTGAAGAGACTGCTCTTCATCTTTGTGAGATTTTGCAGAGAACTAGGGGTCAGGACTTCGGGATTTCTTGTCTAACTCTGGGAATGCTGCACAGTCCACATTCTGAAGTAAGTGGCGGAGAAAAAAAAGATTTGATACTTGTGGGTGGGTTGTAAAACATACTTGCTTTGTAGTCTGTGGGTGAAAATTGCTGCATTCAGTTAAAATAATCTTTTTCTCTTTCTTGTGAAGGTACTACAATGTGGGTGGCCCAAACTCAATTTTGCTGGGATTACATGAGTTTTGTGACACTTCTGTGGGACGGTGTCCAAACTTCTGTGATCTCCCATAGCCCCTTTACCTTCTTCTCCCATTTACTACACATGCTTGACAAATGAGACTAAATGCATGGATGTGCGCAGATACGTAGGAGATGGCAAAATCACAATACGAAAAGTAAACGGGGTCAGATGAATTTGCCTTGCAGGCTGTATCTGGTTTCCAGATGTGTAGCTAGATACTTCCTGCGTGAGATGCGTTGTTATTGCTTTAGCCTTTGGAGATTTCTGCAGAGGAAGTAGTATTTTTTTTATTTTATTAGTATTGCACATAAACTCTTAGTGGAAGTGTTGGATGAAATGACGGCTTGCTTCTCTCTGCTTTGGATGTTCCACTAAGCCAATATGTTGTGAATGAGGTAACTCCTGAAAACACAAAAATGCTTGTTTCATTCTTTTTGTGACAGATGTGATGCTGTGGGATGGTTCAGCACAGATGGGAATTCTGTGCTCAGTTTTCAGACAGGCTGTGTAAGCGCTGTGTTGCTGTTCTGCTATGGTTAGTTTCATCACTCGGGAGCTGGATACAGATGTAGAAATGTTGCCCCCTTTACCTTTAGCAGAATTCTTCCCATTTATTTTATGTGTGTTAGTTTAGTACTTTTGACATATTACACTTTTCCTAGAGTGAAAGACAGCACAAACACACAAATTAATTTCCTTAGTTGCAAAATTTGTCTCTCTGTATTTGTGGGTTTGATTAGCAATTGTATTCCTGTTTTGCCTGAATCAATGGTAAGTACTGCGTGCTGAGAGTTGTATGATTCACCTCTCTATGTGGTTTTAATATTGTTCAAAAGTAGCAGGAATAAATACTGTCTGTTGAAGCGGTGGATTACAGAATATGATTCGGTGATAAAAATGTGCAAATGGACCTGACATCTGTGGTGTAGCTGAAATATTATTTCATGATTGCTCTTAGGGATTTGCAGTATCTGTCCCCGCCATCTTTAATAGGTAGCTGTTCATGAATCAAATACAATTTCAGTCAAGAAACAGCATGCCAGTGGGAGGAAGTGTATGAACATAAATTACATAATTATTATTCCACTTGCTTTTATGCATTTAATCACAAAAGAGCAGAAGCCTGAAGATACAAGATAAACCTTAAAGGCATAATCTTAAACAACAGCAGCAACACACCAATACGTGCCTTGCAAAATATAAGAAGATTAATAAGAGAGTGATTAGGACACTTCTTATTTTATTTTGCTCTTTCATAATCATTAGGCAATAATTCTAAATTAGCTTATCGTATTTGCTTACACTAAGTCAACAATTCATGAAGCAAAAGCTGCAGAGAACTGGAAACCTATTGGGAAAAGGAGATACCTGGATGTACTTCCTCTTACTAGTGCAGAAAAAGGGGAGGAATTTTCCTGTGCATTTTCCTAAGGCAGCTGTTACTGTGTGATAGATAGAACCTGATGCAATGATACCTGCCTGAATTTGCAGGGAGCCCAAAGTAACAGCTATAATAGAAGGTTGGTAATATTAATATCTTACTTGCATTTCCCACAAGTGAAATGTGTCCCAGGGCTTGTTGTCTGTTTTGTCCTGAACAACACAGTATGAGATCCCTGAGCTTCCTCCAGGCTCAGTAGAAATGTAACCCTGTCAACTGGTTGATCTGCTGAACTGAATTCCACCTGACAAAGGGTAGAGCTGATCAGCTAAGGGCACTTGGGCCACAATGCCTTCAGAACTGAAGCTGGTGGGGCCGTGTGGCCCTGCACTGAGAGTTGTGGGTGTATTAGCACAGCTGTAGCTCCCCTCTGGTGTGTGAATGCAGCAAATGGGTGAGAGTTTCCACCATGTCCTACAAACACCTCTAGGTCTCGCTGAATGTCTCAAAAGGACAAAGAAGAAACATAGAGAAAGTTGATTGAGCCATAGATTTGCTGGTCACTATAGTAACATCTTTGTTTCACTTCAGAGTACCACAGCTGGGAACAGGAATGGCCTTTGCTTCTTCCTCCTTTTATACGAATGCCTTTAAGTGTGCTACAAACATTCAGTAGGAATGAATTCCCATTATCTTCTCTGCAAAAAAGGAGCAATTCTTGGGCAGAAGATACATGGCATGTTAATGGAGCTGTCTGAGGAGTTAACCTCATTGGAGAAAATGACCTAGGAATCTTATTTTTGTTACTTTAGTTCTGTATACATCAGAAACAAACAAACAAGCCATGATGGGAAAATCATTTTATCAATGTATTGTGTCAGTGGTATGGAGATCAGGAGAAGCAGAGTTATAACACAAGCACAAAATGTTGGGCAAAGTACTCCTATACAACTTAATCCTTTAATCCATGCAGTAAATAAATGTTTTGATGTGAAACACCATCACTTTGATTACAGCAGTGGAAGGGAATGGTTTTTTGTTCTGCTGCTTTATGTAGGGTAAATAGAAAAAAGAATAATGGAGGTTTGACAGATGAAGCCCTATAAATACATTCTTCCTGTCCTTTAGACAAGTAAGTCATTGGATAAGGGCACAGTTATTAGCAGAATACACCATGGCTCAATTTCTTATCACTGATCTCTCGACTATGATAAGTGCTCTTCCAGAAGAGTTTTGTTACTGATATTGGAAAACATAGTATTCTTCTGAAGCTCTATTATTTGAAGTGGTCTTTGAATGTCCACTTGATAACTTTAAGGTCACGATCTTGTACATTTCAGTATTTGTCTCAGTCAGGATTCAATTGTGGTATCACAACTCCACCGTATCCTGTATGAAGTCAAAGGCCACCCACTCAATGTATTTGTGGGATCTGTTAAGATACTGGGGGGTAAAGTTCTGCCACACAAGTGGGAACAGGATGATATGTCAGCAGAAACTGGTGAGAAATAAGCGCCACCAACATGAAAGCATTTCATTAGTTGATTCAAGTTTTATGAAATAGTTTAGTTTTCATAAAACAGTATAATGGTTGTTCTTTTTTAACCTTTTTCAAATTAAATGCAATTTTTTAAAAAAAATAATCCAAAGTTGGGAAAACATTGTCTTAAGTGACAGTGTTGATCCGAAATGATCCAGTGTTGGTGCACATAGGGAGTTGATTTAAATTCTAAGTTGTTTGTAATAGCCTTTTTCTTCAAATGTGGTAGAGCAGATTGGCATTTATTTTTCTTTAAAACGGAAAAAAAAGAAAATGTTGTGGATCCAATTTCATTTTTTTGGTAATAATTAATTATACTTGTGTTATCAGTTCCTTATGATGTCTCAAATAGATATTTTTGAACTGTAAAGCTTAAGTTCTTTGTGAAAGAGCTGTTGTTTTCTCTTATTTACATTCTGACCACCACAGTGGGGGTTTTATTCATCCCTCCTCTGTGCTATCCCAATGTAAATTGTAAAGTGGTGATGCATTTTCCTCAGAAATCCAGAGGGACTTTTTAGTACAATTTTTTTGTTAAAATGTAATATTTTAATTCTGCAAGCTATAAATCATACCTGTTTACAGATATGTGTAGAATTCTGTGGACTAATGATTTGAAAGTGCTATCACATGAAAACAACGGTGTCGCACAATAGTTGACTCTCTTAGGAAATTACACAGCTCTCTCAGTACTCAGGAGGTTTAAAACTGCCAGTACTTGGTAAAGATGAGTAATAGCAATCCTAGGTGTTCTCAGCCTTGAGTTTGAAAATTGTTTTCAACTCTCAATGCAAATGTCCCTTTCAAGGTGAAAAATGTCACACCAGAAAGACCGAAAAGTTTCCAGGCAATTACACTGGTGAATAAGTGTGTGCGGATTCCTGATAACTTCTAAATAAGCTCTTAGAAAATAAATAATAGTAGTGAAAAAGACAAGAGCTTTTTGTAATTTATATATGGGTTGACTGCGTTGGAGAAAATAAGGCATTGAGTACATTTACTGATTGCTGAAATCTCAAAATGATTTGTATTTTAGTGTTATGCTAAACTTGTCACTACAAATCCAGCTCTGCAAAGGTTATCAGGCACTATGTCATGACATGATCTAATCTTAGTCAGTGACGTGCAGAGCCCCAGATCTGATTTTAGATTGCAAACCAATATAACAGGCAGCAGATCACCCACAGATTATCTCCTGTTAATTTGAGAGAATATATAAGCAGCAAACGAGCATATATAAGCAGCAAACGTGGCTCTCTGCTATAGAAAACATGAAGTCTTATACAACAATTCTCTTCATGTTCGTATTATGGCAGGAATTTGGCTGCCTGTTCAACTAATAGAAAAAGTCTGCTTTTGTCTTTTTCTGGCAGTTCTAGGAGGTTGAAAGACAGAGACACAGAAAGAGGATTGTTATTACTGAGCAAATGAAGGTTTAATGTTTCAGAGGAGAGAGGAGAATTTGTTGTGATTTTCATAATCTTCTGTTGACATATGACGGTTGTTTGATGGACATCCAAAGCAGTATGTTCACGTCCAGCACAACTAAGATTTAATTGCCCCATTGCTCCTGTATAATACTTGAAAGCAAGAAGAATTTGGGTCAGAGATGTTACATCAAAAGTTCTCGGTCAAGGAGCTGGTTTCTGTGAGAGTGGGATTATAAATCCCTGCAGTCTGGGGAACATCCGAGGTTTGTCTTTGGTTGCAGATAGAGCAACTGCTTCACTACTGGTTCTGCTCTCATATCGGTAGTGTTGGACGTATCTTCATCTCTGTGATTATTCCCCTCCTTCTTTCTACTCTACTATTCTTGGTCACTTGTTGCATCCTGTGGAAAGGCTCAGGTTAGATTCCCTGCCATGGTACCTGCAGTTTTCCCGTTTGGCGCACTGAGACCGGCTCGGCTGCTGAGAATGGGCAAATTGCTGGGAGCGTGTCAGGGGACTGTGAAAGGAGTGAGTGCAGCTACAGCCTCCGTGTTCTCCCCAATAACTTTGTGTCTCTTTGACCGTGAAGTAGAGGACGTACAGGAGGATGTACTAGTGCCCAACGAATTGGGCTTCAGAACAGCAGAGACACCTGAAGTGTGAGGCTTGCCCTCGTAATGATGGAAAGGGCTAAAGAGAGTGTGCCCAGGCTGTTTCCTATTCTGGTCATGATACTCGTGGCCCACTGCTCGGTGTGGCGGTACAGCTGGTGTAGAACTGCTTTGGGTATCTTTAAGTTGGTCCCACACTAAGCTGTGAGGACACTTGCTGAGTGACAAGAGGACAGGTCTTCTGAGATGAAGACAGGTTTTCAAAAAACCAAGCTGTAAGATTTCAGTGTGAGAAGAATCCTCTTTATAAGAAAATAAACATGCTTCCTTGAAACTATTATTTGTAGCCACTTCAAAAAAATGACTTTTAAATCCCTGCGGAACAAATTCCCCCATGCAAAAGAGAATTTTTGTTACTCCAACAATTATTATTATTTAATGTGAATTTGAATTTTAGATAACCCATTTCTAAAGAAATATGTAAACTTGATTGCAGTTCTTTTCCCTGTCATTATCCTTTAGGGAAATAATACATAATGTGCCTGGAGAAACCAGAAGGCCCTTTTAGAAAAATGACAGTTATGCTGCAGAAGGAAAGAAGGTAGCCCTAGATGCTATACAAATGGCAGAAATTAATCTGGTGCTGTTTGGTATCAGGCATAGACTTGTATGCTAAACTGAAAGTGTATATTTTCAAGACTGAAACTCTCTGAAGCTGTAGCAAGTAAACGAGCTGAAAATACAAATTTAAAGCAACTTCTCCTTAGAAAAAAGGAAGCAAAGAAGGAGTAAAGCAGGTAAAGGAAGTGTATAATGGATAAGTGGAGAAATTTAGTTCTGTGAATCACCTAGTACGGACAACTGTCAAAGATATGAGACTCTACAACTATTTTTATCTTGTGCTTTATAGCTGTGATCTGTAAAAATGCTTACACACGTATAACATGGAAGCAATTCCGTTGCTTTCAGTGAGTTAGGAACAAATGGGGCAGCCATATGTGAATATGTTTTCAAGCTTAGAGCTATCAGCCTCTCACTCTTTGTGCCTGTTCAAAGCATCCACTGAAGTCTGGGAATTTGGGCCAGTTTGAGATTTCATCTGGAGTTCATTTGGAGCAGTCTCATAGCAGAGTTTGTATTTTCTTTCAGGATGTAAGTCATACAAAAAGGAAAAAATTAGGCAGACGTTTCACCCCTCCATGTGACCTATTCAAGACAAAACGTATTCCTGTTCCTGTTTGTGGGGGCTAACATCAAGCATACCATTGCTTAGCCTGGAGAAATTTATCCTCCCAGTCTTGTAGCCTTAAGCAGATGATGGCTTCAGCAGATTGCAGGGCTTGCTAAGACAGAGCTATGAAAATACAGCCAGGCAAGCCTCATGCTAATGACAGCAATGTCTACTGAGGGCAGGCTGAGTCTCTTGAGACTTTCAGTTTGGGCTTCCTGACCATGTGGCGAGTGTCATGAATGGGCTGATGCTAGTTTAGAAACTTGTTGTCCTGTATCCTCCCTGCCTGGGGTGCGCACACACCTTCCCTATCGTGTATTTAACAGCTAACCGCTGTCAACTCTGTCCCAAATGTGGCTTGGAATGGACAAGTCCTGGGTAGGTGTGGTGTGGAAGCTTGAAAGAGTGGGTCAAATATGGCCACTTGCTAAGTTATTTGTAGTACAGTTGAAAAGAGTGAACACATTGATGTCTGTGTATCTCTAGATTTCTCTGATCTAGTCCTGAAAATTGTAATTATGATTTCAGGTCTGACTCTTACCTTTAAGGATCAATGACATGTATAAAGCTGCAACCTGTTTCCATTATAGCTTATCAACAGAATAAGATTTGTCTTTTTCTTGGAAGCCTCTCCTTTTTGATGACTATAAGAAGCAAAACAGTTTAAAAATATTTTTCCCAAAGAAATAATATTCAGTTATGTATTGATTTACAGTTGAAAAACAGTACCGATCATACAAACGTCATTCCTTACCTACCAATTACCAAGAGTCATTTAGTTGAAAGCCCCATTATACACTCCTACCATGAGTAGATCAACACTACACATCTATGAAACAGTCTGCTGATATGGACATAATTAGATTTTTATCAGTTTTGGCTAAGTGTAACCATTTCATTATAATTGACCTGGATTCGTTTCTACATGTCTCCCTCATTAAAACATATAGCACCTGTGCTAATGGGTTTTGTTTCTATCAAGATATAATGAGGACTGGCGTACCTACATATTCTCCGAGCACACCAAGAACAGAGACAAATACTCCATTTTATTACCATCTGACAGAGACATAATGATTGCTGAGAAACTCATTACCATCATATTATGCGATGATTTAACTTGAAAACCTTGCCATGCTGCAGCCTGGCAGTGGTAGAGCTCTTGGAAATGCATGGTTTTTTGTTTGAATAGCATGAGCTGAGCCGATTCCCTTCTCCCCATGTGCTGTACACAGTCTATTTGCTTTGCAGATTTCCAGCTGATTTTGAGTGTATTTCATTACTGTGCTGTGTAATTAAGGAACATCACTGAAGGATGGTTAGAAAAACACACGTAATGAACCTACAGGTAGTACAGGAAGCTTGTACAAAAGCCAGAACTTTAAAAGTGTTTTTTCTTTCTTTCTCCTTCATTCGCACACCCTCATAACGCTGTGGTTCCTAAGTAAGATCTTTTGAGGCAGCTGGTGAAAGAGTTCTTGCTGCTCTTGGTCAACTTTTCTGCAGCTTTGCAGATACAGACAGGTACTTACAGATAAAAGCTTCTCAGCTGTAATTTGTGTCTTTGTTCTCTGTGCAACTTGCCCTCTTCCAAATGCTACTGCTGAGCTGACTTCTTCAGAGCTCAATTTAGTGCAAAAGACCATGACAGAAAATGTCACTGAGCACAGTTTATCATTTGAACACAAACCTCCTCAGTAATGCAAAATAACACGGTTCATCTGGCAAATGCTGGCTGCAGTCTTTCTGCCTCCATGCTAGACAGCGGAGAGGGGAGGTGTACTGATAATGTGTCTCTGTCACCCGAGGTAGCAGGTCCTTAAATATACTAAATATCTATATGGTAGTCAGGGATGCCAGTCTTAACCCCTTCTAGCCTGTTTGACGATCCACCTCAAAGTTTAACGTTGCACTGTATGCGAAGGGGTAAGCGCTTTACAGAGAGATCCTGCTGCTCTTCCTTATATTGAGTAGCAATGCTTCTGTAAGTAGCCAGAATTATTGTAGTTTTGACAAGTGTTCACTAGCTTGAAATAAATGTTTTATTGTTTTCATGTGGTTTCTGGAGAGAAACACCCACATTGCAAATTACTTACTAATAAACAATCTCGTTAACAGTACTAGTATGAAGGTGAAGGCAGAACTTAGTTCTGGCCTAGCCAGAATGGATATTTGCACTGTAGGAATCATGGTAGCAGTGATCAGACAGACAAGTACATTGTTCTGGAAGCCATGTTTCCATTTCTCTCTTCAATGTGTAGAATTCACAGTCTTGAAATAAGTTTAAAAGTTCAGTCTTTCATGTATGCGTCTATACACAAATACACACCTTTTAGTGGTGGAATGGTTAAAGAGTTTTGTCATTTTTTAAAGCTCAGAAATTGTGTTAACGTTTTGAATTTATTGAGCAGCTCTAACCAAAAAGCAAGGCTGGATTCATGTTTGGTGTGGCATTGACATTTTAAATTCCTGGACAGCTACTTCAGTGATTTTGAAAATAATTTGATCTGTTAAATAAGTTCAGTTATTAAGGAAACACACAGAGTGTTCACACACACGTAATTTATTTGCTAAGCGAGAGGAGGAGTGACTCAGGTAGCAATCTAACTTTAGCCGTTTTATTTCAGTACTGTAAAGTCAATGGATAGAGATTAGTTCCAGGCTGTCCTTTAGGGCAAATAACCTGTCTCCAGTGCTGACAGAGACTAAATATGGAATCCAAAAGTGTATTCAGCAAGAAAAATGATTAGTTTGTTTCATAAACTTTCTGTTTGCACCTACTCAACAATGGCAACTTTGTAATACAAAGACTTTCAAGACGTAATTCAATCCTGAACTTGTTTACGTGTGTTTTAATACTTAGAAAAGAAGGGGACGGTGAAACTTCTCATTCTGTCTCTATGAACACTGGTGAGCAGGTTAACAGATTCAAATGCCTGCTGAAAAAGATAAAATAGGGTGTGCATACCTGGAAGTAGATGGAATGCTTTCTGCATATTCAGATCATGTGTTATGTCATAGAACTGTACACACAGTATTTCACCTGGAAGAGCTGCTAGTGGTTTATAGAGCAGGTTTCCCAGTTGGCAAATAAAACATATGGTGCATATGTCAAACCAAGAGAAGGAGGTAAACCTCTCAATACACAGAGTTAACAGATTGACTCTTAATTAAGATCAGATGGTGCCTACCATTAATCAGATACCCAGGCAATCTATTTATAGTTGCCTTGATCTCGGGTGTAAAGTTGTTACATGAGCAAATTTCTCCACTCAAAATCAACGGCGATTCACTGATGTGAACGAGTGTTGAACATGATCCTTTGTGTTGGGGGAATTCTTGTGAATGGAGATGAGAACCTGTCTGGACAAACCATCTGTCTGCTGCTCATGTGGTGTTAAGGTTGTCCTTCTTGGAGGAAGACAACACAAAGAGCAGCAGGGAACTAGGAAGAGCTGTGTGTGATAGAGTTTCTAGAGTGCAGAAAGGGTGAGTTCTTTCAGTTTCTCCACCTGCTTGCTGTTTCCATCTAGCTCTTTGCTCTTCACTGTGATTTCAGATTCTAAAAGGTATCCAGGCATTTCAGTCTGTTGCGAAAAGCCTGTTTGCTCTCAGAAATATTGAAGATTATTTTAGGAAAATGGTGGTGTGTATAAACCAAATAGATCTAAAAGTCCTTGGTGGTCTCCAGAAGCCATCAGCCCAGGCAGTAAGGGAGGGAGAGCCGAGATTTGTCTCTTGCGTCTTAAAGAGGTCCTTTATCATACAATTTGTGCATCCCTATGCAGTGTAAAGTTGTGCCCCTTGGTTATAACTTATAATAAATTTTGTTTTATAAATGCTTTCTTCATGCAGTCTCGCCCTGCATTGCTGGTGTTCCAAGCCAAGCAGTGAATGAAGACATTTGAGGGGAAAGGATAATAAAGTTTTGTTTTGTTTAGTTTAAGTTAGCCTCAACTGGTCCGTCTTTGAAGTGGCCTG
Source organism: Trogon surrucura (assembly GCA_020746105.1). Lineage (NCBI taxonomy): Eukaryota > Metazoa > Chordata > Aves > Trogoniformes > Trogonidae > Trogon > Trogon surrucura. The sequence goes on along the minus strand of CM036632.1, from coordinate 7,276,100 downwards.
AAGGCATTCAGCAGTATTGTGTCAGCCCCCACAAAAACCGGCCTGTTTTTCTCACCCAGTATGTAGCATCAGGTTGGCATCATGTTATCACTATGGCCATCAAAGAAATACTTCTTTTCTAATGCGACTTACGAGGGAAGGGGAAGAATACACTCCTCCAGAAGAGTTTGTAGATAATAGTTACTAGCTGAGCTTGACACTGGGACTACGAAAAGACTTTCTGCAGATCACAGCATTTCTTCTCCTTTCCTGCACTCTACTTGTGTAACTGTGTATATAGAGCGTATAAGAAAGTGGCATAATAATTTTTTCAGAAATGAGAAGGAAGAAACAATTGTACATAGATTTTTTTTTTCCAACAAACTGTAGGATTGCTGTTACAACATAAAACTTTGAAGCTCAAATGCTTGCCTGTCTTGCATTATTCTTGTAGACGGATTGTGTTGATAGTTTTGACTAGAAAGTCACTGCACAGTGAGGCATTGAGCTTATTATTGATGTTGTAAAGGATTCTTTTTCTTAAGTAAGCACAAGGATATTGATAGCTAAACTATACCCATGTGTTTGTTTTAGGTAAACATTTTACTGTAATTCAATTTATGAGAGAGATCTTTCTCTTAAAAGCCTTGGACATGTCTGCATAATAACAAGAGATCATGCTCTTTAGTCCAACATATTGGAGTGGCTAAAAAAAGGTCATTTAAGTCCAACAGAATTGTTTAGTGTAAGATTATGAAATGCAAAAGATAGCACCCAAAATGACAATCAGGGTGCTGAATTTGGAAGCCTCCTGTTTTTTGGAAACAGGAGTTGTGTTCATTCTTATGTTTCATGGTTTGGGAGGTTAGTATGTTTTAATGTAAAAGAAAAAAAATCTGTATGATAGAGAAAAACAGTGAAAATAACTGTAGCTGTGCAAACATTGCTGTTTCCCAAGCACAGGTTTGTGTTTGCAGTGTGCCAAAAGGAGTCTGTGTCTGGGAATGGGGCTTTCTCTCTCTTGCATTTCCTCTCCCTTCTATAGCCAGGAGCTATGAAGAGGGCCAAGCTGAAAATTTATATTCTTTTCCTTTTAACCACGGAATGTGGTACAGCAGATAATGGTGCTGGTGATGCTTCAGCGTGCCTTGGCTCTGGAACAATAAGATCAACTCAAAGGGACAGTGAAGACTGTTTGGTCTTGGACCTCTTTAATCCTCATCTTCTTGTTTGGTTGGTTGATTTGGTTGGAGTGTTTTGTTGTTGGGTTTTCGTTGTTTTTTTAAAATGTAAGCAATGTTGTGCTTTGTATAACTGGTTTTTATTTTGTCTGTTACTTCAGAAAAATATCTTTTAAGTTTCCAGTTGTTTATCTGCATTTTTAAAAGCAAGGTGTATTCAGGTCATGTTTTTCTTTCCCTTTCCTTAGGCTTATTTTAGATCTTTAGTAATATACATAATATTGTTATGCAAATTAGAAACAATATTAGTTGTCATCACTAGTTTAACTTTGTCAAAAACAAAGCCTGAGGTTTTCCAGGCACCAAGTTATCTTGCTTTTATTATAATGTTTACTTTATTAATAATTTGAATGTTATAACAATATACTAGATAAAATGTCCAGGTATATTTGCATATGCATGAAAGAACTTTTTGACAATAAAAATCTTAACTGAAATGAAAACCAGCAAACAATTACTTTTTCCTTAGGATGAATTAAAAGATAAATGAGGCTGAATTAACTAAGCTGCTTACTCTGGCCGTTTTGCTGGTAAATATATTATGTTCTGAGTTTTCTAAAGCAACTAACTGGGGAAAAATTGGAGTATTTTGCTTTGATTATATCATGTCATTCAAATTCCAGACGTGCTGTAGACAGGTCTAAAGTAGCGTTAAAGAAACCCAGTTATGTTATTTGTAGGCATCACACCGCTGCTGCTCCCGAAATTTAAACATGGTGCTGAAGTAATTTTCCTTGCCCCATTAATGTTTTCTCCATCCTTTTCTACTGATGCCTATGTTTGATTGGGTTGTACGTAGCCCCAGAAAGCTCTCTCCTGTGATTTCATTTTTTTCCAAAGTTACTCTTCACTTTCAAAGATGCATGGGTTCAGATAGAGTCATATTCTAAATTGTTTCAATTTGACATGTCCATTTCCAAACAGGATCCTCTGAAATGTGTTGAACCCTGACTTCTGGAAGTGGTTGTATTTGAAATTTTGAAGGGAAGGGATAGCAACTCAACAACAGTTAATGCTGGCTGCTGGCTTAGTTAAATAAGAGAAGTCTCTCTTCTTGCCCTGTCTCCTTGTTCCAGTTCTGTGCAGGTTGTTTTCAGTAGTGCACTTTCTTTTCTTCACTGGGATTGGAGAACTTGGCATTTTGATTCCTGCCTGGTCTTCCCAGTTTGAGAAACTAACCTTAATATATCAATTAAGATAAGAAAGACTCTTTCCCTAGCATACAGCCATGGAGATTTCTGATGGCCATTTGGATGAAACCCAAGCTCTTGTAGTGGTTGCCTGTGGTCCAAGTCCAACTGCTTTTGCATGTAACAGACCCCTGGGCATGGGTGGAAGATGTTTGCGTGGATCCAGTTGTAGGATCAAAGCCCTCATTGGCTTTCCTCAGGCTTTCGTTGGAAGCTGATCTTTTGTTTGCACAGATCTCTGCTTTACCACTGTAGAGTGTCTAGCTAGGTGAAATGAATTTGCGAGCAGGCTGAGCAGAGAGACTGTAACCACTGCATTAATTCCTGCTCTTGTGACACATTAGGAACTCTGCAGCCCACCCGGCTGCCTGTGTTGCACCCACGTGCATGGTTCTACATATACACGTAGAAACAGAGCTCATCTGTCTCTTTCAGTTAAAAGGCTTTTACTGATCCTAGTCAAAGAACTATGCTCATGATGTAGTGCCTTCCTTCTTGTCATCACTTTCTGGTCCTGAATTCACCACAGGGTTTGCACCATTCAAAAACCTGCGTATTTCAGAATAGCTTTCGGTGAATAACTCTGTTGCACTAATTCAATGGGGGAAGAGTCAAGACAGAGGGGTTTTGCCCAAGAGCTAGCATTTCTGTAACAATGCCATTAATTGTCTAAATGATAGTGACTGTAGTTTCACATGCACTTTGAGCCAGCATAAGCAGACATTACTGCCAAGAGCGGCTGTTCAACCCTCCCTATGCCCCTGGCTACTTTTTCCCGTTCCAAAATCACTCTCTGGTGAACTACATTGTGTTCATTCAGATAAGTTCCCTGATCCACTTCCCCACATGGCCACACAGATACTTGTCAGCACAGATGAAGGAGTGGAGCTGAGAACAAACAAATGGAACCTGGGGGGAGGGCAGGGCTGCCTCTTCTGAGGTCTGTCCTAGCTTAAACCAACTTAAAGTGTCTATGAAACTACTGTCTCACATAAAATAATGTTCTTTTACATCCTGCTCCTTTAGTTCCTCACAGAGTTCCCACTTCAGAGGGCCTGGGCTGTAATGTCTGGTTAGAAGAGCTGCAGTGAGAGACTATTTGTTACGTATTTGAAGGTTGGCTCAGTTGATTAGAGTTTGAAAAAGGATTGAATCTTCTCTCTCAAGTCAGAAAATCTAGAGTTTATTGCAGGAGCAGGGTAGGAGAATTGTTCTGAATACATTTTAAAAATCCGTGATCTGGAGTCATGGTTTCACATGGACTACTGCCTTTCTTTCCCATGGACTGCTGCCCTTGTTTCCCTAGCCGGTTTATTGACCGGTCAGCCCTCTAACTCTGTAGCAGCCAGTGCAAGTTTAAGTAGATTCTGAATTGTTTTATGTTATACACGTTTGTTTCTTCTCTGGCTTTGGATTTGGGAGAAAGAAGGAAGATGGTGTCAGGCAACCTCAGCTACCTGTCTTAACTGAACATGCATTTTCTGGAACACCATCTGCTTCCAGTACTGGGATCCCTGCCAGCTGGAGGAGCACTTGGCCAAACTGAGGGCATTGCCCCATGCTCTGTGATCGCAAGGTGGACCTTTGTGGTTTGTCTCATCGTGCTTGCTACATGGTTAACTCTGTGAAGGGACTTACTTATTCTTATGCAGGGCCATCTTCGCTTAGTCTCACCAGTGATGTCACTGCAACTCAGATTTAAGTGGCCAATTTTTTAAAAGCTGCTACAGTCTTTAGGCTCCTAATGACTCCTAAAACATCAAGTGAATTCCTATCCACTGAGACTGAAACAAAAATAAGAGAGTAGAATGCTTTCTGTGCTATATGTTTTTTCTTGTCTTTTCATGGATGAGTTATTATAAAGGAAGCTATGTACCCGTGGAGACATGCGTTGTTATAATAATAACTGGAAGGAGCTTCCTGTTGAGGAAGTAATAAGCATATCCTGGGTTGCATAAGATCCAAGAGAGAAAACTCTCTCCTTCTGCCTGTCTCAGTATGGTGCCCTTCTACACAAGCCCTGACAATTTCTACATAGAGCACAATGGAGAAGCTGCTTCTCACAGCACCCATCTCTGGGTGTTGTTGGAGTTTCCAAATGGGAACCCACGTGGGGGATAATAGAGCTGGGAAATGCATTTACCTCCCTCCAGGTCCCATCTGCTGCCACCTCACAGGCAGGAACCCTGCCAGTGACAAAGCGGGTACAATAGCACAACAAAGGGAAGGTATAATGGGATGTTATAAATTTGCTGGGGGAGAAGAGGGGCTCTCAAGAGAGAGCTCCATGGTCTGAGTTTAAGAGAAGCAGAGCTTCTAGAGTAGCAACCGCTTTTCTCTATGAAGGACTGTTTTAAAGGAAAGAATGAGAGGGAAACCTTAGAGAGTTCCTCTTCATTTTAATACCTTTGTGGCAGCAAGCAGCCCAGTCCTCAGTCCTCTGAGGGATATCCAGTGAAATAGTGAAAACTGTTGAGCTAATGTCTTCCTCCTTCCTATGTGCATATACTTCTTTTGAGCATATTTTGGACAGTTAGGGTCATTTGCTGGAGACTGTTTGCCCACGATTGTTGTAGGTTTTTAAGATTTTGTTTTAAGTAAGCTGGGGAAACACGTCTGCTCCAGCAGGGAAAGCAGAGAACCATGCAGAGTGTATGGCTGATTGAAAAAAAAAAGAAAATAAAATTACAATAATTAAAGGAAATCACTGACCTTGTATTAAGTGTTGCTGTCAGCTGCTCAGAGCATGGAGCTTTGCATAGCTGTGGTGTGATTATGCAGATCAAATGCACAACCAACCAGAAAACAGGAATTCTGTTTTGCGAAAAGCTAAAATCGTGCAACAGTACCACGACAGCATCTCTGCACGCAGGGTGGCTGGGGCAGGACTCCTTCAGTCTGTATCAGTAAACCACACACACAGACCAATCACAATTCTCCATTCAAAATCCTTTTTATTGTAGATAAAAAATTTCATGGTTAATCATTATCATCTTGTTCCCTTGCTAGGTAATTAGTATTGCATTGTTGCTTTGTGCCTTTCTCTGTGTTCCCTTCATGTTAGAGAAGTTTAATTGACATTAAAAAAAGAGGAAATTAAAGGGGTTTTAATCAGTTGGTCTGTCCTATCTGTTTTAAAAAGAAAAGCTGGAGTAATAGAAAAATAGGCTGGTGTCTATGCTCTCTTATCATCCATTTTTCTCATTCATTACTGACTTGATGAGAATGTCTGCTTTGCATATTTAATCATATAACTGATTAAAATAGTACTTGGCTTTTTTCACGTTAGTGGGTCTATAGGCAATGTCACTGGTGGTTGTGACGCTTTTGTCTAACTATTACTTCAGTTTTTCTCAGTTTTCACTCAGAAACCAGCATGGCAGCTTACTGCAATTTTCTCAAAAGGTCCATTGCTACCTACAGCATAGTTCCTATAGAGATAAGAAAGAAAATAGTTTTCTCTTCTATGAGAACTCTGAATGTATATACATTAATATAAGAGTTTGCTTGTTTGCTTAAAGATTTTCTGAATCAAGACTGGTGCATTAAGCTTGCAGAATCTACAAATGCCCAACATCTTAATTATAAAATGATCAGTAAACTTACACTTGAAGGCAGCAAGAGAGTAGTATTGGTCACAAAAAAAAAGAATATTTTCAACTATATTAAATACTCACTTCCTGAGAAAATTTTAAAAGAATATAAATAATAAGTGCTTTCTGGAATTTGGCCCAACAAGTAAAATCAGTTTAGTGTACTTTAATGAGCTGAATGAAAAGGAATAAAAAGGAGCCTCATTTTTCTTAACCAAAGGTGTTGAAGAACTCTTGCTGGTTTTCAGTGTTTCTTACATTGAAGAGCAAATATGGATTTAAAGTACGGTATTTATTAGGCTCTCTTTTTTTGCAACAAAGAAAATCAGAGGACATTCTTTAAGTAGCCTTGGAGAAATTCATTGCCTGCTCTTCAGAGTTGAACTTAATTGTGCCTCTACCAGACAATTAATACAAAGCAAATTGTTAGGGGCTTCAGGCTGTACACACCAGAGCAAGCTGATGGCAAAATTCCCACTGCTTCATTAGGGGCAGGATTTTTACTAGGTTTTGCTAAGACTTCATTCCCACAAAGATTTATCCTCAAAAGAGAGAAAAGAGGGAGATACATCTCATTGGGTCTCTGCTATTGCTGTTTAGGTGGAAAGCTCTTAAATGCTAAATGTCAGGTCTGGATTTAGCAGCCTGGTTGGTGATGGGAGATGATCTTCAGGATCTTTATTAGTTATTATTAGGAGATGGAGTCTTTCATGAGGAAATGCTTACGAACTCTGACTGTACGGAGTCTGCAGTGACATGTTGGTGGGAACGTTGTTTGTCAGTGATGTATATGGAGAGGAAGCTTCCTTGCTTTTGTCCAATCACCAGCTGTGCCCATCCACCTACATCTCAAAATCATGGGGGTGGGTAGGCATTCTGAATCCCAAGGGGCAGTGTTTCTATATTGTATTTTGTTCCTTTCTGTTCTTGGCATGTAATAACAAGTTGGGCAAATTGTTTCTAAACCTCGAGACCCTCCCTAGGATTTGTCGGATCCCTGAGCTAAGCCTTTCTAAGTCTCAGGGCAGCTGATGATGTGTTTCCTTATACCCCTTAACACCAGTGATGGTTCTATCTGTGATGAATGTATTAGAGGGAAGATTCCAGCCTCTTCTGTAAAAGCATTTAAAATGGAAATTTTGCATAGTATCCATTTTGATTTACCGTCCACAGACTGATGTTGGAGGTGGTCTGGGAACTGACAGAAAATAGGTAGTAAGTTTTTTATCTCGTAATTTTGAGACTTGCTATCCAAATATATGATACTTCAGCTAGTTCTGATTTGAACACAGACTTTTCTTGCTTTGGTTTTTATAAACCATGGGTTGGTTCCTTTGCCTGTATGTTATTATGAGAGTAATTGTGTGCGGCTGTAATTACTCCTATGCCTAACTTTCATCCTGATTCAAGGCAGAAGGAATTTATAAAAGCAAAAATCAAAATGGTTTGGTCCCAGATGTGGAGTCATGTTCTTGCATGTAAAAAGTTGGCTGACAGACTAGATGAAACGCAGGTCTTATCTGGGAGGCCTTTAGCCATTGTGTACCTAAAAGAAAATGTGTTTGCAATATAACATACATTCCTCTTAGACTTTATTTTGGGTGTCTTTTGGAGAAGACTTTTTTTTTGTTTTTTTGGGGACGCCATCTGCATGAAAATCACATGCTTCTAGGAACATCTGTACCTTCATATTACAAGAATATCTGTGTCTGTAAATGAAAGAAAGCAAGGACTGGTGTAGTGTGGTTCTGGATGTGGAATGATGTTTTATCCATAACAGCAGACATTTGCACTGAAAACAGAAAATGTATTTACTGCTACTTTCTTTTCTGACGCCTTTAATTTGGAAGAATCTTAGATTGATGTAATTTCAGGATCTCTTTATGAACAGCTGCCCTGTTATGGGAAAGTGTGGAGGTCATTTAAAAATGTCTTCTGTGTCTTACGATAATACTACTACAGTAGTACAGATGCTGTCTAAGCTGCCTTTAAACTAGCTTGCACATCTGGAGAAATATAGTGCCAGCGGTACTGATGTAGTTATAGGCTAAAAAACTGTTTGAAAAGCAAGATAAAAAAGTAGCAACAGAATTCTTTACCATGCTTCAGAAAGACCTCATATCTACTATTTTATGAAACATAATGCTCTAGACAGCACAGAAGGGAAATTATGCTTCCATATTATCCATCTGCCTTTGTGGGACTACTTCTAAAAGGCTCTTTGGGATGGAAGTCAGGGGAAACCCTTCATGTTTAGTTCAGTGAGGCCAGCACTTGAAGCATTCAGGAGCATTCTTGAAGGTTTTTCATGTTCCTTTTCTTCTAGAGCGACTGCAGCCTCTAAGGGCAACACAGACACCACTGTTAGCAGGGAATGAAGAGAGAACTGTGTTGCTTTTCAATTGATGGACAGATAACTTGGAAAGGATCTGAAAAGAGACTCAGACCCATGCACCTTTGGTTAATGAGCCATCTCACTCCTGTACTCGTCTCTCTAATAATTCCTGAATAGGGCTATTTCCTAGGAATGGAGTCGAAAGACATTGCACTTCTCCAGTTCTCTCTTCCTTCTTGTCCCTGTCTTGTTTCTGTGCTTGGTCAACAGAAAGCTTTGCTGCAAATTGACAAAAGTCACAGTGGTTTCTTAGGAACCAGCCACTTCCTGCAGGTTTGGAGGGTGTCCTGGTGTAAAGGCTGGAACGATGAGCAATTCAGTCTGCAGCAGTGGCTGGGTCTGCTGTCAGTGCGTGCACTGAGAAAATCAGTAGGGTCTCTCGATGGACCTTGGGTGTGATTTTCCTGTGGAAAAGCTTGTTCCATGAAGCTCCAGTCTTTTAGTCTGAAGTCTCTTTATTCTGGGGTAGGACACATATGTAGACTCCGCATGCCAATCTATTTTAATTAATTTAGACCTGTAGGAAGCCATGAGCATAAGACTATGCTGTGTTAAAGCCATAAGCATTACATGGCCCCACTTTATTTGCCACTTCACAGCACTTCAGCAGAGCATCGAGTGATGGGAGATGGTGTGCCAAAGGGAAGTGTGCTTTTGCAAAACCAGTTCTTTGGAGCCTAACCAGTTTATGGCAGCACCGATACGATTAGATGGCCTTTGGTAGGAAATAAGACTTGAGAAGACCAAATTGTCCTGTGCTGCTGGGATGCTCTTTGCAGTGGACCACAAGGGGGAGGTAGATGCTGCTTTATTATCAATTAGGATACCATACAGCTGGGAGATGCAGTCTCATACAGGAGGACAGGGAGGCTGTCTAGCCAGAACCAGAAAACCGAGACTTGTGATGAGCTGTTAAGGCTTCACTCTCATCATCACCTTTCAGCAGTCAGACTCATTTCACAGGTGGAAAACCTGAGTTACGAAACGATGATGTGAGCTGACAAGGGTTACTGAGAGGAGCTGGGTGACAAGAAACTGGATGCCTGTCTCTGGCCCAGGGCCCTCTGTAAAAGGCAAAGGCTCTTCCCTGTCTTCTCACACTCACTTGCTAGGAATTACCTGTATTGTTGCAATGTTTGTCACAGTGTGCTACTCTGCTGTTTGTCAATGCCCAGAGGTAGCCTTTTGCAGTCCTTTTGTATATCAGATGTTATAAATATTTTTTTCAGTCCTCCGCACATGGGAGCATACCCTGGGAACTTGCTTAAGAAGAAGTTTTGCTGTGCTTTGTTAGAGCTGTGACCCTTCTGAAATGCTAGTGCTGCCTTCAGTTTTCAGCAAAGATAAGATGAGAACATATTTACAACTTCACATAATTTTATTTTATGATAACCTGATGATAATGTGAACACCAAATTGAACATAAAGATCTAATTATGTACTTCCTGTTGAATAATGCAAGGCAGTAGCAGTCATTAGCCTTGTACTGTCTGAGAATGCAAGGTTTTTTCCTTTGTGGAATGCACATAAACAGAACACAAAGAAACAAAACATCCTCACAAGGTTGTCATTGTTCCTTTCTCTCAAATCAGAAGAAGTGTCTTAGTGAATCAGATTCCTAGCATTGAGCACTCCCTGGTGTGCCAGATAGTAAAAAAGAGGGTGTAAAACATGTTGTACCAGCTAGCAAATCATACTAGCTTCTTTGCAATCAATGGTTGTGCTAAATGCCCATCTGGTCTTGAAATGTGTAGTTCTATGCTAATGTGGGGAAGTGGAAGGAGAGGAAAGAAAGAAAAAATTCATGTCGAGGCTGAAGGATAGAAGAAATGAAAAGTAGCAATTGGGCCAGCATTCTTGATAATATTTCATAGAATCATAGAATGACCTAGGCTGGAAGGGACCTTAGAGATCATTTAATCCAAACTCCCTGTCATGGGCAGGGATGAATATCACCTGTTTCTGAGTGATGACCTCTGTAGCATTCTGCAAACTGTTTGGGTCCCAGTATTTCCAGGTTCACCTGCAGATTCAGGTTCAGGACTTAGTGTGTGATATTCAAACCTTCCATGCGGAGATAGTAGGAAGAGGAGTTTTGTTTGGGAGGTAGAATCATTGGTTCAACTAAAGCAGAATGTAAGACAGAAGAACCTACAGACCTAACACATTAATGAAATCTGGTAATGGGCTGCAACGTATTGGCAAGACTATCACAGCTGTTGTTTTCAACTATCTGACCCAAGCTGTGGATGCTCAGTGCTTCTGCAAATCCAGGCCTTAGTATGGGGCTATTGATGAATTTAGAGAACTGAGAAATAACTCGGCAACAAGAGGAACTTACAAAATGGAATAGAATAACAGGCCAGATGTTCCCTGATGTGTGCCTCGACTTTCCTCTCTGTCCCACTGGTGTTCAGGGGGCAAAAGAAGAGACTTAATATTATCTCTCAGCAGGAGAGAGTTTTCCTCTTTAGCAGGCGGAGACCAGGGAGAGACATTAAAAAAAGTCTTGAAGGTTAGCTTTATCCCCAGTGGAGCATGTATTTAGTGCTGACCCTAGGAACAGTGGCAGGATTTAGTCCATGGTGTATGTCTTTTGTCTGTCCTGTGGCAGTTACATCCTACTTACATAACAGTCCTTACATTCTGGTGGGATACTGACTTGTGCTGTGGGAGATCCAGGTAGCATCACGTACTTGGACACCCTTCCTGTCTGTCAGAGCTTGGTGGTATGTGTATCTGATGAGCCAGTGACTCCTCAGCCCTGAGGAGGTAGAAGCCCTAAAGGAGGTAAGAGTGACTGCCACACACAGCTAAAAGCTTGAGAGCATATCGCTATGTCTGTCGGTTTGCACTGGGAGTACCAGCTGCCAATACACAGCGGTAGAAGCAGCTCTGACTCACTAGTGTTCCTGTTTCTGGCAGTTGCAATATTTGCAATCACCATTGGGCTAATTGTTATGAGAAGTGCCACTCTGCTTCACACATCTGATGCGTGTTGGTTGTAGTTGTATAACAGAACACTTTATAACCTTCTGCTTCTCGTCTGTACAGAAGGGATGTTTCTCTTCATCCTCGTGACACTTGAAAAATTAAAATCCATCTCAGCTGGGGCTGTGCATGATCTAACACTTGAGCCTGTCATCTTCTGTTGTACAGCTCCCTTTACTCCTCTGGGGCAAGCGTGGTAGTAAGGGTTTGCTTATGTGAATCTGTGGTGGGCTGTGCCTTCAGACTGCGAGGGCGATAGTCCAGGTTGCTGAGTTTGGAATGTATGTGTTTTTGTCCAGGTGGTGCTCTGAGGCCAGACTTGTCTTCTGTGGTGCAGCTTTAAGAGGACAGGAAAGGTGCTCCTGGCTACTGTATCATTTGCAGACTTGGTTTCACAAAAGTGTTTTTGTGATGTGAATGTATGAAAGATGAAAGCGTAGGTTTAGTTGCTTTTCCCTTGAGTTGAAGGCTTATGATTTGCTGTTAAGTCTTATGCAGGGTATGGGTGGTTTGAGAGAGTTCCTTATGCTTCCTTTTTCCTCCTGTTCCTTCTACACCTGCATAAATCCGTAATCCCAGGCCTGTTTGGCACTGCCCAGGTGCATTGCTTAGATGTAAGTCAGGTGGTCCAGCCTTGGGACTCTGGCAGTGCTGACCTACTATTGCTGTATTTCTTCCTTGCGCGTTACTGCCTGGCTCTGCTGCTCATTTTTCTTCTTGATTTTGATAAAATATTTATATACAATAAAATTTATATGTAATATGAATATGTAATATGTAATATTAGCTCTCCCCAGTAGACTGACTGAAAAAATAGTCAGTAAGATTTTCTTGATAGCAAAAGCAAGTATCTAAATATTTCCAGAGTTGTGTTGCTGTCTGCGCTATGTGCAGGTTGCACGGTCAGGGGTTTCTTGTGGGGTGTTTCACTCTGTGCTTACCTTCCCTCTCTACGTCTGCTCTCTAGCATAAATCACTTTTTGGGTAGATTTACATTTAATATGAGAAGTGAACTTCCTTTTATGGTAATTTCTCAGTTTTTTTTTTCCACCCCCGTAAGCAAGAACAATTTTACATAGTTCAACGTCATATCTTTGGAAAGGTTTGTTGTAACTATGGTTGAGGATTTTAAAGCAGCAATTTTGGGGCATATTTAAAAAGAATATTATTTCCCTACTGAGAAAAGGAAGCAATGCCTCTATGTATCTGTTAGATATATCTGTTAGATGGCTAAGCTCTCTGCCCTCCCAGGTTGAGACTGCTTGTATCTTTGTCTTCTTTTTGTTACTGGAAATGCTTATTTTTCAGACTTAGTACTGGTCAGTGTTTCCGAATTCAAGATTTGTTGTCCAGCTCTTAGTCATCTTTAGAAGTGAAGCTATGCTATTTAATCATTAGTGATAGTCCCCACAGTTAGTGTAAAGCTGAAACCAGCTGCCTGCTTGTTGGCATGTCGGCTTCACTCACTGTGATCCCTGGGCCTTGTGGGCACTGAGCAAGGGAGGAAGATACCCTTTGCTCTGTGAGAGGTTTGAAGCAGAAGTCTCGTGTCGATGACCTTTAGCAGCCTTCAACATGAATTAACAGCCTCCTCTCACCAAAGGCCAAGTAAAGTCTCCTGCAGTGCCAACCTTGGTTTGATACTCTGTACGTGCTGGTGGCCTCAACCAGTCCCCCAGGGCCTGTGCAGCCAGGCACGAGGCTGTGAGTGTTTTACACCGGCGAGCACCTTGCACACATAGCTGCGCTAGGGCTCTATCTATGAGCAATTGCTCCTCGAGGTGAGTAAGGACATCTTTCATAGATGTGTCTGACTGGACACAGAACCTCGCCGTAGCACAACTGTGCTTGGCCGTGCAGCAGCGGGTGCTTCTGGAACTGTAGGGAGGAAGTTGCTTTACTGAGGTACACTGTATGATGAATGAGAAGTATCCAAGCAGTCACTGAACTTTAAATAGGAGACAAGGTGCTTTTAATGATTCTAGCACACACTTCAATGCTTCTGTGAGTCTAGATTTTGATTACTTAAGAGCAGTGTTTCCCTGAACTGCTTGAAAGTCCCTGAGGCTTAGCTCAGTTTAGCTAGGCTTCCAAGGGAGGTAAGACCACATGCCCTGATGCCTATGAAAGTTTTGCAATTCTGCCCGCATAAGCAGAGTATAACACTACGGATGGTAAATGAAATGCGCGTTTAAAAACAACAAAAAAAGTACTGTAAAAAAGCACACTAGCAGGCTTACCAGTTGCATGAAAAAAATAGGAAGAAAAAAGTAGAAGAGAATGGATCGGGTGAACAACTTCACAACACTTCTCTGGAAAATGGCTTCGAATAGTATGCAACAACATTTCTCTGCTCCTGATAGATTAGAAAAAGGCTTTCAGCTCACTACTTTTAGCACTTATATGTTGTAGCTTGGCTTTATACTTAAATCCCAATAATTTAATATTTAGCTGACAGTAAATGTCTTTGAAAGCATGAGGGTGAGAATGGCAGCCTGCAGTCTTGAAGGTTTGGTAGTTTAGACCTGCTTTTCATTTGAGCTTTGAATGTAATGGAAATGCTCTTGATACATTGATAACCAATGGCTTCTTTGAGCTTCTTAAAATAAAAAGGAAGAGTGGATGGATGCCCTGCAGAATGACATCTTGTGCATGCACAACTTTTCTTTGGGTAGTTTTGCCCTTTCTCGTTCATATCTCACATGGTTAGCTGAAGCACTGCCACTGTTTTGCAAGGTGAAATTATTCCTGCTTATGCTACTTCACTTATTTTTCTTTAAACAGATCAGCTTACTCTGCAGTCAGTCGAAAGAGGGGACTAATCCTGTGAACACCAGAGAATAAATCTATCAGACAGAGAAGCAGGACTTTGTTAGAGAGAGGTCAGTCGGAGACAATTGTCCTGAAGTCCATAATCTATTTAAGCTCTGGTCTCAACAGATATTAGTATGTCCGTGTTCCTGGAGAGTCATCGCAGTTTGCCCCGGAAAGTGTGTGTGTACTTGTCGGGTAGGGACAGTTGAGCAGCCTGATCTTCTGATCTTCTGCTTCCAGAACCCAGGCCAAAGGCCTGCTCAGGTGGTTTGTGTAGGTATCTGGTCCAAGGCTCACTGGCTTCTAGTGGAAATCTGCATTATTTGACTCCCAGATATTTTTGTGCTGTATTGGCAAAACTAGAGAAAAACAACAATGGGTAGTAGTGGTTTACTATATGACAAACTTACTTAGCAAGTTTCTATCAGTAATTCCACAAAACTTATAAACTGACCCTTTTGTTTTCTTAATCTCAAAGTAATGAAGAAATTCATCTCTGTTCCAAACCCATGTGCGCAAAGAGACTATTTCCTTATGGAAATATCTAAAGCAGTGGGCAAGTTTTCCTGAAAGGATTAACTTTTATAAAGTCTATAAAGGAATTTCAAGCCTATTACACTCTTAATATATCAGCTGTGGGGAAGGGTTGTTTATTGCTCTTCTATTTGTGTTTTGGGTTTTTGTGTTATTTAACTGTATCACTGCCTTGTACCAGTAGCTTTTGATATTTTGTCTTCAGGAACTTGTGTTAGATTCTCACTTCTCATTTCTGTTTGCCACAAATGGAGACGTTAGTTAAAAATTGACTCATTTCTGTTAAGTTTCCAGCTGAGAGACAAATCAGGCCTATATCTTTTTCATTTGGTAGCCATCAATGTCATTTGCCTCTGAGGTACTGTTTTGTAAATGTGACCGTGATTGTTCTTTAGCTATTGCTTTCAGACATGCCACGTACTTCATCTGTCAAAGCCAGGAGATATGTCTTAGACTAATTGTGGTGTTTGTGAGGAACAAACTAATCAACTGAGTTCTAGTTTATTATTTCCAAAGATTGACTTAAATAGATGCATGTACATAATGTGGAGGCTATTTGTGTAGTCAGGGGAGCGGACAGTGAAACCTGGGAGAGAGGAAGTGGCATGTGGATGTTAGAGCTCTTGCTGCTGGTTTGTTTCTGGGACTGACCAAAGGAAGTGGGTGAAGGATGCTTAACCAGGCATGTTTTGACCTGTGGTTTTCTGAGATGACTAAACTGCAGCACTTGTAGGCGGTTCTTTACACAGACAGTTCTTATAGTTGGTGTGGTATAGCACAAATACTGATCAAACTTGGGTTTTAATCATAAAGATAGGTTGTCTTCTGGAGGTCGTTTCTCCTGCTTCTCTCTGGAAATCTGCTGCTAGAACGTCAGGTTCCTCCATGCTGAAGAGCTGCTACCTGCCTACACGGTGCTTTATTTTACGTATGGAACTGTGAAATAGATAGCACAACTCAACATATAGTGTATTTGTTTTGTGGGAGAGTGGCAACGTAAGAATAGTTATTGGTGTTTCATAAGGCTTTGTGGAAATCTCCTACTCTGGGATATGGTCACTGCATTTCCTGGTGTCACAGAACCTCCTCTTTTTCCCTGTATGTCATGAGGGATCTTGCTTGGGTGACCGCTTCCCCAGCACTAAGGTATAAATAAAATCTGTAGGGAGTGTTGTCAGAATCCATCTGGCAAAGAGAACTTTACAACATGGAGAAATCCTCTGGATTAAAGGCTTTCTGAGATTCCAGGGCTGAGAGTTTTCTGACAGTAAATAAAGCTTACCACAAAGGAATCACAGGATCACAGAATGTTAAAGGTTGGAAGGGACCTTAAAGATCATCTAGTCCAACCCCCCTGCCAGAGCAGGATCACCTACAGCAGAGCGCACAGGAACGCGTCCAGGCGGGTTTTGAATGTCTCAAGAGAAGGAGATTCCACAACTTCCCTGGGCAGCCTGTTCCAGTGCTCGGTCACCCTCACAGTAAAAAAGTTTTTCCTCATATTTTTCTGGAACCTCCTGTGTTCCAGCTTCCACCCATTGCCCCTTGTCTTGTCAGTGGACATCACTGAAAAGAGCCTGGCTCCGTCCTCCTGACATTCCCCCTTGACATATTTATAAACATTAATGAGGTCACCCCTCAGCCTCCTCTTCTCCAAGCTAAAGAGATCCAGCTCCTTCAGCCTTTCCTCATAAGGGAGATGCTCCACTCCCTTCACCATCTTTGTGGCTCTGCGCTGGACTCTCTCAAGCAGCTCCCTGTCCTTCTTGAACTGAGGGGCCCAGAACTGGACACAATATTCCAGATGTGGCCTCACCAGGGCAGAGTAGAGGGGCAGGAAATGTACTACATAATAGATGGCAGCAAAAACCCCAGTCATCAGATTACTAAATTAAATAAATAATCTCCAGAAAATAAAACCTGATACGTGTTTTCAATGGTTTATGATTAATAGAAGATACTTGATCACTTAGATTTATCTTTCAGTGTGTTCTTTAATGAAATTACTTTTTTTTTTTTTGTGGAATTGAGGCAGTGTATGTATTCATACACAGTGGCAGTTTACTGAGATGGAATTGAGGTCTTTTCTGGAAATGCCAACACAACAGTCAGTTTACCAGGAAAACAGTAACCACCTACATAGCTTTGAGCTCGGTATTTACAGCGCAGCTCGTCAATGCAAGAATGGCACATGTAGATACAAGTCCAATCTCTCAGTGCCTTCTCTTTCGTTGTGGATACTTCTAGTCTGTTCCATGTCTGAGGATGAGTAAGCGCTGTTTGCAAAGTTCTGCTGCTTCGTCTTGCAATATTTAATGAATACTTTTTCACGAGATTGTGCTGATTGGGTTAGCATGGGGTTCCTTCTGTGTCAGGACAAAATCTTGAGTGTGACAGTATAATAATACATACCTGATGTCAGAAATGGGCTTCGGAAAAGCAGAAGAACTTAACTGTGTGATGTTGCTTACCCAAAAAATAGTGAATCCAGTCTACTCAGGAATATGAGCTCCTCTTTTATTGGAACTTCTGTTATTTTAGGTCAAAATTTCAATCCGAGAAGAAAAGCTGAAATATTGAGATTTCCTGCAGTTTGGAAATTAAAAAAACAAGTGTCAGATCAGTTCTACCACTTCTTATTATGAAAATACCAGAATAGTTACTCAAATAAAATAGCTTTAATTGAAATATTGATTTTTTAACTCATTTTGAATATGTCATTTTAGTTGTCGTTTAAATCTGATGCTTACTTCTGAATCTATGCTGAAATACATCAAAATGAAACATATTTTCCATACTGAAGTGTAGATGGTCTGGTAGCCTTGCAACTAAAAAGAAGGTGAAAAAATGAGTAGTTTTGAATTTGTATTCAACTATATTTTAGAGAGAGCTAACTTCACAAGCTCCCTTCTTTATAAATAGATTATGAGGACTGTAGAAAGCTTCGTTCTAAACGAATGTCCTTGAATCCAGATGAGATGATTTGCTTGACCCTGAGGTTATTTAGGTGTCAAGTGGATATAAACAGTTCTTTCTGTTCCACTTTTGGGAAATGTCTCTTACCTAACTCAGTCTGAACCATTTTGGTCCAGTTTGTGCAGCGCACAGTGTGCGCTCCTGGAGCAAAGCAGCAGTCGCCGACACCTCAGCTCTGAGTAGCTATGGAGGAACGTCACAGTCGCTGACTCTCTGTGCAGGAAGCGACTTATATTTGATATGGGACATTCAAACTATGGATGACTTTTAAGAAAGCAGTGATTTTTACATCTCTGAATTCTAGTGGTATTAAATGGAAAAGTTCATACTCGAGTGCAAATTGCTCTCTCTTTTCCCCACCTAGATATTTTTATTTCCCTTTCTGGTTATTCACCAAATCTCTTCCACTAGCTCATCTTGGCTTTTCAAGGACTCGGTGTTACAGTTTCCTTTCCTCCTTAATAAATCTTCCTGTGTTTTTGAACAATGGGAGAGAATTGGTAGCCAAGACAGCTTGGACCATTAGAGTGATCACCTGTCGTATTTTATCACTGGTAATTTTTCTCTAGCCTGGCTGCCTATTGTTGTTTGTCCCTTTGTTCCCAGAGTACAAATGTAATCAGCGAGTTGGAAAGTTTTCAGGAGTGGTGGCTGTACTGCTGCATGCTTCAGGGTCGCATTTAGGCGAGGTGGGGCATTTTCCAGCTTTTGGCACTCGGCCTCATTTTGTGAATGCAAGGGGCATTAGTAGTGAATGGGATCATTATGTATAAAGCTTTGCTGCTGTTTCTCTTCAGAAAACACATCTGCAGGCAACAGCTTCATTGTGTCATGTCTGCAATCCTGATTAAACCAAAGTTAATATCCCTTTTTGATTTCTGACATTTTAGGACGCAACCAGATCTAGTAGCTGTGAACTGACTGCTTGCTGTTTTCTGGTGTGTCGTCTTAGGATTGTATTTCATGGCACCAATAAAATAAAAACCACACACATCATCATCCTAAGACAAACCAATGTGAATTGAGACTTTTAATAAAAGCATCGTATGTCACAGTTGTAATTGCCAAACTTTACATTGTGTTTGCCTCAGATGGCAGTTGGTATTTAGTGACCCAGTTCGCCTGCATTGTTTTCTTTAAGAATCTCAATGCTTCACCTGCCAAACTGCAACTCAAGTTGAAGGGTAACACTTTTAGTATCCAATTTCTGCCACAGTTTAACCTAATGACATTGAGGAACTGTTCAATATGCTGTGAAGTCCACTGGATAACAGCATGAGGCAAAACAAGTAGAGAATAGTATTGTTCCCTATGGTGGCTGACTGTAATCTGACCAGATCTTCATTTTACTTTGATTTCTTAGAAATAAGTATACCCTAAGCAGGAAACATACAGGAAATCTTTGTTGCCTAGTGAACCTGTTCAACAGAGGCTATGATCGTAAATCAGCGATTATCAGTGGCAATTTCTTGAGGACTGCAGTGCTTGGGGCATGTGTACAAAACTTCAAGGCTAATGCAAACAAACCTCAGGATGGTTCCCAGAGAGCCAGGGAGGCTTCTGTCATGCTGTGATTGCTGCCAGACAATGGTCTGTCCTCCTCAATGTTTATACTGTGTTCAGTCGCGTTATTCTCATTGTTAAAGAAAATCCAAGCCCAAAAACTTAACTGACTTTTTTTTTTTGTTATGGAAGAATGTTTTTGATAAACGCAGTAGTTTAAGGGATGTGGCGTCTGGTGTGGTTATGACCTCAGGGAGGAAGAACACATGAGCTTGGACCTGTGCCTCCACACATGTGTATTTGAGGACAATTATATCTGTGTTCCAGGCAGAATGGAAGGCAGTAACTTCCCAGCTTTCTAAATGCTTGTTTGGACCATTCCCCACCTTCATTATAACTGCACTTGCAGCCTGACCCTAATACAAGGCAGCTGCCTGCTAGCACTTGGCAAGAAACCTTTACAAACAACCTGTTTCATAAATAGGCTTGTGTTCGGTACAGTTGAACCAGAAAGTTTCCCTTTGTGGTTTTCTCCATCTCCATGTTCTCTTTAGTCAGAGGAACCTTGAATCATGTTGCTATTTGGCTATTCTACTTCCAGCTCAAATGGAATAGATTAGTCCTTGGCGTTGGCTATTTACTAAATAAGTTTCAAGTAATTCTGCCCTAGGAACCAGGGGAATGTCTGCAGAGAGTGATGGTGTAATTAAAAAAAAAATACAGTGGGGTTGTACAGCAGCAGTGCAAAACACTGCAGTAATAAGAGTGCACTGAGAGTCAGTTCTGGGATTGAGAGTTTTTGAGTGGGTTCCTGAGTTAAGCACCTAAATCAGTGACCAGCCTTTCGAAACAAATGAGCCTCTGACAGATTTCATTACCTTTAATTCTCCTTTCCCTTAGTTTGCTTGTCTGTCACATGAATGGGATGCTTTAGCTCACTGCTGGGATATGGCAGGGCTTGATTCTTTTGTATTTTTTAACAGCAAAAGGATAGTCCAAGGCTAAAGCACTGGCATGAAACTGAGGAGACTGGGGTTTCAATTCTGGCGATGCCACAGAGTACACACGGCCCTGGGCAACTCATCTGATCTGGCTGTGCCATGGTTTTCAGCTGTAAAATAGGGCAAGTTCTGTCTTTCACACAACTTTTTCCCCTCTAGCTCTAATTTGTCACCTTTCCAGGCCAGAGGACTATTTCTCACTGTGGGTACATTTAGTCCCTCATGCAGCATGGGACCTAAATGTCGTTCTGCTGCTAGCAAGATAAAGAGCAAACCATTACACAGAATCTAAAGGACTTGGGGCTCACTTTGCTGCCATTTAATTTTACAGAAGTTTTTCTTCCATATTGAATGAAGTATTAACTACAGTTCACTCAGGCTTTTTCAGTGCCTTGTTAGAAAGTGTTTGAGATGCTCCAATGATGAGTTCTGCATTAAAATCCTCTCCTCCTTCTTTCTTCCCCCTTAGACAGATCTCCATGGCTACTCTGTATCAAGCTCCCAGCACTCTTCTAAAGCTCCTTTAGGTATTTTTTGCTATTATTTTCTTCTTCCAGAATGTTATGAATTTTGAAGCATTCCATTTAATCCAATTAGACTTGCATGCTGACTGATGACCATGCTAAGTGTGTTTAATTAAAAAAGACCAGCTTCTTTGCCAGGGAATGGCTTCATGACTGATCTTCAACTAAGTATTCATATTTTTCAAGATAATATTTTATTTAGAGACACCACATAAGTAATTTGCTTTACTTTGACATTTTCCAGCTATCTACAAGAAAGCCACTTTTTGCTATGTTTTCAGTGCGTGTCTTTCTATCAGGGGACTCCTTTTTCTGCCTATATGTGCTTTATGGTGATACTTTGTTTAGTCAGAATATTTTTTGTGAGTTAGGAAAAAAGAATCGCTTATTGACCTAACTTCTATTGCTCCTCTGAGCCAAACATCACCTGTAAATTGAGCATCCTCTAACTTTTATCTGAATGAAATGCTGTACATTTTATTACACGTTTTACCATTTCTGTCTCTTGCAAGAGTGTTGAAATGTCATCCAGCCCAGAAGAATAGTTTGTTTTTTGTTACTGAGTAATCTGGCCGTGTTCTTTATCAAGCTGTATTTGAAATGAGTTTGGTTAAATTAAATGACTCTTTAAAGCATCTGGCAAGACTAAGTGGTTTAGTGCTCTTGGCCTTTTACCTCTGGAGACCTGAAGGCCATGCTTTTGGTCCAGATAAGGCTGCTTTGCACCTCGGAGGCAGTATGCAGGGACATTCAGCTAGCCTCAGAGGACTGTTAGCAGAATCCTTTAGAGCTTGAGAGCATCGCACAGAGACTTTTAAGAAAGTTCCTTTCCAATCATTGCAGTGTACCAGTATAATGCAAGAAGTTTCCTACTTCAGGTCACAAACTCAATATTTATTTGGATTTATCTGAGCCTAGTGCGTACTTTGCCATACCCTAAATCTCCAGTAACTCGTTTTACCTAGAGGGTGATACATTTGTTTATATGTATTGGACCGAGTCCAGCATTTTCTGGTCGTGTCAAGGGTTCTTGACTTCAGCATGTGTGGATCCACTAGATGTGGATTTTGTAATGTCTATGGAAAGAAGACACAGGTATCTTGGAACTTTTATGGCATAGACATGCAGAGGTAATGTTGTACGCAGGTTTACTTGCAAAACTTAAGTAATTGTGAGAATAACTGCATTGTTCAACCTCCCGACCTCTCTGTGTTGAATATCTGTCTTGCTGGAAACTTTGGGCTTTTGCAGTCATATTAACCGTCTTGTGCGTTTTGATGTAAAGGCAGTTACTTTCAGGATTTTTATTTCTGTAAGTTCCAGGGAGGAAGTTACTCTTGATAATGTAGGAATAGAAAAGCTTTGAAAAGTAGTTGCAGGAGGGAAATTGGCTGTCCAGGAAAAATAAGCCTTCAGCAATCTAGGGGGGGGAACTAATGTAATTGGCAGAGGTGCATAAAGTGACATTGGATGCTGTTGCACTCGGGTAAGGGAATCTGTGTCAGTCTGTCTCCGAGAACCTTTTCAAACCCATAGTTTTGGCTGCTTCCATGGTGGTCTGGCTTTATTCTAATGTTTGTGGAAGCCTGACTGAAATTTAGGAGCCTGAGTACTGCATTTTACGTGATTCAGCGTTATTCCTGAAAAAAGTTCTAACGTTTTCCTCTCCTTCCAGTAACAGCTACAGAAGTTGCTCACATAAGTGTGCCAGAATTGCCTAGATGGCAATGCAGCAGTTGAACATTTGCTGTGAAAGGGCTGGGTAAGGAAGCAATTGGATTTATATGATGCTGATATAGCAGTATTTAACAGGGTCTGGAGGTACCTCCAGATCCGCAAACCCAGACTTTTAGGGAAGTTCAGATCCTTTGGCTTCTTTTCTTTAACTTGCTGGTGGTGCAGTTTTCTGTGCCGGACTCTGCTGAACTCAGCTGAGCTAATCTGAGGTAGTAGGAGCACTATGTGCTCCTCTCAGCTATAGAAGCAAGGCTTTAGTGGCCAATCTCTAATTTGATTTTAAAAAAAAAAAAAAAAGGAAAAGGAGGAGGAGAAAAAAAAAGGAAAGAAAAGAAAGAATTTGCAGTTATAGAACAGTCTCAATGAACTTTCTTGCTGTCATTGTAATAAACTCTATTGCATTATGTTTGAAGTTTCATTATGCTGTAGTGTGGCACTAATTCACCTAGACAGTGAGAGGGTATTAAGACCAGCTTGTCAAATAGTTGCAGTAATGAAATATTTCCTGCGTTTCTGTGGAGTGCTTTATAGAATTAGGGAAAAGGTAGAAATATAGCTGATGAGGGCTTCATGAGGCTTCATACCCCAAGTGCTTTTTGTGTGTTTCTCTATTTCACAGTTTGTATCAGATTTCACAGATAAAAGACTAATTTTGTTGCTTTTTTGGCTTAATTTGTTTTGTCTGCTTCGTGCAACTAGGTGATTTAAATGGTCCACAAGTGAGACATACCTTGGGGACAAAACTTAGTTTTATGCTTCAGATTATTCAGACTCTAAAGCTCAAAGTAATTGAATCTCTACTCAGAAATGAAGATTTAGTATTTTTATTTTAAATTTAAGTGTCTATATAAACATGATGCCTCAGGGCTTTGCTGATTTATAATACATGTGATTTGAAGGGTGCCTTAGTGGCTTCAGCAGAACCCTTTTCATTATATTAGTCTTGGGGAAAAAAATATACAGCCCATAATTCTTTTCTTTCCTACACTATAATAGTGCTAATGCTCTTTTCTGTCATGATCCTGTGTAATGCTATTAGCTAAGCAGCTGTTCTATACCTCAGACACATGACAAAACACCTTACAATATTGGTTCCTCCATGTACTAATGATAATCTCCATTCAGTTTTTTCCGTCTTTTTGTTTGCCTCCTTTCCGCTCGCTGCCTCTCAGCCAGGTGTCTTCAGCCCAGTGGCCGTAATAATAGAAGAACTTGTGTTTCCAGAGCCTGCTGACGTCCCACCACTGTTCTTTTGAGGCCTGTATGGTATTACTGTAAGCAGTGGGATGGCTGCCTTCATCCTGCAGCCTGTTCAGTTTGAAAGGCACGGCCTGAGGGCCTGTGCAGTGTCTCGCTGACTTCCTGGGTCCCTGCCCGGGTCTGGTGGGGGACCGATCAGATTCCCAGCGTGTGATTTAGCTGCCTCTTTCCAGAGTGCAAGTTCAGAGACGTGAAGCATGTTGAGTGATTTTGTTAATCTTTTTTTTTGTGACTAGAGTCCCATGGTAACAGGTGCTGAGATTGTGTCACCTGCGAGAGCAGTGGCTGAGGCAGCAGGTCGGTTTGATCTTTTCCAGCCAGCTGGCAGGCTGTGTTATGGCTTAATCTATGTCAGATGTTTCCAGACACAATGAGTTCAAAATACATTCCTTTAAATTAAAAACCGTGACAGGTTAGAGAGCCACAGTTGGAGTGATCAGAGAAAA
Organism: Trogon surrucura; assembly: GCA_020746105.1. NCBI lineage: Eukaryota > Metazoa > Chordata > Aves > Trogoniformes > Trogonidae > Trogon > Trogon surrucura. Next base: position 7,251,916 of record CM036632.1, on the reverse strand, counting down.
GCCCTCAAGATGCCCTAGTGGGGACGAAAATGAATACCACTGAATACCAGCCAGTTTAATTTTATATAAAGCTTGAAAGTTGCGGAATTGGCAGTTTTAGTGTGAGATCTGGCTCAACCTGACTGATAGTGTTTCATGAGCCTTTTTCACTTCATGGACAGCCAACAGTCCGTCCTTTGCAGGGCAGTTCAGGGTTGAACTTTGGAACGACCAAATGTTTGAGTGGAAAACTCACATATGTGGCAATTTATGCTCTGTAACTTGATGGCAAGACCATAGTGTTGCTTGGAGAACTGTGTATTTTTCTCGGGGAGCAACAGTAATTTTGCTAAAGGTTTGGTCTGGCATTTTGGTGGCACCCTGAATGTCTTCCCCAGTGAACTGGGGATTTAGATTGGGATAGGTGGTCCTAGTGGTGCTTTCTATTTGGGACCTTGTTCTTGTCAGTCAGATAAGGACAGCTTGGGATAACCCCCTCGCCTTCTGCAGAAATGTAGCAGATATGAATTGAGATTATTATTTTTTTTCATTTTATTTTTTTTCTTCTCCTAGGCTCTTTTATTGGCCATTGAGATACGAGCTGGCCTCCTTTTGTGTGCAGGAGGCAAGTCCTTTTGCATGGTATACATTCGATGCTTTTTAAAAAACTTCTTTTTCTGTGGGCTCTATAGAGGAACATTCATTCTGTGTAGAACTGACAAGAAAATTGGCTTCAAAATTGTTCAAATAATTTGAGAATGGTGTTTTCATTGCTTCTTCTTAGATATCAATGTAATAGCTCCCTTAGAAAAGACAGTGAGACTTAGCTGTGGACAGAGGAGTATTAACACTTCCATTGTCATTTTTCACGATGGACTGAAAATGATTATGCTTAAAAGAGTTATAATTTTGCATATTTAGTGGTAAACTTTTACCCAGACCTCTTTTCAAGCTCTGTGCAAGAGTTCATGTAGGTATACGTACAAGAGACTCTATTTTCATCTTTTCTTTGCTGGCACAAATTGATTTCTGATGGGAATCTCATTTGTATCAAAGGAATGTGTTGGGACCTGCAAATTCTGACAGTGCAAGGTCTAATGCAATTTTAAGGAACAAGTGCTAGTTCATGCTGAGATGCTAATATGTGCAAGCACAGGCTCTTTCAGTGTGTGAGAAAGTGTACATACACGGCTTTCCATGGTCAAAAGGGAATGCTAGCGTTTGAAAGATGAGGCCTATAAATCACATTTTTTTAATTGAAATATTTTTCTATGCTCCACACATCCTTCAGACCACTGGCTATGAATTATCCCACGCTGTTAGCCTATTCTTGTGCCTGCACTTTCCTCATCTTCACATTTGTATAATTACATGTGTTACCTAAACACACTATACCTCAGAAAGAATGTTTATTTTTTTTATTTTGACTACTATTTCATCTCCTAGTACGCCGCTTGTTTCCTCAGGAGCCACAGAGTAACAGCTTGGGCACACTATGTACTTCCAACAGATTAGTGGGGACATGTGTGGCTTTAGGTCCTAAGAAAACAAACATTTTGTTTACCATTTGCAGGAGCAGCCTCTTTTCCACTGAGAACAAACTTAGTATAATATGTTAAACCAGGAATATTCCTCTCGTGCCTAACTGAACAAAACAAATTAATATATGGTATTTCTTGCTCTCAATACTTCTGGGAAGCATTTGAACAGACATTCAGGAGAAGTATTCCCAGTTCTTCCAACTTCATAGGTAGAAAGAAAATTATGTCAACTGAAGAAAAACTGTTTTCACTGGAATGTGTGAGATCAATGAGGAATTTTAAAAATCCTTCTTAGTTATTTGAGTTTTTCACTTTGTTTTGAGTTCCAGGAAGATGTATTCCCCATCCCACCCTGCCCCTGCTTTTCTAGCAGCACAACTTTTAGAGAAAGGGAAAATTAGTCGTATCCTATCAAAACTAGGATACAAATGCCAAACTTTCCATTTTGATTTAGTGATCAGTGGGGCACACTTACAAGGAAGATATATAGTATTTCCTACTGAACTCTGGATATGAGTAAGCTCTCTACTTCTTTCCTCAAGAATGTTGATTTCTTTCTTGTGGAAGACACATTAGGTGGTAAAAAGAAACGAGTGATATACTTGGAATGACAAAATAGGTAAGTTGATACGATTAGCTCATAGTCAGTGAAGAGATCTGTGGTAGAGCAGGGAATTGCTTTGGATCTTGTGTGCTCCAATATTCGGTGGCCTTTTCTGGGATCTTGGGGGTTTTTTCCCTTTTTTTTCTTTTTTTTTTTTTTTTTCTTTTCCTATTATTCTTTCTTGGCCAGTTTTCTTTGGTGTCTTGACAGTATCCTAGATGCATTCTGGTAGACACCTGAAAAATTAATAAAAAATAAATTAATGCAATGGAGATAGCAACCCTTTCAGTGATGATAAGAAAAGGTGTGTGTGTGGGGAGGGGGATGAAAACCAAAATCCAACCTCAAACCTCTCCTATAATAAAAGTATCACTATCATGAGCTATTACTGAACTTTTCTCTCTAACATCAGGGTATTATTATTTTTAATAGCTTCTTTGAGGAAGAAAGAAATAAGATCAGAGCTGCAATGCAAAATGACAAGTGTTTAGTTTGTTATTGGTTCCAGCTAATAAATGTGAATATTGCTGTGAGCCTCTTTCAAACTAGTGGGCGTAACAGCTGAAATTCCATTCAAGCTAAATGAGGGAGCAGTTAAAAACATCTTTATTTAGTGAGGACTGAAACAATAGAGGCTACTGCCAAAAGCATGAAGTGGTAAAGCACAGCAAATAAGTTAGTCTGGTTGGATTGAGGCATTTCCTTGAATTAATAGAACAAACTGAGAAATTGGGATGCTGGAAACGAGGAACAAATTTTGAGATAAAGAAGCAGAATCAGAAGAGCTGAGGAGATGGTCAGAACAAGCATTGCCACCATTGGAAATATGCCTTTGAGAAATAAGATGGGAGACATTCTTCTTGCAAAAAAATTCAGTGTTATTCCTTCCTTATTTAAAAGAGGAAAGAAAAAAAAAAAACAGGATTGCAAGAAAAAAGGGTCTTGTCTCCAGCATCCGTTTCTCTCTTGGGTGTGGGTGGCAACTCAGGTTTGGCTCAATGCTCAGGTGAAAAGGGAGGTGACGAAGTGTATCTTTTGGGCAGGATTCTCAGCTACTGTAAGTGAGCACAGCTCTGTGCTCTTGACCCTTTGTAAGGACAAGATGTACAGAAGCAAGTGAGAAAGGTGAACAAGTTCTCTTCTCCTTTGTATAGGACAAATTAGATGTCATTTGACACAGATGGTTTCCAGTTTTGACATATTTTACTGCTGAAAAATGCTAGGATGAAAATAGAACTGCTGGAAAGAACTAACATTTATCCCTCATCAGACCAAGCTGCAGAAAACAGGATAATTATAGGTGTGTGGGGGATGAGGAACCTCCTGAACTTTGCCATTTTGCCTGTAAATAGTAAGCCCACTGAGACTCATCCAAACTCTGTCTGAATGTAAGCAGTGGTATTCCATTGCTGTGGTGAAGTTAAGGTTGTAAAAGGCATTATTTTTGCTTATTTTCAAGTTTTAAGTGAGGAGATAGTAACTGTGAACAGTGTGCATGGTCCCCAGCTCACATTCATATACCATGCATGTGGTGAGGCCCAGTGCTGTGGGCAGTTATTTAATGAGAAGGCAAGTACTATTAGGAGCGAACACCCGGGTGTGTGCTTAGAAACTTGTTTGTGGCTATGAGTATATATGCAGGGGAAATATTTTGAAATATTTCATCTGAGTACATTCTCTAATGTACTTGTTGGCACTCATTGGAAGGAAACCTTGCTGACTCCCTCAGCAGTGAGGGCTAGAAAAGCCTGGTTACTGAGCCTGAACTTCCTACCCTTTCACCAGCAGGAGATGAGGCTCTCTGGGGGATATCTATTGTAAATAGTTCTCAGTGTTTTCCATTTTGAGGCTGCAGTCACTATTTATTTAAAATGTGCCAAATACCAAGGAAAACAGCTTTGTTTCAGCTGTGACATTGTACCCTTGGCTTTATGTGCTGTCCGGATGTTTCCTTATGTGCACCTGGCATCCACATAGGAGGGCTGATGAGGGACCTGAGCATCTCTTGCGTTTATCCCCTTCCTGCTGTTAAAGGTTTGAAGAGACTATTCTGATCACTTCATCAGACTCCAATCAGTGAGATGATCTGATACATCTTAGAGGGAGCACTTCCAGTGGAAGTGAATATAAGAGAAGGTATGCAGATACTGCTTTGAAAATTTAAGAGGTCAGCTCCTGCCAGTCCTCCCTGCAACTGGGACTGAGAAATAGAGGGCAAACAAGGTCTCATCCTATTTGACATATTTATGGGTGTTTGGTGTCCAAACTCCATTGTCTGCATGTTCTTAGGCACTCCTGTTCTAGTCACATGCTAGTGAAAGCGTGGATGTTACAATCTTATATCCACTCACAAGAAAAGGTACTGCAGATCTGGTGCTATCTTCAGGTTTGATCTTTCCAGCACAAATCTATATAAAAAACCCCATCCATTTTGTAATGTCAGACCCATAGCTAACCACATTTCACCCCCAGGATGAGTTTGGTTTTCCTCATCTTTCCTCTTTTAGCCTCGAAGGAGCAACTATTCTGCTTTTGAAAGGCAGAATGTTTGGTAAGGCTTTATGTGTAGTAAGTATGGCATGCTAATTATAAATGAATAATGCCACCACAGTAAATTCCACTCAGACATGGTAAATAAAACAATGGGAAGTTACCTATTCAGTGATTTGCCGACAGATTTTAATTAGTTGCTATTTCACTCTTGTTTTAATGATGAGAAATTTCAGACCCACAGGAACTGCTTTCTACCTTTATCATTCCACATTCTGTAGTTATTTTGCACTTTTTATTGTGTCAATGTTATTTCCTATTCAACTGCATAACAGCTAATTTAACTTAGATAAATTAGCTGAAATGAAAACATAGTGTGACTGCAGCCCTAACTGCTTGCTTTTTCTCTAAAAAAAAAGGCCCCCCAAAATGGTTCTAAACCCATGAAGCGTGTCTGGAGGGTATGCAATTAGTGCCACACTGCAGAGAGACCCTTGAAGAAGGTGCTGTGCAAGTTCCCCATCGCTTTTGTCACTTCTCATTCAGTATGTACCATATGGAAACATTCAGCAGAGATTTGTGTAGAGGTAAACATAATCTTTTAGCAGCAGCTCACCCATGGAGCAAGGTTTGACAAGCAGCAATGCTTAGATTTGCCTGTAGAGTTGTTCTTCAATCTGAAAACCCTCCTACACATGTAGCCTTCTCCCCATCTTGATTTGCTTTGCTGAATATTTGAGTTTTGTGAAACGGCGAGATAAAGTGAGCTCCACGCGGAGTTGCCTTTACCAGTTGGAGTCTGTTATAACGTGGCCACTATGTCGGAAGAGGTACCTGGTTAAGTTCTGTTAACTCAGTCTGCTTACAGCACCATTTGTGGTACAACTGAAATATAGACGTGTCACCAGTTCTCACAAGCGTACTAGACTTCTTGAAAGCTTTGGCACTACTCAGAGGAATAATAAATTCTGGTTTTGGTGAATAGTTGTTCTGTGTTTGAATGCTTATCTATAATAGCAAAATACATCTTATTGTAAGGCAATGCACAGTCACAAGTGATTGCCTTGCCTTAGCTTAATGAGTTACTGCTTGTGAGCTGACATGACTTGTGTATGAACTCCGTGCTGGTTCACAGGGAGAAAGAAGATGCATTAGCTGACATCAGCAGGCTTACCAGTTTGGGGTAGGTGAGATAGGATTGACCTGTTCTGGAATCTAATTCGGTTTACCTAACCCAGAAACTTAGTGATTTCTATTTCCTTTTTAAGAAGTAGCGTAGGTATAACACAGTTATGACCTGAAGTTTTCCTGAAGAGTAAAGGTATAAGTATCCTTTCACTGAGATGAGAAACATATCTTCCAGAGCATGAGGTATTAACTGCTGTTTGCTATTTAGATATTTGTATTTATTTATACCTACTTCTTCCTACTGCATGTACAGTTTGAAAGATGCTAATCTACTTTCCAGCTGCAAATTCTCTTGTATTTCTTTAATAACTAACCTAATTGGAATGTACATTATTCCACTGGTCATAAGGCATGAAGGACACCGCTAAAGGACTACAGGGAGGCCACCCTGATACTAAGCTTTGTAAACCTCAGGCTGTAGCTTCCACCTCTCACGGGAAATAATTGCTTGCATAACATCCAACTGATGTTGGGATGACAAGGAACTGCTAGGGCAGAAATAGTAGTAAAAATTTTTTAAGCCAGCATTTCTGGCAAGGAAATTACATGAAATATTTTTTTCTGATTTGCGATATGGTAGCAAACATTCAGGATATTCCTAAGTTAGAAAAACATCCTGGTCTAGCTTCAACTGCTTTTTGACCAGTTCTTAGGTAGTCCTGATGAGTCTATAGTGCACAATCTCTTCTAAGAAATGTTCAACTCCGTTTTCATGTGTTATCCACACTTTGTCTGAAACATTCCCTTCAAATCCCATTAAATTACCTCCTATGAGCTGACATTCTTCTTGATCTTCTGACCTTTTCAAGCAAATTAAAAAGACACTCATATACATCTCTTAGCCACATTTTTCTATTGATAGGAATTTTGAGTGCTCATCTAACACTTTTCAACTTCAAAGCTCTTCAGAAGTGAGGGGCCTGATCCAAAGTCCATTGAAATAAATGAATAGTCTTTCTGTTAGCTTCACAGGGACTTAAACTCTGAATTGTGCTTCTATTCCTGTCATTTTCTCCCCATCTGTTCTCTGAAGACCTGCAGTCTTTTGCACCTACTTAAGTTTTAGACTCTAGTTAGTAACTCTCCTGTCGTGCTCCTGTTTGGCAGTAGTATAATGAGACCATATCTGTCTGTAGCTTTCTGAGAGATGCTCAAACCTGGGGTATAAATATAGTCTCAAAACCTCTGTAACTAAAAGCTGTCTTTGTATGTGAGCCTCTAGCCTGTCATCCACAGTTATTTCTTCAGATGAGATGGCAATGAGGTCTCTATTTTGGTAACAAAACAAGCCCTCCTTTGAGTTTCCGGGTGGTTTCATGATTCTTCCACTAAGGCCCTCTCACTGTTAGAGAAATTATTTTTTTTTCTTTCAACAAACTGAATGGGTAGTTCCACTTCTTTAACAACTATAAGAGGCTTTATCCTTGTAAAACTATTTCAAGGGTCCTGAAAACCTTTGCTGCTCACAGCATCTCTGTGCAAGGATGTAGATAGAGACTGTTCATTTAATAGTGCCTCTACTTTGGCATCCTTTATGACTCCTGGTTTTCCTGTTTTTTCAACATTGGTTCTTTCTGGCAGATTTTTCTTTCTCTGTGCTAGCAAACGCCTCTCAATGAGTTCCTTTCTCTGTTCATGTTCTCTCTTCCCTGTCTGTTGCATGCATTTGGTTTCTGTGTTTTATGAGCTCTCCTGTCTATTTGTTTACTCATTTATTCATTCCCAGTATTTGTTTCTCTCTTTTCCCTACAGGATACTTCACTTTTGTGGAGGCAGTGGAATATTGTCAGCTGACAATATGTAGGCAGGTGGTCAGCAGGGATTACTGATGCTAAAAATAGTTCTCCAGTCTGTTAACAATGTGCAGTTGCTGTTTTCATTGTTGCTTTTTCTGCAAGTCCAACCGAGCTGTTTAGGATCCCTGTGTGACAACCCATGTGTGTGACTCACAGGTCTGAGAGTGCCTGGGGCATCGGGGTTGTCATTTACCTTGTTGCTGCTGGTGTTTCTGAGCACTGTGGAACCCACATTCAGCAAAGTACACAGGCAGTGCTTTTACGTGCCTATGTAACCTTCTGTTCCTACCACTGTAGGCTCTTCATTACTTCCAGTTGTATGTCTTTTCATTAGGTTGGAGCTTGCATTAAACTAGCTCTTACTTATTCCTGCACTTGACTTCCTGGACCCTACTCAATTCACATTTTTCATTTCTTTCTGAACAGCATGACCACTTATATCTGGTACAACGCATGTTCATAGACCATCCTCATCTTGCCATTGCAATTAGATAATGCTGCAGCTGAATTACCTGTAATTCTCTGGGTTTAATATAAGAAAAATAGATTCTGCCAAGGCAGCCAGATTGCCTCTTGCTTGTTTGTTTCCCTCACAAGTATCTTGGCACCATCTCCCATTTTCCTTTCTGTTAACTGGTGTTAAGTCCAGTTTTATTACAAGCAAGATGCAGGTTTTATTTAACAGCCAAAGTGATTAACCGTTGGAGCACGCTGCTGTAGAAGTTGATGGGAATCCTCCTCCTAAAAAGTAAGTATGAGTCAGGTTTAACAGTGGCTTCTCTGGGTGGAATCCAGTGTTGTTTGGTTTAAAGAAAAGCCAATCCAAGTGGTGTGATTGTCCCCTCTCAGTTGCTGGTATGCTAGATGAACAGGGAGAATGCTCTTGTTATTTCAGTGTCCCGTGGAACCATCCCACTAGGGCTCCTGACTCTTTCAGAGATGTGTATCCATAGGCTCTATGAGCTGTGCAAGTCTCCTTAACACACAGTTTAATGATCACCATCCTCCACGTGGTATGTAACAAAATGTTTTAGGAAAAAAATACTTCCAGGAAGTTACAAAGCTGTGAAAATCATATGTTTGAATGCAGCATTATAGGCATGTGTGCTTTTCTTCAAATGCCACCTCAAATTCTTTCTCAAAGTACTAGAGCTAAAATTATTTATATGTGCTGTGCATGTATGCTTGTCTTCTATTTAAGCAGATGCAACACTGTGCTCCGAATCTGCGTTTCGTAACTGAAACCAGCACCACTCCATACAGATATGATAACACATTAAAAGAAATAATCAGACACCATGACACGAGTGCATTTTTCTAAGGCTGTATCAAATGCTGACTCCAAGGTTAAAAAAGATGAGTATTTCACTTCAAAGGTTTGTTTTCAGCAATTCTTATTTATTTCTTAAACAGTAAATATTTTATGTGTGGTTAAGGTGTTTGAAAGTAGTTTAATATGGAATTTTGGTTGTAATTCATGTTTCTTGCAGTTGCCAGCAGTTAAGGACTTGTGAGCAGAGAGCTGGATATTGTACATCAGTTCCTTGGGGACCAAGGTTGGCAAGGAGAGAATCTACATAGAAGCAATGAAGATGGCAGCTACTGGGGTAATTATTGGATAATAAGTGGCGATAGCCTACAGAGATCTTTTATAGCCTTCAGCTTTTCTCTCATTCATCACAATGTTTAATCTCAAAAGCTATACATCTCCGTCTTCAACCACATCTCTCCTTAATACTCTAGCAAACAAATAGGATTTTTCTAAAGCCAATTTTCTTGTAAGGAACAACACAGACCATTTCCTTTTGGACTTCATTGCTGGCAGAAAACCCTGGTAATCTCTACAGCAAATCGAACAGTTTATAACAGAAAAATTAAAGCAATTAGTTTTCTGATTTAAATTCACCTTGGCATTGAGGAGCAGGTAAGTATTTTCAGTTTCCGTGTGCATTCAGCTGAAACAGACCTGGCAGAACAATGGAAAAGGCCTTAGTATAGAAAGTAATAAAAAGATAATTGGCTCTTCTGTGTTTTTAATAACTGTCTTGGGTTACCGTCTCCTTTGAGTAAACAAAACACATCTGTCCAATACATATGTCACTGCAATCACAGGGCTTTGTGTGCGTACATGTGTGTGTATCATATATGAATTATTTGGTCTTGTTTACTTTGAGCTGATCAGCAGCACTGCGTTTACAAGTGTCCCTCAACTGATGCTGTTGCTAATGTCAGTGTTGTAAGGCCCTGGTGGTGTAGAATAAAGTTTTCTATGCACTTGAGCAAGAATCACCTGTGTCGTTCTGGAAGGTAAATGGCACTAGAGTGAATACTGTGGGTAAGATCAAACCTTGAATAAGAGGACACGTCAACTGCACCTTGAGCAGTATGGCTCCTTGTGCTCCAAGATACCCCTTTCACTAGCAATTACTGTCTCTCCTTTCTCCCCAGGAGAAGGAGCAGGATGATGAATGTCCTGTCACAGCCCCAAATGTGAATGTGCCCCTTCATGTCTAGTGAAAGGATATATATAATCCAGGGTCTGCCTTTCACCTGCCGCTGTCAACCTCTCCTCCTCGGCTGCTGACCCGTGGAAAGGATGTGAAGGAAGAATTTCAGGCTCTTAGCTCCTGTGCAGGTCTATTATCCATGTTAAAAATCTAGTCTTAAAATATGATACCTTAAAAGGTGGGAAACTAAGAAGTTCTAAATGGTGTGACCCTATAACAGAGGTAATTGCTGGTAAGATGGTGCTTCATCTTGGCCACATCATCATGTTCGAGTGAATGATGACAGTATATCGCAATGACTGAGTGAGGAGCGCTTATTTAAACTTCAGCCCTTGTTTCTTCAGTGTTTTATTAGGTTGAAATTTTTTTTCTCAGACATTAGATTTATGCTGCATTCCCTTATATGAGAACACAGTTGTGTCCAGCTGAAGGAGTTTGTCATTTCTGATTGCAGGGAGATAATTACCTGTTGGTTCACAGAACTAGAAGAGGATATTGGCCTTCTGTTCTGAAATGGAGAGAGATGCTAATTTTTAGAACAAGAGTTAATTTAATTTTCATGGCTTTGGTAGTTAAAACAGCTCAGGTGTTTGTTAGATTGTAGCACAAAGAAAAGGCCACCATTTCTTGTCAAGTGTTTTAACTTTAAGGATTTTGTATTCCTCTAAACTGTACCGACTCGGTCCAAAGTGTGCTGTTGAAAGGCATGATGCTCTAAGGCCTAAAAGGGAAAGTTAGGTGGACATCTGAATCACTGAAGAAGACCTGTATCCTGAAGCTTGTATGTTCTTTACAAATTTTGTTCTTTGTTCTCTGCAAAATTTGCCTAATGAAAATGAACCAACTTCCTACAAACTTTGCCCTGCTCCTATTGCAGAATCTTTGGTCTAACAGGTCTAACCACAGACTCTTCCATATCTACAACGGCCATCTACAATGGTTTAGTACTATTCAGACAAAATTTTATTTGATTTGAGCTTGTTTCCACTCCAAGGCAAACTGAGGAAAAAGGACAGGTATTTTCTGTTTGGATGACTCTTTTGATTACTCCTGTTATTTTGTATTCTTTTTTTTATTTACCTTTTATGGACATAGTAGCATGCTTGACTGAGGAACGAAAAAGGTATCTCATCCTGTCACATATTTCTTTCCTGAAGATGGCCTTTCACTTCAATTTTGGCTTTACCTGGAGTGTACTGCTTCCTGAGAAATTGTCTTATCCATGATTTGACATGTGGTTTTTTTAGGGTCATATGTGAAACAACCCCACAGAATACATCATCTAACCTGTTTTGCTGTGATGTGACATAAGTCATAAAAATTGCTACTTTTTTGCTGCTGGTACAGTCATTTTAAGGGCACTTTACCTGCATTACCCATGAAGCAGCAGTTTAGCCTGTTTGCTGACAATACACGTTACTTTGGGGATTTTAAGCATATCTCTTCCACTCTTCTTTAAGAAATCTGAAGGATTCTTAGGGATATATTTGCAATATGATTTCTAGGGATTTGTTGCACACCTATTTCTGTCAAGGGAAGTTATGTTGTTGTCAGCATATTCATCTTATGAAAGATGAGCCAGTATTCACTAGGCAATGTCGTGTTGAAGTTTGATTTCACACTCCTTAAAAGTCACAAGGCAGATAAGCAAAAAGAGGGGAGGAGGGACCTCCAGGCCATCATCACTTCTTTTTCAAAATTAATTCTGCTTACATACTTTTTAAAACGTTTTTTTTTTTTTGCATTGGGGAGTCAGAACAATGTTTAATGAAGCTTCATAAGGAGAAAAGAGCAAAACACACCAAAATATCTGCTTATACTGTAAGCTTTTCAATGCAAGAAAAAAAAACCCAAACACTCTCATTTATAAGACACTGATCCCTGTTGGACAGGTTTACAATAGCAGTTGCAGTTTGTGACCCAGTGGACAATTACTGAAATGCCCACTTGTTCAGCATCACATATTCTAAACCACATCCTGTTCTTCCACAACTGAAATTAAAAATCATGTGAGACAGGGATTAGTATTGGTGCTTTTGCAGTACCTAAAATAATAGGATCCTGACCTGTGACATGTTATGTGACACTGAAATAAATATAAAAATCAGTGTATTTAACAGGAAAATATGAATAAATACTTGTTGCAGACAGTTCACCCTCATGTTACCAGCAATATCCACCTTTAAGGCCTTTCAGCCATATAAATATATTTGGTACCATGATGTGTGTGTTAAGCAATTTCACTACCATCTTTGAACAGTTCAAACCACATATAACTCAGTTTCACCAGAATTTAGGCCCAAACTCATCCATCAGCTCAGGGTCCTTTGAAAGCGTTTTCAAATATGTTTGGGCTTTCAACCAGTCTCAACTGAGTTATGACTTTGTAGGAAAACTGCAAACCCAGATGAGCTTTCGGGAGGCTTTGGTTTCACTGTGAACATTTTATTCAAGCCTGAAATCTGATGAGATGAAACTTAGTAGGGAGGTTTTTTTTTTTTCTTTTTAAAGCTTCTGATGAAAGTTATTTACTTGATCTCTTTGCAAAATCCCCACAGGTTCTACACTGTAAAGTTCCTTTATTATTGCTCATCTCTTACCTGTAACACAAGCACAGAGGCTGCAGATTGCCTGGAGACTCGCAGAGTCAGGGATGATGCCCCAGGCATTGTTGCATGTCTTGAGTGTTAAAGTCTGATGGTGGAGGAGAAAAACAAAAAAAAGAAAAGCAAGTGTAGTGTTCTCTGCAGGCAGCAATTTTTGCAAGATACTTCAGGGAAATTTGTAAGTGAGAAAGAAGCCTTTGTCTTTATGTTTTAGCAGCTTAATTATGTCTGTGTTAATAAAGAATTTGAAGGGGACTAGGAATGGTTATTACAGGTGCAGGATCTACTCATGGATTGTAGTGCAGTGCAATGGATGTCTGTAAAACGTGGCCAGAGTATTTCAAGTACAGATCAGAAACAGCTCACTGGAGCAAGGTTGTTTTGTTTTGCCCTGGACCTGGGGCAGCAATCTGTTAAGTGCCTTAAGGAGAGGCTCTGGACTCTGCAGAGGTTGTATGTGTGTGTGTGGAGAGGATATCTCTACTTCAGCAGCACTATTCTGATAAATGCTCAATGCAAAGTGAACTCAGTGCAGCTAGGATTTATTCTGGTTTCATCTCCATTTCTGCAGCAGGTCAGCTGCTAGGCACACGGTACCCCATACCTCTGATACCCATTTTGCTCGGTCTGTAGAGGCAACTGCTGGAAAAGATAAAACTCCTTTTCCTTTTAATTGCAAAACTGTAGAATGCTGGTTCTTGTTCTGTAGTGCATTGCTGGGTACATTTCTTTTAATAATGACTTCTGTATTAGAAATAACATACGTATCAAATAACAGGATGCTTCTTTTGAACTTGGCTTTGGATGAATAGCAATTTCTTGCAAAAGTCAATGTGAATGTCTGGAATTTGTATCAGAAGTGACCCTAGGCAATAGCCTTTGGAATACCCCTGCTTTGAAATTTATAATAAAGTAGCCTCCTTTTGAGGTCAGTTCAGCCCTCTTTAGCTTTGTTGGTATCAAGAAGGTGAACAAAGGTGCTGTATGCAGTGAATGAATACAGATTTAACAAACAGGAGAAGAGCAGATGGCATGTACTGTACTGTGAGCTGTTTTTGAACAAAGTCCTTGGAAACCATGTGCAAATAAAGGAACTATTTTATTGTATGGACTTCTTTGTGTCAGCTGCAAAAGTGGACAAAGCTGATGTTTGTATCTTCAAGAGCAAATTCTTTGAAACAGTTATCACATTCCTAGAGAGGAAGATATGGTAATCCTAGGTAGTAGCCTCAGAGGTCAAAATATTTTGCTGTATGAAAATCAGTGGGACTTTATTGGTGTGAATGCTGTTTTACAGTAAACTTTCTAGCCTTAGCAACTGATTGTTATGGTGCTCTCAAGTTGTGCTCGGCAATTGTCTCCAGTAATACTTTGATCTTTGGCTCTGTGCATGAAAAGCATTTTAAATGACCAACAACCCAAAGTGTTATCGAACAAAGCAACCTTTTCTTTTTTATGTCATTGCTCATGCAGTAGCATTTGGTTTGCTGTGAAGTTCCTTTTATGTAAATTTCCCAGCAGATTTTATTTTTTCTTTACTAGAGAAACCATATGAAAATAACCATAGTTTGTTCTTGATAAATTATTAATCTGGCAGCAGTTGCTTGCTAAACAATTCTCTCTCATACTAAAAGTGCTGTACTGCAAAATAGTGGAGAGTTATTTTGAGCTTCTGCTCAGAGACAAAGAAGTTTGTACCAAATTGAGAGAATAAGAGAGTGTCTTTACAAATAAGTGATAAAACCAGAAGAGGAGAGTGTGGGGTTTTTCTCCTTATTAGTGATGGAACAAAGAGGAGAGTGTCCTTCCTGAACGAGGGAGTCACAGAATGCAGCCTGCAGGAGAAGATAACAAGACACCTTGACCATTAGGGCTATTAATTAAGTCAACAGCAAGGATGCTCTAAACTTTTGAACTTTGAGAAAGAGTGCGCAGGCTTAATAGGCCTATGAATATTAACTTCTCCGCCCTGGGCGGCATAAAGTTGGAGTTAATGCAACATGCGATGTATGTTGTTAAGGGGGGTACATATTAAGGGGGAACATGGAATAGGCGGATCGGGAAGTCTGTACCTCCTGAGTACCTCAGCCAATGGGGAAAGGGAGAGGGTTTCATGCGGCCGGGAAATTAGGATAAAAGGGGGCTGCGTCCTCCGGCAATTTGAGAGACCTCACTGGGACTTGGCAACCCCGGTGAACTCTCCCTTTATTCGAATAAAGTTAAGACTCCTCTGTCTTCTTTGTGAACACTGACCTCTGGCAACGTGATTTTCCGTACAAATGGGGGCTCGTCCGGGAGCCTTCCACCTTCCAGGGACAGCAGACGGTGAACGGGACTGACGGCGCGCCTCACCAAGATTTCGGTGATCAGTTCCCTTTCGTGGCTGCTGGCACTGGACGACTGATTGGGTTCCCGAGACTGTTCGGAGACAGACGAGTAACGGACCGAGTTGGTCCGTGAAGAGGCCCGAAGGAAAGGGCCAGGGGTCCGACGGAAAGGACCCGAGGTACCTCAAGCGATCCGAAGGGAAGGACCGCGAAAACTCACCGGTGAGTATGGGAACTTCGGGGAGTAAAGGATGCCCAGGGAGGGCGGTAAAGGGACTGTCGGGAAGGGGCCCCGACGCTCGGGATGACGATCCCGAAATACCCCCGGAGTCTCCCTTGGGGAGAATGTTGAGGTTTGGGATAGCCTGCACATTCCCTTAAAGGTAAAGGTTTTTTGTTTTGTTTTGTTTTTCCTGGCCAGACTATATTCTGAAGAGAGGATATAGATGGTTCCCTCTTGGGGTAGAGGGAAAGGGAATAAATGAGGGTTGAAGTTTAGGAAGGGAGAAGGGGAGGATAACGAGGATATGGAGGATGTGTTCCAATATCTCCCTCCTCCTTATGCCCGAGCTCCTCCACCTCCCCCAGGGGATGTAAGATCTTTGTATCACCAACTCCCGAATCAGGGACATGAAGGAGGAGCTGCCATTACTGCTCTTTTGGGAAAGTGGAACAGTAAAGGGGAGGAAGGTAGAATACTGTGTCTCCTTCTACAGCTGGAAGGAGGATGCAGTCTGCATCAAGCCCTGTTGGACAGGCAGGGGGGAGGCGCTGGGTTTGTAATTGTGCCACTTTACCACTCAGGATGTAAAAGGAAAATGGGGAAAAAGTGGGTTGGAGTACCCCCTTACTTGAGAGTTTTACTGTTTTTCTGGGCTGGAAAATAATTGAAACAATGGAAAAGTTCGGTTATTTTTCTCGGCCAGAGTAACAATGCGAAAAGTGGGGAGGGAGGACCCTCTAAACTGGAAACAACTTACAGAATGGTGTACTAACTGGTGGCCAATGTATATTCTTGAACATCAGGGAAATTGTTGAAAGATGTAACTCTGAATTGTAATACAATATTGAAATTAACGATATTTTGCTGGTGGGAAGGAAAATGGGATGAAATACTGTATGTAAATCTTTTCTTTACACTCAGAAATGATTAAAAATCCAGGAAGGACTGTGGGTTAATGGTTCAAGATAGCAATGTTTTGGTGTTAAAAGCAGAAAATAACATGGTGGTGCTCATCATGTAGCATTGGTAGGCAATGCAACAAATGTAAAAAGAAATGTGAGGAAGAAGGAGTAGAGGATGTTAATATGTTGTCTGGACTGAGAAGGAATAAGTAAGAAGCGGCTGCACAGGATGAAAGGGGGGGCGAATGGAGGACAGAGAGAAAGAAGGAACAGTGATACGGAGAACTCTGGTGAGGGAGAAAGTTTACAAGCCCCTCTCAGACAGGCGGCAGGAGAGTTTGGAAACTGGTTTAGTTAAAGGTGCTGTTTTCGGTACCCGGTTTAAAGACTTGGAAAGACAGCAGGCACGCGTAGGGAGGACCCTGAATGGGTACTGAAGGTTACGGAATGTCTGGAATGACAATGTCTCAGTTGATTGAGATAGTATATATAATTTATAGTAACAGGGAGAAGGCTGGAAAGAAGAAAAGTAAAAAAAAAAAAAAAGAAAAAAAAAAAGAAAAAGAAAGTAAAAAAAAAAGGGAAACGAAAACAAACAAACGTGCAGCAATACTGGCAGCTGCAATAGCCTGGGAAGTCATAAAATCAGAGGACAGGGCTATTAGGCCTCGGGGGGTAGGGAGGCAACTTCCTAGGAGAGCATCAAGGGTTGGAATATCATTGAGAAAAAGATGGGTGTGCTTTTTGTAAAAAGCAGCACTGGAGGACGGAATGCTCACAATTCAGTCGGTGGGGTTTGAAAGAATACTGAAGTATGATGTTAGATATAGACTGTGTGAGACAAGAGGATGAATCGGAATCCTCAGCACAACCCCTGGTAATAGTAAAGTTGGAGAATGAGCAGTACTTGAATTAAAGGATGCTTTCTGGGAATGTCTGTTTACAGAGGACAGTAAACTTTTTTTTTTTTTATTTTAGTGGGAAAAAGAGGAAAAAGGGAGAATAGTAAACCAACAATTGATATGAACGATCCTTCAGCAGGGATCCACAGGTTCTGTTTGGGCAAGCTTTGCAAGAGAATGCTAATTTACTCTGCCTCCATGGATTAGGTTACTGCAGTCTGTGGAGGGGGGGGGCAGCACAGCTTTAACGTGTTAAAAAGCGGGTTAACCAAAGCTCTGGCCCCAGTGGGGAGGTGCAGATAAGTGATGTGTTCTTAGACAAGTATGTGGCCAGAATACTGTCTCTTGTAAAATCTCTTTGACAGGAAGCTCAGCTGGCACAGACCCTGCCTTTGGACTTTGCTGTCCATGGCATTCAACCAGGAAACTGGGTCCTAATTAAAGAGTGGAAGGAAACACCACTGATGGCAAGGTGGCATGGGCCCTACCAAGTACTGTTAACTCTGCAATCAGCAGTCAAGACAGCTGAACCTGGGTGGACTTATCATACCTGAGTCAAGATCTCCAAAGCCCCAGAAACTTGGACTTCTAAGCTGGAGGAAAAGGATGGGAGACTGCGGTTTACTCTTCACAGGAATGAACCGGAGTAGTGGTCAGTGTGTCAACTTCGGGGGGAGCCCCAGGAGTTGACCCACAGATCATCTACTGAAGTGGTCTGAAAAGACCTCTCTTCTTTTGAATCTCCAGTGATGCGGGGGCTGATGCTAACAGCTGTGCTGTCACTGCTCGCTTTATGCAGAATTGCTTCTGTGTATTTATTTGTCACACCTGGTGTAGAAGGTAACGTGGGAACTGGGAGGTTCTTAGCACCGAAGTTAGAAGGGAAAATGCCAACTTGTTAAACGAAATACAGAAGTGTGCTTGGAAAATGTATAACAACAGAAAGAAAGTGGAGGAGGAAAGCAGAGAAAAGAAAAACTCCGATACAAGCTGCTGGCAGTGGCTGTAGCCCAGGACAATAACAGGGCTGGAGGAGGGTGTTCTCAGGCTCCGAGAGGCAGGCAAGATCCTGGTGGAATGCCAAGGGCCAGAATGCTGTTAGAAAAAGATCAACGTGCCTTTTGCAAAGAGAAGAGGCACTGAAAAAGAGAATGCTTGCAACCAAATCAGCAGTGATTTGAAGGAATAATGGGGCAAACAGCTAACATGATGGTGGTGGGTTCAGACTGAAGGAAACTGAGGGTTATGAACTGGAACCTTCCCCGACAAAGCCGCTGGTTATAATAAGGTTGGGGAATGAGAAAATAAATTTTCTAGTAGATACAGGGGTTACTTATTTAGTATTAAACCCATGTAAAGGTAATTCTAGTAAGCAAACTGAGTCAATTATTGGTGCCACAGGGTAAAGAGAAAAGCCAGAGGGTTTCTGGTTTTCTTTAGCCTTTGAAATTGAGAACTGGCAAAGGGGGTTGCCCCATCAATTCCTACCAGACTGTCCTGTGTCAGTATTGGAAAAAGGAAGAATTCAAGTTCATATTCTTGAAAATAAAGGTCTGGATGCCCAAGTTCTTATGTTACAGATGGAAGCTGTGCCGCAGGAGGTACTAGAGGGAGTAGAAAACACCGTAATAATTCTGGTTTGGGCCTCAGAAACACCAGGAAGATCTTGAGCAGCGGAACTGGTAACCACCCAACTGAAGCCAGATGCCAGACTGGTAAGGTGAGAGGCACTTTTTCAGGCTGGCCAGAGGCTTTTCCTTGTTGCACCAATAAAGTAAGAGAGGTATCAAAAACATTACTTGGAGAAATAGCACCAAGGTTTGGGGTGTCTATAGGACTATCTTTAGATATGGGCCCCACATTTCATAGCAGAAAGAACTCAGAATATGTTAACACTAATTTCAGATAGCAGAAGCAGAAGTCTGGATGAGGAAAATATTAAATACTCTAGAGCTGATAAAGAATTAATAGAACAAATGAGAGGGCAGATTCCCTCCAAAGGATGGGCACACCTGAGCAATGGCAGAATTAGGGAAAACTGTCAAAGAGCACAATAAGGCACATGGAGGGGCGCACTCTCTGTATACATTTTTAAATCAGAAATAAGTAGGGATAAATTTATATGTTACAATTCGACAAGTGACTCGGCGATGGGAAAGGTAACTGAGTGCAATTAAGAGGAATGCACCAGGGGACGACTGTCAAATTGATTTTTCTGAACCTCCAATAAAAGGGGGATACAGCAATCAAAGTTGGGGAACATACCTCACCATACTAATGTGAAGAAACTGTCAAAACAATTTGTTCTAGTTGACCACAGACATTATTTTTTTTGTGTGTGGACTATTTAATAGTTCATCTAGAGTGTTGTGAGCAACATGCAGGCAATTGCTGTGACTTCCCCTGACGGAGTAAAACAAGTTGGGTTTGTGAAACAGGCCAAGAGGGTAGCCATTAGCATTATATGGATTATAACTCTTGCTTCTTTATTTTCTTTCCTCCCCCTCTATAACAGAGTTAAGTATCGGAGTGGAAAAATTAGTGGGCATATATAGAGTATTGTGAAAGATTTATTTTAACATTGGCCTTATTAAGTATATTAACTAAAAACATTTATTATGCATAAGGAATTAGTAACGTGACTAGTTCTTGTTTATTTACTCTTGCCTATATTTGGGATAGCAATTTCTAGACCACGCATGCGCTCTGGGCTAGGGGGCGTAGACCTTTGCAGACCCCCATTCTCTTGGCGAAGGCGCAGCGGCTGTAACGCAGTTACAAAAAGACAAATTATCATGGATAGCGAGGTGATTGCTCTGTATGTTTTGGCTGGGATAACACTTGTTGCGGCATTTGTTTTGATGGTTTTTACTTGTTTGTTGTGGCGTTGTGGTGATCATTTTGGAGAATGTTGCGAGTTATATTGTTCTGATGAACAACAACCACCTGCCCCGCCCCCTTCCCCAGTATTGGAAACAAACTTATAAACCTAGAATATTTGGTGTTGTTAAGACATGTTTTGATAGTTGTATTTGCTTGAGTTTTGATATGTTATGGTTAGAACATTAAATGGTTTTGCAGTTAAATAGTTGGTGTTGTTAATGTAGTAGTTAAATGTCAGAACAGCGTTTCAGGATTGGATCATGGAAAAGAATAGACTGAGCAATATACGAGAAGACACGTGCTACAACGCAAGATGGAGGACACTCGGCAATGCTTGGCAAACAAGAATGAAGATGGAAGACCATTGGCATTAAAGAATGATGGACTGATAAGAGGACGAAGATGAAGAAAGTGGAAAGTGTGGACTTTTGGAAAGGATTTTTGGGTATATCAAAAGATAAGATACTGTTACTTGTAATACATTTTGGATTTTCTTATAAAGTCGATCGAAGCTTGCATTGTGCATGCGCGATTGCTTCTCTTTTGTTTTTCCTTTCTTTCCCCCTTCCTCTTCTGCCTCTGTCATTCATACCACCACTCACCACATAGAAGGAGCAGCAATGTCGAGCCACAGGGTACTGCCAGATTAGGAGTTCCCTGTCGTTGTGCACAAAGCAAACTCCCAGAAACCGAACCTGGAGTCCACGCATGCGCCCAGACCCGGGGTCTGCTCCGCAAAGCCCCCACAGTGACGGTATTGGGCATGCATACCACCGCTGGTGGGAGGTGGACTTAAGCAAATGAGCCCTTGGAATAAGAAACGTAATATAAAAGTGGAAGAAAGGACTACTTTGTGCTTTTTCCCTCTACTTTATTTGGCTTGCTTTTTTTTTCAGCCCTTCCTTTTGGACTTCCCTCCAGCTCACCCTCAGCCTTTGCTTCGTTCCCTCTCTTCCTTTCTCTTTTCCTCCCTTTTCACACTGGCGCACTAGGTGTTAGACATTGGTTTTTGGTTTGGTTTTTTTTTGTAGGAAAAAAAGTAGTAGAATTACAAAAGATGCAAGATCAAATTTGGGAACAAATGATAATTCTAAGACCAAAGGTGGATCAGGAGGAGAAAATCAGGTTAATGATAACCAAACTTTGTAAAGACAAATATTGAAATAAGAAGAGGAGGGATTGAGAGAATAAGAGAGTGTCTTTACAAATAAGTGATAAAACCAGAAGAGGAGAGTGTGGGGTTTTTCTCCTTATTAGTGATGGAACAAAGAGGAGAGTGTCCTTCCTGAACGAGGGAGTCACAGAATGCAGCCTGCAGGAGAAGATAACAAGACACCTTGACCATTAGGGCTATTAATTAAGTCAACAGCAAGGATGCTCTAAACTTTTGAACTTTGAGAAAGAGTGCGCAGGCTTAATAGGCCTATGAATATTAACTTCTCCGCCCTGGGCGGCATAAAGTTGGAGTTAATGCAACATGCGATGTATGTTGTTAAGGGGGGTACATATTAAGGGGGAACATGGAATAGGCGGATCGGGAAGTCTGTACCTCCTGAGTACCTCAGCCAATGGGGAAAGGGAGAGGGTTTCATGCGGCCGGGAAATTAGGATAAAAGGGGGCTGCGTCCTCCGGCAATTTGAGAGACCTCACTGGGACTTGGCAACCCCGGTGAACTCTCCCTTTATTCGAATAAAGTTAAGACTCCTCTGTCTTCTTTGTGAACACTGACCTCTGGCAACGTGATTTTCCGTACAAAATTAAAAGTTAATGCATGTGACTACCTATCTGATAGCAATTTAAGTGCCACGTCTACCCCATGACTCATTTCTGTTTACCTTTTTTTGGTGGCTGCTGAAATTAGAGGAGAACATACCATGATTTCTGCATCCTTGGTTTCTGTCTGTGATCTTTGACCTTCAAGCCTTACTGAAGAGTTTGTAGTTCTTGCAGTTAGCTGCTGGGAACAACTGACTGACATTCATTTGTCTTTGGAAGATTTAACAGAAGACCTTTATTTTAAAGTGGGTTTTTGAGACCTCTGAAGCTGTAAAGCTGAAGCCAACCCAAATGTTAATACCATTGGACTGATGTCAGCCTTACAGATAACCAGTAGGACTTCAGTATGAAGCTATAGTCATGTGTTTTGCATAAGGTCACTTTAATTACTTCAGCAACATTAATCCTAAATTAACAAGGCTTATGTATGGGAGATGACTTATCTGTATTAAGGAGGGCATACATTTTCACCCAGCAAAATTAGGATGTTTGAAAGTGATATGCTGTCAATAGAAAGGATAGCGAAAGTAAAGGTCTTATTATACATTTCCTTCCAATGGGCATTTGAAAGTCGTCCTTCCTGCTACAAATGTATAATGTGTTACAGTATTTTCTTCTAAGCTGAAGTTTCTTTTTTGCCTCTTGGTCCTTTTTTTTTTTATGCCATTGGTCTCAACAATTGTTGTACCCTAGACTTAGTTAAATGTAGTTATGCAGATGTATGCAGACAATCAAAAGCTGGAAGGAAGAGAACATATCCTGAAAGGGAAACTTGTTCTTGCTACTCCCTTCCTGGGCTGGGTGCTGGGTGCTGTTGGGTAAGGACAGCACTGAACAATGAATTCTGGGAGATAGGACACAGTTTCCTTTGTTCTGGGGAGAAGTATGGGATTGGTCACCCTGGCTGTAGAGAACGAAAAGGGTTTTGACCTGGTTTAATAGGAGCTTAAGTCTAGAATTAGGTTATAATGATTGCGTGGGTGATTGATTAGAGCTTGCAGCAGAGGTTCTAATGGAGGCTTAACATGTAACTCAGAGGAGAGTTTGGCCTCTCACTTAGTACAACACAGGCCTGGGTGAGTTGTGCTTTGTCTCTAAATGCGGCACAGACATAAACACTAGAGGAGAAGACCTTGCTGGCTTAAGAGAGAAGGGTGAGAGTTGTTCAGGAGTGCATTCAGGTTTGTAATTAGAATAGTTTTTCTCAGACCAGTGGAGCAGTAGACTTCTGCAACAGTCTTCCAGGAGAAATTGTCAGGGTGAAAATCTAAGCTTTTAAGTTCTATTAAAACTGATAGTTAAGAGCAGCTTTGCATTGTAAAGGAGAACTCAACACATGTGCTTTAATAAGTTATTGAAGCACTTCTTAGCCAGAGTATGAGAAGTGCAGGGCATCTGTTGTAAATTGTTGTCTTGGTTTTTACTTACTACTGTTGTATCCAAGTAAGATCGACTCTTTATTGGCTAGATATGCTGACAGTGCACAGAGCACTCCTGCTTCAGATTTCTTTAATTGGACAAGGCAGACCAAAGGTGGTAAGAAGAACAGTAGCAAAGAGAAACAAAGAAGTGACTAGGCTAAGGTCACCCAGCATTTCTCATTTCTGTCTCCCAGTGCACAGATTTTCTCTTCCTGGAATAAAATGGGTGAATTCTGCAAGGCATGTCTCATTTGTTATGAGTAGTCAGGTGAGAATTCTTATCTTGCTGTTTCAGGAGCTGCTGGTATGCTGCTACTTCAGTGAAAGGAACGTTTTCCTTAACACGTAGCAGAAGCTATAAAATAAAAGGTGAAGTGAAAAATGGTTAAGATACTGTAACTTGCACAATTAATATCCAGCACTAAACAACAGTAGGAAGCAGAGAATTTACTGAACAATGGGGAACCTCCGCTCTTGCTGTACATTTGAACTTGCATGCAAAACCAAAGTTTGTCCTATAAGCTGAATAATTAACACAGACCATAAAAGTAAAAAGAATAGTTAAGGTAATGTCTCTAATTTTAGCTGAGAAAAAACACAGCATATCTAGATCATGCTCCACCACAAGGAAATTGACTCTTCTTTCCTCGTTGTCCCACTGTTAACATCCTAAACTGACCAGACATCATCTTTCTTCTCAGCTTTGGACCCTTCCACACATGAAGACAACTCTATAGTCTTTCAAAAATCTTACGTTTAATTAGCTGTAATGATATAAAGCTTCTTAATATACAATTTCGCTCAAAATAGCACCTAACTACAGTCTGAACTCAAAGATCTTGAATACTTAGCTACTCAGATACTTTAACAATTTTTGTTTCTTTGAAGTAAATGCAAAAAAAGGGCATGACTTCACTACGGAGAAGTAATGTGGACAACGTTACGCATAACACACAACTTGAGTGGAATGATAAAAATGACACTCCAGATTTCACTTGGAGGCAAAAGTAATGTATGCGAGTCAAGTAGTGTTTAAATTTTTTGGTGTCTTATGAGTTTTGGAGAATATTGTGATCACTTGGTCTTTGCTTACTTCTACATAGGGCCTTAAACTAGAAAACTCATGAGCAAAGCCCCACTGTGTTAAAAGAGAGACTGTTCTTTTATGAATAAGCAACTGTATGCTTAGCTGAAGTTCACTGCTATTTCTGTGTAGGGGATAGCCTCTCAGCAATCTCTTTATTGTGCATGAGTTCCTCTTGATTTAACGAGAAGAATCAATTAGAAAGGCAGCCAGAAGTATCACCGTGTGTCATATTAATTTAAACATTGTTTTCTGCAGTTGAAAACTTTATGTTCATCAGCAACTTGTTAAATTTATTGCCCTCCCCCCATCCTCTCAGTCTCTGATGCACAGAATTATTAAGCTTAATTGGGTTTCTCTGGACACTACTCATTTCTCAAAATTTATTGCAATTATACAATGCCCATAGCTAATTTATTTTTTGTTTCCTGGTGATTAAAACTTAAGACACTGAAAAATGTTATGTGTGTTTTCCTTTTCATCGCTAATCCCTTTCTGTCCCTTACATTCAAGACACATTCAGTAGTCATGAATCATTAAAGGAGCAAAATTTATAGGCAGACTTAATTTATAGCTAATATAGGAAAACTAGAATGCAAGTCAGAAATCTTGAAGCTTTTTGATAAGATATTTTGATTTTTATGTCAGAATATGTTTTTCTTAATAGTAAAAGCATTCCTCTGTGTCTTATCTCAAATTGAAGTAAAAATGAGGTTACTACAGAAAATCATAGAAGCTGAAGCATGGACTCAGCCTGTGGGTATAGCCACGCTGCCTGTGGGTAGTGATATCCCAGTGAGTGGCTGTCTCTGCCTGCTGTGATGTTAGGGGTCTCCATGTGGTTTACCCTGATGAAGGGAGGCCTGAGTGGGACATTTTGCCTAGTTCAGGATGCAAAGAAGATTTTTTTTCAAAAAAAGTGTTTCTTAGCCTCCATGTATCATGACTAGTCATGCAGACTTACTCTAAAGTGTGTTTAGGTGCCTACGTGGGGCTGAGGGGAGACTAGGTAAATTAGTGAAAGAAAGCATATCTGTTGAGGATTCCTAGGACCAGAGATTCTGCTGCTGAGCTGCTGCTTTTTCAAGGGTGGGAACTGTTCCGTGGAAACACGACCACATGCTTGCCCATGTCTTATCCTTCTTCTAAGCTGCTGGCTATTAGGGACTTCTTCAAAAATTGTAGTTGTTTAACAAAAATACTGTGTGAGTGATGCTGAGTGATATGGTTACAGCCAAGCAAGGTAAGGGAGGAGGAAAGGAGGAGGGGTGGAAGTGGTGGGAGGCCTTTGGGTTTCATGAACTGGTGCTGATCCTGTTCACCTCCACATTTGTTGTGAAGGGCTACTCTGCCCTGAGTGCTTTCCTGACAGGTGGTGGCTCCTGGATGGACCTTTGCTGTGTGCTGTCACCTTTCCCTGGCACTGACTGAGGGAACTGAGCTAGATGGGCTTTTGGTGCGATCCAGGGTAGCTGTTGTGACATATTTGTGTCAGGAGGTGTTTGGAGGACCCTCAGATCCAGTTCTGCACAGGCAGTGTGCGTTCCGTGCCGAGATGCGTGTTGGTAGGTGAGCGATGGAGCTGAAGAGGGAATACTTAATACCATTATGGCAGCTAGTGGTATTTTTAGCATTAGCTAAAGTAGGAGCTAAGTAGGAGGCACAAATATTTCTTCAGGCAGAAAATCTCCCTAGATAATGCAGTAGAACAATGCATGTCACAGGGCAGTGGTATCTTTTCAGGACAATGTGGAGTATGTTAATTTGATATATAATCAAATCGTGTGGAGTCTTTCCCGGCTCAAAGAGCAGCAAAGCTATTCAAAGCAAATATATGCAGTGGCTGAACTTCCTTTAGCACTTTGTGAATGGAGTTCAAGTACTGAGAGGCTGGCCTACTTCCAGAAAGCAGGGCTTCTGTTTCCAGTGCTGGCAGAACAATGTTTGGGAAATAAACTTGCATCTGAAATGTAAACATATCCTCTAGTTCACCAGACTTCTGAAATCAGCTAAAGTGAGTTAAAACAATTATGTACCATGAGGTGGAAGTATGGTACTTGAAGATATTGTAGAGAAGTGCTTTGAAGTGTTCATCTCTGGAGCTGAGAAGCTTCTTTGTAGACAGAGATGAGCCTGTAGTGTGTTGTCTTTCTGATTCTACTTGAGGAGCCCACAAAATTACCAGTCATTCTTGCTCTCAGTGGTAAGAGAGGAAAATAAATTAGTATGCAGACATTTATCTCTGGACAGGTTCATTATCTTGTCTCCATGGTGAAAGATGGTGAAAGCCAAAGCAAATAGCAGCCATCTAGTTTTAAGTTGTTTTATGGACATTGTTTATAGGGAGTTGTTATAGGCCTTTCAGTCCAAATCTTGCTCACATGGCAGCCAGTGAAAAACACTCCTTTTGACCTGAGTGGGAAATGAGTCAGGTTTCTTGTATTTTTTTAAGCTCTATAAAATATTGTCTTTCCTCTTCTTTGAGTGAGTGAGAAAAAATAATAAAAAAGTGTTTCATTTCTGAGTGCCTTCCAGCTGAAGTCTTCCAAGTGCTTCAGAATGTATGTGGATTTAGCTTCACAGCATCCCTTTAATTTTGGTAACACTCATTTCAGCATTATAGATGGGAAGGTGAGAGAAGCTACTTGACATTCTCAGGCCAAATCTGTGTGAGCACCTGTAGAGGAATTTCTTGTGGAGCAGAGGTGCGGTATAACTTTAAAAGTGTGGACAACCCAGGGTAGGCCTAAACAGAGGCTCTGTCCTTGAAGCTGCCTTGGAACACAGGGAGGAGGAGGTTTTATCTGTTTTGTGAGAGCTTTGCGAGATGCTTGGCTGGAGGTGCTGGCCCCGGGGGGAGAAGGGGGGGCGAGAGCCGCTTGCATAGTGGAATGGCACTGCCCAATAAAACACTGGCGTGTGTAAACCTGGAACTGACCAACTCTGTGAAGGGGCAGGCGCGGGGACACTGCTGAACTGTATATATTGAGCTGTCCGGAGCAATAAAGGAAGGACGATCTGTAGCCATATTGGTGTGATGATCGTTAACTTGGCCGGCTCTCCGAAGGGACCCCTCTTCATCTGGCGCCCGAACAGGGACCCTCTATGGATGCTTAAATGCGGATTGCTTAAATGCGGGAAGACTCCGAAGCATCGGACGTGAGCCGATTTGGGAGCCGGAGAGCTGGAGGCAGGAGAGTTCCGAGTGTGACCAAAAGGGCACCGGAGACCAGAGCTTGAGCAGCTGATCAAGCCCCTGCCAAGGTAAGACCGCGATGGAAACGGACGCGGCAACTCGCCCCCTTAGTATACTCTCTGAGAGAGGAGGAAAAGTAAAGGAGCGAGATGTATTAGCCCCATGGGCTCGGAAACGGGAGAAAATGAACGACCCACCATTAATCTTTAGTTCCACGGAATGGCATGAAGTAGGAGACTTTTTGTGGGACTGTACTCTAGAGGGAGGAAAAGAAGGAAAGGAAGTGAAAGAACTAGGAACGGTTTGGAAAACCGTGATACGCACTCTAGAAATCATGCAAACAGAAAAGAAAGTTGCTGCGGCAGCGATCGAAGCGTTGGGGGGAGGGCAGGAAAGGAAAAAGGCAAAGGAAGAAACTCCCTGCTCGTCCCGACGGGGTGGAAGAAAAAAAAAAAAAAAAAAAAAAAAAAGAAAAGAAAAAGGAGAAACTGCACTGCGTTGCAGAATTAAGACTTTTGTCCTTGAGCTGAGCTCTTTTCTAAACAAGTGCATAACTCTTGCTTGTTAATTATGAAAAGAGACCCTGACCAGCCAGGTACAGCTCATGTTGAGAGCTTGTCCGTGAGAATGAAGATAAGACGCTTCTTGTGCACCAGATGTGCATGGGAGTGAACGGGAGAGTATGATCAAAACAGACCTGGGAAATTCTGCTCTCCCTGTGTGATAACAGCGTGATAGAAGTAATACTTGAGCTAATAAGGAAAAAAAAAAAAAAAAAAAAAAAAAAGAGAGAGAGGGGGAAGAAGGAAGATCAAGATGAACCCCTGAAAGAGATCCTGAACAAACTCGCTGAATTATCAACTGGACAGCGAGAAATAGAAGAAACCCTTAAACCAGTTCAGCTCCCCCACTACCATCAGCTCCCTCACTCAAGCCTGATTTTCAAGCTTGAACCATAAAGGATCCTTTGCAACAGCGATGGAGCGGTGCCATCAGAGACGTTATAATAGAGGGAGATTGGGAAGCAGCCAGTTCGATTGAGTGTCCTGTTATTATTAATAACGGACAAGGGACCTGGGAACCCCATGATCCTGCATGATGTGGTTGTGCAGCATCCTGTCACTTCAACAGCACAGCAGCAACACGACCATGCACTGGGCCTGCCTGCTGAATCCCTTTGTTTCGCCCAGTGACGTGATGGGACCCTGAGGTACCGATTACCAACGATGATATGGACTGGACTGGCAGAAGATGCTTACGGCTGATGGCAGAGCAATTATGGGGAAATGTGACTGTTCTCAATGTTACCTGTTGTATTAATATGTATCCTCTTTGCGTGACTAACAATGAAGCTTATATTGGTTGTGTAATCAAAGCCACATAGTAGGTGTTAAGGTTTATGTACTAACCAGCAGAGTGATCTTTCTTTAGCTAAAAGCAAGGCAGGGAAACCAGCTGCCTTTTGCTTTGTTAGAAGTGTGTGATTAAGGATCAAAGTACGATTTAGGGTGATGGGTGTGAGAACTTTGACAGGATGAATTAAGAGTTTAGTTAAGGCATTTTTGGTTATTGCAGTTTTAATTGTTATAGGCTTAGTTATGTTTAGTTGTTTGATAAGTATAATCAAGAAAATTATAAGCAAGCTAGCGGACGAAGCCTGGGTTGTCCAAAAAGAAAAAGGGGGATATGTAGAGGAATTTCTTGTGGAGCAGAGGTGCGGTATAACTTTAAAAGTGTGGACAACCCAGGGTAGGCCTAAACAGAGGCTCTGTCCTTGAAGCTGCCTTGGAACACAGGGAGGAGGAGGTTTTATCTGTTTTGTGAGAGCTTTGCGAGATGCTTGGCTGGAGGTGCTGGCCCCGGGGGGAGAAGGGGGGGCGAGAGCCGCTTGCATAGTGGAATGGCACTGCCCAATAAAACACTGGCGTGTGTAAACCTGGAACTGACCAACTCTGTGAAGGGGCAGGCGCGGGGACACTGCTGAACTGTATATATTGAGCTGTCCGGAGCAATAAAGGAAGGACGATCTGTAGCCATATTGGTGTGATGATCGTTAACTTGGCCGGCTCTCCGAAGGGACCCCTCTTCAAGCACCAATATGCTCTTCTCGCACTGTTCCCACAATGCTGTTTTTCTCTTGGCTATAATGGGCCTCTACCAGCAAGCTGGATTTTTTCCTCTAGTGTCTCAAAAATGTAACTAGGCCTGAACTGCTCATACTTTAGCACTACAGGACCTTTAAGTGCTGTCAAAGAACCTTGCAGAGAAAGGTGATTTGTCCACACCTGGGACTCCATTCCCTCCGAGATGGAGTTTCCAGCCACTGGGGTTTCATCCAGAGCCCAAATACTGAATGTGCTCTGCAAAGTGGCCTCATCTGTTCCCTACATATAGCTGAAAAAAGCAACACATGAGATCTCCAGTTTGAGAATAGAGGAGCTGAGACCACAGGGCACAAAACAATAACCTTACAAGGGGACCAGTTTAATTAAAAGGTGAATGACATGTGAAATGCATGATTGTGGGTACTACAGCATTTAGTTTGCTGAAAGTAACTAGAATCCAATAGCAGATAATCAGTTACAGCTTATGAAAGACCTCTGGAATTTACACTGACTTTTTTTTTTTCTCCTTTGTAAAGCTGGTAGCTCACTTGTTCAACAGTCATTCTATCGTGATTTAGCCGATGTCCTCCATAATCACAGGATTCTTTTGGATGCATTTCATCAAGGCATTCTGCTAGTGCTCGGGTCATGGGGGAATCTGAGCTTTACACACCTGCTTACTTTAAACACACGGGAGAGGTGGTGTTTCAGAGGGGATGGGAAACCATTTACATGTTCTGGGAAAAATGCTGGCATCCTAAAAAAAATTTTGTATGTACACAGGACAAAAAAAAAAGCCAGCCTGGAGGTTTTGTTGTTGTTATTCTTAAACTGAAAATAGTACTCAAGCGATTGCTTCTGGTCAAATGAATGTTTTGTTTTCATTCCAAGATTTTATTGTTAAGTCTTGAGTTGTTCTTTTTTTTGCTATAATTAACAATTTTGTAAAAAAAAAAATCATATTGAAAGACAGAAACACAAGCTTTCAAATGTCAGAGTTACTAATGTCACATACTGAGCCTCTGGCAGCATGAGCAGTCTTGAGCTGAAGTTTCTTCAGCTGGAAATCGGCACATCTGTGTGCAGGCAGACACTGAAATCACGTGAAAAGGGTTAAGTAGAGGGGAAACGGAAGGAAATTTTCACTTGGCTCATGCTTCTGCAGAAAAAAAACTGTGAAAAGTTGAAGTTATCCAGCACAGGTCTGTAAAGTCCTACAATCTAATTGATTTCCATGCAGAGAGAAGAAGTGCCTTTTGCATTGTGGAAATGATCACATGAATCATAGCACAGGAGGGAGCGCAGGATAACAGGCAAATGTGATTTCACTCTGAACCTGATCCTGCTGTGTCATGATGGGGGTACTCTGTCCCTTGTTCTCCTGCTGAACAACGAGAACTCACACGGTTTGCAAGAGCAAAACATCTGTTAAAGTGGATCATGTAATTACGTGTGCAAATGTGAGACAAAATTTTAAAAAAGGAGGAGGTAGTGTTTCAGTGCTGTGTATCTACAGTTTGCAGTGATGTTGTTCCATAAAAATACACATAACACAGTGATGGGCTGTGGCTGCTGTGTTTTGTCGTCACTTGTGAAGCAGAGCAGGACAGCAGAGAGATGGGGTTATATTTATTTTCTTTCTGTTGAAAAGAGCTTTCTCCTTCAGAAAAGACCCCAAAACTAGATTGAAAGAACATCCTGGAAATGAGTCAGTGAAGCAACTTGTGAGATAGTGTTCAGCTTGCTCTCTCACGGGTGTGTTGCCACTACAGTTAAATTCAGTCCCTTAGGAAGTTGTCTTCTTGCAGCAGTGTGTATTAACAACAGATTGCTCTGTGTTAGTAATGAAAATGTTTTCAGTACAACTGTGTTTGGGAAAAAAAAAACTGTTTCAACAGTGCTACAGGAAACCCCCATCAAGACTCAGAGTCTCCTGTGGCTGACGTACGCAGGTGTTATACATGCAGTGTTATTGTAAGTTCAGTCTTTGGAGTATCCTTAAGGAAATGAGATTACAGTAACGTTCTGAGTGTGTATGTGAGAGACAAACACTTTGTCTCATAACTTTTGAACCTAGGAATTGATTTCAGTGACATTTGATGGAGGTGGACATGTTCATACATGCTTCATGAAAATAGGTGCTGATGGAAGGGTGAAACCTTAGAAGTATCCTTTGTATGCTCCCTGACCACGGGAAGTGATTCACTTGAAGGCAATTAAACTTGCAGAAAAATGCTCAGAGGCAAGGGTGACCAATACAGACTGTGGCCATACGTATCTTTGCACTCAATTTGTTACAAGAAAGTAAAAAAAAAACAGCTGCATTTTAAATATCTTATTCTGTAGAGCTGGATGAAAAATGGAATGTTATTCAAAAGCTTCAAAGCAATTTATTTGACCTTTTTTCTTTGAAATTCAAAATAGTGATGGGAGGTTGCAAACTTCAGCCAGCTGTAGTTATTAAAACAATTAATGCAACTTGCTCAGCTAAGTCCTTTTGCCTTTATGAGTCCATTTTGTGACTCTTGAGATTCATTGCTTGGAGACGATCTCATGCCATGAGTAAGACAGACATATCAGTTATCCAGGGCTGACCCCTACCTGACCCTTTGCTCTGACTATTGATTTCTTCTGATGTTTTTATTTCTGTATCAGATGATAAGATAGCAATCTGATTAGGAGGTGATGAGAAACTGAAACACATTGATATACGATAAGTTAAAAAGAAGCTAATTGAGAGATAAAAGCAAAACACAGAAGCCAACTCTCAACACTGACATAGATAGATCTTCTAAAATACAGAAAAATCTTTTAAATCCCTCCAAATCTTGTTAGCTAGCAGAGGTCAGATCAGTCACTTTAAATGTGAGGTTGTACCCGTGTAACTTTTTTTTCAGGTTTTACTTTGAGATTGTTAAAGGACCAGTTGATTAGTGAAATGCAGTTGATTCCTTGTTTGTGCACTTTTATAGCTAGATGAATTCTTTATAAATACAGTCTGTGTTTCTGAAGTAATTATCTTTAAAAATGTCAATACTTATTTAGTCTACCTCTAACTCGCTTTTAGGAAGATAAGGAAATGTGAAAGACATTTTTGTGCCTTCATAAAGATATTGCTGAAGTGACAAGCAGTGTCACTTTTTCATGTGTACTGGGTTCCTTAAACCTACTGGCGTCAGAAAGGTGCTGGTTAATAGCTCTCTCTTTTAAGCTTTAAATAATTCAGTCCCTTGGACTACTACATACCCTTCTTAAAACCTGGCAATGCTTGAACGTTTTAGGAAACCTGGTACAGAAAGGACACTATCTGAATAACTGAATTTGAACATGACTCCTTATGGCTTGATGGTCAGTTCTGGTTAAAAAATTATGCAATTGACAACAAAGAAAATATTTCGGTTTGATATATTTTTTTTGGATGAGTGATGCTATTGCCAAGAAAGAAAGCACAAAACATAACCCTGAATCTCTGGGAAATGCTTAGAAAAACAAATCAGTTGCACTCCCTGCTCACACTAGCAAATGGATTACTGCCAAATGCTTGAGAAAGCAAAGAGGCCCCACTGAACAAAGTCACAGCACTGGGAAGCCAATGCTGGCTGATGCTATATAAGGATGCGTTTGAAGGAATATTACAGTGCCCAGGAAACTGAGGGCAATGCCCCAAGTCAGTGGGAACTTGCATAGCTTTTACTTCAGCAGTGAAGTACACGGTGAATCTTTTAAGTAGTGAGATGATCCTAGTTAACTTTGCAGGAGTAGTACATTTTCTTGTGCTTAATTATGTAAAGGAAGCTTTATAATGGGTCTTTGGAATTGTGTGACCCACTAATCAATCCATCCACTTTTGCATAATGCATGTGGCATCAGTGTTATTCCATTTCAAGATCACTTAGGAAAAACTTGCCAATCTGCTCATTGCTCCTCTGCAGTGCAAACACAAACTCACAGCTTGCAATGCCATTTGCCTTCTGTGCTTATTTAGAGGCTAGCTGTAAATGTTCCCAACAATTAGCATTTAAAGAAAAAAAAAGAAGTCTCTGAATGCCTCCTTTTGAGTGAGATCACTCAAGGGGGCTGACCTTTGGATCTTTGAGAGGTTCTGTTCACAGAGCTGAGGAACATGAGACCCTCACTGGGAGATCCTAGAGATAAGTACTTGGTGAGCCCTGCTATGCAGGATGGCATTGCTGCTCAGCTGGGTTCTTCACCTGAAAACTTCTCTTCATCATATGTCTGTAAACATTCATAGAGACATCACGCTATACATTTGAGCCCAGTTGCCTGATTAAATGAGCAATGTACAGCACAGCAGCATTGGAAGGAAGGAGAGAGGCTTCAGGAATGGAAGAAAACCTGCCGCTGACACAAGGTTTGATAAAGCTTCCTTTAGGTGTTTACTGGTGGTTTGAGATGCATGTTGCTTGTGTTGCCATCATTGCCTTGTATATATAGGAAGATGTGAAGTGTGTGTAAATGCATACACATGCATGTATCATCAGGATTTGGTTTTTAGTTTCACAGAGGGAAGGAGAACACACTGTTGTTTTAAAAACTGCTTTACCCTGGCTTTTGCTTCATCAGTTTTGCTGAATTTATTTTCTTTTTGTGTTTCAGTTGGCTTCACCATCTTCTTTCGGGGCTCTGCTCTGTGGGAAAAGACTTTCTTTTTCACTTAGGGTCAGTGCTCACTCTTTCCTTGAGAAAGAGTTTTTAATACTTTTAGAGATGTGACAACGTGGTCTTGCTGATGAATATGACATTTTACACTTGTGCAAGGAGCTTTACAGTTAAAATGGTACATGCAGTTGTTTTCCAGTTGGCACAACGGGAATAGTTTGGGGGAATGATGCTTCTTCACATAACTCCCAGTCTGCATCTGTGTTTGAACCTAACATTGAGTTTCTATGGGCAAATCTGTCTTTAGCACAAAGTCTTTGTTGAGGTTTAGGGCTGGGCCGGCCACTAAATGCTGATAGATGCTCTCTAACCACTCTTGCTCCCCAGACAGGAAGGGAAAGGGAGTGAGGCTGAGGGACTTACGGGTTAGAAAAGAAAACTAAACCAGCTCTAATGAAACAATAGAGAATAATGAAATATAGACAAATATACACAAAAGCGATATTGAACCAGGCTCCTTGCCCCGGAAAGCAATCACCACTGGTGCTGCAGAGCAGGGAGTCACTGGGGAAGTCCCAGGCTCAGCGGCAGAGGGGAACCAGACACAGGAGCTGGATTTGGGAAATCAGGATCGAGATCAAAGGCAGAAGTTCAGATGGAGTCTTCCTTGGATGCTGGCCATTAAAGAAGAGAGCTTACCCCTTGTGATCCCTCAGCTTTACACTGAATATGACATTCCTCGTTGGATGCTGGCCATTGGTATGGAATGGAATACGCTTGCTGGTCACCTGTCCTGTCTGCTCCTCCCAGCAGGTGCAGCCTTTTACTTCCTTGTGACACGTTTTATTTCCTGGCACCCTCAGTGTGTTACACAAGATCCAGCAGTGACCTTGGTCACTATAGGAGCAATTATAAGCAAGAGCCTTTCTGCACACCAGTCCCTGGCAGTAACTATAAACATCGGGCATTATCACTTCTAGCAGCAGACACTTGACTACAAAAACATGCTGTTAACTTAATGGAGACTGAGCTGAAAAGTAAAATCACTAAACAGAATTGATTCTTTTTAGCTCAAACCATGACAACATTGAAGACTTGTTTGTAGCTGTGCAAACTTGAACTTCTTTTGACTTACTCTCTACTGCCTTGTTTTCTATGCTTGGTTATATTTCCAGATTCTGAACTGAACTGTGACAAATTCTGTTACATTTTCCAGTAATTCATAAGGAAATCTCAAAATACTATAGAAAATGTTCATTTTAATTTATCTATTTACTCAGAAAGAGATTAAGAAAGGTAAGAAACAAAGTTAGAAATGTGCTGCCTGATCTAGTTGAGAGGCGTCCCTGCCCATGGCAGGGAGGCTGGATTAAATGATCTCTAAGGTCCCTTCCAGCCTAGGCCATTCTATGATTCTATGAATATACCTATGAAGTCTTACCAGGTTTTTCATCTTGGGGTATAGTCAGATAATTTTCAAGAAAGTGAAATTATCCTTAGACTTTGTATGTTGGGCTTTTTGTAAGTATTGTCAGGAATGACTGTGGTGTCAGCAATCAGGGTAATTTACAAGTCCCATTCATGAGAAAATGAGCATTTCCATCATCTTGGATAAGGATGAGTGGCAGCTGAATGTGTTTTTCTGAAGTATATTTCAGTACATGTGTGGTCTCAATAGCAGTTTTGTGGCTCATAGGAAGGAGACTTATCTTCAAAAGCCATTTACTTGTGACTACAGAGGTATGTAGCAGACTTCCTTGTTGAAGACTTGAAATAACACTGAAACAAGCGAGACAGTCCTTGTCCCAAAATCTTGAAGTCTGAAGACATTCTACACTTTGCCTCTGAAGTATCTTTTGGCTTTGTAGTGATTGCTTTCACATGACAATGATCAATGTACTACCCGTAATGATACCTTTAGAGTGGTTTGTTACAGGTATTTGCTCCCGAGAGTGGGGCTAGTAAAGTACAACTTTAGCAGGAGCTCATTTAGGAAACTGAATCATCAGGCAAGTCCTCATGATATCAGACTCTGTCATTATTGCAGTGGAAAATAATAGTTGTAATAATAGTAGTATTTTTTCAGCTTTAAATGAGGGTTCCCTCTGTAGGAAATCACATAAATTTTCTACCTTAAGAAGACCCAGTGTGACTCGTTTTTTAAATAATGAAGTAATAATGACCTTTATTACTAGTGTTTTAAGATGGAACATTTTCTAAACTCTGTTCCTTTCTGTAACCTCCATGAAATTGTGTAGGAACTGAAAGGAGGATATGGAAAACATTAATTACAGTAGTATCTTGATTAGACGCCTTACCTTCTACTTCTTTAGTGTGTTTCTGTTAACTTGTTTTTATTGTGTGTAAAAGAAGATTGCCTTAGTCCCCGAGAGTCCTGCCTGAAACAAAGGGTTGTAAATATCCACTTCTAGGAGTATATGATTATTAAGCATCATATGGCCCAGCAGAGAGGGAGTCAGAAAAGGTTTGTCATATTGCTTTCCTGCAGCTGCCTTTTGAGCCCCTGTTTCACCATCTGCAAAATAAGAATTTTTTTTTTTTATTCCCCTTGTTGCAGCCATTTATGATTGATTGATAAAATGCACTATATTTTACCCAGACCTAGTTTCCAGAGAAGCGTATCTATCTTCAGGATTATTCCATTGATTCATATAAAAGGATTCTTTACTTAAGACTGCTGATTCCTAATCTGGATTTGGTAAACAAATTCAAAATACACTGACTTCTCCCCACCCTCCTTGTGCTGTAGAGTTGAATATGTTGCAGGAAGGCTTGTCGTACCGAGGTGCACAGGATATAACTTGATAGGTTTACCTTTGTCTGTGTTGGTCCATTTTACAGCTGTAGTCACAATGATTAGTTCATGAGCTGCATCTCTTCAGAGTTTGAGTTATTTGGATGTATACCTTTAATTTAAGATTATCTGTGCTGGATAGTTTATTTAGGTGAATTCGTGGTCCTCACTGATGGAGGATTAGAGTTTTGTCATTGACTTTGTAAGGACTGAGGCTTTACCTTAGCCGTTATATCTAGCGGTAAAGCGAACCTTAGCTTTTTAAGAAAAATGCCCTGTAGTGCTGCTTTTGGAATGCTCACCACACGCAAATATATTGTAGGCTTGATGATTTGTTCAATGAATGTAAAAGCTGGTTGCATAAAGGAGATTTATTTTTACTCGATTATTACCATCTGTCGCTAGATTTCACTGTGCTGCAACAAAAGAGTGTTTCAGATTCTCACCATTTCAGTCATATAAAAAAACCAAAAGGACTGGTTTCTTGTGAAGGCATTCCCCAGCTCTGCCCTTAGAATTGCTTCTCCAGATGGTGGATATGTGAGGTTGGAAATACACAAAACATGGATGATGCTCAGCTAAAAGCTTCCTAAGTGCAGACTACAAAACTATTCAGGGCAAAAGAATTGACCTGGATGTTGAAAGGTGGTTCTCTTCCGTATCTAACTGCTACAGTCCCCCAGTCAGCTTCCACCCTGCACAAACATGGGGACACGTAGTTGCCTCTGGCTGTTGCTCCTTTCCTCTTTAGTCTGTGTTCTTTCCTAAAGACTATAAAGAAAACGATGAAACTGAAGGATTAAACAGGTAGAAGGGTTTTTCTTCCGTTCAATTCTTTAGTCTTTGAGGGGAATCCCATCGCACTGAAAAACAAATGCCTGCCAAATATGGTCAATTATAGAGGAAAGCAAGCAAAATTGCTTGAAATTTGTCAATGATGTGATTTTGGTCATCCCAAGGCTTCACACTAGTCAGCACTGTAGTCAGGAAATAAATATATTATTTGTAACTAAATTTGCAGTAGTTGTCAGAGAAGGTAATGGGGAGCACCTTTCTAGCTAAGGGGTCGTAGCATTTATTTCTTCAGGCCTTAGATTTTAACCTCTTGCTTTTGTCTATCAGGCTTGAACGTATACCTCTTCTCTCTTAGGAGCACAGGCCATATACTAATCTGGAGAATCATTTTGTGTTCTGCCCGAGTGAAGAGTTCTGAATTCTGGGTCATCTCCAGCAGGAGGAGCAGACAGTTACCTCCCAGAGTACCCTGAGTATAAAGCTCACTGCTTAGCCTATGGAAGAGGTTGAAGATTTGATGAGGTCACTCTGATTAGATGTAGTTCAGATACATCCAGGCAGTGGGAGAGGATGCGCTACCAAACCGATTTCCTTGCTGATGTATTTAATTTCTATGTACGTGCAAGACGACAACACAGAATTTAAATTGACTGTAAATATATGTGTCCCTGAACCCAAAGTAAGTCTGGGTCAAGAGTGGACCGCTGTGTCTAAAATCTCATATATATGGCCAGTTTGAAATGGAAGATATTTTTATCTTTGACAGAATGACAGTAAGTCAAGAGAAGTGTTAACCCTGAAGTCTGTGGTCTAGGTCAGCTGGACAACGATCAATGCTTCAAGAGTGACTTAAGAAGTATTTCCAAATTGGCTTCGGGAGAATGTTTTTGTATTTCTCCTTGTCTATTTATATTCTGTCCAGGAACACAAATGTTTGGATAGTTCCCAAATAGGCCACTGGAACTCCTGGACACTGTCCAAGAGGCAAAAAAGGATCAGATCCACAGCTGGGGTAGATCACTACAAATGCATTGCAGCAACACTCTGAATCCTTTTTGTTAAAATACTTTGGAGCTGATGATGTATTAGACCAGATAAGAAGTTATGCGAGTCAGCAGTGCTAAATGCTTGTAATTTCTACTGGAGAACATTGTACGTGTATTTGCTGTGGTGGTTTCCTGCTGTCAGAGTTTCCTTGAACATTGTCATCAAGAAGTTACCATTGAAAGCAGCCAGAATTGCCTACTATGGCACAATGTAGAATTCTGGAAATTTCAGAGAGAGAAGCTAGCAAACTTGACTAGTATCTTGTTTTCTATGTTGCATTGCGTGGTTCCAGAACAATGATAGCCAGGAAGCAGGACTGTGAATTAAGCTGTGGAGTAAGGTGGTGAATTGTGTATTGGCTGTTTGGTCACTTGAATGTTCTAAGTCTTCCTTTTCTCTGTAGACTTTCGATTTGTACTCAGCATCACATGTTGGTCAAGGTTAAATAAATACTTTTGAATGAAGCTGGCTGAATAATGAGGAATATAGGAAAAAGGCACCAAAATGCTGGATCAGCTCAGGGAAACAACAGAAGTCCACTGTTTTGTCTCTGATAGTGCCAGGGACCAGATGCTGCAGAGAGGACGGACAGTACTATGATAACCTGAAGAGGGAGATTTTCTAGTTCGTGTCAGTTACTATTTGGCAGTGAAGCTTTATTGCTTATGCTTATCTTGTAGTTTTTTTGGATGATATTTGCTGTCATTTTTCTGTTGTCACCTAGGCTTAGTGCTGATTTTTATTGTGTTCGCTTCTAGACTTCCTTTTGATATTCCTTCTTTCTCTGTCTCTCTCTGAGGTGCTACAGTCTTCTTGGTTTATGGTATTATAATTTTAATATTTTCTTCCCAATCACCAGCTGCGTATCAAATAAATCTCTATTACATACACTAATGCACTGCCATAATTTAACAAGTGATAACTTCATAAACCTATCAGTGATATTCCATGGGTTGGCAAATGCACAGAAGTTAGTGACTATGCAAATAAAAAGGGAAGCGAAAGCTATATATTGATAGATTTGTCTGCACTCTCACTTAAACATTAGCTATAATGAAGAAAAAGGCAAATCTTTCCTACATGGTACAAAGATACTTGGTGTAGAAAAGCAGTGAATTAAATAGTTGTGTTGAACGTGATTCTAGTTTTCCAGAGTAGCAGTTGCACCAAACTGCTGTCTCTAATGTAGAGCCGATGAGGCATCCCTTATTAGAAGCAATGCATTCGTACATTGTGCATTTATACAGATGGATAACCAGTAAGGGCTAAGTGTAAGCATCAGATTTTATCATGGTGCCTTGAGAAAATTTTTCCTATTTTGCAAAGCAAAGTGATTCCTGAGAATTCTGGTTTTTGTAAAAAATGGTTTGTGGATGAAGCCATTTGTCCAGTAGAGGAGTGTACATGTGTGGGGACTTCACACTGGGACTTGCATGCACTGCGGTAGAAGATTCCTGGATATATAGCAGAGGCACAACTGGGCTTGGTGTAGCTAGAAGTGACCCTAAAGATACTCCAAGTTTTACAGGCTTGGCTACAAGAGCCAAATCAACCTGCCATCAGGCAAAAACCCCCAGAATTATTGTTACCCCATTGATATTCCAATACCGTGTTAGATTTTTGTATACCTCTATTCACAAAGAATTTAGGCAGCTGTCTGGAAATACACAGCAGGGGAAAATGCTGAGCTGCAGTTTTTACTATTTGTCACAATATTTGGGTTGTAGCTCAATAGCTTTTCTATTGTACTGGAAAATTCCCTCTAGTAAGAGAGCACAAATTGCAAAAGCAACTTATTGGGAATATGCTTTGCTTATCTTCTGCATGAACAGCATTATTCTTCCAGATGTAAGCCGGAAAAGGTCTCTCGTTTTGAGATGTACATTTAGGATTGGGACAGAGACAGTTTTCTGACAGCTCTATGAAGTTAATACTACTTTGTGACAGAGTGTTTTACTGCTTGCTGTATATAATAGTTTCTTTCATTGCCACTTATGTCCTTTGCAGAGAAAGAAATTCACCTTTGTATGACAGTACACCTTGAGTGTCACTGGCTTTCATATTGTCTATTAAAAAAGATAATTGTGATGAGCAGATCGGACCTCAAGGAGGCCTTCTGAACTGAACTCATTTCAAGGGGGGGAAGACACAGCTGTCAAAACTTTGACTTTCTAATTCCTAAAGAGACGTTAATTCGCTTGGCTGCATGATCTACTGGGAGTAGAAATGAAACTCTACTTGCACGACCTCTGGTGTCAATCATTATGGGAAGCATCTGCATTTAAATTGTCAGTGCACAAACTTTCTTTACTTCCTGAAGCATGAAATCACCTTTCAGATGAAGAAAGAAATATAATACCCCATCCTCAAGAGATGTACCAGTTCTGTCTAAAGCTTCAGTTACACAAAGAAATATTTAAACACTGTATTCTGACTTCAACATCAACCAATCTCATGAAAGTTTTCTTCTTTGCAAGTACAAGTTACACTGTTGTTTTTAAAGAGATCTGTTACTACTTTATTTTGGGGCTTCTGGTTGTCCATTTCTAAGACAAAAGAAGGTTTATCTCTAACTTTGGCACTTTCATCAGAACTTGGCCCATGGTGTCCCACATTAAGTTCTCTTTTAGGCCTGTGTTCCTGTGGCACAGAACAAAATGAAATGTGTCTTTTAGTGAAACTTTACAAACTGGAAGAGTTAGTTAGTAAGCTGCAGCAGCAGGATGCCTGCTAATGTGTTTGATATACCATCTTTTAATGCCATTGAATTCATGTGTTTCTTTGGGCTATGTTAGAGTGGTTTGTGCTACATCTTTATGATCTATGCTTACATCCATTTTGTTGGTGGATTCATACAGATAGCTCTGTGGAATCCCGTTGAATTATTTCACAACAAAGGGAACAAAGTGAAACATACTCCTGCATTTAATTACAGACCATACTCATCCTGATCTTCTTAGCCCTTTGCAGCCATTAAAGTTCAGACCAGTCCAATTCCTTCTTTCCTTGCTCATCTATCACCAGATTTACTAACTGACACTCATCAGTTTTTCCTGCAAGGTGGCAATCATTAAGATACAGAGAGTATGTTCATTGGACAGAGGTCGTGTTTCTGGGACAACACCAGCAATATAGCGTGGAGCATAAAGCAAACAGCCAAGCTGCAAGCAACTGTACCAAACCAGGATGCTTCTTTCCTGTCTTAATCATGCAAAGTACTAGTGTCCACAGCAAAGGATGCTGTGAGCATTCCTGCAGAACGGTTGGCAGAGGAGAGCCCTGTGTTGGATGGCAGCCTGGTCTGCAGTTCTTTGGGAGGCTGCTGGGAGGGAATGCCCTAGGGTTCCCTGCCTACAGCATCCCAGTATATTCCATTAATTGTGTCTTTGCATCTTGACGAACACTTCAGGTGACAAAGGGTGGCAATTAAACAGGAAAAAAAGCGCAAAAAACAGTGCAAAAGAGATTCTTGGAGGTAAGGAGAGTCAGTTTTCCTCACTCTTTTCTGGATCATGATGCATAGGAATCAGGACTTAGGCAGGAACCAAGAGGGTGGTGGGATTTGAAAGCAGGTTGTTTGGTCTCTCTCAGCAGACTGCAAGTTTGTTTATGGAAGATGCAAACTGAATTTAAGATTAAATCTGCCTGATTTTTTTTTTTGATCTGCACCTGTTTATGTGGACTGACATGGGCACAGCAGCGTTATGCCATGGAGCTCTTTGCAAGACCAAAAGCTCAAAGAAGCCTGAATTTCTCTCTCCATCCCTAGAAACTTGCTAGAACCGAAAAGGAAGCTGGAAACGGAAATCTGTTCTTTATTTTTTGAAACCAGAAACCACTTGACATGATCTGCTTTCCTTTTTGTGGTATTTAGTAGGATATGAAAATAGGTAAGCATGATACTCTGTTGGCAAAGATAGTGTGACAAAATACCAGACAAAAAAAAAATCTAGACTGCAAGATTAACTTTTTTTCTTTTTCCCCTATGAATATGGTTCCTTCCCATGCCAGTTTTGTGAAGGTTTTTTTCACCGTGTTGCATTGCAGTTACTCTGTTAAAGGACCAGTCTCATGCCAAGTG
Source organism: Trogon surrucura (assembly GCA_020746105.1). Lineage (NCBI taxonomy): Eukaryota > Metazoa > Chordata > Aves > Trogoniformes > Trogonidae > Trogon > Trogon surrucura. The sequence continues at coordinate 7,209,027 of CM036632.1, read as the reverse complement.
TAGGATGCACCACACACGATGCATGTTTTGGCAGCTCTTGCCTCATTTCTGTGGTGTTAGCCCAACTTCTGTTGTCTTCTTGCCATAATGCAGATGCTAGCACACTGCCCAACTCTCCTTAGATAATTCTGTGTGTATCGTAGCCTAGTATCTGTCAAGTTGAGTGCGACTCCATGTTCTACATCTTTTTACAAAAGATCTGTTGTTCCTAGTCAGGCAGTATTGGTTATGTGCTTATTAGCACATTAAATAACTTGCTTAAAATGTCACCTGAAGCAGTACAGAAAATCATCAATACCAACTGTGAATTTAGCCCAGATGCTTTGAACTTCTATCTGATATGCCTCATGTCTAATGTGTTCCATAGAAAAATTCAGCAGAACATCAAAGTAGCACTTTCCCATGAGCCTTCACATCTTGAAGAGCCAAGACAATGGAAAGCAGCCAAGTAAGTTCATACTGCAAAGTCACAACTCACTTTTCATTGAGTGATGAGTCTGTCATCTCTCGCTGCTCACAGTTTTAAGAAGCAAGAATCCTTCAACCAGACCCCAGGAGTGCAAGCTAGTGACCCTGTTAATCTCTTCTGTACTTCAATGTCATCTGTCCCTTTTTTTTTTGTTCTTTTTTTCTTTTTTTTTTTTCTCCAGAAAACCATCTGTACATCCTAGCCAGCAGAAAATCAAAAGAGCAAAAAGTAACTTGTCTTCTCAGTAAGTAGGGCACCTTTCATCATGTGAAACAAAGTAGGTTTTTTTTAAACTAGAATCTGACTGAAAAGTTGGAACAAATCATGAAGAACCTTTATCTGCAGAAAGCTCTGTGAACAGCCCTTCTCATCACACCTAATGTTTGGCACGCCGAACTGCAAAAAGGGCTGTTTGTGCTGTGTCTTGTTCTGATGGAGGGAGCTGCCATATTAGACACGACGGAATGAAGATGCACCTTTTAGGTTAGAAAAACCTATAAATACATGTGGCTAAATTAGTACATGTCTGTAACATACAATTATATGCTTCCTCTTGTGTGTGCTGGGAAATATGGGTCCATCCCTTCAAAATTCCTCTGCAGGCCACTGCTGCGAGCTCTTGGTAGAGGAAGTGGAAAAGCTCTGCAAGCTGTCTTTGAGATGGCTTGGAGCAGTCCCAGATCTCTCTCTGCTGCAACTATCAGTTTTATAACGCTGTCTGTTGCATGTAGAAGAGGGCACAAAAGTACCTCTGGGTCCGCATCGTGCTCAGCTGGCTGTGGCTTGTTCTTTTTAAAGCTGGACCATGGCTTGGGAGAGCAACCCTGCTCTGTAATGTGTTCCAGTGTGCAAGATTAATGCTACGTGAATACAAGCTCTGTGTGTGTGATATATAGGCATGCCTCTATAGGCACGTCTATGTAAACAGAATCTAAGCAGTAAAAAAGTCTCAGATGCCCTTAGTAACACTATGAATTTTCTGATTTAGAAAGAATATAGTCCACTTTGCTACCACGATTAAATCTCTTCCATCTCTATTGAGTTTATGAAGACTGTCTCTTGGTATTTGAAAAAGAAAGCAAACAAAACCCAGCTTTTAAAATCAGTGACTTCTAAAAACTGTTTTTCCTGTAATATTGTCCCCTATCAGTCTAGAAATACAGATTTATGGTCTTCCATTACCTTTTCAGTCTGGAGAACTGGCTGCTTAAACACACAGAAAGATTTCTTTTTCGGGCCTTCTGAGTTCAGATCTTGGCTTAGCTGGTGACTGCTTTGTGACATGGCTAATAGGTTATTCCAGCACAAGCTATCTTAAAAATGCTGCAGCTGAAGAAACAGAGAACTTTGAGACTCTTGGAGGTACATATATTTGTAAAGGAGAGTAGGAAACTGAATGAAAAGCAAATCTTAATGTGAAGGTTTTTTTGTGAAGGGGAAAAAAACATTTGTCAGGTAATTAATGAAAAGAAGCTTGTCTGGAAGAGCATGCTGTGTGCTCATAAGCATAGTATCAGAAGAGCGAGGATAATAGTATGACTCTTTGTATACATTTCTGTAAAGATGATTGCTTATATTGAAAGCTCTAACTGCAACACAATAGGCATGTATTGTGGAGGATTACAGGGTTCTTGAAAGTATATTCCTGACAAGAAGTTAAGCAGAAAACTTCAGCATCTTCAGCAAAAGCAGAGCAAAATTTCTACTCAGGTGAGAAAAGCATACATATTTTCTTCCTTTCTAAATGAAAATGGAGAGGAATTTGTGCTTTTTTTTCTTACTTTTTTTTCCCCCTTCAGCACCTTTCTCTCTAGCTGTCTTTTATATAGGTGTCAACAAGATCCTTTGATTTTACTGTTGCATTACTTAGAAATTATATGGATCAAGAACCTCAGGAAAAAATGTATGTGGTTCAGGAGCCTACAGTCGTGCTTGCCGGAATTTCCAGTTGATTTCTGTGTTTGGTAGTTTTCATAAGGCTGGGTTAGAAGTCTTGAAATGGGCAAGAAAACAAGAACTGGGCAAGGGCTGAAGACATACTACTTAGTGCTTATTAGTCTGGACTTGTTTGAGACACTGGATGTGAATAAGGGAAGTCAAAGACCTTGTAGTCAGTCTCCTGTAGCCCCAGAGGCTTAACGATCTTTTTATGACGATCACAATTCTGAATGTTAAAGCGTGCCTAGGAAAAAAATCCCTGGGGAGAGGGAAAAAGCTTAGTTGTAGCTTTTTTAATTAGCAGCCTATATTGTGTGTTTATAATAAAGTCTTACTGACAAAGCTAGAAACATTTCTTGAGCTCCAGATGGCTGCTTTTCTTTATGACTTGCTGTAGGGTAGAGACTTTTGATTTTATATGTTTTGATAATCTATCCTGATTATTCAACTAATACTCATTGTTCTCCCTATGCTGGCAACAATACCCTTTGAGAAACTGCAGCGTATGTCTTGGTGAGGGAAATTTCAAGGTTAAGGAAATCTATTTTAGCTATGTCTCTTACTCCTCTGTTTCCTTTTTCTTAAGTCTAAGACCTGTAACTTTGATATTATCTCTTTAAATCACAGAATCATGTTTTCTAGTAACAAGATTCTCATTCTAGGCATGCCTTTCAATGCTTCAAAATACAACTGCTACCTAATACAACTTTCTCTTTTTTCAGTGTGTTATGATGTTTAAACTGTCCACTGCTTAAAGGCATTGATCGCCTTATTAACAAATGGGGAAAAACTAGTATCATGTGGACAGAGACGGAGGAGAGAGCTCTTAGTGTACATTTTGTATTTGTTTGGTTTTTGAAGAATGAAGTTGAGCAAACAAGGAATGTGCAAAATAACTTTTTTCTTGAGCTCTTCAGTGCTGTTGTCAAATTCATTGTCAAAGCAATCTGAAAATAATCATTATGATTAACTCTAGCTAGCTTTGCCGCTGTATTTTTGGTTGAAATGAAAAGTTCTCTGCTATCCATATTCGTTGTTGAGGGAGCAAAAGAGTGAGTTTGGTCAATCTTAACAAGCACTGCTTGGTTCGTGACTATTTTCTGCTGCACCCTGCAGTAGTGCTGACTATCAGAGAGGTGGACCCAGCTGTGCAGCATGTGACTAAAACTGTCTTTCTCATGTTGACCTTGCTGGTGTTACTCTGCATTTACATCCCTGTGGGTGAAAGAAGAAACTGTGTGAGTGTGATTCATAGATGGGATAGACTGAGTGTGGGCTTCTCCCAAATGGCTTGTTCAGAGGCATCTGTGCAGTTCTGCCTTCAGGAAAGAACTTAGAAGCAAAGTGTAAATGAGCATGCAGTTTACCTGAGTGATCTATGTGTAGAGTTTAATGCTGAGCTTTTTCATTTACTATTCACTTCACAAATGAGAGATGTAAAATGTTTAAATTAAGTGAAGCAAAAAATAAAAAAAAAATATTGATTCTCTCCTTTCCTTCCATCCTTCTTAGTAAAAGTTTTTGGCTCTTTTACATTAGTGGCTGTGCCATATATTGACATTTACACTAATGAAGAGCCCACGATGTTTCCTAAATGTTCCACTACAAGGACCTTGTTAATAGCTTCCATTTATCCAGCAGAATAAAAGCTCCTAGAATCTCCAACCTGTTGTGCAATAAACCAAGGACACAGAAGGGGAATGAAACTGGAGTCTCTCCTTAACGATGCCATCCTTTATTCCAGTACCACCGAATACTTTGTTCAGGAGGATAAAACCTGGAACTGTGGGTTAAAATAAGTTTGCCCAAGGATCTGTATTTGTTCCACTCCAGTGATGAAAATAGACAAAAATGAAATGTGAGTGTAGCCCTGTGGTTTGTATCGCAGAGGTTACCGGTAATCTCACTGATTCGTGCGGAGCTGGTGTTACACTTCGTATCTAGGTGGGACGCAGATGTTGACAGTTGCTTTCTTGACTTGCCACTAGTCTTCGTTCAAGAGCTTTGTGGCTGATCTCCAAGGTTTTGATCGAGGTGATCTTAGCCAAGGCCAGTAAGGCTACAGCAGCAATACCAAGGATGTGATTAATGTACAGTTCATCTCCCAGCCTGTGCTCTAATAGCTGGTAAAGTGAAGAGTAAAGATTCTTTTTGTACTCTAAATGTGATCATTACAAAGAATAACAGTAATTATTATATCTGGGTTTTGACAGTTTTCTTGACACGCTATGGTGATTCTGTAATCTTCATCTGATCAGCAATTTTTAAATGGTCATTTAAAGACTGCGAGGCATAAAGATTAAAATATACAAACAACTGATTAAAAAATCAGTTGGATAGGGAATTAGTTTTATCTCAGTGAAATTGCATAGAATGTGAAAAATCATAAAGATATACAAATGCAGAGTAATCAATGCCAAAAATTAAAACGTCTTTTGGGGACATTAATATTATTTGCATGTATTTTAACTAATTTTCTGTCTTTTATACTGCAGAATGCAGTCTTCTAAAATGTTCCAAATAACATAAGGATTTTCACTGAGGCTGCTGCTTTGTAAATATTTGTATTTTCTCTTTGGAAATAGAAGTACTTAGAAATGTGATCTTTGTTTGGCTACTGTGTTAACCTCTGTTTTCCTAGTAAGAATAGGAAAAAAATAATTAAAGGCTCTCTAGATTTTATTGCGTTTTTTTCTTTTTAATCTTCTGAATAAAGAAGGTTAAGTACAGAATCTTTTCTGGAGAGTGTCTGGGTTTTGTTAGTGTTTATTTCTGTCAACATTATTACAGTAGCAGGACAAACTTCTGTATTTCCAAATTAGTCCTTCATAGAGAGTGAGAAACTCGAATATGCCACTGGGATTTCCAATTTCTGTTTTTGGGGAAAGCCGAGCATCACTGTAAGGTACGCAGATGCAGTATGAACGCAGCGCTTCGTTGTTTTAAACTGACCTGAGACAACCCTCTGGCTCTTCTATGTTAATCCACAGAAAATTCCCACTTCCTGTATTTTGAAATTAAATCCAAGCCATGGAGTTTTTTGTAGACAGGGGATGAGCTAGATTTTCCTTCACTCAGAAAGTAGACAACTTTGGAATTGAGGAAAGGTATACCTGTTGCAATCTGTTAAAAAAGTTTATGAATAATGTCATGGTAATTGGCATATAATTCTTTTATAGTGTTTCAGTAATGCTAATAAATCCTACAGTGCACTCAGGACTGGAGAAAAATAGAAAACTGTTATATTTGCATTGCGTTAGAAACAGCAGGAACAATTTCTGGAAGCACTGCCAGATATCCTCAAAGATTTCACCTACCTTTACTACGTGTGAGAGGCACTAATTTGAAAATGAAACTAATACTTCATGCATACTCTCACTTTCGCAAAGCTATATAAAAGGTTACCGTTTTGCTACGTTTCAAACATAACAGCTCTTCTGAGGCGATGACATTGTTTTCTCAAATCTACAGTCAGTACTTCAGATTGTTTAAATTGATATAAGCTGACTGTTTGAACAGAGAATTTTCTAAAAGCTGACAGAACCCAAACAGAATGAGATCTATCATGTCTTTGGATGTTTTCCAGCGACTAATAATCTGCTTTTCTTGGGTCAAAAGTCTTGGAGAGCAAAAATTATAGTGACTTGCAGGGGCAGCTGCTTCATTTTCTACCTGCAGGAGATTTTTAATATTTAGTGTTTCCTGAATATTGGTGAAAGTCCGCTGTTGTCACAAATGGACACATTTAAAAACTAATTATTAACACTGACTCAGGTGAATGTTTTTACAGGCTCCTTCAGCATCGCTTGGTGTGTTAGTGGAAGCAGAGCCCTATAACCACTGTTGCGTATGAACACATTCCATACATGAGCTGTGTTATGAAATTGACTCTAGAAAATGAGCATATTTTTTCCGGACTTGATTGCCACCAGTTGTACAAAATTCGCCTTATGATCCAAGAAGACTCTGCCAATCATATTTCTGTGCAAATGTTATAAAACATTGCCTCTGTGGAGATATTTCCACCCTTGAGCTTTGTCTCAAATGCTGTGTAGAAGTCTCAATTATATGCAATGTAACATCTATAAAATTCCTTGCTAAGACCCAGTGAGACTGTATGTTGAAATTAGGATATTTTCTTGATTTGTTTTTCTAAAGTGTTTTCTTTGTCCTTCTGTTCTTTCTCTCTCTACCACTCTCTTCAGTTTTATGTTCACTGTTATTGGCAGCAGTTTCATTACAAAAACAGGTCACAGGGAAATAGTTTTACAACAGCACTCCCTTAAACTCACCAATTACACTTACCTAAAGAGACTGAGTTAGTTTCTTGCTTTCTGCGTTTCCAGACATGCCTCCTGTGGACTGGAAGGAATAGCTGTTCTTCCAGAAAAGGTTTTCTGCAAAAAAAGGTACTGACCAGTCTGATATGAACAACAGGCTTGAAATAGTGGTGGCTTGAAGTCAGCTAAACTGGAAAGACCTACCAAAGTGCATTTCTTTTCTTCCACAGGATGACCTAGAGATTTTTGCTGTTTCAAATGTAGGGAAAGCACAGCAAAAATGCAAAACAGCACTAAAGCCAAATGATGTGTGTGTGGGAAAGTGCAGGATTGTTCTACGGTTTTATCTTATGTACAGGTGATATTATACTGCTTTAAAAAATGCTTTATTTGCACATCCTGCCAGCAGAATGTAAATGTATTAACACAAAATGAGCTCAAAGAAAATTTCAGCTGGAAGTAAACGAGCTGACTCTATCTTTGACCGAGTTAAATCTAAATCAGTCCTACATAAGCACTAATTAGGTCACATCCCACATAGCTTTTTCATATGCTGACTTTAAAGTTGCTGTTCCTGTTTAATCTGGTGAACAGGATTTGATACTTTAGCCATGATGTTTGGCAGCGACTGCAAAACCTAGGATGAACATGGGACCTATTTTGGCTAATGAACACGGTGATTATCTCATGGAATCCGAGAATGCTTTGAGTCAGAAGGGACATGAAGAATCATGTAGTTCCAATCCCCTTGCCAGGGCAGGGACACCTTGGAGTAGGGAGGAAGGATCACATCCCTTGACCTGCTGGCCACACTTCTTTTGATACAGCCCAGGATACAGTTGGCTTTCTGGGCTGCAAAGGTACATTGCAGGTCATGTTGAGCTTCTCATCAACCAACAGCCCCAAGTCCTTCTCCACAGGGCAGCTCTCAATCCGTTCTCTGCCCAGCCTGTGTTTGTCCTTGGGATTGCCCTGACCCAGGGGCAGGACCTCACAATTGGCTTTCTTGAACCTTGAGGTTTGCATGGGCCCACCTCTCCAGCCTGTCCAGGTCTCTCTGGATGGCATCCCTTCCCTCCAGTGTGTCAACCACACCACACAGCTCGGTGCCATCCACAATTGTGCTGAGAGTGCGCTCAATCCCACTGTCCGTGTCGCTGATGAAGATGTTAAACAGCACTGGTCCCAGTACCGACCCCTGAGGAGCACCAGTCATCACTCGTCCCCACTGGGATATTGAGCTCTTGACCACAAATCTTTGAGTGCAACCATCCAGCCAGTTCCTTATCCACAGAGTGGTCCATCCCTCAAATCCACGTGTTTCCAATTTAGAGACAAGGATGGCATGTGGGACACTGTCAAATGCTTTGCACAAGTCTGAGTAGATGATCTCAAAGTATTCCATTAGCAAGCTGATGGACAAGGTTTTGTTAGCAATTTCAGATAGCCTTGAACCACAGCTCTCTGGAAGCGACAGATGATTTATTTTTCTGCACGTAGCTGCTGAAGTTGCTCATTAGCAGTTATTGATGCCATTACACTTTTTTGCTATAACAGACTTTCTTTTGGTTATGAGAACTTCTTTTAGCTTGAGTTCTCAAGAGCTTACTCATAGCAGCTTAATCAATACTTTGGTGTCACTAATGGTTTTTTTTAAAAAATAATTTGTCCCATTTTTCTTTATTTACTAAAATGTCTATTGGAATCAAAAGAACTACCTCCTCATTTTATTCTCCTGAAGAAGATTTTTTTCAGAAGTTCCAGTGACTCTTGGCAATAGCTAGGAATATGAAGTTCTATGGATGGTGTGTTTCTTACATACCTATCTGAAATTCTCAAAGTGCTTGTAAAGTTTATATATAGTCTCATCAGGCAAACTGCCTGCAAATAATATACGGGGATGAATCCAACATGTTGTGATAGATATAACTGACTTTGAAAACCAGGCTTTATTCTGAAAACCAAACAAAACTAAAACGTAATATTCAGCACAGCAGGTTTTTCCCACCAAGCACTAAGCCCGTTGGAAATAAATGTTGTATTGGTTTTATTTGTGTTTGATCTGACTTTTGATTTAAAACAAGTTGTTAGCATTTTCCCATTCATTTAAATGCAAATAGGACTGGACTAATAGCTAGATTTTTTTATAATAAGTTTTCAGAGTAGCTGTTAGTACTGCAAGTTATTCCAATTGTTTGCCTTGTTATTACAATATTTATAATGAAATGTTTTCAACTCTCTGTTAGAACTTTCTTCTTTATAATTCTTAAAATGCATGTTTATAGCAAGGCATTTCTCTTGGGTTTGATTCATTGTAAAATCTCAAGCGTGACATTCTTTGCCCAAGTTTTCTGTAATTTATGCTACTTCTATTGTATGCACAGCGTATCAGCTGGATTCTTTTCTGTTGCTTCGTGCTTCTTTGTGAGGAGGAGAGGTTTTTTATTTTCTGTTATTTAAAGAAAGGAAAAATAAGAGTTGATTTGGCTCTTTTCTTTGCAGTCATAAAACTTCCTAAAGTTCACTTGATAAAACCAGAAGTGAAGAACTGATGTGCCAGAAAGGAGCATTTCTCCTCAGATTCCCCTAGATTTACCTCCCCGCTTGTTTTAAAAATGTCTTTCCCTTTCGAACTGATCAGTTCGGATTAAAAACAGACATCAAATTTTGTGTCTGTGAAAGAGAAATCGGATTAAATAAATCAGATTCAGCACTTCTGTGGCCGATCAGTTTACACTAAAGCAAAATTCAACGAAATGCTCCAACATTAGCTTCAGCAGACTGAAGTTAGTGTTGATGTAGTCATCAGCAATTTGAGCAAACAATGTTGCTGTCTTAAAGCTCTTTACTACCTTTTCTCTTTTTATATTTAATTATGGATATGTATCTGTAAAAGTTATTCCAAATTTCTAGCTTCATAGCACGTGAGATGATAAGAATATATTTTTGGGGAACAAATGTCTATACTAAAGTTTAGGAGACTTCTTGATGCTGAAGTTTCCTAGGCTACAAAAGAGTTTGATGTTTCAAGTTGCAATACGGTAAATATGTCTATGTACGCACACACACCCATCACGCATAGCTCTCCCTTGTTGTAAGATTAATGGTTCCATATTTTCAATTGGCTTAATCCAGAAAAATGTTAATATGCAAGTATCGTCATGGTTGCCAGTTTTACTGTGTGCTCTGTGACTGGAGCTCAAAACTTGGTGCTTTTAATTCTGTCAGCCAACAAAACTGCTTTTATTAAAGAGACGTTGGTTCTGTATCAGAGGGTGATGGTATTCTGGGATGAGTATTTGATGTCCTAATAAGACTGAGTGAATTGCTCATTGTGGTTCAGTATTTGAACAAGCTACCGTATTTTCCACTGAAACATTGAGAGGCTCTGTACGGAGCCCAGTGAAACGCTGCTGCTCTCGGGTCCTCCTGGGCAGTATTTCCCATCGGTGTCCTGCTTTGTAATGAATTATTTTCTTTTCCTCTGAAAGGGAGATTATGTTTCCTTTGAGGAAGATTTTCCAAATTGAATTAATCCATTACAAGAGCAGAGGGAAAGTTGGTTTTGTTTTTTTAAATAGTCTCAGAGGACTCAGTCTAATCCTTAAATCTGTGAAGCTGATAACAGGATGTTTTCCCCAGTTCACAGTACTCTTTGCTTAAGCATTTCTAGAGAATAGTACCTATAGGGTTTGAAGCAGGTGAATATTCTCTTCAAGCTTCACTATCTAAACATACATCTTCTTTAGGATTTAGCTTTTTTTTTGCTTTTTATCTTTTTTTTTTTTTTTCCTCCAGCAGTAATGCAGAGAGGAATGCAAGACCCAGTGCACTTCAAGGACTGATGCATCTTTGAAAATCACACCTTAAGTAATTGCAGAACAAGGCATGTCAGATGCAATTTTTTAGACAAGACTGGTGGCTTATTGCATGAAGAACCCCTCTTTCATATTTCCATACATTCCTGCCACCAGGGAAGCTTACTGATTCTAAGCTATCTTGCAAATAGTTTTATTTTCTGAGGACTGATTTTGGTTAGTGTGTGAAGCTTGTGACGTAAGTCTCTGAAATTTTTAGTGTGAATGACCTGCTGGCTGACAAGTAGGTCTATTGCAGAGAGATGAGAACAGAATTGTTCTGTCTTATGGCCCAGGCTTTTAACTACCTGAGAAAGCAGCAATGTTCCCCATTCTGCAAATCTGTTGTAAAAAATCTTGGTATCTTTTTTTTTTTTTTTCCCACAGCTGTCAAAATGGTACTTAGTAGGTTTATCTATGAACTGGAGGTATAGTCACTGAGCCGATCCTGTTTTAATCATTGACCTTAAGTGGGAAGAAGGGAAAGATCAAACAAATATTTTTTTCTGATCTTTGAAAAGCTGCCATAACTAACGAAGTTGAATTCATTTGGGACAAAAGAGATGCTTTTTTCTGCCTCTTTCAGCTTAGTCGCGTTTTGGATGGCACTCGGCTCTTGCAGTTGGAATACAAAACAACTCTGCATCAGAGCCCTCTGAAAGCTGGGTCTGTCTCATCTGCCACCCAGAAAATACTTGCTTGTGCATCTTACATGTTTATACTTCTTATCTTCTTGGTAAATAGCCCAGATTCATGCAGTGTTTTTTCTGTGGGTTTTTTTGGTCGTAGGAAATAGTTGGGGAGATAATTTGCCTTTCTTTTACTTTTTTAGCTTGACCACAAGACATCAACCTATATCAAAGGTTGATCCAAATGCAACTACTTTTGAAAATGACAGAGGTGAATTTTAGACTATGAATCTCTCTCTCTTTTTTTTTTTTTTTAAGTTTGTTTGTTTCAGACAGACTGCTAACATGAAAATCCCTGGAACTGTTGCTTGTATCCTTATGTTCAGTGCTCTGAGGGCCATACACCTGTTCACAGTTTAGCAGCCTCATATACATAAACATGGCACAGCCTGTCCAATGCTCATGTATTCTTCAGGTTCAGTACACTGGGAATAAACCTTAAAGCAAAGCCATTTTTCTTAAAAGGTCATTAAAGCTTTCCAGAGGCCAGAACTGTTTGGTAAGGTTCATGTAGTGAGTGAAGTGGTGCCACACTGGTGATTAATGTCAATTCTGACAGTGTGGGCTGATCTTGTACGTTGTGAAGCAATCTCATCCCATATTGTCTGCCGTGGGACTTTGCTGCAACTTCGGTTCTGGCTGTGGGCTGTTTGGCTTCTCTGGAGCTGAGATGATAGATTATGAAGGTCATTTGCAGAGACTGAGAGGTGAATTGTTCATTATTGGAGAGGTTGTTAACATACTCTTTGTGCATTAGTCAGTGTGGCCCAGAATATTTTATTCACTGAATTACAATTGAAACGAAAACACAAGAACAAAAGTGAGCTCAGCTGGACCAGCTTTGTTTCCTTTTGTCTGATACTCTGTGTACTAGTCCTGTGTCACAATAATTTTCTTTCACAGGAGCGTAAGCATGCACAGGATGAAATAAGTAAAGCCAGTATTAACAGTAATAAATGCAAAGGAAAGAACTCCCTGAAAGTTTGATGGATGTTAAAGTATAATAGCATGTGCCCTACAAGTCATCCTACAGAGAACTTGCACTTTGGTCAGTTCTTGATATTGTGGAAAGTTCACAGGAGGAGTGAGTAGCCTTGTTAGGGATTCTTAGCAAAGTGTAGAACAGAGTGTTACCACCACCGTTGTGCATGCTGGGCTGGTTCCGGACTCTCCTGAAGGAAGGCAGGCCTCTTCTCATTAAACCACACGCTCAGTACCGTGTTAAAGGACAAGGTGAATAGAGTTCTGAAACCAGTCACATTCACCCTGAAGTGTAAAGGCGTTAGCTAGTATTTGATGCAGGAAACAATTTTGTACGTTTTGGAAACGGCCAGGGTATTTTTTTTTCTCTCGTCTGACCCCCTTGATTTTTATTTTTATCTCTTTGTATTGCACATAGAATTCAGATAAGCTATTGCCTGTAATAGGTTTTTTTTTTGAGGATTCACCACTAACAAAGATCTTTCAGTTGTACTGGAGCCAACATGCATGGTTCATAGGTATATCTGTTCCTTCCCCTTATATTTTATTATTTATTCATCAAAAACTGCAGCTTTGGGGAAAACAAAAGTTATTTCAAAGCACACATGGCAGAGAAGGCAGTTTCTTGTGGAAGTGGTTGACCTGACCTCTGTTTTCTAATGATGGAAAACCCAGGCACGTTAGGTTTTACAGTTGTGCCAATGTTTTCATTTGTTCTAGAAAAATCCATGGCAAATTCTGTAACTGAATGTTTTAAAACCGTATGAAGCATTCATTAAAAAAGTAAAGATAAATTAAAAAAAAAAAAAAGCTGCTGGGCTACGTGAGGCTTTACAGCTCCCAGTGCTGTGAAACGCTCTGTAGGTACAACTTCTGTCTGTGTCTGTGGTACAGCGGTGAGAGGCACGGGTATCACTTGGACAAGGACAAAGGCCTGTGTTGCTGTCATAACATAATGCGTAGCTCTGTATATAGCCCTGCCCTTTACTTTATAATCTTACCACAAGATTGCAGATTCTTTGTGTGTTTCTGCGGAGTTTTCCCCTGAAAGAGCTAAATTCACGCTTTAAACCTGGGATAGTGTGATGATAGTTATCCTTCTCTTTGGGTTCAGTGTGTGAAGTTCTGGAAACGGATGTGTTGTGAAGTGGTAAAATGAAACTAGTTTCTTCAGTCTGTGGGAAGCCCAGTACAGCAATTCGTTTCACTTCTTACCCTTGTGTCTGCTGTGTAAACATGGAGTGAACTCTTATTGCAGTTCTGCCTCTAATTGAAAAGTTCGTACTGAAGTTACACGTGGGAATAGCTATTGGAAAGTGATTTCTTTTTTCTTGTGCTTCATAACTACAATTCCCAAGCAATTAAACTTTTTTTCTATTATACAACCATAGAATCTCTGTTAACAATTTCACAGGAACATGTTGCAGAAATAAAACCTTTGAAAACCAGGATATTTCCCAGCAAGGCTAATCAAGCATATAAACATTAAAAGTTGTGTCTTGACTTCGGAAAACAAAAAGTGCTGAGAAATGTTTCATACTGTGCTTGATCTTTTTCTGAGTGCATAGAGTTTGATACTTACAGGCAGGCAGAGGCCTTGTTTAGAGGAATGGAAACAGAAAGCTGTGATGATTGTGGCTTTAAAATAAAACAATTAATATTCTTGTTTTTGCACATGTGCTATTCCAATGGTGCAAAGGGGACTTGAAACCTCTCTTACTGTGAATTAGATCCTGACTCAGAAGAAAATGCGTGAGTTGCTGCTCAGGTTAAATACCAATTTCACTAACCTCATTGTGACTTAATATGCCTCAACCTAAGAATATGGCTCCATGTTTTACTGGATTGTACATTCAGTACTGGTTGTAGAAATGTATTTTTGTAGTAACTGTGTGATGTTGGCTAAAATTCATGCTACATAGCTGAAGAATTTTTCAAGCCCATGAAACCTGTTGCTTTTTTTGGAGCTCCTGTGGCAAGGAAGAAATGATAATTCATGAATTTATTTGGGCCAAAGTGTGAAACTCAGCATATCTGAATTGCTACTTCTTTGTTATTGATGAGGACTTCAGTCTCCAACACCCAAAATTCTTTAAATCCTGTGACTGTGATGAGTTACCAGCCCGTGCATTGAACTTGGGAAGGGTATAATCATGTAAGTTAAGCATCTTCTGCTTTGGAAGTAACATCTTGCTCTTTGGACCTCCAGTGGGTTATACCTACGTAGTCAGTGAACACAAATACGGACACAGAGTTGAAACAGGTTACTGTGAGCAACATAACAGGCTCTTTGCAGAGGCTACTGGTTGATTATATACACGGATTGTTATATGTTCTGTCTCAGAAAGAAATATTCTTGAGTCTCTTGGGATGAATGTATGATAGCTTTCAGATCCTCATGGTGTAACATCAAACCTCTGCACTGAGGGTTCCTGTTTAGTTCTTTGAATACACTTTACTTTTAAAGTTACCCTTAAAATAAAACCACAACAAACAAACCACAACTCATTAACCTGAAGGCATAATCTGGAAGTGTGTCTCCTACTTGTATAAAATTCAGCGTCAAAGTCTCTGTGTTGAAAGTTTATTTCATATTGCAAATTCCTCTGTTAGTACCAATGATGGTGGTGACAACACTCTTAAGTTAGGTTTTCCTGAGATTTTAGAACAACCAACCATGCCATTTTTTCTTTTCCTTTTCCTTTTCCTTTTACCCAAGACATTACAGGCTTCTCAACAGTATTTAGTCACGAGGAACATATTCTGTGTGAGTGATGGTGTTTTGGATTAATTTCACTACTTTATAAGAGTCAGAGGATGGAATTTGCCTTTGGACATAAGTATGTGTGCACCAAAGGAAGAAAGGAGTGTGTTTAAAAGAGAACTTAATATAAGGTGATAGAAAGCCTCCTAGGGCAGTAGGAAACCTTCTACTGATTTCAGTGGATTGGCAAAATCCCAACCCAATAGGTAATCAACTCAAAAATTGGACTGAATTTTTATGGCATTTGCTTAATGATCATATGTGTTGTTTACTTGCTGTAGGCTCAGAAACACTGTGTCCGTTATTGTTCATTGAGTTTGCTTTGCTCAGGTCCATCTGATTCTCTGCTTTTCAAACTTTTCAAAGTTGAAGGGTGAACAAGAGGTTCAGGAATTTTATCATGAAAGCTGCACAATGTAAAGGAATTGACACCTAGAAAAACAAGCCGAGTTAAACAGGATTTGACAGGCTGCAGAAAAGACAGAGTGAATAAGGTGGGAACAATGAGCAGCAGCTAATTATTATTTCACTGGTCACCAGAACACATTAAAAACTTCCAAAGGCTGTTAAATTAATTGCATGCGGAACAGCACTCAAGGTGCTTAATATTTTGTCTCTCTGGGACAATTTGCCAGAGACATCTTTTGAACTACAAATACAAAGCAGGAAAGATGGGGCTCTCTCCGGCTGTGTCATTCTTCATTTTAATGAGGAAAAAATGTCACACAGAGCAGTGTGAATTTGAAATATTATAATATGCTTCAGTTTTATGTCAGAGTAAGTATGTTTCTTAAAAGAGCCCTAATGATTCTAAATTCTAGACCTTGTTGACAAGACATCTGCTTACTTGGCCTGTGGTTTGTGTCTCATGTTTAAGCTCATTATCATATATATTAAAAGAAACCTATTAAAATATTTGCATTTTAAAATGAACGATAAACCCCCCCTACCCATCTTTCAGAAACTTGTTCTTTTTGTCGTGCAAAACATCCCACTAGGGAGAGAGAAATATTTCAGTTATTTTCAAACCATTTAACATTTGGGTAATTCTTATAATTAGTTTTCTCTTTAATCATTAAAGCTGGAAGGCTTATATAATATTACTTTTAAAATTCATGGTTCAATGTAAATAATCTTTTCTGTACCCACAGACCACTCAGCTGGATGCTGAGTATAACCCTAAGGGTGCTCATTCTTTCTTTTGGTATTATTTATTATTTTCTTCTCTCCTCATCAGTTTTCTATTATTCTCTTTCCTGCCTCTTCAGCTGTCTAGCTGCACATGTAATGGGTGAAATGACACTTGAAGCCATGCTGGTTGTTTATTTAAACAAATCATTTTGAGATGAAAAGAGCAGATGATTGCAAAGATATAATAAATCTGATCTAGAAGCTCATCAGGCTCTTGAGAGGTCTTAACCATGATAGACAATATCCCACCTGGACTTGTGGCTCTGAGATCTTCTGTGTCAGCTTTCCTGATTAGCATGGAGCGGAAGAAGTTCCTTTTGTTTTGGCTGCCTGGGTCTGGTTCTTAGTTGTCACTGTGTGAAGACAGGCTTGGATGAGTTTGGCTGCTCAGCCCTATCTCATCTCTGTTAAGTTCCTCTGAGAGCAAGCTGGTGGTTTGCAAGTTGCAAGCAGCTCTTTTGAGTCTTCTTCTGTGGTAGGACTTGCAAACATAAGAAGCACATTAGAATGTGCCTACCGGCTGAGGGACTGCTTGCTGTCCAGGCTATTTTCTAGGTCTTGTTTGCTAGAAACCTCTGCATAAAGGATGAGAGGAGTGCTAGAGCAAGTAACACGGAAGCAGCCAGCTGAGAAGATGCAGCTGCTTTCTAGAACATATACTCATCACAGAAAGGCAGCCTCAGAGCAGGATGCTTTCCCAAGCAAACTCAGCTAGTAGAAGCTAAAGAGGAGACAAAACTGACTTTATCAGCAAAACCAGAAAGGTGGTCTTCTCTGAAGGTGTACGGCAGTTCCTGTCACCGCCGCTGGAAGGTGTGTGGCTTGAATGGCTTGGGTCTGTTCATGCGCTCGCTATGACTAGCATCCACTATCACCATGCTATCATTTTTATTTCAGGAAACAGATTCCTCAGAAGAAAAAATTCTGTAGCAAAGATGAAAAAAATTTGTTCTGGAGTACTGCAGGTTACTCTGAGAAGAGGATTTCTTTGGTTGACAAGACCAGCAAAGAAGAATTTTGGCGGCTAAGGTTCTTATACCTAGCAAGGAGGCATCTTTATTGCCTGATACTCCTCTTCCAGTGTCCTCTCTTAAAAAATATCTTTACTGTGGCAGTTTCTTAAAACATCATTAGTGCCTTCTTAGGCATTTAAGCCATTTTGTTGCATATTGAAAGCAGCTGTATGAGGAAAGGAAAGCTCCTGCTGCTTCTCAAAAGCAGTATATATAACATCACAGCTGGAAATAACATGTTTTATGAACTTGATTTAGCCCCTCTGCTGTTTGGTATAAATCCTGCTTCCTCACTGCATGGCCTGCACATGCATTTTTGAGGGCCTCATCCTGCCAGGTCCTGAACAAGGTGGAGAGGAAGGATTTAATTAAAAGTAAACAATGGTTTGGGGATTGCCAACTCCGACACAACCTCTGCTGCTTAACAGGGTGAAGCACTAAGTAAAATGGTAGAAATCAGTAAAAATATTTCCTACGCACTGGAATTATTAGGTACTTGTGATACCTAATACATAATTTCAAAATGACAATTATAACCCATGCAAATGTCTCACATAGGACAGCATGATCTGTTTGTTCTGTTTCATAACAGCTAGTAGAGGACAAACTTCCATGACTTCCATTTTCTGTTATGTTTTCCTCTCACATAATGCATTTTGTTGCCAATTTTAATGGACTGCCAACTTTATTTTTTTCTTTAATGGGCAGCTGCACAGTCCCTATTCTTGGAATATCTGAGTCCCTCACAGTCCTTAGCTTGTTTTTTTTATCCCCAGTCCCTGTGTTGGGAAGGTTCCTAGATAACTGAGGTGGAGAAAAAATGAGGTGTGTAAGACTTTAAATGATTGAAATCTGTGGGAGTTAAATGTTTGTAACTGAGTTGCTTGCTGTCACGCAGGACTAGAAGTAAGTAAACCCCAGATGGAGTTATGTTCCCAGCTCCTGGCCCAGGCTGCCATTGCAGTCATACTGCATCTTTGGATGTGACATTACTGAGTGTTAAAAGCCAGGGAGATTGTTTCCTGTTTCTCTTCTTAGGAAATCTGATTTTGATTTAGATGCCCAAACATCTAGTCCTGTGATGAACATTAAATAGGAAACTACAAATGCTCAAGCAGCTCTGTCCTAATTGTGTGCAGCACATGCAGCGTGCTTATTTTTATGAAGGTAGTACTTAGTCAATGATCAGAAGCCTGTTACGGTTGTTACTGTGCAAACCCACAGCGAGATGCCCCTGTCCTGCAATTTGAGATATCTAAGATGTTTAAGAGGTGGGAAGCTTTGTTTGAACAATGGGGGAACTGAAGCACACTCATTAAATGTTTCACAGGCAGTCTGTGGTGGGTCTGGAAAACCCTTCTGTCTTCAGTCTTATGTCTGTATCTTAACAGCAAGGCTCCTGCCAGTCCTGTATGCAAACCTTAAAGATATATAGCCCAGTGACAGTTACTGATTAGTAGAAAAAGCCATTATGCTTTATGAAGTGTTGGAGTATTTTATCTTTTCATGTATGTTGTGGTGTCCTTCCCTCTCAGCATGAGAGAGAAAGGGAGCAAGATCATCCCTATAGCAGTGTCCTTATTAATGAGAAGTTCAGCCAAGCATGTGCTAGTTTTTCTGTCACTCTGTGCTGGCGTTATCTGCAGAACAGGAACAGAAAACGAATATCTAATCTTTTAAAAGGGCTTTGGAAGATTACTTCAACCTTTACCCTGCTGCCGCTGAGCCCTGCTTAAATCCTAAAATGATCTAAATAACTTTTGTTTCAAAGATGGACATTAGTGCACCATGTTGGAACCATGCAAAAGCAGCCAGTAGGAACTAGCTAGTGAGAGAGATTTTCACATCAAAACAAAACTGGGGAGAGTTGCCTTTTCAACTTTTTTTTTTTTGTCCCTTTTTCCTAACAAACAAAAGTTGAACTATGCATGTTGGAACAAACCAGCAGGAGCGAGTGAAGGTCAGACAAGGAGGACTATTCTTTGAATGTTAATAAGAAATGCTAAATCCTAACTCAGTGTGGGCCGAATTCTTTCCCTATGTCATTGTAAATTCACGGGCTCCCAAAGAATTACTTGAGTCTCGATTTTCACTGAAACATTTAGGAAAGACCAAATAGATTTTCAGTAGTCTGTGGGAATTCCACCTGGATCAGCAACCACATTAATTAGTTCTGCTACCAGAACATGTTCAGTCATGGTCTCCTAAGACACACTTGCTCCTTCGGAAGTGTCCTGAAAATATGACTTGAGTTTAGGATGGAAGAGGATGAGATTGCACAACCTTGTGACATTGGCTTGCACATATTGTCTGATGCTGCATTTAAAACATAGAAGTTGTCTGATGGGAAAGAGAAGATGTAAAGGGAGTGCTTTCCTTTGGCGTTGTGGGAACAGAGCGGTCAAAGCTTATGCAATCGGAGTTCAATTTCTTTAACCTCAATTTCTACTAGAAAAAAACGGTTGATTCATGACCATATTTATGAGGTTCAAACTCATTGTTAATTTTCCTGTACATTTCCCTTCAGTCTGGACCATGCTGTCATATAGAGCTGCTGCCCCATGCAGCACTCTCTGCCTTTACAGAGCTGGAAGAACTTCCCTGGTACATGAAACAGAGATTGCAGAGCTTGGGTTACTGTCTGGCTTGCCCATCCCAGTTGTCAAGTAGTCAGGGAGGCAAGAAGGAGAATCTGGCTTACTGTGAACCAAAGTAAGATTTAAGGAGCGAGCTGTGCATCACTGCACAATTGTAGCATTTCAGGATGTTTCAGTGAGATTTGTCTCAACCAAAACCAAAGTGCCTCTGGCTGCTCCACTTCATTAGGTATCTACACAGAGTCTGGATGATATTCCTAATGGATCAAGATTGATCTGACTGTAATAGAAACTTGATTTGCTTTCATGTATGTTCTTTTGGATTCAAAGGATTGTTTTTCCTCTTCCCCAAATAAAGGCAGAGTAATGAAAATAACCGCTAGTTACCACGTGTACAGAGGAGATTGGGAATAGTGTCAGCAGTTCTCCTGTCCCCCGGAGCTGGGTCCTGGGGAGAGCCTGCCGCCGCTCACAGTCTGAATGCTCCGCGTCCCCACAGGAGTCAAAGACACTTACTACTATACAGGAGGTGTTTATGGGATCAATCTCTAGGGCAGCACGTGAATTAGAAAAATGAGCATGTGTGTAACTGTCCTTGCTGTTAATTACCTTGCCACTGAATAAAAGAAAGCAACATAAAATGGCCTTAGGAAATATTTAGACTAGCTGGAACATAAGGTTAAAGGTTTCCAATCTGCTTTATGATGGATAGTCCCAGCGGCACTTGGGACAGAGGAGAGACGAAGGAAACAGTTCTTTCTCTTTTTGGTTATAATATCGCTAGAAAATTTTCAGAGTGCAAAGTAACTGCAAAATTCCAGCACCTCGTCATCTGCAGTGCAGGTGCAGTCCCTCTCCTCAGTGTTTGCACAACATCGCAGGAGTCTCTTGTTGCTGGAAGAACCAGAGTAAGCTTTCCTAGTGAAGCAGGACCATAAATTGTCCCTCATCATGTTTTCCTAATATGTGTATGTTGCAGCTGCTTTTTTCTTTATCATCCATAAAGTTAAATTATTTACAACCAATTTCAGTCAAAAGAGCTCTCATGCACATTTCAAAAATAAAACGTATTTAAATGAAAGTGAAATCTTGTTTTTAATTTATACAAGGGTTAGTGTTTCTGCTCCTAAGAGATGTCTTTGGATTGCTGTGAGACGATTACCTTTTACCTTCTAACATACACCTTTATCTGACAGCTGGTCCCCCTCAAAGCCACTCTTTCCAGCTCAGTAATTTCAGTGTATAAATAACATGCTAAGGAAATACTGTGGCTTTTAAGAGTTTTTTCCTTCCTTTTCTCTTTTTCCATCAGCAATTTTAACTAACAATCTTCAGAGCCCAGTGATTAAAGTCTTTCTTGTGAGCAGTGTGAAGACACTGCCATCCTTTACCCCATGAACATCAGCAGTGATCATCTCTATAAAAATGTGCACATTTTGTTAAATGCTGTCATTTATTTCAATGCATTTATTGCCATAAAACATCAATGACAGTTTAATTAAGAGCTTAAATTTTTTATACTGCATAGCAGAAATATTTATGAAGGAGCTCATCAGTGGCAGAATATTGAAACAAACCAGGTGTTTTTGCAGAAACACAAATAAAATGTCTAACAGTAAACATTAAAAAATCAATTATTAATCATGGTTGTTTTAATTCCTATTGAATTGCCTTCCAAAGATTTTGTGTCTAACAAAGTCTGTGGATCTGCAATATTGTGTTACCTCACCACTTGGTCTTCCTATTTGTATTCTGTGGTACAGCTGGATAGATTATTCTTCAGAAAAGATCCTGGGACAAAACTAAGATGAAGGTTGCAAACTAATGGGGTCAAGTCTCTGAATTCTATCTTTGCTATTTCCTTGGCATTAGCAGATTTTCACTGTTAACGTTCATATTTCATCACTGTTGAGAACACCAAATGCAGGAACTTCATTATGAACCCTTTGGTGGCTTGTAAAATGCTGTAATGTTTTATAGCTTTGGCTCATGTTTCGTTTGGTGAAATCAGATAAAGTTGTCTCTCATATCAGACACTTTAGGTTTCTTTCCCAGTCCAATTAGGAGATGTCTGGGAGAGAGGAGTGAGAGGTGGGGCTACCATGTCATCCCTTGGTGAGGCAGACTATCTGGTGCTTCAACACTGCTCAAGTTGCATTCCTTTGCCCTTTCCTCTTTGTCCTTTCCCCTTTTATTTCCATTCCTTGGCAGCTGGTGGCAGATCCTGCAATGATCAGCACTATCCTTATTTTACTATCCACATTGGAAAATTTCTGGGCTTTTGCCTTACTGCAGCCTGTAGATTTTCTTCAACTCAGTTCCTTTCTGGTGATGTTGTCTTACAGGATGTCCCCTACTGTCTCTTTGAAACACTGGAGTTTTATTATAGTAAGCTATAAATTGCATATTATACATGGCCTGCTTGTATATATTATGGAAAAATGTTGCTATTGGCTCCACTGAAAGAATGTCTGGGTTGTAACAGGGTTCATGTTATAAATTCTCTGCTGTATTTTTGGAGAGAAAAATCATGTTTAATTGTCTTCCAGGCTTCTGATTATCTCCAGACTTTTGAGAACAGAGCCTACCTCTGTTCCTTGTATTCAGCAGCGTAGTGTCATCAGCTGTGCTGAAGTTGCCTGATTCATAGTAGGTGGCAATAAGGAGAGAATGCAATCATGGTAATTAACGGGAGGTGGTTTACATTCTGTAGCTCTGAGAACATACTCCAGGGAAGTCCATTTTTTTCTTGGTGAAGTGTGATGTAATGAGAAGACCCATGTCACTAAAACTTAAAAGAGCTCAGGCAGGGATTATTCCCTTGTGCAGGAGGGACTGAGAATCAGGTGTTTGCTATCACTTATAAAAAGCTCCAATGGGCTAGAAAAGACACCTGAGTTGCAGAGAGGGAATTTTTGTTGGTGTAGGTAAATCTGGCTGTTTGGCAAGAGGTGTTGGGCTGACATAAGATGACCTGGTCTTAGTGTGGAAAACTACTTCTTATCAGTAGAAAGCAGCTACACGTTACTGCTGGCAGTGAGGAGCTAAAGTAAAATGGAGTAAACTTGAGATTGTGGACACCTGTGATGTAGTCAGATGAGCGGAGTGGATTATAAGCATCTGCTTTACAAGAGGTGAGGGTAAAAAAGGAGACAGCTTTTTATATAAAGCTGAAAAAACAAGATGAACTGTTTGAAGGTTTTACTCCCACAGTTAAACTCTGTGATACCAAATGTTTTCTGAAACAATAAAGACTATGAAGGTAAGCTAACTTTTACTATATTTTCACACTGATGGCAGCATTATTGTTTCAAAACTTAGTATGCCAGGTAAATATGCTCTGTTTCATTGATCTATCATTCTGTTTCACTGTATTCAACTGCCAAGTGACTTTGTTTTCTCACTCCAAAATTCTAATGGAGCTATTCACATTTTTTTCCAACAACTATTGTTAAACTCAGTGGGTGAATTTAGCTGGCAAAAGTCCCATTGGTTGCAGTGGAGGCCAGATTCCACATATTGCTGTTTCTCTGTTAATTAGTGGAACAATTGAAAGAACTGCAGTGGGTACTTCTCATGCTGTCTGCTGCTTAAGAGAGTGAGGGAAGGAATTAAGCTGTTTAAAACACATTTATTCTTTGTGATGTAAATTTGATGACTTAATTCTAGGTACAAAATAACTAGTGAGTTGGTCTGTCAGCTTTGCCAGTATTGCAGTACAGGGGAAATATAGAAAGATCCAGTAACTCAAACACTGGAAAGAAGTTTGTTGTAACTCTTTAATTAGAGACTCAAAGCTCCATATCCTGTAATGGCTGTGATACCAATCCTGTCTTCATGTAAAGAAAGCAAAGAAATTGGGCTATTGGTTAAGAATCTTGCTGCCTTTGGAGATGCAGCATATTCCCTTCCAGGAAGTTTATACGCTAATGCTGTGAATTTCTGCTTTAGGTAAGCTCTCCTTAACTTTCAAATTGTTATGGAAGTACTAGTCATTCTCCTGTTCTAGTGCCCAAAAATCTTTACTCACTGAAAGACGCAGAGAGTAAGTGGCATGACTCAAAATGCGGCAAAGCTCTGATTTTGCTGCTCAGTGGGAGAGGGAAGAGAAAAATAAACCTTGTCAGAGCAGCCACCGCTTGGTTAGAAATGTGATACTGCCTGGTTTCACCTGAAGTGTTCCCTCTAGCTTCTTTTTTAACTATTC
Organism: Trogon surrucura; assembly: GCA_020746105.1. Lineage (NCBI taxonomy): Eukaryota > Metazoa > Chordata > Aves > Trogoniformes > Trogonidae > Trogon > Trogon surrucura. The sequence goes on along the minus strand of CM036632.1, from coordinate 7,185,041 downwards.
ATTTTATTTATCGACTTTAAGTCAGCCAGTAAACTAATGTGGGAAAGTCATGTGCCACTTCAGAGCCATTTATCCTATGGTTAACATGATCAAACTCCCTCAGGATGGCATTACCCTTTGTATTGATTCAATCAGAGCCTCGTGTGATTCCTGAGGCTGCTGTATGCTAGGTGTGAAGAGAGTGCAATGTAATTAATTAAGCAATGTTTTGGTAAGAGTAATATAGCAAAGATGTTCACTTGGGTATAATAGGTTACAGTTTTATAATTACAGAATGTTATTCTGATTTTTCTTTCATTTTGCCTCTGCCTTTTGAAGTCCAGAAGTTACCGTACTTGGAATGAAAAGCTTATCCTTCTCTCTTCCCTCCCCAATCAGCAGCTGTTTTAAATGCAGTTGTACTTTCAATTACCCATCAGCACTTGCTTGACCAGTCTAAAAAATATTTTTTTCTTGTCTTATGACATTTTTGATCATGTCTTAAAAAATAATCAAATAGTGGAAAGCCTGTTGTGCAATACAAAATATTGAAATCATCTCTCTGAACCCCAGCAACAGAACAGTAATGGTAGAGTAACGCTACAGGGCCAGATGTTCACTAACATGAATTGGAATAGTGAGCTGAAATCAATAGATCATCACTCCAAGCCTTTACTGATGCTGCTACTCTTCCTCCACGCCCTTGCTCGCAGTGCCAAGAGCTTTACTGGTTGCTTGAACCGACTGAATACTATATTTAGGTGGTACTTTCTCCATTAAAGAAGACTTCCTTCAGAAATGTTCCAAGCAGTAAAACCAAACTCTTCATGTGGAATGTGCAACTCCCCAACCCCGGCATTTACACACTGTGTTTTTAGAGCACACGGTGGTGCGCTCTAGTAGCAGAAACAGCTATTTCTAGTATTTTAACAGTGTAGCATGTCAGAGGTACGTGCTGTAGGATGTACTGCTTCTAGCAGAAGGTATGGCAGAATCTAATTAGCCTGGAATTATTCAATGTATAAATTTGCTATAGCAGTAGTTTTACTAGCTAATTCTAAATACAGCATTGCGTTGATCACTGCAAAGGGCTGCCTTGAGCTGGCTGGCTTCTTCTGAGAGCTGTCATTAAAGGGAGGTTTCATTCAGGTCCCTTGCTTGCAAGGTTGGAATATGGGCCTGTGGTGTTTAACAGGTGAGCAGCTACAAGTTCCTAGAAATTTCTTGCTTTGCTTCTGTAAATTGTGATATTTTATTATTTTGTTTTCTTTCAGTCCTCATTGGTCTGTTGTGTTATTCTAAAATTTAAGAATGTTCATAGCCCTGGGAATATTTAGTTGTTGTCAGTTCAGTGTGTTCATCATACTTGGTGAGGTTTTTAATGAGGACTTCTTAGAAAAAAATTGCCAGAACCACCCTCACTATTGTGTGTGATTTACAGTGTCAGAGGAGCTAATTAAAAATAGGAGGAAGGAAAATGCCAAGAAGAGTATAATTGAACTAAATCCAAATGGAAATCTCAGTTTTGATTGGTCTTCTACTTTCTCCTGAATTTTAGAGCTCTTATTTCAGCATTGTGGGATGAAGTTTATGTCTAAAGTAGAACACCGAATTCAAAGTCATGACTGTAAGTTAAATATAGAACTCTTGTGGCTTTTGTATCTGCATAATTGCAACCTTTTCAACGTGTCTTTTAACAATTAGAATATTTCTTTTTGAAATTACATACTTAACAAATACAATTTTACAGTAATTTTTGTATTTTATAAGAGCAATGTAAATATTACCTTAGGAAAACTTTCTATTCCTATATCATTATTAATAGCTGTTCTTGATGTTTCTTGTTGCATTTCCTGTATAATTTCACTGTTGTTGTAAACCTCTTATGTTCCTTTACATAGAGTGCAAACAAGTGGTTTGTGGGCTGAAAAGACAAGGTTCTACCCTCTTTACTTACAGTCCTTAGAGTCTATTTTAGATGTTTTATGAACAGAGAAAACTGTATTTAACAATGCTAGTAAAACAAACTGAGAGGCTCCCAGGCACGTAGACAGTACACCACAGGTTATAAATATCAGCTTGAGACTTGATTCAAAAGGAAGAACAGCGTGGACTCTTTTTCAGTTAAACAAGAAAATTCTTGTGGCCAGTAATAAATGATCCAGCTGGCATTTTGATTAGCTCTAGATGAGAAACTTGTATTCAAGGTTTTTATTGTCCTTTATACAAGCTGTCCAAGTGTTTATTCCACATCCTCATGGAAAACAAAAGATGATGTATACGCAGTTTGGTTCTGATGGGTTTGCTGCTACAATGAACACATGTGCTAGTTTGAAAAGGAGAAGAAATATTGAATGGTTAGTGTTTAAAAATATATTACTTAATAGAAACAACCCGAGTGACACTTCTGTCACTACAGCACGAGGCAGTAGTGGGCTTTGCAGTCTCTGGTCTTGCCAACTCTCTCTCCTTTGTTCTAAGTCCTCTAACATTTAAAGATTCAGTGAAGATGTCCGTTAAACTCAAAGCCCTTTCATTGCAGTGGGAGGTCCCCGTAGTCCTCGGTGCTTTGCTGACTTTTTGCTCTAGTAAGGTGAGCACTTTGGGTGCAACCCTTCCCTCACTCCTTGCTTTCCATTCCTTTGTAATCCCCTAAAGGAGCCAAACTTCTCTTCTGAAGCCAGTGCCAACCAAAGCTTGAATGTGGGTTGCATGGTGAGAGAAAGGTAGGAGAGAGGAGAAGGTAATGGCATGGTAGCAGCCTACCCAGGCAGACAGCTCTTGTTCCACAGTCTGCAGCGATCCTTCCTCCCATCACCATTTGACTTGGTGTTACTACCATCCAGGAGAGCACTGGGAGGGAAGGGGACAGTGGGGAGGAGTGAAAGTCAGATGGAATCTTCTGAGATGTACTTGTGCTTTTCTGCCCTTCTTGCCCCAGAAGAGTGAGCAGTGTTACTTGTCCACTTGAGCCAATGCTGTAGCACAGCCGTTTTGTTATAAACCTGGACTTAGAAAATAAGCTTTTTCCATGCATTTAGTTGATGTCAGAATGAGTGTCACTGACAGGCTCCTGAGGACTCTATGTAATACAGTGTGTTGTCACCTGTCTGCAAGTAACATAATGCTAAAATGTGCTCTGAGACAAAACCTAGCACTTTTCCCCTTAAGCAGAGTGGGTAAGGAATAAAGAGTTTAACCTACCACTTTGTGCATCCTCCATATATGTAGAATGTCAGGCCCTCATATAAGAGACGTGAGTAATAAAAACCCCAATCATGGTTACCTATAAGCAGCCATTAAAAGGCTGTGCTGACAAATCAACTTTGTGGTTTACAGTTTAAATTGAATTCCATAGCTTCTTCCCCCATCCGCTCTGCCTGAACACAGTCAAACCAGTATCACCTTGCACTGCCTGCATGTACAAATGTACAAGAATAACTCCCAAGGAGTACAAATGTACAAGAATAACTCCCAAGCATTCATGCTTATTGGCTTTGAGGCAGTGCAGATTTCACTCCTACATTAGCACTTTCTTGATGGTGTGGTCAAAAGCTAGTGGGCCCAGTATGAGTATGCGTTCCTAGTTTGTGCTTGGTGGCTCTGACTGTTCTCTGAGGGGACAGGAGTTCACGGGAATGTGTTTAGTGTGGAGACTGGCCAGAGCTAATGCCCCCAAGGGGGGAAGCTGTGCAGCTGCGTACAGCTTGGGGCATGGCTGAGTGTGTGTACGCAGAGGGAACTCATTTGTGCCTGCGGTGGGTGACATGGATACCTTGTGAGAAACCACAGGGTAGTGTTTGGACACCAGAAGTGTCAGTCAAGTTGCTTAAAGGGCTTTTTTGGCCTAATATCATAGACCAGCCCACTTCCATGCCTCTTTGAGGTAGTCTTCAAAGCAACTCCAGGTTCTGGTTCCTGAGCAGTAGCCTTTGAGGAACTTGCAGGTTTTCTACTAAGAGCTGTCTAGTAATAAGGTGTATGTGAGGATGGCATGCTTGACCACTGATACCGAGTTGCAGCAATTCTAATGATAGCATTAGGAAATGGGGTTCTCTAATTCTTCATCCTGTGGGATGGAGAGTTCAGTTCTTAAGTTGTCACACAATGGTTCTTCATGTAGTGATGCTGTATAGTTTGTAATTATGTGACAGAACAAAATGAATTACCTGTTCTAACCCCTCTTTCATGTTGGTGGGTTACCACCTTGTGTCAGTCACAACTGTTTCACCTCCCCAAATCTATAGAAACGTGAACTTTAATATTATGTTGAAATATTTTTATTTTTCAGAACTGTAGATGAGCTAGCATTTAAAAACAAAGTTGGTGGTGTTCTCTTTTAAAACAACCCTGAAATCCCCAGCAGTGTGTTCAGAGATCAAATTAATCAAGGGTCCTGTGGATAAAATATTGCGTGATCATGTAATTAAAACCATGCATATGTACAGTGGGGCAAAATTGAAGTTGCATGGGTACTTCTAATTCTGGCAATTCTTAATTTTGGAGTGCTTGGATTAGCAATAAAATGCTGTTTTATTGTAATTCTTGGATGTAATTGAAAATATAGTGGGAGATGAACAAGTGAAGTTGGAAACAACACTGAAGATAATTACAAGCAGATCTTTATTTCAAGCAGAGAAGTTAATCTTCCTTTGGGCTCTTGGGCCTGTTTTAACAGGGTAATTAGCCATAGACCCTGTGGCTTTCGGCTCCCAGTCCCAGCTCAAATCTCTGTGTCCTAATAAATGAGGACACACGGTTCTGTGACTGGGAGAAGCTGTCAGAAGCACATGTATTATGCATGGTTGAACCATAGGGAAAGCAGTCCGAGTTCAGCTGGACTCTCCTTACTTCAGCAAGGACGTGCATCCAACTGGTTTTTAGATGAAGTGAAGAACCAGTAAAGCAACTTCAATTTGTGTGAATGGATTAATTATATTAGCCTTCTTTCTTTCCTCTTCCTTTATTTTGTTTGTTTATTGGCAAAAGTATATGGTCATTGCTGAATTCAGCCTGGCAGAATTGTGAAACAAATTAACTTGATTTATCCTTTAACTTTTTCCACTCTGTTTTTGGGTCATCATGTTCAACCCTTCTGTTTTCTTTAATGCAGTTAGATAGGCCTTGCCCAGAGGTGAGTCACACTTAAACATCCTTTTGCTATGAATCTGGTGCAAATGATTATTTCTGTGTTTCTCTTGTTAAAAGCGGGTTCTCTCTTCTGGGAGCAGGCCTTTGATGTTTTTTCTCTTGTTCATTTCCTTTGCCTTTTGAGGCTCAAATGCCCTTTCAGTAGAATTGTCTTCAGAAGACTTCTGGTAGGAGAGAGGTCTCTGGCCACCGTTGCTGCTGTAGAAAGCGAGTTTAGGGATTTGCAGTACCAGAGAAGGGTTCTCATCTCTGACAATAGCTTGCTGCCTCATTTCAGATGATTAAATCCAACCCTTTTAAAAACTGAGCAGACCTAACAATGGGGGGAGATTTGAGTTTGAGTTTAGTGGTTCTGGGCTGAACTGTGTGATTAGGGGGCCCGATAGCCACAGTCTGTGCTGCCAAGCCCTGCAGGATCACTCTGAAAAATCTGTCAACCTCAGAGTGATGACTTTCCCCCCTCCCTTCCTCAAGAATACTTATAATAAGAATGGATAAATATTAGATAAATAAATAAAGGGGATAATTTGTGACATGTACTTCTCCCAGGCAACTGGAAGGGAAGGTTTTGCCAAGCTAGAAAGATAAGCAGTGAATCCAAGTTCTAAAAGTTGAAAGAGCAATCTAATAGGGTAGAAAAATAAACACCACTCTGTGCTTCTTATGGAATTTAACATTTCTGCAGGTTTACACAGTGATCAGTCATCAACACTGGCTGTTTTTGTAAAACTGTTGACATGAGCATGTGGTGCCAGGCTTACCGTTAACATCAATCAGACCAGGCTCAAACAGCTGTTGTTACTCCATTTTCGCACTGTTTCTTGAAAGGGGAAGAAGTCAATGTTAAAAGCCTTCCAATGAGGCTACTGAAGTGAAAACCAAAAGGGTTTTTAGTCCTAGGGGAAGATTATTCCCTTTGGCAAAATAGGTCTGCATTGATTAATCTACAATTTGGCCTTACCCTGTTTCCAGTTACTCTGACAGATTTGCAGAGAACTCACTGGCCTGCTGCTTAACATTTTCCCTTTTTTTGTTTTGATGTGGGTAATGCTGCTCTCAGTCCTCCAGTCCGTCAGCTAAACCAGTGTGATCCCAAAAGGTGATCAGCAGAAATACAGAAGCCTGTGCATCATCCTCTCCACTTTCTCTAGAGAATTTCTTACCCTTCTATTTCTGTAGGTAGCACACTTCAGCACATTTATTTCCTAAAGGAGCTGTGTTGTACAGCTCTATCCTCTCTCTGTAAGACTGGAGCAATGCTGGCTAATAGACACACTTTGAAGCAAAGGAAATACTAAGCTGCTCATTTTCTCTTGTGTGTTTTTGTCTGTGTTCTATAAATGGAGGAGGAAGGATTGAAACTTTACACAGTCTGGAGGTAGCTAAATCTACTAAATATTGTATGACTGTCTTTGTCATCAATAATTCAGAAAAACTTGAGTCCAGAATGACAAAAATCTCACTTGGACAGCTGTAGCTGCAGGCAGAACAGAAAGGTTTTGAGCCAATTGTAGGCTTGGTGCTTTGTTGACTATAAAGGTTGAAGAACACCTGAGGTCCCTGCAGTCATTAAAAGAAAAAAGAGCAGAGCAACGCAGAATATTACTGCAGAAAAGGCAAAGTCCATTTTAACATTTACTACAATTGTATTGATAGATGTAAAGGTGCTGTGTAGCTGTTGCAGCACAAGTAATGCTACCCTGAAACCCCGGATTAGTTTAGGCATGTACTGAACATAATTTTATCCTACTTGTGTAGTTTGATCGCTTAGCCCCCGCTCTCTTTTAATCATTGGGTTGGATACAGAGACAGGAGCATGGATTTCTGTCACCTGAAGGATGCGGATACTGGTCCACGTGTGCACCGTGGCAGCAGGGGCACAGAAGCAGCGAGAGTTGTGATGTTATTCCAACACTGCAGGATGAGCCTCGGTGGTGCACAGAGATCCTGGGCTGTGCCTCTCATTCTTGGGCTTCCCCAACCTTTCCTGGAGCATGTGATGTTATGATAATGACTGCTCAAACACTTGTGGATCTCAGTAGTGGTTCAAGGAACTCCTTTCTCCAAACCTTTCAGATGCCTGCCATGGAGGCTCCAGATCTAGTGCAGTGGTAGGATACTGAAAATTGGGTATTTTCTTCCACTGGGAACTTGAGAAACCACCATGAGAAAGTGAAATCACAAGCTGAATTAACAACCTCAGAGGGAAGCTTTCTGTCATGCTAGATGGAGGGGTTTTAAAAGTACTTAAAATTTGTGGGGGTTTTTGGTGTCTTTGTTCTCTTTTAAAACAATTTTTAATTTTACACTAACATATCAGAGTGAAAAGATATTCTGAGCAAGAAAAAAACCTCTAGTATTTCAGCAGTTTTAATGTGGTCTATTTTTCCAAATGGGAATGGTGTCACAAGTGACTTTTTTTAAGGAAAAAAAATGCTTTACTCCTTACCTGATAACTTTTGGTATGAGGTGCAGGTGCCCGGCACTTCTTGAAATTCAGCAGAGATTATTTTCAATCCTTGTGTTCTTATCAGGAGGATATATTCTTGGATTCTCACTTTTTTTTTTTTAGAAAAAGAACTGAAGATAGTTCAAATGAAGGAGCAAAGCTGTAGTTTTATTAGTCAGCAAAATGCTTGTACGTGTATGGAAGTACGTGTCAGTCACTTCTTTGCTTTCACTATTTGGGCTCTCAAATATTATGAATGTAGTCCAGTGCTTATTGAAACTGATAGATTTCTTTCTAAAAGAATTCAGTGACCTTCATGTGTTGTCCTGTCTTATGTTATAGGGGTCAGAAATACTTAGCTTATTTCTGGTGGGGTTAGTACACTGTTCCCTAAGCAAGGAAAGGTGCTAAAGCCACCTTGACAGTAGAGGTCTGTTGCCTGTGTTCTCAGAGAACATGCCCCATCTTATTCAGTAATATTCCTGCTCAGGGCTTGGAAAACTACCGTGAGGAACTGAATGACTGCTAGGCAGAGGAAAAAAATTACTAAAGGGATATTACTAGCTAAGGAGATGGGTGGTTTTTTTTTTTTTTTTTTTTCTGTTAAGAACCTGACCAGGCTTCAGTCCTTTTTGGCTCAATGATGAAAGCATTTGACTTAGAAACCCAACTCTACCTCCTCCAAGTTGGGTACTGACATGCAAATTTAACTTCCATCTGACATAGGTTCCTGAACTGGCTCTAAAAATACTCGGACTATAAATTCAAGAATATCTTCTTTCAAATTTCTTCTATTTCTAGAATTTCAAATGAACTTCGTGCCCAAAAAAAAAAGCGGAATATTCAGTTCACAGCTCTGGCCTTCATAATCACAAATTGTTCTTGCAGTAATTCTGGCTGAAGTGATCAGATCATAAAAGCCTCATTTCATGACATTTTCAGCCCAATTTAATGCTGCTACACAATCTGGAGCAAAAAAAAAAATCTTAAATTCTTATTTGAACTTCATTGATACAAAGGTTATTACTGACTACTGACCTGCAAGCCTCCAGTGTATATGTGAGCAACTCTGTTAAACATCAGTGAAATTACTATGGTAAATAACTAAAAGAGCAGTCCCTTTAAAGTGTGCAGCTACAATCCTGGTAATTTCTTAGAGCTCTGTTTGAACTTGATGCTTCTGAGAGCAGAGGATGAAATCTTGGTTGGATGTGATTGACGTTTTGTTGCCTTGTATTCACACAGAATCACACAGAATGTTAAAGGTTGGAATTGTCTGACTTCTTCCAGTAGCTTCCTATAAAGCCCACAGAAATAATTGGTTCAATTCTTGGGTGAGTAGGGCACAGACCTGAGACCGAAGTTTTTGTTCCACTTTGGGCTGGGAGTGATTTCAAATTGTTGTTCTTCTCAGAGCTGTGATGTCCCTTGGACTTGACAAAAGATGTCTGTGAGAAGGCCAGGATTTTGCCAGAGTGTCATCCAGTGTACCCTGAAGCCAGCTACTTCCTTTGCAACTAGCCCTTGAGGGTTTTTGTTAGATTAAAAAGTGATAGGTTTAAAACTCAAATTGTCAGAACTTCCCCTTTAATACACTTTAAGGCCTTTACTACTGCTAGCTTTTAAGTAAATGTATATTATGTGAGTAGTTAGTACAAATGTCTAGTTTAATATGAAACATTTCTCATTAAGCAACATGGTTAAGTAGTGTATTTCCTTTAATGTGTTGTAGCTGCATTATGTATTTCACTTATATTTTAACGTAATTATAGGTACAAATTGTTCACACTTGGTCTTATGAAACTGAAAAGTTATGTCTCATGAGTCAGCATGTAATTTCCTTCTGCACAAATTACAGCATTATGTATTGAAGCTAAGTACGTTGAATAATGGTAATTTACAATTGAATTCCTATGGATTTACATATTACAATCACATTAATGCCAAAGGAATCCACAATATTGTCAAATAGGTTAATAACTGTTACTGTTAGCAAAGAGAATATCAATGGAATTAATAATGATTAAACACTTACTTTAAATGTATGCAAAATTATGCAACTACCTTGAAATTATGAAAATTACAAAACTGTCATGGAAAGTAAAGGCTGAAAAGTGAATTAAATGTCTCTGTGATGAAGGGTTACCCATACACAACTCTGGACTTTCCTAGTGAGCTGCTCCACTCATCTTTCTCATGCCTTTCTCACAACACACAATGTCAGACTGTTGGAATTATGTACTTATTCATGTGTCCCATTCCCCAAATCCCTTTTCATCAGTTCCTCACTGTTGAGACCACTGTTCATGAAGCTCTGTAAGAGACTCCCAGTGACTTTGAACTGGCTCATAAATAATCTGTGTGTCTTCATTCTTGTATTTCCCAAAATACAGTTTGTCCATCGGAAGCTTCTGAGATAAGCAATCAAAAATCGATGTTGAGAAATTGGTGCTACTTGGAGATTAAACCTTAAATCTAGACACAATATGCTTTTTGCATCTTGGGAACTTTCAGTGCAGGCTCTTTGTGGTGGTTGTTTCCCCTTCTTTGCATACAGCCATGATTACTTGGCCTAGATAGAAATAGTCTCTTCTACTGCGGATTGGGATGATGCTGCACGTATGTTTAAGCAGAGGTGACTGGAGCCTCAGTTTCAAAATTCAAGTGTTAATCCACTTCTCCGTTGGGGGCTGTGTGTGGGAGACAAGCAGGGAACAGGGGTTCCCGCATCAGGAAAACTAACATGTTGTGCTGATCTGCAGATTTGTTCAGACTCTGCTTGCATGCTCGTGGTACGGTGTTGGCATTCAGCTCCTCCTCTGTGAGTATTCACGTGTACCAGCGTAGTGACATGAAAAACTTGGTTGTGTTCTATTTTATGAGTTGGTTTTGCAAGCCTTATTTAGGTGTCATCTAAGAGAATGCAGATAGATTCTGCAGTGCATGGAGGAGGGAAATAAATGGCATTGCAAATGGATGAAGCTTGTTATTTGTACTGTCATTAATATTTCATTGTCCTTTTTCACAGGCTATTACCACTTGAGTTTGTAGGATGTCAACGCTTTCCTGCTTTGGATGAAACATAGATTTGATCCTGGCAGACTGAAAAGGTGCTCAGATTTTATTTTCTGGATCACAATACATCCAGTGTGTTTGAGACATGTTTACAACTGAAAAGCATTCAGCCCTGGGCCTTGGCAGCAGCCTTTGCTTTCACCTGACTTGATTAGCTGGGGGAAGACACATCCTCATACAGAAGCTGGATGGGAATTTGGTGTGTTTTCACTTTACTGATGTGCTCAGCATGAGTTAATGGTGTTTGAGCTGTAGGAATATGTATTAATGCTTCAGCCAAAGAAGGAACTGGTTTTGCTAATTGTTATAGCCTGTTCAGAGTGGATGGGCACATCCACAACACAATGAGACTGAACAACATTGAGACTTTGCACCTGCTTTCAAAAAGAGAGAATGAAAGGCTGAAAAAGAAGAAATGTTTGTTTCTTCCTGCTTCATTCAGAGCAAATGATTTCTATATAAGGGTGCTATATAAGAATGCCTTACTGCTAAATGTTGGTCTTAAAGAAAAAAAAAAAGCTATGAATTATGATTTTGTGAAATAGGAAAAATAACTAATCCATGACACCACCTGGTCTTTGTATAAGCAAATGGCTAATAAGCCAGTTCCAGAAAGCAGCTGGTTTGCTTTCTTCACCGGAAAAACAAAAGCATGCCTAAGCTTTGATTTAGGGCATTTTGATGAACAGGAACAGTATAAGGAAGAATATTCTTCTAGTTAATTTGCACATTTTGTGGGGATCTGTCTAGAAGGTGGCTGTTACAGGAAGATAAGGATTCTAATTTTGTAATTGAGTGCACTCTGAAAAGACAATTAGGAGCTAATATGATAAGTAATTGTAAATTATAACAGCAGAAGAAACCCGATTCACAGTCCTCTGTGGAAACTATTTGTGTATTCTAATGATGCATCTGTACTCTTATTTCTCCTGCATGTACATTTTATTTAATAAAGCTAGAAAAAGATTTCTGTACAGTTCTGTATTAAAAAAACAGGAATCAGAAAAATGCTGGAATGCAGATGTGTCTCAGCTTCGTGCTAATCTCAGTGCAGCACTGGAACAGTGCTAGATAGGATAATGATTTGGCAGCTCATAAAAGAGTTACGTGGCTATGGTGCCTGGTATCTCTAGTCTTATGAGTTTTACAGGATTTGATCTATGTCTCTGTGTCAGAGATAAATGCCCACGTCAGCATAGAGCAGGAGGAAGTTTTAGTGTCTTTGTTATGGCCAGAGAATGGCACTGGGGTCCATCTGTGTAAATCCTTATGGTGCGGGTTATAGCAATAGTTCCAACACCGGAGGCTGAAGCCTCAGGCTAAGGAAAGATGCTGCTTTGATTATGGTGCTACCTTATTGCTTGGCAGAGATGTGCACAGTTCCTTGATGTACTCTGTGTTTTTGCCTTGCTGTAGACTTTCCACATGGTTTTGCTTCCATTTCTGATCATTAAAGTAGGGATAATATCTTTACACTGCCAGAGAAACACTGTGATTTTTAGGGAACTAAGTATTCTGTGCCCATGGGCAAGGTGTCCCAGCTGTTCTAAGACTGTTGTCCTCCTCTAATGGGGTCTGCACTGGCCCTGCATATGGTTCTGCTGTAAAAAGGTGTCAGTAACACCTGCCTCATTACGCTTACTGCTCCAGGCAGATCAGATCAGCTTCCAGGAACTCTCTGTTATATGTGGCTGGAGCAGGCACCATTTGAGATATGGATAAATGTGCACGAGCTCTTCCTGTACTCTACTCTGTGGTTGTTTGGTTTGGTTTGTTTTTTTTTGAAAGTTTTTGGTTTTAATTCTGTGTAATTCTATGAACAGACTACTTGAGTATCTTCTCCCAAGGGTTTTAATGTAACAAAACAGTTTCTAGGAGCTGAAAGTATATTGTTGGGGGGGGGGGGGGGGAGGGGGAGGGAAGCAAGGGTCCTGCTTTATTACCGTTCTAAGCCTCATCGTAAGTCTCTCCTCCAAAGGTCCTATACTAAATAATTTACTACAGAATTATCTAGGAATATTTGGGTGGGACTGGGGGACCAGAGTTGAGCAGAAATGTCAAAATTTCCTGTAATACTTGGCTGAACAACTTTCTTCTGCTTCATAGACTGAACTGTACTCTAAGAATTGTGCTACTCAAAGCTATGTACAGCTGTAGACCAGCTGCCCTCTTGAAGGAAGCATGTGCCAGTCCTGTACCCAAGGTATTTTTATGGTCTACCATCATGTTTTAAACCCTGCTGGGTAGATCTTAAGCTCTTTTACTCTAAAATAATTGTGTATCTGTAGATGCAAATTTGTAAAGAATTATTTACTCTTGGGGCCCTTTACTTAGGGATCATCCCTGCATTTTTGTCTATGGTGCTGCTAACCTCATTTAAAGGAGGCCTAGTCCTAGATTACTTATTGATTTAAAATCTAAAAAAAAATAGTAAAATACAAAAAATTTAATGTTTTATAAACCCCGGGGAAAAATAATTTTCAGCACAGTACAAAAATTTAAAGCATTCCTTTCTTTAAAGGAAATGCAGCTTTTAAAAGAAAAATAATTAAATATTCCAATGCTTTATTAAGCTGATCTTAATCAACTTGATGTGACTTCGTGTCCTGGTTTGAGAGCACCAGGATAATAGTTTCCTAGGGTTGCCTGGAACGCGTAGAAATCGTGATGTATGGTTGTGCCAGTGGGGAGGAAAGGATGGGTGAGGTCACCCACATGGACCAGTCACAGTGTTCGTTCCCACGGCCCTTAAGAAGAGCCCTGGGGCCTTTAGTGCTGCTGTGTGGGAGGGATTGCTATCGGCTGTTCCTCATCTCTGCCTGTGCTGCTGGTGTTCCCACCTCCTGTTTTCACCCTGCAGAGGAGCACTGTTTGTCAGGACAGGTTGTCTTCCCCTGCCTCTGTGGTGGGAGCAGTTTGGCTGCTCCATGGTTCCCTTTTCTAGTTTTTTTTGGACTGTCATCAGGACTCTGGGCTTGGGTGCTCCCATCTGCTGCCAAGTCCAGTCTGGAACTTTTCTGCTTGAGACCTAGTTGTCGTCTGGAAGGCACGGGTTCCGTATTAGCATGTTCATTTGTATCTTTGAACATATTTACATACTTGTATAAGGGTTTTTTGGTGCATTGGCTGGGAAATCAGGACACTTCATTTGGGGATCATATTATTATTTGGGACTTTCCTTGGATTTTATTCTAACTGAAGTGTCAGTTGTGACACTGTTACTGTTAGTGTGTTCATCCTCTCTACTGCTGTCATCACACTGATCAAAACCATCACTCTCCTGGTCCATTTCCTCCTCCTCTTCCACCCCCTCTTCTTGATCACCAGCATGTTCATCATCTTCTTCCTTTTGGTTACAAGTGGATTCTTCATCCACTCTAACAAGTCTATTGTTATTCTCTTCTAACTGTTCCTGTTGAGACTCATGCCTGTCATCAAATCCAGGTTCTTCTCCTTCTATCTCTCCATTCCTCCCATGAAGTAAAGCTATTGGATTATTTTTAAGTTTAGAATTAATAAGTATTTTGAATTCTTGGACTGCCAGAACACTTTTGAGAACTTACACTCTGTTTTCCACATTTCCATAACTACAGTTAACAGAGTTTTTGTATGTAATCCTTAAATCTCTACATATAACTGTTTGTATATAGTCTGTTGAATTACCCCTTATTTGATCTTTGAGATAATAACAATTCCCTATGATTCTGGTGGCAGCAATAATTATTCAGTTAGTGGAAGCACTTTTCCTTATTCAAGCCACAGCCTTTTTCAGGGAGTATTAACAAAAATAGGTTTTGAAGTGTATGGTTATGAAACAGTTGTAACAATTAGTAATTTAAGTGACACAAGTGAGACCACATAAAAGCAATCAAATAATTATGTGAATGACTTCTTAATGCTAGATTTAGGAAAGGGCCCATAAGAAATGGTCTTTGTCCATTAAAAGGAAGCAAAGAGCAAAACTGATTATTACCAGTACGGTACAGTTTTTCTGTACTAGTAGCCAAGTCATAATACTGGAATTTGAAATTAATTTTAGAAAACAATCCTATTTTTGGGTGGGGAGCAGGGAAGCTATGATTAGTTTATCACTGCTGAAATCAGACTAGTGCTTACATCAATCCAACTTGTCATATTACTACTCTCAGTTTTCCCAGTCTATAGATTCGGAACTGCTTCAGATACAGCAATGCCAATTTAGCAGGTGCTAAACCTACAGTAATTTAGTGCATCAGCAGTTTTACATTTGATATAAGTGAAAACCTTACACACATATAATAAAACTTCAACACTAGTGGAAGCTGCTAGTGCATGGAGACTTTAGTGCCACCATAAAAACAGCATTGTAGGAAAATAGCCTTAAGCTGACAATGGATGAGTAGTTTCAAACTTGTTATACTGTACATCCAAACAGAGCCGGGATGGGAGATCTGAACAGAATACCAAATATTATCCTTCTCTCAAGTTTTGCTGATATATGGTGAAGGACCATGTTGTGATTTAGTTGAAAATACACTGCGGCAATGCAATTTGTCATATAAAGACAAACTTCTTGGGTATCACATGCAGTTCTGTATTCAAAGGTCACTAAACCGGTATTTATTGGCAGCAACTGTTCTCATACCAGACAGTTTTATCCAAGCCTGCATCATTTCTCCTCGTGCCTACAGGTTCCCTTTTGGTAAATATGCACTACAAGGAAAATAAGGTAAAGTTAGTCTCATTGCTCTCCTCTGAATGATGAACTAAATGCTTTCTGGTTTGGTGCATGGTATCTATAGATTCATTGAAGCAGCACTTGGGTGTTCTCTGTTGACGACATCGGATTTCACAAAATCACAGAATGTTAGGGTTTGGAAGGGACCTCAAAAGATCATCAAGTCCAATCCCCCTGCCAGAGCAGGAACGCCTCGATAATGCTACACAGGAACGTGTCCAGGCAGGTCTTGAATGTCTCCAGAGAAGGAGACTCCACAACCTCCCTGGGCAGCCTGTTCCAGTGCTCCATCACCCTCACTGAGAAGAAGTTTCTTCTCAAATTTAACCAGAACCTCTTATGCTCCAGGTTTTTTTTGGGACAAAAGCAAGAGGCTATTTTGAGTGTATAAAACGCTCCTGAGAGGTCTGCTTTTGCAATCAGGAGCACTGGGCAGATAGCAACAAATTGCTTTCTAGGTCAGATTGCAACCTTCTTTCAAGGTAGGATATGGTTCTTGATTTAAACCAAAGAAAAAAAACCAAACCAAAACGCCACAACTGAATGTGCAAAAGTCAGCATCCAGTCTGACATGATGCAAAATGAGTAGCAAGCCCTCCCTCTGACACTGATCGGAAAGGCACTTGTAGCAGCGGTAATATTGTGTAACAGTAACAGCATTACAGTGGAACCTGGTATTTTTTTAGGAAGAGGTTAAAAGGCACTTTTTCTATCAGTCATAGGGTTGGAAAGTAGGAGGTGATTCTGGAATGAACTAAGGCAGCAACCAGCAACCCGTTCAGAACATGATCTGCATAAATAATTTTGAAATTATTTGTGGAAAAATCCACCTTTGTAGGAGTATGAACAAAACAGTTTCTACATATATCAGGGAGCATATCAGCAAATAATTTCAGCGAGAATGGTAAGTCGATGTCTACTATATAATCCCACATTGTTGGACTAGTTGTTTCAGGAAGCTTTTAAAAAATTAATAATGGGGCAGGTTTTGAAACTTTTATCCTCTACAGATAATGGAAGTACAAAGTCCACTGCAGGTGAGCTGAAGGCAGATCTGATTATTACCATACTTAAACACTTGAATTTTGATCTGGGCCAGTAGTGGGAGATTCAAGTACCCGAATTCCTGCAGTTTTCTATATCTAAGTAAAAAAACCAATATAGATGCTGCATTTGCCATAACAAAGATCTGTTTGCAACTGCTTTGAAGCCTTCTCCTGCACACATTAACATGTATGAGCCCATAGCAGCACAAACATTTTAGATCACCCCTTTAAAAACTGGAGACAGATATTTGTGTGTAAAATAATTGCTATCAGGTTAGGATAATGATAGTTATATGAGTCTCTTGGTGATAATTACGGAGCAACAAAAGACAAGTTAGCAAGGCTCTCTTGTAGCTGGTCGGAATAAATGTGGTAGCAATGGTGCTGTTCTTAGTGGATTCGTAATTACGTGCAGTAAAGTTAACGAGAGGAATTGCCTGTATTGCCTGAACTGAACTAACAAAAATAAAAAAAAAAAATCTTTCAACATATTGTTCCTGACTGTTATCCAAATTCCTGCTGATGCGGAAATTGCCGTGCGTACCTAAAAGAAGGGGCCATTGCCTACTGCTTTTCACAGATACTTCTGCCTAACACTACTTTATGAACCTCATCAAGGAGCACTTTGCTATTAAAACCTCTCTTGACTGTAGAATGATTTAATTACATTCAATTAAATCTCTTGCTTAAAAAGGAAAAAAAAAACCAACGTGAAGATTTATTTCATTGATGAGAAGTATTGCAAATGTCATCTAAAAATGATGCTGAATCATATTCCTCTGGGACATTAATTTCATTCAGCGGAGCTATCTGGGTTACAGACATACTGTTTATTAGACAATAATAGCTCTGTTATTTCTTTCCCAGGCAGGTAAAAGCCTTTTGGCAATTTTACACTACTGAAATTCCTGTCACGTGCAGAACCTCTTACAGGAAGCTAAAACGTCTGTATGAGATGAAGCATTAAAATTTAAAAGCTTTTAGGTTTGTCAAGGTACTGCAAACTGTGATTCTTGTGAAAATATATATACATTATTATGCATGTGCTCACACACTTTTGTATATATGTATTCACAGGGAATACTTAAATTCTCTTGTGAAAAATATACGTTAAAATATATACATATTTAATTGAAAAGCTATGGTCAGGAGTTGGTTGATTCCTCAGGTTTTTTTCCTATACTTAAATTTCTAAGCCCAACTGCTTAATTGCTGTGAAACTTTTATTCTTTTGTACAAAAATAATTGCTGGAGACTTATCACTGAGAGTATGAAGCAGCACAAATTACCTTCAGCCTCCCTAAAGTCTTTGATGTACTGTTTGTTCGAAGCTTGTGCTCACTAGAAGGATGGGATGCTGTGGATAACACACAGATGAATTCCCTGCTGTGGAGTGGCTACCAGCTGCTTCTTTTACAACTTTAAACCACAATGATTCCCTGTCAGACTGACAAAACTCATCAATATGCTCATTACCCAGCCTAGGAGCTAAGCAATATGGGAAGCGGTGGACTTCTGGCTATGTGAAGCACTGAGGAGAATGTCACTTCCCCTTCTCCACCCCAAAACACCCCAATCCAACCAATGAAAAAACCCCACAAGAAACACCCAAACAACTTTTTTTTTTTTTCCCTTAAAATTCAAAGAAGGGGGTTATGTTTCTAGTAACTTTAATTAAAATGACAGTTTCTCAGGGTGTTTAACAGGTACTATCAAGCTCTCATCCAATAATTAGCTGCCTACTATGCCGCCGACAGGACACTTTCCTGTTGTTCACGTATTTTCAGTGGTACTGAGTAATTGAAACAAAAAGCCCATTTCACTAAGCCAGGAGTTATTCCTGATTTTTAACAAAGTGGGGCTCTACTTGCCTGTCAGCTGTCATCAGATAAGAGCACCGGGCTACTGCTGGCAGGATGGCATTAGCACTGCTGAGTTGGGTGTGAGTGTGTGGTGTTTTCTCCTGGGTGAAAAACATTAATTTGTGTACCTGTCATGATCCCGCTGTGAGAACAGAAAGTATATGTGATCAGAAAACTGTCTGGTTACGAAAGCTGCTTATGAAAAATCAAGAGTAGACGTTATGTGTGAATCTTTGAAAATGAATCTCTTATTTCTCTCTTCTTTTGTTTTATCCTTTAAATTACTACAGAAAACTTCTCTAGTTTTTAGTAGATGTCTTCAAAAAGAAGTTTTTTGCTCTATTAAACTAGTTATGTTTCCTTTCAACTAACATGGCTTTGTAAAACAGGGTGAATATGCCATGTTACAACACTACAGTGGCTCGTTCTGTAGTTGAGTATTCTTTTTATTTGATGCAGATCTAAGCTTTTGACATCTATACCTGAAAACGTATGAATCCCATTAATAGAATTTATCATCGTTGTTGTGAGGTTGTTATTTTAGCAACCTTGACTGGAATCTTTGTTCCTTTGATTTACTTTATCATAGAAAATGCTAAATATAATGGCTGTAAAGGATTTGGAAACGATAAACACACTCTTAATAATTGTAATATGCTTAAGATACATATTTTAATAATGTTTTGTAATTATTGTTGTTTTGTCGTAGTTCTAAGATAGGATTTTGTGGACACTTACTTGCAATTGCTGGTTTGGCTGAGAAGGAGTTAAAGGGTCGGTGGTGTGTCTACTTCCACAGTGTGGAGAACAAGTAGAACTCTAGGAGATCCAGGATGTGACCTAGAGAGGACTTGCTAGGAACAGCCCATTTCAGAGATTAGCTGCACAGGTTATGTATGATTTTTACTATTCCCTCTGGTAATAATGCCAATTCTTGTGAAGTGGTGAATTTTGATGATGATGATGATCAGGCTTTGGAAGTTTAAGAGGTGTGGGAAGCCTCCTGATCGCAGATCTGGTTGTGAAGTGCTGTGTTTGATACGCTGAACCAAAGTTGGGGAGCAAGGCTGCTCCTGCCTCTCTCAAGGAGTCAATTACTTGAGACCTGATTGAAGATGCACTTGTGAAACAACTTTCTGGTGCTTAATGACAAAATCATTCGGTTATGTTACTCACAGCTCAATTGGTGGAAGAGTTTTGGTGAAAGGGGTTGAATTAATTTTATTTAATATGATGTAGGATTTTATGAAAAGTTCTTTTTGTTTGTTTGTTTTTTTACAAAGATTACATGCCTAGACTGGGTTTCTTCACTATATTTTCAAAACGTATAATTGCAACTCATCATGATGAGGGGAATGTATTTTTGTCTGCAAGTATAAAAAAAATCCCACAAATAAAATATCCTGGGAAAAAAATTCCAAGTTTTCCTCTATTTTTGAGGCCATGCATTCCTAGTATGAAAAGTCAGCTGGAAAAGAAGCCATTTAGTTTTGTGCTTAGCCCCAGGGCTGTAATTTTATTTTTCCTGGTAAGACAAAATGGTAATACTGGTTTGTTTTACACATTTTCAAGCTCTAGCTAAAACAATGACAATTGGCACAACTAAACATTTCCAAAGTTGTAAATGTTTTCTACTAAATTTCCTTCCTGAAAGGAATCACTTCCCTGTGTAGTGTATAGTTAAGAACTGTGTCTAACTATTTTCAGCATTTGATGGAATGAAGGCAATCACTTGGAGGAAAGAGGGAGAAGAGAAGCATAAGAATGTGTGAATTCACCTTTACGAGGCAAATATTCTGTGTCCAAATATGATGTTTTGGTCCTGTTAGGGCTTGTCACAACCATCGCAGTTGATAGTGAGAGAAAGTCACTTCTCTTCCTACTCAGTGGTGATGGAGACGCTCTGTAATGGTGTGATAGTTAAAAAAAATTGAAGTTGCTGTACAGGAGTGAAAAATAAATTTTTCTCCTAAGCTGTGAAAGTCGAAGATGTACATTTATTTTTTTTTGGGAGAGAGGGTTGTTTTGTGGTTGACTTTTGGTGTTCTCTTGGGTGTGTTTTTGTTTCTTTCTTTCTTTTTTTTTTTTAAAAAAAAACACTGAAGATTAAATTTCCCTATAAAGTATCGCAAAAACACCTCATTGGGCATGATTACCGATCTAGGCAAGAGTTAAATAATGAGATTAGGGCTGGTAGCACTTTAGAGACCTGTGTATGAGTTGGCAGGTTGGGTCTTACATGAAAGCCCTCTAGCCTCTGACTGTTAAGACCTCACAGCTAAAGTTTCATGGAAAAATATTTTTCAGTGCTGTGTGAATGTCAGTGCTCTGTGATTCCTGTGACCACGGAGAGTTTGTGTAACTTGGCTCAAGCTGTTGTTTGACATGTTTTTCTATTCACACTGAGCAAGAAGGAGAGTCACCAGGGGTCAGAACGCGATTGGGACGCAGCTATGGTGTGTTTCAACATTGGTTACTCATGCAATGTCTACATGGGTATTCTGAGGCAAAAAAATTTTCCAAACCATCAGTTGGGTGAGAAAGGTTAAGCTGTGGTACTGAAAGTATGTCTGGGAAATGAAAGTACTCAGCTGGTCGTGTTGGTGAAAAACATGTCACTTGCAGAGATGCCAACAATATGGCAGGATTTTCCTAAATAGTGAATCTATTTGTTGCTTGAAGTTTCGGACGAAAGAAAAATCAAATAGAGGGAAGTGCAGGAGAAACAATGAATAAATTGTTCTAGGTGACAACTGGCTATTCCCTGCTAACGCAGGTTTATGTTAACATATTTTACTTTAATAGGGGTTTTAAATGTCAGCCAATTACTCCTTGGTATTTTAGTGTTTTAGCACTCCCAACATAAATTAGGGTGCATTAAAATTTGAAGCTACTGAAGGGCTACGCAGGTTATTTGTTCAGGGTTTCATGAGCATCAATTTGGTGCGCACATCTAATTATAATCATCATAAGCAAGAGTGTATGGAATGTTCCAGTGCATGAATCTCTAATATTGAGTAATTCTTTATAAAAATGAGGCAGCCCATATGGGTGAACAGATGAAACACTGATAAACACTGTGAAATAGAGCAGATGTATGAGTTATGCCAAGGGTTCTTCAGTCCTAATATTTACTGTCCATGATGAGAGAGAATTAGTTACCTCTGAAATTCTCCGTAGTAAATACAACAATGGCATCAAAACCTGAATCACCGGGGGTACTGCTATAGAAGCAAATACTGGTTTGAGTCTGTATTTGTGGATGATAGTGTAATGTTGGTTAGAGCAATCGTGATGGGAGTGTAGGATTGCTATCCTGCTGAATGCCGTCTAAACAATGGAGCAGAATGTTACTTTGACAGCGCTCTCTGTAATAACTTTGTTTCTATTGTTCAAAATAATTGATGTATGTTGAATAATTTCATCTAATGCATATTGCAGCTGGAGAAACAGTTGCTTGTTATAGCCTGACTGACTTGAAATATTCACTCTAGATGGGATTTGCTACAGCTGAAAAATGTAAGAAAGCGTAGATACTTAAGTGTTTATGAATGACTTCATTTTTGATGAGTTACTTAAGGTAGATATACGGGATGGATACATAGATTCTTGGTTTGTGTGTAAAAGATAAGAGATTCATGTGTTTCAAGTCTTCTACAAACACCTGAAACACATGAAACCATTATTAGGTTTGATAATAAGGCCCACTACCTTACAAGACTGTAAATTTAAGAGATTTTTGATGGAAACAACATCGTGAAGTATGAGCAGATGTTGATTCCTCTTTCCTTGCCTCTGACTCCACTGGGCTCTGGACTCCGTTATGCTGAGTGAGTATTTCCATTTGTTCACTTACAATAGATGCTCGGGCAGCCAGGACAGAGGTGCAGTTTAGAGCAACGCTGAGCTTTATCTTTTATTATTTGCTACAGTGAGGAAAGGCTTATTCAGTGAAGCCCAGTACCTTTGGCCCTTAACTGTCACACACTTATGCCCATAGGTAGATGAATATTATTTTAGGCTTGGTTAAACTTACTGTACGCTTCCTTGTAACAACAAAACTGCACACATAAGTGTTAAGAGTACAGGTAACAGAGATGGAGTCTGTGCCTAAATCTGCTAATTTAGAGTTGGAGGAAACCCAGCCTTAACTGCAGCTATACACAGACCTCTTAATGCAATAAACTGATTCAGTGTACGTGATATTGTTTGGGAAGGTTTCTTTGCAACAAAATTGGAAAGGGCGTTTTGGGATGTAGATATTAGATGTGTCTCCCAGCACACCCAGCTAGTGTTTCTGTAGGCATTAGAGTCAGCAAGATTTATTTCAAAGATACAATTTACTGGAGAAACCCAGCCTATTAAATGTCTATTACCCGTGCTGGCATTCCGGAGATGGAATTGGTTGTGCTCAGCAAATAAATGAAACCTAGGTTCTTAGATACAAGCTGCGATAGGTACTGATTTCTTAGCATGAAGACTGCTTGGTTACTCAGGGTTTGTTACTGGTTAGTTAAACTATATTGAATGAAAGGGTTGATCTGTCCAAAGGATTTGAATGTGAAATAGATCCAAGTGTATGTTTTATCAAAACTAATGAAAAGCAAGGGGGAGAGAACTTGTAGTGAATAATTTATTCATGAATCTTCCTTTTTGTTGATAAATTTGTTGCAAACAGATGGCAATAATCTAGAATGCATTTGAACTCTTTCTTGTAACTTCTCTGAATAATTCTTCATCAGGGACTCACTGGTAAGCTCGGTGCTTTTTGTGTATTTTAAGCAATTTTGATTGGCTCACCTGTGTCACCTGAGATCCTGCTCCCTGATTAGAGATAGGAAAGTCTTGCTCTTTGTTCAAACTCAGGCTAATTCCCTGTGGTGTTTTGCCAGCTTACTGTATGTAGATGATACTTTTATCCTGAGAACCGGGCAGGGATCAGCAGAGCAAAAGTAATTACACTTGATGTGGAGGAGGGGGAACTTCTTTATTTCCATTCTTTACAGATTTCTCTCAGGGTGAAAGCAGGTGAGCGGCACCAGTGTGACCACTCGGCCCCCCTGCCTGCCCTTCTGTGGCCTGCCCCAAGGAGCAAGTTCTCAGTGCATTTGAAATAGGAAGAGGACCACCAAAAAGGTGAGAATTAATTTGTCAGGTAGCAAGATCTCTTACTGCCTTGCAAATCGTAATAATCTGTAAATGCAGCTCATAGTACGTATGTATCAGCTTCTTGTGTTGCAAATCAGGGAGAGGGGGCAGCAAACTCAGGTTTTTCATAATATGAAGAACAAAGAGGCTTCCAGTGTTCTGTTGAGAGGCAGCTCTTAGTACCTAGCTCCTGCCAGATTCTGAAGGCAGTGGGACCTGGGAAGCGCTGCCTCACAGAGAATAAAGCACTGTAGACAAAACTGTTGGCAACAGTTGACCTTTTTTTTTTTTTCTTTTGAGGAGCATTTCCTGATGCCCATTGGATTTCTGCTTAATCTGTACCTTGCAAAACGAAGAATGTGATTTGGCTTGTCTTCCTGGGAGCATTGCAACTCCTTGTGCAAGGGGGAACGATAGTAAAGTGCCTTTTACAGCCTCCTTAGGTCTGACAGCACTCTGCTCCATTATTATGAGTCTGAAAGCCAATGAAGCCTAGAAGTCCGTTAGCCATTCACTTAAGTGTATGCTTAAGCAGTTTGTAAGATCAATGAGGCCAAATTTTTCATTAAGAGAGGGAAAGAAAAAAAAAACCACAACAGGCAATGCTAGAATGCTCCTTCAATTGGCTTTGTTTTTCTTCCTATAGTAATGTGTGCACAATCTTTTATATACAGCACGCTGTCATACTAGATATTTTACAGCTACTTCCACATAATATTTAATAACAGCTCTGTCAATATTGCTCAGGAGGCATACATTTTGTTTTCCTGGAGACATTTGGAGAGTACTTAGGAGTAAGTAATATTTCCATAATCTAAATTCATGCTCTATCTGAGAGGGTTGTGTCTAAGGTGCATAGAATTATGTTTCAGGAAATGTGTTTATTGCTGTAACTATCTTTTTTTTTTTTAATACTTCATTTGTCAAACTAAGTAATGATGTATAGCTGCTTACACTAAGGTAATAACAATTCTTTCACATTCTTCATTCTTACAATCTCTTCTTCTCCCATGTCAGTAGCAATACTTGTTGACAGCTTTGTTAAAAGTAGTCTGTGAAATATTAGTAACAGTTTCTTTTTTAAAAAAGACAAACAAGCAAAATGAAACCTAGAAAGAACAACTCCCTGTTTATTATAACTATTACCAAAAGAAATGAGACAGCACGAAAGTTTTAAAAAAAGAAAAAAAGCCTCACCTAAAAGACTGGGATTACTTTTTCTTTAGAAATTCAGACCTTTAGAACACACTTATGCCATAGGAAGAAATTGTCTGTGGTCCAAAATAAAAATTAATTTTTGAGAGAAATGTCACCTTTGAAACAAGACTACAGCAAAAATTGGTCAGTAATATTTGACTTCATTATTTTATGTGACAAATATAAAACCCGGAGGCTAGATCTTGAACTACCATAGAGGAAAACAGACTTGTGCTTATATAGTACTTACAGATCATACTGAGTGTAATAACTTCTAAATTTCAGAAATCTTGTGGTGGAATCCTTCCCTTGTTTTGTCTGACAGTTCCGACAGTCCATTTCTCACCAATGGAGCTACAGCAATTTTTGTGTTCCTTGCCGCTGTTCCTTAAGTCTGGATATGGAACCTACCAGCCAGCCTGGGTCAGAGTGGCATAAGGACTTGTTCCTTTTTGAGGCAACTGGGAGCTTCTGAGGTGGTGTGTGAATTTCTCTGTCTGAGCAAGAAGGTATGGCTGGTTGGGGAGAGCTGAAGTTATATGTGTGTTTCTTCCCTTGGCACTGCTTCCCGTTGAAGGTTTATGCAGCAGAAATATTAGCTTGAATGTAAAATTTGATACAATTGGAGTCCTGAAGCTTTCAGACCTGTTACAATCAAGGTTATGTGACTGTGTGCTGAGAAGGCAAATCAGTCTGTGGCACAGTACCATAGGCCTCCCAAAGAGGTCATTCATATTCTTAAAGCTTGTTTTCATAAAAGGGTTGAATCTGTGTTTTAAAGTCTTTGTGCTGCATCGTGGTGCTCCTGTCTGCCGTGGAGCTCTGTGCACTGTGCCAAGGCCCAGACTACACAACTACAGCTGTGATGGAGCTGCTGAAACTTTCTGCATTTCGTAAAATGCAGAATTGTTCGGACTGGTTCTTATGTGGTCCCTACAAGGAAATCCTTAGAAGAGAATGTTTATACTTTTTTTGTTGCCCCTTGTTCTAATGCCATTGGTTGCTCCTTTGCTTGCTGTTGTGATGGATTACCTCATGGCCCTTCAGATAGCCCAAATGGATGGCACTGAGGAGGTGAGTTCTCAGCAAATGATACTTTCAGAATAGGGTGTATGACAAGAGCAATAAATATGCAGCTGCTTCTGAGGCAGCTCCTGGAAATGAAAGTGCTTTAACTGACAGTGTTTTCAGTACCACAGGCCCCGGGGAGTCTCAGGCAAAGGAAATATTCCACAAGACTTTAGGAAACGGAGTCCTATTCAGTTATTCATATTTTCACTGAGTTTGCATTTTTTGAGAGTGGCATAAATTGTTTGAAACAGACTTGCTTTAGTTTTGAGTATTTTTATATGATTACTTTTCTTTAAAGAATATTAGAAACACTGCTTGAAATGGTAACTATGCTGTGAATTTCAGAGGGGTTAGGGACTACCTGGAAGTCAAGTGGAGCTGGAAACAAAAAGCCTCCAGCAAAATCTTACTTCTCTGTCCGTCATTAAAACTGACCTGTAAATAGCTTACGGGCAAGCAGAAGTCAAATTAAGTTTTTTCCCTGATGTGCTACAATATGCACATGTAATTTGGGAAGGGATATACAGGTTGAAAGGAAGTCAGATATCACAGATACTGAAGTTTTGGGGAGAAAGAAAAGTGAGATGGGGACAATGCTGTTATCAAATCAGGACACTGATATACTTACAAAGCACCCATCATATTGCATCACCATCTCTTTGTTTTGGAGCTTCCTTGGTGGTTTAGACATGGAACAAATTTTTATTCTAAGAAAATGACTTTTTGTTAGCTTTCCTGTGCTTGCTGTTCTTATTTAAAATACATCATCTGGAACATAGAGCCTGTCATGCTTTTCTGTTTTGTTATTTTATGAAACAAGAAAGTTTGGGAATTGACCCTTTTTCAGCGCAGGCATAAGGAACAGGAATGGTTCTGGGCCAGTTGTGGTGCTGGTTAGATAATAATTAGGAAATACTGCGTGTTGACCTTGGTAATGATCATTTCCTGTATGAATACATGAGTTGACTTAAAGGTGGTTTCTTGAGAGACAGGATGGGAGGAGAAATGTATGCTTGAGATGGCAAATGCTTGTTGTGGAACAGAAGTGCTGTGGTTCTAGACTGACTTCCTGTTGAATTTATCCCACTTCTTTGGCTGAGAAGGAGAAAAGCCTGAGTAGTCATGGCTATGAAAGGAGTTGGTCCCCCTCTCGAGGGAGATAGTTGAGAGGAATTTCTTGCCCAACGAGAGGGAGTCCTAGTGGGAACTGACCTAGATGTGCAGACACTTCTGCTCTCTTGGAAAACTAAGGCTGCCTTGGTTATCCCCAGGAGACAGTAATCTTCAAGTGAGAGAGACATATGTTAGCACTGCTCGTTTAAATATCGTCTTTCTGTTGCGTTTTGGTCCTACAGGGAAATGAAACTATTTTGAGTACGGGCAGATTCTTTGTTTATGGTGCGCGGCAGGAAGAGCAGCAGGCACCAAACACGGTGCACAGGGAGCTCGTAAGAGCCTGGTGCAGGAGTGGCAGAAGTATCCCGTGTTGGCAGAGCATGGTGGGAAGGGAGAGAGGAGCGTGTAACTCTGAAGACAACGGATTGCAACCCAGACTTATTTGCAGCTCCCAGTTCCCAGGCCTCACAGAGGAATTGCCAGTGAGATACATGTTATGCATGGAGGCAGGATGGAAGTACAGGTTGCCTTCGATCCCAACAGTTACGCAGTTTTAAAACTGGGTTTCTCTACTTTATAAAGTGTGACTTTCAAAGATTATAGAACTATTTATTTTAATAAGTGATGGTGATCAGCACAGACCATCTTTATAGCTTCAGATTTTTAGAAAATGAACCCACTATGAAGGCAAAGAAAAATTGTCTTTCTAATTTTTTTTTATGCTGACATAAATGATACAGCTATTGAACTGTATGTTTTAAATTTTTTTTCCGTGTTCTAGTCAAACTTACAATATTCTTGCTTCCCAGAATATCTATATTAAACCAATTATAGTGCAGTTGTTTTCTGGCATTTGGTTTCAAGGGCTAATGTGTTTATTATGGTAGAACAAATGCAAATATCATACCTTAAAGTGCTGCTGCTTGTTTATATATTATAATCTAATTATTTAAGAAACTGAGTCTGACTATTATTACAGTATGCTGAAACTCAGTGCAAGCCAGAAACATTCTTATGATGCCCCAACATTTTCTTAATTCAGCAGCCTCTGTCCCTGAAGTAATTTGCGAGCCTTTTTGCTTCCAGTAGATTTGAATCTAGTTATTCCAGCCATAGATTTAAGAGAAGATTTTTAGATGACTTTAGAGATATATTTGTGAGAAGACTTCTTATGTGCAAACTGCTTATCTTGCCACTTCAGGCATGAACTATGTAGCTTAGGATTTACTTAGTTCCTATGGTCTGACAGAAGTGCAGGGAAGACTCTTGAGAGTTGTAAACTGCATGTCAAGACTTGCACAATGTAAGTTTTAGTGAATGGTTGGAAAGTTTTTTTTTATAGTCTGACACAGGAGACATCTCCCACTAATCTCACTGTAAACAGAATGGAATTACATAGCAATGAAATAACAGTTCCTATGAGTCACCATAAATCGTTCGAGAAGCAAAACATTTTGATTTTTGGCTGAAATGCTTGTGATTCCTCACGATTTAAACAGCATTCTTTCTGGAGATGAGACTCAAAATGTTGGAAGAGATGGAACAAGCCAGGAAAGGTACTATTCAAATAGGATTTGACTGTTGGGGTAATCAAGGAAATAGGATATGTGATTGCTCCCATGACACTTTAAACTGCTTCTTCATGATGTCAACACCTGAGAGAGGTTAACAAATGCAAAAGGGAAAGGTATTGTGCAAAGCTGAGTTGTTTGATTTCCAAGTTAGGGTGATCTAACGGTATACAAGGAGTGAGAAGGTGGCTTACAGCAGCGCCGCATACACTTAAGCAGGAAACGGCAGGAGTTTACCTCAATGCACAGATTTCTAATGTCTGAAATATTGTCAAAAGATTAGAAGAGGGAAGGAGGAAGGGAAAACAAAGGAGAGATGCGTAGATGGGACAGAATAGAAAAGAAAAAGAAGGATGAGGCAAAGGAGAAGGAGTTTAGAAGCAGTGTTAACAGTTTTCTAGGGGAACATCATGAGGTATTGCTGAACAAATGGCTAGTTGTTCATTGTGAAGGCTGTGGTCTCTGCTCAAGGAGAATGGGAGCTGAAGCAAATATGGTGTCCTGGAATTAATGCTTGAGTCCACAGGCCATAATTAAATATGGAACCTGGCCCTCATCCAAATGAGTTTGATACCTGTGCCCTAAGTACCAACAATCAACTGTGATGCTGTTGTCATACTTCTCCTGCCAAGCAGTGATGAGAAATTACTCATTGTTTTTGCCCGAGGTATCAGTTACTTGTGTGACTGGTACTTACTTTTTACATACAGGCAGCATCATAATCAACTTTCATTAAGACTAATGCTGACTGTTGATTTACTACAAAGAGTATTTCGATTAAATTTAGCATTTTGGATGGGATATGATAATTATCTGGTGTTGACATTCAATTTTGTAGACCTGAAGTTTACAAATAAATCCCACATCTTTGTTAGGCACATTAGCAATTGAAATACCTTCCTAAATCACTGTCTGTGTAAATGGTAAATCTCTGCAATCAATCTTCCTTTTCTTTAAAAATAAATTTTGGAGGAATTTGCATAATTGGCCATGCTTGATAAAAGTCTGATGTATAATGTTGTCTTTTAAATGCACTGCTACCTAGAATCGTGATGAAATGTCAACATGCAGGAGGTAAATATAAAACAAGCATTTAGTAAAGAATGCAGCTGATCTCATGAGGTGAGAAATGGTATCTAGTGGTGTTATAATTTGAAGTGGCTTTATAATTTGATGTAGGGCTTTCACTATGAAGGATGTGAGAGAAAAGGACAAAACTCAATCCCATCAAAAAGCTTTAATTTGCACTGAACTTTGAAGTGAATTTTACACTGAGAAGTGTTTTTAGAACACGGTGAGGGTGATGCAAATGAATGTTCTCACTTCTGTTTGAAAATGTGAAGCTCATTTTATGGAGTTAGTATGGGCTGATGCCGGTGCCTTCTCAGTAGCTTGACAGCGTTCTAGCTACTGCCCTGCAGGCTGCCATGATTGAGCTGAGCAGCAGGGTTTTACCTGCATGTCCTCTAGTAGGTTATGTTGGAGTTATGTCATTGTCCTATTTACATTCTGGGTGGTGTGGCCAGCATTGTCTCACTCTTCAGCATGTGCTCCTAGAGCTGTTGCTGTCGGCAGCGTGCACTCCCTACGGCCACTGCAGTCGGTCCCATGGTCCTCACCGCAACATGCTTAAGACTATAGGTTTTTATAACGTACTAAGTGCTATGTACTGTACTACTGCTCTTGCTGTCTGACGTGTGGTTCTATGAGGTGAATGTCCGCTGTGACCAAGGCCCATTAGTGGTACAGGGTGTCATGGGATTCCAAAAGATTGTGCAAGGGAGGTGACCCAGAACTACAGCAGGAGATATGGATGTGACTGTTGCTGGCTATCCAGAATGTAGCATGGTCCAGTCCAGGGTGAAGTAAGCTCTGTGTGTAGGGAAACCCTGGAGTTTGGTAGTGCCAGTACCAACCAAGGAAACTCTGCATTGGAATAACAGACAGTAACTGGTTTAGTGGGATACCTGTTAACTGTAAATCTATACTGCACTGTTAGTTCAGATGCAGTAGTAGATGGTAGCATGGTCTTATATTTTGCAGCTGTCTGCAGATTAATGCTTCCTCATCCTTTAAAATTAAGAGGGAAATGTGCAGTCTTTCCCCTGATTAAAAAAAATGGCATTACTTTGACAACGTGCGTGTGCTTATCCTCTTGGTGACTGAGGATGTTTGTGCAGCTAAATAACTGTAGTGCCCCATTCTAATGCCTGCGGAGCAATAGCAATGATAGCCTAACAGTTTGGAGCTTAACATGCCCTAACAACCAGAGTACATACCTGGGGCCTCTGGAGGGTTTGTCGTCTGACTCGTGCGCCCGCGTGTGCTCCCATTTGCTGAGCTAACCAAGGCGAGTTGGTGGCTGGTGTGCAACAAACACTGCAGTGATGCTTCGGGTGCTCAGTCCGTGTGTGTGGAGCTGGCAGGGAGTTTGCCTCCGGGAGCACGGGCTGTGTAAGGGTACCTGAGGTGGAGACAGGGTTCAGAGCAGGCTGACACGGGCAGAGTAGGTAGGCAGAGAGCTGGCACTGCTGAACCGGAGGTGGCAGCTGTACTGAAGGGAGCAGGGGGATCCGACCTCTGTAAGAGTGCAGGTCACTGTGTGGGCTTCTTTAGAGTGTGATATTACTTGCATATCTTTGTCCTAATATACAAAAACCCTGCAGCAAGGGACTTATAAGTGATTGCCGTTTTACCTGGAGTTTCCTAAGGTAAATTGCCACAATTTTACCTTTTGAACAGACACAGATCAGGGCATCAAGTCAGATGACAATTCATGGAGTATTTTGTTTTCTATAACCTTTGAGAAAATAGACTGAAATACACTGATGATAGCAACAGATATTTGATCATCAATCCAAAATAGACAGAGCCTGCTGGAGATGGCTTTCCTCATCTCATTTCCTCTTCTGTTTCTTTGTCCAGAATTTTAACAACTGGAGTTGGAGAGAGCCTGATTTTTCAGACAGGTCATATGTGTGCAGCTTCAGTTAGTTTAATCTCTGAAATACGGATTACTGTTTTTTTTGTAGATCAGTGGACTCAAACCAACAAATTCAGCAACGCTTTTTGTAAGTAATAAAGAATGCAGTTCTGATTTTAGGCAGTGGTTTGTGAGATGCCGGTGTTTCATGCTGAGACAGTGTCTTCGCTTAAAATACAAAGATCTATAAGGAGAAGATGCTCTGTTGTCCTAGAAATTACATGCTTGCTGCAAGCTACGTCAAAATCTCTGTCGTGTTTAAATAAGAAAGGGTGGTAGGCCTTCTTTTTTACTTTTTTTTTTTTTTGGTAATTGAACATTGTGTTTTCACTGGCTTGAAAAGATGTGAAATTCTTCTGTTACCATCAGAGTTGGGTAGTCTCATCTGCAGTAAGCAAATTGAAGAAATAGGTCAGTTTTAGTGTTCTACCACTGTACAAACAGTTTGGGTTGCATAGGACTGCTGACAGCTCTGCCATGACACAAAGCTGTGCGCTTGCCCTCAGGCTGTATAGGATACTGTGTGCCCCTGCAAAGTGCTGATGGGGCAGTCTGACCTGGAAATGACCTGCCTAGACACTGGTAGTGTCTCTAGCATCTCTTTCAGACATGCAACTTCTGTGCTTGCTTCTCTTTCCCTGTGGGTCTGGAAATAGATGTAACCACTGATATCTTCTTTCCTGTATCTTCTGTGCTCTGTGTGACAGATGTCTTATGACCTCATCTCTGCAGGTACTCTGGTGAGCTTACTGTAATATGCCTTGAGCTTTTACAGCAAAACCACCAGTTGGTGTGTTTAAGAACCTGTATTTACCTTCTCTAACTAGTGATGTGTGCTGTATTGAATGTTGCTTTTACTTCAGCAGTCCCTTTTGAGAAGATAATAAGAATATCTTCCAGCACCCTGGACATTTTGTAAGTCGTGACTCATGGGTCAGAACTGACTAATGTAATCTGAGCAATGATGTGTAATATCCTCAGCTGTAGATTCTTAAGAAGTTCAAATAAGGCTGCACATAAGATTGTGATGAGAGATTTGATAATGCTCACAGTGAACTGTGTGCTCTGTATGGTATCAGTTTGAGAATCTTAAATTACAGAAGCAGCATGAAGTACCTAATTTCCATTCTTCTGTAGGCATGTTAGGGAATCCTTGACTTATTGTGAATGGTGTTCACATTGTAGACGGGGAGTTCACTGCTACTTCAGAAAAAAAAGTTGCCTAGTGGAACCAAAGAATTACCATGCAACACTATACACAGGCAAACCTGAGATTTTTGTTTGTTTTGTTTGAACCATGACCATACGGTTAAAGACAAACTTAATTCATCATCTTTTTCTAGCTGAAAGAATTAGCCACACCTGTTTTGTTTTCTTGTTCCAGTTCTTTATTTTCAACCTGCTGGCGTTTTGATGTGTGCGACACATCAAAGAATCAAGCTGATGGGATTTCTGTCACTTTTCTAACATAATACATTGTAAGAAATAACTTAATCTCTTTCTGCATTGCATATAATTCGTTGTAAAACATCCTTGTCATCCTGCCATGGTAAATGCTGACACATACGATGTTAGAGCGTTGCACATGGCTGTATGAACTCAGTAGTACGCGCTGGGGTGGCAGGGAGGAAGGACAGAACAGGCTGTGTGTGGTCAGGTGGTGGACAAAGCCCACTAGAGAGAGCTCTGCTATCTTTGGTGTGCCTCTTGGTTTTCCACAGCCTGCTTGTTTGCATGCACTGCTGAATCGGGAAGGCTTGTCTTTGGGGATTCTCTAGAGTCTCGACTGAGGATTTTTTTCAGGCCCTTTCATTCTGTTCCCATAAGAATCAGATGATCCAAAAGAAGCGTACTGATATCTAATAGGTGAATTTTTGTTTCTGCTGAAACCACAGGCAAAACCTTCTTGACCTAGATGCAAGTAAGCTTATTTCTCTTTTATTTTTCTTTTGAAATCAGCAACTGACTATCACAGAATGATTTGGGTTGGAAGGGACCTCAAAGGTTATCTAGTTCCAACTCCTCTGCCATGGCAGGGACTGGTGATCTCAACGGACTTAGATGTGAGACCAATGGAGGTCAGCAGCACTGCCCTGCGTAGTCGCGTGTGCTCAGGTTCATTCTGCAACTCTGTCACTTTGCGCTCTGGGTGAGTTGGACCAGACTATATAGAAGGAATTAGGGGCTGGGTGGGCACAAGTTGTGCAGTCTTATTGATCAGTGATTTCATTAGTTCTATAGATAGAAACGCTGATGGCTTCGCTGAGAATCCATTTCACTTTCTGTGGCTGATAACATAATGGATTTGGGGAAAGACTTATGGAAATGAGAAGTAATTAGTAGTATTGACAGAGATGCCAACTTGCACTATTTCTATTTTTTTAAAATGCTCCTATTGACTCTGACTTGCTGTTCAAGCTAACCTCCTCATTAGCATTCTGCTTTTTCTGACTGTTTTATTATTTCTGCAGACAGGCTGCAGGAATCTGCCTTCTCCTCTGCTCAGGGCAGGGTATATTAAGGAAGCCATTAATATATTTTATTTATTAAGGAAGCCATTAATATCTTTGTAACACTCTGCTCTCCGTGTTTAAAATGGGTGCACTCATGTACATGAGGCTCTAGTGTATGTCTGTAGCCTAAGAGCCATCCGTAGGTGCCCCTTGTTTTACACAGAATTGTTATAACCTTCATTAAATTGTTAAGAAGAGCTCTAGAGTGTGTGATGATGTTTGCTGTCACATTAGGGCAGCCATGTCAGTCGGGGATGTTCAGGTAGTTTCAGGCAGCCACGTTACATAAGTGCCAGAGCGTTCATGCATACAAAGTTAGTAAGTCAAAATCTTGAGATGCTGAAAGGGTTAGAAAAGTTCCTTGCATTTTACTTGGGAACACATGAGAGTTCAAAATTCCTTAAGTACCTTTATGGATTTTGCTTTTTGTTTCTTTCCCGCTATAAAATGCATTTTCCCTCACACTGTAAAAGGATCTTGGAAAATGCTGTCACCTGTCCATGTTTAACTTCCTTATCTAATGAGGTACTGATGTGGGAAGCTACTGTATGTAAAAACAAAGGAGATAATATTGCAACATATTTATTCTGAAAACATGTCTAATCCCTCTATACTGCCAGGGAAAGTTACTTTTATGTATCCCCAACAGGACAAGGGGCTATTCACGTGTGTTAATTTGCTTTGCTAAGATACACACTTCAGCAAAATATTCTTTTGAAAGACCAACATTTTATTTCTTTCTTTTATTTCTATGATGATGAATGTAACAAGGGAATATGGTCTGTGATGACCTGTGTTCTCAAGTCAGAGCTATGCCAGTTCGTGCTCATAGGAGTGATGATGACACAGTATTTTTCACAGAGGCAAAAGAACACTGCATACAGAAGACCCATACGCTGCATAAACAGCTGTTGCTGAGAATGCAGCCAGCAGCATCTCTGTGCTGTGAAATAGTACAGCCAAGAAATCAAAATAGACCTTTGGTATAGTGGTCTTGAACTTTTTCTGGAAATATATAATCCATACGTGTTAGGAGCATGTTGATGTTACAAACAAATCGGTGCTTCAACTTTAGAAAAATAACTTTTGCTGATTATTCATGTTAAGCCAGTTGTCTCTAAATTTGTGATTCTGCTATAAGAGATCACTATTGCGAAAACTCTGCCAGTTTATCTTCCATAAGGTAATTCCCTGAACAAGTGGCTTAACCCAGTCACTGGGATCTTTTTGTGATTCTGTGATTCCAGAGTTATCTATAACTCCAGGCTTTAAAGGCTATAAGAAAAGGACATACGCTCCATTGCTGTGTTTTGCTCGAACTCAGATAGACACCTCCTTCACTAATTATAGTCAAACTGAAACACTTCAACAGGAGTGTAAATAAGAGACAGGTAAGAGGCAAACCAACTTCTTAATGACCTCTGTTCAGTGGCGAATACTATAAGATCAATATACATCTAAGCTTAGTGTAAGAATCCAGCTGCATTGATTGTGGATTACAGTGAAACTGTAAACAGACTAATTTGGTTTATTGCTGTTCTTTGGTACTGTGAGCAAACAGCTTTTTAAGGAGATGTTTTCTGAACCTTTGGACCTTCAGTACAACACTTTTTTTTTTAAATTTTTGTATATGTATGTGTATAGATGAAAGGAATAAAGAGTTCAGATAACTAGATGGACTAGATGATCTTCTGAGGTCCCTTCCAACTCCTAACATTCTGTGATTCAGAGTTCCTTACTAGTTATCTGCGATACTCGTACACTGTAAGCACACTGACTTTTTAGGTAATTTTTTAAAAATTTCTACTTTCTGATGTCACTGGGATTGATTATTTTTTTGTTATTACCAATG
The DNA here is from genome assembly GCA_020746105.1 of Trogon surrucura. NCBI lineage: Eukaryota > Metazoa > Chordata > Aves > Trogoniformes > Trogonidae > Trogon > Trogon surrucura. The sequence goes on along the minus strand of CM036632.1, from coordinate 7,149,311 downwards.
TACCTGTGTGTAGGTTTGCCTCTCTAATTTGCCTTACAACTGATGGGTCACCTCAGTGAACACTTACTGAAGTCCAACAGTTTCAGTCTCTTGTATGGTAGCTCAGGCAGAAGAAACAACCTTGTTTTGTGGTGTTGTTAACACATGGTTTAGTAGTCTGTGATCTGGTTTCTTTGAATAGCTCTGATGCTCAGGATTGTGAAGCAGAGAGGAGTTGAGTGCGTGCTGCTGCCAGGCTTGTCTAGATTTTGCAATGAAAAGTCACTGGAGTGCTGTACTAGTGCTGGAGCTGGTGTAGCACAGCATTAGACAGTGAGCTCTAGGTGGCTTCTGGATGGGATGACTTGGAGGCTTCACAGTCCCATGTGATACTCAGCAGCGAAGTCAAGCTTTACCAGTAGCAGAGATTGAAGTAGTGTACCATTCATTGAACTACAATACTACCAATTATCTGACAGAGCTGTAAAAGGGTAATAATTCACGTGGGTGTAGTTTTGATTAAGTAAGAGGGCCTCCCAAGATGGGGACACTGCCTCAAATGGAGTAATGAGTTCTGTTGTAGTCAGAATGATTTTAACTGCAAGCAGTGAAAAAAGATGATCCTTCTTCCAGGAGATTCAGAAGCAGGGAAGAAAATGTTCCGAAGTATTTTTCTAGAAACAAAGGGCACACTTTCAGTTCTGCTCTTGGTGACCACACCTAATGATTACCCTGAGGAACCTTGTCTGTCAGAAACATGCCACTCATCGCTGATCTCATTTAGGGTTTAATAAAGCATATGACCCAAAGTCTTTCAATCCAGTTATGCAGATGCAGTGCCCTATGCATTTAATTAGGGAGCTTAAAAGCCACTGGTGTTTAATTCTCTAACCTACCTTGTCCTCTCTCCCATCTCTCAGCTCTCCTTTTGATGCTGCAACTGTAGTTGCATTGTGGGGAAAGCAGCCAGCTGAGATAATTGAAGGGTGAAGACCAGGGGTCCAGTCAGTGTGTGTGTGTGTGTATATATATATATGCACACACACACAAAATGCTGCAGTGGAGGCTGAGGTAATAAGGTTCAACCTTCTCTGTGGGTGAGACACGACAAGTATTTGATGGTGGCACAGGAGAGTTGGGGAGTACTTGAAGAGTAAAATCATGGAGGAGCATTTTAGTGAAGGATTCTGGTTTGCTTTCTTCCCAGGTCCAGAATCCCACCTTTTTCATTGGCTAAGAAAAGATTGTTTTAATTTAAAACACAACTTGTTTAAACTTGAAAGTGTCAGACTCTTGAAGAGAATCAGTACCCAACACATTAGTCAAAGTGATTCAGATGAGAAACAACTGTCGTGTTGTGAGAAACGGAAAATACGTGATTCTTTCTCAAAAGACTATTAGTAGTAAAAATTTCAGGAGCCACTGGGATTACCAGCCAGCTAGGCTTTTGAACTGTATTTTCCTTCCATATCTCTTGGGAAGGTAAAATTATTGCATTAAGAGTGCTATAATATTTTTATTTTTACCATCGGAAAATTATTCTTAATGCTTTTTTTTCAGTCCAGTTTCAAATTACGCAACTGATAGGTTTCCAAGACTGATTTAATGGGAAGTTGTTTGTTTTTGAGACACTGCAGAGCCCAGTGTGTAGCAGTGTAAACGCAAAATTATCTCCACAGCCCTTCCCAGCATTGAAAGGATATAGAACTGCTATAAATCCACCTCTTTTGAAGAATGAGGCACCTTGAGAGTTGATTGTTTGGAAATTTCTTTGAGATTCTCTCTCCACAAAGCAAAAACTGTATTAGTCTGCTTGTGAGAGAGCTAGAGAACCTTTCCTGTGATTAAACAGATCTTAATTCAAGAGAACTGCAAAAGTAGCCATTTTGTAACCAAGTGGAGTAGGCGACGAATGATAGCATGAATATTTTAATCAATTAAGTGCTCTTCATCCAAGAGGGTTGAAGGGACTTTTAAAACTCAGGGCATATGGAAGATAAGAACTCTAGCCTGGGTGTTATTGTATGTACCAGGACGTATTCCCCGTAAAGGGGAATAGAGGACACATGCATACATAATTACACTGGAGATGGCAAAAACTATACAGAAAAATACAAAGGAAAGCTAAGGGCATAACTGCAACTTTTTTGGATAATAAAGTAGAAGTAATTAGAAGCTTAGTAAGGAGATACATACCAGGACGGAAAGTCACCCCAGGTATCAATTTCTAGTTTTAAGTTCTCTCAATATGTGTATCTCCCAGCATTTTCAGGGAGGGTACAGAGAATTGCTTCTGTTAATTTTTTTTGTTTGTTTGTTTTTTGTTTTTTTTTGTTTGAGCACATTAGAAGTAATTGTCAGACACCCATTGACCTGCAGACTGACAGGCCGATCAGCTCCAGAAACTTGATACTACCGTGAACTCTGGGGTAGATGAGCCATCAGAATTGGAGAAAATGTTGACAGAAGTGCAAGAAGCTGGATGTACTTGTCCTCTTCAAAGTACAGCAGAATTGTGCAGGTCTCTTTTCCCCTCAAGGACAGAAAAATATGATTCTATGGAAAATAGATGCTCTTTTACAGCTGCTGCACCTGATTAGCCTCTGCTGTACAAAGGCTAGAGCAATAACAGTGAGCAAAAGGCCAGAGATCAAATAGCTTGTTATATTTTTCTCCTCCATGTCTCATCAATCAACATACTAGGGCTCTAGATTTATGACATTGCTCTAAACTCAAACCTTCCCGAAGTTCAGGGTTGGCTGGATAGAGCAGAGAGGATGAGATGCTGATCTCTGACACTTCTGAAGTAATTCTGTCAAAGGGATGTCTGCAAGACCAGACTGCAGCTGCATCAGGTGCTCTGGAAATAAGCATCCTGTGCTGGCCAGCTGCTAGTGGGCAGGATTACTGTCTCCTAAATCAGCCTTGCAGATCTGCCTCTGGCAAAGTGGAAGTTCATAAATGAAATCAGTATCGGGGCCACGTGTTTGGAAAGACATTGGTATTTCATGCTTTATGGATAATTTGTACCCAGTAGCCTGTCGAAGTAAATAAGGTGTGTGCTGTATTTTTTGCTTTGAAAACGGTCTAGATGGAGGAAAATATTCCAGAAGCAAACTGAAAAAGCTTGTACTGCATTATGCTGAATTTCCCCCTGACTTTATTGCCTTTATTCTGCTGCAGCTACAGAAAACTCATTTAAACTATGAAACTTCTTTGGCGTGGATTCTTTATATTGATTAAACAGAACTGACTTTCTCTGGAGAGCCAGAATGTTATTAAAGCACTTAACCTAGCACTGCTGTGGCTATCAATTATACCCTTCATTTACACTATACAAAGCTGACAGCTTATTTGAAGTTCAAGAGTTTTTTTTTAATGAGATGTTAATTGAGTACACCTGCAGTTGGCTAAAATTTTCATGGACAATTAAGTGTGATCTTTTCCTTTCCTAAATTCTTTGGTTTTTACCTAGGCTCTTACACTGTATTTCAGTAAATGTCTTCAATGTAGAAGTATGGGCTTTTAATATACACCAACTAGAACAGTAAGCAGTGCTTGTGCTTCATGACTAGCACTTTGGGGTTATTGTCTAAGTCGCCGCGTGTGGTGAGTTGACCCTGGCTGAAGGGCAGGCGCCTGCCTAAGCTGCTCTGTCGCTCCCTTCCTCAGCTGGACTTGGTGTCAGTCACTAGTCAGAACCACTAAACCTGCAGATCAGACTCTCTCACTCTTCTTGTCTCTAAGAAACTTGTAAGTTTCTACAGGTTTTTATTAGAATATCATATTTCAGAAAAATTATTAGAGAACAAGAAGAAATAGCATATAATTTCGGCCAAGAACAGGTCAGAGTATGGATAGGAAAGGACCAGGATCATGAAGTGATGTCTTTGGTTTCACTCAGGCTTCATTAAAATAACAAAGAAGCTACAACTGAACAGAGAGGGTTGATTAAGCACTAAATCATATAGCTATGGTGAGTGATTCATAAAGTCTTTACACTTGAGACTAGATGTTTTTTGAGTGGGGGATGCATGGGGAGAGTTATGATCCAGTCAACACTACAAGTTTTTACCCTGAAAAGTACTCACTAGACATCACAGTGAAATAAAAACACATAAGTGTGTGTTACTTATGTGCTTAATTACTTCTGATATCAGCTTCAAAGCATTGTCATGATCAGCATCATTTTCCTCAGTCAAGTTATGTTTGTTGGTCAAATAAGTTGCCTCTGCAATATTCCAGCGTGAGATTTTAGTACTTGTCATAAAAGGGGTCAGGCAGGGCTGTTCTTAGCAATTCTTTTTAACCTCAAACTATAGTAAGCAACACAGAGAATTTCTGGCACTTTGTAGTGATTGATCTGTAGCAGGGGAATAGCATTTGTTAGGCAAAGGTCAAGGGGTCTAGAAAGGGAAAAGGAGACTCTTTTATTTCCTTTTTTTTAATTCCCCTGCTTTTGCATAACAGAATAGCTTGTTTTATATGCATACCACTTTATACTGAGGAGCCTGAGATCAATTCAGTAAAATGTGATTTATATAAAACACAAATGTGTATTGCGGAATAAAACGTTTTTAATGGCATTGAGTGAGCTGTATGAGAGAGAACTGGAAATAAAGCTGAACAGCAGCTTTTGGTCAACGTTAGTTGGCTTTTTGACTTGAAGTTGCAAACATTCAGAGGAGAAACATGTCACAATGAGGGGGAAAAAAAACCAACAAAACATTTTAGACATTTAACACTGTAGTAGTCTGGTGAGTACCTTTCGTCAGCTTGAAGAGGGCTGAACCCATATAATTGCCCTCTGCAGGTAGATGTCTTAGCCATCATCCCGTGCGATAGCTGAAGTGAGGTGGAGAGAGGGACGTTGACACAACTCTTTTTCCAAGTGATACTATTCTCCTTTGTGTAAGGCAATTGAGTATTCAGTGAATTTCTAATTTTTTAGGCACTTCGGCTGCTTAGCTGGGAGATAGGGCAGTTTGTTGAGAGGAATCCTCACACCTCTGGTGCCAAGGTCCAGGTGGTCTCAGCAAAATAGGGATATCCATCTGCTGCCTGGGTTAAGATTTTGGCCACTGAGAACTGGGTGACACAGGAAGGACACTGCTGGTTATGCTTTGTCAGCCCTTTATTTACCTTAAGATTTTTGTGAATAAGTGAGAAAAAAAATGTTGAGGCTTGCAACCCTGAGTGTTTTGTTTAATGTTTAGTCTGGATGGTAATGGAAACTTGAATAATTTGTGGAGACCTGCTTTATGTATCATTAACTCTGGTGAGTGTGAAAACTTGAGTGAGGAAAAAGGGAGACAAAAAATCCGATCGTAGATAATTTACTATTTTATCTTTTGCTTTTTAAGGCAAGTCATTTTTGACCTGTGATCTATGGACCTTCTGGGTTTTCCCTATTGCTTCTAAGGGGTTCAGGAAAAGCAAGTTTCTCTGCAGAGTCTACAGAATTGAATGTTCCGCACTCTCACTGGAACATTTTTTAGGGTCCATAAATCAAAAGATTGAAAATCCCTTCTCTAAACATACTAAGCATACACCAATTTTCCACAAGAAAAGACTAAAGTGATTTGTTACAATGCAAACTAATTTTAGCACCAAATTCCCTGGTGTACTTGCTGCAGGCTCCTTGTGCCCCCAGAGCAGCAAGTTTGCAGAGCAGAAATGTACACAGAGCTCGGAAGCGGAGCTTGCTCATTTATATTCACGAGCCTCTCAAACCACGGAGCAGAACTTGACTGGTCTGCGGCGAGCGCTGCTCCTCCGTGGTGTGTAGGCCAGGAAGCTCAGAATCTGCCAGGAGAGAGCATTTCAAGCTCTGGCAGGAATTATCCACTAATAAATTGAAGGAAGGCTTTGAGAAGTCTCCAAAGAGGCAGGTGTTCAAGCTAAAACATTTGCACTACTTTTACCTGACTGACTGCTTAACCTGAAGCCTTATCAGTATACAAACCCGGGGCTAAATTCTGCTCTGGTACAGCAATGTCGCTCTGGTACAATGATTCTGATGTCTATGAGTGGACGACACCAAGATCAAATAAAGAGAATGATTTTTTTATTTTTATTTTTTTTTGTCTCTAGAGGAGACTAATTGCCTGTCTGCTGCTAAGAGTGCACTTAAAGAATGTGTAACAAATCTACAAAGTTGCATGAAAGTTCAAAAATGCATAGAAAAATCTACCAAATATAGCCAAGAGAATTTTTTGAGAAGGAGCACCTAAAAATAAACAAAACACACAACCAACAACGGAAGACCAAGCCGATCATCACCATATACATGGAAAACATATTTGTTTTGTGGCTCTTGAAAGCATGCTCATACAGCCAGTGTGATCAGCTCTGAGTGGAATGATCTGCACCAAGCAGATCCTTTTCAGCTGTCTTGGCAGAATAGAAGAGGATAAATGCAAGCTCCCTTTGTGGCCCTATCTGAAGTACACAGAAGTAAGAAGATTTCCCTAAATCCAGTGGCCTTTAGGTTGTGTCTGTAAGGTCAATGGTTCTAGGATTTGGGAAGAATTCTCACTGTTCACATGGGCAAGTCCTTGGATAGTGTCTTCTGGGTCTGTTTTTGCCAATAGCAAGATTCCCATGAATTCTAGCTAAACTGTGATTATATTCTTTGTGCATAGTCAATTGCTTATTACAATTTATAGCAATCACTGACAATCAGAAGGTGACAATTTTCTTGTCTGTCAAATTTAAACAAATTTCAGTCTTTTTCTTTCAAGTACGTTGAGTACTGCCTAGACCCTACTGCTTCTTCTCTATTTTTCCTATTCCTGTCCTGTTGATGGTCAGTATTGTCCTCCACCCTGAAGTCATGAACTGTCATTTCAGAAGGAAGCTAACTGCTAGAACCAGCAAAAACACCCCCCACGTAGATTCACATGGAAGAATAAAGTCCTGTTAAAGACTTATTTCTGTGAGTTTGGATCAACCTCCAAGATACTCAACTTGTTTGAATTCCTTTCTTTCACTTCACACCTAGCTATGAATGTGACAGAACAATTCATCACAAGGATGCTTCTCTTAAGTTTTACTAAATTCAGTAAGTTGCAGAGTGAAGAAAGGAAAAATTGAAATCACAACTCTGCCGAAGTTTCACCAAAGGTGGAGAACAGCTTAGTAACTCAGAGTAGATTCAACTGAGATTTTTTTTGTGCCCTTTAATTGAAGCAACACAGTTGTCTTAATGTAGCCATTCTTCAAAATTAACTTTAAGTAGTGTTTATATTAATGATGATCATTATGTATTAATGAGAAATCATTTGTTCTTTCAGTATTTTCTAATTGTATCATGATTTCCCTAGCTGCCAAAATATGCTTGGTGGTGGAGGTTACCAATCTGAGAAAATAAATAAATCATCCTCATAAGAGCAGATCACTTCTTTAATACGACGCAAACAATAAAAGAAGAAATGGGTCTTAGTCATTTGCTTGATTGTAATCAATATTGTTGCATATTGAGATCTAAATGTTTTGTGCCATTTCAGTCTTTATTTCACATGGAAGAGTCTATTTCATGTTGTCTTGATCCATCGGTCTCGGGGGGCATGGTTAACAACAGCAAAACAGCAGCAGAGACATAAGCCTCTATTGTTGTGTTGTTAACTGCTTGTAAACAAAACTTTCATGGCACTGAAGACAAAAGCATGCCAAGATGACTTAGCCTTAAAGCTGTTTGGCTTCAACTTCAGACAAGTATTTGCTGGTTTCATAAAAAAACGAAAGGAGGATTTGCAGTGTGTCCAGGCTTTTCGTAAGAGATGCTACCTGAGCTAGATGTCTGGAGAAGGATATTGAAAGCTACCCAGTATGGATTTAATCCAAAAGAAGATAACCTTAAAACAAAGCTCCTGCTAGCTCCCTTCAGCATTGACTGAGACCCAGGCAGAGATTAGTAGAGTTTAAATTTCAATTTCTTTTGAATGCAAAACCTGAACTGCTGACTAGAGGTTGGAATGATTTTGGATGAACGGAAGTGTCCTTCATTTACTGGTCAGTTCTGTGACCTTGTACACTGCTAAGGTTGAGACTGTCAAATTACTAATTAAAACGTAAAAATACATCTGTGAAATTCTTGAAGATAGCTGCTTTCAGAAATAAGAAGGGTGTTCTTTTAAGAGTTTTCTAGACACTGTGCCCAAACTATAGAATCAGATTAATTCCTGAAAAGAAAATTAGTGATTCCTTTGATCCTACTACAGATCTTTTTCTGTTTTTTTTTCTTTGTCTTATTTAGGTATGTCCGAGTGGAGAGCTAGCATGCACATAAAATTGTCTGCTGTCTGAACACCTCCAGGTGCTATTGGGAGGTAGCCTGGAGTGTCCTAGCGTGCTATAGTTGCCATCCCACCGATTAAAAGGTCATTTGTTTTGATGATATGGAAAGAAACAGGCTGAACAAACACAGCAAGGTCAGGGAAGTGAAAATCCAGCCAATTTGTCTAAGAACAACAATTCTTGTATGTACCGGGAGAATTTGCTGAAAGCAGTTCTCTTTCCAGCCATGCTGCACTTAGATTATAATGGTCGTAAAAGATTTGCTCCTGTCCCCTCTACTGAAAAAATGGTTTAACTTGACTTAAGGCATTAACCTCCCCCCCCCCCTTCTTTTTTTCTTCTTTTCTAAATTTTGGAGCCCTTATGGCAGCTGCTTTTCCTGATCTCAGTTATAAAAAATGTATCATTTTTATTGGTTGCATGGCAACAGATAAACCCTTTGTTCTGTTTTGGTTAAACAGATGCTGAGCATTCTGCCTGTCATAATAAGTAAAAGCACTACCCTCAGGCTTCCTTTAAAACTGCAAAAGAGGCAGAATATGGGGGTTGAATTAATATTGCTTCCAAAAGTAAAACTTCTGGCTGTAGCAAGCAATAGACCTGTAATCTGCTTAAGTAATTCTACTTAAGATGTACTTTGGTGCCATAACCTAATTGGCTTGCCTGGAAGGCTAACTCCTATAGACCAGGACTGGGATTTCCATGTCAAATGCCATAGCTCCTCTGACCAGAATAAGGGAATTGTTCTGCAGAGAAGCAGTAAATTGAGACCAAAAATCTGCTGTAAATCTGAAGCATTTTTCATTAATAGGCTATAAACTCACTGATGTTTAATGAGCCTGTTGCTTGGCATGAATTATAAGTGGCACGATGAGGCCACAGTTCTGATTTTGATTTCTCTCAGATTGATATAATTTTACTGATGCCTGTAAAGTTTCTCCTGAATTCCTTCAGCTGCAGTAAGATAAGCAGCAGGCTGCAGGAGTTTCACAAAGAGCCAGTGTGAATGCTCCAGTGGCCAATATTACCTATTATAAAATGGATGAGGGTGTCATTGCATTAGAGGTTTTCCTGACAAACATGAGTGGAGTGCAGCCCCTGAGACAAAAGGAAGAGGCTTGCAGTGTCTCTGTCACAACAGAGCTGTTATAAACACTTAAGAAGTTCATTTTGCCACCTTTGACCATTACCGTGAGGAATAAACCTCAGAACTTTTGTGTTTGGTTTTTTTTTTTCCTTTTTTCTCTTTTTAAATAAAATGAACACTGACATGGTGCAGCTAGGTGTCTAGGTTTTCTAAAGAAGATAAATGAGCCTGCAGAAAGTTATTTAGACTTTACTGTTGCCCTGTATGATTTATAGACTTGGAAGCCTATGAAACATGAGAGAAGTGACTGTAACGTATGCATGTTAGTCACAGACCCAAATTAGACTAACAACTCTCCCGCGGGATATTTTAGGACTGAGTTGCTTAGATATTAGCATGTCTCCAATAGAAATTATCACTAGCCTCTTCTATGGAGCCACAGGATTTTATTCCTGGATTTGAACTGGAGCCTTAGAGAGGGAGGTGCCTTTCTAGTTTATTTAGAGAGCAACATGGCAAGATTTGGTAGATGAGAAAAATCTCACCTTGTCTGGATTGACTTGAGACTCTGAGAGATTTCTCTGGCAGATGAAGGAATTGAAATGGGCTACGAGAAAGCTGGTTTTCAGTCCTCTGAATCATTGACAGGTGTGGCACAAGTAGGAAAAACATGGGCAACTCCTCAACTATCTAGTTACAGCTCCTCAGGGAGGAACGAGGTGTTCTGAGCCATGTCTGCTACTGAGGGGGATGAAGGGAGTAGGTAAGGATGGTTCTCAGTGTATTTTTGAAGCTGCAGAAATCCTCGAACTCAAGACTTGTTGATAAGATACCTGTACGCTCTCTGTGGCTTAAACCTTGATCCTTTTCAATGTGAGGATGAAAGTATGAGCAAGACAATGGATGAGGCTTTTTCATCCTTCAGAAATATGATATTTGTTTTCCAAATGTAGCTTTCACTAATCAGCTGTTCAGATGATGTCCATACAGTACTAATACTGCTTAACACTGAGTCTAACTTGAAACTTGTCTTTTTGCTTCCGTATACTTTGTTTACCATTGAGAAATGATGGTATTGCTTCCATTTTCTTGTAAACAGCATGAGATTCTGCTGTGACTTGTTACTAATACTATCTGGCTTGGGCCTAAGGAATTATGTCTGTATTTTTTTACAGCTCCTACCTGGGACTTTTACTAACACACTGATTTCATGTTACTATACCTTGTGAAATGCTCTGCTTAAGCAATTAGTTGCCTTTTGATTATCTGTTCTGTTGTCTAGAGGCACTGGTTTAAGTTGCATTTTGAAATGAGAAATTGAGTAGTAAACTTCATAGTAACTTCCCTAGCTTGTGCTTACGCTATGTGTAAGGAGATTGGGAAAACACTCTGCCTCGCAGTATTAGCTGTTTGCGTAAGTGTTTCTCCTGGGTGATGGTAGCTTATTCCCAGCAGTTATCTTGAACACAGGAACACAAATCTAGATTGATTTTGTTAGCATCAGAGGAGTAATTTTGGGTCTGCATGGGTATAAGTGAGCTTATTGTGTGAACGCTGAAGTGCTTTGCAGAGGAGAATCTGCTGTTCTCATTCTGGTGGGAACGTAGATGAGCATAGAAGTGTGGCTTCTCTTGTGCTCTGCTTTCTACCTCAGGAATCCTCAGCTGCTCTAAGTGGAAGTTATGCTGGAGGAAAGCTTTATTTGATTCTTCTAAGTGCAATTTTAGAAGCATCCATTTATTGTCCACTGTCTTCAAGAAAGCGCAACCATGTTCTGAAGGAGAGAGTTCATATGTCAGTCTTGACTCTTCTTTGTATGCCTCTAGTGTTGTTATATTCACTGAATTGCTGGGTTTTGTTGCCTTTCTCTGTGCTGTGGCACTTCTAGTAGGTTGCTTTCTGATTCCCTCATAACATAAGCCACGTTTCTGAAGCCTCCATAAATTGAGACTGGCTCAAACACCACCTGCCTCTTCATTCTTCTGTCCTAACAGCAATGGTTTGGGGGTCTGGTCTCAAACTGAGTCCATGCATAATGGACCTCTGCTTAGTGCTCTGGAAGAAATAATGAAGGAACCCTCATGTGCAGTCATGAAATTATCTTAAGATATGAAGCAAATAAAAAAGAGCTGATTTATTCTGATGTGAAGACATTGTTAATTAAGTCATACGGGGAGGGAACACTAAGCAAAGAATGCTCTCTGACATCAGCAATTATTTTATTGATGCCTCCGCATCTCAATCAAACGCAGCTCTTTCTTGACAGGGAGTATTTAGCAGTGATGGGAAAATGGTAGCTTTGAAAGGAGGGGAGGTGAGGGTCTCCAGTGAATGGTGGAACATTTCCATTAGCATTAGATTTTTGGGATATGGTTTTAGGTGCAAAACTGAGTCAACTCCACCTGGGGAGTTGTAGGAGTTTACTCCTAGAAGACAAGTTCTTAGTTGATGCAATCCCAGGTATTGATCAAATCCTCAGAAACTCAGTACATTGCTAAATTAATGGAATTGGATTTATTAGCATGATTTTTTAATTTTCTCGTAGTTTAACATTTATTCCTCAGAAGTGCCAACAAGCCGGTGCTGTGATCAAAGGTGTTTAATTTTATGGTACCTGTTTTGAAAGTGTTAGTGTTTAAAGCAGAGGTTGCCGGGAATAGTTACTTTGTTATAGTTGAAGATACAAATACCAGTCTCACTTCACCCCTGGCAGATGAAGTTCATGTTTGCAAAACCTATGTTTGTATTTTTCTGCTTAAACACCAGTTAATCACCTACTCAAAAGAAGCACTTCTATAGTCACCAGAAGACAGGGCAACCTAACTTTGCCATATGAGCTAAAGTCTTACAAGACTGGAACGTGTGCTGATGAAATAAGCTATTATGCAAACATAATTCAAAGGAAACTTATGCTCAAAACTCAGTGGACCCAATTCTTTGGCACCTAAAACATGAAGAAAAGTAAAATGGACTGATTTTTTTTTTTTAAGTAAATGTGCCTCACATTGAGAGAACATGCCTTGACCGTTTATGTGTTATTTTTGACCATTTGACACTTCAATCTGTGTTAGAAGAGTATCACTATACACTTCCTTTTAGTTCCTGTTATATCTAAAAATTTCCTTCTGTTAGCTTTTTTCTTTTTTCTTCCCCCCCGCTCCCGCCAATGGGACAAAAGGAGAAATCTATGGCTTTCCTGTTCATTTTTGGCAACTTCTTTACTCTGATTTGTATTAAAACTAAGAACTAAGAAAGTCTTCTGTTTGCACTTGAAAAATGCAATCAAGTCACGATCACTTCTTTGGATAATATCTTTTTTCATGATCAATTTACTCCTTATCACACAGATGAGCTCTAATATAGAATTATCTGTGTTGGATGCATCTTTTCTGAGCTGAGATTTTTGTCATCCATAGTTTCTCAGCAATTGCAAGGACAATTTAACTCTGGCAGCATGAGTTCTCTCTGCATAAATCACAGATTGCGGTGGATTTTTTTTTTTTCCCCCTATGAACTTTATATATTGGTGTTCAAGGAGCTGCTTTTACTGATCTGGACTGTGATTTGTTTCCCTTTTTTGAGGGTGGGGGGGCATCTTTTTCTTAATGACTTTGAAAGGGGATTGACCTGAGATGTTTTCACTCTAAGGCTATTTTTATTTGTAGCCATGTGTTCAAATCATAGAGTTAACTACATCTGCGTGATACCATGCTAAACGTAAGAAACTGGCTACACTAGTCCCTGCACCTTTCCCAAAACAACCCACCTCTCCTCACCAGACCAAATATTGTTGATCTCCTGACTGCTGAAATTTTCCAGAAATCAGATAAAGATACCCTGTAAACTGGTCTCCTTTGTGCTATTAGTTGTCCGTTCCTGATGAAGTTGTGTGCTGATCCTGAAACAATGAGATTCTTGTTCTTTAGATAGTTGGAGATTTTTTATTAAGTTGCTCTAAGAACAGAGAAATCTAACTCTACACAGGCTGCATATTTTCCTTTGTGGAGCGGTACTTCTGCCTGTCTGAAAGAAACTGTAGTCAGTAACTGGGTGCACCCCTGACCAATTCTCTTTAGGATTAGGTGCAGACTGAATCCTGCAGGATTGTTGCATGGATTGAGACAGTACGCTAACACTTGTTCTAAAACACATTCCCCCTATCCCCCAATAATTCGGCTTCTCTGCACTTTAAAATGTACTTCCTAATTATTACCGTGCTTAATTGAAAGAAGCAAACTCAATAACATACACAGTAACATGAAGATTTGCATAGGAAAATAATAACTTGGGGTCAAATAATGGACGAGAATTATTGCTATGGTTATCACTTTAGTGTGTGTTAAAGTAATTATTACAAGCACCCAGGAGACACATGATACAGTTCACACATATGCTCGCCTTGGAGAATACAGAACCCACACTGGAGTTAAAATGCTTAATAAAAAATGGTAGTTTGCATTAAATTTCAAAAGGGATTTATGAGAAGCTGTAACAAACTGACTAAAGAATACGGATCAGGCTGTGAAAGAAGGAAGACCTAGAATTGACGTGAAGGCTTTTATTCTTAAAAATGATCTTATGTAATTGAAATCTGTGGTATTACCATATTCTTTTCTTTCCTGGGGAAATAATTAAGCACTCCCTTCTGATCATTTTATGGAATCAGTGCTCTTTCAGCAGTGTTAGCATTATTTTTCATTGGGAAGTGCACATTTACTGATGGTAATCATTTTTAAATAGCTGACATTAAATACAAAATGGCCTTCTTTTCCCTTGACAGAGAATAGCATGAATGAAGGGCTGGGAGGGGTATTACTGTCTTAGCACCAGCTGCCCCAGTTAGCTGCGAGTGGGACATAGTTTCAGGTCCCTATCCAACTTTGCTTTGATTTTGATTATCAGGCACTTCTTTTCCTCCTTCCTCCAGGTGAGCAGGAGGAGACAACAGTCAGTGTCTCTTAGGAGTCATCTTTAACCTGCACAATCTGAGCTTGGGGTCTGAAATCTCCTGGGGGCATTGATTAGGACCTGAGCAAAACGACGTAAGCATGGAATAAACTGATGGGAGCAAAGGGAATAAATTCAAGCACACAGTGGACAGCGGCAGAGGAAACGGTGAGTTAGTTGTCAGAAAGTGTGCGGGAATGAAGCAGCAGAACAATTCTTCCCTTGTCTCTTCCCTTTTCTGTTTTCACTTCCAAATGACACAAACAGATATGACATGGGACAAATTAGCTTTCTTCCCACAGCTGTTTGCTTTGTTTGCTCTTCTGTTCTCAGAATCTGAACAAATGAGGTGGGGTAGAGCTGGAGAAAGATGGGATGCCTGTCATGCACATGGGGAAATTGAACCCACTAGCTATTTCTTCAATTGCTCAGGAAAATAAAGTGCTTCCACCAGCAAGGTGGAACAGGAGGCTGGGAGGAATGCAGGGAAGGGTGCACGATATAGGTACAAATAGCTGATCCAGGCTGGTAAAGAATTACTTACCACGTTCTTCCTCTGCAGGTTAACCTTCTCCTTATCGTTGTGAACTTGAGCACTTTCAGTCTGCAGCTTGTCAGCCTTCCAGGTAGTTGTAGAAAAAGCTATGGCAGAGAGTGCCTCTGCCTTCATCTTGTGCTTCCATATGCAAAGAGCCAAGGCACAGCGTTTTATTATCGTATCTACTGTCCTTACTCTTTTGTGGGGTTTCTTCCTCTTCAAAACTTAATAAAAGGCTCCCACTAAAGCCGTAACATGTATAACACTGCTAATCATATCTGTCCTTTAAAATACTTGTAAATGAAACCTCAATACCAACTGGTTCTTGAAATCAAATTGCAGGAATTCACTTGAGATGAAAGTTTCCATGAGTTTGTTAAGGATGGAACTGGAATTAAAACAAAACAAAAAAACCCCAACAACTAAGAAAAACTGACTTCTACTTGGGAAAAAGTTACTCTCCTCCCTGCTCTGCCATGTCTCCCATGCCTCACATAAAGCCAGTATGTCATTGGGTCACTGGATCTCAGACACTTAGCTAAAACAACTGAAACTTCAGATCAGATACTAGAAATACCACGTTGTTCTGGCTTCGTTCCTCCCTCTGCACAGAGACTGCTTTGAGAGTCTGCTGAAAGTAGAAGGTCTCTAACTCGTGCTGTGCTAAGAGTACCTGTAAGTCATGAAAGCTTCTATTTAGAAGCTCTCTGCTGTATGGGGGACATACAGAGCTTCTCCTCAGAGGGTTAACTCTGTGTCGTGCCACTGGGACACTGAGAACATGCTCTGTGGGCCTGGTTGATACCATACTTGCCTGTGCCCAGGGCAGCTGCTGAAGCAGGGATATGGGCAGGGGGTATAAGAAGCTATTACTACATTCCTGACTTCCTTGCATATGGGAGCTGGACTGGGTGAGCAGATTGAGGCTCCTTTCTATTCTTTACTCATGTGATTTAAACCACAGATTTTTTTTGTGTGTGTGTATGTATGTGTCTGTGTGACTCTGGAGAAAAGCAGGGATTTTGCAGAGCTTGACTTTGAACACAAAGGAAATAGCAAGATCTAAAAATGTATTCCTTTAGGTGTGGTGACATGGAGACAACTCAAGAAGGGAGGGGTTATGCTGGGAATACAGCACTGAGCTTGTGCTTAAGAGCTGGTGTAAAGGGAAGCTGAACTTCATGATGCTCTTTATGTTGCTCACCTGTTGGTGTATTGGAGATGTAACAGATAATGAGGTGATGGTTACACCAGCCTTAATGCAGAGTAGAATGAAAACTTCATTCTCATAAGTGATGTATAAATTAGTGAGACAGTTTAAGAAAAGTTCCTGCCTCTGTTTTTTGAACTGTGCTGTTAGCTTGGCACTAGCTGCATATATCAGAGGCCCTGTGTGTATTTGGGTATCTCTGGAGCATGCTATCTGGTGGATTTATGAATCCACAGAAGTTGTAGAGCTAACTATGGCTGTCTTTTTCTCCTGATTACCCGTTTCTTATTAGGATATATTGCTCTGCCAGTTGAGTTGAGTGCTAGTTCCAAAGACTGCACATGGTGGCGTTGCTTTGTGTGGCTTATCCAGGCAACGTGGACAAACCCTGGGTTTTCTTGGAATGCATTTGTTCCCTATGATCGCCCTTAAATGTCCCCTCAGGCTTAGCACAAAGTAAATGACATCCTCATCTGCTAGAAATAAAGTCTCTGGTGGGTGATGTGATTTTTTTCCTAATCCCCTTGAATTGCAATAAAAGGCAATGAAATATTAGCAACCAAAATGATATCAGGATCCCTTCCTCAGTCAGAATACTCGGACTACACTGCAATAAGCAGTTCCTCTAATAGCTGCCACTGGATGCCATTGCAGTGTTACAAGGTGCCCTGTCCACAAGAGTTATCCCTGAGGAGAGGAGATTCATGCATATTTGATAACATACACAGTGGAAATGATACTGCAATTAGCGTGTTTAGGTTGCAGCATTTGATTATCAGAGAAACCTAAATGGCATCTGAGCTATCTCTGTAATTGCTCTGAGTCCTCTGAACAGAACTGGCTGTTAAGCTGTGGCATAACTTGCAGGGAAGATTTGTGGTGCTTGTCAAGAAATTTATCAAATTGGTGTTTATTATTATTCAATATTATATATACACTGGCACGTGATCCTTCATTTACAAAGGGAAATTTTACAAATTTACCTCCCTGCTGACAGAAATCTCTTCCAACTCAGAAAGTGTATTTACACAGAGAGAGAAAAAGAGACTGTTAAGCGAATTAATGACTTAATGATGATTGTTTATTAGTTGTATTACAGTGGTGTTTAAACTGAGACTAGATCTTTTCTGTGTTCAGTGTTGCACAAAGCCTGATTGCAAAAGTAGGTTCCCCAAAGAGCTAAATGGGGAATAGATAAGACAGAAGAAAAATTACTTTTCCTGGATCTGCGAAGTAGAGAAAGGAGCTGCCTTGCCTGAGGTTATGTAGCTAGTCTATGGCAGAGCTTGGATGTGAACCTAGATATATCAGTACAACTCTTTTCACACAAATTGATGTGGCATCTTGATTTTTATCTAGAATTGCGTTAACTACTTAGTGTTGCACTGGTGAAAGTGTCTGTGCTGCTCTGCTTAAGAAAGCAAAAACTTTATGTTTATATAGGCATAGAAAGCTAACAATCATGTCTGAAAATATCTTTAATCTCTCTTTCTTACATGTGCATGCTTCCTAAGAAGACACATCTGTCAGCAACTGAAAATCTCATTAGTAATGCTTGTTAGATGCAAAATTACTCCGTCTCTCGAGCACTGAACTGGGATTCAGACAGTCTGAGTGCTAGCCCGGCTCCTGCCAGGTAGGCTTCACTCTGGTAAGGTGCTGCAGGGCATGTGGGGGTTTTTTGTGTTTGTTTGTGCTTTCTTTTTGATTGCATGTTTCAGCTGCACAGTGCTTATCACCACCACAAGTATCTCCCGAAGTCAGCCTAGGTCATTACCATTCTCTCTTGTCCTCAACTGAGCCTGAATATTTCCCATTCTCGGTCTATTCCTTGGAAACTGCTTAAAAGAGAGCAGAAGGGCATGGCAGCCCCATCCTGCACTGAAAGGCGCTGCCGAAGGCCGCCAGCAGGTTCTGAGTGTGCTGGTGGAATTGCAGTAATAGGGCTGGGCCCTGCTGGGGACGTATCTTGAGGCCAGCAGCAGCGTGAATCGGGGGGAAAAAATGAGAGGGTTTGGTTGCAGCATGGCTCTGGGGCAGCTCCTGGCAGTTTTGGCACTAGTGTGGTTGGGAGCAGTCGAGGCTTTTGCACAAGGTGTTGTGTGTTGTTTTGTTGGTTTTTTTTTTGCCCCAGAGTGTTGCAGCGTTTCTGCAATGCAGGCATGTGGAAAAGAGCAGTGTTTCCCCCACTGCAGGCTCCCCAAAGCCTGTGCTTCAACTCTCTGCCAAATTCTAGAAGTGAATTACTTTATGGTTCTGAGTTGTTTCACGCATAGTATCGGAAGCTTTTAGTTGGGTTGGACAGTAAGAGGGAATGAAGAGATCCTTTCATTAAGTGTTTCCTGGTGTTTGCTGCCACTTTGGCTTTAAGTGGTTGGCACAGCAATAATACCTGCTCCATGGTGTTTTCAGGCATTCCACTGACACTATGGGACTTGTGCTTTTGTGTGTTTCTTTTTTTTTTTTTTTAAAAAAAAAGAGCTGGTTCATTTCCCAAGGCAGAAATTTCTTTAAGAAGGAGTTTCCTGTGGTGTACTGTATTTATTTTTTAATTAGTTGAGCTAATGTGCAATTAATATTTATAATGCAAACCTGTCTGGGGCCATTCATTCACTTAATCAGAATGCTTTTTAGTAGTTGCATTTTCTTTAGTATTTTTTCTTTGTGAACAAAATACAGCGGCTGCATAACAGCTTTTTCCTTGAACCTTGCTGTAAGCTTAGCCCTCTGTACAAAGTCTGGTCCACCAGAGACTAGTCCTCATGAACTTCTTGTTCTTCGCTGTCTAACAGGTTTGTAACACTTTTTTCCGGAACAAAACTATCAACAGAACATCTCTCACTGCCAGGAAATTTCTTAGTCTGTTTGATGTTTGTTCCTATTTCCAGTCTGGAAGTAAAATTCCAGTGAGAATTAGTAAACCTCGCTTCAGATTTGAACTGGTCTGAAGCTGGATTTTCTCTGTATTTACTGTCAGATACGGAAAGTTTTTATTTGTTTTAGTCATGTATTTTTCCAGTGTCTTCCTTCCTGCCCCTCCCAGGCCCAATAAGCACGTTATGCGCCGTATTTTGCAATTGATGCAACAAGCTTAGGCAAAGGACAATTAAACAAACTTGGACAAAAATATTCGAGAATTATTTAATCGTAGAAAGTCTAGACACTTAGAAATACAAGTATCATATTCACTTGATATGACAGAGGCTGGACAGTCTACAACAACTATCCTTAACTTTTTCCAAAAAAACAGCAAAGAACTTGGAATAACTGCTTAGTCCGTAGTGCGTGCATGCTGCTTGGTATAGATGCAGGGTTGGTTAATGACATCTTGAAATGATCAAAATTACACTTGTCTGCCCTAATTCTGAGTCGTAACACCCTGTGAGGTTACCTGCCCCGTGATGCTGGTCCCCTGAGCTTTTCGTAGTTGCAAGAAAGGGACCTTGAATGGGGAATTACAAATCAAGCTCTTTTGAATTATCTTCTGGAGGTCTGGCTTTCCTCTGACTGTCTGGGGAAGCGGTGACAGCCAGTGACTGCGGTACTGCCTAAAGCCATCTGTTGTGAACTGTGTGATCTCTGTCTGAGCAATGTTATCCCTCTTTTAAAGATCAGGGAGATCGATGTAATATGGCAAGGGCCGACTCAGAATTTAGGCTTTGTGGCTCCCAGCCCCATGTCACCTACTTACTGAGGTGAGCTCTGTTTGTTACAAAAGGGGCTTCTTGTGTGCTTATAATTAAAAACATACATGAACATAGTCCGGAGATATGGACCCTTATTGTCATGTCTTGCTCCATGCAGAGTGCAGGTGTGCTAAAGGTATGTGGGTTTCAGTGAACAGTATAGAAAAGCTGTTGTACCCAGCATGCTGAATTAAGATTAATAATGTGCATTTAATTGCATGTTCCTGGCAGCTGCCCTGAGCCTTCCACCTCTCTGCGGCGGGACGGCTCTAGTAAACATTGTATTTACCTTGCACTGCAAAGGTCCCTCTGCTGCCTGTCGACTTCATATCACCATTACAACTCTTGTTCTCTGCTGCTCCCAATTAGGCTTGTCAAAGGGATTATAGTGAACCTGATTTCAGGCATTTATATTACTTAAATTATAAATATCCTGCAAAAATAGGATTTGTAATGGAAGTTAGAGTTTTAATATATTTATATAGATAACCTAATTTAAAATAGTTTGTGAAGAGTGAACTAAGGAGTAAAAATTTAGGGGAATTAGCACATTTTGTTTCTTAATGCTGCAGCTATAATCTTATGTCTATACAAGTCGGTAGGAACTGGCACGGCTAATGCGGGGTAACAGCGTGAAAACTGTGTATGCCCGATCCTGCTGCGTGCGTACAAGTCATACTTCGTGTTCTGAGCATGTAAGTGTGCAGAGTGCCTTCAGAAACACGAATAGCTGGGGAAAGCAGTGTCTCCTACCATGACTTGATCTGATGGCCCTCCTCTCTAGGGAATTTGGGTAAGTGCTCAATTTACTTGTAGGAAAACCTGCACTGGGTGATGGCCTTTAAGTGTCTGGAGGAGCTTCTTACAGCCTAGAAGAGATGCCTTACGCTGGCTTAGACAGCTTGAGCTGTGGAAAGGAAGTGGTGGTGAGTAGGGAGAAACTGTTTATGGTGAGGTTCTGCACATGAATTAAGGACTATCAAACTAATCTTAGTTCTTGGGGGTCCAGTAGGGAAACTTAGTGCTGTTGTAACTGTTCTTGAATTTCCCATACAATCTGTAGTCTGCTCATTTCCCAGGTGACCTGTAGTTCTTGCTCTTTAATTTTGCTTACCTTCACATACACGTCCCTCTGATCCTCTTCATGGGCTTCATCTTTTGACCTCACTATCCTTTTTTGGCTAAAATTCTGTCAATATTAGGACATAATTTGTACGGATGCAATGTGCTCGAAAGGGGCTTAACTGATACGGTGTGCACCCGGGTTTGCCGCTGGTCAATTATTAGGTAGATTGTGGCTCAACTTGAGACTATAGTGCTGCCATAAAGTTAAGTGGGGACAGATGTATAAAATAGTAATTTGACTGTACAGCAATGAATCGTGTTTTTCATACCATCAGTTTCTGGGCTGTTAATTACAGTGAAGTGTTTCATGGTAGGAACTAAAGTAAAATCCATTATGGTGTTGGTCAGCATGGAAATAATTATATCCTTTTGATTTGGTCTGTGGTGAAAAAAGGGCTCAGTAAAGATCGTGATTCTTCTTCCTTCTGAAATAGCAATGTTCCAAAATAATTAAAACTATCATCATCAGTGCCTTAATGGGGGAGAATCAAGACAGAGACAAGACCACTGAATGGATCAATTTGTAGGGCATTGAAATCAATATCCAATTATCAGACGGTGCTTTAAAAACACTAGTGAAAAAATCCAGAAACAGTGACCTTAACCAGGAGTTAATTTACTTTTATTAATTTGAGTGAGATTTTTTTCTGAATGCACAAATTAAACTTGGCTGAGGGAATTTATTTCAGGCATTACTATGGGCTGTATAAGTATGCATGTGTGCAAGGAAAGAAAAACCTTTTTGTGTAATTTTGCAAGATATGGTGTGTAGACAGTTCTCTGTGCAGAGTTTACATGCTTTGTTCCATGACAGACTTGTGCATTGGAGAGATATTCCAATGAGGAGCAGGTGTTTTGTCAAGATGACGTAGCCAGAGACGAAGTCAAGCTCTATTTGGGGGTAAAACCAGAGGAAGTGTAGATATGCAATGCTTCTTGCAGTAGCTTCTGCTCATTTCAAGAATGGCATCCAAAATGACTTATGTTCTCATAAGTCGTTATGCTTCAGAAAGAAGAGTAAAACCAAACAAGGTATGCTATATCCAAGTGAAGGCTGTAGAGCATCAGATGCATGTTGCCATAGCAATGCTGCATGTAGGGCATAAAGAAGTGGAATAGTAAGAAGCCAGCAGGGTCATTAACATCAGCAGCAGGCTCAGTGTAGCACAGCTCTCTGGTAGATAAAATGGCTTCATGTTTTCTTCAAACAACATCTGTGAGAGTGATGCACAAAGAGAGAGAAGACAGAAAATACAGCAACGGTGGGAGTCCTACCCCTGGTAGGATTGATGCTGACATCTGTGGCAGCTGCTTTCACCCTCTTGAATGTTGTGATGAGTTTATAAAGCTCCTGCACTGAGGACATCAGGGATATCCCCAATCTGGAGGATTTCATGTAGATACTCCAAGGATGTGTCACACCTCTTTGAGGTGAAAGATATGACCAAGGCTCAGAAATGCTCTGCAGCATTCCCCAGCTTTTTTAGGGAGGTGACAGTCAGTCACTGTTCATTCTTCCGCGCAAGAGAATTCTTTTGGGCTTTGATGTATCAAATGAAAGGAGTAAATTGAAGTTCTAGCTTTGGTTACATGCGAGATGCTAAGAAGCAAAGGGAGAAAGGAAAATAATAATACAAAAAAATGAGCAAAAAGAATATAAATCTATATTTGCTAAAGCAACAGGGAAAGACTACAAGGACTACTGCCTGTAGGCATTGAGCAGAACATGTTGTGTGCTGCACTGTGGTGGGGACACGTCTGTGTTACAGTCACTTAGTTTGTGGCTTGTGTATTATCAACACAAATACACATTTCATTTCCTTTTTGGGTTTCTTCTAAGGCCATTTCCTGAATTTCCAGGGAACAACTGTAGCAGGGGAAATGGAATGATTGATCCCGTATTATCACTGCTGTAAAATCATCTCCAGATGTCTGTCAGCTTTCAGTGGCAGAGCTGAAATCCGTGTAGGCTGAAGAGATCCTGAGATCCTGAACTGTTGGCAGGTCGGGTAGCTGGCCTCAAATCGGGAAGCTTCTGCTCCCTAGTATGAGTTTGTGGCAAGAGTAGATCTTTTGTATTGGTCAAATTTAGCAGTTATGAAAGTTATTTAGATTTTTTTTTTTTAAAACACTTGGTCAGCTTCTCACTAAATGCCTTTTTTTTTTTTTTGGTGCGCTTTTAGTTGCTTTACAATTCCTTTTAGTGCTGAAGTGGGTAATTTTTTTACAGGCATTCTGTGGTGTTTAATTAAAAAGACAAGGTCTGGAGCTTGAACTTGTCAATTAAATTAAACATTGCTGGTTTAAATAGGCATCATAATCAGAAAAAAGATCAGAAATCAATAACTACCAGAACAAAGGTTACATAAAGATAGTTGGATTAAACAATGGTGACTAGAATTCTGTCTAGTTTTAATGCCAGAACTTTTCAAAGCAATCATGCTTTCCCAAAACATTGGCATCAATGAGCCAAGATTGGTTCTATAAAATGTTGCACCTTGTTTAAATTTCCGGAGGCAAAAATGCTTTTTTTTCTGTTATCGTTGTGTGTGTTTTATTAACAATGAGTTAAGTCACAGCTGCCAGACTCAAAAACAGCTAAGACTGAGAAGAAACTGGCCTCTAGTTTTGACTCCTTTACTCAGCAGCTGTTCAGTTGGAGTGTGGTGTGATGGAGCCTTTTGCACTTCATAGATCTTCAGAGCAGGTTGTTTGCAGCCATTGTGCAGGAGCGAGAGGTGCAACTGGGTTGGGGAGCGAGGTCGAAATGTGTTAGAGAACATATTCTGCCTTTATAGCACCTTATAGGTGCAGTTCAAAGATGCTGCCTGTCACCTCGCTATCTGCAGTAAACGATTGTGCCCAGTTTTGGTACAAAAGGGTGGAGGCAAAGCAGTGGCAGTGCTACAGTTCTGAAGGAACATCTATACAGCTTTTTCTCCATCCAGTGTGAAGGGCACACCAGACTGATGGGGCTGTTATCCTTCACCTGGTAGCAAACTGTGAAATACAAACCACAATGAAGTCTTGCATGCCTTTCACTTTCATTCCATTAAGATCCAAGAGATTTCTGGTATTTGCAAATGTGTTCTGGAGGAAGTCCACTGTGCTGAGTGTTAACAGCTTCTACTGGCAATGCTACTGTAGAGCTGCAGATCAGTACCTCTTTGACATGCAAGTGAATCAGTTGAACTCTTGCAACATTTAATTAATTTGCAGTTGTTGTGAAGAAGCTACACAGGGTCATATTTGGTAATGAAGCTATGGATCCAGGGTGTACAAGCGAGACAAAAGAGTAACAGGTGAAGGCCTCAGGTCAGATCCTTTGATAGCCATCACCAGCACTTTAATGACCTCAGTGGAGCTTTGTGGAGTAACATCAGCTGAGAACATGGCACATAAAATTTAATGTACCTTGAACGGTTTCAGGGTTTAGTAATAACGTATCTTATGTATACACCTACGCCGAAATTTTCAAAGCTACCTGGGGGAACTGAATGGTAATTCTATTCTATGATTCTATAATTGTAATGGAAATGGGCACCGAAAGCCCTCACACAGCTCCGCTGCTGGGGAAGCACGCCGTCACCCCGTACACAAGCCCATCGCTCGGCCCCTCACTGTTTGTTGTGTTTTTTGTGGACTTTCAACCAGAAACTAGCACCTTTGCCCATGACAAAAATTTTGGATGCTTTGGTAGTGAACCTGTGGTTTGCTAAGAAAGCACAGTGTAATATAGTTTTTCCAGTTTTCAATTTTAACATGACTTTGTAATTTAAAAGGTAATTCAGGAAAGACACATTTTAAAACTCATTGCTGCTTGTGCTCTCATTGCTGTTTCTTTTTGACTGTTCAGAATACAACTACTGTATGAGAAAGAGAGTGATTTGTTGTTGCTATAAATTAATCTCTAGTGTAACTCCATTAAAACGAATGGAATTATAGCAGGATTAGTTTTGGCACACTTTGGAGTTTTTGGACACTGGAAAAAAAATCATATTATGGTTGTCATGAGGTAAAAATAAGTCTGACACTACCTTCTATGAATTCATACTTCATCCTTTATTAATGTTAGAGGGTAATGATGCCCTGTATTACTTTTCTAGCAGCTAAAATATTATACTGTTTTAAGGGATTTTATTCAGTCCCTCAGGGACATTTCCTGCTGCCTGCAGCAAAATGTGTTGAGATGTGCATATGTGTGTGCTTGTATAGGTGTAAACACACACAAAAAGACAGGAAACCTCTGTTTAGAGGGTTTTTAAATTGTTTTGAAGGAATGTATAAACCTTGCAATTTTTCAACCTGGTTCTATTTATTAAATAAGTCTTATAAATTAAGAGCAGAATAACATCTAAACAAGTTAAATCTTACTATTCATCATGAAAGCTGAATCCCTAATGCCTAGGCACTTAGCTGTGCTGCTGCTTTTTTGGTTGAATCTTGGGAGAATTTTTATCAAAATGCAAATAGTGTAGCTACAACAGTATTCCCTGATTAAATGGAAGAAGCATCACTTAGTTCTCATTGAAGTCAAATGTAATCAAGATAGAATTGATTTTGTATTCAGTTCATGTAAACACTGCTCATTCGAGCTTTTAAAAATCCATAAAATTACACAAATGCCAACTTGATTTTTCAAATGGGTGCAAGGTAAAGAGAAAACTGCTTATAAGCTTTATAGGTTTATAATGGAAATAATGCTAGCCTAAACTAAGTGCAAGAATGATTCTCCTCCACTACTATAATATGTTGAAGCTAGAGTTATGTGATGAAATTTCCACAGGCTGAGTAAAGTTGAGACCTTTCAGCACATTTACAGCTTGAACTGAGCTCTCTATCTGTACGTTCCTTACCTGCGGTAGCTCTTCTTCCTTCCTCGTTCACCGAGGGGCCAAGCTATCTTGAATCACTTTGCAGGTGTTTGTAGGGACACACAAACACTGCAGATCAAGCGTTGCCTGTTGGCTTAGCCTTTGCTGTCTGTACCCAGTTACTTCGTGGAAATAACACCGTAGGCACAGAAAATTTTTGACTGCGTGTTTATCTCCCACTGTCACATCACACCCCTTGATCCAGACTAACAGTTAGGGCTTGGATTGGGATTCTAAGGGCTGCTGGAGTTCTGCAAGGAGAGAAAGCCATTTGGCAGATGCAATGAAATTTACAGTGATTTAGACTCAGTTAAGTGAGCTTGCAGTTATGCCCATGGAGAGGTGCAACTGCGTGAGAGGAGCTATAAATCAGGTTACTAAGTCTCTGAAGGTGTGCAAATGTGCAGGTGCAGTTGTCTGCTCCTGCAAGCACAGAACACCACTGGAGGCAAAGCAGGTGCTGCGTGATAAATGATGGGCTCTACGTATCCGTCAGACTCTTACACATGACACTCACCAGTACTGCTGTCTGCAACCAGGGCTGCACCCACTGCCCAGGAAATCATGGTGTGTGACCAGGCAGCCTTGTATTCCACATGTCTTCTCAGTAGCATTAGGAGATAAATCAAGTATCTATTTCATGTTTCTTTGTGTGGGCATAGAGATAAGACATGCATATGCGAAGAAAACCTTACAATCTCTACTAAAACATTAGGCACTAGACATCTTTGCCTCTCCAACTACTGCTTTTAGGAGTATTAAGAAAAGTAATAGTGTGCTTGCTAAGCGATGTGAGTATTTGCTTACTAAGAAATAACTCCTAAAATCTCCTTTAAGTCATAATATCTGATGAGCATGTGAATGGAAGATAAAAGCTTCTATTGACATTGTGTTAATGCAAAGCCAGGGAAATATTTCTTAAGTGTTAGTTGGTTTTTGTGAAGATCACTCTATCATGAGCAGTATTTCAGCTCCATTAATTGCTGAGGAGGAAGTATGGTAAAATTGGAAGAGTGCAAGTGGATGACTTGCATTTTCCCTGCTGACTACTGCGCTCCACCACAATGTACGGAATGTGTAGGCACTGCAGGGCGTACGAAACCTGCGTACAGGCTGCTGAGCAAATGGGAAAATCTGCACCTTTAGTGAAGGAGAATGGCATGAAACCCGTCTTTAGAAGGAGTAAACTCCCATGAACTCAGTTTGCTGCTAGAGCACACAACAAAGCTGTATCTCCCTCCTTCGTTTCGTTTCTGCTAGATTTTGCTTTTTTTTTGGTATTGATCTGAGGAGAGCAATTGAGCTTTTAAGTGAGTTGTCTGGGTTTTTTCTGCACAACAGTTTAGGTCATGTACAACACAAACATTAGTATTAACGCTATGATGGTCTTACAGTAGCTAAAATGAGATTCTCCATGAGGAAAATTGTATTTTGAATTACTGTGAATTCTTGTGGTGTTATGCACTTTGTATTTTTCCCCAGATGATGACTCTTAATAACAATTATTATACACATTTCACACACATTACACTGAATGATTTAAACTTTAAGAAGTTTCTTTTTTAGAAGCGAGTCTTTACGAAAAAAAGTTAGAGCACTGGCCCATTTTAACATAAATGGTAAAGTACAAATGAAAATTAATTCAGTTTGCAAAATGTTTCAGGATGTGTTTACGCAAGTGAAAATCAACAAATCAAAGGTCATTCTTAAAAGATGCAGAAACGTGGAGTGAGTGCCTCAGAGCACATCTCCTAATTAAATCCCCACAGAGGAAATCGTAGTGAAATTTAACGACCGGAGTCATTGCATCTAGGACAGGCCAGCACATGAATTATCAGGATGGCTTTGATGGTCTTGCTGCAAATGACTATAGCAAAAAATAAGCTAGTGTACTTGGGACTAACAAGATGTAACAGATTGATAATTTCTCTTGATAATAACCTGTTTCAATATAAGTTCAGTGTGCTTCCATTTAATATGGCGCTCCGTTTCCAAAGAAAATACTTCTGCATCATAAAAGTGTTATAAAAACATCTCTGGAAAGAAAGGTGGCATCTCTAAGGTGCTCAAGTATTTCCAAAAAGGTCGCCTTAGTCCTTCTCTCGGAGATCTTTTGCTAATTGCTCTCAGAATTAAAATTTTGTGATCAATTTATTATATAAGATTTCTCCTACTTCACTGTAAGCACTTGCTCTTGGGGTTTTTTTTGTTTATTTATATTGAATATTATTTACTTTTAGTGAAGATTATTTTTAATGATATGTTTGAGGTGCTTTGGACAGTTTATACATCAACAACTGATGTAGTCAAAGAGACAGAGGAACGATTCTACAAGCTTTTCAAAGCTCACACCAGTGTTTTGTGTGACAGCAAAAAGTGAGACTGTCTTTCTAAATGCACCTGATTTGTCACCCAACACTGAGACAAACATTACCAGGGGCCAGAAGCAGGGGATACCAACCTGCTGCCACAGGACAGAAGTGCCAGAAGCAGCGTGGAGATTCTTCAGTGGTTGTGTACTGGATGATGGCCCTTATTTTCAGGTTGGAAACTTCCAGCTTGGATTATTCTGTGTTTGACTTGTCCTGTCTTCCTTAATTGAGTGGCTTAAAAGCTAGCTAACATTTTGGAATACAAAAAAAAAAATGTTTGTGTGTCTTTTGGTACATAAGGGTGACTTTCAGAATGGCGATTTGTCCTTGAAGGTGCAAAAAAACTCAAATTGTTTTTACTTTGGACAGGCAGTTTTTGTTTTGGTTTTTAATCTGTTCAGACTGACAAGTGCTGCTAAACATGTTACCACATTATGTTTTAGTTTGGAACTTTGTTGTAGAGAGGTCAGTAGTACAGGTAACCTAAAATCCACAAAGGGGCTGAAAATAAAAGGAAAGCTTTAGTTGTTTCATCGGCTGAATAGAAATGGATATGATGAAATCATTCCAGAGGCAAGGAGGGAATGTGATTTCCATGCTGCTTTATGATTTATACTTTTTGAGCTGTGCTACAAAGGACAGCAATGAAAAGAAAGCAAAATATCCTCTGGTGATATTTCAGTAACACTACAGATTATGGAAGGATTGTAGTTGAAGACTGCCAAGCTCTTCTAAGCAAGGCTGTGCAAAGGAGCTGCTGATATTCCCTCCAGTCCAGCTCAGCCAGTGCTTCTGTGCTCTGGTCAGATCTGGGCGCACTGTGTGACACCCTCCCGGTTTTTCCCCCAGTGCTTTCTTCTCCTCCCAGCCCTGTTGATGGTTTCAATCAAGAATCAGGAGCATGGTTATGGTGAGCTGGAAGCCCACAGCAGCCCTCCTGTATTTTAGTATTATCTGTTACCCCAGAGAGATTTAACACTGTGCATTAGAGGTCAGCATAACAAGTGTTTTAGTGGATTACAAAGAGGAAAAGGTATAGATAAAACCTTTCCTATATGTGTTGGCCCAGTGCCAGGCGGTATAGATCAGCCTTATTCTGCTCAAGTCTATGAAGCCATATGGAAGTGATGCAACAAATAAATTAAGGCAGTTCTTGGTTTAACCCCCAAGATTGAAAGGTTAATATGAAGAACAGTCCCTCCATCGTCACTCAAGTCAATAATTATAATAGTCACAGTGCTTACATGTAGAGTAACATACTCAACTAAAAAAACCCACAAAACCACAACCAAAAATGTTCCACAACTTTTTAACTGGTTTCTGCTAAACTGTGATTATGGGTTATCTTCAGAGTTGACTGATCGTCACTGCCAGAATTGAGGAAGAATCTTTTCTGGGATACCCTGTAGTCATATCCACTGCAAATGTTCTCCTGCCCTCTGGTCAGAATCCAGGAGGTGCAGGCAGGGCTCAGCACAAATGTGGCAGGGAGAGCTCCGAGAAGCATAGTCCATAAAATTATCCTCAAGCTATAAAATGTGAAAGACTGTTATAGCTGAGATTGGCCTAGATGGTTAAACTTTGCAAATTAAGGGTTTGGGTTTTTTCATCAGCTTGCTGCTCTCATTTCAGCAAAATTGACTCTGTTTTAAGCAACTGCTTGAACGTAAGATCCTCAGTGAAGTGCAGGAAAGGACCGAATGAGAAAACAGAGACCTTCCTGGCCACAGCTGCATCCACTGCTGTGCTGGAAAAGGACGTGTGGGGAAAAGCCCAGCTCAGCTGTAGATGGGAAGGAAATCGAGACAGAGAGAGGGGAATTTATCAGGTTTGCAATATTGCTTTAACAAGCCTTTGTGTATGCAAATAACCACAGTAACCTCTTACTTCTTGCACTTGTGACTTTTTACACTCCTTCCTAACTGTGACCAAGTCAATAAGGTGTCTTTGATTTTCTATGTAAGTTATTGAATGCAGCCATAAAATTTTGCATGCAGAACTCTGCCATTTCTTGTAGCTATAGTGCGATACAATTCAAGAATTCTATCTAAAAGATGCCACATTCAATTCTGTAGGACTTCTAGAAGAACTGTTTATACTATCCCTTCTGTGGACTCCATACATATTTTGTTCTAAGAACCTTTTCTGAAACGGTGGGAATTTTAGTATTCATTTCAGCAGAGCGTATTTCTGTGATTCTGTGAAATCCATTCAGTCTTATGAACTTGTGACTGGTTGACTGAAAGTTTATTAATTGGAGCATTAAGTAAGGATATTTCTGCAAGGAAGAGAAGGATGAACTAAGTGGAATTCTGGAAGGTAGTCTGTTGTTACCTGCTTTACATAGGAGATCTGGGCAAGAAGCTTTAATGTGTGAATCCTCTGATCTCTTGAAATGGATATCAAGATGAAAACTGTACTGTCAACACTGACTTCAGTGACAAAATTTAGATCTGCAGGGATAAAACCCTCTCGTACATTTTCAGTGATTTTTGTCTTTCAGACTGCTGAATATACACAGGCAGTGGCTTGGGTCACTGACAGCATCAAGATAAAATTCTTACTCGGACCTTATTTTTCCAGAATTTGTCAACTATGTTTTTCTATGGACTTAGCAAGTTTTCAGTTCTTCCTGTTTTGCCTCAGGGGACAAAATTTCCACACTCAAGTTCATCCTTACTGCTGTATGCCGGCATCCTTCCAAACTGGTCTGCGTATTTCCTCGAAGGTACGATGCTCCTGCCTGGACCCAGGACTCTCACTGAAGCTGAGTAGAGCGAATGACTTCATGTCTCACACATCCTTGTTTAAATGTCCCCTTATGATGCTCACTGAACTGCAGAAATTTTATTCTATATAATCCCTTCTCCACAGCCAAACTAACATGGTAAGAAACAAAAGCATTTCCTAACATGATTGCTCAACCTGCTTCATTGAAGAGCTACCAGATATTTTTTCCCTTATTTCTGTTCTTGGAGGAATAAACAATTTGAACTATTCCAGCTGTCTGTTGTTGTTGTAAGTGTAGGTCTGTCTCACGTTTGTTTTGTTGCTAGGGAATGGTGCAGCTTTTGTTGCTTTTGAATTATAGCTGCTGGCACTTATCTTCTCCTCCAGCAAATAGCGTTTATAGCAAGTTCTTTGAAAGCAGTGCAGTCATTTGCACTTAAGACAGAATTATGGCAGTAGCAAATGGTTACAGGGAAGAATTTAGCCCAATGTTGCTTCTGCATGCAGGTAGCTGCTTACTCACATTCGTTATTCATTCTTATAAGAATAATTTCCTTAACTTTCTGGAAGAGTGGAAGAATAGGTTTTTGCTAGTGCTCGCTAACCCAGAAAATTTGTTTGCCAAATAGGCTTTCTGTGAAGCTATAGTGTATTGCGGACACTTAAGTATTTCAGTGATCCACTGGGAAGGGGTGAGGATTGAGGGAGCAAAAGAGGGTTTGTGGAAGCTGACTTTCTGTGATGCTGATGTGGGATGAGAAACGAGCTTGAATTTTCCATATTGCTTCATAAAAGCTGAAACACTCTTGTGTCCGCTTTTCCAGTGGAAAAGCTCAGATGTTATTTGGAAAGTGGGTATTTTTGCCCGTTTTTTGTTTTCATGGTAAGGTTTTGAAATGGTTTGTCTTTGTTCCAATGCAAGAGAGCAAACATTTGGAAAATTTTTTCCACGTTTTGTGGTGGTTGTGTTGAAAGTTCTCACAAAATGGAATTGTCATTGTCTGGTCAACTCTAATTTGATGCCATTCAGAAATTATACTAGACAATTACACACACCCATTCCTCTTTTGTGGACATCTTGTTGCATATTCTAGCAACATATGTTTTGTTCTATAATCAAGACAAAAACGGATTGAGTAGGAAGCAGGAATTTTGTTCAAAACTCCAAGGGTCTAGTTTAAGCAGGACATCAGTGTGTCATCTTCCCAGAAAGAAACCAATGCTTTAATCCATTGCAAATAAGCTGTATCAGCCTGGAAGTCAACTGAGAGAATCTCGGTAAAGAAAATTTAGTTGCTAAAAAATACTGTAGTGAGGAATAGATTAAGGTTTCTTTTCCTTCATGTCATTACCTTCTAAAACTTCTGGGGAGACTGAATATACCTGGCATCACCCTGATGAAGACAAAGAACTTTGTGACGATGCAGAACATGTGAAACTGTGTGTAAGTGAAAAGCTTATTGTTGGGGTTTTATATTCTTTCCAGCTTTTTATTTTGAAATAGCAATCACTGACTTTGTCAAAGTCGAAGAACTTAGTCTTCTTTTCAGAGAGCCATTCAACCAATGGGTGCTTCCAATATTCACCCATCTGGTAGATATCAAGTGATAGTGTAGAAAAATTTTTCTCTCTTAAATGAAAAGGACATCCTGTAGAGGCCTGTAAACATAACCTGATGTATGTATGTGTTTTGTTGTGGTTTTTTTGGTAGTGGGTGGGTTTTTTTTTTAAGCACCATGATTTTATGATGGAACTTCAGAAGAGTTATCTCCCTCTATTGGCCTGATACAATTTGGGAGTCTTGGTGGACAGCAGGATGGCCATGAGCCAGCAGTGTGCCCTTGTGGCCAGGAAGGCCAATGGCATCCTGGGGTGTATTAGAAGGGGGGTGGTTAGTAGGTCGAGAGAGGTTCTCCTTCCCCTCTACTCTGCCCTGGTGAGACCCCATCTGGAATATTGTGTCCAGTTCTGGGCCCCTCAGTTCAAGAAAGACAGGGAACTGCTGGAGAGAGTCCAGCACAGGGCAACTAGGATGATTAAGAGAGTGGAGCATCTCCCTTATGAGGAAAGGCTGAGGGAGCTGGGACTCTTTAGTTTGGAGAAGAGGAGACTAAGAGGTGACCTCATTAATGTTTACAAATATATCAAGGGTGAGTGTCACGAGGATGGAGCCAGGCTCTTCTCGGTGACAACCACTGATAGGACAAGGGGTAATGGGCTGAAACTGGAACATAAGAGGTTCCGCTTAAACTTGAGAAGAAACTTCTTCTCAGTGAGGGTGACGGAGCCCTGGCACAGGCTGCCCAGGGAGGTTGTGGAGTCTCCTTCTCTGGAGACATTCAAGACCCGCCTGGACACGTTCCTATGTAGCATAGTCTAGGCATTCCTGCTCTGGCAGGGGGATTGGACTTGATGATCTTTCGAGGTCCCTTCCAATCCCTGACATTCTGTGATTCAGTGGCATATATCTCTACTTACCTTTACCTTATTTGGATCTAAATAATGATGGTCCTGATGTAATTTTGGAAGTCAGACCTTAAGGGAATGAAGACGAGCGTTCTTTACATGTTTCTGCCTTTAAGAAGGATGCAAACAGAACACTGAGTAACAAACACTGTGTGAAGCAGAGGTGGCGTTAGGTGGGTTGTGTGTTCTGGAACAAGGAGCAGTTCTGTGGCCAGTGGAATGAATTTTTGGTAACAGGGTAAAAGGAAAACTGAAGGCAGTAAATGTATCTAACATGTAATTTTCTTCTTCCCTCATTTCCTTAGGGAAATGGAGTAGAAAGTTTCTCATATAAAATAAGCTACGTTCTGGTGGGGAAAAAGCAGGGAGGAGTCGGGGAGTACGACGTGATGAGATATATTAATCACAAAGTCCTCTTACTAATTTCATGAACTTTGATGCCACTTTCATGGTATTGAAAGGAATTGCTCTATCCCACTAACTCTAGAAGTAGAATGACACACTTGTGCTTATCTGCCTCCCAACCAGTCACTGAGTGCAGTGATCACGAGTCTCTGCGCATTAAAGCATCCGCTGTTATCACCAGGGAATTGCCTTTGGCTTTGCTGGACCTCTGAAACTTTGCATAAGTCCAGGTTCCTGCACTTTTGGTGACAAAGAGAATAGCCCGGGTTTGCTGCCAGTAACTTTATACTTCCGTTTACCACCTAAACTCCTCTGTAGGGAAATATTTCCAGAATCACACCTTGCTGTGAAGAGTGTAATTCTTATTATAGCAGAACATACTGACACAGTTTTGTCATTTTATGTGTAGCTACTACAGTCTTAGGAGATTTGAAAATGAAACTAGCTTGAAGCCCGTGTTAATTCTCTGATTATGCAGTAAATGAAATAAGCTTTCTAATTAAAGGTGGTTTTAGCTATGGAAGCATTGAATCTCAGTTTCTTCTCTTTGAAATAAACTTTTCACTATTGGGTGTTGTTTATTCTGAATATCCGTGACTGATTTTTCCTCTGTGGCACTGCTAAGAACTTACAGTAAGCTGGGGCGGATCAGCTGGACTCTCCACAGAAAATGTGTTAGTAGATCTCCTTTACCTCTGTAATATTTCTGTATCAGTTGCAAATCTTGCTCTAGATTTTGTTTCTCATTCTCACAGCTGTGTGATGCTCTGGAGGAGAACGTGAGCTTCTGGAGGTACTTGAGTTCTCTAGAAGAGTAATGCTAAATAGATAGTAGTTTCATTTTCATGTTGAAGTGCTTCTCTTCAGGCTTTACTTGATGAAAATATCTTTGGGTGTGTATTAGATCTAGAGATGTTGAAGTGTCTTTTTTTTTTACCCTCTTTGATAGTCCTCCTTTGAAGTCTGTAAAGCAGAGGTCTGTCTTCTCAGCTGTTTTAAGGAAGCTGCAGAACCATAAACCTAGGATTTGCAGGCAATAAATGGGGAGAAAGATGAACTAAACCGCAGCCTATAAATGCTTGCCCTTTTCTCCCCCTGATATGAGAGTAATTTAAGGCAATAGCAAGAGCCTTGCCTCCATGTCTCTGGCTGTCAACAGGAGCTGGTGGCCCAGCCTGCAAAGCGCAAAGAGCTGACAAAGCGGTCAAGTGAGCCACCAGTTCTCTCCCCACTGAAACAAATCAGGGGCCAGGAAAGGGTGAATGGTGGCATATGGCCCTTCGCCAGTTTGAGGACTGCTCCTGGGGCACTTCATTGCTTTTGTCAACAAGAAAAGAAATTCAAGTTAATTCCTGCATTAATCCCTGGAGTTGTCTCATCCTCTGGAATGAAAGGCAGAAGGATAACCGTTTTGGACCTTGCCTTCTGACTAAGCTGTGCGCCTGAAGTATCACTCATTGATGTAGACTTGGAGGCTGGTTGAAGTGGACCAATATTGTCATCTTATGTCATCATCATCACACGTTTTGGCATCTCAATTACTGTTCTAAAATAATGAAAGGAGTTGTCAGGTCAGTTAGGTTAGATGAATTACTCAGTTCAGTTACTCCTATCTAAAATAATCTGTATCACTTTACTGGGCGTCAGCATGTTGCTTACTTGAAAAATTGTGCTTTAACTCTAGTTTCCCTTAGCCATAAACAGTCATTAAAGAATTCTTCGGGGTTTAGATTCCTTGATTTAGTACCTAGCAAAGCAAATGTCAAGCCATTTCTATAGAAAATATTTTAACATTGGAAAAAGATGTAGGAATGTAGTAGGGGAAGAAAAAAACTACTATAGAGAAAATAAACCTGTTTACAAATGAAGGGTTTTGGTATGGGTGAAGATGTATTTGTCTCATATATTGACTTCTAAGTTTACCTTTATTAATAAAAATGGATTACTATGCACTTCTAAAAAATGCGATACAGATCCTGAGTGGGGGGATCACAATAGCAGTATCATAGAATCACAGGATGGCCTAGGTTGGAAGGGACCTTAGAGACCGTCTAGTCTAGGGATGCCTGTCAACTAGATCAGCCTACTCAAGGCTCATCCAACCTGGCCTTGAACACAAGGGAGGAGGCATCCACAACTTCTCTGGACAACTTATTCCAGAGTCTTGCCACCCTCCTACTGAAGAATTTTTTCCTAAGATCCAATCTAAATCTGTTTTCCTTTAACTTAAATCAATTTCCCCTTGTCCTATTGGTGGACACCTTTGTAAAAAGTCCGTCCCCAGCCCTCCTGTAGGTTCCCTTCAGGTATGGGAAGGCAGTTATAAGATCCCCTCCGGAGTCTTCTCTTTTCAGGACTGAACAAGCCCAGTTCCTTTAGCCTGTCCTCATAGCAGAGGTGCTTCAGCCCCTGGATCATCTTTGTGGCCTCCTCTGAACTCATTCCGACAGATCTATGTCCCTCTTATGGTGGGGGCACCAGAAGTGGATGCAGTATTCGAGGTGGGGTCTCACAAGAGCAGGGTAAAGGGGGAGAATCGCCTCTCTTGACCTGCTGGCCACACTCCTCTTGATGCATCCCAGGACAGGGTTGGCCTTCTGGGCTGCATGAGCGCACCGCTGGCTTGTGTTGAGCTTCTCATCTATCAACACCCCCAAGTCCTCTTCAGGCTACTCTCAAGCCACTCTGTGCCCAGTTTATATTTGTGCCTGAGATTGGCCTGACCCAGGTGTAGGACCCTGCATGTTGACTTGTTGAAGCTCATGCAGTTTGCACTGCCCCCTTTCTCAAGCCTATCAAGGTCCCTCTAGATGGCATCCCTTCCCTCAGGTGAGTCCACCACACCA
Organism: Trogon surrucura; assembly: GCA_020746105.1. Lineage (NCBI taxonomy): Eukaryota > Metazoa > Chordata > Aves > Trogoniformes > Trogonidae > Trogon > Trogon surrucura. Next base: position 7,112,748 of record CM036632.1, on the reverse strand, counting down.
CACAGTTTGGTGTCATCGGCAAACTTGCTGAGGTTGCACTCAGTGCTGTTGCCTGTGTCACTGACAAAGATGTTGAACAGCACCAGACCCAGAACAGACCCCTGAGGAACTCCACTCCTCACTGGTTTCCACGTCGACATTGAGCTGTTGACCATAACTCTTTGAGGGCAAACTTTCAGCCAGTTCTTAATAACATTATATTAAGAGTTTGACAGTAATCCATGCATAATTACTTATTTATACATGTCTCTGTAGGGTCTTTTTTAATAAACTGTTTAAGAAGAACACACAAATTAATTTTCATTCCTTTTTTCCATGATGAGAAAGCATTCCCATCTAGCTCTAATTGATGTTTGTCTTCATACATCTCCCACCATCACCTGTCCCCAGGCAAATCATGCTTCAGCTGAAGGTGAGGTGATTTCTGTAGAGCATTGCATCAGTACACCACACTGAGAATTTGTTGGGTATCTGTATCATCAACCCAATGTGGTGTTCCTGCTCTAAATCTGTCTCAGTAACATAACTTCAAAAGAAATGATAAATGTAAATGAAGTATCCAGCTAACGTAATGTGGGAATCAACAGTCATTCATAACTTCTCCATTTGTTTATTTGCCAAGCTGGCCTGATTCATGTGTTCACATATTTGCTTCCATGTGACTCTCCCATGTGCCTAGAATGGTTGGCCATTGCATTCTCCCCATTGCTAATTGGGAAAAAAATGTTCATCTTTAATTCAGATTTTGATGGCTGCACTGAATGATAAACTGCACTTGGCAATAATGTGGTTTACCTCAGGTACCAGCTCATATAGATTCAACAGCTGCTAATTCTGGATTTTCTGGTCTCTGCTTAGGATTTGTGCTGTTGCTTGGTGAGGCTCGAACATGTGCAGATTTTAGTCTGGGGTATATAGTCCAAAATAAATAATAGAACAACTTTGCTTTGGGGAGAGAGGGAAAGGAATTCATAATACAATCTAACAAAGTAGCACTTTTCTGTTTTCAATGAGTGTTGTTCTACAATAAAGCTGCCTTTGTCTGCAGTGATAGTTGGAGAAACTCATAAATTAGAACATATGAATCCAGAATATTAATAAGGTTCTGAACTATGTGAGATGCCTACAAAATGAAAACCAGAGTAGATTAGTATTGGTCAAAAGCTTGGATGAAAGAAGAGTAATAAATTCCAAGTGCTAAGTAACCAGATACTTAGAATGAATCAAGGTCAATTGTTGACTAAAACAGTTTAGTATAGATGAAAGAAGAATAATTGAGACTTTAAGAGACTTTATTGCACAAGCCTTTTAAATCATTTAAATAATTGAAGTAAAAGAGGCTAAGAGTCAACAAGACAAATTGACATTTTACGTTATTGAGTGATATGAAATAGAAAAGCATAAGGTAGGCTTTCACCAATAAAATAATAACAATTTTCTTGGTTCACGGATTACCGCTTTGCGGCCCTTCATGAAACACAAAAATGTAAAATGTCAAAAGATAGCTAGTCTGTTAAAACAGAGTGACTCATGTCAGGGATGTCTTGAAAGTGAGAGATATGAACAGTAGTGTTTGAAAGCAGTAAAGCCACTTGAAACACAAGACTAATGTATATATTTAAGAAACGAGTATCACTAACTGACCCATCCCAGTCACCATTTTCAAAGCTGGATTCTAAAAAATACTTGCTTGTTCTTATTTTCACACAACCTGAATAAAACTCAGTCCCTTTCACTGGTTTAAAAAACACTAGTTAGCCCAGGAGAGTGGATGACCAGAGATGGCAAAACTCTCTTGAAATAAGATCGAAGTGTTAGTATGCATTCATGTTCCCAAAACTACTGACTTTAATAAAATCTGCATTTTCAATGGAGCTTATTATAGTTGCAAAGTATCCAGTGCTGATACAGTTATGATAATGGTTATGATGGTTATGATAATGGTTATGATAATGGACAGCATTGGGAGCAGTAAGACTGGTTTTCAGTGCTTTTGAAAATCCTGTCTCGCTGTCAGTTCTCTACCAGTGATATCCAGGTGTCACTTTTGTTCACATAAGTTGTGGAAGTAGAGAACCACCTCTTTGCCTGATCTGTGACTAGTATTTCAGAAATACTCTTTGGCAATGTGCCCCAAAATTTACTCTGCCTAGTTTCACATAATATTTACTGCAGCTTTACTTTCTTTTTTTTCCCCCTATGTTAAACTGGAAATGACTAATTTGCAGCAAATATATAGATTATTTTTTATATATATCTTAAAAACACCACAATGTTTTTGTAATGAGAGGACAACAGTTAAATTTTCTCCTTGAAATTTTTGATTGAGGCAAGCAAGCCTTATCTGACAAAAGACTAGAAAAAAATCCTGGTGACCCTGCTTGTTTGTTTATATACAACTGTATGAGAGCATATTGGCATGAATGTATTTATGGTTTGGTTTTGTACCTTCTCATAACTATATTTTTGCCATATGGTGTGTACCTGTATGTAGCTGACAGTACATTTAAGTGAAGTGTGGTAATTTTGGGGGTTCAAACTCACCTTGTTAGTTTTCCCCAGCTAAGAAAGCAAAAATATATGTATGTATTTCTCTTCAGAGAGAAGGATAAAAGATAGTGGATTTTAATGATTTTATATTTTTTCCACGTAAAAACAGATGGGACATTATCCTTAACATTTCCTGATGTATTCATATGATGTACTCCTTATACAGTGGGATCTAGCTCCTTAAAGGTGATCGTGGAGTGTTTCATCTGAACTAGTATTATCCAGGGAAAAAGGGACTGGCTCAAGGACACTCAACACATCGTGGCCAAAGCAGAGCTCAGGCTCCCCAGGTCTGTTACCTGGCCAACCATACAACCTCAAAGGGGCTGTTTAAAGAACTGTTAGTAAAGAGGTTTCCCTCATACGCTCAGGCTTCATGTTGGTCTTTCGGAAAAGCAGTAATAAATACGTGAAAGGATTATGAAGTCAGAGATGCGCAGTGCACTTGGTGACAAGTCACTTGGCTAATGAAGTAGCATAGTTGCAACATCATCCTGAGCTCTGTCTGCTGGGTCTGAGGAAGATAACTGATTCCTGTCTGAGCTTGAAGGCCATAAAACAAGGGCAATCTCCTCAGAGTCTTGCTGTTATCACTATGATAGCAGTGTTATGCTGTGAAACACTAAATGTCCAGTAATCCTGCTTTCTTCTCTCTGGCTGGGCGCAATGATGATTGTGTGCTAGATTGTGGGGAAAAATATATAGATTAGTGCTTCAAAATGATCATAACGCTTTGCTGCACTGGTTTACAATCTTCCAAAGTGCTTTACCAATATTCCTTACTCGGTATCAACACAGGAATGAGACAAAGCTTATTAGTATGCACGTCTTGCAAGTAGGTGCCTGCAGATTAAGAGAAATGCTTATGGTACCTATTTCTGGTATATGCACATATATGTTCACTTTGAATATTCAGGACTATTGCAATTTTTGGTCTGATTGCTATAGCAGCTTGCCTATACCTTCCTACCTCACATTTGCATATGGCAAAGAATGTCTTTGTATAAATCTAATTGATCTGTAAGTGAAGCCAAGACCCAGGACTCTGCCCTGAAGCTGCAAAAGGGTCACTACACACTTCACTTGGGCAGCTCTACTGTGGTGGTCAAAAACTTTGATAGGGAAGCAGAGAATATATCTGGAGAGGTAGTTCTCTGCTTGCTGGAGGAAGCTTTGGCCCAGTCTTGCCTGTCAGCACCCATAGGATGAGTCTGCAAGACCTATCAGCAAAATTAATTTAGGCAACCATATGTATCCTGTCCCATAATAGCATGATACCTCTGAAGCAGGAGCGCATACTGTTTGGCTGAACAGCATTTCAGCTGGTGGGGGAAGCAGCTCTCTAGTAGAGTTATTAAGTTGATAGAAATGCTGCTTTCAGACATTTTCTGGGGGGAAACCTGATTTCTCAAGCATTAATTCAATATAAAAAACTTTGTCAGTTAGCCCCATAATCTTATTTTTAGCTCTGAATGTGAAGAGCACACATGTGTGTCTGCCTAACAGCTGCAGTCCACTGGGGAAAATCAGGAGGCAAAAACCAGAGCAGGGATTTTGTTTGTCTGAGCAGATGAGAATAATTTGTATGTACAAGCTATTTATAGAAAGGCTGCAGCAAGCTAATTAATTGTTTATAGGGGGAACTTTAAAGAGCATAACCTGAGATCTGACATTCTGGGTAATAATTATAATTAGAGATGAGCTGGAATCAAAAATCAGGATGTGAACACAGATACATTTTGGGGAGGTTTTGAATCTGATCCAGATCTTAACTGTGCAGATTTTTGCTAACATTAGGCTAGAATGAAATCCTGGGTTGGAATTTGGCCCTCTCTATTTTGGTAAAGTGCAAATCTGGATCCATTTGTGTGATGAGGGCCATTTCCTAATTAGTATCTGGCATACTAGGAGAGCAGAATTAAATGAGGTTGCTATGTCTTTATTGCTACACGTTTATTTGGTGGTTTGTTTTTTGTTAGAAGAACTAACTTGGAAAAGCTTAGAGTTACACATTATGATCTTGGAAAGTTAGCATTGACATTTAAAAGGTGATTGTCAATCATCTAAATTATTTTAACATAACCCAATTTCTGTGAAGTTGTCTTGAGCCTTATAATAAAGGAGTGGTCTATAGGTGTTTTCTAGATTTTGAGGAGTAATGATAAAGAATTTGAATGCTCAGCTTGGAAAAGCAGCTGAGACATAGACACTGGTTTACATCTAGCACTTCTGACTCTAGTGCAATAATACCTGAATATTTTGAAACGTGATTCTGAACTAATTAAAGTCAACTCCTATGTGCAGTATAAATATATATACACAATAGTGAAGCAGATGAAAGACTAATGAAGGAGCCAGAGAATTAAATCTCAGTCAAATGTTTATTTTAGCCAGTGCATTTTAGTTTATATGAGAGATCTCTAGACAGAAAAGAAATGCATCTAAGGAAAGACTCCATCCTGCCTGTATAATTCAATTAGTTAGCGTATATGCAACTGAATTGCAGATTTTGTTTGTTTTCCTTCCACATGCCAGAGGTAATTGCCGAAGAGTTTATGATACTTTTCATAGGATACTGAAGAACTTGAAAGCCCTCTTTATCTCTGTGCAGCAGCAAATCGATTTCTTAAGGCAGATCCGTAAGAGCATGCAGAGGGAGGGTAGTAGCATAGGCGAGCACGCTGCAGCCAGCAGCCAGTGGATTGTCAGATGCTAGGAGAGGACTTGCACATAGTTACAACACATTTGGGTCACGTTGGACCCTGTATGAGCAGTTGTGACCATGGCTGTCCAATGTTCAGCATCGCGTAATGGCCTCACACGCTGCAGTGGTCTTAGATCAGTACCTGCAGGCATGATTTGCTCTTGATGCTGTTTTGCTCTTGTTTTCATCCTTTTCATCCCAGGCAATTTTTCTTGGCTGCTGCAGCTGAGCTTATGCTGCCTTTTACTTTCTCTCTTAATTTATTCTCCTATTTTGTTATGGACCTGAACCTTTTTGCATGAAAAATGTGGGACTGTTTTCAGCTTGCTGTCAATGCATTTCCAGACAAACCAACCTACTTTCACTGGACCAGTTCCTGAGCTGCATAATCTTCTCCTCCAGGAGCTGCCGCTTTAGGCAGGGAGGATCTTCGCTCATAAGAGAACTGCTCCCTCCATGTTCAATACACACTAGAAACTCCCAGTTTGGTCTAAAAGATGGTATTGTTTTCCCTCATGCTTGTCACAGACAATATTTTGTGCCTTGGGGCAGCTTCTTCAATACCTAAATACATCTCCATGAAAATATTCTTCCACCACAGTTGCTTAAAAGGGGTGGCGGTTTTATAAAGCGCAAGCTCAAGTGCAGATCTGAACTACCTCTCTGTGGAGCAGTGCTGCTAATCTGGTGCTGTTCGAGGAACTATTCATCATTCTTGTCGTCTTCAGTGAACTTGCAAGCCTGTCAAATAAGGACCACACACATAATCTTTTATTTATGGAATGGTCTGTTTATCAATGTGAGGTGAGAATGTGACCTTATTATGTAAACTTCAGTGTTCCCAGGATGTGTCAGGATCCTGTTTCCTCTTGCAGTTCAGCCCTTTCTAACCCTTTTGCATTTTTATTGAACTTTTTGTTATGTAGGTAATTATGACATGCATATATACAAACAACATTGCACAGTTTACCAGCTAGTGAAATGTTCTCTGATAATATATATCTGCATACACTGATATAGGCTGTGCAGCATGGGATGTTTTTTCTGACATAGATTGTAGTTAGTTCAAATCAAAATGACGTTTTACCAATGGCATTGATACAAATGCAGATTAATGCAGTCTTTGAGATTTCTTCTCCCTCTGGAAACAAAATGAGAATAAGTGAAAACACAGAGTATTGTTGTTCCTCCTTGCTCCATTTTGTGTCTAAACTAAAATTTAAAAAAACGCAAGCCAGCCGATATTGAACTAGCATAGAGAAGTTGCAACTAAGCTTGAATTTAACTATGGATGTCAAACCATGAACGTCTCTTCCATGCACCCAAATCAACCCTGACTCAGGATGTAAGGTCTTGTTCTCCATGTGCGTGTGTATCCTTGGCAGAACCTGTAAAGACAGGTAGAAATTCTGTACGCGAGATGACTTGACGTGCATACCTGCATCTTTCACTTAAACGTGGTCTGTTGTTTTCATCTGCTCTGTCCTGCATCACACCACAACAGCCTCTGCTTGTCTTACATGTGACTTTTCAATTCAGAGGTTAAAAATAATCTAACTGGATTCTTCAGGCAAGAGTCCAAACCCTGTGAACAGAAAACCAGAATTTGGTTTACGAACCTGCTGTGAACTGAAGCATGCAAGGTTTTTCTGGCTTTAGTTACCTGTTTCCAGGGATACTTGAATCTGCTTAAACAAACTTCTCTGTTCCTAATATTCGCTCTTATCAGGAGAACGGTGTGCATTAAGTTTCTTCTGCTGCTCTCAAATACTGCCTGTTGGAGGAACGACAGTGAAGTTCAGTTTCTGTTAAAGAATATGCCTTAATAAAGTATATTCTATGTGTTTAATTGACACCAAGTCATTTACCTAATTCGTACGAGGATGAGGTAGAACACACCCGTAGCTTCGTTCTAAGACCAGAGTATGGAGAGTAGTCTGTTGGTTTAGATGTAATGTACTATGAATATAAGTCACTAGACTTATCCATTAAAGAAAGCAAAAAAAATGTATATAATTCCAACTATAGAACAAGTACCTCAGGATATTTTGTTAAACCAGGGAGTGATTACTCACATGCATAAAGTACCTGTAACAGACTGCAGTACTGGGATGTGTAATATCATGTTTTCCCACATTGGTTGTGCATTAGAATAATCCTTTTTCATCATTGCATGCTCATGGGCATTAATAAAATAAGCCCACTAATTTAAACATTTTCTACAACTTTGCCTCCAGTATGTTTTTTGTTCTAACATGTAAGAAAATAAATGCACAGAACAATTTCTCATCACCGCTGGGACTATATGCCAAGATGATTTGTCAGAGCTCCTACGGCTGCAATGCCTTTCCACCTATTTCTTCCAACTTTCCCCCATTCTTTTATTTTTAACTTTCAATTCATTGTTTTTAAATTCAATGAGATAACATAGCTACCTCAGGGGAGGAATATTACACCATTCCACAGTGAAAATGGCATTCTTAAAAAAGTTATGCTATTACTTTACAGCTTTTAGGAAACATACATACAAAGCCAATGTAATGAAAGTTTTTTAATTAGACTGAACAGATTCTAAACAGCCATGGGGCAGAGCCCTGGCTCAAGCCTCTGTTAGCTAGCGAACTCCCAATTAATCTGTGTTTCATTAAGAAATAAAGGGTTGGACTCTAATAGTTTTCTTTAGATGGAAGTATCAGGAAGCTGTAAGAGAACTTAAAACCATTTTTTGAGTTTTACTTGCCCACATCTGTAGTAGATTGACTGAGTCTCTGTTATTAAAGCTCTGGGCATGAGAACCAAAAATGTTCCGTTTTCATACAAGTGGATATTTTTTGAAGAAAATGCATAAAGAACCAAAGAAAAAAATAATTTCGTACATAGAATTTACTATTGGCAAATATTCAGATTTTGGATTTCAGGAAGAAAGGGTGGGATTATGCATGTAACTTTTCCTTCCAAAATCAGCTGAGGTAATATTTGGGCATTAGATTTCATTCCAGTTTTTGTCAGAGTGTAACAGAGATTAGAGAACCAAGACAGGTTGTCTTTGCTGTGGAAGAACACAGTAAAAAATTCATCAGTATGGAGGGTAAAAAAGGACTAAAAGCTGATGTTGCTTTGAGATAATTACAAAAAGAAAGAAAATTTAATTGTCATTATTTTGGATATCTTGGAATTTCAGAATAAAGGCCTTGAGTGAAATAGCAATATTTCAATACAAAAATCACAACAGTTAGGATAATTTTTCCGGCAGAGCTTCTTCCTCATTTTTTTTTCTGGTACTTATTTTGAAATTTTGTTTGGCCTAAAGTTTCATACAGGTGACTTTATCACAAGAAACCAAGCATTTTTAGGTTTGCTATAATTTGATTATTTGTACCAAACTCCTTCAAGCACTTATGAATTATGTGAATATGAAAAACAAATATAGGCTCTGTGTTATAATCCTAATTGAGTTGTAATACTCTCCCACTGGGTACTTCTCTGGCCCTTCAGGAAATTAAATCCCTTAAAAAAACCCGTAACCTCTAATCTACTTATTTTCTTTTGAAAATCAAATTAGAGAGCCAAGTGTACTCTGAGATACCTAAGTACCTTTGTAATCCAACCCGGGTCATGTACTGAAGTGGAGCTGCAGTTTTATGTCCTGCTTAGCCCATGTTTGAGCTGCTACCTGCATTGAGACTACCTCTCCGTGATCATCTCTGCCTCCTCCCTCCCTCCCTCCCCACTGCACGCTACCTGTTGCTTCACCTGTGCTGCTCATGGCTACTTGGGAGGAAAAAAATATTTTCTTTGACGTACGAGTCAACCCAGACAGATCAATTCTCTTTTCTTGTGATGTTGCAGTAGTAGCAGAGCTTTGATGGCAGTGATGGTTTAAGAGACAGTGGCACTTAGAGCTGATGTTCAAGCTTAGTTCCTGCCATTTGAGGAGGTCCCCTTTCCTTACTGAGTAGGCAGCCCCCTGAGCTGCAGTAGATGGACTCATTACCTTCCTTTAGCTGTTCTGTTGTAGTTGAAAAAATTAAAGATTCAAGATTGAGAAGGAGGGAGGATAATCATGGTTTGGAGATAGGGTGACCCTGACTCCCATCCTGCTCCTAGGGCTGCATAAATTGCAAGAGTGTTCTTAGAAGGAACATAATGCTGAATGCTCTTGGATCTTTTTCTTTGGCTTTTTACAGTTTTATTCCATCTCTAATTATGCATGGAACTAAATTCTGAAGAAAACTCGAAGGCTGCATTAGGAGAGCTGTGCTACAGTGGGAAGAGGATGGCTTTCACTCTTGCTAGCTTCCTTTCTGTCTAATTTCTGTCTTAATTAGACACATACTCTCCAGACATCAGTTCCAGTGGAGACAGGAAAGCACGCTTCCACTCACGTGTGATGGTCTTTTGTTATGAAAATATCTGTTAGCCTTTTTCCAGCCATGACTGCATGCATGGGTAGCTCTGTGGGTGTCAGAGTTGTCAGTACAAAGGTTGGTGATGTGAAAACAAATGAACAACACATTTCTTTTTGGAGTTCTTGGATCTGTCCAAAACCTGTATGGAAAAATTGCCTGCTCTGCAGCTGAAGGTAATGTCAGTAGATGAATCTGCCTGGGCTGTCTTAGCAGGAACTGTCCTTGTCTGACAGAAAAGTCAGAGCTGTATTTCCTTGTAAGAGTTCAATTCCCCAGTGAAAGAGGAAAAGAGCCATCTGCATTTGGGCAGAGGAGGTCTCTACTGGTTCTGGTGCACATCCAGATAGAGGGGCTTCCTCTGGCCGTGTCACTGTGGCAAGTAAGTCTTCTTCCAACTTATGCTGATATGTTGATAACCTGACTGCAAATCTTTCTAACCTTACCAAGGCTGAATGAACTTTTTCATGGCAAATTGCAGATGTGACATTGAGCATTCAGGACTGCAGGGTCTTCCTTCTATCACAAATATCTACCCTGCAGTCTCTTTGCATAGTATCTGAGCACTTTGGGATATTCAAGATATTTGTCTTTAGGCTGATCTTCTGAAGCGCATGATGCTCTTTTCCAGTTGGGCTGGGATTTGTCTATAGATGTCTGAAATGTAGGTGTCCAGCCTGAGGGAGTTGTTCAGCAGAACTGTTGTAAGAAATATTCTTCCAGGAAAGTAAAAGTTTCCTCCTGGCCTAAAGCAGATGAGACAAGCACCTCTTGGTGCTTGATCAATATTTACTATAGAAGGAATTTCTGCAATAAAATTAGACAAGTGCCTAACACCTACTGTTGCAGACCCTCTTGAAAATTGCAGCAGGTCTGAAAGGATCTTTATAAATCTGGTCCTGTGTTGCTTTCCCAATACAGTAAATGAAGCGTAAGGGAGAACAAGGAGTTGTGGTGTCCTGCATAATAAGCACTTGTAATGCTGACCAGACTCACTTTGGCTTTCGACCCACTTGAAGAACCACATGTTGGTAATTATAACAATATTGTGACACTGCTTTAGTGAACCTTGTTTTCTTTACCTTTTTTCCACTCTTCATAGTGGGAGGGAAAAATCATAAAATATGGAGCTATGCCCATACAGTAATGATGCCATTTGTGTCCCATCAAAGTGTTTTCATCTTTGTGTTGAAAAGGTATTTATTCTATTATTGGCTGTTGCCTTACAGACCTCTGTTTTTCTGACCACATATTTAGTGTAAATTACTGACTTCAGAGGGGATATGATGGCCTGTCTGTAGCTGCATTAAAAGCGTTTCATGTTTAAAGAAAAAGAAAAGTGAATTTTGACAGATTTAAACAAAAAAGGACCTTAAAAAATTTGCATTTCAATACAAGGGTAGTCTTATTGGCCCTGGGGTCTTCCTGATATGTTCACATATGCATTTCCAGTCTCAAGAGCACAGTGGTTCCAGTCATGCCTGTGGTAGTTAGTGCTTGCTTCAAAATGCTATGAGTAAGCTGAATCGCCTCCAGCCATTAGAATTTCAATGGTCAGAACTTAGGCTTGTGCCAAACTCAGAAACTTCATGCAGGGTTTCACCCATGCAGAAATTGAGGGTTTCGGCAGTACCCCTTGTACTCTGGAGAACATTATGCTGCTTGTGAGAGATCACTCCAGCTGGACCCATGGGCGCTTCCCGTCGTGATGCCAACGTGGCTTCTGCTTACCCACCAGCCCTGGGCTGTCTTGCTTCCACGTAACCCACAGAGATCCAAACAAGATCCCTGCTCCAAGAAGAATCAGGCCATAACCACTCGGATAGTATTTCTACAGGGTTTTGTGGCCCACTGGACCTGGACTGTTTCCCGTAAGTCCCTGCAGTGATTCCCTCGGCACCCCAGGTGGGACGGCTAAGCTGGCCTGAACTGGGCTTCCTCCCAGTAACCTCTGTGCCCGTGGTAAGATACCAAAGGAATCTGGATCATGTACTCATGCAAGCTTTCATTACTTTCTCCTAGTTACGATTGTGATTTTTTTTTTTAATCTGCAGATTATTACAATTGTATTGAGATTCTTTATCTCCTTTGCGCATACTTATCTTTTGATGATCTCTGTATAATATTAGCTACCTCTTCTCTAATTACATCTGCCTGACTCTCCAGCAAATCTTTTAAGGCAACATTAATCAACTGAATTTCTAACAGAGAGCACCTGAGGTGTCTCAGGCAAACCCTCAGATTGAATTTAAATTGTGCTCTCAGAAATGAAAGCCAATTTCCCCAAGATTTTTTTTAAATTCAACTTCAGAGCCTCCCAAGTATATTTTATTTTGATAGATCTCGAAAAGAAGAACCTTTTTTATTCCAATATATTCTGCTCTTAAATATATTCAGTTTACACCACTAAGGCAGAAAAGAATCATTACTCCATCAAACAACGTTTAAAGAGTTTTCAGTAGCCACCTGGGAATGATAAATAAGCTATAAACTTGTTGCAAGAGAGTATATTTTATATATCCATAAAAAAAGATCTTTCCTGGCTAAAGTGTTGTGTGTTGCAATACATACTGCTGTTTAGGTTTGGGTTTGTTTTGTTTTTAATTATTATTTTTGCCCAGTTTGGCCCTTTTGTTGCAAAAAGAAAGTTATTAACATGGGAAAAGAAACAGAGATTCACTTTGCCATTCCTGAGAAAGTTTGCAACAGAAGCCTCATGTGAGAAGAAATTACAAATTCAAAACTTTGGAAAATATTGCAGTCAGGTATTTTTGAACTATCACAAAACTTAAGAAAAGCTGCCCTTTAAGTGTAAGTCAATCTGGACCTGCCCTTCAGCAAACTTGCGCTGATTCACCTTGGTTTATGTCAGACGTGTGGAAATCAGAAGTTTAGAGTGAAATATACTTTGCATCAGACATTAAAAAGCAATTTGAGGGTGCTGTTGCAAGAGATTTGAAGCTGCAGCTGAATTAAAGACACTAAATCCTGACTTAAAAATCACATGGTCCGAGTCCTTTCTCTCACAAGATCGCTCTCTGCTCCAAAGAGGGAAACCTTGCTTCTATTTCCCGTTCACCTGCTCTAACTAATTTTTGTAGCGGAAGGTGTGGATATTACATTTAGTTTTACTTTTCCTTGTGACAAAAGGATCTTTAATATACATGCTCAGAAGCACGAATTAAGATTCTGTTCAGGCCAATGTCATCTTTGTTCCTCATTTAAAACTTAGAAGACAATGGTCTCGTTACCCCACTAGAGCACGTCCTCTAGAATGGCTTGTGGAGGGTTCACGAGGGTGGGCTAATGCAGTTGAGTAATTTCCGTGAAGGGAGGTGATGAGACACAAAGACCAAGAGGGGAGAACTTTCATGTCATTTTATGTTGTCAGACAGATAGAAAGGATCTTAACGTAGATGCAGTTTGACCTGAATATATTGACAGTGCAGAACCATCAACTCTATTAATCTGACTAGTTCGTCCCTTGACAAGTTACTGTGTAAGTTGAAGGTTTTGCAATTACAAACCTCTTTTTGCCTGTAACTGAAGCAGAGGTGTCCACTGAAACAAAAACCATTTTTTTTCTTCTTTTCAGATGGGCACACTGAAGATGCATTTAAAATATAGGCTTGTAAAATAGTAGAAAAATTAAGGTTTTTATTAGCAAATTTATTACCAAAAGTGAAAAGCAAAAGGGAAGAAAAAATCATCCCCTTAATATATCCATCCATAATTAATATATCCATCCATTGGATGGATATATTAATGAATAAAGGGTTTTGGAACTAGAGTTGTTAGTCATAGGCCATGACAAATATTGGTATGCTTGAGGTTCAGGCTACAAATGTTAAACCTAGCATATACCTTGGTTTTATTCTGACTTCTTAGAAATGGCAAATTTGTGATTCTTCTGCGTTAGGTTCAGATAACATACTTTTATGGAATGTGTGCCAATGGATCTACGAACAAGATTAGCAGAACCATCCCGTGTAAATCTGCCTGATAACACCTTTCCCCCTCTTCTTTTTCTGTTTTCCTTTGTTTATTTTCTTGACTCAAGAGTGCATTAGAGCTAGAGGAGTGCTTATCCCCTGCTTTCAGCACCCTTGATAGTTTTTTGAAACCATAGCAGTAAAATTGCCGCAGCATCTAGGAGACTGGGTGGGCTGTGTCTGCTGCCAGCTCCTTGCATCTGCTAAGAGAGGTGAAAAAAGAGGGTATTCAGGAGCTGGGCTGGGACTAAGGCTCAGGAAGCACGCTCCAAAGATTAGCAGAATTGTGCCTATGGTATTAGAAATGTATTGACATTTTTAAGAATAATTCATAGTGCCATTTGTGCTATTTAATGGTCCATGAAGCCGATAGGTACGTTAGAGCTGGCACAGCTTCTGTGTGCTTCAGTAGCTTTAGATGAGAGTATGTTCTCTTTGAAATGAAAGGAATTATTTGGTTTGGGAAAAATAAAGATCTTTACATTTTAATAGAACTGTTACCATAAATTGTGTTAGTTATGCCTTTACTGCTTTGCCTCAAGATGTGTGTGGATTGTGCTGAAAACGGGGTGTGGATGAACTCTGCTAAATGCTCAAGGCTTCTTAAATCTAAACCACAAGTTCTTGTTAGACATCATACGAGGGAGTCAAAAATGTTGTCAGCATTCTCTGTGCACCTTTTCATAGAGACAGTGTGCAAGTAATGTGGGTTAGATTTCACTTGCATTCATATTTGCACTCTGGCAAAAAACCCATATTTGAATTCCTGTGTGAATTTAGACCTGAGAGGGGTTGTATTTGATTCAATGGCAACATTTAGTTATTTACAAGCACGTGGAGTGCAAGCACTCGTGTGTCTGCCTTCCTGAAGTCAGGAGTTTTGTTTGTAAAGATGCCTTTGTAGAATCTTGAACTGAGAAGAGACTTGATATAACAAAAACTGTTTTTATGCATTGAATGCTACCAGCTGACATCACTAAATATTAGTGTATACTGAAAATAATCAAATGGTGATAGATGTGCATGTGTGTTTATAATAAAAAAGAAAATAAGACTATATAAACTATTTTGCCTTTAGGATAGGGGAGCTCATTTAACAGTCTTGGCTTGAATTGTCTTAAATCTGAGCCAGGCGCTGAGCCCTGGGGTGTATATGCTGAAGTGTAGCCTGCTCTCAGTTCAGTGCTGCACTTTGTCAGCTTGAAATGTTACTCCAAATTTACATGTTTATGCAGAGATGTTTCGTGAATTCTGCATGCCAGGTCACACCATCTATGCACATTCCAATTGTAAAATGGAATTGTGCTAGTTGGTGTAGGGAATCAGACTTTTTTAGGATTGACTCCAAGATTATTTCCATTTTTTTCTTTTATGTATTTTCTTTGTAAAAGCCAGGAAAATAAGCTGATTTAAACTATGCCCATATTGTGTCTCTGGCACCAAAGAAATAAATCAGTTGCATTTTACTGAGACAATATGTAAATACAGCTCAACCTTCCTCACACTGATCACTTGATTGCCAGTTTGGCCCCTGTGCAAGTACAGTGTGGCAGAAATGATATTTCTTTAAAACTTACATGCCACCACCATTCAGCTCTCCATATATTGAGCATTTTCCTGTTTTTAATTAGCAACTTTGATATTAAGCCAACTGGCAAATATTTATTTGATGAAGATTCTCCATTCATTAACAAAATGAGAAAAAATGAATCTATAATAGCATATAACTGCCCCATTAAGCAGCATTAGCTATTCATTTGAGAGCTAATAATGTAAAATACAATCTTCCGACCACCAGATGTTGATGAATAAACTGGTGCTAAACTGGTGACAGTAAAGCAATAAACAGGTCAGAGGTCAATTAGTTCCACCAGAAAGAAGCAACTCGCTGGGAAAATGGCATCAACGCCGTGATGGGTGCTCAGGGGGTGACTGACTGGTGTTTTATTCAGAATTATGCACATGCAGCTGAGACACACTGAGATTCAGGCCAAATTGTTGTTTACCTTTATGGGTTACTGTTCTTTCTGACTGTAGCAACACCAGGAGATCTCAGCCAGGTCTGGGGGCTGTGGCAGTGCTGTCCCCTCCCCAAGCAGCCACTGCTGATGGGTGATAATTTTGATGCTCCTGGAAGTGATGGCTGAACAAAATCTATCAGCCTCACTGGGACCAAGAATCTCCTAGAGTGCCTCATCCTGTGCAGGTATTTGGATATGATTCAGCCTTGGCATGCTCAAGTGAAAGCCACTGTGCCCCTCCTTGGGTCCAAAGGAAAAAAAAAAGATTTATTCTTACGTGTAATGCCATCCTTTGAGAGGAAAGCACCTCAGTACATGCCGAGCTTTGATTTTAGGTGACTTGAACAAAGGAAGATGACAGCTACAAAATGAGATAGCTGAATTGGAGGACCCAGCAAGGGTGTGTGGGATGAGAGCCGAAAAGTAGCCCCACACTGCAAAAGTCACTGATTGTTCCACTAACTTCGTGCAAGTAACGCGTGGTCGTGCAGGGAGGATCACAGCTTCAGCATTGCTCCTTTCATTCTGTGAAATTAAGATACTCGAAAGGAATGAATCAAATTTTCTATTCCAATACCTCTTTTTGAAATAATGCTACAGAAATTAATCAACTTTTTTAATCATCCATTTTATTCTGACCTATCACCTTTCCTTACAGCACTAGCATGTAAATCTTATGCACGCTGTGTTAAACTATGTTAATATATTCCACAAATCACTCCCAAGGTTTGCTGCATTATGTTGAGCAGAAATGTGATGTGACAGATAATAGAGCGGAGAGAACACATGCACCTATTCAGAGACACACTCCAACTCTAATTAAGTACAAGTCTTGGAAAATTCTCAGTCTCTACAAAAAAAGTACTCTAGTCCTTACAGTGGCCTTTATTTTAATTTCTACTTGTCCCCTACAAAGTCCCACCATCTTAGGACAGTCTTGAAAAGCAGACTTAAGGGGTGAGAAAGAAGTAAATGCCCATCACAGGGTGCAAACTGTAATCAGCTGTGAGCTGGTGGGGTTCAGGATGTGTTACCTGGCAAAGGAGAGGTGTCAGTGATCCACCGTGCTTTTTGTGCTGCTGATCATCTTTGTCATATTCAGAGTTTTCTTTCTCTGGAATAATAGATCACTGTTTTTCTCTCTGAATAGCTATTTCCTCCTCTTTGTATACAATATAAAGGCTATTGCTTAAGTATAAAAGCTTCTCATCAAATCTCTGCAGGATGTTCTTTGCCCAAATCTGCACTTTAAAGACAATTTTTGCAGTGCAAAATGTGAATTACATCAGATATATGGCAGCTTTTTTTTTTTTTCCTGAAAATAGCAGCTCTGAGCAGGATTTAGAGTGAACAAAAAACTGTTGGAAGTTGCTGAGTAGAAAAACTTGTGGAGTTTCCTAAGTAAAACTATGTGTGTTTTTTTTTTTTTTTTTTAGTTCAAACCTTTAAAAAGTCTAGGTGATAAATTTTTCTCCCCTTCAAAATAAAGCTAAACTTTCAGGAGATTCCACTGGATGCAATTAGCTGAGATGGTAGAAACACTCATCATGAAAGCTAAAGCTGCTTAAAATCCAAAGGGCTTTAATTCTGAATTAATGCTGTGATCCTGCACCCACTGATACCTGTGCTTAGCTTTAAACACATGGAAATAGATTTAACCCAACTAAAAAAAAACCCGGAACTGTTGATGATTGTAGCGATACAAATGTTAGATTTGCAAGCTATAGGTGGTGCCAGTAAGTTTTCCTCCACCTGTGCCCCGAGGTGCAGGCTGGAGGCACCCAGGGCCCCTGAGCTGGTGTTTCCAGCCTTGGCTCCCAGGGCCTGCCATCCCGACCTGCCTTGGGGCTGAGCTGAAGCCACTTGTCCCAGCACAGAGAGGCCATGAGCTTACCCGGCCGAGGGAAGGAATTTGCTGTGCTGTGCCACGTGTCGCAATGCAGGGCCAGATGGGCGAGGATGGCAGGAGACGCGCTGGGTTAGGTGGCGTGGGCAGGAGGAGGTGGGATGCCACACTGAGCTACTGATTTGGAGCTGCATGTGCCGGAGGCACCGAGTTTCTCGCAGGAGGTGCTCAGAGAGCCCCAGGGCTGGGCTCTGTGTGTGCCCATGGCCATCATAGAATCATAGAATCATAGAATGTTAGGGATTGGAAGGGACCTTGAAAGATCATCAAGTCCAATCCCCCTGCCAGAGCAGGAATGCCTAGACTATGCTACACAGGAACGTGTCCAGGCAGGTCTTGAATGCCTCCAGAGAAGGAGACTCCACAACCTCTCTGGGCAGCCTGTTCCAGGGCTCCGTCACCCTCACTGAGAAGAAGTTTCTTCTCGAGTTTAAGCGGAACCTCTTATGTTCCAGTTTCAGCCCATTACCCCTTGTCCTATCAGTGGTTGTCACTGAGAAGAGCCTGGCTCCATCCTTGTGACACTCCCCCTTGATATATTTGTAAACATTAATGAGGTCACACCTCAGCCTCCTCTTCTCCAAACTAAAGAGCCCCAGCTCCTTCAGTCTTTTCTCATAAGGGAGATGCTCCACTCCCTTAATCATCCTAGTTGCCCTGTGCTGGACTCTCTCCAGCAGTTCCCTGTCTTTCTTGAACTGAGGGGCCCAGAACTGGACACAGTATTCCAGATGGGGTCTCACCAGGGCAGAGTAGAGGGGAAGGAGAACCTCTCTCGACCTACTAACCACCCCCCTTCTAATACACCCCAGGATGCCATTGGCCTTCCTGGCCACAAGGTCACAGTGCTGGCTCATGGTCATCCTGCTGTCCACCAAGACTCCCAGGTCCCTTTCCCCTGTGCTGCTCTCTAATAAGTCATTCCCCAACTTATACTGGAACCTGGGGTTGTTCCTACCCAGATGCAAGACCCTACATTTACCCTTGTTGTATTTCATTAAATTTTTCCCCACCCAACGCTCCAGCCTGTCCAGGTCTCGCTGGATGGCAGCACAGCCTTCTGGTGTGTCAGCCACTCCTCCCAGCTTGGTGTCATCAGCAAACTTGCTGATAGTACTCTCTAGTCCCTCATCCAAGTCATCGATGAATATATTGAATAATACTGGTCCCAGTACCGACCCTTGAGGCACTCCACTGGATACAGGTCTCCAACCAGACTCCGCCCCATTGATCACAACTCTTTGGCTTCTTCCCCTTAGCCAGTTCGCAGTCCACCTCACTACCCGAGAGTCTAGACCACACTTCTGCAGGTTAGCAGCAAGGATGCTGTGGGAGACTGTGTCAAATGCTTTACTGAAGTCAAGGTAGACCACATCCACCGCTCTGCCATCATCTATCCACCTTGTTATATCCTCATAAAAGGCTATGAGGTTAGTCAAGCACGACTTCCCTTTGGTGAAGCCATGTTGACTGTCTCTAATGACCCTCTTATCCCTGATATGCCTTGAGATGGCACCAAGGATAAGTCGTTCCATCACTTTCCCAGGGATGGTGGTGAGGCTGACCGGTCTATAGTTACCCGGGTCCTCCTTCTTGCCCTTTTTGAAGACTGGAGTGACATTTGCTTCCCTCCAGTCCTCAGGCACCTCTCCCGTCTCCCAAGACTTGGCAAAGATGATGGAGAGTGGTCTAGCAATGACATCAGCCAGCTCCCTCAGCACCCGTGGATGCATCCCGTCTGGACCCATGGATTTATGGATGTCCAGATTGCTTAATTGATCCCTAACCCAGTCCTCATCAACTAAAGCAAACTCCTCCACTACCCTGACTTCCTGTGGGGCCTCAGGGGAACGGGGCTCCTCAGGACAGCCTCCGGCAGAGTAGACAGAGGCAAAGAAGGCATTCAGTAACTCTGCCTTCTCTGTATCATCTGTCACCAAGGCACCCACCTCATTCATCAGTGGGCCTACATTGCCTCTGGTGTTAGTTTTATCTGCCACGGATGCTCGAGCCCCTGTGTCCTCTGCACTCTGGGGTAACGATTGGATGAAAAATCAGCCAAGGGCTAAAGTCCCTGCTGAGGGCTGTGCAGTCAGGGTGTCCAGGGGATGGATGGTTTAGGCTGTGGGCAGCTGGGTTGGAAAGCTCTGAGCTGCACCTCTGGTGTCAGCTACAGTTTTCGTAGGGCTGGATGTGCAGCTCATTAACACGCACGGAACAAAACATACTCAAATGATGCACAGTCTCAGTCTTTCTCTTTTTTTTTTTTTGTATTTCTTTTTCTTCCCCTTTCTAACTTCACTGAAGAAAATCACTTTCAAAGTCTTGATTTGAACATTACCTTCCTTTTTCATCCTATTATTTTCTCTGAACTGTGATTTACAAAAACCCACGTAAATATTTTATGATAGAGCCAATCCTTTTTTCCTTTCCCTTAAAGAAAGCACTGATAAATGTTGCTTTGTTTTTGATTCATCCTTTATAATAGCTTTCTCCAAAGCCCAGAAAAATCCTGTACAGACACAAACACAGTTTATTTCACAGAAGAGAGATATTGACTCCTTAGTGTAGAGAGTAGTCTTTTCTGGTTTTTTTTTTTTTTTTTAATAGCAGTCTTGTATTGTTGTCCTGATGTTGGCATCTGGATATATCTTCTTCAGACAGATGGGCTTCTTTTCATGAGTCAAACTCAGGGTGAATGATCACAAAATGAATTTTAAACAAAGACTTAAACCACTGTTATTACAGTTCCATTTTCTTCCTTTCCCTTCTAAATACACCTGTGAGCACTTCTATGTACACACACATATATGTATACACACACAGAAAGAGTACTCGCCTCCATTTTATCGTGTATATCTCAGCAGATGCACATACAAAAAAAAATGAATAATTTGCTGATGCACGGTTACAAGTGGATGTTTGTTTCTGAGAGCCTAAGAACTTGTAAATGTCAGCCCAGATCCCGTGATTTCATCTCCTGTCATGTTTCACACTCAGCTTAGCTGGGATGCACATAACAAGCAAACGTTTTAGAAAATTCAGCCTTCAGTCAGGGTGCATATTTTAAAGGAATTGGTAGAATCTGCCTTTGCTGACCACTGTTTTTCATGGGGAGTGCATTTACGGAGAGCTGGTGGTTCTATCCCATGTCTCTTGGCATGTGCCCACAGAGGTTTGGGCTTCAAGCTAGGACCCAGCTGCCCTGGCAGCTCACTTATACTCTCCTGTCAATTTATATATGTCAAAGAAACAGTTTTAAAGTAATGGCTGATGAGAGCTATCTCTTGGTCATGACATCTTTTGCAGTCTCCTTGAACTCTAATGCTGAAAATCTAGGCTCTTCACCTGCCCCTCATGCTCTTACTGATGTGGTACCAGGAGAGGGAAGGGGGGCAAGTCATAAAAAGTGTGCGCTTATTCTTCTTTGTCATTTTTTATAGTTGTTTCAAATTTCTGAAATGCAGGTTCAGAGAAAGGGTAATTACTTCCTTCAACGGACATTCATCTAATGGGAGAGTCATTTGCAATGAAAATATTTTAAGACCCAGGTGAAATGTTGCTAATGGTTTGCTTTGTCAGGTCCTTAGGTAGCTTTCAGGCTTTGGTGAAGGCAGCAGGAGTTTGTTCTCAGCATGACCACTGAGGAAGCATTGTTTTATTTTCTGACCATGTCATACTTGCTTTTTATACCATTAGTTTATGATTGTAACCTCTTAACAGTGTTGGGGAGAAGAGGCTGGATTGCTGGAATTGGGGCCAAGGCAAGTGCAGCACAAATGCTTCTCATGCTTTTCCCCTGTTATATTAACCGGGTGACTTCATAGTCCAGAAGTCTTCTTTTTTTTGTTGTTTAAGATGTTGTAACCGAGGCTGCTGTTTGTGCCAGGGTGCTGTTTGTACCAGGACTGCTTCCCACAAGGTGTAATTCTGTGTCGGACTGACATTCTCAGTGAGTGCTGCTGAGGCCTCCGACAGACAATTGATTTCAAGGAATGCACACACTGTTATAAGAATCTCAGATTTGGGTCATCTGCAAAGCACAAGGATCTCTGTGCCTTTATAAAAGAGTTGGTTGCAAGGAGAGAGAGTCAGGGCACTTGGGAGCGATGCTTTGCTTGCTGTTGTTTGCACCCTCTGCAGTTCTGCACAGAGCTCAAACCCACTGAAGGCAGGAGCAGAGGATGAGCGTTAAGAACTCTGACCTCTTGTAAGAAAGCGCAAAGCACAATGAAATAAAATTTCCAGTGTAATGGAAATGTGGTAATCGTTTGTCATCCAGCACCAGTCCCAGCACAAACAGAAATTGAAAATATTTCATCAGCGCTGACCCAGTTTGATGACTAAATTGTTTCTTAGCCATGGGAACCTGAAAGATGTCTCTTAATTTTTTCCTGGAAGAGGGAGGAAAATATATATATCTCCCACCCATTTTAGTTGTTGTTCGGATATTTAAGTCTATTTAGGATAAGGGACGAAAGAAATAATAGAATTGGAAAAATTTTACAGGTGAATTATGATATTAATGTAGGTACAATATGGCTCTACTATTTTTAAATTATTTTCTACAGGAACATGCATCAGACTGTTCATAAATTACTGCATTTAGGTATGTCAGACACTGCAGACAAAATTGGTTTTAGAAATATTTTAATGGGAAATTTCACTTTAACTTGTTTAATCTAATTAGACACATTTTCCCATCATCAGTGTAGTCTGTTTCTTTATGGTTGATTCAGGTGTCACTGTGAGGAAATGAATGCGTTTTTACAAGAGAAAATTCACACAAGAAAAAGAGCATTGGTGCAATGTCAGGAAATGCCTGATTTCTTGACCTGTTTTCTTTTACTTCCTCCTGTTTCCAAATGAAGTCTCAGATCAGGGTGAGTATAATATAATTTAAATCCTCAACTCAATTATTTAATCTCTTGTCAAAGTTGTACCTTAATGTCTATCCACAACCCTGGCAGAATTAAAAATAAAGAGTGTTGTCAGGTCCGGAAATGTAGTTATTTCACTTGTCATTTGTTGTTAGTCCTTTCTTTCACCCACAATCAGCGGGCGGATAAAATATTTAAAAGAATGTGCTGTGTTCCATCAAACACAGTTGAGATGAGCACCAGGAGCTTCCAGCAGAAGAGGTCATCAGGCAATTTCGCTCTCTGCTTTCTTTTGGGGCCTTTGTAAGCCAAGTGTTATGAAAACAGGCCAGAGACACGGAAGGATCTGTGGTTTAATATGTAGTATGTGTTTTCAATATGAGAATTTGGCTTGGATCCCAGGAATTATAATGACTTATTTCTGATGTGTAGTATTTCAGGTCTCTGGGAAATCGGTAGAGCATCAAGATTCATTTGACCCAGCATAGGTGATAATTTAAAAATTGGTTCAGATCTTTTGTGATGCAGATATACAATGCTCTTACGGTAACCAGGAGATCTGCATCCACACTAGGAACATCACCATGCGTAGTAGTGGGAACTGATAGCCTAAAAGGCTCTAGCTAGATACAGCCAGTTCAGGATGACTTAGCTCTGATTCACAGAGGTCCTGAGCACTTGTTATTTCAGTGTTCAATCAAAACTGTTCAAGGCTGAGTGCCTCAGGATAAAAAGTCATCAGTAACTAGGTTCCTGGAGGTAATATTGTATTCTTTACCAACTGCTGTATGTGGGTAGAGCTTTGTTGCACCAATCCCTACACCTCAGCACTTGTTCTTGGCCTTTCTTCAAGCAAAATTGTGAACCTTCTTAGTGAGCTGCAGGACTTTTGCATATCTGACTGAGCCTGCACATCTCATCTGTGTAAAGAATTCATATACATTTATAGGGTCTGCTACTCATCACAGACACAGAAGAGTTAAGTATGCCTAGTGTTAGCTGTTACCAGTTAAGTATGCCCAGTGTTGTCAGACAAATCTCAACTTCTTTTTTAATGTTGGTGTGAATCAAACTCAAAACAGCACTGGGACACCTAAGTGAGGGCAACATCCCAATCTATGGGCTGATGTTCAAATGCATGATGACAGATGTCAGTCTAAGTGCAGAGCAAGAAAAGAAAATAAAGGACATGAAGTAATTAATCTTGTATCGTACATGGAGTCATTGGAACAAATAAAATCTGCACCTTTTTCTCTAGATGTCTTTGCCCATTTCTTTCTTCAGAAAAATAAGGCACTCTAATGTAGAAACATTTGTTTTCCTATCTTTTTCCTTTTCAGTACTTGAGGACAAATTTGGTTTCATTTTTCCTAATATGTCTTCTCCACAAATACAAATAATTACTGATAATATTTTTACATTTCCAAGCAGCCTTTTGCAGCTTTGAGAAGTTTAGTTAAATTTAACCTTTGAGTTGTTCTGCCTCCAGCATACAAATGCTACCACTGGACAAAGATATTCTGCAGTTATTACAGGTACTTTCTTAGCTTCCATTCTCATGTCAGCAGAGCTCACCATCCAGCCTTTGAATGGAGGGATCATCTGGGTGATAGATAAGTTATATTCTGTTTTATCTCTAAATATTAATAATGGGAAATTAGAAGAATGCTTCTAGTTCTGTTATACCTATCAGTATGTGTCCTGCCTGCCCTAAGAACATTCTCTGTTTGCAGGATTTACTTGAATGTTGCAATTATACAATTAGCATATTTATCCTATGCAGATAATTATAGTTACGGTAATCATGTCAATATGAGATAGGGAAAGAAAAACGCTGCATTTAATAAGTCCCAGAGAAATTCAGATGAGAAACTCAGCATTAAAAGAACATTAAGAGCGTGATACAACACTAAAATGATTCATATTCAAATGTCACAGAAGAATATGGGATTGCCAGAGAGCTGCTGGTTTTAAGTATTCAGATATTCATCTTCCAGTGTGAATTTCCTCGACTTGTAGAGTTCATGGCAAGCTTTTCAGACAGAATAAACTCAAGTGCAGTGACTTAACAAATTTGTGTACATCTTGTGTAAATACATACACAAGAGGGTATGTTTCAGGTGTTCTGAAAGTGATTATAACTATCAGAAAACCATGGCATGTCTGGACAAACCAGTGCAACAAATCAGACATGTTGCTTTAGTATGGAGTAGAAGAAAGAGCAAAATTCCTCAGTTACCACTCTAGCCTTGAAATAGTGTGATAAATAAGTAGCCTAGGATGCTATTTAATAGCTTTTTTCCCCCCCTAAGTTAGAAGCTGGCATCAAAATGGAATTGGTCTTTGAAACTTCTACTACATCGTAGCAAAGGTCAGGTATAGTTACTCCAAAGAATAGCAGGGAGAGAGTCATTTAACTAGAAAAGTTCAGTGAACCTACAGAGACTTCATCTGAATGGAAACCAGAAAGGAAGATCTTGCCAGTATTCACCGTTTCTTCTTTTGTTCAAAGAAGAACTGGTATGGTTTTTAGTCCTTCCGTCGTCTGAGAAGTGGTCTACTGGGAAGACAGTAGATAGAGCATGGTTGTTCTTGCAAGAATAACTATGCAAATGAATGTATGTTAGAGTTGTGGTTTGCAACTGAACGTTTTTTTCGAGGTAATAGTTAAGTTTCTTATTCAATGGATAATCGGGCAGGAGGGAATATGGAGAGGTCATGCAGCCTGTGTCTCTGCCCCAGGGCAAGCTCAAGTATGACTAAACTGTACATAGCAGAGAGGTTCCAGCCTGTTCTTAAAAACTTCTAATCGTGTTGAGTCCTGTAGCATTTCTGTAAGTAACCCATTTCAGGAATTCATTCGACTTACTATTGGAAAGATATTCTTACCATCTAACTTACGTCTATTTTGTTGCTGTTTATACTCAGTATTCTTGTCCTTTCCTTTTTGTAGCAACTCTGACGACTTTTGCATTGTCTTTCTTGAGGCTAGCAGCAGCTTGCAGGGAGCTGATTTTCCTCCCCCTCCTTTTGATTGGCTTTTTCAGTTATCTCACAAGTCTACTTATGTAGGATGCTCTGAATCAGCTGGGTTTATAGAGAGGGTAAAAGGGCCTGTTCTGAGCACTTAAGCTACAACTCTGAATGAGTAGAAATGCAAGTGAAAGTGCAAAATACTGGTTCTTCCAGTACTTCATGTTGGAGATGGGCAAGGCAAGCTCCCCTGTCACAGAGAAATGCCGTGAGAAGAGGAAAGTGCTCCATGAGTCATTCCTGGCAGAATGAATCTCAATGGTGCAGTTAGATTACTGCCACTCAGTTTTATGGGAATATAGCCAAGGTGAAGATGAATACGATGAATACAAGAATTTCCCTTACAAATGCTTCCCAGAGGTGACTTGCATCCACATACATATGCCAAGTGGAAGGTGATTGCACCCCTAAAAACTTTAATTTCCCAGAGTTCACATATGTCTACAGGTTTAAGATTCCCCTTAAATGCCTACCAATTTCCTTGCAGTGGGGTATAGCTGTAACTTTTACAAGAGTTACATGGTTTACACCATATTCTGCATCAAAAAGGTACCTGACATAAGCTGTTGAGAGATCTCCTGGGTGCTGAAAGCAGCGTATGGGATGCTGTAGGCAGATCACGGAAGTTTTATGAGTGACTGCTTTTTGTTAATGCACTGATTAGTAGAAAGCAGCCAGCTTTCAAAATCTTCCTTTAGGGATTTGTATTCTTGCTGTAGAAATGTTAAACTGAATTCCACATGGTGTGTCCAAAACAAGCTGGCTCATATGTATAAGACATACTGTGCCAGCTCTTTTCTTAGCACAGACCAATCAGTCTCTCATCAGGAGAGACCATTTCAAAATAATGCAATGTCCTGGCTCCCTCTTTTTAATAGCTTATGACTTAGCTCCAAAGCGTAGTTACATCTAGAGGCTATTACCAAACAAGACGGTACAACCTGGTCCCAGCCGCTGGTTCAGCATACAGAAACACAGCTGTTAAGTGAGAAACAGTAGTTTTGTAACTTTAATTGCTAATTAAAAGTATACTTTGTGTTCTGTGACCTTGAGGCTAGGCATTCAAGTGCTAAGATGTGACCTCTATTTGACAAATACTGTTCTGATGTGACCTGTGCTTCACAGATATTTTAATTGGTTGCTAGCACAGCAGCATTAAATAACTTCTTTTTTTTTTCTGATTCTCATTCATTCACTAATTAATTTCTGTGTAGCTATGCTGTATTGCTTGTGTTGCAGAGATTTAAATACCCAGAATTCCATTGTTTTTCCCTTGAGTATTTTGGACATCTCAAATTTTTGCAGATTTAGAATGGGTAATTCAGAGGAAATTATAGATATCATAAAGAAAAGGGTCAAATTCTGAAGAAAACAAAAGAGTAACTATAATTAATTTATGCAATATTGAGACTTTACTGTTCTGAACATGCTTTATAGGTTAACGCAGAGCAGGAGTGTTGAAGAGCATACTCTGTTCTCGTAACATCTGCAAAAGCAGACATGAATTCTAACTTTGCTTGTTGTCTAGTTGTTCAGCACTTTCTTCAGTTATGTCCATCACTTAGCCTGGAGTAAGGCTTCATCGCTGTAAAGAATGCCAAGTCTATTTTAAGTGATACAAAAGTAACTTTACCCTTTCAGAGAGGAACCCAGCGCTTTAGAGGAGAGGATGTCTTCTGATAGCTAGCATAGGTTGTAGCTTACTGTGATGATCAGCTCTAATTTGGACTCGAGATTAAAGCAATGAGAGATGGTATCCTAGAATCTCAGTGAATATATGGAAAAGTGGGAGCAAAATCTTCAGCTCTTGTGCTTGTCTGTAACTTATTCCAGTGCTCACTTACACCAGCTAAAGATCTGAATGTTGCCTGAAAAAGAGCAAGACAAGAAGTTCTCAAGGAATTGCTTTGCAGCAGGTGGATATTTTTCATCAGGCTACCCAGCACGCTGAGCGTGAAATGCAGCCGCTTGGGGAAGAACTCTAAAAAACGTAGTCTTGCAAGTCTCCAGGAGCAGACTTTAAAGCAGAGGAGAGAGTGCATGTGGTTCAGCAACCAAGCAGAAAAAACACTTTTAAAAATCACTGTTCTGTTTACTGATTACCTTTGGGAACCCGGGAGAAGTGACGCTTTTACAGAGTAATCAGCAAGAAAGTTCTGTGGTCTCGTGCATTTCTGCTGAGTTGATGCAATCTTAGATAAGGTGGTTTTCAGTGCAGATTTTGTAGATTCCCTGTAGGAAGAGAGAGAAAAAAGTCTGAAATCCCTCCTGAACTGAATTTCTGATTTTTACTATTTTATCATCTTCCCAAGATTTGGAACCTGATGAGTCCGATTCTAGCTGCAGCAGCAACTTTCTGGTCAGGGCAGTCAGGAGTGAAGCTCAACTTGGAGCATGGTCTAACGGCAGGTTTCTGTACCAACCGTAAAAAGAAAGTGAGAAAATCATTCAGATAAAATTTTTGCTTTGCTTGAATTTTAAAGGGGCAAAGCTCACAACAGAGTTGAATTGAGAACATTTTCTCACAGATTCAGGTAACATCAGTTCCTGAGAGAGAATTTCTGTGATTATAAGATGAAGGGTCAAAATGAGGGGGAAAAAAAAAAAAAGTCAATTTGTTAAGAAGTGGCTTCTTGAAAAGATAAGGCTGTCTTCCTCCCTATGTGCTTATCATGTAGTTTAGTGTCTATATAAAGTGTGCTTGAAATACTCCCTTTGACTTTTCTGTTTCTAGGGAAGGTTATAGAAAACCAGATTAGAATTTGGGATTTCTCAGTAAAAATAGAGGTGAATTCCCTCTCTTTCCTGCAGCTCACTTTTCCCATGTGTACAGGCAATGTTGAATTGATTAAGAGCTTTAGGGCCGCGTTATTATCTCAAATCCTTTTGTAGCTGAAAACATCTTACCTAGTTACATTTTTACCATTACTGCTAGTAGCACTAAGAAAAGAAAGGGAGCAGTAATAAGGCAGCCAGCATTCACCTTCTGCATTGCTTCATGGCCGGCTCTTCATGCTGTCGCATTTCCAAGTACAAGAAACAAGGGATGGTGTGTCCAGTGTTTCTGCCAAGGATCTTCATCTTTGTGGTGCTGGACTCCAGCTGCCAACAGGGCTCAACGGCTCTGCAACTCAGACCAGGCCAAAAGAGATGAAAATCGACCTGATGACTTTAAAAAAAAGAAAGAAAAAAGAAGCTCTGTAGAAAAGGAGAGAACTGGTTGCTTTCCTGCCATTCTGAGCGACGTTGATTTGTGAAAAGTTGGAACCCAGGATCTAACAGGAGAGAGAGCAACGGCTTCTGTCTTGTCGCCACATTAATCTCAAGTTAGAAGAGCTGGTGAAATATTTCGATTCTAGGAGCACATTTGGGGTCTTCATGTCAAAAGTATTCTGAAATATCTTTAAGAGACTTTCACATGCACCAGAAAAGCTGTCCTGATTAATATTGCTAAGTTGCTTATCCATTGGATTCACTGTGCAGAAAAGCCAGTTTTTCTACTGAGTCGTGGAGTGTTCTTGGTTGGGAAAGGCTGTGGTTTCACAGACCGTGTCACAAGTTCAGTGTGAGAGAAGGAAATGTACTTTCAAAAAGCAGAATTGTGAAAGAGCTGGTCCTCTGAATATTTGTTTATGTTTTGTTGTTGATTACACGCTTTTGCACATGAGAAAGAACACTGGAAAACAAATGAGAGATTCAGAACAGCTCAGAATATTTCCATCAAAAAGACCTTTTCAGTTACAAAATCATTTTCCTCGATATTTGGAAAATCAATTTTTATTACAATTCTTTTTATTAAAAAAACCCCAAAGAATTAAGTGCTTTGATTGTGTCAAAAGCCTATTTCAATTTCTGTGGGAGAAACACTGTTAAAAATTCCAAATCAACATTTTAACAATGAAGTACAAACAGAAGTGTGTTATTATGAGCTTAAAAAGTTGAAAACCGTCCCCCAAGATATTGATGGATCTCAAGCGAAAGGGGGGGGGGAAAAAGAAAAATTCCCAGAAAATTACTAACCTTGTCATCATAGCCACTAGTTAATATATGGTGTTGGTTTTCAAGGACTAAAATTCTTTTTGCACTTGCTGACATTGGCTGATCCAGCATAAATACTGGGAGTACAGAAGGGATGCTGCTGTCACACAAAGCCTTAGGCTGCTGCGTAGCTTGTGAGGGATATATCGGACATACTTCTTTGGAATGTGTCTCCTTCCACGTTTCTTTTCACCAAATGTGTTTTAGATGCACACTGAGAAAAAATTCAGTGTGTTAAATTCTGGAGTCATAACATCCACTGTATTAAGGTTACTAGGAGGAGAAATCGACTCTCTGTGGTATGTGGCACTGGAAAGGGTGATTGAGCGCTTTCTTGCTGTCTCTTTCTCACACCTTCCACTTGCAGCCCTGCGTACCTGCCCCGTTTCCCCTTGTAGCCCACCTCTGGGCTGTTGGGCCCCGCAGCTGTGGTCTTTGCCACGCTTCATGCGGGAGCAGAACCGGGCTCCCGGCTGTGCCCGGCCGCCCGCGAGCCTTGGCCATCATCACCTCTCAGCCCTTTGCTCCGTGGCTCGGTGTCATAGCAGGTGCGCTGGATCATACGCACGTGCTTTGGTTTTGTGGGGCAGGTGCTGCCTGACACTGGTTTTCTGAATTTTGTTTAAATTCTGCATAAGGGGGAATCTCCCCTCGAGTTTTGTTTTCCTCTTGCAGTCAATCTTTCCTGTGCC
Source organism: Trogon surrucura (assembly GCA_020746105.1). NCBI lineage: Eukaryota > Metazoa > Chordata > Aves > Trogoniformes > Trogonidae > Trogon > Trogon surrucura. The sequence goes on along the minus strand of CM036632.1, from coordinate 7,082,526 downwards.
TGCTGCATACTGCATGCTGAGACTTCTCCTTCCAGCATTGCAGACCTGCTGATTATTGCAATCTACTTGTTTTTAATACAGGCTGTGCCTCCCTCCTCATCCTCCCCCTCCCCATGACAGTTTTGCCTGTGGAAACAGTCTCAGCTAGAGCCCACAGCCTGTTTTTGTCTGCTCCTCCATGTACTGGGAGATTTCACTTGAAACAGTGTGAAGCTCTTCTTGCATCTGCCAGCAGCTGTGATAATCTTTCTTTGCAGTTTGTTTTCTGGATACAGCCTTTCTGTTATGCTTTCATTTGAGAAAGAGGATCTGCAGCTTTCACATGATAAAAGTCTTATTGCTGCAAGATCACCCAAATAACATCGATAGAGAGTGGCTGTGTAGGACTTAGATCTACATGCAGATAGACGAGTCTTTATGTATGGAACCTGGTCGTGCGTGAGCTCTCCCTTCCAATGCAAGGTCCCCACTACCCACTGCACCGGAGATGTTCTCTGAATTGGAGCAAAGACAAAATGCTACCTCTGGTTTCTCAGGATTGGTTTCAGGGAGATTTTGCACCAACTCTTATGTGTCGCCCATTGCTTCCTTTGCTTGCACAAATGAGGTTTATGTGTCATGTAGTGCAGCAGCTGATGGCTGAACATTTCAGTAACCAATGGTTCTGTCTGCTTAGCCATTGGGACTCTGACAGAAGTTTATTTAAAAATCCTGGTGATGATTTCTATGTCATTTGCAAGAAATGGTCAATAGCGCCTCAGGAATTTTAGCCTCATCTATATGACCTACATTAGGAAATAAGATGTTTCCCTGTTACTCCAGTCTTGTGTCCATGCTGTTACCCATCACCTTCACTCTCCTCCTGAACAAAGGGAACGACCTAGAATAAGAGAAATTTATCTATGGATTTATTCTGGCATAATCATGTCAGTTAATTGTCCTAAATGAGAGACAGACTGATTTGCGCCGAAAGTCTGGAGATTGCAGGGAAGTGATTCTTTTAAATGCTCTAGAAAAATCTCACCCCTTATTTTCTGGATCTCACTGGAAACCTGTGTCTCAGTGAACAGCTGAGGACAGAGTTAGGAGGTAGCCCGACTTCACGTTTTTCTGCCCTTCAGAGGTTGTACTTAAAAGACAGAAAACCCAGATCTACTTCTCAGTCTAATCTGACCCCTACTAAATCATTAACCATGTTAGTCTCATCCCCACAGTTTAACTGTGAGTGGATGCTTATTCGTTTCTTAATATAGTTTTGCTTTTAAATGATTCATATTCTGTTTCATCGTTCTCATTGCACTTTATAGAAACTTGGCAGAGGCCTGAAGGACCTTTACTCTTTCCAGCTTGTCACTCCAGATGGCTTTGCATTTCCACAGCAGATGAAATGCTCTGGTCATGGCAGTGCGGTTGCATGCATTTACTAATCCGCTTTGCCAATCTCCCGGACCCTTGTAGGATGCTTCTGTGCACCATGTTTGAAGAGTTTGCATTTAAATTGGCTTTTGAAATTCATGGTTCATTTTCTTATTTTAATTACTGTCCCGGCTGCTCTCATAGTTATTATACTCTGCTGGAATACTCAAGGACTATTCAGGTTTCTTGTGATTCTGGTAATAAATTTGGATCTGATATTATTACTATTATTCCAGGATCTTTAATAACTAATTAATGTCTCCATGTTTTTTAGAGTAACACAAAGTATCTGTAGTAAAAATGAGCAAAAAAAGTAGTATTTCCATTTTACTGATGGTGAACTGAACCTCTGAAAGATTAACTGATTTGCCCCAAGATGCTCAAGAGACTGTCGCAGAATCCGGGACCTCCATTCTTTGTGGCTCATATGATTTCTGCCTCATAAATTCATGAAACCTTGTGGGATCAGACCTATAGCAGCAGCTTGCGAAACTGATCTGATGCCTGAGAGACAGTAAAATGAGATTCCTTTTCAAGTGCAGTTTCACTCTAACAGTGGGAAAATGTTTCTGACTATTAATTTACTTTTCATCTCCACCAATATAATTGAGTCAGAAGTGGTATAAAATGTTGTGCCCTTTGCAACTGATTCGGAGTTTGGACTGTGTCTGGGTCAGCCAGGAAAGCTGTACTCAGCACATCGAGCCAGTGTATTTCAGAAACTCCCCTCTAGGCAGTTACTGGGTGGCCTACATGCTTCATATTCATAAAGTGTTGTTTTTCTGAAAATCAGTCCTATTATGTTACTCTGAAATATACTTACTTAAAATTATGGTCCTATTGTGTTTCTCTGAGTCTGTCTTTGGGTAATCCTCTGGCTTTTGCCTCAGGTCTTGGTGTATGACAAGTGAAACCTTGCTGTGACACTGGTGGCTTTCATTTACTAGCCCTGTTTTGTAGTACTCACAGTGAAGATAGCAAATTGATTCATGCTCTAATTAGCAGTTTTACTACTTTTGAAGTACTTCTGTACCTCAGCAGATTGCATCTAATTCCACTTTCAGAACCAGATGCCTTCTTCCATTTGCATGGTCCCTGAAAAGGGTTTAACATTGCAGGCAGGAATGTGAGCTTTGAAGATGCTCTGCTTTGACCTTTCTGGGGTCACAAGCCTGTGAAAAGGGAGGAAGACACTTCTGAATTCGTACTTTTCCAGGAAAAGCCTTGCACAAGCAGTATCAACAGCTTTAGAAAACAACAGAGATGTGGTTCATGGTACAAACAAATCTAGAAGGCTGCCTGTCTTTCTGTCTGTCTGAGACCCATGGCTCCTGACAGCAACAGGAGGCAAAACTGCAAGTGAATGTTACTGAGAAGTTGTAACAAAGTGGAGACTTTAGTGGTTGAAATTTTTGGTTATACTGAAGTCCATTTTTTTGGCTCTTGTAATGTTTAGAAGAGGGAAATGTAGGGCGTTGTATTTTCATACTGCTTGTGCAGAAGCTGTGTGGGGCCAGTTGGGACCAGCTGTTGTGCTTTTCAGTGAATCGCGCTGCAAAATATTGGATGTTTAGAAATCAGATGTGAGTAAGGAGGCTCATAGTCTTCAGCAGGGCTGGCCACTTAGCTTTGCCCTTTTGTAGGTCCTTACAGATGTATTGCGAGTTCAAATTTAGTGCCAGAACGAATTATTAAATCATAGAATCATAGAATGGCCTAGGCTGGAAGGGACCTTAGAGATCATTTTAATCCACCCTCCCTGTCATGGACAGGGACACCTCTCAACTAGTTCAAACAACACAAGAGGACCGAACAGGAATCGAACCTGTGAGCTTTGGTGTTTCAGCACCACGCTCAACCACGTGAGCTAAACTGGCCCTCGACCACTGAAGTAAAAAAATAAGGCTGTTTTCTCTGGCCTTGATAGTTAGAGGAAGCACTAGTTAGATCGTTAGAAGTGCTCTAAGAATTCCCAAATGAATTATAATTTACCTGTGACCAGAAAAGCAGAAATCTGAATATCTCTGAGAAAGGATAAACATAGTGAGGATCTCAGACCATTTTTTTCAATTAATTTTTGTGTAGTATGGAACTTTTAAGAGGGTTTCAATCTTTATTTTGTGTATTGGATGATTCTGAGCAGCGGTTATTTATTGCCGCAGTTGCAATTTTTCTTAGCATGTTTCCTTGATAACAGCCCCATTTGAGTTGGCAAGCTCCAAAATCCTCATTCTTCATCCCTCTCCTGTGACATGTGAACCTGCCAGAAGATTACAGGTGTATTAAGTTAAGTGCCTATGGAAAGGGGAAGAGTTTGAGCCAACTAGTTCCAAACTTCTGTTGTTGCAATCTATAGCAATGCCATTACTGTCGGATATGATGTTGTGGCTTAGCCTAACCCTTCAGTTATGCACTTAGAAAGTCACAGCCTGTCAGAGTAGCATTAGTGTCATTTCCAGCACCTCGCCTACCCGCTGCCACCTCAGATCATGCCTGAAATATTAACTCATGTGCTCTCTTGTAGTGATAAAGTGAGGATGATCAGATACTTGTCAATCAGCCTTTCAATCTGAGCTTCTAGCTTGCTCGTAAATGATACTACCATTAGCTAAAACAAAGTGGGTGGTTTTTCTCATATTTCTCATCTATTTTCACATCAGAGAGAAATCCAAGATGACATATTCATACTCTGAGCTCGGAGATGCTGCAGACTGAGTTGCAGAAAGCCTTCTCCACGTCTGGGTGGGTGGCTGCTCACCAGTCTCTGCCATGGCTCTCAACCTTTACTTGAGCATGTATTCACATTTTGGAATGCCATCCACAACATTGCTGTAGGAAAGGATAAATCTCCATGTAACTAAGCTCTCAGTATTTCTCAGCATTCCCGCTAATTACTTATGACAGACTTTGTCTCTAGAAGATCACAATATTTTAATTTGCATTTTTCTCACCAGGAAGAAAGTTAGCGATGAGGGAGCAGTCCACTTGCTCGATGCCTACTGTCAGGAAGAGAAATTTTTCATGACTCTGATAAAACATACAAAGCACTCGAATTTCCGTCAAGATATTTTTTGTTGAATATTTCTTTCTGTCTGAGATAAAGCAAAGCAAACTAATTTTCAAATTATATTCCTGGGGAAAGATAAGGATGCCAGACTTATTGGTTACAAGGAAATCCCTTGGTTACAAGGAAATCCCTTAGCTACTTGGGTAGTTTAAATGAGCCTTATTGTAAAATCGTGTTTCTGTCAGGTGCCTGTGTACAAATTTCTACCTAAAAACCCGAAGTATTAAGGAAATCCTCTAAGCAGGATGCACAATAACATACCGTTAAAGCCTGGAAAAGTGTGGAGATATGTTGCTCGTTCAGGGCTTGTACTTCTGTAGGTATTCTCTGCATTAAATCCATGTACGACTTAGCTTGCACTTGGATCCAGGATGTCAAGAGCGTGTCCTCTGATGCCTTGTGCTACTCCCATCATCTGCTATAGCAGATAGCTCCATGCTGGGTCACCTCTAAAGCTGGGACTCTGAGGAGTGATAACAGTGTTTCAGAAGTTGTTTTTAGTGTTCCTGGTTAGTTTGGTATCAATTACCTAGTGGTTGATTTTTTTTGCATTGAATGCAGGATTTTGGTGTGAGAGACTTCTGCTAAAACTGGAGCTGTGTCACCCTCATCAGTTTTGTCTTCATGATACCAAACCTTTTGAAATCAGCTTTAGACCTTATTTTGACTTAAACTTCTTTGGTTTAGCAGTTTCTGTCTAAGTGAAGTGGTAACACTCCTGATTCTTCCAGGTGGGCTTGCAGTGTAATTACAGAATAAATTAAGGTGTATTAACGAGAGACATCTCCTGTATTATCTGCTTCATCTTTTGGTTGTTTAGAAGCAACTTATGGAACAGTTTCCTTAGTCAAAACCTAAAAAAGGTAGAGGCAGCAGCAAAACTTGTGAGCTAAAATCCGGTATTGCCACATGCATGAAATCATAGATAAGCGTGACAGAATATGACATCTAAGATACAGTTTGACTTACCAATGAGGGACAAAGCCAAGATAAGATACATTGCCTCTGGGGGAGGGTGAAGGGGGGGAAAATTCACTGCAGGAATCATTTTGATTTTTGAAAGAAATCACAATGCTTCAAAATGATTGTGCTATAATGGTTATCACATGAAAAGCAAGGATAAACTCCTGGAAAGCTGTATTTGCAGTCTTTCCATTTAACCGTTTCAAGGCAGGTGGGTAAAATGTGAGTGGATAAAATACAAGAACTGCCCACAACAGTGACTCTCTTTTCAACCCATACAGCTTACTCACTTTCTCGATATAGTTCATAGGGCTGGATGGACTACAAACACAGCTGACTTAGAGAGCCCCTTGTTAATAGTTGTTTTCATTTCAACCCCACTGCAGTAAGTGGCATCTAAAAAATTTACTGTACAGAGCAGATAAATACATATAGGCATAAGAGGGCGTGAGGCTGTTGGTTTTTCTGCGTGCTAGCCAGCACTGTTCACTTCCACTGCACAGTATAATCGGCCATATGAGGCCAGAGTCATTCGGATCTGACCTCTTTCTAATTTTGCACATCAAGTATTTGTTCACTATTAAAAGTGCTAAAATTCATAATACCATATTCTCATAGACGGGGCACAAAACAGCCCCCCCCCCCCCCCCCCCCAAGAAAAAAAAAAAGCCCAAAGAGAAGGCAGCTTACGAGATGACTGAAATGTCAGTGTTAAAACTGGTGTGTGACATTGATATACATAGAAATTATTTGACTCCAGTGCAACCAGCTGTCCTGGTTTGAGCTAAACAGAGCCAATTCTGTTCAGTGATTTTACTTTTCAGCTCAGTCTCTTCCAAGAGGCTGCAGTTTCTGAAGGTAATAGCACGTTTTCGCAGACAGTGTCTGCAACCGGCAAAAGGCCCCAGTGACCTTGCTGAAGACTCAGGGTCAGTCTGGGCACAGGCAGGCTGATACCTGTGAGCACTGCTCAGAAAGCCAAATTAGCATGCGCTTCTGCGTGATCTGTCTTTTGCTGCCTGTGCCTTTCCCACAGTGCTTGGAGCTCTGATTAAGGCAGTCAACCATAAATCACTAAGGCACATGTCAATGAAGCCCTTACGATGCCACTGGGGATAGAAGAATCGTATCCTCTTATTGCTTTAATCGCGAGGCTGGAGTCCATTAAAAATCCGTTTAAATCTATGAACTGGTGCTAGTTTTAAACTGGTAATTTATGTCCAGTGGATATTAACAGCATTTTTTTCCCCTGCATCTGAACTATTGCCAAGAACTGCTCTAACTAACCTATGCTATTCGTGTTCAGGCTTATACAATATAATCTCCTTCACTTGCTGGGTATATATCAGCAGGCAGCAGTAATGGGTATTGTCTGAATCAAAGCCTCTTATAGAAACGTTGCAAACCAGAATGAAAAGACTGGAATAGCTCCCCATCAGTACGTGGAATGTATTCCAAACTGGGAATTGATCAGTGGATTTTCTGCTATCATCTTTCAAAGTACATCTTGGAAGGACTTATGAGAAACTCAGTTGTACGTACCTGAAATCCGACATCGACCTACTAGTATGAGCTGTACAATACTAATAAAGCAGATGTTTTTAGCAAACAACGACAATTTGAGTTCAGTTAATTACTTTCTTATTTTTGGAGTTTCAGAGGCACTCTCGTTGTACTCATCTGATTTGCAAGACAAAGTGTTTTGCAGGATAAGAGTTCTCGCACACAACATAAGCTCTTCTCCTCCATGCTGGTTCTTTTGCATGGTGGCCTTTGAAGGCAAACAGCGAGCCCCTGCTTCTTCCTGACCAAAATCAGATTCTACAAAGGGGCCCTGTTGAAACAGTGCAGAATTGGTATATTTTGTACCATTGATATAATAGGAAACACTAACAAAGAAAAGCGAGAGCAATGGCACAGCTGGCACCTATATTACTGTGTTTACAAGCAAACAATGTAGAAGGAAGGGCAACTTGGGCAGATGTGCCCTGAGGCTGGGGATAGTTCCTGCAGCGTCTGGGCAGGGTCATGACCCAATCAAAGTAATCTAATTCTTCCCCTCTGTACTGTAAAAAACCCTCTAACTGCTCTGTGGCAGCTTCCATTTCAGTTTTCTTGCAGAAATGGACTTGGAATCACAGAGGTCAATGTCTTTTCATTTACTCACGGTATTAAAAATATCTCTAATGTAAAACAAAGGGATTCAAAAATTTGTTGTTGCCTTTGCCCATTTTCTACTCTTAAATGATACTCCAAGGTCTTCAGGACTGTGGGTAGTTCAGCTATCACACCCATCTGTTGTTGCTGGGCTTTTTCAGTCTTCCTTTTCTAGTCACTGCACTTTCTTTGCCTTCTCCCCCTCTGCTCTGCAGGTCTGCTGCTCACCTCCCCACGGTGCAACCAGATGAGCTGCTGAGAAGAGGCCAGTGTACCCGCAGCGAGTGCCGCCAGGGCATGCCGGGGCAGAGGACGGTTACGTATTCACAGTGCGTCTGTCTCCAGCTATTTTGTCCATCTGTTGCAGTTTTTTACTATTAGGAGGTGAGCACCTAGCCCTGGAGGGGGCTACAAATGCAGAAAGGAAACTGGCACTTGAAGGATGATGAGATAAGCATAATATTGGATGCAAAGGTGTGAATCGCGGTTGGAGAGTTATGAAGGGATGTAGGAGCAAATACTGAAAACTGTGGCAAGAGTGGTGAGTTTTATTTCCCCCTGCATTTAGAAATGATCGTCAGAGTGCAGTGAGGCTGACCTGATCAGCCAAAGGCAGACAAAAGAAACCAGCTGAAAACAGGCAATGGCTCAAACATTTCTAAGCCAAAGTACTATGGGGTGTTTTATTTTTTGAAGTGAAACTAATTCCTTCCTATTGGAAATCTACCAAACTATTTACTCATACTTCTGGTAGCAGCAGCCACAGAGGTAACCTGAAATCTCTAGGTAATACAGGTGTTTGCTAGCAAGAGCAGCTGTTACTACTAGAAAAAAAACAAGAGTCCCTTCAGTTTCAGCTTCATAACTCAGCTGACAAGTACTGAAATGAATTTTAAAAATCCCTACAAAACACCTCCAACAGACGCTTCATCAAAACCTGGCTCATTTCTTGGCTTTACTTGCAGCTGTTTTGCTCCTTCTGGGATTTGGCACGAGATAGCTGTTGTGAGGGCTGTATTCACCCTTCTGCATGTCCTTCTTCTGACTCACCTTCCATTCAGGAGCCAATTTCTTTTTTCCCCTCATTTTTTTTGCTTGCTAGTGCAAAAGAAGCAACTGTGCTGCTGCCTTAGCTGATGCCTCAGCTAGACAAAAGAGAGCAGCTTCTTAGGCAGATGCAAGATGTTTGTTTTGTGCTAGGTACTCCCTTGGGATAAAGAGTAAACAACAAAACTAACTCATTCTTCCCATTTTTGTTAGTTTTCTCATATGAAAGGTCTTCTTTGAAGTGGCAAGGTTCACTGACTGGACTTGAAGGCATCCAGATAATGCCTCAAAAGGCAAAATCATACTTATGTCAGTAGCATTAGGGAAAGTTAAAGTTGTGGATATAAGCAATCCAAACTAAGCCAGGAAGCTTCTGTTTGATTCTGACAGCTTATAGCTGGCTATCACTGAAGTCTGCAATTGACAGCTGCAGAACTATACCTTTTTGATTTTTAACGTACAAAGTCCTGCAGTAGTTCAGAAGTGAGGAGCAGGGTTTCATGCCTACAACTGAGTAAAGAGAGCCAGAAGCGTTTTTGGAGTTATTCAGCGCAAGTTATGTTTTGTTCTTACTGCTTTTCTTTTTAGCACCAGAAATCGGTGCTGATGTCATTCTCGTGTTAGTTGCTTAGTTTAGTGAGAATAAAGGACAGCTAAATTGGGACCCTGCAAAATGCAACACCCAGATGGCTGAAAAGATGAGTGAACAAGGTGCTGAAATGAGAGGCTTTTGTCTTGGGTTTGAAAAAGAAATTTAAAAAAATCAAGCAGCATACAAGTAATGCACATGACCATAAACAGAAGTGAAGTTCGTTTTGAGCCTGAATTTTGCATTCCTTCACATCAAATCAGGCAGTCAGTATTGCTATACTTATTCTGTGTTAAAAACAGAAGCAAAAGCAAAGCAAGGCAAAGAGAATTAGGCCTCAAAGAGTCTCTTTGGCAATATTTCGGTACTTGGAGATAGTGCTGGTGAAGTGCATTTCACAACCTCCAGGCAGGCCAGGTGGTGGAAGGGACACCCGTCCTTAAGGTGATTCTTTGCAGTGACCTCCTAGCCAAATGCTCAAGTGCCAAGAGCATCCTAGATTTTATTTCCATCTGAGATCCTGGATATTTCACTGACTACATTTCAGCGCCTTGCCATCACAATGTTACCACTGCAGAGAGACAGCAGGCTAAGCCAGTGAGTTAACCTGCGTCTTACTGTAGGAAGGGTTACAACAGAGGTGAGAGTAGTGGCTACAAACTGGAGGACCACTAATCTAATAATTACCGAGTAATGACACAGCCATAGTAAGCCAGGTAGGGCTGCTTCTAGAAATTCTCAGGGAAGAAATGGAGAGAGAATTATTCGAACATATGGCAATTTATCAGTTGCTAACACCAGCAGGACTTTGTTAAAAGATTCCCTTAGGGTTCCCTATGACAATGTCATGGATTTAGACTGGTGATGAACATCTCTCTGAAAAGTGCAAAATAAAGTAAAGGATTAGAGGCTTCTGTGTATCCTGCGATCTGGGATATAGATGAAACAATTTCCACCATAGCAGACATCTTGTGACAGAAGGCAAAATGATTGCTGGTAGTCCATGTGATTGTTGAAGTACAATATTATTTGCATAGATTGTTTCACACAGGAGCTAGAGAGAGCATTGATAGCCAAAAAAAACCCAGAAGAAACTTGCATAGTTTATCTTAGAAGATACTTTTTCATCTGATTTTCTCTATTTTTCCAGTAGCATTGGTTATATCTGACATAGCAGCATAACACATAGGTGCTAAAATTAACAATGCTGTGTTGTAAAAACCTCTTTTAAAAAATGGTGACTGGTGGGAACTGCTCCCGTGAATAAAGCTGAAAAGGAAAGAGGAGGGAGGCATCATGGAAATGTTGGCAGAACTGTTCTTTCAAAATTTAAAATGTGAAAATTTGTTGACAAGCACTATACATTGCTTTGGGTAGGACAGTGATCATGTACAGATCATGGTGGGTTTTTTTCTTGTGAAAAGTACAAGATATGAGGTACTACAAGAGGTGGGTTTACGTGGAGGGGTGGGTTCTTTTTGGTTTTGGTTGGGGATTACATTGCAGGACATGGAGGAGGGATGTCCCCAGACCCATCCTGGCTCCTTGCTGGGAAGATCTGAGGTGCTGTGCCTGCCTTTTCTTCAAAAGACCTGTGGAAATATGGGCAAGGAAGCAGCCTGTTGTACCCTCTAATGCACACCTGTGCTGGGAGAACAAGTTTGCTGCTTGCTCTGTAACTGGAGCAATTTTCATTGCCCAATGCAAGGATGCCCTTGTTTCTCTTTTTCTCACCACTTGAGAAAACGCTTTCTTTGTTGGGTTTCAATTTGTATGCAATGGAGTTGATGAACTGATGTGATATGACAGTATAGCTACAGTTGCAGAAAAAACAGGAAGAATGGCACATTCTTTCTGGGATACTCCATCCCATTCTAACATTTATTTGGCATGTTGAAGCATTAATGCTTCAAGTGCTGCAGTAACTGACTTTTTGATATAGAAGTTTTGCTAGACATTAAAAAGGATATAGTGCCAGCAGGATTTTGGAAAAGAAGTAAGATAGGGAAAGGAGAAATTGTCTTTTTAACAAAAAGCTGTGAGTTCTATTGTGGGAACTTCTACACCAGCTGGGCCATCACAATAAAGGTAGGAGTTAGTTTCCAAGTGCCATCTGATGGTGATGAAAACATTCAGAGTGTGACACTCACTTGTGTCCTGAAGAGTCAGCTGGTGGAAGAAAAACACAAGCTCATCCAGCTGAGGATCGGTGCACCATCTTCCAGTGGATTTCTTGGCATCGGGTATGTGACATTTCGTGAACTTTTGTAAAGGTGGATTTTTCCAGCCTTTTGTAGTTACCTTTAGAGGATTAAAGGACTCTGATCTCTGGTTGCTCATGTGCAAACAAGCTTAGGAAGGGCAGGGAAAATAACATGGGCCGGCGTTTCTAAGCCTTTGGTTATGCTCTTGATTGTTTGTCACACTTTTCTTCTATTTGTATTTAGACTTGACCACAATGAATGAAGCCAATCAGACCTAATAAAGCTGGTAACACCACTGTAAGAACCCAAACCTGAGCCCTCCTTTTCTCTGTCAAAGAAAAGCAGTATTTTCATTTCTCCATGACCTCATTGCTCTGTTTAGCAACACCAAGCCTACGTTATGCTGGAAGTTATGCACATAATTAGAGCTTTGGGAATTTGGAGGTGTTTTATCCATAATTAGAATGAAAGTTTTCAAGTAGGAATTTGCTTTCTATGGTTTTCTGCATTCTGAATAAAAAAAGAACACAGCCGAAAAGTAGAAAAGAATTGACCTCCAGTCTAGAAGACTTCGCTGGAAGCCTTCCTTGCCTCATTTTAGTCAGGCTCTCACGCTGGCATTTCTAATGTTTGTTTAAATGGAAGATCTCACAAGTGTTTCAGTTTCACTGACCAAAAGGAAGCAACAAAAGGGAAAAAATTCCAGATGAAACCGGGATATCTCTTCCAGTAAATACCTCACCCCACAAACAGTCATAGTGGGATCAGGGCCATATCTCCTGGAGACAAAAAATATCCTTCGTTAAGAGGGAATTATAAGCTGCACTTAGCAAGTTTAGCTATGTTTAATTGCTGGCACACTTGAGTGAACTGCTTTTGGGGGTGCTAGTTGCACGATGTTCTCTGTTGTGTAATAGATTAAGGGAAATGTTGGAAAAGGTTTTGTTCTCATGCTGCACAGCCTTCTGGGTTGGTAACTGACTGCAATTTTTTAGGGCTTTGGCAGCAATAGAAATCATGCCCTGGCTTTGGGTAAGTGCCACAGAACATGCCAAAACACATCCCTCCCTGGACAGACAGCCCTGTGCTGTCCATTGCGTTTTCTTGCAGCAGTACAGATAAGAAGGGTCAAAGCAGCACAGAAGCTGAATCTTCAGTAGGAATACTGGTGAGAGCTGGAGCTAAGCAATTTTACTTGGCCAAATAAAATATTTCTAGTGCTATTCAGAGCTATGCACCATTTCCAGTAGTATTTGTGCTGTAAACCCACACGTCTTGATTTTTAGTAAAAGCTGTGTTGTCTTGGTGGTGTTACAATATTGAGAGTGAAAGAAATTATTTGGGAAAGCAGTAGGAAGACCTGGTTTAACCTAATAGCTTTTTCTACAGGTGGAGTGGAGTGTACAGAGTGGAATAATGAGCATACTCCCCAGTATAAGCAGCCTTCTTCTGTGCTGTAACTGTATCCTTGGAAGAAAAGTACTAAAGACAGAATTCACATCAATAGCAGCAGTAGGTAAAAGTATTCCTAAGTGCTCAAGAACAGAGGAAGTTTTAACAAAAACTTCAAGCAAAGAGAGTTTATGTCATATATATTCATCCTTGGTTCCATTTTCTTGCAGTGTTCTCTGTCTTAGCAAGGAGATCAGCTTTTGTGGGGACAGCTGGGACTGGGATGACTTGTTGTCAAAACTCAAATGTCAATGACTAATGCTGATTTACATGTAGATTGCCTCTCAGCTTTATTTTATTTTGTTATTTATTTATTTCTCAGAAATGCTGTCGTTTGTTTCTGAGGAACAAATCAATGAGAGTGCAATAAAGAAGATGTAATCTTACTGCCGATTCAGAGGAAAAGGAAAAAAAAAAAAGACCGAAATAAGCATTTCAGCAAATGTATAACTGTTGGTAGTTTTGCCATTCAGGTGTTTGCCAGATGTCAGCCTACTTGGAAAGAAGGTATGTTGCTGTAAAACTAGAGCTGCAGTTGAGTCCACATTCTGTGTTTAGTCTCTGCTGTTTAGTTAGCCTTTAATTTCTTCACTATTGGGATGAAACAAGTACCGTTCCATTAACTCTGTCCCCTGACAGCCGAAAAAGTGAAATCTTGTAGCTCTCACCATCTGGCTATGAGCAGAAAATGTTTGTTTGTTTTTTTGTTTTTATTTAATGGGAATATCTTCTTTCCAGAGTGTTCCAAATTATACGTACATGCCTTACTGATGAAAATTAAACTCTTGTGGGCTGCCCATCCCCTGAATTCAGTGCTGTATGCGATTCATTATTTCCCTCTCCTCTCTATTCTGTTCCCGTCACCTGCTCTCTAATGTTGGATACTCTGTGGGGTAGGAATGAGCTCTTTGCTCCTTTTACGATGCCTTTGCAATCCTTTTTTTCTCTCTGAAAAATGTTTTTGTTGCTGTTAATTGTTTACCATCAAAAAGAAATTGGCTTAATGTTTTTACAGATTTCTTGTTGAGCTTAATGAGTTTGCATTTTGGAAACTACCTAATAGTGATGAGAAAGTTTGAGGTACAGTCATTGAAATTGAAATGTTACACACCATGAGATTTATTTTGCTTGGTAGTTTCCAAAGTACAATTGTATTGTCATCAGTCTTTGTTCATGTTTAACTTCTACTGACTTCAAGGGGAATTTGGTACCCAAACTGTTCAGAAGTGGCAAACAGCATACCAGAAGAAAATGGGTTTGCATAAATAAAGCAGTAGACTTAATGTCAAGAGATCTGGGTTCAATTTCTAGCATGCTGGCAAGCTTCCAGCTTTGGATCCAGCATCACCTAATCCATTAAAGATGAGCAGACATGTACAAGCCTTAGGTCCACATGTTCAGCTCCTTGCTGAGCTCAGCCTTGTGTGTGCATCTGTGAAATGGTGCTAATAACAAGATAGTCAAACTTGTAGTTACCCAAACATTAAAAAGCCCTGAACATAAAAAGTCTGGTTAGGCTGGGGTAAATGCTGCTCTCTTAAGATTTATTATAGTCACTTAGTATGTGCACAGCCCTCATGGGGACTCAGAACAGTTAGGAGATTTATAAAGAAGTTTGGACTAACAGATAAAGACACTGTGATATAGCCCAGCTCTAGCAGATTTATAGCTAAACTGCATTGATTTTCATTCTTTTTTTTCCTTTTTTAAATTTGAGTGGCTAAGGACATAAGAAATGATCACAAATTCATGGTGACCCTGAAAATCACTCTCTAATGGCGATGAAAATCTCTTATTAAAGATTTATGTGGAGCAAGGAACCAGGTGACAACTATTTCTGGTGCTGAGTGAATGTGCCTCAGAATAAGTAAATATTACTGATGGTATGAATGTTCTTTCTTGAGAATTTTTAATGGTTAGAGAATTTTCTTCATTATAGTCAGATATCTAACCACTAATTACTCTGTTAAACTGTGTTCTGGTAGGAGAAATGCAACAACAAATTTATTTACCTATTTATGTGTCTATTGCTGCCACCAGTCTGTGGCTTCTCAGAAATATAGACTTTTATCGATGGGATCCCAGATGCTAACTAGAATTTAATTTAGTTAAATGGTTTGTACTACAGATTGTATTTCTCCATGGATATGCACAAACAGAGCAAGATAAAATCGCTACCAACTACTTAGGCCTTTTTTAAAAAAATATTTGCACCCTTCCTTCTTTGCATTGTAAATATAAAATATTTACAACTATTTATGTAAAATACTGCTTTTTTTGAGTCAGAAAATTGGCTCCCTGTGCTATAAAGTTGCTTTCAATGCTGTTGCTCCACTTGCAACTGTCCAGCAGTTTATAAGACACTGCATCTGGCTGTACTTATCTTTTTAGTAGATTACACTAAAGTGAATCCTTAAGGCTAAACCCTCTAATTTAGTGAAACACATGCACATAAAATTACAGCTGCCTCACCAAGGCTTTCATTGATTTGAACAGAACTGGGATTCGTTTAAGTGGTTATAAAACTTAGATAAGCAAACTTCTTTCAAATCCAGAGGAAAAACCCCACAAGTAAAATACCCAAACCAAAACACCCTCAACCTGCCAAACAACCCTAATTGCTGGTTTATTGATTGGCTCATCAGTGCCGTATTCTTTTTCTCCCTGTCTGCTGATACTGTCTCCCGAGATCCCATGGCTCCGATGTCAACTAGGTGTGCTTCCCACACCGAGGGACAATTTTATCACAAGAATATGGTGGTTCCTATGATTAAAGCACAGTGTCACTCTTAAAAGTAACTACATACTTTGTGTAAGATTCATCTCTCTGAAACTTGGCTGCCTGAAACTTAGACACCTACATTAAACTGAAGGCAGGGCAATCACTGATTGCCTGTGAAGAACAAAGAAAGCGTAGATGGAGACCTTAAGACACGTGGCTAATTTTGAGGCAGCCTGAGTTAGCTGCGAGGTTGTTTCCTCCCTGCAGGTTTTCTGCTATTAAAAGACCCCCCTCTGGCTTTCAGCACACACTTTGAAGTGAGGTATTTCCCCCTAAAATCTCTGGGAATATTCTGAAGAGGTACAGGAGATGTAGGAGCATCCCCTCTGGGAATTGGTGTAAATCTAGTCGGCTCCACATATCCTCACTGCACAGAAGTGCATATAGTTTTATACCAGGTGTGGAACCTCCTCAGCATCCTAGATTGTAGCTCACAGGACCATGGGGTTCAAGAGGAAATATGTGTGTATGTGAAAAGTAAATAATTGAGGAAGGGAAGTGAGGTTTCTTTAAAGACTCAGTCAGAAGCTGCTCAATTACCTTCCCAAGAACTAATGCCCCCTGTTTTGTACTGTAAATCTCATTACCCACTTATGTCACCAAGCTTAGTGTTGCAAAGTGTTCAGGCGTTACTGCTGCTGAGTGCTAGGGAAGACACAAGAATCCAATTTTAAAAAAAAAACAAACAAACCAAACCAGCAATATTAGGAAAAAGAATTCGCTTTAAAAAGAGAGTAGTTAACAGCAGCTTGCCTAGAAACATGCTGTATTTCCCACCAGCAGCCCTCTCACTGCTGACGGCCCCTATTTTCATTTCAAAATGATACCTGTCAGTTCAGTCAGCAGTTACAAATTTGATGTAGGAATTAGCGGAAAAAAATTTCCAGCTCATGTGATAAACAACCTTAGATGATCATAATCCATAACCAAACCCTCTCTACTCTCATTTTTCCCCTGGGAGGGAGGATAAGAGAACAACACATGCCAGATGTTACTTCGCTTAATACAGTGCTTCACATCTTGTGGTCTATACATCTGCATGGCTAGCAGGTGCAGGAGTCTGCCTGTTGCTAATTCCTGCCTGTGCTTCCACCAATGGTGCTGGGAAAAGTTGATTATTCCAATTAAAACAGTTGAGAAGACATAATTTACACTGGATGATTGTAGCATTACGTATTGCTGTAATGCCAAAGAGTGGAATTTGTCCAAGGCTTCCCAACAGTGGGTGCAGAACTGAATTCTTCAGTGCCAGCGCTGCCAGGTGGGTGTTGGTCATTCCTGGTATGAGAAGTGAAATCAGAGCTGGGGGGAGAGTGAAGTGGCAGGAAGACGTTGCTCCTCTTTTTGCTCTCTTTTGTGAGGAAACAGCTGTGGGTTTTGAAATAAGTGATCCCGCAACCTTTCTTCAGCATGACCTACTGCCCCATTCACCCATTCTTTGCCTCAGCAGTTGCCCCAACCTGGGGTTTTAGGACTCGGATGGGGGCAAAGAAAGGTTAGAGCCAGTCTGCTAACCTGACAGTCTGCTCCAGTTCACTTTGGTGTAGGGCTGCTTGAATTTAAAGATTGAAGTGGATGGATATAGGTGGACATACAAGCATTGCACCTGACGGTACATTATAGAATTATGTATCATGGGGGTATGTTTGCCTGTGTATCTGTACCCCTTTTTGCACACAAGTATGTGTACTTGTAGGCTGCTGGCAGCAGCCGTTTGAGCAAACATGCGTGGTGTGTGCCGCCCAAACCTGGAGCCGGGAGACCAGTGTCTCACCTGCAGCCTGGGAGCTTCCCTTGCTTCTGCAGGGTGAGAGTGGGATCAGCTGAATTTACACCTGTGTGGAAGAGACCTGTCCCTTTTGTGCCTCTGTGATTGGAAGCTCCATTTTTCTTTCCTGTTGTTTCTGTGATTTCTCTTTTTTTTTGCACAGGAAAATGGAAGTTTGTTAAATTTCAGTTATTTCATTTGTGTTTCCTCTGGACAGCTTGGAGTGTTTTAAAATAGCCTTAAATAATTGGTCTAAAGTTTGCTGTCTGTATCAGAAATGTTTGAGAAAGCTGCTGAGTTTATAAAGAGAAAAATGATCTAATAGTTTTCTAAAGAGATGGTAACTTGTTGGCAGAAGGTGGTGCTGTTACCTGATAGAAGCAGATAACTAACTCCCATGTCAGTGAACTTCTGCTAAATAAAGTCCCTGATCAGAAAAGAGATTTTCCTTTTTCCCCCAGTTATAGATGTGATACTTGAATAGCTACATGTGAGGTTTTCCAGCCTGAGATATAATAGTCTTCTTAATTAGAAGACAGATGGTCATGCCAGCATTTCTTCCACCATAAAGGAGAGTGTCAGGTGAACTTTGTTCTTTAGAGAAATAAATGCAGCTGCATCATGCTTTTTTGAGTGGCTGATTTCCCTGAGAAGTACATGTGAACTGGGTTTATCAAAAGCAAAACACACAAAAACAGTTGATAAAAGGGACAACTGAAAGTTTTCAAAGTTTTTTTTCATGAGCAGAATGCTGTCACACTTGATAAAATCAGAAGTCATGAGAGAAAATTTGGAAAAATCCAAAGAGAGGATTTGGTTGCGAAAAGCTCTTTTAAGTTCAGCCTTGTGCATTGGGAAAAGAGTCAGTGTGGTTGAGCTGACAGGTGACACATGGCTGTGGGTTGGGTGTATGGAGCGATTCACATGTATAACGCGTAAATGACTTCTTGGCTCTACAGAATGATTTCAAGCCTCCAGAAGTAGCTAACATTTTTGAAAAAAAAATAACAACTATAAGAGATAGCAATTCTGAGCCTTCAGAATATATGTAGCTCATATTTTCAAGCTTTAAATTGTAATCAGAAAAATTAGAAACTTCGTTTGTATTTAATAAGAGGCGATATTTTTTTTCACCTAATCCTATGGGACGTATGACACTGGAGCATCACACAGCTGTAAATAGAAATTGTAACTGTATTGTTTCTCATAAAAGATAGTGGTTGAGGGGTTAGAAATTGTGAAGATGGAACATTTTATCTATTTCTGGATTAAAATATTCAGACATTACTTTTACTCCACTTACAGTTCCTGATTTAGAAGATAATAGAACTTGAGAAAGGCTGTTCCTGAAATATCTGGTAACTAGTTGCAGAAATATCAATCTGTGCTCCAAAGTGTTTTGATAAGTTTTCATAATCAAAAGATTTGGAAGGTTTAAATATACATCCATCTTTTTATCCTGAAGGGAGACCAAATTTAAAAATCTCTTTGCCTGTTACTAATCCTTAGTAGTTGAAGATAATTTTAAATACAAGCCTCTATAAAAGAGAACAATACCTCGCATGTGCTAGGAGAGAATATTAAACAGTGAAAAAGAAAGTCCAAGTAATGAAAGAAGTCTTTCAGGACTTGTGATATCTGCTGATTTGAATCATCAAGAACACTGGTGGATTAGGAAGGGTGAGAAATACTTGTGCTCCTTATGAAATAATACCACTTTTGGGGTGGGGGCTTGTGGTACCATAAGTGTCCAGAGCTGGGCAGCAGCCCTGAGAGACTGCATGGAATCTGAATTTCAGGGGTCAGTTTGTACAATTGCCATGTGCATTTTGGGCCACATTTTCAAAATTCAGAAAGATCTGCTTTGATCCTTTAGTTAGAATAGCACCATGAATGTACAAGTAGCCAGTGAATATGTGCACTTCGATGGTGGGGTGGGGATGCACCTGGCTTTGAAAACCTGGCTTCTAGAGACAAGGCACTGTGCTGTACTTTCAGATAAGAGAAACAAAACTGATCAGATGCCATTTAAGATATGATTGAGTCAGAGACCAAAAAGCTCTTGCAGGATTTTCAGACCTTGAGCACAAGGCTTCTTTTTTTTCCAATTGGATTTCACGGTTGAAACTTAGTGTAAGGATCCTGAGACTAGGGAGCAAATAGCTTTTTATGGAGATTTGAATTACATTTTACACTTGAAAAATCAGTCTAAGCAGTGAGTGCAGTGGCCTGGCATTTTTGTCTCTGTGCCAGTTCTCTGCTGCTCTCTTCCTGACCAGAGTAAATTACACTCACAGGGCATCTTGAGTGGTGTGTGGCTGTCAGAGCAGGGTACAGGTGTCTAAATGGAAAAAAAGCATTAAGAACTGATGCTTCCTTCTCCTTCGAAGCCCTCCTTAAAGGCTGTTTTAAAAGCCAGTGAGGATTTTAGCTCCCGTTTACCCTGGCTTGCTCAAGTGGTATATTGGAAAGATGGGGGCTTGCTTACAGCTTTCTGCTGCCAGCTTCTCAGTGTGAGGGGTGCTGCAGTCCAGTGCCGTTGCCTTCACTTCAGCTGGAGTCTCCTCTGCTGACAGATACCATTGCCACTTTAGTGGACTATTTAAAGTCTGTGTCTAGTGATTCTTACTATTCATCTCATCATTGTCACATGGGCTATGTCCCTTCTGTGTGTGAAAATCCGGCAGTTAGAAACACAAGTGAAGCAAGATTTCGGGTGATCTTGAATTCATTTGCAGTGCCCAGGGCTTGCATTTGAACAAATCTCTCTGAAATCACTACAGTTTCCTGCCATGGCTGCAGATGTATCTTTATTTGATTCCATTTTCAGTAATATTTATCTACTGCAGAGATTACTAAACTTAAGTGCCAGCAAGTTTAGGAACTGAAGAGTTC
Organism: Trogon surrucura; assembly: GCA_020746105.1. Lineage (NCBI taxonomy): Eukaryota > Metazoa > Chordata > Aves > Trogoniformes > Trogonidae > Trogon > Trogon surrucura. Next base: position 7,062,186 of record CM036632.1, on the reverse strand, counting down.
ATAAGGTTGATACTTACTATGGTTTGTGGTTTTTGATACATCTCTACACAAATGGGTGACTTTAGTATTGTTTTCCCTCAGAGCATAACAGTTATTCAGGGCCCTACAAGAAAAATGTTAAGCACAGCACTCCAAAACCTGAATTCTCACTGGTCAATGGGGAAAAAAAAAAAAAGAAGTCAGCCTGATGGTGGCACAGTCTAGCCCTGTAAACAACATCTACTCAGGTGAGTTATTCTGGTCCTGTAGAAAGCAGTTACATGTCAACTATGATCATCTGTTTTCCCTTCTTTTTTGGGGAGTGTGAGTTGCTGAAAAGCAAACCTTTCCCACAGCTAATTGTATTTGCTAATTATCTGTGAAAAAGCAATTATCTCAAGGTGATGCAATTCTTTGGGAAGGCTTCTTTAATTGGCAAAGATGGGGAAAGAATCTCTTCTGTGGATGTTGTTTTCAGAAAAATCTTCCCAAATATTGCACCTGATGTATCACATTAGACACATCAGATTGGGTTGCATCAGCAATGTTGCATTACATCACATCACATCACCAAGGTAATGTACTGTGACAGACTTGCAATGCAATGTGTCAGCTGGAAAATGGGGAGAGATGTGATTTCCTGAACAAAATGCTTCTTAAACTTTATGGTATTTTCCCCTCCAACTAAAGAAGAGGCTGTTTATGTTATCTGGATTTTTTTAAAAGACTCAGTTGCCTATTGAGGAATTCTAAGATTTTAATTTTTTGTTTGTTTCCTGACTCTCCATGGATAATTAACAGGTCTAGAAAGAAAAATTATTTTTGCTGCTTACATTTCCATACCCAGATTAGATTTGTTTTCCCAAACTTTCAGTAAATTGGCAAAGCAGATCCTAGGAAAACAAAACTTCTTTCCATTTGTATAGCTCTGTGTCTAATGTCTGGTCTTTGCCTTACCATGCTTCATGCAAGGAATGCCAAGGGGTGAGTTCTGAACAAGTGAGGTTCAGGATCATAGCGCTAAGACTACACACAGAGAGAGAAAACACAGCAGCAATGCATGTACACATCAGTCAGAGCTGCAATTAGAAGGTGATTTTATAGTGTGTGATTTTTTATGGTGCATATCTTCTACAGGGATAGCACTTAAATACCTTATGCTGCCTTCCTTCACGGCTGTGACCTTCTCCACAGGGGTGATAGCAGGCAGACACTACAGACCGTCTTGTCTGATGGAAAGCCATCCTTCAGCTATGTGTAGGAAGACAGGATTTGTATTAACCAAGGTATTTTTCAAATCCTGAGTAAAGAATGACTTGTCTGGCTCAGGGGAGACAGGACAGTGCAACATTGGCTGAGGTTTCCAAGAGTGATGTTCCAGCCAACCTCACAAAGCAAGCAATTGCCATCTGCTCACTGTTCTTTGAACCAGGTTCTACTCACATTCAGCTGGCAGCAGTTTGACATTTTTGGTGGAAGACTTGGTTGTGGTCCTTGCTGGAACTCTGAACAGAGCAGAGAAGGTGGGAATAGGTGTACTTCAGCTATAGCTGTGGAGGTACGGCACAGAGATAAAACAGCAGTACAGGTGAAGGAGATAAAACTGTTAAGCTCTTCAGGAAAGTAGGAGCTGTGAGATCCATGTAAAAGCAAAAACTCAAGTATTTTGAGTACCTCTTCAAAATCTGCATTGTCAGAAATAATGTATAGTATCAGTTTGCTTCCTTTTCTAGTCGCCTTTTTTTTCAAAAAAGTCCACTTTTTATGAATTAATGTTGTCTGATATTAGCCTCCTTTCAGGCATACATTATGCTTCAGTGCAATATCAAAACCAATATACAGAGAATTTCTGAAGAGAGAAGTGCTATACAAAAGTGATGAACATATTGTCCTCAAGCTGTGGAGGTTAACAACTCCAAATTGCTTTGGTATTTGTACATACTGAAATAAGAAGAATTTATCTGTTTGCTCTCATTTTAGTGGGCTCTTGTGATTCATTACATTGGCACTTCAGAATTCAGAATAGTCACTTGTCTCCTGCAAAGCAGCACCCTTAACTGTGTTGCTATTTGGTTGCTCATTATTGTCCCATTTTTTTCTTTTTTATTGTTGCACAAATACACTTTGGTTTCACAGTAACTTGCCTAATGCTGCTTACTGTTGCATTCATTGTTAAAAGGATCAGGTACTGAGAAAGAAATCAGTTAAGTAAATCTATAATAGCATTGCTGTTTAAAAAAAAAGAAGTTGTTTACCTATGGATACCTTTTATTTTATGTTCAATAGTTTTAGGGTTTTTTTGTGGATTTTTTTTTTGGAGTTTTGGGTTTTGGTTTGGTGTTGGTTTTTTTTTTTATAAAATGGCAGCAGTCATGTAGAAAACACTTACCTTTTTCTTACGTTGATTTAGTCTTTAAGGACAATACAGTCATTTTACAATCTGTCCTGGGTGAGGGAAAGTGCATAATTGCTGTGCCCAATGAACAGCCTAGGAAATGAATTATGAGTTGAAAGTCTCTAATCTTTCCCTGCCAACCTACACTCCTGCTTGCTCTTAGCAGGTATTAAGACTATTAAGAAAAAAAAAGTGTTAAAAAGTATTCAGGTGCCTAAAGATGCAAATAGTCTCACGATGTGTGTTTTTTTTTGCTGCTTTTTTTTCCCCCTCCCAGAAAGGAAAGGTAGGCTGCTCACATTCATTGAAAACAAGAGGAGCTGCATGCCTGTTCCCCTCCAGCCCTCTGCAAAAGGTACCGTGTGCTTTATTGTACTCATAAATTCCTCCAACACTTCTTCTAACCTGGATCCTGTTGTTTCGCTCTTATTCCCAGCTCCATGTCCAGCCAGCATCCGGGCAGTGTGAGTCTGTCCCATATCACCCACCTGGCAGCTGGGATGCCGATAGCCACGCTGGACCCCACAGACCTGCATTGTATGAGCTGAAATACATCATGAAGTGTTTGGTTGGTCTCTACTAACTATATGAGAAGGTCTTTGGCGCAAACTCGGAAATGAATTTTTTCTAGTCTGGCAGCCACAGCTGCTCAGGAGAACCATCCTTTAAACGAAGGGATAACCTTGGGTTTTCTGTCACTTGTTTTCATCAAAGTGTTCATTTTCTATCCTCCATTGTATGTATAAATCATTCAGATTAATAAAAAACATTCTTAGTCCTATCTTTTAACCAAGCGTTAACCACGCTTTCTATTTAAAAGCTGGTATTTCTGTTTCTATTTACCTTGCTTTCTATTTACACTAGCACTTTTTCAGCATTCAGAAACTTCTGTTCTAAGCCTTTTCTTTAAACCTGTCATTAATTCTGCGTTTTCTGTCTAAACCTGGTACAGCAGCACAATTAACTGCTTTACTTAACATGCAAGGTTGTAAGTGATCTCTGTGATACCACTGACATTAAGAAAGTAAATGGGGTTAAACTGATTCTTGTTACAAGCTGATCTTTGTACAGTCTTTGGTTGGTAGAACTGGCAGCAGATGTGTATTACAGAATTAATTTTAAAGCAGCTATAAGAACCATTGCTACGTAATGGTGATATCAGGTGAGAATGGAAGAATCCACACAAGTCTTTAACATCCCTCAAGCCAAGATATTAATTGTGCTTTATTCTGCTGTTTAAAAGAAATCCTTAATTGCATTGTCAACATCTCCTTTCGTGCTCTTCATTTCCTTCTGATTGTAGATCTGAATCAGCTTTTCCTTTAGCGAGACTGGGAAGCAGAGAAGTTCAAGCTCTTCTGTTCACCATGAGCGAGAGCTCCTTTTCCTACTGCAGTGGGAAGACAGTATCTCAGTTCTTTAGTGCTGTGGTCTTAGAGTTCTTCAGTGGTGAGTTCATAGAGAAGGAGTGTATTCAGATGTCTTGTTAGATCTAGCCAGAAGTGTTCCAACCAGAGACTGAGAGAGAAATCACTCAAGGGCTTGCAAGAGGAATTAGGGAACAAGTTGGTGATACACGCTGGTAAGGGCCTGAAGTGGTGACTTTCCCCTGCCCGAGATGGCATGCCTTTGTAAAGGTAAAGCAGATAAACAGGTAAGTCAGCTAATTTTGTGCTTTAGTCTGTGAAGAGCAGGAATTTAACACAAGTTCAAAAGAAGTAGAAGTGGTTGAGACAGCAAATGACTAATGCATGACTGGGGTTTCTACAGAAGCTGTAAGGTGAAGGTAATGCTCAATTCTGGCTAGATTTTATAAGGGCTGTGATCAGCAGGTATGCCAAGACAGACCTATGAGTATCAAAAAGCTTGAGAATAAGGCTGAATTCCAGGGTTTCAGGGCAGATACCATATCTGAGTGAGATTTGTAGTAGCAATGCCAAGGACATGACAGAAAAACACTGGAACCACCCACTCTGCTTCAGGAGGATTTCTTCTTTTGAAGTGGTGAGCAGTAGGCACTCAGGAGAGCGCTGAAAGGCTCCAACACACAGAGTAGCTGCTGAGGAAGCGGTAAGAAATCACCTTTGGAGAAGTGAGACTGAAACTAGCAAGTGAGACATCTATGGGCGGGGAAAGGAGGATGAAGAGATTAGAGAAAATGAAAAGTTTCCACCTGGTTGGAAAATATTAATGTGAAGAGCTCAGCACAGCAGTGCGTTGTGAGTGCCTTCTTTAGTACCCTCTTTTCAGTGGGCTGTTGTAGATTTGCATTGCTAATTTGCCAGCTTGAAAGTTCTCCCAGTCTTCCAGGGAAGAGAGGCAGATGTGTCCTTTCAGGGCAAGGCAGTGAGGTGTTTGAGTAATTTTACCTCTGGGTCCTAAACTGTGGATGTACGAGATGTGAAGCCTTGGGGTTCCTGGATAGAAAACACCTAAACTTAACATTCATTAAAGAGAACTAGTTTCTAACTGTTGTACCCTTGATAAGTAGCACATCAGTGGGAGGGCAAAATAACAATTGCTCTAGGCTTGGAGAAGCTTTTGCATTACTGCTACTCCAATTATTTCCTTTTTTACACATGTTCAGCAATCTCTCGCCTCTGTAATTACTGCACTCAACACCGCAGCTATTAGATACAGCCACTAGACTTTTAACAAGCCATCCTTACTTGCACTTGCTATCTTACAGTTTAACAAAAATGTTTTTAAGAGCAGTATAACTTGTTTCTCCTCACCACGAACTTAGAGACTTGTGTGTGGACACATGCGTGTAAAAGCTGGTTGCAGCCATAGACTTTGCTAGGGAACAATGAAGAAGCCAAGGGCACAGCTGCAGAACATGGAAGCTGATGCACACTGTGGTCCTGATCTTAATATTCTACTTGAAAGTTTTTACCATATCTCTGTTGGGCAAATTTTTCCCTTTACTTGAGAAACAGAGGCTGAAGATGCTGTCCCAGTAAAAGCAAGTCCTAGCGTTAGGAAGGTAATTACCATATTAGAAAGTGTGCAGGTACTTGGAAGTCTCCAAGATCTTACACTGATGCCAGCTGTAAGATCAGCTATGTATTGGCTGTCCTTGAACACCTGAAGAAGCATGGAAGGCAGATTGAGATGGTTCACCTTTTCCCAGCTTTCCCTCTGTTTGGCAATTTCTTTCCTGTACTCTATCCCCTTGTAATGGTGCTGAATACTAAAAAGAGGTAATTTTGTGTAAACCCAGGCAAGGAGGAGTGTAGTGGGCCAGGATACCTGATTAGCTGGTACATTTTCTGTGCTAACCCCAGGTGGCCAGGCAGAGCAGGCATTTAAAAACTCATCCATCTCTTGTCTTACTGTCTTTGAATTTGCATAATTAAAAGTGAATTACTTGCTGTATTTTTAATGTATGCAGTGAAAATGCATGAAAAGCTGAAAAATTACAGCAATCCAGTAATTCATGTCATGTCCCATTCAGAATTACAGCTTTCCAGTGCCAGCTCAAACACCGAGGATTCCCTGCCACCATAAAGCTATAATTGCTGAATTAATAACAGCAGGTTTTGGAGAGTGACTGCACAGACTCTCTGACCCAGGTAATAGAAATACTCATGTTAAAGTGAAGGTGGTACATGTGACTTAATCTATTTCATATTGGACTCAAGTAGTGAAGATCATTGCTTTCCTTGCCGTAGGATGTTATGGGAACTGCAGCAAGGTGTTACTTTCCAGATTTAGCTTAAACCAGCTGTATTTGTTAGCCAACAGAGATTAGAAACTAAATTTTCAGGGACTAGCCAGGCTAGCTTTCCTTCTGCTAGAGGATTTATACCCTCGAATCTGCTAGTCTGCTCATCACTTATGGGAGGTGCTTTTCATTTATTTATTTTTAAGGGCTATTTACACATTGGAGGGAACTGGTAATCCCTTTGTTGTGACTTCCTCGGGTTGAGACTTTGATGCAGTGGTCAGTTGAACCTGTGGGACTTTACATTTATTTCAGTTGGTTTTGTGATTTTTGGTCACTGTAAGCTCATTCAAATGATTAGAGAACAATTGGCCCATGTCAAATGATCTGCTTATACTGAGGAGTTGATTTAGTGAACAACTACTCATGTTACAAAGCCCAGTTGCAGCAAAAGCCCTCTTGGCTTGACCAGACAGACACTGGACTTCTCAGCTCAGAGTGATGCCCTGTGCTAGCAATCTTTGCAATAGTATCTTAGAGATTGTATGTAGATCGTGGATAAAAAGAACTGGCAGTTTCCAGGGCTGGCAATCTGGTTCCTTTCGTAAGAATTACCATCATTAATTAAAATCTCTTTTTCTGTCTAATTATTTCAGCTCTAATTCTCTTGCAGGTTCATAAATAGTAACATCCCGTTGTCCTGGAAAAGTTCATTTTTTCTCTTTTTCTTTCTCTTTGTCATTGCCCTCATTCTCTGCCCTCTCATGGCTTTAGGTAATTAAATTTCCAAAGTCTGGTCACCTCACTGAAATATTTAAACATAAAAAGATTTTCATGTTTCTTTTGCCTGCAAAGCTCTATGAGAGTTTTGAACGCAAATGCTGTGCTTTTCCCTTCTGCAAATAACTGGAGAAGAGGGGCCAGGCCCAATTTTTTCCACTCTGAATTACTCACTGTGCTACCTGACCCTGTGCTACCGAGATACAAATCTGAGAGCAAATATTTCAAGCCTTGTGGCTTGTAGGCATTGTGAAAGGTATTTAAACTGATCTTTATAATTGACTCTTTGCCATTTAATGCTAAGATTACAGCATTTACTGTTGGATGCTGATAATTCTCTCGGCTGAACTTTTGCATCCAGCAGATGATTTTTTTGCAGAATATTCCCATGGAAGATACTCACTGAAATTTGTACATGCCTGAATACCTACACACAGAGTAACTTGGGCTAACTAACGTTAATGGAGGAGAAAAATCTTTCCAAAGCCAGATATGTACAGCACTGTTACCCATAAGAGCTGAATAAAAGATCTGAATGTTTTGTGAAGGAATTGGTATAAAACTGCAGTATTAAGGTGAAAGAGGAGATCCTACTTTGGGCAACTTGAGGCTCAAGTAGGAAGAATCTTTCTAGACTGCCGGCAAGGCCATAATTTTTTATTGGTTTGCTATGAAATCTGCCTTTCCTGTGCAGATATTTAGCTTGTTGGTTGATGTTTTCTTGAAATTTCCTTAAGGGTCAGGTTTTGGACCTAGAAAATATTCAACACAGCTAAAGGTCAAAGTAAATCATGAATGAAATTACCCAAGCTGATATATAGTGAAGGGTAAACCAGAATGTCAGAGGCTCGTTTATATAAAAGCTGTCCCCAGATCAGAGGCTATCCAGGTCTACCAGCCTCATAGACAAGAGGTTTAGAATACAACTGGGATGCCCACTAATTTTGAGACTAAAAAAATCACAAGAATTTGGGGAACTTCACCGCATGCTTTTATTTTGAGAAAAAAAAGAAAAAACAAATCCCACAAATTCTTCCTCTGAAAGTACAGATATGCCAGTGGTCCCAGCTGTCTGTGGGGGTCACTCCTCAGCAGCAGCTTGGCTGACACCTGGAACAAGCAGGACGATAAATATTGCTGCTCCAGCTGTTTTCTTCCTTGCTAGGTTATGTGATCAGGGAAGCCAAAATCAAGGTGTACTGCCCAGTTGTAAGCACCGGAGTACTACCTGCAGGCTGGGAGGATCTGTCAGATGTGTCCTGATTCAACAACACATGCCAGTATTGGATTCTTGCCTTGGTCCAGTGTACAAAATCTTTCTGGTTTCCAAAGACAGGCAATAGAGTTTCAGCCAAAGCTTGCTGTCTGTGGTGCATTTATAAGCCAGACTTCCAGTAGCAACACTGTTTAAGGGCCTAACAGCCATTAAAAATGTCTGTCAAACCAAGTGAATTCTGCTCAGAAGTGTCTAGTTCTGTGAGCCACAAAGACAACGGGATTTCCAGTCCACCTGTCCTGCATTTATCCCCAGATAAATTGAGAGCTTGTTTGTTGAGCTAGTTACAGAAGTGCCTATTTCATAAAATCTGTAGGAATGTTAATACCTTGACTACACACAAATATAGATGTTCAGAGAGGCTTTGTGATCATGTAAAACTTAAGAAAGCATAAAAGGACTTGGTTTTTTTCTGGATATTTGCGATGCTGTCTGTACCAGAAAGGAGCGGCAGAACTGGAGTGAGGGAAAAATGCGTGTCCATGGATCACAAGAAAAGTAGGCAGTCTGAAATACTTTGATGGTGACAAGAATGTTGCCTCCTCTCCAGTGCCAGGTTTTCAAAGGTCGGTAGGCAGCAAAATGAAATGTTTTAGGTTTTTTTCAAGTGCAGCAAAGTCACTGCTATTATACTTGCAATTTCACGACCTGGTAAACAGATACTTTTGAGCTTAAGGATCTAAGGGTCAGTGATGTAGAAAACTGATGATTATGCCGCTTTGTGAAACAGAAGCTTCTTCATTAGAAATGTATCGTACCTGAAAGAACATCACTTGATATTTGCCCTTGTAGAGCATGACCCTGTGGCCAGTGTTTTTAGTGAGGTCAAGAATGAGGAAAACCGGTAGGACAAATAATCTGGAGATATATTTATGTATTTCAGCATGGAATGGAATATGTATTGTCTCTTCAAATACAGTAATCCAGCAAACTTTCTGATTTCCTAAAGACAGTCAAAAGAGTTTCAGCCAAATTTTGCCATTTACGGTGCATTTACAAGAAAGTCTTCCAAGACCAATGCTTTTAGTGGCTGTTAGGCCCTGAAACAATGGTGTCTAACAAACCAGTTGAAAACTTGACTGTTTTGGTGGGTACATTAAACCATCTGCAAGATCTAGTATAACTAATTTTACAAATTAATCAGAGATATGAGAGAAATCTAGCTGTACAAGGAGGGACCCCCTGGTTGTGAATTTTCACAAAAGTCTTTTTGAATTCACCAGTGAATGGTAGCTTTATGCCATTCCTTCTGTGTCTTATCTAATGTGCTATTGACGCCACTGCATTTGCTTTCAAACACAGTCATTAGAACATTTAATTTGCAGCAGCTGTAATTTATATTTGTAATTCTGTCTAAGATCAATAAAGGAAACTGAAGAGATTTATAGTCCTAGTTTAAACTAAGATAAATTGAAACAGACTCTGTTTCCCTGAAAAGCTTTATTTAAACAACATTTTAAAAGAACAGAATGAATTAGATGAGATATTTGCATGCAGCCATGGGTAAATAATCCCTTGTGCCTGGAAGAAATAACCAAAAGTGTAAACATGGTCAGTATGTTCTTCTTTGAAATACAGATAAACTCCTGGGAAATGTTACGTAGGATCTACTGGAAGTCAGGTAACCATTTCAAAATGTTAATCACAGCAGTCAATAAATATCCTTGAGATCTGTTGTATTAATACTTTGTATAAGGCTGTAGCTGCATCTTTTAAATACAATCAGTCTGTGAGTGAAAAGGAAGATTCTGAGAGAATTGCTCACTCTTATTTTGCAGCAATCCTTGAACAAAGGTTGCAGAAATGTGTTAACAATTTCTGAAAAGTCTGTATTTGTTTATGAAATACTCATGTTCCAAGCACTGCCTAATGCACGGGGAGGAGATGCCTCTCCCATAGAGCAATAGCTGAGAGACTGTGCTGAGCAGAAGAGATGTCAGCACAGTTAGACCAGCTCAAGGCTGTCGTACAGTTTCAAGATGAGTTGTGAAGCCTGAAGAACCTTTCTACTCTTGCACAGCAGCAGAATGGGATACGGAATGAGTGCTCAAAAGAGCTGAAGGTTGGGGAAGGGGGGTATTGCAGCTGGCCCAGGACAGGGCACGGTTTAGCAGCTGGTGGGTGTGCTCAGCCCTTTCGCTCTAAAGCCTTTCCAACATGTTGTCCTTGGGCAAGGGAGTATATTCTTTCTCCACCCTCTGTTAATTTGACTTATTCCTAATCCATGTGCCTTTTGCCAATAGACTGCTAGTATCACTGCGTGAGAGCACAACTACTCTGCAGTGCAGCCAGGCTGAAAATTTCTGCTATTTTGGATAAAGCTCCACTTCCTGCTATCGTGTGATCACATGGAAATGGCAGATCTCATACTGAAAAAAAGAGGGTAATTCGTACTTCTCTGTGGTATGAGGGAGAAAGTTCCACAAAAAGACCTTGACTCCCTCCACCAGCAGTTGTTTAATTTGCTATTTTTCAATATTATGGTGTTTTGACTTGACGTTTTGTGAAATTGCTGCACCTTTTCTGGGTTTCAGTCCACTCAGACCCTACATCCTGAGACCCCACTTGTCTCAGAGCTCCTCGATTTGCAATGGTGATGGAACCACACGAACGTGGTTGGTGTGTGGCACGGTGAAAGGAAGGGAGCAGGAATCCTGCTCAGCCTGCCCAGAGTTCATCTTCCTCTGTCATTCTGGAAGGTTGCATGTCCTGGAGAGCAATCCAGGATGGAGATTGGTGTTTCTAATCTGTGCTACTCTTAGATTGCTGAAGTGGGTGGAAGTAGGAGGGGAAAATACTTATTTTTCTACACTTCACTTGTTGCATCCCATGAAGGTTACACAGAAAGCAAGAGCAGATCCTGACTCTTCTCCATGTGTGTGCTGCATCTCATGAAGAGGGTTCATCTTTGGATGCTGTGAAAAGCAGGTAGATACTGCCCTGGGAGAGGGATGCCTTCTCCTTTTTGTTATTGTGGCTGGCTGTATTCAATTAGTTTAATATGTTTCTAATAGTTCAGTGCTGCCATCTCTATAGAACCTTGTAAACAACAATTTTTGCTGTAAGCAGTCATCTAGCACCCTGTGTCTAGTCATCACAGGGGTTGAATGTTACCATTATGGACTTAATGTGACAAATATCTGAACTGCAACAAATTGCTATACAGGCCATGAGACTGTAAGCCTCATAACTATTGCTATTCTTATTGCTAATAATAATTTTTATAACTAATATAATTATAATCATGTACATAATGTAATAAAAATTAATATAATTAATAGCAATAATTGTTGTTAAAACAATAAGGGAATGTAGTGCTAATGCCAAAACAGACAGAGAAGTCTATGGAAGAAGACAGGCCTTCTTCTGAGGACCTTCTCTTGCAAATGGATTACACAGAAGCAAACGTGTCAAGGGAAAGAAAATATAATTGAGAGGCAAGGAGACGTGCTCAGCATCACAGGGTGACTTTAATAGAAGAACTGAGTAGTAGCCTGTAATCCTGAACAACTGCTAGGCTCACATCATTATCCTGTTCATCCAAACAAAGCCATGGCACACTGAAGCCCCAGACACTTTGTTTATTGTGTGCACTCAGTTCAACTTGTCACTTCACCTACACCTTTATTACCCAGTGTTTTTCTTAGAAGCTTCTCACAAAAGATTGAAGTGAAAGATTTCTTGAAACTGAATAGCTATTTGTGAGTCAGTGCGTGGTATTGGATTTCACCTGCCGTGGTTTTGGGAAGAGAGAAATTTAGAAGGAACGATAGATAACACAGCCGGATTTAAATGAGTGGAGGTTAGTTTGAGCGCCTGCCAATACCACATAATGGCCCTGTACCCTGTTGTCAGCCTGCAAGGCTGTCTTCAAGCTTGCAGGGCTACATCCCATGTGGAGACAGGATGGTCTGTACTTTTGTCATTGCTAATGAGATTGGGGGAGTCAATTTGTTTCCAGAACTTTGTTTGTGTACCCGTTGGACTTCTTCGCTTCTGCTGAGTGAATACTGTGTGGGAGTGCAACGGACGGATGGTTAACTTTTTAAACCGCAGTAAGAGAGATCTGCTAAGGAGGTTTTGCCTCTGCTGAGGCGGTCTTCTACTAAGCATCAGCAGAGAAGCTTTTAACTCCCTATCCCATCATAGTCAAAGCATCTGGAGTGTCTTCTCAGCTGCATTCCAGCTCTGATTCTGAGGGTGGAGGAATGGTGATGACCAAGGAAAACACCCTCAAATGTAAAGATGTGCTGTATTTTTCTAACCGTTTTCAGAGCTTTCACTGGTGGGTGAGTACAGGGATGAACTGAGCTTTGGAGCCCACCACTTCAGTGTGCTGAATACCAGTGTTGGGAGTCACAGCTGCAGTGTGGAGATTGGCAGCCCCCTGCTTCCCTGCACCTTGCCAGTGGGAAGGTGAGATAGAGAGAGTGGAGATACGTCTCATGGCTTGGGTCCCTGGGGTGAACGAATGAAAGAAAGGGATGTTTAAGAGATGTGTGCCATTAAGCCAGCATTTCAAGTCGCTAAATAATAGGCAGCATTGTGAAGCTTCTCCGGGGAGCAGGCTTCTGGTGGTAGCTCTCTCTGTGCCTCCCTGCTGTGAGTCATTGTGAGCTCAAGTTCAGAGGAATTGAGACTAAGGAAAAAGCATCGAGATAATAACCTTGAAAAATCAAAAGGAGGGGGGAGGGGAAAGGGAAAGATTTATACACTGAAAAGAGAACTGCCTCACCCTAAAAGCGTACTGTAAATGAACTCTCATGCTTCCCAGCTATATGCCTTTTTCAAAACCACCATCTTCTAAGGGTGGAGAGACGCGTGAATCGAGATTTAAGGACTTCAACTATTGTACCACACAGGCTAAGCCAGTGGCTGGTATGCTGCTGGTTTGCAACAAAACTTATCAAGGCACTGGGAATGTTTTTGAATCTTATGCTTGCAATTATAAGGAACAGCACTTTGTACTGCCTCGGGAGAAATAGCGTGCTGTGATTTCCTTTCTCTAAGCACGCAGGTCTCTAGTGTAAAGAACACTGACTTCTATTCAAGCGTGTTTTACCTTTCTAGGAGCCATAGACAACGCCATGGTGTGTGTGAATTTTGTGGTGTTTGATAGCTGCTGGGCCCTCTTTTCTTGGAGATAAACATACATCGTGTTATTAAGAAGGACCCTTTTGCACTGTTGCATGCATTTATTGTTTGTTAAAGGCTGACAGCCCTGGAGACCTAAGCTCTTTATTTATCCACACAGTGAAATCCCTCTCCCTGTAGAGGGGATGCCAGAGGCACTAATTGTCAATGACACCATTGCACACAAAAAATATTCTTTCTCTATTTTTTTTTCTGCAGAATAATTTTGCCATGTGAAGGAGAACTCCTGAAATGGAAGCTGGTTTGGAGAATGTATCTGACAGAGGCAATAGGACTCTAGCTTGAGAGCCTAGATGAGCCCAAGTGAAGATGAGGGGAAGAACAGCGATGCTGTCAGATATGGGTTTTTTTTTTTTTTCTTATGACTTTTTTATGCTGTAAAGCCAAAGGCTCTTTGTGGAATAATCTCAAGAACTGTACTGTGCAATCAGAGGTGACCCATAACCCTTATTTTGTTAGTAGGACCAATATGCTAGTGCCAGTGTCCTTGCAGGGTGAGCTCAGAGCAGTTTAAGACTGGAGATCTGGGTATGCACACACCTCTGCGTTAGGCATTATCACCATCAGACTGTAGGACTCAAATGTCAAAGATTTTTGATCATTTTTTTTTATTAATCTCAGTCAGTTTAAAATTATCTACTATGTTCCAACGGAGCTTGTCTAGCTCTCTGCTTTCCTCAGCTCTGTGTGGTTTATTACTAGATGTAACCTGGCATCTGCTGGTGCAGGGATAACTTATACCTCCTATCCTTGTTTAAGGATCAAAAAATTTTGATGATCCTACTGATATTATTTTAGAGACACAAAGAAAGAGAAGGAGAGAGAAGTTGTAACAGAAAAATACTTTTCTGACCTTGCATGTTGGTTTAAAATGTGCTCCTAACATATAACAATTTGCAAAATACCTTCCAAACGCAGAATTCGTAAAAGCTACCAACTGGTTACTAATAGCATATAACAAGTAGTATTGAAAAGCACTTTTATTTACTCATTTCCTTCTGTAAAAAGATGATGCTGCCGAGAAATTTAACATTTTTTAAAAAAAAAAAAGCTGAATTTTTATCTTCTTTTTTACATTCCTTTAACAAGCATTTAAGTAAGTAGCATCTCATTTCTGAAATCCCAGAGAGCAGGAAGCTCCCATTTAATCTGAAGAAAGATAGTAGCTTTGGCCCAGTATTTATTCTGCTACAGTGTTCTACAGGAATAGCTACAGGGCATCTACTTGGGAAACGTGAAAAGCAAATTTATTTTAATTACATCAATTTATGTTCATTAAAAAGCCTCCTCAATAACTAACCCTGCTATTGAATTGTTTTTTGTCTCTTCCTAATGCACTCAGACAATGTTTATTTAATTTAATTGACAGTAAGGGTGAATTTATAGGACTGTAATTCGCACTTCTGTGAAAGAAAAAAACCCACACCACTGTGGAACTATATGATTTGCTGTAAAAATGAAGCAGGGAAATTCGTCAGAGCAAACTGTATATTCAGACCCTCATCTAGGTCTCTTAATGGGGTTTGTTTTGCAATTACTCCAGGACATTTGAAGCTGCCCGTTGTGAGAACTTGCCAAACAAAACTGAGGAGTTTCTAACAGTGTAACCTGTTCACTTCCTTCTCTCTTTGATATCACTTTCTCTGGAGTAAAAAATACTAAGTTTCCAAAAAGATCCCCATTATCTCCCCCTTTTTAAATCAGAATTTTTGCTTCACCATTTCAGCACAGGTTTTGGAATGAATAATCAAACCAGTTGTGGTTCCTGAAGAGCCCTAAACGTTGGTAATTCTTGCTTAGCCCTTCTATGCTTGGGACTATGGAAAATAAAGTTGTCAAATAACTTGATCTAAAAGAGCTCACCATCCTTCCTGTTTGTAGGAGGCCTTGATACGTGTAGGTGATATGCCCAGATGATGTGGGAAGACTGGTTTTATCAGACCCTGCGTCACAGGGTGACTTTGAGAAGCCTTGTAAGGTTGAAATCAATGCTGCCTCCTTCCACTAAAGGGCAGCACCTGTCTTCTCATGGCTCCCTTGCTGGTGGACAACCATGAGCCAGGAGGCAACTGTTTTCTGCCCACTTCTTTCCTGGAAGCAGGAACACTCACCCTCCAGTGAGTTCATCCCAAGGGGTGCATCACGTGCAGGGACTGGCTGTGGATCGAGTGGGACGTCATCTTCCTTCTCTGTCCTCATGGCCCTGACACAGCTTCCAGTGGTGGAAAATTCCCCCCAAACCGTTGTCTACAGAAGTTCAGTAAGCAAGAGAACAATGTATAACATTCTATTTGTTTCTGTTAAATACTCCCAAATTCTGAGGTACTTTGAAGTCTGCACTTTCATGGAATGTGTGGTGAACAGTTAAACCTGGAAGAGTTTCAAGGAGTGAACAACCAACTGCGACAAGGTCACAGCAGCTGGTGGACTTGTGGGAAGGAGGTGGGGAGCATAAGATGTTTCTATGGGGGGGTGACTTACATGAAGGAGTAAAGTGGGAGCTGACCATGCTACCTACCTGCTCCTGAGGAAACAGTCTGTATTGATGTTCCATGTTTTTAAGAAATTGCTCTCCTTAAGATTGAGTATAACACCTTTGAGATTACAAGATTTCTTCCTGTGCTATAATAAATAAAGGTAAGTATGATGCTAAGAATTAATAAATGGAGTTTATTTGTCCAGACAATCACTCTTCAGTATAGAAATCAAAGGCACCAATGAACTTTGACCTCACTGTGTGAAGGTTTTACAATGCAGTGATTATTATCAGATCTAGTAACTCCCATTAATGTGTAAGTAGCATCAGCAACAGCTATCACACAACTTCATTGGCCTTTCAGATAAGTATCTAGAAGTAGAAGCAGGTTTTAGAGGTGTAAAGAATACAATTAGCATTTTAATATCTGTGCACAGGGAACAGGAAGATTAAATTTTGTAGGTCTATTTTTGTGATTTTTCACAGGTTGGGAGAGATATGCAAAAAGCTGGTAACAGTACGCTAGAAGTAAATTTAAGTGATGCTGATAGCTAATTAAAGGAGCATAACTAGAAACCAGAATTACTGGAAAAATCAGAATCTCTTGTACTTTAAAATCATGCTGTACTTTTGATTTAGTTTCCAAAAAGAAAGAAGAAATTTTGATATCATTGGCTCTTGTTTCTTAATGAAGTCTAAACTAGCATTTTCAAATCAAGACTGCCTCACAAGTCAAGAAAGTAGAAAGAAATATAGTTTTTCTTCCCCTTTAGGCTATATTGATTGTTGTAATACATGTGAATGTATTTATTGTTACCTGTCAATTGCTGTATTTTAATACAAGGCTATAGAGTGTTTTATAGCTTGATTTCCAGCTCATTCACTAATTCTGAGGAGGCTTTTACAGCTGGTCCAATAGAAAATGAACTTAGTTTCTAAATGGTGTGGATGCGTGACTACTTTATAGAGATCCTATTACTTTATTTAAGAAGAGAGGTATAAGCTGGCAAATCTACCAGAGAGCTGGTCTTATTCTGGGGAAGAGCAGTAGTGTTTCGGCACAGAATCAGCAGGAGATTTGCTGCAAGCGGCTGGTGACCTTCTCTTTTCCTTTAAAACTTGATCTGAGCTGAGCATTTGGAGCTGTGCTACGTCTGGGGGGGTGGAGGGAGGGATGATGCGTCACCAGAAGTCTGCCCAGCAGTGTGCAGCATCATGTCAAAATCAAGATGGACTTGATAACTCTAATTAGTATTATCTCCCTATAGCATGCTGCTAGGGATGTTGCTGAGATGCTGCGTGGGTCGTCAAGGTGGCGAAACAACCAGCAGAAATCAGCCAGAAGAATAGAAACAAGCCCTTTAAAGGGCACGTTCCACATTTTTCCTGTGTCTCAAGCATTAGAGATATTGAGCTTGTATTTCAGACTGGAGATAAAGTACAGAAAATCCATGACTTTTAGATCTTGCTACAAATTAATCTATTCACCAGGCAGAAAGTTTTAAAGTGGGTTCAGGCTCGAGGCGTCATACTGATCTCTGCAAGCAGGAACAAAGTCGCAGCGGCTGTGCTGTCACATACAGCCCATCACACCTCTGACAGCTCGCTGCGACAGGAACAGATAGGTGGCAAATTTTAATGACCCATTAATGTAACTGGCCACATTCTATATAAATGCTAGGAACACAGACGTATCCTGTAGCGTATTCTTCGGGTGTCTGGGGATTTCTGTCAAGGTGTTGAGAATGTTTTGGGTTTTGGATAGTAGTTTCTGCTTTGGGGAGATGTGGGGTGGTAGGGAAGAGGAAGGAGGCAAAATTAATATACTTAGGGAACTCCAGAATACTTACCTTGTGTTGCTTAAATCAGACTTGCCTAGAGGTATATGAAGGCCATAAACTTCTTGCCACCATAACCTTAAAACTATAAAGTCACACAGCTGAATCAAGTCCTTTAATACACTTGTATGCAAAAAGAATCTGTAATTTTAGACTAACTTTACCGCACTGTCGCTCTTTGAGGAATTAGATTTATGACCAATCCGTTGACATCTGTTTTAATGACAAAAGTATAATTTAATGATGTAGAATTCATTCTAGTTGGTGGGAGAAAGTAAGGATTTTTTTTTTTTTTTTTTTTTCCTTTTAGTGAAGAGGGTAGCACCAGGTTGCCTTTTACTACTACGCATCACTCGTGATTTGAAAGGTGGTATTTCTTGGCACCCTCTTCCTGCTGTTGCTTTTTCCCTAAGCATCAATATTAAATGCTCAAGAAGAAAACTGTTTCAACAACCCATTTTCGAAACTAAAGTGGGAAAAGAAGGGATTCTTTTTCTGCCAAGTATTGCCAATGAAGCTTCAGAAATGAGATTTCTTTTAAAAGCATGTATCTGCACTTTCCAGAGGTTTATTTCAGAGCAGCTGCACCTAGGCTTTGAGAGACCTCCCATTAGAGCCGCAGAGAGTCCGAAATTACAAACGACAACGTTTCCAAGAAGGGTTAAAGCCTCGGTTACCCACCCACCCACCCCAGCATCACCACGCAGATTGCCCCTGAGTCTTCTGACATAAAATCGGTGGGGAGCCTGCTGCCGTGCTTTGGCTGTGTCAGCGAGGAGCTTGTTTACAGTCTAACCCCCATGATGACTTGTGTGGGATGCTTTCTCCGTGAAGTGTCCTGACTCTGCAGAGATAACTCTGCCCGTGGGTTGTCATCCTACCTTGACATTTTAAAGTGTTCCAGCTCTGCTGTCTCTCAGTGAATTCCTCTTTCAGCTGGTGCTGTTGATGAGCTGCCTTCTGCACAACACTGCATCTCCATAAATGGTTTTAGGAGTCAGATTTAGTGATCAGGAGCAGCTCCCTACCAGGGCTGATGGCCACTGGCTCCCTTCACAGTCCACATTTACCTTTTGCTCTGGGGGTAGGAGCTGCCATGACACTACAAGGCAGGGAAAGGCTGGTGAGAACCAGAGACTTCGGTGTGACTTGGGTAAGTCCCTTGTCAGCCCTCCCTGTCAGCTGGAAAATAGAAGTAATACCATTCTCTTTCCCTACAGAGGTTTTATGATGTCTCTTCCTTTCAGAAATTATTTGGATTTTACTTAGTCTTATTAATAGAATTAGCTAAAGTGGATAGTCAGAAGCTGATGGCTATCTCCTATCTCCCTTGTACTAATAGAATTATGTGTTTTGGTGATGCTGAGCACTCAGCAGCTTAGTCCAATTCACTTACATAGCATGAAAATTGCTGGTCTTAACTGTATACACCCCAGCTATAAAAATAGATAATGAATATGCTCAGGATGTCTTTATTTTTTTTTTAAAGAAAAAAAAAATTAAGTACAAGAGAAGTATGTACGTCATCTGTAATTTCTGTTTATTTTAAACAGACCTTTGAAATCCTTCTTAGCACTGGTATTGGGGGTTTTAGTCATGACATGGATCAGCATTGTAGTCACTGGGAATTTCCAACTGGAACCTACTCTGTGGGGATCTCTGTGTCCTCTCCATCTTCCTATTGGTGGCACAGGGCTGAAGGACTGATGCAGCTGACGGGAGCTGCAGCTGAAGTGTCAGAATTGCTCTGGTATAAAAGTATGCACAGTGGGATTCTGGCCGCATAGCTTTCCATCTACTCTGCTTTCAAGATGCATTTGTTCCTATCATATTTGTGAACCAAGTTGATGGTATTTATAGGGCAGTAGCTAACCAGCTACTCTTTGAAGCAGGAGCTGAAGGTAAGCATATGGTAACATGTAAGTACACATTTATTATCCATGTGGAAAGGGGCAACAGTCTTTCTAGACTGATAGAAAGAAGAAGGATTTTCTCCCAGAGAAAAAAGCCTTGTTTGGGTTTTTTTTTTTTTGAGCGATGAGGACCAGAAGGAGAGGAATAGATCCTTCTGTTTCATGTGTGTTTCCTTATGGAAGGGGGAAGTGTTGGCATTCAACAGAAAAGAGTTTTAAGCCAGAACCCAGTACTTTCTTCAGGTTTTTTATTTACGCAAAACAATAGCCATACATTAAAAATTCTTTTGGTAGAAATGTGTTTATCAAATATCATCTGCCTCTGTCAAATATCATCTCACAGGAAAAATAAAAAATATAAATGAAAAATTCTATTACCAACCGTGTTTTATTTTTTAATGTCACAGGAGGTTGTGCTTTAAAGAGAGTTTTGACTATTACTAAAACAAAAAATCTTTTCATTAAAAGAAAAAAAGGAAGAGTAGAAAAAATGCTTAGAAACCTCAATCAAAATAAAAACCTGCATTTTTTTGTGACTGTTTCTGTAAGGCCCTTTTATATCCGTCTCCTCTGGACATTTCAGCAGAGTGAGGCTGGCATGGAGCCTGAGGAAGAGCAGTTTATGCTTGGGTCTCGCATTGTGCAGAGCTGTGCTGGAAATCCCATGTGAGTGAGGCTGGCCGGGTTCATTGCTGGGCTAGTCAGAAGAGAAAGGGGCCACGCACTGAGATAAATAAGCATGGCAGAGCAAATTTTAACAGTTATGCCAAAGTAATTAGAGTTAGACAAAACTTTGATATCTACAAAGCTGGACTTGATATCCCGGTGGGAGCAGGTTTTCCAATTATATGTTCATTTAATATTTTCTTTATTCTAGATTGGACACATATGACATAAAAATGGCTTTCTGAAAGACTCATATGCTTGCTTCTGAACTTCCAGGGAATGCAGGGATCTAGCCAAACAAAAACCTGAAGAACAGTGACACCAAACTGTGACTTTTATTCCTTGCTTACTTCTTTATTACTTAGGTGTGGGTTTGTGTGGGAGAGGTTTATTTTTGAAAAGTTATTCCAAATCCTTACTCAAGTTGCAATCCATAATGAACACAGCTTATCAAACGAGGGGCAAATCTTCAGATGACGCAAGGGATTCGCTGTGCCCAATGCGTGGAGGTTCTGTCTCAGGTAGATGTAAGTGCAACTACTAATCTGCAAGGAAGGTCAACACAGGAGGCACACCACATTTTTAATTTACAGACTTATGTAGCTTGTGGCAGGTGTTGAAGCTGGCATCACTGACAAAGGGAGAATGCAAAAGATACGGGAAGATGTCTGGCATTATCAGTTTTAAGTCATGCACTTGAAAATGATACAATGTGAAATGCAGAGACTTAATGTGGAGAATTTTATACTTCAGCAAGAATGCTTCTATCCCTGCTGATTAGCTGACATTTGTGGTCAATTATTTCCCAAAGGCAATGGCAGTTTTATAATTAGGCCCTCAGTTAGCGGTGCCTCTCTGCTCATGCCTTACCCCATACAGATTTGCAATGTGGAGGTTTTCAGTCGTGGGTGTGATGTTTGATATGCGTTGGCCAGAAGTAACTGGAGTAAAAGAAGAACTGGGATTAGTCCAAGTGTGTTTGTTTAGCACTGAGGATTTTTGAATCAAGCTTCCACTTCAGTGAATCCTTCAGGGCCATGAAGTGTTCATTAGATGAATGGGAATACGTGTATTTGCAAGAAGACCTTTGTCACTCTGGGATAAAGCATGACCGTGTTGCCTGGGGACACAACAGGAATGGCCTCGTGCCTCCTGGCTCTCCCGCTGTGCCGAGAGCGCTCCCAGGGAGCAGTGCTGGCCAAGAAATGCCTTTCTCATCATTCAACATTTTCATAATTTCAGCTATTTCGGTGACAGCAAATGACTTGTGTGGAGTGAAACCTTGCTTTCCTGTGCCACAAAGCAGAAATGTGTCGGGAGGTCTTAAAGGCAGGGTGCTTGGCACTGCGGTGCTCCTCTCTGACATGGAGTCAGTACTGGCGAGTTCATCAAGATGACTTTTCCCTCTGGATGCCCTTACAAATGCTGTTTCCTGCCAGAATCCCATTGTCAGTATCTTCTTCAATGAAAATATGAATAGCTGAGTGAGGTCTTCTCCAGGATATTTCTTGTTCTGCCCTAATAAGATGCTTTTCCCTAGCTTGGGCATGCCATTCACTCCCAGTGGGAGACATGAATTTTGTAATATGCAGTTGCAGAGAAGCTGCTTGGACTTTACTGGCCAAAATCAACATTGGGTCTTAAATGTAATATCAGGCTGTGCCACCTTGGTAAAGCTCATGATAAGCAGAAAAAAAAAAGTGAATGATTTCCATTGTTTTCATACCATGCTATGCTTTCAGAAAGACTCAAAAAAATAGACCCTTTTTCTTTTTTCTCGAATGGTTTGTTAAGTTATGGAAAAAATAGGAGCATGCAGACATAAATTATTGGAACATCTCTACATTTGCATGCATAGAAATGTGTATAAGTGCACATGGATGCAAATATATAGATACATGTGCTTGTGTGGCTATATATACGTGTATGTATGTTCATACACACACCCAAGAAAATAATTTGCCATAGCCTTTCTCCTGTTTAACAATAATATTGAAATACTGGTATTCAACGATCTAAATTCTCACGTGTGCTGAAGAAAGGTAGATTTTAATGGTGTTAAATGAACCGTTTAGCACAGAGGGCCTCTCACCTTCAGTGGCACACTTTCAAAATGAAATCCAGTGTTCAGATACAATAATAAAAAGAAGAAAAACAATATTACCTGTTTAAAGAGAATATAAAAATCCAATTAAGTTCTGAATTTTAATTTGCTTGCAAGCATGGGTTTGTTGCTCTGTGAAAAGAATGAAAATGTAAATGACATTTCTGTGTGTTATCTACATAATCCAGAGGCTAGAATATCCTGTCATGCTTATTTTGTCTAGTGATGATAAAACTAAACAGTTTTAACTGAATTTCCTGCAAACGGGCAAATAATCAAAAATGAACATCTTTATATTCTAATCTTCTACTAATTTATGCATAAATGCTGTTATAAAGAGATTAGCTTTTATGAAAGAGCAGGAATTTTGCCTGGCATCTGACAGCAGTGACGGGCACATGAAGTGCTGTGGGTGGAAGAAAGCTGGAGTGGTCACTCACATCTGACTTCAACAAAAGACAAGAAGGGAAGCTCTGCACCGGAGAAATCCATGTGGCACCAGCCATTGACATGCAGATACAGACTATTGTCCCCAAGTGTCACTGCCTTTTCCTAATCCCTCTTTTCCCTAAATGTAGTGGATCAGTCATGGCTGTTTGCTAAACTGTGTGTTTTACATCAATTGCTAGGATATACTGAAGGGTGGCAGAATGAAAAAGGTGGTGACCTGGGGGTGCAGGAGTGGGCCAGCGTGGCAGGAAGCTGCCCAAGTGAATTTGCTTCTCTTGCAGCCACTTCTGGATAATAACCTCAGTGCAGTAAACTCTGCTTCCCATTGCCACTGGCTATTCCTGCCTTTCCTTAGATTTTCTTTATTTGGACTAGCAGCATAGAAAAACATCTATGCCTGGACTGTAAGTATGCAAATCAGCAATTAAATTTGTATCTGCACAAAGCTGTCACCCACTAGCCTTACCTAGCAAAGAGAATGCCCTAGGGATGAAGCCATAGCAAAATGTAGCTCGACCCCAGCCTGCCTCTGCAGCCTGGTGCTGTCCAGCCATGCAACACCACCCACGAGCCGTGCTGCTGCCCTCCAAGGAGTACTGCCTCTTCCAAAATAAGTCAGCACAAACCGAGATCTCAGAGGAGCAAGGCGGGCTTGGTTATTTATTTGGGTATTAAATGCATTGTCAGAGAAAGATATTTGACCAAACTGATAATTGGGGAGCACAGAATATACCTACTCAAATGGTACCTGCAGAGCAGACAGTATATGCAGGCTGGTGTAAGTGAGATTACTCTCAGACAGTAAGTTTTTGTATGGTTTATAAAGTTAATTTAAAACAGGCAAAAGGCAGAATGTCCAAACCAACATTATTTTAATAGACCTTCATGCCTAATGATGGGATTAAGGATTCAAACAAAGGAGTCTGTTGGGTATTGGGCAAGACTGGAAATTTTTGGTGTCTGTTTTTTAAATACCAGTCCCTGTAATGGTGGGTGCCCAGCCTGAAGGGTATCCAACCCTCCGGTGTCTTGGAAATCTGCTCCTTCTGAAACAGTCAGAGGGGATGTTTACACAATCTCCAGGTTTGATACTAGATCCAGAAGAAATTATTAAATTTTCATGTGACCTAAAATTGTACAGAAAACAGGACTGTAAAACTACCAGATCCACCCATTGACAAGAAGCAGGTTTATCTGGTTTTCCACTTTTTTACAAGCTGTATGTACTGTTCCTGGCCTTTAATCACACTACAGATTTTGACACCTTTGAACTGTTCCTTACATTGTGGCACTACTGCAGGGATGTGAACAGCATTACCTGAACCTGGACTCTTCCGCACTTCATAAGTTATGCACCGTATTCTGAATTTCTCAAAGTTCAGAAAGGTGTCAGCTTTTATTCCTCTCTGTGTCCTGCAAAGTAATTAAAGGACAGCCAGGTGTATTTTAGGTGGAAGTAAAAAAATAGTCTTGTCTTTATCTTTCTGTACTGACAATGTAAATAACATATTATTTATATATTTTAAAATATTATTTATATTACCACTACTATGGTCTTACAGCATGTCTCTTGTTCAAGATTATGGTGCCTGTGAAAATTAAAAGAATTAATTATAATGTGTGCAGAGGTATAATACGAAGCACGTTTAACGTGACAAAGCTAACACTGTATGATTTTAACCTTGTTTCATTTAAAGTGTCAAAAACAATCTCAGGGCGTCATCTCAGCTTCTCACAGGCAATTTGTTATGCACGAAGCATCACCTTCAGTGTCTTGCGATGAAACCATGGAGTGTTGTTCAGCCGTTTCATATTAACCTCCTTCATGCCTCTGCAAAGGTGGTCCGGTGTCTGGCTTAATGAAAATTAACCACACGTGTGTATAAACACACTATAAACCCGTTTTCATATTCATAAAAATAAAGGTATGAAAACTCTGAAATGCTGTAGCGATGCAGATAGTTTCCCCCAATGCTTCAGTGCTTTTGTTTCCTGCACAGGCTCTGGTCCCTACGAGCGCTGTGTCGCAGCAGACCCGAACCGGTGCGGTCAGTAAGCAAAGCTGCTTTGCACGTGCTTCCCTGCTGTTTGTGCTGCTGGAATTTAAGGACTTGATCATGCCCTCGTTTGAAAAGCCAAACACTAAATTCAGTCAGCAAAAGATTAAGCGGCTCCAGTGCCTTCTGATACTGCTAGAAAAAAAAAAAAAAATCATTGCGGATGAGTTATTTGTGTTTGAATATTTAATCCCCAAGGGGCAGTAGCTATTTTTTTGTAATTCTGTGGAGATGGAGTAAATGGTTCTGAATAGCACAGTGGTAGAACAGGATTGATTCTGTTAAAATCATTTCAGTTTGCAGAAGGTCTTGCAGTGGGACTCGATCATGTACCCTGCTACTTTTAAGCCCTAACTCGAATACTGCACAGAAACAAGGTCTGGGAGGATTTCACAAGAGCTGTTTGCTGCTGTTTGCCTCATTTTCTGTTTTTGCTGCAGAGATTGCAAGTCCCTCTCCAGTGTTTGTGACACAGTTTGTACAAATGGCATCTCATCCAAGCACTTGCTCTGCAATCTTAATGGTCCTTTCCAAGAAAGAAGTCTAATAGGTCATTGAAATTGCGTTTAGTCGCAGCCCCCCTGGAGCTATTATGAATGCAATTAATGTCTGCAGATCAGGACAAAAAAGCGAGGGACTCTATGCTGTATTGACTTAATATATCATAATGGCTCTGTCTGGGCCTGGACGGGCTATTATTCATCCAAGAGGTTTGGTGCACAACCCAGTTGCACAGAGCAGCTTTTGGCATGACTGGAGGACCTGCAGGAAGGACAGGAAACGTGCCTGTTAGAACAAAGAACAGATTGACCCCAGCTACCAGTGCTGGAAACTGTGGTTATATTGCCCGATAAGCCTTTGTGGGTGAGTGGTTTTAAAAGCCATGCAGGAGCTCTGAGCTCAAAGCCAGCTTGTGGGGTGTTGCTGGCTGTCTTCGTTGGCTGGTCCTGGCTTGCCCATTCCTTGATGGCCCCCGGATCCCTGTCACTGCCCACAGGGACAGATTTCTGTGCATGTATGTGTACCCACAGATGCTACACAGAAGGTGAAGACCCCAGGGTGAGGCAGACTTACAGCTCTTCTGCTGGTCCAGGCCCAAGTTAGTTGTCTGGGATCTCTCTATAATAATCAGACGCCTTCAGAGTGCTTTATCCTGACCTCAGCCCCTCCATACCTGCAGCCCAGATGTAATGTCTCGCTGCTGCTGAAGGAGCCATTTCACTGTCATGCCTTTCTGATTTCGTGCTGGGCAGTAAACGCAGGGCACTTCAGGAATTGTGATTATTTTCAACCAGTGAAGCCTGATTTCAATCACGTATTTTCCTGATTTTACACAACGAGCACAAAAGCAAATAGATAAGCAAATCTATGTTCTATCTTACAGAATCCGCCAAGTGCCTGGGGCAGTTTTGGGTCCACTGGCTGAAGTTAAGCTAAATTAAGCGCTGTTGAAATGCAGAGTAGGCAGGGAACAGCTTCCCTTCTGAAATCCTGGCAATGCAAGAGGCTGTGTGTGGGGAAGTCCTTTTAAATGTCAGAGAAACTGATTTGAAATCTCCATCATCTATTTTATCTGTTCTTTTAACCCATCTATGCATTGGAGTTTCAGTGTCACAGTATGTCCTCCCAGTCGAGTTCAGGTGTCAGATTTTAAATATCAGCTTCTGAGTTCTGCTTTTTAAAAATGAAACTGGGATTAGATTCATATAAACTGCAATGAGTTTGTGTATAGTACTCATTCATGAACCTCTTTTGTTTTTTACAAATGACCCATCTCTAATCACAGTACTGCTTTTAACAGGAAAATATAGAGGTAAGTGAAATATT
The DNA here is from genome assembly GCA_020746105.1 of Trogon surrucura. Classification (NCBI taxonomy): domain Eukaryota; kingdom Metazoa; phylum Chordata; class Aves; order Trogoniformes; family Trogonidae; genus Trogon; species Trogon surrucura. The sequence continues at coordinate 7,035,604 of CM036632.1, read as the reverse complement.
GATACAGCTGCACTACAAGTTAAAATGAAGCACTCTGGGGTCTTTGGTGCTTTCCAGATTTGTACCATTTCGAGACTAAGTGCTATAAACATCTGTTCGTATGGAGGTAGAGTGTGATTACAGAAGAAATCTCTTCTGTGGGAGTATATGCTTTTTTTTTTATGCCACTTCAGCGTATTTTCACTTTAATTATATCATTCTACTACTTAGGGAGAACTTCTGGAATTTATTTTGGAAGAGTCATGTAATTCCCTGATCCTAACATGCCTAAAAATACATTTGTAACATTCAGTTTAGCAATGTGCAATTTCGATCCTATCCTTAATCTCATCTGTCTTGGAGCTCAGCACATCCCTAGGTGAGTGCAAGCTGACACAATTTTATCTTTTGTGAAGAACCCTCGTTTTTCCTTACTGTATCCAGACTAAGAGAGGCAGGCTTCCCGCAGGCGTTGTGATCAGAAACGGATGCGTCAGCTGTTGTCTCCCAACTTGCACGGTTGTAATCACAACTACTTATATGTGCCAGAAGAAATTGGAATATTTACAGCTTTTCAGTGCAGCCGGAAGGAAACAATTACAAGTGAAATGCAAACATACAGTCACATACACAAATATATGGAAAAAGCACAAACAGGTGCAGGCATGCGCGTTCACACTCACAGATAAACAGGATGCCAACAGGATCAAGGAACAAGCGGAAAATGTATTTGCGAGTAGAAAACGTTACTGAAGAGGCAGAATATAAAGCCATATAGGAGCAGAAGACAAGGCAAGTGTCTCAAGAGCTGAAGTCATGGTAGCAGCTTTTCAGTTCCGGGGCTGAGGGTAAGTATGTGAAGGTGAGCCCACTGGAACGGTCCTGGTTCTGGGCTGGGAGCAAGCTGAGCATTTACCCTGAGTGCGTTGCGCTCTGTTTCACCGAGACACATAAAGCCAGAAAAAAGGGCTCGTGTTGATGGAGAAGCCTCCACAGTATTTGTGAAGTGTAGTAGGAACAAGGTACTCGGAAACGCTTACAATGTTCAATTACATTGATGCTGGAAGCAGGATGAATGAATCTAAATGGAGACAAGATTTTGCCTCCTAAGGGTAGGATACCAGGTGTGAATGTGATCTCTAGTTTTGGGAGTCCCTGCCACCAGGCCTTCTGCAAGCTCATGTATTGTCTTCACTGCTGAGTGCCTCATCACACAGCCTCATGAAGCCATATTCCTTCATGAGCACAGTAAATGCTTGCATTTCTTCTGACAATTGTTTAGTTTTTGAATTGTTTAGTTTTATTCCTGCTACGTTTTCTTTGTCTGTCTGCTTCTTGGGAAATCAATGCTCAAAAGAGCAACCTGTGTATCTCTGGCTTACATGCAGTTTCAGCTGAACAGCACCAGGCTTCTAGCAGAAGGATTGAAAGGACAAAGAAAAAGGTTCATTTAATTTACCTTGAGGGATAGTTCATTTTTCAAATAGAGACAATTTGAAAAGCACAAAGCACTCTGCCAATATCTTAGTCTCTCACAAAAATAAAATTAAGTCTTTCTCGGTAGGAAAATAAATGTCAATGCTATGTACATTTGCATCCAGCAGCAATTCTGCAGCTAATTTTGTAGTAATTGATACGCTGCTATATTGCTTCATTATGAGTGTTGGAGCACTAACCATTCAGGTCCAGGCCAGACTTGGCCTAACACCAAAGTGGTCATTGGCCACATAGCTAGCAGGCTGACCAGTACACAAAATAATCAGAGCTGGCACAGCTTAAAAATTTGCCCACTGGTGGCCTGAATTCAGCTCACAGCATTATGAGCCTGAAATACTGACTTCCAGAGGACTGCTTAATGAAACCGAGAACTGACATGGGTGATATGAAACCATACATCAGAAGAGAAGCTGCCCTCTAACCAAGAGGAGATTAAGTAGCTGATAAATGGATGTTTCTATGAATAGGATTTCAGGATGCTAAAATCAAACCAATGTCTCTTTTTGAGTGATGCTGATAAGTATCTTTATTATGTATGAAAGTTACTGTGAGAGTAACTTTGTGAGAAAGGTGCATAATGGGTTATCTATCTACTAGAAGGACATGTCTGCGTAGGCTTCATTCAGACAAATTCTTTTTAAATGCAGAACCACAGCATCAGCTAGCGTATAACAGTTTATTTTCATTGTCTGTCCTAATACACACCCACTGAACACTGCTGTTGCTATGCTGCAGGGATGCACCGCAGGCAGTACAGTTGTGTCCACGGCTCCAGAAATCACCCTCTCTAAAATGAGCAAACAACAGTATTACTGGCATGACTTGAAAGAAATTACAGATACCAAAAATGCAACAGGAAAAGAGAAGAATGTTCTGGATAACCCCTATTCAGACGTATTTACATTTAAGACAACAGCTAGTTATTGTAGTCACTAGTATAGAAACTGCCTGCCTTGCGTAGACTTACACAAACCGGTGCTCTTCAGTGCTGCTGCTGTAGCAGCTGGTCAGAACATACCCTGGATGTGCACTGCTCCCTTCACGGCCCTTTATCGGTGTGTGCTGTACCTGTCTCCTGGCTGTGCAATGCAATCTGTGTCTGCAGTATTTGCTCTGTCCACTTAGTGCTCCTACAAGGCAATTCACTTGTTTATTCGTGCCGGTACAGCTGGGAATGAGGACTAATTGCTATCAGAGGATCTTGTAACTCTTTCTATAGCACCTCAGTTGGACATCCCAGACTCTATTACCTTTCGAAACTGCCTGCTGATGAACTAATCCTTTCATGTTAACAAGATGGCTTCATAGTGACGCTCCTACTGCAGTGACAGAGACAGGCTTGGTATGTTTAACTTTGGGTTGGAGGCGGCCCTGGGTCACTTGCTGGAGTCTTTGTTCAAGTGGGGATTTTCCTTGTGGGACAGAGACATGGGAAAGCAGACATGTGCTTTGGCAGAGAAGGATGCTTGGCTCCAGCCAGGCTGGGCAGAGGCAGGCTACCAGATGCTACTAAAATCACTTCCACTTGGCTCCTTCTCTGAACTAACCCTGGGAGGAGGCTGTTTCTCTCACCCCAGACTCCAGGTGAAGCTTCTATGCCTCAAAGCCTTTGGGAACCTTCCTTGTGATCTCTGGCTTCAGCAACAGGGACTTTGTAGCTAAAAAATTACATCCATGGAGCTCTCCCCAAAACCTGCACCAGCATAAGGATGGCCCACGGGGTTTTGTTACACTTGAGATGCGCTCTCCACCAATTCGCGTAGTTTCCTTTTGACTTAACAGATCCTCTTCAGCTTTCTGCAGCAAGCAGGTGTTTCTCCATATTTCCAGTCTGTGAACTTTAAGAAATTCTGAATTAATTTGTCATTTTATAAATAAGTTATACAAGCTGTCACCACGAATCTGTCACCATGCAGACAGGTGCAAACATGCGCAGTATGCAGAGAAAGACATTGACACCAAGATCAGAATAAAGGCCGTCTAAAAGCAATTACATTTCCAGGTATTAGGCAAACACAATTATTTAAATTGCTAGTCAAAAACAGTTGATAAAGTAGATAATTAAAAAAGATTGACCTGAAAGCTGCTTTAAAATTATTCTGTAACATGCACATAACTCATATAATTGCTCTCTCATGACCCAGCCTCCATTAAAAGGCAATTTCACCTAGGAAAAAACATATATATGCAGCACACGGTGATTAAAATAAATACATATTCTCTTGAATGCTGGAAGTAATGTGAGGAACTGTATTAAAGAATGGGAATGAATTAGCCCTGCATTGAAAACTGTAGTGTGGTCTGTCATTTTAATAAATCACACTCAAGAGGCATTGAAAGTATGACAATGCATTAGACCACAGAAATAGTAGGTGACCTATCATATAGATATATAACAAGCTGGAAAAAGACTGGAAAAGATCATAGAATCATAGAACCACTTAGATTGGAAAAGACCTTTAAGATTGTTGAGTCCAATGGTAAACTGAACACTGCCAAGTCCACCACTAAACCATGTCCCTAAGTACCACAGCTGCACATCTTTTCAATACGTCCAGTGGTGGTGACTCAACTACTTCCCTAGGCAGCCTGTTCCAGTGCTCCACAATCCTCCAGGGAAGAATTTTTTCCTAATGTCCAACCTAAGCCTCCCCTGGCACAACTTGAGGCCATTTCCTCTTGTGCCATCACTTGTGCTATTACATGGGAGAAGAGACTGACCCCCACCTCACTACAGCCTCCTTTTAGGTAGTTGTAAAGAGCAATAAGGTCTCCCCTCAGCCTCCTTTTCTCCAGGCTCATTAACTCCAGTTCCCTCAGCCTCCCATCATAAGACGTTCTTGAGACCGTTCACCAGCTTCATTGCTCTTCTTTGGACACGTTCCAGCACCTCAGTGTCCTTCTTGTAGTGAGGGGCCCAAAGCTGAACACAGGATTTGAGGTGCAGCCTCACCAATGCTGAGTACAGGGGGGGGCGAACACTGCCCTGATCCTGCTGGCCACACTATTCCTCATGCAGGCCAGGATGCCATTGGCCCTCTTGGCCACCTGGGCACACTGCTGGCTCATATACAGTTGCCTGTAGACCAATACCCCCACATCATTTCCAGCTGGGTGGATTTCCAGCCATGCTTCCCCAAGCCTGTAGCATTACATGGCTTTGTTATGACCTAAACACAGGACCCAGCATCGGCCTTGTTGAACCTCACACAGTTGACCTTGGCCCATCAATCCAGCCTCTCTAAGATGAAGTAGATGCTGAGATAGTGAGGAAATTTGTTTTTCTTATTTGAATTACCGTGGCTTCTAACTGACAATGGGGGTCCTGTCAGGCCATGAGCACGGATCTCAAGAGATAGCAACTGCTCTGGAGATATTGCTTTTACATTAGACTAGACAGAAAAGAATCAAAGAGAAGAGAAGCAAGAATTGCAGCACAGGCAGATTAAAAACCGGATTTCTGGATATGTTTAGCATATCTTGATGAGGGAGATGGAAACCTTGGAGGAGTCTCAGATGCTCTTTGTGACCTGCCAAAGTCACATGAGTGTGACACAAAGATGAAAAGCAAATGTGGAGACCTGAGGCTAAATTTGTGTCCTTAGACTGGGAGGCTGGTGGACACGTAGCCACCTGACTGAGCTGGATCTCGTATTAGTAGTAATTGCTGGAGTAGAAAAGCAGCTCTTCGGCTCACTTTGCCGTTGGCACCCCTCTCCAATTCTGTGGTACGTGAATGTTTGTGCTTTGCTTCATCAAAGAAGAAAAATCTCACACTGCCTCTGTGCTAAGACGTTGCTTCTGAGTTAGCTTTTAATGGCTTGATGCTCATCTGGAGTAAAGAAACTTAACTGTTGAGACAGTGAAATTGTGGCAGTTTATACCCAGTTCTATTGCTCCCAATCTTCTCAGTCATGTTTGATGCTTTCAGTGTGTCTGGTTGAATATATGCATTAGCAGCAACACCATAAATATAAAAAAAAAAATAAATTAATTTTGACCTATGGTTATCCATACAAACACAATTCAGGGCAAATGGTTGAAGAGATGGGTAACACCAAAAGATGTTTTTTGAGAAAATCTTGTAAGAGTCCAGTTTTAATACTGTGTAGCTCTGCCAATCTCATTGGAGAAACATGAGAGCACCCACTTTCAATTTAAAGTGCTCTCCTCCACACATAGTACTTCCCTTAACCTGTCACTTCTCACGACATTCTTTCTCAGACAGTCTGCATTTTAAATCAAGCAGTTGTGACAGTTTTCACTGCAAAAGGGGACAAATTAGTGAAAGCAACATATATAGAAACTTGGTTGGGATAACTGCTAAACAATAGTAACCATGGTTCCTGGGAAATAACTAACTGGCTCAGATTTTTTCAGTGATCATCCATAGAAAAAAAAGAAAGTAATGTAGGACTAAAACAGCTCACTAACTTTGGTGCCTAAAGTAATGAGTTACAAAATTGCGCAGACTGAGATCATTAATCCCAGATTTATTGACGAGTTTGAGAGCCCCAGGTAGACCTTCATTAGAAATTCAGCTGAGAGTGCAGTCCTCTCCCGCATCTATGATATTCTTGAAGCCCTGTGCAATTTTAGATATGTTTGTCTTCCCAGTATGTCTCTGAGACAGTGATGTTGGTAGTCCCATTTTTGTGGATGGGATGTAGGCACCTCACCTGCATGTCCCTTCTTTCCCCTTCGCAGAAACCTGGACTTGCAGACTGAACACTCCTAATTCTATATTGCAGGTTTTTTACACAACTTCTGGCACAGTCTGTGACTTATCGAGCAGCAGTAGAATGGAGGGTTAGGAAGCAAGTATTTTACTCACCTGCTCTCAGAGTCCAGTTTTTACATCTGAGTCTTATGACAGGAGCTCAAGGTCCCTCATTAGGGGACTGAACCCAATATTTAGTACACTTAATACCCACTTCATATACTCACAAGATAGCCTAATTTCTACGTAAAAAAAAAAAACAAACATCCAAGCTCCTTTTGACACTTAATGAAGGAACGGAATGAGTGTTTTTAAGACCTCATTTTCTATGCCATTACCTGGTGGTGAAGCAGGACTGATTTCAGTAGTTGTACTGTCATACAATCAGCTTGTCAAAAGCAGAATCAGTCTCCTATGCTTTACATCAGGGGAAACAGGAGTATCCTTAATAATGCAACTGTCTTTCAAAAACTATCCTGTGATATCCTGCACTATCATCTTTGAGACATCCTGGACTTCGGAAATGTCAAAACTTAGGATGTGAGTGCACACTATTAGTCTGTAAGTTGTATTGGAACTGATTAACCTGTCAATCTCTATTATTCAGCTACTGGAAACAAGACACAGTCTTCTCCTGGAGGTTTACCTGGAAAGAGATCAAAAGGAAAGTGCTTCTCCTTTCCCTGCATAAAGGTTCGAAATTTGACTAGTGTCGTTAAAAATAAATATATATATGAAGTGACCTGAATAACTTGAGTGATTCCCTTGTGATTAAGGTGGGAAGCATTTGGAACATGAAAAGTCGCACCCGTGTTCAAATGAGAGAGCCCCTAGTTAATTATTTAGCGCAGCCGAAAGCTCATAAAAAATTTAACCAAGATTTATTTCTCCATGATTGTGCAGGCACCACAATGTGCAGAAATGGAGTCTTTCGCTCTGTTCAATGAAACTCTTGGGTTTCCACCTCCCATCTTGGCAGTGCTGGCTCAGCTGGGTCCAAGACATCCCTCTCCCCTGAGCATACTGAGATAGGCACAGTCCTGAACGGTGGCTGTTTCATTCCATTTCTCTTCTTGGGACTGTATTTTTTTTTGGTTTCTTCCACTGAAGAACCTGAGAAGTCAGACCCCAGACCTGAGAAGTCAGAGCTTTGCAGCATGTGGGCTATTTAAAGTGCCCAAGTGCCTGAAGCTTCCCTGGCAGGAGGTGCGAGTAGCTGCAGGAGCAGCTTTGCAGCCAGGTCTTGCCATCGCTGGTCAGCAGCAGGTACCCACAGTAGCTGTGTCTGTGCTCCCCTAAATAGCCAGTGCTGCAAACTGAGGGGGGTGTTTTTAAGCAATTTAGTTCAGATCTCACCAATTTTGTGCATGCTGCCTCAGCTAGGTCTGGGCCATTGCCCTTTTCTTTGAAGTCCATTGCACTTGTGATTTTCTTTGATCATTGCTGTGGAAATGACTGAAATGTTTTTCTCATCGGTTTGTATGCACACAGACATAGGAGGGCTGAGAACTCCGTAAAGGTGAAATATCTGACTTTATCTTGACTTGGTTAGGATTGAAGTCACACTAAATGGGACAAAATTATGTTCCAGCTACACTGAGAGTTTAATGAGGAGGGAGTAATATTATCCTACTACTTCTGTCAGTATACTCAATACATTAAATGGGTGTGAAAACTTTGCCAGTGACCTTAGTGAGAGTGCAGGGACCTAAAAATCCCAGAGAGTACCTCAGGATTTCTAAGGCATCTTCTTTCACTGAGTTTCCATTCAAAGTTTAGAGATGACCAACCAGGGGGCAATGCTAGGAATAATGTGGAAAATGCAGAAGAATAAAATAATGTCACTTTTTAACTTTGATTGTATCAGTCTGTGGTGTACCAGCTTACAAACCTCACTTGTGATCATCTTCTCCAGAAAAGACTAGAAGGGAGCAAGAAAGGTTGGAGAGCAGGAAAATAAGGGAGCTCTGGAAGGAAGATGTAGTCCACATGAGGTGAGCTGAATGAACATCGGACCAGTTGGATATTACTGCTGGGCTTTCAAATCATGAATGATACTGAGAATATAAACCAGGAACAATTATTTATCCTTTCTCAAAAAACATGAAAGACTTTTTATACTGAAAAGATTTTTGGTGAATGGCTAAAATAAGCCTCCCAAATCAAGCTGAATATCTTAATGCTTTGTAAGCGGTAACTAGGGAAAGAAACTGTACAAGGCTTGCATTTTCATTTGAAGTTTTACTGTATATTTTGATTCATTTGGCTCAGTTCATGATATAATGGAGCATAACTGATGTAACTTGGCTTGATAAGTCTCCTTGATACACATACTGGAACAATATCGGCAGAAACATTTGAAATTACACATTTTTTCAGGCATCTATTTTAAGGATCAGTAACTTCAAACAAGCAGAGCACTTAGGCATATTTTAAAGGCTTATTTCCTGCAATCATGCATGGGTCATGGCTTAATCCTTATCAGAATACACACTTTGGGATTCTGATTACAGGAGTGGGCAGTGAAGGAAGGACAGAGAAAGGAAAGGAAAATTATCCGAGTTTTCAAAAAGAGCCCAGAGATCTTGCACCCAACTAGTAATCTTTGATGCTAATTTAGAAGAGAGCTGATTTTTAAAAATTCTGAAGGGGGGACCCCAAGAGTCAAAGCAAAGTCAAGGATTCAAAATATCTGTTAGGAGAAATGATGTCACTGCTCAGTGCTGTGTGTCCATGTGTGACACAAAAGACAGGCTTTGGAAGAATCGGCTATCCTGGCAAGGAACAGACAGCCTAGAGAGAGAAGCAGCTAAATCCAATATTTCTTACTGAATTACGGAATTTCGTAGTACATTGTAATAAGGTTTTTAACAGAAAGGCAGCCCTATGAATTATTTTTGAGTGAGAAGGAATAGGGCAGCCTTGCTTGGCCATATGCAGGGTTTCTGCCAAAAGAGATGGGGTGGCGAAAGGATCCTGGTGTTTTACTTGTGAGAAGCAGACATACAACAGCAGATAAGAAATGAATTCTGGATCACTTTGGATGAGTTAATCAAATAACTACCTGTGAATAAATTACTTGGGAGGAAAAATGCCAAATGTATTTATTAATACATACCATATGTTTTTTTTGCAGCTTCTTAACAGAAGGCTCATAAAAGCACACAGCTAGAGCCAAGATTTCCCCAGTCACACAGGTTTTCTGTGTATATTTTATACACTCACCAGACAGAATACTCATTTAGTGGATAGTTTAAAAAATTACTACTATCCCTTCAAGATCTGTGAATATATAGTGGAAGTCTGTTTATTCCTTTCAATCACACCTAGATGAAGTGTCAAAATATGCTTTTTTTTTAAAGCAATTTAAGAAATTTGGATATTTTTCATATTTTAAAAGATAAGGAAGGGAATTTCCTATGCAATTCTATTTCCTTTACTTTCACACATCATTGAAATGCCAATATTTCTGGAGTATAGGATTTGTGAAGATATTCTGTTATTAGAAATTATGGTCCTTCTGTTTTTTAAGAATTCTTCCAAATGTCCCGAGACAGATGCTCATGCTCATTATCAGAAGTCCTCCTCCCAGAAATTCTGCCCCAGAAATTGCATTATAGTTGTCCGTCCCCCCGCTTTACATTTTCACCCGATCCCTGGTAACATCCATAGCAATACCCAGGGCTTTCAGCCGATTCTGGCTAGTTGTCTCTGATTCAGATATATGAAGTGTGGCAAGCAGAGGCAGGATTTTAAGGTCTATTTAATCAGGCCAGTGATTCAAAATTTGCTTTGAGCTTGAGTTGTTTACACGCAAGAGAGGATTCTGCTTCTGGAGGGATTCTGGCCTCTCTGCAACCTACGTACACCAAATATTGGAGATGCTACAGGGTAAGGAGGATAAACTTTTCCCGTTGCTATAAAAACAAGAGATTTTTTTAGGAGACATTTCATCTGTCCTGAAAGACAGTGCTGGTTAACGAAGCAGTTACAACAGCCATAAGAAGGGGGTAGATATGCCGTTGTTGTGATGCGTGTTGGCTTTATGCACATTTCTGCACATACTGAGCTGCTTTGGCTGTCCCTCCAGCACTACCCGAACTGTCTAGGTCTAATCCCTGGTGCAAGCTTTTGTCACCCATACAACTATGGCACAGCTATTTCTACTGCAAATCCTGTAGGAAATACTTGTGGTCTTTTCTCTCAGAGCATCACTGTCTGGTTCGCTTAAGCCAGGCAGTGTGAGAGACCGTAGGAGCCTGGTTGCTGTCGAGGTGCTGTGTTCTCTGAACCCAGCTTGATGTCAGCCCAAGTGTGGTGATTGAGTTTTGTCTCATCGGACAGCTGGTAATTGTCAAGGGTGTTTTCAAGCCTTCCATAAGTGGAGAAAAAGTCAGAAAGGGTGGGCCACACATTTTATAAAACTGATTTGTAAATTCCAAATTCAAATATTTTGATTTTTAAGATCAAGTTCAATCCCACTACTGTGAAAAGCCTGTTTCTCCCTACCTGTTATGCTCAGAAGCACTTCTGCAGATGAAAACGAACTTTCCATCCTGCAGCCTCCCACAGACATCTGCACGCACATTATGTCCCATGTTTAATTGCCTTTCAAAACTGTCTTATCTTGGCATGAACTTGTCATTGGTTTATCTCTGCTCAGGATAAATGCATACCTAATCCTATTACTGGATGCACTCAGAGAAAGCAATCTCATTAATAGCCACCCTTAAGGGATTTTTATCCATGGATCAATTTCGTAATTGGAACACAGCTACATAATATATAAATATATCCCTTCAGTGGCACAGCCATTCTCATGCTATTCAGTCTTGCACATCTCAAAAAAAGAAAAAAGAATCTGGAAAGAAAAACAGTATTTTTAAAACAGAGATTCTTCTTGGAAGCTTGTTAGGTTTTCACATCACACCATAAGCTTACAAGCTTGATTTGTCAGGTTCATGATTGTTACAGGATACGTGAGTTCTATCATTTTTATCCTGGGTAGTCACTAAGAATAGTTTTTTCTATTCTTAGTGTCAATACATTGAATTCTGTATGCTTTTTGTTGTAGCATATAGAATTCTATAATGGGAAAAACCTACCTTGTTAGCTACATATAATTTTCAAAAACAGCAGGAGGTATATAGCTTTTAAAAATTATGTTCATTCATTCAGTGAGTGCAAAATACCATACTAAGAATGTAATAGCCTAAAGGCTTTCTAATCAACTTTACTTCGTCATGAAATAATTATGCCTTGTGTATCTGAACTACACTTTTGTCACATCCCATATACAGGATAGTTAGTGAATATGAGTCATTACTGAGCCTGAGTGAACCATTCATGCCCAAACCTGAACCAAGCAAAACTGCCTGGTTTCCAGTTTCCAGTTGTGTGAAGCTTTCAGTGAGTCTGGGCTAAGTTTCCAACCAACTACGATTCAATTATATCCAAGCCGCAGCAAAATAAAACTATACATTCACTGCACAGAGCCAAAGCACAGCAAGCATTGCTCAGTTTGGAGCTTGGTGGATTCAGCCTCCCACTTCTGTCAGGATCATTACACCTCTGATCAAAGGGGATTAATTTTCCTTCTCTCTCCCACTTGTTAGACACACAGTGATGGCAACACTGAGGCTCTTGGACTACATACGTGACAAATCAGAGAGTAACTATTTTACAGTTTTACCTATTTGTAGCTGCAAGCTATGCACACAAGGGTTTTCACAATGAGGCCACTGGCCGTTGCTAGCCACCTGGGCAAAATGTGAGAGAAATGACTGTTCTAATTCAAAACGTGGTATTAGTCAAAAAGATGATAGTCAAAAAGATGAAAAACAGCCAGAAGTGTACATTTACCAGGTTTGATTATCAGCAGATCCCAAGTCACTCAAAAAACCAGTCAAATATTCTTATCAGCTGCCCATAGTCGTCTTACCCAAGGTTCCCAGCAGCAAAACATTCTGTCTCTGCCAGCGTGATGGAAAATAGGCTGCAATGAAGATCGAGCCATGCATGGACGTGTGTTCCCAGCACAGTTAACGTGGGCCTCACCCACCACAGGGATGTAGAACAGGCTCTACTGCACCTACCAAGAACTGGAATTTGGAGGAGCAGTCAGGTGTGAAGCAGGGGGCACATCTGCTTAGATGGGGAGACTGCCTGGAGTGTGTCAGCTCAGCTGAGGCTGTTCAGATCACTCGGTTGTTGGAGAGCAAGCACTACCCGAACGGAGAATGGGAAAATAAAATGGCCCCATGTTAGTAATAAGACACTTGATTTGAATCGTGATGGCAATTCACCATCACGTCTACTTTCTTAGGGATGTGATGGATTATTTGCTGCTAGCAGTCTTCAAATCTTTCGAAAATACAAGCTACATTTCAAATAAAGTAGCTAACTAAAGCACGCAGGAAAGATGGAAGACTTGGGAGGGCAACTGACTGATTGGGAGATTTCTTTGGAGCATGCCATTCAGTTTCTTCATTTATATTTCATTAAGTACGAAATTATGTTTATAATTGTATTAGACAACTGTGTGAGAGATATTAGCTCATAAACCCGGACTGAATTAAAACAATTATTAATTAATTATTATTTTGATTTTTTTATTTTTAATGAAATTATGCTCCTGAATTCAAAGTGCAAGTGAAATGTGTTACTATAGTTAATAAAAAAATTATTCTGATTGGCTGCTATGTAACTGAGAGAATAAGAGTTGACATTATTTAATACAAACACCATATCCTCCCAGAATACCTTCTGCAGCCTTTATGGTGCAAGGAGGCTCGATGCTCCAAAACAGTCAAGAGGAAAAGAAAAAATCCCATGTGAGGGTCGTGCTGCAGGGAAACGGTGCAGCAGCACACAGGGAAACCGGTGATGAGGAAGATAAAAACGGTGTCGAGCCCCTTGCAACACCTCCCTGCTCTGCCCTGGCTTCAGCCAGCACAGCCAGACCTTGTGACGATGTGTCACAGTGCCAAAAGTGACACAAATGGCCAACTGGCACACAACCCTTCTTGTTGGGATCCAGCCTCATCCACAAGATGGAAAGGGAGTGATGGCTTGGAACAAAATGGGACTTCTATATAGTTTGCACATACACAGAAATCAGAGCTGAGAGGGGTTTTTTTCATCTAAAATCTGTCAAGGCTGTGCTTCCTGTTACACTTTTCTTCTCCACCCTGTGATATTAATACATATGCAAAAGTCTCTTGGCCTTCAAAAGGACCTATTCACCTGGTGTAAGGATATGTCCTGAGGTGTTGCAGACATGGATGGTTCTCATAAAAAAGGCTCAAATCATTAAGTCAGTGCTGAGGCACATGAAAAATTCTTCAGTTCACCTTCATGTATTTTTCCATCGCTTTCCAGCTCTCACACTTATTCTGCTAATGATTAAGGCTCTCTGGCACTTTTAAAACAAAGCTTTTCACCTTTAGATACTTTTTTCAGTCTGTGTGAGAAGAAAAGGTTCCTTGCTGGCATTTTTCTTACAATGTGTTCTATGGCACCCCAACTAAAAATATTTTGAAGCTCATTCCTTTTCAGCTTCGTGAGTGCCAGGCAACCCACTTTTTAATTTATTTTTAAGGGCCGCGGGTTTTTTTTTTTTGGCTTCTCTTTTTCAACTTTCTTTTCCTCTCTGTGCAGCTGACCACATGGTTTCATTCACTGAAAAGAGCCAGTTGCAAAATTAGACAAATACTTTGACTTTGCCCCTGGCTTCTGTGGTTCCTGTACCTCCGAACACTCCATTCACCTCTAATTACATGTCCATGGAAATCATGCAGAGAAGGAACAGTGTAAGTCATTAGCTCTCCTAAATGAATGTGCAGCTGAGTAGCTAACAAAGGGATTAACACTTGACAGCAGCAGCGTTGCATGCTGAAGGAGGGGGGTCATTGGGTGACTGCCTATTACACAGAAATAATTGCCACCCAATGCTGAGAGAAACTGATGGCCGCAGGCTGTGTTTACGAGAGATGCATTTTCTTGCAACTCTTACTCTCTGATTAATCCGCCTTTGCACAAAACAAGGAGCCGAGCCGTTGCTGGGCAGGCGATGGTGGAGAACTGAGAGCTCAGGCAGTGTGAGACAGTGGGGACTGGCTGGGGAGCATCAAAATTGGTTATGGCACTACAAAGTGATTTGAAACCCAAGGTTCAATAAGAACCATCCTCCTGAACAGTGGGCTTCCACCCCTAAACAAAGGCTGTACTTTTTAAGTTTTAAATATACTGCTATGCTTAATCCTCTATTGCCATATTATAATGTGGCTTTACACAAATTGTTGTTTTGGAGTTTTGGCGGGGTTTTTTTTATATTTTGTTTAGATCTTCAATCAAGGGATTAAAGACACAGTAAAAATATTTGTCTTCTTCCCCTACCTAGCCTTTTCTTATTTAAAAGCACTTTATGATTCAGGACAGTATCCACACTCAATGAGTCCTTCATAGATTAAGCTGGCCCCAGGCAGCTAATATTTTACATTTTTGAGAACACAATTCTCATTCATGGAGCTGAAACAGATCTGTTCATTCTGTGTCCACTAAGTAAAAGTACCCGTGGAGGATTTCAAAATGCAGTAAAAATTATTAGATATAATAGGCGACTGAGTTAGGGGATTGTGGTCATCGCTGTCACCGTGGTGGTGTTGACTGAATTGTGCTTGCTGTAAACATGCCACTATATTAGCATAACATGATATAGAATATCCTGTTTAGCAATAAGAGTGAGCTAACAGTCGGGAAAGATTTTGGGTAAGACTTCCTGCTGGAATAAATACTCATCACTCTGTAGAAGTCATTGCAGCTGTTACGATTCAAATAGGCTGAGATTCATTCCCTTGTCTTGAAGCAGACAAGGACAGAGTAATCGCTAAAACAATTGGGGAGCATTCAGCACGTGTTTGGAGTTGAGCAGAAAGGGGCTTTATGTCAGACTGCTGAGCAGGATGTATTGTCCTTCTGTGCTCTACCTTGAAGTGGTTGCGGTGCAAACTTGTGTTCTGGTGTGTGCCTGAAACAATTCCCAGACAAGATCACACAGAGGATTTCCAGGTGATGTGGGTCTGGTTTCTGTTTAGTTTTTTTTTTTTTTTAATCTTTCCAACAATACATGGTGGAAGATCTTCCGGCCAATTTTGAAGAAAAATAAAAAGGTTGCATTTCATAGCAAGTTAGTGCAAAGTAATCTAAGTAACTGGACAATACATGGATAAACTTTGACATTTTTAATCCAATTTAAAGAGAGCGGATTTTAGTGCAGGCGTTTTAAGTTATCTAATCAGCCACTGAGGTGAATATACCGTAAACATATATAGCTAGGGCTGAGAAAAGACACAATAGGAATGGGGTGGTATTGTACAATGTGAAAAGGATGTTTATATCCAAACATCACATGCACAGTTGAGCATGAATTCACATTAGATCAACTTGAGCTTCAAACATGTATTTATTTGATATGGGTGAAAACAACTATTTTTTTAGTAGTGGAGTACTAATACCACAAAGGTTTTCATCTGGTGAAATACGTGACTTCCAAAATCCCAGACATGTCTAATATCTCCAAAGGCTTGTTGAACAACAACATCTGAGCACAGATGATCATACTTAATTGTCTCTGGTATTACTAATTGGATTTTTGGCCTTATTTCTTTCTGTAAATTTAGTGGCATGCCATGCCCTGTAGAGATTTGTAACGAGTGAAGCTGAAGACATTAATCCAAGTGTTCATTACGATAGAGCAGATGAGGTGAGTGCAGGTGCCCGGGACACAGGATCAATAAGCCTGTCCGCAGCCACCACCTCCTCAGAGGACATGGCCAGCAGCCCAGCTGAACGACAGCTCTTTCCACCAAGTGCAAGAGAGGTGTTCCTGCTGCTCATGAGCAAGGGCTGGAGGAAAGGCCACGGGAGAAGTGATTATGGGAGTAAAATATAACTTATGCACGAGCCAATGGGCATCCCACAGACCGCCTTCCATCCACTGTGGAATACTTCTTCCTCTTGTCTGATAAAGTGACATCTGGTTAGTATATTTGCCTGATTATTTAGTTCTCTGCATCACTTGAAGCAATGTAATCTCTCTAATTGGTACACTTTTTTTTTCCCCTCCCCAATATGGTTAAAATAGTAGATTCTCTGTTGAGATTCCTTCATGGTTGTTTTTGCTATCGTCTTCAGAAATCATGCAAAAGGACCCTCATTTTGTGTTTATTCATTCATAGTTACCATATTTGAAGTCTTAGCAGCAGTCTACATACGAAGGAAATAAAATGCCTTAATTAATTTTCTGCATCAATGAAATGGAGTTGCAGTCAAATGGGGAAGGCAGACGCTGTGCATGTCAAAGAGAGCCATCCTAGAACTAAGCCTCCAGCATTTGGGAGCAAAAGGTAAAATGAGACAGTAGATGAGATGAAAATGCTAATTATAAGAGGTTTTTAGATGAGATAAGCAAATCTTCTTGTACTCTCAAATTAATCTGAAGTTTTCTTGCAGTGTTCTCACTCTATCCTGAGTCCATCGTGCATTTTATTTCTGAAAAAAAGCCCTCAGTCTATCTTGATGCTTCAGGCAATAACAGTCTGGATGAAAAGACTCTTCCTTGTCTTTATTTGTTAAAACCCTAAAGGTTACTTTCTGAAAATAAGAGGGTGGTTGCTGCCTTCACAATAGCACAGGTTTTCTTTAATATAAACAGATCTGATCTATTTGGTCTGGAGTGGTTTTTAAAGGCTGGCTCGTAGTCAGCCCCTCAGTCAGCCCCTCTGTGTCTTTCAGAGCTGGAAAAGCTCTTGTCAGGAACATGTTCCCAGAAGGAACTTCTGGAGATTGAGCAATAAAGCAAGCCTGCTAGAGGTAAAATAAACAGGATTGTGTAGGGTTTTTTGTTTTTTTTTTCTCCTTTACTATAAGCAGCTGTATCAAACCATGGGTACTATTCGTAGGATTGGTATTTCTCAACAGATTGTTTTTGCAGTGTTAGACTTCCTCATACTCTGACTACCTTAAATTCCTCTGGAGACTTTTATCCCAGTATGTCTAAACAGTTTAGCAACATACATTAGGCATCATGACAACCCGGTTATTGACTAAGAGAGCTTTCAAAGCCACTTCAAAAAAGCAGTCATCCTGAAATAGATTTAGTTGGTGAGTAAAGGACAGAAAGGGCTAGAGTATCCCTGGTTCCAGAAAAGCAACAGGCATTATAAAGGAGTTCAGAAAAATTTCCTTTTCATAAGGATAAAACTGAAACTGGTGAATTCGTAGAGCTTTGAAATAGACGTGGTAATAGTTTTCTAATTCTCAAAAAGTCTGCACAGAAGGTGATGCTGAAATATTGCCCTGGTCAGCAAAGGGGCCAGAGAAGTGCCTGGCTCCACATTCAGCAAGGGTTTAAATTAGAGATTTAGAAAAGCTTGCTAATGAGGGATACTTGGTCAGTGAACCTGGCTGCTAAAGGAAGCTGTAAAACCCAAGTTTTAAAGGACCAATTAGATTAACACCTGTCTGGAATGGGCACAGCAGGATTCTTCTTCCATGGAGTGAAAATGGACTTATAGCCACTATCATACTCTGGTGCTATTTTTTACCTCCCCAAACCCCACTCACATCCTGAGATTTCATTTTTGCTGCACACATACATATCCCTAGACTCTACGCAAGCCCTTGAAGTTCAGCTGTGAGTGCACTCCGTCTGTCTCACTTCTGTAGTGCCAGCCCGTCTGGGGAAGAAATATCATAAAGCTGAACTATGCGAGATCAAAGTCCTCTCATGATGAAGTCATGTGGATTAAAATTAATTTCATTATTCTGAACTGAGCAGCCTTCCCTAGGGAAAAAAGGTGTCTTCTTGCATCTGTTGAGCTGGTACCTCAGCTGACCTCAGGGAAGACTCTGCCCCATGACCAGCTTTTGGAAGGCGCAGGCGTTCCGGGATGATGATCCCTCAGGCCAGGGGATATTTTCCTAGTGAAGTATGCAGAGGCTCTCCTGGATTCCCACAAACACTGTGCATGCATTATCTTTGGATGGTTCTCTGATCTGACTGCTTGTGTTTCCTGGTGCTCTATATGTGAAGCAGGGACATGCCATGCACATTGCTGGATTCCCCTCTGAAAGACAGGATCCTTCATGTCAAAGTCAGTGCTGCTTCCTAGGGTTCCAAATCCTTGAATTTAGTCTTACTCATGAGTTGCAAGCACGATATCTAGCACTGTAAGTCAGCAGTATCCCCCAAATAAGATGATAAAGCAGCTGTGTTGGCTCTAGAGCAGCTTAACTTTATGCTTCTGAGTATGATGAATTATTGTTTAAGGAGATGTATTCATAATTCTGCTTCTTCCAAGCAGGTGGTTGATATTTTGAGATCCCTGCTGTATCAGCACTGTGTATATTTGGCACAGAAACTGCATGAATATTATAAATTCTATATTTAATTGGGTCTCATAAAGAAATCCTGTAAATCACAGTCATCCCATCAAACAAAACAGGAAATTGATGTGGTGAGGTATTCCATAATATTTCTTCTTTTTGCCCCTTAAGGTTGGACAAAACTTTGTTGTTTTCTTAAGAAAAAAAAATTGTGGATTCAGGTATCTTTGATGTAGCTCTGTTTATCTGAAAATAGCATAAAATCCTAACTCTTAGCACAGAAATCAAGTAATATGTGAACGTACTTTTATATACAAGAGCAGGCCTCCCTGAGCCAACACTCAGCCAAAAAAAGCTCTTTGTTTAGGCTTTCAGCAAGACCACAATGCCACTGTTTATTCAGGTTGCGTCCTAATCTTTCCTGCTTCTTTATATTTTCCTTGAGATATTTCTTTCTGTTTCTCTGTCTCATGTATTTTAGGCAGAAAATATCGGGGTATCGTTTGCTGTGCAGTAGGTGGTGAAACCTCTTCATATGAATTTGTGAATTTTAGGTGGTTTTATATGCTGAGGAGGTGAGGGTTACTCGTTTCAGTTTCCTTTGGCTGGAAAAATCCAAATGTGTTGTGTTTTTTCTGAATGAGAGGTAGTCCAGGAGTCCTTTCTATGAAGATAGACTCTGAGACTACGGTAAAGGAACTAAGTCACAATAAATAAGAGTGACTGTTCAAACAAACGTAAGCCTTATCTAATAATAAATGAGGGTAAAATACACATATCGATGCAAGCAAAAGGAGATTTATATCTAGTTCCCTTAAGTGGGTTTGAATCTGTACATGACTAAAGTTGCTTTCATTATTAGTGTATTATTTTGAGTTCTCTGTACCACTGGACTGCGACAAAGTACTATTTGCATCTATTTTATCTATAGTACATCTATTACATCAGATCAAACAAGAGGTAAGAAAGACTTGTACTAAATGAATGCAGTTCATTATTTAGCTGTATCGGGCACGCTGAATAAAGGGAGTGGGGGTTGATTTTTGGCACCTGACCTGCTTTGGCATCTTTTGCCTGCACGGTGCTCGTTGTGGGGGGCCAGTGAGCCTTCTGAAACACCTGCTGAAGCTCATGCAGGACCACATTTTCTTGACAGGCTGCTTCAAGTGCTCTCTAGAGCTATTTGATCTGGTCCTCCAAACCCTATTCACACTGCTCTCTTTACTGCTCTTGCTGTGGAATTCATCACAGGCTATTTTATCTGTGTGAGATCTGAGCATACACATGAGGCTGAGTCCATGCAGTGCATCTACAAATAGACTGCTATACAGGGTCGCTGGCCTTGCTTATCAGAGTGAAATGGCTGGGGACTGGCCTTCTTGATAGGCCAAGGTGATGCCAAAGCATTGCACCCCAGGCTACTGCAAGTCCCAGAATGCAATAGGCAAGATGTGCACTTGCTTGTCACAGGTCAGGGAAAGGTCCCATCTGAGATTGTCTGCAGATGTGTGTTAAAAAGCCTCTTTGATATGAGTGGATTGTCCAGGTATGGCAAGAATGGTACTTGTGATAACATTTGAACATGACAACTCTGCTGCACAGCACAAAAGCAATGGCAAAGAAAAGCCATTCATGTTAGCAGCCCCTGTGCTGAGTGGAAGGGAAACAGAGTGAAGTGTGATCTTCCACCAGCTTCCTTCCACCATACTTGTCACTGCCCCTGTTTTCATCCTTACTGCACACAAGACCCTGTGACAAGTCACAGCCATGTCTTTCAGAGATGTCTATTTTAATTATGTTCAGCAGTGAAGTGTACCCCATATCCATAAAGCTACAGAAGCTTTCAGGAGGAAAAAGCAGTTCTGGAGGATCACAAGGAAGCTGGTGAGAGTACAAGTAGGGGAAATGATATTTGATGCTGGCTTCCAGTTTGCTCAGGGAAGCAGGAAATGAGTAGCACAGTCTAAGAAATGAGCAGGTTTATACTGCATAATAGACATGGTTTATTGTTTTTTTCCACCCTATCCAAAATGATTCAAGACAAAACTGGCCAGCAGGTCAGTATGGGGGAACAGGAGTGGTGTTGTATGTACCAAGGAGTTCACTGCAAGTATGAATATCTATAGAACTAAGTAACGTGAATAAAATCCTTTGACTGGGCAGCACTTCATGAACATGAGTTGACTAGACCTGAAATATGTAGGAAATCACCATGCTCAAATACAATTTTCATGTTTTTCTATTACATGAAGGAAAAAATATGTTGCCCACCAGAAAAGGGCCTGAGCTTTACCATAATAGAAGTCTAGAAGTAACTCTGCTGAAGTCACTGGTGTAAGCTAATGAGGTGTGAATATGCTTTCATACATTAAACAATACCTGCACAAGGTTTCCTGTTGATTTCAGGGGGACTATTTGTACAGTAAATTACTACTCTGTACAAGTCAGTCTATAAGCATCTGGGTCTCTGTAAAATAAGATTACATGTCTATTAGACTATCCAGAAGCTACAACATTGCAATATACTGTATTACCATGCACTGAAGATAGGTCCTTGGGAAATTATTCAATAGGAATATGTAGGAGACCAATTTCCTCAGTAACAGCAAATCTCTCAAGCACTGCAGTTTAGGTGACGAATCAGCTTTTGAAGCAGAATCCATTTAACTTTGGATTTGGAAAGGCCAGTGGTGGAATTTAGGGAGCAGCAGATTTATGTGTCACTGGATTATAATGTGGAGGCTGTTTTGCAAATAACCAGTCCTCTGAAACTGCTGACTGTAAGATGCTTTAGGAATACTGACATTTTGCCACAAGTACAGAAAGTTCACAGTCGACTCATATCATCACATGACTTAACAACACATTTAGCTTACGTAAATGAAACAATCCCTTGTCCTCATAACAATTATGAGAACATCCTTCCGTTATCATGCCACCCTTCAGGCAAGAGGATATTGATCCAGGCCCGTATTTCAGTTACAAACCATATTTATATCATGACTCTTACTGAGAGCTTTTTCTGGGGATAAAATACAAAATACTCATAAACATTAAGCAATCTGCTTCATCTCAGTGAAAAAACACATCCTTTGAAGAAAAGTAAAATGTTCAAAATGTCTTAAGAACAAGGAAATACAAGGACCTGGGTCTATGAAATGCTCTGGAGTAAACTATTTCATTTTGCTGGCATAATAGTGGCTTAGCAAAGGGGCAATCTTCCTTGAGAAAAAACAAAACGAAACAAGTTGTGGGAGGTCACTCCTACTCCAAAGAGTTTTGTGTGGTTTATGCATGTGGAACTGAACTGAGAGATGCTGAGGTCGTGCCCTGTGAATCACAGAGCCCTTGCTGGCATTGGGAACTGACTCGAGGTTTCCACAATCTCTATCCAGTCCCACCATCCTTTCTTCAAAAGCTAGGTCCAAGAGGGGGTCTGTAATGACGGTGTAGTCTCCAGAAATGTTTTAGTCCTATTTTCGTTCTCTATATCACCTAGTTTTAAAATCACAATTTCATTTGTTGCAGCATTTATTGTATTCAGTTGTTTAGAAAGTTGTTTAAGTAGGTATTATTTTTAAACAGTGGGATTTCATATCATGCTGACTACGTTATTCATTTTTGAATAAACTTTCATTTTTTCCATTTATGACTCAGTGCTGATTTTTTGACACATGCTTTTCATTTTTCCACACATACTGTACAGTCAGGACAAAAACTTACACTGCAGGGATTAATTACTAAAGGGTCACTTAAAGCCATGTGGTCTTCCTTCCTTGTAATTACAGAGTGACTCTGTGTCCTTATCCATTTAAATGTTTCTAGCAGCAGACAACAGCTGGGGTCATTCTTATTGCTGCTCAGTAATCTTGTTCAGTACAAAATATTTGGATTTGCAAAGGAGCCATCCAGGCTCTCAAGGTTTCTGTGTACAGAAGCTCTCATCAGGGGAAAAAAAAAATCCTAAAATATCTGCTAGAATTTATTATATTTTCTTCTCTTCAGATTCTGGTGCTAATTTTACAGTTACACAAAGATGGACTCAAATATTTTTGAGCCAGGGTCAAATTATTTGTTATATTTTTGCCTTACAAAATGAAATCCTAATCCCTGATTCTGACTGGGTAGGTCATTTGCCCTAAATATAACAAATAATACAAAAATTCAGGCTTTGCTTATGTCAAGAAGAAATGAGAGAATGTGAGGACAAGCTGAGCTCAGGGAGGGCAGTGTGACCTTTCTTGGTAATCCCTGTTTGGATCTGTATATTAAATATATTCTGTTTCAACAAATACGTTACCACAAAGACCAAGAATCAGCCAGAAAACTCACAGCATCAGCACTACAGAGTTAAAATTTGAATTAGGTTGTGGAAACAAGTCAGTGGGAGGGGATCTATTATTAATTGAACTGAAACCCCGCTTACAGCTACAGATCTGGTGAAACATCCAGCTATGTTTTAAATGCTAGTGACATTGAGCAAGGCTTTCCTGGCTTGTGTGAATTGAAAAGGCAGGGGAAGGGTAATGAAGTAACTGAAATGTGAACTTCAGATCTCCATCTGTTGCAAGAGTCCAGAATTGCTGTGGCCAAGGAACTGAAGCAGGAAAAACTTGCCCAGCATGTGCCATGGCAGGAAACAAATAGGGTTTCATGTGCACTCCACATTAGTTGCTTTTGAAAGAAACTGGGATTGAATCAGAAGTAATTAAGAGGTCAAATACATCCATTGTATCCTACCTTCAAGTTCTATACTGCTGGCATGAAGATTTTTCTGGAAAAAAATATCATTTTGATTTCCTTGAGATGAGCTGCTACAGATCTAAATCACCAAATGCTTTCTGGATGCAGGGAACTCCTTGGATGAAGTCCTATTGCTTGCTTTCTTTTTCCTGGAAGGATTTATTTCCTTTTTCCTTCCTCCAAGCCCCATGGTACACCTTGAACTCCTTCTCAGCCAAATGAAGCTCACTAATGGGATTGCAAGAGGGAAAAAGATGAGTTGGTAACGTGAAAGAATACCTAAGAGTAGGAAAATCCTGGTTTCTTCAGTCCAGGACAATAAGGTATGGAAAAAGAGGAGGGGTTTCTTCCCTGGATGAGAGGGGATCCCTGGTCCCTCCATTCTCTGTTCCTGCTGGGTTGTTTCTCAAGGTCACATGCAAAATCCTTTCTTGCCTGACCCAGAGACTAAAGACTAGAGCAAACGTCCCATCAAAGTGGAGTCTGTGTGTGATACTGCCTATTTTCCTGGTAAAAAGGGATCTGAGATTTCTAGCCCCAAAGCCTCAGTGGTTCTCACAGCCCTTTAAATGTGGCACAACTGGCAGCCTTACAGGTAAGGAAAATTTAATCTTCCTTGCTTTCTTTGTCCCTAGTCTACTTCTGTCTGTGTTTAATACCAAAGGTAAAATGAAGAGAGAGAGTTAATTGGTGAAGTTGAAATTGGAACATTTTTACTATCATCAGCTTAGCCCAGATACAAACACTAGTCTTAAAACAAGGAAAAATCTTTGATGAAGATACAGAGATTTCCAAAGCAAACGTCTCAAATGCAATCTTAGATTCATATTCAGGGTCTGATTTGGAGGGGTGTGGCAAGTGCTGCATACCCCTTCCCAGCACAAGCTTGAAGAGAAGTAGTCTAATTAATATGAGATAGCATTAACTTTTTGATGTTAAAACTCTGATTCATTCTTCCTGTAGAAGAATAGTTTATGTTGTCATAGTAGAAAATGAGTAATGCTAAGGAGATACTTGGTCTTAACATTATTACCAGGGAGCTCTAGAACTACTTAACAAGAAACAGTTCATGACACGGACACTATCTGGAATTAATAAATCGGGAAAAGATTTTCATAGGCATTTACTGACAGAGTCTCACAAACACCCTCAGTTTTCTTTGATAATCATAACCCACATTAATACGTAACACATTTTCTTAATTTCAAAGCTGATTGTGTAGTGCACACAAATCATCCCTGAAACTAGACTGGTACCTACTTGAATCAATGTATTTTTGGATCTATGTCCCTTAGTGGTTCATACAGCCCCATGTTCTTTATAAAACTATCATCAATTTAACT
Organism: Trogon surrucura; assembly: GCA_020746105.1. NCBI lineage: Eukaryota > Metazoa > Chordata > Aves > Trogoniformes > Trogonidae > Trogon > Trogon surrucura. The sequence goes on along the minus strand of CM036632.1, from coordinate 7,010,935 downwards.
GAAATAACAGCTTCTTCTATTTTGATATCACTACCTGTTTGCTATGTTATTCTATCTAACTGACGGGCTGGAGTGAAGACCCTTGGTCATACAGAAAATAAATAGTTGTCTATACCTAAAGGAAAGGAAATGTTTTACTTGAGGTTTATTTTTAACTTGTTGAATAAACATTTCACTTTCAAGGTGTATTTACAAGTCAGTGCAGACTATACTTGGCAGAGGGCTGGAGGGTTTTGTTTGCCATGATGCCAGAATTTAAGGCTAGGCAAGCTGCTAAACTTTGACAGACACTCTGATCCCCTGCCACCCTCCAAGGGGAAGATAACAGGGGAACCAGAGAGAGAGACTGAGGTTGAAACAAAACTTCAATCAGTCCAACAACAAAAAATACTAATAATGAAGCTGTTAAACTATATGCAGATACTATACAAGAATACAAATGTAGTATCAAAGATGGAAGAACATATGTTAATACAGAACCCATGCCCTCTAGATGACAACCAGGTCCCTAGCAGAAAAGTTCCAGACTGGACTTGGTGGCAGACAGGAGCACCAAAGCCCAGAGTCTCAACAACAGTCTGAAAAAACAGAAAAGTAGCTCTACCTTTTCCAGCCTGGGAGACAGGGGAAAGACAACCTGTCCCGACAAATGGTGCTTCTCTACAGTGTGACAGCAGGAGGCAGGAACACCAGCAGCACAGGCAGAGATGACCAACAGAAGATGGCAACCCTTCCAGCACAGCACCTCCAAAGAGCCAACAAGGCTTTTTAGGGGTCCTTTAGTACTGAGCACCATGGGAAGGAGCCCTGTGATTGGTCCATTTTGGTCACCTGACCCACCCTCTCCTCCCCATAGGCACAGCTGCCCCCTCTCCCTCCACATGGTCCAGGCAGCCCCAGAGAACTCTTCTCCTGGTGCTCTCAAACCAAGGCAGTAAGTCAAGTAGATTCATGAGCAATGCAGGTGGATTTTTAAAGCTCTGAATATCTCTCTCCAGCAATAAAACACTGCTATTCATTCTAAACGCATGAATTAATTAAATAAATAAATATACTGTTCCTACAAAACAAGATGTGTCTTCCTATCTCTATCTATCAGAGCACACTGCCCGTGTGCTGTGGCTCTCCGTGTGTTCAGACAATTAGTGGTGTGCTTCATTTCTGTGTCTGGACCGTATGGCTAAATCTCAACCCATATGTTACAATGATGCTATTGAAGGTGATTTAGAAAGGCACCCTAATTAAACAGCACAGTTGGCTAGCTAGGAAATTCAACATTGTGACTTAATATCACAGTATGAATCAATTTGGAGAGGTGGTTCTGTCTGGGGGAACTCACACCACGTTTGATTTTGATAGCTGAATTAAGTATGAAAAATATTGAACCCATATGCATGGGGCCATGTTTAAAAACCTACCTATAGGAGGTAAACTTCAATTTTGTTTGCAGATCATCCATAGATATGTTACAGAGGAAGACATTATATGTCTGCATATAATTACTTATGGCAAACCTGATGAGATCATTGATGAGAATTCACATTCATATTGCTTTGCATTGCACAAATAGAAAATCCAAAAGAACTAAGCTTCCAGTGCAATTTGCTGCTGAATGCACTTCAGATAATGCAAGAAATGGCTAAAATGTGGCCAAAAGTTTACAGAAGATTTATATCTTTGATGTTCTGGTACGACACAGGTGCCAAAGTAATCCAGAGAAAGGCTGAACTGCACTCTCTTCATTGTTGAGGACCTACAAAAAAGAAACAAACATAAACTAAGATGCTAAATATGCTCCTGTTTCTCTTGGAATTGCAATAACTAGGCCACTCCAGGTCATGAATGGAAGCTGTAAGCTATCTTCTGCAAAATAATGGGTCGTCAGGTCAAATCCAATAACCATTAGGGCACAGCAATTTTCTACTGCCCTAAATCCAAATTGATATGACACCTGAATCACAACTGTAATTCAGAGGAATAGAGAAGGCAAAATATTGTCTCACTGACAATAAAAGGAAAGAAAACAAACTGTGCAAAAACACAGGGGGGCACTGACTCTGCTAAATACAGTTGTTCTTGGCAGCTTCGTTTGACTTAATCTTCTTACTCATCTTCACAGAGGGTGTTTAAAATCAGCATCCACTAGCACTCACTGGTATTGGTGCTTAGACTTGGTTTTGGGCTATCTCTTACTGCAGTCATCGAGTGATACCTTTCTTCTCTTAAATGCTTTCATTTCTTTCAAAAGAAAAAGAAAAGCACAATAGGGACTTTTACAGAAGTATCCTGGGGTGACATTTTATCCTTCTTCTGTCATGAGCTGAGAGGCAAAAGAAATAGAAAAAAGAGAAATGAGCCATAAAAAAAAAAACCCCAAACCAACGAGCAAAAGATGACAGTTGGATCATTGCATGTCAGAAATGCCGTACGGGACTAGAACATTGCTTCCAGTCAGCAGTGACATCAGTTTGTCAGTGTCTTCACTATTGTTTCACTGGGTCCATCAGAGCTAACTGGACACAGCAATACTCAATCATCACCTGCCAATCACATTCTAAAAATAAAGCCCACCTGTCATCAAGTTATTGGAATGCTTGCCTATTTTATATGCTGGCCACCCTGTCACTTTAATGCCCTGCATCACTCCTGTGTCCTGTGTGATACAAGTGTTTCAGATAAATTGCAATGTCACATGTATCGAACCCCAGGGACTGGATAACTCAGGGTGTTTTGGAGATAACTTCAATAAATGTACAAAGAAACAGTGGAAAGGAAGATTTAACCAGCATCCTCTAACATGTTTGTTTGTTTTCGTTTTTCCTACTAGTTTCCTGCTTTGCTATGTCCTTTACCAGAACTCTCCTGTGGTTTTAAAAAAATGTGCTCAACATTTTTACCCCATATTTCTCAGTTCCAGCTGGGATCAAATATTGAGGTTCTCAGTATAGAAGTTGCATATAAAAACTTGCCAATTTCTGAATAAAAAAACCCCAGGACTGGATAATTGTCCTTTTTTTTTTTTTTTTTTACATTTTCTTTATAATAGATATTATCAACCTTTAGTAAGAGATAAGTTGAGTTAATATTGTACAGTGACCTTGATACACTGGCCTGCAAAGTACTAATAAGTCGATGGGAACTCACCAAGAGGTATCAGACTTGGAGAAAAGGTGGAAGCTGAGAACAGCTGAAAGGGAAGAAGCTCCTTCTTGAAGTGTGTTGCATCTCCAGATGGACTGATGTATGACTATTTGCATTATTTTTGAGGAACTCCCTTGGGATTTTGTTTAAAGAGTGCCAGTTTTCTCCCCTCTGTTTTCCTTCTCACAACTTCCTGAGGAAGGAGCCAACCTCAGCTGACTCCTGTTGGTTTGTGCAGCAGGAAATCAGATTTCCCAACAGTTTGACACAAACCCCAAAGCACCCACAGACACCTGCAGAAAAGACACTGGTGACATCCAGCCAGACGTGGATAGTGTAGATAGGTAGTGTAGATAATCTTACCAGAAACAAAATTCTTGCTAATTTTCCTGTTTTACCGCATGTTAATAGACATAAAATATCAGCACAGCACAAAGCTCATGAAAGAACAACACCACAGAAACATTTCTAAGGTGCTAGGAAAAAAAGTCTTTAGGTTCACTAAAAAAAAATTACTCAATTCCTGAAGGAGATGTGGCATGTACTTCTGTCTCTGCATATTTACATTATTTCTGTCTTCTGCACCTTTGGTGAGCTATCCAAGCAAGGTAGCAGAAGGTTCATCTGAAAGGAATAGAAGTTTTTCCTCCAAATTTTCCTTCAAAATAAATTTGTGAGACTGAGTCTTTGAACACACCCAGTTGCCCAGTTTTATTATTTTTTTTTTTAACTCTGATGTCTTGCTTTCTTCTTTATCTTCTCTGCAACAGCTGGCAGTACTACTGCCAGATGCTACCAAAGTCTACCGAGTATTAAAAACAGGCCAGCTCTAACCCTGGGCTTGAAAGAGTGATGATTTCTCAGCAGCCAGAGGACACAGAGGAAAAGAGTGAGACAGAAGGAGCTTGTCAGAGTTACAACTTCAAACTAACAAAATAACAAACCTGAGATTCAAAAGTGTATCTTGGTATCTCCAGCCAGAGGCAGATGTGCACGCAAAATTTTTTTTTTAGTTAGTGTTATTTGGTGGCATTTTCTTAAGCAATTCTTGGACTTTACAGAGTATGCCTGAATTGTATAGGCAACGAAAAACCAAATGGGTCTGGAGGTGTAGTGCATAGACACATCCTTTTCTAAAGTCAGAGTCAGGAACAGTCTTTTTCCTTACTAATGGTCAAAGGTAAAGGTATGTTATTTTGATAAAGAATCCAGTCTGGCGGACAACCACTTCCACACTGAACACCTCTCACCTGTCTGATGAGGTTAAAGCATGCTGGTCCTGCAGTCAATAACATCGAGGTGATGCAAACCCACAGGTACGTCCTCTCTCAAATCAGTGGAATTACAGCCTTTAGCACAAGCTCAGAGCAAGGCTCAACCACCTCCATAACTCCACATCCTAATGTCTTCTCTGCTGCATCAGAAACCACTGTAGTTACTCCTAATAGTGGTGGCAATATGATATTCCAGCAGCTGATTCACAGTGATGGTTCATTTGCATTCCATGTCAGAGGTTTCTGGAAACTTCTACAGGATCATGGTGATCTACCTCTTTTGATCCCAGCTCTTAGTTGCATCTCATGGTGCACCAATAAGGCCAAGTAGCCTGAAAGTTAGCAGAGGATTATTTCCAGGGTATTGGCTATTCACTGAGAGTTAAAGCCGAGGCAGTGGCTACTGAGAAGCCAACTGGAAAAGGCAATGGTAAGAAGCTGAAGCCAAAGCAATCTAAGCCAACAGGATCACTGGAAGCTATCCAGCCTCTGGGAACTGCCCTACTGCACATACATTTGGAGCTCAGAAGAGGAAAGGAGGATCTCAAGGGGCATGAATCAGACTAGCTGAGCAACACAGGGAACTCGAATATCACTGCAAAGCCAAAACTTCTTTGCTTTATCATATTCAAAGCTTATTAAACCAAAATGCTGCAAAATGGCAGAGAAACAGAGAAATGTCTGATCCAAATCAATATTTGGAAGAAACAGTTGACAAAGTGCATAATATATATGCCAAGAATCCTCTTAAACAGACTGATTTTGTGCAGACATTCCTGAATAGGAGATACATTCATAAAAATGTCTTGTCACTGGGTTTCAGAACAGCATGGGAACTCCTTACTGAATTGGTTTCCAGGCACAACTCAATCCTCTTATTTCTCTGTTCTCCCTCTATGACCAGTTAAGAGCAGCCACCCCTCCTTTGTCTCTCCACAGGGGTTCATTCATTCATCTGTGTTATGCAGACACTGAAATTGCCCTGAGATTTTCCAAGGTAGAAAGAGAAATTGGATATAAAAAGCAGCTCCCTGCATGATTTGTGAAACATGCAAAATACAATAGCAATAAAAATAGTAATGAGTTCATTACAATAGAAATGATCTCATTAGCGGAGCAAATGCCAATCATATACGTGGCCAGGTTCCTGATGGTGCAGGGAGTCCTTTAAACACTGCCCTTCCCTGCTCCAGCAATAGTAAGTCCTATTTAAAAACATGTAATTCTTCCAATCCTTGGGCTGCTATCCCCCTCTTTGCTTCCCCGAAGGTCACTAGGCAGTATATAATGTCTGGAAACACAATGTGGGGGGGGGGGGGGGGGGGGGCGCAGATGCTCAGCTGAGGCAGTTCTGAGCTCTCTGTGCTCTGCTACGGGCAGAGGATTGGTAATTCCTGTTGCAGCTTTCACAGAGGAAGGGGAAGAGGCATCCATTTGCTGGCAAGAAATGTCTTGAGCATACAATGGGAAAACGTATTTTGAAACATTTTGAGTGGGAGGAAAACAGTTTTCATCAACGCGCTGCTAATGAATTCAGGCCATTTGCAGATGAACAGTAAAACTGGGGATTATAGCGCAGCTTCAGAGGTTTTAGGCCAATGGGTTGGAGCACAGCATACAGGCTGTACGTGTCCTGCTGCTCGAGACGTATCTCTCAGGAAAGTGCAATGAAGGATGACGGCACCTGCCTGTGGCTGGAGCATGGCTTCATCTCCCCTCTTTGTTACAGCCAGGTGATGCAGTTTCTTCACTTTCCAAGTTTCAGGCACACAAACATCTCCATGACTTTTCCACGGTCGTACAAAATGCATAGCAGAGCAGAGAATTGAGGCTCTGTCCCTGCAGGCCAGGCTGTGCCGTAATTGCCAACTAGAACCACCGTATACAAAATTCTTTTTTCATTTGTAATCTAGGCTACCAGAAATGTACAACTCCATCAAGATCTGCAAGGGAATAATGAGCCACACTCTTCAAAAATGTACTTAAGCCTGAAAATGATTAAAGATGCTCCAGCCTACCAATTACGTATTACTCACCGGTGCTCTAAACAGTTCATTTTTCACATCATTCCAGGAAGTTGTAACTTCTTAAAGCAACGTTTCTGGTAATTATGGGAAAGCAGCAACAGCAGCCACTGAGCATTATCTAATGCTGCAGCAGAGCCAGGAATGCTGCCTTCTGCAGGTGATAGAAGAGTGTAGGGATGTGGCAAAGAGAGGCAGTCCCTGGTCTGACTGCTCAGAATCTCATTGCTTGGAATTTCTGAATACTCACCAGGACTTCAACTCTTTTTTTTTTCAGAGAAATAGTAGACTTAGGAAGGCTTAACCCTGCTTGGTCTGTGTTTCTGAGACCAGTTTTGGCCTCAAAACAGGGGAGCTCCTGGTACATCTCAGAAACATGGCACTCCCTTTTGCCAAGTCTGAATTAAATTCTTGCCTCTCTTGAAGCTCGCCTAGGAGTAAGAAAAGGCAATGTATTTTTAGACTGTCTGCTTTTTAATTTTGAAATATAGTTAAAGTAGCTATGACAGACGCATCTGACCACTAAAGCTCAACAATCAGCCTTCACCTTCGCAGTCTTTACTCTGTTAACATTTTTTATTTACCAATTTTACTTTTCAGACAAAGTTAAATGAGACCTGGCTGGAGCTGCCCCACATCTCAAGCACAGCAGCCAACAAGCCAACGGGACTGGCACTGTCCCTTGCAGCAGGGACAGGTCTCCCTTCCCATGCTCAGTCTGGAGCTGCTCACACAGGTCTGTTAGAGACATCTCTGCCTCCAAAGCAGACAAAGATAGCTGAGAACAGAAGTTAGCAAAAGGAAATGAAGGAATAGCAACTACCAGATGATTAATGCTACCAATACGAACCTTGCTCACAGCTCAGAGTGCGGGCACCTCATTTGAAACAGACTGATTTTGTCTCTTGAAACGTGGGAACTAAAGAAAAAGAAGCTGCCCACTGGGAAACATCTTAATCTATAGAGGAGTGATAAGCATGTTTGGGCTGAAGGAATTGGTTGGAGAAAATTTCTGGCAACGTTTGACACTCTTTATCCGGGTGATTAACATCCACTCAGCTCAGCGTGCAGATGTTGGGACACCAGTATCGTGTCTATTGGCTGAAGGTTCAAAGGCAGCGGTACGTGAATCGATCTTGATTTTTTCCACAAGTAGTTTGGAAACATTCCCTGAGTTGTATTTTTCCACCTCGACCTACACTTCTGGTGATGATTCATTTTCCTTTTTATTTTTCTTTTTTCCCCCCTCTTGAAGGACACAGGCTGCAGAACCCTGCAGTTCTCCCACCCTCACTGCCCACGTGCCATGGTTGCACCCTGGGGCAGATTGCTCCTAGACCACGAGGAGCTTCCCTTACAGGGTTCAGGGGATGCTCTGGTAACTTGGGAGGCACAAGGAAAAGTCAAACACACATTGAAATACTCGTTACGTGCATGCAAGCAAGCATGAGACACGTGGCGAGTTTTCAGTCAGGGATTTATGGAGCATTTATTAAGGTCATAAAGAAAGTTCAAGAGAGCAGGCAAAGTCACTTGTGGGTTAGCCCTGGTGCGAAACTTCCCACAAAAAGTAAATAAGGGCTTTCCCCAAGCCTTGGGTTTACAACAGCACCCTGCTCTCCCTGAGAGAGCTGAACTCATATTTTAAAGTTATCTGAAATAAAGATCTGCACTCTGCAGCCAAGTGGCCGTAGCACAATGTGTGCTGTGTAAGCAAGGGACTGGTTTCACTCTACACGGCCAGGGCACATGCACCTGAGCAGAGGGACAGAAAGTTGATTTTTATTGCTTATCATATTTCCATCCCACATTATGCTCCCACTTCACTCTCCTGAAGAAGTTACAAAACTTCAGTATTGTCTCAAAACACTGGAGAGCAGCAGAACTTTAAGGCCCAAATTGTAACTCATAGGAACATCAAAGTAGAAATCCCAGTTTCCTGAGGTTCTTTTTCTCATCTTTACATTTGCGGTCTGGTCACAACTGACTTTCTGATATGCAAAATAAGGACAGCCCAAGCAGTCTGAATTCAGTGGCAGCCTATGGGGCCGAAGCAGAAATAGGCTTGCACAACATCTTCTCATGATTTATATTTTGGGGAGGAGGAACATCACCTCTAGGAATTCAGCTTTATTGGATACTCTAATGCAGAAGAGATAAAAGCACTTACTAATTACTGCTGGGTTTTGTTTCTTTGAAGAATTGGGTTAAATCTCTTTTGAAAGTAGATGTCTGTTTGTGCTTGTTAGATGTATAATTTAATTTGTTTAGGACTTTTTCCTCTTTTAGGGTTTGTTCTAATGATAGTGGTGCTTTTCTCCCTCTCCTTCTCTTTTCTCCTCAAGGATATGAACTTTTGATTCACTTTAGTTTTCATAATTTAACAATGAACATCCACAAGTTGAGGCATCTTCTTTGGGGCCTTATTTTGTCCTCTTTTTTCCCCCTCTTGAAAATGCTTTTTTTTTTTTTTTTTAAATTTAAAAAAAAAATTGCTCCTCCTACTTGCCTCTTCAATAATTCTGAGATTTGTTTGCTCATGGACATTTCCTAACTGAAACCTGTATTCATGCTACCCTGGAGAGAGAACTCAAAACATCTACTTTAGAAAAGAGAAAAAAAAAATTATCTGCCGGCCACTGCTATGCAACATGGCAGAAGCAGAGGTAATTCTGCTGAAAGTGAACTTGGGATGTCTTTTAATTTATATATCTTCCCCAAGTCAGGACCAACTCTGCCTAGATCATTCCTGACAGATATTTTTCTAACCTGTTCTTATAAACCTCCAGTGACACTAAGTGCACAAACACCCATTGCAATTTCTATCAATATTCAACCATCCTCACTGTTAGTAAGTTTTTCCTAACATTAACCTAAATTTCCTGAGAGACAGTTTAAGCCTGTGACTTGTCATCCTGTTCACATGTATTTGGTCTTGTAAAGTCTATCCAGCTGAGGGAAATGGTCCAGCTGAACTCCCAGGAGCTTTCTGTAATTGTGTTCCTCTGCAAATACAGACTAATGTTGAAAAACCCTACTACTGGGAGCTACACCCAAAATTCAAACAGAGATCAGCTGTTTCCTTGCCCATCTGTTAAGATTTTACTAGGCCCAAGGCAAAAAAGAAAAGAGACTTATACAATATGTACATCGCACTTAACTGCACAACTCCCTCTCCCACCCTACTGTGTATCACAACAATGTTCTTTACTCCTGCTCTAGGTTACACACTGATATATTTGAGTAGTGACCAGTTACTTCTGCACTGAGCACACTAGTATTAGGATGACGTACTATAAATGAACTCTTCCTCCCACTTCACCCTGAAAACAACATCCCGAAATAAGTAATACCTGTAGTTTGCTATACAAATAAATAAAATCTTTGACTGAGGGTCCTGTTTCTTATCTGTAGGATGGGAACATAACACACTACTATTGACTCATAGATGCTGTCACGACTCTATAAACGAAGACTAATGTTGCATTCAGTTTTGTCGCTGGCCTCGTAGATTGATCTGGGTCAGCCAATCAACCCTTCCTTTACCCAACTTCCTACGTTAACAGGAATGATTAAAAAGAGAAGTATTTGCAAAATGCTCAGACACATATGTCTGAGGCATACTCTTATTGTTCTCAGATCTAGGGATTATCATGTGATTCTATAAAATTCCTTGGTGCAAAATACCACAGGAGTGGAAGCAGCCAAGTATCCAAAACAGTTTCTTACCTCCCTAACGTGAGGGGTTAAGCGGGATCACACTTCTGGCAGCCACTGGTGCCCCTCAGCCTTTTCTCTTTCTCTCTGAAGTAGCAGCCACAGCAGCCTTGGCTTTCCAGAGCTCTTCCACATCTGCTAACCAGGGCAGAAAACAGCTGGGTCACAGCTCTGCTGCTGCTCCCAGCAGTTGCAGTAGTTTTGCCTGCCCCTAGCACTGGCCCTGGGGTTGTTAATATTTGCTTTCCTCATTATTATTATTATTACTACCACTCTAAATAATGAGAACAAATATCTTCTCAGAGTGATCTTTATTATTTTTTTAAAGTTACTACATCCTGCAGCAATGAAAAAGAGAAATACTCTTATTGTATCAGTGGGTGAGATTCTTTCACACTGGATGACGGGGGTACGAGGAACTCTGGTCAGAACAAATTGGGTGTTGGAACCAGACAGCACAGGGAGTCACTGCCTCAGGTGTCCAGAAACACCATCTTCTCTAATCCTAGAGCAGTTGTAGCCTTGAAGGCACAAGCCCTGAAAATATTGAGGTCCCACAGTGTGACAGACCAAACTGGTTGGAAAGCAGGGAGGATCTATCAGACCACAAATGAGCAAAGAATTGAAAGCATTTTGTTTTGATTGATGCCAAATGATTGTGTTGCTGGCCTCAGGAAAATGAAATACTGAACAACAAAACACCATCATTTGGGGCCAATCAAAGATTTCTTGCTCAGCCCCAAGCAGAAACACTCTTGGTTTGTTTGATCCTCTGGAAAAATAAATAAAAATATCATGGACATGTTTTAAAATGGGCTATTTTGGACTAGAAAAAAAAGAAGGACTAAAATACTTTGGTTTCATTTCCAAGTTTTGACCAGCTTTCTTGTGTGAAACTTTCGCAAATTTGCCTCAAATAGTATTTGTCCAAGAAAAAAAACAAACAATGACATCTCTTGTTTTAACTCAAACTTTCTTTTTTCTTTGGATCACACCATAAATACATTATAAGGCTTCAAATTCCATCAGACACTTAATGCCCGGTGAAGCAGGTGCTGATAGTGAAAAGCTGCTGAGTTTAGCTCCGCCCTGCCTGCACCTGGGATTGCAGCACTGTGTCTCTGGCCAAGAAGACCATCACTGCCTCTTTTGGAGCATGTTTCTGAGGACAGAGAAGAGAAACAAGAGTCAGGAGTTGTGTAGACACAGCTGAGCAGGCCTTTAAGCATGACTCTGCTGACCTCTGGATGAATCTTGCAGCCCAATGATCCCTGGGTTACTGGGGTGATGTGTCAGGTCCCCCAGTGCAGATTGAGGTCTTGCTATACTGAGTCAAAAGAGAAATCCCAGTCCTAAGGAGCTCACATTTTGTTTTCACTGCCTGTTGAAAGGAGTTAATGAGCTTTGGCCTGGAAACCCCGAGACTCTTTTCCAAAAAGACGTTCAACTTTTGCCTTTCTGCAGAAGACTTGACTACAGCAGATGCTGCACTGAGGTTATAGAGCCGGAAGGATCTCCACAAGTAAGAAGTATAGCTTATCACGTCTCGCCTATGTGACAAATCAATAAAGGCTCTTCAGAATTAAGCCCCATAGATCATATTGCATCAACAAGCAGTCACGCTTGTGTAAACACAGTCATGGCTCTCAGTCTCACGAGGCAGGTCTAGAGGCCCAATGCCACAATACAAAACCTCAGAAGCATTAGGGCCAAAACAAAGCAGCTTAAAACCAAGAAATTCACAGTAATTAGATCATTTAAAAAAAAAATCATTCCTTTTTTTTTTGTTCCTTAGCACATCCTCCAGCAATGCACAGAGCAGAGTCTGTAACAAAATAAACCCAAATGAACTGTCAATATCTCTCTTACTTTATGCACCATCACACTCAACAGCCTGCAACCACCACTCACTTTGCAGCACTCTGTTGAAGCAAGAAGGTGTTGGGACTCCTAATTTACAGGTGAAAGACAAAGACACAGTTTCTAGAAGGTACCAGGTCCTGATTCTACACTGTACAAGTGTCAGCAACCTACTCCCCTCCAGGCTGGCTGGCAAGTACAGGCAACACTGACCAGCTACAGGGCAGCTTTAGAAACAAGGTACCTTTGCAAATGGAGAACCTTAGGCAGCTGGGCCTGAGCTTTAAGCATGTCAGAGGCCACTTGAGCACATTTAAGAGCCTGATTAAAGGCCCCTTAAGGAGGTTGAGAATCAGATCTGAGTCAGGCTCCTCTCTCCCAGCCATACAGCTATGCTCCACTCATGGCAGCACCCCATGCAAGCTGGCTCTCCTGGCTTTCTTGAAATTAAAGTGTTTAGCAATCTCTTGTAAATACTGAAACAGATCTAATTATTCACACAATCAGGGGAAAGAACTCCCTGCTGTTTCTCAAAGAGCAGGCAAAATGGCCCATTGCAACAACGATAGAGAAAGGCATGTGCTACCCTAATCCCACATAGAGTATGTGCAGAAAGTATCAATATGCAGTCTGTTCCCAGCCCTGTACCTCTTTTCAGAAATATCAAAGATATTTTTTTTTGCTACTCAATAAAACATACAAGCCCAAACCAGTGAGTTTTCCAAACGCTCTGCTCATGCAGAGCAACCCAGCCATAACCTCCTCCATCAGCTGCCTTAGAGGAGGATAAATCTCAGCTGTGATGAGGTGTCTGGGCAGCCTGGTTCCCCTGTCCTCCCCACCTTGCATTGCTTCACTCCTTTGAAGCTCATGGAGCTGAAAATAGGAGCAATGGCAGTATGAGAGGCACTGCTTTTTGCTCCCTGGCTTCCCAGCAGCTCACTTAGGCAGTAATGAACGGGAAGTGAAAGCTCCTTGGGCTGACAACCCCAAATGCAAACTGTGGAGTTGCAGGTCTCTCATATTCCTATCAGAGGACACAGGACAGGATGCAAAGACATTACTTTTAACCACTTTGTGTACTATCAGATGCCTTCTAACTCACACAGGGAAGATGGATGTCTTTGGGTTGCTGGCTCCTGACATCACTGCCATCGCTCCTCCCTCTCTGAGCTTCCATTCTTGCCTTTGTTTTTCTATGTTATTTCACTTTCTCTTTTCCCCCTGCTGCTGTTCTTGCCCCACAGTGCCCTGGCCTCCTGCACGACCCCCCAGCACACCCTGACAGGCTCTTTGCTCCATGGAGCACAGCCCTTTCCCAAGGGAGCCCTTTCCCTGCTCCCAGGGAACCCTTCCTCTCTGCTGGAGGGGACTAGGAGAGCCGAATTCTTTTTTTTTTTTTTCCTTTCCTCACTCCTTAATGAAATTGCTTTTCCAGCCCTTGGGTGGCCCAGGCTGTTGAAAAACCCCTCCTAATTTTCCACTGTTTTGCTTTGCTAATCCTTACACGGGGCTGAGTGCCACCTTCCCCACCCCTGCCTCTGTGGCCGTGGGTTCCCCATGCCAAGCCTGTGGGCATGAGCAGAGCAGGCAGAGCAATGGCAAAAGAAAGCCCAAAGCCTGAAACTTGTCCTCTGCCAAGATCATGAGCAGGAGTGGGATTCCCTGAGTGGCTTACAGTGCTGTACACCAACAGTTAAACTGAGGTGGGAGGCAATAAAGATGTGAAATTCTCCTATTCCAGACAGAGCATGAGTCAGCTCGGTCACATCCAGGAACCATGGAGAGGTTCCAGCAGCGTGAAGCATAGACAACGGACTCGCCTCTGTAGCAATTGCATTAACTCCTTTATAGCTTGTTTTCAAACCCAGAAATAATCAATAGAAGCCATGGAACACACTAAATTATGTTTTGCTTATTCTTCTAGACTATGTACACCTTTATGAGCTTGTTGTCAACACCAACTTCCAGAAAGGCAAACTAGCAGAGTCAGTAACCTCTGCTTCAAGAGTTTGACCATCCCTAAATTTCTTTTGAAGTAATGAAATTTTTAAGACTAACACACAGCTTGTGGTTCTTTAATTTGATTTTTTAATTATTATTTCTCAATTTCTCAGCCACCCACATACTCTGGTGTCACATTTTCAGACTTCTCTCTGCAACCACAAAGGTAAAAGCAGTATTTTTTTTTCATTACAGCTTTTATTGCATGTTCCAGAAATGGGTGCTGTCAGTCAATATTTGAAAGTCCACATCAGGTTTGTGACAGAGCAATTCTGAATCATCTCTGTCTATGCAGGAATTCGGACTGCATTTCATTTACTCCCACCTGGCAAAATAGATGTTGCTATGAGCATGGCCGACTGAAGTCACAGCTCACAGGTGAGCATATAGTTCAGTTTTTGAACCAGGGCTCGGTATCTTGCTAGTCACCAGCCTCAGCTGGTGCTACAGGACTTCTCTCAGACCAGCTCTGTGCCTTTGCAGTTCACAAATGCACCCACATTTGTCACAGGTCTGATTAGGTTCAAGTCTCAGCCAACAGCAGTTGCAGGGGAGGCAAAAGCCTTTTCCTATTGCACAAGCAATCAGGCACAGGGAGAGAAGTTGGTGCTGTCGCCTAGACATAAATCAGTACTGGGAACTTGAAATTAAGCCTTTGCTCCAGTGATGAGTAATCTTTTTGCATAATTCCCCTCTGGATGTTTTGGATACAGCAACATGTTGTTTCTCCTGTAGCAGCAGATTTTGGAGGGTCTTTCTTACTAATTCACGTCAAGCCTAGTTGAGCTGCAAGTCTGTTTCAGTAAAATGAAAACACTGCTCATATTTGGAGACTTAGACAAACATACAAACATTTTTAGAAAAATAAGCCTCCCATTTTAAAACATATGTGTTTCCTTCTTTGTATCTGTCTTTTTTTTTTTTTTTGCAAACTTCTTGGGAAATGTGTTGGCATGGACAATATGTTTCAAGCAAAGAGAGCAAACACTTTCAGAAAACAAAGTTTTAAAAAGTCATAATGGTTGATTCATCATGGTAAACATCTTATTTATGCACTTACTGTCCCTCCAGTGAGGATACGTTAGTATTGCCCAAGACTGAAAAGCCCAATAAAAATTATACTCTTGAACAACAAATGCTGTAAATGAACTATGCACCATAATCTACAGGCCAAGAACTTTTAGTAGAAGAGTTTGCTGGATGACTCATTTCCAGGGAAATTATCATCTGCTCAGTAAAATTTCAGGTGGCCAGAGGGAAGAAAAGCTGCAAAATGAATCAAATAAAAATTATTAATTATTCATCCTCTTCTGATGTCCACAGAGGTGACCCAAAGGTCTCTTCTTGTGGAGAGAAAGAAAAGGTAAAAGTAGGATAACACTTCTCTGTTCCTTTCAAGTAAAATTTATTTGTACTTCCCCAAACCATCCACCTGCCAGCATGATGTTAGGATAGGTCACTTATGTCCAGGACTTTACAGTTGCCCAGGGACCTACAGCAGAGGCTGAAACAGACCATGGGCTGTGGTCAATAGGGCAGTAACCATGAACTTGCTGATTTTAGTTGATTCTTCTTCTTCAGATTCAAGCCCTCTTGAGAATTGTGTTATTATCCAGGACGTGCCTCTAGGAATCTTTCATTTAAAATCCTTAAAGATTATATCTAATATGGTTTAATAGGCCAGCACAGGGTCTCTGTTTTCAAAATCCACTAAAAAACACTGGAAAACAAGGGTTGTTTTGTTCCAGCCTAAGCTGATCTTTCATATGGGAGGAAGTTGCCCCCTAAAGTAACTTGTACAAGGCCCACCTCAAAGTGTGTTTAATTTCCACTAACCGCCTGCTCCCGAGCACCTTTATTAGAGGCTTTGAGATTGGAGTTAAGAGTTAATTAAACTGACACCACTGCCTTGCTGCAATTCATTGCAAAACAATTGAACTTCTATTTGATCTAATTTCTCTGGAAGTGAAACCAGGCAGTGCTGGCGAGAGAGGGAGACCTGCAAAATGCAGCCATGGGTTGGCAGAGTCACGTTCCCTTTGTGTCACTGCACGCAAGACGCTGGCAGTCAGGTGTGCCCATGTGCTGGACAGTGGAGGGTCGAACGTCAGGCGGTGTGGGTGTGTGTGACGGTGTGAGGTAGCTTGCAGGTGAAGCTACGTCAGCAACATCCTCTGCAAAGGGTCAGTAAGGACACGTAAGTGGGGGAATTTACCTGAGACAGAAACACTGACCTGGAAAAATCCTGTTCAAGAGAGTTATTTGAGCTCCTAGTTGGAATCAGGAAAAAGAGTTGGTTTGGGTGTTAGTGGTTGTTCGTTGTTTTGGTTTAAAACCACAGAACTCAACATTTCTGTTTAATATATTTTGCTTATGAAAAATAATTCATTTCTTCAATTACACAGCAAGAGATCTTAGAGAGAGACACAGATCAGATGCGCAGGAATTATCTGTTCTCTGCTAACACAGGCACGTTGCTGCTGTTGTACAATCACAGCTTGACTGAGCCCGGTGGGGTCACTGTGCTTAACTCCCAGCATCCGTGCCTGTGGCTCTGTGCAGATTTCTTTTGAAGGGAACTGCTATTTTGTCCCCATGGTGAGTCAAAGTGAGCTGACACTTGTTTCTCAAAGAACAGAATGGCATGAAAACCTTACCATCGAGATAATAGCCAGGTTTGGGTGGGGGACAGTCAAAAGTCAAGGTGTGGTTTTATAATGTCAACTGACCTTTGCAAATACAAAAAAAATCTGAAAATAATAAAAAGGTGCTTGACTTGAATTTAAACTTCTTTAAACAAACAAATCACTGCCCCTTTTTTGCTTATTTTTGTATCATGCATCTGAAACTTTACTTCGAAACTTTCAAAAGAGATGAGAGCTTTTCAGGTAGAGAGATCCAGCAGAGAAAAGCCTTCTTTCTCAACCGGTTGTGTGAGGCAAGGAAAGTTTTTTTCAAAAAATCCTAGCAACTACCAGTAATTGCTGATACCAGTGGCTTTTAAAACACCAACAATCAAACCATAGCTCAAACACACTTAGGAAACAATCTTCTGTACCTTTTGTTAAACAAAGCATTAACAACAACTGTAGTTTAACTCCACTGAATAAACAGCCTCTCTCCTCACAAGCTTGACTGAGAACAATGCAAACCTTTGGGCAGCAAGAGGTCAGGTTTTTATGGGCGCCTGATAAGAGCAGAAGTGCCACAGCTTTTGGAGACCTGTAGCTTTGGAGTTTGACGAGCCCATCCAGAGACCTCAGCCACCACTGCCCTGCATTATCCACACGCGGTCAGCCTCACACTGTTGTATTGCAAACTCAGAGAAGAAACCTACACTCTATTCATGTGCTGACACTCTTTAATGCTTTTTAACTGTTGTCCATGTTGCAAAAACATCTTCAGGTCCTGAGCACTTTGACAACCTTTGCTCGTAGCAGTTCCCACTGCACACTGGCCTTGCAGATAACAGAAGCTTATACCACATGGCGAAGCAACTGTAGCTCTATCCCGCCTATTCCTGTGATCCCTGAGACACTGCTTGGGATTTTTAAGGGAAGGTCTTTCACTTGTTACGCTCCTGAGTAATTTTGGCCATGGCAGTGCTTTAGCTCAGGGACTGCAATCTATTCTTCCACCCTCCTAGCAGCTGGTGTCTAATGCTTCCAGCTTCTGTTTTGGTAAGGTCAAGTTTTTTTCCACAAAGTTAATTCGTAAGAACTTTCCACTGTGCTGTTCACTACCTCTTCTGACTAAGAAATGTTTTTCCATAGCTAAACATGATGGGAAGGGAAAAAAAGTAGTCTGCCTTAACCTATTGATATAAGATAGTATAAACAGATAAAGCTCCACTTTTACTCTGGGCTGAATCCAAGTCTAACAATCCATAAAGGCAAAGGCACCTTTGCAACTACTGTTACTAACATATACAGTAACTAAACAAATAACTGGAGTCTAAGACAATAGTGCATAAATAGTGACTGGGAAGGAAATAGCATAAAAGAATACTAGTTATCTATGTTTACATTACCATTTTTTACATGACTAGTTATGACAGTGTCTTACTGCAAAAGGATTTTCAATCACACCACTCTGTAGACTATACGTTTTTCCCTTAATATAGCTTTCAAACTGAATTAACTATAAATACAAGTAACAAACCATTGCAATGACACATTGCTCAAGAAATGCTTTGTTATGGGGTTATAAACATAGGATTTAAGACGCAAACCAGGGTTTTCAACCTGACCTCTAGTTAAGTAAACACTCTTCCATGGTTACAATGCTGTCACATGGCCAGATCTCAGAGATGAGGACTCCTAGAACGCATTGCTCTTTGGTTGTAGCATGCCCCCACAAAAATTTATCCATGTAAAAAGCCCTTTTAAGCTATTTTAAGAAAGCATCAGGTTATTTTCTTTAATCATGGTGCCAAATGAAGGCATACGTTAGAGCTGTGCTCTCGAGATGCCTATGTTGTAACTGGGATGATGAGGCTTGCTGGGAGAGAATGATTTCAGCTTTCTTGTTTTGCTGAATCAGGGCCTTAGGACTGACTGGTGAAAATGAGTAATCTGAAAAGTACAAGCTCATTTTGTACTTCTGCTAATTGACCTAGCACTGTTCTTGCTTAATACAGTAACTGTTGAGCTAGGGGCTGTCTTCCCTCCTCCATCTTAAAACCAACAGGAATGGCTATTCTTGGGTACCCTCTATGAACCAGTGACACTGGTTTAGATAATAATTTCCACATCTTTATTGTACTTCCTTGCACAGACTTTTTTCCCTGCAGATGACCTTTTGAGCTGGAAACTCTGAACGTTGTGGAGAAAATATAATTTCTTGCCAGCTACTGTAAGTGAACCTTGAAACAGCAATCCTGCAAAATAACCCAGCCAATAAAATGTGCAAATAGTAAGATCAAATGAGAAATTATAGTGAATCAAACAAAGAAACAATAATCAAAGTAAGCTGAAGCGTTTGATCCTAAAGGACAGCAGGAACAGGTGTTCTTTTTTCCTAACTCGATTTCTAACTCCTACTGTTGGAAGCAGAATTTCAAGCACCTTAAAATCAAGACAGTTAGTAAAAATGAGGAGATGCTCTGTACCAGGCAAGGGGAAAAAGTGAAATTGCAGAAGTTTTTACTATTGCAATAAAAAAAGACAATTTGTAAGACATCTCTTAATAGTGATCACAAAGCATTTGGGTCCAGATGAGGGGGATTCCAGCAATTTTATGCAACATTTACGCAGTAAACAGGAGAAATAGGAAGCCCTATGGGGAAAAGAACTAATATTTCAGTTCAAAGAGGTAGAAGAAACTGGAAGACAGCATGCCACTTCTCATAACAGTGATGCTCAGCTGCAAACACGTAAGCAGAATGCACAGGGAGGGAAAGGAGCTCCCCCGAAGGATGGGACTAGCACACCGAGGACAGAACAGTTTCAATTAAGGACAGTGGTGATCCAGGCATGTATAAACATAGCTGTGTCAGAGAGTTAAATTCTTGGAAATAGCCCAGCACATCTCCTCCTGCCCAGGCACAGTGTACAACCTCGGTGCTGGGCATGTAGGCTGGGACCAAAGTGTGAACAGAAGGGCTTTGGTAGCGCTGCACAGCCCAAACGGTCTTTCTCACGGTCTTTGCGACTGGTGATGGCGTGGAGAATTCAAGAGGTCAAGCTAAAAACTTTGAAAGACAAAGCAGGCAAAGGGGTCAAAAAATCAGTCACCATCTTCGTACTAACGGCTTTTTGCCATTGTACTAAAAGAAAAGTACAGTCTGTCTTCGTAAGTGTGATTAGCACAACAGTGCAGTAATAGGCACTACGCAAAGAAGGAAGAAATGCTGATGTCCGCTGAGATGTCTAACTGCAGTGGGAGGGTTTTACTCCCTCTGCCTTGAAGCCTCGGTCTCTGAGCACCACACAGGGATTTCTGCCCTTTGAAAGACTGCTTTGAAGAGCTGTACCAGAATAAAGATATCAGATATGTACCACAGATAACTTGGTATGACTGCATGTTCTCAAAAAGTCTAGTGTACTCTCCTAATGAAATAAATGTATTTTTTTTCCATGAATGGATTTCCAGATATGCACATCAGGAGTATCTGGGGAGTCCTGACACTCATCACCAAGTGCTGTACAGTTCCACCAAGCAGCTTTTTTGCTTAACCCAAGTGAGTTCTTTATACTTCAGGAAAAACAGGAAAAAAGGGTGAGGGAAAAAAATCTGTCATCAAGGGGACAAAACAGTGGTAGACTAATTCATCCATCTTACAAGATTCCTGTTACCATCTTCTCTATAGCTTTGATTTTTTTCCTCTTTTCCAGTACACATGTATAAAGAACAGCAGAATGAGGAAAGATGAAACAAAAATGAGCTGAATGACAAAATCTGTAGATACTACATAATGAACACATTCTTCAGAATTGCTTAGGAGCAAGATTTGTCTTGTATAAATAAGGTGGAGTATTTCAGCATGGCGTGGGACCATTTCTGTCCATCTGGGTTTGCAAAGAAATTATGTGGGGAAAGTAGAATCACACTTCAAGCAGTAGAAAAAGAAGAACTGAAATGATATCGGTGAGAGTAAAACAAACAAACAAATAAGAATCCTGACTAATGCTATTTAAAAATGTGGAGCTGTTCTAGGAAATTTAAAAAGAAGTGGGAACTGATGGAAATGAAAGAACTAAGCTTTGAATTTAGTAAACGATGCTTACTTGATTACACCCATATGCAGTCACTGATGAGCTCTTGAGCAGAACTGATGAAAAATTGGATTGTTTACATGTATTAAACCAAGCAAATGGGAATCTGAGTTCAATGTGCCAAAAAACCTTGAAAATAAAAATGCTAGCAATAATTGCTACATTTTATGTGTCAATGACATGCCAGCAAGGATACTGCATCAAATTCTGACCAATGGAAAAAGATTGGGTATTTGAAACTGTAATATCACTTATCTACCAAGCAGGCCACCTGATGACTGACAACTTTAATTTTAGCGTGAAATTGGCTGACTAGCTGTTGAAACATCCATCCCTTTTGACAGGAGTTGTAGTCTCTGGATATTTACCACTAGAAACTTCCAAAGTCAGACTCCTGCTCTACTTATCTTCATTTCAAGCAGAGAAGAGAATGGCCCTAGCTGAAATCACAGCTCTCCAATGATGAGCAGGGCAGTGGTTTTCTCACGGTCTCGTCAGCTCACACTGTGCCTGCCTCCATGATAAGGCCCATGTGCTCATGAGAAAACGTCAAGTACTTGGGGAGTTGTGTACCCAGAGGACAAAATGTCATCTTTGAGATAGGGGTATGTGTTAACATCAAAGAGGCTTTATTTTATATGGAATGAATATGTGGATCAGGAAGGCAGATTTTTAACCAGAACCATTTTTGTGTTCTTCACTTCCAACAGTAGGCTCACCAAAAAAGAAGAGTTTGAATTTATTCTTGGGTTGTAAGTATGTGATCTTTCAGGAGAAAGCTATGAATATGATCTACTAATGGTGTTATAGCACACATTAACTTAACGGCACCTGCACAGAAAGCTACTATCTGTCTTTTCAAAAATACTGCTTGGGAGACAGAATAGTCACAATAACCACGTCTATTACACATTTACCATATTACTAAATACCTTGACTATTACAGTGCTCTCCTGCCTGGACAGAAGAGATATTTTAGTCTGAAAATAGCTGTGCTTTGGTGAGCTAGGAGAAAAGTGTATGCCATTTTTAAGCTGCAATCTCATAAATATAAAAAAAACTGCCATGGTTCTAAAGCCTATTGAATGTCTTTGCTTATTTAGGAACTTCATTAGTACTTGCAATCATTTAATTATTATGATTTTGATATTTGCCACCCACTCTGGGTTGAGGGAGTGTTTACAGCTAAACAACAATTAAAATAGAAGCCAGACAGCAAATTCCCAAATCCTTCCAAATCAGCCTTGAATTGTGAGCTGCCTTCTCCCAGGACTGTTTTCTACTGGAGAAACCACCCTCAATTCCAGGGACTTTGCCACAGCACTATATGCAGATTTTGCTTTCCCTCCAACTCTGTGTTTTATTATATAAAGAGTTCTCCAGATCAGTCCAAGCTCTTGTAAAATATCTGGTTTCACAGTGAAAAAGTTCCACAGGGGACACCCCCCACACACACTCACTGCAACAAGGGACTTTCCATCAGCCTATGACCAAGACAGCTATTCCATAAGGAAAGGGATGACATTAAAAGAACTCCAAAGCTGAAAATATATCTGCCAAAATAAAAATATTTCTTACAAATTTCCGGTTATTAGGATCCTATTCGCCATTGTTCCTCTGCTGTTTTGGCTGCGTGGTGCCCCAAAGTAGTCATAAACCTTACTCATAGCAGCTCTGAAGTGACTGCTGTGCCAAAGCAGGACACAGGGTACTAATGGTATTTAACTTTCCTAAAAATGCCGTTTAAGAAACGGCCTAAGGGAATGGTAAAGTACATATGAAGCCTGAATGCTGCATTGACTTCAGATTGCAACAGAAGGCTTCCACAGAATGGAAGGACTACTGCTAATTTTTATTCAAAAAGGAAAAATAGAACTGATGAGTGTAACTTGTACACATAGAGTATGCCGAACGCTGCATCAGCCCAGAGACCATTAGCGCGTAATTAATTAAAATGGCTTGGCACTTAGGCTTATGCTACTGACACAATGAGAGCTAATGTTGGCCCACTTTCTACTCTCATTACAGTCCATGACAGCAGGATGGACACATTTGAAACCATTTCCTGCTCTTTGTTACAGTATTCACCAATAGCAGGAGAAATTGATGCTGTGGAATTGAGAAAGCATCTCCAGCATTGCAATGGAGGAATAAATTATTCTCCAGTACAGATTACAACTGCAGTGAAATGTGGTGAGAAAAAAGATAACTCCTCCTTCTGATGTGGTCAAGGTGCTACAAAACAATGCTTTGATGCCAAAGAGTGAAGGATTCCTATGAACAGCCTTGGCTATCGTAAAGAGATGCGTGGCTAAGCTTGAGTTGTTGTCTCATCCCAAATTTTCAGTTTACTAGCTTGCCTGTCCTAGGACATACACTCACTGATGTCATCTCACAGCCAGAAATTGTTCTCTCTTTACAGAATCAGACCTTTGGAGCAGAACTTTCAGTAGTGTTCTCTTAAGGACCCATTTCTGAAATGGGTTCTTTGCTTTGGAAAACAAAGCGGGAAAGCTAGATGTGTGTAATATGACACAGAGAAATAAATAAAAAATAGTCAGAAATTGTAACTTCCAGAGAGAAAGTTTCAGCCGTATTTTGGGATGACGAAAATTTCTCAACGTATTTAAAAATACATTGACACAGAATAGGCTATCTTTGCCAGAAAATATTTCCTTTCCAACTATTGTAGTCAAAGACTGTAGGAAACCCAAAGGGCTCTTGCTTTCTCAGGTTTAAGGACAAGGACTTGCTCTGACATTGCACGCAAAGACAGATCGTCAGCGTGAGTAAGTCCTCCAAGCTCCTTCAGCCTCAGCAGGGCTTTGCTGTTACCCCAGCTCAGGCTCAATCTGCAGCACAATCGCCCTGACAATACTGAGGTCTGTGTAACTGCACAACACATAAACACAACTCTTGAGGATTTATTAATGTTGCAGTGTCACCAAGAGCTGACTAATTATCAAGGATTTCTGCATAGCAGCTAAAGGGAGAGAAACAGGCTTTGAAGAACAGCATCATCCATGCCAGTCATGTAGCAGAGAGCTAATTATTTCTGCTTGTGTCATTGTTGTTGCCATCAGAGGGGAGAAGCTGGCATTTCTCCAGCTTCTAGTACTTTAAGGTAATAACGAAGAGTGTCTCAGCATGCCGCATATTAGAAGGAGACTTAATGTGCTCGCTGAATATTGTATTGAGTTCCTGATTTGTGTCAGCAAGACCTGCTAATTCATAAGAAAAAAATGTCGTCAGAACTTATTTTACATACATTTAGACACAGGTAAATTGCGCTGGAAAAAGCCTGCCTGTAGCCATTAGTACTCTCTGCAGATCTCGTCTGACTTGAAAGGTTGCTAAGGGATCCACCGAGGTACAGGTAGACCTCGCTGCGCAGCAGCCTGCTCGAACATACCCCTCTAGGATACCTGCCAGTTGTCCTCAAGAAAAGCTCGTGTATCTTATTCCTGTTGCTCCTCTCTTTGCAGAAAAACCTCCCAAGACACTGTCCCTACCAGCCTGTGTTTCCCATTTCTGTGGTTTCTGCACAGGCTCTTGCTCCTGCAGCATCCCCTGGACTCTCCAAAAGCTTCACTGGTCCCACGGTGCTTCTAGGAGCAGTCTCAAATGGCTTTTGCAACTCCCCTTGCCTCTCCCGTTGTGTATATAAAACAAATCCTTGTCTATATATATATAAAAAAAATGCTCTCAAAGTATGCAGGAACTTCACTGATACAAAATACTCTTTTCCCATTTACCAGCAAAAAAGTAAAAATGGCTGAAACCTGATGTTGGAGCAGTTGGGCTCCATGGGTGCCACGGGGCTCCATCCTGAACTGGAGGACAAAGGGACCCCTCTGCTCCCAGCTGCGGCGGGTCAGAGGGAGGGGAGCAAGTGGCTCGTGGCTCCGTACTGGAGCCTCCAAGGCTGCAACATGTATTTTGATACCACGAAATCCCAGAACCCTTCATAAAATATTCATTGCTTTTTTAATGCTGTATCTTCTAATTTTAAAATTCAGCCCCTAAATAATTTAACAGACTTACGAAAAAAACTGAAGAAAAAATAAACAAGCCTCTAACGAACAAAACCCCCATCGAGGTTGTGGCACAGATACTAAATTAAACTTGTCAAAGATTCCCAACATGTTACTTATTTCTTGTGAGAGATTTATAGCTGTGCCCAATACCTCCAGGCATTGAGCCTTTTTGCCATCTGAAAGCCGACAGCTAATACCAATGGCCTGATCCTGCCAAAGGCAAGGTCGTGCTTATGGGATGTGCAACAGCACGTTTGCAGGTTTGTAAAAAAAGAAGCTGGTGAGACCCTGCTGCAGCCCTGCCACCACGCTTTGTCCCAGATCCCACCTTCTCAAACTGCCACACACTCCATAGCTTTGCACAACAAATTTTAAATGTTATTCCTCCCTGGACTCCCCACATCCCTCCCATCCCACACAGGTCCTGGTGACAGTCCCTGGGGGGCATATGATCACCCAGATTCCTCTGTACAGATATCAATACGTTGAGAAATTGAGAGTTCAGACCTTTCCTCAGTACTCAGTTGCATAATTGAAGCATTTAATTTGGTTTGAGTTCGTGTGCTTTCAGCTTCCAGTTCTTGAATATTGTTATAGCTTTTCTAATGCAAACAAAAAAGCCACTGTACCCCAAACTTTGTCTTTTTCCTTGTCCAGGAAATGCCATCCCACAAAACCAATCCTAAGCAGGCTTTCCATAGGTACTTATCAATGTACAAAAAGACTGAGTAGCCTTTGTGATGCAATTAAAATATAAACCTCTCTAGACATGTACCTATTTTTCAATAACCAAATTTTGCCTCTGTTTTGTTGCTGTTCAGGTCTGACTTTGCATAGATTACTCTTCTGAATGCAAACTCAATTCACTTCTCACTGCAAAAATACACTGTCCCCAGAAACGGTAAATACGCCAGCTAACTTTCCCAATTTAATTAACTTTTCCCCAATGGCCTTGCTTAAATAGACTTCAAAGTTCAAAAGCAAAAGAGAAAAAAGAGGAGGAACTGCATTTTAATAATGCACTTAAAAATAGGAAAAAAAAGAAGTTTTCATTATTTGGTATTGAAGTCATAGAAACTCCTGTGCCTAGCGGCTGTTTTGCCTTTAATAACATCAATAATTTAAAACTTAATTGCTGTGCATTATTTGGTTAAAGAAGATTATGACTCTAACATTTGCATTTTTTTTTTTTTACCAGTAATGGTGAGATAGTTCTTCCTTAGTAAAAATATATTTGGAAATTCATTGACCCTGCAAACAAAATCACAGAGTAGCTCGTCTCTAATGCTACTATTTAACCACTGAGAAATTAAGCCTCTCTCTTCTGGTGTGTGATGAGAAATGTCTGTTTATTACCAAGCCATTTTGGTGACTTTTCCGCAGTGCACTTTCAAACCATTTAAAAGGCATATTTTGAGGGTAATCTCTGGGAATAACAACCCCATTATACTGTGCTTAAGCTAAGTGAAATTTCTTGCTTGTCTCTTCAAAGGGCAGGAGATGTTTCTTAATGCCTTTCATTTATCAGAAGAAATTAAACCTCCCTGGAGCAGTCTGGGAGCAAAGGACAGCGCTGTCAACCTTCAGGACAACAAGGCACGCAGTCACGCACTGTCACTTGTCACATCTAAAAGACTTTTACAGGCTGCAAGGTTGAGGTGCTGCTTTCCTTTGGAATTAAAGACCACGCCAAGCCCATGGGGCAGTCTTTGAGCCTGGTGGAAGGCAGGGAAAAAATCTGAGTACCTCGAGACAACCCCCAGGATGGATCTGCAAAGCCCAGGGGCAGCTTTCCTTTGCTTCCCGATTGCCCTGATACAGGCAGTTTGCTCTGGGGACTTCTGCTTTCTCCTCAACCCTTCCCTCACCTCACGCCAGCCCTTACAAGAAAGGCAGGTGGCAGCTGATGGACAGTCCTGCACCAAGAAATTCTGCCTTCAGCCTCTCAGTTTCTAAGATTATAGCTCAAAATCCCATGCACGGTTAATTGTGGGGAACTTCAGTGTATTCACCTCAAGACAAGGAAGGCTTGGCTTAATTTTCAAAAAATGCCACCTATGGTCCTGCAAAACCCCAGTAGTCCCCACCTGATGTGTAGATCACGATCGCAGCAGCAGGAACGACAGCAGAGGTTTGGGAGGGAGGAGGGGTCTTTCAGGATTGGAAAGCAAAATGTAAACTCTCCTGGGATTAAATGGCACAGAAAATTCATCTGCTGCTTTAAATCCAGCAATCTTGTAACACAGAGCACTGCTGAGAGCTCAATGAGAGCAAATAACTTTGAACTGTTGATTTAAAATAAAAAGGACAGGAGCAAAAAAAGAACTGCTATACCTTCTTACTCTTGTCGAGACATACAAAAAACACAGAGAAGGTGGGAGGTAGAGATTTCAAAGAAAATAATTTCGGTGCTCAAATCCTATGGACCATTTCTACCCTTCAGAACATACCTCTGATACAGAAAGACAAGTACTAGTGACCATGACCCTGGTGTATAGACATGTAAATTTGAAAAAATTAATAGATTTGAAAAGTTTACAGGGTCAAGAGGGCCACCAATTCTTTGACATATTTGCTGAGACTCAAATCTGCAAGCATTTGCAGGCAGAGTGTAACATTTTCCACCGCCACACTACACACAAATCCGTTTTGCAGAACTCCAATGAATTCAACTCCGTCAGCAATTAGTCTCACCACCTTATCGTATACTACAAAAAGTCAGGACACACCAAGTATAAAACTAAAGGCTGGAATTTCTGAGGTGCCTGATGTCTGTGCAGGCATCTGTGCAGATTTTCAAAATGTGCGTTAATGAGACTCCATGGAACAGTGCAGAAAAAAACGACTCCCCAAACTGCAGGTTACAATCCTAGTGAGGAGTTTGTTGGTGTGTTTTGGGTGGTAGGTACACTGCCCTCTGAAAATAGGCAGCCTGAGCAAACTCTGCCAGGTCCTGAGCTAGAAGATAGTATGCAGGCTGATTACAAGCATCCGTCATAAAAACTAGAAATCCTCAGGAACAATAAATGCCCATAATAAAACTTGAATCCCCTTTAGGGAAAAGAATAACTGAACATCTCATGTTAGAAATATGTGAAAAGTGGCAATCTGTCTGCATGCGGATGGGTGAACTGTGACTAATAGCAGGGACCGTGTGCCAGACTGCACACTCCGTTTTGGGTGAGGATCTCTCCTGCTGCCTTTTACCTCTGCACAGTGATAACACCTGCAGAGGTGTCACAGAACACGATCTTGCCCCTGCCGCAGAGCTAACAAGGATCATTAAACTCTGATGAACATCCATTTAAATTGATCCTTCTCAGTCAAAAAGTTGGCTTCTGTCCAAGGCAACCATTTTTGAAGGTTCGACCTGCTGACGCTGGTTGGAGGAGGCTGGGTAGAGACAAGATAAAACTAGACGGGAGGCAAAACCAAAGGGGGAACCTGCATCCTAGTGCTATTCCAGGTAGAAGGCAGCGCCACAATCACTGCAACCAACACAGGCATGGTAGTCCCCAGGCACAGCATGTCAGGACCCAAACTCAATAAACTGGATGTTTCTCTCAAAGGAAAGGGCTGCTGCTCTGCAAGGCTCAGAGGGGATGAACTGGTAGAAAAAGAGAGACACAGACTGTTAACAGAAGCTGTTGCGTTAGAGACAGAGGAATTGGCAGACATCCATAGCTTTGACCTCAGATTAATGCAGAAGTACAGTGTGATTCCATCTGTAAAAGTCCATAGAAGGTGTTGCTGAGGGCCTCGTGGAGTGCAAAACCCCGTTTCCCCAAGCCTTGCTGCACTACTCACATGCCTGCGTGGTAGCAACGCGGCAGTCCGTGAACGTCAGCATTCAGCAGATCTCGAGGATTGCAACAAAGCAGCTCTGTTAAGACACTCCAGCCCAGAAAACAGGAAATACTAAATAAAAGTCCAGGAAGTCAGTTGGCATTTCCCTGCATATTTAGTGTCTCAAAGTACTTGCATGTGTTTAGCAAAGCGTTTAATTAAGTGGAGCTGGGTGCTGATAGTTACTCAGCTAAGGCCTCTTTATTGGGAATTGCTTTCATTTGTGCAATGCTCCTGTCCTTTGGTTTTAAAGGCCTGTGTTTTTATGACAACACCTTGCTCTTAGTCACTTTCTAGATAACCAGGGCTATATTCCTGGTTGCAAAGAATACAGGTTGCCCTGGAATCATAGCCAGTCCATAATCTGCTGTACTTTATCTTGTATCTAAATGCTGTATTTTCACGTTAGCAGATACGTCATCAATCTCATCTGGTCATTCACAGAGGAACTCACCACACATTATCTGCCAGCAAAAATCACAGTTGCAAGTGGAGCATTACCTAATTATTGTTTTAGGGAGAGCAAACCAGTAAAAAATACCCTTGAAATCCAAAGAGGTGATTTGAAGGTAGACTTAAAGGGAGACAATGCTTCAAGGCTATCTATTATTTATGCTCAGCTATGCTGACCTTTGAAAAATAACCTCAAATCACACACAAAGAGCACAGAAACACCTGAAAGACCTGACTCAAATGTCACTGAAAAAGCTTACATTGAGTTTTAGTGGGATCTAGATCAAGCTCAACACTAAATTAATTTCTGGGTTGTTATAATCTTTACCCTTGACTATCTTTCGTGTTGCACCTTATGGTTACCAAAATGTATTGCATTTCCATCTGGGTGTATGCATGAACTATACATTAACTCACAGACCTGAATCTTCATTACGGCGAGAAAGAGGGTGTTTTTTCATTGCTGAGGAGGTCTAAAGGTACAGATCCACCACGCAGTCACGCTAATGAGTGTGTGTTCACCCTGGTATGTTTTATAAATGGGTGTGCTCCTCGATTTATTTTCTTGTTTTATTTCTTGTCTAGTACTACTGGATAATATTTGCTCTGTGCCACTTCATAGCCTGTGAAATGGAAGGACAGCTCAGCTGACAGAAAAAGGAAAAAAAAACCAAACCACAACCACCCCACCACCAACCCAACCCACCCTCCTGTCCAGATCACATGGGTTTGGCTGGAGGCTGCAGAGCTCCTGGCGAGGATTAGCATTTCTCCCTCTGCAGGTACTAATTTGGTTGGGACACACTTATTTTCCTTTTGCAGTGTTTCCTGTGCAAATGACACGCTCTTTTGAGAGGGAGGATCTAAGCTACAAGAAAGATCTTGTTATGCTCTGGCTTCACTAATGGGAGCTTCAAATAATCAACAGAGCCTTATTATACATGGAATAAACAGAAACGCCGTGAAGGAACTCACTGTCTGTTGTAGATTCATGAAGTGAGAATGGGCAGGATTTTCCAGCAGATAGGAAGTCATTCACTGCCTTCAAAGGTTCTGGCTCCACGAAGATCAGTGATCCAGATGCTCAGTACCATTGCCTGCAAATACAAACTGGGAATTGTGGAAATGCAAGAAATCTTTTCAAACAGGAGTCAAGAGTCTTCTTCTGTCAAACTCTGGAGCACACAGTGGTTTATATTTTTTTGATTAAGTGTTGGAAGGGAAGAGAGAAAGCGTAAGATATGCAATAAATTACATTTATTTATAATTCTGCTTTTGTTTAGAACCCACTCAATTTACACCAAAAGCCCTTGGCTCAGAAATGCTGTGTATTTTGCATAATACACAAGTACTCAAAGAAAAATGTAGTGTACGCAAAGTAGCCAAGATTTTTTTAAAGTGACTAATGATTTTTTGAGTATTTAAATATAAATAACTTTAAAAGGAACATAATTTTCATAACCCTTGAACAAGCCTTTTCAGCTTTTCTCTAAGTACATACTATGCTGCAGTGTGGAAGTATTCTTAGACATGTAGGCCAGCGTCCAATCTTTAAATTCCTTATTGTAAAATTTTTGTCCTCCATGAGGACTGTCAAGCTACTGTCCTACACAAAGTAAGACCATTTGAGTTTTCTTCAAGTACCCTTACAAGGGCATGGTATTTTCTTTACATAATGTGCCAACCATTCTGTTAAACAGCCACGACATTTAAAAGCTTTCCCTTTTTTTTTTTTGCATTTTGTTTTGTGGCTTTTCTTAAAAAATAAAAGCAAATAGATATGAAAAAAGTGTTCTGTAGTGAGCTTGTCTCCTTCACCAATTGCATCTTCTTTTGGTAAAATCTTCTCCTACTACATCTTCCAAGTTTCATCCTCCATTTTCTGCCTTCCATATCTGCATGCCAATTCAAGCACTGACCATTTATCCTCCTTCCATCTTCAGTTTTTCTGGGTTTGCTTCCAAATATTCTTTTTTCTCTTTGTTGTCTGACTGTGTTGCTTCCATATCTCTGACACCTTCCTCTTAATCCATCTCCTTCCAACTCTTCCTTCTTCCCCATCCTATTAATCTAACTTCTACCTCTGCCGCTTAGGTGGATTCTGATGCTCAGCATCTTGCACCCCAGTTCCTCCTCTTCTCTAGGCCCCTCTAATTGATTATATTCCCATAGTCTATCATATTCCCTCACAATTTCCCAAAATAATACTGATAAATATTTCCCTGCTCAATCCATCTTGTGTTTGCAACAACCCCAAAATGAGCTGTCTTGCTTAGCCACTAATCCAGTCTCTCAGTGGCTTTCTATTATCAATTCACTCTGTGCCATCCTATTGGCTGTCAATCAGCTTTTCTGGATGTGAATAGCCCGAATTTCCTCTTCAGTTTCCCTTGCACCACCATCTTTACTCCCAGTTACTTTGGCGTCACCTTGCTTCTCACAGTTTTTCCACAACAGCCAAGCTCCTACCCCACCTTTATCCCTTTCAGCACTCCCAACATGCATTCCAAGCTCACACTGTTAATGCTGTTTCACTATTCCTATCAGGGATAGGAAGCCATTAGTCCAGGATAAAAATAGAGCAGAAATTCAGGGAACAGCTTGTGAAGTGTGCAGCTTTTAGCAACCATTGGCAATGACATTTTGAGGATGCTCTGCTCAACCCAAAGGCTGGAGGCATCTCCCCTGGGGTGGTAATTGAGGAACTTATGCTGTCTTGCCAACAGATTCTCTTTCCTGGTCTCTGCTGAACGGACATGACTTGGATATTATCCTTCCTCAGTGCCTTGAAATCTGGGCATACTAAGTAGTCATTTTCCCTCTTGTTTGGGTTTTAATTCAACATCCCTGACCACAACAGGTGGTGATGTTGGAAGTATGTACTGAAGGAGGGCACACCACTGACTGTTCTCACAGGGCACTGTATTTGTAGTCCAGCAGCAGCTGTTCAGCAGTATTTATATTTTTCCCCGTTCATTTTAAGTGCATATTTAGCAGGAGGCATTGCTCCCCTTTCAGCCTCTCTTCTTTACTTGCTCTTTTTTTTTTAAAAAAAAAAAATTTGTTTAATCCTGGCTGTATTTACTATTCCCCTATGTCCTACCAAACTCATACCTATATTGGCACATGCCTGTGCCTGATTGTCACTCCAAAGAGGTTGTGATGGGTCACAGGTTCAGTTGCATTGCTCAAGCTGGTGGCTGGGTTCATGAAGAGTGAAAGAGCAGAGGGATAAAAGAAAACAGAATGGTGCCTGACGACAAATCTGTGTATTGGAAAATCTTTCCAAACCAATTTCTATTGACATATTTCACCAAGGAATCTTCATTTGAGTACTTACTCCAGGAATACTCAGTTCATTACTTGCTTAAACGGCTGGAATCCTCCCTTCCACGTCCTTCTCCAAAACAGCTTCTTCAGGCTGCAGCCCGGCTGAGAAACAAAACATTCTTCCTGAGCACTGGAAGAGTTGCTCATGCAAATCCCAGGCACAGCAGGAACTGCACGAAGGGCTGAATTTGAGTGCCTGCAGAGGTCACAAGAGTTGATACATCTCACAGCGAGAACATTCAAACCTCTCCTGTGTTTTTTTTTATATACATATATATATATATAAAGCACCTGTGGTTGTATGTAAGTGGTATACCCATCTCACGGTGCCAGTTGAGAGAGACAAGCATCCCTTAAAGAAAATAGTAAAGGGAATAGCAACAGACTCTTCTGAAGTGTGATGGAAGCTGGGAAAAGGTCTAACAGTGGTCTTCTGTGCAGGTG
Organism: Trogon surrucura; assembly: GCA_020746105.1. NCBI lineage: Eukaryota > Metazoa > Chordata > Aves > Trogoniformes > Trogonidae > Trogon > Trogon surrucura. The sequence continues at coordinate 6,978,089 of CM036632.1, read as the reverse complement.
TGCTGTGTACTTTTACCTCTGCTAAGTCAACCCAGCAGAAAGAAAGAGAGGGCTTTTGCAGTGCCTGTCTCAGCCGTGGGTACCAATGTCAGGGCCATTAGCTCGATTTTAATATTTCCCAATTTGATTAGAAGTGCTGGCAGCTGAGAAAAATTGTCCTTGGACTAATAAACACAGCAAATGTGATAAGGCAACAACAGAAAGACACTTTGCTGCACAGGCTCACAACTACCACTTTCAAAGATGATTCTACAGCTGGCTTCAGTCTCTATAATAGTACGTGTAATATGATTAATATTTAGTTCTTCATGACGATACTGGGAACCTGGACTGTTGTCTGGAATAGCTGAGTCTCTGAAGCATGCACATGAACTTGTTCAGGGTTTCTCTGGGTGAGAGCGGGGTGTGTCTTGATTTGTTTTTTAAAAGAAAAATAATAAAAAATTGATATGAACATAGCCTTAGGGACAGCAATATAAATTCTGCATCTTGGCTCAATAACTCCTGTGCCAGGAGACACAGTGAAATCAGTGGGAGACCTGAGCGTAGTCAGAGGCATTTTACAGCCCATGGATTTTTTAAATTTTTTGTGACCTCCACTTTACTTCTCCCTGCCTGCATGAACACCGTTGAAGTGACAAGTGAGACCAGCCCAAACCTTACATTTACATTTTTTGAAAATGTTCCAGCTCTTGGTTCCATTTGTGCAAATCAAAACCTATGGTTGGATAATACACAAAACCTTATTACAAAATACTAAGCTGAACTATATGCAAATTAGGGTTTCATTGTCTTTCATCTCATAAAGGCTAATAACATTACAGATGACAACCTTCTTATCAAAAATAGTTTCTAGTACAAATTGCCTTTGACTATATTTACAATGTCACTTTTAATCAAGTGAATTGTCAGGCTATTGCACTTCTGCTATCTACATCACACAAAAAATATAATGAAGAGGGAAGCGGGTATGAGTGCTTTCAGCTTTAACTGGCTGCCCATTTCATACCAATTACTACCTATTTAGTAAGCTTACCCTTTTGTTCTTAGAAAAAGACTAGATATAAAAGTATGGGTTCCTCTGAAGGAGCCACCATGCAGAAAAAGCTTATTCCACTTACCAAGAACATTTGTCTTCATAATGACACTTACTTTACTTATTCCTGTGCAATTAGTGAATACAAGCTAAAAATATGCCAATATGTTCCCTGACTGTTTCTCTATTCTGTCACTTTTAGGTTAGTTCAATGTTCCATTTGTTTGTAAGTTAACAGCTTTACTCAGATGTTTTTATCCCTGCAGGTGCATTTTCACACACACTCATGTACACCAGCACCTCCCACAAGGACGCGGGCGATGCCAGCTGTGCTGTGTTGCTCTTTAGGTTCAGCTGCCATCCCACAGCTCAGTCACACGCTGCCACGTTCGCTGGGTTTTCTCCCTGGGTACGTTGAGACAGAGACTTCCAAACACAACGTCACTAGCTGGTTCCTTGATCCAATGGCTGCGTCAAGACAGTGGGGAAAGGCCACTGTAGATTTTGGGCTGACCTAAAGCAAATTGTATTTTTGCACAAGATCTTAAAAATACTTTCATGCTGAACCCAAAATGAAGCTTAATGTTTTGTGAAATTTTTTTATTTAATCTTATCTTACTTTGCTCTCAGCATTTCCTCAAAAGGAAAATCCAAAGTGCTTCATTTTGAAATGAACTATCATGTCTTCCTTCACATTTTCTTCTGGCTGAAGCTTTCTACTTAACTCAGCACAAATCTGAGTATCATTTCTGCCTACTCAGACCTTGTGTTTTGGGGGAAAATAACTGAGTTGCGTGGCTGTAGCTTTGAATCATGTGAGACTTTAGTCCAATAGAAAGAAGCAACCGCGGGTAGTTAAACCTTTGTCAACAGTGATCAGGGACAGTCTTGCTCTTACTGATCGAGGGGTGCCAGTCCCACTGTTTCATCCCTCTCCTGCCCAACCACCCCTGCTGCCCCATGTTAAGACAGGCCAGAGATCCACGCTTCTAAATAATAAATTGGCCCTAAGGAAAAGAGCGTCTTGACAAAAAACCTACTCATCAGAGAACAGAGAATTGTTCAGGTTGGAAAAGACCTTTCAGGTCATCAACTCCAAATGCTAACACCCCTCCCCCTCTCCAATGAATGGAAAATGGGAATTTCTTCCATACCTTCTGGAAGAAAACTTTCAAGTCAAATTTGCAGAGGTCACTTCATGTGCAGAGCTGCTGTCTTTCTCCTGGCAGCTGTGGTCATAAACTGAGAGCTCCAAAATGAGGAAATAAAAGTTTTGATTATACACACTAAATTTCTATGATACTTTTCATCTCTCTCCTATCACTGGGCTCTGTTTCCTGAAAACCGCCTCATAAAAATAGTGGCCCTATCAAGTCTCATGTATTATCTTCAGGACGTGCTGATTTGGCCCCATATTTTGCTGGTGACAGGACCTGCAGCAACACCCAGCCCAGTGCCCTGGACCCGTCCTGCCTCAGACCAGCCCACTGTCATGTCAAATAGCCAAGCTTTTCTCTAGCAGGTCATGCCCTTTTCATCTGGTGCCCAGTTCCCCTCCAGTAACATCTCCTCTGTCACTGGGGGTACCAGCAGCCACTATCACCTCCTGCAGCAGTCATAATGTAGGGCTTATCCACAAAAAACATCTTAGAGCCTTGCTATAGGACTGCTAAGACCAACACGCCACCATCTTTCTGTTCATCCTGAAGAGGGCTTCTGTTGTTTTGTTAAGATCAGTAATTCTCCCCGCTCCCTTAACACCTCTACCAACGGCTAATGCAACTGTTTAACTGCTCAACCTCACTCCTCCTCACCTTCCAAAAATCCCAGTAAAATAAAGCAGGTCAAGCTACTTAGGGAGGAAGGTCTCTCCTTCCTCAGGTCTGGTTTTCTGAGGAAGTAAATATGAAGAATTATTTAGACATTGTGCTGGTTCCCGACAGTCACTGATAATCCCTGTGGCAGACACATCAGTTCTGGCCTCAGGTAAACTGGCTTACTAGCTTCAGTTTTCCTGCAAATTTCCTTTGGGCAAGTCCTTTAATTTGTCAGTGTCTCCGTTTGCTGCCAACTGAGCAGGGGTAACGATTGCTTTTCCCACTCCCCTGTACAGGCAGATTTTAGCTCCCCGGGATGGTCGGACTCGGAGGTGCCTGAGCCAGCAACCCTGATGCTTCAAGAGCTCTGGCAGCCGACTCTTGCAAAACCAAATATTGAATTCCCATATTCTCTGTATAATAAACAATAAATGTTGTCTGAATTAAAGAGCTAGAGAACACACAAGGAAGAGGAATAACAGCCCTAAAATTCCTCTTACCTGTTTAAACCACCAAACACTCAGAGATCTGAACATTTACCCTTTTCAGGGAGTAATTTTCAATTTTTATCAGCCAACAATATTTGAAAAAGGTTTGCAGTTACATATTTTCATTACTAGCTTAATTAGAATGTCAAAACATAGCTCATCTATAAATATACATATATATAGATATAAATATCCATATATAAATATACATGTGAGAAGGCACACCTTGCCTTCTCACATGTGAAGGTTTTTTACACAGGCCAGTTGTGTGTTATTTCAGTTGCTTTTTATAGAACAATTATTTTTATGTGCAAGAATTCTGTTCCTTATGGAGAAAAACATTCTGCAGAACAAATAAAATATGCATTAAAATATTATAGGAAACACTGTAGCAGTTTAAGAGTTGGATAGCACCTTTATTTTTTCCCTAAATACAAAGAATTTAGAACAATAAAGAGGAAAGGACACAAAGAATTAAGTTAATATATTATCAATTATTCCATTTCTTCTGGAAAAAATATTGCAGGACTAATTTTCTCAAATCCCAAAAGAGTGAACACTCACTCTCCCCACCCCCTTCTCAGTGTCATTTTCATTATTTTGATAAAATAGAAAGACTTTAATTTCGTTTTTCATTATAGTTTGCATTGCAAACACAGGCACAAGCTTCTGGGGATTACACATTAAACCATACATGGCAACCCCAAACTGCCTGCCCACAGAGAAGGGAGAGCACTGCTGGTGCAGAGGTGGGATGGAACCCCCAAAATGGCCTGACACCTCCTCTTCCGCCCTTTGGCTCACTGCACTCTGCAAATCCTTCATTTGTAATTTCCAAAGCTGACAAGTGACTTTGTCTCGGATAGCACTGCAGCTCCTTCGGAAGCTGGAAGCCTGCCCGCGAGATGCTCTGGGTTCTCTCGTTGAACCGAGTTCACAGTCCTGGTGCTTGTGTAGTGGAAAAGTTTCTCCTTCTTGAGGAGATCAAATTAGACCTTTTCACTCCCAACTATTTCAAGAGGCTTGAAACCAGGCCCTGAACTACCACGCTAAAGGGCTTTCCTCTCGCCAAATTATAACTGGTGGCTGTAATACTGTGCCTGACCCACATCGTGTCAAAACTCTCATTATTTTAGCATTACACCAGGAAAAAACCATTAGGAGTACCAGTATAAGTGTGTTGGCTCCTTCAGGGACAAAGCCACCAGCTCTCTAATGAGTCAGCTTTCTGTCTTAAGGCCAAACCCTCAGTGTTTGACTTGTAGGTCCTTTCAGCAAAGCAGAAGTCTCAGTGGACTCGGCAGTGCATTACCAGCCCCCAGCAAAGGGTACAGCAGTGACCCTGAAGAACTGATAGTGTGGGAAATAAAGAAAAGGAGGTGGCAACAGAGCCTCCCCAACGCGGCGAGATGTGCCCACCGGCACACAGGAACTGGGCAGGCTGGCACGAGGGTGCAGGAGAGCTCCTCGAGCATCTTCACTGACACACGTCACTGGCCAAATCTGCACTCTCTAAGATATCCCAGACTCCACAACACACGTTTCTAAATAGAACCAAGCAAGAAACCACCTTTTTTTAGCCCCAGAACGTGCACACTTTCCATATTTGCAAGCAAACAGATCAATTTGTTTCACCAGCCTTCTCTTGTCACCATTCAGCTGCCAGAAGGATGATCCCAGGATAAAGTGTGCCAAACAACAGAGAACATTTTTTTTTGGAAAAACAATATGATTATAGAAATAGTAATGTGTGCTCGCACCCCTTGAGCCTTTTAATTTACAAAAGCCTAATTAGGGAAGAAAATGTACAGCATACATAAGGAAGCTGAAACTTCTAACCAAAACATGCTCAGTACCATTTTCTTCATGCTTCATTAATAAAGAACAAAATGTCTCTAGACTTTCTGTAACATATGCACAGAGTGATTTCAGAGCAGACAAAGATTCTTTTCAAATGAGTGTTATAATATACCCAAGCAATAACAATGCATTTTTTTATTGCTTTGCTTGTAAAGTTGTTTCCATGTTCTGCTAGGACAAAGTTATTTGTCATTTTTGCAAAGTATTACTTTTGTAGTTTTTAGGACCTTTCTATTTCAGCTATCGATTCAAGGTTGAGTGTAGCCTACAGCAGAGCTAAGCTGAGGGAATTAGAGTGCAAGAAGAAGACTTGTATTTTTTTTGTAGAAATTGTATCTTTTCATGCTAATTAGAGACACAGGAAAACAAAGTTTTCATTCATTTTCTAAATCATCCACAGTGTGTAGGGCTCTGTGCCAACAGATCACAGGAAAGCAAGAGGGATTTCTAGCTCTTCCGTATTTGCTTATCTTGCTCAGACTACAGACAACCAGTTCATTCATTGGACAAGAACTGCCAAGGAACAAATGCAACCTCTACGATTTCTACCAAAGACTGTACCAACCAAACCCATGATGTGTGCTGCTTTGTCTTTGGATGAAAAAATGCCACTCTCCACTGGTTATCTGCACTGAAGAGCAGCGCTGTAGCAGTCTAGGCAAAAGAAATGTCTACCCTGATACTGATAAATGGGGCAAGTATCTGCAGAACTGAAGAATTTCCCTTTTCATATGCATTTCCAGAGGGAACCAGATAGAGGTAATTCCCTAGGTGATCTTTCACTGAACACAATCTTTCTCTGTTGATCTTGTGTATAAAACATTTGACAGCAAGACAATCTGGGGGAGCACATTAGCCCAGGAGATTAAAAAAAAAAAGATCAACTAGCTTTGAAAATACATGCATGCTCCTACAGTGTCATGTTAAACTGTATCATAAGTATTGAGACATCAACAGTAACCGGTGTTTGCAGTTTAAAGATAAGCATAGAGTGGAGAATGGAAAATTGTGAAACTATTTAAAAGTGTCAGTGTATGGATTTGTAAGCAGATGTTTCTATATCATTTGATAGCTATTTATTTCTTGCTAATGTTCATGATGGCCTGACTTCCCATGTGATACAGATCATATCTGATGGGTACATGGCACTAAATCAATGTTTTGCAAATGAAGAATATTTTCATATTTGGCCAGTGAAACAAAAAGACTTCCTAGAGTGAGCATGCTATTAAAATGCTAATAGACTTATTTGAGCAAGTTTACTCAGACCTCAGCAGGAAATATATATACAGTTTACAACGATCTAGATATGTGTTTTTAACACAAAAGGGTTTCTCTTCCCATGGAACTGTAAGAACCTTCAGAAGAGAGCCGAGATAATATGATAATCCCCGTGCAAATGAATAAAGAAGAAAAGTATATGAAGGGTTAGTGAACTTAATTATGCTGAAATATAGATATAGATGTGAGCATGAAGTTTGTGCATATAACGTGATAGCAACTTTTTATTTGTAATGTCCTAAAAGAAAATCAGTCCAGTGAACTGCTGGTGAGAAACATCTTAGATACTGTCACAGTACGTTTCATCCCATTAGAGATTTTAACCTAAAGGTGTCCAAGTTTGATTTTTTTTTTAAAAAAAAAAGACCCCTTTGCTCCTGGATATTTCTGCAGGTCAGTCCTCCAAATTATTCAATACCGAGGGACTCATTGGACAGAAGGAGAGGGAGGTGTTGCCCATGACAGGATAAAGACAATAGCAATAAAAGAAATGAGGCCACAGCTCTGATCGAAATGGGGACGGAGCTGCACGTGCAGACCTGGGTTCACTCTGTGTGAGAGCGGGAAGGGCACTGGGCAAGGCTGAGATCAGGAAAGGTCACAGATGGAGGTACTTGCTATATATTCATGGCATTCAGTGCTGAGGACCACCTCCAGACCTCAGGGTGTGTGTTGAAGAACTGCTGTGAGCTGAGAAAATGAAGAGAAAAATCTTGACATGCCACTTGGTCCCTGGTGAATTCACGAGCAAAACTGGCACTGGCTTCTGCAGAGGTGACTGGGTTTGTTCTGAATCGAATAACTGAATTGAAGACTGTGGGGTCAAAGAAAGCAGAGAATCTGAGAAGTTTACAAAAACAGAGCCTTGATTTGCTGGAGAGCTGTAGCCTTCCATAAATGTAATTAAACAAACAGGCAAGGAGTGTTTGGGATTGAAATCTCTGTTTAAACATCTGCTGTTACTTTATTTGAATATCGGAGTGGAAGACAGAGTTCACATATTGAAAAAGGCCAGAAGATTCCTTTCATCTTCTTTTTGTCTTTTTTTGTTTGGTTCCCCTCGCCCTTATTCTGAACATTAAATAAACATAACATTAATTGGATTGTATCTGATGGTCAGTAGGGTGACAGGATTTGAACTCTTACATTAAGAAACAAATTCCTTGCTGAAAACAAATTCTTCTCTGGCTCATACATTCCCAGCTCAATACAAATAAAATACACAAACTCAACTCACTGACAAATGGCTTGGATATTCAGAGAGATCTATGTCTCAGAAACATCTAATATGCAGTTTGGATTTTTTTTTTTTATGTTTTGGCTCCACTTTTACCCTGAAATGTATGTACATAAATTATGTCATGCAAATGTCAGCACAATCCATTGCCATCAGCTTAACACACTTCCTCCAAATGGCTGAATTCCCTTCCATTGTAGAAGTGCAAGGTTTAAGACATCTCCCAGTCACTTAAAAAAAATAAATGAAGAAGAAAATGAGAGATTGTTTAGCTCATGGATTTGTTTTGCTTTCCTAAAATGAAATAATTCTGGATTCTACTTACTGGAAATCTGCTTGGTTTACAAAGATTTAAATGAAAACAGCGTAGGGCTGTTTTGCTTTGTTGGCTTTTTGTTTATGATGTTTGGAAAGGTTTACAGTGGAATTATAAAAACAAAATTAAACAGTAGTTTAGCATTTTGCAGAATCACACAGAAGAACAAGACATTCTGATTAAGAAGGCTAAATCCCACAAACAGTGTATCAAGAATTTTCTGATGAACAGTATATTACTAGAAAATGCCATTTGGCTATAAATATCTCTTTTTCTAGATACAATATTTCTGAGAGATGTCATCCCACAAAACCATCCTAACTGCTGCCTCCATGGCTTCGAGCTCTGAAGGGTGTTCAGGACTGATGGCTGCAGACCTGTGGTTCCACCTCAGTCACAAGCTTAGATGAACAAACAGACCAGAGAAAAACTAATTTTCTGCTTTCTTTCTATTTAAATATACTGCCAATGCAGAAGACAGGATCCTTTCATCCTCTAAATATCTTGCCCATGTACAGTGTTCCAGCCATTAAAGAAAGAAAAAAAGCTGAAGTTGTGCCGTAGTTTCAGCAACTGAAGTTCATGCTCTCCAAGAGCTGGTGTCTCTGGCAGCTGGCTGAAATCAAAGCAAAGGGCTAGAAAATCTTCCCAGAGCCTGGAAATCACAAAATTTCCAGGATTCAGGAGTATGTATTGCTGGTTGGCCTGTTCAGCTCACACACAAGCCATGTGCTGTAACAGAAAATTTGTAAGCCTGGATGACAATAAACATAGGAATATTTCCTCAGCTTGCACTATGAGTTTATCTATTAAATTCACACACTGAATATCCTAGAAATCTTGACTGGTAAAAGCCACACAGTGAAATATTGATCTGAATTAATATTTTGCAACAGGTTTGTTAATTATTTTTCGATGGTCTTTAATCATACTGATATAACAGCACTATGAAGGTGCCCATCTCACTTACACCAGTAGCATATTATCTGAATCCTATTTTTTCAATAATAACAATACCGAACACGGAAAATATTAAATACATCACATTAGCCAGAAGGCACTTCTCTAATCCACATATTTCCTCTACAGTGAAAAACACTTAAGAAATAGATTCATTTAATTTTGTTGCTAAGATGTCACTTACATACAGCAAACATGAGCAAGTCTCAGTTTATACTTTCTGGACTTTTTTGGAATGTGTAGAATTACAGCAATTAATTGCTGCTGTTTAAAGAGAATGCGAAAAACTATTTTGACATATATGCCAGGTAGTTGTGAGTTAAACACACAGAAGAGAATAAGCAGTGGGTGGGAGTTTCAAATGACTGGTAAATAACAAAAGTGATGTGCAGTCTTTTAAAAATCAGAGGATAAATTATTGACTTTCTTAAGAGATGACAAGAGAAAAAGAAAAATGAAACTAATATTGCAAGGCACAATCAATTAAGATCTGATTTACTAAAATAAACTGACTCCTTGTAGATAAGTTAGCCTCTTCTTGGCATTCAAATAACAATTAAAAAACGCTCATTTCAATGCTGCCTCCGTGTAAATATCTCTTTTACATGTAACATTTTTTTTCTCTTTAGAGCATAGTCTATCAGATAAGTCAAAGAGGAGATTTCTTTTACACATTCCTCATTCAAGAAACTGTATAGTTCAAGAAAACAAATATTTCATCTCACTTGATCATAACTGGTCCCAGTTTACCTGAAACTGTATTTTTATGTATGGCCATTAGCTGCTGTAAAGGTCACAGAAGAAGCCTTTTGCTTACACAGTTCAACCTTTAATCCTGATTTTTTTCTAATGGATGACAGAGAAGAGTTTCAATTTCAGTTAGAGCTGCAAAAGAGAAGTGCTACATTTAAACTATTACTGGTTTACTGGTTTTGTTAACATACTTTGCTACATGTGCATTTATTACCTTTTTTTTTTTTTAACTTCAGTTAACGGTTTCTAGACAAAATCATAACAACCACTAATCACTGGCAACCAGGTTATGTTCACAAAGCAAAATAAAAGCTGGAGAATACACATTAGCTTCTGGACTACAATGTTTACAGAGCCTCCAGGATTTTGATCTGTGCACGTCCCTGATGTACCAAATGTCGAAAATCCAAAGCAACTGCCAAAATTCACATTTGGCCCTGATTATTTCTGTGTTTATTGTGGTTAGCATTCCCCAGATAAGAGATAATGTTGCAAGCTCAATAACCACAGAAAGTTTTGAAGACAGAATTAAAGAGAAACACAGTCGTTTTCCTGAAACGTGGTTCAAAAGGAAATCAGTGTAAAACTTAGCAAATTTTAAGTGTGTGATGCACAGCAATGCTCAGGTCTCACTCACGAAAAATTCTACCTGATGTATACCCTAACTATATACATGAAAATTTGAAGTTGTTCCTTCACATATGCATTTGTCTTTTGTCTACTAAACTGTATTTCAGCTGCCTCTTTATCTATCACTGTAAAATAATCCCTGAAATTCCTGTAAGTCATTTTTCTGCAAGCAGCCAAAAAGATCTCGACAGAAATGGAAATGCCTTGTCCCTTTTCTCCTAAATTTGTTATGAATATAGAAATAGTAATTATTTTAGTGCTTTTACAAGTTACCCCAAGAAGACACCAATGAATCTATGGAACTTATTGCCACAAGAAGCCATCTGAAGAGCTTAGCAGTATTCAAACAGGTTTTCTTCACTCAAGAATTTGCAGAGATAAAACACCAAAAATTAACTTTGCTGGAGGAATGAAGACAGCACCTAGACAGCACCATGTGGTTGGGACTTAGAAGGAGATTATGAAGCAAAGGCAGAATCATAAGGGTCCACTGCAAGGTTCTTCCTCTTTTGAAACATCTCCCCTGAGCCTTTGTTAGCTCTTGGGTAGTTGATTGTTCTGCATGAACAGAGCAATCTCCAGATTCTTACAGAGCGTGATTGTTCACCATCACTCCTGGCATGGTGCATCTGGAATGTCTGCAGTTGGATAGCACTCTATAAACAGGTGAACCAGACATCTGAAAAGTTAATATTATGCTGTTGTGACAGTATAATTATCTCTAATAATAAAGGAAAACAGCTGCTTCAAATAGTCTTTCACTTAGAAAGTGTTTGGATCATTGTACTTTGCCTTTTATCATCTGTTTTTTGGATAAACTCCCAACGCGGTTTATGGTTCTGCAAAATAGCACCATCTCATTTTATGAATGACAGACAGATGGGTTTTCTGTAAGGCATGTTGATAGTAATGCACATCAGACTTTTCAGGATACTTAACTGCAAGAAATACTGGAGATAACAAAATATTTCCTTCTCTCACTTTTTAAGACTCCTCTTACTTATTTTCAGTGGTTTCAACTTTTCTTGAGTGTTCAATATTATCACCCAGTAATCCTAAAACTTTGTAATATTTTTTTGTTTCAGTGCACAGAGAGAGAACAGCTGTTCTACAATTAATTGAAAGCCAGTGGAGATGTAGTCCAGACTTCAGAAAAAGGGCTGTTTACGGGAGATGTGTATGCCATTCATCTCTTTCTCTCCCTGTCTCCCTCCCACCCCCAGCAATCATTTAATTGGATTTTCATGTCCAAATCCTGTTCTCTTAATCAAAAGGCAAACAAAATCAATCTTCTGGGTTCCTAGACTCCGAGTGAAGCATCTAGTCCTAAAACATAGCGAGTCTTATTCTGCAAAGCTCTGTCAGACCCAGCTCACTGAATTGGTTAACCACTGTCACTGAAAGCTACAGTAATCATCCATGAGATCTGCTGCAGTAATGTTACTTTTTTGCTATGTTAAGAAAGTTTTTATTTTCTCAGACCTTTGCAAAATCCATACAACTGACGCAGGACAAACAGTCAGGGGATTTTTTCTTTTTTAAGTTGTTTTAAAAACTATTTGTTACAAAACCTTAGGCTTTCAGAAGCAGATACACACATGGGAAGGATGGCAAACAGCACTTCGCTCTTCCAGCCCTCCCCTCAGCGAGTGAAGAGCACAGCTGAGCAGATCTTACTTTAGGTCCTTCCCAACACCCACAGAAGGAAGTAAACTAGGCAGAAAGCAAGAACATCATCAGACAGGTGTCACTCCTGCACATTCCCTGCCACAGGGTAGAGCAGCCCAGCTCTGAACTGTGCCGGTTGGCTCCAAGCTGATTGCTGGGTGGGCTACAGGCAGGTCCAGTGTTGCTCTTCCAGCTTCATCCACCGCAGCTTCCCCTTGCTTCATGCCCTTTGCATGCCAGGTAGAACATCCAGCACTTACCCCATAAAATGAGGTGGCTGTAAAGCTTAAATTTGCAAAGCGAAGCTTTAGGCTTAGGGACACAATTTTTCATGGGAATGCTTCCCTATGTCTCATTATTGACATGAAAGATATGAGTTGGCACAGGACAGGCCTTTAAAAAACAGTGAGAAAACAAAGTGGCTGTGAGACATAATTCTCTGGGCCTGCTAAATTTTGTGATAGCTGAAAAATAGCTCCATTTCACAGTTCCATTGCTGCATTAAAAGTCTGCATATCCATATTATGAGCTATGTCAATGCTGAAAAAGGAATAATGAGAGATTATGCTATTCCAGTGTTGCTTAGTCAAAAGAGTATATTGAATTTTAATATCGACAATTTCATGAAAATTATTGCATGAGAAAGTAATCAGGCATATATACCATTGATGATTTACTGAAATGTGTACCAGCAGCATGGAAACTATGTTTTAACTTCCCCTTTCATTTTCATGAAGAAAGAAACAAATTTCTTTTTTGCTCATCCAAATCTTTGAATATTCAGGTTGCTCAACTGAAAGTGCTTGGAAGGAACAGACAGCAAAGAAAATGATAATATGTAGCTCTTTAAGCAAGGGGTGCTTAGAAGAATGCAAAGGTGAATTTTTCAATACATTACCAGCATCTCTTTGAGAGAGAAGTGTTTGTCTTCAGCAACATCCGTGTTTCTCTTCTCCTCAAGAAGGACCTTACAAACACTGTCAGGAACACAAATGATGAAAGCTACAATTTCATTTGTCTGCTGCCATCGACATACAGCTCCAGCTCCGTCCCACACTGTCCCCATTATTATGCAGGGAAGATCTTGAAAATTCCACAGTTCAAAGAAGTGGACACACAAATCACACAGGCACTGCAGTTAAGCACACACTGCAAAACTTTCCAACTAGATAACCTCTATAGGATGTGTTTTCTGCAGCCCTGCAATTTCTCACAGTTGCTCCAACGTGGACCTTCAGTGGCAAAGATGAAAAAAAAAAGCTGAAATCGTAGCTCTATATGGTTATCTTATGAACCAACCGCTTAGCAGTTGAGATTCACCTATTTTGCAGATTCTAGAACCTCACTAGTTAGGGTCTGAGGGATCTCTGCTTTCCTTTGAACGTCTCTATCTGACTCACCCTGAGGCTCTACTGCCATCTAAGCAATGAAGGAATCAATCCCTCTGCACCTATTTTGAGTTGCTTTTTGAGCGTGGCTGCCATTGTGCTATCTTTCTCAGCTTTCTCACTGAAAGAAGCACCAAAAAAGGAAGATCCCTCTGTCAGTCACTGTCTCAATGGAGTGGCCACCTGAAGTTCAACCTCTCCAGTGTTCAACCTCTCTCAGACCAATGTTCAAGTCAGAACTCTCCTGCACTGCACTAGGCTCAGGTTTCTTTTTTGTATCTACAAGTGAGTTTCCACTCAAGACACCCTAACCAGGAATCTCAGAGTCATAAAAAGCACTTTTATCGTTAGCTGTCTCACAGGAGAATGTTTTCAAAGACACCACAGTCGTCCTTGCTTCTGCAGTCCAGGTGTGGTGAGGTCCTTATTCATCACAAAGACCCAGGAGAAATCTCCGGGCCCAGAAAGAAGCCTCCAACCAGGACCCATCCAAGCAATTTAGAGCTCCCTGTCCCAAAATTTTCAGTGGGTTGTAAGACAGTTTGCTTGAGCAAAAGCAAAGAAAATGACCTTTAAAGAGAAACAAAGGAAAGTACACAGATTGCTTTATGTCTCATGATAGACTCATAAAGTAGCTGTATTAAGTGTCAGTGTTGACTGCTGGTTGCAGTTCAACATTACAAGATAGATTCCCAGCTGAAAAAACACAACTTGATCCCAAAACAAACGTTTCACAATAATCTTTGCTGGAAAGTCACCGCATAGCTTTGGGAACTCTATAAAATTCCTCCAGGGAAGAACTTCCCACATGCTGCAGCAAAGCCAGTGTTTTTTTCTAGCACTTAACACATACCTAGCAGCTTTATAACCTTTTAAAATGTGCAATAGCTGGGCTTGTGACAAACTTCCTGATCCTTCTTTTACAGAAAACTTCTAATGTTTTGCATCCATTATGCAAATTCAGATTGCAAAATAGTTTCTCCAGGAATTGCCTGAACAAATCCAGCAAGGCAAGTTCAGAAGCACTTAAAGCAAATAGATCAGGGTTAATAAGGACAAGGATATCCTAATCCGTGAGACTGCCTTTGAGATTCAAGGCAAACATATAATTAAAGACATACGTAGAAGATTTAAATGCTTATTTATACATTTACATTACAAATTCCTTAGTAGGGAGACGTGGAGTTGGACCTAAAGAAGTAAAAATCAGCAGAGACAAAATTTTGGGTCTATTTGGTTGCATCTCATAGACTATTTCTATTGAATGACAGTAGAAAGGTGTGCAGATTGTCCCTTCTTTTTGCCACCCGCATGTGACAAGCAGGAGATCCTGCTCCCAGGGGCAGGGTGCTGGGCAGACCCACCACACGTGGGAACATGGGTGGAGCAGCCACGGAAAATGTTTTTGTTCGGAAGCAAGGGAGGCAGGACATGCAACCGCTTGTAGTACTGGAAGACGCAGAAACTTGGTATAAAGAGCAACAGAAATTAAAAAGCTGCATCCAAGCAGGAGCCAGTAGCTCACAGATCTTCGTCTTTGGCAACTCCTTTGCATACATTAGAGTGGGAAAACATTAATTATACCACAGCAATCCATGTCTCCCAAAAACCAAAGTCTGTGCTGTTTTCCCATGCCACACAACCTTCACCCTAGTCCTGCAGGCATTATTACAGCCAACAGCACACTGAGCACCCGAGGGAAACACCAGCCTCAGGTGGAACACAGCCCAGCAGCCCACTAAGTAAGTAAAGGAGACAGCTCCAGGTCTCTACTTATCTTCTTACTCCCACCAGGTTCTCTGCACTTCCAGCTTCTCCCCCCAACCCTGAGACAAAATAAGCAGGTATCATATCCTAGGTTTGTACCAGACTCTGTAGGAGCCTTATGAATTAGGCACTTCACGCACTGAAGATGTGACACCAAGCCCTTGTCCAAATATTATCCTCCTCAGAGCAATCATCAGCAATCATCTGCTCCTGCAAACATCTACCCTGATGATATTTCAGTACAAAATTTCCTCCAAAATACAGTTGTGCAAATGGAAAACTTCCAAGTAAAACAGAAATCTCAAAATCCACCATGTAAACTGTTGATGAACTTTAAGCCAGTAGAAAAGAAGTAGGAAGGGAGGAGCCAAGTTCAAAAGACTAGAGGTTGAAGCAAATCCTAATAACCTTTTAAGAGTTGTTTATCCAGATCCTAAATGAAATACATTTATAAGACTCCGGGAGAATATATATTTTTAACATGAAATATGCAAAAGAAAACATAAAGTGCTGCTGGTTTGAAAGCATGTGTAGAGTGTGAAAGCTGAAAGACTCAGAGACACATCCATTCAACTTTCCAACAATTGCAGAAGCTGCTGTCTGCAGAATGAGCCCTGATATAACCCAGACATAAATGAGATTCGAAAACTGACAGCTGTGTCTAAGCCTTCACTTATCATAAAAATACACAGAATAACCTGTGTTCAAAACTCAGCACCTCCTGCTGGCTCTCCCTTCAAGACGCATCCAGTTTCATCTGTTTAGTGTGAATATTTGTGCCCATTTTTCATTTTACACGAACAACATCCGTCTGATGATAAGGTGCACTGGAACACACGTTCTTCAATGTTTATGTCCACAAACTGTTCTATATGAACTTAATATATTGGTCTTGTTTTTCACTAGTCTTGGCCTGGTTTATAGGGCTATAAATCAGAACAAATTAGATTTAGGTGGTAGTAAAACCAGAACAATTTCAGTGGACATTAACTTTTAAAGCTTTTGCAGCTGACAATAAAGAAGAGTGCATGAGAACAACTCTAGCTGTTGAACACCTGATACAACACTGTGAAAACCTGACTGGATCTTTAAACTGCTGCACAAGCACAGAAAGAATAAGAAGGATATTTCAAGTTCTGTTTCAAGTGTAGCTTAAATATCTCTACGTAAAACCAGGCCACAATCAAGCCATTCCTGAGATGAAGACATATATTTGCAGCTTTCATTAAGAAGCTGTGAGATTTTTTTGTTGCCATCTTGGTCACACATTTGGATGGTTTTAAAATGTTGGCTCATTATCGAGGTTGAGCATCCCTTCCATCTTATAGCATTTGCTGCAGTAAACATTTCCAATTTGCAAACAACTGGATGAATTCAAAAGAGAGAGCCAAAAAAAATGATTAATGGAGTTGATGAAAACTTTAAGGGCAACTGTTCTTGTGAGTTGCTCATGGGGAAAAAAGTATTGCAATGTTATTCTAATGGTCATTTCTAGGAATCAAAGATCCTTTTAGTGAATTCTATCAACTAAGTGTCAAACTACGGATTGATCTGCCTCAGAGATCCCAATCTTAACCATTTGCCAATGCTTTTTCACCCAGTCCTTTGGGATATATTTTAAAACAGCTCCTGAACCTGCTCTGTTGCTGAAATCCCCATAAAATGAGAGTATGGCTTTAGAGGACTCAGTGAAGTCAGTGATGATCGAAAATACAGCTGGTGAAAACCAATTCTGGTATCAAAACTGAAACAGAAAACAGCACATTGTGCAGATACGAAAATTCATTACTGAAAAAGTTTAAGTGATGTGCCTGAAGTCACACATAAAACTGGTTGCTTGAGAGCTGGTACAACACCTTAGGAAAGCCCAAGATGAGAAAAAAATCATACCCCAATGAAATAACTCCCTAAAAATCACTATTTTCCTTGATTTCACTTTCATTACAAAGACACATGGATGTCAGGGCTGGGAACAAGGTTTCAGAGCTGCCGAGAGATGGGCGGTACAGCACAGGCTGAATGAAGAGACCTACATGATAGAGGCCTTTAAAAATGTCAGGATGTAGGACTGGAGACTGAGGAATGCATAGAAATTTTATGATAGTAAAATCACGTATAGCATGAGGGAGGAGTAATGTTGAAACACACAGCAACGTTTTCTACAGTTTATTTATTAAAAATAATTTCTCAGAAATAACCATCTGCCTTCGGAGCAATTGCTCTTCTCTTGAGAACAAATGTAGTCTATTAGTTTTTCTTTATATATCCTGCTTTGTTGTAATATTGAGCAATACTTGAATCTAATTCTTCTGACATGCAGTTATGAAAAATGTAATTTTTAAATCTTAAAATATTTACACAGCTAGTGGAACTTCCGCAATTAAAGGCTGAATCAAATTGTCATTTATACGTGGTACATGACAACAGATTTGTTAAATTCAATCAGTTAAAATAAAAGCAGCAATAAAGTTTTAGCAGACAAGAGGAACCCATTTTTGTCTGCACCCAGCTGCTTGTTTATTTATGTGTTCATCTGCTTAATAAATTTCCACCAGCCTTGAAAATATGTACATTTTAATGACAATTTTGCCAAGGCAGCTTATGGGATTGGGGCAGAACAGGGAGGACACAAGTTTTCTTCTCAGCCAGGAATATGATCTACTTAAGTTTCCATCTATAGTAATTTACTTCTATTGTAGCCTTGGTTATAGTAATATTTGACTGCTGAAATACCCTTTTTGGACCGCAAATCTGGAAATCCACTACAAGAAGGACTATATCACCATAAATCAGCTCAATGAAAGCCAGTTTTATCAACATCCAGGTCAGCGGCGTTTTCACTACAGAAAAGGCTACCATGAAGATTGCCTGTGTGCTCAGGATTTTAAATCCTTCTCCTGCCTAACATGTAGGAAACTCTTAGGTTCAATAACTGCATTTGTACAATGCCTTTAAAGGTTAGATTCTGTCCCGTGACTGAAGTTCATAAAAAGTACAGGACGAATAATATTGGGAATATTACTATTCATTGTTAGTGATAGTTTTCCAAGCTGATTAATTTAGTTTTTCTCACTTTGACCTGTCTTTATTGCCTGCATGAACCCCTATTACAAACCAATCATGGAAAGAGACTTAAGTGCTTACTTGCACCTAATCTTGTTCCACGATTTCTTTTCATTAGTGGGACAAAGGCACACTGCTGCATTCAGCACTCCACTATATGCTCTTTGAGCCTTTGGCTTAACCCTTTTAACACGACTGAAATAAAAAAAGATCAATGTGGCATTCCTCAGAACAACAGAGACAAGCCTAATTGCTATTGAAACTTCACAAAGAAAACAAAAAAAGCTAAAACTTTATTTATTTTTTTTTAACTTTTGGGGAAAAAAAAAGTCTAATTGATTGTGATTAGTAAAGCCAATACTTTGTGGTGTTGTCTAGGTTACGAGATTTATTGTCCCTTTTCAGCAGTCTTGGCCGTTACTTAACTATTGGATTAAATGTATGCAGAACAAATCATCTGCTATTTCATTTTATGACTCATTAAGCAAGTATAGCAGGTAACCATTACTGCTCTTTGGTGTAAGAAGATTTCAAAACTTACGTACTGCTAATGATGTCAGAATTAGGAAAAGCAAATACCTTGCTGTGTGCAAAGGTCAGAGTAAGCACTAATGGAATACTTATCTGCCCAAAAAGTAAATTAAATCAATTTCCTGAGTCTTGTAAGAAGTATAAAGCTGAGACAGGAGGCTGCAGGATGAAGAAGTTGCAGGTCGCAGGTGGCTCTCAGTGATGCTCCAATGCAGAGCCCTGCAAAATGCGCAACCCAGCAGAGCTGCTGGGAGACTTTTCCCTGTAAGGTGGGATGAGCTTTGGACACAGATGGTGTCAGTTAGGAACACGTCTGGATTTTGAGGTCACTAATGTCCAATGCAAGGAAAAGGGTTTTACTGATAGAGACACACAGAGCACGCTTTGGAAGGACAAAAAGGAGAGGAAGAGGCTTCTCTTGCCAGAACAGGAAGGGTACATGTCTGTACGGTGATGTTCTTTCTGGAGATGTCTTGATGTCTCTCACCCTCAGCCTGTGCTCTCCATCAGACCCTGTCATTCTGTGAAGTCTCGTGAGGCACCACCCCTTCCTCTGCCCCCGCGGCACAGAAGAGCCTCACAATTTGTCTATGAAACATCACAGACACTGCCGTGCCTCATGCAGATATGAAGGGAACCAGGGGGGAAAAAACAGCGTGGAGTGAAAAAAGGGGACAGTGTTTGTGTACTAATAAAATCCCTGTTTCTTTGGAGGTGCGGTGTGGATTTGTGCACTTTGGGATGGAGAGCACAAGACCAACTAAACTAAATTGCAGACGTGCCTTCTCTCTATTCTGGATTTTTCTTTCTTGTTTGTTGGTTTTTTTCTTTCTTTTTTCCTTAAGACTAAGAGCTTCTACTGTTCGTTTTCAGGGAACTGATCATAACAACAGTTGTGATCAACGATACTCACACACTGAATTCTCACTAGTGTCATTAAAAGTATCTTTTCTTCTAACACTCATCCTAAATATTTGTTGCAAGCTGACCTTTAAAGCTGTGAATGTCAGTCAAAGAATGTTAATTTCTTCTCAATGCTTTTGTAACTGTTCTCAATATTGATCATGTTCTAGCCATTTTCTACACTTATTTTACTGAAGATATAAAATTTTTTTCTCCCTCTCATTCTTAAAATATTAAAAATATGGAAAGTTGAAGGGGACTATCCTGGTGAAACCTGCTGTCACAGATAAAATGTTTTTAAGAGATAGGAAGTGGCAGGTAAGACATGTAATATGTCAGCACAGAGTCCTCTAAGTCTCACTGAGTCAGAAAAAGCCTGTGCATGTGGGGTTATTTCTCCCAGGTTGAAATGTGGAGAAGAGTAGAGTAGACCTTAAGCACTCACTAAAGAAAAAAAAATCAAAGTGCCCCTGCAGAGCCTGTAAATTTCTGTAGCAAGGAAACCCACATTATAAAAGAGCTACAAATTCTTGGGAGCATGGGAGGGGCTTTTTTTTGGGTTAGGTATAGGCAGGAGAAAGGCATAAGTTGTCTCTCAGTTCCTTCATGGCCATGTTTCTACTACACCTCTCCCTGCTCAGTTCTAAAGGTTAGATGCCAACGGAGCAATCTGCAGCATCAGAGCAAGAGGAAAGCTAAAACACTGTGATCCTCTTCTTTTAAATGAATCTCATTTCTTATCTCCTCCCTGCCTGGAGCTGTTATTTCTGATGTAAAATGTTGGTGTTTAAACAGCAGGGTGGCATCCGGCTTGTGCGCTATCAAGGTAACCCTAGGACTGAACAGATGAAGCCTTTGAAATGACTTACTGTCGGTGGTTACAGCATGTTCTAAGCTCTTGTGTGATGGTTGCGAGCCATTTGGCTTAATCCTCTCTCTGATGAATGAGTTTTCATAGATCCAGGACAAACTCCTCATTTTTCTTTTCCTTTTAATAGAACACTACTGTGCAGCTCCTCTGGAGCTGGCACCTTGTAGGGATGTTGTGTCATTACCCAAGATGCTGTAATGTTCTCCTTTGAGTAAATGCTAAACTTTTTATTTCATCTCTACAATTTACTTTTTTTCCCATCATTCCATGTAACTGCATTAGACAGGAAAGATGTCTTAACCATTAACCAAGAGAAAGGATTGCATTATTGTGCTCAGGAATATAAACACTTCCTTGTTCTGCCAGCTTTCCTCACTTAAATATAAAAAAACACACAACCTGAAAGTGTCCCATCTTTTAGACATAGAACATATTTTGGGGCTATCAATTGCAAGTTAGGTAAACAGGTTATTACTTTCTCAATTACTTCTATTGTCAGAGAATAGTAAAGGAAAAAAAGAATAACTATAGACTGTCTGAAGGTCTCAGAGCAAGTCATCTCTCTCTGTACAGCAGTCCAAACCTTTACAGTTTCTTTGGTTACTGTTTAAAAGATGTTCTATATTGGAAAAAATCCCCCAGATTGCTACTGTTATTATTAATTTGATTTCATATGTGTGTTTGTTCATAAAGTACTCTTCCCAGTTTTATTGCCACAGAAAAGCTCATTTGTCACATCACAGATTCTCACTCTTCCTTTGTTTGATACTAGCCAAAGTGTATCATGGAGGGTACTGTTATTTCCTCAGATATCTTGTGGGAGTTTTTCCCCCCCTTTTCCATTTCACCTCATTTAACATACTAAGTACATGCTAGGATTGCAAAAAAGAAGAATTGCTGTACATTACCATCTGAATGCAATGAGAACCCATTTCATGCTGCCTTAAATTCGGATTTCTAGTGCTTTGAATGCAACTGGGGTAAGCATTTTGCTAACAATGGGGTGCTATTATTAAGAAAATAACCATTAGCGGCCATATCTTCTTTCTCTAAAACTCTGTACTACACTGAAAGGAGACAAATCCACTATTTTGCTGTTCTTAATGAAAGCACAGCTATAGGTGAGATGTTTTGATTGTGCTGACAACCACACTCCTTCACTCAGAATTTAACCAGCTCAAGTAATTTAACTGATACATAACATTAGGTTAGACTTTTTTACTTTTATTTGCAGACAATTACAGCTTATTATCTTACATATTCCGTAAACCTACTATTTAACCCTCTGAGTGTTATGGGTCATTTTGATTGACCTCATGAACATTTTGGGTTGCCAGTGACACAACTATTCCTGGAATGAAAGCATTGCTAGAGGCTGGAAATAAGACAAAACAGTTTAAAATAGAGTGGACTGGCTGCAACAGGCAGTGCAGATGGGTGAGGTTTGCAAGCGCCCTCTCTGCAGGTAAGCAAAGGCGAGGTGCCAGTCACCAAACCCTGATAGCAAGTGTCAGGGAATAGGCAGGCTGTCACCACTCCAGCTTTCAATTTCTACTATTTTAATGATCCTTTCACAACTGCAAAATCTCCCAGGTGGCCAGAGGCTTATAACAACACATGAGCATTCATAAATACATGAGAGCTTGAGCCTTGCTTGCTGAATTCATCGACCCTGCCGTTTCCATGAGACGAGGATATGTACACTGAGTTCATACTCAGTGGAGCGGGGTGAAGGACTCCCAGTGCTCACCCTAAGAAGATCAGGCATTAAACAGGCCAAATGAGGCTTCTCGGCAGGGAATGAGCATGGACTGTCTATCAATCTGTCATGGCAAAAACAAGCTCCGAGCAGAGGCACTATTGCTCTTGTGAACAAGGCTGCACTGAGCTACACGGGAAGTGGGCTGCAAGAAATGTGTTAAATAAAATGACAAGGGAGCAGCAAGAGAGGGGAGAGATGGAAATGAGAGCAGAGATGTTATTAAGGCAGACAACTGCGATAACCTTGGAGCTACCAGCATATGTGTCAAACAGCTGGCTGGTCGAAGAGTTTTAGTCACCGTTTTCACAGTTCCTCATCAGCAGACCCTGACTACCTACCGAATTAATTCCTTTCATCATGTTTTTGAGTTACTTTTAGAAATGCAACTTTGGTACCTTTTCTTGTATCCATTTTGCCCATAAAGTTGAAACACTCCACAGAAGTTTCCAAGGGGTTAAAAAATATGGCCCTGTATTTTACTTATAATCATGTGGGATGAAGTTTCACATTTCTGACATATTAAGTGAGAATAATTCTTTTGTGTTTTAAACTACTTCTAATGCCATCTGGAGCATTTTAACACTAGATGACTGGCTAGCAACCAGTATAAAAACGAAAGTGCTTATAAGAAAGATACGTGACTACAAGTTGGCCTATTAGTATTCAGTGGTTTATTTTATAACTTTTGAAGATAACAGGCTCTGATCTGCACGCAACTCCGATTAACGTTAATGGGAATTATGTGAACATCCAAAGTAGTTATATGGCCTTTAAACTTTTGGTACAACAACTCTCATTGTCTACTACTCTCAATTTGCATAAGCAATTAATGTCTCATTAATGTCTCATTAGGAACTCATATGGTGTGAGGGAGGAAAGAGCATTAGCACGTCTATGGAAACTGTATTAGGTCACACATGAAAACAACTTTACTGTTTTCATCTTGTTTTGCATTTGTACTTGTAGACAAAGACAAAATTGCAGAGATTAGAGTGACTGCTGTGACATAAGGCAGATCTGCAGTTGCAGAAGATGTTTCCAGTTAGACACAAAGCATTTAGGCAGGGACCAAAAAGAGCCTACTGAGCAACTCTGACAGCAGAGCAAGTTCAAACCATGTGCTTTAATGTCTGAATTGGTAAATCCCATATATAACTTAGAACAGAACTGAGTAGCAACTCTGAAGTCAATTAAAGACCTATACTTCGCTGGCCTGTAGCCGTCATTCCTTCACAGAAATTGAAATTATGTAAGTTTTAGCTTGTTCTGTTACACTCAATGAACCACCAGGCCAAACCCATAAGGACCTTCCATCCCGTACCCTGAAAGCTTTATCTGATTACACTTCAAGGCTGGAAGTTTACTTCACATCTGTAACTCCTGGTTCATTGTTCATCCTCTGAAGACCTCATTAAAAACCAAGTGGTGGCATGGCAGACAGTATTTTGATTGTTTATATTTCTATATGCATGCACTGAATTTACAACAAACTGAGAGACAAAGTGATAACGTTTGCAGGTACTAAAGCTGATATCAGATCCTGTCTCCAGCATCAGATTCTAGAAATCTTCATACAAGCAAACTATACATTCCCAGCAGAATTCTGGTTGATGCTGGAAGAGCTAGGCTTTTCACTGTGCTCTGTGTTTAGATGAGATCCAAACATTTCATTCTTAACAATCAGAATCTGAACCAGAGCACTGGTACATGAACACTGCCATCTGAAGTTCAAAATCTTCAATCTGTCCTACTGAACGTTTCTGTGAGAAGCTCAACTCTTCTGCAATACTCCATGATGCTGGGAAGCCGTGGTGCAGTTGCTACGTGGAGTCTATTCAGGATCAGCAACTGAAGGAGCAGGTGAATGACTGATATATTCAAGAGGGTCCACTTAAAGAACAGCTGGATGGAGCCCCCTTACTAAACACACGGTGAAAAAGCTTTGTGTGGCTTGAGAGAACCCCTTCCTTTCCCAAGGAAATCTAATGGTATTCATACTCTGAAATCAAAGAGCAACCTATTAACTGTAAATATAATTAAACACTCTCGGTGTGTTCATAAACCCGAAGAGAGCACATCCAGCCCTCTCAGACTCTGTTCGCTGTTACTTGTACCTTCAGCATCCTTGGGCTGCTTCAGCCAGTATAGCTGTAAAGAGCAGCACTTTCTTCTAAATAGTCCCAAAGGGATTCAGTAGCTCTAGCCAGGCTGTGCTCTCATACACGCAGTGCTGCTTCTTCCATCACTGAAATTCCTCCTGCTTCAGCTGGAATATTACAGTATCTTCAGTTCAGTGGGGTTAGAGAGAGCATCTGAGAGCTGGCTCCTGTCAGCTGCAGAGCCCTGGGCCAAAGCTTACAGCTGGCATGCAAAAGAAAATGGCACAAAGTGCTCTAATTTTCAGTGGAAAAGGAGACGAAAGAATTAAAACAAGACCAGTGCAGTCCAAACTGGAGTGACACAAGCAGTTAATCAGAAGTACAGGCACAATGCTTAAGTGTACCTGCCGTAATTTATGGAGAGACTAATTTTTTCTGGGTAAGCTGTTTGCTATGCAAATACATGGCGTTAACCCAAAAACGATTTCTCAGGATATGGACCATAGAACCTGAAGAATACTCCTGGCAAATATTTCAGATCCAGCTACGTGGAACTGCACCTCTGACACCTCTCAAATCTTCTGGAACTGGTGTTAGCTGGATTGAAGAAACCTATAAAATGAAGAAGACCTTTTCCTGGGAAATGGTGAAGAAAAAAAGACTGCTCCAAAGCAACAAATGGCAATGCCATAGGTTTGTGAGGACAAGGCAGATGCAAGGAGAAAAAGTACAGCAAAATACTGCCAACAATTCTCCATATAAGGGTTTTCATGTTTTGAAATTCTCTTTAGGTCTGCTGTTTAAATTAAACAACAGAGCCATTTGTTGAAGAAATCAGTTTAGGTCCCTGTATTCCCATTCTGAAGCTCATAAGACACTGTGAAGACTAGCAGGTGCTAATAAAACAACTGCAAGCGTCTTCACTTCTATGCAGATAGAAATCTATGAGATTTCCTCAAACCAGTAATTTCTACATTTCTGGGCCACTTGGAAATCTTTAAAGAGATCAAGATTTCTATGAGAAATTAAATTTATGCACTTGATCCTGAGCCTGCACGCAGTAATTTTGCCCACAAACCAGAGTCCAAAGGAAGGAAACCCCTTTTATCCTCCTGTCCTTGGAAGGCAGCTTATACACCACCTCTAAAAGTAGAATCAGTAAGACAAAAAGTTAATAGTCAGTAACAAGCAACACAACCACAGTTTGTGTGTCACAGGTATGTGTAATTTTTTTAATGTTATTTTCTGCGGTTTATGGTCATTAGGATAGCTACAAAGAATTAGCAGCCGTAGTGGACATAAAATATCCCCTGGGGCTGGTCAGAGTTGTTTCTCTAAACTGGTTTTATTTATTGACCTCTCTGCACCTGCTAAAAGTAAGAGTAGCTACTCAAATGGCTGGAGGTTGAAGCTGGTGCCAACATATTTTTTTCTTCAGACAATCACCAACTCAGTGTACACAAGAAGTGAATAGCCAGACTCAAAGCGAGACAAAGAAGACAGCTTTTGTTTTTTAACATTAAAATGCACTTTGCAATTAGTTGAGGACTGTGGTTGTTTGCAAATCTGTCTCTACCTCCTCAAGGCCACAGACATTTTACTGTTCTGCTGCGTGTATCTGTATTTCCCAATGAACCTCAACAAACTCTACACCTACCCAGGTGTTCTGATTGAAATGGAATTGGATTTATGCACGCTGGGGATAGCTCTCCCAAGAAAGGTCCTCCTACATCTTTGCACATTGTTGTAAAGTAACCAGTATTTCCTGGACAGAAACACTCTGCAGTGTGCTGTGAGCCTTCTGGTAGATGTGTGAAGGACTACTACTGTAGTAAATCAGGGCAAATCTAGCATGTTTTCTACCCATATTCAGGATCAGAATGACAGCATACATAGCCTTAATTATCTTTAATCATACTTCCAGGGAAAGAAAACTAGCACCACCACAGAAGTTACCGAAACGAAGTCATCTCCTATAATTAAATGCACTGGCTTCAGTGGGGCTAAGCTTCACTGGCTGTGAGCATTCACAGCACTCTGCTAACTGCCAAGCTCACATTTTGCATATTTCCGTGAGGTACGGAACATTAACAGTGTTTACCTCTACATTTCTGATCTGCCCTTGTTGTAAGAATTGATGTACTAATCAATATTTCCGGAAATGAACACGGTGTTAAAAACCGCTTTTGATTAAACAGTTGTACTGCTGTGTTTTTTTTTAACCAGAGATTTAAATGTTACAATCTGTTAAATTCTGTAGTGAGTATGGTTTATTATGCTATAGCACTCACTTTGGACTTCTCAAGTAAAATTTTCCGTCACCTTTTAATTAAGAGTCTTTCTGTGAGAGGATAATTTATCTCAAGTTGAGGCAAAAATCTATATGAATATAGCCTGCCTCCATCTCAATATATCAGCCTAAAGCACCAGATGTTTTTTGTGAGGAATAAAAGTTATTCGAGTTGGGTTCTTTTTCAGCTCTTAGTTGCAGTACCCAGGCCAACATATACCACCATGTTGGCATCCAACAGAACGACCAAATGAATGGTTAATAACAATTTCACTGGGCTTTGATTTACTCAAGTAAATGATCAGAAAAAACATTTGCAAAACAAGGGCTAACATTTATATTCTCCAGCATGGTTTTAAAAATGAAACTAAAGGAAGAGAAATATTGATACCGATGAACAAGATTGTATACAACCCTTAACCACAAGAAAAATTTGTTGGTCTATTTGCTCTGCAGGCAGAGCACAAACCAGCTCCACCAAAGTGAACACCATGTAGGTCCCCTGGCAGACTCTCAGCAAGGCTCAGTCACTACAGCTGCACGAAGATGACATGATTACATGGCTCCTGGGTCAGACCTGCTTTGTCTTGGGCAAACCCTGGCAATCCCAGGTCCCAGCAGCTTTAGCACCATCTTCGCTTGGCATTCTGCAGGAGAAGGGCTGTGACACCCATCACTAACACTCACATGCAAAAAGCTGTCTCCCTGCCCTCCTGCTCTCTTTACAGGAGCAGGAAAACTGGCACCACATCTGCTTTTCAGGCTCAACACTTCCATTGCCAGCATGTGCCAAAAGCAGCAATATTTTAACACAAGATTGGACAAAGGTGCCTGGCAGGGTATGCACAGTTCCCTCTGCCATCTCTGCAGCCAGAGCAGTGACACCCAGCACATGGGCATCAAAGGGAAGAGGGAGCCCAAGTCAGAGCCCCCAGTGTTCTCCTATATCCCCAGTCGAGATTTCTGTCTGAAAACAGTCCCATAACAGCCTGTCTTTCTGCGTTTCCCAACATTGGAACACTCAGGCATGACCATAAAACACACATACAGGCTGCTCATGCTGACAGACTTGGCTCTGGTAGTTCAACAGTTCACCTTAAGCTATGAAAAATTCCTTCTGCCAAAAGAGAAGACTATTTCATAAGCAAGATTATTAGCAAGAGTTTTCACCCACCTTCTTTCTCTCCCTTCTGCTTAAAAAATTTATTATCTTATTACCAGTAGCCCCTGTAAAACAGGTTCAGCATTCAGATCCTTGAGTATCAAATGGTATAAGCAAGCAATAAAAGAAAGCATCCCAATCTGTCCTGAGACATGCTGAGATTCATAGAAATGGTACAAACTTCTAACACCCTGTTTGTTTTCCTGATATTATGGAAAGTATGTGTGCCTGTTACCCAGTTTTCGGTGTTTAACTTCTTGGTGCCTTGTTAGCAATAACTGCAGCTCCTGGAAAGACCCGACAGCGTAGAGTCTCATACTACCTCTGTATACAGTGATTCTCTGGGGAATTTCATACTTCACACATACAGTACCAGCTATCAATACAAACAATCATAACTGCCTCTGGTTGTACAAATCTTCATGCGGTTACTGTACAGAGAGGAATGTTAACTCTTTAAAGTTCTTTTATTTGATGTTCTTATTTCAAACCATATTTATCTCCCAGTATAACTGAGGTTTAGCAAGTCTTGTCTGAAATGGCATATTGTAATTACTTTCCTTCCGCCCCTCTCCCCAGTACATATAAATAAAGGCTTTTACATCTTACCTCCCAAGCTACTATGAAATGCCTTTGTTTTTGAACACAGTAGAACAAAAACAATGTTGTATTATTCAGTAGCCGTGGGAAATAGTTCTTTATTTGGATGCAATTAAACTTAAATGGTTAGTTCTGCTTTTTATCAAAAGCCTCTATGAAATATGTATAAACACAGCAATCTTTGCCTGCTCATTTATTCACTTTGAATAAACCATGCAGAATTAAATTGAGCTTTATTTCATTCTTGCTGTTAATAAGGTGGATAACTAGCTAGTAAGTTCTCAGGACATCTTACATGCTGTATTAATCTTGCTTTTTTAACCTACTTCCAGAAAAAAAAAAGGCAAGATCCTTGATGCTTCAACTGCCAGTATTTTCCCTTACTAGAAGCACAGCTCTGTGCACCAGCTACTGGTGGGTCTTGACCCATCTGGTTCTCATGAAGTCAAAGGGCATTTTCTCATTGATAGGGATGTCTGGGAGCCTGTGGCTGGTTCTCATGGCATGAATCCCCACTGCTCTGGAAAGCACAAGTTAATCTGCAACATTTCTTAAGCTTGCGTTCTGCCCAGGTTTTAGGGAGTAGGAGGAGTTCTAACTGGAGTTTTCTGAGAAGTACCATTGCAAGGAAATTTTAGGGATAACAGAGGGAGGCTCCCGTAAGCGATTGCCTGAGAAATCACTACCAGTTTGCTACCAAAACTGGCATCCCTGGTGCAAACTGTTTAGACTGCTGAGTGGTGGAGGCAGAGCTTGCACAGTCCAGCCTCATGGCTCCAAATGCTTTGGGGCTCTCCCTTGTAGAGAAAGAAATTCTTACACCACCCCCCATCCTGGTGAAGATCACTTCCATTTTGTTTTGGAAGCAACCACCAACATTTTGCTTTCTTCATCCCCAAAACAAAATTTGTCCATATTTCCCCCCAAAAGAAAAACAGTTTAATTTTTCTCATAATTCTAAATGAAAACTTGTACACAATTAGGAGAGTTCCTATAGGATGAAAACCTTGAAGATTTTACAGTTTTGCCTATTGGAACCATCAGATGGTTGAACCCACAAAGTTATGAAAAAGATCAGGTTGCCTGGGCAACAATTTTTTCACAGTCAGCAGATCAGTCTTGCAACTTATTTTTAGCTTTTCTCAAGAAGAGAAATACTATTGCAGAGGAATGCCAGCAATAAACAAACAAACAAAAATGCTCTGTTCCTAGAAGTAGTAAAAATACTAGTTTGATTACACTGGTGTGAAAGAAAATATGATCTATGCTTTGTCAAAAAGGCAAACCCCAAGCTCTTAAAGTGAGAAGTCACGATATGCATGGCAAACACACTGATTTTACATCCAATTTGCAGGAGCACAGAGAGCTACTTACACATGTAAATAGCTAGTTATACAGCTAACAGATACACATTTTCCCCCCACAAAACTCCAAATCTGTTTCTACATCCTACAAAGCAGCTATAATCTTTTATTTAGTAAGTCCCCGAAACTTGTATTCATACTACGTGCATTCCAACATTTGTGTAAACATATCTGAGAATTTGCCACGCTTCTCAGCTGTCATGAATTATATTTTGGTGCTTGTTTATGCAAAGTGACATTAAAACAGAAATGAAACAGGGAAGATAAAAACATATACAATTAGTTATGATGTTCTATAATAGCATTTTTTACCATTTTTGCTTGTGATCAACAACATGTGCTCAGCAACTCAAAACTCAGATGAATAGGCCTTAGCAGCGCATTTACACACCAACACAACACTACCTCTAAGGAAACAGTTCAGATATTTCAGGCAGAAACAATGGGCAAAAAGTATTTTCTGAAGATCCTGAATTTTGCCCCTTGCTGAAGAGGTGTTGCTGCTATCTCCATGATAGTGAAATTTCTCAGTGATCAATAATTCTGGTCTGCAGACACTCTGGAAACAGTGCTCATCCCAGTTGGATGGATTATACCTTATTTAGAAGTAAACCCGAAACTTTTTTGAGGACGTTCTCTCTGCCAGTCACATTCCAATCAGATGCAACTGTTACCTCTACAATCAGCAGAAGTTCTATTTCCTAGCTCAGCGCAAACTTCTACCTAGAGTTGACACATGGAGAGGATATGCAGGTAGATGTTTTATTCCTTGTTAGGCTACTAAGGCTAGTTTAAAAAAGATTTCTTGTAAATGCAAGTCCAGATGTGCCCTCAGACAAGCATGAGTGCTTTACACAATTAAATAGCCTTGTTCCTTCTCGGCAGCTGCCAAAGCCCTCTGTCTTCCTGGACCTGTTTTGACTTGCTTGTGCTCAGGTTCTGCAGGAGGACAGCAGAAACAGCACTTCAATTGCAACTCCCCGTTTCAAGAATTTTCTGCCTTTGGAGGGCCTGAGACAGGACACACTGAATTTTGGTGGCTGTCAGTGACTCCACAGCCCTGGACCAGCCATGCTGGCCTCTGCTCATCACACAGGCCTTGAAAGCCCTCAGGAGAAAGTACTGCCTGGAGGGAAAGGAGGAGCCATCACAAGGAGCCGAGGCTCTTCCCAGCTGTCTGCAAAAGGAGGGTAGCGTGTGGTCCACCACTAACTCCCATTCCTGGACAACATAGGCATGCAAGATAAGCAGAAAAACGGGAGGAGATGGAGAGAAAGACCAATTCAAGTATGAAATGGCCAGCCCTTGGCCAAAACACACTACGTCACCAGGAACATCTGTGCAAATTGCCCGCTTTGGGAAACTTCCTCAATTCTGTTGCATAATTCTACTGCAACGTTAATTAATAACATGCACTAATCTGCACTTAAACTCCCTTTGTAAGCAGATGTTGACATGACCTCTAGCTAGTCACTCACGTCTAGGTCGATATATCATCTGGTAAACTCATGAAGCTTTCTTCTGCTCAGAAACTAAAAATCTCAGGAGCATAAAGCATCTAGTATCTCAAATCATGAATCCCCGTGTATTTTTTGCATCCAACTCCTATCTGTTATTTCTCCATAACTGGGACACACTATGACTTATACCCCTTACCTGTCACCCTTAATTTTAGTCTAAATGTATGAGATTCAGCTGTGTATTTCAGATGCTACTGGCATTTCAAAACATGGTGCAAAATGAAGGTTTCCTTAGCAACAGTCACCATAGGAAGCCCTTTAAAGGTGCCTTTCCTGACTCTTGTAATTCTGCTTTTCAGAGATTTATACAGGTAAATCAGATATAAAGTTTTGACATGAACTTACAAAACAGAGCAGAGAAATAAGTGTATTGAGTTTGAATGCAAATAACTTACTTTCTGAATACGCTCTGAAAATATATCTCCCATTTAAGCTCACAGTATTATATCCAGCAACTTGTACAAAAGAAAGCAGAAGGAATAACTTTTCTACAAAGAGTAGCCAAAAATAAAATCCCCCTTTTTCAAGAAATCTTGTGTAATCACCTTTGATGGGAATGAGCCACACTATGAATTTATTATCTGTCGTGTTAAGATAACTAAACAGCTGGTTTATGAACCATTGAACTAGCATGTTGGTTGATGATGCTTTAGGTTTAGTTGCAATTCATACTCTAGTCCATCTTTCGTAATAATCTACTAATGAGGTATCAGTTAATTATTACAGCTTTGAAAGAAGAGTGTGGGAAATGCTTCAGTAATGTTTCCAGTAATATTTTGTTTTCTCTTTAATTATATTCCAAAAGCAAATCCAGCCAATATAGCTGCAGTAAAATCACTACTTGTAAATGGCAGGCTAGCAAACCATTAATCACTGGGCTCTCTGCAGTGAGATACCTCTTCTATGCTGAGCAAAACATGAGTCTGATTTTACAGGAGGCATAAGCAATAAAATACCTACTGCTAATATCTAATGCGATGATTCCCTTTTACTTGTGTACCTGCCACTGTGAAATATTACTGAAATAAACTGTTTTCAAGCATGATGCTTTCAGCATCACTAAATCAGCATTTCACTGGCAAGGAATAAAACCCACCCTTATTTATGCAAGACCTCTTGCAGAATTGTGCTATTTCTGGAAGAGGCAGCTATCATAAAATGTTTTTCTCAGTAAACGTAGCTGTTGTCCATGATAAAGAATTAGCCAGATCTCAAAGCAAGACAGAAGCATGGAGGGTGAAGTGAAGAATGTGAAGAAAAGCATTCAAAGCTTTGTTAGCCCAGGGACCTTGTTATAACTCTCCTTTCTTTGCTTGGGAGGCTGGCAAGCTTTTCTTGCTGCTATTAAGAAAGATTTATTTTTCCAGCCCTTCCTTTAGCACACATTTGCATGTGAATCATTTAATAAATAAAAAATTTACAATTGATGAGACTGTAAATCAATGGCAAAGCCAAGGCTGCAGACAGAAGAAGGCATAAACTGAGAGTCCCTTTATGGGAACAAGGTTGATAAGGGCAGTAGAAGAGCTGGTGCAGAAAGAAGACAGTCCATCCAAGAGCTGATAGGGGAATTTGGTAGCATGATCAGAAGTGTTGCATTTATTTATTTATTTATTTATTGCATTAGGCAGTTGCAGTCCTCTGCTTGCTGCCCATTCTTGCAGCAGAAAAAAAAAAAAATTGGTCCTGTAAATACTGTATGCCTAACTGGAGCAAAAACAAAAATTAAGAGCCAGTGGCATGGGAGAAACTATCCTTTTGGAAGAATTTGGTTTTCTACATTTTGTTTGATCTCCAGGGACACACAGGCAAGTCTGTGCACCTGCAGATCTGTCTCACTTCCAGACAGAAGCAGTTTCTTTCCTTCTTTCCACAGGTCCTGAGCTTTACTCTGCCTTTCTAACACCTCCTCCCATCCACTTCTGGGGAAAGGGAGAGCATTCAGCCAAGGCTGCCACTGGGACCATGTGCCCTGCAGAAGGTCAGCCCAGGCACGAGTTCTACTCCTTTACAGAAGCTGTGAGGTGCCAACAACTGCCTGGATGAAAGGAAACGCCCAAACTCCCTAAAGCTGACAAACGTCAGCTTTAGCATCGGACAGCCATGACACCATCAAACAAGTCCTGCCCATTTGATACAAAAGGCTCCACCACAAGGCCAGGTCTCTGCTGCTGTTTACATACTCTTTGTAACTTATCAAGAAACACAAGTAGATTATATATACATTCACTTTTTCAAAGCGGCTGGAGTAAAGGCCTGTGAGTTTTGAAAGGCCACTTATGGTTATTGACTGCCTCATAACAGTACTAAAAGCGTTTTCATAGCAAAAGCACTTGATCACTGAAAAAAATATCGATTCAAGCACCAGAAAATACCACTATGTGGGACACGAAGAATATTGCAGAGCAGAAGAGCTTAAACACACAAAGAACAATTCATAAAAGCTTTTCACAGTTGGCTTTAAAGAAAAACGATTAGATTTTTATATTTTTTAATTGTTCGCTGGACAAATCACTGCTACATTATGTTGATTTTAAGGAGAAATATAAACACATTATTTTTTTTCCTCTGCGAGGTTTCCCCTCTGTAACTTTGACCCCTCAGTGAAGCTGAGACTTTCTGACTTATGGCAACTGTGGTGTTCATGTCCAGAGTCCTGACTTCCCTCCACATCCATTCCTAAACAAAACTTCCAAGGTTTTGCATCACCTCCAAGGGATTTGGGTATGCAACAGGATGAACTCAGTAAATGGGACAGCACCTTTCCACAGAACATTTTTTATTGTGCCCAGCCATCATTTGTTGCAATATATATTTTATTGAGAATATTATAGATGCTTACAATAAGCAGCTAAAAGTTAGTTCCATAGCCTACACTGTAAATGCAGAGAGCTTTGCAAGTCACAGGTGTCAGGAGAGTTCTTGAATGTGCTGACATACAATGCTGCTTCAGGAAAGGGACATTTAATTGTAGTTTTGGACATTGCCTTTGTAAACACACTGCCAAGTCGTCCCTCAGGGACAAGTTCACAGCTGCACTGGTAACATGGGATGTCATCCTGGAGATAGAGGAGATGCTTAATCCAGGATTAAGAGATTACAGTCCCTTCTCTTAGGTTTCCAGCATGAAGTACAGATAAGTTTCTAAAGCTCAGGTGGCAAACAAGGAGAATGGAAGTCATGCATCCTCCGAGTCTGTGCTATAAGCAGAACTTAAATAACTCATGTGGCATTTTTCTGGGGTTAAATCCTTGAAGATGGGTTAGCCGGCCTCAGATAACATCACAGTGGAACAGATCATACACATATGCACAGCAATGGGATCTACCTGGGACTGGGTTATTTTTCTGTTTTTGGAATGAAGGCATAGAGTGGTTGGTACAAGCCTGCAAGTGCTTCTCTTTACAAACTTATTAAAGAAATACAAACCGTGTGCATTCAGGCTTCTAAAGTTAGATGGGTTGGGGTAGCAGGGAGCAAGGGGGCTTGCAAACAGTATTTTTCTCTTGGAAAATCTGTGAGAAACAAAAAGAAACACCATGGGAAAAAAAGAGGGAACTAACTGATGTCTACAGAAACTCAATCAATCTCCCCTTGACTCATACACATTAACATCTAGAGAACTTCTCTGCAGGGAATGTGTTAAGTAAAGGATAACATACGGGCTTTCTACTACATTACAGACAGAAATTTCCATTAACCTGTTATTAAATGTGGACAAAATGCTTTATGAATTTCTTAGTGGGCATTTGAACTGAGTTGTAAAATACAGCTGTGAGAAATCCTTTCAGATTGTGTCATTACCATGATGCAGATCAGTAGGTAGGAAATGAGCTGTGGCAACAGCCGTGTGTACCTGGAGTCAGCTTCTTCCACAGCTTCAGTGGTAGAAAACCCATAAGAAACATAATTAGAATTTTGAAAAATATAACTTAAGATGCTGAATAAAGCATGGACTTGGCTGGTATTTGCTTTGAAGCTTGAACAACACCTTATGTTCTGGTATTTGCTACACAAGATGTACCTTGATCAGTATCAAAATAAGATGTGTTCCCCAATGCAGTACTGTTCCTGCACATGCTGCTGATGTCCATCAACAAATGCTGTTCAAAAGCTTCTTAACTAATCAAACAACATGAGTTTGGGAATGCATTTTGCATTAGTGTTCAGAATTTGAGTATACTTGCTGGAAAAATTCTTGGTTTCATTCCCTAATCAAAATGACTACTTCCACGGTCTGACAGGCAATGGAACAGTTGTTTACTACCCATTGAAAATTCACTCAGTGTTGCTCAAAAATAATCGCCTGGAACACTGCTCGGTTGATTACTGTCACAGTTCTTTTCTTACATTATTGCAAGAGGCCATTCAGGCTTCAATCCTAAGAGCCACTATTCAGCAAGAGACAGAGGCTACCCCTGCAGCCCATGTCCATTCACCACCACTGGACTGAACACAACTCCACATTTTCTGGAACAGAAAGGTCCCTTTGCCCAGCCACAATTATATCTGTAGGGGCTGGATGCTTCTGCAAATGCATACACACGCTTTCTGAGAGCATCACTAGAAAAGACAGGCACTGGTGATGGTAACAGGAGCAAAAGAAACTTCAAAGCTCAGGTTATCATCAGACCAACCTGGACTCAAAAAGTCCCTTAAATCAATGCCTAAATCCCCATGCACGTGGTGCTGTACTACCACGTAAGTTAGCACAGTATTTAGGATCTGACAATCTAGGCTCCCACATTCCTACCCCTTTGTTTATTTATGTACTCTGTCTGTCATTCCACTTTTTCCGTTACTATCTTTCCCTGTTTGCCCTTTCTCTACTCAGCCGCATAAATTGGGACAATAAATACAAAGAGGAAAGTTTTTAAGCTGCAAGAATTCCATTTCTTAAAGTGCTGATCTTGTGTTTAATACATGAGGGAAAGTCTGATTTCTCCATCAGGTTTCACCCTTGCTGATGAAGGAGGAAGGCGCATCTGAAATTATTTACCTCTGGCCAAAATGCTATTGCTGTGCAAGTGGGAACTGAATCCTGCTTTTCCCTTCCAGAGGCGGGTGACCTACCTAACACACAAGCTTCTAGATGTTATCTAGTCACAAGCAAGTAATAAAGATGTTTTATTCCAAGCCTCCGGGTAAAAAGGTACATAAAGAGAACCACTTTAGAGGGATTTTGGAGAAGAATGAAATCCTGGCTTCACAGACATCCTTGACAATTATTCCCATTTGCATAAAGAGAGACAAAGATTTAAACCCCAGTAAACAGGCTTTTCACCATTAAAAACAAGGCAACTTTTCATTTCCCAACTTGTGAACAGAAATAATTTGTGGACTGCTTATGTATGAAGAATGCATTTTTCACACTGGCTAGCAAAAACCGTTCTTCTGAAAACTAAAACTGTACTCTGCAGCAGTCTTTGCTATATGTTCATTAGAGAAAGATTAATCGTGGGGGGCTAGTTTTTGAAGAAGAGCTGTGTAGCACTCAGTTTGCGTGCTATTGTTCTGAGCATATGTTTTCTGCTACACTTGACAGGTGGTACTGTTTTTTTTATTGAAAACAATTAACACCAGGGTCAAAATGGTTGGATATTTTATTTTTCTGTTCTAGGTCTGGAAAATCATAATTTAAAATAATAGGTAGATGCTTACTTTAATATTTAACTGTGTGCATGCCTGGTTGCATGTGCAAATAGCAGTTAAACTAGAAGTTCATTATGCTGCTCATGTCTCAAATCCATACACTAGATCGAAAAGCACTTTTCTGTCTGAAACGACACAAGACAACACATATAGAAATTTAGCAATATCTTTTAGCAGCATGGGGGGACTGACTTGGCTTATAAACAGATGAACCTCATTCACGAGGTGTGTCTAGCAAAAGCATCCCCTTTGATGACTCCTGCATTTCTGTGGCTGGTGTTTGCTTGATCAGTTACAGAGTGGTAAAAGATTATAAATCTAATTCCTATTTAAGTTTGAGGGTTTTTTCTTCCCAGCAAATACTTAGCAAGTAAGCACAAAATTGCTTGTCTATCTTTTCCTAAAGACTCCCCAAAATTTCAGTAGCTCCAAAAAGCCTAGGCAACATTTCCTTTGAAAATCTTCCGCTGATTTTCCCAAACCAACTAGTGATCTTTGCTTACATAGTGCACCTGCCCTCTGTCATCTGATGCCCTCCAATTGTCTATTACTTGTATAAATACATAAATGTGTATAAATATCTTTCACTATCTCAAATTGTAGGAGATTTAAAAAGATGCATATTCTGTTTCTTTTTTTGGTCTACTTTCTGCTAAAAGAAATTTGGATTTTAGTGATTTTTTTTTTCCCCCTGCTGTTAACAAGGATAAAGAGAAGTATAACTCTGCTAGGTGTTGAAATATAAAAGAAAAAAGGTCCAGTCAAAGCAGTTGTGGGAATGAGTAATAAGGGTAATGCTAGGAGAATATTATGACTGGATTTTTACTTACAAAGTTCTTTACACACTTTGGTTTACTAAAATGAACCCTTTAAAGTAAGGACTAGGTAGAAGTTAGTAAAACACTCATTTAATTACAGATTATCCTCTAGTCTGAAGCACTTGAGACAAAATATAGGCTAAATCATAGCAGTATTTTATGTGTGCTTGCATCATCTAGTGCAGGCAGAAATGAGATTAAAATCCTCATCAAACTAAAAAACCACTCAGTGTGTTCAAGCTTATTTACTCGAGAAAAAAAATTGTACTGACTATAGACAAATCAATAACATGAAACTAATCTAAGAAAAATAAATCTCTAAGCAAAACTGATCATTGACCTGCTGTATTGTGATCATTGCAAACAAAATGATTTTAAAACGTTGTGCTGATTTATATATTGGACAACCCAAAATGAGAATAAAAGCTTGTGCCTTGATAAAACACATTGCCAGAGATGTGAGAAAATAAAGACCAGTGTAATGTTTAGCATGAAACCAGTATTAATGTAGCAATCAGAACAATTAATTATGTCCACAGCTCTGTAATTTCTTAACCAGCTTCAACACAGCATTACTATTATCATTGTTAAGATTTATTTCCTGGCTTAATGTCCAATTTAAAAATTTAATTTCAAGCCATTTTAAACTCAGCATATAAACTGTCAGCTCAGAAAGCACATTCATTAAGCTACCGAAATAGTCAGAAATTTTATAATTATTTGAGCTAGATTCCAGCTTTTAAATCACACGCCCTGATTTTCCCATTATTTAAGAAAAACATGTATGTGGGAGGAAAGAAAAAAGAAGTTTATTTAAAGGAAATTTTATTCCTAGGGATTATTTGCCTTATTTAAATTGATATTATTTAATCTTGGCTACTACAAGCTCCAAGGTACTCTCTGTAGATGGTTACTAAAGTCTCTGCAGCACTTCTGGGATCTCCATACCTGTGTCTGGCCACCTCAGTCACTAACTGCTGTGTAGGACTTGGCTGAGGACCCACGGCAAAGCAGGCACAATGTGTAAGACTGAGACACTCTCCCCTGTTTGTACCTCAAACTCCAGCAATGTCACTTCAGCTTGGACCCAAAGTAAAATTACTCTGCTCTTGGTAGGGGAGGCAGCAGTCATCCAAACCCGTTCCCTTGAATGCAAATTCACAGTTTAACCCAACACCTAATGTGAATTAATTCCCATCGTGTGGAGTATCTCTTTGGCTTCAGGAAGCTAACGGGGCGATGAGGAAAAGCCTCATCCTGATGGGTTGGTTGGGGGTGACCTATTCCTGCTGCTTGCAGCAGCCAAGACCAGCTTTTCATCGCCATGCACAGAGTGCTCCATCTCTGCTGGTTTACAGTACCTAAACCACCCTGATCTTTTTCCAGTCTCAAATGCACGTTGTGGCAGATTATTATTATTATTTATAATCATTATTTTATCCATAAAACAAAGCCAGATGTTTTGCTTCAAGTAAGACATAGAAATTTTCATGGCCAAGATAAAGTCTTTCCTTTTTTGTGGATACTCGTAATTTAGCAACATCACATCAGCAAACTGAAGTGTAAGGGGAACTGTGGGAACAAAAGTCTTTTCATAAATCACTGCGAGCTGTCCCTTGCCATGCAGCTATCCCTCGCCTAGCAGGCAATAACAGAGCTGACATTTCTTTTTTTCCCCAGGATATTCTGAAGCCAATTAATCTGTTGCACAGATTAATGAGATGAAAGGACATCCTGACAGGTAGAAAACCTGGAACAGTCATTTTACGCATCTTTTTTTAAATGTAAGATGTAAGCATAAAGTATTGAGAACATTTTTATTGATAAAAGCAAAGTTGTAGATCAATAATGAATGAATCCAGAAGCCCTGGTGTGATATCACATTGCTTTTGAGCATGTATCGTTAAAATGCACTCCTGCTAATAAGACTTTCAAAAGTCAAGTTTTTATCACCCACTTACTGTGCTTGCAAAAATCTCATTCAGTGTTTTGCAACACCACCTCTGCTGGTGGGACTTAAGGAGTTTATAGTAGCTAATATATTATGTTTTAAGCAGGGATGTGCCAGGTTAGTGCTATAATCAATTATTCTTACAGCGTAACACCCGCCAGCAGCAGGAACTGCAGCTCAGACTATCTCAACAGACTTGATGCAATTTTATCTCTTTGAATGACTGTTTCTACAGATCATATGGTGGTATCTGAGATGCTCTTGCAGACTCTGCTGGTTCTCACTAAATTTGAGTGCTTTCTTAGTTTCAGTAACAGTCTTTAGGGATTTAGGAAAACAGGTTGGGAGACATTCTCTTTTAAGCATGGGGTTGAGCACTTCATTTGCCACCCCTTACACAACAGAAGACCATAATGTAGCCAGAAAGAAACAAGAAACCTCAGCCAAAAAGTAATTCTCCTACCATCCAGCAAGGCAGGAGGAGGCTTATATTCCATTTTTTGGCCTTTTATTTGCTAAATAGGCTTTTTTCCTAAAGCAGTCAAGATGGCTATGGGGACATCAAACTCCATTTCCAAAGCCTGTCACCCACCAGACTGCTAATTCACAGAAATCATAGAAAGTTTTGGGTTGGAAGGGCCCTTAAAGTTCATCTAGTCCCAATCCCCTGTCATGGGCAGGGACACCTTCCACCAGACCAGATTGCTCAAAGCCTCATCCAACCCAGCCTTGAACACTTCCAGGGAGGGAACATCCCCGAGCAACCTGTTTC
Organism: Trogon surrucura; assembly: GCA_020746105.1. NCBI lineage: Eukaryota > Metazoa > Chordata > Aves > Trogoniformes > Trogonidae > Trogon > Trogon surrucura. The sequence goes on along the minus strand of CM036632.1, from coordinate 6,937,530 downwards.
AGTGTCTCACCACCCTTGTAGTGAAAATTGTCTTTGTTATATCTAATCTAAAACAACACTCTTTCAGTTTTAAACCACTACCCCTTGTTCTATCACTACACTTCCTGGTAAAGATGGCATCCCTTCCCTACAGCATCTTGACCACACAACTTCTTGTCATCCACAAACATGCTGAGGGCGCGCTCGATCCCACTCTCCCTGTTACCAACTAAGATGTTAAATAATATCAATCCTAACATCAACCCCTGAGGAATGCCACTCGTCACTGGTCTCCACAAATAAAAGGCCTAACCAGGTTAAAAAAATTCAGTCCTTGAATAATATTTTTATTTGCTGCAGAAGAATCTCCATTATTGTTCTCAAATTTAAATCCTGACTTGTTTCTTGCCAACTACTTCAAACAGATCTTACTGAAAGCAATAAGGAACTGTGGAAAAGATTTCACAGAAACTTATACTGCCTATCCAAAGCAGCTCAAGCAATTGAACTTTTTCCTCCCTAGAATCTGCCAAAGCAAATAGTCTGTATCATAAGATAATGATCCACATCTGAGATTAGAACAAAACTGAGAGCAAAAAGAGAGAAAATGGACATAGTCTAATTATCATAGCTCTAAAGCAAAGGAACAGATAACCATGATACTGTGTTTACATCATTAAATATGCTTTAATATAGACAACCGTGTTTTAAGACGATCCTCTGGTCTGACCTATGTAATATGGGCCATCAAACTTCAGTTTGAATTCCTACTCATGAGCCTAATGAAGTGCTCCTGCTTAAGGGCACCACCTGTACTAGGATAAACCTTTCTGGCTCTGTCTTGACTGGGAGCCACAGAAGCCTATTGTTTCACCTGAAAGCTTGCTGTCAGGAATATTCCGCTTCAAATTAAGTGTGCCTTACTTCTCAGCACTTGCCTGACTCCACGTTCCAGCTACTGCCTTCTGTAAGACCTCACTGCTTTGTTTCAGCAAGGAATAAAATGCACAAATAATAATAATAAAAATCCTCAGTTTATGAACCCTTGTGTAGGAAACATAAAACCACTGACAACCTCATAAGATGCCTTCACTCAGCACATGCCTCCCAGCCTGAAAACCACTGCTCAACAGCTCTCAACAGCTGAAACATCAGCCATTTACTTGCCAGCATTTGCTACTCCTTCATAACCATCAGCCACTGCAAAGCAGCATCACAATGACACTCGTTTTATCCACACAAAAGTGCACAATACAGCCCTTGGTTAAGTGTGCCATTATATAAGAAGTAGGCTCTAAGCATCCGGAAAAGAACACCTGCCTCTCCGAGCAGAAGACCAGTAGAAAGCAAGCCACATTAATGGGGCTGCCTAAAGGGTGGTCTGAGCTCAATCCTCAGTTTTCCATACAACATGGAGCTCAAAGACCCACAGCCCCAGTTCTGCATGGACTGTCACGGTTCAAAGCCTTTAGGACCTCTGATGCACCATTTCACCCCAGGCTGGCATGAAGCAAATGCCACTCCCCAAAAGTGACAGGCTTTGGCAAGAAGGATTCAGAGTGCAGTTGTTTGCTGCCCTTCCTCATGCAAGGGACAAAACACTTGGACATTACATGAGCAGGTAGCGCTCCTCTTGCTCCATGCCAGCTCTAATCTCATTTTGCCATAGGCGCTATCAACTTCTCTGTGATGCCCAGCGCTCTCCATCTCCTTTGGCAGGCATCACTCGCTGTGAAAAGTGACCTGTTTCACTCGAGCACGAACAAGCCTTCTTCTGTGCTCCCTTCTGTTTTTCCCCAATAACCTTTCCTCTTCTCACCACACACTGCAAGTGCCGTTGCAAATAACAATTCAAACAAAATCAACTCCAAACCCACCGGCCTCCTTAAACTCTTACTCTAGCATTGTAGACAAAAGATGCTCTTTGGCCCAAGGGGGCCACAAATCAATTCACAGGTTTTAGCTCAGTATGTATAGTGTCTGTGTAGGCTGTAGCGACTTAAAACTGTAAAGAATGAGCTGGTGCTGTTTTGTCACCATTTATTACGTTGATTGCGTATTTATTCCTTGAGGCAAGATTCTGCTTAATGTTCTCCACTTTGAAAAAGCCTGGCAGCTGGGGTAAATGAGTTATAGACCCATTTGCCACCAAATCAAAGCCCAGAGCCAGATCAAAGCCAGATCAAAAAAAAAATAATCATTTTTCTGTCACAGAACTGGATGGCTTCTTCTCTGCCCTGTAAATAAAATTGATATTATTTCATCCAGCTTCTATTTCCTCCTGATCAAAATATGATTATGTCTAATGCTATCCTGTCCAGGGCGCTGAAGTTATATGAGATGTGAAAGCTTATTGATGTATTCAATTACTGAATGCTGCTCCATTGTCTGCTGAGCAGAGATGCTCAGTTATCAGTTCTTTAGAGCTGTACATTTCTGCCTAACAAAGTCATAACTCCCACAATTACCTGCCTGATGGATGGAAAACAGAAATATCTCACGAGTCCAATGCTGTTATCAGCTCTTCTCCATCTCTAAAATTGCTTTATATTAATGAGATTAGGACTGTGAAAGAGGTATCACAAGATTTAATTATTTATATTTTTCCTCCTATGGAAGTAGCAACATGCTCACATTTCTTCATCTGCATAAAGTTGTTTTTTTTTTCTATAGTACAGCATTTCCACAGTAAGAACTGGATGAAATGTGAAAAACCATGAAACGTAACCTTTCTAAAGGCTTACATATCTATTTTCCCATCATCTACTCATCTAACCCATACACAATAGCTGTCACAAGAGTCCTTAGTAGAACCCACACTGAAAATATAAGACACCCTTGCATTGAATTAGGCTGAAACACATGGGCGTAGCTCTCGAAGCTAGGTGCATCAGCTGAAAGTATCTATACTATTTATAAATATACAGAATATCAGTGACATTTCTCTTGCTGAAGCTTTCCAGCAATAACTGTCCATGCTTAATAATAGTACAGAGTAATGAGCTGGTATGTGCAGGCTCCTGCTTTCCAAATGTCAATGCACTCTCACCTGTACTGTTTTCCTAGGAAATCTAGTTGGAGGTTATATCACTGTGGGTGGTGTATTTTTATTCCTTCTTTGGGCTTGTAATAGATTTTTTCATCTGCTAGAAACACCTTCTCCTACTACAAATTACTCCAATGAGACAGATATGGAGAGGCATTTTCCACATGGTTGTTCTGGGATGCTATCCCTGCAGTAAGTATTAAGATTTTCATACAAACAATATAGCTGTGATACAACACAATTGCCCTAAAAGCTGTTGAGGCTGGTTCTATGTTTGTTTGTGTTATGCAAAAAAAAGCATTTCAGCGTTGCCATCGTTAAACAGAGCAAGTTTCAATCCCACAAGGAATAAGTTATTGTGAAAGTGAAGCAGGTGGAAATGATCCTGCAAGTATAGCAACCTGAAAAAAAAATCCTGGTGCACACTAGGCTGTTTAGAAATTCTGCTGCTGCCTGAACTGTGCAAACAAAATATTTAACCAAGAGATTAGATTTTCTCTCCTTATCCTTTAGTAATATGTGATCTCAGTTTGGTCCAGGACAGGGTGCAGTTTGGTCCAGGACAGGGTGCAGTTTGATACTGAGGCTCCCTTGGTCCCCTGGGAGCGATTAGATCATTCAGCAGTTCCTTCTGGAACTCCTGACTGTGTATTCCATGTAGTTGGTGACATTTATTTCAGAATCCTTAGCTCCCAGAAGGTGGAATTATGGAGTTTTTCCGAGGTGACCACACCTCCCTTGTCCTGCCAGGCCTCCTACATCCTTGTCTCCATCTCTGACCACCTTTCAAACAAAAAGGGTTAAATTGTCACTGCCACACAGATCATTTTAAGAAGTATTTCTGCCCCTCAACTCATCATTCTGTAGCAGTCTGGTTGCTGTCACCCTCCTTTATTATATATAGCAGATGACAAGAGTAATCTTTAGTTCAGAGATGACTGTTTTATAAAACCTTAGCATGTTGTAAGCAGTGTTACTTGGTGTCACTGACATATAGCCTGAGGTACTCACACCAATGCCAGAGATAACCACATCTTCCCTTTAGACACCAAATTTAGTGTGGATGCATTAATATAGCATTTCTGTCATAGTTCAGGCTATTCTAACACTTAAGGAGCGAGAGCTGGTATATTTCAGATCTATACTGCATTTTGTACAGAAAAGTAAACTGGCATTTTACAGAGCAGAGTAGTTAAAGAAGTATAGATAAAATCCTGGAACAACAGCTCTGAAGACCAGACAAAATCTGCATTTATTTAATGATTAATAGCTTTGGACTTGCACTTTTTTCTGTATCTCAAATACTGTTTTCCTTCTTTACTCAGGAGTCTGTAACTCTGCTGTAAGAAACTGCAAATCAAGATAGTTCATTACTATTTGTTTAGAAAGCATGTGTTATCATGTGAAGTGGAACTACTTATGACATTTTCAGAAAGCTATGAATAATCACGCATCATTAAAACCGTTGATTGAAATGGTGCTTTGCCATGACATTTTTAATCCGTGGCATGAGTAAATGCAAAATGTTCCTAGCAAAAGGGAAAAAAAACCACCCCATGTAAAACTAAAACACCCAAAACTCAGAGTATGATACCCCAAAACATTCCATATACTGCATTCTAGATATAAAATAAAGAAAGGAGTTGCTGGAAAAGCCAATAGGAAAACTTCTATTGATTTCAGTGGGATCAGGTTTACTCCAGTTGCTCTAATTTCCTAAGGAATGAAGAGTATATGTTATCTTTGGAAGAGAGCTCATGGCTCCTTTCTACCACACACAGGAATTTTCAAGAGCTGTACATCCTTTGCATTAAAAAGTTGCTTTATTTCGCTGATTTCAGAATATCAGCCTATCCTGTTTAAAAAAACTCAAAACACTAGATTCATGCAATGTATATAGTGGGAAGAACAACTTCTATAAAGAGTGTGAGAAATTGAAAGAATAAAATTTAGGTAGCACAGAGCATAGGCGAACCAGTGTTCTAAGATATGGAGCAAGTTCTCCTCATGCCCCAACGTGGTAGGAGTCAATAGTTTTATCACCTTGGCAGTATTACCTACAGTATATGAACCCAGTACGTCTGAAACACAGGCTGTCATTTGAAACAGCCCAGGAAACGATCCCCACAAACACCAAGATCCTATTTATTTCCAAACATGTCTACTCTAAACAGGAAATCACTGTCTAGGAATAGGCAGTAATTGGCAGGTTGTGGCCAACAGGAATGAAACAAAGTACATTATACAGAACAGTGTCTCATATCCTACACACCAGGCAGTAGTATTTTAAGAAAGTTTCATTCCTGTAAAGCTAAACTGACTTTTTTTTCTAATTAAAAACTACTAACAAGGATTCTGTGTGTGCAGCTAACGTTTCAGAAAAAAAAATAACAATAAAAATAAATTCAGTGAAGAACCTGATTAAAGTTCCAGTGGAAAGAAGGGCATCTCCATACAGAACATACCCACAGAGCACTCCCCACCTTGTCTCTACCCTCTGCTGCAAACATTTTCAGCCAGCATCCAAAACACTCTGCAACCTCGACATCTGAGAATGCCATGGGCGAGGTATGTTTCCTCTTTTTTCCTAACCCTATTTCTTCAGTAGAACTACATGAACTGGTGTTTCCATGTGGCTTCACTTGAGCCAAGCTCAGTAAAGGGGCAGAGGTGGCACAAGTGCAGCAAACAGCTGGTCCGACTGAAACTTTGAACCTTACAAGTTCAAAGATTGTCCTGGACCTACCCCATTTCCCCATATCCCAGCTCCTGGTCTTGTTTCCTTTTTACCCTCAATCTTCCACCTGCAAATCTCCCTGCAACACCATGAGTTGGCCACAGCTTTGAGACTGTCTGCACACACGAACATTTGACGGGAACTTGCCAAAGACAGAATTTAAGTCCCTACATCTTTTTCCCTCAAACCCCAAACCCAAGTATTTCTTTAAACGGATTTCAATTTAAACAGATCCTAGTCACAAACAAATTAAATTTTCTTTAAACAAAGACAAATCCTGTTCAATGCTGAACTGAAGCATACTCACCCAAATTGTAATTGGGTTGCAGTACTTTAGGCTGGATTGTATTGCTGAAGCTCATTTGGTCCCCACCACGCTCAGAGCATGGCCAGAAAGTTCTGCCCTATCCTCCTAAACCTGCAAATATTTATGGTATTTATCTGAATAATGCTTGTACTCTACATGAGGCAACAACTACATCACTGTAATGAGGACACAGTATCTGCCAAATTTCAAAGAGCTACACCAGACCTTCATAGGAGCATTCAATTCTGACCTTAGGAAATAACACTGTTTCTAACTAGGCTTTCTGGATAACTTCCACAAGAAATTTTGGTCCAAGATGGAAAACTAACAAACTTTCTCTCAAGCTAGTAAAAGTCTGACAAAGTTGCAAGCAATAGAAAATGAGGTGCACATTACCTCTTGAGGCTGACTGATGTTTCCCAATGTTGCCCTTTTCATCTTGCGTAAGAGATCAGTTAATGCATTCTGAGAAGAAACCTCCTCTAAGTATTTCTCAATATTATGCATTTACCCATCTGATGCCCCAGAACAGGAACTGTTGTTAAGTAGCAGCATTTCCAGTTAGATCACATTAAATTCTTTATTCTAAATTTGTTGAGTCATTCAACTTTGCAGTTATATTTGAAAGCCAGTAGCAAACTTACAGGTGTGTCTGTTCCTGTATCTAAGGAGGTGTAAGATATGACACAATGAAATAAATCCTCACTGATGCTTTCTACATGCCATTCAGTTCAGACCCAATCCAAAATCCACTGAATTCAGAAGAATCATATTCATTATATTTGGATAAAGCCATTATTCATGAATAATACTTCTGCTTCCAAGCACGCTCTGATTAAATTTAAATGTAATAATATATCCACATCTCACAAGCAGCAGATATTCAAAGCACACAGTTTACAGGCTTTATTTACAAGATCTATGCGGTGAGTACCTCGGGGCAAATAATTCCTTTGCTGAAGTCAGGGTCAACTCACATATCAGACGGACAGAAAACCAAGACTAAATTGGGAGTGAATTCACTTTCATTGCATGGTTTATTTAGCCAGCTCTCAGTATAAACTAGCTAGATGGAAGTTGAGCTGGCTTTGGGTTTATTTGATTGGGATTATTTTATTGCACCACAGGAAAGCTGTAGTTTTTGGACAGGGAAAAACTGAGCTTTAAAAAACCATAACCCTCCCTTCCTTCTACCACACAGAAATTCCTTTTTTCCCCCAGAACATCACTAAAAAGCACACCCAGCAGAGCTTCCACTTTGACACCTGGAAGTGGGTGGGCTGTAGGAAGAACCATAAACCCCAAACAAACAGCCACGTTACACAAAACAGCACCCGCCTGTGCCTGTCCGCCACCGCAACGCAGCACGGGGAGGGCAGGCAGAGAGCGACTCACGCTCAACACTGGCAGCAAACAACAACACTGGCTTGCCCAGCCGTGCCCAAAACGACTGCTAATTGCCTTGTACAAAAGCATATCAATTCCACAGAAACGTCGTCCAAGATGCTGAGGAGACGGAGGATGCGCAGCTGCCTGGGAGCCATCAGCTGGGGCCCACACGCTGATGTTCTCCTTTCTTTACGCACTTTATGGTGGTGTTCTCTGCTGGCAACTGCTTTCCAGAGCTATTTGCTTCAGTGAATCTTTAGCATATTCATTAAAAACCTTGGACTAAAGCTACTGTCTTTCTGCCAAGCGGATCTGTTTGTGAAGGTAGTGTCACTGGTGGAGACATTTATTTTGAAAAAATTCAACCTTTCAAGCTTATGTTGTCCAGTGAACTGTTCAAACAACCTCAGATATCAAACAGTTCAACAAAACATAGCTGAAATTTTGTTCCCATTTACATTAGTACTACTCCTCTTGTAGTTTAAGCCAGAGGTGAAGTCTGAGACTTCTGGATTTATTTACTGGCTGACAGGAAAGTTTAGGTGCTCATTTTGTCCCTAGAAAATAGTCTGATAAAATGGTCAAATACACATATCCCTTACACCTACAGCTTCCGGAAAGCAGCATGAATGCTTGGTTTATTCAGTTCAATTTTTCAAGTGTGCAATTTTATTTCCATGATAACATGCAATGTAATATTGTTTAATGCTACAAAATAGCATTCCCAACACCCTAAATTACTATCAACTACACTTTTTGCAAGTTTAACCTAACTTGCTCTAGAAATGCCAGTGCAAGGCAAAACTTGTTAGCAAATAAATATTGTCCAAGTAATAAAAACTATTAACAATACTAAATAAGAATACAATTATAGCCTCTGGATGTCCAGTCTGAAGCAGTAAAAATAAGTCACAGAAATAGAGCATGGCAAAGAGCTGGATTTCAGAAACAGCTGAAGAAAAGAATAATAATATTTATTTCAACTCCTTTAATATAAAATGAAAGCTGTAGCACTTTCCAAACACATAGTCAGTGCTCAACAGCAGCACCTGCTTATGCACTTAAATTCTGTAGAGCAAATTCATAGGCAGGAAATCTTTAAACTCATTTAACTCCACAATTTTAGCAAAACAAAAACTGAACTCATGCCAGATCTGAAAAACATCTAAATCTCATTCAAGTTCCCTGAAATAATCGCATTTGATTTGATCCCTGAAATATTGCCTTTGCCTCAGCTCTCTGGTGGTAGAGATGGTCATAAACTTTAAGCCTCAAGAGGTTTTTATAGTGCCATCCTTTTTAAACACTGATATTCTGCTCTGCAATATTTCTCCCCAAAAATCTCAAAAGCTGTAATATTCTTAACCGCAGAGTTGGTTTGGGGGATGCGGCTCTTAAAATGAGCCTCTATTAAAATTCCTTGCAACTGGATCACAGTATTTGGCAGTATTAGCAATAATCATTAAACCCAGCCAAAAACCTTTTGACAGAATTCTGAGGTTTCGACCAGAGAGCATATTTATGAAAAGTATGCAGTTTTATTTTAAAGCAGCTTTCCTTGGAGTAAGAACTTATTCTGATGGCTTTTGGTTTATAAAAACAAGAAGTTGACATTTTCTGCAGGAAGTACAGCATTTTCTGATTAGCTCTAATAGCCACTTTTGGGAGATGCTGCAATTTATCCCAGCATTTGAAGCAGTTGAGTGTCATTAATTGCTATTCACTAGGGCATTCAAGGCACTTGGTACCTGGTAAAGATGGGAGCTAGAAATCAGTCTGCAGGCCAGGACTGAACAAAACACTTCAGCACATGACTGAAGGCAGAGCTGAACACAAGCCTCCCGTGCTCTGTTGACTGGGAATTGTGCTTTATAAACCCCAGCAGATGTGACAGACCAAGTGCTGGTTTATGCATCTGATAGCAAAATATACGGTCATTGTTTTTCTAGTTTCAAAAGCTGGGCATCTTTTCCATATGTAAAGGAATGCTAGAAAGTTTTCCATTTTTTTTCCCCACTCTATGCTGCTCAGAACTACTCTCTCCAAACTAAATACATCTCAGCCTGATACTAAAACCACATAATTTTGTTACCCTGATAAACCAGATCTTGATAATGCCAAAGCTACAGTAATAAGTAATTCTTGTCAAAAGAGTCACTTATTTCATTTCCCATCCTCAGAGATGTGCTCTCTAAGTCAGTTTCTGATGGAAACAAATGAAGGCAATGATTTGTCTTGAATAATAAAGCACCTGCAGCTGTTTGCAGCATTTAGAATGATGGCTTATCATTAGCAGAAACACTTATATATTCCAAGCATTCTACATGCCTTGCAGGTAGGACGCCAGGGTCTGTGTCATTTACCTTATTGGAAAATGATGAGAAACTAACAAGAACATCAAGGATGCAGCATATACATCATCTGCCTATGAGTCTGGATTTGCTCTCGACAGTGACCTTTGAATAAGTCCCCTCTGCCCCCCCGAAATGTCAATAGGAAAGATCTCTTTAGACTTGAGTCATGTAGGATCTATAGAGAAGAACTTCCTCCTGGGACCGGGAGGCAAAAAGCGTGAGGGGAGCCAACTCTGTGGCTGGGCAGTCGTAAGTGTTAAATAGCTTCAGCAAGGATTTTAAAGACAATTGTACATGCAGATATTCCCTGAGCTGGCAAAGCTTTGAAGATCAACTGTCAGGTTTGTCTATCTTTGTTTCCAACAATCCCCACGAGGTCAGATGTATTCACTAATTCCTGTGCAGACCTGAGCACGAAGCAGCAATAATATGCTGGAGAACCGGACGTGAGGCCCTGCCAGCCAGCTGATGTAGGGACTGGAAGCAGCTTTTAAATTGTAGCCATACTGCAAGCAACTCTACTTAATTCAAAATAGATTAACTCATTACAGAAAACAGGAGAATAAATTGCACTGGAATGAGTGAGGGATTTTCAAGGGAGTTAACGCACTTTAAAATAGCACGAAGCTCCTGTATGACTAGAAAGGATGAGTTTGTGGTAGTGTAATTTACAATTTAGAAAGTTCAAATAATTACACATGAATTGCTAAAATATTCATTAAGGGAACACAAGTTCCCTTTTCTTTATAGAAGAGCTTTAGCTTTTCAGCAATTTCATAAACACAGCTGGGTGAATCAGTTACTTGTCATCACCAGTCAAATCTTCGGTGATCTATTGAGAAATAAAAACTCCATCCAGTTATTGTTTCACATAGTTGCATCTTTGAGTCAGCATTATCTCTAGCTATAAACGTACGTTACAGCTCCAGTACAAAGTTAATATTAGATCAATTACTGTAATTAACCAGATCAATAATAGGTCAACAGTGATGCTTTTTTTTCTTTTAGCATAAACTGTGCTGCCTTCACACAGCCCTAAGCTCAAACAGATCCACAGCTGGACGCAGCCACGTTAACACCCAGGTTACTCAGGGCTCCGGGGCAAGCACAGAAAAGCCTTTCTGCCAAGATTTACTCGAGTCCCTTCCCCGTCTCAGTCTGCCATCCTGGTTTTGCCTAGGATGGGCAATAATCAAAGCACAAAAACTAACAGCCAGTTTTCACTGCCCTCCATGCAGCCACACTACGGTCTTCAAAATATCACCAACTCGACCAGCAACATGCATCCAGAAGGAGCTGTACCTGCTGTGGTTTTCAGCATCATGGTAACTACATCTGGTTGTTGTGTCTTTGGGCATCCTGCACAGCTTTTGCTTGTCCCATTCTCATTTTTTTTTTCAGGTCAGACACTGCTGCCTTTGTGTTTCTCCTACCCATGAAAGATATCCGCAATTCCTCTGCTTCCACTCTTTCACCCTACCAAGCCCCTGCTCCTTCCAAGAGGCAATACTCTCACAGGCATTACAGAGGACATCTTATTCCCACCAGTCTGATCTCTACCCATCGGGAGGCATACTGAAACATGCTCCTCAAGCCAATTTCACACTTAGTGCATGCCATATACTATGTATCATCATCCTAGCCCACCACTGATCTCTCCTAGAGGATCTGAGAAATGAAGGAGGGCAACTGCCTAAGTTTTTTTATGCAGTATGAGGCTCTGTTTTGCAAAGGAGTGGAGTAGTTTTGGACAAACACAACCAGCTTTCCCAGACAGTTGAGAGAGATTACGAAAGTGCCACCAGACACAAAGGAGCAACAATCTGCAGATTGCAGCTCCCTTGCTGAGAGGCTGGCTGATTTTAATAGTCAGGAGTAGGCTTGACTGTATTTGCACTTTCAGCCATGGGCAAGTCTCTTGGGCTATATCCAGGAGTTGAGAGAACGGCTCCTCTCCCTTCCTTGATGCTTGGAAACAGCCACCCTCACACATGGAGTTAAGGGAGAGAAACCTGTCTACAACACTACCAAAAAACGATCGGGGAGACTCTCCATCCTTTGTTCCCCCCTGAAGAAACATGAAATCTTGGAAGAGCAGTGCTTGTGAAGTCACAACATCAAGTTTATTCCTAGCAGATGCTCGTCTAATCTAGCCTTAAAAAAACTCAGAGGACGGATGTTTTTTTTCACCCCGCTTGGTTAGGTTATGCATAAAAGTTAAAGAGATTTTAGGTAACAGTGTTTAAGCTGTTGCAGCAAATTTTGCAAGCCTGTGCACAGGGTTATTATCATATTCCAATATTATTGGCCTTTACATTTGCTGTGGGTTGCTGAAGTAATAGGAAATTCTGATTGAATTTTTGCTGCCAGTGGAAAAGCCGGAAATCAGTAAACACGCACAGACTGGCCTGTGTGTACAAGAGCACCAGGCAAAGGACTGCCACCAGGAAACAGAGAAAAGCCTTGAAGAAATGCTTCAGTGAAAAAGCTCAGCTAAATCCTCCAGAATTGCTGTGGGAATGGCTGCCCTTTGTCACAGGGATCCCTGCAGTGGTTTGAAGCCAGTGGGTAACATCATCTAATGGCCACTGAAATGAGAGCAGAAAGGGGAAGAAAAGAAGAGAGGAAGAGATTATTTCAGAAGCTTTGTTCACACCAGCAAGAGTTTTCTGCCTTACTGAAAGTAGCATATTACCTCCCGTTTCTTATACAACCGGAGCTTTCTACACAACCTGTCAGAGATTACATACAGTTTGGGACTATTTCCATGCACTGTCACATCTTTGGCATGACCTCGAGAGCTGCCATTCTGCAGCAGCAATTTCTCATTGCCCTTCCACAAGCCTCCATCAGCCTGTACGTTGAAGTTAGTTACCAAACACATGCAAGTTTTACAGGGCACACATAGCTGCTTTGGCCCCCAAAAGGCTTCTTCTCTTGCAGCAAAGCCCTACCAAGAATGTTTTCCATGGTCTGGGATGCATAAGCACCATTTCCTTCAAGAAAAAAAAAAAGAGACCTGATGGGTAATGCCCAGAGCTATGCTACCACATCCCTGGGCAGGCACATAAGCTCATTGTGCTAGGTGAATCAACACTGAATATTAAACGCCAGCAATGGCTCCATCCTTGCTCTCAACCGCTGCAAGGGAACTCAACTTGTGTGCAGTTTATCCTGAAACAGGGCAATACTTCAAAGTAGTGTTGCAGACAGGCATGAACACTTACATCTCTTTGCAGTCCTTTGCAAAAGTCTTCAAAGGGATGTTTCATCTAAGCATAGACATATCCCATAGGATTGTCTGTTAAAACCCCTAATTCCTCTGAACCAATGTAACAACAATAAGACAGAAATAGCAGGGGAGAGGACAGTCCCTTACTTGTCTCTCTGCAGCCACATCACAGCAGGACAGAATTCTGTCCTTTACAGACAATACAACCAGCATGTGGGCAGGAGTTCAGATTACACCAGAGAATAACCACCCAGATAAAACACAGTTCAAGGGCTACATTTGTAAGACATTGCAGGCATCTAGAACCCAGTCAAGCCCTGCCACAATTAATGCAGTCACCCCAGAAACTAACTCACTACTGTTAGTTGGTCTCAAGCAATGACTGTGCAAGAGCAATGTACAAGTTCTGATTTACAGTATTCAAAACACCTTAATAAAAATGCTAGCCCTTCTCATGTTTACAGTGGCTCTTGAATTAGAAGTAGAGTGGAAATTAAGATTAAAAGCAGAGTGGGAAGAGTTAGGGCAGAGAGTAGGATATCCAATTTTATTTTTTTCTTTACCCAGCCACTCAGCCTTCAATCACATTTTATTTTTCACCTGTCAAGTCTCACACACCAGGTTTCAGGAGATCTGCACTCAATTCCCAGCTCTTGTATAGATCGAATACAGTTGTGATCAGGACATTTTATTTCTGTATGACTCAGTTTCTCACACAGGAGAAAGAAGCCAATTTTCAAAATAGGTCATTAAGATAAAATGAATAACATTTGAATTGCTTAGCTATTATTGTGATGGTCTATGCGACCAGAAAAATAGCTCAAGGTAGTGTTCATTTAGAAGAGGGTGTAGGGCAAGCCAGCTTTCTTGATCAAAAAAAGTGAATCTAATTTCAAATCAGAAAGGTATTTTTGTATTTATTTAATTATCTTGCCATTAATGTTTTCACTTTTTTTTTTTCTTTTAAGGGAGTACATTCAGTTTCCTGAAGTGATTCTACAGCTGCCTCTTTCAAACTTTAATTTCTCTGAACAAACCACCCAATTTCAGAACTAAATAATGATTACAACTGCCATTCATTCAGGAAAGCAATTGAATTTTGATCAGGACCTACCTCTCAGCTTTGAATTCAAATTAAGTTAGGACACAATTTTTGAATATAGTTACTTCTAAAATGGAAGAGATCTTGCTGTCTTCAAGAGCCATGTGAACTCTCACCATACCAAGAATTCATGTTAGATAGTAGGTACTTGAAACACAATTCTCATTAAAGTGGATTGTAGCATTCATGTCCTGGAAACATGAAGAATGGAGACTAATGAATTAATCCAAGGAGAGTACCACAATGATCTTTACCTTGTTCTTGCTAGAATAGGCCTCCTGCAATCCTTCGTCCTTTATTCAACTTCTAACAAATAAGGGTGATCTATCTGAAAAGAACTCACTGAAATCAAAGTGGCCAAGAATCCTAAACATGCTTCTCTTCAGCTGTATAGTGTGATATAGGTAAGGGCACATTTGACTTTGCTCCAGTGAGTCCAAAACTACCTTATAATATCTGCATGTAAGAAAATATACACCTGAAAGATGTTTCCAATATTCACATTAGATACATTTTAATGAAAGGGTACCATAAAAATAAAAAAGCCTGCACTTGCATAACATTATACATCTTATTATACAAAACCTCACTTGCATAACATTATACATCTGAGATTAGGTGGAATCAAATTTCATTCTTTCCAGCTGCAGCGGTTTTTTAGAAAATAATTTCAAGTGATAGCATTTATCATCATGGACTTTTCTAAAAGGAGAATACATTGACTGGTTCGCTGTATTTTAAAGCTCCTGCGATAAAGCCAGGAATTAGACATTTACATGTGAAAAGTTCTGCAGAGGAATGATCTTCCTTCTGCCAGTAATTCTGCTAGCTTCAGCATAATGACCGGTGAATAGAGGACCCAACATTGTACACATTTATTTTTCACTACTTCATCAATTATCTGTCTTAAACATACCCATTCGAGACATTAATTATATTTAGAGATCAACTCTACAAAGATCACAAAAGTGATTAAATAATGCAGCATTTCAATAGCAGGCGACTAAACTCATTGATGTAGGGGATCACTTTTGATCCAGTGTTCCTGATTTTATTGTCCATGACCTTGGAGAAAAAAGTCAGTATCTGTGCTGCTCTAAAATTGGTATTTGATCCACATTTCTGCTTTGCTATTAGAACACAGAATTATAGGATTGTATGGAACCTCGAGAGGTCACAGGGCTCCTACAGAAGGTCATTTGTGATCTCATGTTAACTACTTCCAAGGAGAGAGGCTCCACAGCTTTTCTTAGACAGGACACCCACTGGCAACCCTTCTTGCAAAGGATGCCTCTCCTACTGCCTATCTTGAAGTCTTCCTTATTCTAATCACTTCTAATATCTCCATGTTTTTTCGTTGTCAACACAGACAAGTAACCACCTTTCTCCTTAGCAACTCCTTTATGCAACTAGAGCTCTCTTCCCATTTTTTCTCTAGGCAAAAGAACCTCTGTTTTTTCTTGGAGCTCATGTTTTCCAGACCCCTCAACATACTCATTGTTCTCCCATGGATCCTCTCCAGGGAATGCATAACATTCTTGTAGTGCTGCGCCCTTAATCCAGCATCTCCTATATGTTACATTTTGATGCAAGTGATACCCAATTTCTCAGCAAGTTACTCAGATGGGCCACAACCCTGAAGCTAACCTGTCACTTCTTTTTCTAAATGTGGTACCAAAAGCACCTGATCACTACAGTTGCAGATTGATAAAACAGAAGGGAAAATTTATCTCAGATAGAAAAAAAAAGATTAACTTAAGAAGATTTAAAATTGAGTAAATTGACTGAGGTTGGTTTGGGTTTTTTCTCCCTTCAAACCCGCCATGCATAACCTCAACAGCTTCCTACAAAGATCCCTGCAAGTCCCCGCAAAAGTCTCATTTTTCATCTTTTTGGCTAGTTTGGCATCCCAGCTGCCTTCTTGAGATTTTCAATATATCCCTGTGCAGAGAGCTCTCTGTTTGCCTCCAGAAATTTCTCCCAAAGAGCACTTATTTGCTCCCCATGAAGTAGCAGACTCTTCTTGCTTCCCTAGACTTCTTCTGGCCCCAAATGCAGCACTCAGTACAGCCTGCACCAGTCACCATCATTTCAGTTGTCTGGCTACACCCTTTGTAACCTGTAACAAAAACCTGTACACACCGATCCATGAACACCTAAATCAACACTTCCATCCACAACAGCTGTCCTCACACACCAGGAAGGTGTACAACCTAGTCAGAAGATCTGGCAGCAAGATGTATCTGGCACAACGATGACAGAAGTTCTGTCCTGTTGTTCAAAACTTGGTAAATTTTGGAAAGCATTGGGTGCTTTCATACTAGTGAAAAAAAAAAAAATCTCATTTTGGAGGGTCTTGTAGTATCGTAGCACAGACCCAGCACAATTAATTATAAGACTTGGATTAAAAAATAAAAAGCTATCCAGGGTCAGGAAGTGAACTGCAAAGGCATGAATTGCTCTTGGTTACACATTAGCTAGCTCAGCTATAATCGCTGTTTGAGCCTCACCTGTGCAGAGCAACTTCAGAGGTGTCTGTCACTAAAGCAGCTCTTGAAGGTATTAAGCAAGTGTTTAAGATCACTTTCCTCCAAAAACATCCACAAGAGCCCTGGAATATTATATGTCATTCTATGGATACTGCAAAAATGGCCACTATTTTAATCCTGACTAGACTGCATGTTACGTGGAGGAAACATAACTGTGCCTATTTGGGGTTATGTTTGACAAGGGGATTATCTAGAGGATGCCTTCCAAGCAGCCTCTGCAAACTGCTCTGGCAAAAATGTGATAGCATGACATGTTGTTAGCCTTCAAAATACACTAAGCAAACTGTATTAATGTTAGAGGTAGCTACGTGTACATCAGAAGAGAATAGTTAAAACTTGACTTAAAATTTGGTATCGAGCATGTAAGATTTCAATGAGTGAGTCACTGAATAAATAAGATGCACCTCTAAAAATGAATATTCAAGTGTGTGGCTTTAGTTCAACCAAGAACCTAATTCTGCTTCTACCAGATTTTTGCCTTGCAGCCAGATCAAAAGACGTAGGTCAACTTTAAAGAAAAAAATAATTTTTTGATCACAGCTTACTGCAGAAAATTTATACTGTTCACAACTTAATTTCAATCCAGTGCCTTTCTTTAAACACCAGTATTGAATACTGGGGGGAAATAGTACCTTTACTGGAGGGGAATTGCAGTTTTCAGATAAAAGCCTGTTTTTCTCAGCCCAGCAAATAGCAAGTTACTGTAGTCCATTTTCAAAATATTAAGAGCAAGGAAGAACTGTTTGAAGATTGCAGCACTACAAAGCAATGGAGCCTTCCAGTGCCTTGCCTGGCAGGAGGAGTACAGAATTTGACAACTGAGCAAACGCAACTTCAAAAGCAAAAATAAATCCATAAAGTCCCCTTGACTTTTCTATAGAGGTGGAATTAATTTAATTGCATCAAAAGGAATCAGAGTTCCTACTGCACTTCCCTTGCCAGTAGTGACTTTTGAGAAGAAGAAAGTAGGAGAGGAATCAGAGAAGGGGTGTGGAAAGAGAGTCCTGTGACTCCAGAAAGGGCAGATGACAGGAATGGCAAATACAATCTGTTTTGCTTTTGTACTTACTCTCTTGTAGCAGTGTTGGCATCAGGGCAGTTTAATCTCTATGTATCAGCAGCTCCTCTCCTCAGCAGCTCCTCTCCTCCAGTGTTTGACTTCCTATGCCCCCCAAGTGGATAGTGCTCTCTCCCCTACCGACACGAGTCCACATGGCACACGTTGGAACACATGACAGCACTTCAGTTTGAGGGTATAGTTGCAGGGTAAAAGGGTTCTGCCCACACTCCACGGCATAAAGTAGGAATGAGTCTTATTTCTTAACCTGAAGGTTGAAGATCCACCCAAACTACCTGAGGAAATTTTACTAGTAGGTTTATTACACTGATTAAATGTTTCTATAAAGGTAATTAAGATGTTACCATGTGAGGCAGCTAATATTACACCTTTGCTCAAAAGCAAACAGAGGTTTTTAAAAAAAAATATTCTGACCCGTCATCTTATATTTGAGAGACTGAATTTTAGTTGAAGACATTTCTGTGTGTAGTGCAAGACAAAACACTCACAGTCCAAAATGGGGATTTTGTAATTCACAACTGTTCCACAAGGCTGCCTATTCAATATATAGAACTCATTATCAAATCCCAACCCTGCTTGCTCATTTTCATGTACCATGTATGAGTTGGATTTAATCTGAAATAGTATTTAAGTGGTCTCTAGCAGCATTTAAGTATGAATCTACAGAAGTTTGGTTACACAAAGTACAATTAATAGTCCATGTGTCTGTGTAATCTGAAGGCCTAACTCCATTCCAACACCTGTTCTGTATTTAACAGTAGGTCACAGCTATAATAGTTGATGGAAGACCAGACTTAAACAAAACCCTAGGTGAATATTTTCCCTCCACTTAACTACTAGCAAATGAACTATTAATTCCATGATGAAGTCAACAGGGCATTTGTATTATTTTAAGAAAAAAAGATAGGTTTTGCTTTATGTTCACGATTTGTTTTCTTTTACATTCCATTAACAGAGCAGATTTATTACATATATTTATATGTAATACAGCTCACTGTTACAAGACCTGCTATTATACTCCTAAACGTGTGCAGGGCAGAAGCCATATGCTTCAAGCTAGAGAGCTATGTGAGCTCACAGGCATGGATGCCTGACACATGCCAAGCCAGGAAAAGCTCCAAATACTAAGTGATGAAGATACTGCCAGCCTGCTGTAGAGCAACATGCACCACTACGTACCACTTGGTGTGGGTGAACAGCGTGGCCAGGCGTAGTTATCATAGCAGGCCTAGAAAATAATGTGAACTTTGACTCAAAGTACTGTTACTCTTCCATCTAACCAGAGAGTCTACTTCAACAGAAAGAAAAAATATAACACATGCTTTCTCCTTCCTGCACTTTCCTACAAAGGAATCATAGGATAGGGCTTGCTTTCCTAGCAGGAACTGGAGCCTAAATTACCAGCCTAACCTTGAGACTTGCAACACATGTTCCAGTTTTCACTCCTCTGACACTGAATCCAAGTGATTTGAAATAAGCATGACGTCAATGAAATTATAAATTCACAATGAAAATTATGCTTTATATTTATAAATGTAATGCATTTATATGTATACATACATGAAAATACAATCCACCACTCTAGAAGGACATCTAGAACAAAAACCTAGTGACATTCCTCCTGAACTTCTGTCCCTTTTAGTTACCATTACCTACACTGTAGCTGACACACTTAATGTTTGTCTACACTTACACATATACCAGAACTGTTGTCTTAAAAAAACAACACAAGAAGTAGGTAAAATTTAACTCCAGCAAAGCACCTAATCAAAATAGCACACTTTGATTTAAATTGAAATAGCCATTCCTCCAAAAATACATAGCAGGTCAGGAGCGCCGTGCAAATACAATACCTGGAGAATTGGTGGAAGTCAGAGGCAAGTTCTTGCCTATTTCTGTTCCTCTGTGCAACAGAATGTCTGAGTTATTCCACGTGCAATAATGTGATAAAATGAGACATTCTGCACCAGCAGCTCCTTAACATGGCTGCATCACTCGACCACATGGTGAAGGCAGCTTAGATTAAAGGTCTCTTACTTATTTTTGGACACACCCGGAAACACAGGAGTCACCTGACAAAACCCCTACATAAATTTCCAGCATCACATTTCTAAGATATCTCAAGAGCGGAGCAGGAGGCAGTGTTGTCTTCAGAGATGTAAAACATCAGAATAGCAGAAACTCAGGCTGACAACTGGCTGGATTTGTTCAGTGTTTGGAACAATCTGATGGAAACAAAAGGAATTTAGAGCCTGGAATTACTTTTGATCATTATTTTCCAAATAGAGCATGAAAAAAATAACACAAAAGAGAGAAGAATCCACTAGGAAAGATGCAACACTATCAGTTTTTGATCAAAATCATTGTCTGGTTGAAACTACATATATGGTTTCAAAACCACTGTCAATGAAGAGTTCAAGCCCCCCCTTGCTGTAGGTTCTCTATTCAGGTTTTTTACTATTTAAGTGAGGGTTTTCCAATAATCTGATTGAGGGATTTGGAAAAATTAAAGAAATAACCTAACATCTAAATAAAAAATATTTTGAAACACTAAAAAAAAAAAAAGAAAGCTTTTTCTACAGCTCCTGTGTATTCTGACAGACAAAAACAAGTCAAAACACCACATTTCACTGATGCCCTGCAGTCTGAAGTTGAAGGCTTAAGCTTCAGCTCTCACTCTGCAACGCTCATAGTATCAGGTGTGTACAAGCAATTCCCTTTGAGTTCAGCAAGGCTCAGCCCGGCAGTTTGGGGTTTAGTGTGTACAAAGCACGTCCTGGCTCATTCTAGCACAGCAGATGCCAGTATGTCATGACAGCCGAAACTGGAGATTTTACAGAGAGTTCTTAACTATTTATTTGAATCCTTTCCACTGCAGTTGGAAGACAGTTTGCACTTTCCATTAGACATCCTGGACTACCACCTGCTTTGGTGCTAAGTCCATATCCCCATTCCTCCTGTCCTGCCATACGTCAAGTCCCAGCACTCGTTGTGCTCATCTAACAGCGAAACTCAAATATTCACAGTCACCTTCTCCTTGCCTACAAATCTTCTTTTCTGCCATAATGCATCTAGCCTGGGGGAAAAAACATCTGGAAAGCAGGAGCTCCAGAGCTGTTTAGGCATTGCTCATGTTCTCTTTGACTTTTTGAGTGGAGAGCTTGGAGGGCACCTGGAATACAAATCTTGAACCACCCAAACCAGAAGCTAGTCCCTGGCTGTCCTGAAGAGCAGATGTGTAACATTACAGAGGCCCTGGTACATAAAGGTACTTCTCGTGGTCAGGCCCACACATCACTGATCTCACTTTCACAGAACAAGGTTTAGGCTTTCAAAAGTTACCACATGCTTCCACCACTCTAATTCTGCCCAGGTCTGCTTATAAGGGACACATTTGATCTGGAGGATCTAGAATTGCCCCAAATCCAATTTTTGTCCTACCTCCCTGCTGCAGCATCCGTGGTGCCATGAGAAGAGATTGACCCAAAATGGCAAGGGGCACATACAGAGAACACAGTCAAAGTCCAATGAACCTGCTGACTCAAAACCACTGTCCAGCTTCTCAAGTTTGTCACTTCAGCCCACTGCATGATTGTCCCAAAGGCTCCTTTGCAGTAATGGCCAGCTGACTCAGAGGGGAATGCAATAATGCTCTGCTAGTAGACCTCAAAAGCAGGAAAAAAAGCCCTCACCAAAACAAAACAACAAACAAACAAACAAAATAATAAAACCCACAAGGAGGTAGAGTCTCTCATAGGAACACAGGAGATATGCTTCTAGTTACATCCTAAGCTGGCAAAGAGAAATCACAGCTCTAAAGCAAAATGGAAGAAGCAAACATAAGAGTTATTATCTCAACTACACAAGCCTATAAAAGTCAACTAGCCTTTCCATTTCTTCATAAATAACATCAACAAGTACTTAGTCTTTCAAAAAGTTGGTTGGTGCCTAGCACGAAAACAAAAGGCAGTATCATACAGGTTCATGGGGTGATTTAGAGCTGATACAGCTGCAGCACTTCATTATCTGTTGTTTTCTAGTCCATGCAAACTTTCAGGCCACATCGGTCATCTTCACACAGGGATGGGGGGATGAGCTCTTTGCTCCATTTATCTAACTTAGATTTCAGACACCAATATTCAAGGTAGTGAAAGCATCGCCAAAGAACAGAAGGACATCAAGTATTCAAACTGTAGTTGTATTCAAGAAGTTGAGTGATAAAACTACACAACAACAGCACAGTCAGTCTGAATCTTTGCAGATATATAAGTAAGTAGCTATAAATTGTGGTATATTCTGATGTTCATTACCAAATACAACATTAAGCTGACAAATTATACTAATACAGTACGATTTCAAGGTGTATCCACATTTGCAGCATGTGTAAATTTCTCAAATAGAATCCGATGTTTGCTAATATGGTACGATCTAAGTTAATAAGATCAAATTATGTCTGATCATACTACATTAGTAAATGTCACATCAAATTAGTCAGTTTCAGAATTATAATGAAGCACAGAAAGCAACCAAAAATAACTTTTCCAACACAAGTAAGCAGTGCTGAAATTGAAAACTGAGCTAAATACCAAGCCCCTAGAGAATGCTTTTCAAATTCAAGGTTAGTTGGATTTTTCTTTTCAGTCTTCTTTCAGAGAGCTCTCATACATGATTTAAATCACAGTTTGAGTAACAGCAGAGTCTTGTGCAAAGGTCACTAATAGGGGCTGGAGATGAGGTCAACAACTAGGAGAAGCCAGCATAATCTCTACTGGAAGGCTCTTAGTTCAGGGGCAGTCATGTTTCTGCATGGCTATGCTCACTGTAATAGCTCCAAGTAGGAAAATTCATGAAAATGCACTAAACAGAAGTTTTGAGAGAGAAGCACTTTAAATAGGAAGTTGCTTAAACAGTTATTGAATTTTCTTCAAGTGTGTTATCTGAACTGTTGTGATTAGTCAAGCCTCGTTTTTGTTTTTCTTTTTTTTTTTTGTTACTGAAAACAACTACCTGTCAGGCATACTTTTGGTATAATCTCATTTATTTGCAAAAAACACAGTTTTATTTCTTCGATCATAGTAGGAAAACCAAACAGTTTCCTGGCTCAGAAAGTCCCGAGGCTGCCCTCAGCAAGTTCCTCAGCCCAATGTCCCCAGCCACATGCTGCATTTCAGTGCCACAGTTATCTTTTTCCATGTTCTTCCACCAGTTTGGAAAGCTTCCTACAGATTTCCTCCATGTCCCTATATCTAAAGGTAGGGAATGTCTCTTGAAATGCCCACAGTAAAACTGACCTGCCACACAGCAGAGGCTACCCAAGTAAGGTGTCCACAATCTCAAAACCTACCCAAAAACTGTAAGGCTGAAGTCAGTCCTGTCAAGCCTCAAGGATGTCTCACACACAATCTTTTCTAGAACCTTATCAAGAGATAAAAACCTTGGATGATAAAGTTATCCCTCAACAAGGGATAAAAACTGGAAAAGCAGGGATTTGTAGGAACATTCAGTGCTCCCACATTCATTGGGAACATGAAGAATGTCAACACCTACAAAGCTCTCCATCATTTATTTAATTATGAGAGCATAAAGAAGAGGAAAAAAAAATAAATCAAGCCAAGACAGTCTAGTAAAGGTAGCACAGGATGGGAGAGATTTCTTCTACAAATCTGAGCACAGCCTCCCTGACAGGAAAGGAATTTTGCCCCTATGCCACCAGGTAAAGAAGAGTCTACGATTTTCCCCAGCCATGCTATCAGATCTAAGAAACAGAGCTTTTGTCCCTTTTGATAAACTAAGAGACAATGGAAGGGAACAAATACTTGAGTGATTTCATTTCTGAGTTAAAATATACCCACGTAAATACAGCTATCTAAGTCTTCTGGATAGATCACCTTTACTCCCAGCTGAATAAATTAGTGCCAGCCAAAAGCACCGCAAGCTCCAAGCAAGAAGCATTTTTCTGTGTAAAGAGTTTAGGAAAAGAAAGGCCAAAGTGGTGGTGAATACTCAAGTCATCAGTTCAGGTTTTTGTGGAGTTTTTAAAGTAAGATTAAAAAACACACTAACAAGATGTCCACCATTGTCAGAAGGATTTCTAGCTACTTTCTCAAGAGGTGGAACATATGTTTGTTGTTGTGACCTGTAGTGTTTAATATTAATTTTCTTGATTTAGTATGCACTGGCATATGCTTCAAAGAGTATTTTTCCCCCACAATGGCTTTACCAGCCCTTGTTGTTCATGACTTTTGTTTATTTACTTGATATTTGTTTCTTTTAATCCAAGCTGTCTGCATGAATTTTGGCTCAATTATGAGTGTTTATATAAGGCAGTCTGTTCAGAGACAAAGTTGTTGATCCCTAGAGAAAGTATTGTTCCTATCCTGTCTGTATTTCAGCAGATTAGGTTTAAACCAGACCTATCAAAATGCACTCACTAGTGCATGTGTTTTAGTCTGAATGGAGTTTTTATAATAGACCAGCCCTTAGTTATTAGTAATTATGAATACTTCTGGTGGATTCTGGTATGTCAGTGGACTAGGAACCCTTTGCTGTCTTTAAACTAACGTCTGCATTATTCTGCATTTTCTTCTTCTAATCCTTGCTCTGTCCTGTAGGATTCTAGCAAGAATTTACTGTCATTCTGTTATGAAACTTGTTTTCCCTTGAGCATGTGGCAATTTCATTAGGTACCTGAGGATCACATAAAAATCAAACAACAACATAAGCTCAGCCAAAGAAAAAAAGCAAACCACGCCACATTTCTACTTAGCTCAAGACAAAAATAAAAGCACATGGGAGGAGGAAGGGAAAGAAAGACAAAAATAAGGGAAACATTATTTGCTGCATTTTGTTTAGCTCCTTGCTGGCTCTATTTTGTGGTGGATCTCGGATGGTGGCTGTGCACTGGAAGCAGCCAAATCAGCTCATTCCTGTGGTGGTCCACAAGCTCTTTTCATAATGTTTATAAATATGTCAAGGGGGAGTGTCAGGAGGACAGAGCCAGGCTCTTTTCAGCAACGTCCAATGACAGGACAAGGAGCAATGGGCACAAGCTGGAACATAAGAGGTTCCACAAAAATATCAGAAAAAGCTTTTTCACTGTGAGGGTGACAGAGCCCTGGCACAGGCTGCCCAGGGAGGTTGTGGAGTCTCCTTCTCCGGAGACATTCATAACTCACCTGGACACGTTCGTGTGTGACCTACTGTAGGTGATCCTGCTCTGGCAGGGAGGCTGGACTAGATGATCTTTTGAGGTCACTTCCAACCCCTGACATTCTGTGATTCTGTGATTTTCCAGTCTGCAGCCTGGGAAAGGGCTCTGGAAGCCAAGAGCATCCCTTGCCATGGGCTCTTGCTCTAGAACCAGCAGCAGTAAGTGTAATTTGAAGTGGCCAGCCATTTGCTAGTTTTGTGTGGATGCCTTTACCTCTTTCACATGGAAACAAACTATACTCTACAGTAATGTCTTTTTCCAGAAAAATCATCTCAGCTAATTCCAGAAAATTATGTAAGCATTTTCTGAAATATTGCTTGGCTATACAAAGACATGACTGCCGAGTGTTGTCTTATTGACCTTTGCTCGTAGGACCCGAGTCACTTATTCCCACCTCATTCCCATTCATCTGAAGTCGTTATTTAGAAACTCAAGAGCTTGCATGTGTAGTGTTCTCATTTACCAGATCAGCAATCTGAATCTAGCCAATCTAAGCGAGTGTAAATCAGGAGTAAACCACTCAAGTCAGCTTTCTGCACAACGTCACCGTACAATCAAAAGTTTGAATGTACGTACAAGTTCCAGTTAATTAGGCACAGTTCAATGACACCAATACAGTTAGCAGCACAGCAAAGCTGGCAGCAAAAACCCCTACTTGGCAGAGAAGGCACTGTGTGCTGCTAACGCCGTACAAATAGTACTTTAATCAAAGCCAGGTCTCCACAAGTCACAAGACCCAGTCTCTTGGCTTTGGCATAAATCTTAGGTCATTTTTCTGTTACACCCAAGCCCCTCTCCTAGGATACAATACTGCTATGATTTTACATACACCCCCCCTGGAGAAAAGTAACAATACCAATGAAGAGGAACATCAATAAAACAAGTGTTTCATACATTAATTTATGGCCTCAGTGCACAGACAGTACCACACAGGCCTCTGCCAGGCACAGAACGATGGAACATAAATTTGTTTAGGAGTGTGTCAGTACAACAACTGTGATAAAACACTTTTTTTTTTTTAAAAAGAAGATTTTTAAAGTTGAAAATGGATTATAAAAAACTGGCTTAAAATTAATTTGTGCCAAATTAAACCGAATACTTTCTGACTTTTTTTTTTTAAATAAGGTTTAAAGCTGGTTTTGCTTGTGTTTAAGTATCTTGACTGGAATTTTCAAAGCAAACAGATTTAATTGGCCAATGTTCATCAGCCCTGAGTGAGAACTGGGCAAACTAGTCCTTTGATAACTGCATTTTAAGATTTAAGAGCAAAAATATAATTTCTCCTTTTGTCTTTTTAAAGTAAGTCATGTTTATGGGCAAGAAAAATAAACCAGGTCTTTGTTCACTGCAGGAGAGTTAAGATACATCTGAAGACACAAATACACAAAAATTTGGTTTTAATTCCTCCAGGGTTACCCACTCTGAGTGCTTGCTCCTCCTGTCCTTTCCGAGAAGCAGTCCTCCCCACCAATTATTTACACCCTTTGGACATGAGAGGTGCCTGCATCGGGACAGACATTGAGGAACAGGCCAGCATTCAGGCACCAGCAGGACTAACTGAAGAAAGGTTTCACTGAAGAGTTTACTGCAAGCACAGCTAAAGCTCTGCACTGCTTTGTGTCCTGGCTAGCCTAGGCAGACACTACGAGATCTCATTTTTATTATCTTCAGCATTATTGAACAATCGATTCCAGTCTCATCTAGTGCCCTTGAATTAAGAGGATGTAACAGCATTTTCATCTTTGCTTCCAAACAAGCAGCCCCCAGTGACCTTCATGAGCTGCGGTTGCCCAAATGTTATTCTTTGGGCACACTACACAACCCAACAGGACAGAGGAGACAAGTTCTACTGCTCCACTCACATTAGCAGCATCCAGAGCAGCACCCTAGTACTTACTCTGTGACAAGCTGCTCTTTTTAAAACTGTTCAGCCACAAAAGTATCTTTCCTTTTTAGCATGAGATGAAACGCAGACCAGTTTTTAAGGCAGTGGTAGGCAAGGGTGGTCTAGGATTTAAAAGGCCATCCAAACCCTAATTATTCTTCTATTTCTTTGCCAAGGCTAATCCACAGCTGGCCTGCATCTACAGCACACCAGACAGACACACATGAGGTTCAGCCCATTCCTTGGGCATCTGCCCCAGGGCGGGATTAAACAGGCACGTACAGCATCTGTTTCCTTCTGTAGCACTGTTCTGCACGAAGAATGGCCCTATTTCCCTCTTACACATGTGTATTGATAATAAATGAGCCCAATACAGTCAATTTTTCCCTCCAAGAGACAAAACACCCAAGAATACTCACCCATCATTCATACTGTGCAGTGTTTTCAAGGCAGAGACCATATCTGGCAAGAAGAGTTAAAATAAAGCCCTTCTTCCAGCCGTTTAACAATTTTGAGGATTTATCCATATCTTCTAAAGCTCCGCGATACCAGAATACCTTTGAAAATCCGCTTGCTTCTTGGGGAAGTGAGCAGCCAGGTGGACACCAGGCTCCTTCCCTGAAGGACAGAAAAATCACAGAAATATCATGGTGACATCTTGTTACCAGGACGGAGTCCTACTCTGGGGAAACTACCTCTTTATCTTAAGTTCTAGACATCAGCAAGGACTACTTGTTAAAACCCAGAAATCTCAGGCCTGTAGACACTTTTTAATAAAACTTTCTATTAAGATATCTTAACTTAGATCTATTGGGCTGTTTCATCAGTATCTCTTTCTTATCCTCCCATTCCCTTGTCTGGTTTAATATCCTGGAATATCTTCTCCTCATTTGATTTTTCCTTTTGTGGACAAGGCACAGACAGAAGAAGCAAACAGATCTTCATAGAATCAGGATTCAAATAGTTTCCCCAAAAAATGGGGCAACTAGATGTAAAGCACCACAGAAAAGGAAACTTCCAAAAAAAAAACCAAAACAAACCACCAAACCAAAAGCCCCTACTATTTACATATCACCAACCACCATCGTAAGGAAAAAAAACAAAAGAGAAGAAGGAAGAAAACACCGTTTTCTCCCTACCCCAAATCCTGACAAGATCCAACCTCCACACACCCCAGTTTGTGCCAAACAAACCTGCTGGAGCAAGTAGTTTTATGTGTAAACTAATCCCTTACTTGAGGACAGCTGCCCCTGCCCTAACACCCCAAGTACTTAGCGCATGCAGCTGTGGTCTCTCTTCTGCTAAAGAGAAGCATTTAACCCTATCTCTGCTAATCTCAAACGAAGGCTACAGGCACCAGAGCAGTCAGAAAGTGAATGAGACTGCTATCAACTTTACAGCTGAAATAGATTTAATTCCCAAACAGAAACAATTGCCAGACTTTGCTCTTTCCAGTGACCACACCACATGCCATTCTGGTTTCCCCTTTTAATTTCAAATCTATTCTGTTGGGGGATTTCATCACCTTGCAATGAAACATGGTCTCCAGACGTTCCTCAATGATGCTGAGTCCAGTAGGTCTGCGGCAAACAGAACAGAGATAACAGATGGTGAGTTTGCATTAGTGTGATAGTTCAAATCAGACACACACGCTTTAAAGACATCCTCCCAAAAGTCCCCTAATTTGGTTCACCCTGCAGAGAGGTGCAGGGGTATGTGAATTGGATTGCTTGGGTAACTTCAGAAGTATTACTCCAGGTGCCAGGGAAAAATATCTCACTGATAACAAGGGTATTTGGTAATTGCAAAAACCAGGTGGCAGAGGAAGAGGGGGTAGGTAGTGCTATGGAATGGACAGTGTTCTTTGTTCAGTTCACTGTGCTACCTGAAGATGGAAGGGACATTTGTCTGTGAATGTGCATCTCCCATGTTCTGTGAAGACATTTTTCTCCCTTAACCTCCATGTTTCCTACACATACACACACTTCTAACCCTCCTGACCTGAATCTTCTTTAAGGACTATATCTCATTCTCCATCACATCACTGTGCAGGGGGCAAATTTACTGTTTCACTGGGAAAACAAAGAGCCCCATGTGGAATTGCAGAAAAAGGATTCCGTAGAGAAAAAAAAAAAAAAGGCTTACAAAAACAAGGGGTCAAGCCTGAAGCTTACTGTAGCCTATGTGATTCAGGAGTAACCTGGTAAGTTCATGAAGTTAAACAGACAGAAGTCAGAGCAGAGAAGAAAGCAGACCTTTTAGCCTTGTCAAAACTAGTATGCATATGTGGATTTATCCAAAGGCATTAAGGAGGAGGTCTAGTCCCCCATTAGTGCCACCAGCTGCCACACACTCTCACTTCAGATGGCAGCAGTCATATGGCGTCAAGACACCTTCACTCTCCCACGAAGACAGAGCTGCACTGCCATTAGCACATTTCAGATCTCACTTTGGACTCTGGCTTGCCTTGCAAGCTCTTGCATGCCTTTTGGCAAGGGTTTACGCCATTATACACAATTAATCTGTAGCCTGCTCCCTTTGGATTAGGAAGAACAAGCTACGACTGTACTCAGCACACACCCTCCCTGGGCTGCAGCTTTTATCCTACATCTGTATCTGCTCACTAAGGAAGTCAAGCATTGTAAATATATTTTAAAAGCACTAAGACCTGTAAATGCTGCAAGAAATTGTTACTGTCTCAAAGTGATCAAGAAGAAATGTGTCTTTTCATAAATGTGAACCATCTGACCTCAGAGAAGAAAAAAGGAACAAATGAGGGCAAGAAACTGCTATTGCTTACGGTTGGCTTTAATCCCAGCCGTGCTGTACAGAGACCTGATGCCTTCAAGGTTACTTTGAGTGTCACTGTGTGCTGACCTCGCTTAGGGATTAAGAGGTGGATGATCCCTTTATATTTTTCAACAGCTGGAACTTGCATGTGCTTAAATACTGTAGTCAGGTGGGCAACAACACTAGAGGCTGGTATGTGGCAACATGGAAATTATTAGTTTAATTAATTTCTGGGTCATTATAGGGATCAATTCTGGTGTTGTGGCCCATTAAGCTAGTCTGGTAGGTCCCAAAGCTCTTGGTCATTATTACCTCAGAGTTAATAAGCCACATCACACTACCATGATCAATAGATGAAAAATAATTTTGAAGGAAAAGGAAAAAAAAAAGGATGGATTTTGATCTCACTTAGATCAATAGTTTCCCAGAAATTGGTGGAATTCCCTGATGTAAAATCAACGTGAGCAAGTTCAAAATAGATTTGTTTTGCTTTGTCAGGAAGACAAAATTGAGAGTTTCAAATATGCCTTTAAAGAGAAACATACATTAAAATTTACTTGCAAGATCTTGCTCTCCAGAGAATTTCTTCCTGTTTATAACTTAAATTATCTGTGTTCAAAGGGGAAATAGAGCGATTTTGCACATCTGCCTGAAAGGAATCCTTGATAGTACTTAAGTCAACCATCATTTGCAAAACTATTTACTCCTGTTCTTGCCTAAGAAAGAGTAACTGATGCTCCATTTAAAAAACATATTTTCATTTAGGACACACCATTGGAGCGGTCTGACATTTATTGCCCATGGTTTTACCATTAACCTCACGCGTAGCCTGACCCAAATGTCACCCATGGGGATGCGAAGATCTTCAAGTGAGCAATGCCATTGCAAGTTTTGTGAAAGTGGGTTATTATATAACACGCCATGGGGATAAATCCCAGGGTGACAGTGCTGGTGGCAGCCTTTAGTGAACCCTTGAGGGAAAAGCTACTGAAGGATACATAGATGGGCTGAGTCCGTACAATAGGTGTTTCCAAATCATAGACTGATATACGTGCACAGGTAAACCAAGCTTTTTTAGCTAGCAATCCTTTGAAAAAGCTCCAAGATGACTTTAGGTTACTAACTGGCAAATAGTGAAGCACGTTTCACATAGGACTACAAAATGTGTGTAAAACACACATAGTAGATAAATGCATGCTCAGCTGAGTTCAGATGTAGTTAGCTTGTGTGGCACCATCCAGTAAAGCAAAGAGCAGGCTGTAAAATTGTAGTTACATGCATTAACTCTCAAGTTATGCTCAAGCAAAAGAGGATCCCCTTATGCCTGGAAGTTATAGAAAGCTCTGCTCTCAAGCCCAAGCAGGACTGGAGATTAGTGAAACCGGTTTTCACCTCCAGAGTCTGAACTTGTGTTTGACCACTCACCCAAGGAAGATGTGAGTCAGTCACACGGTCTCACCCTTGTGAGTGAAATAAAACCCATGAATATTACGAAACAGTGAAGCACACCTTGATGTAACAAACTGTCTCTGCTTCAAATTTCAAAGGAAGCTTTAGGTAAAAGAGCAGTGTGGTGTGCCAGCTACAGTCTCTACAAGCTCAGTGCCTCGCTGAGTCCGTGGTACGTGTGCAGCAAGCCAGAGGCTGCGATCTACATAGGGTATGGGCAGGGGTTACCGCAGCGTTACCCTCAGCATGAGCACTTAGGTATGTCTCAGTAATCACCTGTTTCTAGCTGCTACAGCATTTCGAGCATATAAGAAAGTTAATTTCTTAACCAAGGTTTTGCATATTTAGTGGGTAGCTGGTCAGGAGCAGCTCAGGAGTAGTCAAAGAGCTGTAACTTCAATGCCTCATTTTCACTGCAGTTACTTGTTCTGTCAGCATGGAGTAAAGGTCATGATTAAGAGCACACATTTGCTTCTAAATTATTTGTAAAAAATATTGGAGCACCATTACAAACCTCCAAGGGCTTTAGGGGATTCAATCTCCAATGCCATTTATAGACTGTTTTGCTACAGCTACCCAAAGGATAAGAGTGACACAAGATGTGATGACAAATTCTGCTCTGTGGCTACTTATGATGGGATTCTTTGCCTCTACCCTTCACCATCTAAAGGAGGTGAAATTATTGCTGCTGTGACTTTTATGCAATTGAGGGTGCAACAGAAAGGTTGATAGAGTCTAGTTTTGAAGGTGGAGTTAGAAGCTCAGGCCTGGGAACAAAAATGACTTTTTATCAGTCATTTTAGAGTGCCAGCCAGTACACAATACTGAACTCTGCCATGAGGCAGAGCAACAGCTCTGTTGCCTCGCAGGTGCATCTATTACTGACGTAATGTGCCTCCAAAAAGTCACATTAATTGGTATTGTGTACATTTTAATGTTCTGCTGCTTCCCCTTCCCTCTGAGAGGATCGTTACAGTCTTACCTCCTCTCATTCATTAAATCAAACCTTGTTCTCGGCTCAATGAAGAGTATTCCCTACTGGATACACTTGCTCTTGTACTGAGACCTTGTCAGCTCAGTTTCAGCCTAAAGCAAAATTTTCTGGCTGGGTTTATAAGCTCTTCAATAGAAAAGGATTATAATGGAAATTGCAATTTTGCCTCAACTCTGAGAGCCTGCCTGCCCTGCAGGGACACGTTCAGTACCCCACCAGACTAGTGCACGTGCCCTGGGGCAGTATGAAATGACCACTTTCCTGTGTGACAGCCAAACCTCATGACTCGATACAACTGTCATGTAGCAACATTGCTCCACTGATTTGTTTTCGGAGGAGCATAATTAATTCGCAGTGACTGACATTGTTTTATTTCTACCCCATCACTGACATCTTGTCCGAGTTACATCATATCCCACAAATTGCATACCTTTTTTGGCTGCTGATGCTCTCTATTCCCTCTTCTTTCGTATGATACTCATTATAATCTGCTCCCTTATACCAAGGCCAAGACTCCTGCTGTGTTTCCAGGTAATGTATTCTTTCACTGAGTGATTCACTGGGGAGGAGAGAGAAAAGAGAGAAGGGAAAGTCTTGAGTAGAAAAATGTCCAAGTTTCATTATTTCTGAGTCTCTGAAATAGTTCCAAAATTCCTTGGTGTTCTGGAGGTCTTTCCCTGCACGATGAAAGCACTGGGCTTTTGTATTGTTTGCTTTATTTTGCAATATTTTATGATTCTCATATATTCTGAGTTGTGTTGATTTGTGACTAGTTTTTCATCATTACCCCAGGAGGAATTTTCTCTGGAAACACAGGAAAGAAACAACGCCCTGAAGTGAGACACTGCAAATGACCAACTGCCATCAGACAATGAATTCGGTTATTTACCCAGCTCTTGCGGAATACTGCAGCATCTGATCACCTCCCAAAATGATAAAGTGAAAATAAAAGCACCTTTTTCTCCCCTTCCCATTTACTTCCTGCCTTAGCTCTGCAGGCTGTTACATAGTGAGGAAGAGCCACAGTCTTTCCCAGCAAGGAGAGTAGGCTTTGTGATTAAAGAGGTAACCATGGATGCAAAACATGTCAGCTCAATTTCATCCTCCAACACATTTTCTGGAGCAAACTGCGTAGTACAGAGCATCTAAAGTCTCTTGATTTGTAATGAAACCAGTAGAAGTTATAGATTTAAATCCTGTTAGGAAACAAGACTCCAGTCTCTCTCTGTCTCAGATGTAGTCTGTGAAATGAGGGTATTAGCACGTCCCCAGCTCACCGGCAATAATTAATCCATGTAGATCTAGAAAGCGCTCAGACGCTGAGGCCATGGGAGCTGTTGAAATATCTAAGAATGATGACTCCATCTCCTTGCTCTGAGGTTATTCTTGATTTCCAGAAATATAAACGAGACCAATTTCGCAGCATTCATCTTTGGGAACACTTCCACAGAAACAGTGATTCCTTGAGCACTAGAATTCAGGGACCTAATTTCTTACGGATTCCCATCTCTATGCTAGGAGTCCCTCTGGACCCTCTAATAAGCACTGAATTCATGGTACAGCCATTCTTTTAACTGGGCACTAATAGGATTTCTCCTCTTTACCCAGCTGCCTAGATTCATGAAATGTGTTGAGCTTATTCTTTCTACCTGACTGTCTAACGGACCACCAAGGCTCTCCTCCACTAAGAAATTGCCTTCACTAATTTAAAACATTCATATCCTCAGCTGCTGTGGCAGGAAGGGTATAAAGCCTAATACAATTAGTTTCAAGCCAGCTTTACTCACACTGGAAAAAAAATTACACTTTGCTTTCAGTTCTGATCTCCCAAAAGACTTACATCATTTCAAATTCTGTTTGTGTATCCCTGGAACTATACTGATCTCAAATCAGCATAAGTTAAGTAAGAATCAGTTTATGGAAATTTAATCTAAATCACTTAAAATTTTGTTTATCAAATCCTTGCCTCCACTATACAGTGCTAGTAGGAGATACAGAGTATTCTCACTACAGCTGGTAGAACTACTCCTGATGTGCTCCTACAACTAAAAGTAAATTTGCAAATATATCTAGATCTAGGGAAAGTGAGTAAAAACCTGTTTTCAACTTTGTAGGTGAATCTCAAGGGCAATGATTCCTAAGTTTTCTCTGGAGCAAGAAAGTGTGATTCTACCAGTTTAGAGGGGTGTTTTCATATCCCATATTGTTCCATAAAAGAAAAGAAAAGTAGTAAAAGATAATTTTCATTGAAATTGGTTTGACTGGGTTTATAAAGGCTCATAATGAGGAAGCAGCAACTTTGAAACATGTCTACAAGCCCAGTTTTGAACAACAAGCTTCTGGTGCAGCTTGCATTTGTTACCCATACTTTTGCTTCAAAAGCAAATTGGCCTTTTTTGGAGTATATATAGAACAATGTCTTTTGGACAGCTTTCACATTAGGTGTCATTTGATGAAGCTGAGTTTCTTATTCTTGGCTACTCACACTAAAGCTGCAGTTCTCATGAGCACATTTTAATGTACCAATTTATATTCAGAACAAAGAACCTAGGGTTATCCCTTTGTCAGAAATCCTTATGAGCTTGACTTTTTACTGTTTTCATCATGTAGGATTATAGCTTCCACAGAAAAATAAACCAGGCTTTCCTTTATTTTCCTCATTTTTTTTTCCTTTTCTTTCCTCCCACAGTTTATTTTCAGAATACAGAATACTTGTGTTTGGTTTGTTGTTGTTTGGGTGTTTTTTTTCAAAGCCAACAAGCATTTGCTGTATATTATAAATTGGAATGGAATGTGCCTTTTCCCACAAATGTGTTAACCTGCTAGCCAGATGTGGATTTTGGCACACTGACTGAATGCTGGTTCTCTCATGGAAAGACCCACAAGACAGTTTGGGTGTGATCTTTGTTATCTAATAAGGCAAAATTCTTTCAGTATCAACCAGACAAGGGTTCTTTTCCTCCACGTTTTTTTCAAAGCATTGAGAAAACCCTGTAATCTGCAGACGATTTATGTGAAAGTAATGGAGTCTCTATTAAAGATGCTCATGCGGGGACATTTTCACTAGCATGAAGTAGCCAAAAAAAGAATTATCTGTTCCTTCTCACCAATACTCAGAGATCTGCTACTTTTTCACAAGACAATGAGATGACATGTCAGTATTGTACCATTTGCCGGAATGCATGTGCATGTTTATCAAGGCAGCGTGAGTCTATAACTCTCAAGGCAATTTATTTTCTAATGAAAAACTGAAAAAAGGCATCAATTCTTCCACCTTCACAAATTGTATTTTCTTTTGAAAAAGCGTTTTGATGGAAAATTCCTACTCAGCTCTCCTTTACAAAAATTCTTAAAAGAGTAAAAAGAGTAGTGTGAATTCTGTCATGCTGCTTGGTGGGTGATAGCATCCCTCGAGGGCAGAATCTCTTTTCAGCATTTCTTATTCAAAGCTACACTGACCTCTGGGGACTGCGTGCCAGCATATAGCTCCATGTCTGTCACTGTCCTTACAGGATCAAGGTCTTACTCAGTATTTTGGAGTTTTCATTTACATAAGTATCTCTGAAGGAACATGCTCTAATTATTTTACTCCATTTTGGCCCATCATCTCAACTGAGGAAAGGGGAACAGATATGGAACTTACACCAAGACAGAGAACCGTTTTTCACAAATGTGTCCATCCTTCACCTTAATTTTGTCTTTTTGTTGCCTCGTATGTTATAATTTCTTTATACAGCAAACTCCTTAGGCAATATCTTCAAATTTTACGCTATTGGGTGTAGTGAGCACTCTGCATTCTTACAGGGGGTTCCGCCTCTTTCCGGGAGTCTTGCCATGGCTTTGCAAGTCAAAAGGGATGAGAATGGACCTGGGAATCAATCCAGCTGTGTATTTTACATCAGATAATGCTGGAAATATTTCATCCTGAGACTATACTCCTCACTCTGCTCAGGAAAGAGAATATATGCATTATCTATGGGGAGAAAATGTGTTATATAGAGAGCTGGAGTCCAGAAAAAAAATCCTGACCACCACCCATAACCTGTTTTAAGAGAAATTGCACTCCAGCTCTTAAAAAAAATACCAAAAATCCTCAGGTCCATTTTCCAGAAGACATTTGCTTTGGTTGCTCTCAAATCCCAGGCCTTGCTTTCTTTGCAATTTCTCACTCTGATAATCCTTTAGTCACTTAAACCCAGACAGAGTTTGCAAGAAGCTTCTTGAATGATGCCACCTAGAAAAACCCACGTGCTGTCTTAACACAGTTCATTAGGAATTTATCCATCACTGATAGCAGAAACAGACGCTCAGCATTCAATCCAAACACGTGACACTGCAGGAGAGAGCAATGGGTGTTGAGCATTTGTATTTATGAGGAAATGAAAACAGAGAAAAGCAGGGCTTGTGGCATCTGTCCACTACTTTCCTTCACTTTAAATGTTTGCCCAGGTGTTACTGAGTCTCTGCATACTGTATCAGCCTCAGACTGACATAGCTCTGCTTCCATTACTAACCTACAGAGGAATTACTGGAAGACTCTGGTGTGTTCTGTATCCCATAAACCCTCACAGGGCTGCTGTGGCAATAGACTGGACACCAGCATTCTTTTTTAATGCTCAGGGGAATGGACTGATACTTCAGAAAGTCTAAATAAGTTGTCCCAAACTAGGTTACTTAGAGCTCAATATAGTTACATTTTTCTCTGCAGAGCTGGTAACAAGAGCCTAAACTGTATTTTTGGACTTCACATTCAGTAACAGCTATTTTTCTGGAAAAAAAACCCAACAAAGTCAACTTCATTGTTTATCCTCATTTAGGATTACAAGAGATGTTCAGGGTCTTGTGGCAGCTGATTAATGTCCTCAGCTGCCACGGAGCCAAATGGGAATTGAGGATGCTCAGGTTCCTACTTTACTGAGATGGATTTCTGCCCAGATGCAGCCACTGCACAGCAATATCTGATGCTATGGTTGCTTTGCAACTAAGGAAAGGCTCCTGAAGACAGTCAGGCTGCACCAGAACGGCATACAGGGCCACCTGTTTGCAGAAATGCTCATCAGGAGATGTTCGGGAAAAGCAGTTAAAAATGAGGATCCAGTAGGATCCACCTCTCCCAGATACACCATCCCAGCTGCCATCCAGAGTTTGATTTCGGCTTTGTGAAGGTGACGCTGTTCTCTCAAATTTCCAGCCTGTCTCATGTTCATGGGACAACAGCATCTCCCTGCAGACAAAGGGCAACATTCTCTATTTTGATTTGTCCCTCTAGCCTGCACTGCACATTTGAATCGCGTCCCACACTCTTAAAAATCTGTCCCTAGCGTCAACAGCCGAGATAAATATTTCCAGCCTTCCAAGAAGAGAATGGGAATGAAGGACAAAAATGTTCCTTCATTTGTCTTTTGCATGCTGTGTTTTACTGCAGATTTATTAATGTCTGGACAAAATCATTAGCATTCTTTAAAAAGTCTAACTCTCCAGCCAAAACTAAAATTAATTTGATAGATTCTCCTTGACTCTCAATTATTAGGTGAGTGCAGAAAATGTTCATAAACATGAAGGACCTTGACACTGCAATCTGAAAACTGCCCTCGTAATAAATTAAAGATCTTTTATAATACAATTTCTCATGGCACATTTTGCCCTGCTCATTCTTCCAAAGAAGGTCTTTGTATATATTTCAAGCTCCCTCACTTTCTCACAGTTGCAAGAACTTTCATGTGACCGAGCTGTGTATTTTGAAATATTATCCTCACCAAATAGTTCTAACAGCAAACATGAAATTAAATGTGAGCAGTACTGTTCAGCATCACTTCAAGACTTCATAGCATGCTACAGTTTGGTTCAGATGTTCACAAAGATATTCTAATTAAAAATCCCAGTGGATTTGCTTTCTAAGAAAACTATCATTTACATGATAATGTTTCATGTCTTGGATAGAAATTGCAAATAGGCACTGAAAAGAGAAAGAAAGGAAAAATGCCTGCACTGCAAGGACATTTATATATGAAAACTAGGTCAGAAATCACTTACAAAGATTACAGCTCTCAGAAATACTGTGTTTTCAGCTAGAAAATTGGGTTTAACAAACTGCTTTGTAATTTTGATGATCTGATTGGAAATCTGACATTATAACCTGTGTATGATATCCTTCAGTCCTCCCATTTCCATGTTAATGAGAAGAGAATTCAGCCCCACTGAGTGTGATGGGAGTTTACCTTAATAAGCAGTGAAAGTTTGGGTCCAAGATGAGAGAAAGACCTGAGGGGGAAAAAAGCAGTGTCGTGCTGGGCACAGGTATTGAAATGTTGTCACTAATATAATCCTGAGATATGTTTTCCTGAATTTAAAGCTGTAGAACCAAATTGTACTGCAGAGCCACATACATTTTATTAGATTATTGCAAAGCCCCTAAAAGGGGAATCTAATTCTTTTTCCCCTCTCTCTATATATTATCCTTGGTGATAGTATCCATATGGCTCAAATGTAAGATAATTTTACAGACTGTATTTTATCTTTTTATAAATATTTACATTTTCTCATGGTGCTGATTCTTTTGTATAAGTCACACCATCCCTGTCTCACTGTTGGTCACGCACTTTTGGTGCTTGTAAAACTGAGTAATATTTTCACACATGGGGGAAAGCGATAAAATTCTCCTTTTGCTGATGTCAAGTGCACGTCAAATTAATTTACTTCAAGATTCTTTTGCTTTTCCAGAATTTAACAGTTAATAAATTGCTATTTTGCTTTAGAGAAACTAAACATTTTGCTTTCTCTGACAGAGTGTTGGAGTCTTAGTGCCACCCTTAATTACCGCAAACCATCAGAGATCTATCGACTTAGGTGGAGCTACATCTCTCTGTGACAACTGAAGACCGGGTCTCTAATGTAGTGTGAAAATCAAGTTTTCCTGGAAATGCAGTACAATGGACTTACAAGCTAAACTGGGAAAATGTGATGCTTTGCTGCCTTTTTTATTGTCAGGTCATTCATAAGGCACTCAGCAGTACGGCAGCTCAGCATCTTCATGTGGCTGTTTTAGATGCTGACAAAGACACTCTGAGAAATAAGCTTAAAACTTTCAACTCGATCATATCTCAACCAGTTTCTCTCTGTTTTCAATATTTTTTTTCCACAGTAAGGACTCATACTGTCATGCTTTTGTCTTCTTGTGTTTTAGCACAACCATTCTAAAACAAAATTGAAAAACCTACACAGACAGAAGTTCTACCTGTATATATAATGTATGGGAAAACTAGTCTTTCTCCAGGCTCTGCAGTCTTCAAAGTGGCTAAACTAGTTTAGTTTAGTTGCCTGAAATAGCCTTTTCAGGCACACAGGGAGCTCGTAAAATGGTAGGTGAAGTTTTGAGCAATAGCAGCAGGGGACTGGGACAAAAGCTGTTAAAGCCACCTTGGCTGTTCTCTGTGCTTGTGCTCCCACTGTGATTAACCAGTCAGCTGTACCGAGCTGGGATCCCAAACCCACATCATCTCGTTTGCTCAGGCAGTTCTTTTAAATCTGCAGAAGAATTTAGAAACAAAATAGAAGAATTAGTCTGGTGACTTATTGTAGGTGGATGATTAATTGTTCTGAGATTGCAGTCATGATTACAGAGCTCTCAACTCAGGTGACACAAATCAGGTTTTTCAGCGTGCATACGTGTTAGCAGAGCAAAATCATGGCAATAGCACCAGGCAGGCCACATGCAAAGCCCCTCTGTTTATCATCACCAACTAAAATGCCTTAAAAACTACTAATCAAATACACAGCTTATGGAAATAAAGCACTGTTGCAGTTCATGCAGTATCTAAAGTGCAAGGCTTCTGCTCACAACAGTTTGCCAGCTGGGTTTTGGAATATAGTTCTATCAATCAGCTATGGTAAAGCTCTGCCCAGGTATACCAGTCCTTCAACAGCAGAGCAGACAGACAGACAGGCCAGAGAGAAATCTGTACACAGCTCAGACAGAGTAAACACAGTTACTTATCTTATTAGTATTAGGGTGAAGCTCAGCCAAAGCCAGAAGCCATAGGAGACCTCCACCTCACCCTGCTCCCACTGGAGCTGACAAGGACCTGGGGTAGGTTCATAAGAAACCCAGAGGAGCTGGTGGTTAATGTCACATTGGCTGGGATCTGCCAGCACCAAAATGCCTGGCAGGGGATGGGCATGCAGTCCCTGCTCCAGCTTGAAAATTCAAGTACAGTCGGGGGAGCTGCAGAGGAGCCATGTGCCTGTGCCTGAGCAGGGCCCGGGAGGGGGCTACTCTGCCCACACAGTCCTGGACAGCACTGGAAGTTAAACCGGTTACACCAGTGATGTGGATGAAAAACAGGGAGGAAGGAGGAGGGCACAGCAAAGTATTGGAAAGCACATGGGAAATTCAGGAGGTAAAAAAAATAAAACCACCTGTAACTGCTTAGTAAATACAACTTTTTCTCACCCTCAGAGAATTCTGTTTTTCTGAATGCCCAGGCCATTCTGTGATGATGATGAATGTATCCTACATCATTATGGCACATGGAACAAATTAATCTGCAACCATGACCTACATTAGGATCAGAAAAAGACTGTTCTAGCTAAAACAAAGTTGTGAGTTGATGCTGTCAAAATACTGAGCTGTTGTTTTCTTACAGCCTTTAGGATGATCCCCTTCAGCAAAAGGCTTCAATGTATTCAACAGCAGAGCATGTCTGCTAATAGCTTTCAATCATTCAAGTCCTCAAATCCCTGGGAAAGCATAGCTATCCCTCAGTCATTAGCCTCATTTGATCTAGCGGGACAAGCACAAACAAGAGTAAACCCAAGGAATTGCAGGAGTGGAAACAACATTTCCCAGAAACACTCAGTAGGTGCAAAATATCTGGAGTCCTCAGCCTAACCACATCAAACTAGTGAGATATATATGCACTTGGCACATCTGTATTAGCTTTGAAATTGCTTTAGCCCTTTTGGATCATACCCAAAGTAGTAAAAAGCTAGTACGAACTCTTCTTTTGCAGACGAGGCAAACCAATATTTGTTTGTTCAAGTGGCTCATGCACATAAATGAGTCATGCAAACAAAACTTGCTGGCAGAATGATAGACCTTTTGCAACCTAAAGATGCAAGTCTAAGAAGAGAGAGATAGGTCTCAACCATGATATTGAATACCAAGCCCAGAAGCAAGCACAGAACCTTCCCCTTTCCTCTGGCTGGTTCTAATGTTGGTACAGCCTGGCTCCCGTGTTCGCTTACGTTTCCCACGTCCCTACATGTGGAAATTAGCCTCTTGTGAAAGGATTTGTAGCACTCTCCCGTAACAAAAAGCTCCAGTGTGCTCTCCTTGTCACTCCATTCTCTGAGACTGCTGAAGTGGATATAGTAACCCATAAAGCCAACAACCTTTGCCAATGAACCTAAATATCAAGTCACAATTAGGAGGCTGCGCTTGGTGATGTGTAATGCAGGAAAGTATGACAAGACTGGCAAGACTGAAGGAGTGCCACAAAATGTCATCAGAGATTATCAACTGCCACGGGGCCTGAAGCATCCCTGGGGAAGCCTGCCAAGGAGGCAAGAGAGTACGATGCCTGCGACTCGGCGGTGAGTAGCCTCAGACAGCGTAAGAGACCCAGAGATTTCGTATATAAATCTCCAAAGGCTGGTGAAAAACAGCTAGTGAAAGCAGGAGAAGCAGCAGGGAAAGAAGTCTGGAGGCAAATGCTAGAGCATCACTGAACCATATGCAACCCTACAAAGATAATGGCCCTAAATTACCTCTCACTTGCATTGGTTCATTAAGAATTTGATAGAG
Organism: Trogon surrucura; assembly: GCA_020746105.1. Classification (NCBI taxonomy): domain Eukaryota; kingdom Metazoa; phylum Chordata; class Aves; order Trogoniformes; family Trogonidae; genus Trogon; species Trogon surrucura. Next base: position 6,895,627 of record CM036632.1, on the reverse strand, counting down.
CTCTACTGGTGCCACTGGAAGCCTGTTCAGAGAGCTAAGTGGACTTTGGATCAGGCCCTAGGACTGGAAAATATATTAGGTCATAAAGTGCACTATTACATATTTTATAAGGGAACAGCTATCAACATCTGCTTCACCCAGAGAACATACAAAAAACCAGCTGGAAATAAGAACAGCTGTGCATATCCCAGCCTCATCTAGGCTGCAGCTTCTTCCAGCTACTCCTGAGTTTCTGTTAGAAGCCATTTCTATGGCTTCCTGTCTGTAGGAGGGATCTCAAAACACTGAGAAAATTATATTCAGTGGCATATGAGTAAAATAATTATAGCACAAAAAGATATGCCTGACATTACTGTCAACTGTTTGAGCTAACCTCTGGGTATGCAGTTATGGACGATGAGAGATGTGCTTGCAGGCATCTTTAATAAGTGCTTCTCATATGCCAACTTTTCAGCCAAGATTTTGGTATTTGCTAGCCAGATTTAAAACCATGCTATGAATACAGCCCAAATCAGAGTATCCATTGCTTATATATAAGACTCTTCTGTTAAGGTCTTCACAGAACAACGGGCAACAGGGATATGTAGTGGGCGGAGGTATTGCTAATGAGACTACTGCTTATTCTAAAGGTGGAGATTTTTAGACTTGTACTAAATTACTTGCCTCTTGGGCAAAATTCTTTGCTCTCACTCATACCATTGATTCTGATTCCACATTCTATGCTAGATCCATTTGTAAACCTACCATAATATCGTCTGCACTTTCAAGAGGGAAAAAGAGATATATTAATCCATAGACAGATGGACCCATGGTGCAATCTGGACAATTTTGAGTTTAATTTCTTTTCCATTATGTCTGGGTGTTGAATCCAAATGCTGTTCTTTCATCATGATTTCCCTTCTCCTTTAGTCATACAAACCAGAATATGTGTTGTATTAAGCTGGCTGCTTGATAATTGAATCTAAATTTCCAACAACTGATAAAGAAACTGGTTTAATTTTCTAGCATATAACCCTGGATCCCTGGGGAAAACAGACAGGTATTTAATTGTTATAAGGATTTCTATATATTTTCCTAAAGAAAATGATAACAAAAATATAGAATGCTGTAACTTTATAAAGTGCTCTTGTAAAATCTATTGTATCTGAGTGGAAAACTTGCCCAGAGTTTTCCATAACACACCAAATTAAATACGAGCTCTGTTTGGAACAGCCTTAGAGTGTGCCTCAGGCTGTTTTTAGTACTGCTCACATGGAAACATCACACCATGCGAGTCTCCATTGTAACCCACACAGAGCTGATATTGCTCCCCAGGAATGCAGTCTCATGGTCTGTGCCGATAATGAGTGTCAGTCCGCAGGGATAATTGGGATATTCCTGAGTTTTTAGCTCTCTGGAGTAGTGCTAGCCTCAAGTTGCATATAGAACAGATTCTAGTAATTCAATGTCTCTGATTATGGTGGAACTATCGAAGTCTATGGACAAGAGATGATTTTTAGAGACTGGTGTTGCTGAAGCATGCATATCTCACAGATTTGTCCTGAAGTTTTTAGGCAAAATGCTTCTCCCATTTGATTTTATTCATACGATAAGAAGTAGAACTAAAACAATTGCTCAGTCTTGACAGAAAAGCCCAAATGTGATAATATCTGCCAATTAAATGTGAACGTTGCCATGACGTAAAGGAATTGCTGGGTGACAGTACTGTGCTGGCAGTTCCTCCTCCCAATGCTTAATAGGAAAGCTATTGCCACTGAAGAGGAAGGGCACAGAGAATATCAGTGATGTTAAGTGTCCGGACCATGAAGATCGAGCCTGTTGAAATTAGTTTTTAATGAAAATGCTAACACAAAGGAAATTCCTGAACACTGGATGACAGCTAATATTGTGTCAGCAGTCAAAAGTGGAACAGAAGTGTGAGCCAGCTGGCTGGCAGCAATGCCAGGCTGCTGGCAATGGGAAGTTGATAAAAACTTCAATTAATAAAGACAATTAATTAAAATAATAAAGTATAGAAATATAATTAATGCTAGTAATCACGGTTTTATGGAAAATGGGCCTCATCATATAAATCTGATGTAACTCTTTAATGAGATTACAAGTTTGGTTGATAAAGATAACTGCGTAGATGCAGCATTTAGGGTTTGGTGAGTCATAGAACTCAGCAGAACATAACATGCTGATTACAAAAACATTATGAAATATCTGTAGAACAGAGATTGGCTGTAGCATGATATGATTAGGGGCCACCCACAGTCAATGGTTGCAAAGCTTCAGCAATCTGACATGAAGGAATCAACATCAGAAAGTAAGAGGTTAATCATGGAGAGCAATGCACATTATTTAGCAATTGGGGAACTTAAACCAAGAGTCGTTTCAATCCAGCCCAATGCAAAATTTCACAGGTCTCAATGAGGAACCATAGGCCACACTTGCAGCGAGGAGGACTACATGGAAAGTAGTGAGGTGGGACAGAGTTAAGCAACTGAATATGAGCTCTTATTCTAGCAAAAGAAAAAAAAAGGCAGATAAGCAAACCTGACGTTTGGATACACTAAAAGAAGAAAACTAGGGGGTGGATTTTTACCTCTGCACAAAGCACCAGCAAAACTACCCTGTTTTAGTACTTATTTTTTTAAGGTTGCTGAAAATTTGAGAAAGGAAAGGGTCTAAAATAATATAGCAAAATGTTTTACATATTATTTTATGGAATTAAATCAGTTTAATTAACCAGCAAGACAATGGGAAGGTGACTTCATTGCAGTGTGTTTGAACACACAAACAAAGTGAATGCTGGGTATCAAAGGACCCTTTAATCTAATGGTGCAAAGCATAACAGGATGCAATGTGAAGCCATACAATTGTAAGTGAGCAATTAAGAGCATATTTTAATAAGGAAGGTCATAAATGGCTTGTAGGAAATACTGAAATGGTGGATTCTGCAGTTCTCAGCATATACAAATCAAAACTAGTTGCTTTTCTGGAAAAAAAAAGATAACCTAATGTAAGTTTCATGCTAAATATAGGGGTACCTGGCTTTCATTAAACAAAATGTCAAAGTAAATGCTCTAATCGTCCTTTCTGGCCTTAAATTAAATGAATCTCTGAGGAAACTGAGACTGCTTTTTCTTTAAAAAAATCACATGATGACTTCTGGTTTTCAGCCAGTTGAAAACATGCTTTAAATTTTTCAGAGTTTCAACTCATTTTCCCATTCTGCCTTGGGTATTTCAAGCAGATCAGTACAAATATTGATATAACATATTTCCCACCAAAAAGGAGATTGTTCAGTCAATAATTTCCATTGGCATTCAACTATTTTTATATGTTTATGACTGGCTGGATTCCTTTCAGCATCTCCCTGTGAAAAACAGAACACTTGGTCATTGAAACATGCATACAATTTTGTTTTGTATTTTTTTCTTACCTGTATTTAATATTTTGCGAGTCATCAATGAAGTGAATGAACCTGACCTATGAAGTCATCATTTATTCCTATCTTTGCAACCAGAAAGAGTTACATCAGTGCCATCTGCTAAAGCTTTTCATTTCTGTAGCACACGACACGATCTATTAATGTGGAGCAGTTTCTTGCTGCAGCACCGTATGCGGTGACACATTTTTTGCCGACCTCTACTGCTACCTGACACTTCAACTCAACGGGCAAGTGTGGGGATTCATGCAAATTTTGGATCCAAAGCACATGAAATAAAATGGAGAAGTTGAATTGGCCTAATGGGATGGGATGGGACGTCCAGGACCAGTTTCTCTCAGCATCGCTTATGGTACATCTTAGTTTTTCCCATCATTTCCCCATCCCGATGGGAAACACGTGGCACTGGCTCACGTGGTCTGAACTGCTCGGCGTAGTTCACATCCACGTAGCGAAAGCCTAAAGAAACAACAGCCTTTCATCTCGCTAGCAAGTTCAAGTGTGTTTGGTTTTTCAGTGATGCAGCCAAACGCGAGCTGGTTTATCTCCCTGGGGAATTCCACTTCGGGAAAAGAAGGGATGAAGTGGTATTTCCTAATGAAAAGCACACACTCTGCTGCGACCTACAGGCCACAGCCGGTACGTGTCTGCCAAGTAAGTGCCTTTATTTTTTGGCAAGAGATTTTTCCTCTCAATGCTTTACTGACTGTAATGGACTTATTCCTGAATTGTTCAATATCAATGAAAAGAAAACTAGGTGCACTCTGTTTCCAAAACTTTTCCTTAACAAGTACCAACATGCATCCATCTCGCACCCATGTGGGCATTTACAGTTACTTTCTTTCTCTTTCCAGAAATATACTCACAAGGTAAAAAATAAAAAATAAAACCCTGCTCCATATATTTGCTTAAGTATATTTGAAATAGGAACACGGCAGAGCCACTGTCAGAGCTGCATGCTTCATACCGACCTTCCTCCAAATGAAGGGAATCAGGGGGCCAAGTTACACCTGAGGTGTTGGAGTAACCTTGGGCACCTTCACTAGATTTTCACCATCTACCAACTTTGAGAAGATAATTTGTCAAATAGCCAGGTCTGTGATTTCAGCTCCTTTACCACAGACATGTGAAGAAGCGCTTACAATGCTTGGAAACCTCTCCTCCTTCACCCGTGGGGAGCTCACAGCCTCTTAGTTTTGCTGATGACAGTCAAAACTCATTCCACATTCCTGGTCAAAGCATCAGTTGACATTATGGAAATACCAATTTGGGAGCCCAAAGTGCAAGCCACAGGCTTTGCCTGGCTGATAGTGGTGTCTCACCATCTGTTTCTCCCCTCACACTATTTTCCTGTTGGACAATGGTTGCAGCCATCAAATTACAAAGTAATTTGGCTGATTACACCCCACTTATAATAAACAGCCAAATCACCTAGAAGATGGTACACATAGGACATGGAAGCTGTGTTTGTCCAATCTTTCAGTGCTCATTTGTCACTCGTGCATTCTTTACACTTTTAAACATCTCCCTTTGTATGTGAACACTTCATGTGCTGTCAATGATTTTCTTGAATCATATACATTTCCAAATAAGAACATGGCCCAGCATGTAATGGTAAGCTCAGAAACCAGAAGCATTTTGTAAATCATTCACATATCAAGCAGAGAACAGAGCCTTGGAATGTACTATTTGAACAGCTATATTATACTTAACAATATCACAATAAAACGTTGATACTTGGAAATCAATAGGGTCTGACAGATTAAGTATAACTCTGTGGTCACAAACATGACTTTAACTAACTTCAGAAATATTACTTAGGCTGGACGAAGATGAAAATTGGCCTTTTCCTTTACTGAGGGAAGAAAACAACGATTTCCTGCACTGTGGTCATGTAAAGATTTCACCTCCCTGCTCCTGTGCCACTCTCCTGATAAGAAATTGTTTAATCTCCCTGACCCAAGGAACACCGATTCTGCTGATTCTTTGAAGGAAGACAAGACATGCAACATGCCTTCATCTCAGACGTGTCCAGGGACCTGAATGAAGCAGCATGACAGGACGTGCACCAGAGCCGCAGCCAGGCATGAGTCAGCCTCCTCCAGCCATAAATCTAAGTCATTGCAAAACTCCTTCCATTTATTCCATCTGATCCTCTCCCCTGATTAGTTTTGCAATGGTGCAATTTTAAAAGCACAGTTAAGAAGCTCTCTGAAGGAGGTACAGGATCTCTCGGAGAGTCTTGGAATAGTGTTGCCAACTCACATGATTTTTATCTTGAGTCTTATGATTTTTGAGCGTTCTTCAGCTTTGGCTGCCAGAAGCATGCAATGACATGAGAAATTCAGCTAGCTCCTCTCTTAATTTTTATTAATAGCAATTTTCTAGACTTTATGACTGTACCCTAAAGATGCAGAAATCAGAACACAAAGGAAAAAAAGGGGCTAATTTAGTAATTTTAACTGTGATTTTTAAGATTACTGTGTAATTCATGAAAACCTGACTCAAGATATTTTCCTACTGAAATTGTCAGCACTGTTTGCTTTTCATCCTCACTAAACTGCCCCTTAGTATTATTCTAATTCAGCTGTCTGGGTCACTAAAGAAATGGGAAATACAGAGTTTCTGTATCTGGAGGCAGAACAACAACCCGAGTCATTTTTTTCAGGTGCTTGCAAAGGGCTTGGCTGTACTGGGTGAAGAACGGGACCATCGAGATGGTGGGAAGGAGAAGGGAAGAAGCTAGGTCCTAAGTGGAAAAGCATAGAAGAGAAAGAGAAGATGAGTTTGCCCTCCTTTAAGGAAGTCCCCATTCATAGAGTTTTCCAGAGGCATGAAAGCCTCTTCGGTGGCTTCCTCCAGGATGAGACAGGTTGGTGAGAAGCAAAGGCACCTTCTGCAAAGCAGGTCCCCATGCACTTGTTTACTTTGCCTCTGGTTTCCACAGGACTACAACCAGACCCAGCTCAGAGTCAGGAAAATACTGTTCTTGGGGCAAAGAGTCTGTATTTAACCAGCTCTGAACCCAGAGGGGCAAATTGTACATATACTTGCAGTTACTCAGCTTTCAAGCTGGGTTTGTCCTTTGCCTTTCCAGAGGATGCATCTACAGTGTCACTGCTCTTCATGAAGGTTTGCAAGGGAGCAGTTAATTCTCTTCTCGGGCATCGAGACAGAGGTTTGCTGAAGTCTGTTGTGGCCAAACCACGCTGCCAACAGGGCCAAAATCTCTATGTTGTTAATACAGCAGCCAAGCTCCCATCAGGAGACATTCAATATCGGCCTGGATGTGTTCCTGTGTGACCTACTCTAGGTGATCCTGCTCTGGCAGGGGAGTTGGACAAGATGATCTTTCGAGGTCCCTTGCAACCCCTAACATTCTGTGATTCTGTGATTTGTAAGGCACAGCCAGTTTTGACCCTGAAGAGGCACATGACCATCAGAGCTGCTGTGTTGTTCAGGGGTAGGCAGGAGGTTCTGTCTTTTGCTCCCTAAGAAGCAGCATTTTGACATCAGTTAGGCAACGGGGACCATTGCTCATAAAGGAGGTGCCTCTGCTCAAAAAGTCATGGCAGAATATTCCATGAGCGTACGTTCCCTTGCTGAGCTATAGCACCGTCACTGGCTGGTGGCCACAACTTGAGTCCTGTTATACTTGGCATCTTTCTGGAAGTGTTATCTACTGAAAACATTTAATTAACTGATAATTTTAACCTTCAGAACAAACAAAACAAAAAGCAACTGTTTAGCTGTGATGGCATTGGAGAAAACCTGAAAAACATAACCCGGGCATCCCCTGTAGGCACCAAAGGCAAGTGGAAGGTTGCCAGATTTTGTATTATGCTTTCAGATATTGTGGTCATAAAGTGAACCTCCTACTTTTAGAGGACCTGACGTAATTTTTGCATGGGAGGAGGCATTAACAGCTTATCTGGGCATTATCTTTGAGTGAAAAATCATTTAGCAGATATTAGCTATCTCTGGATAGTAATGGGCCAGTGAAGAAAAATGTGTTTTGCTTAAGTGTTCATTACCATTGCAAGTTTCACTTGCTTTAAAACAACTTGCATATTAAGTAGCAATAATATAAGCCTCATTAGGGGCTGCCCATATGTCTGGCAGTGAAAGGATAGCTCTGGTACTGTGAAAAAGAAAGACTTGCAGCAGTAAGCTGTTCCCAACCTTTTCCACTGGCAACCCCACCCTGCCAAGCTCCTCATCCAGGAGGAGACTCCCACTTCTGCTACTGAGTTGACCTGCCGTCATTCCTCCTCTCCTCTTTGAATAACTATTCATGTACCTTTCCATCTGTCAAATGATATATTATTCTGTAAGTGCAACATAGATTACTGGTGTGTCCATTACTAGATTGGACTACTAGTAAAATAAAGTGATATTCAAAGAAGATGAGTAACTGTATCAAAATGCAGCACTAAGGAAGCATTCATCCTGGTGTAAACGGAGAATTATGCCCAGCTGTCCTGAGCTCTGCCCCAAAGAGGAGGAGAAAGACCCAGAGAGCTAAGCCTCACAGCTTGATACTATATATAATATTATTGAGAAAAGGGTTTTGACAAATTGAGCATGTAAATACGCAAATTTGCATTTATAAATTTGCAAATGTAAATTTGCACACAAAGACATCGATTTCCAAGTGTACTCAATATTGCGGGAATTTGGGGATTTGACTCCTTCTAAGTGAAAAAAAAAAAATAAATCAAGATTTCATATGTTAATAGCCAAACCCCAAACATGGAAGAACGGAACTATTTCGCCCAGTATTGTAGAGATGTGTTGTATTTTTCACGCCTCTAAGCAATGAATATTGGTATTTCCCAAACTAACTAACTTTAATTTCTTCCAAGCATCCATTTTTATGAAGTTAGAGGAATAAAAATTCTGACCTTGAAACACAGTCATACTAATAGTAATAAACTATAAAATATGTACGATCTAGTTTACCATTATGCCTCAGTTAGATGAGATTAGCTAATCATGCAGCTTATTTTCCAAACATCTATATGCTGCTATTGTTTGTTTGTTTGTGGTCCTGGCAGACGAGCCTCGAAACGATTAAAGACACGATTAAGGATTTATTTACATTTTCTTTAAATATCAGCAGCATTATATTATGAATGACACTTTTAATCACCTACACAATTCTGTGTTTATAATGTTGCCCATAAATTCTGAGCACTGATTTATTTTTTGACAAAGCATTGCTGATTTTATGTGCAAACCTATGGAGCCTGGTCTACCCCTCATTAGAGTCAAGAATCAATGGCTTTTATAGACATCTGGGCATTCAACCAGGTCCCACTGGTATCTTTTCAACCACTAGCAACCGCACAAGAGCAAAAGAAAACTTGCAGCTTCATCTCAAAATCTAAAGTCGTGTTAAATCTGTCATTTTAAAGCCAGTTTTTGGAGAGGCAGGGGTGAACGCACTCACTTTTACAAAGAGCAGACCTACTCATGTGGGTGGCTTTTGAACAGCAGCTCTGAAGTCAGTGTGCAGAGTGGCATCTTCATCCCTAAAGTTCAGATAGGCAAACTAAGCGTGAAGTTACACGGCACGCCTGAGCAGATTCACCAGTTTACCATTGCTAAATGTGGGCATCCTGCTTCCTTCGCCATCGCTGCTCCTTCCTCCCGTCACACCTGCTCCTGCCCGCACAACTCCAGCCTCCTCCTTGCACAGCCTGTCCCCCATGAGACCCACTAAATGAGTTCAATCCACTAACCCAGCAGAAAACTATCCACTATTTCCACCTGGTTAGCAAGTTTGGAGCAGTTAAACCCACACTTGTGCACCTCCAAAGCCACCTTATTGCAGAGGACTGCCATATTATTATCATTATCTTTTTAGTGATGTCCAATGACAGGACAAGGGGCAACGGGTACAAGCTGGAACATAGGAGGTTCCACAAAAATATTAGAAAAAAACATTTCACTGTGAGGGTGACAGAGCACTGGCACAGGCTGCCCAGGGAGGTTGTGGAGTCTCCTTCTCTGGAGACATTCAAAACTCACCTAGACACGTTCCTGTGTGACCTGCTGTAGGTGTTCCTGCTCTGGCAGGATGATCTTTTGAGGTCCCTTCCAACTCCTAACATTCTGTGATTCTGTAATTATCACAATATTATGTACAATTATCAGCATCAAGAGTCCTGAGTCTGATTTTACCCTCGCACAAATCAAGAGAAACCACACTAGCACACAGAAGAACCATAACTGAAGGGGAGACTCAAAGCTTCAAAGCCTCTGTGCACCCCAAATTGCTCCTGCCTTTATGGGCTGCACACAGGGTGCCCACTCAGCACCCTGGATGCAGCATCTGAGAGGGGAGGGGAAAAAACCTAAAAATCAAAGTCTGAGAACAAAGAAGGTCATTCAGCAGCTGTTTCAATCCTATCTTTATTTTAACCATTGCCCCCAAGAACCAGGAGCTGGGAAGACTTATTAGATCATCCTAGTCAACTGCCTGCCAAAAAAAAGGAATATGTTCTGTAGTATTTTCTTGAGGGCTTTTATCCAGCTTATATTTAAATGATTCAAGTAATGGGGATTCCATGATCGACCAGACTGCTATTTGGAAAAACACACTGACAGCCAGCTTACATTTCCTTCTGCTCATTTTCATGCCATTCCTACTCGCTGTGCCTCCTTCTACCAACCAACATAATTTTGCCTGTGCTTTTGGAGCAGCTTTCCCAGTCCTGCTGTTCTGCTCTTAGGACAGGATGAAGTGAGGGGAAAGGTTGACTCATGTGAAATGCAGCTTTAAGCACAGATTTATCTCCAAGATCTTGGGAATATTTGCTCCTCAACTGTTGGCATAAAATACAGCAGTCTTGGGAATGTCCTGAGAGGTTTAAAGCACAAACTGATGATCTTAAAGTCGATACCCTGCCCTGCTGGATGTCTGCAATGTCACCCTTGACAGCTGAATTACACCCCACCCCTGAGCTTTTATTTAAGCCACTCAGGCTTCTTTTAAGCACCCCTCCGTTCCGAGCCCTCCCGCCCTAACTGACATCCTTCCAATCTGTCCAAGGGAGCCTTTGTTCCCCCGACTCACTCCAGAGAAACGAGGCCCTTTGCAAATTGCAGACCATCCTTTCAATTATATTTCTATAGTAATGCTGGCACATTAGTTCCACTTATCCTTGGTTAATAGTTCAGCTTATATTCAAACAGCCATTAACATAAAATCAACACAGCAATTTTGTATGAATTCTCATATCATTAATCCATTTAAAGTGGATACACAGTTCACACTCCAAATTCACTTAATTATTGACTTAATAACATTTAAAGAGGCCATGGTCTTGGGCTTCATTAGAAAACAATCTTTTTTTTATCCCCTTCCCTTTTCCTAGTTTTATAGGTTTTCTGCAGAAGTTAATTTTGCAGGGTTTGGGTAATGCTCAGAGGTATTTCACCTCTGTGAGACACCCCCACCCTAATTATAAGTTCAGTCTCACAAGGAATAACCTCACAGAGCATTTTGGGGGGAAAATGTCCATGTTGAGCTGCATAAAATCGACCCTCTTTGCCCAAAGCCCTCTGTGGGAAGCAGCCCTGAGCATACAGCTTGGAACATCTCAGGGAGGGGGGGGGTCTCATTTCGGCCTCCTCCATTACCATTGGGCTGCAGGAAGCCCTCACATTGTCCTGCTCTAGTGACAGCCACGAGCCCTGCTAGAAGAGGGGATAATTACATCTTCCTCTGTATCTGATATAATTAGCTCTCTAGCTCTGGCACGGACAGTGGATATATCATGATAATTTCTAAGCACTACACACAAAATTAATAGTTTCATCAAAATTGTCTATGGAGAAGCTTGGCTTCCCCCATAATTTGATTCAATACTTGTTTTTTCTCACTCCTTCCCCATCCCTCTCTTTTCTCTCCTTGTCATCATCCGTGGCAAATGATGTTGTTTGCGCTCCAGCTGCTGTTACAGGGCAAAAGCAAGCCGCGAGTTTCCATTTCACTTTGAAAAAATGTCAGGTTAGGACTTGTCTGAATCCTCACATAATTTGTGCCGCTGCTGGAGGCCTTTCCCAGAGACTCATCTTCCTCCAGTGGGATTTGGGAACGTGAATGAAGACCTGAGGAGGATCAGAAAAACATCTGTATGCATGGCTAACACAGACCATTGTCCCTTACAGCTTCCCCCTGTGGTCTGGGCACTTCTTGGGACCTCTGGTGACACAAGCTTCAGACTGGATTTGACCTCACTGTCATGCAAGGCAGGGCTATCGTGCTCAAGAAATAGGTAAGTTCATGCTGGGCACAGTTTGCCAAAAGTCCTTGAAAACTAGCCTGAGCCATCCCTGTGATTATGGTAGCTCATCTCATTGCCCAAAAGCCACTTGTGTTTACCCTGGCTACCTGGCAAACTGCATCTGGCAGTACAGACATATCCTAAACACCCTTTCAGGACAAGCCAGGCATCCCCACTGCCCAAAGCGCACTCGCAGCACTATATTGGCAGGAAAACTTCATTATAATAAACAGCAGTAGGGTCTAAATGCATTAGGCTTTCTGCTGGAGAAGGGGCACTGGAGCCTGTGAGGCTACCCTGCTTCTCCCCGCCTTTCACAGACAAGTGAATGCTTGGAGGATCATATCAATGGAGAAGAGCCAGATTTTATTAATGCATTCTTGACACAGACATCAGCAAAAGCAGAATCAGATGCACTGTGCTGCAGGTTATAAACAAAGGTTTTAATTTAGATAGTGTAGTAAAGAGAAAAGCAGAACATCCCAGGACAGACAATAATCATAGTGTGTGGTTTCTTCTCATTTGGGCCTTAGGGTGTTTCTCACATCTTTACCACACTTAACACCATTCCCTCTTAATTCAGGCACATGGGCATTCCCAACTAGTGTTTGCCTGGGACTGCCTTTAAAAGAATAGGTAGGTACTTGATAAACTAGGTACAACTTTGAAACCATTTTATTGCTTGCTTGGTTATGGCTCTGAGAATAATTATTGTTTCCTATTTGAGATTCGAGACTTATCTGCACCAGTAAAAGCAGTCCTTTTTTTGTTTAATGTCCGCTGATGCATCTACTTAGTTTATAAACTAACACTGTAATCTTGTTTTTACTATCAAATGCAATAAAAACATTGAAAGTAGTAATAAAACTGCCCCCTGAAACTCTGACATTTCACAAATACTGGTATACATCTCCACGTTCTTCCTAAACTTACCACAGATTTTCTAAACATTGTGTTTAGAAAATGCAGTCCTCATAAAGAACAGCTTCTTTAAACAAGGTCTAGAGCCTGCTTTCAGGCATTATGCAGATCAGAGCTGTCGCCACAACACTTTTTTGGCACCGTGGCCCCTCTTGGAAGTGCTGGTGAAGTGAAGCAATTAAGCTTGTCCCTATCCGTGCATGCAGCAGCAATCATGACTCCTAGAAATCTGAAGGGTACGAGAGGATAGGAGAAAGTCTACTGAAACACACAGACTGCTCCTAACCAGCCAGGTTCATGGCAGGGTATTCATTACATCTCCCAGGCAGTGCACAGGGGCCAGCACCCCGGGCAGCGTGACTGCAGCGAGGGCTGGAGCTTGCGGTGGCCTTTGGCTCAGCCTTGCAGCAGAGCTCACTGCCCTACAGTGGCATGACAGACTCGAGAGTGACAGGCTTTGTAAGCAAAATGGCTACATTTCTACCTAGTATTTTTTAAAGGGAAAAGAAAAAAAAATAATAAAAAACCCAACAAACTTGTTTGGGTACAGCACACGACCAGCTCAGGGTGCAGAGCACATCCCTCATCCACCCAAGAAACGTGCATCCCCGTGGGGTGGCTCCAGCAGCACGTCCCCCGCGCCACGGGTCGCTGCGTGCACAGGCAAGCTCCCCGGGCAGGCAGTGCTGCCAGCACTAATGGTCTCACTGCGCTGCTGCTCATCCTCAAACACCCAACCTGGGACGTGTCTGGACAAACAGGGCTGCTGAGCTCTAGCCTCGAGCCAGAATGGACTCAGCAGCAGGAGTGGAAAAATACCTCTTTCCCACACATATCCATTCAGCAGCTGTTGATTCTGCCTCCCCAGCCCTCTCCATGCCATACATGAGTTAATATAAACTTACTTGGAGGGTTGCCCTGTTTTTGGAGAGTCACGTCATGCTTCCTGTCGGGCCCCTCGCCATCCTCATAAACACGTACTACTAAAATTATGGTCGTTGTTCCCAGAATAGATCGCTTCGTAACCAAATCTGAAACAATGCGGTTAAATATTTTCTCCATCTTACTGGGTTCAGTTATTTGTTGTGAAGAAACACCACTGGAGGGGACAACTAAAGGCTAAGAGAGATGCCAAACTTAACATACACATCTTTTTGTGAAGAGATTTAACAGAGAGAAAGGAATTGAGTCACTGGGCTCCTCTGGGGGACCCACTAGTGATACTCAGCTGAAGGGATGTACCTGTGGACAACCCAATTATTGCCAGCTCCTGTACATTGCTTCCCCCTTCCAAGGCACTGCCTGAGAGGAGCACTGAGATGCTCAGAAATATCGGTCCCAGAAGTACAGGTCACTCCCAGCAAACCAGCTGTCTACATTCCCATCAGCTTCAGTGGGATGAAGATGCAGGTTCTGGCTGTAGGCCTGGGGAGCACAAGACGGTCCAGCAACACACAGTTGTAAATCAGAGAACAAATGCCAAGAATTGTCTTTATCTCTGAAGGTGGAATTTAGGCAGACACAGTCATACACACCCTAACGGCGTTTGCACATAGCAGCTATTACACGAGGACATGACAGCACAATCTGCTTTGTCTCTCTTGCAGAAACAAAGGGCAGCAATGCTCTGTTTCATTTCCATGTTTGTATGAAAACAACATAATCGGGATTACTGTATACGCTTCTTGAGAGGTAGGACACATCTACACTTACATTTATTTCTTTTTAATACAGATGAAATAGGAAAATGAGAAAAAATGTTCATACCAATCAACATGACAGATTAGGATTTCATCCAGTTTTAGACAGATGGGCCTTTCTTAATTCCTTGGATTTTTCCTCTCCCCACTTTCTGCAGTTAAGACAAAGATGCCCAGCCACGTGTTGGGTCTTTTCTTTCTGTGCTGAACCATGCCCACTCCCCAGGGAAAAAATACTCGAAACCCCATGTCCAGCCTTGCTTCCCAGAACCGAGAATTCACTCTACTTTTTGGAGAATTATGTCTTTTGGTAATTCAGCTCTATCCAAAATCCTTAGATCCTCTCATGATTTATATCTAGAGCTCTATGATCTACAAAGTCCTGATATTTCCACATAGATAAATGAGGTGCAGAAAGACTGAACTACTTGAATATAACATAAGAAAGTCTGTGTTAATGAAAGGATTTAAAGCCATATCCACCAAACCCTTGATGGTACTCAGACCACTGGAATTTTATCTGTAAGAGCATTTTATTGCAGCCCTGGGTCACAATTGGACACCTTATTTCATGGAGGATATATTCAGATTAATTTCTCTTTCACATCAAAATAAAACACCAATGTTTCAAAATCCCTTACAATAGAAATTTTGGAGGAAATAGTTGCTTTGGATTTATCAAAGCATTTGGTTTCTGCATGAATTACTTATTATTTCTGACAGTTTCTATGACAGGAGGAAAAATACAGTTTGAAATTCACCAAGAGTGAATTGAAATTTCTTGGTTTACTACTGCACACATGGACCATCCCAACACTGTTGCAATGTCTCCCCACCCTCTCTCTTTTTCCCTCTACAATAACAAAAAAAAGAACTAAACCAACATAATTTCCCAAACAGTTTTGTTTCTGGTGGAATTCAGTCCCCAGTAGAAAGATACTCAATGAACATCCCCTATGAACAGCTTGGTCTTACCATCAGAGGTGCCCATCATCTCATTGTCTGCAGATGAACAAGAAGATTTTATTCTGCTTTTTTTTTTTTTTGCTGGCACATGTGCACATACTGCCCAAACACATGGTTGCTGTGGTACCACTTCCTCCCACCGTTTCTTTTTTTTTTTGTCTGTCTTTCTCTCTCCATCGACATTGTTTTCCTGCATCAGTGGCATGAAAAGCTAGAGTCAGTCAAGCTACAGCACACAGCAGGATCCTAGAAGTGCTGGGGTTCTCAGGTCATGAGCAAAGATTTCAAACAGTAGGTATCTGCTGTCAGATGAAGCAGATGCAGTTTAAAATTTTGGATATGAGCAGGAATCTCAGCTGCTCTTTAGGAAGAAAGGCCCTTCTAAATTGTTACATCAGTTCTGCAACAGGGTTTCACAGTACACTCAATACTCCCCCAGGTAGTTCATGAGGAATTTTTCTTACTGTGCATCCAGAACACATTGCTGTCCCTGTGGGGTTTTGCTGTATGCTGCCACATATTTTGCTATTGTCTCTTCCTACCCTCAAAGTCATTGAAAACTCTTCCAGCTCAGGTTTTACTTACAACTTGGTGTGGTTTTGTGTTTTATCAGTTTAGGAGAGAGAAATTCAGTTTGATGGCTCTTTTTTTTGCAGAAAAGCCGAGAATAGCTTCTCTCAAAACCTCACAACAACAGCTTGCAATTTGTCAGGGACTATCCTGCTTTATGGAAGACAGCGTATATGTTCCTCTAGTTTGGATCCTGAACTGCAACAAACTCCTCTGAGCAGGCTCCAGTGCTGCAGTTCTGGTTGTGCAGCAATCTGTGTCTGACGGCTTGTTTTCGCTGCACTTACTGGGTCAGGGTAAAGTTCCTTTTGTGTTACTCGGGAGTCAAAGATGGGAGGCAGATTTCTACCCTCAGAGTATCAGAATCTAAGGAAACAGCAAATGCAAAAAGCACCTACATAAGAAAAATTGTATATGAAGAGCTTGGAAAATACAGCGGTGTGCAGCACTGTTTCCTTCTTCCTGGGTAAAGGTTATACAGCAATTCTTTCTTTCCTGGTCCAATCTATTTTAGCAGACACCACAGCTCCACCTCAGCATGTGGCACATCAGGTGGCAGGTTGTACCAAGCCATCTCCACGTGTCTCTTCCAAGCATTGAATGGTCCCTCCCCAGTCAACACACAGGCAAAACCAGCTTGTTTGACCCTTCAGGGACTGGGAACAAACAACACTCAGGGCCAGAGGCATCCGCCTCTTGGAGCCAGCAAGAGGAAGAGGTCTGCATTATGTGCTCCGTTTGTGCACGTGAAAAAGAAAGCCTTCTTCTAGCCAAGATGCCACCCATGTTTTTTCAGCTGCATTCAGTACAATCTTACATTTGCATTTAAATCAGCACCCTTAGAACAGGGTGGAGCACAGGTTTGAAAGCCAAGAGTCATTTGACAACATCTTCCTCCCTGAGCCAACCTTTTCTTATTTGATACGACCAGGAAGATGGGAAATACTTTCATGGGGCCTTTGAGAAATGCTCACTGCGAAGCACCCTTTGAGCCAGCCTTCACACAACAGCTACACACTGCTCACACCAGCAGAAGAGTGCCTGTCCCAGGGCAGCTTATTCCTCCACGCCTAGGACTGGCTGGCATCAGGAAGGATGTGCTGGTACAACGCAACCACACACACTCCCCTAAGGGAAATACAGCTCACACCCATGAAATGATTCATTTGTCAGGATGGCTTCAGTTGGTTCTCTGAGCAAACAAACTATGAGAGCAAAGGCTCTTGTTGCTGTGTAAGTGTGTCTCCTTTAAGGCTTTTCACCAAAATGAAACAAAAAAGTAGAAGAAAAAAAAAAAAATCATACTTGGTGTGGTAGTAAAGTGCCAGTATTTGAGAAAAGATTTTTATTCTTTTCAAAGGAAACACATATAAACCTGATCATTTTTCACTTCATTGAAAGAAATCATGGGTGGATTCTGTTATGAAACTGTTTTAAAGAGAGGTCGCAAAAAGTTGCTGGAAATTGGCTATTTAGAATTAGAAAGACAAACTCATTTTTACGTACAGTAGAAGTTTACTCAAGCAACTTGGGTGATAAATATTAAATAACTCATAATACTATTATTTTAGTATTTATAATGCTTACTACAAACACAGGACAGATTTGAAATGGGAAATCAAGCCAATTTTTTAATTACCAGTGATAAAATGCTTCAAACTCTGCATTAGCTGCAACCAATACAGTGCCTTCGATTCTGCTAATTGATCTTAATTGATTAAATGAATGCACTTCATATTTGGATTTCATTGCCAGCATACTCTGGCACTTTCTATTACAATCCATTCTGGAAGATACCTGATGATCATACCTGAACACCTTTCCATTTCATTCTCACTTGCATCCTCTGATTAATTATCTGGTTTTAGCAAACCGGGAGCACACGTTTCCCATTTCTCATGAAAAGATGTCCCTGTTGGCTGGCAGCCAGCTGCTGACAACCCAGCTTTTCTGCAGCAAGGGACCCCAGCACAGAGACATCTAAAACATGGCACATCCAGCCTGACCAAGGAGCAAATACCATTTCTGCTCGAGTCTCTGCCTTGCTCAAAGTTTGCACTGCACAGAAGATCCCTTCAGATCACGTATTCTTTTCCATTAAAGGATCTTTCTGTATTCTATTACAAGGTCTCACTATGCAGCTCCTCAATGGAGAGCTTTGTATGTTTTTTAATATTCTGTTTAAATCTAGTTAACATTAAGGTGTTTTTCCTTTGAAATTTGCACTGGGTTTCAGGGTGCAGTTCTTCTCTAGAGAATCTGCAGGGTGCCAATACCAAGGGAAGGGTGGTGGAGAAAACCCCAAGAATTTGGATAATGCGAAAATTGCAACTGCATTATTCAAGTTAGAGACAAAAGAATTTATTCACCTAGAAGGGAAATATTCCCTGAGATAGCAGACAGTGGAACACCTACATTATATTTTGCATAACATTAATCATTAAAGTATGGGTACTCGAGCACTCACATAATGAGCAGTGTATTACAGCCAAGTTACTAGAGGAATACAGGCCTGTATTTGGGTTATTTGTCCCTAGGGACTTCAGTCAGAACTCATCATGTGAACTCAGAATGCGATCTGACCCATATATGCTATTAGAGCATTGCACATAGCACCAAGTGGATTTCTGAATGCAAGGGAAAATGTGTTATCACAACCCCCAGAATCCATATTCATGAGAGTAAGTGAGGTAAATAATACGCAGGGACCAGCAGTGGAGATAATTAAGAGGAAAAGGAAAATAAGTTCTGCAAGGAAGAAAAATGGACAGTCTCTCTTGTTCTGTCACTGTTCTGAAGAGGGAGTGTTCGGAGCAAAGAGAACCCTCCTGCTTGATTTTGAGTTATCCTAATGACTGAGGATGCTGTCGCTACAGTGATTAGGCAAAGCTGAAAATGATAAACCTGGAAAAGGTCTTTTTGTCCTCATCACAAGATGGAAATTCAAGAAATACTCATCCACATAAGACACAAGCCTTGCAGCCTGCTAAGGTCAGCAATTTTTGCAAATGATTGCCATGCATGTTAACATGGCACGAAGGCTGTCTCAAAGAAAACAAATTCCCCAGCCTCCAAAAGCTCCGGAGGGGAGAATTACAACCTGCAGATGATGTCTTTGTTACAATCCAGTCTCCAGCAGAAAATACCTCTGGAGCCAACAATTGGGATTTGCTTTTACTACCAGAAATGTAATTCCTCTATAACACGGTATAAATCAATGTCTATTTTCTTTTTCAAACTGATACCTGCTAAGGTTTGTCTCCTAGAAAATGGCTCTTCCAAGTTCCTGCTGCACTTAAGTTTTATCTTATATATAGATCTTTATATTATCTACTGTATGAGTTAAGTAGGGGAGGAGGCTTTCTTATCTTAGGCAACAGGGAAGAGCTTAATGAAGAAAATCCTGTTGTTCTTCTGTAACAATCCGCTTGCAGCTCCCAGCAAGACTCTGATACCCAATGGAGATACACTGATATCCATCACACTGCTACAAACATTTTAGATCCAAATCACACATCTGAGTTACTCTACAAGAGCCCAGATAACATTTCACCATATTCTCTCTTCATCATCTGGACTTCTGAGCATGGAGGTATTACTATATTGTAATCCTTAGCTGGAAAATTTCTTCATTAATAATAAAGATTAAGCGTGATAAAGTTAACCCTGTTTACACATGAAAGGTGATTCAGATTTAAACAGCAGCCTTCATACAGTCATGGTTGTTTCTCAATAACCCCTTGTGCAGACAGATGTAATTCCGAAACATTCTCTTCAGAGCAGACAATTTGGGGCATTTGTTGAATTCAGCAGTTAATATCCCTGCTGCCACAGTTCCAGGAGAACTGGAAGACAATTTAATCTTTCTAAAGAAATCCATTAATAAGTTTAACACCTAAAAGAGAACCAGCAAAAGACTATTCCTGCTGAAGTGCTAGGAACTATTTTGACTTTGCTAATTTATTCCTGCAAGGGAAGGCAAATAAGCTACCCCAGCATATGTTAGCTTTTATGTTTTAAAAAGTTTCACACAGGGATTCATGCAGATAAGTCCATCTTATTCTTTCTGAATTAGAGACATCAGAGAATCAATTCATCAGGTGTACCAAGGGCCACAGCCCTGACTAGCTTTGTTTTCCCTTACCAAAATGCAATTAAAATACTGAGTCCATCTTCTCCTTGCATCAAATTTGTGAAAAGGAGCCATTTTCTTGCAATAAACTCCTAAAGATTTCATGACATGAGCAGCAGAGCATAGTAGAAGTGCATAATAAGTCAGTCCAAATTCTAGCTGTGTCTAAAAGGTTTATAGAAAGCTCTCTATCCGTTTTTCACACTCCAAAATCTGAATTATAATTAATTTCAGGAATCAACCAACCTACCTTACTTTAAAAATGTCAAGCTGAGGAGTACATTATGTGAGATTACAACTAATCAGAAGTGCAGCACACACACACATCTTCCCACTTAAATTCTTTGGCCAAAAAAATATTACAGCAGCCTTGACAGTTACTAAATGATCTTTTCAAATAAGACTTCGTGATGATAAATGTTACAGTTTTGCAGCCTTGTGCCAATACGGAGCTTTTCGGCCACAAACGGGCATCATTTGACAACTCCTGCGCTAACTCTAACAACACGCTGACGACCGTGACAGCTTTCCTGTTCTTCCATTCGCTATCCCATCTGGAAAGAATGCCAGGGATGGAAGAGCCTGGCATGCTAATCTATTCAAAAAGAATTATCGACATTTACAAAACATCAATGAAACATTAAACATAGCTGTTTCTTAGGACAATGTTATTTACTCATTTTCTTGCACAGATCAGATGAGCTATGAATAACCGCTGCTGTGTTTGGCCTCAACGGTGCTTTCTAGACTTGTATTGTTCTGACAAAAGGCAATGGGCTTCCTTTGCCTGGGTCTCCCCTTCCTCTGCAGCAATACCCAACCTTCCTCCTCCTCACAGGCGACGCCCAGATGTCTCCCCAAATTTCCCTGCCTGGCAGTCACACTGAGGAAAAGTGCCCCCTTTCCCCTGCCTCATCTCTCAAGCTGCTAATGAAAAAACTGTGCATGGTCTGTACAGGGCAATAGTCCCAGAAATATCATTTTGCTTCACCGTCACCTGCAAGGGGTGAGGAACAGAAATAACTGCTCCCTAATTCAATATGGACTTCAGATAAAAGCACCTCCTCTTCCATTTATCTACCTGCAGAGCTATTTTTGCTATTGTTTGCTGGGAGAATTGTTGCATTTTGTTGTGCCTAAAAGTTTTTTGCTGCTTTAATCACTGCATAGGGCTCCTACCTGCAGTAAATGAACTGAGTTGACAAGAGAAATTTATTACAGCCACCAGACAGAGATCAAATTCTTTTCTCATCAATTATTTGGTCCACTACTATTTCTAGCAATTTCTCCTCTTAATACAGCTGATCACAGGCAAATGTTTGGTTGCTTCTGTAGGAAGCGCCAAGACTTGTTATTTCATTATACATGTATTCTCCTTACTTGTATATTCTCTGGAATGGTTTTATATATAAGTGATGAGCATTGTCTGGTTGACAAAGCATGACTAAAGTACAAGCTGAAGAGCTGAAAGATAAATTTGTCCTTGCAGTGCTGCTGCTGATTTTCTGTGCAATAATTAATAAGACACACTTCACTTTTGCCCCACTATCAGAGTTGGAGCTGGCAGCGTTGTTTTTTGGGGAGAGGAAAACAGCAAGGTAGAAAAAAGTTGAGACAAAGCCCATTCTCCTAGTCCAGCATTGAAAGGAGACCATGACTTCTGTACAGCCCTCCAGGGAAGGGCTGATAGAGCACAGGGCAGTCTTGTTCCTAAGAAAGCTCATCCATACACTGAGAACCAAATGCAGAAGTGAAGTGATAGGGACTTCGAGTCCACATTACTTCTTCCTTCTCTTGTAGGGCACAGTTAGGATACCCTCTACCAAAAAAATTCCTTTGCAATTCCTACCTCTAGAGCAGCTCCAAGGGCCTGTGGACAGAAAAGCAGGGTCACCCATAGCAGAGTTTAGGAGTGAAACAAGAGAGCTGAGAGTGCTACTGGTCTGGCAGGGAACATGCAACAGCACTAAGTGGGGAATGACTAGAGAAAAAACACGGGGGGAGCCTCCCTCGACTCAGGAGGGGCACAAAACCACATCAGAAGCCACAGCTCTGTGGTGACATGACCCATGTAAACTGGGGAGCAGGAAGCTAGAGGTTAATGCAACCCCAGCCCCTGTGTAAGAGGCTTTGGCTCAGGGCATTATGTGGTCATCTCAAGGACCAATCAACCTGTTTCCAAGACCCATCAGTTGCTGGGAGGTGAACCTGGAACACAGGTTTTATCACTGGAAATGCAGATAATTCACTTGGAGAAGTCATCCTGACAGCTTTGCAGAAACAGATCACAGTGGCATGTGGGGACACAAGCAAGGTCTCCCTGCCACTGTGAACTTGGCACTGGTGGAAAGGCAGCAGTGAGGGCGCTGCTGGGAACAGGCCTATTTCCATATGTTTCTTTTTGAGCATGGCATCACCTCGGGAGGGATTAGTGTGAGAAATCAGGGCTCTTCCCCAGGCTAACAGCAGCTCAGTATTTCATAAAAGAGATGCTGACAGCTTTGGGGACCCTTGACATCCAGGTTGAGAACAACGTGCCACAGGAAAGGCACCTGGCTTGTCCTTGAATAAAAGGCTTCAGCATATTGTGTGCTGTGCACACTGGTGGGATGATTCTGTTGGAGGGTTAAAACCCATGCTCTCACCTCCCTGGAATGAGAAGACAAATTAATGAGAAGGAGCTGAGAGTGCATAAAAGCAGTGAAATACAGAGCATGTTCCTAAAGGTCATAAGACTTGGTTTTGTCAGAATTGCCATGAGAAATCTTTGCCAGGGATGGGCACAGAGCAAGCTAAAGCAGCATAGAAATAGAGGGGCCTGGTTGTATCTCATGGAGTTTTCTCATTCAGCCTAAAAGCAGTTTTTACAGTAGTTCTCCTAATAGCATTAATGTAAATATCTCAGAGCTACACAAGCTCAAACCTGCTTCATGTGTTTGCCCTGAAGTCTAGTTCAGCAGCCTTAACCAAAGATCACTTCAGCAGTATCTAGAGGAACAAGCTTTCATAATCCATATTTTTTCAGCTCTTTCCACTGTCTCCACAACATTTAATCAAAGGCAATTGGGAAATATCAGTCAAAAAACCAAGCGCTATAAAGTTCTCTTGCCTTATGCTTGCAAGCCTCAACACCCAAGCAGTCAGGAGGAAAGACTTTTGCTCTAAGAGACAAAGCAGAAGAGGTGCTGAGGGCAATTACTCCAGCATCAGCAGAAAGATTCAGGGCTAGCCCATCAGGGCATCCAGGTGCTACACTGCTCTGCCAGGGCATGTGAGCTCTCAGAAAAACAGGGTTCAAAAGCTATGAGTTTTAACAACCCTATCACTTAGTGAACTGAAATTTTATTCCTATAAGAGGACTTTTGGGTCCTATTCATGTTTCTGAAGACACTTCCTGGCTGGAAGCAAAGCTCCCTTAATAACAGCATAGATGCGACTAATTGTGATAGTAAATACCATGAAGTGACTTAATCTGCCAGCAAAGTCATCCACATCCCCAGCAATGGAGCACAAGGTATTCTTAAATCTTGATTTCATGGACTGTAGGGCTCCACACAACAATGAAAATCTCTTAATTTAGACCTTCTTGTATTTGTTTGTAGAACCAGATTTCACAGTTGCCTTGTGACACAAAGTGAAGAGAGGTTAGTCCTGTGCATGTCTGATTCCTGACAAGACATTTTCATGTGTTTTTGAAAATACATCATTCTGCAAGCCCAATCCAAGATTCAGTGAAAAGTCTGACTTGAAGAAACTGTCATGCACTTGATCACCTGGTTTTCCCTCCCATTTTTCTCAATCATAAAATCTCTTATTCCCTCATTTTTGAGGTATGACTCACTGAATGAGTTGTTTCAGAGCTCAAAACCACCTCAAAGCTCCAGCTTTCTTTTCATTCTTCTGTTTCTAACCAACAAGAAAAAAAGGAAGTAAAGGCAAGACAGATGTCATTTACCCAGAAAGTGGGTCCTCGCTTTAGGGAAGCTCACCTTGCCTGACTGAGTACCTGCACGCACATAAGCGGTATGAAGACCAGTCCAATTAAGCTAGAGAAAAATGTTTGAACACATTTTCCACCAACTCTGAAGATGTATCCACTGAGTTTCATTTGCCCCAATTCAGAACACTACCTCCAAAACCACTGAAATGAGCAGGGTCTTGCCCTTCACGAGGATTTTTGGATTACCTCTGTTACCTTTCAAACATCATTTCACCTCCCTCTCATTCACTTTCATTTTGGGAAGCGAGAATACAAGTATTCCTCTACTTGACTGAATTACCTTCAAGATCTCACAATGCAAGTAGACTGATCTAACTATAATGACACAGGCTGGCAAAGATTTGCCAGCATTGGCATCAGAAGACCTCAACCTTGGAGGTCTAATTAGAACTCCAGGTTCTAATGGGAACAGAGTGCTTAATCTAGAATATGAAGAAATTGTCTTGAATCTACTATATAAATTGATTTAAGAGATAGATGGAAAATTAAATGGTATAATTACAAAGGTTAACAAACTCAAGGGAGTCATTACACAAACTGTGAAAAGAACAGTTATATAAAAAAAGAGCAGAATCAAAGATAATGGAATTCAACCATTTCAACTCAGTTTTCCTCATTTTCCTCAGCTGAGAAAACACTGTAAGCTCATGTCAAACAAAAGTGTTAAATGGTAATTTCTACAACGTTTATCTTTGGGTATTAGGTTTAAATGAGGCTTTATAAGGTAAAGGCTGGTGAGTATTTAACCTGCTGTAGTGAAAAAGTATTTAAGATACTAAGCATGATCTCAAATTATTGCTATAACCCATCATTTCCTAATCCCTTAACTCTTCGGGAGGATTTAAAATAAATTATATAAGCTTTAGTAAACAAATAAATATACCATAGTGGAAACTAAATATGAAGCAGACTACCTGAGAAGGAAACATACATATTGCAAGTAAGGTTTAAGGGAGAGTTTTCCAAAGCTCCTTGATGAATTAAGAACCTAATTCTCAGTTATGGGAACACTTAGGAGCTACGATAAAGGAAAAAAATTCTTCAGGAAAATTTAACTAAAATTACGTGACAGAATTACTTATTTTATGATTTTTATGACAACAAAAATACACAGTGCAAAAAGGCTCCTGGAGCTCCTGATTGCTTTCATTACATTTCTCGCCACAAAAGTGAAACAGGAGAACAAAGGGAAGATTATATTGCCAGGTTTCTCATTATTAAAAGCAAAGGAAATAGTTGCCTTAATGCATTTGATTACATCTTACTAATCACAGTCACCCAGTTCCTTTTCAAAACATGCCAAATTCCGTAACAGAAAAATATCTTTACACCGACCGCAAACTGCTGGGTTCTGACCACTGACAAGTTGTGACAACTGCACCGAGCCTTCTGGGAGAGGGTAAATATAACCAGCTCTGCAGCCACGTGAGGATCGGCTGTCAGCAGGAGAGGGTTCTCAAAGCTGCAAGGAAGGTCTTAGGGCCGTGCGTTGCAGAAGTTTCCTGAAGCGCTTCAGAAATAATAAAGAGCGGTGTATGTGTGTATGCATACGTTGGGACAGGCTGCTCAGTAAGTATACAATGCAAGAGCTGCTCTCCAAATCCCTGATGTTCCCAGCCTGTCCTCAGGGATGTTCCTGGTAAAAAGTTCTCTTGAATACTAGCAGAGCGGGCCGAGGAAAACTTTGCACCTAAAGTGTGTCCAAATGGAGAGACAGGGCTGTCAAGTGTGCCAAGCTCTTAAAAAACCTGATCTTTAACGGAAAACTAAAAATGTAACAAACACCAGGAGCCTGCAACGGGCTTTCTTGGATTTGAGCTAAAGCAGTGCAGAGCACTTTCAGGAGCTACCTGCCTTCTCCTCTTTCTGTTTTATACCTCTGTGGAACATTCAAGTCTCTCCCAAAGGGCTGACCAGAAAGTGCAGGATGGTTTGTAAACTGCATCAGCCTTAGCCTTTTGTCTGCTGCCTGCCCAACAGAATCAAAATTCAACATCAGAACTGAGGCTCCTTTGTGAGGAGCAAGTCAGCAGTCACACGGGAAGAGCAAGAATGCAAAATCCACCACCCAGCTTTCAGGGGAAAACACAGACTTTTCAGTAACAGCTGGGTCTGACCACAGCTTTGCCTCTTCCACCACTTTGCTAAATGAAAGAAATTAGAAGTTTGAGAATTAAATGTTTCTTTAGTTAAAAAGTCATCCTGAAGTCACTCACTCATACTGGGACATGGCACTCTAACACCCTCTGATGAGAGATGGCAAGGTAGAGGCACAAAATTTCCTCTACCCACCAGGCTTTCCTGTTGACCGAGACCCCAGAGCATAGTCTCAGCTGTCTCCTTAGTCCCTCACAGGTGGCTGTTCGGAACAAGATCCTAGAGGGATGGAAATGAGGGAAGTGCGAAAATCCAAAAAAAAAAAAAAAGCACATGGAGAAACAGTAGCTCAGCACTGCCCTGAGACTGCTGTAAAATGATGCTGCAGATGGGAAGGGAATAATCTATTCTTCATGTGCGTGGTAGGTTAGACAAGAAATAATGAGATAAAATTACAGCTAGGGAAATTCAATTCGGACTTCAGGAAATACTTTCTAATGGTAAAAACTGTTATGCCCTGGAACAGATAGCTTTGGGAGACTGGGGAATATATGGTGCGGGTGGTTTAAAGAGACAGATGAACTAAACGACCTCCTGAGGTCCCTTCCAAGCCCATTTTCTTTAGTTTAGGACAGATCATTTCAAGTTTTCTCCATAGACTCTTGCACCTGTATGACCTCTAACTTTTCAGACTTTGTGGATGTGCTTACTTCTGAATTAACAGTGCCTTAGGGTTTTTTAAAAGCAGTATATAAACCAAGTAATAATAATTGTACTATTTTATGATATAGTTTTACCACAATTATGCACAGACTATAGCTCCATTTAATCCAAGAATGTCATTAGGCATCTGGCTATGCGGCCTTTATTCAGTCAAGAACATCAGCCATTTCAAATAATATTCTTCAACTGCTCCCAGACAACATTCACAGGTTAACACGCATCAGCCTCTGTATTTAACTGCCTCAAACACTTTAGTGTTATTAACTGGAATGGCTCAGTTTGGCATTACTCTGACTGAACAGTTTGATAGCGTACATTGCAAAAAACCAAAATCTGAGAGAAGCACTTTTGGGTGGTGATTTATTTAGTGTCACCACTTATTTATATGAAAATCACAACTCTAAGAGCAGGCCTAAAGAGGCAATAAATGAAACTATTCAGACCTCCTGCATGCAAAACCAAAGCAAGACTCTGGTGAGCACTACAAATCTGATCTTGCCTTCCACTGCACGCACTGGCATCAACCCAGTAAAGCACTTAAGTGCATGCTTAATTTTAAGCATACAGGTAGTGCCATTTAAGCTAATGGAATCACTTAAGTGCTTTGCTGGATGAGGGCCAGTCTCCTCAGCATCTTGCAGTGTCAAGTATGCAGAGCAAGGGCTTCATCTAATTGCATCAGTCTTTAATTGAAAAAAATCAAAGTAGTGCAGTGTTCAGACTGAACCCATCCCTTGAAGGCAGCTATTACAATGACAGTGAGTAGGACAGGGTTTGTGCTGTCCCAGTGCCAGAATTGTCCTGTTGGATTTGATTCACCAGGCCTCCTCTCTGGTATAAGCCCTTTCTCAGCAGCTCTCATTTAAGTTTTCCGTCCAACATACTCTCATTGAAACAACTGATCTGGTCACCCACCCCAGATGACTACACTAGCTTCTCACACAACTATGCTGTCTTTCCATACCAAATATGTTTCATCATTTACTGTTATCTCCTCTCCATGTACACTCACACTTAGGCTGTGGACTCTTTTAGAGAGTATTTTTACTTGTGCTTTGAACCTCTTCATGCATCTATGAAACTACAAAAAAATAATTTATCAGGAGAAACACTGTTAAAGATGCCACAACTGAAGAGAGCTGATCATATAGTGGACAAGCCTAACATCTTTAACCTGAAAAACAATACTCCTTATTCAACTTTCAAGCAAAGAAATAGCGTGTACATAGCGACCCATTAGGCAGTCTCACCCCTCTCAGCACCTACAACAGCAACTGTGCAGTTCTGAAACAATGCATTTCAGCAAAAAAAAACCCAAGACATCTAACTCAGCATGGATGTAGAATTAACGTCTCTCCACAGTGTATTCCTACAAACACAGTTACAAAAGGGGAAGAAATGACACATCTGGGAATTTGTCAGACTGTTGAGCTTAGTTAATGCAATTACTGCAAAAGGATGGTCGAGAGCTCTGTTAGTAGCGTGGGTAGAGCATGGTGACAGCAAAGTGCGCATGTTCCTGCATCTGTACGAGCCCACTCACATGAGCAAGTCCGCTGCTTTAATTGCTTTATCCAAACATGAAACAAGTGCAGGGCTGAGCCACAAGCCAGAATCAAGATACAGCAACCAAGCCAGTAATTGGGAAAGAGGGGAGGAAGTTTCCAGAAACACAAGGGGAATTTGTAACATCTTTTGTCATTGTATTTTTCTATGTCACTGTTAGAAAGTAATCATCTTCCATCTATAGCTGCTGAACAGATCTATGCCTGAAATGCACATTTCCCTAGCAAATAGGGGAATGTTAAAAAGGAGGCGGGGAGCGTCATGTAGTTGGACGTTGCGATGGCACAATTTCTGTAGTAGCTCTGTGAAATTTAACTATGCCTTCAGAAATGCAACCACATTTTCCTGTGCCTTCTGCAGGAAGCGAATTTATGCAGTTAAGAGCTCAGGAAGTAGTTTTTTCACAACATTTAGAAATGGTACGTCACTGAACGTTACCCATCCTCACAGCAGCTAAAGAAGTGAAAACCCCCAGATGTGCAGCAACTCAATTCTTTATGCTCTGGTAGTCCCTGTGCTGCAAACACCCTCTAACACAGGCAGGGAGGCAGGAATAATTCAGATACAGGGGTAATAATTAACATATTAACACACTGAAGTTAGCATGTTTGCAGACAATCCTGTTTGCACAGAATCATCTTGCATGATCTGCAGAAACATAAGTCTCTCCTGTATTGGAGAAGTTGCATTGAATTTCTAGTTAATTATCCACTCCAGACTCTTATTGAAAGAAACAGTCATGTGCAGCAACTTGGAAGATATGAAACTTCAAAAATTACTTGAAGCTACTCTGAAGAATAACTTCTCTTGTTAGCAACTTCATAAAGAATTCTGTCTTTTGTAATAACCTTTTGGAAGCCCTTGTATGCACTTAGAAAATAGGTAAAAATTGGTGATCCTCAACAAACACACAAACGTAGATGAATTTGGATACCGTAGCAATCTGAAACCCCAGACTGCAGGTGCACCTTCATATCTCACTGATAATACTCAAAGATATTGGGTCTTTGCTGTGATAGAATTATTTACAGGGTCAGACCCTGAATGAATGAGCTTTCCAATTGCCCTTTTCAACTACCTTGTGTAAGGATCACTTTCTAAAAATGCATGGGCAAGACAAATATGAGCATATAAAAATCAATTAAGGGAAAAATTATTTTTAAGACATCAACAAGACTGTATCTCAGCATTTACACAGATCTCATATCAAGCCCTACAATTCTACATTGGCTGTCTGTACCAGGGTGTTTTCACATGCTCTACCTGCAAAAATAATCTAAACATTTTCCGTGGCTGTCCCATGGAAAAGAACCTTCAATTATTAACTTTTAATTAAGCTTTTAATCTTATCTGTTCAGAACAGCATTGAAGCTGTGATGCAATGCACAGTTTTCCTGCTAAGCATATGGTATTTGGAAAGCAAGTAGAAGGGAAAAACGACAGACAGGAAAAGGTTCAGACTTCTGTAGCCTCGGTTTTGCACTGCGTGGTAATTATACTGAAGAATTCATGACTCACTTTGGTGCACTACTGTGCGCTGCTAAATTAGAAGTTTGGCAAGGACACCAGACAAATGATGAAAGATATAATATTGGTTTCTCCAGCATAACTCATCACTATAGGCTCTGCATTTCAAAGGTTTTTTTTAAGCACTCTAAGAAAACAAGTTCTTTTTTAAACAGGAGCAACATATTGAATCAAAAATTTACTGTACGGAAGTTGGCAGAAATAGGTAAAATTCCTCTTAAAAAACCCAACAAACACACAACAGCCTTTTAGGTAGCTTGGTTAACTGTTCACTAAAACTTATTTCCAAGTCTACACGGAGCATCTTACATGGAGACTAAAACTGTTGTGCATTAAAGCATAAGCGTGATGTGGAGATGAAGCTCTTCCACTATATAACACTCATAAAGGAAGAAAATGTTTTCTCTAACACCAGCTTACAAATGTGAATTGTCAAACTGATTTACATAAATGCTCCCTCGTCATTTGACAGCTGCAATGAGGCCAAGCACATGGGAAGATGTACACACTGGGATAGCACTTAAATTAACTCTTAAAGACAAGTCCCTTTCTCACACGGACTGCAGTCAGTCTGGAGTTATGCAGCATGCTGGAATTAATCCAGTTTTGCCAGATGCAGCCAATCTTCCATGTAATGCTGAGCTAGTTATTCTGATTTGTAATGAGAAAGAATTGGTACCAGTTTTAAGAAAGAGGCACCAGCATTAAAACGTTTGCTGCGTGACCCAGAATTAACTTCTCAATTTACCCAGATACAAACCAAATAAAAATACCCAGCTCCCCAGAAGAGCAGGGATGGGAACTAACTTCTGTTAGGCATTTGCACATCTTTTTACAAAAGTTACTGTAATGTGCAAGTGGTTATGAAGATTTTCACAGCTCATAGCAGTCGGAGGATTTGAACATGGAGAGGGTGCTTAAAATGTTAGGAGAAATCCCATCTATGAAACTTGTCATTAACTTCAAGGCCCCCCTGCACAAGCCTGGCAAACCCTCAGAAATAGTGGAGGCAATTACTAACATTACAGTCTCCATGTGCTAAACAACCACTGCTTCATATATTATGTATTTTGTTTAAAGGCAAGCATAGAGATTGCAAACAGTTATTTTTAACTCTTTTCAGTATACACTACATCTGTTGTGCTTTTGATTTCCATTAAAAATCAGAGTCATTTACTGATCTGGCTGTCATCCAGATTTCTACATGAAACACATGGACTAAGCACAAAATAATGCTGGTTTATGTGCATAGATTGTATTTATTATCTGGTACAGTAATTAGAAATGCAGTTTAAAATGCTGAGGAGTTGGGGAGGGGAGGCGTTTTGAGGGAACAAACTATCATACTTATCTTCTCATTTTCTTAAAGTCCCTGGGCTTAAAACATTAAGAACAAGGCCATGAAACCTTTCTTTATGTTTACAGGCTGCCGCTGTGACACACAATCCCATTGACTTTGCTTCCTTGAGAAGGGGATCCTGAAGTTGTCTGTAAGAGGGACATAGATCAGGGTGTACCAGATACCTTGAGCAGAGCTTTGAAAGAACACACATCAAGAAAAGCCTCCAACAATAATGAGCTACCAAAATATCTACCAGCGTGGACCTCAGCCAGCAAGTCAAGCAAATTAAAAGCTGCAATCACTTCTCTGACAATTCTCCAGCAAAACCTGTCCAGAGTTCTGCTTCCCTGGTGAAAAAAGAGAAGACGATCAGCATGCACTGAAGGTCAGTGGGTTCAGACGATCTGAGAGCAGCAAAGGAAAGAAATTATAACACCACAAAATGCCTTGCCAGCAGCCTTTTGTGAGCTCACTCCAAAGCCTGCTGAAGTCAACCAGACTCTTCTGTGGATGCCACCAGGTTCAGGTCACATTCTGGCTGATTGCAGGGCTCCATCATCCTCCTCTCTGCTGATTTCAATGGTGCCAACACAGCATCAGAGAAAAGAGGGGCCTGTTCAAGTAAGTG
Organism: Trogon surrucura; assembly: GCA_020746105.1. NCBI lineage: Eukaryota > Metazoa > Chordata > Aves > Trogoniformes > Trogonidae > Trogon > Trogon surrucura. The sequence goes on along the minus strand of CM036632.1, from coordinate 6,863,728 downwards.
CTGAATGAGGGCTAAAGAGTTCAATACACCACAACACTGATCTTATTGAAACTTTGAGCTAAGTGGAAAAAAATGTGAAGATATCCACTTGAATTTGAAAATTAATTCCAAGGTCATTGTCTTGGCAACCTTTCAGCATTTGTTTTCCATGCCTGCATGCGCAGAGACCTATTTCTAACCAGGACCCTTATAAAATCAGCAGGCATAAAACATGAACAGCCAGATGTTCAGAAAAAGGTGAAAACCAAATTGTATATTTGATTTCTGATGCGATTATATAACCTGTCCGGGAGAAGACAAGACGATACCCTGCGGCTTACGCAAGCGACCCAGATGGAGCTTTGCTCATAAGGCAATTTCTGTTATTATTATCAAAAGCACATCTGGCTGGCCAGGCCAGCCCAGCCACAGCCAGTCCCGCCCAGCCACAGCTAGTCCCTAGCACATGTAGGTCCCAGCCCACTGGCATTAGGGGACGGTCCTCAACATGGTGAGTTACGAGGCTCATCTACCTTCTGTGGCAGATTATGAGGCAGAGATGCCATTGGGTTCCCTCACCCCAAACAGGGGCCATGTGTCCACTCCTCCATGAGACAGATGAGAAAGTACAGTTGTTTCAGATATGCACAGTCTCAATTTTTTCCTCTTTAAGGAGAATGTGATCATCTTTCACTATGATTATTTTCCTCTGGCCTTTATAGGCTGGCTGCATATGGTACTAATTTCACACCCATTTTTAGATGATGCAATGAAATGAAATGACATGGCCATAGTCACACAGAGAAGGCAACATTAATGCAGGCTCTGTGGAGAGCTCCTTGGTTTCTGCTCTAAATATGGGCATACCACTTCTTTCATATTGTGTTACTGCTCTATGGCAGTCAGACTGACAATACCATCTTATGTTACAAACCCTACAGTTCAACTTTAGTTTAGTGTCCTTCAGAGGTTAAACTTCCTTGGGAAATTATTGTTGGAGAAATATGGCTTGTGTATGTTTGTGCCAGAAAGCAGTTTCTGCTGCTTTTCTTCACAACTGCGATTCCTGCATAATTTTTTTTTTTTGAATCATGACTCAGACTAAATAGAAGTTCAGCTTGGGTTTCAAGAATGCAAATATGCATATTCAGCACCCAGGGCAAGTTTACCCACTACTGGCATTCTTCCACCCAAGTTGAAAGAACAGCACTTCTGGTAGATCCGGCTGGCAGCAATTGGAGTCACTGCCTGCCCTTTGAATCCTGGGGTCTGGAGAGCAAAGAAAAGGAGAAAACAATTTTCCACAGGCCTTTCTGTTAAAGGACTTCAGAAGCGATTGCCACTGCTGTGTGTCTCACCTCTAAGTCTTGGTTCCTTTTTCTCCTTGCTCTCCTTTCCTCTCCTTTCCTGTTTGTTTCTCAGCCTTCTAGCTGCCAGCCGCCCACAAGTGAAAAACTAAATTACTTCAGATGGCACTTACTGTGGGGTACAGGCAGAAGCACATTTGCAGTCTTTACCCATTTCTTGCTGCCACTGCAGTGAAGGAACAGATGAGAAAGTGCTGCTGCATTGGAAGACAGTCTCTATAAATTTAATAGTGGAAAAGAGGCTACAGGGGCATACAAACTGCAAATATTTCCCTCTGGGGTAAGGCTATTTGGATTTCAGTGCCTTCCAGCATCCTTACCCCTCCTGAACTGTTTTGCAACAATACTAAAGTCCTCCTTCTGAGAATAAACCAAAATGCCAGACCACGTGTGGAATGGGAGGTTCAGCTGGTTTCTTTGAAGCCCTTTACAAGGAAAACAGTTTGGGTCTGGTTGGACTCATGAGATCTCTTGGCCACTTCACTCCCATTTTGCCACAGCTTATAACACAAAACCAGGTGGAAAATAGAGTGGTTAAGCTCTGTGACTTTTGTGCTATAATGGGTTCACCTCAGAGTGTGCTTGGGCAGCTGTTACACAAGGTACAGCTGCAGCAAACCTCATCCCTTCCCCCAGTGCTGCTGTCACTGCGCCCCGAGCAGCAGTGCAGGGGAAGCGCCTTTGGAGCGGTGGCACAGCAGGACCTTTTGGCCCTAATTCGTACGCTGATCTTCACGTTAAGTTTTCAAGTAACAGCTACATGCCAAGAGTCTGGGAAATAGCATCTTCCTTAGTGCATAAAGTGACCCTATGGACTTTACCAGTAGTGGTACTTCATACATTTGTCTGCACCTCTCCATAGGCAGCAGGTGGAGGAGTCGCACATTGTCGGGTCTCTGTCAATGACTCCCTAGAGAAAGCAGCCTCCTCCCCATCCTCACACAGCCTTCACCCTACAGCCATGCACACTCTCAAGTCCTGCCCTAACAGAAGCACATACCGGTGCTCTGCCCTTTGCCATCTGCAACCCGCCCTGCTCACTTCTGCCACCCCCTGCCCCCAGCACAAAGCAAAGCATCCACACAGTTCTTGACTACCCGCAGCGCTATTTCTGTGTTATTCCTGGAGACTAAAGGTAAAAGCACAGCCTACCTGTAATTATTATTAGAAGGAATGTATAATTATCTTCTCTGGGTTAAGGAACAATAAAATAAAGAAAATACGAGGTATAAAGCAAGTGTTCATATTGGACTGTAAGCACCTACACAAATGATACTCAAAGCTGTACCTCATGCTCTGTTATTCCTGTTTCATTATTCCATGTCCTTCATTTTCAGTCCTTCTGTATAAGACATTTTGTTCTTTTGCTTCATAGTTTTGTTCTTTAATTTATTTGTCCCCATTTCCTTTTGTTCTTCCTTTGATGTTTATTCTTTTTAAAAAAAAAAGCTTTTGGAAAGAAATGTTCTTTAAACTCTACCAGTTTCAATGTGCCGTCTTTGAAGCATTTTTTGGATTTGCTGCTACTTTGCTCTTCATGCAATTTTTATTTTTCTTACTGGCTTATTTGTTATCTGTGACACAGAAGCATCCAGATACCAGGAGCCTTACTGCATCACTCCACATCTTAACCAAATACAAAGTTCCATTTTCACTTTGTTACCCCTAGCACTTGACTGACTTATTTCCGTTTGTAGACTGGAATTCTACAGTGGACCTTGTGGATAACAAGCAAAAAAAAAAAAAACCTATCTGTGGCCTTAGGTGGTATGAATGTCTCTAATATTACAAATGTGGGTCTTGCAGAACTTAGAGCATGACCGTGAGTTGAGCAGGACCTCTACTTGCATCAACTGTGTTATGCATAAGGTCTCCACAACAAGCTGAGAAGGATCTCTACGCCTGGCGATGGCATTATGTGCAAGGGCTTCACCAGTCCTTCAACTCAACTTGTTCAGTTCTTGAATATCAAGCTGCTACGCTGAAGATCCATGATGAGAGCTTTTGTCGACTTCAGTGAGCAGTCATGGAGGCCAGTCAGGTTTTGCTGTCACCTCAAGCTGAGGGAAACTGATCCAACTGCAACAGCCTCTTCTCCATCACACCAAGGCAAGTTGCTCCAGGGGCATAGCACTACCCCTTTGGGGATCTCAAACATTAGCGCTTTTTTGGAGTTTTCTGGCTACATCAGTGCTGAAGGGAGTAACACCTGCAAAAGGCACAGGGAAGTCCCGTTCCTGTGCCCTGACTAACCTGCCAGAAGGGTATGATATATATTTGGAGGCAGATGGAAAGGAAAGAGGAGATGTATAGCTTCACTCAGCAAAATGTGAGCATGTAAGAGCTTTGCAGCCACTGTTACTAAAAGCCCCTTGTGGTCTTGAAATTATTAGCTCCAGTGGAAATAGCAGATATACCATTTGAAGAAGGATTCATATTTATATGAATCATATTTCCATTTCTATGTATGGGTCACACTAGCCCTGATCTAGCTAGCTTTACTTGAGTTTCTGAAATATTTTACAAGACAGCTACTGCTGCTCTGGCTTGTACCTATTCTGCATGTTTTCCTATGAGAAAGGACAGAAATCAAAGTAGACAGACATGTACAGAAGGCTAATCTAAAAGATAACAAGAAAAACTTTGCAAGCAGAGAATTCAATTCCCTTTTTAACAAAAAAAAGGCTCATTTCTCACAGTGACACCCAGAACGGTCAATGCATAGTTCCTGCAGCCTCAGCTCTGTATACAAAGGTCATGATACTTTGTCAGCAAAGAAAACGAAGGTGCCAAGATGGGCTAGTCAATAATTGACTGAGCCTTGTTACTCACTGCAGTCTCTATCTTGTCACCATGTCCCTGTCTCAGTTTCAGTTAAAGTTAGTGAATCACTTCACTGAAAAAGACTTCTTACCTTGGGGAAACAAAAAAAAAAAGAAATCACCAGGACTGACGACGACAACAAGGACAAAGACTTCCTGTATGGTTTTGCCAAAGGTCGCTCAGTAGATAGGTCCATTTAGACTGTGACTTCTGTCAGTCGCGATAGCAAAAAGCACACACTAATATTCACTCCTTTAGTTTCAAAAATTTCCATGGAAACTCCCCCCTCCCCAAGTTACCTCAATCTTCAAAGAACCAGAGAAGGAGAAAGCCTGCACTTGAAATCACTTTCATTTTGCATGTCTGACATTCATGTTTGCAGCCCACCCGAGAGCTCTAACCTTGACACATTTCTTGGCAACTGCCCAAAGTTTTTATCTTCCAGCAGAGAAGGTAAGTGAGCAACTGCTTTCACCACTGGATTACCAGCACTGTGCACATATATTATCCCCATCCTTCTCCTAACCGCTATTCCACACAGGACACTGCTCTTGCTGTAGGCACTGTACAAACACAGAATAAAAGATAGGCCCTGCCTCAAAGCATTCCCCCTCTGAAGAGACAGAGCAGATAAATCAAGTCTTATTACTCCAACCTATATATGGAAATCTGTGTTGGTCTCTCTTGACCAAATGACAACCTCAAAGGCAATTAGGTCCAACTTACAAGGGAGTCTACACTAATTAACGCTTCTAGCTCAGACACCTAAGCTGTCTCAAGTGTTTGAATCAATCCCTTGGAGAAGCCCAAGGCCTGACAAGAAATAAGAGAGCCAGAAAATAAACCTGCCCCCAGCACCCTGACACACTGCCATACTCATAGATCATCCCTCCCTTGTAACAGCAAGGCTGCTGCACCATGAAAGCTACACACATCCTCCCCTCCCTTCAACAGCGAATGTCAAATAACCATATTTAATCACTATAGTTCACTATTGCAACATATCAATAGAACAACCCAAGTGAGCAAGACAGTATGAAAAAAAAAAAAAAAAGCCTTAGGGAAACAAAGACAAATTTAGGAAGAAGAGTGGAAGTCGCTGGCAAAACAGTTTCAGGAAACCCAACCCCGCATATGGGAAGGGATGGAGACACCAAGACCCTCCCCACTCCCCTTAGCAAGACAACAGTGGACTCCTCACATCATCAGGGGAAAGGCCAAGCCAGCCCTGGGCCCCCTTTAACTCAGGCTAGAACGGTTTAATTTAGAACTCAAGGGTGTGTAGCAGGACCTGCGCAGGCTGGAACTAGAGCTGCTGCCTTGGCAGGGCTACAGCAGCACCAAGACATTCTGGCAGAACCAGGCAAGTGGCAACTCATTAGAAAGGAATCTCACACCAAGCTAATAAGGTTTTGAAAAATACATATGTTGGGGACTAGGAACACAGAGATGGTACTTCTTTAATTTTAAACTTTTACAAAATTATGTTTTTGCTATGACCTAGTAAGCAACAATTCATGAGATGGGAAAGGAAAAAAAAGGCTGTGGGACACTCAAGTACCCTTTGCAAACATCTGCCTTTCACATATCTTTCTCTAAGCTTGCAGTCAGTTTTACTGCAAGACTTGGTATCTGTTAAGAAAAGTGTGATTTTGTTTTTTAAAAAAATTGACAACTAGTTACCATGGAATTCTCCATGGTCAAAGTTTTCAGTGTCTTCGATATCAAATTGCCAGAAGTGGATCTGTGATTGTGTCTAGATGGTGTTCAGGAAAACACTTGAAGAACAGGATGCAAGAAGGTCACAGGAGAGCAAGGGAACACAGGAGACAGGGGAAAGAGGAGGTAGAAGGGGTTTCTCACAAGCCCCTTTCTCATTAGAGACACCCACTGTGCTTTGCAATTACAATCATATCACACTGTCCTTCAGGATACATGATTGCTTATACACATAAAGGCACTACTAAGTTGAAGGGGTTTTACAACTCAAGGCCTCATCCAAAATCCCAATGTTTCAGAATTCCTACTTAGAACAGTAAGAGTTTGAGTTTCTTATGGGGTTAAAGTCAGGAGCATGAATTATTCTCCAAAGAAGCGAGACCTAAAATATCATCACTGTCTCTCTCCGATAGTGGCTTTTATTAATAGAGCTCAAAATGCTCCAGGGCATCCTTCCTATCAGACAAGGAAACAGAACTGAAGCAACTTTCCAGCATCACAGAGCCAGGGAGGATCCAAGTTAGGGAAGAATCCTGGTGTCTCCTGGGGGCAGAGTAATTTGCAGCCTGTTAGGTTACAGTGCCTAGTTGTAACACTCTCCCATGAGGGTTTCTTATTAGTATTTTAATTTCTATTTCAGGCTGTGGCATGCTTAAAATGTCTTTGTGGTTTGCTCTCTTACTTCCTCAGGTTTTTTTCAAGATTGTGACTGAAAATTTAGCCAGCCAAGAGGAAAAAAAAGCTCAAGAAGTCAAAACATCCATACAAATCAAAATTAGACAGCAACAAAAAAAAGAATTCCCGAAAGAGCTTCCTCAGTACACAGCTAAACTGCTCATGTGTACATGCATTCATGTCTGTGTGCATTCAAACGGGTCTGCGTGCAAGTGCACAGTGCAGCGCACAGAAAAGCTTCCTGCGTGCATGTGTAGCTACATCTTGTTTTAGCATCGGGACGCATTTTCTCCGGGCATAAATCATGCAGCTCCATCAATTTCATTTCTGCAAAGTGATGTTATGTGTAATTTAGCAAGCCGTGTTTTATACACTTTAAAAAGACTCATGCACTATTACCCAAACTCAAAGTCCACAAGGAATACAGGTTATTTGATCACAATTCTTTTTAAAGCAATTGGTTGTTACAGGAAGATGAAATTATAACTCAAGTAGTGTGTGCTCTTATGTCATGCGCATCAAGATAATTTGTTTTACACTTAGTTTAAATAATCATTTTTAGATAAGAACACAACTTCCTAATAGCTAATTTTCTTTACAACATCCTACCACTTAAGGTAATTTTTCAGCCCCTTTGTAACGTAGCTATACGCAAGATTTCTACTCCACTTGAATGACTAGAGCAACTGTGATCCCTCCACAGGCCAATCACATTGCTCGAGCAACAACAATAACAGGTTTTGTTCTCGCATTGCCAGGCAGCTCTTTGTTCCAGCCAATGGAAGAATTAAGCATTGTGGACCAGATCCTCAGCTGATATAATTAGGTGGCATTTCATTGAAAACAAGGCCAGCTGATATCAGCTGAGGAGCTAACCCTTGATCTGAGCAGCAAGAGCTGAGGGAAAATAAACAGGCAGGGAAAAGCCTCCTGTTTCATTGCCTTAATATAATAATGAGTTCTCTGCTTTCAACAGGTTCATCACACAATCCCTGGGGTTTTGGAGCATCCAGAATATTGTATCCCAAATTAAAAAATGGGAACGCTCAAAGCAAAAGGCGGAAGCTGGAAGCTTTGTCTTACTGAATTGCGTTAAGGCTGATGATGCGTTTCCAGGAGGAGCCTCCCTTTGCTCAGCTCTGAGGATTTGACAGTATCGGCCAGCTCTGCTTGTAACAGGGATGCAATCACCCTCCTTTCACCACTATTTAGCTCAAGCTTGCAGCTCAATGCCCCTCCAGTCAACCTTAGCAAAATCATTATGGGAAGAAGTGGCTGACCACAGTGATTTAGGTGTGAAGATTTGGTCACAATTTGTTCAAAAAATATTGCATAGGTAACAATCCTCTACTGGAAAGCAACCAAAACAACATTAGCTTGCTATATATATTTTTTTTTTTTTAATATTGTAGCACACCATTTCAAACAGGTATCACCAATCCTTCAGGTACCAAGAGGATGACTATGAAATTAAGCTTACGGAACTGCCTTCTTTTCAATATCAAGCACACTCCTTATCAAGAAAGGTGATTTTCAGCATAGGAGGTTAATCTGCAGTATCCATTAGATTGCCAGTGATCTGTGTTTATCAGACAAAGCACCAATAAATTGGGTCAGAATCTTCAGAGAGAGGAAGAGCAGAAAGAGCTCCCTAGGCACCAACACCGCAGGGCCCAGGCAAGGCATGTGATATCCTCAAGACTTTCAGCATCAACAGACGTTTACGGAAAGGAAAATCCATTTTTCCATTAGAAGTAACAATAAAAATTTTACGTTGATTGAAAATGTGCAATCAGGCCTGACTTAGTTTGCCCTGCTGCATTCAGGGTTTATATCAGAAGGCTGTAAACTGTTATAACAGAAAATAATAGCTGGGTATGTTTACTCACCCCAGACCATGCTTCATGTATTTATCCAAATACATTATCAAATACACTGACCATTGTCACTGCTCAGTGAGGCAAGCAGAAAAAAAAAAAAAAAAGGGGAAAATAAACATCTACACAGATTTCACCAGCAGATAAGCTATTAATTCATGCACAAAACAATGAAGAAATGCCAGGATATATGACAATAACCACTCCTGAATTCATATTTGTATTATTAAAAAGCAAAGGTAGAACATGCAAAAAAGCATTCGGTGGTAATTTGTAATATCAAATTAAAAAGGCTGTTAAATCCAAAGCAATCTTGTCTTGTGACTGCAATAATTCAATATGAAAATTCCAATAGCATTCAAATACTCCCAAGAAAACAGAGGGAAGATATTTTAATTCAATGGCCAAAAAAAAAGAAAATAAAGAGTTTATGTAAGCGACTTGATTTCACTGAAATGAGCTGTATGCAATAACTTATTGGTGTCATAATATACCATTAAGAACCTATTATAATCTCCTTGTTTACATAATGCTAGCAGTTACAGGGGTAATGCTGGTCCAACACACAGCACAGCAGACACAGCAAGCTGCTTACCATGTACTGGAATTCCCTATGGAGGCACAGAGTTTAGCTAAAAAGAGATATTTACAAGTTTCCTACTAAGCCCAAGACACTGGAAAGACAAACAACTAAATTCTAAAACTACCCAAATCAGGCATTATCACAAAGACCCTATGGCTCTATGCACACAAGCTCTGTGGTTAAAAGTTTGTTCGACGAAAAGGTTGAACAACAGTCATCAGTTCCCAAAAAATTGTTTTCCCCATCAACTCCAAGTCATGAAGGCAAACATTTAAAACCAGAGGGAGGTAACTTGCACTGAAAGTGAAGGGGCCAGGGCATCAAGGTATACAGACAGGGACACAGAGCTGAAATCCAGCCGGCTGGACACAAATCCCCAATTCTTCCCTTGCAGGGACAATACTGAAGTTGAGAAAGAAAGAATTATTTAATTATATTTTCCTTTAAAATTAGATTTATTGCATTGAATAAGACAAAAGGAAAATCTGATTCAGGTAGCAGCATCTGCTCATCCCTGGTGGAAAAAAATCTGAAGTCTAAAAGGCATCAGGCAACTTTAGGAAAAATATACCTGCAGACTGTCAACAGGAACAGAGAACTTCACACTAAGGCAGCCCAAGTTAACCAGTTTGTATGACACTTCCCAAGACTTTGAGCAGCCTGAGAAGGCTGGGACCAGAGCCAAGAGACACCATCTTGTTCACATAAGAATGGCACCAGCCCACGTGACCCACAGGAGGTACAAGGGAGGATCACAGCAGGAGCTGTGCCCACATCTGGGTTACCAGCACTCTTCATTCCGAATTCCCAGAGAATGAGGGGTACTTCAGAACAGTGCACTGAAGAACCCCATGGGTCTTTCTTCAGTCAGACTCCCTAGAAGCAGGTGTCACTGCTTATTTAGTAAACTGGAGTGGCCCTTGCCCTTGATGGGCACCTCAAAGCAGTTATCTGTAGGCCAACAGAGCCATAACTCGGTTGCAAATCATGACAGGAGATTCTCCAGCTGGTGAAACTTGCTGTTTCAACGTTTTGATTTTGCTAGCATATGGGTGCTATTCACACTACAGAAAAAGCTCCTCCCAAAAGTAGCAAGTATAACCCCGCAAAAGTGAGAGCCAGTTCCTCTGAATCCCACAAAAAAAAAAAAAAAAAAAAAAAAAAGGAAGGTGAGGGAAAAAAATGCAGAGAGCTAAACCAGTTCTCCTTTATTTGTATCGCTATGGAACTTTGGTCCTGGCAAAACTTGCCCATGAAGGTCGGTTACAGGGGGAAACTGTGTATATCCACCAGTCTCTCACATTCAAGTGAAATTCAAATGCTTAAAATGTTCAAGGAACACAAAAAGCTCATAGAAGAGAGTCCAGGAGATTCAGGTAACAGATAGACACAATTGAGATGAAACCATACTTAACTGGATAGCAAATATGCACCAAAGGTCATACTGATGAGAACAAAAAAAATGTAGTTTCAAGGAATCAGTTACTGGTTCACAATACTGCTACTTCACCTTTTGAAACCATGTAATTAATTACATTTAGTCGCTTATACTTCAAAGCTAATCTTGCTTTCATTATATAACTCCTACATGTGGAGTTACAACATGCTTGACACAATGTTCTGTTCCTGCAAAGTAATAGACATATTCAAACAACTTTGAGAACTCATGTAAGAATTTTGCAAGTTTCTCTTCAGCACCTCTCAAGGCTCACATGTCATGTAATACCATAGCCTTCAGCTTTAAGAGGTCACACCCTAAGGAAAAAAAATCCATGTAGCTACAACCTGTAACCTACAACGTTGTGCCATGCTAAAGAAGATAACATGTTGTATTATCTATCTTTACACAACGTACCACAAGTAGCTCACCCAGAACCTCCTGAAAAAGCCACAGCAAAGGGAATACAAGTGAAACTGCAAAATATGTCCCCCACACTCACCCTTCCTGGCATGCTGACTTTTACCACTCTCTTCCACCACTCTGCTCCCTGTAGCATAGGCTCTAGCTTCCACCTGCCTCCTTTTGTCTCCTTGTGCTCGATTGATATAATCCATCTCAGCTGCCTTTCCTGAGAGACAGCACCAGAAGCTCAGCGAGAGAAAGGCTGCAGCTACAGGCACGCAAAAACAACTCCCCAAATCAAACAGATAGCCTTCCACATGCCATTCATGCTTCACCTCCACCATATAACATATCCCCTTCCAGCAGTGGTTGGTTCCTCAGTTGAACCAAAATTGTGAGGCTCTTCCTGATGCACCCGTACTTGAAGGATCCAGGGTGACATAATGGCTTCCATGGGAATCAAAGTGCGCTGTACCTCTGAACCCTGGTAGTAACAGGTCCCTCAAGGACAGAAAGTCTTGTTCCTCCATAAAGGTCCAGAGCAGTTCATAGGATCCTGGCCCTGTCAGCTCTTCTTTTTTTTTCTGTATTTTTTTTCCCATTGGAAAAGCAGCAACTTCCCTCCTGCAAAACATGGTGATGCTGTGACAGTGCATGGATGTGCAACAGGGGAGTGCAGAGCACAAGGGTCTGCAGGAGTGCCCAGTGAGGAAACACTGGTGGATGGAGCCTGGTAGTGGGGGAAATACTTTTTTTTGGGGGAAATAAATAGTTTAATGTTGCTTAATACAGGGAAAAATGGGTGGTGGGTAGGCAGAAGCACACTACCTTCCTCAGGCTTACTGCAGCCCCACTTGATGACTGTTTGAGCCCTGCTAAGGGCCATAAAATCCAGGGGACCCCCCACCCCAAGACAAAATCAGCAGCCCAGAGCATCCCTGCCTGATGACCTAAAGACACTGGAGTGATTTGTCCCTTCTTCCAGACTGCTCTCAACCTTAGGCAACCATCACCAGTCAGTTGCTGGGCTCCGGAGGCTTGCCCTCGCCCTGGGTACCACCATGTCCATTAGCCATTAGGCCACCCAGCCCCAGAGCCGACTGCGCAGCTAACGGCAGCGGGAGAAAGGGCAGATTACCCTGCAGCATGCTCGCGGATTATCACAACCCACAGGATCTCGGATTAAAAACTAAAGCCCGTTCCTCCAGAGGAAGCGGAGCGCACAGCTCTCCGGGTTGACCTTGCTCCAGCAAAGGGGCTGGGCATGAGGGGGAGCGGGTGCCCGGTCGCTCTCCAGCCCAGACAGTGACAGAGCAGAATCGCTGCTCCAGCCTGGGCGCCCAGACTGCTCTTATACTTCGCAGTTCTCTTAGCGCAGATTCCTCTCTCTCTGCTACAGCTTCTTTTTTTTTTTTTTTTTTTTTTTTTTTATTATTTTGCAGACCTTTGTGGAACAGACGCCCTCTCCTTGCCCCAGTTGGAGCTGCAGTAGCATGAAAAGGGGGGTGGGGGGAAGGAGGGAGGAGAGGAGGGGAGAAAAAAATGCTTTTGGTTGAGGTTTTCCTGTTACTATCACTGTAGCGTTTATTTAGCCAATCTCCTAACTATGACGTGAGGAAGGCAGGAATCATGGCTCGCTCATAATATTTAACACACCCACTGAAAGCTGGAGCTGCAGAGCTACTAGTCCAACCAGTCTCCAGAATTCAGTGTAGCTGAAAGAGGTTTTCACTCTGCACCTGCCAAAGATCTCTCCCCCCCTCTTCCCTTCTCTCCCCCCTCCTCGCTTCCTTTCTCTCTAAAAGGCAGATCTGTAAGACCCAGCAGAGATCAAAGACGGGACCTCTTTGCTAAAAAGAACCTCTACTGATTTATATTAGTTTCTTTCCTCTAATCCTTCCTCTCCCCCCCTTTTTTTTTTCTTCTGTGCCATATTTAACCTTTATGTTGCAGTTGTGCCATCAGCCCGTTTTGCAGCCAAAAAAAACCAACCCAAGCCAAAGCAAAAGCCCAGATCGGATACAGCAGCCACCCAGACTCGATCTCAGTTGAACATACTAATCTCTCTCAAGCACTGGACGCGATGGATGAAGAAACTGGAACCGCTCTAAGAAAATTATTTTCCAGCCAATGTTCTTAAACAGTCTCAGAGAAGAGGGAGCGAGAGCGAGCGGGAGAGCGCTTCTGCTGCATCACTGGTCAAATTCAAAGGAAGGGAGTCAGCGTTTCCAGCACAGCCAAATATTATGGATGATTTTTTTTCTTCTGCCGCCTTTCCGTACAGGTTTTCTTAATATTATTCTTTCCCCCTCCCCCTCCCCGCTGTTGTTGTTTTGGTTTTTTAAAAAATTATTTAATCAGAGCTAGTGTCTGATGCCGGTTTCTCTTCAAGAACCAGTTTTCCCTATTTGTTGTGATCCGTGTAGTAAAAAGAGAGAGAAATCGTGAACAGATGTCTTTATATACTGCAATGCCGCTGGCACTGCTTTCTTATTGATTTTAAAGGCTCCGTCCGGTGCTCTTTTTCTATTTTTTTTTTCCTTTTACGTGTCTTTTTTCCCTCCCCCTCCTAAGTTCTTGATGATACTGAGAAATGAGGACCTATCGTTTTTAGCCTGTTTATTTCCCGGCGCCTATGGAGATAACTTTATTGACTTGATCGCTCGCTTGCCGAACCGAAAGGAGAAAGCCAAAGCGCCGGGGGGGAGGCTGGAAGACCCACTCTCGCCCGGGCTCTTTCCGCGAAAGCGCTCCCGACCGACCCCGCCGCCTCCCCTCCCTCCCCCTCCCCCGGTAATTTATCAGCCGCCCCGGCCATGAAAATGCTCCTGGTCCGCAAGTTCCGGGTGCTGATCCTCATGGTGTTCCTCGTCGCCTGCACCATGCACATCATGATCGACCTGCTGCCGCGGCTGGAGCGCCGGGGGACCGAGGGCCGCCCGGGCTGCTCCTGCCCGCCGCCCGCCGCCGCGCCGCCCCGCGCCGCCCCGCGCTGGCCCAGCAAGCACACGCTGCGGATCCTGCAGGACTTCAGCGCCGAGCCGGGGTCCAACCTCTCCTCGCAGTCGCGGGAAGCGGCGGAGCGGGCGGCGGGAGGCGGCGGGGGGGTGGCGGGAGGCGGCGGCGGCGGTGGCGGCGGGGGGGCGGCGGCGGCGGCGCGGACGCGGCGGCTGATCGCCCCCGGGGCTCCGCGCCCGCCGCCCCCCGCCGCCGCCGCCCCGCTGGCCGCCCTCTTCCAGCACCCGCTCTACCGCGCCGCCCTGCCCCCGCTCGCCGAGGGCGACCTCCTCTTCAATGTCAACAGCGACATCAGGTTCAACCCCCGGGCGGCCGAGCAGACCGAGTGGTGAGTGCCGGGGAGTGGGGGGGAGAGGGGGGCACCGGCCCGGTTCGGCTCGGTCGGGGCGGCGGGGCTCGGTACCAAGCGGGCGGTTCGGCCCGGGGGGGCGGAGGCGGGGGGGGCTCGGCGGGTGCTGGGCGGCCGGTGTGGAAACGTGGCACGGCGCTTCCCCGGGCCGGTGCTTTCCGTCTCCTAATGCAGGTTTTTGGCCGAGCGGTCACGGAGGATGGGGCGATGGCTTGTTTGCGGTAGGCAGAGGGTTAAACACAACGGATTCGGGGTCACCGGGAAAAAGAGAGGTCGTAGGCAGGCTTGACCAGCCGTGTTCCTTCAATAATAAAAAAAAAAAGCCAAAAAAAAAATAACCCGCCATGAAGTACAGAATGAAAGGCAGGAGCAGGAGAAGGCTGGAGGACTGAGGCGAAAGAGTCTGTGTGCCCCCATACCTCATCTCCAGCTGGAGCCAGAGGCAGATGCTACCAGAAAAACTGCAAGGAAGAGGGCGAATGGCCAGGGAGCCTCCCTCTCCAGTACCTTCCTGGCCTCCCACTCAGGGATGTAGGGGCTAAGCAGTGACACCTGGCAGTGATACATTAACTTTTCTCAAAGGCAAGGTCCAGTGTCATGAAGGCATTCATCCTAGCAGATATTTCTGCCTTTGTGTTCTGCTCTGTGCCTCGTTTTTCATCCTCGGTGAACTCAGTGTCCTAGCATCAATGCTTCTCTCCAGCCTTCAAAGCAGTTAGTTACCCCTGTGGATCCTGTGGCCTGTTGGCTTGTAAGAAATGCTGAGAAATTTAAATGACTGAAAAATCAAAAGGCTTGTCTAATACAACAGCACCCTCTTCCAAACACACTGACATCGTAATGTTTGAACAGCTGCACTGTACCGTGCAAAAGCTCTGTCAAGTTGCACAGCAGCCAGCATGATCTAAACCTTCACAAAGAGACAATAAATATTTCTAATTTCCACCCCAAAAGCATGTGAATTGTCCAGACTCCTTCCATCTAATAATCAAAATTGACTGTAAAGTGAAATAACCGGAAAAGTTCTAGTTTTTCTGAGGGAAAAAAAAAAAAAAAGAGTAAAGCAAGAATCACAAATGTATAAACAACTGCAGGTGACTAAAACCACAAAGGACTTCTGGATGGAAGATGTGTGATAGTGTATTCACTAGGTAAAAGTGAAATTATCATTGATGTCTACAATGCAGCTGCCTGTTGTACATATTTTCCTTAGTGGCTGCAGCCAAATTTGACAGAACTAACATGAAATTTGTGAGTTAAAAGTAATTTTAACAATTCTTTTCTGTATTAAGTATCCTACTGCTAGGGAAGGGGCAAAACTATCCAGACTTAGAAGAACCAGTTCTGAGCGATGCAGTTTCTTTCCATTCTTCCCATTTAAAAAGAGAAGAAGAGCGGGAGCATTTGGTACAACAGGTCAAGTTGCTGCTGTGCTCTCAGCTTCTGGACCTAGATCCCTGTTAAAGGTTCAGGATAATGCTGTTGTTTGGGTCAAACTTGTAAACAAAGTGTGCAAAGTGATACAACCTAAACACAATTTAAAATTTGCGACTCACTGCTTCTGCTCGATAAGGGCCTCTGGTCAGTGATATCACTACCAAGTTTTGCTCCTGGCTTTCATGGGCTTTAACTCGGGCGTGATGAGTGGAGGTGAAAATCCATCTCTCCCCCGGCCCCAGGTGGGAGCAGGCTCCTGGCACACAGCCAGCGCAGGCAGGACGTGGGGACTTCTCCCATCTCTCTAGTGCTTTGCCTTTCCAAGTTGTCACATTTTGAAGCCCTGTTTCTTGATGCCTGTTAGAAACTGTATTATTCTTTCTTTCTCCTCATTTTTGGGTTTTTGTTGTGCTATTCTTTTTTTTGGTGGTAGGCAAAATGAAGAAAATGAAGAATTTTTGCCAACTGGAGAAACCTCCGTAGACTCCTACCCAAACTGGTTAAAATTCCACATTGGCATTAATCGGTACGAGTTGTATTCCAGACATAATCCTGCAATTGAAGCTTTGCTGCAAGACCTGGTCACCCAAAAGATAACCAGTGTTGGTACGTTCAGATACATATTTCTTTATGATTATTTGCTCATTGTTGGGGATCTCATTGCTGTTTAAATATTAATATTTTGCATGGCTTCTCTCCAGTGTGCCTACAATGTTGCTTCCTGACTTCTGCACTCATTTTCCCTATTAAAGAGATACTGCCAGCTCTGAATTAGCTGAATAATTGTGAAACCTGCCAGCAAGGCAAACCCCATTTATTTCAAAGATCTTTTAATCACGATCAGGCTGAAAATGCCCTATCCAGTTATGTGAAATAAACATAGCAATTAAAAAAAGGATGGTGAAAAGCAGATAGCTACCATCTTGCACGCGCTAGATTTGTGTTATTAACTGATTATTGTTTAAAAGGCTGTGTCTGGCAGTGCTCCTCTTCCTGAGGAAGGAGCGAGGCGGCTGACCTGCAGCCCTGCAGCGATGGCTGCGGGAGCATCCGGCGCCGTGGGGTTCTGCCGAGCTGCGGCTTCCCCGGGCGTCGCATGCGGAGCTCCAGGCGAGCCAGCCTCCCACTGAGCAGGGTTCAGCTCTGTTTATTCTGCTTATAAATCCACGACAGGGATGTGCCCATGTCAACCTTTGGCTCTGGTTAAACAAGGTGACACCATTCGGGGCTTTTCTCCAAGGCTGTTTAATGACAGCGTGTGTCTCTTTGGATTTAGCTGCGTAGCTGCGCAGGGATAAAAAAAAATCAAAACACAACCCCAAATGAAAGCCCTGGGATACTAAACAAATGCACAGCCCACAGTTTCCAGAGGTGGAGAGTGGCAGCACAGCCAGCGGTTTCTGTTGGCCGCGCAGAAAATGAAGTTGCTTGCACTGACCACAAAGTTGCTCAGTGCATTTCAGAGGGATGGAACAGCAGGAGCTCTGTAAAAGTGCTGATGGTGTGTTGGCAGTGTGGGATGAGGTCAGCAGGTCTTTAACCCTGCGAGGCAAAAATTCCCCTGGCTTCAGCAGGAAATGGCCTGGGCAAGAATAGCACGAGCTGCCCTAAGGTTTACCGTTTCCGTCATGTGAATCTCAGAGGCTGCAGACCAGGAGTAAAGGAGATCCTTGGTCATCAAGAGTGGGCTGATTTGCCTGATCCAGATAGAGTAGGGGTAAAATGCAGGATATCACAGGAGAGCTTTGCCTCCGTGAACTGAGCTGTCCAGTGGCTGTACTGAGCTTTGCTCCAAGCTCTGCCAGGACTGGATTTTGAATAAAGCCATTTGTGGTGCCCAGGTCCCATCCCACATGTTGGACTCAAAGGTCCAGTGGACACCAGGCTCATGAAAGATGAGAAACACAGGCTCATTTATTAACCTGTGATGGGTTTGCTGTCCCCAAAACTTGGGATCAGAGTGATTCATTAAGGAGCTCAGGTTTGACAAGCCATGTATTTTCCCTTCTCGTATGTGAGTGCAGGTAGCTGCAGTCTCTGCCCATGCTTCTCTGGTCTGCCCTGGAGGGTAACAAGAACATGGCCTGGATGATTTTCTCCATGATATAGCCCTCACCTTTCCTGACCTCTCCCCTCAATACCAACTGATTTCTCTAATAAGTGGCGTGTGTGAATGGGGATTGAACCAGTTCTCTTTGAGCACATCCATCAAGGAGGAAAATATGCAGGCCGTGTCCTTCCCTGTCCCCCGCAGAGAGCAGCAGTGTCCCAGGCAGGCACCAGGCTGTCCCCAACTCTATGCAGAGGTGATGCTCAACCAGACCATCTCCCGGCTCATCTACCGAGTTTACACAAAACGCATTGGCCGTAGCAGTGTTTTGTATTGCATGGCTGCTAAGTGCATCGATCTCCGCTTACCTCTTCCAGCACTTCAGAGCTCAGCCGTATTGTTGCAGTGTTTGCAGCGGAGTCGGCAGCCTTTGAGCCATGAAGTCTGTGGGATGGCTAAGGTTTATGTAAGGACATAGAAGCTGCTGGGAGAAAAAGGGAGGCAGGATTGAGAAATAGTATTTTAGTATTCTTCGCTTGATCTTCTGGGCTTGGTCTTCACTTGTGCTTCTGGGCATGTTGCTTAACCTTTCTGTGCTTCAGTTAACCTAGCAGTAAAATGGTTATCATAAAAAATAGGAGTGAAATCCTGACCCTGGTGTTGTAAGTGGAATTTTTGCCATTTGCTTCCCTGGGGCCATGATTTCACCTAATAGATGCGTCTAATAGATGCGTTGTGAGGTTTCCATTAATTATGGTTTTGATAGAGCTTTCAGATCAACGGGAGGAAAGGGCCACGGGACCAGAGAGGAAGATTTACGATTGTTATTAGCAATTTCCTATGGGATTGTCTCTCTGTTAATGTTTGAACGAGGCTCTTCAGAGCACAGTAGGGCCTTTTGTGCCCCTAACAAAAATGCAGGGCCATGGTTTCTATCGATGATTCAGTGTAATTTCCATAACCTAAAACATGAGGTAGATTTGGTATTGGTATCGGTCACTGTGGGAACTGACAGGGAGTGATTCTTGCGCATAAATCTCAGTCTAAAATCAAGCTTAGGGAAAGGGAAGGGGAATTTTGCCGTTGTAGAGATGCCAGGATCTGAATTTTACTGGTAGCATCGACTGTCTGCCTCTGTGGGGAATCAGGAGCTTTGTCAGGTTGCAGAGCAGGAAAGAAAGACCGTACTGTTAATATATATTTTTTTTATTACACAGTGCAGCATCTCTTATGTTGGGTTTTTAAAAATAATATATTTTAAAATAATACCTGCCAGTTTTCAATTTGACTGCAGAGCAGCAGCAGGGATTCAAAAGAATGTAAGCTGATTAATAATGAGTATTATATTTCACCAATGAACATTTGTAGAGCTGTTACTTTATTCTGCATCTTCCTGCATATCTTCTAATTTTTCTGGTTTGGGTTTTTTTCTCCCCATATGGTCAATTTTTTTTTTTCTATTTTTTGTTTTCTTTTTTTAAGGCAACTGCAAAGATGCCAGGTTACAAGTATAAATTAAATAGGAACCTTTATAATTCCCAGTCTTCAGGCTTCTTTCCGCAAGCAGGACAATTAAATATACAGGCTTATATGCATTAGGTGAAATGGGATATTGCTTTATCCAGTTTCTTCCCTGTTTTCAGATTTGCTTTGGCTCTAATAGAATTAGGTGATGTGCTGTGTGAGTTCTTGATGCATGCAGTAATTAGATCCAAACTGCAGCTAAACAGCTTTCTTAGCCACATTGTAATTTCTCTGCCTAGCTTGCATTATTTATGGAGGAGAGTGGTGACCAGATTGATCCCCAGCCATCTATCAGAACTGCTCACACGACTCTGTAACGTGCAGTGTTATTTTAAAATGAAAACTGTGACAGAAACAATCCCCAAGAGCAGGGAGCACCAAGGTGACATTTTCTTGATGTTAAAGTTTAAATGGAACAAATCAATGGATGGAAGGAGCATCACATTCAGCTCCCACAGTGACACCTAGAGCTGGCCTGGTGAAGGACAGGGTTACCCAGAGCTTTCAAGCTGAGGATGTATTCGGTGCCCTGCATCAGGACATGTATTTACTATTCATTTTGTTCGGCATAAAAGGATAGTTCTTAATTTGATTTAATTCACTGAAAATTTTCTCTTGCCAGAAACAGGAGCCTAGGGAGAATTGTTTTTCCACCGAGCACTGAAACCCAGTTTTCAGAAAAAGCACATGCGCAGGCAATTGCACATTTCCTTTGCCTTTCGTAACTGTTTATTGCATGCATAAATAACCATAGTTAGCTATTTTCTTGCATACTTACAAGATGTCTGTACATAATTGTGGCAGCTCTGTCAGCAATTTAACAATAAATTTAACAATAAATGGAAGATGCATTGTAGAGGCTGTGTGGTCTATAACCTCTGTCCAGAGGAGCTGTGCTGTGGGATTGACTGTGAGCAGAATAGGCTCTTGTAATTCCTGTGTTTAGTTGGGTTTTGTTTTTCTGTTTCTGTAAATTCTCTGCTTGGAAAGGTTTGGAAACATTACCTGACGGAGTTCATTTCTGAACATGCGGTGCCTTCCTTTTGTACAGGCCGTAATTAGAAAACAAGCACACAAGCTTACTTAGGCAGTGAATAAATGCTGCAATTAACTAAGGTGGACTCTGCTTCAATTCAGGAAAGAAAAAAAAAAGACAAGACACTTGATATTGAACATAAATTCTAATGCTAAAGGACATTATAAAAATCTCATCCAAAGTAGGGGAGAAGGTGCTGCTGAGAATCCGTGAAAAACATAATGAAATGTAGCACCATTGATTTACTGTATAAGAAAGCAATGAATCTGCCAAGAGTCTACGGATTGATTTAATGTACAATTCCAGATGAAAGGAGGGGGCTTAAAATGTACAACAGAGCTTCTGAATGATTTCACAGATCTCTTCCCCCCAAAGGTCTTTTACTCTCTTGACTACGCCAAGAAAGGCCTTTAAAAATAAGTTAACAGAGTTGGCTGAACAAGAACAAATCAGGACATGATGAGGGCTTGAATTTGTTTTGAAATATATTCTTTACAGCTTGTACAGGACCACGTCCCTAGTCTGGGGCAGAGTTTAACTTGTTAAAGCCAATCAACACCTTTATGTTAGATCTAAGTTTGATCCATAAATAGGAATCCAGGATGGATCCGGATGCCCTCTCTTTCAAATACTAAGTGCATCTCAGTATTTGACTGAATCTCACGTCTCAGGCATTAGCATTGCTTGATTGAATGCATTTCAAAATGTTTGTTGGATTCTGACCAAAAGCCAGGTTCAGAGGTCCTGTTGGGACTCTGGCTCTCCATCAGAAAACCACTCAGTCTAGAGAGGCCGGTAGGATGGGGGCTATCGTGCAGCGGAACAGAGGAGCTGAAAAGCCGTACCAAATCAAATTCCAAATCCTTTTGGGTCAAATCCCTTTAGCTTACATTGTGTCTCTACTAGGAGTTAGTACCAGCTGCTAGGCAGAAATCCTGTAGTATATAGTTATAAAAGGATGATTGAGAGATGATCAGTAGTGCGTCTTTTGTATTAGATAATGTCTGTGGTTCAGGAAGGGAATTCAGGTCTTATATTGGTCAGGGGACAACGGGAACAGTAGCAGGCATGGCATGTGGCTGTGACAGCAGGCCTACAGATGTAAATGGAGTGGGGATTTTTGGAGGCTTGATCCAAAGTCTATCAGAGAAAATAGAAGGAATCCCACCAACTTCACTAGTCTTTGGGCAAAACTCTAATCCCACAGACACTCAAGCAAAGAAATATCTCAGGGAATTTTTTGCAAAGCCTCCTAAGGTTAGGAAGATTTCTGATCACAGGCCCTTGCACTGGGTTAACTGGAAAGGTTGATGCTACTTTCCATTGCCTTCTACTTTTGGGGGAAAAGAGAGGCTTGGAGTTGCTTGAAGATAAAAAGTAATGGTGGTGTTGGGATTTTTTTTTAACACTGTGCCAGTACATCCAGGAGCTGTGTGTGACTTGATTTGAGGTGCCTGCTGGGAGCTAACAGGTTCGTAAAGTGTTTTACAGAACTGTTCATGACCCGTGATGTTACAGTATATTCAGAAACCCTGAAAAACAGAAAAGTGAATTCAGAGTGTGAGTAGTGGTTCCCTTGGAGTCAGTACAGGCTCATATTGCAAGGCCTTGACAATACGTACACCTGCTGGTTGTCGATGGGACTGATTGCAATGGTCTAGCATCTTCCAGTTTCTTGGAAAACGTATATGCGGCTTCTGGCTATTTTAAATTCTTCATAAATATTCCTGTGGGCAGTAGGTGAAGGCACAAGGGCATCTGCAGATGAGCAAACAATATTTATTCAGGATAAACTCCTGGAAGGTGATGGGGCTCCCACTGTTTTGCCATAATGGCCAGAGGTACATGCTTAATTGGGATCTGAGCAGGACAGGGAGTTCCTGAAGGAATACAGCTCAGAAAATGAGAGGGAAGCCAGTATGCAGAAGTAACACTAAGTTAGGATGAGAGAAGTAATCTGGTCTAGAGGCCTGAGTAGTGGATCATCTCTGATGAGATCTGCTGTTCTCTGGCATTGCCACCCTCAAGATTTGGGTACCCTGGTCCCAAGTCTCCTTAATTTAGATGTGCATGAAGGGTCTTGTGTTCAGAAGGGCAATCTTAAGTTCAGGTGTTTCCCTCTCTGTGTGGTTTACAATGTTAGACTTTTTAAGTAGCCTGTTCTTGGAGGGTAGCTTTGAATCACCTCCAGCCTGGCCAGCACATCTGCAGCACTGAACAAGCTGCTGAAGTGGGAGTATTTGCATCCGAATCTGGACGGTGTGAGGGGAAGCCATTGTGGAGCTCTGGCACGGGTTCTTGTCTGTGATGTGTGTGGCTTCCAGTATGCCCTGCCATCAGGCATGATGGGACACTGTTCCCACCAGTGTCACTCTCTGTTTTGGAGAGGTCCAAAATCTACTTCTAGCAGCAGTGGAGGGACAACATGCCAGCAAAACTTGTGTTCGTTTGAGGCTGCTATTGCAACCAATTAAGGCAATACAATAAGATGGATCTGAAAAGACCAGGGAGATGCTTTTGTCTTACTTCAGCTCAATTCCTTCTGACAGGAAACCAGGCTTTTGTGTCTCATGGAAGAATTATTCTGAGTTGTTAATCGTCTTCATACATTTTCCTGCTTGGTGATGACACAGTCGTTGTTGAGTTCAGCTGCTAACAAAATCATTATCTGTTGAGTGGCTTCAATTTACTGAGAAACCAGTCTTCTTAGTGTATCTGAAACCTTGTGCTTAGAAAAGAGCATGCTGGAACATTCTTTTTTTTTCTTCTTGCATTGCTGTGATTTCCCAAATGCTTGGCTTCCCAGCTGTACCTCAAAACAGGCTCTATCCTTCCATTTTCTCTGATGGACGTACAGGATGTTTGGTGTATTTTGGACACACATGTCTCATGTGGGAGAAGGAGCCAATCTCTAAGCTCCTAGAGCTGGTGGTCCTAGGGCAGCACATGTAGGTTTTTGTACTGGGGAGCTGCTGTTTCTCATTGCCTTTGGGCTCTGGGATCATCATCAAAAGGGCTGCTGCTCTTCCTTCCTTCAGGTGCACATCAACTGACCTGTTCTGCACGGGAGAGGGACTTTAATATGTGAATGCCATGTGCTTCTGCTTTGCCTGTTCGGTCCAAACCATGTAATGCCCTTTAATGTCTAATTATTTATTTGTTCCTTTGGGATTAACTGGAAATGCAAGGGAAGGCTGGGGTCAGCAAAACAGCGAGGTGGGAGGGATTTTATTCTTGGAGACGTATAATTATGCTGACTGGATTTGCATAGCATTTTGTTGCAAAAGTATAGATTACAAGTGCTGAAAGAGAGCTGATGACCTATCAGTAATAAGGCACAGACATGAGTAGTTAAAAGTGTGTGCAGCAAATGGCATTGGTTAGAGAAGAAAACATAAAAACTAACGAGGGCAGCTCTAAGCCAAAATTTACAGAGCAAGGTAACTTGACATTTATGTAGTTCTCCAGTCGACATAGGTTTTGTCAGAACTGTAAAGAAAAGGATTGATTATCTGATCATTCGTAGGAAGCATTTTTTGAAGGACTGACTCATCCACACAGACACGACTGCTATGGCCTGCCTCTCTGAACACAGAAGTGAATTAATGAGTCGGGGTATAGGTCGTTTCATTTATTCAAAGCAGTTTTGATTGAGATGGTGAAAAATCAGCTAGTTTGCCAAAGTATATATTTATCTTTATAAAATAGCCTTATCATCAAGTGCAATGTTTTTAAGAATTCTTATTAAAACAAAGCAAAACGCTTTGACTTTAGAAACGCTGTAGTCTGTCGGTTAACATGATATTGTCCAGATTATTCAGACTGACACAAATAACTGCTCTCAACTGGGAAGTGAGCGTGTTTGATGCTTGAGTGGCGATGGCCCTCAGTGTGCAGCAGGGACCGCAGTCCCTGTCACCCCCACCCACCCTCCCCTGCCCTCCCAGCAGAGCCAGCCTCCTGCTCGGCACAGCTCTGCCGCGTGTACCAACCACCTCGGGATCCCTTGAAAGTTAATGGATGGGCCTGGATACATATCCACTGTGCATTGAGGAGATGAATTTACATATCTCTACTGCTCAGCAACAATTATTATAACCATAACAGAGATCAGAGATTGCTATAGTATCTGCTCATAGTTTTAATTAGTGGGATGTCTGGCTGTACATATCAGCTGCAGTTGTCTTCCAAAGCACCCATCCCTTTCCCAGTGCATGTCCCTTGTGAAAAGGGACAAAAAAGTGATTGAAGATGGAGAAAACAAGACTCCAATGCTCTGTTTTCACACGTGCAGTTAAGTTAGGGTGCTTGTGGAGCCCGCAGGGGCTAGCTGAAGAAGACAAAGCCATGTCGGGGAATATGTTCCATTTTTAGTCCTGGTTGGCAGCTCAGAGCCCTCCCCTGTGTTCTGCACCCACTGCATCATCTGTTGCCCAGATAGGATTACCCTGCTTGGTGCTCAGATACTGCAGTGCTAAGTCTAATACAGAGCAAAAGATATATGATTTTGTTTCAAGAAAGCTGAATGTAAGTAAATCCATATGCAGCATTTTAACGTGGTTTTGTGTTTTACCCACAGCGATGAAATCAGGAGGTACCCAGCTGAAGCTGATTATGACGTTCCAGAACTATGGACAAGCATTGTTCAAACCAATGAAGTAAGTAAAAAAAGTCTCCGTTGTAAAGTGAAATTATGGTGGAATAGCCTGTTGCTGTTCTCTAGGCCGTTAAAAGTTTGCTGTAGCATCTATTAGGGTTAATGTGTCTGGTTCTCTAGGCTTGCTGCTGAATGTACAGCTTCAGGGTGTGTTGAAACCTTGCCTTGCTAGACTGGTCTTTGGAAGAGATACTGAGGAGGCTTCAGATACATTACAGTCTTCTCAGGAATGTTATTCACACTGATCTCTGTGAAATCTCCCATCATAAATATAGAATGTTTTCAGCATTTCTTTCTTATGTAAACTTACTCCACAGGTCTGAGCTTTATCTAGTGTCACTGTTCTTCTGGAACATGGCCAGACAAGAGAGATGGTTCAGAATGGTTTTGAGAAGAGCTAAATAATATTTGTCTGATAAATTATAATTTAATCCGTTGATTTATTATTGTTTGTATTAAAGGGTTGTATTAGTCTCTTGGCTGTGGCTATGCTGACTCTGTAAAAATGAGTTTATCTGAGAGTGGTGCTGCAAGGTAATTAATCTATAGAGAAAGGGAAGGACTAGGATGATGCAGCCTTGATTTGTGCCTGCTCAGATCCCGTTGAGATGAGGGAGGTTATTCAGATACAAAGCAGATGTAAATGAGTTCTGAATCCTGACCTGTGTGTTTGTGCTGTAATAAGGAAAATTACTCTGTGCTTATTGTAGAGGTTTTAGTAAAAACACTTGGGACTGCAAAATGTTTAATGAAGCTACTCAGTATCTGTGTCAAGGGTACCACTGGAATAATAAATTCCCTTCTTTTGTTCCCACTGTAGGGAAGTTCAGTTCATGTCCTCTAAGATGGTCCATAAAAGACTAGAGTAACTGAGAGCAAGGTGTTTGGAGTAAGTGTTGGCATTGTGTTGCAGCTATATTGCAGAGCACAGCACGGAGGATAAGCTGCTGGCTGGATTCTGAGAAATTCCCTGTTCCACTATGGATTTTGCTATAGACTGACCTCAGACAAATACAGATTTGACTTGATCTGATTTGACTGCCAGAAGGGCCAAATAACTGGTCCCACTTCCCTTCGACCCAAGTTTGAGCAGGAACCCTCCTTATGTGCATTTGTCCTGGGAATCACAAGGAAATCCAGGCAGCACGAGGCATTTGTGTGAAGGCCAGGTGCCTCTGTGTTATTTCCCAAGTGGCACACAGATTTCTCCATGTTCCTGGTGGATCACTGATTGCCTGTTAGAGGTCGGAGGAAGCATAGCTAATACTCCAAGTCAAGGGGAGGTGGTGTCAGAGAGCATCTACTCCAACATCTTGCTTTCCTCTCTCTGCCTGCTCCCTGAATGCTCAGATCATCAATGCCTGGGTTCATCTCCTATATCTACCAATTTGATGCATATAGGCACAATTCTTAATTGTGTTTTGCCCCACATATGAAGTCAGGAACCAAGCAGGTTCAAGCAGCCTTTAAGTATTTGGCAGAATTGTGGTTACCTGTTGGCTTTTTACATAGTGATTTGTTTCTTCTCCATTTGCTCAGATGCAATCTTTATCATTGGTATGACATTGTAATTCTGGCAATGCTAATGAGGTCAAATCAAAAGTTTACTGTTTCTACTGTACTATATGCAGCCTCAGCAAGATGATGGATGATGGTAGAGGTATAGCCTCGTTCCCGTGTAGAGGCAATTACTACCATCTACTAGAACAATAACAAAAAATTATGATGTCTTAATCATTCCCTTTGCTTGATTTGAAGGGCAGCAACACCCTGTATTCTCAGCGAGCTTTGCATTACATATACCCCTGGAAACAGCAGCATTGGAGTGCTCGGCAGCTGTTCCCAGGCACCACACCTTACAATAGCCAGGCTTCTGTGTTTGCGCTGAGCATCACTGAATACGTTGCTGATTTTGAATAAGGGTGTTTGCAAGCATTTGTCTTCATTCTGATAATAGTGAACAGGGAGCCAGATGCTTGGCTAGTGTAAATCTTCCTAGCTCCTTTGGCATCTAGTCCCATTGGCCTCTTTCACCAGCTTATGGACTGTTGTTGATGAAGTTCTGGGAGCAGTTTGCAGCATCATTTCTTTACACAGAATTGAGCAGCCTAGAACTAAAAAAAAAAATAAAAATAAGTCTTTAAAGTTAGGAAGTTGTTTGGTTTTTTTGGTGCTCCCTCTTTCCTGCAGTGTATGCTTCACAAAGCTGGGTGTGCCTTTCCAGGGCAGGAGGTTATAGAGATCTCACAGATCAGGGCCAGGCACCTCCAGTCATCAGGACTAGTAAGATTAAGGTTATTTTTTTTCTAAATAGTTTAATTTAAGGACTATTCTAAATAGTTTCATTTAAGGATTTCAAGCCTGATCTCAAGGAAAACTGAGAATCCAGAGTTTCCCACCCTGTCTGGGTTGTGGAGTAATGAGAACTGAGTGATGTGAGGTTGAAAACTGAATGAGGTACATATAGGTAGTATGTAGACATGCAGCCAGTCTCTACATGGATTTGATTCATTTGAACTACCTGGAAAGCTGGTTTTGTTATACGTAGCTGTACTTGGTATCTTCCAAACTGGATTAATACCTGTTTGAACAGGATTGTGAGCTCTTCCCTGCCCCAGCCTCTAGCAGAAGGGAAGATCTCCAGACCTTTTGCAGTCACTTCTGCAGGGGACCCACAGCAACACGTACTCCCTCGCAGACTCCTTAAGAACCTGCAGAACTCATCTGACTTGCTCTGCCTTTTCCCAGCCTCCCAATTCCACACTGAATTTATCCAGAGAGCAAGCCAGCTCCAGAAAGGACAAGGCAGGATTTGGAAATGGAGAAAGCATTTGGTACCTTTTTGTGCCCAGTGTTTGACATTAACTGACAGTTCTTCATCTGGTCCTTGATTCGGGCTAGTGGAGCAAATGAGAGGAGGGAAGCTTTAACAAGTCAGGGAAGTGGGATAGCAGTAAATAAAGCCTGATCAGCTGCAATTATATTATTTATTTGTGGCTCTGCATCTTCATTTCTGAAATAATTGCCCATAAAGTATCGCAGAGGAAGCCAAATCTATTTATAAATCCTGTGGCCCAGCCTAGATTCCTTTACTAATTCCAAATGCATCATAGAAAAAGTGAGTATTTGTAAAACTCCAGGGAAGATTTAATGTATTTGCAATGTATCTTACAGTTAATGTGTAGTTTTATTTAGCTCATAACAGTTCAATCATACAAAATTATTACCATATGGGACAGGGAAAAAATAGCAACCTCCCCTTCTCCCGTGATTAGTGTGTCTAACTGTACTGGTATTGTACAGCATAATAAAATTTATTTGAATGATCACTGATTTCTGCAGGCACAGCTTTCTGTGTGACTAACAGGTAGGGATGGTGTAGAGCTGTAAATTTCAGAGGGTTTTGGCTTATTTGGCCAAAAGGAACATGTGCTTTATAGTTTTATTTGGTTTCCCTTTGTTTTTCCTAGCTGGTGGAGTTAAAGGGCTGGCTCAGCAACAAAAACACACCATTTTTATCCTCCCAAGGCTTTTTTTTTTGAAGGGGGAGATTCTGCTCCAGCAGAGTCAGTGTTAGGATTTCTACTGCATTGGCTGGTGCCAGGGCTTGTGAGTGGTTTTTGCAGTTCCTTATGGGAAAGCCAGATATGATGGAATAGAAAATGATACCTTGTTACTGGAGTTGTGAGAAAAGTGTCCTGTGGTATGTGTTTAAGAATGACATTTCTCATTCCCACTTTTATAGACTGCTTTGTAGAAATGTGTAGAAAGGATATTCATTATGAGATCTTTGGGGTTTATTTGTTCCATTCAAAGAAATACTGCTGTATCTAGTGAACTCATTTTTGACTGAAACAGATAAAAGCCAGTTCTGTTCCAACTTTAGATTTTGCTTGATATTTTTAACATCTTTTTTCTTTTCTTCTGTTCCTACAAATCACAGTACAGCCACATGGCTGTTTCTTTCAGTAGCTGAAGCTCGCGGTTGAAGTCTTTAATAAAGTAGAACCAATTTGCATCAGGGTGATATCAGGCCAGAAGAGACTTTTGGGGTCACACAGTCCCACCTTCTTAAATCACAGGGCATCGTCTTGTGAAATGCCATTCATTAACTGATCAAGCACTGCTGACCACATCGTTTATAACTTTTGCCTCTGCTATCCCTCTGGAAACTCGCTGTGTTGGAGATAACACCCACTCCCTGGGAGCATCTCCTGGTTCCTGCAACCTTCAGAGACGTGACCTGTCTGAGTGTCAGCCCCAAAATAAGCTGGTAGTCACAGTTTAGTGCACAGCTAGTGCTCTACAGAAATAAAGCCAGCACACTCACCTGTCAGCTTCCGAAATGTTCCTATAGCAATACTTTTGGCTCAAAGACGTAGGCGCTGTTAACTGGGCTGAAATCTAGCACCCAAGGTCACAGGGAAGATAATGTTTTTGTTTTGATTGGCGAAGCACAGCTTTTTACTGACTTTTAAATGTCATGGTGACAAAGGATTTGCAACGTTACTTTAAGTTCCTCTTTGATTTCCTTTTAGGATGGCTCAACAAATAATGCATTTTCTCATAGGGTTATTAAATAGGCTAAACAGTCCCCGTAATACAAACAACTGTTAATCGCTTTCATTTCCTACAGTTTTATTCCCTTTCTGAAGCTGCAGTGTGACTGCCGTACCTGCAAAAGGCAGCCTCCAGGCCTGATTATCATATCAATTAGGCTGGTGTAACTCTTCCGAATTGGTGGCATTGCTTCCAAGTCAGAGGAGTTGCAGTGAACTTCAGAATCGGGGCCCCTGGAAGATTGCTTCCCTTATTACACTCTATATCATGCTGTTTTGAGGAAATACATTTTGCAAACCTGTTGCATTTCAGCTGGCAGGCATCCAGTATAAACATACTGTTATAAGTCAACATAGCAATTAAATCAAATTGCAGTGTTTTCTTTGAGCAGCTAGAGAAGTGAGATGTGCATACAGTAGCTGCTGTGCTAGAAGCCTTCCAGGATTAACACTTGGGCACACTGGAATGTGCTGCAGGAAACCTGGCCAAGCAATCCCTGGTCAAAGTACAAACACAGCCACTGTGTTTTGACCCTCGGCCAACGCTGTACTGCTGTACTGGTCACTGGTACCTTGGTGGTTTTGTGCAAGGTGTGTTGCTGGAGACCTAATATTGATAAACTGTTTGGAAAGGTTGAAGCTGGTAATCCCAGCATTCTATTTATGTGGGTGTATTTTAAAATTGCAAGGAGTGCTGTCTCGTTACATCATGAAGAAGGAAAGTTTTCTTTGCTGCTGGAAGTAATCAGATATTCTGTGGACCTCATCCGTGAGATTCTGGGCTTTTTAAGGACATTCAAATCCTTACCTACCAAATCCCTGCTGAAATGTTTACCTAAGTGAGACTGACAGGCAGATTTGATTGTGCTTACATCAGGAATAAATCTGGAGTAAACTGGATGAATTATATCACTTGGTATTTAAAGTACATGAGATCTGAATGTGGTCCTAAATAAGAACAGTAGAGGTTGCCATGTAGTATTTTAGCTCTTTAACTTTGGGTGTGTTATGCATGAACTGTTTTTCTCTTTTATAACTAATCCTGTTTATCAGACCAGACTTCAATATTTCAATGCAAATTGTGTTTTAGGACTCAGCAGTGCCTCTGGTCCAAATCTCATTTATGCAGAATGGAAAATTCGCAGTGACTTCAAGGGGAGCTGGATCAGGACTGGGGCTGACTGATGGCCCTGGACAGCAATGAAATCCAGACTTCTGCCTGTCACTGTGCACTGCATTTTCCCTTGCCACAGCTCAGCAACTGCTGGCTGAAATATTGATCAATCCCATCCAGCCCAAGAGAAATTTGTTCTCAAATTCTGCAAGCATGTTTATGAAATGACCCCGGAGTCAAAGTTGGCAAGGTCCAGGTAGCTCAAAGGTTGTCCATTTAGATTAGGATCTGTAGGGATCTGTGACAGCAACATTTCACCAAGCTGACAGCCAGGAAGGGGATAACAAACCCCTTTGCCTCTCTTTTGGCACTAGCTCTGTTGTTCTGTCCCAAGCTGAGCTGCTCTGGGTTATCCCTTCCCAGAGATGGGCAGGAGCTGCCTGAAGCTGGGATGGGACAATATGTGTTGGGAGGGAGCAGACCTTCCTCCAGCAACCCTGGCTGTTTTGCTGGATCTCGCCGTTCCCGTGGGCTTCAGCCCTGTCCCACTTGCTGGAACTGGGATGCTGCCATCTGCCACTGCT
The DNA here is from genome assembly GCA_020746105.1 of Trogon surrucura. Taxonomy (NCBI): domain Eukaryota; kingdom Metazoa; phylum Chordata; class Aves; order Trogoniformes; family Trogonidae; genus Trogon; species Trogon surrucura. The sequence goes on along the minus strand of CM036632.1, from coordinate 6,832,534 downwards.
GAGGAATTCTCCCCCAAATCCCTCTCTCCTGATCTCCCCGTGGCATCTTCAGCCTGTGGTGGGAGAAGCTCACATAAATGTCAGCCCCAAGACTTGCGTTTTTCTTTAACTCATTTGTTGGGATTTCTCCCACAGATGATAGAACACAATGTTCAATACCTGTTTTTCTTCTCGTCTTACACAAACACAAGTGGCCACAGGTACTGACTGTACCTGTTCCTTGTCACCATTTCAAGTGAGACCTGAGTGGGCAGTCACGTTTTACACTGGTGAAGTGTTTCTGCTTGATTAGCTACCTCCTTTCTAAATACTTATAGAATCTTGCTAATTAGTCTTTGGGAACAAAGACATGCTGGTGTTTATTTTTTCTTGACAAGCCAGTTATTGCAGCAGCTAATTTTTTTTTTTTAACATGTTTCCACAGTGTATTAGGAAAGAAGTATCTGCAGCGTCTGATTTTAATCAAGCTACTTCTTCATTTTAATTTTCTGCATACCAAGAAATGCAGTCCTGTGGCTTTGTCTTTTAATCAGAAACCCTCTTTCAGTTCTTTGTTTTCTTTATTTCATGCATTTTACTCTGTATTGGCAGTGCAAGAAAAGCAGTAAATGTTATCAAGGGAAGAGCTGGCATGAAATGCATAACCTGTAATTTATTGCTCAGTAACAGGGCTTGGCACACAGGGGACTCGTTGGTGTAGCAGTGAGGTAAGATGTCCTTAGTAAATCTAAGCAAAAAAATATGTCCTAAATGTTTTCAGTGGGATATGCAGATACTGCTACCCTGAAATATTTCATGGGAATTTGTCTCTGTTTCTCTACGATTTATAATCCTTAAACGAGGCTCAGGAGACCAAAATTCAGGGAGGGAAAATGATTTGTGCAAGACTTGTGGCGTAAACCAGGGGCTGGAGCTGTTTTCTCTCTGGACCAGCACGCACAGCTTTATCCTGGAGACGAGTTGCACCGTGCTCATCTCCCTCCCTTGGGAGAGGTTATTTCTGGATGTTTTATGGAGCTAAATTGCTTCTACTCTGCCCTGGTGCTTATCTTACACAGGGGTAGCTCTGAGGATCCTCACCACTTTGGAGGATGGAGATGGGGATTTGGCCACTCGCGCTGAGATTTTTTTGAAGTTTGTTCTCTCTTACAACATCCAACTCGTTAGGGCTGCTGCCTCTCAGAAGAGGCAGGAGATAAGGGCAGTGAAATGGATGTGATGAAACTGCATGTCTAGAGTCTGGGGACCCACGTCCAACTTGGCCAGAGGTCACCGGTTCAGGCAACACAGTCCCGTGGTCAGTGATGATGGGAAAGCTGGGTGGCATTTGGGACTCACAACCAAACTAATGGTGTCTTACAGGTTGGGACAGGAAGGTTTTGGCAAGGCTGAGAGGCTTAGGAGAGAGCGCACGTCCAAATTACACCCTTGGTGAGGTGCTGTTGGTGACTTACTGCTGTAAACAAACTAAAAAAGACACAAACAAACAAAAATAGCCATAATAGCTCTTAAGGACATGTTGGACATCTCTGACTTCTTATTTTTTTCTTTTTCAATATCTTGTTCAGTAGCATTACTACTTTTCTTTCTAACTTACAATTTTCCACCCTGCTGTAATGTTCTGTATGTGGGTAAATAAAAGTGAGAAAGCCTGAAAGACTCATTTGCATGTGAAGAAGTAGCAGAAACCCAGAGTAGATAGCATCTGCAAATGTGTGGGAGCTGGAGAGTAGGGGGGGACAGCAAAACTGTTGTAAATAGAAGCAGTTTAAAGTGCTGGATTGTGTACTACAGATAATAAAATACCCCAAAGCCAGCACATAAGCCAGATACTGTTCTCAGCAGCAGCATCCAACTGATCTAGTTAAGCACTTCAAACCCCTTTTGTAAACCTTGCTAATCAGTGGTCCAAATTCTTCATGCAGGCCTGTTCACTGGGCCAGAGGACAAATAACGCCATGGTTGTGCATGGAGACCTGCAGTAGAAATACTGCACACGGAATTCAGATACACACAGTCTGTATATGGGTTTTAAACTGCTTTGATTAGCTGGCATGGAGCAGCAAAGGAAATGAAGATGTTAATTTAATCTGTAGATTTAAGGGGAAATGGAGCAATGATTGCTGTTGTCTTCTTTAGTTTTCAGTATGATTGACTTGTATTTTGTTTGATTCTATCTCATGATACACAAGGAGAGAGTTTCAACCTGGCATGATTACGTTTCCCTGTGTTTTGTGCCTGCTTGAATCACCATGATACAGTAATCCAGGCAAAATTTTCAAACAAACCTCTTTTGCATCTGGTTCTTCAGGGATTTATTAAGCAGAAGATCAGATTCCTGGGGCATAAACCCCAGGGGGTTTTCAGTCTTTCATGTTGCGAGCCCAGGTTTTGTGTCAGGGCCCTGAGTGAGTCTCATCCAGGAGGAGGGGAGCGCGACACTATGGTTCCAACGCCAGCTCTGCCTCCTGAGGCTGACAATGGCAGAGACAACTTGAAGAAAAATCCTGTTTTTCTCTGTAAGACTGAGATGTGTAGCCGGGAATTGTTGCCAGCGGAAGTCTGGGGTGGAGCGAGGAGAGTTTGTGCCAGCCCTGGGCAAGGTGGGGACAGCAGCTGTCCCCTTCAGCATGGACCCAGTGCCACCACGAGCCTCTGCATCACCCCCCCATCCATGGCAGCAGCCAACCTGTCATCTCAGGGCTCTGTCACCACCAAAACTGAGTGTTCAAGGAGGGCAGAGCCTGTTTTCCCCTAATTTTCCTATTCTCAGAGCCAGCTTCAAATTGAAACCATCTTTTATTTTTTGCAGCCTCCTGACCCCAGGTACAAGAGCTGGGTAACTAGGAATTTAGCCCAAAACGTGCCCTTTTTTTGCTCTGCCTGACCTACTTGTCACTGCCCGTGGGGAGCTATGGAGGTTTTGGCTTCTCTTGCATCTTTGCTTCAGAGAGTTGAGCTTTTGTGCTGCTGATTCTATCACAGTGCCTTGAAGCCATCTTGGCATGGACTAGATATTTTGATGCAGAAGCTGGTTTTTATGTGCTTCTGTGGCACTCAGGGCATTAGTGTTTCGCCTGAAGCAGTGGTGAAGCCTCCACTTCTGTGCTGCGGTTCTGCGGGGCCATGCCAATCCAGAGCGAGCCCGCGGCTCCGGGCAGTGTGAGCACAGCTGGGGTCCTGCTCCAGTGATGGTGAGGCCATGCAGAAGAGACGGGTTCCGCAGCGTATCCAAGCCACCTATTCAAATCCAGGCTCTTTTGGCACCCGTGAAATTGTCTGACAACTTGTGAGCAGGCACAGTGCCATGCAAGCAGATGGCCATGGATGTCCCGGCAGCCAAGAGCCTGGGATGTTCATCTGGCAGAAGGGAGTGAGAGCAGAGCTCCTCAGTGCTCGTGTCCAAGTGCCCACCCCTCCTGCAGTTACCGTGCAAAGTGTGGGCATGGCCATGGGGTGTCTGGTTTAGGCGTGAGGTATTTCACAGCAGAGATGATACTCCTGCCACGTTCTCCCCTTGGTTGCTGCTACTCCATCACCAGGGACAAGGTGGTTTCTGAGATGCTTTCAGCCTGAGCTCACCGTTTTGTTGGGGACAGGCAGCGCCCAGCACTGCTCTGCGTCCTCCAAAGACTCACCTTGAAGGTGACAGCACAGCAACTTTTTAACTACCTCTGCTAGGTAGTTTCCTAAGAGAGACTGGCTCTTGCCAGAAGTGTATCCTGAGATAAAAGGATTAAAACATCCTCTTCGAGGCTTCACAGAAATTGTCACAAGGGCTTTCTTTAGAACATAACTCCCGGGAAGGTCTTAATGCTTATTGCCCTGAGGGGCAGCTTTTCTCATGCTGGCATGCATTTTGTGATGATTGACACATCATTAATTAACTGTTATTAATTAACCCCATAATCTGAAGGGATGAGGGGAGGAATTCCTTACAGGCTTGGATCCTGTCATTTCTTGGAATGCACGAGTCTCCTGTTCTTGCTGCACTCCCAAACCCATCTGTCTTTGGGACCCAAGAAGCTCATAAAGAAGGCAGGACTAATGAACAACCTTTTACAGCCCCTGCTTCAACCAGCTTTATTTCCTGACAGCCGCAGTTCAAACACAATTTGCGGGAGCCAGACTATTTGTATCTGTTACTCTGAGTTCAGAGGAAGAGAAACATGAAAATAAAATAAAATCGGCTTTTGCCTTTCAGCCTCCCCTTGTTCCCTGCAGAGTAGGATATGATGCTGTGAAGGATACAGGATCTGTCTGTGATACGACGCTGACTCTGCGTGTGGATGGTCACACAGCTCCTTTTAGGCTGGCTGTGCTATGAAAGCCCGAAGTTAGGACAGAAAACCATTTTTGCCTTTCTGCTTTAGCTTCAGCGTGATGACCTCTCTGCAGCACTCCATAGCCCAAGCTGTGCTAAAGCACCAAGCTGCACCCAGAACAGCAGCAGAGGGGACAAATTCTTCCTGTGCTGACTTCAGCTGTGCTTTGCTGGTGTCCTTCAAGACCTTATTCTGCTCTAATCATTTTGAGCCAGCTCACATCTTCTACCAGTTCCGCCTGGTGGCCTCTAACGGTCTCATGTGCTGGGCAGCATCATGATCGTAGCTTTATTTAACTTACTTTGTCTGCATTTGCCTTTCGAGGAGCAAAAATGCAGCAATTCTGTAGACTTAATGTGACCTAAGAAAAGAAATTGTCCTGTTTATCCACAAACACCAGATTCTGGGGGTGATGCCAGTCTTGATAAAACACCAGTGGTGCCATTAAGCCAATGGTCATAATCACTGATCAGTGTTTTGCTGGTGTTTTGGCTGGGCTTTTGTGTACAATATTGTTGACCCTACGCTTTCCCTGTTATGTGCTGTATCCTTTGGCAGGAGAAAGACCTCCTCAGGGATCAGAATGGTACCTATACTGCAGGAGATGCCTAAACCCCATTATGTTTGGCCTGGCTTGTTCCTTTTATTCGGGGTCATATATCAGGGTTCATCCCTCCCATGCAATTTCAGGCACAGCACTATTAGTCTTACCGTTTTACATCTCTGCAATTGGGAATGGCCTCATGTTGCTGACATCTGAATTGCATTTTTAACAACAATTTCCTTTGTTATATAAAACGAAGCCAAAACAAACACTGGTATTGGAGGCTCACTTTCTGGATTAAATAACAGAGACCTTTAAATGGATGAGGGCTATGAATCATTTTTGTGTACATACTGTTTTCGAGTTGTTTACTTGCTCGTTTGTGAAGTATTTTGTTCCTTTTTTTTTTTTCTCTGGCGATGTAAGTCTATCACTCTTGATGCAGTAGGACAGTTTGGAAAAGCTCCCTGCTCCCTCTAATCTAACTGTACCATTATTAGATTATTAGATTCTCTTTTCTCTTCCTTGCCTTAAAAATTCACTCACTAATAGGGTGAAATTGCAGTGTATTGAATTGTTTGATATTGCACCAATTCATTCTTGCAGTCTCTTCTAGATTTTAGTAGCTACAGGCCTTGAAATTATTTTGGTGTTGCCAAAGACATTTAATATCTGTGAACTTATGGAAGGTATTTTCTGGCACTCAGCAGTGACTCCAAAGCCCCAAAGCATTATACTCAACAGCCCTGAATTTCAAAGCCTGACATCACTGTGAGCAAGGAATACAAATCCATCAACAGGAGCAGGATTTTAATTGCTTTTGAATGATTCTATAGAAATCTCAAATTGCTTTGTGGCATGAAAAAAAAATCCCTACTTTTATCTATGAAGAGGTTTTAATTCTGGCGAATGAAATAAGTGGCTTCTGTAATAATACAGTATTTTTTCCCTCTGACAGTGTAGCTGTTCCTTCAGCCCCTGCCTGCTGGGATTTTATCCTTGAGCAGCGAGACATCAGAGTTCATCAGATATTATACGTGGCAATTGCCAAACCAGGAGAGGCTCTTTGGTGGCTGGAAGATTTGTGCTTCTATTATGTTAGCTGTTAAAAAATGAGACCCCCTGCATTCTTTTGCAATGTGACCTTCTCTAGCTGGTCATATGCTGTGTTTTCTCTGTGATGTGATCTGATTTTAAGGGTAGTCAAAAGGCCAACAGTGCTTTAAAACCCAATAATACCTTGACTCTTGCTTTACAGTTTTCTTTCATTTTTTTCTCTCTCTTTTTTTTTTTTTTAATGAAAGGAACAAAAACCTCGGCAGACATTTCTACATCTGGCTTGGCTTCTGGTTAAATGCATCCTCAGGGAGTGCTGGAAACTATTATTTCTCCTGTTTAAAAGAGAAGTAAATGAGTCATATTTTCCAGAATAGTTTTCAGGGAAAGGGATATCAGAAGTTGTTTGTATTTTCCTGTTTAATAGATGTGGTGAATACTTAAAAATTGTCTGCACTGTAAGAGACACAACACCAGAGTCTGAATATGTCCCTTGCCTTTGCAGCTGGCACGCAGGGACGGCGCAGGCTGTGATGGTCCCTTTGCTGTCCCACCCCGCTGTCCTGTGTGGGGTCAAATACTGCAGCTGTCCCTTGGACCAGTGTGGGGACAGAGTTGGGCATCATCCTTGTGTGAAGGGTGAAGGAGAGCAGCCTGTCCTCTTCCCTGGGCAGGTCTGCAGGCGGAGCACAGGATTTGTCGCCCTCCCCCTGCCCGTGCGTGGACTGTAAGAGGGTCACATCGATCTCTGGGTGTCTGGGGTTGTCAGGTCTCTGTGGTGCAATGAAAGGTCTCTCCTGGCTTTTAGAGGGAACTGGATCTGGCCTCTATCTCAGCATTCCTGTTTGTGAATCAGCTGGAGGAATCCCCTTCCTATATATTCAGGATGCCCGAGGCAGGGGTCACAAAAAAGGGGATACTCGGGGGCCCCAAGCTGGAGACCACAGTGGAGATGGCGAGCTTGTCCCATCTTGTGCCTCTCCATGTAGCTCCTTGCCAGAGAAACCCTTTCTGAAACCCTGACCAAGCCTCAGCCCAGGCCAGGGCATGAAAAAAGCACCCTATCTCCCATCTCCACCTAAACTAACATCAGCGACGTAGCTGAACCTTTCCAAAGGCTCTCAAGGACATGAGCAGGCGTCGCTCAAGTAGAGCCCTGATAGCATCAGCTATTGCTGGTCAGCAACAACGTTTCCTTAACCAGGTATTAAAATTATTATTATTGAGCTTGTTTTAAGGAGGGGAAAAAAAGGACAATGTAGTATTTTATATTTTAGTTAACATTAAACTTACAAAAAGGTGATTGGCTGCAGCATCTGAAATTCTGCACTGATATTTTTCCTGTCACTTGAAGCATGTTGATACTGACATGTATTAAAGTACAGAAAAGCTTCCTATTGAGGGCTTTAAAATATTTTTAATTATTTTCGTAAACAAACCTAGCCATTATTGTAACTTTGAAGGACAATTATTTTTTCCTTTCTTGCATAACTACGCATTTTAAAATACATTTTTGTATAATTATTTTTTAAATTGTTTTTCCTCAAATTGTCCATAACAAACCAGACAAGTCTCTTCAGGATTAATTTTCCACCTAGCTGAAGAAATTAGCTGTTGCTTTCTCCCTCCCACCTCGAAGCGGTACTAGAATGGTTACTTGGATACTCTGCCTGTAAAGAATGTATGTGCTGAAGTAATTTAAATAGCCTGATTTGTCATGTAACTGCAGACATCATTAGCAAAGCATTATTTGGCTGGGACATTGTAGGCTGAACGTGGATAACTCCTCTGTGTTGAGGCGAGATTTAATTTAACCACCTTGTGACCAAATAGCACCTGTCTTGAGTGCGGAGCTGCGGCAGGTTTAGTGGGAAGAATACGAGCTGTATCTGGGTGGGAAATTATCTTCCTGTGGCGTACAGCGATTGGAAATGTATTCTGGATCACCGTGAAATCAGGCCCTTTTTAATGTGTTGTTCCAGAATCTACTGATTTCTTTATTTGGGGACAAGGAGATAATTTTCATGTGATGGGGAAGAGGGAGGGGAAAGAAATACAAGCCTGGCTTTCCATTTTTTTTCCCTGAAACTTTTCTCTTTGTCACAGTGCCCATTCAATTTATTCCTCTGGCTATCATCTCTGGTTTTAGAATGGCGATCCCAACAGGATGGAAAGATCCTTATAAGTAGGCTTTTTAAAACAGTCAGGTGAATTACAATGATGACTTGAACTTAATTTTACTGTATGTGATAGAGTGTAAAGAATAAAATAGTGGCTGCCTCTGATAAATCCTGCATGTCAGAAGGGCAAAAATAGTCATTTCCTTGGCATCTGAATATTGACCAAGGTCAGGGAGGTTGTGCATAACAATAAGGAACATGCAAAACCAAATCTAAGCTTTAAAAAGAAGATTTTGTTAGTTCTCAGGTAATTTTTAGATCTGGACTTAATGTAAAATACCATATTAAGGCTTTAACCAAAATCACGTTGTTCATTATTGATTCAGATATGATTTGGAAAACTCAGCTAGAGTCTGGAGGTTCGTCAGGTAGGTTCAATAGACCTGCACCCTTCTATCTAAGCTAATTCTGCAGCTACAGCTGAACGACAGGAGCACCGTAATTGCAAAGCTGCCAATTACATATTCCTGAACACCCTTCTTGGCAAATCAACTCCCAAATCATGTTCAGGAATCATAGACTTAAATGAAGCACGGTTGCAAAGTATTCTGCTGATCTGTGGTGCAAGTCCTTTTCCTTTAGTCATAATTGATGTTACAAAATATTTTATGGCTTCTGTCATTAGTATTCCCAGTTGGCTCAATCTATAATTTATTTCATGCTGTAAAAATGCTAAGAATTTTCTACTGATTAGCAGCAACAGTGGGACGTGTTTCTAGCTTTATCAGCATGGGATATTTTTGGGTGGGTAAGGAGTCTTTTGTCTTTGAATTAAAATATGTCTAGACACTTTTTTTGTTACAAATCTAGCAAAATGAAAATACTTCTCAGGTGGTAATTAGATTCTTTCAGTGACATACAGTCTACTGTGCACAAGGCTTCAGTGTAATGAATATATTTATTTTCAGGAAATCTACAGTATTTTCCTTGCCATTTGTAGGGCTCGGCGTATAAATAATGCAGGCCATGCTGTGCTGCTTTTCAGTTCATCCCAGGAAATTATGCCATTAAAAATGCCACGGTTCTTTCAGGCGTACACAGACACAGCAGGTAAAGAGAATATTCATGTGATGAACAGTGACAGAAGCAGCATCAGCTAATACATAACCCTGCAAAGCACACCTCAGACGACGAAATTGTTTGCGGTAATTACAGCGTGGAATGAGACTGTTGTTTAACTTAACATCATGGCAGTCAAACCATGATCCATTAAAGTGGGCTTTGAATTTGTAACCCAGGGTTACGCCTTAGAGGTGCAAAGTAAGATGAAGTGAAATGAGGAGCTCTGGAGCTTCCCCTGCCACCCCAAACACACACAGCTGGTGAAAAATGAACACAGATGATAAAAAAGGGAGCTTCCTGTGAGCAGTTTTGGAAATAAAAGGTCCCCATAGATTCCTCACAGACCTTTTTTTTGTTGTTTGGGAGCACACGTTGCTATTTGAAATCTGCAGTTCAGGTGTTGAGGTCTCTCCTCTGCAAAAACAGCAGTTGGTCTTGCGGTGTTGAGACAGCAGAGATCATCCTGTGTATAAAAGCACAGTCGTGTCCCTTTGCACAGTAAGGTAGGAGTGTTGGGTATGTTTAAGGAGGAAAATCTACCATCTACCGTTTGTAGGCATTACTTATGCAAAAGCAGAGCTTTAGTACGTGTTGCAAATGGAAATCAAGTACATGATGTGCCTGGAAGGAGTTTATCTATCTATTTATGGGCTGATCACACTTTGAGCTAAAACTGACTTGGTTATTTTTAGTTAAATAACGTTAGTAGTTGCGTTTATAAAGAACCAAGAAAATTCTCCTGCAATTCACAGACTGGGTCTTTGAATTTAATTGCTGGGTCTCCTTTCAAACCTTGGTGTCTCCATGCTCAGAGTCCCTGGAAGAGAAGCTGAATCTCTCATGCCATGGGGCTGCCTGTCTAATTTGGGATCAATGAGACCTCAGACACCTCGGAGACAGCTTTAAACTCCCACAAAGCAGCTTTGTGCATCCTTGTGCCTTTCCTTCTTCCCTCGAAGCTGTGTGCAGAACACTTGAAGGGGTTTTGCCAGCTTGGAGCCACCAGCTCTGGTTTGGAGGTGCACCATGTCTGCTCTATGGCAAGCCCAGGTTACATTTTCCCATCCCTTGGAGGTGGGACTCACTGTGAAGGATGTGTTTGCCCCATGATTTTGGAAATAAATAGTTTTGAGAGTTAAAATTAGGTGTAACTGCTACAATGGGACTTTGTTACAGGAGTGAACTGAGCTAACCACAAGGCTCACAAAAGAGAAGTTTATGCTGGATCTCTCAGAGTAGTTCAGAAAGCCAAAAAATCTCACTGCCTTTGGGGGAAAAAAAAAAAAAAGTGTCAATCTGCTTTCTCATCTTTATTTGCATGTTAAAAAATCAACAATTTCGGACAGTTGCTCTTTGATAGGCCTTTAGAAAGAAGTTCCAATAACCTTAGAGGTGCAGATGTAAAACATTGCTACAGCACATCATTAGTATAAGTGACTATCCTTCTTTCTAACAAGAAAGTAATGGAAAACCATTAAAACTCATGAAATAATAAGGCAGAAGCATATAATTTAATATCGTATATTTGGAAATGCACATTGTGCATAACTAATCAGACTTATCAGCAGGGAATCTGCAGCCATCTAATGAGTAAGTTGTTTCACAATTGCCGTCTGACCTGTAGATAAGTGGAAAGGAACTGTGTGCATGTACCTAATGGCAGGATTTAACTATTAAGGTCATATCAAAAATAGATCTCCTCTTTGGTCACAGCGCTTATTGGCCTGGTACAAAGGCAATTGGATTGAGGATGTAGCTTAAAAACATTTTGTGTTGGAGGAGGAAGAGGTGTATGTGGAAAAACATCCTAAAAAACTTGACTTCCCAGGCTGTGTCCAATAAAGTGTCTTTAGTGGAGATGAATGTTGTCCTGAATGCACTCTTTCAGAGACTGACTCCATCGCTCGCCCGTCCTCTCCAGCAAGCTGTGAAACAACTGGTACCTGGGCAGAGCTTTTGGAAGGCGTGTTCTCCAGCCCTGCCAGAGACAGCTTTAACCTGGTCTAGTCTGTACAGGTTTTTCCCGTGTCTCCAACAGCCCTGAGCCAGGACACTAATATATGCCAGGTGTGGTTTGTTCCCTTTTCTTCTTATTTTCTCTTGAGCGTGTAAAAGAGTAACAACATTTGAGTGTTCGATTTTTGTAGGTTTTTACAGAAAGTGGGGTTTTTTTTTGGTTTTCACTGCTCTCACTGTTCTGTCCTCTGCTCCCTATTAGCAGAAGTGGACCAGAGCTGGGTAGTGGGAACGGCAGGTGGCCGTGCCTTGCGATTCCTGTGAGGTCCATCTCATGCTCTCAGACTGCCCAGTAGTAGGTGATTTCACGTGGGTGAAATCCCTAATTTTAAATTAGGATGTTATTGATATGATGGCATGGCACCAGTGTATGCAATACTGGAAGTTAAAGGGTGAAGCTAAGATTTTAAAAGATGTGACTAAAAAAGATCTATGTGTGTGTAGAAAATGGAATGGGAAATTTAATCCTGCTCTGCACCTTTGGGTCATTTTTCAAGTATTCCTGTGTTTTCTTCTGTTTCAACCAATAAGCCAATTCAGTCAGAAAGTCATCTGCCTGACTGTAACTAATCCTGTAATACTTTCTGGACATTCATATTGCTGTTGAGCATTTCTGTCAATGCAATTGTTGCCTGTGAGCTGCATGGAAAACAGTGCCCAGGAAAAAACCAAACAGGTTTCATTCTTGCTGATATTTGTGATAAAGTGAAGATCTTCACTCAGCTTTATTGGAATTTACTCAGGCATTTGGTAATAGCAGTCTATAGGAGATTGCTAAGGGAGGAACTTGAAGGAGATGTAATAAAACACAGGAAGATGGCTCATGTATTCTTTTTTTTATCTGAGATCTTAGTCCTGGAGGTGTCAGACACACAGTGTGCCTTGGATAGAGGTGAAATTCCAATATTAATTTAAGACTCCTCTACTCCTGCTCTTGCCTAATCCTGCAATATCCGCCGTGATATTTGCAAGAGAAAGATGTCATGGATGTATTGAACTAAACACTGAAATCAGAGGTTATGTCTTCTGTCCATCATGTCTAGGCACGGACAAAAACTGGATGTTTGCTGTCACTTGTGGATCATTTAATTATTCACTTTACTCTGCATCTGCTCCACAATTAAGTCAACAGGAGGCTTTTCCTGTGACTTCACTGGCCTTTAAATTTGAGCGCGAGCAGGTTGGGTCCTTCCTGATCCAGTTAACCTGGAACTCAGTGGGAGACCTTTCACTGAGTAGAAGGAAAGCTGGGTCAGATGCAGAGAAAAACAGTCAGTGCTGAAAGAATGAGATGATGAAATCCAATTATTAAATCATGTGATCATTTTGCTCTGCCATATACTTATCCTCACAATTCATATTAAATGGTAGGAAAACTGAAATACAAGTGTCCTTGACTTTAGGGAAAAAAAGTGGACTCCAGCAAAACTCCAGTGGGCTATGCACACACATACCTATCGCACCGTGCAGTAGATAAGCTTCATATTTTATAGGTATTTAAATACAGTTAAAAATACAAGCAGAGGTAACCAGACATGCATGGTTAGGAAAAGCAGCTGCATGTCATAAATCAGCTCCCTAAAAAATATTAAATTTGGCCACAGTGTTATTTCACTAAAGGCTTTGTTGCAGATTTTTCCTCCCTTCTCTTGTCCTTTACTCTTGTTTCTTTATTCTTGTGCTGTTTTTTCTAAGCTCTGCTGTTATTTTCAACCCTCACACACTTTGTTGTAATCTCCCCTTACCTTACCAAGCAACCTCAACATAGGTAGGCTTTTAAGTTTAAGTTAGCCACAACTAATTTCTGAGTCCTGTGAAGGAGCGCGTGCCAGTTGCACGTTGAACACCAACTCAGCGGTGCCTCACCGGGGAGCATTGTTGCCCTCTGTGTGCCTGTGCACGCACACGCAGATACGCACGCACACGTAGACACTTCTTTGTCTTCACGCCAGGTTTGCGTAGATGCTTTTTTGTGATCCACCAAGCGTGAACGTTTCTCTGCACCTTGAGCATGGGAGTTCACCAAATGCGTTGCACTTCGTGGGAGATGTTTATATAAAACAGCGATTGCCCTGAGCAGCCAAGCCAGCGAGAAGCTTTCTTCTCTTGTAGTGCCGCGGGCAGTTCCCCCAGCATCCTTCTGCTCTTTATTTTTTCCTATGGGATGTTTTTCAGAGAATTCAGTAGGTCTTTTTTTTTTTTTTTTACTTAAGAGAAGTATGTTAAACCAATACTGAACCCTTTTGAAATCCCACATCTACTATCCTTTTAAGTGGTGCTCCTCAAGACCTTCACCTCCATTTTCCCCATGAAATGCTGTGTCTGTAACCAGGATTAAGGGAGGAGAGGGATAATGCTCTGCAGAGAGCAGGGGCTGTGCTTGCAGCCCCCAGCAGGGCAGCTCATGTGGAGGCCAGGAGGTTAAAATCCTCCTCAGTGGAGATGCAGAAGAGGGAAGAGATGCTAATACAGCTTGATTTCCCCCTGGGAGTAACACAGTGACTTCCTGGGGGGCTGCGGAGCTTTAACCCACCCTTTGTCCAGAAGGTTGCAGGCTAAAAGGACCCTGACGTGTAATTTCCAGTGTACTTTGTGGCTCATGTAGTGCTCTTAATATAAAGCACAGATTAGCAGTGAGGGTTTCCAGCCTGGAAGAGGAGAAGTTCAGAGAGAAGGTAAGGTTTTTAGTAGTTTTGTAAAGCAGCACAATGAATCGGTGACATGGCCACAAAAAAGGGCTCCCAACCTGGTGTGCTCTCACTCATGCAATAAATGAACAACCAAGGCTAAGATGATACAGTTGGTTAATTCAAATTTAGCCAGGGAGTTAAAAATTTGGGTTAGTACTAAGACAGTCCATGGATTCTTTCTTCCTGAAGGTAGGGCAACCTCTGACTGAGGCTGAGAAATTCGGTTCCCAGGCACTCGAGAGGTTTAGGAGCACCCTGGAGTATTTGTGCTTGTAAATCAACTTGGCAGCCACGGGCCAGAAAGTAACTACCTGAGAAATGCTCAAAATGCCCGAGTGGTGATGTCAGCACGTTCCCAAACATGTAGCACTTTGCAGATGGGAGCAACCCAGGTGGGACATGGGTCTGTCAAGAGAAAACAGCCTCGGAAATGTGCTGATCAGCTGCCAGTGTTTGCAGCAGGATGGGGCCGATGCCCATGCCCAGCTGGGAAGCAGCAAAGTGCACTTGTGTGTTCCTTGTTTAGGCAAAATTCTGATCGGGAAACGCTTTTTAAAAAGTTTACCCACAAACTGCAGAACCAGCTTAGGGCAAAGAACAAGTTGGACCTCCTTCACAGGGATCTTGTTTGCTGACAGGAAGAGGAGTAATGAGACAGGGGTAAGTAGAAAATAAAAAAAGAGAGAGAGGTCGCATAGTTTGTTTTATTAGAGCAGTGAAATACCACACCATATCAAAGCAATTCCCATTTCTTTTGTAACCACGATGTAGTCTGAAACAGGCAATTACACCCTTCTTGCCAGCTCAGAGAGGCACAACACCCTTTGCCACACATGAAGCAGTGTTAATGGCAGTGGGAAGGGGAGTTCAGGGGGGTGTGTGCTTTGTTGGGAAACCACACCTCCGAGGAATGAGAAACAGTCCTGGAGAGTGATTGTCTCTCATGCCTGCTCTCATGTCCTCAGTGGCATAATTATGGAAGATTGTTAGGAGTTAGGATTGAAATTAGCTTGAAAAGCAAAACTTTTTGGTACTGGATGTGAGAGCAGTATCCAGATTTTGAGATCCATAGCTGGTAAAAGCAGCGTGCTGTGCAAATCAGAATTTTGTACTCTTTTTTTTTTTTTATGTATTGGTCTACACATGCACGCCGTATAGGCTCTGTCCTATTAATTATTTTGACAGTAATTATTTATCTGCAAAATTCTGGGTACCTAACTCAGTGCAGTTCAGTATCCAGTAGCTCTTAAATGGTAAACTGTAAATAAGTGTTTGACTTCTGCATGGGTGGGTTGAGAGGGAGGAGGAAACATGCCGTAAGTCAGCATGGTTACTCCTTTGGGGTCCTTGGGAGAGTGGAGCTCTCCATGCAGATACGTAGCTGGAGCCTGAGCATTTTATTTATTTATTTATCCCTCCAAGCCACAATAAAATGACAGTCTCATTATATGGCTAATAGAGAAGTGTGAGTATTGGGTTTTATCCCTATTTACAATCTTAAGAACTGCAAACATTTCATCTGAGAGGGAGAGAGGAGATGCTCAAGCTCTGAACTACAAGCTGAAAGAGTGAGCCTGTGCCAAATGGGCTGAATACAGAGTGCAGATGCTGTGGTGCTTCTAATTGTGTCAATATTCAGCCCAAATGGCTTCCTTCACTTGGGCTGGAGAAGACAGTGTTGGTCTGTATTGCTCACACATAATGCTTGTGGCCCTTCAGCCCCTTCCTGTACTTGACACAGCTCAAATGGCATTTCTGGAACATGAGAGCTCATAAAAGTTGTTTGAACTTTTCTAGATCTAGATCTATTTATTTCCCTGTAGGGGGCAAGAGACATACTGTAAGCCAGTATTTGAGTCTGATTTCTGTCTGACAATGTAAGTGAGGAAAGTAATTATTTTTTTTTTGTTTAGAGTCGCAGTACTTTGCGTGGTGCAGTTACTTGGATACAAGGAGTCTTGAGCACACCTAGGACCTGCAGACCTCAGTGTCAACCTGAAAGGTGACATCTGGGATCAACAAAAGCCCATGGCCAAACTGATTTGCACTTTTGGCAGAATGACACATTTTTTTTCACAAAGTAGTTCTTGTCATGGCTGGAAGAAGAGTCAAAAACCAACTGAGAGTCTGGAAGTGGACAGAGTGAGTGGCCAGAGCTGCTGCAGGGATCTGGTGCTTATCACTGGCTTGTTCTTGCAAAGTGCTGAGCACAAAAGAGCTCCAAGGAAGTATTAAGTCTATGCTTGACTGTCAAGGACACACATAGTTCACTGGCTATATGTGTGCCCAAAGTTAAGCATGTGCTTAATGAGGCTAGAGTGCTTTGCTTGGGGCAGAGCTGAATCCTTAATAGCTCCATGTTTTGCAGCTTTTGCTGAAAAACAGGCCTAATATTTTCCTGCTTCCTGGGAGATTTTGAGGGCAAGCATTACTAGCATTCATGGTTCTCGTAATGATGGGAAAGAATAAAAAGGGAAGAAGTTATGTATCAATACATCAGATTCACAGTAATTACTTTTCCCAACCTATTTTGAACTGGAACCTATTGTGAGCCCTGAAATTTCAATGGCACGTATATCATGTACAGTGAAAAGGAAAAAATCCAACAAGCTGAAAGAAATTTGAGCTCTGCTATGCTTCTAATATGTTTAATGTTATTGTTCCGTTAAATCCCTACCCTTAATGACCCCAGACATATTAAATAACATTCTCAGGGCTGAAGAAATGCTTCAGACTTCTAATTTTACACATATTTTTCCTCCTGCACTCTCAGAGCTTTGCAAATGTTATATAAAACCTCTCTAGAAAATATTTCACAGCCTTTTTCCTGAAGGCTGATGTTACCTGGGCTCATACTGAGCTCTGTTTGCACTGCCTGTTTTTAAAAAATACTTTTTGCAGCTGTATCATTTTTCATCTTTGCAATTTATGACTGGCAGACAATGTACAACAGAGCCTCAAAGGGGCAAATCAAGGGGAAAGATGACAGATATCATGGGCTTGGCACGGCAAAAATGCTCACGCTACTTAAACAAGAGCAGAAAAGAATCCAAGCCATACAGAGGCGGAAAATACCGCTAGTGGTAGTTTCTTAACGTCAGTACCGTAAAGGACACAAAATATCAAGGTAGCACCTCATTAATAATGTCTCCTGCTTATTTAATTGCTATGAGGCTTTGTTCTCCCTGCTGTGGCAACAATATCAGCCCTATTAGTGTTGGCACTAGGAACTCTTTTGTTGTTCTGTCAAGTACCTCTTAATCTTTCAACTCCTGTATGTCAAGTCAGGTTTCTATCTCAAAGATGAATCAAAACGTATTTCAGGGTTAAGAATTTTTTTTAATCCATAAATTAAATTAGTGACAGGAGCTTCCCAGAGCTTGCCTTTCTCTTCGTACCATGACTCATTTGTTTTTCTGTACATGTATTTTTTCCCTGCTTTTTCTGGATGGTAGAAAAAATTCCTAGCCAACAGGCACTGTCACCTAGCCACCATGGCATCAGCATTCGTCGATTCTCCATCCCACATCCTCTCTTCCCACTGGCACCCCAAAAGAGGAAGAGGAAGATGAATTTGTGGCAAGTCCCACACACTTCCGCACCTGCAATTCTGCATGTGCTGCCTCCTGCGCAGTGCGCATACCAGTATGGATTATATACCTCCCACTGAGCTCCCCACGCAGAGGGTGGGCTACTTTAGACCAAGGTATGAAGAGCTTCTAGATTTGAAATACACAGCTTACAAAAGTGGTCAGGAAGAGCACCTTTATTTCACTGACCCCAGCATTCAGTGGTGCGGCAGTTTGATAATAACCAACTCTGTCCCACAATGCCAAAAAAACTTGGCTCAAGTATTTTAAACTTGTCTGCTCTCTAACACTGTGCCTGCCTCTTAAATTTGAGATGTTTGGGGGCTGCAGGGAACATACAGGCAAATATTGGAAAGAATGATCCTACTTGTCTGGTTACATCATGGCCAGTACTACAGCAGGAGGTATTAGATATTGATGTATGTCTTGGGTTATACCTTAAGTACAGCTGTGTACATCCATCTGGAGTTTGGTAGCACTGAAGCTTGTCTCTGGGCAGCCCAATCTAGTTAAAGATGTCCCTGCCCACTGCAGGGGGGTTGCACTAGATGGCCTTTAAAGGACCCTTCCAGCCCAACACATTCTTTTCTTGGAAGGCTTACCTGCTTCGTAACAGCATTTCATTTTGCTTTCCTTTCAGCCATCAACATCCTCAAAATAGTAATTATTAATAATTTATGAATACTAAATAATAAGCAAGCTGTGCCTCTCTGGCCTCTCTGAGAGGGCACAGGGATGCCCTCTCTTTAGCCACATTCCCTGGGAGCAGGAAGGGGACTGCCGGCTGTCGCGCCGAAAAGCGCGGGTGGGGAAGACATCCTGACAACTGTGCTTACTCTGGTACTTTTTTTTTCCATTTGCTTTTCCCATGATGACAGGCAGCTACTTACTAGGCAGGGCTGGAAGTAATATTCTGAATTGCTGAAGGAAATTTTCCCAGTTGATCAAACTCTTATGTGTTTTGTGCTGATCAAAGATTCTCTTCATGTCTTATGTATCTGAAAGCTCAGAAGAATGAATGAAAAAAAGAGCTATTCTTCTATGCTGGTAGACAATGAAGTGATGATTGGTGAGATAATGCCTTGACTTTACTGTCAGCACAATGTCAGTGAAGGCAATGGTATAGAGAAGGTACATTTTGAGATATTAATACCAAATCCAGATCACTAGAAGGAACAGAAAAACCCCGAAGAAGAGGAAAACATCTGCTTTTATTATTATTTTTATGTTTTAGTGGAGAATAAAATGAATCTGTCATATTCTTGAATCATATTAGTTACCGTGATTATTAATCTCTTCATATCGTATCTGCTTCTTTACTCAAAAGTGTTAACTCATGTTTTGCTCAGGTGAAAATCTGCTTTTATATATATATATATATATATATATAAAAAATATATATATCTATATATATAAAACATATATTTCTATCTCCACAGTTCATGCATGAGACAGCAGGAATCTTTCACTGGTGCTGCTCCAAACAAGGGACTGGTTTTCCACAACCTTTTCACAAACACCCTGATGTATGAATAGGAATCAGGGATTGCTTCATCATCTTCTAGAAACACTACTGGGTTTAAGTGGAAAGCCTAAAGTAGGCTTTCAACGCTTTGGGTTGGTTGGGTTTTTAATGAATTAAAAATGAGTTAGGCTTAGTAAAGAAGAGCTGAGGAACTTGCAGGCTAAAGACGTAAAGGCTTAATTCCCAGATCTTGGCTTGGGGATGCTATTTTCAGGAATGGAAGCCACTTGTTTGGGCATGTCTGTTGCCTGTATTCCTTCCTCAGAAAGGCTCTTAGATCAGCTGCAGCATGTCTTAGCTGTGATGGTTTTGCCTTGATCATGGAGCATGAAGGAAAAGCACAACTGGAAAGCAGCAGAAGAGTAAGGCCAGCACATGAGGACAAGGAGGAGGGGGCTGTAGCAATGGGATTGTGAAAGGACATTTTGAGGATTGCGTTATAGCAGTGTCTGTCAAGAGTGGTTTAGGTCTAGCTGATCTTGCCCTGTGGACAAGGGGTGGGTTATGTGACCTCCTCAGCATTTTTTCTTCTTTGATCCCACAGCTGGAAATGGAAAGAAAACCCACCTTAATAAACTGTTTCCTTGCGGATTTTCTCTCTCTCTTCTCCCCACTATCCCTCTGTGCTAGGTAACAAGAGATTTATATATATAAATGCTCTTTTGGAAGCTTATTGTCATTCTCTGCGTCAGAAGTTTATGATTTATATTAAGCTGACTGGTCCTTGAGCATGTGCTGTTGTCAAGCTCTCATCATCTGCTCGGCAGAAGAGCTCTCGGGAGCTGGCATGCAGTGGCATGATCTCGGTATTTATCCTTTTGGCGGTTTGCTAATTATTCCTATTGCTATCACATCCCTGTGAGAGTTTCTGTCTTTCAGCCACAGTAAATATTCTCTCATTTTTTTCTAGCTGCAGAACTGCTAGTTAAATGGGAGAAGCCTGAATATCCTGCAGGGGCCCATATTGTCATTTGGTTCATAGTGATGAAACAGGCCAAACACCCTTTCTGTACCACTTAACTTGCATGTCTTTGCATTCCTGGATTGGCCGCTCGTTTTCTGGACCATATTTTGCTCTTGTAAACAGCTCGTATTGTCCCTGGGAGTGCTCTTTGTAGCAGAACACTTTCATAAAGCCAAAGCCACCAGCTGCCAAGACTCCATAAGGAGGCAGAAATAGGCAGCAGATATCTTTGCTACTGTAGATGTAGCTGCATTAGCAATATCATTTATCTTCCTAAGGACTTACTAAGTCACTAAAATGTATTATAAATTAAGTGGCGTTCTTGCCACCTGTTCTAACTGATTCCAAGTGCATAGAGAGCCCCCCAGATGATACAACTCTGCATGCAAAATCTAAGTACCCTCCTAAGGACTGCAGCTGCCTCAGAGACATCATTTTTTTATTATTTTTTTTTTCCATGAGCTGCCTCCTTCACTTAGAATAATAAGCTTTAGATTATCTCAGGACACTCTAGATCTCCCTGCTGCACAATCCAATTTGACGTAAGGGTTGCGGGAGGGGCAAGGGGGGAGAAAATCTAGCAAGCAGACACCAGACTTTCAGCCTGAGTTTTCCGCTGGTACGAGGAAGAGGTTCGTAGGTGAGGGCTGGGGAGATTTCATGCCTGTCTGTGTTGGAAGAAAGGCTCTCCGGGCTTGATGGAGCATCTGTGCTTCAGCTGCTTGCTGGAGCAAGGGGCTGCCTACAAAGCCCCACCGTGGTGCTTCCAAATGCAAGAAGTGCCCAAGTCCCTCCCAGGCCACAAAGGAATTAAGACACCAGCAAACAACTGCATGACAGCCTTTTAGTCTTGTATTAACTATATTTTATCATTGTGGTAACACTGTATATTAACTGTTGAGCCTGTAAATTGGCTTCAGGACAAGCATTTAAACACCTTATATACTCCAGAGAAAGAGAGTAAAGCTGCTTTCCAGAGGAGAGGAATAGTGACCTATAGCTGTGGATAGAACCAGTTAATCTCCAGTTCTCTATTCCAATAGCCAAATTATGTTCCTATCAGTGCTAGTCATGTCACTGCCAATGCAATTACCATGCCTCGTTGACCTGTTACGTCTCTTCATGATTTTGCTGCTGCTGGATTTCCCTGGCTGGAGAGGGTCAAGGTCTCTGCCTGCGAAATGCTCTGACCCAAGGAAACCCCCTCCCTGCTGCAGCAAAGCTCATTGTTGTGATCCATAATCATCCCTAATCCCCGTGGTTGTTTCCCCTGATTATATCTCAGGGCAGGAGCACACCTTATCTAAAAGGAGCTGGTTGCAAATCAGCAGCATATCCTTTCATTTAAGGTACTTGAGTTTGGCAAAAAAGGTGTCTGAAACGTCTCTGGGCTGCGGCATGAGAAGACAGCATGTGTCTGTCAGGATAGCACTTGACTCAGATTGGGCTGTTTGCCCTATTTTTGCTGGTTTTGGCTGCCCTACAGATAATAGGACCCCTCCAGAGCAGAGGAAGTCTGGCATCAAGGCAGGATTCGTTCAAGTAATACATAGCCCTGGTGGGTATTAATCCTGGTAATTTAGGCAGGTGTGTGTGAGTGATCCTGGAAACTAAATATAAAATTCCATGTTAAAGGTTTAGTTGCTATAACGGCATTTTCTGAAATGCCCGAGAGTCTGCAGAGCCTGCAGTCTCACTGTGGTGATGAGGTTCATGAATGGATGAAAAAAAAACAACCCAGGAAATTATTAATGTTGGGTTTGGGGGATAAAGTTTTGGGCCAAAAAATGTTTACAGAACCATTTAAGCATGAGGCTTTGCAACTATTTCTGCACACGGATCACTCTGTTGGTTTATCCAAATACTACTGAACACCAAGACAGGTCCCAGCCTTAGCTAGGATGGAGCTGACTCACCAGATTTATTCCTGACTCTGTTCATTTATCAGAGTAGCTTTATTTCTTCTGTTTGTAAGCGTGACTCACTTTTCTAGCCACAAGATCAGATCACAGTTGCATCTTGTCTTGTGTAAATGCAAATGTGTCCCTGTCCTGTTTGAAATCATTCTTTCCTTCCCGTGTTTTCTCCCAGTTGTACCATGGCAGGGAAATTTTCATGGGCTTTGGTTTCCCCTTAGTTCTTTTTTCTCCTCTACTAGTGTTACCGTGCTGATTTTTCTTTTCCTTACGCTGTAATTGGTCTGGTGCCACTGTGTAATTTTTAACTGTGTGCAGTATCAACAGACCTCCATCTGTCTCTCCTTCAGAGCTTCCCAGGCTGCCGTTATAAATATCTGCCAAATCCTTCTCCAAAGAGAGGATCACCAGATTCCAACTGTTTGCAAAATAAGAGCCGCTGCCAGAAATCCTCTCCCACCGTCTGCAACCTGTGCAGAACCTGTGTCCTGCACACCCTGAGATCTTATTGCTGGCACTGAGCAGCTCTGACCTGGGCCATAATTTGTTGACCCTCAGAAGCGTACCTTCTGCAGAGGGTTCAGCAGATTGGTCTGTTTGCTCAAATATCTCATTTTATGAGAAAATATCCTTTAATGGGAATCAGGTAATAAAACCAAAACAACTCAAGGGTTGGTATTTTTTTTCCCCCCTTTAAAATGCAGTTCTGATTAAAAACATGCTGTGGGGTGGATCGGTTCCAGTGTTGTTTTATAAGATATTTTACTTGATGTGGAAGGGACTCAGGGTATGTGCCCCTTTCCCAGCCTGTCACTTAGAGACCGAGGGTACCACGATCTCAAACCGGGGTAACTGCTAGGACTCACTGACTTCACATCTACGTTGCTGAGAGCGAGTTTGGTCTTCCACCTCTCTGTACACATACATGAGAAGAGATCAGTAGAAAAATTAGCACCAAACCAAGCAATGCATTGATTAGATTGTGCACACTAAAAAATAGCAACTTTTTCAATGCAGATAAAAAGAAATCATGTCCAAACACATTTGGATAATGTAAATTTATGGATTATGGTGTAGGTGCCCTTTTAACACTGTTAAAGCCATTCTCATAAGAGTCCATTGATTCAAAGCTGTGTTGGGCTCATGTGACTTTTTTTAATTCAGTTGTGTACCTTAGGCAATGATCATCACAAGTGTTAGTGTTAGCGGGTGGTACAGCAGCTTACTGGGGCTAAGGAATTACCAACAAATCTCTTTAGGTGGTGCAGCAGTCATAGAATTAACAGTAAATGTATGTTTGAGTAAAATTCTTGCCAGCCAGAACAGATCCAAAGAACGAGGTTTCCCATCTGACTATGGAATATTGGAATAAGTCCTCAGAAAGGATTTTTCAAGGCTATTTCAGCAGAGGGTTTCACATTTGGATCTGCTACACCTTAGTTCTGCAGAGCTTTGCAAAGGAACATAAAGAATGTAAAGCAGCTTGGAGGGGTTTGATAAATCCTCCTTCCAGATACGTTCAGAATCACCCAGTATTTCCAAGAGACCTAGCGGGCACTGTACTCATGCAACATGGGGCTGTGGCTGGAATGTGTTTTTCTGTAGACAAGTAGAGGGAAGCACCGAAGAAACTTGAGAGTTTTGTTTCATGATGTATAGTCTGGTTCAAAAAATACTGGTATTGCAGTTGCCTAGATTGCACTGTGGATTTGGTGTTCCATTTTTGCAGATTTTAGGACAATCAAGTTCATGATTTTCTAGGAGGATGCGCTACTGCTTAATAATACATTGTGACAGGAGAGAAGTATGTACAAACAAGCCTAGGCCCGCAGGACAGCTATACTTACTCCCCAACTGAATAATATCCCCAGCCATTGCCAGGGGTGGCAGGGAGCAAATAGAAAAGTGAAATTAGAGAGACCGGACTGTCCCGGCGGTGATGTCCTGACTGCGTGGTGTGTCGAGCAGGCAGTGCAGAGGAGCTGGGCTAGGGGAATAGCTGTGTTTGCAAGATTGAGATCTAGCCCTTCTTTAAGTCTGATTTCCTGGAGCAAGATTTTCTTGTAAAGGAACAGCCGTGATTTGTTTAAAGTCTTCGGGAGATAAAAAGCAGATGGCATTGATTAGCTAATTAGTAATATTTTCTGCAGCTTATCAGCTGTGCTGATATGTGTAAAGTTTGCAAAAGCTTGGGATGAGTCTTTCCCTCTGATTTGTTGAAGAAATTGACTATTTTAAAATCTGGAGGGGGGGAGAGTTATATACAAATGAGTGATTTTCTGCCCAACAGAAGTATGATAATCTTTTCCCCTGAATTTATATTCAGGGCTCGTTTCTTAATTTTTGAGGGGAATATGCTCAGTGAGTTTGCAGCATTCCTAGCTCTTGTCTTGATTTCCCAGTGTAGCGTGTGACATGCCATAGGTTTCTGGCTCTCCCATATCAATTACTCTGTGACCATGCTTCTCCACTTTTTGTGTTTATTATGGAGACAAAGCAAATATTATTTTTTTAAAAATTTTGTACCAAGCTCACTTTTAGCTTGTCTTCTTGTGAACCCTTTGCAGCCACAGCAGTGCCCTAGCAGGACTTCTGCCAGATGATGGCCACCTCCGTGACCACTGCTGTGACAGTGGTCAGTGCTCGTTTGGTCAGAGCATCACTGGGGTGTTGGAGGCCCCTCTGGCCTTGAGTTAGGTTGGACACAAGTCAAATGTCTTGATGTTCACAGAATCACAGAATTGTTGAGGCTGGAAAAGACCTCTGAGACCATCAAGTCCATGTTGTCTCTATGATCGCAATTCTTCATCATTTATGGTGACGCAGAGTGTGTCAGCAAGATGTTACCGTAAAGAAAATGTCTGAGAAAGGAAATCGGCCTTCAGACCCCATGGTTGCGTAGCAAGATCTTCGTATACCCAGAGACCATGAGACTCACCTGCTTTCTTCAGCAAGGTGGATACAGGAGGGCTCGCAGGCAGATACCAGTAGTTGTAGTCATCTGTGTGGGAATGAGTGTGGGTGGGCACAGCTTTGGCTTCCCAACAAGCCCCATAATTAGGGCTTGCTGCCAATTCTTTGGAGGGTTTTGCTCTGTACCTGCACCACCGCAAAGCCTTTCATGTGACAAGGCCCCAGTGCTGAAACTGTATTTTAATTGCCAGTGTACAGCAGGGGTGACACATGAGCTGTCAGCTGGCCACCTGTGGCAGCAGGGAAGGAGAAAGAAGTTCGTTTTCCTCTTCTGGGAAACTGTCCTCCCTTGCAGATGCTCCTCAGAACAGCATTTAAGCTTTCAAGATAGGGCATGATGCAGGTTGAGGTTGTGCCCAGACATGGTACTGGTCAACTGCGTGAGTTGTGCTCCATCCAAAAGCCACCAGGACTGGAAATTGCCCAAAGTGAGACCAAGAGTTGTTCCTTTGTTACATAGAGCTTTCTATTTTTCATGGAGTTCAGTTGAAGCTTTAGCCCTTCGTTTTCCATCAGAATGACATTTTTTATTGGTTCTTATACTGAAGAAACAACAAATTCTGTATTCTCTCTGGAACACGGGCTTGTTAATGTTCTTTGAAACATGACATGTGTCATGGCCGTCAAACGGCGATGATCCCATTTCATCTGAAATACAAAAAACATGTCAGTTTGGGCTCTAAGTAATACAAAAGGAGAGTTGTATTTTAGGTAGGAGCTGCATGGGTGCCAAAGATGACAGAAAAATGTTATTAGTTTTGGAAATTTCATAATTGCAGTTAATGATAATTTAATGAAATGACATTGTTTCATTGCTATCGCTAATGAAATGTTTGAGAGTGATAACACAGATCTTGTTAAATAGAGCGAAAGTCTTGTGCAGAGTAGCTTTGTGACAGCAGCCTGTGTGCACAATTCTTGAATTCCCATTTTTTTGTTACAGTTGCTTAAAAAAGGAGATAAAATGAAGGCTACGTGGCAAATAATGCACACATGATGTATTTAAAGGCCTTCCATTAAGTAAACAATACTGAACTCCTGAATAACTTGCTGATGGCTAAGATCTGCTCCTTAGAAATGCTAACCCTTCATTAAAACACTTTCCTTGTTTTATTTTGCAGGCAAACCAGAGAACAAGAAACACCACCTGACTTTTTTTATTTCTCAGACTATGAAAGACATAACGCAGAAATAGCGGCATTTCATTTGGACAGGCAAGTAAAATGGATTTGCATTAAAAGAAAAGGGGAAATATTGTGACAAGTTTCTGCACTTGGCCAGTGCTTTAACTGAGTTACTTTTAAGGGGAATGTGGAACAAAGGTGGGCAAACGTCATGAATAAATGAAATGGCATATGATGAAAGGGTAGATTAATAATTAGGAAATGAGACTTACTTGAGGACTGAGAAACCTGGCAATAAGTAATTCTCAAAAAGAAAGAGAAATTACATTGAAGAGAAGATGAAAAATGAATTTCCCCTGTGATGTTGGAGTGCAGATGGAGAGGACCCATCTCCCGGAGTCTGTGTCACGTAGGTGTGATGGGGGTCTGGCTCACCCCGCTTAGCCTCAGCACCCGCAAATCCAAGTGAGACACGGGGAATGGTGTGAGTGTTCAGAGAGAAGTAATTGGTATGGAGAAGGAGTTCTGGTTTCACATGGAAAAGCTGGTGCTGTCCCATATCGGGAGCATATTTAGGGCACGAGTTAATGGAAAGTGAAGGGCAACGCTCCCATTAGCTGAAAATGTCCCCCCGGCAGAGTTAGTGCAGGATGTGGTGGATGCCCCAAAGCTGGAAAGGGACTGCAGCTCTCAGCCTGCCCAGATTAGGAGTAGGAATTAATAATTGGTGAGGAGTTATTAACAGTATGGCTAGAAACCAAGGTGTTTCACAGCCTGAGTTAGAACTGAAGCATCTTTCACACTCTAAACTGCCAAGAAACATCCTGTCAAGAGCTTGAAGCTTTGGGGCCACAAATTATTTTGGGGGTGCATGTGGTGTTGCTGCCTTCTGGGTGCGTTGTCAGGGTAAGGGAACCTGTTAGCGGGTGGCACAGGGTGAATTTGTCACTAACAGCCATCCAGGTCAGATCCTTCAAGATCTTCTATATTTTATTGTTGTTGACCTTGGTGTTGATCCCTTCAGATTATTGCCATTTTAAGCAGATGGTGCTGTAATAAAAAAAATAATAAAGTGAGCTCCTGCAGGAAGGTATGTTAAATATCCACACACTAAGCAGAAAAAGCAGTTGCCACCCAAAGAAGAGAAGTTGGCGACAGTGGACATAAAAATCCCACCTCTGGGGAGACTTTGCATGGGGATTTTACTCTTTTACTGTATCTAATAGCAACACTTTGTAGGGACTTTTTAATGATCTGCTGAGGTGGGGGAGTTTGAGGTAGGGAAAGGCTCTGCCCTCAGCCTTTGTCCATGGGAAAATTTTTAGTCTCAGGGAGATTATTTAGTTTGGTGTAAGAGTATTAAAACAGAGAGAAGCAGAAACAAATAAATCAAACAAATACTAAGACTATTGGGGAAAAAAAAAATTGCTATTAGGTGGCTTTTCTGAAGGAAAGAGGCTGAAATCCCATTCCTCAAGTCACTTAAAAAAATGGTGAGCAAAATGCATGTTACAACAATCTCGAAGTAGCACAAAGTCAAAAATAAGTCTCTTGTTTCTGGAATTCTATGTATCTTAATTTTTTTCATGGAACAAAGTGTCCTCATCCTCTTCTGTATTTTGCACCAGCTCCATACTATATAGGCAAGTCAGAGCTGATCACATTCAGGACATATTTTATGTCATCTATTAGACGAAGGATTATCCAGTTTAAAGTTGATGGGCTTTTTACTCCTTAAAGACCACAGATAAATGTGCCTTCAGAGTGTAATGAACCTTCCTAAAACCTATCACTATCATTATATTTTAATCTTTTACATAAACTATCTCTTTTCCTTCTCTTCCAGGATCCTGGATTTCCGTCGCGTGCCACCAGTTGCAGGTAGACTGGTTAACATGACGAGAGAAATACGAGACGTTACTCGTGACAAGAAACTGTGGAGAACGTTTTTCATCTCACCAGGTAGTCTTGGAAATAATACTGTATTCTTTCTATCCAACTGAACACATACTTAAGGGAATGATGTGTAGATTGTTTAATTGCTCGGATATTTCTAATAGAACTGTCTTCTAGACCTTTGAATAAAAATAAATGTGGAGACGTAGCCTACAAAGAAGACTTCATTGTTTTGAATTGAGTGCCTTTTCCCCTTGACAAATTATCTGCAGAGACAAGCTTTTATGTTCACAAAAGCAATGTATTCAGCAAATGTTTTATGTAGAGCAATTTCTAAAGCAATTTCTTCTGTTGCTCTCAGTTTACCCAAAACCTTATTACTTAACCCATTAGTTACTTAGACTTTTTTTTTTCTCCTGCAGTGTGATCCGTCACTTCTCTTGGTCAAATGCATTTATTTCTCTGTTTTGAGTGAAGGACCAAAACCTAATTTTCTCAGTCATGTACTTCAGTTTTTATTACAACAGGAGTTTGAAAAAAAAAAATCAAGCAAATAGATGTGTAACATATCCTGCTTCCAGCTCAAATTCTCTTCTGGGCAGAGGCCGGGGTAGAAGTGACCTGAGTTGTTCCCAGTCCTTGTTCTTGCTTTGAGGCTGACTCTGGGAGCCGGTACCAGTCTCTGTTACCCATCACGCTTTCGCAACCTCTGGTGACCCCAGCCAAGGGGCGACAGGGGAAAATTCCCACAGGGCGGGAATTTTACAAACACTGCGCAAAAGCCTGCTCTGCTCACCACAGTATACAGCTGGAGTAGGCAAAGATGGGCAAAGGGTAGGAGAAAGTGCTATCATCTCTGTTTAGCATCTGGGATGCTGAGATAGAGAAGTTAAAGCTCTGAGTTAAGGCATGAAAATAGAATCGTAGATTGGTTTGAGTTGGAAGGGACCTTAAAGATTGTCTTGTTCCAACCCCTCTGCTGTGGGCAGGGACACCTTCCACTAGGCAATGCTTAAGTGTGTTCTTAGAGAAAGAATATATAGGGAAATTATTAAATTATGTTGCAGTGAGCTTAACTCATATTATTTCAGCTGCGTGCAAATGTGCTTTGCTGAGCTCGGGCTGTGACTTGTGTAACCGGCAATCTGGAGCAGAAACCTCCAGAGATCTCTCCCTTGCTCTGCGTGTCATTGGCCAGAAGCTGTTTATCCCAGATCCCTGAAGTCAAGGTCCAGAGACTTAATTACAGTTTCTTCCAAAGTAACTGTAATTTATTGCTGTTAGCTAGAAGTCAGAGCCCTGCCAGGGCAGAGCTTTCTCTCTTAAAATGTTTATCACACTTATGTGGTCACCAATAAAGTCATTATTGTGGCCGTTATTTTTAGCTTCATATTTATGTTCAGTTCTGCAGGACACAGTTGAGCAGGCAGTTATTTATTCCAGTAACCTCACTTGTGAAATGGTTTCATCTTACCCCATGTTATGAGTGCTCCAGTTTCACATATACAGTCATCGTGACAGTGGTGACAGTACACGGTGACAGTACATGGCAGCAGTGTTCACCAAACCTGATGTGAAGGCATTTCTGTATGCTCCAGCTAGGCACTTGTGCCCCAGCCACTTTTTCTCCCTTCCTGTCTCTCTCTGTCTCGATATTTTATTTTTTTTTTGCTTAACTTTTTGCAGGCAATCACACACAAAAGGTGGCAAAAAAATCTTGTGACTGTTCATGTGCACTTGTGCTTTGGCTCAGTTGAAATATAAGCCATTTGATTCCTGTTTTAGCAAGGAAGATACGGATTAGTAGGTTTGCTTGCTTTTTAGTCTTCCCAGGTTATATATGAAGGCTTAGGGGTGAACTTTAGTGATTTCTGAAATTATAAAACTGTACTCAAATACTGAGCAGCTTAGAACAGCCAGAGCACGGCAACGCAGAGTTAAGGCTGCCTGTTCGGATGAAGATCTTTATCTTGTCATTATGAAATTCCAGACATTCAGGGGATGATCCAGGCATAATCCTTTATTCAAGTTTATTTAGAGGCCTCAGATAAATTCAATTAAAATATTTGATTAACTGTGAACCAGGCTTTTCTGGAGAATAAAATGCTTAAGCAATTAATTTTTCTTTCAATTTTACATTTCCTAAATCAATATACTTTGCTTAAATCATGTTGGTTACTTGTCAGAGTTCTTCCCTACAAGTCCCCAGTTTAATTAGTCGTCTTCTCATTAACGTGTGGCCAACCTCCATCTTGTATTTTATACTGACCTTAAAAGGCAGGCATTAATTAATGCTTAATGAAAATTAATAGAGGTCCTAAATTAGATATTTAGAAACAAATTCACAAAGCTAGCAGGCAGCTCAAGCAGCAGACTGAGAGGGAAAAGAGGAAGGTGCTGGGATGAGGTGAGGATGGAGATGGAATGGGGCTCCTGGGCAAGAGTGGGAGATACTGGTTTGTCCCCTCTAATGAATAAGGGGCAGCAAAGTCAGTTGGGCTTGAGGGAGAACTGGTTACAAAGCTGAGAAATTGAGGTGTGACATATAGATACTTGAAAAAGCCAGCCTGTGTGCCTGCATTACAATGTCTCTGGGACTCCTTTTAAGGTGGCTGTGTCTCTGCCTCGTCATCCCCGGCGATGCTCAGTGACCATTAGTGGTGACGGGGACACGTGGTACCTGCTGGCGGTGTATCCCTCTCCATGCACTCATAGATACCTCTTAAAATCAAACGAGTACTAAATGGAGTTGATTCTATAGAAAGGTCTTCCCCTCAGGCTGGGAGACCACTGCTGACAAGTGGAAACCCTTGGAGGGTAAATATCAGTGATGCTCATCCATACATCATGTTGTTCCCTGGACCACAGCAGGGATGTGTTGGAAGAAACCTCACTGCATTCCCACGCCTGGGCTAACTCACTCGTCCCATTGGGCGTGGAAATCATGGCCAGGAAGCTTCAGGCAGTTGTAGCTCAGAGCACACTGCAGAGCAGCATCCCCTCTGCCACTGGCAAGTGGAAATGGCTGCGAGCAGACAGGTCAGTCAATGCATTAGGCTGCGTTCAGAGAGAAAGCAGATTGCAGAAAAGTGCACTTCCAGGCAGTTTGGACTAAACATGAGAAATGGAATTAGGTCAGTAATTATTTAAATTAATTTTACATCCTTTGCAGTAGAGCAGACCGCTGTAGCCCTGCTACTCTTACAAATGAAGGGTAATTTGCCAGGAAAAAAGAGACATATTAATGATGTCAGCCTTCGTTTTGGAAGTAATTGAGGCAGCAGCTTAAAGAAATCAATGTTACACAGCTAGTAAGCACTATGTTTTTGTTCATATCAAGCAATTCCAAGGGATTATAGATTTTTTCCCCCTCTCAGCAAACAACAGCAATTCTGAATTAGCAGGTAAAAGAAAGATCCTTTTCATGCAGTGCTTTAGTAAATATTCAAGATTCTTTCCAGTACTCCCAATTGCACAGGCTTGCTAAGTGTCCTTTATTAACAGTCATGCAAATCTTAATAAAAGAATTGCTCTGCCAAGCAATTTGCTTTAAGGTATCTCCACTTGTTCCTTTTCTTCCTGAGAATTACTGTTCAGCTATCAAGATGACGCACAGAAAATGTGCAGATGAGTACACAGGCACTCTGGCTCCTAATTGTAATTAGTTGGAGTTTCGATCACCAGACCACGATTTTCATGTGGATTTCATTAGGAATTGTATCCATTCATCCTCAGATAATGAGAATCAGACATTCGCAAGACTGCTTGGGATTCTCTTCCCTCTCTAGTGCTTTGGGGAAACAACTTTGTGTTTTAATGAAGAAGGAGTTGCAGATTCCCAGCATTGGAACATTTGGGCATGTGTAAGCATCCCTCCCTTTCTGGTTTGCCAGCACTGCTGCTGTTGCCATTTCTACCCACTCTGCAGGAGCACAAATTCCCAGTGTTCGCTCTTTTTGCAGGTGTACTTGGGGCTGGGGCTCTGTACAGAAACACCTGTATTGGATGAGAGAGGGACATGTGGGCTGGGCAATTTTAAAAGGAGAAGTACCACACCTCAGTTAGGTCTCATCTCCTCTTCCCTTCTGACTTTTTGCCTTCAAAAGGCCAAGCCCTACTCTTATGTGCAACTGCCGGTGCAGCGCTGGGCTGGTGTCTTGAGCTGGAATTTCACCCTCAGCCTGCTGCTGTGCAGAATGTGGGTCACCTACTTAGGTTTCAAAGAGGCTCGCTATGCACCTTGAAGCCTTAAATGAGAACTGCATTCTTCTATATTTGGTACCTCTCTTTTTTTTTTTCCTACATTTTTAAGAAACCTAAAAAATGAATGCTTCCCTGGATAATTCAGGCTGCTTCATCTCACTGCCTGTATATATATAAGAACTAGGACAGACATATCAAGATGCCTTTTCTGTATCAATCAAAGCAGTTAATTTCCTTCACAGTGATTTGAGGTAGAGCATCCTTTCACCTCCACTAACCCCAGAAATCGAACAGGAGCTGTGGAGAGTAAGTACTGCAGGGCTGAGCCTGTGGGGAGAATAACAGCTGGCAGAAAAAGCTTTGCCATTGAAAGTAATTTCTCATGGAGAAATACATCTGGGGGTTTACAGCAAGTTTGCTGTCTCAGTGATGGGACGCACCCTCCCTGGGCTCCCATTGCAGATGATGAGGGCTTGGAGGAAAACCACTCTGCAGAGGAGCCAAGGAGGAGCAGGAGTGGATGGCCTGGCTTGGGGCAGTCAGCACACGGGCTCGTGGTGTCACTGCAGTGGCAAACACCATTGCTGCCACAGCCCTTGAGCTTCCCTGCAGGTTTATCTGGATACGAATGTGAGATTACTGTCAAGTGATTAGTCCCAGTTGCTTTTGTTGACAATGCAGAGCAAGTTTTCATTGTTCCCAAAGTTAAATTCTGAAGCAAACTGTTAAACACAGCATTTATCTCCCCACCATGCAAAATGCTGTGTTTAATATAATTGTTTTTTTGAAAGGTCAGATTTACATAGTGAGCAGCAGAGGCTGCGGTAGCACGGGGAGGGGGGCATTGCTGGGCCTTTTGCTCCTTACAAAACTGTTACAGTGGTGGATAATTGAGCGTCAGCTTCCCGCTGCCAGGTGGAAGTCGGGTCACAGAAACCCTGGAAGACGAGTTCTCTCAGACAATCGAGATGAATCTGCATGGGTTCCCTCCCTTCCCAGATGAGCAGGGGCACAAGCCCCACTGCTTGTGCTGCAAATCGATGGAGACACGAGCTCTCGGTGCAGCATGGGGACATCCCTACCTTCCCACTGAGGCAGCCAGCCACCAGGAAGGAAGGGTTCTCTTTACATCTCCCAGCTCTTCTATGCTAGCCTGCAGCAAGCAGCCATCTGTATGTTATCTCTTGTAAATCATCCCTTCTGGCAGCCTGGAGCCCCTTGAAATATTTTGTCTGCCATAATTCTTTTAAGGGTATAAATCGCAGATGTTTTCTTCCCTGGTTTTTTATGGGCTGGTAATATCCCAACCTTTGCAATGGCCCAGCGTGATCCTCCCATTCGCTGACTGGCAGCAGCTGGCAGTGCTGCCCACAGGTGCTTGGACAACTCTTTCATCCTGAATTACGGTGGAGGTTCACGGGGAGTCATGAAGCCCTCTTGGTTTTGCCAGGATGATCAAAGGCAAAGCTGCAACACCTGTGTTAGCCCTGCAAAAGCAATGCCGAGACTGTGCTGCCACAGCATTCTTGAGAAAGAAACCTGGGACAGGTCATAGACTGCAGGGCAGTGCACCCAGGGCTCGTGTTAGGTTGGGTTTGTCTAGATCATAGAATCATAGAAACGTTCAGGTTGGAAAAGACCCTTGGGATCATCAAGTCCAACCTATAACCCTACGCTACAGAGTCCACACCTAAACCATATCCCCCAACACTACATCTGAACAACCTTTAAACACTTCCAGGGAAATGTTGATTTTGACATTACACTTGATTTTAGACTAATGAAATGAATAAGTCTAAAGGGGGCCCACTGAGAATGAGAAGCTGAGGATTTCAGACGTTTTTAACCTAGGGAGGCTGACCTTAAGGTGTAACTTGGACTCGAGGCCTCCTGAGTCCCTTCCAGCCTCAGGTTTCCTACTCGTGATTGCTCTTTTCCGATGCAATTTGTAAAAAAGTTTCCAAAACTTCACCCTCGGCAATATGAGTTGTAATACTGAGTTGCTTAAAAATCAAAATGAGTGGGGTATATATTTAGAGGTTAATAGGTGTGTCCTATGATGAGCAGATTCATGCTGGGGTTCATAAGAAATAGCCAAGATCATCCAAGGACATGGTCACTTCTTAGCTCATGGGAAGTCCCAAACTACTGTTCTTTTAAGTAAAATGTTAAGGGGCTAAGCATATGTTCTATATAAGGAAAAGCTTTAGAAATAATTTTAAAGAAAAAATATTCTTCCTCATAAAACACTTTAAATTAGAAAAAGTACATACATTATGAATGCTCCTTCCACCTTGTTTTAATTTCTCAATTTTCTCTTCCCTGAAGTACTTCTCTTCCAGTAATTGTCAACGAAGTTTTTGACCACAGGGTAAATATTTCTGGGCTGAGTCAAGATGTATTTAACTGGAATGAGCCTGTAAATGTAAACCCTGTAAATGTAAATATACAGTTGGGGTTGGAGTTGTTCCTGGGCACAAATAGATGAGAAGCCCTTATGAGTCAGTCACCACAAAGGATTTCAAAAAGGCCATGTCCAGAATAACGTAACCATGACTTAATGAACAAATCTGGTGGCCATCAGTAGAAGCTCAGCAATGAAGAGCTGAGACAAACTGTCAAGTAGTAACACACTGGCCTTTTAGTCAAGTTATGTGATTTAGTTCCAAGGTTAGCAGTTGGTCTCAGATACCACGGTTAATGAATACAATCAAAAATATCACGAGTCCTTATCGCTTTTCCACATTCTCTTTCTCCTCCTTCCCCAGTCTCAGCCCCTTGCCCTGCTTCCTCCTCGCTCCTGTTAACCCCCGGCCGCACCAGGGATGCTGTTGCTCCCTGTCCTCTTGACTTATCATCTCTGCTGGATGCTTGGCCAGCCCTAGGTTGGCTCTGGACCGGGGGGATGTCACGGCGATGTGCAGGGCAGCATGCGATGAAAACCCACCAGCTTACCTTTTTGAGCATTGCGGTCCTCTCTGGAAGGCAGAATATCTCGTTCATACTGATCCTGCCCAAAGGGAGAGTAGCTCAGAAGCAGTATTTGAATTTAGAGGCCTTGTGGGGAATCAGGAGGCAATGTGACATCTCGGCTTTGTGCATTACCATAAGGAAAGGGCACAATATTTCTCTAATGACACTTTATTTGCATAAAGCAATGTCAAAGGAGTTGTAGCACACTGACAAGGTCAGCAGTGTGCTCCTGTTCTTGTTCATAGCCCAGTGTTGGTGAGGTTTGGGGATGAGCTGCTTTCTCCCACCTCCAGTGAATTCATGTGGGAAGGGGGTTCTTGTGAAGAGGTGGGTGTTCCTGTTGGTACAGAAATATGTGGTGGCAGCTTTGGGGAGGTTTTGAGGTAACACACACTCCAAAACCTGCTGCAGGTTCTTTTTCCGTGGTTGTTGGAGTAACGTGATGTGTGAAGGAAGAAATTTGTGTTTGGGAAGTGTGCTGACAGAGTTACATCTGTGCGATTTCCACCTTACACACACACACCCCCATATGAGTCTTTGTGGTAAATAATTCTCCTTAGTAAAACTGCCAGTTCTTCTCACACCAGCAAGTCAATGAATGAAATGTTGTTGTCCGCTCGTGGAGAAACAAGCCGTGGTTTTGGAAGGTGACTTAATTTGGGGCATGTGCTGCTTGTTTGGCTGTGGGATTGGCCAGCCTGGGGTAACAAATATATCCCAAAGAATGTATCCGTCTGGGAAAATGAAATGAGAAGGGAAAGGATTAAAAAAAATAAAAATAAAATTTCTAGTTTTTTAATATAAATAGGCTGGAAGTAGTTGCAGAGAGCTCAGCATAAGGCATGATTCCAGCCACTGAAATGAATGTCTTTCTGGTGGTTTCAGTGGAAGAAAACTATGTGTGGTAACAGGGTTTTGGGTCTGAGATTTATTTCTGCGTATACATACGTTAGTGCTTTTAGGAATTCTTGAACACTGATTTAAGATTAGGTTTTAAAACTCTTTTTCCTTCATTTGCCAGCCAACAACATCTGCTTCTATGGGGAATGCTCCTACTACTGCTCAACAGAGCACGCCCTGTGTGGAAAACCAGATCAGATAGAAGGGTCTCTGGCGGCTTTCCTACCGGATTTGTCCTTGGCTAAAAGGAAAACCTGGAGAAACCCTTGGAGACGTTCCTACCACAAGCGCAAGAAAGCAGAGTGAGTAGTGATGAACAAAGGGTTCACCAGCTGCAAGGGGTCATAGGAAAATGAAACTGCTGCTCTTAATGCCGATGGCTGACCTAAAGCACTGAGGCTCAGGAGAGCATCTGCGTTTCTTCAGTGGGTCCAGCTCCTGGAAGGGACACTCACACTTGCAAGGAGCTCCATCTTAAGGTCCTCAGTCTGAAAGGACTTTCAATGGCATGATTCCCTGACAGGACAGATAGCTCCAGTAATTTTGACAGGATGCCACGGAACCTGTCTAAGTCCTATCAGAAGGAGAAATTCACTGTGATCTGCAGCCCTAAACAAGTCTCAGATGTTCTTATCATATGACTGATGCTGCAGCTAGTCTGCTGAATCTTAAAGCTATTAGCCAGATAGTTTTCAATCTTATGATTTTCTTCCTTTTTCATCAATCACAATCTTTATCAGTTGCCTGGATTTCTGGAAGCAGCCTGAAGAATTTGCTGCCTCTACCTGACCCTGCCCTCAGTTGAATGTGATACGACTAGATCTTTACAATATATCTTTTTTTTTAATAATACTCAGTAAGCTTTGTATGTCACATATCAAAATATTGGTTTTTCCAGATGGGAAGTTGATCCAGATTATTGTGAAGAGGTTAAACAAACACCCCCGTATGACAGTGGGACCAGAATTCTGGATATAATGGATATGACAGTTTTTGATTTCCTAATGGGTATGTTTCATCTCTTTCAAAAATTAAATGCAACATTTAATTAGAATAAGAAACATTTCTTTCTGCACTGCTCTGCATAGCTCAGCAGTTTGCTAATGTGTGGTTGAAGCTGCATTTAATGTATGTGCTGTTCTAGATGATTATGAGAAAATGCAGATTTACACGGTTATGTATTCCCATCAGTGCAGATTAAAGGAACAAAGATGTTCAGAAATGCAGAGTGATGATGAACTCAGGTCAAGCTAGTCTCCTTCACAACAGTTAAGGACTTCACAGTTTGCTTTAGTGAATGTTTCGCCATTGGAACATGCAGCTCCTGGATGCACAAGCAAGGACTGTTCATTACTGGCACATTGTTTTCAACCTGCTGTAGTGTTCACTGCTGCTTGTTCCCTAACCTGTCAGAGGGGAAGCGGGAAGGAAGTGTTGTTTCATCAGAAAGGCAACTGTGAGATGTATAAGGAAGGTTTTTTTCTGTTTATGTAACCTGATAGGAATAGAATAATTATTAACAGGCAGGCAATAGTGACCTATTCCAAGCATACTCAGTGGTTAACATTGAGACTTGCCCATATGAAACCTGTTCTGCTGCAGCTAGTATACCTGTAAGGTGCCAAAATACATATTTGATCCTTGGACAGATGTCAACATGGACATAGCCTCTGCCATTGCCACTACTGAGATTTCTACAATAGGCTTCAGCAGGAGAGGCCAAATCACAGCTCAGGAGCCATATGTGGCATCCAAAAGTCGCACAAGACCCCCACCATGAAGACAAAATTCATAGTTTGGCACCAGTGCTCTGCACATTGTCCTTAAAAAGCAGATTACGCGTCTGGCTGCCCAAACAAAGCTCTTCAGCTGTACCACTGCTGTAGCATCCTGGTCCGTATGTTAGAGCCATAATATTGTTTTGGCTTTCCAAGCGGCCAGAAATTTGGACAAAGTTCTTATTAGAGGAAAACAGGATGTTTGATCATGGTTCAAGAAGTTTAATGCAATATTAGCAAAGTCATCTGGATTAACAGTCCTGCTTGAGGGATGCATTTTCCCCTCCCTAAGCTAAGCCTTGCACCTGGCACGGGTGCCATGGCTGCTCTGCCCACTGTACTGACCCAGGGCCGGAGCAGCAGGGCTTGCTTGTGCCGATGAAGCTCTGTGGGCTCAGGGTTGTGACTACTTCATGAGTGACCAGGCTCCCCAAACAGCTGAGCTGCCGTTGCACTTGGGAGGAATTTCCTTGGCGCACCTCAGAAGGGGTTGCTGGAGAGTGGGAAAGTTGGCTTCATCTCCTCCAGAGCTTAAGTAGAAAAGTTACAGAGAGCTTCAGAAGCTCCCAAAGGCATAACAACCCATCTTTCAGTATCGCCCACTTCAGGGTTTCCACAATAGAAGCATCTGAGCTCAGTAAGACCCGTTGTTTTTCTGTGTTTGGGGAGCGCTGGGCTTCTCGCTGAACCGTAGCTGTTGTGCTGCCCTGAGCTGCAGGCTCAGCAGCCAGACAGAGTGAGAACGGTGTTTTTTTTCTCTTTATTCTGTAGGTAACATGGATCGACATCACTACGAAACCTTTGAGAAGTTTGGAAATGAAACGTTTATCATCCACTTAGATAATGGAAGAGGGTAAATAACTTCAATAATCTTTCTGGTGAAAAAAAAAGAAAATTACAAAGTTAGTTTTTAAAACATCTTTTGTCATGTTCTTGCTCTTATCTTTAAACAGGTTTGGAAAATACTCCCATGACGAACTTTCCATATTGGTGCCTTTAAACCAGTGCTGCAGGTATGTTTCACCTCTGGAGTGTTTCTCATTTTGTACATTTGTTTCCACTAACAGGACTGAAATGTTCAAGTGAATCTTGCATTGCATACCATGGAGAGGAGAAGATGTTATGATCCTGCCCAGGGGAGCTGGACCTGAGCTAGCCCTGAGCGTTGGCATGAACACGTTAGGTGCTTGGTTGGGATCAGGAGCGTGGCTTTGAGACCCCGTGAATGCTGCACCAGGTCCGGCTGGTGCCTTACCCAGCTGAGGAAGGTGAAGGCTGTCTGCCAGACCTCTCCACCTCTATGGGCTCCCAAAGATCTCTCTCTGGATGACAATGCCAGCTGCTCATTAGGACTGGGACAGTGCCTGGTTCTCATTGTTTCATATCACATAATAGTATTTTTACACTAATATTCTGACTATAAGTGCTTTAGCCCTGTCAAGATCAATAGTGATAAAAATACTAATCTGCGGGTTTTTTTCTCCTTTTTCCATTAGAATAAGGAAGTCTACCTATCTGCGATTACAGTTGTTAGCCAAGGAGGAATACAAACTCAGTCTCTTGATGAAGGAATCTTTACTAAAAGATAAAATAGCTCCCATTCTCTACCAGCCTCACTTGGAGGCGATGGACAGGCGGCTGCGAATTGTCCTCAAGGCTGTTAGTGACTGTATAGAAAAGGATGGTTATGACAATGTGGTTGAAAATGACTTTAACGCTGATGTTAACACCGTTACGACCGAGAGGTAGTGAAATCGCAAGACTACGTTTTTACCAGCCAAGTGAAGAAGATTCAAAGAGGGAAAAGAAAAAAATAAAGTCTTGCAAAAGACTGTGTATGCCACTTTGTGAATTCAGTGAATTCAGAAATGAGATTTAATTGTTCCTGAAGTAGGTAAAGTGTAGACTCTGCAAAGGATTAGTTCATTAAGAAAAATAAGTCTAATGTGATGCTTTTCATTAGTTCCTAAAGAGAGATTATGGAAAGATTCAGAAAATACTCAGATCACTGACAGACAACAGTCTGATAGCAAAACACCTCCTGTCCTTTTTGTATAGAAAGGAGGCCTTTACTTAATATTTTGTATTTATATATGGTATATCTATGAAACCCCAGACCTACCTACCAAATTTAACTAAGAGGGACAACATAGTTTTGTGACTCACACTTTATTAGTGGTGGCAGTCCACTTAGTATTTTGTGTTAACCCTTTAAGTGCTTTAATCCACTGTATCTTATTTAAATTGAATGCTTTTTTTTCCCCCCAGCTACTCAGCATTTAAAGGGTTAAGGCATTATGAACTTTTAAAGGCAAAAATAATAATTATTATAATAATAATAATAAATACAGTGGTTACTGGAAGGGAATTTCACTAATTGTGCATTGACAGGAATACTTGAATGTTGGTTTTACAAAGTGATGTAAAATGACAAGTTGTACTATTTGTCCATAAGGAGGTGGCAGCTCTTATCTTTCTAGACTGTCATAGCTGAGCTGCTACTTTTCAACTTTGCTTTTGATAGTTTTGTGTAAATATATACATATATGGGTAAAAAGCTGCTTTCGGCAGCTCTAGGCTTACTTTTGCAGCATTTTTGTGGAATTGTTTGCAACGTGGTAAAAGTGCAATAAAGATATGGCAAAAATGTGTAGCCGTCGTGTCTAAATGGATTCATTTTTCAGTGGAAACCTTGTTCAGAGCACAGCTGTGCACACCAGCCAAGTATTCCAGAAGTAGCGGTTTAAATTGTCTTTCAATCGAGCTAAAGTAGGGAGTTGGTGATGAACATACATTGCAGTACCAATAAGGACCATGCTGTTGAAAATTGCTAATCTTTCCTATGAAAGCCTTGTTTTGACTATCATTTCAGCATCCCTTCCTCATGCAATTACAGCTGTAGAAACACGCTGTAGAGCAACACCTCTCAAAGATTATGGCTTGACACGCTGCCCAGAGGATTTAGATACATCAGAGCCTCTGACTTGCGTAGCCAAAGCAAGTACAGTGCAGAAAATCTCAGCCTAAATTACCTAGAAACATCACATTCTTCACCAAGTTTCGAATCATGTTCAGCTGAGTTCATGTAATATGTGCAGAGCCTTTCAGCCCAAAAGCAAGCTATAAATTGAACACATGGCTGTATTTGACTTGTGAAAACATGGTGTGGTGCAGAAGGAATCCCTCATCACTCTGTTGGTTG
This sequence comes from Trogon surrucura, assembly GCA_020746105.1. Taxonomy (NCBI): domain Eukaryota; kingdom Metazoa; phylum Chordata; class Aves; order Trogoniformes; family Trogonidae; genus Trogon; species Trogon surrucura. Next base: position 6,791,617 of record CM036632.1, on the reverse strand, counting down.
AGAACTGATTATGACAATATTCATCACAACTGTAATTCAAAGCTGTCTTTTGTTTGATTTTATGTCTTTTTATTCTCAGGGATAGATAAACATATACTTTAAAAGATTGTAGCCAGAAAACTAAAATGTGGGCATTTCAGCATATTAAAATTATGAATAAGAGAAAGAGCTGCTATATAGTCTCATTCACTTCTTAGGCTGATATATTATCACTAAAAACATACATTTTACTCTGTTACTACCCATTCCAAATTCTCACAACTCTTACATATGAGATATACAAAGACAACAGAACATCTCAGATTATACAGTTGTCCATGAGCTTGGAAAATTTCTGTGTTACCCTATGACTTTTTTTTTTTTCCCCCCCATTTTCCAAGACCCAGCTGTGGTAGCAAGGACGTTCTCTGTAATGCAGCACTTAAACTGCAGTTCTCCCTCCCCATTAGCCAAAAAATCCAAACAATACGATTGTAAAAAAAGTGAAAGGAGTGTTATCGTGCCTGCTTTATCTTCACTGCCTGGCTGTGATTTTCCTGCAGGTGCAGCTTTTTCTCACAGTGAGATTGTGTCAGGGCAGCAGACAAGGGCTATAAAATCACCTTCCTGGGGCAGTTCTGCTTTCTGGTTCTGGGGTCAGATCAGCCGTGGGCTGTGTGTCTACAAACCTGGTTTTCTTTTGGAGGGCAGCACTTGGTAGCCTCTTAGCTCAGAGAGGAGCTGGTACAGCAAAGGTCTTTGTATTTTAAAAGCTGGGTTGCAGGTCAGGAGCTCCTGGCAGGGTGGTTCAAGCTGAAGGTCTCTGCAGAAGGCTGCCTGGTGCTTTTGGGGATATAAACTTACTGTTACGAACCTGATTCTGAATTTCAAAAAGCAGAATTAGTAGTGTTTCTATAGAATAATTAACTAAAAGTCACCCATCTTTGCTAGTTGTAACCAGCTCGGTAGGATCTCCATTTTTTTCCCTTTCCTGAACTTTGATGCTTCCCCTTGCAAGCTCTGTGCTACAGCTTTCTAGACCTGTAGAAACTCTTGTTGCCAGCCCTAAATTAGACATACAGAAAAGCTGAATGAGAGACTTTTCTTTTTCGTCTTCTAAGCATCTTGGAAGAAGGGAAATACTAGCTAAAATGCTGGGAGAGGTTTCCTTTCCTCTGTGGCTCCACTGAGAAATTAGGATGAATTAAGCACACCTGAACATCTCAAGCCTAAATACACTGCAGGGTGCTCAGGTAATGAATTACAAGAGCTGAGTTTTGGCTCTTTGTGTGGCCAAGATGCTGAGGACACAGGGCTGATCTGGAGGATATTGCAAGAAGAGGAAAGGCTGATTAACTGAAGAAGCTGTGGAGCTGCTTCTCAATATCTACCGGGAAGCTCTGGTGTGTTTGCTTTCACACTGCCAGGTATTTAGTGCTTTGACTTGTTCATTTTCTGGGTGTTTGGGAAAGGAAGAGAGTTAATGCCTTGTTCTGCTATTTCTTTTCTACATGGGCACAGGTGACTGGGCAGGACAGATGGGAAACGGGAGCCAGGGAGTGAACTTGTGGCTCTGCCTTTCAGCTCTTGGGGGCTAACACTTGAGAAGAACTCTGTCCGGCCCAGGGAGGAACAAGCCTCTGCTTTTGGGGTGCCCCTGTATTGCCCCACGGCAGAGCTGACAGCCAGCCTGAATCTCTTCTGAAAACCTCACGGGTTTCTAAGAGCCTTGATGGAAAGGGTATTGCTCCCCCAGGGTGAAATGCATCCTTCTATAGACGATGAGGTTTTTTCCAGCTATCTCAGCAGTGGGTACAATCTGAGGGTGCTTTTGCATGGGCACAGCTTGTCCTTGTGGGTTCTTGAAGGGGGAGGGCACGGTGGGTTTGGTGTGCAGAGGTCGTGCGCGTGTGACAGCAGATTACCGCAGCGCGCGGCGATGGCTCTGAAAGGGCTGTCATTGTGCATTAGGTCAGTAATCCGTGAACTAAGGAGGATTAGCATGACGTGGTGTTACATCTCTTCAGGAGTCCTACATATCTACCAGACAAAAAGATTCACGCTAAGAAGATAAATAAATGTCAGAATCCGGTTGGCCCGTCTCCGAGTCTCAAAAACGGGTGTAGGAACAGCACCCAGACAATCACAGAATCACAGAATCACAGAATGTTAAAGGTTGGAAGGGACCTCAAAGATCATCTAGTCCAACCCCCCTGCCAGAGCAGGATCACCTACACTAGAGCGCACAGGAACGCGTCCAGGCGGGTTTTGAATGTCTCAAGAGATGGAGATTCCACAACCTCCCTAGGCAGCCTGTTCCAGTGCTCAGTCACCCTCACAGTGAAAAAGTTTTTCCTCATATTTTTCTGGAACCTCCTGTGTTCCAGCTTCCACCCATTGCCCCTTGTCCTGTCAGTGGACGCCGCTGAAAAGAGCCTGGCTCCATCCTCCTGACATTCCCCCTTGACATATTTATAAACATTGATGAGGTCACCCCTCAGCCTCCTCTTCTCCAAGCTAAAGAGATCCAGCTCCTTCAGCCTTTCCTCATAAGGGAGATGCTCCACTCCCTTCACCATCTTTGTGGCTCTACGCTGGACTCTCTCAAGCAGCTCCCTGTCCTTCTTGAACTGAGGGGCCCAGAACTGGACACAATATTCCAGATGCGGCCTCACCAGGGCAGAGTAGAGGGGCAGGAGGACCTCTCTTGACCTACTTGCTACTCCCCTTCTAATACACCCCAGGATGCCATTGGCCTTCTTGGCCACGAGGGCACACTGCTGGCTCATGGTCATCCTGCTGTCCACTAGAACCCCCAGGTCCCTTTCCCCTGCACTGCTCTCCAGCAGGGCAGTCCCCAACCTATATTGGCACATGGGGTTATTTTTTCCCAAGTGCAAAACTCTACACTTGCCCTTATTAAACTTCATCAGATTTCTCCCCGCCCAGCCCTCCAGCCTGTCCAGGTCTCTCTGAATGGCTGCACAGCCTTCTGGTGTGTCAACCACTCCCCCCCAACTTCGTATCATCAGCAAGCTTGCTGACAACATTCTCTAATCCCTCATCCAGATCATTGATGAATATATTAAACAGCACCGGCCCAAGCACTGACCCCTGAGGGACCCCACTAGACACAGGCATCCAGCCAGACTCGGCCCCATTGACCACAACCCTCTGGCTTCTTCCCTTCAACCAGTTCTCGACCCACCTCACTACTTGGCCATCCAAACCACACTTCCTCAGTTTACCTATGAGGATGCTGTGGGAGACGGTGTCAAAGGCCTTGCTGATGTCCAGGTAGACCACGTCCACTGCATGGCCACCATCCATCCACCTGGTTATGTCTTCGTAAAAGGCTATCAGGTTGGTCAAACATGACTTCCCCTTGGCAAAGCCATGCTGACTGCCCCTAATAACCTTCTTATCCTTGATATGCCTAGAGACAGTGTCAAGGATAAGATGTTCCATCACCTTTCCAGGGATGGAGGTGAGGCTGACCGGTCTGTAGTTACTCGGGTCATCCTTCCTGCCCTTCTTATAGACTGGAGTGACATTCGCTTTCCTCCAGTCTTCAGGCACCTCACCTGTTACCCACGACTTACCAAAGATGATGGAGAGTGGCCTAGCAATGACTCCCGCCAGCTCCCTCAGCACCCGTGGGTGCATCCCATCAGGGCCCATGGATTTATGAATGTCCAAGTGTTCAAACTGATCCTTAACCCACTCCTCATCAATCAGGGCAGACTCCTCCTTTGTCATGACTTCCTCTGGGGCCTTAGGGGACTGAGGCTCCTGAGGACGGTCTCCAACAGTGTAGACAGAGGCAAAGAAGGCATTCAGCAACTCTGCCTTCTTTCTGTCCTCTGTCTCCAGGGCACCCACCTCATTCAACAGAGGGCCTACATTGCCTCTAGTGTTAGTTTTGTCAGCAATGTATTTGAAGAAGCCCTTTCTGTTGTCTTTGACCTCCCTTGCAAGTTTTAACTCCAAGGAGGCCTTAGCTTTTCTGATTGCCTCCCTGCACTCCCTGACAGCTGCCCTGTACTCCACCCAAGTGGTCAGCCCTTCCTTCCACAATTTAAACACCCTCCCCTTCCACCTGAGTCTGCCCAGCAGATCCCTGGTTAACCAAGCAGGTCTCCTGGATCTCTTTCTTGATTTCCTACCTGATGGGATGCACTGATCCTGAGCTTCAAAGAAGTGGTCTTTGAATGCCAACCAACTGTCTTGGGCCCCTTTACCTTTCAGCTCCCTGTCCCACGGGGTATCCCCCAGTAATTGCTTGAAGAGGCCAAAGTTGGCCCTTCTGAAGTCCAGAGTTGCGATCCTGCTTGCTATTCTGTTTTTACCGCACAGGATCCTGAACTCCACCATCTCATGGTCGCTGCAGCCAAGGTTGCCCTCAACCTTCACTGCTTCAACCAGTCCTTCCTTGTTGGTGAACACAAGGTCCAGCAGCGCTCCTCTCCTGGTAGGCTCATCTACCATTTGCATCAAAAAGTTATCATCGATGCACTGGAGGAACCTCCTGGACTGAGGATGGCTGGCTGTGTGGGACTTCCAGCAAACGTCTGGGTAGTTGAAATCCCCCATGAGAACCAGGGCCTGGGACTGAGAGGCTGCTGTCATCTGCCTGTAAAAGGCCTCATCAACTTCCTCCTCCTGATCAGGTGGTCTATAGTAGACACCCACCACAGTATCACCTAAGCTAGCCTGCCCCTTAATTCTTACCCACAAACTCTCTACTTGCTCCTCATCTGCCCCTGGATGGATCTCAATACACTCCTGTTGCTCTCTCACGTACAGAGCAACTCCCCCACCTCGCCTCATCAACCTGTCTTTCCTAAAGAGAACATAACCATCAAGGCCCACATTCCAGTTATGTGAGCAATAACGTATCGTGAAATCTGCAGTAGTCTATCGGGGCATAACGTGTTCAGCGCAATAAATATAGTAAATAACAGATAAAAATAGATAATATACTTCTAAAAGCACCTAATTACAACTGTATCTGACAACCTAGAATAGCTTGCTGTATTCTCCCGAGTAATTCAGATGAAAGCCTCATTTTGTTTTGCTGTTTTTCTGTTATTTAAGCATCAAAGGAAATGCACACAAATTAAAGGAAAAAAAAAGGCTCTCATTGTTTGAATTAGATATCACTGTTGTGATCAGCAGTACCAGGCAGAGCCTGTGATGTCTATACAAGCTGGAAGCCTGAAGGAGATTGCAGTGTAAGCAACAGCAAGAATCACTGTGTAGGAGGAGGGAACCTGGGATTTCAGCCCGACTGTTGCCTTTGGGCGCTGAACTGAACATGAACTTGTCTGATGCAGGCACCAAAGAGAGGAGTGTTCAAAGTGCATTTGGGTTCCTGCTACTGAGTCTGTACACGGTACCCATAGTTCTGAGGGGAGCATCCTGCTCTCTTTCATTGCAGTAACAGCATCCCCTTAACACACCCGAACTCCGCCTGAGGACTGTCCCTTTGTCGAGCCTAAGAGTTCTGAGCTTCCAGCCTGAAGCTGGACATATACTAGAGCTGTGATAATTTGCATCCTGATGGAGCAAACTTCCTTCTAGCACTAAATGTATGAATGCAAAATTAATTTTCCAGAAGTCATTACAGATATTGATTGTTTCTATGGACTTTCTTACTAGTGGTTGTTCACTAAAGTATTTGCGGCTTAATATGCAGAAATGAACATGCACAAGGAAGATTCTTTTTAAACTGTAAATTGAGTGTTTGAGGGAAATCTTGGGTTGCCTGGGAGAAGGTTTTCATGTAGAATTTCAAGTTATTACCAGTTAGAAGCTGCTGGATTTCTTGAGAATATTTTTATAGCCTCCAGCCATAACTTGGTCTGTGACTAGATCAAACCAAATTATCTGCTTACTTCTACATTTGCATCAGTAAAATACTAATCCAATGCTTTTGAGGGCTGTCTAGGAAAAAATAAAATAAAAATTAAAAGCAATTAAAAGCAATGTGGCGGGTCAAAAGACCTGTGAACTGAGGTCAGACTAGCTCTGGTCATAGGTGAAAATGAAGCACAAGCAAAAGGCTATTGATTTGGCAGTACCAGTGTGTCTTCCTCCAGTGCAAGGTCTGAGCAAAAGTTTGTGTCTAGAGACTGTCTTCAAGAGCTGCTGGAACACATGCTATCTGCTGTTCCCTCTTTCTAGAGATATTAAACACTTCCGAAGGTATTCCATTTATGTAACTGTGATGTAGTTCATGTGTCGTAAGGGGATTTTGAGCAGGATGGGGAGAATGCTCGCCTTATATCCAATCCACTATATGAAAGCTTATATGGTGGGAGATCAGCTCCCCTCTTTCAAATGACTGTCATACCCAGTCTGCTCTTGTCCCCTGTCAAAAGTAGCATGTGTTATGCCTTGAATGTTGCTCAGGTACAGGCCCAAACCCAGCAACTCGAGCTTAAGCAGAGTATCTAGAAATTGAAGGTGTCAGGTCAGAGCACTCTCCACTTCTAAGAATGTGAGAACCTGGGTTACGTTGTGCCTTGGCCATTGTAATGAATGGCACCAGGATCTCAACATAAATTCCTCTGTCTTTTCTTCTAGAAAGGTGCTAACTGATTGACAGATGTATGTACAAAACCACCTACATGCTTTAGCTGACCCTGACCTAACTACAAAATGCGTTGCGTGGGACTCAAGATAGATCCTACCCAAAAGACAGACAATTTAAAATCTCATCCCTCCAACTGCTGGTGCTGTACTAACGCCAGCCAGGTGTCACTCCAGAGGTGGTTGCTGGAGTCTGCTGGAATATAGTGATCTCCGAAGCAGCTGGTTGCCTGCACAAGGTACCATAAATCAAGCAAGGGCTACAATTGCTTGCATCATCTGACTCCTCGTGCACAGCTAAATGACAAATGGAAGTTAAAGCTGTCAGCAAAATGTAAGCAATGCAGCTGAGGAAGCCCAAGCGGGAGGGGAAAAAAACAAACCCAAAATGACAAAGGCAAGTTGATGGTCAAATCCTTCCTTGCAGACACTGACACATAAGCCAGGAGCAGCACTTACTGCTCTGATCTCAGGCTGAGCTTTAGAAATGGAGGACAAATCCCCTTTCTGATTTGTAAACTAAGCAAATCAGACTATTCAAAATTGCAAGCAGCTTTCCTTCTAGCATATCCTCCTTAGTCCTTCACCATAACAATTTGTGTAACCTCTTAGAGTAGCACCAGGAATCTTTGCCACAGGCAGCACTTTATAAATAGTGTTGATAAAAGGGTTTTCTGGTTAGTCCATTGAGTGAGGTTCGCATCATTTTCCGGACCAAATCAGAACCCTTTCTGCTGATTTTTAAGCTACTCCCTCCTAATCAGTGAAGTCACTGAGAGTTTTACAGAAACAGAATTTAGGCCCATTATCTTTTCTCACTGCCCCATTTACAGATGAATAGTTTTTCTGACTTTCTTGTGGCTTTCTTAGCTATAAGCTTAAATAATTTATTAATATTGTTTATCTTTTCTCTACATTTCTAGCTGTTTGCTTCACTGATTCGTACTGCATTTCCATTTTTAATGGATGCTTTTTTAGCCTGAGTAAACTCCAAAATTCATTATTTATAAATTGAGGCATCTATAGCCAAGTCTTTGCATTGTAATTGTAACTTCATTTAAGTGCTGGCAGTGGCCTTTAAACTCAACTATGCAGTAAGTTTCCTTGTGTTGGTCATGCCTACAGAGCCCCCTGCGTGACAAGTCTAGTAGACTTCTCCAGGAGCTTGTGTGATAATTTCCTGTGAAATCACTTATTCCTCCAGAGCCCATTCATAAAAGCCTGACCAAATGCTTTACCCTCGTTGGCCATCTGAGGGCTATATTTAAGGACATCTCCTGTGCTACCTGTACATGCACAGAGGATGATGCTGCCTCTGTATGTGTACAAAAACCTTGCTTAACTTTGCTCCTTAAATTCAGTTTAGCAAACCCCTTTCTTTCTTCCTCAGTAAGGACTGTGAGTGTTGTTGGCAAAAGCAAGCCATTTGTCTGGTGTAAGAAGAAAAACAATTCTTATTGATCCTCCTGGCTTCAGCTGTCGTCCTGAAAGTTACACTGAAAGTGGTGTTCTGGTCCTTGAGCATTGCTCTGACACCAAAGGGGGTTAGAGCCATAGAGGCAGGTGGTCCTACCCTGATGGCTCTTACACCTTTTTTCCTCTGTGTGTTGGCAACACTCAGCAGAAATAAGCAGTATTTTCCTGTCAGACCTAACCTAGTGAAGTGGAAACTTTCCCAGTGGTTTCAGGTTTCTTTAGATCCATCCCAGAGCAGCTGCAGAGGGCTAGTGGGACAGAGTTGCTCGCCTGAGCTTCTGAGAAACACCCTGGAAATAAAGATGTTAAAAATTAAAAAAGCTTAATGATTGTACCAGTGTTTTATTTGACCTTGTGGTCATGTATGTGGTTACTGGTTAAAGAGTAACCCCTTAGTTATTTATGTGTGGCTCAGTTTTGCAACAGGTGAAAATGAATGTTTCCTACCAAGGAGGGAGGCTAAGAAATCAGAAGAAAAATATATAGGCTATACAGTCCTGTGTAGTCTGCAAAGAGGCTACAAACCAGGTGGCAGACTGCTACATATTTATAAGAGCATCTCACACATCATCACTCTTATTAGAGCATCCTACCTCAAGCCTGTTGCACTGATTCACATTTTAACAGTTTCAGACACTTGTTTACCAGGTCTCCAGACTTTGCACCCCAGACTGGATAATGCCAACATTGAGTGCTGCCGACTCACAGGTACGTTTCTTGACCAACATCATCCCACAGTAGCCCAAGAGCCCGCTCCTTACACATTCCTCTGGGTTGCTAGAAATTATGGTGAACTGGCTGGTTGGGCACCACTTCAGCCAGCCAGCCTCTTGGTCATTCATCAACCTTCAGCCCCTTCTGCAGCAATTGACATAAACCAGCACAATACAGAGGGGTGGGTTATCTTTGCTCTTTGGGTCCGTTGAGCTTTCAGCCCTCAATGCGAAGCTGTAGAGATACCAGAAATAGTGTCTCTTACTGCAGTAAGGACTGTTGCAGTTGGCCAGATTAAGTCAGGGCCTAAATAAATTTTAGAAGTGATATAAACCAAGCAAATATGTTTAAATAAGACCACTGTTAGAAGTGAAGGAATTGAAAGGTCAGCAATGCCCCAATATCAATGAGTTTTAAAGAGTAGATCCCACCGCTATGGTTTTTTTGTTGCATATGTACACACTGTTCCCCTATTAGCAGGCACAAGTGGGTGTCTAGTTTTCGCTGTCAATCACCCTGCTTATGAATTGTATCTGCTTATGAACATCACTTGCAGGAAAATCTTGGCTGTACCAGTCTATTAGCAAGTGAGGTGTTTGGTGCTACCAAACATTTCAAAACCACCGAGCTGGTGATATTTTCCTGGAAAGCTGGCCTGGAAAGCCAGAGGTGTTGGTGCACACTGTGCAGCTGTGGAGCAGGTTTTGGCAGACTGTGGGAGATGCTGCAGGTATATACTCCATAGGTGCTCTCCTGATGGTTTTCCATCATCTGAATTACTTTGGAAAAGAATGTATTTTTAGAACTAACCTCTCAGTCATTGAAAGGGGAAATAAAAGCTCATTATTTGGTTTGCTCAAGCAAAAAAGTTGCCTTCCTTTCAGGGAAGGATCATATCTGAGTTGCAGATACTTGAGGCTGATGTATGTTGTCCGTGTTTGATGCTGTCACTTTGGACTTTGGTCGGTGTATGAAACCACGATGCAGCAAAACGCATTTGGAAGCACAGCTGGCAGCCCCTTGGCTTCCTGCAGTGTGGACCTGGGTGAGGCTGGATAATCTCCCTGCTCCACATTTCTCAAGGCAATGTCCAAATGCGCTTTTTTTCTCTCTCTCTTCCAGGGAATGTACTATGGGGAGTGGCATTTCCTTCTTTCTTTGCAACATATTCTAATTTACAGGATGAGATTTGTGACAATTGAGTTCAGAGCTGAATGCTGAGCCTTCTCCATATCCCCTGGGGTCTTCCTGGGAACAAGATGGATTGCCCAGTATGCTTCAGGCAAAAAATAATGAATGAATAAATAAATACATGAATACCAGCATGCCTCATTTTGCCTATCTCTTAGAGAGAGAGAGAGGAAGCTAATTCTTTAAGTATCAGGAATGTGCTCATTATGCAAAAATGGCAAAGCAGATGCACATATTCATAATAAGTATATTAAAAATCTCATTTTAGCTCCTGGAGGACAAGTGCAAGTGCAAAATTGGGTGCAATTATGTTTATCTTCCCACCTATGGTGCACTCTCATTTGAATATGTATTTGTTTGAGCTGGCTGTATCTAGAAGCATGGAGTTTCCTGTGATTGAAAAACCAAATTATTATGACTACCCAGCTATGATACTTCATATCAGAGGCTGGATCCAAGGTCCCCTGAAGTCACTAAAAAGGCTCTTTTTCAGTCCAGCTGGCTTTGCATTCAGCCATTGCTAAATGTGTGTTAATAGCAACACAAAAGAGCAAGAGGACACAATACAAGTGGGGCTGTTCACCATAACTATCATTTAATCAAACTAAAATGATGAACTGATAATTGGATGTCCTCACAACGACTGCACAGAGACAGAGCCCTGGGTAGGATCTCTTTCAAACAGAGAAATAAATCAGACGAGCAGACTGCTGTGGGCAAAGAGATTAATCTTTGGCATGAGCATGAACAATAGTGGAAATACGCATTGCTCCTGAGACCATCGGTCTGTGCCTGACTGCACTAATACGCTTGGTGCTTGTGAATGAAAGGAGCTGCTCTTTCCTACTCTTACAGGGGCATTAAAGATTGTTGAAGTTCTACATGCCCAGGGTTATTAAAAGGCTGCGGTGAGAATTTGACCGTGTCTAAGGCAACTACTTCAATAGAGAATTTACATGCTTTCACTGCAACAGCATAAAATAAGAGGTAGCAGTATAAGACTAAACCCAAACAAGTACAGCCATGTTGGGAAGAGACCGGGACAATGGTACCACCCAGGTAAGGAAGATGGACAAAATATCTCATGGAAAATTCAACAGCAAGAGTATCCTACAGTATCTTCAAAATTCTTTTAAAATAACAGTAACAGTGAAATCCCAGTCCTGAAATCCCAGTCCTGAAATCCCAGTCCTGAAATCCCAGTCCTCACACTATCTGGAAAGGTGTAACCATCTTTGGGAAAAATTAAGCAAAGTAGTTACAAAAAATAACACTTCAAACGAATAGTAGGAAAAATAGGGGGGTTTCCCACTGTGGAGGAAAATTTTAACAACAAAATACCAAAAATGTTTTAAACACAACTATTTCCTTAAAAATGGCCTTACAACATTTTGTAAAAACTGTCATTCTTCTGTTCTTGCCTGGTCCTGCCCAAGCTGCTCAACTGCAGTGACGATACCGCTGCCGAGCGTTTGGGCACTTTCCAGCACTGCTCTGCGTGACTGACACCTGTCACAGCTGGCTTTACTTAGCCAGTGCAGGATACACGTAGCAAAGTAGGTGTTTTGTCTGGAGGTTTCCCCCCCCACACCCCGCTTCTGACTGATCCCATTACTCTGGTTCCATAAGCAGCAGCATGTCCACATCAGGATGAAAGCTGGGAGCCGCGGGGATCCCACAGCCCCTTGCTTCTGTGGGAACACAGGGCATCGCCTCAAAGCTCTGGCTCCTGCACAGATGAATTCTTCTCTTACAGACAACTGTCTTGCCAGAGGAATGGAGCCATTGCCCTGTCTGTTCCAGGATGCTATGCAATATATCTCAGCTGAAAATCTGATTTTCAAGCTTTGGTGGGCTGGGATTGATTCAAACAATTTGCCACTGCAGGTTCCCACTTGGGTCTGTTTTTTTCAGTGACATATTACATGTAATCTGAAGCCAGTTCTTATTCCATATTTCTTTTGCAGAAAAAAAACCAATAATTCTCTTACCTCTTTCCTCTCTCTCAAGCAAACAAGTTAATAACTACATTTGCTGTTCCATTATCCCTAAAATAAGTGCAACTCCATAATTTGAGAGTTGAGGCTTCTTTCAATTTATAAGAAGGCTGGAGTTGCAAAGTAAGAACAGACAAAACAAAACTCAGCATTGTGAGTAGTGTAAAATTTAGCATCTGTGTCTCTAATTTTATTTCTGAAATGAGCGTTGAAACCAGGCTGATGGGTACCAATAAGACACTACAGAAGGATGCCAGTTAATTATATAAAGAGAAGAATCTGTGTTCAATTATTCTGGGGTCATCATAAATACATGCAGAAATAACACAACATTAATTGTAATTATTAGCAGAGGGACCTGTGTAGAATAGGAAGAAAAAAGTGCTGTGCTTCTGGGACTACTTTTATTCCTATAAAGAAGACTTCTGCAAGTGCTTTCATCCTCTCCAACATACAAGAGAAAAGGTTGTCTGCTTTCCAAGATTTAATGAGCAACACTTTTGAATACCGCAATGGACTTGAAGGCAGTTTCATGAATACACTGCCAGCAGAAAGTCACCGTTGTCCAGACTGAAAGAAAAATATGGCTTAAATAATGGAAAAATCTGATGTTCAAAATTGTGGCTACGAATACAAAAGCTAAGCCTTGCCACAGGACTATGACTTTGCCACAGAACGGTACCTTCAAGGTATTTAATTGGGTCTAGTTCTGCCCTGGAGGTCCCTAACGACTTGGGTCAAGCCCTGAGTACGATCCCTGTTGCCTCTGCTGGGCCAAATCCGGATCTCTCTTCATTTGCCCACTGGCATAAAACCAAACAGGATTTGTCAGAAGGGAGAGGTCACAGTAGCAGACATCTGAAATAGTCTGCTGTCCTTTGCAAGAGGTGAAAGGAGGAGAGTGCAGCTGAAAGAAGTTTTCTAACAGGAAACCAGGTTTGTGGTTTGTTTTTTTTTTTGCAATCTATTCTTGATTTCCTTGCCTAGACAGAAAAAGGTAACAATACAAATACAGAGCATGACATTTAGCTGAACGGAAAGCAAGATGAACTAAACTGCTCATTACACCTCCTATATGAAGACAAAAGACATTTTCCGAAATGACTAAATATTGTACATTTATCTGTAATTAGGACCAGACTTTGCTAGGGAAGAACATGAAAGTAAGACAAAGACAGGGAGAGATGTTCTTTTATAGCTGTTTTTGTTAAAGACGGTTAAAATTGCCATCAGAAATATGCTGAAAAAGACAAGTTTGTGGGCAGAAGCACCACAGAATGAAGAATTGACACAGGAAGGAAGAGGAGTAATTCTAGGAGTAAACAGCTACTTTTAGAAAATACCATCTGTCCTGAAGATGAGTTTGCCATATATTGTGACTCAGAAGTCTTTCTCCACTGAATTCCTAGCTCGGGCTTTGTTAGAAGTTGAAAACCTTAACCTGACTCAGAGAAGGTCACATCCTGTGATTAATGTGTACCTTCATCTGGAACCAATTGCTGCCTGGTAGGAGAATCTCCAGTTCCAGAATTCATCTTGATTCCTCCTGCAATCTCATGATGTTGCTGCATTTTTTCACCTCAATTTGTCCATCTATGGAAGCTTGCAGGACCTCCCTGCCTTAGGAATTGCATAGGTTAACCTGTTCTCACTTGCTAATGCACGTGGAAGACAAAGCAATATAAAAACACCAGGAGTCATCATCACAGTAGATGTTAGAAATTTGATATTGCTTAAAATCACAGTTGACAGGACATGGACAACAGGCGTAGAAGGGGTCGCTTCTGTCTTCTGCATGGAAAGGAGCCTAGAATGTCTAAAATGTACAGAGAAATGAACTATTTTAGGCAACAAAAGGAAAAATACATTAGCGATACATCTTTGCAAGCCATTTATACTGAGTCCTCTAATTATCCACAAACGTTGGAGGTGGGAAGTTGTCTTCTGAAATGTTATTCTCCATCAAAGATTGTCTCCTTCAGGGCTTTCTGTGATATCAGTAGGAAATCAGAAAATGAAAGGGAAAACAATTAATAGATATAAACACCTATCAGGCTGGAAAACAGGCCAAATGGGTTTGATCCTTTGAGGGAATGAGGCAGGCTTTCATCGCTAAGTCCTAGGCAACTCCTAAAGGATGAAGAACTGAGCAGTGAAGGGAAAAAAATTGGTCCATTTGAGGATTACATAGGAACAAGCATAGGCAGAAACTGTCACCAAATGGCCTTGTTAGGGAGAGAGGTGGGGTTTTTCCCCCCAAAAGACTTCCCTTTAGTCAATAAAACTGTGCTAGGGACAAAACCAAGGAGGAACACCCCCCGCACAGAGTTGCCTTGGGTCCAACAAGTGATGGTTACTCACTCCCTTCCAGATGCAACATGAGGCTTGTCACTGTCCCATCCACCTTTGTACAGAGGAGCCCAAAGGAGAGCTAATGCCTCTCTTCACCCACCTGAAACAGCAACAAAGAAGGATACAAGTGCCTAGGAGGGATGTGCCACATCAGAAGTCTCTCATGGTTAATTCTGACTTAGAAGTTTTTCATAACACACTTTGCACATGATCAGATGGGGAGAAAAACCAACTCAAATGTGTCCATCAGCAGAAAATGAAAATGAAGATGAAAATGCTAATTTTGGCTAGAAAATAAAACAGCAGGTGCTTATTTACAGTGTTTAAGTTAGCAGTGACCTTGTCCAGAGGTTGCTGACTGTGGTGTAGCACATCTGGGACATGGAACCTCACTGATTGCTCTTTCTTTGGTTTTGTTGTGCTGCAACGCCAGTGCTTTCCATGAATTTTCCACCTTATTTATCCAGCCATATATGGGATTACAATGTTTTTCTTAATTTCTCTAGGTTGCCCCAGGTAATCCTGCTCTGGAGCTCTGCTAGTGAGCAGCACTTTTACTCACTAGTGGATCTCTGGCATTAAGAGGATTAGCAGTGCAAAGAAAGTCTTCCTTATGTTGATGTACTGGATACTGCAAAGCAATCTTGCATGAAGTAAATGAGCTGAGCACGCTGAGTTTTCTGCCATCAGCTGGAAAAACTCTTTTTACCGGTGCTGCTTTGGTGATCTGGCAGCCACCAATTTTAACATTTAAAGTCAGATGTCCATGGAATCTCTCCAACTGCTTCCCATCAGCCACCCATTCTGACCTCTTCCTGCAGAACTGGAATATAAATACACAACATCCACACTATTGCACAAAAGCGGACAGGCCCACGTAGCACACACAAGCATTATTATTGTATAAACACTGCTTATCCCCTCCTCCAATCCCCTGCGCAGCAGAAGCGTAAAACCACAACCTGCCACAACCTGCTCTCGAACACCAGCACGCTCAACAAATTATACTTTTCAGCATGGATAGAAAGAGGGAGGGAAACTTCAGGGAGTCAGATTGCTCTCAATTAGCAGTTATCTCCAGCAGCTTGTCTGATTAATGGCTGCACCTCACACTGTGCCTGTATAATAGGTGCAGGGAAGGTGCTTTAAAAGTGCTTTGCTCCTAATTACTGTGGAGACTGGAACCATAGGTATCTCTTGTTAGAGTAAACATCTTCGTCCTTCCCCCAGCTCAGAACTATGCAAGTGCCAACACTGGGCCTGGGAAAGAAGACCACCTGTAGGTGGGAGCCTAGCAGGTACCAACAGGCTGGTGCCAGCAGGAGCCTGAGTATGATGGGCTTCCGTAAAGTTACGTGCTTCCATGAGTGCTCAGGGTCCTCGCTTCAGAGAACTTCGTGCCCCATGCCAGTCTTTCTGCCTTCATGGACCAGAGTCCGGCGCTTTTGGAGCTGATCCCCAGGGTACGACAACGCGGATCTGTCACGCCAAATGCAAGACTTCTCTACCAAACAGCTTCTTTGCTTCAGACATAAAGGTGCAGACAATAATAGTCACCAGGCAAGACTCTGGAGATCTTTTCAGAAAGTTTGCTCTCCCAGTACAAAACCTGTGGCCGTACTGTGACCAGGAATGCAACTGCATTTCGCAATCAGCTCAACTACGTGAAAATTACAATCCACTCATGGCTATCTGCACAACCTTGCTTCTCTCTTCTCTTAATCACACATTCACTGCAAAGTAAAGAAAGGTTTTAAAGTACATTTACCTTGTAAAAATATCAAATCTTCTTTAGAAATGAGTCCTGGTGAATTATGAATGAAGGCATGCAGTGCTGAAAGTCCCTGCTTATACATTTTTAAATGTAGCCTTTCGCTTCTGATAATACTTTTAAAAACCCACTGGACTGGAGCTTACAGTCTATCACAAAAAACAACTATATTCTTTGCCATGATGTTCCCCTGACCTGAAGAAGTCTCTACTGCTCCAGCCATGCTGTCTTGCTGCAATATAGAGAAAAGGCCAGCAAGTCTGAGCAAAGGTCATTTCAAAGGGCAGCTGAGGAAAAATTCATTGTAAATAGCGATTATACACTGAGAAAAAAAGGTGAAGATTAATAATTATTATGTTTTTAAATGGCAAATTTCCAGTGCCAAAGTTCTTATTTTGATGCTTTGCTAGACGGGATGGTTGCTGGTGTGGACATGTCCAACCCCACTAAGTGTTTGTCCAGCTCTCCAGACCTGGACACGAGCTCAGATTTGACGCCTCCATCCCCCACAGTGGCACACTGACCTGCCAGGTGTTGGAGAGTACATGTTACCCTGGACAACACAGTGAATTGCTGAAATATGTGGGAACATGCCTTTCAGTGTGACTTCTGAGTTCAGGTGTAACGTTGTGCCAACACAGCTGTATCACACCCGGGGGGCAGCTGGGTCAGAGCCAGTGCTGGATGTTCTCAAACACTCACAGGTGCTGAACGTCCTTAAAAACCTTTGAAAAAGGAGAGGTTGTTTTCTTTTCTTTTCCTTCTGCAGAGTAAGAGACCTACCAAGTCTGAGATAAGAAGCAACTAAATTCAAGTTACACGAACAAGGAGGAAGAAAATCCCCAGCTTATCCTTTCTTCACACACACTGTCTCTATCAATCTTTCTTCAGAGACAATTTTCATTACTTTGGGGTTAAAGGCCAGGAGAGGACCTTAGACCTGATCTTCCTTATGGCAGCATTTCACTAGGTATTCCTGGACTGAGCCCAGTGATTATCTGACCGAAGCAGTTACTTGAAAGGCAACTAAAGCTGATTTGAAGCCATAAGAAAATGGCAAAGTGACCTGATTCCCTTGGCAGCTTCTCCTGACACCCTCTATTTAACATGGGAGCCTTCTCTACAGTCTGAATGTGTCACTGTTTTGCCGTGTGGTTTTTTACAATCCTAGATATATCCTGCAGTCACCCTCCCTCGCAACCTTCCCTTCAACTAAGCTCTTCCAATTTTTCAATGCCCATCTCCCATCAGCCCTCCCAAACCCCTAAACACCCAAACAGTCCAATCACTGATGTCACGGTACTTGGTCAGAAATAAAATGACCTTCGGTCTATTTACTCTCCAGTCCAGCAATCAGGCCACATCTAGGCAATTGCCAACTTTGTAAACTTAGATCTTATCTATAAAATCTGTCTTCAATTTGTTGAACATTACTGATAGTCCTCCTCTCACAAGACGTCCCACCAGCAGGAATGGCTGGCACCAATCTAGTCCTGACGTAGCAGTAGCATCCTTTAAGTCCTAGACTCTACTGTATTCAAGCTACCCAAAACGGAGTACTCATGAGCCACAGACTTCCTTGGCCAATTCTTCTGAGATGCTTAGTGATGAGAATAACGAATTCTGATTTTTTTCACTACCAGATGATGCCTAACATTTTTCTAGCTGGATAGACCAGAAAGTACCAGCCAAGCTCATGTGAGAAAAGAGCTGCTTTCCAAATACATAAGGTATCTATTGGATACCTCTCCCTTTCCCATGGCTGTGCTGGCTTCAGTATCTCCACCTAATATTAGGCCAGTAGTGTTGCTAGGATATGGTTTTGTTTAAAAACAAATATACTTTTATCTTCCTTAACCCTTCCTGCTCTGGATTTTTGAACATGTATATCTCTAACATTCGTTTTCTGGACCAAACTATCTGCAGTTTATGTTGGCTGCTGCCCGTTCAACACATGCTCTTTCTCATGTGGTGCATATTGCTTTTTTTCACTGTAGCTGGTGCACTTATTTCACCGGTGAATTGAAAGCTGGCTTTCATCTCAAATTTCTGTCCTCTGTCTTGAGTGGAATTTTTGCGCATTTTTTTTTGCATTTTAAGATTTGTCTTGCTTTAATTCCCATTTTTTTCCTTTTTTTTCCCCCCAATCATTTCCACTTGACAGTGATCAACTTTGTGAAATACCTCCTTTGCAGCACGGCATATACATTACTGGCTTTGTTCACTAAAAATTGGTAGTCAGCAACCTGTGGTTTTGAGCTATAAATACCAGAAAGAGTTAAACAAAGTCTCTTACCCAGCACTGTGATATTTCCCAGTCTGACCTTGAAACACTGACACAGATTCCTCGATTTAAAAAAAACAACAAAACTCAAAACACAACAAACCAACCAACAAAACCAAATGGAACAGTTTAGGTAGAAGCTTAATATGCAAAATATCTCAAGGTAGAATACAACACAGTGCACCGGGTTTTAGCAAATACATACGTAGTATGTGGATCTGTCTCTTATCCCAACACTTAAGAGAATTACCAGCAGTGCGGTGTTCCAGTTCCCACTCATTGGCAAAATAACCTCCTGCAAATGTAATAAAAGAATCTCCACCCGGAAAAAAAAGAGAGACCCCAATCAAAACAAATGACCGTCTTTCCTTACATTTTTTATCAGACCGCACCATCTAGAGGGAAGCGGCAGCATCGCCAGCCCCAGCCCAGTCCCGCTCCCGGAGGAGAGCGGCGCTGCAATTCCCTTCCCCAGTGAACACAAAATCCCCCGACACTCCCACTGCTCCCTTGCCCCCGCAGCTCTGCAGGAACTGGACTGTGGAAAAGGTTCTCCTGGCTCAGAGAACTGCTGTGGAGGTGCGCAAAGGCAGGCGACAGGATGAAATACTCCCAGGGACCTGAGCCTGCCCTGTCCTCGCTGGCATCAGGCTCTTCCTTTGACCCTTTGTTACTATGGTCAGCCTCTAACCAGTAAGAAGCCTGTACACAACAGGATGTATTCAGACCTCTTTCGTTTCTTCTGCTTACATATTTTTTTTTTAAATGTACAGCCTCACCATCCCTGCATGAAAAGTTTGCGGTGATCAAGCGCGCACTGTGGTTGAGCAGACCATCACCCAAAGCCAGCAGTTGCATGTGTGCTCTTATTAAATGCACATTAAACTTGACAGTGACCTCTTATTTAGCAAGGGAAGTATCTCCTAGTTTGCTGAGTGATAACTGATTTATCCAACCGTTAATCAGCTTATTATGTTGTTAGCACATACGTCTATATTAACTACCACACTGCTTGGAAGAGGGTGAATGTTTTTGCCAGGTTATGTAGAGAACTATCAAATCTTGGCTAGAGCTTAGTCAACCGTGAACGACACGGAGGGGAACAGGAGCTTCTTGATGTGAAGCTGCTAGATCTGACCCTGCAATCCCTGGCTGCCATTCCAACACATCACCATTTCCCCTCCCACCACTTCTCACAGCTTTATGCCATTGAGCATCATTGCATGGGAGAGCCGATGACAGAGTGGGGATATGGGATGAGAAACTTTGCAGGTGAGTACTCTTACACAAAGGTGTTGTCCTTCCCTTAGACACCCCAAGGAAATTCTGAGGTTTCCCAGTCTACCCCTCATCTGATAGAAAAATACATTGACAAGCTGCAAGATGAACAGTATTGAGATTGCTCAAACAGCTTTACGCTATATCCTACAGGAAACTGATGACATCACTTGGAATCTGTGAATGGTTGCTCTTCTTTGCTTCCAAATAAAGATTAAGTTCTAAATTGCCCAAATCAGATATGAACACATTCGGGTTAGAGCCAGGAGACAAGCTTCAGATCCAGACTCCAGCAACCAAAAATAACCTTGGGAAACAATCTTCTAAACTCCGAGTTTTAATTAAGAACATGTCCATCCCCACCCATATTCCGGGGGAATGAATCTAAATACATCTCTGGCTCCCTGCTTGATGCTGTTCAACCCTGTACCAAACAAACAAACATAAAGAGCTGCGATGCCTTTTTTTAGAAGTTCTACCCACAACAGCTAGCAAGAGATATATAGGCCCTTAACCACAAAGACTGAGATGAATTCTGCACGCTCCAAATTTAGAATTATTTTGATCCAAGATTTCTATTGAGTTCTGTTTCAAAATGCGTATAGGAGTTCATGATTCTGACTGCCCTTCCATGTTCTTCTCATGCTGCTGTCTGATTTTTACTTACTAAGTAAAACACAGGAAAAGCCCCATGTTCTCTCCCAAGCTTAGTTATTGCGGAATAGCTCAAAAGTACATTGTATGACCTGTAAAACTCCAGTGCTCCAGTTTTCTCAACTGTCAGTGCAGAGAGTTCACTGCCAGCAGACATCTCTGCAGTACATACCAGAATAGGATTCTCTGCTTATTTTAAATGCTAATCCCTCTTCCTAGAAAATCTAATTCTACCCCGAAGTCCTTTGTCAATACTGATGCATCTCTCCACACCTGAGCAATTTTCAACATTATCTCTGTTGATGGGCTGCTTCTGCAGTATAAATTGCCTTTAGCAGCCCAGAACCCCATGTCAGATAAGAGGTCTTACCCAAGTACACTGAATAAATAGCACCAAGCTCCACTGAGCCCAACTAAGTCATCAAAGAGCCATAGTTATTCTCCTGATGTTGGATGCTGCATCAGAAAAGGCAGCTCGCATAGTGAGGTTACTTCTACTGCAGATCGCTGCTTCTCTTTTTACCATGTTCGGTTAGGATAAAACTAGAGACACAAAGCAAAATATCCAGGGCTGTGTTGTATCATCGCTTCCTTTCGGATCAATGCTGTGCATTGGGCAGTGGCAGTATATTTTTGGAGGGTCAGCACATCCCTCATTAGTCTCAGAGCATTTAAAATTCCCTTTTGTGATTCCACGTATCTTTTTCTTTTTTTCTGAATTGGTTGGAATGAAAGGAAAAAACCAACAAAAAAATCCCAATGAACTGACAAGACTCCCAGGTAGCCATAAAGACAGGGTGGTTGAAATTATCCGTGTGTCTCACTTCCACCCACTGATCACCTCTCTAGGGACCAGCCTACAAATGGTAAAACTGCAATTCCTACTATCATTAACAACAGGATCTGCAATTCAATATATATGCATTCCTTGTTGTTTCCTGGGTCATGTCACCACCCACATAACTCCTCCTGCTCTGCTCCTGTTCACCCCAAGCAGCTGCTGTGGTGTCGATTGACACAAGTCCTTTGCTTGTGGCTCTGTTTGACAAGCAAAATCTTGGGCTATCTGGGTGCCCTTGGAGTTGTGGCTGCAGACTGTTGTGTGGGCAGCAAACGGGGCACAAACCTAGCTCTGTAAGATACTTTGTGCAATCCCGTTTTCACTAACTGGCTGGGTTGCAGCTCCGTGGAGAAATGTTGCTCTTTGTTCACTTATTCACCAGTATTAGAGCAGATGAAGACGTAAGCAGTTGGATTTAGGAATATGTTTTACAATGTGAAAGTGCTGACTTTGCTCCCCTCTCATTTCTGAGATCCATTTTGTTAGTTTTTGAGCATACAGCTAAATACGGAGTCCCTGAATCACTGAAGTTTCATAAATTGTTGTTTGCCCAGAAATTCACACCAGCAGTTACATACTAAGTCATCAATTTGTTCCCCAAAAGTGTTCTATCCAGAGCTCACGAATTAGACCAATATTTCTAAATTCTGAAGTCCTGAAAATTATTCATAGAAATTGATACACAACTTGGAAAACAAAGAAGATACTAAAGAAAAATAAACTATTCTCACAAATTCTCATTAACTGGGAAGTATGCTCGTAAATAACCAACCCTTTGTTTACACACCTAGCCTGACGTGCTTCTGCAAAAATAGGTTAGTCAGAAAATACACACAGTTTGACTCTCAGATAACAAATTCTTCAACTCTTAATCAAGATATGCAGTTTACTGAGAGCTTACCTACATATGCCTGAAAGAACCACACACTAGATGAACAGCAAGAAGCTGAGCTTTCATTAAAATACTCAGCTTCTGAAAGTTTTCATTTTGTTAAGTTCAGCTCTCTAAAGGAAGGCAGCTACATGCTGAGCATAAGGAAAGTGAGAAACTTCTAGTGCTACAAGTTGGCTTCAGACACTTTTAACTCCCCAAAATATTTCAACCTGATCAAACTGAAATGCTGATGAAGAAAAGTAATCTAAGGTCAAAAACTTAATGGGAAGCAGAAATAAAGCTGGTTTATATTTATATATAAATATATTCTTTTTATCACACTTACCCACTTCAGACATAAAACACAGCTTAAAAAATAGACACACAGCAACACTCCCAACCTTCCTAAAGACAGCAGAAGGGAGGACTAGCATTACACTACAAATATTTTCACCTGAAACGACTAATGGTGAGAATGTACTTCAGGTGGCAGAGATCAAAGCTTCTTTCTCTTTAGACTCCGCTGTGTGCATCGAAAGCCTCTCATAAGATGAAAAGGATAGAAAAGCAAGAAGGGAGCTTACACCTCTTTAAGGAGCTATCAGCAGAAACCTCAAAATACAATGTTAGCTGACAGTTCTCTGCTGAGAGTTGCTTTCATGTGATAGATAGCCAAATACTTGAAGGCTGATAGATGATGAACTGTGAATTATTATTCTAATTCAGAGGGAGAGAAGGCGGCTTATGTCTGGCATTGAGTAAAATGTAATCAGATGTCCCTGACACATTAACCATCAAGTGTTTATCCTGGAATGAAGTTGAATAGTTTAACGGGTATTATCAAACCATGAAAATTTTTCAGAATAAAGAAAAGCCTTGACAATTACCTATGGGGAGGATACATAAAATCAGATCTATGAGTTAGGAGGAGT
The DNA here is from genome assembly GCA_020746105.1 of Trogon surrucura. Classification (NCBI taxonomy): domain Eukaryota; kingdom Metazoa; phylum Chordata; class Aves; order Trogoniformes; family Trogonidae; genus Trogon; species Trogon surrucura. The sequence goes on along the minus strand of CM036632.1, from coordinate 6,768,680 downwards.
GGGTTATGCAAAAAAATAAATCATGCTGGTACGGGGAAAATTAATTACCACTTGGTAACCAAGAGCGGGGAAATATCTTACAAGGTGTGATCCTATTTTAAAGATGGGTATTGTGGAAAACTGGAATATCCAAGGAGGTTTATGCAACCACAGGTTGCACCTTATTGAGAAATTAGAAGGGAACATGCCTGAAAGGAAACTGGGAGATAGAGAACCTGCAGCTCAGTTATGAACAAAGACAGAGTTCGTGCCTGCCATCCCCTTCTTCGCTAAGAGCACTCACTTGGGGGCCAGTTTCCCATCACTTTTGTCCTGCCAATTTTATCTGCATTGTTTTGGAATTGCTCATGCAACTCCCAGAAAACTGTGTGGGTGAGAGTGATGAGTAAGCATACTGGAATGAATTATTACTTTCAAATGAAAATGAGATCAGCAAAACATAACAGTGCTGCCTCTCCCTACCCCTTCCACTTCCTAAGGTGTAGGATTTGTAATGCTGAAGGTGCCAACAGGGTGCAGGAAGAGACAGTCAATGACCATCAACCTCTCAGCCTGTGCCCTACAGCTGTGGGTCCCAGCTCAGCGCACACCACTAAACGTCATAGGCTTGTCCAAGGGAGGAACTGGAGACATGGACCACACTCACCTACAAGCTGCGCATGTTCTCCTGCCACTCAGAGCCCGCCTCCTCATCAATCGTGACCTGCATCGCCACGGGGGCGTTACCTTTGCACGTACAGGACACATGCATCCAGACAGCTCGGGCAAAGCTTGCTTGCACCTTGTATTTGCTCACTTTGTATTTGTCCATTTTGCAATACCAGGTAATAAGAGGTCCCTGATTTGCTTCTGAGCTGTGTGCAAGACAAATGGGAGTGACAGGTTTGTACCAGTTCAAATTCGTTGTGTCGTGGATCTGTCAAGTGCTTGTGTGACCCTCCAAAAATCCTTCAAACCAAAGAAGGTGTGGTAGAGAGCAGACAAAACACCAGATACTGGCCAGGCTCTCCAGCCCCTGAGCAGCTACCAAACTCCTAAAGACTGAGATTTGTGACCGGGTAAAATGAGGCTGCTCTGTCATTTGGCTTTATGGCAGTAGGGATGTTTGATGGGCATCTCTGAGGCATGTTGGTGCCACAACAGTAGGCCTTAGCTCGGCTGGGAATCAACCTCTTTGCTTCAGTGTTGCTCCTCCACGCCTGGCTGACTGTTGTCCTTTCTCCTCTGGAGTAATTATGATGGCTGAAAATAAATGTGTGGCACAACTTGTGCCAGTTTGCACAATTTAACAGCACATGGACATTTGTGTGAAAGTGGGAGCCAGGATGTTTGTGTTCATTCTCCTAATTCTCTCAACAAAATGGTTTTATAAATAATCAGGCCTTAATTGTGTGATTCCAGTTAATGCAGAGGGAGTTAATTAACATCTGGAACAAGTTTCCTGGCCTGAGTTACTAGCTGTGTCTGGTGCAGAATTCAAACAATGTATGAAGTGAGGCCTATAGACAAATGATTTTGCACATAGCTGAAATGAGAAATGACCAAAGATGGATGAGGTACGGCAGCTGTGCCAAGATAATGTCCGTTTTTGGTAAACAAGTGTAGACTGAGTCAAGGCATGATAGTTGTGACAGTCCAAGAGGTGCATTATGTGGCAAAGAATAGGCATCGCTTCTCAATTTATCCCATCTTCAAACCCTCCATGGATCATGGATCATGGATCCATGAATCATGGATCAGTGATTCCAGAGATTTTCACAGCTGGAGGAGGAAAATCCCCCCAATGTAAAGGTCTCCTGTGGAACCTTGCACATGCCCCATGTAATTTATCCCATCTACCTGTGAAGTCAAAGAAAAGGATTTAATTTTGTTCCACCAAATCACAAGCAGGCGAACTCTGAACCTCTGCCTCATGTATTCAAATCAAATAGACACAGATATGTCCTTTTAACCATTAGCATCCCTTCTTCAGAAAAGCACTGAGCAAACCAAGGACGGAATGTAAAACTTTGAAAATCATTTTAGGTAAATCCAAACCATTTTGTCCAACCTAAACTGATTTTTTTCTTTTTAATTCTTTGCAAAGCTTTTTAAATCTCTTTCCATCACTTTTGGTTTAAAGTAGAAAAAAAATGCATCAAGAATTTTGCTTAATAAATCGCTAAAAGCTAGAAACCTGTCCGTGTTGTCCCTCCAACATCTTTGAAGCCATGGCCTCGTGGAAGCAAAGCAGAATTAATATACTGGGGTGCTAATTTTTGTGCTAATACTCACAACCGACCCTCAAATGTCCCTGTGAACAACTCCACCAGGAAACCCGGCGCTGCCAGGAGCTGGTCTCACAGACCTGCTGGCTTTCTCCACAGCCTTTGGCTTCTCACTCACTTGGTGGTTGTCACTTCACTTGTCTGAGAGCTTCTCAGTAGGAGACAATTTGCTCTTCCCTGAGAAAGGTAGATAATGTTAGAAAAAAAGAACACTCCATTACACTGGAGAGTGATGTAGTGGAGTACCAGGTCTGCACACAAAGTAGATAAGAAAGTACCATCTAAACTCCTCCCTGGCCCAAAGAGAAATACAGTCTATCCTGGTGACAATGTGGTCACAGGATTTCATAAGACTGTGGAAAGCCCCAGCCTGGCCAGCTGAAATTTCCAGAAAATAACAAAAATTTGACCAATGTTCACAACCCAGGAGTTAGAAACTATGTAGGCTTTTCATCTTGAAACCCTTTCTTTTCCTATTTTTCACTCACAAGACACACTAAGCATCTCCAGAAATGGATTTTCATAAATTCCTCATGAATCTCCATATCTAGCTAGGGCAGGGATAATATGTCTGAGCTGGTTTATGTAGTTGCTTTCTTTTTTACCACCTTTAATGTGTTGAATGTTATTGAAGTTTCTTATCCACATTCCTGTTTTGGAAGAAACCCATGCTGTGTTTTATGCTTGAGTTTTACACTACTGCAGCTAGAAGGCATGCAGATGAGGAATGCCTCTCCAAATAATCCCCTAGCTAGGAAATATGAACAATTCTCACTGAGGTCCAGCAAAAAAACCCACAAATTTTGCTGCAGATTATGTTCCCATGAAGGTCTACCTACGAACACAAAAGAGAAGCAGAAGAGAAAGCAATTTGACCAACATACGTGGGTGAAGCAAAGACCAATCTAGGATGAAATGCAAGTGGACAGTGTGGCAAGTCTCATCACTCCCCTAGAAATGAGAGTCACTGAGTTGAACGTCAAAAGATCCCTTACATGGGATATCAGGTGCCAAATATGCAGCCAAATCTGGGGAACTCTCCTTCTTCTCATTCCATATCAGAACAATGGGGAAAGATCAAGTGATGATCTATAGCACCCATAAGGTACTGAAGACCACCACTTGTTTCCACTGATACAAACCAAAACAGGGCAGATTTAGCCTGAATATAATGGAGAACTTCTTAACTGTGAGGTTGGTGAGACATTGGAATGGGTTGCCCAGAAGCTGTGTATGTCCCATGATTGGAAATATTCAGGATTAGGTTGGCTGGGGCTGTTAGCAACCAGCTCTAGTGAACACGTCCCTTCCCATGCGGGGGTGGGTCAGACTAGATGACCTTTAAAAGGTCCCTTCCAACCCAAATATTTCTCTGATTGTATGATAAAAGATTTGGAATAAAGTCCTAAGCTGCAACCAGCTCAGCAAGAGAGCAGTCCTGCTGCTGGGAAACACCATTTTACACCAGTAAGAGGACTGGAATGTCAGCGTGCAGTCCAACACTTTGAGGTACTCACTGTTATTCCAAGGATCTGTAATGATCAGTCATTCAGCCCTGTTTGGGTTTATGACTTGTCTGAATTTCTTGTACAATTTTCATAATCTGTGTTATAATTACAAAAATAGCAAATAACTTTTTAGTATCAATGTTAAAAAATAGGCAAATCTTTCACGGCATTTTTATTGCCTGTTTACAATCTCAAATCAAATGGTTTACAACTTTGTGTCCTGAAAATATACAACATAAGAAAACACTAGTCTGGCAATATTATGCTTTTATGATAATGACAAGGATGAGTTACAGTTATTCTAGCTAAACTATAATGGCTGCACAGATGCTAGTAAAAAACTATTCTACACCACGTTTTGCCACCATAAGCATGTTACCTGCTAGCTCCACCACAGCACATATAAGAGCATAGTAGCATTTCTTTACGAATATTATTTTCAAGGATTATAATTAAACCATAAAAATTCACTTGAGAATAAAATATTAGTACTCAGGCTTTAAAAAATACCTTGAGAAATAGTCCGTTTTTCGTATCTGGGTTTCGGAAGCAAGTTTATGAGAGATAATGTATAATTTATTTCTGACCTTGTAGGGCTCGAAAATGGTCTGAGCTCTTCTTATGGTCGATATGAATTCGCAGCAGGTGAACTTAGTGATGTTTACAGAGTCAGAAACTAAGTCCTCCAGCCCATTGCTGGCTGTCAGGAAATAATAATATTTATCCAAAGATTATGTGTTACACAATGGCCACTGAAACAGAAATTTAACCCAAGTGTTATTTTTCACGAGATGGGTGAGGAGGAATATGGTGGCCATGAGCCACTCCGGCCAGTAGCACTAACCCCTGGCCATCATGCACGTTAGAGATGTGCTAGACTTGGACGAGCTGATTACAGTCACTGCAGCAAGGAAATGCAGGAAAAGAGATAAATAACATTACTAGATGTCTGACTCTACAATCATTTGCTCTAAGTCCCATTATAGAAAAAAATTACCTATTATGTACTATCAGTAAATACTAAAGAATTTTGGTCAAAGTGGATTGCCTGACTTTCTTGGCAAGGCAATTTTCATAAATAGAGTATGAAGAAGAGAGAAATGGGTGCTAAAAGATTGTGTAAAATCAGTTCTGCTTTTTAAAAATTGTAATAAAACAGAAGCAAGACCTGTTTGAACTACTGGAATGCCAGGTAAAACACCTCCAAATAGAAGAACCACTGCTAAAAATCAAAGTGGACATTTACTTGTCTCTCAAGGATCATGGATTTTAGTGAAGGAAAATCTTCCCAAGTCTGTGGCCCAGCTTCCTTTAAAGCTTCTCAGTCCAGCTGGACAGGGTATGAATGAAGATCAGGCATTATCTGTTTCATCCTCCACCACTGAATCTGCTCTGTCTTAATATTAAAGCTCTGCTAATGCCTTAGGCAACAGTAGCTGACCCTTTGTATTAGGATCTCCTCTGCTGTGGATGCCTCATGGGTATGCCTATTGATGTATTTTAGAGAGGACATAATTTTTTGTTTTGGGTATCTGCTTTAGCTTCATATTCCCAAGAAAACACTTCTTGTATGTATTTTTTCATGCCATGTATTTCCCCCTAGTCCCTGCTGTAGTGCATTGCCGTATGCCACAGAAGAAGTTTTATGTCCATCCTTGCCAAAAAGCTAGGAGCCACTTCAGGATCACTTTGAAGGGCTCTTTATCATTTGGATGAACTTTCCCTTAATTGTATCCTTTAACTCCAAAAGGGATTTGAGGACTTTTTTTTCATAGTTTTCATGAAAGATGCTATAGAAAACAAAATTTGCACTGGTAGTGGTTCTGCTTTTATATTTCCATCCAGGTAACTCTCTGCACACCAATTTGCTTTCTCTTTTCCAATGCCCATTTTCTCCTGGGGCTAGTTCCTGGGACAGAGCTGTCTTCAAATAATTTAATTATCATGTGGCATACACCTTTTTCGTCCCCCCTGAAACAGTGCGTGATGCCTTTGGTTTACATCACTTGTTGGAAAACACTCCAAAGCATTGAAAAACTATTAAATTGTTACAGTATTGGATGCCAACACACAGGGCTGTTAGTCTAATTCATCCTTCAGATCAAAGCCCACACAGGCAGCTCTCCTGCCTACAGCTATTTTCCTTTTACTTTCCTGCTTGACAGTAGTCCCTCATATCCCTCTGTTCTACTTTCTTTGAACATACACATTTTCCTTTAGTCATGGAAATATAATTTATGTCTATTATACTGTATTATAGATTGCAGATCAGGACAAGCGTGCATTACTGCCTGTTTATTGTACGTCGGGTTTCTAAAAATAAATAAATAAATAAGCCACCCTGCTTCGCCGGGGAGAGAAAAATAAGAAGAGGGAGGACTCGGGGGCTGGAGGGGAGCTGCACTCAGTTCTCAAAGTTTAATTTCCAAGTATAGACCTTGAAGCATGATTTATTAACAGCATGCTGTTTGCTTTTGTCACGTTGTGGATGTGGAGGAGTTGGGGGGGCGAGCGCTGGCCCCTCTCCAGCACGGACCACCCAGCAAGCTGAGCAGAGCTACCGGCGCTGCACACCCTGGTTCAAAGGTTCACCCCCAATTCACCAGATCCATCCCTCACCAGCTGCCTGGCTCCGCCACCCCCTTGGAGGCAACAGCAGTAGCAACAATAATATCCCCCCCCCCAAAAAAAAATAAATAATATCCTAACAGATGGGCTTGTCTGGGACGTGAGAATTGCAAAAACAATCCCCACCCCATCACGGAGAGTATGTGTGCACAGAGGAGAGAGAGCGTGAGGAGGGGGGAGAGAGAGGGAATGAGACAGACAGAGGGGAGGGAAGAAGGGAGGAGGGAGTCCAAGCACTGAGAAACATCACTCCATCTCTCTCACTCCACAGGAGCTGAGCAAGGAGCAGGACGATGTTTGACAACACGCAGTACCCCTATAACTGCTTTAATTATGATGGGGATGATTATCCTACCTGTAGTTCTGATGAAGAGAAAAAATTCACCAGACCGGCATACAGGTAAGATGAAGTTTCTCCAAGTCCCCCCATCTCTGGGGAGATTTCTGAGCCCTGGGGTGGTGGCATCACAGCTCTGGGGGGAGCACGGGACCCCTCCCCAGGTGTGCGCGGCGGGTCTGGCCCCAGTGCAGGCATCGTGGCAGCGGATTTCTCCCCCCCTCCATGTTTGAAGTGTTCATTATTTGTTGCTTCTCGTGTGGGGTCACAGCCACCCTGGCATGCCGTTGAGCCACCAGACCTCAGATGGTCTCCTCTGACCTCTGCGAGCCCCAGGAGATGGGGAATTAAATGTACAATGTGCCAAGGGCTGAATCGGGCACCGATAATCCCCGGTGCAGTGGGAATACGCACGGTGCAGATGTTCATGGGGCACCTAAGGTCCATTCCACAAGCAGGGAAGGTCTCCCGTGACAGTGTCAGTGAGTGCAGTCTGTCTCACTGCAGCCTTCCAGCTCAGGGAAACTTTTCTGATGGGGTTTGAGAGGTGGGTGATCTTTTTGTAATTCTCCTGCATATACTTGAGCACCCTGTGTCGAGCGCCAGGGCAGAGAGCCTGGTCAGGACTCAACTGTCTGGGAATCACTCCCAGGGCTTGGAGCGGGGAGGCAGCGGCCACACTTGGGACTCATCCCTGCGACAACTCAGGTCAGGGTGATGATCCACCGGGAGAACTTTTAGAAGCAGGATATAAGCACACACGTACTCATGCAGTCGTAAAAGCTGAATGTGTGAGTAAGGCAATGGTGTAACAGCAAGTTTTCCTTTTTTCAGCTACATTGCCTTAATTGCAATGGCCATCCAGCAAAGTCCTTCAAATAAAGTCACCCTCTCTGGCATTTATGACTTTATAATGAAGAAATTTCCTTACTACAGATCAAATCAAAGAGCCTGGCAGAACTCCATCCGACACAACTTATCGCTTAACAGTTGTTTTGTAAAGGTAAGATCAGTAACTGTATATTTTAATACACACTGTGCATGGCTAAAAAAAGTATATGCAGAAATAATCTTATGGCTTGAGAGGAAGGGAAACAAACAGCTGAGCTGTGAATCACTTAAAATCTCTCCGAGTTGCCAATTGTAAAGAGTATATCCCTGTCTGATGCATGCTAATAGATAACAAATTGAAGAGGACGGAGTTTACATCCTATTCGTATAATGAAAGAGAATAGGCTTAAAAGTCTTGTCATACGTGTTTACACCATTCTTGAATGTAAATGAATGCAGATGTTAAGCAGCAGCATCTGTAACACATACAAATACTGAACTGCCTTTAAATAAATACAGGTTCCCAGAACAGAAGGGAATGAGAAAGGAAAAGGAAACTATTGGAGCTTTGCAACGGGATGCGAATCCATGCTGGATCTCTTTGAAAATGGGAATTACAGGAGGAGACGGAGGAGGAGAAATGTGAAAAGGGAACATAAGGAGCAGAGACCAAGCAGAGGGAAAAGTCCTTCGTCCCCTGATATGTCTTCTATAGACTCTGCTTTAAACAACATTTCCTCTTCTGAAAGTAAACACGAAAGAATTGAATCGGGCCCAAGACTGCTGGAGCCTCGTGGGTTTGCTCCAAACAGCATGTCCAACAGGCAGAGCCTAAACAATTCCTCCTTAGCAAAATCGGATTCTGAAATTAAATTCAGCATCGATTACATCCTTTCGGCCCCTGACCCTTTGCCTGTCCTGAGATCTCAATATAATATGCAAGAAAATAAGTATCATCTACTGGAGGCTCAGCAAATAAATCTCCAGTTCTGGACAATGTGATGTTATTTATTTGTGGGAGCAAAGTCTTGAGTTGCAGCAGCCTCGTGTCACTGAAAACCAGCCACCTGCCTCTTCGTTTACTTCCTGAAAGGGTTACCCATTCACCAGCTGATACTCTGTCTGTACCCAGAGAACTTTGCTAAGATTAAAGCATAAATAGCAATTACCAATATCAATTTTCACTACGCTGAAATTCATAAAATTCTAGCTTTGTTTTCTAAACTGTTGTGGACATCATTTAACACTACAAAGAATTTCCTTTCTCCAGCAGAATCCGACAGCAAAGAGACCTGCTTATCACCCGTTCCTTTATTAAAGACAAAGTGAATTTGATTCCACTTTCGCTGGTGGAAATTAGGATTAATTCCACTGAAGTATATAGGTCAGAACTTAAGCTGATCTAAACCAGTGTAATTCTGCTGATTTACACTCATTGGGAATGTAAGGGAGGGGTGCTTTTTCTTTAAAAAGGAATCACAGAATGTCACTCTGTCTTCCTTTATTTTTCATTTTAACATCATGTTTCAAACTGTCATGCAGCTTTAATTCATCATTAACTAGAAAACGTAGTTATTTATCGGTGTTTAAAGTATATTTTTGTTGATATTCAGAGCAGAATATCTTAAACTGTTGAAGTGAAATTGCATTCAAAATAACTCCAGGAAAGCTAATTGCAAGGCTGCTGAACTCTAGTTGACTTTGATGGGTAATGTGACAGAAGCACAGAACCTCTTACTTCCTTGATTTAAAAAAAAGTAGCCCTCTACCCTTGTACTATCAGAAAGCTTCCTGAGATGCTGCAGGAAAGTCCTTGAATATATTTCATTTAGCAAGTGTGAAGGGAGACCCAGCTTTGCAAGAAGCTGTATCCAGTGTTGCCCAAAGCCAGAATTCCACCTGCCTGCTTTGAGACAAGTTGTATATTCCTATTAAATAGATTTTTATTGATCCTTCTTGGAAGCAATTTTCAAAGTGGTACTTGCTACGATTTTGCAAAGCTGGTGAGATTTATAATTTACAGATAGCAATGTTAGATCATGAGCTCTATATGTAAAGGAAGCCTTTTCATCACTATTTACATGCAGTGAGGTATTTCAAAATAGAACCTGATGGACAACGATGAACTGTAACAAGCATTTAAGAACTTGCTTTTATACAACATGCTCATGATGAATTGCTTCCCAGTACCTAACGGTAGCATTAATAAAGACTCCACGAAGTCTTGGGTTTCGCTTGTCTACTACAATCTTAACCTAGTGCAGATAATAGAAAAAAAGACAGGGATTCTGGTGGGTTTAAGTAATTACACACAGAGAGATAAAATTATCTTTGCAACATGAACTAAAGGTAAATGAAGGTATATGAGATAAGATTAAGCAAAACTGTGCTAGAGGTATGCTCAGGCATGACTTGAATTTTTATGCAGAAGCTTTGACATTTCACTAAGTTATTTTATGTTGTGTCTAATATATACTGTACATTTATACTATATATTCTTATATATTGTTATTGAGAAAGGGAGCAATATCACTGCACTTATATGTTGTAATGATGCATGATGTATGTTGTCATGATGCTGAAACTCCTGACATACACTTAAAATTTACCATCAGTAGTATTTCACACTGATTGGTAATAAATGTTCATTTTTTTTTTGGCAAACTATAAAACTTGCTATCTTCAGGCATTTCCATAGCATGCTGAAGTCTTTGCTTCTTCTTCAGAAAATGGAAGATCATGTCACTGCATGTCTGCCAAACTTTGAAGGGGTGATTTCTTATCACCAAATTCTGCCTTTAAATCGGAGCTTTCAATTTTCTGTGTATTGATGGTTATTCCTGGCAATTATCCGAAACCATAATTTGACTCATTAGACCTGATTGATCTACTGTTTACATTGACGCTAGAAAAAGAAGAAGACTTCTGGGGTCACTGGGCAGATGGATTCTCATTTGAAAAGGGACAAGAATTTGCTCCGTTAGTATTTATGTTCAGCAGTAAATAGGTGTAGGAAGAGTATGTTCTCATTTGGTACTTCAATGTATGCATGCACTCACATGCGGGTGGTGTGTGTGCACCTCTAGCATCCTGCCTACATTTATATAGTCATGCTTTATATGCAGATTTTTTCTTGATTGTTTTAAACATGGCAACGCTGCTGTTAGGCTGATAGTTACAGTACACATCTGCAATATATTTGAAATATATATTTTTCGCTGTGAAATGATTCTTACTATGTGTTCTTTGTTAATTCTGTTAGCAAAAGGTAACGCAAATAAGAGCCAAACTCCAGCTAAGCATACAACCTTACCCAGGTGAACACAGTGAGCTGCTGAGGCCAATGGAGTTACAGTTCTGGCTACTAAGCAATATAGAAAAATTATATTAGGAAAGGCAGAAGTACATGCAGGTGGATTTACAGCAGAGATCCAAAACCATTTTTAGTAAGAGGAATTAATATTCACAAACAGCCATGTCTTTTGCTCACAGTGAAGTGCCTGCTAGGAGAGACTGTCATCCCTGAGTTTCCCTAACATATAATCAAAGAAATTTGTGTACAAATAGGTGTTAACATTTGTTTTGCAAAGGATATCAATCATATTTCAAAAAAATGAAGGGACATATTTCAATTTACCCAGTATATTATATTCTGACGACTCCAGAAAGGTTTCCAGCACTTAAAGTGAATGGCATTTAATATAGAACAACATAACAGGGGTGAGGGCTAGACGTGACCTTATTCAAATGTCGTAGCCATTACAAAGCCATTCTCAATGTAATTATAATTAAATACTTTATGCCTTTCTTGCAAATCCTCTGATCGATCATTGATATTAACATTAATATTGTATTACCCCCGAGCAAATGTCTCCCACACAAGTGTTATGGATCACCAGGTTTCCATTAACAAAGTTGTGAGCTATTGCCATATGCTGGTCGTGGATAAATTTACGTAAATTACCTTTTCTCAGGGAGGGAGGGAAAAAATCTAAGTTTTTTTTCTTTTTATCCCTGCACTCTGAGTTTAGATCTATTTCTTCAGCTCCACCACAGCCCGTCAGCCACTTACATAAAACCATAACGAAAGGAAAGGTAAAAATCTCACAGGATTACCCCTCTTTGCCCTGTGGTAAAGCAGGTGAACGTTCTCCAGATGTAGCTGGTTTGGCAGCTGGATTAAAGCTGAGCTGAAGCCAGGGCCGAGCAGATCAGGGTGGGTATCTGCAGCCAGCAGGACAATCACCTGGCTGGTTGGGCTGTGCACAGCAGCCAAAGTGAGAAAAGATACTGGGTGTTTGGTTCAATTTCTCATCTCGAGTGGTCTCCCTGACTGCAAAGAGAGACCCAGAACGAGCCATGGATTTCTTAACCCCAAAAGACCTTATGGGGCTGACACTGCCTCTCCCAAGTTCGAGACTGAGGCAGAAGGTGAGTGTGGGAGCGCAGCTCCTCTCTGCTGGGCTGGTGGGCAAGGCGGGGCGAGAACAAGCCTTTTGTCCTCTCCTTTTAGGATCAGAAATACCTTTTCAAAGGAGAGATGAAAGATTTCTTTCTGGGGAGAAGCTAGGCTCAGCCTCACTGAAGGACCCTGGGGTGTTTTGTTTATTTATCCTTTTAAAGGAAGGTTTCCCCTATAAAACAAAAATTTTGACCTAGCTATGCCAGGTTATTCTGCAGCCATTTGACTTCTAATGATGCAATTTCTTAGCCTTTTCTCATTGGTGTCACAGAAGTGGGTTTTGCACAGCAAGATGATGCTGTGCCTCAGAATGAAATTCAAAGTACTTGGTCAAGGATGTAGAACCTTTTTTATCCCCACCATCAGTGAAGAGAGCCCAGGTAACACCCAGTGCAGGTCAGTGGTTCACTCTACCTATGGAAATCTCTGTCTCAGCAGAACCTCTTCCTCATCATGGGAGTGTTAATGTAAATTAAGATAGCTGAAAACAGACCTTGTCTTTGTCAGTAAACCAAGTTCCCCCATTTTTCTGCCAATCAGATAGATCTTCTTAGTTGAGACCCATTAACTTCCCATATAAACAGAAGCTGTGTTCAAGGAGCATTTGAAGGTCAAACCACACTGGAGAGCTGGCTCTCTGCACGACTTTGCTTTGTTGTGCTCCACCTTGCTGCTTGGGCTGACACAACCTTCCTCAGCTGCACAGAAGGTTGGTCCACAGCTACCTTGCAGAGCAATCTGCATGCTCCATTGAGGATTTTTGCACCATTCTTCTGGTCACAGAGGGTTTTCCTTTTGGGTAGTGATTACCTGCCCATATCCTGCATGTCCTTTCCCCTCTCTACGAATAGAAGGGACACACTGACAGGGGAAGGGGGTTGGAGGGACAAGCCTTGGGGAAAAAGCTCTGCTATATGTCTCCCTGTAGTACAGAGCTGGTTGGGACTCTGGAATGGTACAGTGCAAGGGCCCTTGGGATCCTGTATCAAGTCTCTGTACTTTAAATGAAGGACAGCATCTCTGCAATGTCCCACCACACTCAGGCTCAGGCAAAAGAAGCCTGTGTGCCCCTAAGCAAACAGAGCTTTAATCTTCACCTCTGGCAGTGTAACACAACTCCCTGTCTGTGATCAGCACTTCACATCCCAAACTCAAGATGTGGAAGTCCTGCACTGGTCATTCCAGCTGGCCTCTCTCCTCTCTCTCTCCTCTGGGGCATGTTCTCCTCCCCACTGTGTGGGTGCAAATCCTTGCAAATCCATTAACTTGGGTGTAATTACCTTTGGCACTGAAATAGCACGTGTGAAACTGAACTTTGCGTATCATACCAAAAGACTCTACTCACACAGCCTGCCAAATTGTGCCAGCAGCTCATCTCCTAGACAAAATTCTCAGAGCAGCAAATGGTCCTGTCTCTTTATTTTGCCTCGGCATCTAGCTTCTAATTGCTTTCTCCAGAACATGGGTACCATATGCACCGCAATTCACAAAGAACCTAGTACATGCCCTCTGTCTCTATTTTACTGGGAATGTCTTTCTTACTACACTTAGGGTCATTAAATTATAGAACAGGGTAGGTCCAAGTCCTATGGAACATGCGCTGGAATTTTTTTAACCAGAGAGCTAACATAAAATAACAAAGTAAGTTGTGCTCCCTCCCACCCTAGCTACAACAGTTGGAGGCAAATCCAGCTGTGAGAATTTTGCCTGAGAAAGAACTGCCGGATTTCTCCCACTGTGAAATCCAGCTGTTAATTCAAACAGAAGGGATGGACCTGACCAGATAGGCCAACTGGCTTGTTTCCATCCTGAAGTCCATTGTGTTCCACAAGTTCCTAAATTTATGGTCATGAAGGTCTTCCAAGCCCTGTAATGAAGTATGGCATGCAATGTTTTTGTTATGGAATGTGCGCTACAAAGAAAAAACAAGGTTTGAATTTATCTCTCAAATGAAGACCCTGGAATCTCTCAGGATAAACAGGCTAAATTAGGAATCAAAACACACCATGTTTCTCACCATAGCTATGAAACTGAAAATAGCAGTTGCAGAGTACTGTCAGAGAAGAAAACTAGAAGTTGCACTAAGCCAAATCAGCTTGCTTTTTGTTGCGTTTCTCTGTGTGTTCATTGTCGCTTCATAGCAGGGGTTGGCGTGTGCAGCAACAGGAATGAGCTTTCGTCTTTTGGGGGTTGTTCTGCTGGACTGTTTCAGAGAAAACTTTGTACTTCAGAATTGAACTGCGTGTCTCCATCATCAGCATCTACATTAGGCATATACTATCTTGTCTTGCTCCGAGCAGGTTGGAAATAAGACACTGAAATGCTCTTTGACTTGTCAGCCTGCACAGTGCAGCTCAGTGCAGCTTTCTCACTGCTACGGCTCTGCACATTAATTGTTCTGCACAAGAGCTGCTCCCTCTTAGGTCTTTGTTGAAGACATGATGAAGACTTAAGAGGCTTAGAAGTTTGTTCACTTTTCGTAGGGATATCAGTGGTTCTAATTAAAAAAAAAACAGGCTTTCTGAAATTTGCAGAGTTACAAGAATGCTACTCTTTCCCATAGTCATTAAAATCTTTTGTTAGTACTAACACTTGGCCTTACAGCCCAGCATACACGGACCTAACTGCGCCCCTGAAGCTGCAGTTTCCATAACGGCTAATGGTGAAACACTGTCATGTTTTTCTTTGTCTGGGAAAAGATAGGACAGAATCAACTTTTCTCCCAAGCCCGAAGGCTCCGCTGACCATTAGCCATCTGTCCCAAGCAAGACCTGCTCTAGCTGAAAATCCTTTTTGAGGTTTCATGCCATAGATATTTATTTCTACAACAAAATTGCTCCCCGTCTTCTACTCTTTGCTCTGAAGCGTTACGCTGTGCTAGCATTGACTGCAACCAGTATCCTCTGCTGCCATCCTCTCCTTCCAGCATGGCCTCTCTGAGACTGGGAAAAAAGACGCAGTATTTTCCATAAAAGTGAATGTGGAAAATAACAGGTGCAATGAGCTCTGTTTTGCGATTAATCTGCCTCAAGCTTTTCCAAGGCTGAGGGCTACATGGGCAACTACGTGGCCCTGGGAGGCATTTCAGTACTAAGCAGGCCATAACGTTGTTCTGCATTGGAGCATCCGGGACTGGCTCCATGGGTTGAATCCTAACTCCCATAAAATGTATGGGAGTTTTGTGATTAGGTTCAAGGGACGAAAACTTCATCTTCTGTTGCCAGGATCAGAGATTAATCAGAATAAAGGCCATGTGGACTACAGAGAAAATTAAATACATTCTAGCAGTTACTTGGTGTCTTCTCGAGACAAAATAGCAGCTTGTTTCCACAGGTTTCTTTGGCTCTGTCTTTCAGCCAGACAAAATACTTCCTGAATACAATGGGAAATGTGTCCAAATAGGGAAGAAGTTCCCCTAAGCCCAAGGGCTGAACACAGCAGAACCAGATGTTGGCATCTGGGGTGAGATTCCTGGTGCAGAGATGTTTGTATGTTCTTTGAGAGCACCTCTGTTCTGGGGCTGGTGTACACAATCAAATAAACAAGTTACACTGAGCTAATACCCAGACTTGGGATCTCAAATTTTCTTTCAACAGCAAACTGTCCCAAGATCTGCTACAGTTTGGCAAAGGGATGACACTGCATTACTTTCTATTTTGTTTTGCTATTGTTGAAATCACAGGAAAATAAATATTTTCAAGATGATACATTGTGTATCCTTAATAAATACCAAGGGCATTTAATATAAACTATGGACACATGGTTTGCTTTGTTGTTATAAGTAACCATTTCCTTTTAACCAAATGAAAAGCTAGTTGTGCTGTGATGCTGCAGATTATAAATTAGCAGCTCTCAAATGGTTCTGTGCAATTGTTTCTTGAAGAGCTTTAGGCTACTTCTCAAAAAAATTTCAAATAAAATGTGAATTCATTGAACTGTAACTTGTGGTATTAGATTTATAATAAACAAAGGTAGGTCACATAATCATGTCATGCAAAATAACATTTTAAAATTCAAGCAGCAATACTTTAATCTGGCTTAGGTTTTGATCCTGAAGTCAAGAGGTAGCTTGGCTCTTTCTGCTTCCCGGTGCATGAAACCGAGGCAAGCCTAGACTATGTGGAAACCACACAGCTCGGCATGCATTTCCAAACAGGTCTGCAGTGGTGGGAGAAGAGAGATTTCTTGTCAGCCAGAGAAGTAGCCAAAGGCAGTAGCAGCCTGCTCCCACGCCTGACCAGGATGGAGGGTCAGGCAAGGAAAGCAGGGGAGCCCCATTCAGTCTTTCTTCTAGCGCTTCCTCACTGCTGGTCCTCACCCCTGCTTGGGGGAGTAGCTGGAGAAGAGCTGAAATCAGGGCTGGCCACAGTGAGAAAACAAGCAGATCCCCAGGGCAGTAGATAGCTCAGGGAATCTGCCTGATTTCCAACCTCAGCTACACGAAGGAAGGACTGGTGTCAAAGTATCTCTGTCCTCCGCCTTGGAGTAACAGAGGTGGAGCCATTTCCTAAAATATTCCCCCTTGCCTTTCAGGGAATCTCATATCTGGGATGGGAAACACATATTCTCCATAGTCATGGTCTTCTGCATTGTTTTATAAAGATACCTGGGAACGAATAGCCATGGCAGGTCTGTGCTACAGCATTACAGAGTAGTAGCTTGCTACATAACATTAGACATTCATTTTAGAGAGAAGAATTCATATACCTTAATATACAGGAATTTTTTTTCTTTACTTCTAGGCCTGGCTGAATTTGAATCATTTATACCATGCCAACACAAGCTGAATTCGGAGAGCAAAGACCATACTTGAGCTGCAAACCCAACTGCAATTTATTCCTATAAGGAATATTTCTATCAGCAAGGGAGTTTTCTGTGTACCGGACTCTACAGGCAATGGGACATATGTACAGCACATATGAAATTGATATCTCTGTCTTAATTCTGGGTTGCAATTACTGGAGCCGAAGTTTAAAATTTTCCCAACTGCCAAACTCACAAGCTAAATGACTGTATAGCTACTGAAATTGATTATCAGACTTCCTGTTTCCTTGCTTGTGATCCAGTAATATTGACATACAGTACAAGGAAATTGCAATCTGAACTACTAGTAGCAACAGCTTGAGGCAATTACAAAAGGAATATTGCTGGTGGTGGCACATGGACTCCTTTATTAGATTTAACTATACCGTGATTATAATGCACTTGTTTGAGATAGCAGGAAATTCTGTACTTCTATTTTAAGCCACAGCCAAGAAAACATTTTTGTTTGCTTCTGTATTTCAGCCTGTTCTCTGGAATTACCTAAGAAGAATATCTTCTGGCTCCAGACATTCAGGTCTATTTTGTCCCCAACATGGGCAATGCCTTGGGGCAATTCTCTGAATCTCCACATCCCCATTTGCAAGTTCACCTTTGCAAAGTATTCTGTTAGAAACATGCTATATCAGTGAGCTTATGTTATTGACCTTCTCGTCATTTGCTGTTGCCTTTCTTGTCTCTGCTTTAATCTTCTCTAGTGCTTGAACACATCATCCATCCTGTCATTGACCAGTTGTCACAGGTTAGTTCTGCAGAGGACCGAGTCGTGCGTAAATATGTAAAATCTATCAGTTCTCCCACTTTTTCATGACTCCAGGAGTGTGAATTTTAAGAAAAAATATACAAAGAGTAGTGGGATCAGGTTACAAGGCTTGGAAACGTTGTTACTTTTTTATTCCTCATTTTCAAGATGAGGTAAAGCACACCTATGTCTCCAGCTAAATGAAAGAAACTTTCCAACTTGCATCACCCACACACAGTAACCTGCATTAGCAAACATTGTGCCCTCATAGCAAGCAGAAGCATTTTACAGCCAATTCTTTCCAAAAACGCACACCAGAAAGCAACTTCTGCTGGCAGTAAAAATCAGCAGAGAACCTGCGTAATTTCAAGAGGAGTCTCACACTGGCACCGATGGTATCGCAACAAGTTATTGAACCACTTTGTCCAAAGGATCTCAATAATGCCAGAATTCTGGTTCAAATCCAGAGAAGCTTAAAATGATTTTGCCATCATGGATGCTCCCTGGATGCAAAATCTTCCCAGAAAATCCAGCTCGGCTCTTGTTGCGATATTCCCAAGCCTATTCAGAGCAAGGTTGTATTCAATATTCCACTTACACAGGCCAGACAAGAAAAGAGCTTTGATTTTGCCTTCAGAGGAGTTTCCCAGGCCAAAACAAGCTCATTACTTACCATTTGCTGCAAACCTAGTCTCGGTGCCATCCTGGAGTAATGATCCATGGCCATCCGTTACACAGAGGCTGAGAAAAACTGGATTGTCATGGATCGTGGCTTCTTGACAGGCCAACCTTTTCAGAAGAAAAGTTCAGCAGAAGTGGGAAAGTTGCTTGAGTTTAGCTTTTTTAGTTGTGGTTGTTTTTTCATTGTTTTTACTTGCCTGTGTGACTTGTGAGAAAAGAGCTTTTACTAATGAGCTCTGCCCTACTCTGTCCTTCAGAAGCCGCCAGCGCTTTGCATGCGTGACCAATCCACAGCAAAAAAAAAAAATGGCTGTGAGTGTGAAAAAAACAGATAAAAGTGCACTGTAATTACAGAGATCCTCCACCTGCAACGGCACCTGAAGGTGCAAGGTAGCATCTTCAGGCCACTTATAAGGTATAACAAGGGTGCAGCAAAGGACTTTCTGTCTCTCTGCAATGCCAGATGTTTGCAATTCAAATAAAAGCTTAGCTGTAACGAACCCTGACTTTTAAGGCTTGGAAATCTTCTGTGAACCTTAAGAAAAATGAACATTTAAGAGAGTGAAGAAACAGACATGCCAAAATACAGTAAGAGTGACTTTTCTTAGTGAACTTTTCCTTCCTCCAGATAGGACAGAGTGGAAATTTACCACTACCATGATGGAGGTCTAGGATAAAAATAAGAGAAATTCAGGAGAGTTGTATGAATGCAACCAATTCTGTCAGTTTTCCCAAACCTCTTGGTCCCAGGTTGCCTTTGATCATGACAAAGCAGAAGGCAAGTGTATCTGGCAATTGGGCAAGCCTGTCCTATCTTCTCCATGGCTTATGTGGAGACAGACTGTGTCATACTCAGCCAGGTGCTAATCCCCTTTTGCTTGCAATACAGGAGTAAGTGGGAATTTCCTGTTGATTAAATGTGTGTAAAATGATGCTTGAAATGAAAAACCCCCAGTTAACTGACTTTTCATCAGTAAAATCAAGTTGCATAATGTTTTTCTTGTTAAAATAATTAGTCCTCAATCAGGGTAATTCAGAGGAC
This sequence comes from Trogon surrucura, assembly GCA_020746105.1. Taxonomy (NCBI): domain Eukaryota; kingdom Metazoa; phylum Chordata; class Aves; order Trogoniformes; family Trogonidae; genus Trogon; species Trogon surrucura. The sequence goes on along the minus strand of CM036632.1, from coordinate 6,749,361 downwards.
TAGCTGGGTTATTTTAAGGCAATGTTATGCTTTATTCAAGAAAGCTCTTTTGTATTTGAATTATTTCCACAAAGTGATGCAGATAATTGCTTAACGCTTTGTCATTCTAATACAAAATCCCTCAGCATCTGAATAGTATTAATGGGAGCAGAACTTGGCAAAAATACCTGTATTTTTTTTTTCCAATCTTTTCCATGCCAAAGAGAGAACATCTCAGACAATGAGGTATGCAGACTTTCTATTTTTTGCCTGCAAATTGATCCTGAAATAAAATGTATTCCTCCAGCTGCCGCTTTGGAACAGCTTTCACGTCACTTTGGTTTTAATACATTACATTTTAGCCAGGTTTAACCCCAGTCAATAGGTGCACCTTGGTTTCCCAAGATAGGTAACTTTACTGAGCAGAATCAGGACCCAGGGCTCATTTGTCCTTCATAAAGGTTTGTTTTGTTTGTTTAAATATTAGCATCCACCAGCTGTGCAAAATAGACCTTTTTCATTAGTTGTTTGATCATGGTGGGAAAAGCTATTAATTTAGTCAGTTCCCTGCAATGAGCTCTGGGGTTGCTACCAAACCATGAACTGATGAAAACAATAAATGCTAGACTGTATTAACTGTAAAGGTTAATCCATAAATCAAAGGGAAATGTCAGATGCCTTTTAACATTGATTGAGATGTAATTTGGTGTTGGTAGTGATATGTTTGTTACATAAATTCACAAATGCACTCAATTCCTGTTAGGATCCCAGGTCTTTGTAATTCAAAACAAATTAAATAGTTTGTTTTATTTATATAACTATATAAAAATTGATGATGTCATTCTGTTTAAGTCACAATATATCACTGTTTTTAAAATAAGAGAATACTAATATCCAGATCTTCTTCCAGGGCACATTTGACTTGATATGAAAATGAATATGCTGTCCTTTTTCCTGAGAGTATGCCATTACCTTAAATACGTTTAAGGCAGTTTTTCCTTTTAATTTTTGGTTTTGGTTCATGTTGTTCAAATTACGGCATAAGAATTAGCTTTTGTATGAATGTGCTCAGAAGTATAGAACATGTTTTCCATATTATGGATACATCATATTTAAATATGTAATATAAAACAACAAATATGAGGAGGAAATGCCACAAATTAGATCAGAATGGAATATAGTAACCGATGCCAAAACAGCAACGAAAAGATCATTATGATCACTCACGGAAACATTTCTTTCCACTACTCTTCATGAAAGAAATGTGAGGCCAGAGAATTCTTCACTTGGTGCAAATGAGAATCAGGTCACCAGATCTCAGAATATAAACAAAAAAACCCAACCTTTCTAGCTTGATCTATCCAAGGAAATTGCAAAAGAGAGTCCTCCAGGTCACTATTAGCCACAAATGGAAGCTTTTTCACTAGCTGTCACTTGGGTGGGCAGGGTGTGAAGGCTGCCAAAGCTGGGAGGACTCCGTGCTTCCAAATGCTGCAGAGTCCCTGGCTCAACCCTCACATCGTGTTTCTTAGAAAGAATCACAAATTAAATGGCTTAACAGTGTAATCACTACAAGAAGTTTGTGGGAGTAGTATTTTAAAGGTAGTCGGCTAGATCACAATCATTTTCTTCTGCTTAACTTAGCAGAGCCAATAAAGGGAATGTATTCGCCCAGATTCCTGAAGGGCATCGATCCAAACAGATATCCAGAATGATTCTAGTGAGACCAAAACACGTAAGGACACAAGACTTGGTCAATTTAAAAATGCTGTAAAAGTTCTTAATTCTGCCATAGAGGACTCTTCAAAGCTGGGCATCAGCAGCCAAGTATCTCCATTACTGCCAATTAACTCTTCATGGCTTTAAGCTCTGAGCTACTGTCTGATCAATATTGAAAAAGAGATTTTGTTGTCAGTCTCCCTCTGTCTGTGCACACAGATCTCAACAAGAGCAAACACATTCCTTACGTACCGTGTTTTCATATATGCTTGCAAATGCCTCATGAATATAATGAGACATTTCACTAATGCTTCGCTTACCTCTCTATCTATATATGAAATGTTAGGAGGGAAATTCCGGGACACATGTAAATTCCTCTCTGCAACCCCTGAAGCCCAGTGCACAGGCCATGATGGGCACAGGTTAGACACCTAGATAAGAGGGCAGCAAATAAAAGCAATATCCTCCAGCTCAGTTGACTGGATCTTCTGCTTCTGCCATCAAAGAAACTTGTAGACGTGGAAAGGGCTGGGGAAAATGCAAAGAGCATGGGGACAGAGGGTGGTGTACTCCAACATGATGTGCTGTGGCTCTGCAGGCAGGGTGGGAGATCTGCACTGCGCTGGCATTCACTAAGCCCTGGGGACAGCCTGCCGTGGCTATCTAAATTCGGTCCTCGGAAGAGGGCAGAGAAGGAAAGATGCAGAAGGAGATTAAGACCACCCTGACCTCCAAGCAGCTCCCACGGCTCTGCGTTTTGTCCTCAGAAGGAAGCAGAAAAATGTCTTTGTAATCTGAAGCAGTGTAGTCAAACATGAACAACAGATCCACACGCAGGCAAGACATTCTAACAAACATTATGACATATTTTGCTGGGGAGAGCAAATCTCTATGCTAAGTCCCTCTCTCTGTCCACACTCTGGGCCTTTCTTTTATTACTGGCTTTTTGTCTTAATATAAGATTACAATTCACAGACTCTTTTTTCCAGCTACATTTGCCCTATTTATATATAGAACTCTAATCAAATGTCCAATACTTCTTACCTTTCAGGATGGAAGCATAATGAGTCTATAATGAGCTACTCCGCAGCCACTGGTTCCCGTGTCTTTTAAACTTGCCTAAACAGCTCTGAAATCTTCAGCGTAGATTAGTGGAGCCCTGCTGATTCACATGGCTATTGTCTCTGGGAGTAAATGAAAATCATATTAATATTCACAATGTCATTCACTTGTATGCTAATTAGAAGGGTTGCAAAATAGACTACAAAGAGAAACAAAAAAAAGACGTGTGGCTAGGGTAAATCTCAAGGACATAAATAATAAAGAGTGTTGGATGGAGGAGGACCTCTGAAAGCACCAACATTTTGGAACTCTTCCTGCAATCTGACTGTCACACAGATGAAATAGAAGGGTCACCTCTATTACCAGTTATCATGGCCGTGTTCTTGTCCCCTGGGCCAGTGCAAATGGCAAGGACAACACAAACAGAGCAAGAAAGTCTGCAGAGGTTGAGGTCTTCTTGTAGGTGGGGAGAGGAGTGTCCCGCTGGGAACGAGCTGCATTTCTACCTCGTGGTTTGATTGGCCACAAGCAGGTGTTTTTAAACTTTCATAGCAGTTGGCTCCAGATGATGAAAAATTCCTTCCTGCTTCACCGTCACCCCTGGATCATCATTTTGGTCACTGCAATAATTTGGTGAGATTTTCCAAGTGTAATGTCACTGGACCTTTTCTTTATTTTGCATTCTTTTTTAAAAATGTTTTCAAAAATTATTTCCTCGATTTCTCTGGCACTGATTCAAACCCTTGGATTTGCCAGCTCAGGACTGGAAAACATAGACTCCTCCTGCAAGGATCTGTACTCTATACAAAGCTTACGTCTGGCCACTCAAAAAGTGAGAGAAACTATAGAACAAACTGTGCAGTCATCTGTGAACTAGTCCTCCTATCAGTCTCATGCTAGACACCAGGTGTGATAGCTATTTCACTAAACCTGCTCTGGTGTGACTGAACTTATCTATGTGCAGAATTCCTCATCTGAAGTTTTATATGGTGTGGCAATACCGGCATCATTAGCATGTGAAGATAAGAGTAACGCTGGGTTTTGCCTTGCTGCTGTCAACTTGGGATTCTTGAATACAAATATCCAGAGCATTTTCTCTTTAGAATAAACCATGCATTCCTCTGTCTAGCTGAATTATTTTCTATATTAAATAAATCGATGAACAAAGAAAAAAGCACTAAAACCCAATGAAGGAAAGAGAACAAAACACACAGACACAGAAGGTAAGAGCAAAAGGACTATTTCCCCATTTCATTTTTATATCCAGATCACACAAGAGTTTAAATGGATCTAAATTATTCCTTAGGAATTAAAAACAGCTTAGATCTTTTTTGTTCTTTCTATTTGCTAATTCTTTTATCTGAGCTTTTGTTTCCCTTCTACTGCAGATGATATCTACAGCACTAAAGGCCAAAGCCAGCCCAGGTGTGAGTGGGCACCACAATGCTGAGGTCCAGTCCCTTTCTCCATGTCCAATTTTAGTGTGGGCAGCAGGGTCCCTCACCCACTTTTAGATGCCAGAGCTACTGCACAAAACCCAAGGAATGCACGATAAATATGTGGAAAAAATTAAAGGGAGGGACAGGGCAGGTATGCAGTTCTTTAGGTTCATAAATAATTTAGTTTCCATTTTAAACCAATTCCCATATACTAATAAGGTCACATTCTGGCAGAGGACTTTACTGTGAGCAGAGCTTACTGGAGCCTTCAGGCTTTTCCTTCTCCCACATGCAAGCCTAAAGCACTGAGGACCTTTCTTCCCTTGCCAGCCAAGAAATCCTCATAGAAGCCTCTCAGCAACTGCTTGGGTGAAATGTTGTTTTCCAGTTGAGGGAAGCTATCTGAAGGGAGATATTTAAGATACAATTCAGCTAGGTGGGTTTTAAAAGCTATTGAGTACATCTGTATCTTAACCAGTCCAAGGTTATGTCCCTTAACCTGGCTAGCCTCATAAAGAATTTCCAAAATGTGCTCTTATTCTGACTCAGTCTGGTTTTGGTTGTCTCCTTGGCAGGAAACACATCCAGTCTCATCTGATGCAATGTGCTCATCACTTGCCAGCACTGCAACCTGGTTAAGGCAGCAGCACTGAAGTCCCGGAGCAGAGCTGACAAGTATAAATAAGGGACGGTTGTCACATTTGGTTACAGGAGGGCAGCAGAGAGGGAGGTTGCCTGCAGCAAGAGCAGCCAGGCTGACACAAACTCTCCCATTGTTTGGGGTCATCTGGTCTACAAACTGTTTCACATGAGAAAATTAGATTATGCCAAACCAACTTCTTTGGAGTATTTTTATTTATTTATTTTTTAATCCAGCGTTAAAAGGATGGAAGTAATCGTAAATCTGGAAGCAATCACATACACATCACTTAGAAATGCTCTGCCTCAGTGCAAGAGAAACAGAATACATCAGTGCTGATTGGCCTGGGGTATCTCTCCCCCCACCAAGCCCATGTCCCAGACAACTTAAATGTTTCATTAATTAGGCGCTAACTATGGTTAAAATTAGGAGAGCTGCAAGGATCTCTCCTCCTCCTTCAGACTAATCCTCTGATTAAAAGCAGGGGCCCCAGTCTGGGCTCTCGGGGTCACTCAGCATTGCTGGTTTGCATTTGCTGGGTTTCGGGTGGTGTTTGTGGGGCATAAAGGGATTTGGGTTTGGTGCCAGAGCAGGGGCCAAAGGGTGGGAACAGGCTGGAGGAAGGGGACAGAGCTGTTAGCGTGCTGTGTGGGATGGATGTGCACACTCCCAGGTGATCTCATGAGTCTGTGGTATACCCCAGCCACGTATGAACAGAAACCAGGCAAATCCCACTCTAGTCCTCAAAGGAAAGTTATTTCCAGTCAGGGCCACTTAGGGGATCCACCATGTCCTTTACTCACACATGGAGAGGTGGCAGAAGCCACAGCCCCCACCTCAAGCCTTCACAGAGCAAGGGATGCCTTGCTGTCACCCACCTCCTCCATGATCCTCCTGGATCTGGGATACTAGCTCCAGCTCCTCCACAGCTCTGCAAGGCAAAACGCAAAAAAAAAAAAAAAAAAAGAGAATGCTCCAGACTGGAAAAGAATAGGTTTAAGGGTGCTTTCTTCTTCCCTTAAAGAGGCTGAGAGCTTCTTACTCCTCCCAGGCTGTCAATTTTGGTTTTCACTGCATGCAAAGATGTCTGTTTTGGAGCACCATTCACCTAAAAGAGATCAGTATGGGGGTTTTGAGGCCTTTTTCTGTTTAAGAAGCAGAGAGAAGACCTCCATCTTTCCATCCAAAGTGCTGTCAGACTGTAATATTAATCAGAAAACAATGGTTTTGGCAAGGCATTCTGTCAAGAAACAAAAGCAAACCTGGCCACTGAAGGCAAGTGGTGAGGGAAGCACACCAGAAAAGAAAACAATGGGGACATTCTGTAGTAACCACAAAACCCCAAGTTTTCTGCCATATTCTGTTTTCCATAAATATTGGCCTTGCTTTAATGTAGAGCAGCCAAGAGCTGCTTGTATGAATTCAGGCTCCCTAACCAAGAGCTTTAATCAACTATAAATAAAGGTATCATGAGAGACAATAACAAATATAAATGAACTGTGCTCAGGTATATTCTAGCACCTTTCAACAAACTAGAAAGCCAGGAAAGGCTGCTGAAAGGCACATGCTTCCAGGCAAGCAATCAGTATCTTTTCAGGTACAGAGTCCAATGCAAGAACCAAAATGAAAACCCGGTTAAAATACCTGCAGTTTTGCTGGAACACTACCCTTCAGGTCAACACTTTCTCTGCATTTTGTTTTTGCCCCATCCACCTGTTGAGAATGAGGGGTGGCTTGGGACGTACTGAGCAAGGATTTTTTGCTCCATCAATTCAGAGGACTGAAGATGCCATTCTCATGATGAAAAGCTGAAATTGTCACATGATGACTCAGCTCAGGAGCTGGGGCATCTTTATACACCAAATACAATGAGATACTATTGAGATCCAAAGAGCTGGAAAGTCTGAGAGTGCCACAACCAAGCAAGATACCGGAGAAATGTGAAGCCCCCATGCACTGGTCCTTGGTTGTCAAATGTGCTTTCTCAAGAAGTACCAGGGGATGAAGGGATATCTACAATACCTTATTTTTAGCTTTAAACAGCAGGTATCAGGTAGTGAATTCCCAACCCAGTGAAGCAACACTGTCTAAGGGAAAGTGTCCACCCACCAGACCTCCAGGGCTATTCCATGTCGTCATCAAGAATGCCGTACAAAGTTGTAGGAAGTGACTTAATTTTTTTGATCAGTACTGCAAGATGGCATTCCAACATATGCAATATGGAACAGAAAAAAAAAAAAAACCTACCTTAAATGTCACTCATATAAAACATTCCAAGCAAAAATCAATCGTGAAATATTTATTTCCATTCTATCTCTCTCCTTGAAGAACAAACATGTTTAGTTCCATCTCTAAACAAAAGTTCCAACAAAAATACTGGAATCAAAGCAAAGGTTCATACTGAGAAAGCAAAGTAAAAATTAGAGCATTATGAATTCATACTTTGAATTACTTTTAGCCATCATCTTCTCTTGGCTGAAGGACCTGAGAGATTTGATTTAATTTACAAGCCTGTCAGGGGGACTCACATCCATATTTTTTTCTTTCTGACTAATAAAATATTTGGCAAAAATGCTCACCCAGATCACATCCCAACATCTCACCAGCTTGGACCCTGTTTAACTCGTGAGAGTTGATTCCTTCCTAATCTGAAGTGGGGATGGCTGGAGAGAGGAGAGATACCAAATAAACAATATTTGTAATATTACCCCACAGCAAAAGGAGCTACAAGACATTATTTTAACTCTCCCACTGTGCCAGGGAACTTCATCAAAGTGAGTGACCTTGGTAATCATATGCTCTGGTATATTGCCAGAAACAAACATTGAATTTAAAGTCAAGTAATCCTTTCAACATTTTTTTTCTTTTACTGTCATTGAATACTTAATATTAGTTTAGCATATTTTTGTCTCTAATATTAATATGCATGGATATTTACAGAAAAAACAGGGTGAATTACACTGGATGGGAAGATGCTGAAGTCATACCGCTGAAGTTCAGCCTGTAAAGAGGAAAAAGAAAGTCCTAATGTTGTTTCAGCTGGAATAGCTGTGAATTCACTACCAGGAGCTTTCCTTGATGAAAACAGTATCTTTAGCCAGGTCAATGCTTCTGAGATCCTCGGATAAAATTGCCACTAACTGCAAGGAACTTCTTTCTAACTGTGAACCCGGACCTGAGTTTCCATCATGAACTTCAATGGCTGTCATTGCTACCTACCTAAAATCCAGCCTGAAGAAGACTAAACCTTGGAGAAAGCACTAGCTCTTTCCTTACCATGTATAGGAAGGGAAACAAATCTTTTCATTGACTGCTCAGTAAGACCATACACAGTTTGGTATCTGGCAACTAGATACTCCCTCTCTCCCAACAACAGAACAACCAGAAAATAAACTTGTAGTAAAAATCCCATCAGACTGACAGAGAAAGAGCTCAGTCTTGTGCTCTGGAGGCCAAGCCATGGAGCGCTCTGAAGTTTTTCCATGTAGATGTGCCAAAGACTGTGTTTGCCTCATGTCCTTTTTCGCTCAAGAGCACAGTTCAAAAGGGTGAATCTTGCTGTGATTAAAGCCCCATTATCTTTTGACGAGGCTCATGGTAGGCTTTCTCTGTGAATTGATGGGGGTTTTGTGGTTGTTCTAAGTACTCTGAGGGTTCCATGGATACATTTGATAAACTAAAAACACTCAACTCCATCCCAAGCTTTGAGGGTGGGGAGCTGATAGAAGCAGTAACATAACATGAGTCATAAAAAAAGTCATCACTGGAGTCATCAGACAGTGGGAGGGTGAGGGCAGCAGAGCAACTTTTTGGGTGAAAGAGGGGTTCTCTTTCCCCCTTAGCTTATCCTTTTGTACTTTTGCACCTATAGACAGCTATTACACAGATATCTGCCTCTTTAAGGGATAAGAGGGTTTAGATGAACCCAATCTAGTAGTTTTTCAAATGTCAATTACTGTTTTTTCAATGAGTAAAAAATAAAATGCAGGACAAAAACTGTTCTGAAATATTTTTAGTCAAAAGAAAAAAGAAGGAATAAAGGCAAAGGGATAATTTTAATGAATTTCAAAATAGCTTCAATGCTTCTTATATGAAATGTTTTATTCTGAAAACCTTTGCAGTTTCATATATTGATGTCTCCCAAAGTTAAACTCTTTGACTTCTTGTTTTGCTAACAGTGGCTATCTTTTCATAAAAATCACTTCAGAAGCCTTAAGAAGGATAAATAGCCTGAAAATTAAAGACAACACTGCATTTTCAGTCAAACAAAACCATGCCTGGTTAATCAAAATGAAAAATTGGGTGGGGAGAAGGGTACTTTACTTTGTTTCATTCAAAAATCTCCACAAGCTTCTTTCACTTCAACCAACTTCTTTCCCAGTTTTGCTTGTTTTTTCCTCCAGTTTGGCCTCTGAACTACCACAGGTCCTTCATACCCCATGTCTGTCAGTGAGGGGCTCCTCTGCCACATCTTGAACTCATGAAGAGGGAGGAGGGCAGTCATCAGAGCTGTGTGACAGTAAGGGGGACAAGCTGTTCTCATTGTGGGCAGGAATGTGGTAGCCCAGGAGCCATCCTTGGCCGATGCCTGGAGGAGCTTTTTGCTCAAGAGAGGGACAGGCAGCTTCAACATGATCTGGTCTAAGTTAAGCCCAAGCTGAAGCAGCCAAGATTTCCAGCAATGTTCCTCACAAAGGAGGGGCGAAGAAGGTTGACTGAAGATGGGACTCATTGCAGTGGTCTGAATGCAGTTGTATAGCTACATATATAGCAATAGATGCATCCATGTGGTGTCTACACGCATCATTGTCCTTTAGGTTTCCTTTACTGCCAGGCAAGATGTAGTCAAGATACTCATTGCTGTCTAAGCAAGGCTTCTGTTGGTTGATGCTGCTTTCTCAATCGGGTCATCTGAGTGGTGCCATAACTGTTCATTTCTGTAAGCACCCCATGACAGAGGATGTGGGCTGACTAACTGCAGACACTGAACTGGGATGATCTCAGTTCCAACCCAGAAAAACCTAAAGAATGATTAAATGGAGCCTGAATTGGAAACAGGCTTTGACAAGTCTGCCTTTGAATGGAACGAACAGTAGATGTGTTAGACCACCTGTAGGGACAGGGACATCAGACACATTAGGTGACAGTTATAGTCTCAGACCCATAGCACAGAAAAATACATACTTGTGAAACAACCACAACTGAGGGGAAACGGGCATGACAGTCCAACTGGGACATACATCATAGGAGGATTCCTTAACATGCTGTTTAAAATGTTAGGTAAATTGCTGAAACAACCAATATAGCGGTTTTGTGGCCTTAAAAAAAAAGAGATATCCTGCAGATTTGCATTAGTGGTAAGGCATCTGGCTTTACTGCTCTCTGAAAAAAAGTCCTTATCAGACATATTTAAGGGAAAGCAAAGCAGAGCTCTGCAGACAGCTAACAGATTTGCTCTGTGCTTTCACTCCGATTGGGTTACCTTTCATCCATCACCTTTTCATCCAAGCAGCACATTGCCTGTCATGGGCGTTATTGCACCAGCCGAAGCTCTCCAGCCTGGTTACGAGTCCCATGATGGGTGCCAGGGGGTTAGCAGAGGAATGGCTGCTGGCTGTGTCCATCTGCATCTTTGGGGAAAGTGGGTTAGGAGAATTCTCCCAGATGGAAACGCATTTTTTTTGTTGCAGTACTCATGATATTGCTGGTTAGAGGGGTGTTACTAACAGCCTGAGACACTTCGGAACAGGTTGGGAATGTTCCAGAAAAGCTGAAGGGTCACTCAGCCCTCGAGCCCAGCTGAAAACGCCAAGTCCTTTTGGGTAACTTTACTACAGATGCTGTGGCTTAAAAAAGCAGAGGAGCTTACTGCATCTGATGCAAAGCTTTCTCTGAGAAGGCAAAATAGAGATTATAATTTCTGTCATTATTAGAAATAGAGTGCTTTCTAAATCTCTCTGAATACAGTTGATATGAGACAAGTCATAATGAACAAATAAATTTTGTGGCAGCTAAAGAGCCTTTTCTGGGATTTTACCACATGGTGGCAATAGTAGTAAAGGTTTGGCGCAAAAGATTTTTCTGGAAGCTCCCAAGCCATTTAAACTATAAACTGGGCTGCTGTTCAGTCTACCTTGTGGCATAATATAGCTCTATTTTTCCTGTGTGTAGAAATCAACTGTCACAGCTCCCTTATTAGAAATGTGTACACTTCTCATTCTCATGTGTGTGGTGAGGACTACAGACAATTCCGAGATTTCTTTGAATATCTTCTTTTTTTTTCTCTTCCACCTTTTCCTTCTCTAAAACACATAATTGCAGCTTCTGTGAAATGTTAATTCACAGAAGGTTGTATTCTCGGAACTGGGAAAATTGCAACACACAAGTTTTCTGTAGCAAACGAGGGAGACTTCAAAACACAAAAGTTGCCTAAATCTTCCAGTAAGGTCAGATATTTGTCTAATAGTTTAATTGCCAGCAGAAAAAAAAAAACAACAAACCAAACCAATAACAAGAAAAAGCCTCACAATAACAAAAAGCAACCACCAAACAGTGTGAAAAGACAGTACTTTATAGATGAAATTATAACTTCATTTCTAAAGTACTGCTTCGCCATCCATTCCTCCCAAAACAAGAAAGGACAATAAATCCAAAGTCAGTTGCTAGTGGTGACTGACCAATATTGCAACATCATTTCTAGAGGTAATAATAAACCCCTATCATCTTTCTTTCTGCAGAAATACAAGTTCAGTGCTGCCATGCACCCACTTTGAGGGCGGAGCAGGGCAGCTGGTCTGCACCAGGCACAGTCTGCACCTTTTGCAGGGACGGAAACAAGCCACACGGTACAATAGGGTGCAGGTCATATTTTCTGTAGTCAAGTAATTATGCATATTGCGGTTCTTCAGAGAGACCTGTGTCCCTTAAAACCACTCTACGGCCATGGTGAAGGGCTCCAAGAATACTCACTGCAGTCACACTAGTACATCAGTTGTTGCATGAGAGGAAGCATAGAGCGAGAGCTCTCCCTCATACCTGAATTACAACACGACAGCACACACACAAGAGTTAACACCCAATTCTTGTGAAGAGTGCCAGGGATTTATGGCTCTCCCAGGGGATTTGCTGCCGTTACAGCCGTGCTCCAGAAGCCCCATGCAGCGGTGTCTGCAGCGCCGGATCAGCAGCGGCATTTCCTGGAGCACCTGTGTTTTTCTTGGAGGTCTCTCATCTCCGTACTGACCAGAACTGATGTTGCTTATCTTGAGTGATTAGATCAGATCATATCTCCGGGACTGGAAGGAACGATATAAAAACATACCATCCTACACCATCTCGAATAACCTGCCAGGAAGCAGTTTATTTATATGTCCCAGGCACTCAATCCACTGTGTAGGTATGTGCAAGCAGACAGGTGCAGATTTAGCAGGAAAGCCCCCAATAAAGTTCTTTAACCCATTCTCATTAATGGGGAGGGTCACACACTCCACTGCATCACTGGGGGCCCCCTGGCAGCTTCCCAGTCTCTTTTGTCATTGTTTCAATGGTGGCCATATACATCCTAATAAAATCCAGTTGTCACACCTCTTACTGCCATCACCCTCAGGGGATAACCAAGGTGTCTAGGTGAAATAAGATGTCACCTGAGCCAGGCTTTTAAAAATGGCCCTTGAATAAACCAAGAGCAGTTATCAGATGGTGCAGGACAGTGTATCAGTGCTAGCACCTACTGCCATCATCACTTGGAGACAAACACATGAACCACCAGCCCCGCCTGCACCAGCTGGAGCAATTCCCAGCACATCCCTCCACCATCATCATCTGCTACTTCTCTCCCAAACCCCATGCTCTGCCCTTCCTTGCCCTGGCAACCCTGAAAAAGCCAGACAGCCACTGAAAACTGCAATAACATCACCGAAGTGAGTAGAACCGTGCCAGTTTACTTCAGCTGAACACTTAGTCTGAGCATCCACGAGTGCGTCATGCGAAACATTCCTTGCAGTAGCTGTGCCCGTGTGTGCTGCTCGGGCCGTCCAGCGGCTCTGTTTCAGAAACAAAGCTCTTTGCAGTTCAAACGTTCGATGCAACGTGATTCCAAGAAAGGAGCCATCAGTTAAACTGATCTCTGTCTGAGGGGGAATCTTGGCTGAAATCTTTCCCTGCGAGTCCAACAACAACAGCACATCAGTTACTCCAGTGGATTTCATTTCTCAACCCTTTAACATGTAATTCCTGGACAGATGCCCTAAACTGAAAGAATAAAATACTCCACTCCTGGCCGCTTGAATTGCGTAAGAGTACATGCCCACTGCTAAGCCATATACAACTAGTTATTTGTACTCTGCTTGAGACTGCCACAAAGCCTGCAGTCTCAAGAGACTAGTATTTTTATATTGGTTTTCCTGAACAATTAATGTAAATCACTCAGGGAGGACCAGAAATAAATAGTGCTGGAACTTCTTACTGAAACTGCCTCATTTAAACAGGTTAACAATTATCACACATTAAAATAATATGTAAGAGGTGAAACTCTAGGGATTTTATGGCTGATTTTTCAATAGGGAAAGGCAAGATCCTGCTGGGCTTGGACATCCCTCAAGACAGCCTTTGCTTCCAAGCTTTGGTGCCTTTCATCCTTGCTCAGGACAGAATGAATCCCTCGAGTGCACCCTTTCTGTGTGTCCTTGGTCCAGCATTTGTGCTTTTAAACAAATCCTGTTTTTCTCCAAGGGTTGTGAATAACCTGGAGAGTCTACATGGAAGGTATTCAAATAGCAGAAGAAATCAGTAAGGCAATTTAGCAGGCTATTGCTTTATATCACACTTTTACAGGTGTCTGACGATCTATTTGTCATTTAGCTAACTGAACAACCATTCGATGAAGACGGGGACCTTATCCTCATTTCCTCCTTAGACATCGTAATGGTTACTGGAGGAGTCCATACAAATCCATCAAGGAGAAAACTAGTTGACAGTTTCAACACAAATTGTATACAGAGTAGCTTACCAGGCAGACGTAGCACCTGCCTCACCCTTCCTTAAGGACGGCTGTTAAAATTCAGCCCGTAAAACTGGATAGGAAGGAGGAAGTGAGGGTTCATCTGCTGTGTCTACATTTTTTTTTTAAATTTTTTTTTTAATGCATTGAATTATATGATGTTTGTAGGAGCAACAGTGCCTTTATACGCCCGGAATACTTGACTCACAGTCCTTCCAGCACCCACCAGTGCTGTGAGACAGCAATGTGCACCCAGTTTGTGCATCCTGACAAACGGATGAAGAAGTTCACCCAGCCTCAGGCTGCCCACATCTGAGGCTGTCCTAAGCAGCACCATTTAGTTGACTGTCATTTAAATCAGGCCCATCGTGTGATTTATTGGTGTGTTTCTATCATTAGCAGTGCTGTTAGTCTGCTTTACAAATGTTACTGCTGGTAGTAGACAGTAGACAGAAGATTTCCAAAAGATTTCCCTTTTCATACATCAAACAGTGTTAAGCAACATCCAGTCTTCAGTGTTATATCCCTTCCCAGTATGCAAGACCTGAATGAACACCTTATCTGATTGGCCATCGCATAAGGGATAAGAGATTCCCTATTTCTTTGGGCATTTCTCTTAGTTTTGCTCTTGTCTCAGCAGTATTTAACAGAAAGTATTTCAAGCAGCAGGAAATGTTTAGATGTATTAGAACTTCCTTACAGTAAATATGTTTATTTAACACAGTGATAAAAGACCAAAGGAGGGTCAGGCTGACACCAGGAGCGCACGGTGCCCGGTTATTCCCATTGTTAGTAGCTGGTGTCTCAGCCAATTCCTGCAGGGACGAGGCACATGGCTGTGAAACCTAAACAAGGACAGTGTGCAGATAAACCTGATTACCATGTTTCCCCTGAGCAACATCTGCTTGTTAACACAGTTGTAACTGAGTGCATGCCAGCACATACTACTCTCTCCGACTTCGATTTCTTCTACCTCGCTTTCGGCTTTAGAGCCCAGCTTCACCAGCCATTCCTTCTTGCTCCAGAGAAGGGAGGTAGAAGTTGCCGAACAAAGCCAAGTACAGCCCATACTTCTGTTTTTTATCTTGCTTTTGAAGACTTGCTGCTTAATCTCTTCCTGTACAGGAGCCAGTTCCAAGGAAGCACGAGAGCAAGGTCCTTCGGACAAGATGATGGATGGAGCCATGAAGTTCAGAGCACTTTGTTCACCCACTCAAGTTCTTTCTCCAGATAATGATAAAGTTAACTGGATCAATTTTAGAGCTTTATAACAGCAGAATGACTACAGATTGACAAGTCATGAAGTGCATAACCCTCTTAGATGTCATCAGTCTGACACAACACAGACTGTACCTAAAATATCCAGTTCTAGTATATTTTTAATAAACTAGTTATCTTGCAGATTACATGTCTTGAATAATACTAAAATCATGGCTTACCTGTTCAATGTTATCCTAGTTTTATTTTTAGTGTCATCACCTACTAACCGGGACGATGCTCAGGCTTTCCTAAGTCCGTGCCAAAGCACCCATTAACTACTGTGAGCAGATACTGCTGAGAACAGGAGCAAATCCCCATAGAAGTGAATTAGTGTAACTCCATTAACTTGAATGGAGCTTTATTTTTTCACAGCAAGCAAGTAGCTCCCTCCCTTGGTTTCTAAATTAGTCCCACACGTAAAGCGGCATCTCTTCAATGAGTTAAATCGTCTCATTTTGTTCTGATGCAAAATTGACTACAGAGAAATGTTAGAGCCGTGTCAACTTACTTTGGATTATGCACTCCAAAGACACTTTTTGTTTGCCATGCTTCTCTTCAGAGTACTCTTCTAATGAATGTGAAACTATGAAACCATGAAAGAAGCTGCCATGGAGTGTATTTTCCTTGCAACTCGACCAACATCTTACCTGCCCAACTGGAAACCCCAGTGTTCTTCTAAAACCAGAGAGTAGCCCATTATTTTACAGGCTAGTGGTATTTTCAGCCTTTACCAAAATAGGCAGGGCAAGAGTGCCTTTTCATTTACACTATTTCTACAATGGTTTAATTTCAATTAACAGGGGGTCCTCTCAGCAGTGCAAACAAGATCATTTTCTTGTCCACAGCATTTTTGCAGTTCGAGGTAAACTTGAACTTAGATATTCCTTGAAGAAGGCTGTGCTGCACGAAGGGCATGCAGTGACAGCAGTGTTGATGTCTGGCAGTGAGCCAGCCTTCCCTTTCACATCTCTGAGATCCATCCATTTTTCTCCCTTTCTTGGTGCTTGCAGTCTCCTGCAAAACTCCAGCAAAGGTGACCACGAAACACAAGTTCACATTTTCAACAGAGCAGCTTGTGAATGTGTGATGCCAAAAGATAATGCAGATATGGATCCACCAGCTGAAAATCTTGACAATTCCTCACCATCAAGGTATACTGGTAGGAATTGCCAGGGATATGATGCAGAAGAGAGACACTGAAGTAACCCTGGTACAAAGCAGAGGGGAAATCCTTGGTTTTGAATGAAAGCATTGTAAATTGTGCTGTAAATTGTGTTGTTTGTACAAGTTTGTACAACTTTTCATCTTTAAGTAGTCGGTTCATTGCTTCTGGAAGAAGAAGCAGTGGAGTGAAACTTTGATATTGTTTAACAAAGCAACCTCTGTGTGTGAGTCAGGGTAAAGCATTGGCTTTGAAGTTGGTTCCTGGCATGCAAGGAAGTCCAAGAAAAAGCAACTTTTTCCCAAATCAGGAGATTGCTGCTGAATTTCCAAATCTCTGATTTTGGAAGTTTTTTGACTGCACCAGTGTTGTTTTATATAGCTACCCTGATTATAGCAGTCATGTTACAATTCAGGCCAGTAAAAGTGAGATGAGACCAAGGCTTGCTGAAACACTTTACCGACACAATTCTACTTATTGCTATGCCAAAGAGAAACGACACAGCAGATTAGGTGCAACCTTCACAGAGAAAGAAGGTATTAAATCAATATATTGAAATAGCACAGGCAAATTCTGCTCCCTTTTACAGCTGGAGAAGTGCGAAAGCTGGAGTAGCAATGTAAAAGCAGCATATTACCAAAGGTCTTCTCTACACTAGATGGTCTCTTCTTCCCAACTCACTTGCGCCCTGAGTTTGTAGAGGGGTAAGTCAACACCTGAAATGGGTTCACTCATTCATGCTCTTTCCAGCCTTTTCCACCTGAGATCACTGTTTGTTTGCTTTTTTATTATTTCTTGGTCTGTGCCTCTGACAGTTTCGGAAACAATATTGAAATGAATGGGTCAACCCAGAAAACAAAGATTTATATCTTTTAGTAAGCTGAAAAAACCAAATAAATTTTACAGCTAGCTCTGAGACCAGCAGAATAGCTTGTCTGGGACAGAATGTTACATTTCCCTTCAAGTTTGAGAAATTAAATTAAAATTTTATTTTTTAATCAGCATTAAGGATGGTGGCAAGTGTTAAGATATTTGTTCTGACTGCAAAATAAAAACATTCTGTGTTGAAGGGTGCTTTTTCAGAATGTTTGTTTGCCACAGTAGGAACAATTCAGCAGAAATGAGGCAAATTCACAGGACATTTTCATGTTGTTGAATTCATATTTTTGCCAAAAAAAAAAGAAAAAAGAAAAAAAAAAAAAGCAGCTAGAGCTTTTCCCAGTCCTACTTTCAAACTATTGAAGAAATTAGAGTGAAATGGTACTGATTAAGGAGGAGGGGGATGTCACCCTTGCAGTAACTCTAGCCAAGGCGATGGATTTTACACAAGAGCTGATTCTTGGCTCATAATATTTATAAAGCCTATAGTCTTCAGCGGTTCATTTTCAGAACATTCTTCTTCAATGACATGAGGGTGGAATATCACAGATAATAGCCTCAGTGTTTATAAAAAGACAAAAGAAGCGAGATTTACTCAGACAACAATATGCATCCTGGGTGATCCTGAGGTATGGCTGCAGATGGTTCAGTGCAGCCTACAGCCAACCGCTCAGGAGACCGATGTCAACACATGCCTGATACGGACCCATCTTTGTCCTCTCACTTCTTTTGTTATTTTTGTTTATTTGGTACGTCAGTTCCTTCCGCTATTAATTTCAGTGTGTCATTAACCCACGTCTTAGAAGTTTCACCCTTCCATTTCACCAACCTGTGGCAGCGGCACTTCCCACACAACCCAGTCAGGTTACCCAGGAGCCAAGCTTCATACATGGGAGTGAGTGAGAGGATACCCATGTCAAAAAGCCCATGAATCTTTCAGACAGGAGCATGTGTCTTTCCAAAGAGAGCACATGGTTCCAAAGGGGATGCAGAGGAATTAGCATTAAAATAATGTGTTGGTTATGGGAGTTAAAAAAATACACATAGCTGGAAAACACTCTCCCTCATAAACTGGAAAAATATCAGCTATTGTGGGCTCTTTGCCAAGGATTCAAATTCTCATGAACAAGCTCCTCTGAGCTCATTTGAAAATCCTCCTGAACTCTGCTGCCATTCACCCGTTAGGTTCGGGAAGAAAAGAAAGCCTGGAAGCTGTTGAGAAACCAGAGGACTGAGCGTGGGATGCAGACGAGCTCTCCCCACCCCATGGAAAGAAGATGACATAACGCTTGGGCTCATTCTGTCCATCCCTCCTGTGATAGAAGCAGAGGCAAGAATCAATTCGCTTTTATCCACAAGCTTTCACAATATGAAAGGGGTTGGGGAAAAACTTGATGTCTGCATCCGTATTTGCAAGTAAGCCCAGGCCCAAGGCTGCTCTCCAGTTCCAGTTTGCCACTCATCTCCATCATAGGCAAGCGAACATTGGGTTGGTGTGATCGTGTGGTGGGTTCAGTTCATCTTCAGGTCCCTGGGCCCTTTTCTTCCCTTTCTCTGTCTTTTGACAGAAGCTAGAGTCAGTAACATGCCGTAAGAGCAAATGGGTCATGAGGGTGCATGAAGTTACACCTTTTCCTGCATCTTCACAACACAGTCAGAGTTGTGAGATCTGGACTTGCTGTTCTGCAGAGCTTGATTTTGTGTGAATTACAAGGGTGGGGTCCTGCTTATGTCCTGCCCTGTGCCACAGAAGGGCCATTAAAAAGTTCTTTGGGCTTTACATTTATTTCACTTTGTTTTGTTATCTCTCCAGGAACTTAACTGCACCAACAGCCATTCTTATCTGTAGCCAGAGGTTGGAGACCCTGCTCTGGTGTAAACTGATGAACATGAATAATATATGTTACCGGCCATATGTGCATGTGGCACTACATGTAGGCAGATGTGTACGTACGTCAAATTCAATGAACTGATTCAAGCATGCAGCAGTGGGACAAATGCTACACATTGCACGAACTCCCTTAGGTGAGGAGGGAGTGTAGGAAGCCCTGCCACAAAGTGCTTATTTGATTTCATTTTAGATAAGGGCATTCCAAAGTTAAAATCCAAGCCTTGATAATGGTGATGAAAAATGAAACTAAAGTGTTGAACGTTTTGTGTGGTGGGTTCTTTTTTTCACAAACACATGAGCAAGATCTTTCTAAATTAAGAATAAAATATGATACCTGGGAAAGAGGGAAAATTCAGAGGGAAGGCTCAGCCTCGTGACCTCGTGGCCATGCAGCTGAATAGCCAGCTCCAGGACATGATTCAGAGACAGTCTGCGGGCATGTCCATGGCTGTGCACAGCTGAGAAAATAAAAGACCCTCATCTAGGGCTGCAGCCCAGATAAAGCATTGCCTTTCCCCACCACTCCAGCACCAGGGGTATTACTGTTTTCCCCAAAGCCACAGACCAGAGTCCAATGTCACCCCCCGCTCATGGCAGTGGGATGTGCAGGTGGCAGTCCCACATGCCTCTGAGATGTGTTCATGAAGTCAGTCATCTTCTGGTTTTCTGTTGAGTAGATTTTCACAACTCCAGCTGCAAAAGTCAAATGTACTGTGTGGTTTCCCCTGGTGCAGGATGAGGCTGGGGCCCTGGGGACACAGCTGAGGCTGCCAAGGTGACCCTGGTTGGGCCATTGCTGTTTCCAGGGGGAAAGCTACTGAGGGAGGATTTGTAACATCTAGCGTTCATTTCTGAAAGTGCCCAGGAAGGCATAGAGATAGTTTGAGGGATTTGTTTTGTTTTGTTGTGTTTAAGGGAAACATTCTTTTAAGTGATTTTCTCAAGAGCTGCTGGTAAGCCACAACCCTGAAATCCAGGTTACTGGAGGAGCAGAGTTTTGCATAGGAGACCCTGATTTTTGGAAGAAAACCAATAAAGATCAACCTGCTTTAGCCACAAATCTCATATAGGCTTACAGAGGACCATGTCAGGCTTCTGTCTGCCCAAAGGAGGTTTGATCTTTCAAAATTTGCTTTGTGAAAATCCCTTTCGCAGTTTATGAGCGAAAAGCAGTGATTATTTTTGATGCAGATTGCTGAAGAGGCCACAAACATCTTCCACTGCTTTCCTCCCACCGTTCCAAGGCACAGGGGAAGGTAACTTAGGGAGAGGGATATCAGTGTTTTCTTTGCTTCTATCTAAGCGTATGGTTTGCAAATTTTAAATCTAGTGATGGCCTAATAATATTGTCCAGTAACATAAAAGCAGAACTGCATCACCTGCAGCAAGGGAAGAAGAGCCACTTGTGGGGTGACTCTCGAGATATCCAACAAAGACACGGTGCCTTTCTGAACGCAGAAACATTTGAATGAATGATTTAAAGGTAAGGGAGAGATGCTGGCTCATTCAGGGAGAGCCAGTCTGCCCCCTCCCTGAGCCTACCTTTAATATCTAATTATTGGGACTAATGACTGATTATGCGTCTCCAGTCTTTTCGACCTTTAATAATTTCTGTACCAACATGCTCTACCACTTTCCAGGGGAAATGTTATCTGAAGTGTGAAATTAACCATTCTTTTGTTATGAACTCACCACTTGGCCATAGCTGCTAAATAGTTTCAAACCTGAAACATATTTGAACTGTTTCCAAGTTCATCTAGAGCGTGACCCTGTGTGTTTTAGTAATTATAATTTCCTCAGTAAAGTACAACTCTAGAACCAGGGAAAAAATGTACAGACAGCTGCAGGGGTGGGGATGGCTGACTGTAATGATGAGCTTTACAAATATAGCAGGAGGAAGGCAATAAATCTCCAAAAACAAAGCGCCTTCTCTTTTTAACTCCTAGTATGCAGCAGTACCCTGATGGTACAGAGGAGCAGACCTTCCTGCAGGCTGCGCTGATGACAGTGGCGATGGGAAATGTGGAAGGAGAATAAGGAGGAGAAACAGATACCAGGTTGTTCTTTCTTTTCCCGGTGAGCCACTCCTGTTTCAGATTTTTATCTCTAGCATCCTGGTGTAAATCAGCTGAAAGCAGCAGGATTTACCCCTGCTTTGCAGAGATGGGAGCTGGGATCGGGCGCACAGCCGCGGTATGCGTGCGCATGTGAGTAATCCTGTTGGAATCAACGACTTGAAAGAGGAGCACGCACATGAGTAATGTTTTGTAGATACAAGGGCTGGAATCTGGGCCACGTGGCTCAGGACAAAGAGACATGTCAGTTCTGCATAAATAATACAGGCATTCATCTTCAAAAACTTCAACCTACTTAGCAAGGGCGAAAGTCACTCTTTCCATCGCACGTCCAGGGGACCAGAGCTGTGAGGTGACCTTCACAGGAGCTAGAGCTGGGATGAGCCCAGGTGTCGAGTGCTCTGATGGGGCAGGGAACAGGATCGTCACGGTGCAAGCACAAAAATTCTGGGCTCTGTGCTGTGATCTTGCTTGGAAGACAATCCTGCTGCAGCCTGCTGTAGGTACCATCCCTGCTGCAGGGGAATTTGGGCCATACTGAGAGGAAGTAGCCTCTGTTTCTCCTCCAAGCAGTTTCTCTCCGTAGAGCAATCACCTCTTAAAGCCTCAATGAAACAGGGTTAAAAAACAATAAAAGGAGACAGCCAGTGCAGCAGACCACCCAGGTCAGGGTGGGTTTGTCAGACATGCATCACTCTGTGCGATGTAAGACTTCTCTTGGCCACTTCTGGGAGATTTAACCAGGAATATGACTAACACAACACTTGGCAAAGCAAAGACTAATAGTGTGATTGTTCTGTCGGCTTCTCCCCTTCTTCAGTAATATCGTGCTGAGCAGCGTTCGAGTTAGCGATCTGAAAGGCCTTTTCATTATTGTATCGAAAACTCCTCTGACTGCAGATCTCTTAATCAAAGGACTTTTATGTAAAGTCACATTTTTTCCAAACCCAGAAAAGTTCAGGCTCAGAGCATAAACATTAGACTCATTATTTAGAAATAGCAAGTAAGTCCTTTGGGTTCTGGTATCAGATCAAAGCTAAAAAATTAAATTGCTTCAGAAAAAAAAAAATCAGTTCATTTTGGGAATCAGCATATTTCTTGTTTGCTTTTTCATTATGTAGCTAAAAAAAGGAATAGTGAGATTCTGTCGGTGGTTTTCAAGTGTTTTCCAAAACTGGATGGATGCTGCATGCTAAGTACTTCCACAGTCTGTGGAGGCAGAAAATATTTTGTTGACATGACAATAAAAACATTCTGCAGACTTATCGAATTATTTTCTCCTTCACCATCCGTAGCCACAGGAAAACAGTGTGATCACCACACTCCTGTGGAACAGAAACCTGCGCTTGGATGATGTTGTCTTTGAACTGAAGCACTGGAGCCTGCCCTGACACGTGGAGAAAGCGATTTCCACCCAGATTGCGGGTGAGACTTGGAAGTGGCCTCAGTTCAGCAATGTACCCCACCAACACATGGCCTGGCTGCACTGCCCCAAAGTAATTGCGTCTTCTCGGGCTGTCTAATGGTAACTGGTTTACTAATGGCAGTTTGGGCAAAAATAATTGGCTTGTTGCTTTTAAGGGGTTTAGCCCCACTACTCTGTTCACTAATTCAATCCTGTCTTCCACCAATCCTACCTGCCGCTCTGGCCACCGGCCACCTCCGGAGGTGAAAGAGCGAGGGTAGAGGCAGGACTGATATTTGGGATTGCTTTCCTCTTTGCCATTTCCTTCCTGATTATTTTTTTTTACCCCCAACACCAATTACCTGTTGTGCTCACATGATAAACGTGACCAACATTAATTCCTGCTGATTTTTGTGAACTTTGCAAGTGCCTCAAAGAGGGGTGGGACTCTCGAGAAGTATCGAAGAGAGCAGGCTGCCAAGGGCTGAGGAATGGCAGAAATGCCCACATGTTTTCTGTTTGTGACACCGCCACTGATGGGAATCATTTAATCACACAGTGAGACCAGTTCATGCTACCTTTACACCAGTCCTTAAGATGTTTCCCTTATCTCTGACTTTCTGTGGTCTGCTAGGGTTTTCCCTGCCTGGTTCCTCTGTCAGCTAGAAATGACTCTGAGCATTTATTCCTCA
Source organism: Trogon surrucura (assembly GCA_020746105.1). Classification (NCBI taxonomy): domain Eukaryota; kingdom Metazoa; phylum Chordata; class Aves; order Trogoniformes; family Trogonidae; genus Trogon; species Trogon surrucura. The sequence continues at coordinate 6,726,160 of CM036632.1, read as the reverse complement.
GGACCTGTGAGTTGTCTCCATGACTCGGGCACAGTTTCCCCTCTTGGCTGTCATGGAGCATTTCATCTTTTCACTTCTCAGGTCCCCATCTGTACAAAGAGGTTAATAATGAGAGGAAAACAAGCGTAGCAGAGCTAACTACACACAGATCCCCAAGTGTTGAGGGGCCATATAATTTCTTAAATGAATCAGTCACATGATACTTTTTTTTTTCTTCCTCCTTTACTGGGTAATTGAAACTTCATAGACATTAGGAATCCGAAATATGCGTGGCAGTTATTTATGTGCAAATAGCCTTTTTACTGCAAACTGAGGTTCTTGTAGGGAAGAGAGTCCTTCTGTGAACACTGCAGCGAACAAGCACCTGTTTCCACAAATGTTATGATTCCCACAACTGTCATGAACAGTTGATATTCAGGGTATAAACGCACATTTTCCATCTTTGCTTTGCAACATTAGCTGTGTTGTCCTCAACCAAACCTCCCAAAATCTTTCCAAATGACTGTTCCCTTCTCCTCACACAAGGTCTGCATTCCTCTGGCCCAGCCTCTGCCCAAGTATTTGCGACGAACCTTCCCTATGGGCTCAGCACTTTAAGACCTGCAACTAACCTCCTAGACACAAAGGTCTCCAACTAGTAGGAGATTGGAAGCCCAAGAGCTTGGTCCTCAAGGTCTTATCAAATGGGAGACGCGTGGCTGTCAGACTTGATGCCGTGCCGAAGCAAAGGTGCCTGCTAAGGCGAGGAGATGTAACTTGATCTTGTAAGTTCAGTAACGTGGGAACCAATTACGCAGAAATCCAAGCTTCGTCAGGCAAGACCGCGCTGCGGTGTTCACTGCTCTCTGGCAAATGGCTGCTTGATATGCAGTAAAGGATAGGATTGAGTTGATGCTGAGTTGGCAGCAATACTGAATCCTCTAGAATTCATGTTCTGTCTTCAGTAAGGAAGAACAATACATAAAAATGTCTTCTGGCAGCCCATTTCCATGCTCCCATTCAGCCTCTGACCCATTATTTGGAAAACTGCTACTTGAGAAAGCAGAAGATAAATCAGTGTGCACTAGAAGACTCAAAACTCTGGCTTAAGAGAGAGAATCAGAGGACAACAGAGTAGAAGCATGTCTGCTAGTTTAGCAAAATGGTGTGATACTGTATATTAAGCAGAGGGAAGGAGAGCTCTCCTGCAGGCAAGGTGAGGTGATAGGCTGGGGGAAACAGATGGACTCAAGGAGGCAGAGGTGGTTCTTTCTTAGATGTCCTTTACTTAACTACATCCAACATAGTCTGATGGAGCTTGCTGATCATGCCTCCACTTCCCACCACAGGAAGATTGAACATGACGATCTGGTGCTCAAAAACATACCATGGCTGAGGGACCTCACATGGGCACCACCGTTCTCCCAGGTGAGCCTGGCCGTGGACCCTCAGCCTCCAACGACCCCTGCACTCTCGCCTCTGCGCTGCTGCCTTTATGTTATCACATAAAAGCCATTTTCAGGGAAATGGGAGTAACACCAACACAGATCGCTCCAGTCTGAACTGTTCATGGACCTTCAGACACCATCAAAGTCAGAAGCACTGTGTGTTTGTGGCCAGAATCACTCACTCCATTCTCATACTGGGAGAGGGAAGGGTCAGCAGTAAAGAGATATCACTCTGTGTTTGAAGGAAACACTCAATAGGAGACTTATTTTTCTTTCTATGATGCCATAAATTGACCATAGCTACAAATGAGCTGCAGTGAGCCACTTCAGGGCAGGACAAAAATTTGATTTTATTTCATTGTAATCAGAAATTTTAGAGTTGAAGGGGTAGAAAGTATTGATTTAAAAAATTAAACAGTGTAAGATTTTATAATCTTAGACCTAAAAGTGTCTGTAAAGATGTGAAAAAAAAAGGACAATATGAGCCTTTGAGAAGCACACGGAAGACTAAGACCCAGGGAGACTTCTGGTTCTCTGAATCTCTTGAGTGGTCACCTAAATATCTTTTAGGCTCTGGTCTGCCTGCATTTTTGCAGAGGGCAGAGATGCTCCACTTGCTTTTCAAGCCCAGACTTCACCCTTCAGTCCCCCACTTGTTCCCTGCACACCCTGAGTTCTGGCCATCATTCTTTACCTTTGTGTCCTGAGCCTCTTTGAGCAGTTTTCGTATGTCTCTGAGCTACAGTCTCTCTGTGTTTCATTCCGAAGCTATCCTTTCCCTTACATATCTACGCTTCTAGAGTATATCTTCTCTTCTGGTATTACTTACTCCTAATAACTGTATAATTATATTGTGGAGCCCTGTCAAGCTTCTGGGAACAAAGCTGGTATGAAGGATGCTATAGAAAATGGACCTCTATCACAGGGGAATTTGGCAGAGACGAGGAAGTTGTTTGACCATTACTCTTATCTAGAACAAATTGCACATAATAACCTTTAATATTTTCTGTCAGATTTTGTTTCTCAGACAGACACGATTTTTTTGAAAATTAATCTGTATTTAACTGAATCATCTAAGTATATCTGAGTCCCCAAAATGAGATACTTCAATGTACATTAAAGTATAAACAAATGACTAGTTCACTGAATGTGGGCCTTGTTTCACTGCCCTTGACATAGGCTTAGGAACTCCAAACTTTTGTATTGACTTAAGATAAATGCTGCAAGGCCATTAAGCAATTCATTGTTCTTACGGGACCGAATAATCTAGTCTTTTTATTTAAGTATGATAGTAAGTAATCCCAGAGCCAATGAAAGCATGGAACTGACTAGGTGCTACGTTCCACAAATACTATATTGCATAGAAGAGTTTAACTCCTTATCTGAAAAACAGTTGGCTGTGACCGTATGAACAATCATATTATCAGTTTTACTTGGCAACATTTATGTGTCAAAACGTATCATGGGTTTCACAGCTTAGTTCCAGAAATAGGCTGTGATCTGGGTGACATCATACCTTGCCGTAAAATTCTTTTTTCACTTTTCTTTCTTCCATAAACACTCACACTCCTAGCCCTCCGCTGAATTCACTCAGGCCATTAAGATGTAATGAGAAACTCTCCCCGCTCATCTCCACGGCATGTCAGGAGGGTTGAAAAGTTTACCAAAACCACATTTTGCTGCTGGAGGAAGGGAGGCTTTGTGGCTCCGCTATGGCAAAGCAAGAAAATTGCGGAGGAACCACAACCACTGAAGGCTGTCAGTGACGGAATCAGGCTGCTGGTTCACTGCGTGATGTAAAAAAATAAGAGTGTGTGATGGCTGGTAGGTGGAACTCCCTTACTCCAACGACATCCCTGGATGAGCTGGGTAGATGGCTCAGCCTAGGGCAGGGCAGTGAAAGATCATGAAAAGCTGGGAGTGGACGAAGCAAAAGCCTGCTCTCAGAAGCCTAACCGGGGTTTTTTAATAGTATGAAAACAGATTCTTAAAAACGAAGCGGTAGAAAGCGGCGTTGTGAAACTGCATTGCAAAATTCAGTTAAAAGAAGTTGCAAATAGCTGCGCAACTGTCTGCTGTGCTGGAGCAGGGAGTCTGGGTGCCATTTTGATGATTCATGATCAAATATTACACTCCTTTTGCAAAATTTTCACCAGTGTATATTAGGAAAAAAATTAAAATTCTTTAATTGTTTTATAGTATTCAAAGAAGAAAGGACATAAGGCAATCTGCTCTCTGTATGTTAATCCTCTGCTTCAAAAAAATAATGAAGCATGGAGTATAATTAAAAATATGTAACGAGTTGCCATGGTAAACTCAGTGTCTGTATGAACTAAGGCACAGACGGTAACATTTTCTTTTATTTTGAGGGACCAGTTTCCTGGATCTCAACATAACTTGGTTTTATCTTCAAACTCTAGAAAAAGAGCTTGGAGATTATAAATGGAGGCAAAAATAAATACATAAATAAATGATACACCACCGAATTGAAAAGTTGTCTCAGGAGCAGCTCAAGAAAACTAAAACAACTAACCTAAATTTTAAATTGAGTGTTTGGATCACATTAAACTCTGGGGCAGCATTACTCAAGTTTTAGCCTTTTCAGCTTTGATTTAATTTACTTTGGAAAAGAGTTAAGCAGCAGTGAAGTTAAGGCACTTCTGTCAGAAGTTGAGGAGAAGCTTTATAACGTACTTTAATGTCTTCAGATTTTTTTGAAAACTCTTGTGAGCTTCTTCATGCAAACAGCTCTTCACTGGACAAGTAGTATCTGAATATTGGGATATTCCTATCAATTCATACAGAAGTCTGGAAGTGACATGAAGCCCAGAATAAAGACATATTTAAGAATTTCTTGGTGTTTTTTTTTGTTTTGATTTGTTTTCCATTTCCTTTTTTTTTTTTTTTTCCCAAAAGCCAGAGGCAAAATAAAAAAAGAGAGGGGAAAAATACGGTGGAATTGCAGAACAAACAAGATGGCAAAATAACAGAACTATTTTTTAATAAGCTGGGAATTTGCCTCAGTATGCAGTTCTTGGAGTAGAAGCAGTTTCTGTGAGCTGGCCAGATTCCTCGTTGCAGACATATGGACACCTGGAAGAAAAGACAAAAGTTTTATTCTTTATCTTAAGGTTACATTTTTGTGACAAGCATAAGTACTCCTTATTAAGGAAAGCTTGAAAGATTGCAAGATCTATAAACTGCAGATTTTACAAGTTGAATGATAAAGAAGCATAGAAGTTGGATCTTTATTCTCCCTACGAATGTAGGATAACCCTGTTAACATTCGTGGAGCTACAGAGTCAGAAGGCTGTTTCTGAGAAGATAGTCCAGCTGGTGAAAATAAAATATACTGAGAAAAATGCAGTGGAGATCAGGAGGGAGAGGAGGGGGAAATGCTATAAATAAAACCTATATTTGAATTAAACTCTTCTTGATCTTTAATGAGTTATGTTTCCTAAGGGAAGAGAGGAATAAAAACTGTGATAAAGGAGAAAAAGACTTGCTGAAGATTCAGAAGATATTTTCCAGGGTCCCAGCCCTGAGGGTGAATGAAAGCAGAGCTGGACTCACCTGAGGAAAAATACAAGAATAATGAAGAAAACTACAAAAGCCAAAAGACATGAGGGATGCAAAGTTATATTTCTCTCACTGAAACTGAGCAAGGAACAGAGAAGGATTAGAAGCTAAATATTATTCACGTGTCAACTTTTTTTAAACCTAAGCTACAGAAATCTTCTTAGCTCTGTGATGTTTTTGCTTATTTTCTAAACCTCAATTAGTTAGTTATTATTTCTCTATCATGATTATTTATTTTAATCTATTACATGGAGGTTAGGACTAGCTGTGAGGCTGGTGGGATGGAGCTCTGGAGCACCACAGCTTCTCCTGGAGAAGTGACACTGAGCATGTTCCAGTGGCATGATGTTGTGGGGGTTCAGAAGAGGCTGGGAAAGGGAAGGGATAGCACTTGGTGTACTTTATCCTGGGCTCTTTTTTAACATGAGATGGCTTGAATTTTGCCTAAATGTTGTCATTTGGCTTCAGCTGCTTTACAGGGCTCTCTGGTGGCTCTGGGCACTCTTGCTGGGGACATCTGTGGTGAATAAGCAACAGCAAAAGAGTTACCCTGTTTCATCAAATGTTCTCTGAGCTTTGCACTGTTAAATGCATTTATTTTGTTAGTCATCTTCTGTTCAATGTTCTGATCCAATGAGACACTGCACAGAAATCTCCCTTTACACGGGAGTTCTGGAAATGGACATTCAATGCTGCCTGTGATTTTATCAGGAGCTGAATTTCTAGAAACAAGTGGGAGACTGGGGAACTCTCAAGCTTTCTTAATGCACCAAAAATGAAGGAGGGTATTTCCTTCCCCTCCCTTGCAGAGATTTTCTTTAAAATGGAGTAGTTCTATTTTGGGCAAAATATGTGCTAATGTGTACGGACATGAGTCACTCAACTAGATTTCATCCACCAGTTGTGACATTCATTTTTGTAAAGGAAATGTGTTTTGCCACCAGGATTTAGAGCAGTAATGTTACCCATACTCACTTCCATACTCCGTGAGCTGCAACTACATCAACTTAAACAACAAGGTACCTATTACAGGCGAGTATGTGATTATCTAAAGGCAATGTAAAACATAAAAGCTGCAAGTGTTTGGTTGGAGTGCTTCAGAATCACTTTCTCATTCGGGGCTAACACAGACGCATTTGTAGGTTTTAGAATTTCTGTTAGGCAACACAATGTCTGATCATATACTTCCTGGGAGGCATTAAAAATACTTGTGAAGCATTTGGCTCGGCTGTGTGTAAGCCTCAGTTCCAGGGTGCTGTTTGTGGGGTCCTGCATCTGAATTTAGAGTGTTTGTATCCTTTTATAAAGACCTGTAGAGCACATTTCTAAAGTCACTTCTAGCCTGTGTCACAAGTTTGTCAGAGCACTGTTTAGCCTCTGGAATGATAAGAATGGGGAGTGCAACCATCTTTTTAAGCATTGGGCTTTGTTTCTCATGCATTGGCCCAAGAAAAATGCAAAATCTACCAGGAGAAGGCATTTCTCTTTGCAGTTAGAAACAAGTATTTTTTTCACCAAGTATTAGATGAAGGCAAAAATACTGAATAATCTACAGCACTGAATTATGGTGCTTTTGAAGGTGTCCTCTTCCTGCTAACACATTGGAAACAGGCATTGTGAGAACTGGTAGGACATTAACTCTGTAGATCTAGTATTCACTTAGCCACAAGGTAGAAGTAGAGCTGAAACTCCTCATGCTGTGGGCATAATGCAAAGAAGGAAGTGGAGTGAAGTCAGATGTGTCCCCTCTCAGAAGAACCAGCTAAAATGAATGTCTCAGTCTTAATAAATCACTATTTTGGATAGAAACATGATGGTGGACGTTGATGCAGAAGAGCAAAAAAAAAGGATGTTTCTGCCTACCTAGCTGCCAAGGTCTGCTTCACTCTGTGTCAATAGTGTGGTTGGGCACCTCTGGCCCATATATCGCTCCCACGCTTGATGGTTTCTTCATACCAGAAGTGGAACTGTAGGGGACAGGTGGCAGCACTCACAATGTGTCCTGAACATCAGACTTATACGGTCACATACATCCTGTCCTTGGATGTCGCAAGTCAACATGTCAAGAAAATGCATTTGTCAAACATACCTGTTGACTTTTCCGAACAAGTTGCACAGATGCTCACCTCTCCTTTCTAAAAAAGGATTGTGTTGCCGCCAACACTACTATCAGAGCTCAGGAACAAATAAATGTGTGGCTCACCTCCAAGGGGCTTTCCCCCTTGTTTCTTCACAATTGACAAAGAAGTCAATGTTGTTTAAGAGTAAGACAGGATGACAAATCCATGCATGTGCTCTACTTCGTAGCTGTCTGAGCCTGCTGCTGCAGAATTTTCTTAAGAATGACAGTATTATTATGTATTTCCTGGCAGAGACAGTCTAAACTGATGCCCATTTTCTTCCTTCTGCCCTGGGAACTGCAAGGAAAGAAAAATCCAACAAATTGTACCCCGGATGGATGAAAACATGAAATGTCATCTAAAATGTTGGAAAAGATGTTTGACAAGCAAATAAATAATAATTTAAAATAATACTTCAAATCTTACCATTGTACCGATTTCTGTTGTAGCTTCATAAATGGATGTAAAACTGGAATAATCTCACTAGAGCAAATGTGTTCTGTTATGTCAAGTTGTATCCCAGTTTACTTCAGTGCATTCAATGACATTCTTTGTGATGTCTACCAGCATGAGAAAGGTGAGTGAGGATTGATTTTATAGCAGTTGGAAATCTTAGCAGAAGAAATCTTAGCCAATTAGAAAAAAAAACACAGACAGGTGCCCATTAAACATTAACAGCATGGTCTTGAGCTTTGTCAGGACTTTCCTAATAGCAAATGACAAATTAACCTTGTCCATCTCATCTGGGAATCTGTAGGGCTTGGATGCAAAGGCAACTAATCTGCATTGTAGAGGGATCCCATGCAGTTCATTGGAACCAGAAAGAATTGCTCCTCTGCCTCGTTAGCTGCCCTTGTACGTCTGAAATTTCCCATCTCTAGGGAGTCAGGCTTGAAAGTTAATCTGGAAGGGGTACAAGGAGTTTGCTGTGGAAGCTGCTACTGTGAAGTTACAATCTGATAAGAGGAAGAGACAAAACAGAGCCAGCTAACAGCTCTCTTCCTCCTCCTGGTTCTGCCACTTACCTCTGGCTCCCCTTCTCCCAGATTGTGTGTTAGGATGGAGAAATATGGATTTACAATTGCACAAAAATTCCTTGTAACCTCTGACATGATTGCTGGCTTCTCACATCTTAGAAGCCTACTTAAATTACAATAAAACACTCTGAAAGTGTCTCCCCCCTTCTTCCTCCTGTTTCCTGTACTTAAAATTATGTTCTGCCCTGACTCTTGTAACAACTGTGAGTTTATTAGCTACCTGCATGCTGAGCAGTTCTTGCTGGAAGATCCGTGGGTGAATGAGAGACAGCAGTACTGAGAGAGCTAGAGAAGAGTTTGCACCTAGGAGGAAAGTCTGATGGTATCATCATCGAATTTTGATGGTGAAGAGTGGAGTATGTCATTGCATGTTCCTATGAGATGGAACCATCTGAACACAGTCCAGGGCAACCTGCTTTAGGCCACCCTGCTTGAGCAGGTGGGTTGGACATGATGACTGACCTCCAGAGGTCCCTTCCAACCTCAACCATTCTCTGATGCCGTGAACCCACTGATGAACTTTGTTTTGCCCAATCTATGTAATTTCTCACTCCCTTAGTTACCATTTTATGTATTAGAAGAAAAAAGAACTTCCTGCCTCACATGTCTTCCACTGAGACCTGCCTCACACATATTTTGTGCTGAGACAGACCAATAAATGTGATATCGCTCCCCATTTGGGGGGAAGGTTGTGAGGCGTGATGGAGGACTGAGGACTGCAATATTTTTTCTATTTTACTTCCTGAGTTTAAATGTATTATATCATTTTCTCTTATTTTAAACCGTCAATTTTCCCATTGACACACTGGGTGGTAACATGGCCTCACTGCATTCAAATCCTTCTTGGGCTCACTGGAGCCAGAATTGCAGACAGTGTCTTCTGTCACATTGTCCTAGGTAAGCTCTAACATTTAGGCTTTTTAAAAAATGACATGTAGGTCCCCTGAAGCTCCTCTTCCCACTGAAATAACTGATTTAGGAAGATTTGGTCTTTGGCTCTTGGGAAATTAATATCTGTTTTCAGAGCTATGTATATTTTAACAACTGAAGATTTTGTTAGATGATCCAGTCTGATCTACTGTATGACTCACTCAATGTCATTTCAACTACGGAGTTCTCTAACTCCTTGATTAAAGACTGTCTTATCTGTAGGCATCTAGTCACCATCTGAAGATTTCAGGAGACAGATAAAAAACACTCCTTCATCCTTTTGCTGTAACTTTGTTCTTAGACTTCATTCCATTCTGTCCTCTTTACAACCTGTCAGCACATACACTAATGGGAGAATATGAACTATAGGGAGAGATTAGTAATTTCGAATCAAAATGAATTATATCCCTCAAAATTAGGGGCATGTGAAACTTATCAGTATATATTAGAATGTTTTTAATTTGGGGAGAGAATTTCAGTAGGGTCATTTGGGAAAATAAACAAATGTACTTGTTTTCACATTGCTGGGATTTTGACTTTGTTTTTCAGTTATCAAAACATGCCAGCCAGCTCAGAGCCTAATGAGAATTCCACCCACCAAAACTAAATTATGTTTATAATGAGTAGAAATGGTTGAAAATTCTTAATTCAGAGTGCTTGATGAAAGTGTGTCGATGACTTCATTTTTCAAAAGGGAAAGAACAGATTCTGATGTAAATATTGTCAAAGGCTCTTTTCCATACCAATTCTCTGTGTAATTAACAACATTGTGGTTGGGTTTGTTCATTTTTTAAGTACAGAGGTCTTCACAAAAATTGTGGTTCATAAGGAAGTAGGATATGTTTTGCATACACATAATTCTCGGAGAATGAAAGCCATAAATCAGACGGTCTAGTTTGTGACTGTAAAAAAGAAATTACCTTTGTATTAAGGCTTTGTCTTAGTAGTGGGGAAAAAAAATATAAAAGGAAGATAATTTGTAAATCAAGTTAGTAATTGAAGCAAGAAATCCATGGAGACAACAAAAAATTTTTACTTCAAAGTGAGTTAGTCACAACTAGCACACCTACCCAATCTCCACTAGCATTTAAGTATTTTGATATAAAAACATGTAATCTTTTGCTCTTGTTAAGACATACACTAAGATCAGCAGGAAGATATGAAGGAAAGTCAGCAAGGATCAATCTTTAAGAGGGACATATTGCTCATTAGTGAATGCAATAGACATCACCACAGAAAGAGTAAAATTTAGTGATTGTATCTAAGATGTAGGAATGTTTTCCTTATCAAATGTCATTCCCTTTAGAATTTAGCAATAATAACTTAATGTAATTTTCCTTCATGTGAAATTTAGCTGGGCTGTGACTCTGTATGTAATCTTTTTCTCATGATGGTAGAATAATTTGATGTATCATCTGTTTATTTATAATGGAAATAAACTTCATTACGACTCCCTGAAAAGATCTGATCTAAATCTCATTGAATGAAAAATGGAAAGACTCTCATTGATTTTTCCGATCTTTGGTCAAACTATTGTAGCTGTAGAATTATCTTGCTTTTCCCCGTTCCGCATCTGGAAACCACACATATTTTAAATGTGTGTATTCGAGTCATCTCTTGTTATGTTCCCATTGTTTCACAGAGTGTTAGAGGTGCACTTGCAATGTAAAGCTAAACAATTATCGTCTTGTTTCAGTGTTATTATCTTGGCAGCAGAATGTGTAAGTATTACAAGGCTAAAATCTCAAGTTTCCACAAGGTTGCATGGAGCAAATTTTGGAAGAAGGTAATTCTGCTAACTTCTGTAGCATTGCAATCAGTTACAGGGGAGCAGAATTTGGCCCCATTTCTGCATAATAACTGTGGCTTTCCTTAGCAGTCTGATCATGTCATAATTCACTTTAATGCTCATGTATACTAGCCCAGGGGCTTATATAGTTATTACGCCTGTCTCATCATGAAAGATGGATAAATCATACCTGAATACAAGAGTAAGAACTTGTTGTTTTGTTTAGATTTTAAACATTTTAAAATCATTATTAAATGAGCAAATTACGAATGCCCTGCAGTGGAGGGTACAAATCAAAGCTATCTGGATACTTCTTACTACTACTGCTATGGATTTCGAAGAGTACAATCTCATTAGGAGCAAACATTGGTCAACAGGGTTGTGATGAATTTATCTGAATATATTGCAAGGGGTGAGAAACAAAGAGAAATTCATTGGACATAAACTGCAGTCCAGTTGGATTTTAGAATATTTCACAGATCAATTAATACTGTATCTTAAGCCCCAAGATATCATATTCATGAGGGACTCTAATTATACAGACATCTGTCAGGAGTGTTATTTACAGAAAGGTTTCTGAATAACCCAGACAACCATTTCTAGCTCAGCTAAAGTCCCAGAACGTGGGTCTACCCTGACTGGGGAAGCAGAGCTTTCCGCGTTCGCTGAGTCTGCAACACACAAGGAAGTAACAAGAAATCAAACATTCTATGAAAGCAAATGTCAGGGAGATGAAGATATCTAGGGCCTGTTTTAAACTCCAGGGAAGTGAGTAAAAAGGACCTCTTTAACTACTATGGCCTTATATCAAGGTCTTCTGAGGTACGCAAATGGAACGATTAAAATCCCGCCATTTGGAAGAATAAAGATCCTTCAAACAGGAGATGGTACAAGATTTCTTATTAGGGAAACATATGATGCTGCTGGAAAAGCACTCAGAAGCACTGACCAAGTTGGTTGTAATCACTCCGTGGTTAAATTGCATCATTCCCTCCCTACATCAATTGTGGCTACATTCAGATCTTCACCGTTAGCAGGTATATATATATAAATCTGTGATTTTTTCTAATTCTTTTAATATTTGTGCAAATAACTCTTGTAAACACCACAAGTATTGGTTGTTGTGGGAACTCTAAGAAGTAGGAGGGCTGTAAAAAGCAGTTTCTTTTCTTTTCCTTGTATATTATGTTAACCATCCTAATTTTCTTTCCTCTACAACCAAATCAACTGAATTTGTATTAAGGTAGATACTAAATGACTGCATTTTTCAGGGCCAGTTTCACTCCTTGGATCACCATTACAGCCAATTATCTGTATAGTTATAGCATTCACCCTCTTCATAACAAACGCGTGATAATTAGACCAGCTTTACCTCCTGTGAGAAAGAGGACAAGACAAGGGCTCGATGTTAATATCCTGCCTTCTCTGTCTTGGGAAAAAACAAGTTTCGAGCTGCCGTGTCCACTCACGCAACTTCTGCTACTCACTTGCTTTGACGCCAGCTGCCGCTGGCACCATTTCAGATAATAGTGAGATCTACAGCTTTTCTTTTTCATTCGCCATGATGGTAGGTGCCACATGCAAAAAACTTTGGGAGTTACAAATATTGTACAAATCCAAAGCCCTCCTGTCACAAGGCTTCTGCAAGTAAAAATAGATAAACCCTGAGGGTGCCACTAACTCAAGACTACTTACTGTGCTGTTTCAGTAATTCATATCAGCCAGGCTTTTGTATTTGTCTTGTCCAGACTAGGGAAGACCTTTCCTTGTGATAATAACAATGGGAGGAATTGGCACCTCTGTCCTGAGGTCTCTACCAGTCTTGCACATCCTGAATTAAAACAGGAGTTGGCAGGGAGATTTACGCATCTCATCAAGTCCAATCCCCCTGCCAGAGCAGGAATGCCTAGATTATGCTACACAGGAACGTGTCCAGGCAGGTCTTGAATGTCCCCAGAGAAGGAGACTCCACAACCTCTCTGGGCAGCCTGTTCCAGTGCTCCGTCACCCTCACTGAGAAGAAGTTTCTTCTCGAGTTTAAGCGGAACCTCTTATGTTCCAGTTTCAGCCCATTACCCCTTGTCCTATCAGTGGTTGTCACCGAGAAGAGCCTGGCTCCATCCTCATGACACTCACCCTTGATATATTTGTAAACATTAATGAGGTCACCCCTCAGTCTCCTCTTCTCCAAACTAAAGAGTCCCAGCTCCCTCAGCCTTTTCTCATAAGGGAGATGCTCCACTCCCTTAATCATCCTAGTTGCCCTGTGCTGGACATAATCTAGGCATTCCTGCTCTGGCAGGGGGATTGGACTTGATGATCTTTCGAGGTCCCTTCCAATCCCTAACATTCTATGATTCTATGATTCTATGATTCTATGATCTCAGGATGCTGCCTATTTGTTTGTCAGAGACGGCGTTTATTTACAATGCAGTTAGGCTTTGTTTGTTTCTAACTTAATTGCGAGGGTCCCTAATTTAGATAACACAACTGGTACAAAGTGGGACTTAAGGCAGGTCTTACAGCATCAGGGAGAGGAAGGGCAGGGCTACAGCATGGGCAGCACACAAGGCTCTGGGGATGGGAGGCAGCAGGGATGCTCTCAGGCTAGTAGGGTAAAACGAGTACGAATGCTGAGAGAAGGGATCATAGGGAGCCAAGAAGAAGGATTTACTCACTGCTGAGCACAGTAATGAGAATGTTATACCTTCACATTTGCCCTGGCTCAAACTTCAGGTCCAAAGCTGTCACTTTGGGGTGATTTGTCCCACTGAAATGCTTTAACCGAGTTCGCAAAATCATGATTGCCAACTGCGGAGCATGCAAGTATCAAAGAGAAGCATGGGTTAAAGGCGGAAATCTAGTAAAAGAATGTATCCTTTGTGCAGGGAGGTTATGCATTTAAGGGATCTCTACTGAGTTACTTAATAACATACCAGATGCCAGCAACTTTACAGAAAAAATGGAATTACTTAGAACTTCAATGTTAAAATGTTTGCAGGCATTCCTCTTGACTGACCGTATATCACTGGTGTATGAGACGTTACTTCTGCCACAATAGTTCAAGCTTTGAGTGCTCTCTTTTCAGTGTTTTTACTGTGGATCTATGTAATTGTTCTGGCTGCGTTCGCCATACAACAAATGGACATTCATGTTCCATGAAATCACAAGCTGAGGACAGAGCCCTGCCATTCACCACAGCTATAAATAGGGGAGTTTTTAGTGAACCCTCCCTTCTCGATCATCAAGTCTTGCACACTATTAGGGGCTGTGAGTGAAGCTGAGGAGGATGAAAATTGTTTCCCCAGCACTAATCACATTAAGAATTTCAAGCCTGGATGCCAAGGGGGTGATGAATAAGAGCTAAACCACCTTGATGGATCTTGAAGTTTTACTGGAATTTCCCTTGCCTTGAAAATGGAGCCCAGCTATGATACGAAATGCCACAGCTTTCTTCACTGATGGACCTTCAAAGAGATTCCTCCTTCAAGGTATATCAGACATGAGACTTCAAGAAGGGAGGTATTGGGACTTTTCTGAAGCAGTGGTGGAAATTTTTATTTTATCTCTCATTAAGGCAACAAAGTTGTAATATTTTGCACTGCTGATACAGCTCTGTCAGGTCATTTCAGGGAAAGACCGAGGCTGAAGCCACCCACACCATCTCCTGCAATCCTCCCTTGAAAAGCCTCTGGATCAAAATAGTTTGTGAAGCAGCTGCCTCAAGTTCTCCATCGGCACCTGGCCATTTTTGTCCTTAGCCCAGCACTTTACAAATCTTAATGTAGGACTAAACATCTGCTATGACCTTATTGGAAAAGTGAACTTCAGGGAAAGTTGGAATTTCTTTGCAGTTTTTAAAACATCTTTTGTAAAATTTTTGTATTTCTTCGTGAACCACAGGGCATTAAACTTTAATTGATTAGGTGTTTTCTTGATGAGTTTAAGTGACTCACTGAAATGGTTGGGAAAAAGAAAAAAGGAGGCTTTTTGTCCTTCTTGAAGTCCGCTTTGTTGATAATTGGCTTTTCTTCACTAATGTGATGTTAATTTTCCAGCGCACTTATGAGACACTTCCACCCGTCCTTTCAGTGCTTGCAAATGTGTTGCAAAGAGACGAGCATCCCACGTGTGCAGTAACTGCTGGACTACCTGAGAGAAGAGGATGACTTCATAGTTAAATTCACTGGATAGGGACCAAAAAGTTCAAAACCTGCAAGGATTTCATGCATGAGCCTGCACAAACCATTTAATCCCTTTTCACCTCAGGCTACAATTATGCTGAATGCTCAACACACTAAAGGTGTTCTCTGACCAGTGTGTGACATCTTCACAGCCACGTCTCCAGGAGATCTACAGTCCAGTCTGGGAACGTGTGTTGTATCCAAGGCATAAATCCAGACTCACCAGCACTCACTTCCCAACCCCTGCCTTTCCGAAGGTGTGACTGGGATTTATCCATAGGGGCTGACCTCAATTTCTCCAACAAGTCCAGCAGCAGCAATAACCTCTGTCCTCTGCTCTTGGCTAGAGAGACCTTTTTACCCTCACTGAGGCCCTTCCTCGGGACTTTACTGAGCTAAATTCCCCCTCTGTTATTGCTCGAGCTGCACAGGATTACATATGTATCGAGTTTTTTATTTTGCAGTTTGCAGACCACTTCAGCTTTCTGATTTGAAATGTGATCTAGATGAAGGGCCAGTCGTATTCTTTCATGGTTTTACCAGTGGATTATGAAAGCTACTAATGGAATAGAAATGGTGCTAAACAAAAAAATGCAGACTTCTGTAACCCCATGCCAGCACAACCATTTAAAGAGGGCCTAGAAAAACACAGTTGGTTTTTATATGAAATAGACTGATACACTTAGAATGAAGAAAATTGCACAAAATATGCATTCTCTTCAAAAGAACTGACCTTTGAGCACATCATCATGTGGTCACATACATGAAAGCAGGGAAAGACATGTTACATTCATTGACTTGACTGAGATGTTAATAGGTACCTAGTTAACGAACTGTCACAGTTTCACTGGTACTCCAAGCTCACCAGGGCTGGATGCTGTTCAGCAAACAGAGATCTGTGGAAGCAGAAAGATTCCCAAATTTATCTGGATTTTTCCAAGCGCATTCATGTTTCTCTTTAAATTTTGGAGCCCTCTTCTGAAATGTTTTCAAAAAGGACAATGGGAAACAATATTATTTTTGCAGATGGCAGGGAGATCCCATGTTTTAGCCATTTTCTTACGTGATTGAGTAACAACTCTGTTATAAGGAAATCCCTTGCTCGTGTTGTGTTTGTGTTGTACGTGAACCCTCACTGCAAAGGAAGAGCATGACTTTCGTGAGTCATCAACTTAACTACCTGAGTGGTTTCATACTTCTGAGTTGCTTTGGACCAAAGGTGTGAGGATCCAATTAGGTCTTAAATTTCAGTGAGTGAGTCTACTGGCTGGGAGAGTTATCTATTTCTTGTCTTCTAAGCAATCAAAAGGAGTGGGACAATAGGAGTGGTGATTAGCTCTCCCCAGGAATGCTGGCAGGGATATTATCTGCCTAATGGGATTAGTATGATGAATACCTTCATAGTGTAAAGCTAAACAAGAAGCTGCTGATACCATGAAATAAGTGAATAAAGAAATTAGTAAATAAAAAATAAATATTTTTTTAAGAGTTCATGTGATTGGAGTAGGAATCTCCCTGGCTGTCTGCATATTTGTTTTTATATTGCCAAGCTGTTCATGGCTCTGTGTAAAAGAAGGGGTTTTGTTAGCTTTCCTATCCTGTGCTTTCATTCTACCTCCTCCCCAGTTGCTCGCCTCAGCTGACTTATGGCAAGCACCATCTACCCTATCTGCATGAAAATAAACAGCCCTTATGGTAAAAAAGTAAGTTTATCTGGTGCTCCAAAGCCCTGAACTGGGAGAAACAGATTGATTTATAGTATGAGAATCTCACAAGGAGTCTCTTACATCAGTAAGCTGTAGATTTAATTCCGTTGAAAATAACTTTCTCATCTCCCAAGCATAAATTAACGAATCAATAATTTACTGAGTCAGTCAAATGCAAAAATCTTTCAATAGAAGGGGAGAGGTGAAAAAGAAGTATGCTTCAGAGCACTAATGTGTTATCCTCTTTATTTGGTGCAATAATCACACTAATTAAGGCAAATTTTAATTAAACTATTTTCATCTAGATTGACTCACCAAATTGCAGTTATTAACAATAAGAAAGCTAATGGCTCATATATGCTGTAGTGGGTTTTAATAACAGCCATGGTAGCTACGAGAACTTACACCCCACGAGTTTTTCAGAATAATCAAGTGGGTGTGTGTGGGAAATGTCACTATTGTCCACATCAATTTTATTCCTTCTCTTTCTCCACAATAGCCTAACTCACTGTACACTTGCCTTCTTTGTCTAGCTTGACATTTGGTCCCACATGACCAAATAGTGTCTGGTCTGAGGTAACCAAGTAGGAGTTGGTTTTATTTTAGGGTTTTTTTTCTTTCTTTCCTAAGCAGGTCCAGTTGATAACAGAGCAGTGAGGAATTTCTGACTGCCACAGGGGCACCCACTGTGGAAAAGAAGCCCCTACCTACATTTTTATGGTCTGTCCACATATGAAAAGGTGCCTTTACAAGATGTCCTTCTTCGTACTCTAAACATGAAACCTGTAATTAAGCAGGAAAAGTGAAGTTACCAAGCAGTAAGCACTAAAAGGGCTCATGCTTCAATAACGTTCTGTTTCTAGGAGCTGAGATTAGCCTGAAAGGATAGAAATGGTGCAGAAAAGCAGGTCACAGCTATTTCTAGAAATCGTGGAAGTGACTGGAGCCCCTTGACGCCAAGAACGAGAATTTCCAGACGCTAAAGTAGCGCTAAGGTGTAATATATCTGATGCCAAGACGCTCACAATTATCATTAATTCAACCACAAGTAAGTGCATTTTGGGTAGTATTAAAAGGTTGGGTTAAGGCTACAACAGCAAGAACAAACAGTTAAGGATAGTTAAGGATAGAAGTCCAGACTGACGACCCAAGCTCTGCCCACCAGAATGGCTCTTGGAAAAGAGGCACAATGATATGAACAGAGATCAAAATGATTAATCTCTTGAAGGTCTTGTTTTTCCTCTGTTTTGCAAATGAAGACACTTAAAAACATGTAGAAGTTCTTGTGACTAGATTAGATTAGATTTTTAATTACTTTTGCAATTTTCCCTAAAAAGAGCCCTGAAATAGTACAGTAACTATTACTTACATATAATAGACATTTTATAGTCTTCCTAATTACATTTATTTCACCAATAGCTATTATGTACAGTCAATTAAGCATGCAGTTAAAACACCTTAAATTGCATGCCATGGACCATACTGAGTAAATAAATAATTAGGGAGTTATTAAAATGCAAATTCCTAACATACAGGAGCAATTATGGAAGAAGAAACTATTTTAGTTCATGACTTATTGACCATATCAACTTTTCTGGTGGGTCTTTCTGCATTAATGTGAATGTTGCTGACACTATAGACACAGCAGCAAAATGGTTTGTTTCGTCAATGCTTAATTACTTATGGCTTTTAGATTCTGAGGTCTTCACTTAATGGATTGTAATGGCTCAGAAGAGAAAAGGAAGATCTCTACATACGCAAATACTTCATAACATTCTGGAAAATAAACTGTTTATTTATCTTTATATATTTTCTCTGTATCTATCTTTATTTTTGCCTATTGGTAAAGATTGGTCTGGTTTTCTTTTTTTTTTTTCAATTTTAGCTAACAAAAATGGAATCCTTCTGTTTGTCAGACTCATGTCAGTGAAAGCTGAGACCACAGGGAGCTTGGTTATCAGAAACTGGCAAAGAACCCATCAGGGTTGTGATCTTTCAAGATACAGATGAGTCCTAACTGATGCGTGAACTCTGCTTTGGATTCATGGAGACACCTTCCACCTCCAGCTTCAGGACGTGCCTCTTGGCTTTTGAACACAAAGCTCAGCAATTTGACCACCCTACCCGAGAGCCTATCCAAAGCAACATTAGGGCTTATCTCTTACAGACACACGCTTTTTAATCTTTTCAAACCTAAGTCACTTGGGGTTCACAGCCGGAGGTGTCTTGACAATGCTCTCAAGGTAAGTCTTTGCATTGTTTTGTTTCAGAGCCTCTCGTGTCCCGTTTAAATCATAAAGAGACAAATTGCAGCTCAGGAGTCGTTCTCCTTGGATCTGCAAAAAAACTTTGGAATATACATAGTTTCTCTGCGCTAATAATCAAATAGAGAAACAAGTCCCTAGCGCCACACAAAGCTGTAGGCCCTGAAAACACTTCAGTGAGCTCACAGCAGATCTGTCCGCTGGTGGCTATTAAACACCGAAGCTCACATGCTGCCTGCAGCTCTGCCGCCCCAAAGCCACAGCTCAGCCAAAACCTGAAGGAGAACCGAGGAAGGACAATTCCTGCTCCCTCCTTGCTACATGTGTGCTTGCAGAACACAAGATGGTCTTTTCGGTTTGACCCACTGCAGGTCTTCTTCTACCATGTGCATCCTGGCTATCCCAGGCTGGACTTGGCACCAGGGAGGTGCTGTCCCACCAGGCAGCGCTCACACATCTCACGTGCTTTTTGCTATGTGAAATTAGCAGCTACTTTTCTATCATGGTCTATGAGATCTATGTTATTTCTGAAACACAGCACGTTTTGTTTGTTTTCTTGTCCCTACAGAGCCCGGACCAGTGAATTTGCCTCATAAATCAGCAGAACTTTGCCCTTTAGAGTATGAACAGTGGAGCTGTGCATGTGCATTACTGCAATATATATGCTTTGCCATCAACTTCTTTTGTCTCTTTCCAAATGAAAACTAACTTGTAATGTATTAAAGATCATTTTCCTTTGCAGCAAGGCATGCTGTGTATGCTCAATGAATTTTATTCATATAAGGAACTGACTCAGATTTCTTAAACTGATAGTGTATTCAGTATTACCCTAAAAGTCCTCTTTAAAAATGTTTAAAATTAATTTTGAGTCCTCTAGTTTCTTACAGACACTTTTTTTTTTCAAGATTTAGGAGGAAATTCCTATGCATTTCTGCTCCTAACAAATTATATTGTCATTATTTTACCAACATTGGTTCCAACTTTCTTGCAATAACTTTCTTCTGATGCTGTGTTCTCTGCTATGACTTGGCTAGACTTGCCTAGAAAGCCAAAATTAGAGGAAGAGTTACAGTTCAGAAAATATTCATAGCTATCCTAATTACATATAAAAGTAAGTTTTACAAATAGCATATTGCAAAATTCCTCCAGGAAAAAAAAAAACAAACAAAAACCAAAAAAACCCAACCCACCCAAGGCAAAACAGAAAACCCCAAAACATAGTGTTTTCAATAAAACGACTATTCACCTTTCAGTTTTATTGGCTTGTACAGTGGGATTGCACTAAGCCAGATCCTCAGCGAGTGAAAACTAGCAAAGCTGTATTACTTCCAGTATCCATTGCTTCAACCAGAAATAAATAAATCTTAGGCTGTGTTACTGTATGCACAAGGCAAATTAAATTAGGGGTATTTTTTTTAAAGATCATTGCTTAGCATTGGGGAAAAAAGACAAAAAAAAAAACTGGCTGCAGATATGCCCATTTAGGGAAGTAAGGGGCTCCAGGGCAGGCATCTCACAGAGTCCTTTCAGCCAATGCGTGCTGAGGTGGCTGAGTTAAAAATGTGGGGATATGGGTTGGAATTCATACGAGCACTACACACCTTGTGAACCACCAAGTTTGTACAAAGCTTGAGAATGTTACCACGGTGCACTGATGATTCTTAAGCTTTTTTTTTCTAATTGATTATGTCTATACAAGGTCCCATCTTTAGTCAGCAGAGCTTCCCCTAAGTAAAACCAATGTCAGCCCCTGTAAGGTTGGAGATACAGGCTTAAGCAAGGAAGGACAAAGAGAAAAATAAATGAAAAAGTAAAAAAATGGCCTAACATACATACTGTTATCTCTCTAACAACTTCAGCTTGACAAATTTCAAGAGGAAACTCAACTGATCATTGGAAATTTTTTCACTTAAAAAGAACTAATAGTTCCTCACAAAACCATGAGAATTAATTTGGTACGCGATGTAACTAGTTTCAGTAAATTAAGGAAATCATGCGTGGCATTCTTTTGTGGAAAAAAATATGTATTCGTCATTCTGCTTTTCTTAGCTCTCCATTTTCAGCTCTATACTTTAAAAAGACATGTTGGTCATATCTAATTAAATGTGGACTCCTCTGATACAGTATCTTTGTCTTATTTTAGATATCAACAACTGTAAGCAACTTGGATGTGATTGAATGGTCCAGAGCTACAATAGACATAACATGTTCTGTAAGGCACACAGGGCTGGGACTATGGAACTTAAATTCAGCTCCTAACTGAGCAATATGCACTCTGCATGGTTTACCCCATCTATGAAGTAATATCCTCATCTTAAGGTGCTATGTGTTGGCTAAAATCTGTTAGTGAAGGTAATGTGCTTAGATGAGTACGTAGATAGATAAGTGGAAGGACAATTGAAACTATTATTTCATTAGTCTCCTTGTCTTTAACTACCACGCCACATTAAGAAAACATTAGAAATATATAATGTGTTCCTATCATGTTATCTTGCAAGCAAATGTTAAAAGAACCACAGTAACCAATTTAAAATATGTGTGAATACATATAGAATGTTTACATTGGTAAACCCAGTCTGTTTGTACTAGGAAACATTTTTAGCAAATAATTTTATTTATAACTTCTGTGCAAGCATTCCAGACATAGGTGGTGTGTAAATTCCAGAAGAAACTTTTTGAAAGGGAATTCTTTAAGTAAAAAATAAAAGCAGTAACATCCTCTTGAGGTGCTAGATACTGCTCCAGCTGGTACCAAGTGTTAATCTTTGGAGAAGTGAACTCATTTTTGTTTTGACACTAAGATAATGCTCTATGATTTCACAGTAAAAACATTATCTATCCCTGCTCTTTCTACCTCCAATAAAGTTTTACAAGCAATAAAACAGCCAAGAGACCAGCTATCTTCCTGTTGGTGCTTTTGAATGTTTCCTTTTGATGCTTACCGCACAGAAACCTCCCCAGTGAGTTATTGCGAGGAACACTTTAATACCACTTCACAATTTAGGTATTTAATCTGAGCTACAGATTCCGGGGGACAGACAGACACTGGGAATGGCGCACTTGTTAAAGGCGAGAATATTCCCAGATAGGGGAGATGTCTAGGTTAAATATGGATTAAAAGCAACTTTTGTTTTCCTAGCTCTGGATGTTTTCTCCGTGGCTTCTCCTGGCTTGTTCCCTTTGGAGGCTGATAACATGCTTTACCCCCATGTCCCATCCTGGTGGGAGATCAAGAGTGGAGGGTCAGCTGCAATGGTTTGTGACAGGCTTCGCTCTGAACACATGATGACGCTGATGACGAGGGAACTCCCACTTCCTACCCTAAATAACTGTCTTGGGGATGATCCAGTTTGTTCTTAGCCAAGCATCGCATCCTTTCTAACTGGTATAGCTTTCCTAGGAAAGTAGCAATTAGGGGAAACATTGCCAATTAGCTAATTGCGTTTCTCACAGCTGCCTCACTACAGATTGCCTTATATGTCATAAACCTCCCTACGCTTTACAAATGACTTATCTCGGAAGTATTTTTTATAAGCAATGTGTTCATTTATATTTTAATTCCAGGAAAGTTGTTGGCTTTCCTGTTCCAGCCTGCACAGAACAATGCACCCATCCAGATTTCCTCACAGGGTTTGCTAGTCCTACACTCACAGAGACCTGAACAAAAGCCTCAGCACACTGCAGGTCAGGAAATCCCAGTTGCTGCTGTACACAGGAGAATATCCACAGGGACACGTCACCATCAAGCCATGTTGCTTCTAGTCTCCTTCAAGCATCCCCCTCTGCCCGCCATCGGGAACAGGATATGGCTCTATATGGCCTGTGAGAGCTGCAACTACCCAAAATGGCAATTCTTGGCTTATTATGCTCTTAAACTTTTAACTTGAGTGTCCCAGCCATGTTAGTCACTTCCTCATCTTCCTCCTGAAGCCCACTACAGGAAAGGAGGGACAACACACCCTTGTGCAGTTCCACCCGTGTCTGGTGGGTGACACAGAGCAGCAGTGGCACATGGCAGTGCGACACTCACCCGAGCACATCTGCCCAAGATGGAGCAGAAGCCACCTGGCTCTGGAAGAGCCAGATCTGAGGCTATGTTCAAGATAACGTCACTCAGACTTTCTAAGATTAACTTGAATTCACAGGCATCCTTCTATCATCTTGAGCCAGTATACAAAAGCTATGGTTGCACTACTGCAATGTTCATAACCTGGAGCTGTATGAATGTGGCTTATTTTTAAACTGATACCTGTCCTACTTCTGCTCACGTTTATATACACCACTGTTCTCCCACTAGAATAATATGGCCTAAGCTCTGTGCACGATGAGGTCCAGTCTGTGCTGCAAAAGGATTTTTTGGGAGGAGTCTACAAGTAAGTTGTGGGTTTTTTTCAAACTGGACCAGTGTTCACTCAAAAATTTTTAACTTCTACCAAGCCCAGGCCAAGCTGTAAGGAAATCCGAGCCTAGCAGGATCTTTTAGAGAATGATTATATAATGGCTGATGACATGGAGAGGCAAGGAACTGGGGAAATTAGACCTTCCTTCAGGTAGATAATAATCTACTCTGCCTTGATCAATCCTATTGTTGCCTTCAATGGAAAATACAGGCCCTCACGTGGCTTATTTCTTCTTTCTAGACTACGAAAAATGAGGACAGAAAAAGAACTCACGTGAGGGTTCATGGGGCAAGAAATACTTACAAACTAAGTGCTGGATGTTGTTGCTTATCATCACAAACCGTCACAAGACCATATCCTGTGAGAATTGAAGGAGTTAAGCTCCTTTATTCCATTCCATTCATATGAATGAACACGCAGGATCTTCTTTAACTAAATTGCCCACAAATACATTCTTCAATTACAGGAAGAATTCCCATGTTTTCTAGAATTGTAATGTCTAACCTTTATTACCTCCTTGCACTGTATCATTTCAAATTGCTTTCTAGTGGCAAAGATATTTTTGTTATTTTGTGTGAGTTCAGCTCCTGCCAATGTTTCAGTGCGATTGCTAAGTCCTGCACATACTTAAAACGATAGGCTTGTGCAGTCTTTCATCTGAAGCCAAATGGGTTTTAATATAGTTATCTCTTTAAAAGCAGTGTTCCCCCTCCTACTTTGCTGCTTCATGAAAAAGGGGCAGGCAGGAAATTCTTCATCCAACTTCCATTCACGAGCTGGTTTGTAGTAGCTGTTGCAGACGACCAAATCCAAAGCCCACTGAAAGCAATACAAAAAAAATCCCATTGGCTTAAATGGGTCTTGGATCAGGCTCAAATAGCTTTCTGGACCTTTATCTAAGTTTTGGGCTTCTCCAAAATATTTATAAAGTAATACCACTCCTTGGCTGGCTGAAATGTAACCTTTCACATTTGCGGAGACTGTGTTCTTTATATAGCTGGATAAAAAGTACTGGAGACCATACTGAGGTCTCTAAAGGCAGAACAGAGGCTCTTCACTTCAAACCTGCTTGTTAACAGGTAGGGTTTGGCGTGTGCCTTCCTGGCTTGGAAGAGGATCACTCGCAGCTGGAGCTCCCCACGTTGAGTGGGCGACCAGGGCCAAACAGCGCTGCCATCTCTCCAGACCTGCTCATTTGCCTCTTGTGCAAATATTTACCCTGGGCCAAGATGATACAAAAGCTCATGGTCCAAACCATCCTTTCTGCAATAAGGCCATGAAGGGGACACAGGATCAGTGCTGGTACCTGTGTATTTCCATCCATTGTCTTACTCCATCCAAACTGGAGGGAAGGAAGAGAAGGGACAAGTGACGGTGGTAGGGGTGAGAGACTATCCTGTTTACCAAAACGAAATGTTGAGATATTCATATCTCACGCAGGCCAACTCATACAGGGAGCTCGTTTGCAGAGCTGTGTCAGTGCAGCATAACACATAGCTACCACATGCACAGGAGAAACGGCCTAAGCCGGAAAAAGCAAGAACTCTCCTGTATTTGTTTTTTTTTTAACTGAACTGGGAGATATTTTAAATGTCTGTCAGGAAACAGAAGACACCAACATCTGCTTATAGAAGAAAAGGAAAGGATGCCAGAGAAATGGTTTACAGAATGGGAAGGAAGGGAAATGTCCTTAAAACTGTATTGTAAGCTCTGCTGTTTGCGCTCCCTCACTCCATCAGAGCCCAGACCCTGCTTCTTACTCATCCGGGTCCGGTTTTCCAGGCTTGCAAAGGCTGGAGTTACTCAAATTTTGATTTTCAGTTCAGATGACAAATTCCATTTTATTCCTGGGGTATATTACTAAATCACTTTGTGTCACATTCAGAGTGAGTTGGCCTTTTCAGACACCTTGTGCTCCAAGGAGAGAGCCATTTGTACGAAAGTCTGTGCAGTGTACATAGGCATTTAGTAGGAAGATTAATATTAAAATACTCAGCTATCCAATGAGCTTATTAGGATAATGCAATGACTTGAGTCTAGATGTTAGAGTTCACTTAAAGTTCACTGACTATTATGGGGCTGATGGTATATAGAATAGCTTAATCTTACCGTGGGAAAACTAAAATCATGTAGGGGAAAATTAGGCAAGACATGGAGGATAAACTTCCATTCCTGTGAGAGATACCATGGGACATGCCAAAAAAGGCAGAAAAGGAACCTTTTACTTCCAATGCAGTGGGAAAGGCTGTGCTGTTACCAGTACATACAGTAGCCATTTGCAACCCCAATCTGTTTTGTAGATATTTAACAAAAGCGAGGAGGAGAAAAAAGCTGCTTTATGTTTCTTTTTCAGGCACACAATGCAGAGGGGGAATCAGAGATTCAAAAGACAGCTCTGTTTTGCAGGCTGAAGATTCCTGCTTCGTTTACTGACAGGACCTTTCTATGCATAAGAGGAGACCTCCCACACCTTAAATTACTGCACTGAATGGATTTACATTCTGCTTTATCCTCTGCATTCCAGCTCCTGCCCTTAGCCTTGTGATTGTGTGCACGCGGCTCTGCTGGCTGCACGTCCCAGAGAGCTCAGGTCCCCCCCTACCAAAAAAACCCAGAACCAACCCCATAGGAAAAAAACAATCCTCATTTAGATATATCCTTCCCAAGTGCCACTGCTTCTCCAACCGAAAAGAAACTTGCAGAATAAAATATTTGAGAGAAGTTGAAGCTAGGGAAAGCTGCACAAGGTTCCTTGGCTTCACTCATCTAGAGAAGAAAAGAATAGCTCTAGGCAAGCAGGAGCTTGTTCAGCTTTAAGAAATGTTACCTGCTTAAAGGCAGGTAAAATCTGGCATAAGCTGTTAATCCATCACTCAAGTTTTTACATGCCAAACTCCTGTAAATGTTTTTCCACCACATCCTGTCTCCTCCTTCCCCAGCTGAAAAATAATAATAATTTTGGAAGGGCATGAATTAGGCCTGTCATTCTTTTCGTCTTTTTTTTTTTTCCTTTTTTTTTCTTATTCTTAGACTACATCATGCAAACTCCTCGTCCCTCAGAGGACTTGATCCTGCACTCCTAGTCAGGGTGCAAAACTGACCACAACTTCAGTTTCATAGAATCATAGAACAGTTCAGGTTGGAAAAGACCCTTGGGATCATCGAGTCCAACTATTAACCCTACACTACAATTCCGCCCCTAAACCATGTCACCCAACACCACATCTAAGCGACACTTGAACACATCCAGGCATGGCGACACAACCACCTCCCTAGGCAGTCTATTCCAGTCTATTTGAAGCAAAACTAATTTTTCTTCCCAGAGAGAGGAACTAAGCCTTCCTCCTGCCCATCACATATTCCTGGCCATCACCAGGATGCCGTTTTGGTCAGCTACCAGTGACTCAGAAGGGGCTTTCCAGCAAGAGCTCCTCAATGTGTTCACCCCAGGCAGAGGCAGGAGGGAAAGAGGAAGGGAGGAGAGAGGTTGATACTGATATGAAAAATGGGGCAAGGCCAGATCTGAGTGACCTCAGCTTCAGCAAGGAGAAGTGTTGACAAAACAGTCAGCCAGCTGCCAAGGCATTATTCTGGATGAGCAGTCCTTGACAGCGGGTTTCAGCACAGCCGGCCGTGTGATGGATCTCTTGCTGTGCCAATGCTCATTTGGGCAGCACTGATGTTGTGTCCTTTGGACCTTCCCATCTCCTGTGCATGTGTGTACAAGCATGTCCAGTCCCTTCTGAGTAAAAGGGAAGATGATTTTTAATTTTTTTTTTTTTTTACTACGAATAAGAGGAATTTTGTGAAGGGTTCAGCATCCTGTGTCTGCACAGAGATTAGTGGGGATGGGATCCACTGCTCATTGCTCTAAAGCTATGCACCATTTCAGGGCCAGTCTCACTTTCTAATGGCAAGCTGGATCACTATCTGGTGGTTTCCACACTGAGACCAGCAACCCAGCAGCTCTAGACACATCCCTGTCTGATCTCTCTAGCGTTACTTCTACACCGGGCTCCATTCCTCCTTGCAGAAGTGGAGTCTTAGAGCAGAGGTGCCACATCGAGCCCGGTGACAGACCCCCTCCTCTCGAGTCACTCCCAGGTGCCGGTTATCGTCCCTGCGCGGGGACTCCCAGGCTCACCACTCACCTTTCCAGATGCAAGCAACAGCTGAAGCACATAGCACCTGGTCTTCATAACACAATTCTGCTGCGAGCCAGACACTAAAAGAAATATGCAGATTCAACAAAACATCCAAACTCCATAGTGCACCTGCAAGCCCAAGTTTCTTTGTTGCTCCTGAGCATTCCTTGGTCAGAGTCCTCAAGGGTGCTTACAGTCTCTCCACCCGTACAGGGCTTTCCCATCAACTCAGCCCTCCCTCAGCCTTGTTTCTCTTTGCTTAAGGCCTTTTCCCCTTACTTAGCTCGTACGATTACCTTCCCTTTTGCTCTCATCCTAAGCAGTGTCACTAATTCTGCCTGATTTACAGGGATGTATTCTGATATTTAGTGCCACATTTTTTGGGCGGGCTGGTTTTCCTGGGGAATTCCCCGACCAGTAGCGCTTCCAAGTGCTCACAGCATCACCCATGTGTAAGGCCTTCTGCTACTACAAGGAGATAAAGACAGCAGAGAAAGTCAAAGACTCCCACATGGAAAACACACTTGGCAGAGTTGCATAAAACACAACCTCTATTTAGATTCTTTGGCTTGTCAAACTATGCCTCTTTTCCATGAATTTTATTTTCCCCAGAAGCAACTAAGTTGTGTATAACACCTTTTACAAGGCATCTGACGTTTACCGTATCTGAGGAAATACAAGTTGCCTCCCTGATTTCCTATTTACAGTGTCACCTCTCTGAGGAACACTTAATCTCACAGAGGCATTGGTCTGTTGCAAAAATCTTCTTCCACGCACAGAAGAGAGCATTGACATATTCTAACTTTAGGTCCAACTGAAGGCCAGGCTCCCTGTAGTGTCAATGCAGCCCCAGAGAGCAATCCAGGATACCTGAGCTAAAAGTCCTAAATTAAGCCACCTGAATACCTCCCAAAGAGTCAAGAACTCCACACTCAGCATAAGGAGAGACCCCGGTATGAATGAACCAAGAGGACTCATTGACCTTAAGAAGACCATGATTTTCATTCACAAATTTAATAACTTTTTGTTAAAGTGACTTCAGGTTTTTTTAAGACACTTAAGAACTTCCTTCAGAGTTTTATGAAGCTGCATGGAATAATTAAGCAAACAAATCTAGTCCCACGCTAAGTTAATTACATGCCTTGTGGTTTCATATATATTTTTCTCCCTTTCGTAGTTACCTTTTAATATCTCCCCATATTTCTTTCTGACTTTTCTGTATTACTCTCTTCAGTCTTCAGGAAACCCATTATTACTCATGGGACCAAGTAATCAAACAAGTCTCACTGAGTGCAATAAATCTTTTCAGCTAGGAGGCTGGCAGTGAGATGGTTTTCAGCTTTATATTTTTCAGTTGCTATGGATCAGCATGGCTTCCTCCTAAACTCACATGTCCATGACGCTGCAATGTGTACGACCTCACACTGGGGAGAATTTCCAGTGATTGTGGACAACAATCAATTGACACCCTACACTTAACTACATTCAAGAAAGAGGGAAGGGAGGGCTTATTTCACTATTTCAATGGTACCCTTAATGAGGCAGATGGTTTATCTTCAGGAAGGGCAGATTGATGGTAGTTCTTTTAAATGTGTGGATTTAAAATATTAATATTGCAGCAGAGTTATAGCTAAGTGAATTTTTATGCAGCTTGGCAGAGTCATCACTCTCAGACGGGGCTTTTGGTCTGAGCTCAGAAGGCCAGTTCTGGGTCCAGAATTGATCACATGTCCTACAGAAACATTAGAAAAATTAGAGGTTTAAATCTTCCAGACTGATGGAGATATACCATGACTTTAAGGAATTTTTTTTTCAGTCTTGTGGTATTCTTACCAACAAGTTTGAGGAACAGATTGAAAATAAACTCATGCAAGATGGGAACACAAAGTGTGAAAAGCTGTTCTCGGGAAGACCTAGCTACAGATTAGTCTTAGAAGCGAAGTGTAAGGGTTGGGATGTTCTGTTACTGGTCTGGTACTTTGAATAATAACTCATACAATCGACTAGATATCACAATTGCTAAATTTAGAGATGGCATCAAGCTAGAAGATGTACAATATGGTGGAAATTCATAAAGATCTTACAGATTGGGGAAATAGCCAGCAAAGGATGAAAGCCAGTAAGAATAAATAGAATTTTCTGCAATTAAATATAAATAATTGCTTGTACAAATACAGGATGTAACTGACTGTTGATATATCAGGTCTGCATGCAAGGACCTGAGGTCTATAGCAAATCACATGTTAAGCATGGGTCAGGAATGTCCATGTTGTTACAACAAATGCACTTGTGAACTGTGATACTGAGGAATCTTGTCTCTAATGTGCACCCACGTAGAATCATTTCCATCCACATCACGGGGGGAAGGCCTCAGCTGGGATATTTCATCCTATTTGAGCATTAGAGTTTAAGAAAGATGTGGGCCATTGTCAAGAGTCCAGAGGACAGCAGGATTGACCAAAGGTCTTGAAAACAAGGACCACTAAATTTTGAGAATTGTTTAGTCTAGAGAAGGAGACAGAAACTCTTCAAATATATGAGAGCTATAGGAAGCGGAGACACAAATTACTGTCCTTTGCCATTATGGATGGAACAAGAAGAAACGTTCATGAGTGGCAGCAAGGGACGTCCTGCTTAGGCATTAGGAAAACTTTCCAGTGGTCAGGGTAACTGGCGCTGGAAGAGATTGCTTAGAGAAGCTGTGAAGTTCCCACTTATTGGAGGTTTTTTAACTGCTGGCAGAGCACAGAGGACAAATAATCCTCCCCTGGGGCAGAGGGATGAACTAGATGACCTCCTGAGGTCCCATCCAGGCTGTTTTCTGTGCCGCTATGTAAGTAAGACAAGAACCAAATGAGCATGGGAAAATATCCTGTAGCAAAATACTATAGATTCGGTTCACATAGTTTTGAAAGGCAAGTTGGAAATTAATTGATCTTTAAGGAGTTTTGAGCAAAAATTATGCGACTGCTCACTTAAGGGTGTTACATTGATTTTTCATAACAATGTAGTCCTTATACATTGTTCCACTACACTGTTGAAGCCAACGGGAGGACAGAGGGAATATAGAGCTACTCTGTGGTGTGGATATAGCCTGGAAATTTTAGTGTAAATCAGATTCTTCCCTATTTAATCCCACAGACCAAGACTGACCCATGCATTTACAGAGGGGACACCTGCGTATGAGGCACTTCCAGATGGCCATGCGTGAGCCCTAAGCCCAGCAGATTTCAGCAGAGGGGTGAAATTACCTGCAGGGAAAGCTTTCGTGATGGGAAGTGGTGCAAAGAGGTAGATGAGACCTTCTCACCAGGCAGCTGGGGCTGTGGGATGGGGAGAACTGCTGCCCTGTGCCAGCTTCCAGCCCCGGCCAGGTAGCTGCAGAAAGTCAGGTCTACTGTGGAGGCAGAGAATAAATTGTGTCCTTTACTTGGAAGAATGCCACCTGCTGCCTGCTGGTGTACTTACTGCCGGTATTTGAGCAAGTATTATTTGAGTACTTAGACAGTTGCTCAAAGAAAGTTAACCTGGGAGACATTTACAGGCGGAGTCAGCGGGAAAACTGGTCAGACAAACAGCAAATTTAGAGGTTTACAAGCTGCTATGTCTGGCCAGGAGTAGTTAAGTTCTGAAGAGGCAATCTTTTCTACATTTCTCTCGTAAGCTATTTAGCTGCATAAAAATTGAATAAAACATGAGTATTTTTCACTGGTGTTCACCTTATCCAATTGGAAGTATAGATTGGCAACCCTTTCTGAGTGGAGCTCATGCTAATTAAATTGTCATGAAGATAAATATTAAAGTAACAACTTAAAGGAAAAAGTTAAGCTAGGCTGTTTATAGATGCCAG
The DNA here is from genome assembly GCA_020746105.1 of Trogon surrucura. Taxonomy (NCBI): domain Eukaryota; kingdom Metazoa; phylum Chordata; class Aves; order Trogoniformes; family Trogonidae; genus Trogon; species Trogon surrucura. The sequence goes on along the minus strand of CM036632.1, from coordinate 6,694,729 downwards.
CACACGGACTGATCATTATTTGTAGTGTTCCCACCACTCCTATTGATAGGACTGTCTCTGGAAAGCTCTTACTCATGCAGACTCATGCAGCTTATAGTGCTTTCTTGATTTAATGAGACATATATTCTGATAGCCATACAGGAAATACAACACAATACAGAAGAAAAGAGACTATAATATAATTATAGGGATATTCTGAAACTGAAGAAAGGTGAATAACAGGAAAAAAAAAAGCACCATTCAGAATTACCCACTGCAAAGATGATGCCTGTTATGTAATTGAAGAGTTTGCTGCATTTCAAGCATTTAATTTTTATTTTGGTTTCTTTCTACAGCAAATATTTATAGCCCTCTCTTTCACTTGCAAGAACATCCAGTGGTATTTTAAAAGGATTTAAATAAGCCATGTGCCCCTGTTAATATCCACTTTGCAATCAGTTTGACTCAGTTTTCTGGGATTTATTTTTTCTCAGTGATGGCAAATGAAAACTTCTGCCAGACTGAGATGGGATCTGTCAGATTGGGATAAACAGAGCATCATTTTGACAACCCAAATGCACTTGTCTGTATTTTAATAAAGTTTTGGCTCAAATCATATTGATATACAATGGGGGGGGAGGGGGGTGGGCAGGAGAAATTGCATTTCTTAACTACGGACCTGCATTAATGCTTTAGTGCTATTTCTCCCTATTCTGCTACTGAAGGCTATATGCAGAAAACAAGCATGCCACTCCTTTTTGTTTTTTTTTTTTGCCCAGTCAGGGTGTTAGTTCCTTGAGCGTGCACCAGGCATCACCAGAATATTAGAGAAGTGAAATCATGGGATGGGGAGAGGAGACCTCTGAAATCCAAACCTCTTTTTTTCCTGTGCGCCTGATGAGTACCTACCAGTCCACACTATTTTTTTCACATCTTCTGGAAATCAGACCTCAGGAGAACATTCAGGGGGCTCCGGATATTCAGTGGTTTGGGGTGCATAGGTCTAGGTGACTGGCCAAATTTATGGGCAAAGGTGGAGGTGAAAAACAGACCTCTGTGCCCATTGCTCTCATCAATCCCTGCCCGATGGAAAGCACTACCAATATCATGGAATAACTGCCTGAAGCTCACTCACTTGCTTATACCCTCAGAGGACTGGATGTGCTAACCCAGACCTTCCAACAACCCCTTTACATCCCTGCATCGGGCCAAGTGTCCATTTCAAAGATGTGTGTGATAAATGGTGGTGATAGATCAAGTTTCATTTCAGTAAAAAAAGGCAAGTTAAATAGCATCAAGCTATTGCAATTGCTATAGGAAGTTTGTTCTTGTTTTGGGAATACAATAAAATGTTTTCAGCATGTTAGAGAGGGCTCTGAGTTCTGCCATGTAGGACTGGATAAATAATTTAAACAAACATTTTGAACAGTTTTGCAAAATGCACTTAATGAATTATTCAATGAGCTCTGTTTGATCATCCTCAGACACAATACTGCTGTCAACAGCAATGCAGAACTTTCTAACTAGGTCTTAAATATTCATTTTTCCCCATTTAAGAAATAATGTGTACTCTGTCCTATCACCCGTGTTAGCATGTCTTAAAGAGAAATAGTTTCACAAGTTGTCATCTCTCCCCATACTTGTGTTAAACTTTAAATTTAAGATTAGATTATCTCTTACATATATTTTTTTTTTACAGATAAGTGTAGGAAAATGTTTGCAGTGCCAGTTAAAACCATGTCTACAATGTAAAAATGAGTGCATCTCTGGATTCAAATAGTTACATAAAAACACAAGAGAAACAATGGAGAAGGAATGGCATTCCTGGAATGCAGTCCAGATGTATATGGGCTGGGTAAGGCTAGATAAAGTTTTAGAATAAACTCTGCAGCAATAATCACTTAAGACAAAAGGTCTCTAAAGCTCTAATTGCTGATGTAATCCTTGGGTCTTAAGGCAAGATGTCTGAAATTTAGATCAGAAATGAGTGCTATGTGATTGTGCTGACAGGTAGTGAAAAAAATTGTGGGTATTGAAAGGGGAAGCATGAAAATGACTACTCTCCAAATTTCACATTAGGGGTGAAAAGTTGCTACAAAGGAAGCAAAGTTCCCACTGGGTTCCTTGGGGACCAGCATTGCTCCAGATTTATGTGTAATATCTGCCTGATGAAGGCAGTTTGATGCAGGATGCAGAAGCAAGAAGAGAAATAAGAATAAAGCACGAAGTGGAGCAAAACTGTGACACCAGACTTTACCACTCACTACACTCCTCTTTCCTTTACCTGTATGATAAAACCCACAACCAAGGTAGTTTCCTTTCTCAGCCCATTGCCGGTAGGGAGAAGGCAGAACAAGTGCCTGATGTGCCAGCTCTCTGGCTCTTGGGCTGTTTTCACACTGGATCTGGGTTTTGCTGACTGCAACAGCACAACAGCTCCCACTGAGGGGGATCAACTTGCAATACCAAAGCAGCAGCGTGGACTACAGCAGTAACATGTACTCATGCAGGGTCCTCACCTTGAAAGCCAGAAAGTACACCTGTCCAGCCAAGAGCCCCGGGCCCTTTGCCGATTGTAAGCCTGGAGGGTCTCCAGTTCTGCTGCAATAAATTCTACAACAATTGTGAACTCAGGTAAAATCAGACCTGGTGTACAACCTCCACTAAAAACTGGTATTCATTTAACATCACACCACTGGCCCTGACTGCATGATACCCCATTTTCAATATTCCCTCCCCTCATAACATCCCATGAATATCAGATGGAGAGATCTGCTGGATATTTGGCTCCAACCTGAAGCTCAAAAGCCAGAAAGGAACTAGAGCAGGCAACTGAAATCTGACTCAGAGTTGTGTAAGGAGAATGCTTCCTAACAGGAACATTAACATTCACTGTAGCTTTGAAGAGATATTATAGTAATTAGAGATGGTTGGAGGAAAAAAAAAAAAAAAAGGGTATTGTACATATAAAAATGAATTTACACACTGAACAATGGAGATGTTAGATATTACAGGAAGAACAAACTCGCTCATGCAGGGGCCCCTATTAACTTCTTCAGCTTGCATTTTTCTAGCTTGAAACTTTCTGACACCTGTTATCTTTTCTTCCTTAAAAAGTATCTCTTCGTTCTAAATACAACTAAGTTAAAAGAGGAGAAAAACAGTGCAACTTTTACCAAAAGCTCTCAAGCCCGTATGTGATATGTTTTTCTTTTAAGACGAGGTGAAACTTAAAAGCTTCTGAAAGGAAGTTAGTTTAACCTCAGCGTCAGAAAGCTTTGTTTGCAAGGTAATGTACTGGTATTATTTGAGTTGCAAGAGCACGACAGCTCCTGCAGCCTAATGACTTACAGGAGACTGAGGATGCCAGATTCCTGAGAGCCTCTGTTCTCCATCTCAGCTGTTTTGTTTCAAAGTCATCTGAGACTGCTGTAGATCCAGGATAGGACCCCAGATCTCCCACAGCACCTTTGTCTCACTACCAGCTGAAACATCATGCCTGGTGTGGCAGCACTCTGTGGATTTAACTAACACATCAGCTTGCAACAGGCAGAGGAACTGAAGATTTCTCCTCTGTGCAACACTGTCCATGTTTTTTTCTAGCTGGGCACATGGTTGCTCATTTTTTATTCCTGCATTTTACTATAATTTGGATTAATAGCATCCAGGCCATGTAAAGACTATCAGTCACACAGACTGATTGTGTTTGGGTTTTTTCAATTGGTGTTTTCAGGCAGTAAGTTGACAAGTTACAGTGGTTATTTCAGTGCATGTTAATCCTAGATTTAAATCCATGTGTGTAGAAGGAAAAGGCTAGAATGTTTTTCCAGAGCCCCCACATAAACAACCTTGCTATGAAACTCATAGAGGTGATTATTTATTAATTTTCAACCCAACCCTTTAGCAACGAACAAAACATTGACTAGTGCAGATGTAGCACTGATCTGTCAGCACTTCAACAATTTGCCTTGTAATCCAGCAAGGCTTTCTTTTTCCCTACAAATAATGACCTTTCTGGCTACTTTTACACATGTTTCTCTTTACTGTATGTGATTCTCAATTCTTTATCCATACAGAAACATGTCAGACAAGCCCTTGCTGTTGGGAGACATTGGTTACATTATGGAGGTATTGTACTAACTGAGTTTCTGTGCATGAATGAACATATGTAGAAACTACATATTACACCAAGTGTCCCCTTAATGTTTCCATTGGAATGCTCTGCCGCAGCTCATTACCCTGTTCAAAGACAAGATGTATAGCTCAACAATTTACTTCTAATGGGTATGCTTGACATCCCCCTCCACTTAACCCCAAATCACAGGAACCACAGTCTCAGGTAAGAGGGCAATTCAGTCCTGGTCCTCAACAAGTCTTAATAGTTCCTTTTTTGCAGCAAGCGCTGCCAAATGTGGTCAAATGCATACCTGGGCGGTGGTTTAGAAGTGTAGTTGGCTGCCTGCAAAGCACTAAGTTGGGATCACTGGACTTTTTTAATTTTTCAAAAGCTGCAGAAAGAGCTCAGGGGACAAGGAAAAAAAATAGGAGGGAGGGAGGGAAGGGGAGAAAGTTAAAAGACATCTCTGGAATAAACTTCAAGACCATCTGGGCCAATCGTATTGAATGCAGTTGGTAGAGAGATGTTGACGCACTCTCACCCATGTGCCCTGACAGGGGAAGAACCCAGGGATTTGGCCCTGTTAGATTATGTATCCAGGAAAGATTTTAAAGCAAGCGTTACACTAGAAACTTCAGGAAATGTAACATCTGGTACAGGACTAGGGAGCATTTTAAAGAAATGGAATGTCAAAATAAATGTCTTTGTATCTCTGTCTTCCTTAAGCATGAACTACTGAAAAGCTCTGTCTTACTAGCTCACACAGCGCAAGTTACTGCTCAGTAAATTTATAAGTCTGCAGCCTTTGCTGTCTTTATACACTATCAGTCCAACTCCAGCTGATTCTGGACTGAGATTAGATACAGCCCTGCTTTCCATCTGTGCTGATAAAAGGAGAGAAAATGAAATGATTTCTGCAATCTTGTAAATCCATTTCGCTTGCTGTTTATCAAGAGTTGGCAAGGGCAATGACAGAGGCAAAATCCCCAAGGTCACTCCAGCACACGCTGTGCCTCCTTCTCCTGAAGGACTTCTCCTGCTCTCTCCTGAACTAGTTCATGTGGAAAAAGAAAGGGGGCGGGGGGAGGAGGGGGGGAAGAAAAAAAGGAGAACAGACGTATCCAACGCTCCAAAAGAAAATAACAAGACCATGTCAAATTGCTTTATGTTCCCTTCTGAAAAAGCATGCATGTTCAAACAGGCTCTGCAGAAGTATTTGCCTTCCTCGCTCTGAACAATGGGGAAGAAGCTCCGGTGTGCAAGGAGAAGCATCACTCAGATTTGCATGGCAGACTTCTCTTTTAAATTGGGAAGAATTCTGGGGAGGTTAAGACCTGCAGGAGTTTGTAGGGGATCATTTCTAATGGTCACAAGCAAGCTCTGTCTTCTAATAAGAACTACTACGTGAGACCTGGATCAACTAGGCTATATGCCCTGTTATATAATGAAAGTTATTGTAACCTATCTGCAAAGCAGATTGCTTTCCAAGTATCCTAACCTCCACGGAAATTCTATAATCCAGGATACTGGGATGCAATTATCCAAACCTCTACTGATACAGACTCCCAACAGACTCCCATCTATTTAAAAGTCTGTTTCACATTCCACGAGATTTGTTTTCGGTTCCTGGTGACAACAAACTTTCTTGTGAAGTCTATCTGGGTCAAGTTTTCAATCTGTTTTTATGAACAAAATTTACTTGGGAACGTTGTGATGTGATGAATGTGAGCTTAAGTATCTGTCAGTAAAAGCCAATTCATTTTTCAGTATCAATATGGATTCAGTTTGACTTGCTAGTCGTGCTAGAATCTGAATCATTCTGAATCGTCGAGCTATACATATTAAAAAAAAATGCAAGTTTGCAGAAACCTGGCACTGAAGTGTTTAAATCTTTAGACTTTGCAAAGTCAGAATGGTTTCAAAGCCAGAGCTAGAGTTTTTTAATCTTTCAAGCCAATCAATGCAAAAGACAAGTACAGAAGGCATGCTCAGATAAATACGAAAGAGAAATAGAGGTACTCAGGTCATCAGCTTTGAAAACTGAACTACACAATATGATGGATTTCGATCGCTTCCTTGGTCACATGCCTTTGTTCAAGCAGATGCCTGCAGGGTCAGGAATGTAATCAATAAATAGGTCGGAAAGCGTGAACTTCTACTGTAACAGCCTGTGGGGCTCGCTGGGCAGTCAGCATCAATGCTGAGTAAGCAAAATGCTGCAGACAACATGTTTTGCTGTCTCGATCACCAGAATGGTTGTGGCAGCAGCAGCTTCCCCTGCTTGTCCGAGCTCTGTCATGTTTGCTCCTGGAGGAAGCAAACTTGGCCCCGAAGCTAACTCATACCTGTGGCTTGGCCAGCAGAAGAGGACCGTGAGGAAGATGGCCCCTATCTAGAGAAATCATCTCTGCTTGATGTTCTCCGCATGTTGACATAAAAGGTTTTAATAGGGTAAGAACAACAATGAGAACAATGGGACAGCTCCCTCTATGTGCAGCTGAAGACTCTCTTGGAGAAATGCGAAGTGATCCATGTGCAGGCAGATAAATAGCAGCTGCAAACTCTGCAGACACCATCACAGATGGAGGTTAGCAACCTACGGGTGTCTCTTTCAGTTCTGTGAGAAGAAGAAGGAAAAAAAAACACCAAAAAACCTGCAAATTGGAGGAATCATAGTGAAAAAGGAGAAAATAAACACCAAGGATGGAAAGATAATTATAAAAGTATGTTGCACATACTCACAGCGGTGAAGCTTTCTCATCTGTTAAAGAACACAAAGTAAATGTTCACTTCAGAAAACCACATGGGAAATGCCAACAAAGGCTGGTATAACACCATGTCCTTCCTTTATTTGCAGTAGCATAAAGACCTTTTTATCAGACATTCTAATCTTGCTTAGCATTTAATAGGACAGTGTGCTGGGATATCCACTCTGCTATTTACTATTTAATTAATTTGACAGAAGTCCAAAAATACTGAAGGCAAAACAGTGTATCAATATTTACTGTACTGATTCACTGGAATTAAAATACTGTAAAAACATAACTGTGCACAGACACCGTTTGTCTTGGCCAATAAAATATTTTGAAGGTTCGTGTTCAAAACACAGGTTTGGACTACAATTTTTCCTGAAAGGTATTGATCAGTATGTTATATTTCTAGCTTTGTCTGATACCACAACATGTTTTGAACAACTTCATTAACTATGAGTTGTAAAACATCAAGACAAGGTTAGAAAAACAAAGGCCAACATCGATAACTAGATAAATATTGTCATTAACACACTGGAATCTGGAATTTCAGTTGGCCAAAGCTGGACATTTCACTAGAAGTATGAAGGGAGAGGTGGAAATGCAACACTGAGTTTTAATATGGCAGAATCTTACAAAATTGTTTCTGTGCCATCCTTTCTCTAAATGAGCAGAAAATACTAGACCTAGTGAGTGAAAGACCACGTTGGGAACTTTCAAAAGGCAAGCGATGCATCTGAAGGATAGGTGATCTGATCTGGAAGATGCAAAGAATGTGAAAAAACCGTGCTGAGAATCTGCATGCTAAATGCTTTTGTTTAACAAGCCACTGAAAAACTCCTCCTTTAATCCAGGTTGTCGAGAGCACTTCAGTCTGGGTTTCATTCTCAAGCAAGTATTACTCATTAACTGCATAACAGGAGTTCTGTATTGGCAGCCTGTCCCCAAACCAAAGTGCCTGAGTACGAAAAAAAAATCAAAATCAAAAGCAGCATCATAATAATACAATAGAGCATAATTTCATTAAAAACATGGGCCACTTGAAGGAAACAGTGAGATCCAAGAAAGAAGGTTGGGATAAGAGGAAAAAAAAAAAGTCTTAGAAGAATCCAGCAAGAAAGTCCTTAGCTAAAGTTTTTATGCATTTAAATGGCCATGATCCTTCTCTCTTATGGTGTAAGTCCATCCAGACTCCAACATAGTCTTGTAGGGCATGATATCTCCATCTGCACGCCATAGCCTTGTTGTCTCTCTTCCTTTTCCATGTGCCAACTGTTCTAAAACCACATGTACAGTCCCAGTGTTTGATCAGAGGAGTGTCTGCCAGAACTCAGGAGGGCTTGTGAGAAAAAATCATCACAGCTCAAGACGGACAAGGGTCACTGGTGAATGCTAGGAGAAAAGTCCACAAATTTGAGAAGGAAATGTGTGAAGAAAGGAGTTCACCAGTATACAGAGTTTGTAATTGCCAATTTACCTTTCCTAGGCAGGCAGGTATTGTGACTACATCTCAGGCATGCCTTTTCTTTTTAAAAGGAAAAAAAAAAAAAAAAAAAAAGATAAGGAAGAGATATGGTATCTCAAAAAAAGAGATACCAAGGTTTCTGATGGCCCACAACAGGGGTGAGCCATTAGACATAGGTCCACACATCTCTGATGGCCTGATTTGACCATCAGTCTCTGCCTTCACGGTGACTGCACATCAAAGTTTTCTTTGACTCATGTCTATTAATTCGGGCAGTTAGGCAGGATCTAAACTGGGTCAAGAGAGCTACAGCTCCTCACTGCCCTGGCTGGAAACCAGGATCTCCAGACAGGCAGCTGCAGAGAGCAGGGGAGAGCGCTTGTTTAGCACATTCCTGAAGGGCACTGACAATCTACAACCATTTTCAAGTGGCTCTCCTCAAGTTGACTCAGGAATGTGCTGATGGGCTGTACAGGTAGGGCCAGCCTCATTGAGAGGATGCAGGACCTTCAGTGCAGTGCAAGGAACGTTAACGTGACCCCACTGTCCCTTGGAGAACTGCAGGGAGAAATGTCTGCCATGGGAAGCATTGCAGACCAGTGCTCTCCTGCAAATAATTTGTTATTAGCTCCTAAATTATGTACACTTAATCGCTTAGCTCCCTTCTACTTTGTGTCAGCAATAAACCTTGTGCAATCACATGAAATGAAAGGAGATGACAGAAGAGCAGGATGCTGGAGCACCATGGAGAAGCCAGCATTCACACCAGCTGGGGAGGTTGGGCTTTTAAGTCTTCCAAAGCCTCTGGCCTGAGCTGAAGCAAACAGCGTTTCTCTCTTCTGCCGGATCACTGAGTGTGAGGGAGGAAATAGGCTGGTTGAGAAACTGCTTTCCACAGAAGAGCCAACATCCTCCAGGATGAAGCACTTAGAAAAACTTTGCATGAATTAGCAAGCAAATGTGAGGCTGGAACAAAGTAAAGAGGGACAAAACTTTTTGGTTTGTCATTCATGCAATAATCCTGTCAAATGTGAAATGTACTGAATTGGTGAATTTTGGCTTTGTTTTTGGAAGAGAGGAAGGAAGAGGGATATTTTACTTTGTTTGTGCTGCATTTGTATTTTTCCAAACTGGAAAACAACCCTATTATTTATGATCATATTTCGTCTTTAGCATGTCACATAGCAATTTCAGGATCCTCTATGAGTGCCACACTGATGTGCAGCAGCTGAACATCCCAATTGACTATTTGCTTCACTAATGGGGAAAATACATAAATTCAGTGCTCATTACATGTTCAGAACAACAACCAATGCCAGTTTCAATTCTTCATGAATTTAAAACCTGGCTGGAATGCAAATCAAATCACAACCTTATCTTCTGTGAAACAGTCCACATTTTTTGCCATCAATCTCCAACAAGTTTCAGTCCTGGGTCTCTTACAGAAAAACTTCATTCCAAAAAATCCATTAGAGGCTCAAGATGTAGTGTTATGAAAGGATAAAGAACTGCTCAAATTACCAAAAAACCTCTAAAAAGACTAGTCCTTCTTCTGATTCCTTAAGAAGGTAAAATTAAATTCACTCCAATTACATATACATGTCTTACTACAAGAAACTGAAAACTCAGGGCAGGTTGGTCTAGGTGCCTGTTATCTTATAGCCCGATGAGGAAAATGCAAGTAGTTAAGACCAGAATTTATTGCATTTATGGTGATGAAACAGGGACACATATCAAGAACCAGAGCTCTACAGAGCATAAGAAATGACACCTTGATTGTCACTCAACAAAGCATCTTTGTTTGAGGGTTGGTGATCTCACTGGCAGGGCTCAGAAATGAGTCCAAGTTTTCAGTTTTAGAGCTGACATTGGAAAGTACATACTTTCTGATCTGTGAAGTCAGACGGAGGAGCTGTTATCTGAAATAGTGCACAGCGTCTGAGTAATCTGCCAGACTTAACACATCCTGCCTCAGGAGTCCAGGTGGGAAACTTTACTATAAGGAACAAAATGAAATGCAAAAAATACCTGCTAATAGTTCAACTAGTGCGTCATCAACACTCCACAAATAAAGCTGTTAAACTACACGTATCTCCACCCGTGGAACTGCTATGCCAGCTGGAAAAAGTCAGTAAGGATAGGTTTAGGGAAACAGGGCTTCCATAACCTGTACTAACTAGGGCTGGATCAAAAGATGTAATGACTCTTCTTCATTAGACAAAGCAAGAAGTTAGAGTGGGTCATTGGCTGTAGAGTTATGGAAGAAAACCTGAGCCTCTGCTGGGTGCAGTACAAGGAGACGATATTATGAAGGAGGAGAAACCAATATCCAGGCACTGATCTGGAATAGATAAGCAAGCAATTCAGGGAGAAAAACACATCCCATCTCCCCAGGGGGATGTCATTCCAAGATCAGAAGGATTCAAGTTGTCTCCTCTTTAGACACTTTAAAGCTTTTCTGGCAGATTCTCCCTTCTGTCAGTTGTGCCAGGTTCAACCACGTATCACAGGCTGAAGGGGGATGTTTCCCCACATTTATATTTGGCACGAGAATTTTCAGCTCAAAATGATGGAGCTGTTACAGAGGTAGTGCTTACGAGAAGCAACATCCTCCCAGATGGCCTCATAAAAGAGGGAGAGGATGAGCTCGTCTCGCTGACTTGGAATTGCCAAGTCGGCAGAGCTAAAGATCAAGTTTTGAAATGAAAAGGTCACGTTGCATCATATAAATGCCACCCTCCCTGGGACAATAGACAGCCTTAATCCAGCATCACTCAAATCAACAGTTTTTCCAATTACTTGAACAGCAGCGAGATCAAACTTTGAGGACACCATCGAAAGCCAAGGAAGATAATAAGAACCTTTCTAATTGTTGGGATGGGCTTTACATCAGTCCCTAAATGACTAAGGTGTGGATCTATGCCTGGAGAGAATAAATGTTAAAAGGAATGAAAGCACGGTGTTACCAGTAGATGATCTTAAGTTAATTTAATTTTCAGATGTCCTAGGTGCATGAGCAGTGATGGCTTCTGGAAAGATTGTGAAAGCAGTCATTTGTCAGGTGCAGTTTTTTCTTGCATAGATGCCCCTTTGCAAAGGTTTATGGATACCAAAGCCAGCTCAAAAAACGCCAGCAACCTGCAACAGAATCTCGTACTAGACCACATAGTTTTCTGGTAGGACTGATATTAATGGCCGTGCACCAAACAGACAAAAGCTGAGCTCCCATCAGAGTGAGTGTTGATCATGGAAAACTGCCACATATGATTTTTTGAGGGAATTGAAGAGGACGGGTAGTGCACAACGGGTTACTTTCCCGCCAGCTGCCATTTAAACAAACCTCGTACCTCTCCCTGATGCATCAGTTCGTGTTAGAAGCCAGTGTTGAACAGCCCCTTGTGCTACACAACTGCATAAATCTTTCCTGTTTAGTGACAATACTGTGGGAGTTTTTGCTGAGTTGAAAAAAAAAAAAAAAAAAAAATCAAACATCCAGACAATGCCTCCCCTCTTTCTTCTTGCTTCCCTTCCCCCCTGAAAAGCAAGATCCACTGGTAAGTTCAGCTTCCAGCCAGTTAAAATTTGCCAGTTGGAAATCAAATCCAGACAAATCCAATGGAAAAATTAAAACTCTCCCGCTAGCCAATGCTGGTTAACCATTGGAACATCTTAGCTTGGGCTCAGGATGCATCAGTAGACTTGTAATACAGATTCCTCTGGCAACCTACTAATTTCTGAGTTGGGGAAGGTCTAGGATAAATTTAAAAAAAAAAAAAATCATTGCTAATGGACTCAGATTCTCAGAAATGTGTTTTCAGAAGTGAAGCTGGTCTTCCAGACAGGGCAGCTGTTTCACATGGTCTTGGTGGCAAAATTCTCAGTCCATGAAATTCAGCCTAATTTTCTCTTGGGCAAAGAAACCCTGAAATCACAGCCCATACCCTTGTGGCTGACATTTCATCTTGTAGTGGGTATTTCAAACCACAATGATGCCAATTTCACGTTACTAGATTTATATGTAACTGTCTCTGACAAAAGATTTATTGCTTGACTGTGTCACAGAGTCTCACCCATATTCTGGTGAATTTATTTGGAATGTCTTAATAAATAAGGCGTTCATTGGAACGTCTTGTATCGGCCATAAGCTAGTTCAAAACTGAAGATTCCTGTTGTTGAAAGAAGGTTTTTTCTCAACTGTACTTTATACACAGAAGTTACTCTTTGTGCTTGCATAGGAGCCTCCCTACACTGAAGCAGATGCAACATGACTAATAGGCCCCTCATGACTAATAAGTTCACCCCAGTTACAGCACATCAGTCAAATCAAGTATTGCTTTTCACCAGACATGACACATCATGATGTGTAAGGCTGGGAATTTTGAAAGAGTGTTAGTGATAGACTGCACCCTGATGCAACATCTCAAAATGCAATTTTACCTATCTCAGGGGTAACCATGTGGAATTTCTGCTGGGAAGCCTTGGGCCAGGATCTCTCCTGACTCCCCTGAGTAAGCGTAAGGTGTTCATAAGGATATTGAGCTGCAGTGTCCGTGTCTTCTTGTCACACAGGGGATGTTTTTAGAAGGTCAGTCAGACAAGTTGGTTTCCAAGATTATTGGGATTAAGGTTTGAGATGGAATCATGCCTTAGGTAAAATGCTTACAAAGATCAAACCTTTGAATAGCTTTTAACTAGGATTAAGAGGTGAATAAAACAGGAAAGAGCAAAATTAAGCACTTAGCAAGAGGGTCAGTCAGTGTGGCTCTGAAGCAGGGAGTTCCTCGGTGGCTGTCCCAGCAAGACAAACCATTGGGCATGGAGAAGAGAGGGCACCTGACCAAGGTCAGGAAAGATGGGTGCATCTGACTGAATTTTACAGCAATATTTCAGCTAGTGACATAAAAAAAGGGAGGTTGGAAGAAAGAGGGTTTTTTAAAAACAAGAATCAGGAGTCTGTTAGTTACATAAATGAGAACTGGTAACTTTCTGCTATAGCCACGATCACATTCTCCTACTTCTCTCACCCTTCACCGCAAAATATGCTGTTCCACATAAAGAAACATCACCTTTCCTTTAACCCTCACAGCCCCAGCAGTGGGTATTATGGTCTCATCCTTGAGTTTCAACACACAGACACCTGCAAAGCAGCTGTAGGTTGAGGCTCTGAAGCTTTGTCATGAGAATATCAGTGTCTGTTAGACAGCCTCGGGACTTGCAATTTTTCTGTGAAAACCTCAGCTCTTTGGCATTTCTAGATACTAAGCCCCAAACTATGGCATTTTGACTGGCACTGGTTTGCTGCTAATTACAACCTAGAGGTGTCTGTGAAGATCGCTCTAGCTTGTGGTATTCATGAAATATGCAGAGTGAGAAATAGGTAGGCTGATGGGAACATTTTCTTCTGACCTTTGCAAATTTAAATGGTGATGTGGTGGTCAATTTGGTTTGGGGATCCTTTCTTCATTTTTTTCTGTTGCTTGATGTCTTACAGCTAACTGGTGTAGAAGTTAATGGCAAAAAAACCCTCTCCTAAGATGCAGTTAAATACGACATAATGAGGACATCAATTAACTTAGGGCAAGAGTTTATGATTAACTATGAAAATCAGTAGCATTCAGTGGTGCATAACAGCAGAGGGAAGACAGTCTTTCAGACCATTATTTCACTACAAGGTCATAATTTCACAGCCATTTCTTAAGAGTGCTGTCTGGGAAAATATAAATTTTCAGTAGAGCTTTTATTCTAGGTGTTACTGCATTCATAATACCAGAAAAGGCCATTACTTTTTCCTATAACTCTCTATAGATGTAATTCTTCCTTCTAAACCTTTATAGAAGCTGCAGAAGAGATGTTACATACTGTAGACTGCAACTCTTAGCTGATAGTACTACATGATCTGGAGATAAATATGCGTTCTATTCTGATAGTTACCAAGAGAAGTAGAAAACTTATCTTCTGATTTGTGTATTTATAAGCCATCACACGATCTCAAAAAGGGGGTCAGGGAGAAATCTTGATAGGAAGAAGAGATTTATCAGTAGCTGTGTTTCACCCTGGGTAAGAATTTGCAAGATGATGAGGTAGCAGAAAAAGCGGTTCTGCTGAGAGCTGTTTTCCTTCAGCAGAGACCTTGCAGGCATGAGGCAGAGAAAAACCAGGCTACTTGTGTGTGGTTCTGATCTGGCCTCACCTGGCCAAGAGACTAACCCACAATCGATAGAGGATGGCAGACCTTTGGTATCCAGCCCAGTCGGTATTCTGGGTAACTAATGATGAGAAAGATAGTGACAAGCTGGAAGGTGTTCAACAGAGAGCAGCAAGATTATTACAAGGTGAGAGGAATTGAATTATAGGGAGAGATTATAACAAAAATGAAATATTGCTCTAGCTCATGTCTGTGCCTAGAGCAAAGCTGTACACATAAGGAGTTTCACTGATTTATATTAGCTAAGGTTTTAGCTTCCGATGTCCTTATTCACTTTGCACCAAGCAGTTCGGTCCTTGGACGGTTATATGGAAGTCAAAGGCTATGTTTTGCCTCTTATCAGAACAGGATCTTAACAGAACATCAACAGGAGGAAGTCAGTTTGGTTTTTGAAGTACAAAAAGCTGTAGGCAGCATCAGAGACTTCAGTAGAAATTAAGCGGGAAAAATCATGCGAAGCGCCAGTTAAGGTCTCAGACACTGAATTTTATTTAAGGCTTAAATTTGAGAGATGTTGTTTGTCTACCAGAAGGTTCACTGACCTCAGTAAGAGCCAGCTGTGCTGAAGGCTGAGCTAGGCATCCCACTCAGATCTCATTTGTGTAATGCAAGTGTCAACCCAGCAGCAGAAACATAGAAAATCACCTTGATAGGGACAAAAGCAAGAAAAGTCACAGCAGAATAGAGGAGAATACCAAAGTGAGAGGGAAAATGAGGTCTGCAGCCCTCACAGGTACAGCTGTTCATAGTTTCCTCCTTCAACCCTTGGTAGATTGGTTGTTATGGAGCTAACAGGTCAAATGATCGTGTGTAGCAATAGCTTATCTCTATGGCCTCTGTAACCTACTGCTGAGCTTCTAATTAAATACTAGTTGCACTTACAGTGCCTAATAACCTTTTCAGAGCTCATTTCTAAAACTGCATAGAACATTTTATAAATGGAAGTGTACCATAGCGTGCCGTTGCAGAAGCTGTCTCAGTTGCTCTGAAAAAAAGGTCCACCACGACAGAAACAAATGTAGCCCAACATCTAAATAGCCCAGACAAGCAGTAACAGCCAGAAAAATGCATAAAATTCCACTTGCAGCAGCTGCCAAGAAAATAAAACAAATAAAAGCAGACTTACTTCACCTATTAAATCCATCAACCCTTAGGAGATCCATTAACAAACCTACTCTCAACACCCCAAGGGTCCCACTCCCCAGGATGTTATCCTCTGTGGCCAGAAGTGCCCTACCCAGCAAACGGTAACGTGCAGAGGAGTCTCCCCTTGGTCGTTCTTGTGGGAACTGAATCTGTCCACGATGAATTTGGGGTTTTTTTCTTCCCTGTACTCTGGCCAAACATCCTGCACTGTGCATCTTTTCTGCACACTTCATCAGAGGGGGAGATGGATGGGGTTGTGCCACCCCTCCCTCTGCACTCACATTCAGACCTTGTGAGCTGGGAGCCTGAGCACAAGGTGTCGGACCTGGCGGGGAGAAGTGTTGGCAGCCTGCTCCTCTCCCCTTGGCTCACAGGAGAGAAAAGATCTGTTGGTTTGTAGCCTTTTTACAGGAATCCAGTGGGCTACAGCCCCCTGGGAGACATGAACATTAGAAGTACCTGTGAAATGAATCCCATGCTGCCTGGTGGAACTGGTGTAGGACTTGCTGTGAACATAATTTTCCACAACTCTGGGACATTTGAGGGTAGGATAACCCTTAATGAGCTGATGCTGACACACAAGGTGCCAGACACTGTTGCATCCGGGCAAAGTCCCTGCCTTTGCTTCCCTACAGGACACCATCATGGGTGATCACTCCAGCCCAATGTAACACCATTGCCTATTGAACTTCTTCAAGCCTATTCCATGTAATAGTCACCCACCCATGGAGAATACTTTCTCTTTGTGCCCATGATCTCCTGTTGCCATCCATAAAGGCACTGCAAAACATGGGGAATATGGTTATAAGCCCACATCTTAAAGCTTTTCATTACAAGATTGTTTGATTCCTGGTTACTATAATTTTTTCACTGCTTATCTAGAGATACATACATAAACCAAAGTAATGTTTCCCATGGTACAGGCAAATCAAACCAGCAATTACTTTCTCATTTCATTTTTAACTACTGAAGTCCTTTTTTATCTCCAGATAATGACGAACATGGTTCTGACACCAGAGGTCCACACACTCCTTCTATACTCATTCAGCATGGAGCATAAATAAGTTACTTGTTAATATATGAACTGTCATGTAAGAAGCCACAATTATGCATGATTCACCCCTACAAGCTATGTAAATCTGTGGTGTGTGTATATGATAACAAATGAGTGTTACTTGATGGGAAAACACAGGTGCCAAGAACTGGGACTCTCTGTACTGCGGATGTCAGATATGGCATCAGTGTTAACACCTTCACCAACTCTTACCTTCAGGTAGATGCATTTCCAAGGGCTTATCAAGCATCCTCTATCACTCCAGTCTGTCAAAGCACTGGCAGGGAGCCAGACCATGCAGCATTGTTTAGTGGGAAGGTACAAGAGCAGAGAAAGCACGTGCCTCCTTCCGTAGACCAAAGCCTCCCTGCTTTCAGTTTTATATGGTCCAGATTTGGACCTGTGCCTGTTCTTACCATAGCAGTTATTAAATGGTGGTGAAAAATCATAAAGGAGTTGCAGTGCTGACTCCTGGAGAAGCAGGCTCGTGAGTCTCTCTGGAGACAGCCATCAGCACGAAAGGTTGGAAAGAGTATGTAAGGAGACATCTCAACTGACATATTCCCTGATGGAGCTGTGTGTAAAGCTCTGGTTTGCTATGTCAGCTCCCATCCTGACATACAATTTAGTATGATTTCTACAAAACTATGTAATTAGTAAAATCTTCCAACGTACAAATAGGTCATTATAGTTGTCAATGTTTTCTTCTCCTCTTATTCATCTTCAGCAGAAATTATCATCAGACTAACCTCGGCCACTGATTCTGTCTTCGTCTAAACAAGCCCAGATGGGGAGGAGTTATTTTCCCTATCCACTTCTGTTTCAGCCAGAAGTGCCAAGTCCCCAAGAACATTTTCAGCATCAGCCCTGCAGCCCTGGGAGAAGTTATTAGGTTAATGCCTTGAACAGCTTCTGTCCTACGTGTGCCCAGCCTGCTTTCTGCCTCACCATGCCAGCGAAAGACTGCATAGGTGAGTCTGAATTATGGCCAGAGCCAGAACACAACATAATACTCTTCATTCCAGAGAAGAAATATAAAAACCTGCTAGTTTCAGTACACATCCTGACCAGTTCAAAGTAAAACCAAAGCATACAGTGGTGGAGAGCTTCGTATCAGCACAATTTTTAACATTTTAGATCCTTGATGAAACAGCTATTAAAAAGAGGGGGGTTTACTATTTGGCTCTCATTTATTAATATTATAAATTATAGAGTAGGCCACCCTGTAATCAACTGCTTGTGAACTTTGTGTGTAACACCTTGAAAATGAGCAAGTTGGTAGGGAACAGAGGCAGTTTCTTCTTTAGGTAAAAATGTAGATGCTTGAAACACAAGCCAGAGCAGTCCAAGGGTCAGGGTGAAAAAACTGCTTTTGCTCACAGGTTTTGAATTCTTCTTCATGCCATTCTGTTAGTTATGGTATTGGATAACATCTCTGGTGTTTTCTTAGCCTCCAGTGGACAGTAACACACAAACCCAAACTCTACACACAATTGGAATAATCTGTGCATTTTGGAAACAAAGGGCTCCATTGAGTCACTCCTACCACGTGTAAATAGGAGCCAGCAGAGCGTCGCTTTGGGACAGGGGATACGTTTTGATATGTGTCCTTGATTCGCACCCACACAAAGTAAAAAAGACCATTTTTCCTGCTCCTTGCTACAACGCTTCATGCTGCAGAGAACAAAAAAAAAAAAATCACTGATTTCTTGCCTTTGAAAGGAATGAAATGCTTCTAATTTGTACTCCCAGTAGGGGAAGAAACTGGTGGGCAGCATGAGCGAAACACTGATTAGGCTGACGGTGCAAAGTTATAGCAAGTAACTGGATATAATTATGCCAGACACATCGTGTTCATTGTAAAGTGCTATTTGCAGAGCTTCTTATCTTCTAAAAACTTTAACTGTCTGAAAATTACTTAGAGTGTATCCAGGTGATACCCTGACAGGTCTGGTATCTCTCTCAGGTATTTCTGTATTGTCAATCACCATACCATGCCATAGCTCAGTTTCATCTTCTTTTTCTCTCTCCCTCTCACCTTGGGTGACCAAATGTGCAGGGTTGCTGGGGCAGATTTCCCTCTGACTGTTCCTGGTGCACTTCCTTGGCATTCGATTTACAGATGAAAGATAAATACATACAGCCCCGTTCACACAAAGGAATAAATACATACAGCCCCGTTCACACAAAGGAATAGCAGATTTTTTGCTTGCTTTCTGCTGTACAAGTTTTGCGGGGCAATCACTTGTCAATCACGCTCCACTCCTGTTCATGTCCCTGCGGTGCAGTTTTGATACAGCGAAACACAATGTACTTTGCTCTGTACCCTGGGGAACACCATGTGCATAAAGAAACTATCTCTTAATCTCTGTATTCGTAGTGCCTCCATTTAATTTCAGAGTTGCTCACAAATTCTTTAAGATGCTTCTCCCTGCAGTACATGCTTAGTTATTAACAGCATCATAGATTTACAGATTTGTGACTAAGACTCAAAAAAGAATGAGGTTTCAAAGACTTCTAGGTTTCCACACTGCATTATCCAGCTTACTTTTGAAAACACTGAAGACCCAGATCTCCGTGATTTGTCCAAGGTCGTGCTAGGAGTCAGGGACTGTGAAGCCAGAAGCAAAGAGCAGTACGGCATCACCTCCAAAAGAGAAACAGCTGTCAGAGACACAACTAGCAATTAAGCCAAGTGGGCCAGACAAAAAAAAAGAGAGCCAAAAGATGTCCAAAGTTCTGACCTCCTTCCTGAACTGGTGAGGATGTTTTCCTTTTCGGTTTTCATGGCAGGATGGGACCATAGTGGAAAACTTGCTGGAGTTGTTGCCTCTTCCTTGCCTGTTTTTCCTCTCAAGCCTGGATTAATGTTTTTGTTTGGAGGGCTTGCTAGCAAGCTGAGGTTTTCATCTTAGTAGGTTTGCTAATAGTACAGGACGTTCCCCTGGATTTGTGATTTCAATGCAGGGTTTTCTTTAGAGAGTGAGGAATTTTTTTATTGGAACCAGCCAGCCTACAGAGCTGAACCGTACCTAAAAATAGAAGGGATCGCTTTTTTTAGATGTTAAAAATAGAGATGTATAGAAATGGTCATGTATAGGCTGCTTTCACAAGAAGGCAGAGGTGCTCTGAATGGAAACATTTGCTATCTGCCATCTACCCGAGAAATGTAGCATTTCACAGTGCCGTAAGCTGCTGCTTGTGAAGAACAAAGGAGAATATAGTAGCCCTGGCTAGTTGAAAATGGAACAGATACCATGCTGAAATACACACGTATCTCCAGGGAAAGAACAAGACATTTGGTCTTGTGAAGCATAAACACACACAGCTCTTCACAGGTAGGGAGGTGCCACGGCATGGATGAAGCGGGATCACCCCATGTTGCTATGGAGCTCATCTAATTCTCCTGCCGATGGAACCTGCCTCGGCACTTGCTCTGAGCACTGTGGAAGGTTGGATACTTTCCAGTTTTGCTGAAAAAAGTTACCAAGTCCCCTTTTTTTTCCCCTGCAGAGTCCACCCACACCACTCAGACTGAGCACTGAGCAGAAAATACAGGTCTCAGTGGGAACAAAAGCTCCCAGAGATGCTGTCAAAGCCAAAATAAACTCTCATCCTTTTAGAAAGCTGCATCCTCTAAGCACCATCTTTGGGGTGAGCTGGAGGGCTGAGGGTTGTATAAAGACAGATGGACTTTATTTGCTGGGTTGTTCGTATTCCATGTTCCTCACAGTTAATTCATGGTTATATTAATCTGCCATATTAAAACTGAGATGTTCAAAGCCGGCAAAGTGATTTGGATAAAAAGTTAGCAGTAACTCGAATTAAATTTGGCATCTAGATCTGTTAAAAGGGGAAAAAATCTCAGCCTAGAGAGCTATATGCCATTTGAAATCTGCTGTACTTATAGTTCTGTGAAGCATTAATAGGTTATTTTAAATGTAAAAAATCTCCATCCCTATTTTAAAAGGATATTTGCACTAACTAGCTGTCCTATAAGGACTCAAGGTAGATTTCACATGGCATGGCTCAGATAGTAAGAAGAGCTGTAATATGTTACCCAACTCATCTAAATGAGTAACTGTGCACTTTTTTTATTTTTTCCCCTGAGAATTATAAATGGCTCACCAAGTTCTTAAGATACATTAACCATCACCTCCCCAACCTCCCACCACCACATAAATCCCACCCTGGTGAGCCAGCTGTGTCTCGAAAATCTCAGGTCAAACACTCCTGACATTTTACGAGATGTCAGTGCCATGTGTGTCAAATTCAGTCCTCCATTACCTCCAGTTTAGAGACACTCATATTTCCATCAAAGGGTCTGATACTCCTTGATTTAATGGCTGGGGCAGTTAAGTTTTTATTGCTGTATAGATGTCCTTTCAGCTACAGTTATGTGAAACGGCCACAGCTCAGTTCAATCCTCTCTAATACCGGGAAAAGAAAGTGGCCAACAGCCGCTTAATCACAGTGGTCTTGTGGAGCTCAGCATGCTGCTTGACCTCCTGGTCCACAAGGACTAAAATGCAGAATAAGAGCTTCCTTCCAAGAGAGAGCAGAAAAAGAGCTTAAAAAAATGCCATGAGATTTAGAAAACGAGGAACGTCTTCTGTCTGGTTTGATTCTCTTTCCTTTGGAAGGATATTCCCTGTAGAGATAAAAGGAGGGATGGATGCACAAACAAAGAAACAGACCTGGATTGAAGATACACCCAGTTTTCCATACGTTCATCAATTATGCAGAGGAAAGATTTTGACTGGGACCTCTGAGGTGTAAGTTAGCACAGGCCTTAGGAATTGGACCAAACAACTGTGGATGGATTTACTCAAGCAGGGGGTCTCATACTTGGGGTTCCTACTCCCTTAACTAATTTTAACTTGTTTGGGTAGCTATTCTAAAACGCACATCTGAACTAGTGCTGGTGGTGTCCGTTCTACGTGGAGCTAAGGTCATCTTGCTATTTTGAAGTGAAATGTAAACATCTTGATGATTTCCAGAAAAAAAAAAAAAGTTCATTACAGTGTTCATGCATAGATGCACCATACATTTACAGCCTCGTACATATTCCAAAACAAAATCTGACGTAATGTTTTGTTTTGCGTAATACAGATGGATTTGGCAGTGAATCGTTGCATAAGCTATGTTCCTTTTGAAATGAAAGTGGTGCTCTGAAACGGAGTAAATACTAAACAATACATTTGTGAAGAAAAGTGTGTATTCCCATGATGGCCAGTAGCTCCAAAATGAATAACTCTCTCTTAACTCTGAAACTATAAGTCAAAGGGCTTTTCCTGGACTTTTATGACCACCGATTCAGCAACAGCTCCTGAATAGAGAGAGAATTAATTGATGTAAAAGAAGGCATGGGGAGATGGGAACTCTGTAACTGAGGCCTCAAATATAAAGTGTTTGCCCCTGCAAACTTAGAAGATGAAGAAGCTTCCTCCTGCTCCCTAAACAGTGCCTTTGTGTCTACCACATGCATAATTGATTGTAAGCAAACTGTTCATGCCAAACTCAAAGCTGCTTCATGCACATGACCACATTAGAGGAGTTGCAGGCCATGAAAAGACCAGAGCTGATTTAGGCATCAATTATGGATAAGAAACTTCTTCAGTATAAATAAACTTGCTGGTTCACCACTGTACACAGAAACCTCTAAATAAAATAATTGATTATTTAAAGGCAGAATTCTTGCAGTTCTTCCCAAGGACATAGTTTCTGTTCGAGTACATGCACGCACACATGCAACCATGAACACACACCTGATGAAACACCCAAACCTCAACCAGACAGAAACCATACCTCAGTCTGTTGATAGGGTCCTCTTTCATGAGCAGCTCTAATTCAAGAAAGCAGTTTATCGGGGTTCCCTCTGAAGTCTCTTGCCATATTTGCAAGTCTGGATGTCCAACTAAATCTCACCATCCCTTCAGGATTATTCATGAAGGGCAAAACAGGAATTCTCCCTTGAATGTAACTATTTTGCTTATTTGTTCAACATCAGGGCATACACACTCACACGTGCATATATAAATACATAGCTTTGAAGGTGACCTATTTTCCAGCTACAAAATACCATTGCTATCAGAGGCTTTTGCCAGCTAGGAAACAATATGAACCAGAGAGGTGCAGAGCAAACTGCAGTGTCTGCATTACTTAGGGGCGCAGCATGCCAGGTTCACAGGTGTTCAAACTACCCAGGAACCATTTGGCCCCTGTTATGGAAAACATGATTTTAGAGATTGAAATCAGCTGGTAAGAAAAGGTGTTTAACCGATTAGCTACTACAGGACAAAGCAAAAACTCAAGGTTTTCTTTACATTTCTTCTTACTGTTTTTGTTATTTTTTTCCCCCCAACACCTGCAGTACTGCTTGCCTGACATCCTTGGGAACTGCTGGCTATGGAAGAATTAATTAGCTAGAATATTCTCTAAGTATCTGTAAGAAATGTTATTCATAGTTGCAGCATTTGAAACAGAAAAGAACTTAGAGGAGGGAAAAGGATTAAAAATCAAGTTCTGAGCCTGGACTGACTCTCTGAATGGAGAAACCATGTATACAACACAGAATTAATATATACAGAGGAATTAATCTTCAGCAGAGGCTGAAGCCCACAGAGTATCAAGCCTTCAGCAAGATCACACCTGCAGATGGGCAGCCAGAAAACGTGCAAGTGCCTCCCTAGATGCATGGGACCTGTCTGACCTGCCTGGGAGGTACCAGGACTGTTGAAGCCTGGCACATTCTGTCTTCCTTGCTGTTTCCCACCAGCTAAAAATAAAGTAAGTAGCTCTCCTGAGCTAGAAGTCACAGCCACTGTGCAAAACTACACTCAGCTACCTCTCTCTGCCCTTACAAGTCTATTATTACCAAGCAGAGAGAGAAATACTATGGTAAATATCTTTCAGAACAGGCAGTGGCATCTAAAAAAAATATGTTTTCTCTCTCTGTTCCTTCAGTTCCAACTCACTGCTAAATATACACTCAGAAATATAGGATGAAAATGTATGAAATTGCCTCACTGACTGAACTTAAAATCCAATTTCTAAAGGAACTTAGGACCTGACTGCCAAAGAAATTTAGCTACCTGAAGATGCAGTTAAGTATATTCCAAATATTCAGACATGGTCAAGTCCTATAATCCATTGATTTAAAAAGACTTTAGGCTCCTGAATTACCTTTGAGAATTGCAAGTCTGTTTCTGCATTACTTACACATTGCAAAATACAGCTATATATATATTTATTTCTTTTTGCCCACATTTCCTATTCTGCAGAAACCAAATTATTTTTCTTTCCTCTAAATATATATTTATAAATACACATGCACACACTGTAGTTCTGCACTAATTGGTATTTGCAATGTAAGCACTGGCCTTTCCTTCCTTTTCGTCAATGAAAGTAAACATGATCAAAGCCTGCCAGTATTCAATGATGAAAACGTACCGTGTCTCTACAGTCTTAATGTCATTGGAATGAACTTGAAGATAGGTTTACAACAAAAATAATTTTAAAAGGATTTCATAACAAATTCAGGAAAAAAAAAGCCATATTAACTTTTCTTTCCTTAGCATTTTTATTGTGATTAAGCGAAAAAAAGGATAAACAAAGATGTTTTAAAATGACCTAGTCAGGGGCAAAATAAATGCATAGAGATTTTATCCAGCACTTCTAAGGATCTTGGAAGTGCTACAACTACACTGTAGTTTCTTTGTTACAGCTCTGTATACATTTATACAAAAGAAAGATGAAAGGGGGGGAGAGAGTGGTTGATATGGGTTGTGAGAAGTTGGTGGAATTAGATGGCAAGGGGTCAGGTTACAGACAATGTAAGCTAAAATGCATCAAAGGATATGAAGCAAAGGACTAGATCAAAGTCTAAGAAGCCAAGTACAAGAATAAAAGAGTGATAATTGTAGGCAGCGAGAGAAAGCACTGGAATAGAAATGTGATAATGGTATGACCTCATGACTCAGTCTTTTTTTTTCCACTTTCCTCACATGGGGCACACACGCTGGAGAGGGCAGGAGTGTGTGTGGCAGGAGGGAGCTGTGAGGGGGAGAAGAGAGAGGAATTCTGGCATTGATAACCTTCCTGGGCTGTAGGGAAAAACTCACTTTGGTTATTTTTTGCAAAGTGTTCCATTCATAAATTTTCCATAGGATCGTGGGGCTGTCCTTAGGAGTGTCAGACAGGGACCATAAAGCTGAAGAGGGGTGCCTGGGGGGCTGAAAAGGTCAGATCCTGCTCTCCTGAAGCCCAGCAGAACATAGCAGACACCAGTAGGAGAGGGTCTCTTTTAAAGTCACAGTTGGGCCCTGCTTTAGAGAAATGATTGAGAATAATCTCTGTTCCATGGCTGAGACATTATGGCTGGGATTATCCAGAAAGCTCCTAAATTATATTCATCCTTATCTGTACGTTTGTTCTGAGGAAGACATTTGCATTAGATACTCACCTTGATAGGAACCAAAGGCATTTTATTGCCTGGAAGAAACTTTCCCTTCATATCTGACAAGGTGCCTCAATTCTCACTGTTGTACAACACGGGATGCAAGGCTTTATACACTCAAGAGTCCAGCAGACCAGTGGATCTCACCCTGGCTTGCTGGACTGACGATGCAGTCTTCTCAGCATTCACCATGCCCCAGTAGAATCAACGGCATCAGTTCAGCTAACCACATCAAGGCTGGGTTTTTTTCCATGATCCCTGAAAGGTCACATTTCCCCATTCACATTAGTTTTAGTCTGAGACTGGGCAATGGCCATCATCATCTGTCATGATCAGCCCATACTGACGTTTCCTTGTGTCTTTGAAGGCTGAAGCCAAGGCTGCACAGGGTAAAAGCTCCTCTTGTGAACTTGTCGCTGCACTTTGCACCATGCTTGATCTATGGGAGTGAAAAACAAATGAGGACAGTCATCACAGGCAAGTCTACTTCCACTGACCACAGGTTTGAATTGGTGCCAAGCCCCTGCCCTGCTCCAGCAGCTTTGGAAAAAGCGAACAGTTGATGCCAGAGAATAGCAGCTTCTCTGTTGCCTCCTCCAGCAATGCAGACATCTATTTCTGTTTTATCTGGGAGGCAAAGGAGACATCCCTGTCTTGACTCCCTCCAGCCCTTTCACTTGCAGGCTGCTGTGCCTTCTCCAGCGCAGTCTCAAGACGTCTGCCTTCTCTCAAGTGGGTGAGCATTTCAAAGTAAACTGCTTATTGGTCTCGTCGAGCTCCATTCATTGCTTGAGATGTGTGCACCATTTATCTCTTCAGCTCCTTGCTTTCAGTGCAGCCCACTTGGAGTCAATTGTCAATATATTTGCTTATTTTTCTGACCTAATGTTTGAGCTGAATCTCAGGGTAATGTAGCGGGACACAGAAATCTGTCAGAGAGTCCTGAATCAGTGCATTCTGAAGAAGCAAAATATCTTTGGGAAATTCGGTGAATGTTAAAGTCTTACCTTGCTGGGTCACAGGTTCATGTTCAAGTCTTTCTTCCTTGAAAAAAATAAGCTATTGAGACATAAAAGAGGCAGACAGCTCTTCCTCTGCCTCACTGAACTGTCTCTAAGCCTGAGTAGACTCCTTATCCCATCTTTGTGTAGTATTGCTTCCCTGACAAGCGCTCCGGTGTCTATTGGATTTTCGTTGAAATGTCTGCATCTGTCTCATAGACATGCTTAACCAGAATTATTCTTAAATCTGTTGAACTGTCCTTTAGTTTATACCTGATTGAAAAATCTTAGAGGACCTTCCAGACGAAGATCAACACCTTCTTCATGTTGGACTCAAAAATTTTTGGCTGCCCTTGGCTGGACTCTTGAGAAACATCGAAGGCAATTAGCATGGTGACTGACTTGAATCAAAAGGTCCTTTTTTTTTTTTTTAAAGCAATTTTATTTCTCTATGTATTTAATTTCATGAATTTTCAGCTTACATAGAATACAAAATCTGCATGACATGTTTCTGAAATGTTGCTCCTGAGCTCAGATACCAATGAATATTTCCAATGTATTAGAGATCCCTATACGTTGTTCCCAGGAGCTGGGCTGGCAGTTACTGGAGGAAAAGCTCAGGCATTTTGAGGACACAGGAGAGTGTGGGAGGACAGATAGGAATGTGACAATTTCAAGTTCAATGCGTTTGTCACAGGAAGTGTGAGAAATTTACAGGAGAGTGGAAATTCTCAGTGTTGCCTCTCCTCTGGCTCCCTACAGACTTCAGCGTCCAGATTGATGGGTGATGTTCCTGAAGAACAGGTCATATTTGGAACCTAGTTTTGCCATCATCTGACTCCTGCACACATCTGAGGCAGTAGTGGCAAGTTTTTAGCCCAAACTCCAGTGGGCCAGAGCTGCTGACTAGCAGTCATGGCTGAATGCCAAGCTCCCTTGCAGATACGCTGACGCTGACATGGACCAGAGGTAGCTGTGAAGTGTGGGGTGCTCTGTGTTGGTCTCTGCTGTCACTAAACCCTCCTACCCTGTGCTGATAAAACAGCTCAGGAAACACTGCTGGGGCTGATCATGGTTCACTTGTGTCAGGCCTCGTACAGCTGATGTGAGTCATGGAAGATAAAGAGAATAAACATGTAGGAACTTTTGCCTTGTTTAATACCATCAGCTGTTCAAAATTTAATATTGTGAAGCTGCAATCACAAGGTATAAAATGTCTTCTAGAGTTTAAAAGGGACATTGGCCACTGCTTTATTGACTCTTGGGTAGTCACATTGGTATCACGAAGACCCAGATCCACCCAAGATTCATCCCATTATGCACTGAACTGACAACGGTCCCCCTCTGAAGCCCTGGGACTATGCAAAATCTGGAGGAAGCACACGGAGGGTAGAAGGAAGTGTGACCTTGCACAATGATGTGGAAATTGGCTTGCAGATCACCAGAGAACTAACCAGCAGAAAGAGCAGGGTAAAAACCATTTATGTTACTTTTATTTTAGATGAATTTGTGCTGTGAATTCTGACCTTTATTCATGCAGACATATTAGAAACACAAAACTTGATTCCCAACAGTCTTGATAAAACATTATCTTGATAATGTGTATGTTCCAATTCCCAGACCTGAAGTGTGTGGAAGGATTAAGGAATAGTGGTTCAAGGATATTTAAAGAAATATAAAGGTATGCACGAGAAGCTTGTCTGAAAGGTTGTGTTTTATTAGGCAACTACTTGTTTTTAAACACCTGTAGTGGCTGTGCACCCGAAATTGATGTCATACAGTGTCTTGTGGTTGTCTACCCCGGAAATGTGGGTAAAAGAAACTTCCCGAAAACCAGTTCCTGTTTTTCTTTTCCGTCTCCATTCTTTTTAGGCTTCTGCAAAACATGTGACTCGCAATGACTCACATCTTGATGAAATAGCAAATTCAGACAGGAACTTTCCAGAGTGCTTTAATTTCAGTGTCACTTGGCTTGGATTTGGCCATATCAATTACATCCTAAAATATCAATAGTTACCGATCCCTGACCCTAGGAGACAATAGAGGAGCACAGGATGACCCAGCAACCGCTATGCAACTGCCAACCTACATCTGGCCAGGGGACTCAACATACAAAGACATTGACGCTCCTCGTTACTCAAAAAGATAAAGAGAGCAAGGCTCACAGCTGTAAGAGTGGGGTCAAAAGGACAAGGAAGCCTTATGTTCTTTCACAAAAGAGCCGTGGGCTTTCCAAAGAAGCAGAATCCTCTGACTTAAAGAAGCCTGGCCAGTTTCTTCAACCAGAAAGTCCTCATATTTTGTTGTATCCCATAGTCTTGACATGAATCTGGAAATTTTGTACTCCTTTTTGCCCAGCTGTTCTCCCATTGACACAGTTGGCCTGGTATAAGAAACTGCAAGAGACATCTTAAATGTTTCTTAGTTTATGATGCAAGGGGAGGAGGGCAGTCAGTGATGTTGGGTATGCACAGGAGCATGAGGCGTTTGTAAGATCTTTCAAAGGCGCCAAAAAGAAAAAATCCTTTATACATAAATCACAACAAATGTTGTCTCTTTAAAAGGTAATCACAGAAAAGTTCTAATTTGTTTCCTGTATGTTTACTAAGTAAGAGTGTCTACACTTACAAGGTAGTTTGGCCAAAGTCTTCAGTGAAATCTCTACTGTGAGAAAACCGTCAGGTAGTTACAATCAATCCAGATAAGACAGTGATGGGAAAAGTTTCCTTGAGTGAAGTGGAGCTGGATGGACATGGAGAGCTCTGAGCTGTTTGTGAGGTCAAGTCAGGGAGGGCACCTGTTGTGGGGACAGTCCTCCAGACAGAGCTGGCAGGTGGTGCATGGACGAGGCAAAATTGCTTCCTGGGTAGTCTTCGGAGAGGGAATGTGAACAAACTCCTAACAGCCCCCAACATCCACTGGCAACACCTCAGGGGCATCCATTCTGATGCATCTCCTGTGGTGACATATACCGTGTGCTTGGAGGCATCTTTCTTCCCCACTGACAGCTGTATTTTCACCACACACCGTGTAAAACTTTTCAGATGCTGCCTTGTTTTAGGGTCTTCTGCCTCCCCACTCACTCCCTTTTGCACCTGAGCATCCTCTTCAGCTAGGAACCCCCTCACAGTGGGGAGATCCCCATGGGGAAACAGCAACCACAAACTTTTCAGATTGATCCAAGCTCTTCTTCACCTCCTTCCTCCCTTCTCCCTCTATCTTTCAGTTTTAGGGAGATTCATTCCCTTACAGGCTTAATTGCTTTCCTACATTGAGAATGAATCTCTCCCACTCAGGAGACATTAATGGTTCATCCTTGTGACACTGAGTTTTAGATCTGAGCTTAGTCCAAGGCCACAATTTCTACCATTTTGCTAAAGACTTGAAAGCTCAGATTCCATAATGGCTTGTGACTATGAGTTAAGTTCAAGAGAGCTGGCAGCTTCTCTTCGGCAGACCTGCGGCAGAACTGACCTCCCTGACTGAATGAATCACTTGTCCCCCAGGGGCAGGAATGTTTCTTCCAGGACAGGATTGAAGCTGCTTTCTTACAAAAGCACTATCAGTCCCAAGCAGGGAGTTGGAAGCTGCCTGAGCTACACACCTGTCTTGTAGATAGTTCCTAGGCCTGCCAGGCATTTACCATTCAAAAAATATACATTCTTCATCAACTTGAGATGAACTCTGGCAAAGGGTGTAGGGGGGAGAAAGGAGAGGAAAGGAGGAGGGGAGGGACTCAAGAGGTTCAACTGGAAGTTTTTGTTCAACCCTTGACACGAATAAATATCCAAATCTGTCCATTTTGGCTCTGGTGCACTTGTTAAATGTGCCAAAGCTAGAATTGTTACCCCATACCAATCTTTCAATGATTGGTTTAAAAAATAATTGGTTTCTCATTAAGATTATCCCAGCAGCTTCAAGTGGAGGGAGTAAGAAGTATCCCGGAGAGATTAAAATGTGAAATGAACCAGTCTGGCCCCAAAAGCAGGTAGTTTCCATCCTGCCCCAAATTGTCCTGTAGGTGTCACAGAGGAGAACCCATCGCTAGGTTTGTGATGGGACACACACCCTCCTTGTCCCAGAAGTATCTGCCCACCATGTCAAGTCAGGAGTAATCAGGCAGTGAACTGGACATTTAGACCTGTGAGCAAAGCAAATGTGCATATGAGCCTAGTATATTCAGATTGTTAATGGTCAATGTTACACTCCAACATGGGATTGTGACACACTCCTCAAACTGGCACTGGACACATCAGACCAGACACGTGGTGGGGCCCTTGGTCTGTGCTGATCACCAGAATATCACTGAGGCCAGGGATAGGTGAGAAGTGTGGAAAGATGATTGCTCAGGAGGGCTTGGTACATCCCAGTACTTCAGCATGTATTCAGTTGCAGATATACACAATTCTAGCTAGAAATGGGCTTTATTTAGATATTTATGCCTTGATTATGCTGAATAAAGGCATAAAGAAGAGTCACCTATTTCTGTGGCTATACCTAAGAAATGCTGCATCCAAGACTTAAATATTTTTGCATGCCTGATCCATACCTCCCGTGTGCTAAGAAGCCTTTAAGCTCTTTTTAGCTGATGAGACATGAGCAGGTGGTCCAATTGTGAACAAAATGTCAGAATCCCTTCCCAGGTACAAAATCCCACTTAGAGAGACAGTCAAGCTATGCTGATAAACGTCAACTAGCCCCAGGCACCACCAACCTCCAAATCTCTGCTTTCAGTGCTAACATTAACTCTAATTATGTTCATCCTAAATCTGCTTCCAGTCTGTTTTCATTACCTTCATTCACGTTACTTTGCTATCTCTTGTCCCTGCTTGCTGGTCTGATCTATGACCAGATCTATTAGCAGATCTGATGCAGTGTGTTTATACTGCTCACCAGCCTGTATGTGCCACTTCTGGTTTCTTCGACCAATGAGGTAGCTGGTACACTTCAGATGCAGCCCTTTACGCTGCACAAACAAATAGCATGCATGCTGGACAAGCTGTAAAAATAAAGTACCTTTGTTGGATTTCCAGGAGCTCTGGTGGCTTAGAGGTCTGCATAAAAGCAAGTTTGTTTTTACCAAGATGCTCACTGGCTTTCCTAACACCTAGAGAGGGGTGACATAAACACACTTGGGAGATGGCAGCTCTGCTTTCTGCAGCATGGTCACATACAAAGTAGAATAGAAAAGGCCTTTTCTGTTTTTCTATCTCAGTTGTTGTGAGCTGAATGGGTCTGCAGGGTACATCAGGAGAAGTTGCATTCCAAGGTCCTGGGGTTTCAGATGTACTCAGTACCCAAGGCTTCACAGCATTCCTGAAAACAACCTGTGCGATTTCGATCAACATTTCATATCTGCATGAATAAAAACCCCGAACATTATTTCAGTATTTCTGGAAGCAGTCTAGGTACAGCTTCCCTTGTGCCCACTGAGTGCTGCAGGCTCAGCTCTGAAAGCAGACAAAAGGCCAATGCCATCCCTAGAAGTGCACTGATCCCGGTGTAGCTGCCAAAAGGACATACTTAGATCAGAGAAATGTACTCCCTTTTTCAGAGAGTTGTTAGATTCTGCAAATGATTCTAATAAGTTGTAAGACCTTGAAAGGAAGGTGTTTCGGAACAGAAGATCATTATCTCTGGTAGGATTTGATAGGCATTTCTACAGTACTCACAAAATAGATAAGGAAATTGATATTTTGAACACATTCTCAAAAGTATGTGTCATTTCTGTGTGCTCTCATACAGTTGGCAAAAGACACAGATTTTTAAAGGATACTAAATGAGGTGTTACTATCCCAACATAACATGCGAGTTTGTTTAGTGAATTGGTAGGTATTTACTGATACACAGTAATTCTCAAGCATTTTTGTATTTAATGAACGCATTTCTAGTATTTACCATTCACTCTCATCCTCTTAGTTAGTTAATGCCTATTCAACCCATTCAGTAAGACCAAGGATTAGCCACCCTTCACAAGAGTTTCTTTTCTTCCATTTCTCATCTTTGATACTGTCACTTAAGTAAGATATTACCATACCCTTTCAGAAGAAAGGCTACTATGCGTGGTACTGGGCTATGACACAGGCTTTCACTACGTTCTCTGCTTTGCAAAATCAGTAGAAGGATTACCAGCATCACTGGAAAAAAGCATATTTCACAGAAAAAGCAGAGAAAAGTTCCTGAAAATCTAAGAAAGTCTCTGTAACTCCTTACCTGTGCATGAAAGCAGAAACTAAATAAAGGCAATCCTTGATCTTTGTAAATGAAAGTAAAGGGAAAAGAGTTGCACTCTAGGTTCCTTGCAAAATAGTAATTTCTAAAATTTCTAGTCAGGAACTGAATAGCTGAAAAAGTCGCTCCTGAACATGACATAGTAAGATGTTTCTCATATGAAATACGTCTTTCCTGGAACAAACATGGGTGACTATCTCCTTTACAACCAAGGATATGAGATATTCCACGTGAGGAGTGGTTATTGGAGAAGTGCATAATAGAAACACTAGATATGATTCAAAAGGCCCATTAGCATGTCAAGGTTTCTTCTTCAGTGTTTGAGTGGGGATTAATAACCTTCAGGGGTCTGAGCAGCAGGTCAAATAGCTACTGTATTTTAACTCTATTTATGCGTGGGTTATTATTTGTGGTATGTATTGCTTATCCATCTAAATTAAGAGGTTTGGGGTTTGATTTTTCTTTTAAACTTTTTTATCAAAATAGAAACATGTCCTTCATCAATGCTAAGTCAAGTTAATGCGTGTTGGGATAAGGGACGTGACCATTTAGGAGAAAGAAGCATTTTAAATTCCTACCTTCTTCAGTCATTTTCTGAGCTTCACATAAGCATTCTGCTCCTGCAGCTTCACACTTGGGTAAGAAGTGAATGTAAGAAACATATCTTGGCCTCAACCCTGAATGGCTGCACATTGCCGCTAACATGTGGAGTCCTTCATTCTGCAAAGCTAAACACTTCTCCAGGTTGGACCCTCAGAAAGTCAGTAGAGAGGAGTGTCATTCAGGGTTACTTTTGTGAGAGGATTAATGCCTTAATCAAATGACTTGCTCGGAAGAAAAATGAGCATATGCTGCGGTGTTTCAAGTGTCCTTCAAAAGACCAGTAAAAATTCTTTATGCTCGCTAAGATCAGATATGTGTGTGACGGTCCCTATTCAACCTGTGTTTGCAGTTTGCATATTTCTGTGTAAATGTGTGTCTTACAATTAGCTTGAGGATGTGCTTACAGTTGCTTTTACAAGTCCTCATTCTTGACAGTTTTACGGATGTTTGCACTAAGTAGCTTTTAGTGGCATACTGGTGAAACTAGGCACCTTGTTTTCCTTTCTTAAAGACCCTTGGTTCTAATACCTACAAAGACTAATCCATTTGCCTCAGCTAATCCAGTCTAAAAGTACTCCAGTGCACTTGAAAGGATGTCCTGTGAGCAAAACATCTCACCTTGAGAATGGGGAAAAACTTGTTTTGGAGGTTGCTTCCCTCTGAAGCGGCAACTCCAATTGGCTAATCTATTTAGCAAAATTAATTAGAGGGCCATGGATTGAGTTTCATGGCAGACTAAAGCCCAGCTTTCTCAAAGAAAAGAATTCATTGTTGAACCTTTGATGGTCTAAAGGAGGAGAAGTGCATTCATATGTTTTGGGTAACTCCCTCATCATTACTAAGATAAAATAAAAAGGCTTTAAGGTTTCTTTCACCAATCACCCCACAAGATGGCAATTATATAGGATTACTAGTATCCCATAGACCTGAGCTACCAACAGCTATTTTATTCACTTGTGTAATGCATTTTATGGTAATAACAAAAGAGCTCTTCAGGCTATTTTGTGGTCCATACAGATTTTGAAGGAGGGGCAGCTCTTATTTTTGTTTGTGTTTTGAGTGGGGGTGATGGTCAGAAGGGGGTTTGTTCTGCCAAGAGATTAGTGTGAAAGAATGAAATGAAATGTTTCGGTCTTGTTCAGTTCTAGTCTAATCAAGCCTACTCTCAAATTAATGAGCTCTTACCGGGGGGAACATCTCTCGATGCTGGAAGGCAGCAGTAAAGCTATGCACTTCTATTTCAAAAAAATGTAAAGTAATATCCTTTTTGGCTTCAGATAAAACAGCAAAAGAAACATTTTTCATCTTTTAAGGTTTGATTTAATGCTACACTGACTTGCATGGTTTGTGTTTATTGGAGGCATTTTTCTAGAGAGCTGAACAAATTGCCAATAATTTGAGGGTTAGTGTTCTGGTCTATTTTGGCTCTTGGTGAATGAAAACTGTATGGCAAGGAAGTCTAGCAATGAAAATAAACTCCAGATACTTTGTGAAAAGGACTTCCTAAACGCTCTTCAGCTCATACCAATCCTTCTTAAGTGCCATCTTCTAATAGACCTCTCTTGTTCTTTTCTGAAGCTGTTCTGCACTGCTATGGTTAGCTACAGAGAGTCATTCGGCTCTGGAAAGATGGTTCTTCCACAAAGGGAGAAAGCTGTCCTTAAAATGTGTTGTGCATCAGTGGCTCACAAGAGCAGAGTCAGAGGGGCTCCTCCTGGGCTGGGAAGAAGAACAGGCACAGGTTTGTAGGGCCTGTGGAAAAACACCACATGGGAGAGACCTCTGTGTGCCAACAGATTCAGGTCACCTTGAGGTATTCCACACTGCTTGGAGGAAAATCCATGCATTTTCCACAGTAACACCCACACAGAGTTTTGCACTACCAAAACCTAAGGCTGACAAATCTCATACTTGCACAGTAGGAAATGCCCATTGAAGTCTCATGTGCAGTTGTCATTTGCCCTTTTGTGTGCCCATTATAGAGCTTTTATGAATTATCTCAACATACGCTATTTTCTCACTTTATTTAGCACAAAGAGTGGCAGGGGTTCACTGAAACCATGTGTGGTTTGTATTCTCTTGTAACTTCATAATTTCAGCAGCATTTTCAAGTCTTATCTACTGTTCTCTATATCCAAGCATTTTACTGAATCAAGGTGTATTCCTTTGAGTTTCCAGTTATATTGCTACTATGGTTTGAGAATATTCCACAAATACCAGTTAATCTTTACAGCACCCCTGTGAGATAAGGTCTAGAAACATTAAGCCCAATTGTCATATTTCAGCAGCGGCTGACTAGCTAAATCTACTATAGTTTGACAGGATGAAAGTAGAAATGTACAAATACAAATGTAAATGTTTCAGGCCTAGGTGACATCCTCTTTTTTTTTTTTTTTTTTTTTTTGACAGGGTGGATCTTTCTGTGTAGCAGGGGAATTTAGGAAAAGAGGAATTCACCATAAGTGAAGTCATATGGAAAGTTCCCTCTAAGTTATTTATCTAACATCACTTTGGAGCTCCCTGACAGACACCAGAAGAAAATCAATTATTCTGGTCAGGGATTCAGGTCCCTCAACCTCACCATCATCTACATTGTTCACCAAGATCCCTGTCTCATTTACTGTGTATTCCAGCTCCTGGGTCGTGTGAGGCAATGGTCTGGCTAACAACAGCCTCCTTCAGCACAAACCTCAGTACCATTCTTAAACAGTGCTAGAGGCCAAAATACCAGAAACTACAATTCAGTTCTTCTAGCTTTTGCTAACAAAATACCCTTGGAATATTTTTTTAAGAAGAAAAATTAAAAAACCAGGGGTTTCTCACTGTAACCACTGGTGAAAACCTACCAAGTTTCACCTATCCAACCAGCAAGACTGGACTTTGAGAGAAACAACCTCCCTCTCACAGCCTCAAAGAGCACCTGCAAACACGTGGTCTGATAGCTGAAGCCACTATCTTCAAGACCAGTATGATGTCCTGAAGAGTTTAACAGCTTGAGAATGGTCAGGCAGCACCGCTCAGTGATTTCTGAAGTTCTCCTCTGAAAAGCCCCATCTTGGTTTCCAGGTGAGTTCCCCAACTCTTTTCCAAGCTCCTACTCCAAAGCAAAGCAGCACTGCAAACTTCTGGATGAAATAGCCGCAAAAAAAAAAAAAAGTATTTTTAAAGTTGTTCAAATTATTTTTTCCTCATGTTTCATCTTTTCAAAATAATGGAACTATTTTTGCTAGAACATTCCCCAAAATACTGCAGCAAGGTGAATACACCCAGAGCGAAGAGACTAGTACAAGGTCTTGTTACCAACCCCCCGTAATTTTGGCAAACACTGGCAGAAGGCACAGGCTGCTGTCAGCTCCATCACTCCCATTGTTGAGCGATGCCGCATGTTGCTTCCGCTAGTGCTCAGAAAACAGAACTTTTTCTTGGTAAATGGTAATGTGGCAGGCCACAGTTGCATTTTAAGTGCACTTGTAATGAGCTGTAGAGATGGAACTAAACAAGGAAATCTGTTTGACAAAGTCGTGTAGTGTATTTTCCCAGAATGTTTTGCTGTGCACGAGCAGCCTGGCCTCCTGCAGATAGAGGCCAACAAAGCAGACCCTGAAAGCTCAAGGTGAGCTGTCTTCATCACGGCCTGCAGAGCAGGGACTGATTATAGGCAAGGCACATGGGTGCAAACCAAGATTTAAATTTATAAAATGTAAATAGGAGTGCAGCAAGACAGACCCAGTGTCAGAAAGGGCTAGAAGCAGGAACTGGTGGAGCCTGTCTGCAGGCTAGTGGGAAAGGAGCAAACATTTGTAGGATGTGGCAAATCAAAACTAAAATATCTTTTGGCTAAAAGCCTCTCCCAAATGCAGCAAATGTTCTTTTCAGATAAAACGTCCCCTTATTTATCCACCTCAGCCATATAAGCTTTTAATTAGACCATATGCCTACTTTCATAGACAGCTCCCTGAAACTGGAAAACTCCAAGAAAGCATTTCCAAAGTGAAAGCCATATCAAGTTGCCCTTGTTCACTGCACGCCCTTCTCTAGAGAAGGAAGCAAAAGTAAGAGTTCAAAGCAGACGACAAACACCAACACACCTGAAGTGGCTTAAAGGCTTATTATTACGATTATTACTACTATGTCTTACAACAGTCAAACACATTTCAGCTCAGACTCCAAAGTCCAAAAAAGAAAATCCAGCTGGAAGTACTGTCACACTTTTCTCCTTATCTTCTACCTTCTCTTCAGATGCCATCTGACACATTTTCGAGCTTGCTTTCGTGACAAACATGAATCATTCATACATAACAATGTCACTCAGTCTAGCAAAACATCTCTGGCTCAGCTCACCCTGTAGCCCATTTATAAGGCTGTCTATCACTCCGCATAGCTGGCAACGGTGTGTGGACTACCACAAATCTGTTTCTGATCATATCTTCCAGTTATACTGCAAAAGAGAACTCCTAATATGGGGCTATCAGCAGACAAATTGCTTAAGCCTAACAATGCCGCATGAAGATGTGTAAACAACTGGAATCTGCTCCATTTAAGCAATGCACAATGCTCACATTGTGTGCCCAAAAACAACTGGAAGGATCATTTCTGGATTTTTAAGATGTTCTCTTGCCAAAGCAGAATGGGAAAGCACACAAAAAAGGGAATGTTCTAATGCATCCTCTGACACCACTTCAAACTGGAGCAGCATCACAGAAAACTCCAGTACTTGGAAAAATCAAACGTTTTGCCCTTGAAATTCTCTGTGTGAAGTAGTTTTGGGAAGACTGGGGGGATTGGGAACAAACAGTAAACAGAAGAACATGTCATCCCTCAGTGTCTGGGCTTATTGGCACAACCAAATGAAGGTGCAGCTGGAAAGCTGGTCATCCTACGGACGGTGCCTTCGGTCCAGCTACCCCGGCTGAGAGGAGACGGGGCTGCAGTGCAGACTGGCAGTACCAGTTTCAGCGTCTTTGTTCTTGGCTCTCTCTCCTGTAGCACTGACACTTCCCTGGTCGTAGCATTTTTGCTAGATTAAATGTGTAGACTTCTCTGTTTCTTTTCCTTTTGGCCCTCTTCACCTCAAAACACTCTCAGGTGACAAGTTGTGGAGTTTCAACCTCCCTCCTATCCAAATTATTTAGGAAAGCACTGGAGGTAGAAGAAGGGGGCATGCACTGAAGGAACCCAAAGTAAGCTGCTGATATCCAGCTCCCAGGACTGAAAAATGCATATGAATTTTAAGTCATCTAGATGGCATGAGCAGAAACTTCATTTGATACAAGTTTGCTGCGCTATCTGGATTTTTCTTCCACCACAGAGCCTTCATTTGTGTGCTGTCTTTCCCTGTGGTACTGAGTTTTTCTCTGCTAGAGATGTGGGAAAAAACTGAAGGTGAGGAGAGGACTATTCCAGGGAGAATAGACAGGAGAATTGGAGGTTGAGATACTTTCAAGACAAGTTCTCTTATTTTTCCACCAGAAGGAGGCTACCTTTTTCCCTTTTTTTCATATTTTAAGAAGACTCATATGATTCAGTAAGCACAGCACTGAAGAATGTGGCATGAGCCCAAGGAAGGTCATCTTTGATGGATAACAACGTCCTTGGTTAATAAGGCTGTTTAATTGAACCTCTCTCAGATTTGGGTTTTGTTTGGGGTTTTTTTTGTGACAATAGGGTGAAAGTCTTCAGTCACTTCAACTTGGAAGCTTGGGATGTTTTTCATCAAATAATTCTGCTTCTGAACAAAATGAAGCAGAGAGTTGAAAATTTCATTGCACAGGGATTTAGAGATTCCAGCAAGTATATCATTTCCTTTCAGAATAAAATTTATTTTCTTTCAGATGAAAAACTTTTGCTTTGATAGAAATTAAAAGTTGTGTTTCCCTCATGGTTGTTTTCTAATCTAAAGTAATACATAACGTAGTATCAATTTTTTTAACTAAATGACACAATTTCTAAAGAAAATAATATATCTGAGGGTTTTTTTTAAGTATGGAGATAATTTAGAATGTTTCAACATTATTGGAACTTTTTCATCACTTTTTTTTTTAAATGAAAATTTCCCAAAAGCAACATGAGCTCACAAACTGCTTTTTTATTATTATTATTTTAGTGCTACTGCATTTTACTGATGGGAAAAAAAAAACCCTTCTCCATCAAAGTTTTTTCCCAATGAATACTACTCCTGAGTCAAGTAGGAGCGTGTCTGAAAATCTTTCAGACGGAAGATTTATTATGTATCATTGGGAAAAAAAAACTATTCAGAGCCAAATTCTGATACAAGCTGGCTTGTGCAAATATCCTGAGTTCCAGTCAGCGGAAATGAGGTCTTTTCAATGTGCTTTGCACTCCTAAGAAAGAGAAGTACCCGGTAAAAAGGATCAAAAATGTTCGCATGTGTAGGTGCATGTGCATACACATATCTGCATGAACACAGCCACTCCATTACTACTCCTGGTACTCCAGAAAAGCGTTCTTGATCATTTTAGAAAAATATATGTTCAATGTAATGGCCCATAGCCATACGATTTTCAGGTGGTTTTTATTGGCTTTCACATTTTTAATGTTACATTTAAAACAGCTTATTTCTTTTTTTTTTTCCATCTTGTGAGAGAGAATTTTATGATCCTATGACTAGATATAGCAACTAAATTTTGATACTAATGAGCAAGACCACATTTGCCAAGAAAATTAGTATATAGCTTCTTGTCACTAAAAGCTTCCCTACAGGACTTTTATCAGATTGTAAAAAAATACTCACTTTATGGAAGCACAACAATTTGTGGATTACAAAGGTGCTCAAACCAGCAAAAGGGTTAAGGAATTTGCAGCAGAAGTAAACCAGCATCTTTATTGACTACAATTAATTATCCTCCCTACAATTTTTATTTTTAGGAAGGTGGTAAGTAAGTAAGTAAGTAAGATGCCTGTGTTGCCAAGCTGCAGAAACCCAGTCAGCCCAAAGGTTGTCTGAGAATGTTAGTCTGATAGTATGGCTTTGCAGACAAAAACATTGTGATGTGTATCAAAATATTACAAAGGAGTAACTGCTCTGTCAAAATGAAAGCCAGCCCTAACAGTTGTGCAGCCAAGCTGGGGTGATTCAGTCTGTTCCTATAAACAAGATGCAGTGGTAAGAGGCTGCATAATTAACCCGCTGCCCTAATAAACAGTATTTAATATGCTGTCTATTTAAAATTAAACTGCTGTCAAAACAGCATTTTTATTTCTCGGTTTAATTTTGTTCAAAGCAAATGAAGTCCTGTCAGTGGTGTTGCCCTAGGCAATGACAACAACTGTTCCAAATGTGGGATTTTGTGGCCTGATTTACAATGTTATGGAATGACCAACATTACAGTGCTGTTTGAGTGACCCAGCACTCATCTGGAGCAGAGAGCAACAGCGACTGAACGCTCTCCTTGGGCCACCTGGATCCAGTCCCACCCATGCAGGCATAAATCAAAACACCTTTCACATGACAGAGGCTTGTCCAGGCTGAGACTCGGTCAGATCCACTCCTCCAAACAAGCTAAAACTAAACTGTAAGAACTAAGCAGGTATTATTACCTGCTTTATTGTAGCTCCTAGAGTCATTTCACCATGCGAGCAGAGGAAGTCACAGTCCAGATAGATCAAACTTGTCTTCTTCCCTGTGCTTTAGACTCATCTGCACCTGCATCCAAATTGATTGGACAAGACTGGCCTTGAGCACAGTCTTGGCCTGCACTTCAGGTGTAATATTGACACTTCCATGGAGGACAAACAATTTGCCTATTTTCACATCACAGTCTGGTGGCAAAGGCAAGGACAGGACTGAGGGCTTGGGAGGAGTCAGTCCTTAGGCTCTGCTCCGGATCCCAATGCCTACATTGGAGAGGGAGAACAATGTTGCCGGTCAGATAGATCTGAGCTTTTCAGAAGAGCTTGAATCTAACTGAGAGGAAGATTTCTGCAGGTGGTAGAACATCAAAATAGTACCTCTCTATGTGGAGGAAAGCTTCTAGTTCAGGAACCACTTGACGATTACACAATTTTTAGTCTTCCCTAAGCTCTCCAAGATAGACTGTAATAAACACTCATGTGACCGGTATATTTCATTTAGAGTAGTAAATATT
Source organism: Trogon surrucura (assembly GCA_020746105.1). Lineage (NCBI taxonomy): Eukaryota > Metazoa > Chordata > Aves > Trogoniformes > Trogonidae > Trogon > Trogon surrucura. The sequence goes on along the minus strand of CM036632.1, from coordinate 6,653,615 downwards.
TGTTCTTCTAGAGGTCCAGAGCTGAGCAGCACTAGATAATTGAAGTTATTTCTGTATGCACTGGCAGTCTTTGCCTACCTCAACACTACCACATGTTTACTTCAGCTCTGACATGCAAGACCACCCTTCCTTATTTATCCTCCATTATGGCCATCATGTGAGTGGAGAGTGCCAATCACTCCAAACTGTGTGGAGCTTGTGATGACAGCTGTCTTCTGCAGGCAAGAAAAAGATTCTTTATAGGTGGTCTCTAAAAAAGTAGATTTTGTGGTATGTGCTTGGCATTTTTCATATTCAAATGGACGGAACTGTGGTTGAATTTGTGTATAAAAATGGCAAAGTGAAAGGTAGGAGCAACAGGTAAAACTACCGGCTCCTGTGCAGTCCTTATCACCAGAGTATAAATCATTTAACTTCTGAAACATCATAAAGTCACTGTCATTAAAGCCTGGTAATTAAAGCTCATTTGAGAAGGAACAGCCATAGAGTTTTTAAGCCATATTAGAAAATTCCTAAAGCCACCTTTTACAAAAAGTTTTGGTCAGAAACTCTTTCCAGACATGGGTAGATGAAATGTTATAGAGACAATCTCAAGGCAATCTTAATTCATGTAATGTTGATTTACTTACGAGCTCATAGCTCAAAATAAGCTTTGATGGCAATGGCTTATCTCCTCAAATCTGATAAACTCTGAGGACAGATGTATTGCTACAATTAACATAAAGTATGTACTGCAGAAAGCAAGAAGAAAAATAGCTAAGCTAAGAAAACAGGCACTCCTTAATGCCACCTCTCTTACTCTGCCAGGCTCCATGCTAATTGTGGGACTCACAAGTGAGCTCCAAGGAAAGAAATGTGTACTAAGAGGCTCCCCATCATGTCTGAGCTCTTTCCAGAGGTGACTTTTACAGCCTAATTAAAATCTGTCACCAGTCTCTTCCCTCATCTCTTCTTCAGGAAGAAAACTCAACTGTGGCCTTGTGTTTTGTGTGGCCAGGGGCAAACCTGAGTCATTAGATAGGATTTCTGAATCCCTGGTTTAGTGTGATTTTTCCTGTGTATTTATATTTTAAAAGTCCAGGCATTTTGAGAAGAAACTGGGGACATCTGTGGTGAGATTGCGTTCCTGCAGAAATTCATCCCACCCTTTCAGACCCTCCTGAAGAAAGCTCTTCGTTGTCTTGCAAAGAAAGGTCTGCTAGAGAAGCTGTCTCAGGGTGTGGGAGTCTTCATTCTTCGTTTTCATATATTGGGTATCCCAGGCATGGGCTGTTGAGCTAGGGTTTGGACTTAGGGGAAGGTGAGGTAAAAACAAAGCTGGGAACTACACTAAGACCATAACAACAATTCCATCAATGCAAAGTCACGCAAGGAAGGCAGACCTGTCTGTGTGAGTCTCCAGTAAGACAGCGTGAAACGTTATCTGGAAACCAAAAGCTAATGTCTTCTCTAATACTAAAATCCTTTCACAATTCTTTTTAGAGCAGTCAGTAATGGTCAGAAATTGCTTCTTGGAGCTATACCTCCAAACCACATAAAGACCATCAAATGACAAGCTGCCCCTCTGTCTAGCTAGCTTGACAAAAATAACATGAGGGTCACCCAGCGACCAGTCGAAGGTTGCTCATGCTACACTATGCCATGGAGAAGGACAAAGCAGGAGAAGAGGTGCTGCTTCTCATGTATTTTCCTCATCACACAACAAAGGTGCAAGCAAATGTCTAGTCGAAGAAAGAAAGTGAGAGAAGGGAACATGAAATAATACAGTAATTCCATAACATTTCTCAGGTGCCTACCTTGGCATTGGCCCACTGACAGTCAACAGTTGGGGGTGTTAAAGCAAAGCTAGCTGAAATCTAGAATTTCCCTTTCAAGTCAGGGATATTACAATCTTCTGATTACTTTTTTTCACATCTTAACCAAAAAAAGAACACGGAAAGTTGAAATTTCTTATGAAATGGAAATCCCGAGTGATTTTGCTCTGATAGCATCAGAACACCCTATTGCAGCGATTTGTTCCGACATGCCTGCAGTTTACGCAAGGTCACAATGTTTCACTTCCATGGAATTGTTTAGAGTTTTATAAAAACCCAGATTCAGCAGGAATTTTTGAGGAACTTTCTCTTTTCATCAAAATGGTGGGTTTTAGTATATTCCCCCTAAAAATAAAATCAGTTTGGGCATAGCTTTCCTTCACTGAGTAAGTAGACTGTGTTGAAAAATTTCCACAATCTCAAGCCCATTTTCAGTTAAGGCTACGCAAAGAAGTCCTGCAAGTGCTTACATGTTTGCAGGAGCTGAGCCATGGATGTATCATTACAGTTCCGAGTTGTTTAATCTTTTGTCTAAATATAAATAGATGAGTGAATATCAGTAATTTCCTCCATCCCTCTAGCTGTAGGGAGTTTATCTGTACAAGGAAAGGCTTTAGGATTAGGGCCAGTCATTGGGGCTGTTTCCAGGCTATCTCTTCAAGGAAAGCTCATGAGCTGTTCCGAGATAACACCCCGTTCATGTTTGGCCTGACCAGCTGTGCTCCAAAGGGCATCCCACATCAAACCACAGCACTGATTTAGGGGAACAACAGCTCAGACGTTCTGTGCCTGCTGCTTCTGGTGCAAAATGGGAATTTTCCCACAAGGCTGAACTTGGCAGCTTGGGCCAACCTTCAATTTATTTCATTCAATTTCTCCATTGTCCTCACTAGCCCAGTAAAACTGGAAGCTGAGGTTGGCTTTCTTCAGCACGGATCTGCTGGAGTTGCATGCCAATTTACAGGAACTTTTACTCCTATTGGTTGTGGTCACTGGTCTTATCTTTTACCATAAGTGTTATCAATGTTTTTCTTTTCATCAGAAATGTCTTCTTTTTCTCCCGCTTAATCTCTGGTGGGTCTCTCGCAAAAGGGTGAGCATTCACCCTGATGAACTTGGATCCACATTTCTTCCCAGTCCCACCACTCTCCTCGCATGACCCTAGTTTCTGCTTTCCCTGTCCAAGTCCTATAGCTAAAAAAAACAACCCCATCACAGTGGCTAGCTGACATAACCAGATAAAGACGACACAGCTCATAAGGAAAACTTGGAAGGGAAGCCCTCAAGTTTGGATTGCACTACACAGGGAGTTATCAAAATAAAATGCAGTCTCTCCAAAAAAAGGTTCCTCTGGGATCTCGTTACCTCCCTAAGGATTAAAACCTGTGCTTAAGCTGGGCAACTCTCCTGCTCGGTAATAGCATAATTTAGAATTTTGCTGAGCTACAGCTATTTGCAGTTGCTAGACTGAAACGTCCTTTCATCTCTGCAATCTCATTCAGTCCTCTAGCATTGTGGGGACGCAAGTGAACGACTATAAATAACCGAGCCTTTTCATGTCAGCTGGTACAAATACCAGCCACTTCGAACAATCTGACCTTTCTTGGGGGTTCTGACCAATCTGCAGTGGAAGACAGCTAATATCTTTCAGGATTTTCCACGGTTAAGGTATATATAAAAATTGCTAGCTGTTTGTGTGCACTCCAAATGCTTCCTGGCTTGTTTAATCTGGCTGTCACACTTTGTTCTGTGGTTAAAAAGTGAAAGTAACGTCCCAGTTAATGATTTTTGATGAAACCCATTATTCTCACAGCTATTTTTAAACACCAGGAAAAGCAAATCAATCTAACACACCTACAAGACTAATATTTTAACAAACTAACAGAGACAGTGGTCCAAAGCCATGGTATTTTTCCTTTGAACTCTTGTTTTTAAATTAAACCCTGTGAGGTTACCTTGGCATTCCTTTGCATGAGGAAAGCAAAACCTGGAAAAGAAGTTGCTGGTGGTGTCTCCTGAAGTTCATCTTCAGCTTTAAATGGAAAACAACATAGAAAATGGCTTTGGATTCATAATTAGCAAAGGCTGATGAAGGATGTTACTGTAGAAGGTATTAAATGATTACGAGATTTCCTCTTCTTCCACACACCTGTTAAATGGAAAGTGATAATGCCTCTCTCTTATTAATATCTTATGAGAAAAGTCAGAGGGGATATACCCTTGATCAAGACATCCATTTTATACTTACTGCTATAGTTCATTCTGTAGTACAGGACGAACCTTGCCTCTGTGAGAAACAGAAGATATTGATGCTGCACTTAATCATTATAACTAGAAAGCTAATGAGGAAAGGTTATAAAATATGGAAAATAATCTTTACTGTGGCATGCTTTCTAGCTTTGATGGAAGCTGTACTGAAATTTCAAGAGGATTTTTCATGTCTGGCATCCCGCCATTCACTCATACTGTAGCTGAGAGGGTCACCCCCAGCTTAAGGAGGTAAACCTTGGGAAAAATTAGAGTATTCACAGAGTAAGGCACTACCTGGCAGGAGCAAGAGTGGCTGTGTCTAGTTCACCATTATTTTTAGGTTTCTTTAGCAACTTGGTAGTCCCTCATGATCATAGTGCATCTCAACTACAGGTATTCACTTTTTTCAAGATAGCAGCTTAAAGGGCAAAATGGAAGAGAGCAAACCCCAAGAAAGGCTATGATAGAAGCCTAAATGGTGTTTTAGACCAAGATACACTTCTGCGCTCTGTGGATATTTTGGAAATATGTGTATGCAAAACCATATTGTCTTCAAATAAGTAGATGCTGATGTGAAATTTGGGAAACCATTGACCGGTTTAAAAATGCAATAGATCTGAAGGACATCAACGAGGGGAAATGAGAAAGGACTGAAGGGCATGGAATCAGTTTGGATACTTCCCCACCTCCCTGCACTGCTTTCCCTGCTCCCTAAAACGAGAAGCCAAGTTCTCCCACAGCTTCTGGGAAAATCTCACAGAGAGTCTCAAATCTCCATAGCCATGAGCAGTTCACAGCCAACAAAGCCACTTATTTCTTAGTTCCCATTCAAGCTGGACTTGCTCACAGCAATGTGTTGCACTTGAGCAAGGGACTGTATTTTTATGTTTGCTCCTTTGCAGTGAATAAACAAAGTTTTCAGATGCATTTCTCAGGGACTGGGCTGTCATTGCAGCTCAAGCCAGGAGCCGTAGCAAGGAACACAGGGAGGCCCCATGACCGCATTAGCAGTGCTCACTCTATTAACGGTGGCCGACAGAAAAGGAGAGAGTTACTGAATGTCAATTAAAATGCTTCAGTGATTTAAGTGGGCAACTTCCATGCGCTGCTTTGTAACGCTACACGCCTCCATCCCCAGGCTCTTAGAGCAGCCCCTAGAAGGTGAATTTATGCAACAGAATTGACAGTGACCTTAAGGAGGGATCATTAAACTATTCAGCTCGCCTGAAAGTCGTAACTCTATCAGCTTCCTCCGTGGGAGAGGATGAGACAAGGAGGGGAGGGAAGGAGCAGCTCCTTGACCACCCAGAATGAAGGACCTGAAACTGCTTTGTTAGCCTTGATTCTTCTTGGTGTACATCCTAGAAGAAAAGTGAGAGAAAGTTAAAAGAAAGCAATACTTGCAGTGCACAGGAGTTTATTCATGTCTAAGAGATCTCACTCCATGGCAGAGCGGGCAGTGAGTCCGGGTGCAAGCAGTGCTCCTCTGCTACCACTGCCAGGTGGGACAAGGGGGCCCTTGTTCTCACCAGAGCCACTGTTGTCCCAGGGCTCACTGGGCCACCACTCTGCTAGCAAGCACCCTCCCAGCAGCCCTCTGCCAGATGCACCACCGGCACCCGAAACGCCGAAACATGGCAAAAGGGTGGGAGTTGACATCCCAGCAGCCAGCACCATGGCAGCGGGTGTTTCAGCAGCTGCGTCTGTTAACTTATGGGAAAGGATGACTTTTGTCACTTGTCTCATCTCAGACACACTGCAAAGTTCAGCTGAAAACTTTTAATGGTCCCTTGATGCTGAGCCTGCAGATACGGAGAGATAGAGAGCATAATAAACTTTCAAAATATGATCTGACTGCGTAACACATCACATGTGTGTCTTAACTGTAGCCAGTGGAGCTGAATGGAAACAAACACACCATTTCAAACCAGACCACACACAGCAAGATAATGCAGATGACTAATTTTGATGACTGATTTCATATAAATAATGCACCAAGATTAGTAGATGCACTGTAATATCCCTTCATTCCACTCCTTTAATTAACTTTTCATTGCAACTCCAACTGGAAGTGGCTAATAAAGTGTTTGCTTTTTACTACTTAGATTAAAAGTACATCCTGTCCTTACCGAAAAGAGTAATAAACTGCGTGAAACTTAGGGAATAGCCTGCTTAATGCCATTCAAAATAAAGCTGGCATTATAGCTCTTAGCTGGGTGGCAAAGGAAGAAATAACAGGTGTAGATAAGGAGTGGGAAGAGTACAGTGTTATGGTCGCTACACGTTGTAAATTGCTATGGGAACCAAACAGTTTTGTTCTAGATCAATTTTGCCACCTACACAAAAGGGGAATAAGACATAGATAACCCTACAGCTGAGTTCTGTTCTTCTGATGTCTGGCAATGTTTAAATGAACTCATGAAGGAAGTGTTGAGTAGCGAAAGACAAATGACCTTTTCCATCTGGGAAAGGTCTTAAAATCTTAAAGCTGCAATGCCTGTGTTTATCGGAAGACAGAGAAAGGAAAATACAGGTGAGGAAGAGAGAAGCCAAATCCACGGTATCTGAATTCAAAGAGGATGGCAGGATTTAAAAGAGCTAGTGACCTTCAGGAAATTGATCCTGGTGTTGATGGATCACTATATATAGGATGCAAACTAATGGGTCAGCTGTTGCTTCTCCACTGTAGAAAAGGTAGGATTTCCTACACTCCCAAAGACAGAAACATTTAAACAGTTTTGAATGAAGCAATTCTAACACTTATTACACCATCCCCAGGGATTTCTGTACTATTTTGCAAATAAGGCAGGTGGGTAGGGTAGATAAGTCCTTCCATCCTGTCATTACTGATGGAAAAACTGATAGAGATGTGACGTGACTTGTCCCAAAAAAACTCCCTAAGAGGGACTCTCATCGCTTGCTTCTTAGGTATGTGATTAACCAGCAACCACCTTTTCCTTTTAACCAGTTTCATTGGCTTCCACATTGGAACTGTGTAGAACCACAGATTTCACTTTCTTTTTTTTTGATACAAAGACATCAATTAGTCCAGATTTGATCAAAACACTGCCCAGGGTCTCTTCACAGGTCTGTAAACCCGAGAGGGCCTATTTGTGCTCCTGAGCTGTGATTCGTATTTTACAGGAGCAGTGGAACTGGGGCACGTTTTTTGGTTTCTTCAGTTTACATACTTAGTTCTCATATTCTACATTTGAATGTGCCTGAAGGGCTTAAGTGGAAAACAACTCACAGATTTCCAAGGCTTTTTCTGTTTCAGCCTTGATCCCAAGTTTTGACTCTACTAAGGCTGGCAGCCCTTCCATATAGCAGTCATAATACCAACATCTCAGATATTACTTGTATTGCATCTTCCAAGACACATTAGCAATCAAAGGCATGTTTACAAGATCCATCTATAGCAGGTATTGCCCCTCTGTCACAACATGATGTAGGGAAGCAAAATACTGCAACAGCAGTGTTAAAGCTGGATAGGGGAAGCTAATAACAGCAAACAGAATATGAAAAAATAAATAATAAAAGGATTGCCCACTGCATGGAAAGCTTCCCATGTTTCAGTATGACTGTGGGAAAGAATTCATAATCCCAGGTTTCATTCAGACCATTTCTGGGAACAAAGGCACCTGTATTAAAGTCAGCCTTGTTGATTTTGGCAAACTGTGATCAAATACAATAGAAATCTGATTATCCCTGGGCACATAAATCTTGGTTCTTCACACATCCTCTCTCCCCTTCCCACATACATCTTGGCATGACCTGGTATCCTTTGTTTAGCATTATATCTTGTTTGATTGAGTGAAAACTAAGATCTGAAAATATCCTTAAGATGGTAACGGGATGAGTATGGGAGAGCAGTCTGTAGCTGGAGAGAGCAGGCTTCCCAGGGGCAGACCTCCTACCTGCCAAGTCTCACCACAGTCTCCTGTCCCCTGGATCCTTTTGGAAGCCACTCTGAGAAAAGATCAGTCATGTATGTTTAGTTAATTTTAAACTGAAAACCAACCAGAAGACAACCAAAGTTAATGCTATTCATTTAAGTTGGAAGTTCTTCCGTATATGGAAAAAGTCCTTGGCTGGGTTTCTCAACAGCTGGAAATGCACGTAACTCCTCTAAGTCCACAGGCTGTTTCATAGTAGCCAAGCACCTTCCCCAGTGCTTCTTCCTAAAGGTATTAAGAAAAGCAAAAAGGGAAAATTAATAAACACTGGAATAATTCAATAAAATGCCAGCAAGATAAGAATAGCTAAAGATAATAATAGCTAGTAAGGAGAAATGGGAGACTGGCAGAGAATCCTTCCACAACAAGGTATGGAGTAACTCGGGGCCATCATTCTATGGCCACATCTGAAAATAAAAACAAAGCATCTTAGCATGACCCCAAAAGTGCTACCAGCTTAAAGTGTCATTCACTACTGAACTGTAGCATGGAGTGAAAAACAACTGCTATTCAATAGCTGTTTGGGACAGAAAGTGAAAAACAACATACCCATTGAAATGGCCAGAGGAATTTCTGGTAGGCAGAGCATAATTAGTCAAGTTGGCCTGTGGCCAGGACATAGAGGTTAGTCATCTCCTTTTGTGACAAGTGCCATCAGATCTTTAAAGACTAAGAGCATTCAGGACCTTGGGTTTGTGTCTAATCCAGAAGATGGATAACAATGCTGAAGAGGAAACATCAGAGGCGAGTATGATCATAAACAGAGACGATATGCAAGATATCTTCCAGATAGAGGGGGGAAAATGGAGCTCTAGGCACTGGCCAAAACAAACAGAAGTCACCATGAGTGGATGGGGGTCATTCCAGGCTACTAGGAGAATTACATCAGGCACCCGCATTGCCCTCTGCACGGCTGCACAATGTTTGGCTTTAACACTTGAGTATCGCTGGCAGAGCAAGACAAAATTCTGCACCCATGGTCAATGAAAGCCAAGAAACTCAGGGAGATAGAAATTAGGAGTCTGATTTCACTTAGGGGAACAATTAAGAATTATTTATCGAGAATGAACTAATGGATCTTTATTTTTAGAGGAAAGCTTGAGGGAATTTTAAGAGTTTCCCGCTCTTAGCTCCGATTTAAATAATAAATAAGTCTCTATCTGAGTTCTGGGGGAAGTTTAAGACAGCAGTTCACCCAGTTGCAGCCTGGCCACAAGAAACTGTTTTCAAAATAGAAACAATGAGAATAACTAGCATTCCCAGAGACTATTCAGAAGTTCTGCCATCTTTTCAGAAAACACACAAGTAAATAACTTCACCTAGTGTTTCTGTTGGGGTCCATCCCGTTAAGACAGGGGAGTGCACCAAAACATACATTTCTGGAACTACAGGAATGATCTGTAACACATCATTCAGCAAGGAAGTCTGTTACTGTGAAAAATAAATCCTGCAAAAATAATCTTGATGGATTTTCAAGCATCGACAGACTGAACAAGCCTGGATACAAATGCACTTGTATTGAACTATAGCTATGGCTCATATATGGGCTGAAAGAAAGGCTGAACATCAAACCTGATGCCTTTTGTATGCTACAAGCTCTAACTAAAATGTAGAACAAAAAAACTAGCCCTTATGTACTTCTGAAACATTATGCACTTTGTTTTAAGTACAGCTGCTGGTTCGATCTGAAAGCTGTTTACAGGAATTGTGTCTTTCCCTACCCATTCCACACGCACACCGCAGCAAAAGGTCATTCCTAAGTATGTATCAGAAGTGGAAGACAGTGAAGAGGCATCCCCATCAGACTTGCTCCTAACCACTTGCTCTTCAAAGAGCAGAGAGGGACTGGATACTAATGCATTTGACCCTTCAAAAGCTTAGTATCCAATTAGCTTTCTAAAGGCTATGATGAACTGCACTCATTTACTGTGCATCCATGCAATCAACTGTCATGTTTAACAAGCAGCAGGACCACCTACAGCTGCCCAGCAAGGCCCTTTGCATACTTAACACTGAGGCCGCATATGTAGTCACTAGAGAGGAAAATAGATGTAAAAGGCACAGCTTGGGGTGACTTCCACAAACAAAGCAAAGTCATTCTCAAAACTGCAAGATTCCAGTCAGTTCCATCAGTTTCCAAAGTTTTCCTTGAATTCTCAAGAACAGCTCCAGAACATCAGTTCTCTTTGCTGCATCAAAGGCAGGTCTTATGTTTCCTTCCAGAGCACCATAGTCATAACCCATGGAAAACCCAAGGTAATTCATGACAGCTTCATCAGAAAAATCATCACTAAAATGTCAGACCACATCTGAAGATGTTCACAAATTTGTTTGACATGTCTAACTCATATTTCCCGCTGCCCCGCCGTGGCATGCTTGGCCAGTACTGGAACCTGTCTTGTCAGAACACTTCATTCCCATCCATAACTCACAAACTGGCAGTGCAGACTTGCTGATTTTCTTCTTCGATATCAAAGCAAGATAGCCAGGGCTTACAAGGCAAGGTCTAGGTAGATAAATACAGAGACAGACTGCCAGAGACTCCTTCTACCTCTCAGTGCCCTTCAGTCAATGCCACACTTATAAGATCAGCAGGGCTGATAGCTCAGAAACCAAATAGTGCAGTTGTGAACACCCTTTATCTGAGACATAACTGCACATACTTAGTCATCTACTTATGAAGAGCATTTATTGGTCTGGTACCAAATCACCGAAACACTTAACATATTCTTAAGTCACGTATGTCCCACAAGTGAAGTATGTCCTTGGCAGGAAGCTGAATCCAAACAGACTTAAGCACATGCTTAAATATAAGCACATACATAAGTGTCTCACTGAACTCCAGCTGTGCTGACATTCGTGCTACTAGCCAAGGTGTCAAGCAGAATCATTTATTAGTTTCTTCTCTCTCCTCATTTAGTTTTTTTTTGTACTGGAGTCTCCACAAAGAGAAGTTGCACTTCATACTGAGTAGGCATAACTCATCAGCCTTTTTTTAATAAAGAGAGAAATCAGATGAGAAGGACAATGGTGACTGTGAAATTGGAGAGATGTTGATGTCTTATTTTTAAAGTCTCTTTTTTTAAAAAAAGTGCTGTATTTTAGCCCTTGCCACCAGTGATTGTTCAAAGGTAAAGCTACTGAGAGCTAAAGTTTTCTTTTAAAATTTCCAGTAAGCTAAATTTAATGGAAAGTCAAGGATGTTTATTTCATGAATTAAAAGAAAACCTTCTTCTTTTAAGTAGCAGAGGGTATGTTACTTTTTTCTCAATGTATACCACTGCTGTACTCTCAAAACTTCACACGCTTTTTAGATCCCTCTGTTGAGCTGCTATTATCTGCCTGACAACATCTCAGTCCTGCGTCAGTTTGAGGGTTACATCTAAGACTCAGCCACAATTCGTCAGGATCAAATGGCAGCCAGTCCTGAATGCGTGTCCTGGGAGCTGGGACACTTCTCACCCATCATGAAGCAAAAACAATTATCTAAAGCTACCCACATGCTCCAGGGCCACTTTGTCAAATATGATATTTCAGGGGGTCATACCTAGCTGTCATACTGATTTTTTGGATGTTGACATAGCAGTTGGAGAGAACATCTGTTGCTGCTACGCCACTGTGATCACAGAATTGCAGAATGTTAGGGGTTGGAAGGGACCTCAAAAGATCATCTAGTCCAACCCCATTCAGGGTCTCCAGAAGCAAAGATGAAAACATGTTTTAGTGCCTCCCTCCTGCCTGGCCCACCTGAGACACCCTCTGTGCCTTGTCTGAGGGACTGAACAGCTGTGACTGGACAACACCTTACCCCCTTCTCTCTTTGAAGCATCGTTTTAATTCCCAGCTACTTGCTACTGCTGGTGGCAATTCCATCTGGGTATCTGCGTGTGGTCATTTTCCCATTCTTTCATATAAATATCTCAGCACCCAAATTAAGGGGAAATGAAACAATTTGTTTCGTACCTGATGCAAAGCATGGAGAAACAAAAAAAAAAAAGCCCTGTCTGCTTCACAGAGTGAAGCTCTAGGGTTGGTTGTCCCACTGAATGGGAGTGTGCTGAGATATTAGGACAGGATAAGGGACTTAGCTGGTGCAACATACTGGAAGCAGTGGGCTGCAGCCTCCTGTCCTCCTTGCTGTGGCTGCATGCTTCCCGCAAACCATTTAGAAGGATGCATGCTGTTTCTTAGCTCTAGGATTTTCTCATTATTTGGGTGGTTTTCATACACTTTCTGACTTGTTCCACTTGTGCAAGCAATATACAGTTCAGCAGCTTCAGTGCATCTGGGTGAGCCAAAAAAGGGCACAGAAGATCAGGCTCCACCCCGTGTGATGCAACTGTGAAAGAGACACAGGCAGGGTCGGAGAGGAGAATTGGGCTGGGTAATATAGAAAGGACAGTTTATTCGGGTACCCACTCACAACATGTGGGAAGCTGCCATGGTCAGTTCTCACTCTGGATCTCAGCCTAAATGCCTTTTTGTGGGCTTCAGGAGTGAAAACTCAAACCACAACAGCCCTATTGGGCTTCAGGCTTGAATATAGTATCAACCCTTTTCCAAAGCTGACAGCAATTAGAGGAGGATGGCAGATGCTTTCTCCAAACAGCCTCTTGTTTTAATGAGCACCTTCTCTCTATCTAAGATGTGGCTGCCCCTCTAGACTGGAGACACTCCCAGTCATGCACAAAGCTTACATACAGTGTCACTCAGTAAAAAATAGACAGCAATATAATCTTAGCTACCTATGGGATAGACATTTTCTCAGTATGACAGCTTCCAGAAGTTCAAAGCTTTGCATGAACAGAATACATGAAGGCTGTGTGTGTTAACTAATCAGCATTTCCATCTCTATGTGATCATTTTCTAAATTGCCATGAAAGTAGCACCAAGAGCAAAGAAGATGACACTCTTCTGTCTGGGTGCTGTAATCACACTGAATGTGTCTGAGCAGACTGCATAGCAAATGGGCACTGGAGATTTTAAATATCTTGGTTTTTATCATCAAACATCATAAGCTAGTTCCTGTTTCCTTCTCAGTCACTTCTCCTGACTCCGTAAGGCTATTGATTGAATGCTGAGTGATATGTGGCAGCGTGTTACTCTCAGTGGAGATTAATTATTTCTTTTGTAAGGCTCCTGCAACCCCCATACCCTCTGGGTCTTTCATTTGGTAAAGTAGCATGTCAAAAACTAATGGGAAGGTGTAAGACGTGACATGACTTTACAAGAAAAGAAAATTTGGGCCAAGGGAGATGGAGTTTGGATATTGACAATGGATTTTGCTTTTCTATTTGTTTCTTTCCCCCTAAGAATATGTTTCTATTTTTAAATCTGAATGCATTTCTGTGATTCATGTCGTAATCACTACAGGAAAGCAGGAGGGACTGCACCTGTGTTGGACCATAAGGGAGTACAAAGTGATACTAGTTCCTCCCCAACCTGACTAATCCCCTTTGTCCATCGTGCACAAACACTGGTACCTGCCCCAAACCCCTTCAGCCCTCAGATTTCCATTACAACTGTCTCTGGGGTTTTCCAAGAAAAGATGATGGATGGAAAGAATTTCACTTCCATTAGAACAAAACCAATTGAATATTTCCATGTGCTTTATTAAAAAGACTAGTTCTCACTTTGTGTAATATTGAAAAAAAATGCAACATGTTTCTGCAGCTGAGTTTGCATTTGGTCTAGGAAATGGATGCCTGAGGTGGACTGATTTTCTGTGGCAACAGAGCAAGATGTGATTTAGTGCCTTCCCTCCCACAGGCAGAGGCCATCCGGCTCAGGAGAGAGAAGCTGATAGCTCCACAAATACCATCTCCCCAAGGGGTTTTTGACAAGGTGATTCCTAAAGTCCAACAACAAAGGTAGTCAAGGAGGTAACTCAAACTGGAGACCTCCCTCTCACCTGAGGGTTGCTGCTCCACTTGCTGACCAGGTCCAAGCCTTGCAGAGCATTGCTCTCCCTCCTTGATGGGTTTCTGTAATTCCTGCTGTTGACACACTGCTCGGGATTCATAGCTGGCATCGGTTACAGAAGATTGCTGGAAGAAAGCACTGAAACGTTTGGATTCAGTGGGATGCGGTAGTAGGGAGGGAAACACATTAGAAGCACAGAAGCCTGGCATCTAACATGAGGGCCTGAGCGTGTCAGTTCTGGATGAACAATTGCCTCATCACGGTGTCTGTAGAGCTAAAACTCTGTCCAAAGAGTAGAGTTTGTTCAAGGTTCTTCTTTTCTTGCATTGCTCTTCCTATTTCTCTCTTGATTTCCCAGAAATAGAACATGACATTTGTTTTTTATGGACAGCATGATCTTATGGCTATTCCCCTGTGGCAGGGTAATCTGAACACAATTATGTTCTGTTGACAAAAAGTGATAAAAGTGTATTGTGTCAACACTCTGAACTAACAGATTTGTCATCTGCTTCACCCTCAGATAATGGAAACAGAATTAGAAAATGCTCTGACAGAATCTATCTTCTTCTATGGTTAGGTAAGCCTCGGCTCTGTGCTTGGTTACTGCAGTATTGTCCCTCTTCCAGTAAAATCTGTAGTATAAATTCAAGTGTAAATTTTGCTTTGATGGACCTCTTTCTGCAGCTTAGAGCTTATATACATCAAAGTAATTTGATCTATGTTCTATTACTCCCATTTCTTTTCCATGGCTTTGGAAAATCTTTTTTTGCATCATTTTGTGATTGTGCAAATTTCCTTCTAAAAATATATCAGACCATATCTATATTGGACCAAATATATTGGACCTTCTAAAAATATATTGTACCTGCACTACATCCTTCCTCTAGCTGACTTCTTCATGAGTTTATGGACAGAAACCAACCTCGACTGTTGTCTTCCTGACACAGGCACCAATATTTGCACAATATAGACAGCACACACAATTTTCAGCAGAAAGATGTACATAAGTCATACCATAAACTGCCATCCCATCCTGTCTGAAGAGAAGTCTACACTTCTAACTCTTGGTAAGTTGGACGACATTTAAGAACTAAAAATAAGATTGTAACAAAATAGAAGATGCCTCTTCATGGCCAAAAAATGCCATTTCCAGAATTTCTGTAAAACATTTTGGTTTGCAGCTGTGATCCCTGCACTCTTGAGATGCCATTAAACAGCATTTCTGTTCAAAAGTGACATTTGCAATGGAATCAGTAGGAATCAGTAGCCACCAGGTGCAAGTGTGGAATGAGTCAAGCATGACAGCATTTGGTCACCTGGCTAATACCTGTCTGAAAAGGTCTCGAACATCGGCCCCCTCATGAGAACAGGTGATAGATGCCATGAAGATGCTCTCAGCTCGCATGTCCAGTCCTTCCTTAGCTCATTCCCCCAGCTTCCAGGTTAAACACTCTGTCAGATTGTGATTCCTTAAAATCAGCTCCTTTAGGACCACAAACATCAGAGCAATGAAAGTCTACTCTAATTTCAGGTGCACGCTGGACTCCCTCTCTCCTCCAGCCGATCCACTACAGCCCCCTTTGCTCCTCAGCTTCTGTAGTGCCCCAGCACATCTGGCCACAAGGAGCTTGTCCCTGTGCAAGCAGCACTTTGCACAGGACCTTCCTTTGGTTTGATACATTTGGGTTTTGAACAGAAAAATGCAATCAGTTTTGTCAGCAGGGTGAGATGAACTGGTTATGTGCACATGAAGCACTACTGTTTATTCCCCTGATTCAGCTCCTGCCAGTGAGATTTTTTTTTAGTGTGGGGGTGGAATCAAGGCGCTTGCATCCTGAAAGGAGAATGATAGACTGTAATGACATTTTAAGGTAGCTTGGCACCATATTCTGATACCCATAGCAAACTTTAAAGAAAATTGAGCTGGACATCGCAATGGAAAATTAGCACCTACGATTTAATTCACAAAAATTAAAGAAGACACAGTTCATTACCCCACCTACAGAACCACTCCTGAAAGAGAGCTCAGATCTGACTCTTGCTCTCCCTCCTCCTCTCTGACTGACAGCCAGACTTGGTGCTCAACAAAAGGATGCTACTGTGAAGAAACAACTAAGGGAAAAAAAAAAAAGGTGTTAAACTTCAGAACTGACTTAAAGCAGTAAATACATTGTGTAATGAAAAAGTTTGGATGAAATGAATCAACATCACTATGGACAACAGATTTTTTGCTTACCCACCAGGTTGATCCTTTTTGTGCTACTGCACCTAAGCTTATCAAGAAGGTCTCCTTGAAAAAAATATTTATCTTGTTTTATCAGTAACTGTCTTTCTGTCCTAACGTATTTGACCATATCAAAACAAGCTGCATACATCTAATGTGATTTGCTCTACCAAAACCACCTAGTCCTAACTATAATAAATTTGTAAAGTTATGCTCAAAATTATTTTTGGTACAATTTGGTCATGATTCTGACACTAATCCAAAGTATCTTACAATCCAAGATACTCAGCTTGTAGTACTTGTGTTTTCCACTGGAGTCAATGAGACCATTATTCACATGCTCAAATTTAGGCATATGCTTAAGTGCTTCGCCTTTGGGATAAAGAGACCATTTGGGACTCTTCAGTACTTAGCTCTGATAAAATCCATCAATCTTGCTTAGATGATTAAAACAAAAGCATCTTTCTCAGAACTTCTAACAGATGTTTTCATAAATTTCAGCATACTTCTTTTCCCTGTCTCATTCATTCCCAGTAGAAGTATTCCCTTAAAAGCTGAATGAGGAAATCTGTAAACTTAATGGAGGAAATTTATTTGTATAGAAAGACATCTAAAGAAGTATAACAGCACTTGCAATGATCTCTGGCCAAATTCTGCACCCATTAACTTTCTTTATGCCTTTCCCCACTGCCAGATGTGTCCGTGCAAATGAGATTTTCCAAAGTAACTATTGTCTTCTCTGAATCCCACAAAATCCTTTCTAATAGCCTCTGAACAGAGTTTTTAACAAACCAAGTGAGTGCATAAGTGCTGGCTCCATATGTCTGAAGTGTATTCTTCCTTCCACCCGCCCCATTTCATTCTGTCGACAACATGCATTTTGTCAAACCTCTTACTGCAAATCATTCAGTCAATGAAACTGAAAGACATTTCAGCACATTTTTATCAACAGAATGTAATTTTGTGCAAATCATGCTGTCAACGGGAAAGAACGCCAAAAGGAAAGTGAAAGAACCCAAACTCATTTTGTCCACAAAAAAAAATAAATTACAGTTTGCTTTTATTTTGTGCATGTAGACAAAATGGAAATAGCAAAACTTCCTCATCTTTGGACAAAATTAAGACTGATCTCTTAATTCAGGAGACAAAATGGTATTTGGTAGAAAAATACCAACACTATGAAGGACAGCTGAGATGCTGAGTCAGAAGAATTTTTCCAGCACTGTACACCTTTCACTGTTTCCATTTTATCAGTGAAACGCCACCTGAGATATTTAATCCATTGTAGCAAAATATTCAGTGATGGGCTCGAATACAGGAAAGCAGGCTGTGCTGAAGAAAAACCCAGATGCTATTTCATTTTCCAGCTGATGACTGGCTCGGGTTGTTGCAGGTGCATGCCTAATGCTGGCTGGACAGTGCTCCCTGGTCACTGATGCTCCTCACAGCTTTCTGCCATAGCCATATCCATTTTCTATTTTTCTCTGTTGTGATGTTTTTCATCCTCTTGTTGCCTTCAGCTTTGTTCTTATTACAAAGCTTGTTCTTTCGGCACTCATTTATATGCCTCAGGGTCCCAGAGTGCCTGGCACACCAATGACTGGCACCACACAACGCAGCCCTGGGGTCATAAAAGCTCTGCAGGTCGAAGCAAAGACTGGTTTCAATAACTGCCTTGTGATTGCTTTCCAGCACAGGACTGAAACCAGTTTCTACCTTCCAACAACTAAAGGGCCTTTTTTGTTGGTCCACACCAGAGACAGGATTCCTGCCTGGTCCTCTGTCAATGCCCAGCAAAACCAGCCTAGGCAAAATGTTTGGCTTCTCCAAAGGTGGAAGGAAAACTGGCCCCTAGGAGAAGAAGATTATAGGAGAACATAATAATACTTGCTTTCCTACATCTACTCAAGTTTTCCTTCAAGCTGTGCTGGTGATCATAATTATAAGCTTATTTTTAATAAGGATGGCTGTTCAATTCTCTTCAATACTTTGATACCATTTTTCTACCGACTGGAGTTATTTCTTAATATGGTAAAACCCAACAATAACCTTCCTGGATTTCTTGGAGAATTTCACTGTGTTTTTAGATCACCTTATCCCTTCCAATTCTACAGTGAATTGTTCAAATAAGGCCTTGGAGAACTGACAGTCCCAAAGAGTTTGTATGGGGCTGGAGGAGCAGAGACCGTGGCTGTTTTCCAGCAATTTAGAAATCAGAATGAGACTTACCACATGCCATTTCGGTACACACTGTGAGGGATAACAGATCATTTTCTCCATCAGTCCCCAGTCTTTACTGGGGAAAGAGATGATCTAGCCAAACTCCACACGCCCTGCTCATCCGTGAGAGAGGGATGCACAGCGAGAAGGTATGCATTGTGCCGCATTAAAAATGTAACGGCTTTGAGACACGGGCCAACGCGCTGACACCAAAAGCTGGCAGCAAATATGGCAGAGGGATCACGAAGTTGGCATGAGAGGGTTTCAGCTAACACAAGAGATTATTTTCAGGGCCTTACAGCGTGCCAAGCACAACACAAAGCTGGCCTCAGAGAGCAGCACTTCTGCTGGAGCCACAGGGGGTGGCAGCGGAGCAGAGCCGACGCTCGGGGAGAAACCTGGCCTGGGTTTTTATCTGGGACAGCACTGGGGCTCTGCAGGGACCAGCTACTTTTTGGCTGTGTGTCACTGCTGTGTGTCCTAGCTAGTGTCTCTGCAGTGGTCTGCATAAAGTGCCTATGGCACGGGTCACCGCTCTGATTTTTATGCTCACGTTGGCATAGCACTGGGACTTCGTGCATCCCTTTGGCTGTGCCAGCTGCTCAAGTGAATCTCAGATTTGAAAACTTTCATTTTTGTCAACATCAGGGACCTCGTCCTGCTCAAGCTTTACCTGCATTTCTATCCAAGCTGTCACAAAGGCAAGAAAGTGTAATTTTCAAAGTGGTAGGTAGATTCAGTGGGAAGAAGTATCCTGAGGAAAGAAAAATAATTTCACGCCATTTTGCGGGGCACTTCTTACGGTATCTTCTTGTCATTTTGGTTGTGCTGACAGCACTGCGTATTGCAATAAGCATTCATATCTGTGAGGCATACACAGCAAGCACTGCAAAACATTCGCAGAATTTTGAACAGAACAGAGGAAATGAAGACCTGAGAATTCCCACATATTCATGGCTGTTTTCTTATGTGCGTATTCATAGAATCATGGAGTCACAGAATCACAGAATCATAGGATTGTAAGATCATAGAATCATAGAATAGCTTGGGTTGGAAAGGATCTTAAAGATCATTTGGTTCCAAACCCCCTACCATGGGCAGGGACAGCTTCCACTAGAAGAGGTTTCTCAAAGCCTTGTTAAAGCTTCCACAGCTTCTCTGGGCAACCTTTTCCAGTGTCTCACCACCCTCACAGTGAAGAAGTTCTTCCTAACGTCTAATCTAAATCTACTCTCTTTAGTTTGAAACCACTACCCCTCGTCCTGTCACTACACTCCCTGATAAAGAGTCCCTCCCCAAGTTTTCTGTAGTACTGGAAGGCTGCCATAAGGTCTCCTTGGATTCTCCTCTTCTCCAGGCTGAACAGCCCCAACTCTCTCAGCCTCTCCTCACAGAGGAGGTACTCCAGTCCCCTGATCATCTTCCTCTGGACCCATTCAAGCAGTTCTACTTCTTTCTTAGGCTGGAGACCCCAGAACTGGACCCAGTGAATGCAGTTGTCATGCAGAGCTGTAGAGAGGTGTGTAGGAGTGCAGTCAGGGTCACCCCTTGAAGACTTTAGCTCCCAAATCTGCTGCAGAAAAGATCTATTTGTATTGGAAAGCTGAACTCCTGGTAATAGAAACCTGGAAATCTGGCCATTTGGTTTTAAATGTCAAAAGCCAGGTACTGACAACTTCTCGCAGAAGCACAGAACAGTTTGCATTGGAAGGGACATCAGGAGATGCCTGGTCCAGCTCCTGCTCAGAGCAGGAACAACACTGATTTCAGTCTAGGTTGCCCAAGGTTTTCTCAGCCCAACCCTACAAATGCATCCTCTCTGAGAAATTTCTTCTGATGTGGACGGGTCTAATGGTGGTTTTTGTGGGTTTTTCTTTACTCTTTTGTTAGTTGGAACCTCCCCTCTTTTGGTTTATCACCATTATCTCTCATGCTCCCCCCATTAATCTCCTCTTTCGACTAGAGGTGATTTTCTTGCACACATGTTACATGATAGAAGCTTTCAGTAATGGGAATCAATCAACATGCCCCGGTAATTCTAAGTGCACTATGAGGAAACAAAAATACAACTTTCAGGCAGAGGTATCTGTTGTACAGCTAATTAATGCATAGTGGCATTATGGGGGAGTGTGGCCACGTGACTCCAAAGTGGTTTACTGTGTTCTGCTGTACATCAGGAATCTACACATCCTTTAAACATCTAACATTTGAAAATATGTCTATCTTCCAAAATGCAAACCTAGAAAATGTTCACAAGCTTTGATGTTGGCACTTTTTATTGCTGATTTTTTTGTCATAATAAAATCAGTTCTACTAATCACCATTCATGATATGAACCTTATTTCATTTGAACTGCAGTTCAGAGGAAAACAGTTCTTGGGTTTATTCCTGTCCCAAAATACCTGCAACTGAATTCAAAGATGGACTTCAAACCGCATCCGTTACTAAAAATGGAGTTCAGTTCCCTGGTGCTAGCAGTCAGATCCAAACCTGATGTCGCATCAGTATTGGCAATCTACAAAAAAACAGTGACTTTCAACGCAAAAACCACCTGTATACTAAATTATTTCTTAAAAAAACAAATACGGAGCAGGTATCTGCAAGGTTAGGGAAATCAGCAGAGCCTGGTCTCTCTGCTTTGCTCAAACAGCTGGCATTCCAGGAAAGATGCCAATAAAGGACTCTGGAGTAATTTTTGCCAAGCTGAAGTTTTAGTTCATGTAGTTACGTGACTGAATGCAACACAAATCTTTAAGATTCAAAAATGAGAGAAGAAAAATGGAAGTTTACCAAAATCATGCAAGATTTATCTGGGATGCCTTGCCTCCTTTTTCCCTTGCTCAAACACCTCTGTGCCAGGATGGAGAGTCATGGAAATGAACTGGAAACCAAGGTATTTTGCCCTGAAGGGCATTAACCCAGGCTGATAATGTTCCCAAGTCATTTGTAACCAAATTAAAATCCTGGGACTCTGCTCCGCTATGTGAAAAGATAAACCCCACAAACCTAAGGAGGATGAGAGTGGTGGGAAGGGCTGGAGCCTTCCAGCTCAGCAGCCACGATGGGTCATTTGTTAGAACGGAGCCAGTGAAAGATACTTTGACAACTCCGAGCTGCCCGATTTTCTCGTCACTTCCATTCGCTGCTTTCCTTATGGTGCCTGTACTCAATGAGACAAATCATTGCCGATGCCCTGTGTGCTATCTGGGACACTGTGTGTACACAATCCTTTTGGGGAGTGCCTCTGGGCATTATACCTGCTTGCAAAAGACAGTTCCCTGCAGAGAGCAGCGCCAGTACTGCGACGGAGCAGGTGTAGCCAGCAAGCTCCCAAGCACAGTTATTTTAATGAGCAGGAGCTGGGCTTTCCTCCCATGTCTCACCCAGGGCTTCTCAAAGGCTCTCACTTCCCATCTGAATTGCCCTTACTTCTAATGCATCCAGCAGATTCACACCTGTTTGTGGAGCAAGCCAAGAACACTTTGAAATTACCTGGCCCTATAATTTTGGCCACCCTTTGCCTGCTGTGCATTTCCCCTATACATAGAATGAACTCATTCACTCCAGCTATTTGGACACACACCTCCCTTTTCCCAAACTGCTTGGTCTATTTTAGCACAACTTTCAAGAACGTCTCTCAGTACAGAGAGTCATTGAAAAAGTACAGCACTGTTAAAGAACCCGACAACCAGCTGCATTGCTCCAAAACTGATTTATTGAAAGGGATTTGTGGAAAAAGGGATTTAACATGCCCACTCTTCCAATATAAATGACAGTGCAAAGCTGATCTGCTTTCCGGTTTGTTTGACTTACACATTTTCTACAGCATGTGTTCCTGGAGGAATTTATTAAAATGCCCTAAAAAATGCAGCACGGACAGAGATATTGTGGCTGTTGCCTGCAGCCAGGCATCGGTGGGACCCCGAGGCTGATTTGCCACTTGCAATGTGGCCTCTGGAAGCTACTTGTCCTACAGGAATTGAGTTGCCTGGATGAAAGGTGGCCTCAACTCCCCCTTCCTCTCTCCACCAGCCCCGGCTGCTAACACGCACACTGCTCAGTTCTGTCTCCACTGCTGCCTGCACTGCCAGTTGCTAACCACTGCCATCAAAACATGAGGAATAACACTTGTCTCAGGGGTATAGGGTTAATTAATTTGCATGGACAACGGCATTTTGGAGATGCTGTGCTCCGTCTAATTGCCAGGGAGTGTAATAGGTCCCAAGTGCATGTTATTCTCTACAAAAGCTGCACAGACAAAACCATCTCCAGGCCCTCAGACTGCTGCATTATTACTGTGGCAAAAGCTTGTCTGACGGCAAGAGCCCTTTGAAGACGGTGGCTGAATCAGCTCCCAGATATCAAAGGTTTGTTCTGGTTGCCACACCACGGAACAGATTTCTGCTGCAGCATCTCTGGGCTAATGTCTCCATTATATTAAAGGTGGGAGTAGAAGTGTCAAGACTCTCATGGTGCAAAGGAATTTTTGTGAAACTCATCGCTGTGTGTCCAGAAATACTCCAGGAAGGAGTATTCTGTTCCTCAGGGAAATCTGAGGATGGAGATGTGAGAGTGATTCTTTCCGGGGCTGTTCCTCAGGCTCAGCCTGCATTATCTTTTATGAAATCATATGAAAGAGATGGAGAGAGGCTGGAGAACAGGCACTTCAGAGCACAACTAAAATTCAACTGTGAGATAAGAACGGCGGGCGAAGATGTCAGAGTTTCTCTGGGGAGCACACAGGAAAGAGCAGGCTCTACCTGCTGTGGCTGTTTCAAGACATCAGGTTGTGTACACCCATGCTGAGTCCCAGCGAGCCTCAAATAGGCAAAACAACCACACCCATCTTCTTCAAATCTCTAGGAGCATCATTTTTGCCTTTTAAATGCACCAGTCACCCAGCCTGTGTTTCTGTGCAAAGTCCAAGCATGCAAAACACAGTGATCTCCCCCAAAGCAGCACCACGAAGGAAGCTTCAAAGAGCTGCTGAAGCTAGCAAGGAATTCACTCGTCAGAGAAACAAAATAAATGAAAAGACGGGGAAAAGGGAACTGCAGTAGCATATGGAGAGCTGTGACAGTGTGGGGAAATGAGGCTTGGGAAATGCTGCTGCAGTAGCACAGCGGTAGAAGGACTTGCAAAGGGAGGTGTTACGGGACAGGCTGCTGGAGAAGCAAAGCCAGGGTGGTCTGCAAGTGACAGGCCATTGATGGAGCTGTTGCAATGAGTAACGTCTGCAGGACTCAAGTGCTAGAGCAAAGCCCAGAGCAGCACCAGAGCTGGCGATGCATGCAGACAGGCGGCAACTGTCACGTCCAGGCAAGCTCTCTTTGTGCTCTGATGGGCTTTGTAGCCTGAGAGCACCATGTAGGTGTTTGTTCAATCATTACCCAAACGTGCCCAACTTCCTCAGCAAATACACTATGATTCACAGTTGCTTTAGCTGGGGACTCTTGCAAATCTCCCCGTGTGTTTGGCATCCCTGGTCCCTACCCCACCATCCCTATCCACTGGGCTCACCCTACTGCTCCACTGAGAAATGAGCCATGGGGTTTTGCACAAAAGAAGGTCTTGGAGAGGCACAGGTGTAGGACTGGAGTCTTCTATACAATGTAGTGATGCAAAATAAAGAAATAAAGCAAAGTCTGCAGTGCTTTCTCCATTCTTTCTGTCTTTCTCATTTCCTGTTGCTATGCCATTCCCCAGGCAAATACAAAAGAAACAGCTTCCTCAGCCACAAAAATGAGATTATTCAAAGAGCCCCTCTGCCTCCTCATATTAATTGTGATAGGCAGTGCTAGAAGTGTTTGACAACAACTCAATTATTCACAATGAATAGAAGCAGGATAGGCAGGCAATTATCCACTTTACCCATGTGAGAGACACCCATATTCAAAATCCACATTCAGAGAGATGCACATTATTTCCAAACCATTTTGCATAGTTTTAATTACCAGCTTCAATTTAGCTGGATGGTTATGACTCCAATCAGTGAGCTTTGGAAGGGCTGAGCACTTGGTTTTAAGCCAGGCGTGCATTGTCTCGTTCACATCAGCAAGCTAATGTGAATATTTGGACTGTTTGGGTTACATTTTAAGAAGCAGCCTCCAGAATGGTGCACATCATTACAAAATCTGTTTGCAAATTTGAATCAAAATACAAGACAGGAGGAAAATTTCCCTTAAATGTAGATTTCAACAAGGTGGAAAGTTTATATAAAAAAATTTAATGACATGGAGAGTTTCTCTTGTATGGACTTGAACACTTACATTTTTTTAGAACTTACTTTCAAAAAAAAAGTTATTGAGTTTTCTATGCAAATGTTTTTTCTTAGTATTTGAAATATTTCTACTTAGTATTTTAAATATTTTGAGCAACTTGAACTGTTCCTTCTGCAGGAAATATTTCTAGAGTTGTGATTTTGTTTCTTTACTGGGTGAGAACATCTCACAACTGCATCATAGGAAGCTGAAAATATAGTTTCTACCCTTCTGAAGTAAATATATGTCTTTCCGTATCTCTTGCTTCCAAACATGATCTCTTACTGAGGCCAAATTTGAGTTAAAAGGGGAATGAATTTAAGCAATTTTTACAAGCGTTCAGCTGAATAATAATATGTTTCTCATGTGAAAATGATAAATTATAGCTTAGGTCGTGGAATAGTTCACTTCTAAAACTTGAAATTGGAATTTTACATCCATTGTCATGTGCGTTATCAGAATATTCTGGTTATAGGAATCCACATTTCCCTGGGTTTCTAAGTTTCACAGTATCAGTATTATTCTTAACTCTTCAGCTGCTGAAGGCATGGGATTAAATAGGATTCACACTTTTTCTTTTTTTTTAAGAAAAGCTAAAGTCATTGTATTAAGCAAAAGGTGTTACTAAGTATAATTTAAAGCCTTAGAACCAGAAGTCAAGAAAGATTCTTTTATTATAAGTGGATCTTGTAACTGCTGGAGAACCTTCACTCATTATTTTGGTTGTAGAACTTTACAATGCAAATGCCATAATTTTAATAAAGTTATTCCTAATCTGCTGAGACATAACAAGGACTGAAAGTCAGTCTGTGATATTTTTTACAGCTCCTTCAAGTCTTGACCCTATCCAATTCAAACTCAAAGCATTTCCAAGAGTCTACACATCTCAGAGCAAGCAGGCTTCAAGCACATAGGTAGCTCCCGAATGCGCAAATCCAACTGCAGCAAAAAGTCCTCCTTCTGCCAGCTGTGAAGGTTAGGTCAAAGGGGATCAAAGGACCAAGGGTAAGGGATTCCCACTTCTACCCTCCAGAGTATTGTTTGAAGCTGTAAGCAATTCAAGAAACTCTGTTTTCATCTTTGCTGTTGTACTTCTCCCCCTTTTCAATTTTAGCGCGTGCACTTCATCAATATTGCTGCAAATGTTGACTATGAGCTGGACAAAGAGCCCATCCTGTCTGGGCTGCACCAAAGTCCCAAACTGAGGGCATCTCCCACATCTTTGTGAGTCCTCCCATATTTCTCATGATCACCGGTCATTCAATGTTCAAAACCACGATTCCTGACTCCAAAGGTGACACACAGAGCCT
This sequence comes from Trogon surrucura, assembly GCA_020746105.1. NCBI lineage: Eukaryota > Metazoa > Chordata > Aves > Trogoniformes > Trogonidae > Trogon > Trogon surrucura. Next base: position 6,627,659 of record CM036632.1, on the reverse strand, counting down.
GCCTGGCTGGGTTGAGTTGCAGCCAGGACCTCTGCAAAAGTTGGAAGCCTGTAGTAAGATTATGCAGGAGATCCCAGTTAAAAAATGAGCAAATCTGCTCCACATTTTTTCTTTTTATTTCCTGCAGCAATATGTCCTTAAGGACGTATTTGCAGTCAAATGTGACATTGCCTCGTCGGTGTGACAGCCCTTGGGGATTGCAGTGGGTGTGTTTCAGGTTTGCAGCACTGCAAGCTCTTTAAGGCAGTAGAGACAAAGCTCCCTTAAGTCAGTGAGCCTTTGGATCAGCTCTTAAAAGTTTCAATGCCGTGACTATTATTTAATTTTTATATTTTCCTTCTCGTTCTCCCAGGACATCAATAAGAAAACTTGTTCAGGGAAATTGGGGTCTATATTTGCATATTTCTCCAGTAACATTGTGGGTAACATTGGCTCGTGTTATACAGTGTGTTTGTTTTTATTGTGCAGATTTCATCTGCTCAGGGGGTTCAGTTATTTGACCTATTTTAATATTTAATGGTACAAATACTTAAAATAAAAGTCCAGGCACAGCCAAGTCTTCTGGTAACTCCGCTTTAAACAGCCACTCTTCATTAAAATCTGGCTCTGTTTGAAAGGTTCTGATTTCTTGCAGGGATTGAAACAAGGAGCAGCACTTTTGATGACTGTTTCATGACTATTTGAATATTGTCTTGGCTAATATTGTTGTACATAAAGTCTACATTGTAAAGGACCTTCGTACAGTTCTTGATTTATTGAGCAGAAGAGCTCTGCAGAAAACTGAAAGAAAAAAATCTCATCTGGAATAATAAAATTGATCATTGTATCAAAGCAATGTCTGTTTTTACTTTGCAGTCAGTTAGACCAGTATTTTAGTATGGGCAGTTCCTGACAGTGTAATGAAATGTTGCCTTTCTCTTCCTTGTTTCCGCAAACTAGTGATTTCTTAAGCTTTTCACTAAAGACTATAAAAAAAAAAGATATTATTCCACTATCTCTGTCCTCTTCCAAAATGAGGTTCTCCTGGGTTGCCTCAAACTCCTGAAATTCAACCAAACAGCAATCTTTCCTGGCATGCCTGTAAAAGAAAATTTAGCCTATGAAAAGGGTAGGAGGATTCTTGGCATTAGGATTAAATTATCTGTATAGTACAGTTCAGTCTATAGGCTTTTTTTTCACTATGAAGCAGCATGAAAGCAAGTGAATGGCTCACTATGAATCAACCAGCTGCTTTTCAGTACCTCTCTCATTAACCCAGCATATCTCATCTTGCCTTTCGCTCCTTGCACAGTGAAGAATATCCCTGTGTCTACCTTCCATGAACAAAATGCACACTTTTGCCTCGGGCTAGGGATGTGTTGAGAAGTGGAGGAAAAAACATAAACGAAGCCTCTAAAGAAAGAAAAACAATCCTTAGAAACACACTCAGCGTAACTATATAAGAATCCTTAAAGTTGATGACATAAAGAACAAAAATGATCTTAGAGCAAATGTGCAATCAACTTGGATATGATGCAGTGAAAAGACACAAAAGCTTTATACAAACCAATGAACTGATTTAAGGCTCCACTGGGTAATACACAATGACATATTATTTATGTAACCTGTAGTTTACTGTTCACATAGTAATTTCCACCTCCCACCCTGTCAAAGAGACGAAACTTTTTCACCTTAAATCTTAGATGATGATGAGACCAAATAGTAGGGAAGGATGTATAAATGAAAGTAGTTTAGTGAAGAAGGTTTGACTGACATGAAAAGACAATAAAAGTTAGGATAATGTTAGGGATATCAAAGCGAAAGCCAGGTGGGCAGGCGAGAATAGGCAAGTTCCCAAGTCAATCTGAAAGGCGTTCTTCAACACTGGGGAAAATCCAGCCATTTATTTTCCAGCTTATCACTCCGTGGGTCAAAAACTATGTATTAAATTTGGAGCACAAAGACCTGCCTTGTCTAACAATTGCACTTATTGTAGAGATGGGCGGGGAGGAGGGGGAAAACTTTCAAAAGCTCAACTCACACTTTAGAGAAGATGACTTGGGATTTTCTCCCTAAAAAACATACCATTTGAATCTCACCTCTCCTACTGTTCGGGGACTGCTATACTAAAATGCTCTTCTCCAGTGTTCATGATTGCTTTTTACTGAGCATGGATTCTGCTCTTTCTCAGATCACTGGGTGGTAGTCACCATCTCCATTGAGGAAACAGCCTGGCTCCCTGAAATTCTTCTCATGTGGGATTTCAAGACCTGAATTTTCAGAATAACTTCAGAAATGATGCTCTAAAAATTATCTCCGTGATCATTAATCTGCCTACCCAATGCTTAAAGAGCCTATGGCTTAGCCCAGCAACCCAGTAGGTCTTCAGCTGAAATGATGCAGTTTAGATAAGGCCCTTACAGATGGTAAGTGGTTAAAATCCAGCAGATCAGTTCCCAAAATCAGCGTGCTGCCAGCTTGTAGAACAGCAGGGCTGTGTGAGTGATGGGTGTTAGGAACAGAAGGGCTGACAGGCTGAGGTCCCTCTGCTAAAGTGGTTCCCGGAGGACTCCCTTGCAATCCAGCAGGAATTGAGTTGGTACAGGGACCACCAGCAGCTGTCAGCCCACAGAGACTTGGCTGCTGGATTTGTATAGTGCTGACACCCAGTTATACATAGAAAGGTCTTGCTCTTTCTGAGATGGATTTGAGAGATGTTTGACATTTTATCATAGAATCATAGAATCATAGAATCATAGAATGTTAGGGATTGGAAGGGACCTCGAAAGATCATCAAGTCCAATCCCCCTGCCAGAGCAGGAATGCCTAGACTATGCCACACAGGAACGTGTCCAGGCAGGTCTTGAATGTCTCCAGAGAAGGAGACTCCACAACCTCTCTGGGCAGCCTGTTCCAGGGCTCCGTCACCCTCACTGAGAAGAAGTTTCTTCTCGAGTTTAAGCGGAACCTCTTATGTTCCAGTTTCAGCCCATTACCCCTTGTCCTATCAGTGGTTGTCACCGAGAAGAGCCTGGCTCCATCCTCGTGACACTCACCCTTGATATATTTGTAAACATTAATGAGGTCACCCCTCAGCCTCCTCTTCTCCAAACTAAAGAGCCCCAGCTCCTTCAGTCTTTTCTCATAAGGGAGATGCTCCACTCCCTTAATCATCCTAGTTGCCCTGTGCTGGACTCTCTCCAGCACTTCCCTGTCTTTCTTGAACTGAGGGGCCCAGAACTGGACACAATATTCCAGATGGGGTCTCACCAGGGCAGAGTAGAGGGGAAGGAGAACCTCTCTCGACCTACTAACCACCCCCCTTCTAATACACCCCAGGATGCCATTGGCCTTCCTGGCCACAAGGGCACAGTGCTGGCTCATGGTCATCCTGCTGTCCACCAAGACTCCCAGGTCCCTTTCCCCTACACTACTCTCTAATAAGTCATTCCCCAACTTATACTGGAACCTGGGGTTGTTCCTACCCAGATGCAAGACCCTACATTTACCCTTGTTGTATTTCATTAAATTTTTCCCCGCCCAACGCTCCAGCCTGTCCAGGTCTCGCTGGATGGCAGCACAGCCTTCTGGTGTGTCAGCCACTCCTCCCAGCTTGGTGTCATCAGCAAACTTGCTGATAGTACTCTCTAGTCCCTCATCCAAGTCATCGATGAATATATTGAATAATACTGGTCCCAGTACCGACCCTTGAGGCACTCCACTGGATACAGGTCTCCAACCAGACTCTGCCCCATTGACCAAAACTCTTTGGCTTCTTCCCCTCAGCCAGTTCACAGTCCACCTCACTGCCCGAGAGTCTAGACCACACTTCTGCAGTTTAGCAGCAAGGATGCTGTGGGAGACTGTGTCAAATGCTTTACTGAAGTCAAGGTAGACCACATCCACCGCTCGGCCATCATCTATCCACCTTGTTATATCCTCATAAAAGGCTATGAGGTTAGTCAAGCACGACTTCCCTTTGGTGAAGCCATGTTGACTGTCTCTAATGACCCTCTTATCCCTGATATGCCTTGAGATGGCACCAAGGATAAGTCGTTCCATCACTTTCCCAGGGATGGAGGTGAGGCTGACCGGTCTATAGTTACCCGGGTCCTCCTTCTTGCCCTTTTTGAAGACTGGAGTGACATTTGCTTCCCTCCAGTCCTCAGGCACCTCTCCCGTCTCCCAAGACTTGGCAAAGATGATGGAGAGTGGTCTAGCAATGACATCAGCCAGCTCCCTCAGCACCCGTGGATGCATCCCGTCTGGACCCATGGATTTATGGATATCCAGATTGCTTAATTGGTCCCTAATCCAGTCCTCATCGACTAAAGCATACTCCTCCACTGCCCTGACTTCCTCTGGGGCCTCAGGGGAATGGGGCTCCTCAGGACAGCCTCTGGCAGAGTAGACAGAGGCAAAGAAGGCATTCAGTAACTCTGCCTTCTCTGTATCATGTGTCACCAAGGCACCCACCTCATTCATCAGTGGGCCTACATTGCCTCTGGTGTTAGTTTTATCTGCCACGTATTTGAAAAAGCTCTTCCTGTTGTCCTTGACCCCTCTCGCCAAGTTCAATTCTAGGGAGGCCTTTGCTTTCCTAGTTGCCTCCCTACACCCTCGGACAACAGCCTTATATTCTTCCCAAGTGGCCAGCCCTGCCTTCCAAGATCTGTAAATTCTCCTCTTGCCCTTGAGCTTACCCAGCAGATCCCTGTTTATACAAAAACAGAAAATAAGCAAACACTCCGAAAACTCATGGGTACTGCAGTTGTGTGAGGGATCCTGGGCTGCAATAATACTCCTTTTCCTTCTTGTCGAATTCATTGATGGGTCTGTCCCTATTCTTACAACTGCCCTGCAAAAGTTTAAAAAAAAAATAATGTCTGGGAAGATAGATTTTTGCTTGAATCTCTTTCCATTTTAAGTTTCCATCTCCCCATATAAAAAAAAAATAGAAGCCAAGCTAAGAAGAGAGTAAACAACAGTCCTAGTGATTAATTCCTCTCCTTGCAAAGTATACAGGCAGGTGTTCTGAGCACTGGACTGAGCCCCTCTCCAGCTCAACCCTGCCAAGTTGGAAGCAAATAGTCTTTTTTTCATACTTACGGGGAGAGAAAATTGCAAGACATTGTTCTCCAGGACAGAAAGGGCACGAAGGTTTCTATTCTGAACCTGCTATTTTTGGGTCTAGTCCAGTGAGTCAGCGGAGAGCCCCTCCATGTGCTGACAAGAAGGAAATCCCGGCTCTGGGCGTTGCTTCCGAAAATGCTCTGAGGTCAGCTGGAAACAATACGAGTGCGGTGATTCCAGTGAGGGTGGCTCAGCTCAGACTGCACCATGAATGGATGGATGGATGGACGGATGGATGGATGGACGGACGGACGGATGGATGGATGGATGGATGGATGGATGGATGGATGGATGGATGGATGGTAGCTGCCCTGTGGAACCAAATCACAGCATTGTTCAGGTGGCTACAGCTGACAGAGTAGTTCCCAGTGATGCCAGTGCAGCTTCTCAGAAGAGAGGACTGGGGAATTGTGTCTCAAATCCCTCATCTCTCCCTTATTCAAAGGATATTGTCAAGCAAAAAAAAAAACACACAAAACCAAAAAACACAGAAACCCCAGAAACCCCAAACCAAACTAAATGATAGCTTTTATATTAGCTGCTTTTAGGGCATTTGGGACATGGTCTCACTGACAGCCTAGCTGGGATGGTAGTGGACAAGGGACACACATTTTTGCACCTGTGTCATATATTTATACACTTACAAGGTTAGCAAAGCCTATTTCTTTTACCTCTCTTTTATAATAAGAAACAGATCTGAGGCCTTAAATTTCACACATTACCAAAACCTGGCTATACACATTGCGAAAAAAATCATGTTTGTGTGGGAGCTCACACCAGGACCACCTTGTGCCTTCCATCAGCCAGGTGGTCATGCAAGGACGTTTCTGCAGCAACACTCCAACCTGGAAAGACTGTACTTTGTTCTTGGAGTACAGCTTCCAGACAAACTGAGGAACAACTGATGGTGTCTGGACATACAAAAAAGTCAGGTGTTAATTTGGTTTAAACCTGATTTGGTTTGCTCTTGTAAGCCTACTTTTTTTCCTTTCTTCTTCTTCTTTTTTTTTTTTTTTTAAGCCAGAACAACATGGAAGTTTTGGGCCAAGAGTTCTCATTCTACACAAACATTTGGAACACTGAAAATTCCAAGTCTGTGAGTCATCCTGACAGTACAGCCAATGTGTCAACCCAACAGGTTTCCTCCAAGTACGAGTAAGAAGAGGAAATATCACCACAACAGGGAAAATGGTTTCACTTTCCAGCATTCGCTTCCTCAGGAGGGTACTGGGTAACTAAAGATAAGGTCAAGTTTGCCAACACATTGCCTCTAGCTCTGGGCATCTGATCTTGTCACTCAGACTGAGCTCCTTAAGGAATCACCTTTGAATTGCTCCCACAACACAGAAAAGCACCAAAATGTTATTACATGAGCAGACCTGTGGCTCTCTGAGTTTCTTCAGTTCTAGTTTGAATATTTTTGATGCCTTCTGGGTTTCGGGCAATATTCTACAGTGTGCTGGTGAATGGGCCAATTTTGCGATGCGGTTTATTTTCAGCATCTTAATCACCTGATTTTCATCGTGAATAAAGAAGGACAAGCTTTGGGGACAAGCCTTGCCTGTGAATCAGCAGTTTCTGAAACCGCTGAGCTTCTCATCTGCAGCTCATCTAGGCTGGGATCAGTAATCAATTCACAAACCTCTTTAAGAGCAAGTGCTTACACTGAAAAAAACACCATGCCATGTAAATATAAGGCATTTCTCAGTCCCGTGAAAGGAGTCACAGACACAACTCCTTCTGACATTTGCGTTCTCCAAACCCTTGTGTCAACACAAAACTATTGCACCAAAGTTAATGGAAAGCAAGGGCACAGGAAGGGCAAAAATAGAAGTGATTCTTTTTCAGACACAAATAAATATTTCTGGGGACTAAAGAAAAAAGTTATTTATCCACCCAGCTCAACTTAAATCCCTAAAATTAAAGTAGGGTAACTGGGAAATAGGAAAAGGTAGAATAGAGATACCTTGTTGAGGCTATTTGATTGATAAGCAGGTTTCACCTGCATCCTTGTGGCTCAAATGGGTTTATTCCTGCTTTTTCACCAACTGATGGAGCTCTTTGCTGAGCAGTGACTACCAGTGATCAAGGTGATACTGTATCTCTTTGGAGAGGCAGCCCTCTCCTAGGATCTGTTAGTGTCATGGCTTGCCAATGATGTATTGCTCTAAAAATGGTGCCTTCTACAAAAGAACAAGTCCTGGAGCAGATTTAGCCCTAATTACAGGAAGGAAGGAACAGGAGAGGAATGTAGATACCAGGAGATTCATCTTGCCAAAATAGAATGTGTGTTGCTGCAAGCTGGAGGATTTAAATGGTGATGCTTTAGGAGAAGACCCATGATAAACAAATACCTCCCCTGCAATAACCGAGAATTAGGCTAGAAAAATGCAGATATTTGAAACCGTAATGTATATGGTTTTTTAGATAAGAGATTTACTCCTAGCCAGAGAGACTCAAAATACCTTTTTACTTCACCTTTTAATATAGCACAGCGTCTCACGTTGAATCTGTGACTCAGTATCATACAATCACATCCTGTTTTTATTAGGTAATTTAGTCCTAAGTAGCAACTGAAGAAGCCCCACTCCCCTCTCGGTACTTCTCAGATTTCCTGTATTTGTCACCTGAAGGTGATTACTTGATACCCTGCATTGCTGCTAGTTATCATTTTTTATGTAGATTTTTCATTAGATTACTATGTTAGTCTAATAACTATGACATTCCCATGCAATGATACACAAGGGTGCACATCTGAGGGTTTATTGGTTTGGTTTTTTTTCCATTTTGCAGTGCAAGACGTAAAATGGTTGAAATTATTCTACGGCTTTAGACAAGTCATTTAGATTAGTAGCAAGCCTAGGAATAAAACCCAAACAGTCTAAATCTCAGTTCCCACTCTAACCAGAGAAGAACACAAATGTACCTCTGTATTGGTTCATCATTCTGTATCATATAACCACCAGTACATTGTCTTTGAGAGCTGGGCATAGTAGGGCTTAAGTTACTAAATACTCTTATCATAAAACAGATACTGCAGTCCTCAGGTTTCATCTGTTAGTCTGTTTGTTTTGCTGTATCTGGAGGGTAAAAAATGTGGGAGTATGAAACATTTATCTGTTAATTAGCAATTACAAAGCAGCAATGGATCTTCTGTGTTTTAAAATATGTGAGACAATGTTTGATTTTACGCTTCATTTAGAAATATCATAAGGATCATAAGGCACATTCTATAAATAATTTAAAACACTCTATATGAGGAGATACATGTAATCAAATGGAAGAGACAAAGTCCATGGTGAAAATAATGACCTTTTTAGCAAAGGTGGGTGTGTTTGTATAAATATAAATGTCTGGGTGCTAGCTTCAGCATTAATACTTGCCTAATTCATTTAAACATATGCAAATGAATACAAGGTGTCAGGCTATGCCAGTTAACTGCACAGTGAGTTGAGCTTGTCAGCACAATTTCTCTCTGATATCCTTCCTCTGCTCCGCTGATAACAGTAGCAGAACACCAACAGGCAGAAATATTTGTTCTTTCTTTACACACAGGTCTGAAGCATTTGGAGTTTCTAAGTGCTTATCTGACAGGCTGCAACTATCACCTTATCGTCATTGGGGAATAGAAGAAAAAAATCAGGCCCTGGTCTTCAGAGCTATTTTGACAGACACTTGGAAGGATCATGCACGTAAGGTTTAGTCTGGCAGAGCTTCTGCCCCTCCTGAGCCATAAACTCCTATTAGCTTCATGCTGCAAAGCAACACCAGACAGAAATCCCCATGCTGGAAAATTTACACTGAGCCAGCAGGAAACTGAGACATTTGCAAGTATGTTCGCCAGGGAGGAGCTGGAAGGAAAGGTCACCCTCAGAAGAGGATTGCTGTGCCCTGATTTCATTGAGAGCAATGTTGCACTGGTAGGGGAAAGGCAAGCTCTGCGAGGTCTGCTGGATGTGGCCAAAGCTTGCAGAGAGACAAAGTTCCAAAGGGCTACGAGCAGCAATATAATAGTGTAAGATAGCCACAGGAACCCCATTTCTTGTTAAAGGGATATGAGTTGGCTTTTATAACCCAGATGAGTTTGCTTTTTTTATTTACTAAAGTCAAGACATAGACGATGTCTGAAAAATAGCCTTTATGACTTGTCTCCCAAACACTCTCAGGAGATGAGGAAATATATGATAGAACTGTAAATGTAGGGCCAGATAGAATTGGTCTTTTCAGTCTGGAGAAGACAAAAATGGGGAGATAAAGATGATTTGAGAAAGCCACAGGTGGCCCAGCCCTCGGAACTGACCACGAGCTCTGTTCATCTCTCAAGATACGTACAGTAAGATGCCCAAGGCATCCCTCACTGATATGGGCAGCTCTGCTGTGAGGTTCCTGTTGTCTCCATGCTTGTAATCTCATCTCATTTACTGTGAGACAGGACTTCTGCAATGTTTTCTGTCACTACTTCACATCTCGGGGCTTTTATGAAGCACCAAGTTCTTTGCAGCTCAGAAGAGCTCCCACACAGTCCAGTAACTTGCTTTGTATCACAGAAAAACTGCCTTATGAAATGGTAGGAAACATCCAAGCAGTCTCTGAGATGATGAGCTTACACAAGAGCTTAAAGAGTAAAGATGTTGAGTGGCACAAGCAGTGACCTTGGGAGGAAGCAGGACACTGAGGAAGTGAGGCATCAACATTCATTATTTCCTTAACCCGTCTTTGACACTGCCTTCATTTCCAGATCCAGCCAGTTATGAGTGTAAAGAACAAATCTGATGAATTTTCCAAGCCCGTGGCCAGATCCTCACCTACACAGAAATGGCATGCTTTGATGGCAAGCCAGAAGAAGCTGCCTTCCTTGCTAGTAATGCCACCTGAGGATTGAAAACCATAGGAACAAGCCTAGGAAGATGCCAGCCAAAGCATCCTATTGTTTTAGAAACAATGGACATTAAAGAATGGTGGGGCGCTGCTCTCATTAGCTCTTTGAGAATTTTCTTCCTTCCCATCACTGTTTCCTTCCCATCACCATCCTGCCAAGTGCCCCCAGAAGTAGATGCTCTACATAACACCCATTGCTCCCAAGCAGGATTGCTGTTATTTGCATTAATCCCAGTATTAATTATCACTATCATTCCCAGGAGAGTTGGGAGAGCAGTTATCAAGGTGCGTGCCGGAGCAATGCCAACGGCATCTCATTTCTGCAAGGAATTTCATGTCCATCCATCAAAGGCAACACAAAGACTGAGACTTTAAGAGGTCAGACATTGTAAAACCATAAAAAGCTTAAACTTCCCTGGAGTGCTCTGAATTTTATTCCCCTCCTTACTCTGCACCTTCTCCTGCAACTGCCCTGTATCATGGCAACCAGCCGTTGGGACTGTGTATTAATAAAAATAAGCTCTGCAACCAGAAAAAAAATTAATATTACATATTTTCCTTCATTGTGAGTTTCACAAGCCCTTGCTTTTTTCTTTTTTTTTTTCCCCCTCTTTCTCTGCCTTTTTCCTGAGGCTCTCCCAGGGGTTCAGACTCAAGCAAGCTAGACACAATTTTCACATAATAATAGAGAGTTTATCCATCAAACAGATTCAAACAGATTTTTTTGTTCTAAATTGGAAGTTTAGGGAACTTCTATGTATGCTGGACCTAGAGTTCAGAGGTCCCACTTCAAGAACTATGTTTTATTATGACATCCAAAGTATTCTGGCTTTTTCATCTTGGAGGTGTTTCTAAAGGGAAGCAAGTCTGCTTGCTCTCTTGAGACTCACCAGGGCATATGGGACATCAGTTTTGCTTTACTGCAACACACAATCCTCTGCTGTGCCAGCAAAACTGTGCAGCACTAGAAACAAAATAAAACAAGAGAGGAAAAAAATTAAAGTTAGCTTTTATGGAAGGAAGTTGCTAGTTGAGAACGTGGTTGTTGGAAACAGGTGTTAATCTTTACTGGCTCAGTCCCTGTGAGAGTCACAAGGGTTGCCCAGCATCACAGATGTCCCTGTGCTTCTTGTAATGTCATCACCAGCTGCACTGAGTGAAGTGGCTTCTCCTCCCTTCCCTTCCACAGAAGAAACAAAGCTGGAATATATTTGGCATAGAGTCCTGTTCTGGCCCTACCTGCCATTGCCCATGACAAACAATAACAGCAGTGATTGCAGCTCAGCTGCCAGATCAACTCAACAGTAAACTGCTAATACGAGTATCAATCAATGTATGATTTCCTGAGCTTGTTACTTGTCTCAAGGATATTCCTTCTCCTTCCTCTGCTCTAACACATCTTATGGGTTTGTAGTGCTGCTCCACAGTCCTGCAAACCTGCGGGAGGTTCCTGTTGGTGGAAGAGCTTCAGGGCAGCTGAAAGGCAGCCCTGGCTGGACACATTGCCCCAGGCTCCAGGCAGGCTCACAAAAGGTTCATCAAGCTGTGGTGGGATGGGAGAAAGTTCTCAAGAAACTGCTCTGCTTAGTGCACTAGGGCATTTGCGTTGTTCTTGGTAACAGAGGGAACCTTTGCCATCATACTAGACTTAGTCCCACTCTTTCTATGCAGGTAGTAATAATTGCAAGAATTGCATTCCATTCCCTGTTCACCAGCATACTGGATGAGTCTGATTTTTCACACAATATGATAATGTTCGAAGTTACCTTATGAACAGATCCAGTTTCCAGCTGTCGACTGACACAGCAACTTAAGTATGTGGCACATGCAGCTGTAAAGTACACAGATAGACCAGCCATGTGTTAGTCTGCTTCTGGTCTTGGGCAATCAAACATCTGTTTTCCGCAGGGAAGTAATATTTTTTGTATAATCCTAAGGGAAAAGAAGCTGGTTTATTTCATTTTTTCACACTGTGCATTTACTCTTCATTAAGATAGATTACAATAAAGGCAGCCCAGCATAACTCAAACCATTCCTTTCCACCAATACTGATAGGGGGCAATTTTTGATTGCTAGCCACTTGAGTTGCCAAACTATCAATCTTTTCACAGTTACTGCTTGTTTGTTCAAATAGGCTTTGGTTGAGCTACCAACTAGTGCACTAGCTCCAAACATTCCCGTGGCACAATTCACATCCCAGCCTCTTTGACCCACTTCAAATCACTACATTCAAATCATTATTTTTAGATTAAACACTTCAGAAAAATAACATCTATGCAAGCCAGAAAAGCCAAACTGAAGACAACTTGCAAATTCAAACCATGTCACACTAGAGCAATGTCCAAGTCACTGAATTAGAGAATAGTTGAGATTGGATGGCACCCCTGGGCATCGTCCAATCCAAAACAAATGCCTACGGTAACCTCTGCTAAAGGATACCATAAATACAAATCCTCGAGAACAGAACAGAGACGTATTGCATAGAATCCCAGCATTTGCAATGGGATTTTCTAGATGAAATATTTCCTGTGAGATGCACCTAGATATGAACCTTCAGAAAAGGGTACTCCTTGTAATAATCTATCCATGCAATTTTTTTTTGTTAGGCACACACATATGAACCCCCATACAGGCAGCCAAAGCTAGGGAACCAAGTCCACACAGATATTTATGCCTCTGTTCTCTGTTTACTGCAGCAAATGACAGGTAATTGTTCATTTGTCACCAAAAGTGAACACAAACCTGGCCCCTCGACTTGCCTGATCCATTTTGTCACTTCTAAATCTCAGTGGCACTTCAGACAGGTCTTCGCTTTCCCCATGTTTTCCACTTTTTGCATGTGTAGCACATTTCCGTTTGCATTTTTGCCCATTTTCCAGTGCAGTCAAGTGTGTTTTCAAGCAGCTGGGGGTTCACTGATACACATGTATATTTTACAGGCTTTGAGACTTCTAAAGCAAGTGAAGAGAAGGACCAGTTTGGCTCTCCCTAAGCCATCATAGGGCTCTGGAGCAGACCCAAGAGTGTGTGTGCGTGTGTGTGAAAGGAAGAGAGAGCACTAACAAGCTCAGGTTGCATCCAAGACAAAACAGTTACTCATTGCCAGAAGCCAGTGGCTTTGCCTACTTAAGGAATTCCCATCCCTAACCTTAGGAGATAAAAAAAAAAAAAACCCCATCGCATTTAGCCAGCCCTTCATCATCCTCTCATTTATCAAACACAAACAACTATCTCTAACAAGTCAACTAAAGCATAGAGGGCAATGCAGTGCTCCCAGCTCTTAAACCTATCGGTTACAAGAAAAGAGCCAGTGGCTAAACAAACAGAGAAGTAATCTTTCAGAGCCCAATTGGCTTCCTATCTATTCTGAGAGCCTGCAAATTCAATGGTGATTTATTAATCACTACTGAAGGACAGAGCTGTTAATAAAAGCTCACCTACAAATACCTCAGAAAATGTCAATACCCACTAATGACAGCTTCCTGAGATTCCCATTTAGCCCCAAATCAGCACAGCACAGCACATAAGCAATTGCTTCCATTCAGATAATGTGCTTGAAGTCCCATTGATTTCTTTTATATGAAATAAATATGTAGACTCAGAAAAAACAATAGCACTTTTCATGACCTAATTTCTTAGAGAACAGCTGGCAGCTCCACACAGTTAAGACCACATTTGATGTTACCGAGTAAGGGCTGAACTCAAAAAAAAAAAAAAAAAAGTCTAGAAGTAGTGCCCAGAGGCTCACACTTGCGAAGATTGCCTTTGTATTACGGCGTATTTGCATCTGCATGAATTACTACAGGTTTGGGGTATTTTTCATGTACACTGGCCCAATTTTTATGTAGCTCAAATGAGAGCAGAATTTGGCTTTGCATCACTGAAAGTGTCAAGTGCATGATCTCTTAGGGCTTAATATTCCATGTGACTATGCTTTCGTGGAGAGCAAGACATTGTGCTAAGGGCCCTCTCCGTTAGTTTACAGACTTCTTTTTTTAACATTTGAAATATTTTAATAGTGCCAAGGACCATAAAGCTGTTGTGGCAATTAAAAAAAAAAAAATTGATTACATTTGTAAGTAAGGTACCAAAAATCGTACCATTCATGACTGCCAAAAATAGCAGCTTTGGATTTCTCATGAGACTTTCAGTACTGAAAGGAGGGAAAAAAATGTCAGAGCAATCATTCCTCACTCTGGGAATCAGCAAAAACACTAGTGGTCCAGACCGTGTGAAATCCACAGTCCAGACTCCCACCGCTGGGTCCCTCCTGTGCTCATTTAGACATGTGTGAAGTAGGTATAAACGTCTATTGCAGCAGAGAAATATTCCCGCTTTCCTAGTTTCCAAACATTTAAATGACAAAACATATTATAGTCCAGGGGAGAATCGGCCCCATAATGGCAGTTGTTTAACTGAAACTCCCCAGACCTATATTTTTTTCCCCATGACAAAAAATTCCCTCAGATTAGCTTTTTCGTGTATTATTCCTAATAAATTCTGGTTCCAACCCAACGAAAATACCTTGAAAAAAGATTTTGTCAGACTTTTCCATGAAATTAAGAAACAGGATCCAAGTAGAAAAATTAAAAGATAAAATTTAGAACGTTAGATGAAATAAGAATATTAACTTGTTGTCAAAAATTCTTTCATTTGGGTTTGAGCTTAAATTAGGGGCAAAACTGTGGTAGAAATTCTACCTTACTTTATATAGTTGTTTTTGCTGGTTCTGGGTTACAGATCTACAAGTATTTTCGTTGCATTTGTTCCATGTGAGGGCTCATTAGACTGTTAAATCCGTTTTCAATAAAACATGTGAGGCTTTAACCGTGCATAGACTAATGAATGTCTATGCAATCGTGTTATGAACTCTATCCAATATATGTGCTGTTCACAGCATATTAGTAAATATCAGGCAGAATATAAGTCATTTGTCGTAAAGGAGCCCATAATTTAAGACACCTAAGGAATTCCAGGGCTTTGCAAGGCAGTACATGAAGTAACAGGCAACTCATGCTGTCATTATGGCTTATTTGAGAGGCTTAGATAAAGGGGAAAAATGCCAAAAGCAAACTAACACTTCAGAGGCACAGCTAAAAAATGACATGCTTTTTGGTGGGGGAGCAGAGATTTTAATTTTTCCCTTGCTGATTTTTTTTTTTTTTCCAAATCTTAGTAATTATGACATTCCATTTCTTGCACAGCTTAATACCTCGACGTATTGCTCGATCTGTACTGCTCAAATACATTGTCAGGACACCAATTTTTCTCTCCTAGGGCACAGACTGGGTGATCTGATCCTCTGCTGTCAAATTACACCATTTATACCTGGAGCAGGACCCAGTGGGGAATGCACAGGAACCCTGCAGACCAGCCAGGAATCGCTCCAGCCCAGGAGAGACTTCCACAATTCCCTATTTAGGCACCAGTGCCAATGCGATGTTCTTGGTTTCAAGAAGTGTGAGTTTCTGATTAATTTTTATTTTTAAATGAACCATTACCCCAAATCCTCCCACTCCAAGGACTGTCATTACTATTAGTGATGAGTAGTAAGGGAAAACTGAGTATCACAAAGGAAGAGCAACTGCTGTTGGAGGTCAAAATACTATCTCTCCAAGCTGATAGCGTTGTTCTGTGTGGGTAACCAGCTGAAGAAGATTTAGTGAGGTCCTTCTGTCCAGAATGAGCAGGGTGAAGAGCATCATCTCTAGATTCACAATGTCACCCTTGTTCACAGAAGAGGAAAGGTTCCTATTTGGAGAGAAGAGGCTTCTAGTGAAAGAAGGGAAGATAGGAGGACAGATGTGGAAAGACAATACGAACAAACAGAGCCATGCAGAGGGGATGGAAAGAGTGAAGGGAAGAGAATGAGAGAAAAGATAAATCTGGTGATTTCCCAATAACAGAGCAATAGACTATTCACTTCCCCTGGCCACAGTGAGCTCTGAGCAAACACAGCAAGACTAGATGCTGCAAGGGGAAGGAACAGATTCCTGTTTCCATGGAGCTATGCCAGAAAGGGCTTTGTGTTTGATTTTGGCTCTTTGCAGCATGGCTTTGATGGCATGCCTGACTGTAGACTGCTGACTGGTAATCTTACCCAAAAGTGAGGTGGTGAGCAACCCTAGGTGAAGGAACAAACCTAGAGCTGTGACATAGCTTTGGAAACGTAATGAGATATGTCACTTTTAAGAGAGTAACTCAGCAGAAGAGTGGAAATCTCTTTGGAAATTTTCTTTTCTTCACACCAAAATTAGCCTCTTCTGCTCATGGTGAAGCAGACTGTGCTATGCAAAGTCAAGGTTGGGTAATCAGGGCTTGGGCTACAACAAATCTCTCAAGGCAATTGATATCAGTCAAAATAAAGAAGCCAGGTCACTCACGATGTCTTGGTCTGGGATTTTTGTGTTTTCTTATTTCCCCTAATCTCACTTCAGGGAAAAAAAGAATCACACACCAATTCAGCAGCTTTACGAGTGCAGCGTATCACCCTATAGCCAGGAAGAACAGATCTGGGCATATCCTTTCTATCAGCTGCTCTACACCCGTAGTCTGGACTTCAAGGTACAAGTATTGGTCAATGCAAAACCATGCTCTTTCACATAGGGGTGTTTAAGTATGTAGCTGACAGCATTTTACATTAGAAAGACCACAACTCTGCAGGCACATCAGCATTTAAAACACTCTTGAGTTACTGTGATGCAATGGCTTGTACCTTTGTGCCACTTGCAGGTCTGGCAGAAACCCAAAATCACTCCTGACTATGTGGCAACCCTGAGTTTAATGATCAAAACTGAAACAAAAACCTTAGATAACATTAAAGTCACGTTTCAGCTCAATCTCTGTAACTTTGAACCATTAGGTCAAGGAGGAAAGTTTTCTGGTGCATTTTTTAGAACGACAGCCATGTCACTCACTTCAAAGCACGTAGACTTCAAACTCTCATCCTTTCCAGTGGATCATTTAAAAAACACCAAGTGTTGTTGCAGAGCAGAATTCGGGTCTGTGAATTAAATACACCATTAACTTTCCAACCTGCTGCAAGCAGGTGTTGTTCTGCTGCAGGGAAGGAGCCAGAAATTCAGTCCCCACAACCTTTTGGGCCCATCACCATTTTTTATTCCCATTAATTGCCTCACAATAATATGAAAGGCCCCCAGCAAAGATCAGTGCCTGATACCATAGATAGGCATAGAGGGTGGGATTCCTCTCACCTAACTTTAGCTGTATAAAGATTAGCTATCTAGTTTAAACTAGTCGTCTAGACTCCCTTTACAGTCAATGGGGAGAGATAGGCACCTTTGTGGTAAAATCCGTCAAGGGTCCTAGCTGATGAATTTAATGTGTGTGTTTAGGCCTGAATTCAGCAAAGTACTTAAGCAAATGCTTATCTTTAAGCACGTGAATAATCTGATCTCTGTTAAGTGGAGCACTTCAGCATGTTATGAGTTTAAAGATCACCGTGGATCTAAGTGCTTTGCTGATTCGCTGAGTGTGGAGTTGGGCTTGACATGACGAAGTATGGCAGAGCAGAAGCCAAATACACAGCACTAAGCACAGAAGAAAGAGGGAAGGGAGAGAAGACAATGCTCAGAGGAAAGCCGAAAGTCCCAGAGGAATAAAGACGACTGGAAGGATTAGAAACTGTGTAGGTATCTCTGATATCAGTAACTTTCCCAGTGGTCAAGAGCAGGTGCTTTGCCCTCTATGTTGCTGCCACAGAAGAACAAGGTGATGGAAAAGCGACAAATCCAAATCCAATAAAAGGGAACATAGCTTCAATCCAGATGCAATGAATTTCTGGACACCAGCACTGCAGGAATTCACAGAGGGCTTCACAGTATCAAAAATGAGGCTGAATATTTCTGAGGAAATCCAAAAAGTGTCAAAAGTAATATCAAGAGGGGAAATTACGGTGTGATTACTCAGCATTGCTCTTTAGGGCTTGAGCCAGTTTCTAATGGCTAGAAATCAAGATGCTGCCCACAAGGAAATGGCAAGGGAGGGCGGGTAAGCTCTCAGCAGCCTGTGCTCAGATTCCTCCCATCACTCTGAAGCTTTTGGTACCCACCACCATCAGGTTTACACTGAACTGGCATGTGGATCCAGCCCTGCGGCCATTCTTTCTGAACCTTAATATGTAAAAACTCCTATAACAATCTCAGCACTTAAATAAACCCCCTGAATTTAAATTTAAAACTCAGGCTTCACCTAGGTATTGGCTGGAGCACAGCACTGCATTAGAAAAGGTTCACATGATATTGCAAAGTTCAGTGAGACAACATTCATGTCTCTAAAATATCCCAAATGATATCCTCACATTTCAAAATATCTGGTCTTTCAAAGTCTCTTCATGTTGCTAAAAATGACGAGTTAACTATTTCCTGAAGTGCAGGACAAAATCCACAGCTCGGTCAGGGGGTTCTGTATGTGGATGTGTGTTTCAGATTCACATATATCTGTGTCTCTAGCCAAATCTGTCCTCAGTTCTGTTAAGCTGAGATGCCTTTCCTAGCAGCTATTCTTCTAGTCTTGGCATCATTCTGCCAACAAATTGCTGACAGATAGATGTCATGCAGATCCCATGGAAGAGGCTGGGGGAAAGGAGGGCAGGAGGTACCAGACTCAGTGTAGGGAGGAAAATATCAGAGGAGAGGCAAGTGAGGCAAGCAGAAGACCCAAAACAAGTGCAGAAATTCAAATCCCACAGCAAAAATCACTTTCAATAGCATTACAGCCTTAGGATCTTTGTGCAAGGATGGATGTTTTACCAATCTGGGTTTGTAACCTTGTCTTATAATCATGCTCTCCTTGCAGTCACTGCTCTGAAAGACAAGTCTCTCTCCCTTCCAGGAAGGCCAAGTGATGTAAACACCTGACAGGTCACCTTGCCTACAGCCCAGCTTACAAAAGTCACAGCAGAACCATCGGAAGTTACTGCTGCACTTCAAATCAGGTGTCTGAGATGCTGGTGGTTGCGACAGTACAAAGGCTGGAGAAATCGGAACTCTGAGGGATAAATTCCCCTATTTTCTTACAGAAAAATCTTTGAATGACAGGGTAATTTGCCCATGAGGCTCCAAATGGGAAACAAGCCTGAAAAATATCAGCATCTGGAGATTTTAGCTGTATTGGTCTAAGAGACAGAGCAGACAGGGAAACTAAGATGATTTACTTGGGGGGAGAGGGGGGAAGGACACTGAAGCAGAAAGTCAGAGAAATCTTTGCAGAGTCTGATACAGAACTACCTTCACAATCATTTTCTTTGTTTATACTATATTCCTTTTCTTTCCTTATGTGTGTCATAGGTACAAGAAGCTGACTGGAGATGTTTCATAGTGCATGTCAGGAAATATTAATATCACCTTTTAATTACCATACAACACCCTGAGTGCTTTTACAGGATGTGGTGAGGGGGAGAGCTTTATAGATAAAATGAGTAATAGAGCACTTTTCCATACCTAAGGCCTTTGGAGTGCTAAGCAGAAAATTAAATTCCAAAAAAGCCCAATCAATATTTCTAGCACAAATGCATTGCTTCCAACTCTTTTGAATTGTCCCTCATCTCTTGGTATTTTGTTTTTCTTAAATGGTCTCCCCGGAGACAAGTGTTTGCATGAGGCTCAGAGTTTTTCCTTAAAATAGAAGAAACTCTAAGTTTTTAATTCCTGGTGCCTGTGAAGAAAAACCTGAACAACGTTTCTAACAACCCAGAAGCTGGATAAAAGGAGTCCCATATTTCACATCGAGTATTTACTGTCTCCATTTTCTAGACTCATTATATTTGGACACCTGCTAGATGATATATGAATATTCATTATAAGTAATCAAAATACAAAGTAAAAAAAAAATGGGGGGAAAGAGCCGTTTAGGCATTAGACTGGAAGACTTTGAATAAGTATTCATCATATTTCTTGAGCACCCAAGCAGAAACACGGGTGCTGGAGCTGCACCGAGCAGCCACACACACCACCACACAGGTCAACCCATGGTCATTGACTTCAAAGGATTTCGGGGCAGTTTCAGCCAGCAAACTTCTGGGTTTTGACTGTTCCTTTAAACTTTATTCCTTCTGCAGAAGGTATTGCCATTGATTGATTAAACTCTCGTATCACTGGCTCAGGCTTACTCCATTCCCACATTGCAATAACTATGATAATTACTGCTTCAGTTCCCCACAAAGAAATGTGTATTTGTCTCTTTGTGGAAAAAAAAAATAGTGTATTTTCCCCAGTGATCAGCAATCCACATGGATTTCTAATAATCAAAGGATTTCCTCTGGTTCATCATCATGTTGTAAAGTAAAGTTTATAATGTTGAAACAGCAATTGCTGGTGGCTTTCTTCCTAATCTCTTGCATAAGTGAAGTGCAGAGACCAATTTCACATTTTACTGTTACCTTCAACAAAAATTAGCATTTAATTTGTCAGAAAAGAACTATATCTCATGCCAAGTAGTGTCACAATGTTGAACACTCCGCAGTAGTACATTTCTGTTAAATTTTTTCCAGTAGCAGGGCAGCTCCCAGAATTAAAGAGCCAAGACTCAATTCCTTGTAATTATTGACAGACAGTTCTCGAAATACATGTGCTTAACAAAAAAGCAGGCACAGAAGTAAAGCCCAGAGCCAAGTTTAATAGTCTATCAGTGACAGCCTGTAACCAATGGATGCTTGAGAAATCTATGTGCTGCCTGTGAAATGAATGAAAATGGCTTTTTAATTATGCATCAGCTGTATAAGCTGTTTGCAGCCAAGACACTCAGAAGCTGTGCGTTGGAGAGATCAAGATGAGAGTTTTCATCCTGGGAGCTCTTGAGCTTGGTTGCAACGGTCTTGCCACTTAAGCAAAGCCAAAGCCTTTGCTGGTGGTTACAGTTGAGAGATTTGGATGTTGCTGCCATGGTCACCTTCAGCACAGGAGCTTTTCTCTCCTTCCCTCACTCCCCACTGTCCCCTTCCACCCTGGCTGGGAGGAAATGTCCCTCAAGGTGAGCCCCCACAGCTAGGCTAGCTACGTAGCTCACAGTGATGTGGCCCTGAAGAAGGTCAGTTGGACATTCCCAGTGTGATGTCCAACAACAAACAACTCTTCAAGTCACATCAACTCCCCAAACCTACACCCCACATCACGCTGCCCACCCTACAATGCCTGAGCTGGCGTATACTTTAGATAAATGTATATCTGCAAGATCTCTTATCGCTGCAATTAGGGATGTATGAGCAGCCTGGGTGGGATCCATCTCATCCAACTTCAGCTGCCTAACACGGAGGTGTCTACCTATCTGGGCTTTCCCTGTCATCAGTGGAAGGAGGCAAGAACAGCCAGAGGGTGATTTATCACACTGCAGTTATAGGTCAGATATAGTGAGTTGGCTTCTGGAGGCAGGGCTGTAATGGGAGTCTAGACACCTATCTGCAGCCAGACAGCCAATTCCAAGACAGCGAAATGTGAGGAAAACCACCCCACGTACCTGTCTACCATAGCAGGTACTGATCTCAGCTAGGGGCCTTCGATGTTACTGGAATGCAATTAGTAAGATCTGTAAATGTTGACAGGCCCAATTGTCTGTGGGAAATGAGTTGATTTTTCTTTTTTTGGCTCCCTGACTTCCCGGAGCTGCACCCCGGTGCATCACTTCCACTGCTGGCTCCATAGCACTTCGACCAAATAGAACCAAGGGCAAGAAATGTTTGAACTGGTAGACAGTGTGTTTCTGGACATTGCTTGACCACACCATAAGGTTGGGGTTCCTAAAATATGGAATCTGATAGCATTGATGATGGGTTGTACTGGGTAAAGAGATTCTTCCTTCATTCTCAACCATTTCTCTTTGGACAATCCTTAATACTAAACAGTGCTGAAAGTATAATTTCATTTGTCTTCAGTAGGAAGACCAGGAATCTGTGATAGGCTGCATCCTGGGGCCATTACTCAGGAAAAAGCTTTATTTGACTTGATCAAACTCTGAGTTAAGGACCTCAAGACTTGGTCCTTGTGGATAAACTGAAATGGAAACAACTGTGGTTGAACTAATGAGATAAAGATCACCCTCTCAGAGGGCTTTTAATCAAAAACATTGTTTTAGTACAAGGGGGGCTTCTTTGTACAAGTCCATTGTCTCTCGGAGTTTGGAAGGACTTCTGTAGGTTTCTGAAGGATATTCTCATGCAAAAAACCCCAAAACCTCTCATAGCAGGCTACACTGAAGTTTAATCACTTTTCATCCCAAGTGCTCGCTAAGCCTCTATTTTAGGGAGGAGAAAAAAAAAAAGAGAGAGAGAAAAAAAAAAAACCAGGCATAACTACTGCTTATTCTAGATCAAATGACACCTTGTGTAGACATTTTCTCTTAGGTTGTTTGAAAAATTTGACAAAACTATATGTTTTTGAGATGTGCTCAGATTTGGCTGAAATCCATACAACTGAAGGAAAGGTACAACTCCAATTGACTTTAAGAGGAACAGAATTAGGGCAAAAATGAGTACTTCTGAAAATCCCACACCACTATTTTTATCAGCAATGTCTGAAGGGAATGTGGCAGACATTCACAATTCAGCTTTACTTCAGATGTAGATCCCAAACTTAACATAATGAACTTGATTAATTCCAAGAAAATATAATTAGAACATGTTTATAGGCATTAAGCCATTTTGATGAAAGAAATATTTTCCAGCCTTATGAAGAACAAGTCGTAACAGACTAGCGCAGGTTTAAAAATCTCAATATGATTAATGAATTGGATTGTATTTCTATCCGAAAGCAGAACAGTAATTTAATTCACTGATGAATAGTAAGAGGACAAAAATTAACCAAACATCTACTACCTTCAAATGCAAAAAAAGCTTAGTAGCCCTACAGCACTTGAAGCAGTTCTCCATTTAAACCGTGTTCTGTAAGAAATGTATATACCTTAGAAACGGAAGACATCCCTTTAAGCTGAATTAATTACACTGACGGAACTATATTTATAGCCTTCAAAGCTCAAGGAAGAAAATAGTACTTCTATATTAGAGAATGGTTTGAGATATCCAGATGTTATTTTGCAAGTTTTAGCCTTACCTCTGATAGTCTTAAGATACAGGCAGGCTGCTAAAGGCATTCTTCCTTGAAATCAGAGACAGCGCAGCAGTCCATCCAACACCACAAGGGAAAAGCTCTGTAAAGTCATTCCTGGGTTTAAAGCATGGCTTTGCATCTGGCCATTCAAAGGAAGCAATGGGACTTAGGGAATTTAAAGCTGGTGACTACAAAAACCGGTGAACGTAGCTTTCCGCAGTTGGCAGCGGGGAACAAAAGAAGAGCCACACTCCAACTGGTTTCAGGAATTCAGCCCAGACTTTGACAGACTTTCAGGACTTAAAAGGAAGAAATGGGAAGGGAGAGCAGTTGGATCTGAGCCATCCAAAGGACTTTCTGACCCGGAAGGATTTCTTCAAGTCAGAATAACCATTCTGCGGTAGGCTTTGACAAATGTGCTTAAATAAACAAGACAGCCAAAAGAATTTACACTTTATACCATTTTCTGGAGACAAAAGGGCAAGCCGGCTGGAAGAAAGACTATCTGTTAGTTTGTCATGACTGATTCTCTTCAACTCACAAGATCTTCAGTAATTGGGAGGGATTCACAGAAGTTCAGTGCATTCTTGATTTTAGTCTAAGTGTGATAACAATGTTCGTGATACATTTGGAAACTCTCACCTTTTTACACGTTCAAAGCACTGTATAAACATCACTTAATTAATAGTTGCTAAACAGTTCTTTATTCAGGTGGTTCAGATATGCCTTTGAAGGGTACATAAGTACTTAGATTGTATATTGTGAAACAATTTGATATATTTGTTCGTTTTAATTAAGCTTTTCCATGTTATACATATATGATACAAGGTAACAAAACATGATTGCACAGGTGCTAGAAAGGAGAGGAATCTCGGGGGGCCCAAGGGGATATAGAGAGGTGTAATGGGATTAAACTGCAAAGTCAAATTAGGCAGAGTCTCAGTGTTTCCTACCAGCTAAAAACTGGAGAACTCCTTAACCGTGCATCATGCTATATTTATGGCAGTACATGTCATAGCCAGAACGAAGCATGAGAAAGCTCAAGGAAAGCAAGTGAACTCCAGACACGGGTCCCAGAAATGCCATGGAAATACAGGGTCTAGTCCAAAGGCCATCAAAGTCAATGGAAAGATTCCTACTGAATGCAGAGGGCTCTGGATCCCAGGTTTCCCGAGAGGAATTGTGAAGGTGTCGTTTCTGGCTCATTTTAAAGCAACAGAAAAACACAGAAGTGAAGTCTGTACTGAACAGAGGTCACAACCGACATCTGAATTCGGCTCTCACTTAGCCCCAGTGGTCAATTAGCTGGCCCATCTTAGCCTTCCTCCTTTATTTTTTATATTTTCATTAAAATTGAGTCTGTTGCACTGAAGTTCAGCTAGAGCTATTCACCTAGTAACAACTGATAAAATCAGTTATTTCCAAAATTGGTCATAAAAGGCTATTACAGCAGACAGAGCAATGACCCAAGAAGAATGAGTATTGCCCTTAAGTGTAGTCCTTAAATAATGACACCGGGGTCATATCTGTCACAAAAAGAACAATTCTACTGCTGGCCTTTGTTTACCATGGTCTTCTGCATTTGGCTCACTGAACAAGAGAAGGAAGTTTACATGGTCGATAAAAATTACTGGAAATGTCCAGGGACTGTGGACTTTACTCTAGATTAATTCTTCACATAACATATTTTTCAGAGCTAATCTGATCTAGGGAGGAGACATAATTCCTCTCCAGTGTTTCCCCAGAGACTTTGACTCGTGGATTCCACCCCTCTGACTATCACTAAATATGAAGACTGTCCACCAAGTAACAGCAGTGCATTTACCCGCACTCATTTACAAAGCTTTTTTCCACCCTGTTCCAAATTTCCAGTTTTCCCTCTGATTTTTTTCCTCCACTAAAATATCCTCCTGAGTTATTCTTTTTTTTCTTCTGTCTGTCCAGCAAACCCCCGAAGTCTACACTCATACACTTCGCATGGGAGTTTCTGTAGGACACTCAACACAAGCTAAAATGTGTGGAATTTCTTGGTTCTACTAGTTAGAACATGATTTGGTCTTCATTCAAAGTGAAAGGCAAATATTTGTCTGGCAAGGTGACTCTAAGCATTTACTACGTGTTACTTATCCAGTAGAGTCTTGGCAGTTCTCCCTACCCTCAAACAGACTGACTCTCCTCGCCTTTAGTTTTTTATGCTCAAATATACTCAAGTAAAACTTCTCCTGACTTACTCTGCTGCTGAGACTAGCAATGCTAATATGCGTAGAGTATAATACTGCTTTCCCATTCATGTCTTCACCATCTGAAGCACAAATATCAGTCCTTCCTACTCACAAAAATAAATGCATTAAAGATTACAACTCATTCAGGCAGAACAGTAACAGAGTCAATATATTTTGCTGGATAGACAAGACCAATTCCTAAAATGGGGTGAACTTTCATCTTGTTCTTCATGAGTATAGCCATTTCGTTCTGTAGGATCTTACATGAAGAGTTCTTGCAAACGTCTCATTCCCTCCACCCTCATGAAGGACACTTGCTGGCGTGTTTCCAACTGTGCTAGAAGATTGCTGAAGTCTCCTGGAGATGAGCCAAGCCATGTCACATCCAGGGGGCCCACTTCGCATTTTTGGTTTGTATGTGATTTTTGTTTTCGACTATGGTGGAGAAAGTTTTCAAGTATATGATTCATCGGTGCTCTGTGTCAAGCCTACAAATCTTTGCTTCTGAAAGTCTTCCCCTGCTCCTAAATTACATGCCAGCCAAGGCCAGAAAAGCAGAATTGTCATTCAGAGGCTTCCATACAGCTCGAATGAAAATTACTTAGTAGGGGGTGACGTGACTTTATGATACCTATGCTGTCAACTGAGGAGGGCTTTTTTTAGTTAAATGTGATGACAACTGCACCCTATTTATACCAATGAACTTCGGCGTATCAGAATAGTAACATCAAGAGGAATATCCTGGGCAAAAAATTCACGCTGCTCAGTTTACGCTTTAAAATAAATATTTCCTTAGCTTATAAATGATCACTGATCACCAGTTACAAATGTTGGAGAAGTGTTTCACGCTTTGACTCCACCCCAAAAACAAAAGAAGGTTTGGGGCTTGGCTCATTCAGGAATACGGGACTGACCAGACAGACTCACATGGATGTAGGTTGCCATACCTACGACCAAACATCCATGCTACCAGGGGACATTTCGTTCTGTCTCTAGGGCAATTTGAGTAGAAAACAACCAGCAAGTTGCAATTTTGTGGTCTGCATAGCTCTTAACATAATTATTGTTAAGGGGCTGCAATGCCCCTGTTCTCTGAAATTCTGGAGTGCCCCTTTCTGAGCCAGAATCAGCACAGCTTCCCCAGCTGAACGCAGGGTGGAAGGAGCATATCTGGAGGCTGGGCATCCCTTTGTACCGTGGAATTTTAGGGGTGTCTTTAGGCCACACTGAAAAGAGAAGCAGCATTCCCCAGCTCTCAGCTTTCACCCGCTCTCCCTGGAGGCTTCCCGAGCAGCTGAGCGCGGCCGAGCGAGCGGTGCAGGGCTTTTAGATGCGTTTCATTTAATGGAGCAGGCGGAGGTTGGGCAGGCTGGTCGGATGAGCACGCTGTTGCTTGTGGTCCCAGAAGAGTTATCCACAGCTCAGCCCATTTACTTAGCTTCGTGCTGCGGGAAGAATTCACCTTCAGAGGGTAGGCAAGGCTTGCTGGCATTGCTGAAGCAAAACGCAACTTTTAATAGTCACATTTTCTCCTTTGTGCCCCGTGGTATGATTACCAGAATCCAGTCTGCTCCTAAATCCCCCTTCCCAACAGCTCCCACAACTTTGGAATGGTTTAGAGGTCACTCTGCATTTCGCTGGGTAGCCCTAATTACTACTCAGCACTATAATTGATACGTTAAAGCCTATTAAAATATGGAGCTGAGCCACTGCTTTACAGTCACTGCACTTCTAATGCCAAAAATCACTTACAGTTTGTTTCTGTGCTTCATTTCAGCTACTTCTAAATAGATGTCTCTCCCCAGGACCTGGACGATACGAAAGGGATTTAGCCTCAGAGTGTGAAACTTGCAGCCTGCAGCACCGGCAAAATAAAGCGTTCTTACAAAGCTATTCAGATGGATTTTCCTCACTGATGGTTTCAGCCAAAAGTAAATTATAAGCCAGACATTATCAAAGAAAATCGCTGCAGCACATTCCAGTTCATTTCACTGTACAAGGATCTGGATGCAGAGGTGCAGGCCTTCAGTCACATTTTCATATTTGCAAGGCGAACTCACACTCTAGAGCAAACATTATTTATATATGTATACTTTAACTATCACTTCTGTTATTTATTACGGCAGAGGATGCCTTCAGAACATTCTTGAGGGGATGAGCTGTCTGGCATGCATATAAAAACGAAGCAGCAAAATCAAGTAAAATTAAACTCAGCAGAGCTATTAAAAGACTTAGACACCCAGCAGTCAGGCAAGGCTACTGCAGGACATTTCTAAAAGCTCATTAATACCAGATAAGAGGGGAAGGGGCTGCCAAATGCCAAGGTGAAATATGTGCTCCTGCATATAATTTCAAAAGAAACACTGGGAAACAGAGAGAAAGCAAGAGAGCTCAAAGGGCTGGCCCAGCCAAAAGTAACTTGTGTCAGAGCAAAGAATAACAAGTAGAAAACACAAATGATGAGATAAATATAGCAGAAATTTATTAGAGAACAGCGTTCTCAAAATCTGGGAAATAGAGGGGTTTCTCCAGGATGTGCAAAATTCCACAAATACACAAGGACTAAACAAAATCTACGTATTTCAAGAGAATTAAATGCTCTGCAGCTAAGACCATGCTGGGAAAACTCCAAGTCAAACTGAACTCTTTGTGAGGCCTTTTAAGAAATACTCTGACTGAAGCTTCCAGAGGCATCTCAAGAGTCACCGGGCACTTCCATTCAGGCATGTAAATGGGCATGCACTGGCTAAAAGGGTTTTTTCTGTCATTGTGTTTGTTTCTTCCATCTGAGTCTTTTAAGGAGGCATTATACACATGAAATAAATCTTTGTCTTTGTGGCATTTACCCCACTCCATAAGGAACTACCACCGAAGGCTGTGAGATGCACCAGACAGCATGTGGAGATGTCTTTGCAGCCTGAGGACAAATCCGGACTGGCACCAGACATACAGCTCCAGAGGAATTCAGCTAACTGCCTTATGACAGCTTCTGTATTTCTCTGGTGCCACACTCAAGAGAGACAGAAGGAGAGGGGTCAGAAAGAAAGTAATTTCTAGGATCAGTGAGGGAATACTGGGTGTGATACCTGAGACAGCATGCAGGCTGGGCTTTCCAGACCTGTGTTTCTCCATTCCTGTAGCCTTGCAGTTCTCACAGGGTTCAGCACATGTGGATCTGTTTCTTCTTTCAACCACGACCTGGATTTGGCCACCAGGACATGCACTGACATCAGCTTGGTTTTCAAGCTTCCAGGAAATTCTCTACCTCAACTGCATCTCCTGCAGCACAGGGAACTGCCTCGCTTTGAGCAAGCAGTGATACCAAAGTGATAGTCACCAGCAAAAGACCACTTTTAAACAAGAGAAAGCCACGTGAGTGGTGTGCAGAGTCAGCACGCCCATATCCCAGCCAGGCCACTTGCATGAGGACACCACACTGTAGCTGGACATCACCTTGCTCCTTGCCCAGCCCTCAGCAGGTCCTCCTCTTTTTCAGTTCGCTCCTCCATGCTTGTGGATGCAGCACAGCCCACAGGTCTGGATTTAACCTGACGGGACATTACCAGCGACAAAACAATGCCTGAACAACCTCAGCGTCTTCAGATCTTATTACATTTCAGATGTGAGCCTCTACAGCTGTATTACATATCCAAACTCCGCATATCACACTCAAGTCTCTGATAACAAAACAGCTGCTTCTGCAACTTGCATTTTGCTGTAACCAGCACATTATGACAGCTTGGCTCCCACTAGAGTCTCCCTTGGCACACTTGGGACAGTATCCGACTCCTCTTCCATCTCCTAAAAGAAGGAAGATTTTATTCTGGATCCATAAGAAGGTCTCTGATGGTGTTTATGGGACACAGCTCAGCTTTATGAAGATTAACATCAATAGTGTTTGAATATGCAGCATTCGCTCAGCTTGCTGAGGAGGTGCCATCGTAGCTT
This sequence comes from Trogon surrucura, assembly GCA_020746105.1. Classification (NCBI taxonomy): domain Eukaryota; kingdom Metazoa; phylum Chordata; class Aves; order Trogoniformes; family Trogonidae; genus Trogon; species Trogon surrucura. Next base: position 6,598,441 of record CM036632.1, on the reverse strand, counting down.
CTGGAGTGCACTGGACGGGCAGCTGGCACTATGTGCCTTACACATCACCCCTGCTGCACGGTAGCATGGAGCCAGCCTCAGCCAAAGTCATTAAGGTGTCATGAAGGCTCGGGATAATTTGAACTGGAATAGCAGTAGCTGTGTCTGTCGCCCTCTGGAGAGGTACAGGAAGCAAACCCCTCCAATATCGTTTAAGGACCTTTAAGCTGCAGGGCAGACTGGCTGTGTAAAATCCTCGAACTGAATGAGGTTGTTCCAAGGAGTTGTTGGAGAGCCAATGGGCAGGAGCTGAACACTGTGGAGTAACAATTTTCCAGTTTTGAGATATGCTAAGAGATTTTCCGTGATTACTTGCAAACTGGACAAGAAGAAGTCTGTTCCTGTCATACAAAATACAGTCTACTAATATAATACTGATTTAGGGATATAAAAGAGAGAAAAAAAATATATTAAAAAAAATTGCCTTGCAGTTAAGCTGTGCCCAGGAAACATTGTGGAAAACAAATTTTGTCATGTGAGCACTGGAGCATAGGCGGGTGTTTTTAACCAACAAAATGATTGTTGTGCTAAGCTAGCCCTCTTTGTGCTCATCAGATGGACTATGTATTTCCGAATCAGTAGTTAATAACAAAATGTCAAAGGGTGAAGGAAGTGCAGGTTCCTCCACATAGCTAGGTCCCTGTTCGGGAATTTCTGAGGAGTTTCCACATCCATTTGCTATTCAGCCATGCTGCCAAAACAGCCAATAAATGGAGCAGTCATAGCCGTGCTTTTTGTGCTATTCATCCCCGGTCACCCTGCATCGGACAGACCCAACTCATTCATTTCATAAAGCCACCAAACAGGAGGCGGGTGGTGAAGGCATCCGGCCCCTGCTGAGTTGGCTCAGGTCTTCCTCACGACGAGGGTCTCCACACACCACTACTGGCCCTAGGAACAGCTCAGACCCCGAAATTCGTGTTCCTTTCTTCCGATTACTGAAACAGAACCACATTGTCAAGGAAATGCTCACAGTGATCTAATAGGTCATTCCTATCTTTAACTTCTATCATTCAGAATAGAAGGAAATTATTTTCCAATCATTTGAAAGTTCGCATTGTGAGCAAAATAAAGCAAAGTTCACTAACCTTTCATTTGCTTTGTGAGTTTTTCCTCTTATGCGTATTTAAAGAAATCAGATGTGACAATCCTGGACAATTAAAGTCTTTAAGAAAGGTCAAAAATCTCCCCAAAATAGAGAAAATTTAATGTTTCTAAAAGGTTGCTAAATCCTTTCCAGTAGATATTGAAATAATAATAATTTCTTTTTTAAAAAAAGTCCTCTGTTTCTCTGCCAAGTGCCACCAAACAAATCCGCATTAAAGCCAGAAACCTCTCTCACAAGCGAGTGCTGCACACTAGAAAGATAAGTTTTCTGATCTGAAAATTAATCTGAGTCATGTCTGCATTTTAGCATTTGTGAGGAGCACTTTTGTAATACTGCTAATTCCCTGATTAGTCTGACAGGACTTTTTTTTTTTTTCCCCCAGATAAAGAGATTCTGTAACGCAGCAGACATTACCACATTGTCTTTGTGCTGTTGTAACTGCAGCAGGGAGGAATTGCAGGCTGGGATTTTCAAGGGCACATCAGCCATTCGGTTCCAGCTGAAACTCCACAGATTTGGGCATCTACCCCATCCTGTAACCATCATGCTCCAGCTCTTCAAAATGTACAACAGGGATTTCAGCCTCTCTTGGCAGAGATTCCTGAGCTAACCTCACCTCTTACGTTAATATCAAGTTTTTCCTTCTCCAGCAGAGAGAGGGACTGGGACGAAATTCAGCTCTGGCTTGCTAAAATCCTATTTTGAGAGCTCACATGAGACTCTCCTCCTAGACGAATCAAGAAAATCTTTACAGCCTCTGGCCATTGCGCACCTCATAGCAGGTGAAAGCAGTGGCCGCAGCTCTTTGCTTGTTTTCCATCCAAACTTTCACACTGTCATTTCTCTGGAGGCTTAAGGAATGGCAAGGGGTGGGAGAAGGGAGGAGGACAAAAGGATGGCGTATGTACAGATGCTTTGGAAAGGTTGTTTCAGTGTTGGCATCTCGAAAACTAATGGTCTTGTGTGTGTGAGCACCTCCATGAGGAATAAGCAAAGCCTGCTTGAAGGATGTACTGGGAAATACAGTGATTCAGTGACGTGACTTTAATATTAACTTCCTACAGCATCAGTCCTGGATAAAATAAAATAAAAGCAGAAATGCTCAGCCCTGGGTCAGAAACAGCTCGGTCCTTAAGGCTATGCTGTCACGCTGTGTCCTGGTAATCCAAATGTGGCTGACACTACTGGAGAAAGATGGAAATTAAGAACAGAAGACCCAGGCAGACCTATCCCCACATGTGGGAAGGGTAAATCAGCACTAGTTCCTGCTGCCAGCCCAGGCTTCCAAACACCAGTTATTGCTAAAACTTTCTAAAAATCAACGGTCACTAAGGACGTTGAGCAACGCGGTATCCCCTTCGCAACACAGGGTCTCTGATGCAAGGGCTGTATTTTGGGCTGAAACCATTTTCAGTCCACTCGCTGCTCTCACCATTAACCCCTCGTGCTGGGGCAGTGCCAAGAGCCAGGCACAAGGGCAGGGACCCGTTGTCCTGCCTTGGAAGTGATGGCTCTTCACCCAAAGAACAAGTCCTAATGACAAGTGAAATGCGCAAGCAGAAGAGTTTATCTTGGTTTCCTACTTAATTCCTAATTAATTAATGGAAAATTGCCACTTATTCCCTGTCTAGGCATTTTCCAAAGATTTTTTTACTATTTTTTTAAATCCCTCTCTGGTTATTAGGTAGTAAACCAGCTGACTGCTCCTACAGCCACACAGTTAATGTCTGATGTGAAGCCAAAATTTGTCTCCAAGTACCCTTTCATGGCCAATGCACTTATGGCAACTTGCTGAACAGCCAACTGGTTCAGACCAGTGCCACAGCTGGGCACAGCGCAGCGTCGTTGCTCTTTGGTTTCCTGCTCCTCCACCTGGCTCTCCCAGGAGGTGTCTGCGTCATGTGATTTGCAGTCTCTGGCCTAGATATTGTAGGAGAACAATGACACAGATTTCAGAATTTTTTTAATTTTTTTTTTAAATGATGCTAACTTTCCAGCTGTGACTGTATCATGAAAATACATAGGCAAGGTATCATTTAGTAGGACATCAATACATTCACCCTCTGCCTAAGTATTTTTGGAAATATTGCTGGCTCCACGGGGAATTAGAAATGAATAACGGAAATGTATAGAAATGTTCACAATACCTGATAGATAAATAGGTTGTGCAAGCCCAGTCCAATTGGTTAATTACCTCTTTCCATTTTAGAAAAAGCTTATGTAATAATCCATTCTTTCCATAATCCTACAAATCTTTTTTTCTTTTTCTTTATAGAACTTGCTCTTACTGCATTGACAGGAATTTAGCCATGGATTTTAAATAAAGAACAACCAGGCCTAAATACAATTAGGTCTTGGGAAATGTAGCAATATCTTGATTCAAAAATGCCTGTTTTATACAAAACAAAGTTAAAAAAAAAGTTTATTTTCAATCAAATTATGTCAGTGCAAAAATGCGAAGAAGAAGAAAAAAAGACCAAGAAAGTATTTCAAAGGAAGTAGACCCCTGGGAAGATAAAACTACTGTATATTAGGAGAACGATAACAGGGCTGGCACAAAATAGGAAATTATAAATATAGACCAGCGGTTCTCAGCGTCTTCTGTACCATGACCCCGTACTTCAAGAGAGAAAAATTTGGGACCTTCTTCACGTAGCCATCAGGAAAAGAAGACCCCATACAGCGGATACCAAAGCAGAACCCCTTGGAAATCCAGAAGTAGTTTCAAACAACAGCTTCATGGCTTTTTGGAAGACTTACCTGGGTAATTTCTTAATCAAAACCAATAATCTATCATCCAAGCTACCACTGTGGTTGCTAAAAAAAGCTAATACTAGAAAATAGGCCCCAAAGTTATTTAGACATATTGGGAAATGTTAATCTCAGATCTCAGGACTTATTTTCTAAAGATGCCTGGAAACAGCACTGCCTTGTTGGAAAGATGATCAGCAGCTGAGAGCAGCCCAGTTCCTTGCATTGTGGCTTGCATTTCAAAGTCCATGCGAACCAGGCTGCTGCCTACCTGTCCCACTCCAAACAAAGTCATCAGTCACCTAAACAATTAGGGCCCAATATGCCAGTTATCACCAAAGCAACCAAGTCATCCAAGTTTTATCTCAACGGCATCTCTTATGGCTTTGCCTGGGCCTCATCCCAGCCTCAAGGGCAGAGGCAGCTGTTGACCGGCACCCTCTCCTTCCATTCAGGAAAGCGGCTCTGAAAACAGCTCGAGCTGACTGTTCCTCTGCTGTTACCAGCCTGCTGATAGAGGAGGAGGCTGACTTAGTCACTAGCGTAATTACAAATCTGTTTATAGCAACTCATATCCCCTGACCAAATGTTGAACTCATTGGGAAACCTTCCTGCCGCATTTTGTGTAAAATGTGAATTGAGCGCTTGTTGCCAACACGTATTCTTCTTTGTCCATCACATCCCATGGTCTCCTGCCTGCGCACAGCTCCATGCCTATTGGCTGGGCTCTAGCACTGATGGTTTCTTGGTTTTCCTTTCCTGCCTTTGGCTTTCATCCAGGGAAAGGAGCAGAGGTTTAGCTGGAGAGTGTCACTGACACTAACATCCTTCTCTGACCACCTCAGCGGAAGGGAAGATGACCATGAAATCACTGGGTAACTTAGCTCAAATTTCACTTTGCTTCTTCCCTCACATATGCAACCCTTGTTTCTTGCAGCAGACAGGGAGGGGTTTCAGTAAGAAACCTGAAGATGCCATAGGCTGGTTAACTTCAAAGGATTTTGTGGCAGCACGTTCACCTAAAATATAAGCCAGGTTTTCCTCAGTGGTCTTACCCAACGAACTAAAGCATCCAGTGAATATAAAAAGCCCCCAGGAAGGAACACTACATTCAGAAAATGTAGATCTGCATTTCGATTTTTATGACCTAGAACTAATAACATGTTTATCACTCAAATGTCTTCTTATATGGGGGAAAGACCGTGAATACGAAATGCTCCTCCATCCCCTACCAAGCTCTGTGAGCCAGTGCCACCTTTCCTCACTGATCTATGGTGATCTCTCCTTTGAGTGAAGAAGGGGTTGGTGGATTCAGACAGATTGGGAACGAAATCCCAAATCCCTTGCAAGCAAGAGATCTTCTGCGAAGACCGATAGTGCAGCCCTTTACTTGTGTCTCTCCATGCTGCGGGAAATGAATGGGACTGGCTCCATATGAGGCTTCTCAGAAGTGTCCCCAGCTTATCAATAGAGCATGGCGCATAAATGAGAACTTCAACAAGAAAACAAAAAAGCTCATCGAAATGCCAGCAGGGCCCCCCACCCCCACACACAAGACAAAAAGGACTTTCATGCACACAATGATTTTTTTCTTGTATCTGACTCAGACGGCCAAGCATGGAGTAAATTTTCACTGTCTGGCCAGACTTGGGTGGGCTCTGTCTCCTCCTAAAGAGTGAAATGTTTATTGAGGAACAGACCTTAATGGTGTGTCTAAGTGGTGTTTGAGTGAAAGTGGATTGGGGATGGTAGGGGACCAAATCTATAACTTCTCAGGGAGCGTTGGTGAGAGACACAGCTGCTCTTTTCCCCATAAGCTGTTATAAGGAGATGGCTTAAACTAAGGTGTTTCTGTTACTTCTCTCATCATTGCTCCAAGGAAAACTCCTGGCACTTCTGCTTCCTCCTGCAGGTGAGGCAGGCAGGCAGGACCAGGGCACCCTGTCCAAATACCCATCTGGGATGGGGCTTTGCTCCACCATTGTTTGTGAAAGTCTTCTTGGGTTGCCTGTGCTCTCCCAGGAGATGTTGGAGGTCTGGGCCCCGACCTCTAGACTTCAAGCACTTTCCAGGTGAGGGTCTTCCCGTCACCCTCTTTGCTTCCTCACTCTATCGCTCCTGTGTGTCTGAGCCATATCAGTATGAACAAGGCAATGAAGGAGGCCGCTGGATGTTTGGGGACTACTTGAGCAATGGTGCTACTTTCTGCTACCACAGACCTGGTGGCACGTTACACCGCTTGGATGCAATTCACCAAAGATGTTTGTCATCCTCCTGAAGCCAGTGGGGATTGACAAAGAGAAGACAAGTTTAACATCAGTTTTTAAGGTGCATTTCTCCCTGGAATGCATGATATGGCTGAACAGATTTTCTAATTTATAACTAATTTATTTTTCTAATTTATGACTAGTCAGAATCAGAAGAGAAACCTAAGCAAATATGAATAAATTATGGTCAGCACATTTTGCTGGCCTATGGACTGACAATGATTTTCCGTTGTTCTGTTACATTCATTCATCCATGATGTGTTTCTGTGCTACAATAGAGACTCCCTATTCTGTGCTACTGCAGAACAGCCTCACGGGTGGATTTATATAATTCATATCAGTAAAATTTTCATGTGTGCTAATACATGAGACAGCCAGAGAGAAGAAAGAAAGTTTACTTTTGGGGCAGGGAGAGAGGAAATATACCAGCAGTGTCGGACTTTGACATTTCACTTAATAGCTATCCTGGGATATACCCATCTTGCCGATAGGAGATAGTAGCTTCAGTGAAGCCATCTCATTCACACAACATATGGGAGAACGGAGTGTGGGGAAGATGAATCCTTGGAGCTACCTTTTGAAATATAACAGGATCGCTCGGCTCACTCAGCTGTGCTGCCTGTTAGTGATTTAATCGTTGAAGAATGAAATGCATCTGTGTATTTTTTCTCACTGCAGTAAATACTTTCTCTGCAACTAGCAGTTTGGCCACAGTGTACACTGTACCACCAGCCACCCTGTCACTGGTCTGCCACAAGGGTAAATGCCCCGGGACCAACACTGCTGTCCCAGCAGTGGGTGGGGAGGGTGAGAACTCAAGTCTTCTTGTTCCTACCTTCCCTTCCTAGAGAAACCTGGGCAGGACACAAAACTGGGCAATCCTACACACAGAAAACCAGCAGCAATGGGGAGAGGCAAAGCTCTGTGCCACCTCCTCAGCTCTGACACCAGGCTTTGCTCTCCTTGCTTGCAGAGACACTGGCTGAGGGGTCCCTTCTGTCCTGCTCTTTCCCACCCTCCTCCACCAGTTACCGTCATTCTTCCAACTTACCTCCTGACCATTGTTTCAACTTATTTTCCCTCCTATCTCACCCAGATTGTCTTCTTCCAAACTTCACTCCAAGGCATATATTCTCACTGGCGTTCTTACATGGGAAAGAACAACTGGGCTCCTAAAATACAGCTAAAGGTCTGCTTACACACACCTTTCCTCTTCCTCTCCCTTTCTTCTCTGCACACTGCAAGCTGTGCAGGCAGAGATGTGATTTTCCCGCATATCTGCTGGCATGTATTGCACACTATTTTTCTACTGAGCTGTGAACTTACCCACTGCTGTAGTAAAATCAAGTGGCTTAGGCAAGGGATACGGTGGATATATTTGCCTTGTTTCTCGGAAACCTGAAAGCCAAAAACCTCTTTAGGAGAAAATGGTTGGACATTTTTGTGCTGGGAACTGGAGGAGGGAAGAATTTTCAGCCAAAAAAATATCAGTTTTCTAACAGAAAATGGAAATGTAACTAAAGCAGATACTAATAAAAATGTTTGACTAACAATCCAGATTCCATCTTGATGGAAAAATTTCCAGCAGCCTTAGCACAGTATTTTGCATAAGTGAAAAGCAGTTTATAGTATTATTTTTATTCTTTGTTATTTATGCACAGAAGAGTAAATCTCTTCTGGCTTACTCTTGGTATGAAAGGTTTTTACAAAATTAGTCCCCTGTTTAAAAATTAGTCTTCCTGCTTAAAAATATTTATTGGAAATCAGTAAAACATCAAAACATGAAAAGTGGGGTCCCGATAGTTCATTAGATTTCTAGTAATGAATTCTTCCAGAGTTTATGATTTTCCCTGAGTAATAAAGCTTCACGTAGTTGTTTTAAATTCATCAGGTCTCATCCCATCCTCAACCTCCAAAAAATCTTGAGAAAATCTCATTTCACAGTTTCCCATAAAACCAGGTGCAAAACAGCTGCTTTGGGCATGGAGGGATTCCTGAAGCACTTCACTGGTATCAGTAGCCAGTGAAAAACCATGAAATTGAAGGGATTTTGATAGGTACATTCACAATCCTCCAAGAAGGTGCCATGGAGGAGGATAGTATGGCTGAGCTAGTGTTTCCCACATTTGGGGGAAGGACATTCACGCAGACTAGTTTTCCAGGCTCTGTGAAATTTTGCAGTAAGGGCTCCATTCGACTCTGCGTTATTGTTGAAAACACCCTCGTTTTGCTCTGCAGGGATGATATGGGTGACTGCACTGATATCCCAAAGCCCACTGAGACCATCCACTGGAGAAAGGAATTTTCCAGTCTTTCTGTAATGACTGTCACTAAGACAAATGGCTTTGGCTATTTCATGTGGCATTTCCTGTACACCTTCTACTGCATCACTTGTTCCTATACGTTGAGTAAGCCCTTAGGTAAGAGGGGGATTTTGCCTATAACTGCATCCCAAGCCAATTAAGGACAAAGTCTCTCTATAGTTCTCAGAATCACAGAACAACAGAATCACAGAACCACAGAATCACAGGATTTTAGAGATTGGAAAGGACCTCCGGAGATCGTTTAGTCCAACCCTTTCATCTTCTCCAGCAGTACTTTAACTAACCACAATGTTCCCTTCTACTGATTACCTGTCTTACTATAAGCCTTACTTGAAAACTGTTCTCCCCAGGCAGGTTCCCTAGGAACTGTAATTTAATTTAGCCATAGTATCAAGAAGGAGGTGACCTGGTCCTAGAAACATTTAGTACCTATGCTCCGTTCCTCCTCCACTAAACTGAGATTTTGCAGCCTCACCAAAAGATCGTTTCAATAAATACGTTTTCATCCACCCTGGAGAACAGAGAGGGTTGGATCATGTAATGTAATAAAACCCATAAAACTAATCCTGAATCATTAAGGAGGAAAAAGAAGCAGCTGCAGGTTCCAGGTTGCTAGCAGTTGGGTCGGCTTTTTTATGAGAACTCCATTGAACTACTTAGTGTTCAGCATTGAAATTAAAAATGCACAGTTCTTAACTACTGGTTAGGCATTTCATTCACTATGTATGGTATCTGAGGAAGACATAATGATATGTGCTTAGAAGAGTCAAAACAGTGGATCAAACGTTGATACTCAAAGAATGACAGTTCTTTTTTCCAATCCTACTTTAAATGACTATTTTTAAGAAGAACGCTGATCAAATTACAATGGATTTTAGAAGACAAGTCACCTACTGGGACAAATTCTGACTCCTCTGTACTGTAAAGGATGTTTTCCAGGGCCGAGGAGGAGACGATCTTTCTGCGTGTAAGACCGATATCCAGTGATATTCCTACTGTGAGGAATGTATTCAATTTTCATCATTTGCTTAAAAAAGTACCGTTTTGTTTTAACAAATGGGAACATAAATGAAAGATATTTCTGTGTGTTCTGCTTACATGAATATTTCCCAGTGTTTTTATATCTCAGTTCTCTAAGGAATAATGTTTTCAATTTCCTTCAGTCTTGTACTGAAATGTAAAATAAGACTTCTGGGCTTAAGGACTGCATAAACGATAATTCTTACTCTCTTTCTATTTAATTAGCATGAAACAGATCATGTAATCAGGCAGGGATAAATCCTGACCTCTCTGGAGGGAGAGGAGAGAAAAGAATAAAGGAATTTTCTGCTCTTGTCAATAGCAAACAAACAAATGCAGAAAACGTATGAGGGTGAACTGGCATTTATCATTCTATTGAGAAGTCAACCTTTAATTGGAGGGGCAGGCAGGCTGGAGAGAACCATTTAAAATACTGCTCCACATGCTTTGTGCCATTACAAGTCTTAATGTGAGTAAACAAGAGTTTTCACCTGTGAAACGAGAGGCATTTACCTTCTTCTGCCCCCATTACCAGCATATTTCAAATTGACTTTTGGTTAAGAAATGGCCACAGATGATGAAGAACCATTATATGACTCTGTCCATAGGCAAGACAGAACCTTGGCCCAGCGCTCTCAAAACTGTTGTTATTTACTGACGCTTCTCACAGTTTTCCATTGAGAAACCTGCCCCTGGAAAAGCAAGCAGCAAGGTTAACACAGCCCGTAATTGGTTAGAGACGCACAGCTGAGCTTTTGAGCTCACGGGCTCTGGAGACCAGCACGCAGGGACCAAACCCAGGACATTTTCCATGAGCAGTTTTCACATGCAAAGCCACAAACTCTCCTTTTCCAAGGAGACAAAAAAAATGGTGACACAGGAGGCTTTCCTCACAGCTCGGGTTAGCCCTGAGCAGATGAGGTTGGAAAGAAGCTTTGAGATGCTGTTGTGTGTGGAAGGGATTATTTTAAATACTAGTATTACACTGCTTAGGTATCGTTTGCTTTAACAGTGGATAGCCAGACATCTCTGGCTACGGAACAGCTTTAGCATTGAACGCAAAAAGGAGACTGTTCCTCAGCGTCGCTGCTTTTGCAAGAGCTGCATACTGGTTCTGGCCCAGGGATTTGTTGGATGTTATAAACCTGACCTGCTGTTCTCCTGAACTCCAAATAGCTGTTTGTGCCCGTGAAGTGCAAAGCAGGTACAAAGCCAGCCAGCCCGGAGTGCTAGCAGTCTGCATTTATTTTTCCCTGGAGAGGCTACTACGGACTATAGATGCATCAATAAACATCTGAAATGCCAGGAGAGATGGGTCTACTAAAATGTACGAGGGTAAGGACATAAATGAGTGGAACAAGCAGGTACTGGAGAAGCAAATTAGATACTTGGCTTCCTGTAGCTAATTTAAATGGGAAATGGGAGTTGTTCCAGGTATTCAGTAAACAGGCTTGCAAATTAGCTTCCCACAGTTTCCTTATGCTGCTGTACATGCATAAAGAACATGTACTGCAGTTCATTGCTTTAACTCACTTTGCTCCCAAAATCAATGAATTTTTCCATTATTTTCTGTTACTTGCAGAAATGTTTTCATACCCGGCTATGAGCAAACAGGGTGGGAGATAACTGGAAGCAAGTGCTGGGTTGTTAATAACCAGGTAGCCAGATTCTTTATTTGTGAAATGTTTCTTGAGCCTGGTGTTACCAGGGGATACAAAACTGCTTTTCAGTAGCTGATATCGCTCTGTACGAGAGAGAGAGGCTCAGAACGGCTTCATATCTTCATCCCTTTCTTTAATTCCATGTGAATTAACTGGAGGCCAGTTCAGGTTTCAGAGGAGAGGCACAGTAGGAAGGGGACTCCCTGCCAGAACTGAATCAGTTCCTGTTCATGGGGAAAGGGTTTCTGCAAGGATACCTGATATTTAATAGGGAAAAAAATGGTGTAAACTAACCAATTACTTCAGACTCTAATTTTAGCCCCAGATTAGCTTCAATCCTTACCCCAAGATTAATCTATATGACACCATATCTAACTGCCCGTGCTTGCCCTCAAAATACCTGTTCTCTGGCTAAAGACAGCCATGAAGATGGTGTTACTGAGCTCATGACAGTCTTCAGTGAGCAGATACATGTCCCATAAGCTTTAATAAACAGTCCCTTCCTATATGCTCCCTACCTTTACACAGGACATAACACAAGAGCAGGGGAGCTCTGTTTCTCTTGCTTTCAAATTGGTCAAAGACTGATAATATTTTAGAAATATAACATCAGACTTAACTGTTCTTGGCTGTTGAAGTACCAGAAAATGGGCCAACAAAGCTCAGAGCAAGATACAAGAACACCAGAACTACTCATAAACCATTTCTGCTGGGCTTAGTCAATTTGCTACATTGTCCATTTAATTTGAATGCTAAAGGCAAAAAAAAGAAATCAGCATTTCCAGTTCTGCTCATTCCTTATATGGTGAAATGTTAGATAACTTGCGTTATTTATAACCTGCACATTTGGTATTTTTTTATAACGGGGGGAGGAGGAGGACATAGTGGGCAAGAAGACTCTGGATTTTTCCAGTCTAACTGGAGAATTAAGAATTAAACTGTGTCACAAGAGCAGTCAACTTTACATCTATGCCTTGTAGAAGGGCAAACCTTCTTGAGCTGGGCAATTAAATCGATGAGTTTATGACATTAGAAAAGGGATTTACACACATAATACATATAGCATTGTAAGAGGTAATGAACATTGATCCTAAAGCTTTGGGCTATAAGGTAGTCTTTAAATACCTGTATTTCAAGACCTCCACATGTCCCAACTGCTTCCAACAATAAGACACTGGAAATAGGTTTTTGGACTTACAGAGGTGGAAAATGTCTTATAGAAGCTCCTGGCCTTCTCCCTGCCATGACCATGCTGTGTTTCCAGTCATGATGAGCTGCCTGACATGGCTATGCCTCTGCTCAAGCCCAGGTAAGGTGCTCTCTATCCGTCTTGTCGGTTCTGTCCAGACTGTGTTGTGTGATCTGGTCCTTTTATTTTTCACCAGTGTTACTGTTCTGATGCTAAATCCTGCCAAACCACACTAAAGTGACTGTTTTTCCCCCCACGGTGTTTATGTCACACGTAGCATGGAGCAGACCCACAGCCTTGCCTCAGATTTCGCAGAGTCACTCACCAACCCCTCTTCCAATCCCCAGGAGGTTTTTATTTCTGACGAGAAGTGAAGGTCACACCATTACCGCGCTGCTTACCTCAGTCCCCTGATCGGCGTGTAATGACATTTCTCTGCCATATTCATGAACTAGACCTTTTTTAAAAATTGGGAAACAGGCGATTTTATTTCACAGAAATCACTTTAGGACAGATGACCTTTACCTGAATGCGTGTGGCACAAAGCTCTTTCAGGCATGCTGCAGGGGTGGGACGCAGGAAGCTCAGAGGGCACATAAAGCTGCCCTATGTTATCTTCCCGAAATGTCAGTTATTTTCTGTGTAATGGCATTTAACTCGGGGAGAAATCTCTTTGCGTGCAACAATCTTTGTCCTAACTCTTAACTCAGCAATAGCAATGATATACGGAAGATCACAGGTTATGTCTAAACTAAGCCTAAAGCAAAGGTAAGCAGGGCATGACATATGTGAATTTAAAGGCAGTCTTTAGCTGTGGTTAAAGATTGCTTGCAGATGTTGGCTACTGACTTTTATTTTTTTTTGCCTCGCTCTGCCCCTTAGAATATTGTTTTCAATGTCCTCATTGTCTTATTAGCTTTCCCTTCCCCCTGGATCCAGCGACATGCAAAAGGAATGACGGTAGATGTTACTTTTTTCCTGCTCCATGGCAGAGAGGAGTGTAGGGTTTCAGAGATTGTAAACTATTTCTTCAGCACTGAGAGATTGACTGCATTGGGTAGAGCCCATTAAATATAGCTATGCTGACAGTATCGCTTCGGAGAGTTCTGTGGGAAAAAAATCTGTCTGCACTATGTTGGTACCTCCAGCCAGGCAGAGAGCTGTCTTGATAACTCATTCAGATAATGAATAAAATGTGGAATGAATTCCGCGCAGAATCGGCGCTCTGTTGATGTGAGAACTGGTTGCAAAACGTACGACAGGATCCTCCTGTGGCTCTTGTTTTAAGTTTGGCAAATACCACGGATTGTATATGCTAAAGCCGGGATATTATTAAAATAAACCCCTCAAAACTCCAGAGAGTTAAGATATGATGCGGCTTCCTTTGAGCTCAGGTCCCCTTATCGCCGAGATACGTTGTATGTGAATGCAATTTATATTAAGTTCTTTAAGATTAGAACAGCCTGTTATTTCTGCCATGCCCAGGCAAATGAGGAAAGGTATGCAGCAGTAATAAATCAATTATTTCTTACAAATTAGACCAAGATAGCTTTGCCTAACAGATGATTGGGATGAAAGGTGGACTGGGCTGGAGGGGAAGGGAGGATTTCTAGATAACCAGAATAAATGGATGCAGTTTAGCAGTAGACCCAAAAAGATCCAGAGGAATGACACCTGTGTGCGAGGAAACGGATATCTGCAAGCTTAGGCTATGTCACCAGGTTAGCAGAGTGGGTTTAAACAAAGACATTTCATAGACATCATCAAGGAGGCAAATTCTTTACGGTGTTGAATTAGGAGTAACCATGGGGATAGGAAATGACAGATTGAAAGAAAACCAGGGTGATTTTTAAATGTTATAGGTGAAATATACTTTTCTCTAAGAGCGAAGAAGCAGTCAAGGGAGGAGTGGAGGGGCAGCAGCAAAGCAGGCGGTAGGACACTGAGCAAATGGGGGTCAGCCCCAAAGGCAGCCGTTCCACTGGGTAGAAAGTAGCTCATGCTGTGCATGCCCACGGCCAGGATGAGAATCAAGCGCTTTCACCCTCTCTTCTTGGTAATCGCCATTCTGCCACAGCACATGTGGTGGAAACCATTCCCTTGACAGGCGCGGAAGCCTGTGAGGTGACATGTTTGTACTCACCCTCCCTCAAATGACACAGGACACCTTCCAGCCACGGCTGGGAGAGATCAGCCCAACACTTCCTCAGACTGGGATGTCGAAAACAATAGTAATTACCAAAAAAAAAAAAAAGAAAAGAAAAAAAAGAGGAAGAAGTTTTGATCCTCAAGTCTATTTCAAATGTAACACTCAGAAGCAGTAGATTTTTCAACTCAGCAAAATCCATAACCAAAGAAACCTGATGGTAATTACCTAGAAATTAACATTTATTCATTAAAATACAAAATACATTAATACTAGTAATATTAATTATTTTAATATTCATCTGTTCCTAGTCACAGGAATAAATCCTTTAATGTCACTAAAGAAGATCTGTGCAAGTTCCTAAGAAGCAGCAGACTTTGTTGAGCCGTATTGATTGTGAGTGGACCAGGTAACTCCACGCCTCAAGGAGACAGAGGCTCCAAACCCAGAAAAGTCCCTGACTGCCCACCATGGACAGACAACTGGGAGACCAAGGAGCTGAATGCAGTCTGTGAGGCAGTTTTGTAGGGCCCCTGTGGCAAGGCAAGCAGATAAAAAGTATTTTTGCAGGTATTAGTCAGCGAGGACTCAGAGGGTCTGCGGAAGCACCACACAGATGCTGGGCGCACCTCTGAACATCTGGCTGGGACTAAGAGCAGCTCTGGAGTGTCGGAAAGCTTGACTATGATAAACCAGATAATCCCTGTTAACTCTCTGTGTAACAGGCCAACGCATCTCTCCCTGCTAACTCAAAGAGGGATTTAGTCACACAGATGATTTGGGATGAACCTGAAAGAACGGCTTTCCACTCCGTGGGAAGCAAGAAACGCTCAACATCGTTTTGTTCCGAGATGTAAAATACTGGTGAAGAAATACATATTTTACTGGAGGCATTTTTCCAGTGTCTCTCAAGTCTCTGCCACTGCACCAGCACTCCTAAGACAATCATTCAATGTAATTCTTCACCCCTTTCACTGGGCTAATTTCACTTGAGCAGCTGCTGAGAGCACGCAGTGCAAAAGCTGCGTAGCTCATGGGAAACATGCTCTGAAGGAAGAGGGCAAAGACAGGGTTATGTCCCTTCTACCGAAGGCAGATTCTGGCCTGAACTTGGGCCTGGGGCTATGTGGAATAGCCCCATGTTCTGCCATAATTTCACTCCAGCCTCCTCACAGTTGCCTCCAGGGTGATGTGGAGATCAAAATTAACTGAGGGCTCCCACTCTGCCTCATTTTGCACTTTGCATACACTCTGCCTCAGTCCCACTGTCCTCATCAAAATGGCTATTTTTTGCTTTTCAAACACAGAAAACACCCACATCTGCTATATTTGGATGCTGGACATGTGAAAAAAAGAATCACCCATGCAAATAGCCTGAATGAACATGTTGAATGGGAAACCAGTTAGATTAAACGTTTTTTCTTGCAGACATGTTTTTGTTACTTTCTCCTCTGAAGGCAGTAGAAAAGGATAGGGGAAAGAGCTGGCTTCTTTTCCCATGCATGCACCCATCATCAACAGCTTTGTTAAGTCCAGGATCTCTCTTCCCAGTAGTGAAGCAATATCTAACAAACCAAATCCTACATGTAATAGAGCTGGAAGCAGGAAAATTACTTCTAGGTTGTTTTTCTTGTTCTTTAAACTTGCAAATTCAACAGGAGTATTTCAGATGTTATTGCAAGGTAATAAATATGGAATCTCCCTACCTCAGAGCCCAGAAATTTCAGGGACAGAAGTATTTAACACAGACATAGTGAAACAGAAACATTAATCTCTTTGAGAACACGGCAAGGGAAATCCAGAGAGCAAGGCAAGAGGACAAAGGGTTGTTCCGAGGTCCCCTTGTAAGTGAATAGGGTGGGTGGTGCAAGATAAAATCAGGAATTTGACTTCTCAGGACAGATGTATTTGAAAAAAAAAAGAAAAAAAATATCTACAGACCAAACTAAAAATGGTTATCATGGTGAAGTTATGGGCTGTTTCAGGCTGCCAAAACAAATAGCTTGCATCCCAAAGCAGTAAAGGTTACATGCATGGAAAATGAAGCTATCCCTGAGGACTCACTAATATACTGCAATTATTATTATAATTTTATCAAAGAGCTTTGAGAAAACCAGGGCACGCTGAGCTACCTACTCCGACTGCATTGGCAAAAGTTTTAATAAGAGATGTTCCAGCCTAGATTTTTTTTTCATATTCCTACCTTGGCTAAAATCAGCTGATGCTGTTTGAGAAGCAAAGGCACTATTACTTCAGCAATTAACAAGAACAGTTTGAGGTTACTGACATACTAAAAATCCTTTGAATTTCAGTAAGTTTGAAGTTACTTCCTAATACAGCTCGTGCCACTTCTACAGGAGGTATAACCAAGTAAAATGCAATCACTTCTGGAATTTTAGCTAAGTATGGGTACTACAAAGGGGGAAAAAATCCACACTTCTAACAGGGCTGTATCAGTTTCCATTTATCTGCTATGTTGGTAAAACTGCCAAGGTATTCTGAAAGGCACAGTCTCCAGTCTTGTGCTTACACTTACTGTAGCCTTTCTGAAGTGTTGGCTGCGGGATTAGTTATAGTATTATGCTATTGTTATTATTATTATTATATTTGTTATTAAATCAGAATATTGCTTCTTTTTTTGGAGCAGCCTGTAAGAGAGTGTAAATACCCCCATGTCCCATATTTCTCTGAGGAGAAATGTGTCCTAATGGTCAGATCAGAGGATGGGACATGAGGATCTCCCAGGCTTCTCTCCCAGCTGCGCAAACTGCTTAGGGACAGCTTCTCTTCCACAGAAATCAATGCAATTCTGTACTGAACTTTCCCGGGAACATGATAAAATCCTTAATCTCTCTCTGCCTTCCTACCCTATCCTGCAAGATATCAAGCACACTAACTCAGCCAGGCCAGCAAAGCCTTTAAGCATTCAGTGCAGAATCGCTGTAGCCAAAGCCGGCGTTTGTGGGAAGCGTCGCTCCAAGCGTGCCCCGAGCCAGGAATGAGTGGGGGGCGGTTGTATTCATCTACCTCTGAAGGATGCTTCAAACATTAAGTAACAGGATTCTTGGAGACTGGGCACAGGATGCAACAGAGTGAGATTATCATTTCTATCCCTATTCTTAATACCTATTAATGGAAAGAGATGATAGAGTATCTATATCTAGACGTATACAACACCTCTCCCACCCTGTCAAGGCAGAGCATTATCTGGTAAAGAAGCCGTGGCGTCAGGTTTGAGGAGGGGGAATAAGAAAAAGGAAAAGCTGTTTATAACACATTAAGCAGATACTATTTGGAAGTTTATACTATAATTCTCCCCGGGGGAAGCCAGAACCTACCTACAGGGTGTGTTGTTAGTTCCTCATTCCTTCTTTTTTCTCTTTTTTTTCTTTTTTTTTTTTAACTTCTTTTGAAATCACTGATTGTGGAGCATACCTTGCCCTGAGGGAACGTATTGCAGAGCTGTTACTCACACTATAAAAGGGTGCCACTGCTCACTCCTCCCTTTCTTTGAGGCCCTGTTTTGAGGTGAGGAAAGGGCTGACTGCCCAAATCACCAGACCCTCGGGATAATCTGCTCTGGGGCACAGGGCAGGATGGCTTTGGGGGGCTCAGCCAGGCTCTGGGGAGCTCATTCTGGCTGGGAGTGCTCCAGCCTGAGACCACTGTGGGCTTCAAGAGCATAGTCTGGATGTTTGGTGTATCTCCTAAAGTCATTCTAGCCTGGAAGCTGGGACTGGCTTCAGAAAGAGTGTTCTTTTGGGGTAACAGTCTGCTATAAAAGACCATAATTTCTCTCTCCCGAATGACTGGCTTTAAACAGGCTGGGGAGTAGGAGGGGGAAAGAAAGGGGGTGTCCTCTGAAACAGAAAGCTAAAATTCCTCACTCTGTTTCAGTGGACTCTGCTCCTCGTCTGTTTGCTTTACCCTCAGTATGTGCCAGAGGTTGGCCCGCAGCTGAGGCTCACACAGGGTCACACTGATGCCCAAGTATCAGCAATCTTGGGTGCTTTGCCCTTCCCCTTCAGTGCAGCACAGAGCTGAGGCCTCAGGGCTGCAAGAAAGAGGAGAAATTCTTTACAGTTTATAAACTTGAGTTCATACATCTCCATGAACCTGCAGCCTTCCAGCTCCATAACACGGTGTAACCCAAGCTACGTGAATGGGGAGAAAACCATCAATGTAGTTAGAAACCTACCATGAAATTCCCTGACTAAACTGCTGAATAAATATTTGAGTGGATCTAGCTGACAGGTATGTCATGCATGCAATCTTAAAATAGGAAGGTAATGGGAAATGAGGGAGAAATGAGCCAAGGAACAGGAATGGGAATGTGATTTCTGGTAATACAGCTCATGTTCATCAGTGCCTTTTTAGCAATGTAGAGGATGTGTGTGCTGAAACTGAGAGCAAGGCACCATCATTAAAATAAACTGAGAGAAACCGCCTGTGTGGAGAACCAGAGAATTAAGCAGCAGTTCTCTGGGAAAAAGGTTGATGAATGAATTTATGAGGATTTACGTCAGCTGGACCTGGCAGGTAGTTTTTAACGTGCTCACAAGAAGCAGACATAGCTATTTCCAGTAAAATCTTGGGAAGCTGTGATGGGTGTGGTCTCACTGGGAGAGGCACGATGCTCACGCTGGCCTCGGATGGTGCTGGGGTTGTGGCTCCGCATTGGCTCCTCTACCTGCCATCTCCATGAGGGGTTGTTCTCTCTGCAGCCCAAGGACCTTGTGATTAATTGAAACAGATGAAAGGAAGAGACTGTCCCGTTGTACAAATGGATCAGGACAGCCAGCAAGCCTCTGCTTGTGAGCTGCCCAAACACCCACACGCACGACCCCAGGCGAGGGCGGGATCGGGCATCTCCACATCCAGCAGGTCAAGCCCATGAAGGTCCCTAAGGACGGGCTGATCATATTTGTGTCATTCAGAGTAAACAGTCTGGAAAGTAATTGCTTTAAAACGCGTATAATTCATTTTTGACCGGTTTTGCAAATGTTTCCCCTTTCCTCAATGCCGCATTGACTGGCCCTGCAAACCATTTGGCATTGGCCCGTGTGGTGTGTGCAGCCGCTCTGCTCCTTGATGTTACCTCATCAAAGAGCAGCTGAAAATGATATTTCCAGCCAGCCAGTTTTCAAGAGTAGCCGGTGAACTCGGTCTGCCCTGTGCCCTCCGACTCGCGATTAGATAGGTTTCCTGTATGTCAACTCAGCTCCAGATCGGTGATAAATTTAAGATTGCAACATGCTGACAAAAAAAATAATTAAAAAAAAATAAAATCAAGACTGGTTATTTTTGGTTTCAAAAGAAACTCCTCTAGCTAGGTCTTTCCAAGCCCTCACCTCCACATACAGCTGCAGTGGATAAGGAAAACAGGATGCAGGGTTGTAGACTTGGAAGAATCAGGTGTAAATCAAAGGAGACAAGCCGGTCCCTGTGTGTTGCCCGGGTTAGACCTCAGCCTTTGAGCAAGGTGAGCAGTTGTCACTTTGCTGGGGACTCTCCCAGTAACAGCACTGCCCAGCTGCCTGCGCGTTTATACTGGGCCATAGCCGCGTCTCACTTTTTCCTCCCACTCTGTCACCTCCTTCCCTTGTGCTGACAAGTGATTTAGACAGCCTGCCCTGTGGGTCCTGCATTTGAAATGTAAATCCAACACACAGGACATAAAGCTGGGTTTCAAGGTTGACTATTAACCAGGGCGGAAGGGGTGGCGTAGCAAAAACAAACAGTTCCAAGTTCAAGTCTGAAAGCATAAGAACAGGCTGAAAAAACCTTCCTCCTCTCCCATCACCAGCCAGCGTGAGGGTGAGCATTTTCCCCAGGGCAGAACATATTTAGTGGTTCCCTGGTTTCCTCACTCAGGTGCTCAGAGTCCAAATCAAGTCTGACAACCGACTTCAAAGGGAGGAGGGTGCTGGGGTGCTGAGGCCGGCCATACACATTAGTATGCAGTGGCTTTAGTTGTAGAATCATAGAATAGTTTGGACTGGAAGAGACCTTTAAAGGTCGTCTAGTCCAGGGCTTCTTGCAGTTCTTGATGCCCTAAAAGCTTTCGATGTTGAGCTAGTGTGCTTCGTCCAGTATCGAACAGCCTAGAAGCTTAACTGAACTGGTCCCTGGTATGAAAAACCTAGTGTTTAAAAGTAGCGTTTACTCAGCTTCCCCCAGGAGAGTTAATGACCAGCCATACCTCTAGTATTACAGAATGTAGTTTAATATTTATTTACCTGCCACCCCAAATAATTCTGGTGGAAAAAAAGCAATAGCAACTTCCATTTTCTTTGAGATAATTTATTTCTTTGAGATAATTTATCTCTGGTAATTCTACAGTGACACCCTCATCAATAAAGTCTAACTTGGAAATTGGAAACATGAGTAACTAATAGCATAGAGAGGCATGAGTCAGTTCTGCTCAGCCCACCTGTCGGGGGGCATAGCAGCTCCCTGGGCTTGGCCAGGTCAGCATCAAATCCTGCCTGGATATGAAGCGAGATTTCACTGCTCTCAAGGACAAACCAACAGGAAAGAAAATCTTCACCTTTTTCTGAATTTCTTAAAGCAGTATTTTTTAATGCAAATTTTCTGCCAGTGAGACATGGTGAGAAGAGCAGCTGTGAGAAGCGTTGTCCTCCAGCGAGTAGCAATGTTCCCAGCGGTGCTGGGCACTAAGATGGCTGAGCCAGGGACGGCTCCATCTTTCAGACACCTTACTCTGATCAATGGGTCATGGCCCCTGGTGACAGGGAGGTGTCCAGGAACTCCAGGCAGCTCCTCTGACTGTCAACGAGGGCAACCTCGGACACATCATTGCATCTTTCTGCACCTCGGCTTCCCTATTTGCAGCGTGACAACACATCACTTTTGGAAACTGACTTTGGGGAGGGAAGCAACACCGCGGCGCTGCTGAGAGATGTTTCCCCATAGACTCAGTTCTGTGTTTCTGCCTACAACAACGGGAAGGGCTCTGCTGGCATGTGTGCATGCACGGGTTGCTTTTCCATCTCGGGGATCAGCTCCACCCCGGTGCTCTCCGAAGGCAGAAAGCACTAAGTGCAATTTCACACGAGCCGCTAACCAGCGTATCTGTTAATAGCATTCCTTTGTTGATAGCTTGGACCGTTTTCAAACAGGCTTTGCCGCCTCTTCCAATATGGGAAAGCGCTGTCCGAAACCATATAGGATTATAATTGTGTTGTGTCTCCCTGTAAATAAAGTGTCCTTCTGGTGAAGTAAACTGCTCAGTTCCTCATCAGGCTGCATCGCAGAGCAAGTTGAAGCCAATTTACTAAGGTGGCAGTGAAAATATCATTGTATGATCTCCATTTCTACTGAATGACTGGATCTAACTCTTTTATATTTAGGCTAACCATGCTGAGCTCTAAAATTGCCTTGATTATAATGTAGCTTTTAAACAATTTGTCGTGGATGATCATTTTGCACATGAAAGTTGCTACTAGCTGATTAGGAAAAAAAAATCCACCATTGCTTCTTCTATTGCTGAGGAAATTGCAATCCTCAATCTGCAGCTTGAAAAGCATGTTGCCATGGAAATGATGCTTATGCTGTCGTAAATAAAAGTATTCTAGGGTCACTAGGGTCTGCAGCACAAACAGGGGCACAAATACTGCCTGGAAAAGTGCCAGAGTAGTTTAAACATATAGGAAGATAATTTTAATGGTGTTTCACCATTATCGTCAGAAGGACTGATGAAGGTTAATGTGAAGCTATAACCTTGGCACAAAAACAAAGCAGAAAAAGTCTTAGCTATTGGTATTAATAACAGAGCAGAGAAAACAACGTCGTCACCCTCCTGACCAGCATTTCTCTGCTCCATCAGAACAGAGAAATACATCTCCCGTTGTATTTCTCATGAGCTCAACAGCAAAATCTAATTGTATATTCATTTGGGACAGTTTTATTGAATTCGTGAGCACAGCACACAAGAGATTAAGAAAACCAGTCGATGTTATAAAATGGTGTATTGTGGACTACCTGATTGCACAGTGAATTTCCCTGATTCCCTGGCTAGATCCCACCCACAGCCCAGGAGCAACTAGGAGAAATTGGCCTTTTCCTTGGAGGGGAAACACTTTTGAACCAGAACTCGGCTGAGGGAAGGAGCCCGTCTGCCTTTTGCTGCTCCTGTGCTCCTGGGTGATGGGAAACATCTCCACGTGGGGCCGAGCGACAGCACTGACTCTTTCAGAGGAGAAACACAGAAGCCCACAATGGAGAAGGCTTGGGATGCATCAGTTCATGGGAGTTTTGGGGAGGAAAGCAGGCAGCTACTGTTGCTGGTGGGTTCTTAACTGTTCAATGGACTGCTCAATGACATTAAATGGGCCATACTGTGAAGCTGCCTTGGGCAGTATCAGATCGAGGATAGATGCTTTTCTCTTTGTATTTTTGATACCCACACAAGCATTTAGAGCACAGGCAATCACTTTCAATAAAACTACAGAGATTGCAAATGCCACAGCTTACTTATTTACTTACTGTCTCTTAGTCTGCCCAAAATGTGGAAATAATATTTCCAGAGATGCTGGAATTCATGTGCCTGTTGAGGATCCTGGCTGCTGTCCTGGATGATATTGCATATTCAAGGGATGATTCACTCACTCCTGAGAGGGAGGAAGGACTGTACCAGCTGTACCACCTCTCCTTCGCTGACTGACAGCGTGGTGATGTTTCCACAAGGAAGCCTCGTGCCTCCAGGTTAAGCCAGCAATTATGGAACAAACAAAAGAGAAATGAAATGGAGAGATGATTCACAGGGAGAGAAAATAAAGGAGAATTGGAAAGGTGATGCCAAGCCAGACTGACGACAAAATTTTCATTTGTCCGAGCCCAAAATGTGCAGACAGGATTCTGCATTTCTTTCGTGTGTAAATCAACAATGTCCTTTGCCATCTGCAAGGAAGGATCCACGAGGGAGCAGCTCAGCCTCCAGGGTTTTGCCACCCTGCTCCTGCAAACGGCTGGTAAAACCTACAGCCAGTGGCCCTCACTTAAAGACAAGGAAGACCCAATCCCAATACCCGTGACTGTTCCAAAAAGTAACTTAAAAGTTTAAGAAATGGATTTTCCCTTTTTTGTTCCAATGTTTAAAAAAAAAAAAAATTTTAAAAAAACCCATCCCTGCTGGGACAGGAACTGTGTGGGATCCAGGGCTGATACCACGCGCATTACACACCTCACCATAGATTTATCACAGAAGGGCTGGCCAAGGCTTTGAAGGTAGCTGACGGCTCCCAGCTGGCTGAGGGCTCGCTCGCTGGCCTCTGCAGCTTCCTAATGGGAACAGGGTGGAAAAGCTCGGCTCAAAGGTTGCCCCGAATGACCAAGAGAAAAAGAATTCCTCGTGCCACTCCTGTGCTAATCAAAGGGGTGTGGAGAAGAAGTTTCGATTCCTCATGTCCTGTACTGCCAAACAGAAAAAAAATAAATGTTAATTACACAGTGATTTCCTATATTAAGGAAGAAGCCTTCACACTATCAAAATCAGTCTTGAAATTGATTAATCTTGCCTGTGGCATATAGAAACTGAGCCAGATAGTCCAAGATAAAACATCTTTCAAACACACCTAATCTGTTTACTCCAGGCTTTTACTGCTGGCAGTACCTGGGACTTCGCCTCCGAGATTTCCTCCAGTTTGTGATCTTAGCAGGTCAAAGTTTCCAAAGCAAAGGTGGGGAGAAGAGAGGCAATTCCTTCCCTGCCTGTACGAAAGGTATGTGCCTCTGAGCCACTAATTTAGAACCGATGAATCAGAAATAAGTAACATAAAAACCGTCTAACATCTATGTTTACAGAGCACCTCCTCTAAGCAGACAAAAGCATGTGTCAACAGGGAAACTGCCATGTAGAGCTTGCGTGGCAAGCGGCTCAGCGTATTTAAACAGCTTTTGCGAAGATGTTAACATGTTGCTAGGGAAGTGAGAGCCTGCGTGGATATAGGTGCCCTCCTGTGCCGAGACCTGCCGTCGGTACAATGGGAAAGTAGAGCTGCCCTGGCACTCACAGCTTTTTGTTTTCATCTTTGCAGCTTAAAAAGGGCAGTTCTTCCAGTGGCTGATTAATGGCCCTTCTGCAGAAACCGCATTTTGCACATATTTAAAAATCTTGGGTTAGATAACACTTTGACCTAAAACATAATAGGTTCTCTCTTTCTTTTTTTTCTCATAGCATCTGACATTTCTAAGTTTTAATACTTTATTTTTGACAGGAGTCTTTTCTAACTCAAAGAACAAAGGTGGCTGGGCTGTGGCTCTATATGCACATGCATGTGTGTGGCTGGTGGGTGCTCCCAGCACATCGCCAGAGCAGCTCTGGGACACACCAACACGTCTCAGACCACCAGGCGAGACATCCCAGTCCGGCACCGAGAGGACCTCCCGGGCTGTGGAAACATGCCCAGCACAGTTTCCCCTCACATGGGGTGAGGTCCCTGGGGAAATCAATGTCATCCCCCGTCTGTGAACCATTCCCCAAATTTTCTCATCCCCTGAGTGCTCTGTGTGTGTGATACAAGCCTGGGTTATATTAAGCCCATTGCCCAAAGGACCAGAAATGATGGCTCCCATGGGCACATAGCAACTACACTGCAGAAAGAGCAAAAAAGTCAGGGAACAAGTGGCACTGTAATGTATCTTACCTACCCGGAATATAACTATCCGTGTCCTGATCTCTATAAACACACCCATTTCTCCATATGGGTGGGTGTCTATTTATACGTACCAGCCTCAAAATACCAGTAAGTTTTTATTAGCCCCATTTGCAGATGGGGTAATGACGATAAAGTGCTGTGATCCTCTAGGCTGCTCCTTCTCAGGAGGGGAGAGTTTAGGTCTTCTCTCTAGAGGAGAGGTAAGAGAGGGAGTCAATTTTTCCCAAAGCCTAAGCAGCTCCTTGGTGCGGGAGTTTTGCTCAGTTCTCGCTTCGAATTGTGCTGGCAAATAAACATGAAAGTGAAAACGGCATTGTGAGATAGTTATGCAAGAGCAGGCGGATCCCAAGACTGAGCCATTGTTCCAAACGTTTAATTAACATTATGAAAGCTGATTAAAGGAAAATCTTTAACCTCCAGGGAAATCTCGTTTTCCCTCACTTCCCATACCTCTGCCATTTTCACAATGTAAGAAGGAAAGTGTTATTTCAAGGCATGATTCATATCAGCTACAACCTGATCTTTGCCACAGCCTTGTCCTGCAGCTTAGCTAATCACTAGGAGTGACACTAAACGGGGACACTTCTGAGGCAGCATTTTTCGCCCGTTATACCATGACCTAAATTGCCATCATAACTTCTAGACTTTGTGTCATCCTGGCACGATGACAAGCGTTCACCCACGCTCAAGAACTAAAAGTTAGTCTGCAAGGACAGCGATACCTTCCCAGATACAGCATCTCAGATACAAAGTGCGAATGACACGCCACGGGCCGGCTCTGGAACAGCAGGGACTGTTTGCGTTGGTCACTGCAGCAAATTCCTTTGAAGGCAGAAGACTGAAGCACCATCTCCAGCGACTTCGCATCTCTCCTTCCGCAAATCACTTACCCCTTTCTCTTCTTTTGGAACTGGGGATAAAGGTCACGTTGCCCCTCTCGGGGCATTGCAAACATTAATGAATGTAACCAGGCACTGCAGGTACTGAGGTGGAAAGTGCAGTTAGCAGAGAAATTTGCGTTCTGCCACAGTGGGTCTGTGAGCGAGCACGGCCCCCCCAGTATTTGGCTGGGTATGGGTTGCACATTGCCTCCCTGCTCCCCTAGGCCCATTTTAATTATATGTCACGTCCAGACCATCAGAGACCTAATCCCAGGATCTAATCTTGGAGGCAACAGACAGCTGACTGTCTGCACTGTTTACGCGGAGGAGCGCCCTTGGGGCTGCGTGGCGGGCGACACAGCGATGGGGAGGGAAGACGTGCCCTCACCCAGGGGACAGGCAGGACCCTGCTCACCCCACCTGGCCAGGGCACCTCAAGCTCATCGGCCTTTCTGACAGCAGTGGCACATGAGTGGCATCAGGCAGCCACCGTGGCCCTGGGTCCTCCCCTGGTTACCAAAAGCCTGGGTGGAGGACGTATCTACAGACACCCAGATCTAATTCTTGAGGAGGCGCACGGCTTCAGTCCTCCCCGAGCATCAGGCTTATATAAATACATACACATATAAATACATGTTATAAATACAGACTCTGGCAGCAATAACAGTCTCGTATGCAGACCGCCAATAGCTCTTCCCATCTGTAGATCCTGCAGGACAAAGACATCGCAGAACTTCAGGGACCATTCTGAAAAAGGGAAAGATTATCTTTTCTCACTGTGTCTGCAGTCTCCTGATGCAAAAAACATTTTAATTACGATATAACAGGATCATCCTCACTATTCTGACTATGAAGAACACGGTCTCCTTTTGTGCACACAGAGACACCAGAAAAGCAGAAGCTTTATTTACAGGATGAAATTCCTCCTTCATAAAATGCTAGAGATAAACCAAAGGAATATTAATGCAACATCATGAATACCAAATGCATGAAATTCTGAGTCAATAAAAGGCAGACAGCTGGGTATTCTGATAAAAAATTGGCCTTTATTTTGCAATTCTTCCTTTCATTACCTGGACTCTGTGTTTGTCAGAGCAACAAAATATAGTTTCTTTGATACGCGGCAAATCTGAAAACAATCCTGCAAGTAGCACAACACAAAAACTCCCACAAAAAGGGAAAGCTATAAAATTTGAGAGGCGACGAGGTTTTCAGAAGTGCCAGTTTCCCAGTGCAAGGGCTGGAAGGGTGGCCTGGCCTGGCGGTAGTTCAATCATTTTGTAACGAAGGACAAATACTTTCAACATCCTGAGAAAGAGGGCGGGGGGGAAGGGGGGCACGGCTCCCTTGCTTTCCCTCCTCCTGCTATTCTTTCTCCTCCCTCCCCCCACCCCTTGGATTTTCAATAGCTCTTTAGTGTTTCCATCAAAGGCTTTTACCATTCAACCTCCCTTCTGGTGCCTGCCTTCCACCTGTCTATCCATCACAGCCCTAACCCAGGTTCTTTCCCCAGCCCTCCCTTTTGCTATTTTTCACGCGGTGGGATTTGTTTATAAGCTTCTGCACTACCTAACTCAAGGGGAGGAGGCTGCTGGGAGAAAGTGAGAAAGCAGGATTAAGGAGGAATAATTCAGCTCCGTTGCATTTCCATCTGAACGGTCATAAAATGTGCAAATCCTGTTCCTGGGAATTTCATGTCAGAGGCCTTCCCTGCCATTGCCCTTCCCATGCCCCCTCTCTCTCTCTCTCCCTCTCATGCAAAAACAAGCATCGGGAAAGATGCTCATAACTCCACAGGCACCAAAGGCCACGACGTGTGTGCCGGCCTGGAGAAGGCTCCCACCAGCACGTGTGCAGGGTAGACTCTCCAGATGTGGCCATAAACCACAGAGGAGGGGGTGGGACACTTCAGAGATCGAATCTGGCAGGACAGGAGTAAGCAGGGAAAGGTCGCTTAATATGACGGCTCCCAACGCCCCCAGCTATAATTAATTAGCTACCATCACAAGGCACCAAAACAGGCACGGGCCAGCTTTCCAGACCCCAGAGATCCACTAACAATTCATCTTTGATCAAACTGCAAGACAGAAGAAGGGCCACTGTCATGTACAGGTCAACGAAGCTTTGTCACTGATTCAAGCAGAGATCTACATGGCTGGATGTGGCCTCTGTACACCCTTGTTACTTGATTAAACACATTCAGGACAGTAAGTAGCAGCTAAAAAAGGAGGCAGCCCTTAAACTATCCCCAACCCTAGTGAGCCCACAAACCTTTCTTTGTGGAACTTCATGTCATGTTTGTTGGACCTGGCAACAGCTGGTAGCTTTCTTCTACTTACAGACAGATCTTGGAGATACCAAGGATCGCCCATCAGGTAACACATGTCAAAATAAGTTCCTTTGATTGACAGTCATTTATTATTTTTAAATAAAATGAGAAGAGTTCAAATGGGTTGCTCAGCAGCAGCTCAGTTCTTTGTTTGGCAACTTCTTGGACAGTTTGACCATACATATGACAACACAAAATAAGATTCACTTGTTTGCAGTAGCAGTTTGCTATAAACTCAGTCCATCAAGGATTTATAGTTCTAGCAGCAGCGGGATATATGAAATGAGAAGCCCTTTCATCCTTAACTCTGCAGTCTGGTTGAGACGATGAAAGTCATTGTTTCTAAGGCCAGAGGAGAGCAGGAGTTCATGCAGCCAGGTTGGCTGTGCTAGGAGGAGTCGTGCAAATTGGGTCCAAAGACGAGAGGAGGCCCAGAGAAACAGCAGCCCTTGGATTTGCAGAACAGTCAGAAAGAAATCCTTAATGACGCTAGCCTTGCTTTGCAGGCTGAAGGGGAGCAGTATTTCCATCAACTAAATGATCTCAACTCTTTGGCTTCCCTGAGGGCACTGCAGCAGGACAGACTGCGATCGCTCCCCAGAGTCACTCGGATGTTTGTGCTCTTCCCACCCACCAGCAGCCTCGAACCTGAGCGTGTCTTTGGCACAGCAGGTGGTATCCTTAATCCCATGGAGGGCCAGCCCGAAGCGAAGATTAGCAGAAGAATTTGTTTTCATTAAAATCCAACCCACCATTACCATCCTATCTGATGGTGCGGGTTTAAAATGCGCATGTCCAGCTATTCTAGCAGCTCTGTTTCTGCAGGGAAAGGGCAGTTCTGCAACCTGCCTCTTCACTTTCTAATGTCTTTCCTTCTTTTAACCAACAAGTAACTACGACAGACACAGCAAGGAATGTTAAATGCACCTTGTCCTGGAGAATTTTGCCAGCAAGGTCAATGGAATTGGGATTTTTGCCTTTATTACATTTCTTTTGACTGTGGAGCTGGTCTGATTTTCCTCCCAGGGAAATTTTTTTATGGGCCACAGAAAAAACAAAACAAAACAAAACAACAAAACAGAAAGAGACATACAAATAAACACTAATACGTGCAGGAAAAATACAAACCTTAGCACCATGCACTCCCCTCATTATTAGACAAAGGTTGGGAAGGGTTCAGAAGTGTAAAATGCTCATGTGAATTATGAGATTACTGCTCAGTTTTCTTTCAAGTCGTGGGCTGGAAACAGATGGTGGCTGTAGCATTTATGACGGCACAACATGTTACTGCAAGCCTAGCCATCTCTCTCTCTCTCTCCTCAAAAATGCAGCTGCAAGGAAAGTTGTGGAAAATCACATTAATAGTCTCTTCCACCACACAGTTTTCCAGTCCTTCATCCCTGGCCAGCACATGGACAGAGCCATCTTGTATCCCAGTAAGAATACTTTTCTAATCCCTGTCCTGAATAGTTACCACTGACTGCCTTATTTAATGGCTAGTTAAAATGTGAGGTTTGTTAGCGTCGTAAAAAAGCCTCCAGAAAGCAGGTCCTTAAGGTCAGAGCAAATGCCATGTGACCCCAAGCACTCCAAAAGGGAAACACTCAGAAAGAAGCAATCGGACTGTCCTTCAGCTGTTTATTATTTAAACATTCAGTTCAGGCCAAGCAGGCTGATTTATAAAGAAGCAGAAAGACAGATATAACATTTGCAAAAGCCTCTTTGTGACTTAGCAGTCCAAACCTCACTTTCAAGCCTGAGTAGGAACTCTCACAAGGGCAGGCACCTCTTGATTTTCAGTAAGTCCAGTGACCACAAGTTTAGGAGTATCTGGATATCTAAAGATACAAAGAGCAACTAACCCAATATTTAAATATCTTGCCTGGACATGAGAAAAAAAACGTTCACGCTTCCCTACCCGTGTGTTTCAGTCCTGATGGAAATGTCTTGCTGCCTAAAATACGTTCATACATCCAGTAAAGCTATCCTTACAATCTGAGAGAAATACAAGAGCTGTCAGGTGGATATATCCCCCATGGAGGAGAACAGCGAGGCAACCGGCACGTGAGCGTACTCTGACAGAGGTGCACCCAGCTGTGGCTGGTGCTAACTTGGGGATGGCACGTCTGGGCTTGAAACTGAGCCTAGGGCACAACCCCCAGCTCTCTAGTCACCATGGAGGGGCTCGCTTACACCAGGGAACTCTTTAAACAGTAGACAGATGCCACTTGTCACCTCTGGGTGCTTTACAAATATGAAATGTTCCTGTTCCACAACACTTCTGAGAGCATCAGCCCACTGACAGTCAACCCAGTAGCCAGAGTTTCCAAAACCAGGCTTTTAGGATTACTTCTTCAGTTGAGTTAATCAAGAGTCTGTCAAATATTGATTTTCCAGACAAGTGTCACTGGTAACTACTCTCACTTTGCTGGCCTCACCGCCTGACTGAGAGCAGCAGCATTTAACTTTACCATGTTCATTCCTAGTCATTCAAACGTGTTCCTGCTCTCCTCCCTGCAGCTAGATACACACAGCGCAGGATTTCTGCCTTCTAGGGTAGCTGAAAACAAGATAGACTTTTACCATTCCCTTTATCACTTTTTGCAGCTAGACTAGGAAGTTGCTACAGAAACTCAAGTGTACGTACCTGAAACTTTAAAAAGACTTTTCCCAGATGCAGACTCTAGATGATTTGACCATACCCATCCACTGTGCACCTTCTGTAATTGCAAAAGCCCCGAGATCTGTCCTCTAAGATACAGAAGGTGCCTTTTTTTTTATTTTTCTTTTGGAAACCTCATCCTGCAGAATTCATTAGAATCCTATGGAACAATGTGCTTCCTGTAAGTAATGAGCTATAAAGTGTATTAAAAGTTTCCACTTCTGGCTTTATCTTTTCCTGATCTAGCCTGAAAATTCTTTTGAAGTTGCTCAAAGTGTTCTTCATGTATGCTCGTTTTAGGAAATACCAGATCACTACTGGCAAACTTCTTAATTAAGCAAGATAAAGGCATCAAGATGGTATGATCTGCTTAATTTCTCACCTTTTTAAGGTACTGTTTCAAGACTTTTTTTTCACTTGCCTTAGAAAAGAAACATGCTGAAGAAAATAAGGAAGGAAGAGACCTTAAAAGCCCAGAGAGGGCAAGTATTGCTATTGCCTTTCTAGTGTGGCTGAGCTTGCTAGTAGAAAGTCACTGAACAGTTAAAGCTTTCCCTCAATGCTATGAAATAATTTACCAAAAGGCTGCAGACCACTTCTGAAACTAACATCCCTCCAAACAATGCGTAAGAGGAAAAGACTAACCTTACATAGTGTTAGCACAGTAGGCTCTTCAGGGCCTCAGCTTAGCAAGCCAACTCAGATCACACCTAACTTTAAGCACGAACAACTTCAAAGAAACACCTCACATAAGCTCAGCTTTCCACCAGTCCTCTTGCTGAATCACAATTTAGGGGAATGCAGGGAGCTAATGGGAAACATTTGCACTTGCTAACCCCAGCTGCAAGGTCTCAAACCCCCTGTTAGATATGCAGACATAGCCTAATCACTTTGGACCCGCCAGCAGGCTCTTCCCAACAACTGGATACAAGCTGTTAGGCAAGATTTTCTGGAGCGCGTGTAAGAGAAACATAGCCCCGAATAGATACCGACAATTTGATTTAAAAGCAGTATTTGTGGCAACCAGTGAAGTACACAAACTGAGTGTTGACCTGAAGAATTCATACATGGCCTCTTGAAGAAACCACTCTATCTGGGATAAACTGCTTCTGTCATTTTTTGCTGTGGAAACCTACTGCAGTCAAGGTGAACTCAAATCTTGAACATGTTTTTAAGTAGCTTCCTGGCTCCGAGGAGACCTCTGAGTAGCTGATTTTACTGCGGGTGAGTTTGGACCAAGAAATGTCTTCATTCCTAAGTGCGTGAGCACAGAGCCCTCAATTTACATGAGAATCTTGCTGTTGAGTAGATACCACGTCCCCTCAACCACACAGTGCAGCATGAGACCTTCCTCTGCATGAGGGGCACGTGGGCATCAGGAGAGATCAGCCCTCAAGGCAAGGGGGAGAGGGGGAAACTGCAGTGGCTGGTGGCAGCCAAGGAGAACGCTTCTTCAGGCAGGACCGTCTGAGCACCAGGAGACATAACTTGACTTCTCTGGAGTGCTGCAGCATCTCTCCTTCCTCCTCTGGCCCCACACAGTGGACACAGCTGGGCAATGGGCTCCAGCAGAACAGGGCCCGTAGCAGAAAATCTGGTCTCTTGAAACTTCCCTGGTCTTCAGCTTAAACCAGCACCACCTTTACATAGAAAAGACATGTAAAGCCAAAGCACGAAGGAAAAGGTGAAGCATGCTGGAGTAAGGAGGACTCTGCATCTGCAATGTTAGGCTGTTCCAGCAGTGAACAGGGCTTGCAACAGGCACTTGAAAGATCAAACCTAAAGGTTTGCTTCCTAGAGAAGGAAGGCAACACTCACGCTGACATCCCTAGGTCAAAATTAGTCTCTCTGAAGAAGAAACACAGAGGCATTCTGAAGCCAACTGAGGTGTCTTGAAAGTCTTGTATCAATGAATTAAAATTGGACACCCTAATCCCTTAGACTGCTGAAAAAAATCAAAGCTAGGCATGTCCAGCAATTCTGAAGGGCTCTTGATACTTGACCGAGGTCTACGAGTTTGAGTTCATCCCCAAAGGGAGCTGAGGCCGCTCAGCACTTCACCCACAGGCCCTCTGTGAACAGAGTCTCATTTCTTGTGGTCAAACGGGATATCTTGAATTTATGTCTCACTTCTCCCCTTGTGAGCAAACAAAAACAATTTCTGTGAGTAATTTTACCCACTAATTGCCAAGGAAAAGTCTGGTAACAAATGCTCTGCATTTTTGACAGGTCAGAGGCTTCCCTAAACAAAGTTGCTGTTTGATGTTTTCTAACAGCACATGTTCACATCCGGGGACCTCGGCAAATTCCAGTGTGGATGAGTCTCTGTGGGAAATTGCTTTTCCAGATTTTCTTGTTTCAGCCCCTCCAGGAAACGAGTCTATTTTTATAACAACACTAAGCAGCAAAATATGAAATCATTATCTGCTTTGTGGCAAGAGTTTCGGGTCAATTATCAGGTAACTGTCATCTCCAGTGAAGTCAATGGAGTTGTATCTATTTATGCAAGCTAGTGATCTGGCCAATTATGTAATTGGTTGATCAGTTACTAGAACATGGAGCTACCATTGGCCTAAGGAGTGTCGCATTTTCATACCTCTCAAAGTTCATCCAAGCCCTGATGTATCGATAAGTGAAATATTCAAGTATCACAGTCCGTAAAGACGATCATTAACTGCTGAAAGACTTAAGTGTGAGCATTTTCTACGAACACCTACTTTGTCACTGAATGCTCATTATACGTGTATTTCCTGGATTCTTTTTTCACCTGCCAAATAAACCAAGGTGGGATTTTCAGAAGTGTTTAAAACGCTTTTCTTCTACTTATTTGTGATTGCTTTTAAGAATCATGATGTTTTCAAAATCCCCAGGGGATTTCAAGTGCTATGGGCTACCCTGCATCTCTGGATGCTTCTGGCTTTTCCATATCTGATCTTAACAGCTATTCTCAATTTCAAAGATGGACATTAAAACCAGTTGCCTTCCTCGTGCAAGATCAGAGATGGTAGGTAGACACCAAAACACCAGGTCTGACCTTGGGAAGATGAGCGTGCAACACTTGTTGCAAATTTGCCTCCTTATTCCCCTGTTTGAGGGACTACTCCTGCCTTCACATGTGAATTTATTTTCTGTTGAAACACACAAGTCAGCCTTTCTTTCTGTATTTTTACCTAAGATCCTGGAAGACATTTGGCATGCACAAGCATCAGCCCAAACAGAAGTTTTTAGATGCCAAAAACTCAAACCAAGTCAGATCTGATGGCCTGCTAATCAGTCAAATATAATGATGATTGGATTCCCCTGTAGAGGAAGAAGGAACGCGGGAAGAACGTGACACTGAAACCTTCACTGACAGAAATTCCATCATGAGAATGTTGCCAGAATTTCATCTATTTATTATGAATGAGACTAAGGGTTAGCTCTGCCTTAGTTTCAGGTTGGGAACTACACATTCTCGACTTCACACCTAACTGAAAAGCTCAGCAAATGCCACTCAAGACTAGCATGCAGAAAACAAACTTAGAGACAATATCTAAGGAAAACAGCACCTAACCTATGACTCGCTCTCTGATTTACAGCTGTGATTGCAGGCCCCACCTGACAGTCATATGCCACGATAATAGGCAGCAGTTCAACGGGAACCAGCCATAACTTTTTACGTGTTGTAGTGATTCTGAGCTACTTCAGCACATAATTTAGCCTGATGCAGCAAATATTTAGAATGACTAAAGAGACAGGTAACATTCCACAACCGAAACACAGATGATCAAGTTTCTGATCTTGTTCCTTTTATCTTCTAATTATTTTCATTTTATTCCCTAGACTAAAAGTTGCCAAATTTCACGTGAATTTTGCTCTCATTATTTTTTCCATCTCAAAACTGTCCAACGGCATGACTGTGAGTTTTCAAATTATATTCTCTGAGGTGCCCAAACAGACCATCTTCAATGGGCTCACTGACATTAGCAATTGCAATTTTTAATCTACCCACGGCAGAAAAGTACCTTCCCAAAAAACAACAAATACGTATTTCAAAATGGCAACTTCCACGAGAGTAAAAGAGAGTGGAATTCTCCCAGCTGTTTTTCCAGTTGTATATTCTAGTCTCATTACTTTGTCTTGGGGGCTGCTTACAACATCAACACATCAAGAGCTTGAAGACCTCCCATCCCACAATGGGGATCCTGTATCAGGAAGGCACACCCTCCTTGAAAAGAGTAATAAAGCATCAACTCTGCTCCATTTGCCTGAGGTCAATGGGATGTTTGCCCAAAGTTACAAGCATGCTCACGCACTGGTTTGAAGAAGGACAAACACAGGCACCTCTTAAAGCTCTTTTCCACATTAGGGCCTTGGGAAAAAATTCAGGATTGGGTCCACGATAAAAAACAGTTCCCATAGGAAATGTTACCCACACCATAAAAGGAACAAATGACAGTGAACTGAAGGGAAGTGCAATGAAAATTGCCTACTGAATTTTCATAAATTCCCATAAATTCTGAGTCTCGATTTGCTCTATGTGCATAATTTTCACTGTAAGTCACGAAAGGTTGACTCCTTAGAGATGCAGAAAATTACTAGCCCATGATAGCATAAACGGCTGCATAACTGCATGAGCAGAAAAGCTGGATTTTCATCAGTCACTACATTCCCTGACGATATGCCAGTGGGTTCTGACCACGTATTCGATGCACAATAATTAGGCAAAATGACTTACCCTCAATCTTTTCAGTATTTAGCTCTAAGGGTGCAAGGATTCATTCTTGGAAAGGGAAGATGGTCGTGTGATTTAGGGCACTGGATGAGCACTCAGATCTGAGTCCTATCCCTGGTTCTGCCATAGCCTTGCTGTGTGACCTTGCACAGTCATTTCTCCATGCCTCGGTCTCGCCTAAAATGGGATAACAATAGTTCTTTATTTCAGAGGAGGTATGAGTACGAATCAGTTCAAGGCTGTGCCACAAAGATGCCACAGCAAAGAGAGGCACAGAAAAGCTCAGACACGGAATAATACCTTGCTATTAAAATGTGGGAAAACACACAGTCAGTAAATGGAATAATAAATACAAAACACAGGCTGATTTTTGAGGAACGCAACACTGACAGGCTCTTCTCTGTTACCTGAAATTAAAGCAAACTTATGTGGGATTCTTACACGTTTAAATGATTTTTACCTAACTCCATTTCCAAGATCTGCTAGTACTAGAAGCTGTGTATTAGAAACACCAAGAAAATTACTTCATTGAAAACATCCACATTGTTCCTGTTTTAAAGTAACCACGATTTCCAACCCAAGAGGGGGGTCAGATAAATATTCAGAGCAAGATTTTCAAAGCCATGGAATGGGCCTACAAACATGATTTCCTTCAATTTACAGTAAAATATGAGCATGCAAATCTGAGGGAGCTTTGAAACTTCATCTTTGCTTTTGGGTACGCTTACAAATTAAATTATAAATGGGGCCACCGATCTCAATTGAACTGTCAGATGTCTGGAATAGCTTCAGTGTCACGATTCCAGAGTTACCCAGTTGCTGGAACTGGACACAGCTTTAGCAAGGAGCCTTCAGGAATGAGTATTTTTCCAAATGCAAAAATGAATCTTTTTCTCTCCACAAACAGATGCCTATCTAAGTGTTTGTCTTTCATGGGGGGTCAGTTATGGGGCTGAAGGCCTGGGAGATAAGATCTCGGGGCACATGCCCAGATAAAGCAATTGATTTGGACATAAACAGACCAAACATTGTTCCGTCAGGCAACAGAGAAGGGATATATGGTGATACAGATCCTAGGAAGGGAAAATCACTTTTGTGAAACAAGAAGGATTGGAAAGTTGGGCAGAGAATAGCTGGGAAGTACACCACAGAAAGGCAACACGGACCCGAGGACAACAGCCAAGAGAACCTCATAGCTGGAATGCTGAAGGCCATTGGAGGGAGGAAACCTGTGAGATGCTGCTCCAAGCAGAGTAAAAAGCCTAAGCTCAAAGACATGGAAGTGCTGGAGCTGCCTAGAAACCTCTAGAGCTGGAGAGGAGCAAGTGCCTGTAGTCACCGCGCACTAATAAAGCAGATGCCAAGCAGGACGGAGGACAGGAGAAAAGGCAAACAAGCTGGCACACAGTCCTTGATTTCACTCAATAAAAGTGTCTGAAGGGTAGCTCTGGAAAGTTGAAGCACAGAATTAAATTTAATGAATTGACTGGAGAATCAGTGATTGTGCATCATATTATAACACTGAGGCTGTTTTCAGGTAGTCCCCTACACACATACTCTCTGACCAGAAAAGACCTCAGAAAGGATGAAATCCAACCAACTTCTGCATCTCTGGACAGAGGAAGTGACTGCAGAATGTACAACAGAAAAACGTTTTATCCCCAAAGCTCTACCTATTATGTGCAAGGACAAAATCGACAAGGTGTTAAAGGATTGCACGGAAACATGACTTGCAACAACTACCATCTTCAACTCCTTCACTGAGCCCCCTACTAGCCCCCACCCCACAAATAACAGAGCTGTCAGTCTGGTATCGCTCTAACACTCCAAATGCAGCACCTGCAAAGTCCAGATGGAGTCCACCTCCGTTAGACAGTGGAAGAAGATATGACACGGCATTCACAAATGCACAGAGAACTGTTTAATTTACAGCCACAATGGTGAAACAAACCATTTCAGAGCTTGGACATTCAAAGTTAAGTCTGACACCCATTCTTATATTCACTTATTGTGCTTAAGTATTAGAGAACACAGGATTACATTAACCATACACAACAATCTGAGATCCCTGCAGGACCGAGTAGTGAAAGGGATGAGCAAGAATGAGAGACCAGCCCCTCAAGTGGTGTAAGCTGGTACAGCTCCATTGCAGGCAATGGAGTGATGGTGATTTACACCAGCTGAGGATATGGCCCCTGAAATGTCCAACTTAACTTTGAATTAATGTCTCCTGTGTCACAACCTTTCACGCTACTGTTCCTTCTGGTTGTATCTGCCGCTTCGAAGGACTAACACCGTAGCCCACAACATGCGAAAGGCTGGTGGGTAATATCTCAGCCGGACTACAGTAAGCGATGCTCATGTCGTGACACTACTCCTTGTATTTTAAAAACTGCGGACTGGATCCTCATCTGATGTAAATTAGCTTAGGGGCAGCTGAAGTCAAAAACATTTGCCAATTTATACTAGCTGAGAGTATAGCCCTGAGATTTTTGTGTTTTCTGCTGCATGCCATCCAAACACCGTGCTCAAGAACGACTCACGTGCGTTTCATTCCTGGTAACAAAATTAACTCGAGATGACAAGTCTCAAACAAACAGCTACTGGAAAAGACTCCAATCAGTCTTCATTCTCTCCTGGTTTTCTGAATTTGGCATAACGCATCTATCCGCTGGCGCAAATAAAACGCATGCCTCTCAGTTCACTTTTTTTTGTTGTTTTCCAAGACTTTACTACAGGGCCAGACTCACTCGTGATGTAAATCAGCAGAGCTCCATCACACTCAGTGGAGTTACTCCAGGGAAGCTGGCCCACGGACCTGAATGCAACCTTCTCACGCCAGTGCAACCACAAGACTCTCAAGAAGTTGGTTTGCACGTTATTCCACTGAAGTGACTCTGACATCCTTTCATACCTGCACAGTGTCTGAGTGGGTCACATAATGCTTTTCATCTACATGATTTTAATGGATATACGTTTGCTTGTTTGTTTGTTTTCATTAGATATCTTTTAGACAAAAAAGGAACGGAGCAACATTATTGGCATCCCACCGAAACATAAATATATAAATTACATTTTATACACTTTTTTAAACGCAGACACATACATTCATGTGCATAACATTGTGAACAGTACACTTAGTGGAAAACAAGCACAGACA
The DNA here is from genome assembly GCA_020746105.1 of Trogon surrucura. Lineage (NCBI taxonomy): Eukaryota > Metazoa > Chordata > Aves > Trogoniformes > Trogonidae > Trogon > Trogon surrucura. The sequence goes on along the minus strand of CM036632.1, from coordinate 6,559,511 downwards.
ATCTCAGTTAAATGTATTTCCAGTTTTGGTGCTCAACAAATACACTGGGAAAAATGATCACAAAATAGAACGGTGACTAACTCTATCTCTGCATTAGCATCTGAAGCCAATAATGCCTGTTAGCTAACATTGCTTTGTTTGGTTGAAATTGGACGTAGCTACAGGAACAGGAGGGGAATGTTTGAATGATATTTAAAGAAATGGAAAGGTTAAAAATGTCTCTCTCTCTTCTGTTGTTTTAAGGTTCTGCAGTTCATTCACATTTGAAGATATGTTTTATTTGAGTGGAAACACCGTCTTCAAGACAAACTCTTTTGTCGTTCCAAACTAAGAAAACTCTTTCATCTCTTTGCAGATGTTTCGCAAATAGAAGAATCCAGTAGGCCATTTTACATATCCAATGTGATAATCCAAATAAAACAAAGGGGACATAATCCAAGCTACTGGGGTGGGGCAGTGATTTTGGCCAAGTGAGTAGCCATGTCATACCTGGCACAGCCCTAGATTTCCAAAGCAGCGCAGAAGGATTTAGCCGTGCGGCTCCCACTGTAATCCGTGGGGAACTGAACATTTAATCCTTCGGCACTTTGAAAACATAGGAGCTGGTGCCAGAGTATTTTATCTGCCCTGCTATAGTTAAAATAGATTTTGAAGTTATTTGGGCTATTCTACTACAAAAATATGACCACAAAATGCTTTTTTTTTTTCTTTTTTGCTTTTTTTTTTTGGTTCAAGAAAACATAGCAGGCTTTCTCAGGTATATAAAACTGTTAATTTTTAGATAAAAATACAAACTTCACCTTTACAAAAACACATATTTCTGTTGAATACACATAAAGCATAACATTTTACCAAAAATAAAGAATTTTAGGTTTTGTTCAAATATTTGCAGCAAGGTAGTTCCCATGCCACCATGACATTGTACAATGCAGATACAAGAATTTGTACATTTCACACAGCTCCAACATGTGAAATAAAAGTATCTGTATACGGATAAGAATGACAATTGCTAACACAATATCACTAGTAGGCAACTGGCATAAGTCTTAAAGGAAGAAAAAAAAAGGATTTTTGCATGGATATCCTATGATTTGTTTACGCACGTCTCTTTTTTCTTTTTTTCTTTTTGTGTAACGCTTTAAATTACGGGGGAGGTTGGGGAACATAAACCAAGAAACGTCTAGAAAATTATGCATAGGTATACCATTTTTATTTTAATACATCTCATTAGTTTGCATCCCACTAGGAGAAATACCATAATGTTTCGTGTTCTGCTTATTGTTATACCAGTCTTTTATATGTGTTATTGGCAAATGTAGTCCAAGAGATAATAAAAAGCTAGGCAAAGAGTAAAAAGAAAACTTAATAATCACTTTATGGTGTAAAAAAAAAAAAAAATAATAGATCCACTTAAGGCTCCCCAGAAGGTTTTTTTGTATAGACTTTTAAAACACCACCAAGCAAGGATGTATTGTTCTATAGTGTTTGCGTGGCATTTGATCATTTCATACATTCCTGCTTTTTTTGTGCCTGAAGTCCACCAGTGTCCATCCATCTTCATCAAGAACGCAGGCACATTTCTTGACGTAAAGCACCGTTGACTGCTCTGACAGAAATCCACTATTCACTTAGATTTTTGTCATGTTTTTTGAGTACTTTTGGTATCCTCCATTCATTCAACTGTCTTTTTTTCCTTTTCTGTTTTTCTTTCTTTCACTTTTTTTCTTTTTTGGACAGGGAAGCTTCCTATTGTTTCACAGAGTGCTACAATACTTGCTTTGATGTCACATTAAACAAATGTACATTGTCTCTTTGTTCTCATTAAGTGTTCTTTTGAGCCAGTTTTTTCACATAGGAGAACAAATAAAGTATACAGTCAATAAGCACCATACATAGTAGGTTCAGGAATGTAACAAACCATGTACATCCATGTCCCAGAGAGAAGTTTTTTTTCTAGCTTATTTTCACCTTACATCTGCAGGAGAGAAAAAAGATACAATAACTCTATGATTAGAATCAAAGGTCCTAACCTCGAAGCAGACGACTTAAAAAAGAACTAAAAAACTGTTCTGCATGAAGAGTCACTAACCTGGGACAAGAAGTTCTAAATGCTGTTTTGATTGAGTTTACATGCTCACTTTTAAAGTTGAATTTTAGAAAATCTTTGCTTCTATCATACTACTCCCAATAAATACCTGTTAATCTGAAACAGGATATCAAGTTTAGCATTCTTTAGAAATGACACATCAAGTATAAATGAAAACTGCCACTGGGAGTTTATGTGCAAAAAGATGTTCTTGCAATGAAATTTACCAGCATCAAGGCATTAGGTACATACACTGCAAAATCCAAATCATTCCCACTCCAAATACTAGAATCAATTGCAAGTGCTGCAGTTCACATAATTTTCAAGTCACTAAGAAATGGAAATTCTGCATTTGATTTGGAATGTGTATCGCCATCACCACACACTGCTAATACACTGGCCAAAGGATTTCAATCATTTTTGCAACAAAAGGGTGTTAGTTTTTCACTACACTGGAAACCTCGTGAATTTTCATGACTGACTCATCATCCTACTAAGACTGAAGAGACACAAAAAAAAAAAATAATCGTAATTTTCTGATGTAAGAGAGTGCCCTCAAACACAAAACAAATAGTACTTCTACACATCTTCCTTGTCAGGTAGGCAGATCAGGAGACCATCTCAGGTGCATGTACAATCAACCCCAGTTCATGCCAAAACACGGGTTTGATGGTCACGCATAGAACGGCACTCGCTGTATGTACACTCGGTGTTTTACAGTCAATGACTAAGAACACAGTAATTTGTAACCTGGCAATTCATTCATGCATTATTACGTGATGTTTTGACCTCAGAAATCAATAATAATGAAACAAAAGCAAAAGCAATGGAACTTGAGATTTCAGAAGCTGAAGTATTAGCACCCTCCAAAAAAAAATTAAAAAAAAGAAACATGAAAGGCAAGAAAAGGAAGTAGCTCAAGAATGTAAGATGCTGATGGTGATGTGGAGCTTAAAGGAAAAATACCAGCAGGTAGAATTATCAAAGCCAATCAAATCTAATCTCTTTGCAGCCTTGAGGTAGCAAGTGTCAAGATTTTGAACAGTGATTAAGTTGAAGTGATGATATTTGATTAAGTTTTCCAGTACTTGTGCTATTAGGGTGTTCAGCATATAGGTCCTACCTGAATATCAAATAGTTCCAGTAGGTTTTATGTTGGTTTTAACTTTTTTCGTTTCCGTTTTTTACCTGATTCCCTAGGCCTTCCTGTTAACATAAGGGCAGGGCTGGTAAAAAGCCCCAAGGTAATGCATTTGGTTGAACACTGAAGTAATAAATACTCAAACCGTTTACATTTCAAAGAAATCTCATTATCCTTTGCATTAAAGTAATCACTTTATAATGTCTGATTTGACATTCTGTTTACAAAGTAATTATACAAAAGCAAAGAAATAATAAACTAAGTTGGCATTGCATACGTCATTTTCAAGATCCATCTATAATTACTGTTACCATGCAGTACTCAACATTTGCTTTTAGCTCTGTAGTTAAGCTATTTTCAGCTCACCGTCCACTTGCTGGTGCAAGTTTTGTTCCTATCAGTAATTAAATCCTAGAAATTTATATTCTTCCATGACAATTCTACCCCATTTTTCACACATACCAAAAAGAAGTTTTCATCTTAACATCTTAACTGCTTAAGTCTTTGCTGATTAAGGACATTTTGGAAAACTGAAATTGATCTAATGAAACTTTTTTCCAAATAGAAGACATGGAAAAAATGTCAAACCATGCACACGTAAAAACAACCATTTTAAATGTGGTTTTGTCTGCTCACAACTCAACCTAGTTTCAGCCAAAACATTCAGCTCAGATTATAAACTGATGTCCAATAAAATCACAACAGAGGCCTAACTTTGCTTTTATACAAATTCTAATTCTTCTGCTCTGTACATAGCAACTGACGTTTACATTTGCTTAGACCAGACTTACGTCTCCATGCTGGATACAGACAGTACAGAAAACCCTTCCTTACCCAGCCACCTACAAAATCCATCACCTTTGGGCAGCTTTCCTCCTGTATTTACCTCCTCTTCACTGCCTAATTTTGGACTGGGTCTACTGCACCCTTAAATTCCCAGCAGAGGGGCAAAAAAAAACAACTTGAGGCTGCCTTCAACTAAAATGAGGAGAAAGGAAGGTGTCCTTTCTACTGTGGAGGGTTTCCAGAGCATGTCAAGCTCTGCACTGATTGCACTCTAGTACGAAGTGCTGAGCTAACGATTTTAGGTGTTTTTATGAAAGTCAGATTGAAATTAAGTATTTTTCCCCATAAATCTTTCCCCACAGTAACTGAAATTTTGTCCTGATATGGCAAACTTAGGTTTAACATGACAACTGACGATAAATTCTTGGCTATATATAAGAGAACAACAGGAATGGGCCATGTTGTTTCAAAACTCCTTAGTCTTGAACACTGAATTTATTCCTAAGTGCCTTACATTCATTTCATTAATATTTTCCCCAAGGTCGAGTAAATCTCAGTCTTAGCCCTGTCTCCACAAAGTCTAAAGAAATTAGGCAACAGAGTTCACCAACAAGCTGCAGCGTGACAACCTTTAACTTAGTTAAACAAGATCTGAAAGTTATCGGGCATTTACATTTATTTAAAGGCTAACCTAATGAGAATTGATACACTTTAAACTTCAAATCCAAACTCTCTATACAGCACAAACTGTCCCTGATTTTGCATCCTCAACACACTGAAAAGCAGCTGAGAGCTTCTCTACTGAGTTCACTGGAAGCAAAGTTTGCTTTATATTGTTTACTAATATAAAAAATAAGGTCCATATGAAATTAGCATTAATGCAAAAATAAAAGGAAAACATACCAGTTTCTTCTTCTCTATAATCTGAATTAGTATTTGATGATGTACAGGTGCATTCCATATGCTCTTCTAATCTCACCAGAACTTCTTTTAATTTTGGCTTTTTTCTAACATATTCCACTTTTGCCACCTATAAAATATGATGAGGTATGCACTGAGACACATTAACATAGTTATAGTTCAGAACTGAAGACAGATAACTACATAGCTCTATTTTTTAATGTAGCCAAACCCATATAAAATGTTAGCATACTAATCATCTTTTATCTTAATTGTGCATCGTGTAACTATTTATTGCACACACTATTTGTTTATGCAAGTTCAGTAGCTTGAAACAACTTTTTTCCCCCAAGAGATAAAACAATTTCCCATTCATTTTGGTTTGAGGTTTTAAGCAACTCCGTTTTCGCACGTATCACAATAAACTTTTATGCAGATTCAAACCAGTGGCTGTTCTTGTAGACCGCCACTTGTAGCACAATCTTCTGTACACGTTGACCACCATTCTTAAGCTGAAGGCTAACACTGGAGGCATTAGGCTGGTTTGTAACACATTTTGTAATTTATGAATCGGTGTTTCCAGAGCCCTCTGAATGTGAAGTCCTCAACAGAATCAGGATCTGAATGTCAGTTTAGAAAGCAGCAATCTCAATCTCACTCACTCTTAGTAATGATCTGGGACTTGTTTAGAAGAGCTCCCACATACTGGTTTTAGGTCCAACAGAACTACCACTCACAAACTGGATCCAGCCTTTCGCTTTATTGTGGCTAGCTGGGAGGTACGCTATTTCTCTCCAGTCCATCCATCTGCTTCCAGCTGCACTGCTCAACTTTTGAGCCAAAGCACTGACGTAAAACAAAAGTCTGCAGGGCAAGGTGAGGTTGGAGGAAGGAGTACACCGGAGAAACTCTGGCCACATGCAGGTCTCTCATCTGAATGAAATCAGTGCAGATCAATCAATCAATCATAGAATCAGTCACAGAATCAATCATAAAATGGCCCAGGCTGGAAGGGACCTTAGAGATCATTCAATCCAACCTCCCTGTCATGGGCAGGGACGCCTCTCAACTAGATGAGGCAACACATGGGGACCGAACAGGGATCGAACCGGCGACCTTGGTGTTATCAGCACCACACTCTAAGCGAGTGAGCTAACCAGCCCCCCAGATGAGAATGATGTTGGAGGGACCACCACGAGGACACCCCGACTGACTTGGTGCCGGCAGCCAGAAGAAGAGGAATGGCACAGAGGGAGGGAACACTGCTGTGCTGGGGCACTGAAACGGGTTGTGGGGTGCTGGGCAACAACATATGCAAAGTGTAACAAGGCACGATAGCCATGGCCGTGCAAGAGAATACAGCATAATGGAGACAAAGAGCACACGAGGTTAAACGCTCATGAACAGGTGATAATCATTTGCCTGAAATGGAAATCACTGAAACAAAGCCACAGCCTCTCAGTGCTACTCATGATTTATCGGTCGTGTGACAAAAAGGGCTGCAATGTGCCTCTCCCAGTAAACAACAAGACCACACAGTACAGGTGTGCACTACAAACAAGAAAGACGAGGCAGCAGAATGACAAGCGAGGCTGGTTGTCTCTACAAAAGTTACATGAGAAAGCCATAAATCCTGATCCAACCAAAAGCTCCAATTACTACTAAATAAACCATCCGCTATTACACCAGACCCTCCTGGTAATGGTCTGTTTGTGTGTTTGGTGGGGATTTAATGCTCAAAATCAATCTTTAGACTATGAAAATCATTCCCTGCCTCCCTCCCCCCCAAACTAGAACAGCAGTGTCACGAAGCGAGAGTGGTGGCTGGAAAAAACCATCACATTCCCAGTTCCCAGAAACACTCTTTTGGCTCTGTGGACACAAACTACCCTGAATGACAGAAACACAAGCTAAAGCAAAATCCTGGTCTTATTAAAGTCAATGGGAGATCTGCCATTGCTTTCACGGAGCAAGGAGTTCAGATCCACGTTTTAGTCAACGCCTCTTGTGTCAACAGGATCTAGAAATGATTTGCAAACAGAAGTTGCCAAGAGACAGATACAATAACTGAAGTGTCCACATTAAAAGGTATCTCCCAAAACCATCACATCTCCTTATAAACAGATTAAGAGCTGGCTACGATATACAAGAATGCTTCTGCTGAAAGACTAACTATGGGCTGAAGCCATACGTTTCAAAATCTATCAGGACCAAACTCTATCAAGCCTTTGAATGCAAGGACTTGAAAATGTACAGTACAACTGAGTCATCTGGCATCAAAGGATGACTAATCCTTAAAATTTACAAAAACAAACAGTAATTAAGACACCTCCACCACCAGAGACAAAGAAAGAGACCCAGCAATCACAAAACAGCTTTCAGATCTGCCACACTTATTACAGCTGTTAGAATAAACCAGTCTTATTGAAAATTACACACAACAAAAATAAACTGTAATCAAGCTTTTTAAAGTCTGTCCTTATTTTGCTTAGTTTTCCAAACAGAAAGATATATGCAGTTCCTGTGGCTACGTGGCAATAAACAACAGCAAAAACAAAACAAAAACAGACAATACTTTGAAGAATAAGATCATTATGAATTTATGCGGTAATTTAAAGCTGTTTTCACTGTACTGTAGTTGAAACACAATCCAGCATACGTTCCACTATCCTACTTCATGTTACACAAGGAATGTTGTTTTGTAAGATGTTGCAAATACTCAAACTGAAGCAGCACAAAACAGATACGCTGCTGTGACTGTGTCATCTGTTAACACCTGCCGCAACACGGGATGCTAGCCTAAAATTATGAAGGTTGCAGGTCAGATTTTCAGTGGGTATAAGCAGGGATGGCTATGCATGGAATTTGGCCTTGTGTTAGCATGTTTTTCTTCTCTGTATTTTTCTCCCTGGCGTTTATCTTGTCAAGTTACTCTCAAGCGTATTATCAAATGTTTGGAGATGGTCAGTCTTCAACAAATCAGAATCAGCTTCTTTTTACTTCTGACAAAACCAAAAATCCTCAAAAATACACAAAATATCACTGTACAAAAACTCTATTAAAAGAAAGACACTGAAATCACTGACTAGCTTAGTTAAATGCTGTCTGATCAATGCTACCATACTTGCATCGCTGCAGACTCTAGATACCATCCTGCAGTACAGCACAGTGGCTAAGTAAAAATGAAAACAAAGTCTGATAAAAATATGTAGCCTAAGGGAAACACCATGGAAACACCTTTTCTAGACCTTCTCCAGGAGAGATGAAATCAGGGGGTAACAGGAGGAAAAAAAAACAAGACTGTAAGCAGAAGCGTCCAAAACGCCTCCAGCACAAACAAAAATCTACCACGGGCAGGAACTTGCAAGAGAAGTCTCAGAGCAGAAAACACCTCTGAACGGCAAAACTCACGCGGCTGATAGCTAATAGAGAATGGGAAATAAAACCTGAATGCAACTGAACGAGGATGGTTTGTGAAGGCATCTATTTCTTCCACCTTAACTTAAATGTGTGCCGATACAATGGAGGGAAAACCTACCTTCGCCTTGAAAACTGTCTAGTTGAGAGGCACCTCTGCCTACGGCAGATAATCTCTATGGTCCCTTCCAACCTAAACCATTCTATGATCCTACGATATGGTTCTATGAATTCCCATCTTCACAGCCCTGGGGTCTGTGAGGAAGACACAAGCCTGTTGACTCATACCTGAAGGCACCAGGGCCGAGCAGGATCCTGTGGGGCCTGGCAGGTTCCCCAGGGCCCAGGGGCAGGAGGGCAGGATAGGCCCCGGTGCCTTCCAGGACACCCCGCGGGCTGGGCGGGCACCTCGGAGCTTGAAATACCCATTTCAGATATTTACAGGGCACTCCTCTAGCAAAATCCCTACCTCACGGAAGCCTGAGGTTATTCAGGGGTGGGGCAGGGAGAGCTTTCCCTGTCCTGTCAGCGCACAGCGAGGAGCGGCCCTGTCACAGCTCCGGGGGGGCAAGAGCGGCCGTGTCAGTGCCCGGGGGACGGAGATGTCCTTTCACAGCCCCGGGCTGGGCCCTACCAGGCCTCAGCGAGGCGGAAAGCCCAGCGCAGCCCCCTGGAGGGGCTGAGGCCGCGAAGGCAGCCCCTTCCCGGCCGCGGGGCCCGCTGGGAAACGCAGTCCCCGGCGGGAGGGAGCCGCGGCGGCCGCGGGGCAGGCCGGGAAGGCGCCGGGGAGGGGCAGGCGGGCGGCCCGGCTCGGCGGTGCCAGGGCTGGAGAGGGTCCGGGTCCGGGTCCGGGTCCGGGGCGGAGGGGGCTGCCGCGGAGTCGTTTCCCCCCTCCCCGGGGAGCGGCTGATGTGGGGTCTCGGTGTCCCCTCTCGCAGAGGGGGAGCGGCTGGACCTTGCCCTCTGGCAGGCGAGCCGGGGTTCCTCTAGGGGCACCTCCTCTGGTTTTCCGTCTTGTCTTCACCTGCGTCGGGGTTTCCTTTGTTTTTCACGTTCTTAAATTGACCTTTGATACTTGTCCCACCAAGTTAAGGGCTGGCAGTAATCTCCAGTTAAGCCGCAGCTAAAATCAAAGTGCTGTTTAACCCAGGGATAGAAACCGTCACTGAAGAAGCACGTTCCTCACCCTGCAGACACTGCATACAGCCATTTTACCTACACAATTTTTCTCCAAGGTGTTTTTTTTAAGCCCTTCAGAGGCTGGGCAGCTCTGCTGGACAACTCGTTCCTAATTCTAGGGTTTTGCATTTTCTTCCATCTCTCTCCAAAACCTCTCTGAAGAACTCCTGGATGACAGCAGAAGAGCTGTCCCTGTACCCCCTCCTTTCCGGCTCCTCCTCTCTGCCTCTTTCCATCATATTAATTTACTGTGGGAACACAGTTTAAATTTCCCCAAATCGTCTCAACACTGAACATTCAGAAATGGTTAAAGCTGGTGTGGCCATGGCTCAAGGCCAAGCAGAAGCCAAAGCTGAGGTAGATTGAGTGATTTAGTTCTTGTTTCCTAGGTCTGGAAATCAGCATTGCTTCAAACAAGCATAATATTCAGCTTGGCTATTCAAAATTAGCAATATAGGCAGGATTTGCCCTATAGTACTAACTGAGTTTTGCTGCTGTGACCAAAACCTCCAAGAACGTCATGCTCAACATGACGAGAAACCTCTTGGGAAGACTCAGTTCACAAACCTCTCAGATAAATTATGGTCTGGTACTTGGTAAATACTTGATCTTGCTGTGCAGAAGCAACAGAATCTGCAGATGTTACTGAAATGTTTTTGCAGAGAGGAGTGGAAATATATCTGTTACAGTCACCAGCACTCCTAACTCACTGGTCCTTGTCACCATTACTCTGTCAGGAGAGCAATATAATTCCTTTCTTCCTTCCTCTCAAACATCATCTCCCAACTAGCCTCTCTATTTCAGACCAATTTTTGCAGTGCTGTACAGGTTTGGCTTGCTGAATAGAGATATTTTTAGGACCAGTAGACTGTGTTCTCATGGGCTCACTCTGCTACTGTGTAGAGCAAACTAACCTTTTACTAACTCACCGTATGAAAGGGAAACCCTAAAAGACCTGCTTTGGGGAATCTTTTCCACCAACACCCCTGGCTTTGAGTCTTCCTGCAGCTCCAGTTCCACAAGCCCACTGACAGTACCCCACTGACCAAAGCTCAGTGAAAGCAAAGTGAGGACATCCCCAAACCCCACAGCCTTTGAACCCTGTCCCAAGAACGGAATGCCCCAAGACAAGCTCCTCCACTGCTCCTCCCACACTGCCAGGGCCGTCTCTTAACCTTGACTACAGTCGCCCTCAGTAAGAAAAAGAAAACACCCTTTGCTTTCGCCTGTTGGATGATGCAAACCCACTTGCTGACCTTTCTGGATGAACATTTTTCTAGTGTGAATGGGCCAGCTATGATCTCACTACCTTGTCAATGAAGAGGAAGCGGGGAAAGCCTTTTCAATGTTCAGTCAAAGGAGGGCTTTTATGCAGCCTGACATCAGGGGAAAACACAAGATGGCTTTCCAACCACACTGCAGCAACAGCTGAGAAGGCTCTCCAAAACCACTGCCCCTACCTTTCCAGCGACCCTCGCTCTGGGCCAGCTACTTAATGGCATGTGCAGACATTCAGCTCTGAATGTAGGATTGGCAAAAGGCTCATAAAACCATCAATTATATCAAAGCTACAAGAGGATCTGACTCTGGAGGGCATAAATATGGATTCTGTTCAGAGGTTTCTGGTGTGACAGTGGGGTCAGCCTACAACCTTTACAATGAACATCCTGTTCCTGCTTGACCTCTTGTCCTTTTTTTCCCCTTCTACTTAATGACTGTTTGGAGCAGCCTTGGAGCTTGGGGGGGGCGGAAAAAAGTCCTCCAAAGCTGGCTGACGTATATTGATATTGCTGGTGACAATATATTTACACAGCCATGAAAAGCAGCTGCTCAGCCCAGCCTACTTTTAGCCTGCGCCCTACTAAAACGAATGCAAATCTAAAAGCACTAAAATCGTGTCAGCAGACGGAATGAGAAACGAAGGCTTCTTCAACGTGGTGGTGTGCTGGGGAAGCAGCCCCAGCAATGACATCCTGCAAAGCTGCTGCCAGTTGTGGAGTCTGCAGCTCTGAGGGAACCCTGGGCATCCCCAACAGCACGGCACTCGGACAGCCAAACCCCCCCCCCCTCTCTCTCTAACCTTCCACTGCAGGGGTAGGAAACAAGCACAGGGTTGCAACTTCACACACGAGTACCAACAACACGCTTACAATACAAGGCTCAGCTCTGTGCTGGGCATCTCCAGCTGCACTATTAGCTGCTACGCAAAATTAACTGGAAACTGTATCGAACAGCACTAGATATTATAACCCTGAGGCACTCTGCTGTTCTGAATGGCTTAGGATTCTAGTGCTTCAACTTGCCCAGTTTGTTCTCAGCCCTTGAATAATATTGATCCTGATTTTTTCCCCTCGTTTTTAATTGTTTCTGCAAAGCGTATCCCACAAAGGAAGGGCAGGAAGCAAGTGTAAAGTATAATTATTTTTGGAAAGACTCGAGGAATCTGTTCAGATGTCTCTCCAGCTGATTTGGGTGTGAAAACATTTTTCAGATGTTCAGAAATGGAAAAGCAAAATCCTGCTCAGATGTGTGCCTGTGTGTATGAAAAACAATGAAAAGGCTTAGGTGCCTTATTGTGTGTTTAGGACGTGCAGTACGGTGTTAACAGCACCTTTCTCAGTAAGAAATCCATTGCAAATACAGTGATCTGTGTGTCATGTTGGCCAATTTGATGTTCAAAAATGTGGTGGTGGTTTTTTTTTAATTCTGCTCTTTAAATACTTGGAGCAAGAAGAATTCAAAGCCTTAACAATACAAATGCTAAGTGTAAGTCTTAATCTCCTGCACGCAGATGTAGATCAACATTACTTGTTTAAATACTGATAAAAATTAGAACACAGTGAAGCCAAATGAACATAAGAAATATTTCACGTAATATTTACTGGAAAATTGCAACAGGGATTTTGTCTAATGAGTAAATACAGCATGAAGCCGTTGAGTCTTCTGTCCCTGGGGTAACATAATTTGAAACACATTTTTTCAGATCAAAAGTGTTATGTTGTCAAATATAAAAGCCCAATTTAGGCTGCATAATATTTAATTAAGAAAGCAGCATTCCATACTGTGATTTATTTATTTTTTAGGTCCAATGCCCCTTGAGTCACTTTATCTTCTTAACTTCAAGATTTGTACTGTGCAAGATCATGGGAAATACACAATCAACTTTATTTTCATTGCAAGGGAAGCAAAACCTAAAGGGAATCCTGTGAAAATCAAAACCAAACCCAAGATTTTCTGATGATCACGTAACTTGAAAAAGCCATCTGCTCACTCACAATGGAGAGGAGCATTCTATCTGATCCTGCAGCTACCAGGATGGATAATAAAGATCCCAGTCATACGGAACAGCCACAAGAACACCTGGAGTTTTTAGACTTAAGAGGACCCTCTTAGGGCTCCGCAGCCACGATTTGCTCACCTTGACGCTTCTGTGATGTATCCGCGAGGGCTGGCATTTCACGCTGCTGGTGTTGCAACAGCCAGTGCAACGTTTCACCTCCACGCAGGGCGGCCATATCAGGAAGTTGGCAGAGGTGGGATCGATCTGACTCCGAGGTATCTCGTATATAACCGTCCGTGTTTTGCAGACAGCCGGGATGGCCTCCTCTGCGAGCACAAGAAATTCACACTTCCAGGTGAGCAGCTGCTCTCACCCCAGAGCACCCAGATACTTTACACCATCGATCTGTGAGTAGCTGGTGGGTTGAGATGCTGTTCTCAGCTCCCGTCACTTACTGACAAGTCAGTGCCGACTGTTTGCCTACTGCTAAACCGCGTGTGCTGTCCTAAGGAGAAGCCTGACTCCCTCCCAAAGGCCCAGCCCTAAAACGTGGGTTTACAACAGCCTGGCTTCCAACATAGCTCGGAGCACATACCATTAGATAAGACAACCTCTTTAGAAGTGACAGCAAGCCAAGGGCTTCTCCAGATTAGATGATCCTCTAATACAGCCCCATAGCAACTGCGAAACAGCAGCTGTTCCTTTACAACACTGGGGCGATCACTGCACACACATATTATCTATCACACAAACATGCAATACCTGGCAAATACCACTGCAGAAGCTGCGTTGAGGATATTTATACCACACCCAAACTGGCAGAGCTGGGAAACAACCTGTGCCAGCAAAAAACTTTCGAGTCTTGGGTTTCCACTTCCAAAACCTCAACATCCCCACATCAGGGAGTCTGGTCCATCTACCACCTCAAAGGGCAACTGCCACTTTTACTGAATGAACTTATCAAAGCATTGCACATGATGGCTTTTATTTAATTTCTTATTTCTTGAGTGAGGCAAAACCGCCAAAGTAGTATGACAAAAAACCTGCAGCCAAACCAATATCCTTCTGGGCTCAGGTAAGGTAAGCTTGAAGACAAGTTTCAACCACACGAGGATCATGAAGAGTGGCTCTGTAGTGCTGCATGATGCTGCCATGAAAAATCCAAACCATGTATTGTTCTCAACCTGGGGACCGCCTACCAAGAGAAGCTGATAATTCGGAACCGTCCAGAAAATAATAGCAGTTGCAGGGACAACCTGATGATGGTAAGTTCTTCAGAGGCAGCTTGGATTTTTTTTTGCCTTACACTGGAAGCAGTGATAGCTTTGGGTTAGATGTGTCAGGGAACTGGAATACTGCCTGCACTTCTTCAGTTACTTCTGAAGTACAAGAAGTTCAGGCCTGGCCTGTGCCTGTAACATGAAAATCTAGGCTTAGTTTTGAAAGCGATGCATTTCAGTCAGCTGAGTGAAAATTCTTCTTCTCAATCCCCAGTGCCACGAACTCAAGAAAATTAACAGATCCAATACTGCAAGAGAGCTGGCAACTCCTACAAGCTATTGAGCGTATCCAGTTCCCACTGACTTTTATGGGGAGGCATTCAACACCTTGCAGAGTAAGGTGCCAAGTGTAGCAGACTGTTGCAGAACCGCTGTTCTCTAGAGGCATTCAATGTGACGAGCACACTTGCCAATTCACACTGCAAATCCATGCTGACAGCACGCTGTGCTATCTACTGCGTACCACCACCATAGCTTGAAGTACAAATAATACAGTGACGCTGAATTACCTATGATAAACAAGATCGTGGACATTTTCCACAGTCAAACAGAACGGTAAAACACTCAGATCTAATCACATGAACAAGCACTGCAAGCAAAACCTATTCTAAAATTCATTAGAATCTCTTTAAATCTAGGTTTGGGCTTTGTTGGATCACTATCATTATGTCTAATAATAGTAAAATCCCCTGTAAACATGCCTGGTGCTCTACGCAATGATGGGAATCAATGCCCCAGCGTTTCCATCAATGGCTTTTAATTTTTTGGATAAACTGTGTTTTCTTGTGAATAAAGAGTCAAGCTGTTTCCTTTTGTGGAGCTTCTGTACTGAAAACTCTACCAACTGTTGATGTTTTTTAAAGCACACTGCTGTAGTCGTTCCCCACACTATGAATTATACATCGAATATCACAGCATTTTCTAACCAAGGTCTAGCTTTCTAACATGCTGCGACAAGAAAGTGAATGTAAAGAATTTGTGCTTGTCTGTCTCCTATGGACATCCTCCAGAAGACAGCTTCTCAGGCAATAGCTTGTTTTGTGTAAAAAGAAAGGCAGAAACTAGAAATGGCCTTTTTCCTTTGTGCACGTCACATTTTTCCAGCGAAATGTCCTGCCTGGCTGACCAAAAAGCACCCCCTCTGTTTTTACTCCCGAAGTGCAAATAGCTTGTTTCTTACCAATGCTTCTTTTTCTGCGAATGGGCACCGGACGATTCTCTTGCACATGTTTAGCAGAATGAACACTGTAAGGTCTCAAGTTTGCTTCTGAAACATCATCATATCCTAGAACAGGAAATGAAATATTAAACCTCAGATACGTTATTTGTATCAAAGTCACTACAGGGCTGTTCCGTGCATATAATCTGTACTGTTCATATGTGCAAGACCAAATCCTGCTGCAATTAGTCTAATGTAACTTGTGTCAAGGCAATTGTGAGGGCATAAGGCAGGGAAGACACAGACATTAAATGTCATGTACAAGCACAAACAATTTAATTCTAATATCATTTAAATCTAATATCATTTAAAGCCCCCAGAAACGGTGCACGCTCTGTGACACAGAACTATAGCTAAAGTAAATAAGTGGCATTGTTCTGTGAGAGCCATAATGCAGCTTTTCTTACTGGAAAGGTGTAGAAATAAGAACAGTAATACTTCTCATGGAACATTTCTTAAAAGTTTTTGAAGTTCTCATATGAGGCTACAGTGGAAAATATGGTACTACACACACAACAGCAACAATGCTGCCTCTGTAAATTTTCTCTTTCTTGGTTTTCAGTGCAGTACTAGGATAGAATCAAAAGCAAAAAGTAACTAGCATGGGTTTCCTTTTAGCCTCTCTGTTGCAGAACAAATCCCTTGTGAAGTATCCTAACCTTTGGAGGGGCATCTGAAGCTACTGCAAACTCTGGGACTGCATCCAGGCTTGTCTTGTTCCCTAAATAAGCCTACCACATGGGTTAAAGGGCCATGAGAAAAAGCAAAGATGGAAAACTTGGCATTTCATTTATCATAAAAAACAACAAAATAACTGCTCCAACTATTTGGTTTTGTTAAGTGAAGCAGTCCAGGTCGTGTCCCATGCAGTGGGGTTCTGAAAACAACACGCACAATCTGCAAATAGGGGATGAGGAAGAAGTAAGCAAACGGAGGACTGCGTACGGATTCCAGTACACCAAAACTAACATTTTTAGCACTGTGCTGCTTGGAGTGCCCTCGCACCACTGCAGAGTTTCAAGGTTTCACTGCTGGCTCCCAAGAAAACTGCGATGTGCACTAAAAAAATGTAAATGGCTATTACACAGTACTCACAACTGCAAGCTGCTAGGATCCTACACTTCTGTCTTATGCACGGTCACATTCTCTGCTTCCAGTTTGCTTTGTGTGCAGAGTTGACTGTGATTCTAGAACTTGTTTTATTCCCATCTTTATTGATAATACACATCATAAAGGTCTGCTCTATAAACAAGCAAACAAAATCTTTTTCTCCTCCCTCCGAGAAATCCAGCCCTAAAGAGAATGCTGCCTGTGGATCACCTGCAGAGACTGGTAAGACATAAGACAGTGGTATCTTCAGCACCTTAGAAAGAGCTCTGCGCCTCAAGGTTTATATTCACTGCTTGGAAAATCCTACCATAGGTAGTAACTAAGAGAAGACAAAATGGGAGCTCCAAGAGGTAGTGCCAGGATCACCCACTGCTCCTGCCTATTTTCCTTATCGGCTGAACAGATCCTTGTCTGAAGTAAGTCAGTGTGAAGTCCAGACCCTCAATTTACCCAAATAAGTAGGCTTATGCTTCCTATGTTGAGTGCTTGTTTCCCATTGATTTCAAAGGGAAATTTTGGAACCTAGCTGATTAGCTGATAGTGGGCCTTATTTGCAGTCCCGGTCCTGTAATGTAACACAAACAATGACTAATGCATTTTACTTTTGCTTTTATTGTACACCATACTCCAGAAAACTCACCAGCGGGGTAAATAAAACAGCTTGCCTGCCACCCTACAGGAAGTCTGCGGCCGAGCTGGGGAGTCAGGTCTCCCGCATCCCATTCCGATGGCACCTGGCCATTCACCTGACCCCGAACGGTGTTATGCAAAATGAGGATCCGCTCTGATGTTCCTTCAGCCCTCTTCTGCTTCCTAGCACTCAGACACCCAACGCCTTTATACTGACCTCCTTTTTTGGCAGCTTTGAGTTGTCACAACCTCTCCCTCTATTCAGGGCAGCAAAGTGATACTCAAAAGAAAGCAGCACGAGTCCTGCTCAGTGTAAGATCCAAGCAAGGTTCAAAGCAAGAAGCGTCTCTGTCCGCACGCAAACGGCGTTTCAAAAAGATTAAACACAAAACTAATGCCTCTAATCCAAACTGCTTGGTGGGCACAGACTTCTTGCTGAAAAGAGAAACCGTCGATGATGCCAGCTGTATGGCCGGCCTGAGCCACGGGTCCTAATCCCACACTCAACACGCTGGCATGGTTCCCTCCTAACATGACTGATTTCTTGCTGTCTTGTTTAAAGAAACTGGTAAGACTAAAGGACTAGTATGATCAGCTAACCAATATGCTAAGCCATGTGCTTACATATAACTGCTCAACTCGGCTCCAATTAGCCATATCCCATCATCATGTTTATAAAGCAAAATGACACGTCGAGGAGCATGTGTTGCTTATAAGATGATTTCTAAGGTGAAGAAGGCCTCTGGCTCATACTGTATCTCACTGTCTCACTACATATCTTAGGCATGTATATCATTTCATAAGTTCATGTCTCGCTGTGTGGGTTAAGAAAAGAGATCTACACAGCTAGCACAGCAGACTGCAAAACACGTTCCAGTCAAACCTCAATGCATTATGCAACACAAATTGTATTATTTCTATAAACGCAGCATCAATGTTTGGTTTTTTTTAAATAAGCAGAATTATGGGGCACATGGCTGGAGACACTATAATGCTAAAGGCACTCAGTGTCCCCCTCATCCCCACAGGCATTTGGAAGGAATTCAATTTCCCAGCGAAGTCAATGGGAAAATCACTGCACTTCAAGCAGTCTTTAAGTCAACAGGAGTCTTGCCCAAGGAGGACTGAAAAATCAAAAAGTCAGCTTTGTAAACCACACTTGACTGTGGATGTGTGGCCAGCAGGCTTCCTTCTGTTTCATTAAAATTACAAATAGCACTCTCTAGTTTGACTTTAAAGAAGCCTGATACGTAATTTGCATCAATTTTTCCCCCTAAGGTACTGATTTAGGAACATAAAGTTGCAGGGTAAGGATAAGCTCCTAGACAAGGAAATGGGAGTTTATGGGTGCTTAGCGCCTCACAAAATGAGGCTTAGAGCAGAAAGCTTAGAAACGGGTGGTTCTTAGTTTAGAAGTCGAACACTGCTTGTCACTAAGTGAAGATGGAGGATGCTGCACCAAGCCAGATTAATGCAGCTCTCTTTTAACGTTTTAATAACAAAACAAAACAAAAAATGTTTTCATGGCAGCCGATCAAGAAATTTCTCTGTAATCTTTTATGTACTGACAACATATCAACGATGGGTATAAAAACTCTTGCAGTTTGCCTTGGTCAATCCATTACTGTAGCTGAAATTGTTCTTTTTTGTCAGACTGGCATTCTTCCACTGGGTCATGGAGTATAAATCAGAGAGTTCCTGTGACATTCTGCCAATATGTGATTACTCTTCTCACTAAATTAGCATGTGGAAAGCACCCTAAGACTACTGTGGTTTTCTATTTATCAGTTTATACTTTCACAATGCTATCTCGGTCCCGAACAATTTTATGTGAGGTACAATCCTCCATTTCTGCAGGCTTAACACAAGCCCTTCTAGATGCCATTGTGATGTGCACCCAAAACCTGTGGGTCCAAGGCTTTGTTCAGGCAGTTTAGGAAATGCTCATTATCTCTTCTTCTTTCAGGAATTCAATGTGAGGTACAATAAACTGAAATGGTCTGCCTTACAAATCGGTCCTAGAGCCAGAAAGCCCAAGGCAACGTCAATCTGTTTGTTTGATCTTCTTTGTGGCTGATGCAAAATATGCCCTTCTGACATCCAACTGCAGAGATAGATGTCATTAAGTTTTCAACTTTAATCTGTTAAAGGAAATATAAGTAGCAGCCTGCAAGATCCTGTTTTGTTTAGGTTTTCTTCCCTTTACCTAGATGTGATCGACCAAGTGTAAAGGAGGAGGAGTACTCCTATCTGTCTCAAGAAAAACACAGAGCACACATGGCAGATGCCCACCTCTCCTGATGTTTAAGAGGCAGCATCCTCCGTTTAAGCGCCATGCCAAAAAGCCACAAAGTCAACAGGAGATTTTCCAAGAGATTGAGCTCCGCAGCAATCTCAGGCTTTTCCATGAAAGTAAGACTGTTAATTTAGAACATTTCTCCACCTAACAAAAGCTGCTCTGCTAGTTCTTAATCACAGGCCGTTAAATTCACATGGCCTAAGGTGACCCTGTGGTTGATGCCCTTAAACCATGCAAAGAAGCACACTCAGCCCTGCGTTTCCCCACGCACTGAGACAAGATGACTGGGGGAAAATCTGTTCCCAGCGGGAGGCAAACATAATAGGTGATGAAATGAACTCTACCTCCCACAGGACAGATGGGAGAGGTGAAGCGCGAGGAGAAAAACCACGCTGCTAAGCCAAAGAGAACTTCAGAGGCGGAATATAGGAAATGCCCCCGTTTCGGTGATTTAGTCTGTTAGTAGTAAAACTGTACTCGGCACGCTACAGCTGCCTACTTCCTGGGATCGTGCACGCTTTCTGTTTTAAATCGGGTCAGGCTCTGCTCTCTGTCACGCCAATGAAACTCCGCTGCTCACTATGGGTCCCAATCACAGCAAATTAACAGAAGACTCTGTCCTCTGCCATAAAGAGAGAACCTTCACGTTGCCTCTACAGGGATTTCTCTTTGAATCGGGCATGCAGCACTGGGCTCTAACAAATGGGTCTGGATTTTCTTTTTTGAATACAATGATAAGCTCCATGTTGGGGAGTGTTTTTCTTTAAGTAATACGCCAGATGGTCTGGGGGTGTGGTTTCTAATTTTATGAAGGGGGTTATCAGTCATCTCTGCGCTACAATATAAAGACCAAATCTGTCAGAATAGCAGAAAAACCTGCCCACTCTGACTTACAAAACTTACTTTTCCAATTAAAAATATATGCTTTGCATTTCAGGAGAGAAAAATGACTGTTGTTCCTTCATTTTCCACAGATTCTGTCTTGTTACTCAGGAATATCTGTTATTTTCTGCATACGTGCCTGATCCTGCAAACTCTTCCCCTACAAGATCAGTCTTAATTCGCGAGTCCACCCACTGAGTTTAAACAGGGCTACTCACATGCAGAAGGACTGGCAACACTGTGCACTAAAAGGAAGGGAAAAAAAAATCCCTGGAGTGTTTTTATTCGAGCCTCAGTTTAAATCAGTATATGCTATAAAACAGAAGTATATCTACTGTACAAGCCCTCACTGAACTAGTCCTTCCTTAAATGCAATTTCAGCCCTAAAGAAATACATTTCAGAAATATCATCTTACCAGAGACCAACTAGAAAACATTCGATTTGCTAATCCAAGCTAATACTAAACATAGTAAACAGGCCCGATCCTGTTTACTGAAGAAAACATGGTCGTTTCAACGTTCCATTAGTCATTCTGATAAACCCTGAATAAGAATTATTCATGACAGTCAAGACTGCCCAAAAAATGTAAATGTGGGTAGTAAAGACTAGTTACTCTCTCTGAAGATACAATCCTGCCTGTGTAGCTCAAAATAAAGCCTAGCACGTGTGCAAAAGGAGCCCCCACATAAGCAAGAACAAGGTGAAAGGCTGAATATTTTGGTTTTATTTTTTAATATTGTTTGAGCTCATGTCTTAAGGCATTACTGTTTTATGTTGAAATAGTAAAATATTTATGTCTTGTTTCTCCAATGGTTTCTAAACTGAGGAACTGCACAAAAACAGCAAAATGAAATGGTAAACTTGTGGCTGACCTCTTCAATTTTTGGTCATGTATCCTCTTGTTAATATTTGCCCCAAGGTAAATAATTATTTTCTGAAATAAATTTCACTGCTACATCCACCAATTTATTCAGCTCCCGTCGTTGCTCCACTCGTCTGCTTGATTCTTTTGCAATGGAGCCATGTGAACTTTTGCTCTCCTTGTAAGTGGTATTTAAAAATGAAGCATGTGCTTGTTACACTGGGATATTTGGGAAAAAAAAAAATGTATTCTGGTAGCTACAGAATACTGACTGAAATGCAGAAGCAGCGTGCAGTATTTTAAAATGCCAGCACTCAGATCCAGCCCTTCTGCAAGAGCAGCCAAGCCTTCCACCGAGTTCACTGGGAGAAAGATTTCAGCAATAATGCACTTGTCTGGTCCAAAAGAGTCTTCAGTGGGAAAATAGGTGTCGCATACCCCTCCCCTGTTGTGAAAGCTTCTTTATGTTGCAGTGATAAGCAATAATGATGAAGCACTGCTCTCCAAAAATATTAAACCGATGCCAACAAATCTGGTAATTAGTAATCAGCCTCCATGGTAAAGTATTGTGCAAGAGAGAAATACTCCCATTTTCAGCATAATGGCAAACAGTTTGCTCCATAATCACATGAAAATTGAAAGCTATGTCTGTAGAACACCTTCCTAGTGCATTCCTGCTCATTAATACAGCACTACAGAAAAAGCAGCAAACTCTAGAAGGATCCTGCAACACTGAATGAAGGTGATTGAACCTGGCACAGACTTTACAAAAATACACAGCATATGGTTTAAAAGGAGATGGCCCAGCACCAACGCAAGCAAGAACTCATTCATTTTTCTCCATGTTTGCCCTTCAGAAAGATGCAGGTTTCCCTTGGGCACATCAAAGGTGCCGGGTTTAGTCTCTCTCAGCTAAGGGAAGAAATCACTGGGAACAAAGTGCATCAAGTGAAACCAAATGATAAGAAGCCCGGTAATACAGTGCTTCTAGGTCTGATTTACTGCTGCAACGATCTGTTTGAACTGCACGTTCTCACTACACCCATTTGCATGCCTAATGATGCAGAAAATAACCCTGCACTATTTTCTTTTTTGGAGGAAAAAAAAAAAAGTGTACTTTTAAGGGTAAGCTTCATATGCAGGTTCCTGTTTAAAATCAGTGTGGACGGTTTATTTTCCTTTTAATAAAGCCCAGCGCTTGAAGAGACATTACTTCATTCATAAATATTGTTTCAAATATTTTAAATGCCTCTAGGACAGTAGTTTAAAGATAACAGAGTGATGCAAGACCAACAACAAACCTTACGGAAATTCTTCTCCGCTGAGCGACCGAAAGGTCTGAAAACACCAAGGGTCACCAGGTCCCTCTCCACCCCGAACCCCCCGAAGTTTTAATTCCCCATCGGCCCCTTGGCCGCCGCCTCCCTTTGAAATCAAGCTCCCCTGCCCGGGGCAGCCTGGCTCACTGAAGCTGGGACTCTCTTTCCCGAGGCGACACCGCCCGGGCAGCCCCGCCGGGAGCGCCGAGAGGCGGTCGGGGCGCTGCGCCGCGGCCGCCCGCGGTGCCTCCCCCCCGGGGCGGCGGCGGCCGACGGCGCGGAAGGAAGGAGGACGGGACTAATTTACCTACGGAGTCAATCTCCAGGAGGCGCTGCAAGTCGCGGATGCTGTGGATCTCGCTGTGCGCCAGCCGCTCGATGAGCTCCTGCGGGATCTCGGCCTCCTTCAAAGACACACACACACACACACCGCGGGTCACCGCGCAGCCCCGCGCAGCGCTGTCCCCAACGGCACCGGGGGTTTAGCGCTTCGGGGCTGGGGCGGGGAAGGGGGGAGTGGTACGTTTTGGGGGGTTTATGGAGGGCGGGGGGTGTTTGCTGGACGAAGCGGGGAGAAATTTAAAAGAAAAAAAAAAATTGCACGCACCCTTCCCGCTCCAGCGTTCCCCGCCTGCGCGCCCGCGGGGGGCTGAGCGCCCGACTGCGCCACGGCTCGCCCGGGCGGGCGGGTCCGCACGACCCCGGCCTCGCGGAGCGTGTGTGCCCGGCGGGGCTGCCCCTCCGAGCCCCGGGGCTGGACGTCCGGGCGCCCACGGCGGGCAGCCGGCTGCTGAAGTTCGCCC
The DNA here is from genome assembly GCA_020746105.1 of Trogon surrucura. NCBI lineage: Eukaryota > Metazoa > Chordata > Aves > Trogoniformes > Trogonidae > Trogon > Trogon surrucura. The sequence goes on along the minus strand of CM036632.1, from coordinate 6,536,317 downwards.
AGACGGGCGTGAAGTCCGCCGCGGGCGCGGGCTCCCCCGAGCCCGGGAGGGGGAGGAACCGCGTCCCACGGGGCCACAGCCACCCTACCGGCGCCCACGCCGAGGCTCCCGGTGCCAAACAGACCCGGTCCCGGAAAAAGTTACGAGTGGCCGTGCAGCGCGAAGCACTGCGCTCGCCCCGACCGGGGCCACCTGTAGCAACCCCGGCTCCGTCCCCGAGCGGCTCCCGACCCTCGCCCGCGCTGGGCAGGCTGGTCTCCAAAAACGGGGCAGGGGCGATTATTCGGGGCGGTGGGCGGGAGGTGGATTCAGCCAAGTTCTCCCTGCGACACGAACGGCGCCCGCGGTGGGATTGTGTGCGGCGGGGGCGGCCACTGCCCCGCGGCTCCGCGCACCGCGCTGCTCGCAAACAGCCGCAGCCCGTTTGCACCCGCGGGGCGTGAATAGATACATACATAATTTATTTTTTTTTTTAAGGGCGGCCAACAACCCCCGGGGCGGAATGCACGGTCATCCCCCTCCGCCTTTGGCAGGCATGAAATGGCAACTCGCTTTCTGCCTCGGCCGCGCAGGGACCGGGGCAGGGCGAGCGCTCCCGGCGAGGTCGGGGCGCGGAGATGCCCGCGGAGCCCAGGTGGGCAGCCCCGCTACCCCGACCCCCTCCGCCCCGGCCGCGGCGTCCCCCCTGGGGACCGAGAACGCAGATAAGCCGCTCTCACCTACCTCGGAGAAGGTAAAGGACAGGTAGCCAAAACCTATCAGCAAAACGCAAGCCCAGGTCCTCATCGCGGTCTAGTGCACTTTAGACACGGAGGGAAGGCAACGCTGATGGAGAGGAGCTGCAGGCCGGCTCCTGCCGCGCAGAAATTCAGTACCATCCCTCAGGGGAAAGGCAGCGAGGTGGCTCGGGGGTCCTCCGCATCCAGGGTGGGTCGGGGCTGCCTCGGGGCGGCGGTGGGTTAATTACGGCGCTGCCGCTGTTTGTATGTTCCTCTCGCTACGGGAGCGTGGCTGCTCTCCTTTCTGCCGCTCTCGCTCGCTCCTCTTGGCTCTTAGGACTAGACCAGCCGGTACTTCTGCATATTTGCTTAGATCAGACCAAAGTGAAACCCAAGGAGTCGATCCGGAGCGCAGCCGAAACGCCCATCACCTGTCTGGGGCGGCTGGCCCCCCTCTCGGCGGGCGGCGCTGGGGCCCGCCTCCCCCCGCCGCCGCGGCCTCCCGCTCCGCGCCGGGACCGAGGGATTTCTCTATTTGCCGGCTTCTCCCCCACCCCGCTATGCTGGCCCTCCACCCTCTCCCTCTGTCTCAAAAAAAAAAAAATATTTAAAAAAAAAATCTTTATTGATACGGATCGTAATGTTTGTCTTGCTGAGAATGGTCCCGGCTGGGGTGAGGTTAAAAATAATAATTACGAATAATAGCGGTGATAAATCGGGAGCAATATTGCAAGATCTCGCGGGCTGCCTTGGTGCAGTTTCTTCCCCACTTTGCACGGGAGGAAAAAAAAAGAGGAGGAGGGAGGGAAAAAAAAAAAGTATATATATGCAAGAAGGTTTAAATCCCAAGGGGATCGGAGACGAACTGCAACTCCTGGCGGAGGGAGGACTCCCGGGCTCGCTGCGAAGCGGTGGCCTGTGTGGAGCGTGGCTCCGGCGAGGAGCAGCATTTACCGCTCCCCTCCCTGCCATGCGCCTCCCCCGTCCCTCCTCCCGGTACTCCCGGCACCAAACCCACAACAACAAGTAGTGGGGGCTGCCGCCAGCTGCAGCCCCTGCTCGCAGGGCGTGAGGGGCTCTGCCCACATGTAAGAAAGGGGGGGGGGGGGGGGGGGGGGAAAAGAGCCGGAGGAGGGCGGCTGGGGAGGGGGGAGCGGGGCAGCCTGCCCTACCCCGGCCCTCTGCGGCACCGGGGCGGCGGAGCCGAGGCGCGGCGAAGGGCCGGGAGCTGCTGCGCAACAGCCGCCGTGTAACCTTACGGGATCCACCTTGTGCCCCTGCCTTTTATATAAGGCGGAAGAGATCGCCATGAGCACGGAGGGTCTGGGTGTTTGGTGGTTTTTTTAATCGTTTGGGTTTTTTTTTTTTTTCTTTTTCGCTTGCCTTTTGCAGCAGGGGAGGGGCAGAGCGGCGCTGGGTTGTGGTGTGGGGTTATATTTTAACGCAGCTTCTTCGCTCGCTTTGCAGCGCAGCCTTCACTGCAAAAAAACCGCGCTTCCCCCCCACCCCCCCCCCCACCCCCTTTTAAAAATACAGAAGCACACACCCTCCAGAATAAATACAAAAGCAGCTTGGAGGGAGTGGGGGGTGGTAACGGGCGCCCTCCGCCCTGCGGCACCTGGCTGCGGCATGCGCGGGTGCGGGGCTCCCCGCCGCGGCCGCGGAGCCGCTGCGCCCCGGGGCTCCGCCGCAGCCGGACCCGGCACATCCCCTCCTCGCCCACCCACCGCCCCCCTCCCGCAGCCAGCCCGCGGAGCCTCGCTGCCGGAGCCGGGCGGTGGCGGCTCGTTCGCCTTTCGCATCCTCCCTCCCTGCCGCCCCGGAGAGAGAATGCCCCCTTTTCCCCGGCGCAGATTGGCACAAGGTGCCTGCTGCACCCTGACATCTCCCTGAACTCATTGTGATTTAAATAACAGCCCTTTCTCATCTAAACAAAGCGTCTTAATAGCAGATGCAAAGAATTCAGCTCATCTGAAAATCCAATAGCATTTAAGTGGATTAACTGCAATAACACAACTGAGGAGTGATACTATCCTTCATGGAAGACAATAGACTGTAAATGCACAGCCAGGGAGACTTATCCTTTCATCTCTGAATTTCCTTCAGCATTTCAAAAGCGAATGCTTTCTAGAAGCCCTGAAGGGGTTTGCACGCTACTGGCTTGGACATGCTTCTAGGAAACAACCTGTGCTTTAATGGGCACTTTGCAATTGCATAGAAGTTCCCACCGAAACAGAAGTGGCCTTTCAAGTACGTTTAATTCTCTCTCACGATGTCATGTAGACTTACAGGGTGGTCTCCAGGACCACGGGGGGGGGGGGGGGGAAGTGAGGGTTGAAAAGAGAGAAAAGGAAAAGAGATGTAAAAGATTTGGAAGTACTTTAGAAAGGAAAATGCTTGCCCCCTTTAAAAAAAAAAAAAAAAAAAAAAAGAAAGTGCTGAGCCGGTGTGGAGCCATTCTTAAATGCCTCCTGTTATAAACCTGATCCTTGTGGCACACTGCAGCACACGCATCCACGCCGGCTATGCTGAAAGGCAGTAGGGCAAGTGGGAGGTAGACCAGGGCAAGTTGTCCTGGGAGTTGCCATCCCTCTCTTACACGGGGAGTTGATATGGCAGAACTAAAAAAAGTGATGACTTTAGATTAAAAAAAAAAAAAAAGACCTATCTGCACTTATCATTTGCTGTTTTAAAGAAACAGTTCTTATGGTCTGTGTTGTCATAGTAATAAAAAAAATAATTACCAAACAGTGAAATAGATTCTGACAGTACCAGCTCGCTGAGCGTTTACTCCTTTCCTTCCTTCATTGGGTAATGTGTCTGGGATCAGAAGTGCTGGGTATTTGTGGCTCTTTCAAGTGATATTGCACTATGAAAGGCAACACTGAGATAGCTCCTCCTTTTATCTATTGATAAAAAAATCTATGCAGTTTTGATTTTTCTTACATTTGCCTCATTTTATGAGAAACATACTGCATCAGCATCTTTTTTAAATCTGTCATTGTGAAGCTCAGATAAGCATCTTTCCTCTGGGTCGAGTTACACTTGGAGTAGCTTTTAACATTAGACTGTTTATATGGATCATTGCAAATATTTGATAATAATGCAAAATATGTAAGATCCCAAAAGAGGCCAAAGACCAAGGAACATAAATAAAATTTGCACAGATTCTGCAAACAACTTTATACTTGGGTTGTCTGTCTGCTTACGAAACACATTTTCTCCTTGTCTATTGTTTGATCTAAAAATGCCTTTGTGCCCTGTAAGTCCTTACAAGCACGCAAAGATATGTCTGTGTAAAAAAACATCACACAAGTGCATCTTTACTTCAGCATGGCACCTTCCTACAGTCTCCAAGTCTGTTAAACATGCGTGCACCAAACATGAAACATCATCTTCTGTGTAATACCTACAAGCCACACATGTGGAAAGAGTGACAGGATGGTATTTATAGGTTTAAAAGAAAAGTAGTATGAAGAACAGAGCACCAGGAAATGCGGGTTTGCACTTTTTTTTTTTATTTGAAAGCAGCAAGCAAGATATTCCTCATCTAATTTAAAGTGTATACTGTTAGAAGTCCCCCAAATGTCATGAATTATAACGGAATGATAGTATTTCAGAGTGTCAGGAGGGATGATTCCCAGGGTTTGCACAACACTTGGCATGGGGGAAGGGATGCAGAAGCTCCTGACACAAAATGAAACTACTTCAGCAGCACCAGTGCTTTCTGCAGGTGGTGACGCGTGAAGCCAGGGTGCCCCATATCAGGTGTCCAGCACTGGCTACAAACCATTTAAAGCTCTGCTGGCTCCCTTGTCAGAAACACAGGTTGAGCCGTGCAGGGGAGGACCTCACATTCTGGAGCCCGTACCGGGGCTGCGGTGCAGCGGGAGCTGCGTGGCCACGGGGAGGGTACTGGGAGCAGCGCGGTGTGGGGCTGGGCAGCGAGGCAGGCGCTGGGGGCTTGGGTGGGGCTGAAGCCATGGGGGGGCACCAGGCTGGCTTCAAAATGGTACCAGTGACCCGTGGCAACTGTTTTGGAGGTCAGGCTGAAACGTTGTGGCTTGCTTGGCCCTCCTGACAAGCCTTAAAGTTGCGAGAGGAATCATTTTGTTGCGATCACGTTCCTGCTGAAGGAGCCTTCGGAAGCCTGTCTGAGGCTTTTTTAGACTTGATTTTAGTGAGGATTTTGCCTCATTGACGATCATGTTGAAATTAGCAAAACAGAGTTTTGGGTAAGGGTTTTTTGGTGGGTTTTTTGGAAGAGTGACCTGTTTTTATTGTAGTAGTTGTTTGGGGCTGACCAAAATGGTTCGGTATGCTCAGTGGGATTCATCCTGCCACGACAACTGGAAAAGGACCAAGAGCCAAGAGCGGCTCCAGAAAGGGACCATAAGAAATACTCTCAGTGTTTGGACCCACACCGTCCAGTGTCGGTTTCACACAGTATAATACAAAGGATAAAAGTTCAGAATGTAAAATCCAGAACGCTAGACAGGAAGCTCGCCCACTTTGGGTGGTTCCTCTCTTGTTTTGAACATTTCTTTGGCCTGTAGCATCAGAGGGGCGCGTGGCCATGGTGGGGGAAGGTCATCTTGACGCTCTGCAGCTCGATTGCTGCCTGCCTACAGAAATGGGCAGGGAGCTGTCACAGGTGCAGGTGAAGCACAAGCGATGGATTACAAATGCAGAAAGCGCTGGTGGCAGGCAAGCCATTCCCTTCCCTGAAACTTGACCCATAAAGAGACACAGGGAAAGCTGCAAGGAGAACAAGCAAGACAGTTATTATTCCAGCTGGTACACCTACAAACATTATTTCCTCCTTTTCCAACTCTTCCTTTTGGATCCTTGCACTGGCTCCGTCCTCCTGGCTGAGCTTTGTTTTCTTTGAAACTTTTGTTGGTGCAGCTTTCCAGATGGTTTCACGGTTGCTAATTTTCTTAAATAGTCATAAGATGCAAATCTGCTACAAGGTTTCAGCTAAGCGAAGTGATCGGAAGAGGTGCAGAAAAGTTTTATGATATCCCTGCCTCTGAACACAGAGGGTAGCTGTGGCTCACACCACCTGCACTGGTTGACAAGTAAATTCACAATATTTCTGGAGATGCTTTGCCCTCCTATGGATGGGGCAGGGTTCTGCTAGAGCTGATCCTCCCCCCGGCAAGCCACCCCTTTGACTTCGGTGGGGGTTAGACCCAGCCCTCCCTGGAGAAACCGTTGGGTTTAATAGCAGAGAAAGGCAGTTAGTAACGCTCTTGTTAATGTGCTCTTCTCTCCCCCCAGCCCAGCTGCTTCTTACCCAGGAGGTTCAGCAGCACGGCCGAAAGCGAGGGGCTGTTTGACCTTCCCTGCCGCAGGAGCCACTGCTGAGTGACACACAGTTCACCTTCAGGGCTGGAGTACGAACTGGCAGCCCTGCCAGCCTGGGTAGCAAGATACCATGTTTAGGCATTAAACTAGGGCACTTGCATACCAGCACAGGCCGCTATTTTAGTGGGTATATGAAGTTGCTCCCTGCTCTCCACCCCTATGGGACAAGGGAGCTGCTGTGAGCACGGGATATCCTCTGCCTGGTGGAGAAAGCTGTTAAAAATGGGCTGTGCTTCGTCAGTCCTGCTTAGTTCATCCAGCTGAATAACTGTAAAAGTACCGGCCCAGCCTGAGGTATGCTGATATATGTTGTAAATGAAAGCAATACGCTCCGGGCCCAGCCCCCGGGGTCCTGTGCGTGGTGTGCTCATGCCTCCTGGGCAACGCGGGTGTAAAGCTCTTCTCCTATGACTCAAATCAAAGCCAGTCGCAGTGATTCTGTGGAGACCATCCAGGATGTAACTCAGCCACACTAAGTACCATAAAATTGTGATATTATTCTTCATTGTTTGTAGTTTGGAAGCCTGTAGAGGCCTAGCTTGGAGCAGCCCATTTTATTATGCACCATCCAAACACAGTGAGATAGTTTTCTTCTGAAGAATTTGTATTCTCAAAGTGCAAGCCGGCCCGTTTGTGTTCTTGTATCCATGCAACCTTGTTGTTCTTACAACATTACACATTTGTCCTGTGAGATTCCCTCCCTTACAATAAAAACTCATGAGAATGATACACACATTTTCAGCTCTGCGCACACCAGAGACTGCAGGATCCAGCAGTGCCCAAAGGACAAAGGAGATGTGAAGGCCGCTGTAGTGGAATTGCTAATTTATTTTGAACTGCAGATGTTTGCAATGGCTATGAAGCTTCCTAATTGAATTTCTGACCCTTTTTGTCACAGAAACCCAGTTAATATAGGAGAAGGAGAAAAGCAAACAGGATTGGTATGCTTACTTTTCACCCCACCCCGCCCCCCCTATATTATTTTTTAACAGAAAGCCCAGTATGGAGTTATGTACATTTTTCTCTTAATTTTCTTACATCTAGGAATACAGCACATGGTCTCAGTGGTTTCACATTGTTCGAAGGGCCATGCACAAAGTCCCCAGGGCAGTGCAGTATCTCTCCAGAGAGCTCCATGGAGCCCACACTAACCAAGTCCCACAAAGCTAATCCTCTCGGAGTGCTTCCACCCTTCTGAGGCGCGCTGCTACGCATGGACCCACTAGTGGTGGTGGCCAGACCAGAGCGGGCAACCTACGTTCCTCAGCAGAAAATCCCAGGGAATTCAGTGCTTTCCAGCTGCTTATTCTCTGTACTTAATGCATTTTCTTACTAAAAGCTGAGAAAGATCCTCTATAACCACAAGGAATGTCAGTAATCGGAAATGCAGAGAGCACATAGTGAAGCTGCAGAGTGAACCTGCCATGTGACTGTGGCCAAGTTGCAGATGAGGACCTCGGAGCAACCATTTCCAAATTTCTTTTTTCTCAGCCACCCTCCACCTTGGGACAAGTTTTATCATTGTCCAGCTACATTCCAGGTCCAACAGACCTCCTAGATGCACACAGTGGTCACATCATTTGACTGTGTCACACGTAGATGTCTTAGTTCAGTCTGCTGGCCACCAGTGCCTGTTCACTAGGAGCATGTTCTTGCCTGTGATAACCTGATGGGTTACAAAGGGGACATGTTCTTGCAAAAAGAGAAGTGCAGAATCATCTCCTCCATCCTACTGAAGGTAGCATTTTTTACTTTTCAGCAGCGATTTGTGATGCTGTACCCATCAATCTGGATGGACTCTTTCTTTCTCGGAAATCAGTGAGAAATAAAATGTTAAACTAGAGCGTAGGCAATGCCCCTTTAAGCATTGTCTGTTTAACTGTAGCAAGATCTCTCCTGCACTCGAGTGCTTTCCATAAACAGCAAGTCATCCTGGAAGGGGAGGGCGAGGATGATAAATAATCCTGTTATTCATGCAACTGTGTTCTTTCATGAAACTGGGAGAAAGCAAAATAAAGTGGTGACTGCAAGACTGAGAACGAAATGCAAGGCAGTGGGTTGTGTTGCTGTAGTTATTTTGGGCTAGAAGAAAATCTGAAAAGAGAAAGGTGAGCAGAAAAAGGTTTAAAATGCCGAGAGGAAAGCCAAGAGACAGGGCATAAAAGAACAGCTTTCTCTGCATCCCTGCTTTGTGTCTCGGCTAACTGCGAGGGCTGGCTGCAGCTCTGGCTGCTCCTGCGGCGTGGCTGCCTGTGCCAGAGGCTTTCTCCTGTGCATGCACCTTGCAGAGAGGTGGGAAGTGGGAGATGCCAGAGCTCCAGCAAGGATGGCCAGGCAAGAGGAGGGGCAAAAGAGAGGAGAAAAAGGGAAAGAAATCCCATGGAACAATGGGGAAGCAGAGAGGAAACCTGCTCGCTGAGGGTCCTAGCAAAAGAGCTCTCATTAGTTTTCCTGGGGCGGTCTACAGCGTTTCCTCCATCACGCTTTGCCCCTGTGCCGGGGGTGCCTCCCCAAATCTCTTTGGAGGCATTGGTGCTCACGCTGCAGCCACTCCAGTCCTCCATCTGCCCTCTCCGTGCATCCCCCCGGGCCCTGGGCCGGGACAGCTGAGGCCCAGGCACCCGTCCCATTCGGTCTCCTCTGCTCGCAGGCAGGCTCCCGCAGAGAGCTCGGACAGGCAGCTGGGGGGGTAACATCTTAAACCACTGCAGCTGTTTGGTCTCTGCATGTGAGTCAGAGCCCTCCATCCTGGAAGCAGCCTGGCCCCAAACTGCTGCCAAACTGCCCAGTACCAGCCCAGTCTTCAGTTTGTAAGAGCATCTTATGCCAGGAGAGTGTGTCAACCCCTGTAAGACTTCAGTAGTGACACACAGATATTTCAGTGCTCTGGCATCGAGGATTAGGCTAAGGCAGCCACATTGTTATAACCTTCCGAAAGTGCCTCTTCCCCATGTAACTTCGTGGCAACAGTTCCTCCAGGCTTATAACAGCTTAAGCCATTGTAAACAAGGCAGCCTTGGAGCATAGGTATTGTACAGAGAGAATTCCTCTTCATGTCCTAGATTAAAAAAAAAAAAAAAGGAAGAAAAACATTTAAGACGTCAGCTACTCTTCTGGTGTAAGTTGGACTGGCTCCATCTAACTTCAGTGTCTCCGTTATACCATCATCGTGTGAAGCTCCCGTTAAGGCAAATGGGAATTACACATGGTCTGATGAGAAAGCAGCAGATACCTCTGTAAGTAGTGCGCAATCACATGAGCCACATGTATCTTTCCTGAGACACGCTGCCAAACTGGCAGGTGTTTTTTACATCAGGCCGTATATTAACACACTCCTGCGTATGTCTGGCTGCATCTGCTGCATTAACGATCGTTCGGTGCATAATGGCTGGGTTAGTTTGTGAAGTTAAATACCATGGGCAACAGCCCAACCACAACGCATACAAACGTTAAACTGCTTCTGTTTGTACCACAGGGTTTATTACTGCTCTTCCTTCACTGTGACTCTTTCTTTCTTTCTTTCTCTCTCTCCATTTTTAACTTGATCCTGCCTGTCCTTTCCTGAGTTTGTGGTTTCCACATTGCCTCCATTGCTTTATTTTCCCCATCTTTTGCTGTAGCTTTCCTGTCTCATTTCAGTTCCTGTGGATGCCAGAGAAGCAGCTAGCAGCCACCCAGCCCCAACTGCTCCAGCACAGCCCGACAGCCCCAGAATGATGGGATGCTCCCCCAGCTGGTGCATGGCTGGAGTCCAGGAACGGTGCCATCAGGTTGGGGATGCCACCATTTCAACTCTTATAGCGGCTGCTATGAAACTGAAAAAGACCAGATCAGGGACTAATGCTGTTGGAGTGCCTGTTCCACTTCTATTCTGAATGCAGACAACAAGCATAACTGGTGGATCTGTGTCCCAGCTCAAAGCCACTGGGGAAAATATGTGCCCTTAGCAACATGCAGCGTAAAAGCCTGCTTTTACAGAAGTCAGTGATAGAAGTCTTTGGGGATTAGTCTTCTACTGTAATTATCAATGACTTAAAAAGTATTCTGTGGCCGGGCATGAAAGCTGTTCAGAAAAAGGAAGAGTGGAATCTGAAGGCAGCTATCAGACTTCAACCAAAAACCCACCTGTCTTTGTAGGGCTGATTCTGAAGTTAGATAGAAAAGGCGTCCAAGAGGCATACACGCTCAGCTCCCGCTGAAATGAGAGCTGGAGGCACTGCTTAATGAGAAGGATTTGAAAAATACTCTCCTATCCTCCTTTGTTTAAAATTAAGATGCCAAATTCAAACATCCACGCTAGCATGGTGTCTGTTTCCATTGCTCATGCTTTTAGCCTTGTAGTTGTTGTCATGGTCCTTCATGGAGGTCTCACCTTTGGTCTCAGGCTCTCTTGGCCTGAAGTGTAGGTTTTTGCAGTACTTTCACGGCGTATGCACAGACACAAAGCACAACAGCTGGCCGATCTCTTATTCATGGCTTAATCACTTCCCTCCGGAGGTGTGTAGTGTGATGTGTGGTCTTACTCAACGCTGGCTTTCTGAGGGATGGAGAGGCAGGGTCAAACACAGCGCAGATTCAGCCCAGCACTGAAAAGCATGACTAACCCAGAGCATGGACTGTTCTCTTGATGTCATTAGGATGGACCTGCTTCTTTTCCTGGTGTTAAGCAAGCATTTAGTCTTTTGGAGTTTGCCTTACCACACCCTTCCCATCTCATGCTCAACTCAGCATCACATTGTGAGCTGCCCACTGGGTTTCCACACATCTCTGTTGACTTTCCCCACGCTGTCTGTCTGATCTCATAACCACATCTTCTCTGGTGGTTCACCATGTGCCCCTGGTCCCACCCTGCGTTGGGGGTTTGCTGTATCACTGCGACTTTCCCATCCATCTGGAATTTCCCCTGAAGGCCTCGAGCCACCTACTCCCAAAAACGCCATCAGAAACCTTTTGCTGGGAGGGACTTTCTGCATTGCCTTTTGTATTTCTTTGCTTCATGGTTGTGTAATCCAAATTGGCTGTCGATTTCATTTGAAACGCCACTACATCAGAGCAGGGCCTCAGCATTTGCAGCGTTTGAGAAAGATAAAATAGTGATAGGGAGCCAGATGGCTCAAGAGACTGGGAATCAGCAACGGAGTCTTAAACTTGTACATCACTGCTTCAAAATGCAGCTCGGATCAACAGTGAACTCAGTGGTCTCAGTCCAATTTCTAGTGTACGTATGGTCACACCAGAAAAACTTCCCCCGTAAAGCACCATCTGCCTTGGCTGGGAGGCCTGAAGACACCCATGATGGTCTCCTCAAACCAGAGTGAAATGTCACCTGCTGTACAAGGGTGACATGGTCACAGCAGCTCTAGCCCTACTCTCTCTGTGGCAAGAGAAATTCTAATTGCAGCACTGCTCACCTGGCTGGCTTCCACAGGAAAGACATTTCCTTCTCTCCCAAAGTACCTTTCAAGCTATTTTTGAAATAGCTGTGGTGCTGAGTCTCGTGAAGACTGTAACTCTGCAGTCCCAGAAGTCTGACTTTGAATCCAGACTCCTCAGGGGTGAAGGACACTTTGCCAAAGTGTCAGTAGGAAGAGTAAAAAGCCAGTAAGAAATTTGCATCTGGAGTGTCCCTAGGATAAAAACAGTGTGAGAACAAAATGTAGGCATGCACACAGGAACCAAACGCCATACTGACCTAAGCTACAACTTCTCGTGGCATAGTCTCTCTTCCTGATGCTGGTTATTTTCTAACCTAGCCACGCACAAATTAGAAAGAAGTAGGTGCCAGAGAACAGGTGACTAGGCAATGGCACTAAGGGCATTGTACACAGAGCAGGAGAAAAGCTCTCCAGCCTTCCAGGTTTCAGTTTTAAAGCCATAATAGTCTGATAGGGCATCATTGTTAAAATCTTCACCTGTATGTGAAGGCAACAGGAAAAATGGCAGTTTTCTTAAGGTCCGAGACCAAAACAGCCAAGCCAGGCTTTTTAATTAGGTGTCTGCCCTGCCTCGCCTCCTCGCCCAGGCCTATCTCGTGCCTTCATCCCTGTTTTGGCTGCGCAGGCTGCTCCCTGCGACCCGCGGTGCTCTTGGCTGTCAGACGCACACAGCCAGCGCGCCGCTGCTCCGCGTGCCCCCCCCCCCATAGCCGGTCCCACGCCAGCGGCCCCACGTCGGCCCTGGGGATCTGCTTTGTACCATCAGCAATTGTTTGGTTTATATTCGCATATCGGGCTGTGACCCTGAACTGGCTTCTCCCTTTAAATTCCTTCCACTTGGCTCTGCCCACACTGTCCACAAAGCCTCCCAAAGAAATGCAGCTTGGAAAAAAAAAAATAAAAATCTGAGAAGAAGAGAAACCCCTTCACAACAAAATGTCCTTCTCTCTCCCAGCAGCTCTGCTTGGGTGCAGTTTTCCCAACACTCCCCCGCAACTGAGACGCAGAGTCTGTTCGGCGCGGCTCTCCCCGGCACTGCAGGCGACGGGGTCACCCCACGGCTGGGCACAAACCGCCCACAAGCCCTCCCCATCCCCAGGGCTCGTTTCAGCTCACAAGAGATGAGGTGCCTGCTTGGAGTCACCGCATTGCTGACAAAATGTGCTTTTATCCAGCTTTCATCCCAAGACCCGTATTCGCCCTTTCAGTATCTGCTGTTATGCTCTGTCTTGTGCTGAGCTCACGAGCGGGGCAGCGTGGCCCACGGGTCTTCTCCTCGGTGGTGAAGAGCCCGTGAAAGCCCCTTGCTGTCTCATTCACATATATATATATATGTGTGTGTGTATATATATATATACATAAAGCGTCTCCGTAAAGTGGCAGCTCCACGCATGTGCTGGTGGGCGGATAGCTTTGCATTTGCCCTCATGATTTCATGCCAAAAACATTTGCAAGTTCAGCTCGTCGCTCGATTTCCTTCTCTCTCGTTCTCCCTTTCGCAGCTCCTTGCCGAGTCTAACGAAGGCGTCCTGCGTTCATCCCCCCCAGCAGCCATCTGGGCTCGTGCTTGGGTTTCTGCTTGCATTCCTATAGCTTTAGCATTCCCTTGTCCTGCCCCAAGTTCTTCAAGATTTTCTTAAAGGCTTTCAGTAAGATCAAAATAAATTGTCATATGCATTGCTGTTACCAAGCCTTTCACCCCTATTTTCAGCAGCTATTTTGAGATGATTAATAATTTACAGCAAGGCTTGGCACAGCAATGGTTAAAGGGACGAAGCTGATCTGACGCAGGAGCCTTCTGGACAGAAGCAGTTCTATAAAGTCTTCTAAGTGCTATTTTTTTCTTTAGGAGAAGAGTGGATTTTTTTTTTTTTAAGTGTTGTGAGAACAGGAATGTTTCTTTTTTAGCCAATTCCACATACTTTTTGTTATAGGAGAAAATGTGGTCTGAGGGTTTTAGCAGAGGCTAAAACAGGGGAGAACTGGATCTATTTTGGTGGTTTATCAAGTGAATGGGAAATAATCGAAAATGCTGCATTAAAACATGAGTTCAGCAGCAGCTCCAGCTGAACCCTGTTCCATAGATAGCCCTCCCCATACCTGCCTAGGACCCAACAGACTGTGCTGCTGGATGCAAATGTGAAGATCTGATCCATTTCCACCCTTTGGCCAAAATACATTCCTTTAATCATGCCCTCCTGGGAACTGAGGTTTGGTGCGTAGTTGTTTTTCTGTCGGTAAAACCAAGCGTTTTTGCTCCCTGAGGCTGTTGCAGGGCTGTTTCCAGGAGCGTCCACTGGATGGTGGATGGGCAGGTCTTGCCTGGGGCTGTGCTGGGATGCCCTCGCGCATGGCTTTGCCTGGACTGGAGCACACGGAACAACCCTCGGTCCCCGGGCTGCCAGTGACAGCAGAGCACCAGCAGCCTTCTGCCTTGTAAAGGCTATTTCTCTCTCCCCACCTGCTGCCTGGGCTGAAACCAGAGCTCAGATTCATCCATCCCCAGCCCTATCTCCATCCCACTCTGCTCAGTGCAAAGGCGATGGTGTTTTTTTTGGGACCCCACATGACACACACTGCCAAGGACACACGCTGGTCCTGTCACTTCAGACACGTGTCCAGGTCTGCCGACAGCCTCGTCTGTAATGATGGGTGGGACGTGAAATGGATTAAAAAACAGAGTCCAGGATTTTATTTTTTTTTAGGTTAATCTGCTAATGCCAAAGGATCATATTTGGCAGCAACAGAAGGAGAGTTCTCATCAGTTTATACTTCTGGTTTTCTTCCCTTTAACAATCTAATTTTGTACGTCGCCGCGTGGAATGCAGATACAGATAATCCTCCCCAAGTTAACGCCACCGGAGTCGTGCCCTGTGGAAATCTGTGGGCTGCCTGTGGGAGCGGGAGAACTGTGGGTGCCGAGCTGGTCTAGAGACTCTCTGGAGGGGTTTCGGAAGGTAACGGATAGCTTAGGGTCACCAGAATGCTGTGGGAGACACGTGCACAGCTTTCCACGAGCACTTCTTGAAGAAAGCGACCTTTCACGTTTGCATCTCGCTTTGCGCTTTGATGCAGGGGACAGTTGGTGGCTCTTGGAAAATTAAATGTTTTGATCATCACGGAGGAGAAACCCACAATCTTCTCTGAAAACTTTCACACCAAATGGAAATTTTCTGACAAACTATTCAGCCAGAACGACCTTTTGTACTGCAGAACAAACTGTGATGAACATTTTTCCTACCAGGTTTTTCTTCTGACATTATGAATCCTGACGGGGGATTAGCTAACACGGCTCGTTATCAGCGTATGTAGCATCGGAGAGGAAGACATGAAGCCGTGCGAGATCTTGAAAACAACGCTCTGATGTCAATAAGCGCTTTGAGATGCTGCTGGGACCAAAACCAGGAACTGTAGGCTAAAGTCAGTGCTGATGTTACTGCCAGCTACGGGTGAAGTTGCCCCAAGGCTGAATTTGCCTCAAGAGAGTCAAGCTGGGGAGCAGATTAACTTCTAAGAAACTCAGACTGAATGAATTATGGGAATCAATTGGTAAGGTCAGCAATGAAATCTTGAGTCCATTGCCGAGGAAACAGGATGCGTTTCTAACAGACTAAGAATGGCTCCTTTGGTATATTTATGGGACTAAGGTGATGAGAGAGAGGTCAGATAATAACCTTTCTAATCACCAAGGCAGACCAAATATGCTTCGCCATCGCGCGCTTGCTTTTCATTGTATGTGTGTCATGTTTGGAAAACAAGGCTCCGTCTGTCCCCGCTGAAACAGAAGCAACAAAATAACACTGCTTGTTGAGGGAAATGCCAAAACAGAAAGAAAAAAAAAGATAATTGAAACATTCAGGCTGGCAGTAAATGGGGATAAAAGCAATAAATCTTGAAAGCACGCTGCGTTATCTCGGGCAGGAGCTGCTGGCGCTACTCTTTGGCCAGCGTTTCGCTGGCCTGGGGAGGGTTCCTTCAGTGCCCCGTTATCTGGAGCGTCGGCCTCCAGCCAAGGCCACCAGCTCGCGATAGAGAAGGGATGCTGAATTGGGAGAGATACGTGTCCCTCCTGCCACAGCTGTTTTCTCTCCTAATCTGAGACGCCCTGCGTGGAGAAATGGCTGCAGGTGAAATGGGGTTTATGAACTAACCTCGCAGGCACGCAGCCAGAAAAAGCTGCAAAACAGGAGGCCAGGAGGGCTGGCTTCACTGGGGAAGGACACACAGTCCCTTACCGAGCTGCTCCAAGGCCATCTAGCACCACCCTTGTGCTCCCGTAACACCCAAAGGGCTCGGTGGGCTGGAGGCAGCAGCCTCCTACATCATTTTGAGGGCTTTTGTGATGCCTGCCCAAGCCACTGATCCCCAGTGACTCTGAATTTACTTTAACGTGAATGAATTAGGAGTAAGTGGTCAATGAACCCCCCTAAATTCAGCTACAGGTTTGATATAAAAGAAGACACAAACATGCTTTCTGGCTTTATGTATGGGGGAAACTTGCAAACAAAAATACTGTCCTCAAGTCTTCTGCTTATTACATGGCAATAAAGTTACGTGATATTGCTCAGGGTCTCTCCCTGCTCTCACACAACTCTTGGAGAAGCTACAAAAGTCCTGTGGGAATCCATGAATTTTGATAAGGAGTATCCCTGCTTCCCTGCCCTCGTGACAAGAATCAGGTCAGAGATGTGCTGCAAGGCAACCAGACAATGGTGACCACTCCACTGCTGCCCCACATTGCACCCCGTGGCTTTCTTCACCCAGTTCTCCATGGTCAGTGTCTGCTCTCTGTTGTAGGGCTAAGGTTTGGCTGCAAGTGATTTTTTAGCTGCTCGTGCAGCAGCAAGGCCCAGCCTCAGTCAGGTTGAAAGGGTCACCTGGTGGGACGTGGGCTCCAGGGAGCACATCGAAGCTGGGGAGTTACAATCCTTCTCCAAAGAGCAGCTTCTCTTTGAGCTTTTTCAGAGACCATCCTCTGCCCTTTTGCTCGCTTTGATGTTCTTCAGATGGAGACAGGATTTCAAAATGCTTGCCTATAGGGAAGGGAAAAAAAAACATAGAGGAGAATGCTTTTTCTCCCACTGCTCTTTCCCTCATCTGCTCGAGGGCTTGATCCTGCAAGTACTACTGGGACAAAGCTGCCATCAGTGGGGAAAAATGTTTTCCAAGACAGCTCCAAGGTGGGCAGTAAGCACAGAGCAATCAGCTCCTGTCTGTGTTGCTTTGGGCTGCTCAGGCAGCAACCAGAGACTCCCCAGGGAGACCTGTTTTTTGCAAGGTGCCGGTACAGCTCCTTAAATGGAGTATATCAGTTTGAGGTCCTGAGGCATCACTGCAAGATCCCAGCTTGCAGTGATGGGGTAAGGATTACCTCCCTTCTGCAAAACCCAGCCCTTTCTTTCTCTCTGCTGTAGTAATTTTTCTGCAATTACAACTTAATACGGAGCAGCTTAAGCTGCAGGGACTAATACAACACAGGCAGCAGCCTCCTCTACCTTTGGGTGGACAGTGTGTATCAGATGGCACTCAGATGGTTTCAGCATGAATCACTCACTGCCTCTACAACCAACATTCCCCATAACCTAAATCTATCAAAAAGAACATAAACCACATCAGAAGCCAGTTCTCAGACACTCATTTGCTAAGACTTTGGAAATCTCATATATTAAACAGATCGTCTCTTTATAGGAGCATGAAACTTCCCTAATTATACAAAGGGTGGAGAGGGACAATCTTCCATCTGGGAAGGCTGTTTAACTTTTTCTGGCTTCCTAAAAAGCCATTGTCCTGTAAACTGAGCATTCCTTCGCTAGCCTGGTAGACACAACATTCCCCACATCCCAACCAAGGCTGCCTTTGCGCTCTGCAAAGCGGCTGTACCCGAGTGTGCCAGGCTGCAGAGCCTCAGGCACGGCCCCACGGGCATCAGAGGTGTGGGCAGGCTGGTGCTGGCTGCCCCCAAAACATCCCCTTTGGAGCACAACGTGCTGCCAAACACGGTCCTGTGCCGGCCTTTGCGTGTGGTCCCTCAGCAGTGGCCTCTGGCCTGTTGTTTTCTAGAAGGATGCACTTTGCTCCAGGCACCTACTGTGCATCAGCCCCCTTCTTTCTCCTGCTTGCTGGCACCCTCCCACGCCATCCCACTGAGACTCAGCTCCAGGCGATGTGGCAGAGCAAGAGATGTTGGTCTTCAACCTTTCAGTTCTCTCCTCTGCCGAGCTGTGTGATACCATTGGCCACCCAGGGAGGGTGACATCTCGGGATACTCAATGACATCAATGAAATGCCCTTTGCTTGCAACCGTGCACAACCAGCTGGGAGTGGCGGTGAGGTGCCAGCTACTAACACCAAGCCAGCTCTTATAGAGAAGATTTTACTTCCACGTTACAATAATCCCAGTCATTTTTATACCGCCTCAGTAGCTTTTATTCCTAGTTGCCTTCATCTGTTCTTTGTGTACATGCTCTAGTACATGGTATTTTATAGCTGACAGGCCTTAAGTTCATGCTTTGTTGAAGGCATATTTCTGTCAAAAGGTTTTACATTACTAAAGGTAGCAAGTCCCAAAATAAAACCATTGTTGCAAATATCATTTGAAGTTAATCTTCATATAATCCACAGTAAATATTTATAGGCGATACAAAAGTGGCTGGATTTGTTTACAGTTTGAAATTGTTGGAGAGAGGATTCCACATAGATTAGTCGGCTAATCTGCTGTAATCTGCTTAAAAAGCAACCAAAATGGGTTTTCTTTCACCGAATCACGTTAGCCCTATGTGTGCAGTGACTTCAGATAGGGAACGGGTTCAAGCACAAAGGAGCATTTACCTTGCTGGGGCTCAGAGCATTGCTCACATTGCAGGGGAACCATAAATTTCCTCTTCTGCCTTAAAGAACGAGACAGCTGCAGAGACTGAATTTAAGCTGAGATGGGTGTCAGGCTCCTCTATCCCATTTCCTCGCTGCAGCGTTTGAACTATATAGCCTGGGGAGAAACTGATCTTTCATGAGGCACCTGCAAGGTGTTTGCACAGAAGTCATCCTTTCTGAATTTATTCTGTTTTATTTCGCTCCCTCCTAAGGAGGATCTACATGAGGTTCCTCTACACTCCCATGCTCCTGAGTTAATAAGGAAAGCATCCTGCTAGTTTTCTTGATGTTTCCAAGTTTTGGAAGGAATGGGAAATTATCCTGTACACTTTAGTGAGTACCCAACTTTTCTCAGGGGGGAATTGCAGCTCAAAGTGGAAGAAAATTGTAGATACTCACCATGCGTCACAGAATCTGGGCTCCCATGGGGCCTGTGTGTCTCCTCAGTGCAGGGATTCCAAGGTTCAGGCTTGGAACTCTGGTAGCCCAAGGAGTTAAGAGCAAAGCATGGGCAGCAGACTCAGAGATCCTCCTCCAAGAGAGCAATGAGCTTGGCTGCAAGGTTCATTTCACACGTGGCTGAAATGGTGCAAATGGTGATGAAACCCCGTTTTGTGGTTGTTCACAACACATCAACATTCGGAGGTTGCAGAGGGATCCCCCTTGGCCCCTTCCATCATTGTGAGGATGCTCACACAGAGGTGACCTTGCTGAGACAACGCACTGGCTGCAGCATGGGCCCCCTGCCTCCCCTGGTACAGGCACAAGCCAGGCAGGAGCAGCCCCACCAGGGGAGAAATGAGCTGAAACACTCCTCCTTGGGGATATGAGGCCGCTTAGTTTCTTATTTACCCACCCAGCTGGGACCAACCAGGTGGCCATCAGCAGAGCCCGTCAATGTAGACAGGGTTTCCTCACAGGTGCTCCTCCCTGGTTTTAAATCCCATCTCCTGTAATCTGCACCTGCCTGCCTGTAACCTGCTCCTCCGTCTGGGCCGGAGCGGCTGCTGCAGCCCAGCCCAGCCCAGCCCAGCCCAGCCCAGCCCTGCTCCTGAGACCAAGAACCTCCCCAGGGAAACAGAGGGAAGGAAAAACACATCTTGCCTCATCCCGTAAACAGCAGCACCCGCAGGGCTGTGGATCCTGCGGAAGGCCCATCACCTGTGCTGTCCTCTGGCAAATGCATCAGCTCTCGCTGTTGGGGCAATTACATTTTTTTCCCCTACCCTATAACCCCAGCTCTGGTCGATTTTCAGCGTGGGTCGCTCTGAATAATACATTCACCCGCAGTCCTTCCCCCACCCCGTCCTCAGCAAGGCCTTCATTAGTTGAATACGGTGGCTCGGCTCCAGCACACACAGCTGCCGTCACTGCTGCAATTCTTTTGCCTTGAGAAAAAGCATATACAATTTAATATGCTCCTGGCACAACAGCTTTTCTGTGGCAGAGGAGGCGGGTTTGTTTATGGCTATTTTGATAGGGCAGCTTTCATCCGGACACAGGTTCTGCTGCATCTCCCCGCTCGCACAAGGGAGCCTTTGTTGGGCTGGTTCTTGTGTTCCTCGGGAATCTCTGGCCATTTTGGTACCTTCTCCTGCCCCCTGCAAATCTAAGATTTAAAAAGCCCTCCTTGGCTAATCCTGTATTTCTCCAAAAGCTAAATCCCAGGCTAAGAGCCAGAAATGGAAGGCAATAGGAGAGGGTGTGATGCTTTACTGGATACGTGTCAAGGATATGAACCATCCTGCCATCGCATGGGAATCTGGCCCATAGCAGCGTGTGCTGGATGCATCTGAGTGTCCGTGTCAGCGGGAGCAGAGCTCGTGGTGCTGCCGGTGGTCGTTAGTGGGGACTTACAGGCTTGCCAGGCTCAGGAGCAGCAATATTGCTTTCCCAGATACCTCTGGCCTTGCCAAGAGCTGTACGGACCATGCACGGGAGCACGACTCCTTCCTCCTGATTGCAGGACCTAGATTGGGGCTTTTCCATCTCCGCAGGAGCTGGCGCTAAGCTGCAGCTTCTCCTCCGGCAGCGATTCCTGCAGTCATCGTTACGCAAGTTAAACTGTGAACAGTGACGCGTTTCCCCGCTCGGCACTTCGGCACATTCAGCTCCCCGGGCAGGGTGGGGTGCAGAGGAGATGCACCTCTGGGCTGGAAAGTCTCAATCAAATAACCCAGAGTCTGCAGACGCAGCCAACTACTTCTCTCTGGCAAATTGCTTGAGCTGCCGCTGGATGAGAAGGAGAAATAGTCTCTTGTCTTTTTCAGCTGGTCAGCCTGTTCCCTCTCGCTGCTGTAGTGGAAATAAATGGTGGGAGGGTTTAGCCAGCACTAACTCATTGCCACGATCGATCTGAAGTCACTGGGACTTTGTGCTTGGCCCACAAAATACGACTGAGAAAATGAAACCGGCTAGAAATACGCCTAATCATCCGATCATCGTAAACACATGGTAGCGAAACAGAGTCACTCTGTGGCACGTATAAATTCCACACATGTGGAGGAATGCAAAGCAGCTATTGTACCCCTACTTTGCACATCCATTTCTCTGTTTTCCCAGTTTATCTGGAAAATACATACTGCATGGTACTGTACGTCGTATTTCACTGCTATGCACCATGATGTCTTCTAATGGAACAATCGCCACGCTTGTAGTCTAAGGGCAATACAAAAGTGCTTTCAAATAATAACAATACATTTTCTGTATAAAGAGGATAGGGAGTAGCCACTTCCCAGAAAGGCTTGATTTCCCTAGAGCCAGCAGTTTGAACATCCAGAGCGCCAGCAACAGCAGGCAGTGGTGAGAAAATCCCTACCTCATCATCAGTCTCCAGGTCCCGTCTCCAACCGCCAGTTGTTGTGAAGAGTGGAGGCTGTTAGCACCCACCAAGGGCAAACTGAATGCACCCGGTAAACCCTAGAAGCCCGAGGCTCAATTTATCCCATCAGGGCTTGGGTGACGGGCACTTTTTTGGCAAATCCACTCTTTCAGCTTCAAACCGAAGCCGTGAGCAGGGAGGAGCAGCGTTCTCACAGCCCAGCTTCCAGAGATCACGCAGCAGCGCAAGCATCTGCCAATTCACTCAGCGCTGCTGGCCCATGCAGCAACATGGCACGCCGCTGTTCCATGTTTGGAGACAGTTTATACTGGAATAGGAGCAGTCTTCTTGGGTAAAATGATTATTTTTTTCCTCCATGAGAGCTCACGACTATTTTTAAAGAGGACTCTGCACACTTAAAATTGCCTCAGTACAGGAGGACGGGATGTGTGTTGCAGCTTGGCTGGGCAGCAGAGGCTCGCTGCAATACTTTTTGCAGTGAGCGACTTGAAAACAAGGATGAAAATATGGCTGGGGAGGGGCTGGGGTGCTCAAAGGCGAAGGTACCCATGTGATTCTGAGATAAGAGTCGGAGCATGCCCGAGGAGACGTGCATGCTTTGCTTTCCTTTCCCAGGCAAAGCACAACCTTTTTTTCCAAAAGCTGAACCCAGATTTTTAGACATCAGAAGAATCACTCTGGTATTGGAGCCTGATCAAGCACAAAAAACATCCTCAGCCTTTGCAAAAATACCAGATGGCTGCAGATGCCAGCTCCTTTGGCCAGGCAGCTTTTCCAGAGAAAAGGCCGGCTTGTTGTGCGAGTGCTGCATCCCCGAAAAAGCTCTGCCGAGCAGCAAAGAGCCGCAGAAACTCTCGGAGAAGCACTGAAGCCAATGCATTCCTGTAACATCGGATTTTCAAGGCTACGCATACGCTCATATCCGAGCATATTCTCCTTCTCCAGAGGGAAGGGGGACCCACAGAAGTGACTCTGGCTGTGGAAACGCTCTTACGAGTTTCTGAGCAGTCGTGTGCATTGGAAGAAGACGAAAATGAGCTTCAGTCAGAGTTGCCAAATCATTAGAAACTAATTAAAAAAACATGCCTGAGAATGTGAGAGTAGATAATTCCATCTCAGCGGTGAGCTGGTCTCTGAAATATTAAGCGTGAGCTTTTGAACTGGTTACTGCTCATTGAGTCAATGGTGCAACGATACCTGCTCCGTGTTCCTGCTCTGCCCACTCCCATCCACCTGCAACAGTGTTTGAGGACACTCCCACGGTTGCAGTGACTGTATATTCACGTGGCAATTGGATCTCCCATGGTTTTGCCTCTGCACAAGGTAATATTCTCTCTCTCTCAGCTGCTACACAGACATGCACGCAAAGAAAACCATGATCTCCTCTGTAAATAGGTCAGTGACAGGATTCATGCGCCATTTAAAACTCTACGCAACACACACACCTTGTGCAACCTTCACAACAGAAGAAACGTTACCCTTCCTGTGGTGACTCCACTTCTGACGAACACTTACTGCCAGAAAAACAACGCAGCAGCCCACGACCAAGCCGGAGTGTGCTGGGTCACTTGGTTCTGTGCAACAGCTCTGGTTTTCCACCAACACCTGAACAGGTAACACGGTGTCGGACTGTCCTTGCTTGAGGATCAAGAACTCATGGGCTTTGTGACTCCACAACTTCAGGCACCCCTTGTCCCAGAGAGCGGCAATGCTGAAGTGAACTTACAGCAACCCGATGCATGCACTAAAGCCTGGGCTGCCACGCGGGCCTTGTAAAAAACCTGGAGGTACAATTAGTTACTATTAAAGAAAAAAAAAAGTATTTTCTTTTGTCTCAGGAGTCCTGAAACGGCTGCGACACAATTAAAACCAACTGAAAAAAGAATGACAATGAGGAGTGGTGAGATGCTCTTTTCTGCAGAGCGTGGGCTGGTAATGTCCTTCTGGAAGGACCTCAGAGAGAGTGGTCACTTCTGATTACTACATAATGTGAGTAATTCTCTGGAAAGACGAGTCCTTCCCTCCTGAATCATAGCGGAGTGGGGAAAAATAACACACTCCAAAAATGGAAAGCTGGACAGCCCGTGGATGCCGGGAGCCACCCAAGATTCCTGTGCGGGGTTCACCAGAGAGAAGTTGCACGGAGTGAGTCCAGTCCATAGCCCTGCACACTGCTCTGGGGCGACAGCTCCAGCACTGGAGCTGAGCTTGGACCACAACAGACCTGGTTACGTGGCCACCCAGAGCTCGGCACTAACACCACCTGTGGGCTGCTGGTTTGTTTTTCTGGCAGTGTGGCACTAACACCACCTCTTCCTCACCCAGAAGTCCTTCAACCCATGCATTCACCCTGATGCATGAGATACAAGTGGTTCCTTTGGAGGTCCTGTCTTCTCTGAGAAGTTTGTCCTCGGTGTAGTTCTCGGCCAGCCCATTGTGCGAACGCAAGCCACGGCAGCAGCACAGCACATCTCTGGTGCCAAAAATGGCTTTGTGCTCCTGTGCCAGGGCAGCTGCACTTCTGAAAACGCGTGCACGGCCAGAAGTTGAGAGGAATGATTGGGACAGATCCCCAGGGTGGTTGGGGCCATGGGCTTTTCCTGGGGAAGAAAGAAGCAGCATTGCTATTTGAGAAGTGGGTTTTGAAGCTCTGCACAGGGTCCCTACGACCAGCGAGACAGCTCACATACTTCATGTCCCACATCTCCTTAAATGCCTGGCTAAGCTGGCATCTGAACAGCAACACCAAGGTCTGTGAGACACCTTGAACAGGTGTCTCTTCATATAAACTTCTTCATACAGACATATATGGTTCCATTCAAACAGCAGAAATTTTTTTCTTCATGCTAATCCTCCAGAAAACCAGTTTGGTTTCCATTACTATATATAGCGCTGAGATTCTTGGTCTATTTTTTGTCCCTTTGCATCTGATTATGTTCAGTAGAGTTCAAACTTTTTATGATATGCAGACTTTAACTAGAACATGACTTCTATTCATACAGACTCCCATTATTAATAAACCCACAATGGCCGTATATATAATTTAGAAGAATTTTATTCATACCATAATCCTGTCCCATCATCCACTGCAAATATTACAATTACCTTTAAAATGTCATTGAGTATCATTTTGTTCCACTTAAAGCATAGGAATCCTGGTGTTAAACGGTTACACTTCTCTTAAGGTTGCTTATAAGAGAACCGTAATTCAAATGTATTTTTCCATGAGCTGTAAAGGTTTAAAGCAAAGAATCTGTGTTGTGTGTGTGTGTGCGCTCGTGTAACTTCTAAACAGTGAGGCTAATACTTGGAATTTTAACAAGAAATGTATCTTGTGTATTATGCAAAACACTCACAATTTTTTACCAATACAACAGAAACGCAGTAAGTAAAAGAATATACATGAGTGACTGGTAACCATTAAAAATATTTCTTTTAAAAATTGCACAAGAGAATACAAAAACAGTGAAGCAAATCAAAAGTTCTGCAAATGCATATAGATGTATCTATATATATATAAAATGGGGGTCTGCTTATATAAATGTACGTGGCAAAAACTGCAAGGCTGAAAAATGGTCATATTTAATAACACAGGCAAGAAGCATAACATAATCGTAATAAATAGTAGCAACGAATATACACTGACAGGACCACTGAAAATATGCTGAAATAAATTAAGCACCTTAAAGTGATGAGTCTGTAGTCGAGAAGCCGTTAGGTCTCTAAAAACCACTGTGGGCAGCTACTGGAATAGTGGGCCCTCTTGGTGGGAGTTGACAGGAAAGTCCCAACTCGGTTTGCGTTAATTCCAAAGAAGAAAGCACGCTCTATGCCAGTAGGAGTCATTTTCACTACCACCCCTAGTTTTGAAAGGGAGATTGCTGCCTTTATTTCACTGCATAACCTTTGTTAGGTAACAGGTATAGAAAGGTCGTATTTACTCAGAAGAATGTTATTGCAAACAAGAAATAAAGAGTTTTGCCACAACTGAGACGCAGGCTGTGCTGTATAGGGCAGCCGAGGCGCAGACCGTTGCTGCTGTTAGCAAAGACAAGCTTTCCTTCAAAGGAAAAGCTTCGCAAAGAACAATCTGGATGATCCCATCCTGGAGAGCTGTGCAGCAGAGAAAGGTCTGGATCTGCAGAAAGCTCCAGCCAGGAGCAGCCCCGTGTCTGGGCAGGGCAGCAACTGCCAGCCGGGCTCAGGGAGCTTCTCGCACAATCCTGGTGCTTTTTGTTACGCAACACGTGTCTTTTGGAGGAGCGGCAGCATTTCGAAGCCTGTATTTGGCTTTCAGAAAAAGCTAAAAAAAATCCTAAAATTTAGTCATATACTAAAAGAAAGGCATTTGGACTTCATTAAGTGGACCTTATTAGAAACAACCCGCTGCTGTTGCCCCTGATGTACACCTGGCAACGTCTCTTCAGCGCTTCATGTAATATTCAGAGAAGTGGCTGAGGACACTCTGCTGCAGATAAATACGTTTTGAAACCCACTTAATTCGGTGGAGAAGCTCCTGTTGGACTTTTAAGGGATCTAATGCAAACTCTCCTTAAATAAAGGTGTGGACAAATAACTTAGGTCCTAAAGGCTCCATCTGAATTCAACACACTGTCCCTTGACCTCTTCACCCAGCTTGGAGCAGGCTGTTTGGCTTAGCATATCCTACAAAGCAGACCTGAAGGGTTTGTAGCATGGAGGAATATCTCTCTCTATATATATACCTAAGCCACAAACAGAATGACTCAAAAGCTCTACTTTTCCCTGGCTTGCTGGAATGATCAAAACCTTCCTCCAACCTTCCCTCTTACACTGCCTGACTGCCACTCGCCCCATGGGATTTCTGAAACCTCCAGTCAATAACCCGTGAAAAGTCTTTTAAAAGTGACAGGCAGAGGGACATCACTTGACCAAAGAAGCTCGACGAAAGGCGAATAAGACCAACTTCAAAGATAATAAGGGAAATGGAAATTCATATGAATTTTAAATAGTTAAAACCACAGTTTTAAGCTATATGATCCAACAACAGGTAAAAATCTTGCCTGCAAGCCAAGAGCCTAATCTTCCCCAAGCTAGTCGTATCCGAACAGTTGTCTTCCTACTTACATGATACAAGAGATTTGAACTGACATCCAGTACGTGACATAAACAGAAAAAAAAAATACACATAAAATGCACATCTTTTTTTCTTCATAAAGCTATGGAGCTGCACAGAGCAAATTTAAGTGCACAAGGTCACACAAAGGCAGCTTTCCAGAAGGAATCATTTAGACGGTGAGCGAAATGAAACTGTTGTATCTCTGAATGTTTCTCTTGAGGATTTCGGAACAAGGGCCGAGCACTCGTTCGAAGCGGGGCCGATCCAGCTTCACGCACTTCAGGGGTCCACGGGCCACCACAGTAGCAGCCCGGGGCCGGTTGAGCAGTAACGCTATCTCACCTGGAAACAGGGATAAATACGCTGTCACACCCTGCGCCTCTTTTTCGGAGGGTGCATATTTGAGCCACCATCAAGTTGGTTTAGTTGTAGAACATCTCTCTTTATATATCTCCTGATAGACACTTTACATAATTCTGTTGACAGTACAAATGCATTACACATGCATAATGCATGCGTGTAAAATGCCTTTGAAAACAAATGCTTTCAGACTGTTTTGCTGATTCTGGATCTGTCTCCTGTCAGCTACACTGGCATAAACGAAGGAATGGTTTCAGCTTCACTGAAATCTCCCCGTATTGCTGAAAGCAGCAGCTGACCTACGCATAACCCTCGCTTGTAAAAGAGCAGAGCACTAATTAAGGCAATAACTACTTGATACAACTCCACGTGCCCCTCTTTCTGAACCATACCTAAGATGATTTCCTTACCAAAATAATCTGACGGACCGAGTCTCCCAACCTCGACGTACTCCTCGTTGTCAGACCTGCGCTGCAGAACAGAAGCTGTGCCCTGGGAAGAGAAGTGCAGAAAGTCAGTTGGCCACGCTAAAAGCTGTCATGCTTTTTAAAAGTCTTGAATATGGAGTATTTCCTTTTGCATGTCACACTCCTTTAGTTCTGCTATGGGAGAAATGACAATTTCAGTCATTGCTTTCATATGAATAAAAGGAATTAAAGGATTAAAAGAAAAAAAATCCATCAGTATGGTAAATTATTGCTTGGATGCAGACAGATTTCAGCTCACAGAAGAGAAGAGGAACAGGACAGAGCTTGGTAACTCCTATTTAACTAATTCACATCATGCTGTGCAAATGTATGCTTTAATATAACTGAAAAATACGTTCTGAGTGGATGCGAAACCTTACAAGAGATGCAAAAAAGATTTACATCAAGAGGAATAAAAAGGCAATTTTCCCAGTCACAGTCTTGGGACGTGATTTGTAAGTCAGCAACTAGAGTTCATTCCTCAGCTGATAATTCACTGGATCTATTGCTGAAATCGTTGCTAAAGGTTGTTTTCTAATGCTTGTTGCAACAAAGGGTGATTTTTTTATTAGTGGCTTTGCCCGCTTGTGGCCTGTAGTGATCTGGACACCTGTGAGTCAGTTGCTGGAGAGATGGAATGTGTCTTGTCTCCACTACCCTTAATAACTGCTCTACCTGACACATGCTAATACATGTCAAAACTCAGTTACAGTCTATTTAAACCTTCAAAGAGGTTTTACATGCAGAAATATTCTAACCTGGAGGAAATCTTAAATTATTGTGGCATAAAGCTTTTGTAGGGGAATAGAGAAGGTATCTGTTTTTCTGGGAAAAAATTACAGTAATATATGAAATTATCTTTTGAGTCCAAATTGAAAGCATACGGAAAGGCAAAATGATAACATATTTTGATTTTAACTGGAATTTAGAAAAAGATTTTTTAAAGCCGAGTGATTTAAGTAGACTGGAGAGACATTTTTTTGACAGTGCAGTTGCAGAGCATCAATATTTTGATGTTTCTTAAAGACTTTCAGCTTGGAAAGTAACACAAGAGGGCTGACCCTGCCCCAGCCAGGACAGGGAAGGGGAGGAGACAGCAATGTGGCCTACGCTCGGAAGACTGATGCCAGTTATTGGAAAATATCACAGCCCTCACTCTGCAGTTCAACACCCAAGTCTTGCTCCGCTTTTCTCATCGGCGCAGTCGGTGCCTGTAACCAGCTGCAGGAACGCCCCGGCTCGGAGCACGAACCTCCCTCCAGCGCAGAGCATTCTGTGCAGATTCACTGGCTGCAAATATCCTGCAGCTTCCTTCCACCACGAGTAACTTCTGTGCGTCTGGGCATGGTGGGGGCTTGAGGAGACACTGAGCACCCTGAAACGCCTCAGCTTCACCGCAGTGAAAGGCACTCAGGACCCTGCAGAACCAGCCCTGCACCTCTGCACTGCGATTGAATGAATACACCCCACAGGATCCCAAACATCATCACTGAACTGCAAACCTGAGCCGCAGTGTAAGGCTGCTTCAGGTCTGGCTTTTGCTCTTCTAGGACCTAGGGGCCTAGGAATAACCAAGAACAGTAGGATCTTCACTATTATGTAGCAAATGTTCCCAATTTGCTTTCTTCTGAACAAGCACAGCTAAGCTGCTGTAATACCATTGTCCTGCATCATGTCCTATTTCCTAACAGGGTTATTTTTAAGCCCATACACTTTACAAATTGCTGGACCACTCTCTAGGTTAACTTATGTGCTATATAAATGAGAAGGTAAATCATATTCTGCTGATGCCAGAAACAAAAATTAAATAATGTATTGTTTGATATATCTGTGTTTTTACACAGGCTTGGATGTGTATCAAATTAATCTGGCATGTTAAAAGTCATAATTTCTCATTTTGCCCACTAGCAGTAACCTGTGCTTAGTATAAATCCCTAGATACCAGACTGTCAACACGTTACATTGGTCCTGACAATTTACCATTCCACCCCATCAACCACATGCCGTAACAGTGTTATAAAAATAGTGAAGAAACACCAGGGCTGTAAATCCAAGTCCATTTGAAAACAATCACAAAACTCTTCTCAGCTCCAGTTCCTTCACTCTTAATATGCCAGGCAGCTGCTGGCAGAAGATGCAGCACCAGGGCATCTGAATTGGGCAAGGCTCTTTAAAAAACAAGCCGAACATACATGAGAAGGTTGGGTTTGGTTGTTTGTGGGGGGTTTTTTTAGGGTTTTACCTACCACTGAAACACGCCATGCACATAGAACTGTCCACGGCAAGCGTAAGGCTATGCACAGAACTAACTGGAAGAACTGGATATCAGAAAGTGAGCTGGTGCCTGTCAAGTTTCCAGCAAAAATTCTTTACCCTTGATATAACTAAACTGTTCCGCCAAAGCTGCTGTTTTCCAAGATCTTCCAGTAAATCTGCTAGGGCATGAAAATGCAAAGATAGTGTAGACACACATTCATAAGCAGCATTCTCGGAAATACCCCATACAGGGAATAATGCGTATATTGACCTCTCTCTTGCCAAACTTCTGATCAGGTGCAGCTCACTGAACTGATGCCGTTCTTAGTGCCTGCGCAGTGCAAATGGATTCAGCTCCAGAATCGCTTCCAGCCCCTGTTGTCCTCTCCGTCCCCATCTGGAGCCTGGCAAAAACCTAACCCCTTGACCCAAATAGCTGTCTGCAATCCATGTCTCCAGTCTCCCAAAACTATTTTAAAAAAAACAACAAAACCTTTTATTACAGATGTTTTATTACATCAAACAAAAAAAAAAATAATCCCTGAAGTAACCGTATTGACCGCCCAGGTCAAACGAAGAAAGGACTCAATTCCCCCGTGCTCACCTTGAGCATGCTGCCGTAAATGTAATCACAGTATCAAGCAATATTGTTTTCATCTTCCCAAGTGTCAGCTTTCATTGTGGCTAATATTTTTTTGACAGGGTCCATATGATATAGGACTCCAATAAGTCAGTCTTCTGAAGCAATTTCTTCCACTGTTCCACTACAGTCGGCCTTTTTAATCCAAGAAACACCATGATATCTGCTGGAGAAGGACAGATGTGTCTGGCCTCCACAATAAACACTTGGTTTGGCAGGATAAAGCAATGCATATTCCAGATACATATTTTTCCACTCTTGTTTTAACAGTCACATAGGCTCTTCCCCTTGCCCAGCGAGAACAGGTCTGTCATGGAGCAAAAGAAGTTTCCTGAAACCCTGACAGCGAGCACCCAGATGTAAGATCTGATTACGCCGCTTGGCCTCTCGTCACACCAGTCACCAGCTCCACAAGTTCATCCTGGAGCATTGTCAGAGTGACCTTCACGGGAAGACTGTCCACACCACGAAACAAAGATGTATTTATAATTATCTATTATCTGTATCTCCCTCACTTTGCGTGACTTATCTCTGGAATCAACGCTATTCTGACTGTATTAGAGGAAGAGTCCAATTGTAGATGACCAGTGTAACCAGGGCAAAAGTAATACAGAAATAAAATAAAATAATACAGAATAAAACACTACAGAAGCAATCTTTTATTACCTATATGCTTAATGAAGTTGTCATACTAAATTAATTTGTTACCAACCTCTACCCCTGCTCCTGTCACAGGTTTCATGGCTGTAATTTCATTTTACTTTACTCATCTTTCTGACACAGTTTTTGAGCTTTCTGTCCTTGTGCTTTAGCAAACCCCGCCTCCTACAAATGATAAGACTGAATAAATCTCCTGAGCCCTGTCCCAGGAGGAATGGGCATTATCTAGCTGGGATTGAAGGGACTTATCACTCTCACTCCCAAAAGCATTTGGTCTCAGTGGGGAAGATTTCCCCTTAGATGGCACACAGAACTTGGCAAGATCAGTCTCTCTGAAATAAACTGCACAGACCTAGATTTGCAGGATCAGGTTATTTAGTGCTGCTCAATTTAAAATACTGTCTTGTACACTGCTAGCCATTTCAGCCTCCTACACGACCAAGCAAAAGCTACAGAGCACAGGCTGTCAGGAAGTTTGGCACCATTTAATAAATCAGCATTTTGTGATGGTATTAAACTGAAGGCAGACAGGCATGTCTTTCTGCTAGCAGACACTTCAGAGTGAAATTATGATCTTTGGTGGGTCCAGGAATATTCCCTTTCAGTCACTGGGGAGTGCCTGTATTCCCAGGAACCGATATCATTAACCTTCTCTCCTCTCCTCCAAGTAAATACGGGCATCCTATTGCAAAAACAACAAGAGCAGCAGTTCCAAAAGCAAAGTGCCATCAGCGCCTCTCTGCCACCCTCGCCCCGCGCGCCTGCTCACTCCCTGTGTCACTGCTTTGTCACAGTGCTGAGAGTATTTATTTGACTCTTTCAAATGCATCAGCAGTTTGTTTTGCAAAATTTATGGCTTAGATACTGCACCATAATTTAAGATACAAAAAATAAATTAGGGTTTACAATCCATGAGCTCCCATCCTCTCCAAAGTAATGAGATTTTGATAGATGTTTCACTTTTAAACTATTGGACCATAAGGATGAGTGAGACATCCCACAGCCTAAAGACAGTGACCCATTTGGATCAACAGTGATTCCCAGGCCTCATCCTCCACGTACTTATAATGGCTACTTGCTTCAGGAGCCCCATTTTTATATATAAGTATGAAACCTATAGCCAGCAGTTGGCCTGAGTAGCCTGGCTACGAAAGGCAAGTGTACAATGATGCCAAAAACATCGGATGGGATCAGCACAAGGCAAGAAGTGGTGGAGGGTGAGGTGCTGCCTCTGGGACAGGCTGTGCAGTACGGTCCTTCACCAGGGGCAGTGGGTGGGAAGGGAAATTCAGCACTGTTCTAAAAACTTCTTGGTTTAAAAGTCAGTCTTGTTGATGTTTGGGTTTTGCTGGCCTAACCTCCCATTTTAAAGATGTAGCAATCACTGAAAATACAGTGAGGCTCCATCTGCAATAAAGAACATATTTATTGATATTTTAATTGAAGAATATTTATTCTACCCTGACCACATGCAAGATCAGTGTCTATGTCCTTTTGATGCACAAAGTGTACAAAATAGATTTCTACTTTTTAAAGTGACGAAGTTTTATTTTCGTATCAGGAAGTTACTATTTCTATCTCCATTTTTACTTAATACTTCTCTTACTCTGTGCTTTTTTAAAGAAAAGCACAGAAGACCATTTTTTCCCCATGCGCTCAAAATGTTATATTTTTATCTGAGTTTTGAGCTTAGAAACTTTTTCTAGCCTATTTTGTTTTCCTCTTCACCATCCACTAGAAAAGAGCAGTGCAGTCTATAGAATTCGAGATGGAAAAGGTCAGGCCAATCCATCTGCTATTGCTATTAACTCTATCAGTTGCTATTATGAGCATACCTTTGCTCTTTCTCACTTTGTTAATCCGCACACTTCATAATTCACACGTTCAAAAGATAAGTTTCCCCTCACTCCACAGTCACACAAACCCTCATTATATGCCACTATTAAATCTTTGCGAAGTTACTACAAAAGATGAAGGAAGAGGCTGTGAAGTGGCATAAAACACTCCTGTTCACAGAGCGAAGCAGACAGGACTGGATGGAAGCTACAGAAGATCTGAAATGAATTAAAAGATCTTACACCCAGTAGGATTCAGGGAGTATTTTATTCAGTTGCAGGCAAGATGAGGTTTGTGGAAGTAATATCTTTTATGAGACCAACAAGCATAGCTAGAAAAGGGAGAAGAGCTATTGGGCTCACGTGGCTTTCTTCAAGTTGCCTATTTCTCCAGATACATCTAATAAAATATACCATTTACTTTTCTTCAAACACTATCTGGGCAATGCTCTTGCACTATAATAGCTACAACCATAGTAAGTTGCACCTTATTTAATACTACCTGCCTGCTTACTGGTTCCTGCACGTGATTAAATCATTCATAGAACATTTCCAAATCATTACCTTAAATTAAGGGAGTCAAAACCTACAGCTCCCGATGCTACAAAACTCCTGGAAATAGTGATTGCCAGGTGAATCTGCGAGACCTGCTATGATCCATCAGCTAACATTTCACCCTCTGCTTTGCAAAATGATCATTTAAATCAGCTTGGTTGCCTGATGTGAAACCTCAGCCAGCTGAGCAAACTTTCCATTTCTGCCTATCATTTATGATGCATCTGTTGTGGAGCAGGTAAAGGATACAAGGACAGACCCTAGGTTTGCAATGACTGAAACAGCGTTGGTTGGTGGGTTTGCTTATCTCTAGCAAGTGAGGTCTTTTCTGCATCCATCAGGGTTCACTGCAGATTACAGTGCGAGATGATGCACAAGCTAATGAGCTACTGAGACTTTGTGAACACAAACATGCAATGTGTTACACTTGCACCTTTTTTAATTTGGTTGTGACTTGGAAATGTCAAGTGCCACTGATTTCAGTGGATTTTCAGAAAGCCAGCACTTCGGGACATTCGTTAGGGTTAATAACGCAAGCTCAAATGAGCTCAAAGGGCAAACATCACAGCGTAACGACGTGTGCATCGGGGTATCCACACAACCTCCCTGAGAGAGAGCAGTGCTGCAAAAAGTGCCTTTACACTGCAACAACAGCAGCGTGGATGGATGCGATGATCATTACACTGTCATTGTAACCTTAACGCATCATCCTCTCACTGACCATAACTCTCAACACCACCAAGGCCCGCTGCGGTCTAGCAAGGATGGAAAGCAAACCTCTCTCCCCAGCTGGCACAGATCCTACACATTAGCTCCACAGCCACGCTCGGTATCAAACGATCCGCAGTTGGCCGTGTGTACCAGCTCTACCGCACCTGCGTAACGCCGCGGTATGTGTGCCTAAACTTCCACCACTTCTGCTATTTAGGCACGTTTATATTAGATTGGAAATAACATCCAGGCCCGAGAGAGAGGAACAAAGTCGTCTAGAGCAGCCACTGAAATAGCCACAAACATAAAGGTACTTTTGAAAATGACAATCAATCA
Source organism: Trogon surrucura (assembly GCA_020746105.1). NCBI lineage: Eukaryota > Metazoa > Chordata > Aves > Trogoniformes > Trogonidae > Trogon > Trogon surrucura. The sequence continues at coordinate 6,502,163 of CM036632.1, read as the reverse complement.
TAAGCCAAGTGTAGCTTAAAACGGCAGAAACAACTGAGCCGCAGGGCATTTCCTAGGGATATATGAGAGGCCAGGGTTAAGGCCCAGACATGACTACACCCAGCCTGTCATTAATCACCAGGAAACACCTTTGCCTTGATCGTTCAGTATTTAAAATCATAGATGTTTGACACAGGAAGACCTTTTCAATCCTCCTGTTGCAGTATCTCAGACAACCTTCCCCTTCAGTGTTTCTTTGATACAGTTTGCATTAAACCTGTGCGGTCCTTATGAATTCCCCTTGAAGTAAAAGAAATGTTGTTATTAGATGGAAGAAGACAAGATTCAGGCAGAGGGAGACCGGTAAACATAGTGAAAAGCCAAAAGAAGCAGAATACACTGCACCAACTGCAATTTGCTTCATGCATGGAGACCCCTGCAATACTTGGGCAAAAGAAAGTGTTTTTGCACAAAGAATAAAAAAAGGGATTTTTCTTCTGCTAAGCCTTTTCTGCTGAAAGGCTTTTCAGAGCCAAAATGCTGTTTTATAGTTTCTTGACTTCAAATGTTGCCCTTGAGCCACAGCAGCAGAGCCAACATCAGGCTCAATCACACAGGTGTCCAACAGAGGCGCATCCACGTGTTGGAGACTCAAGACTTTATCGACAGTCATCATCATAAGACTGAGGGACACCACAGTGGCCTCTGTGCTCTCCAGCCTCGGTACCACAGCAGTCCCATGCTTCTCTTCCATGCCACCAGTTGCCAAGTGGGTCTGGGAAGCCTGGGAATGAGGGGATGGTGACAAAGAGGGATAAGGACACCAGCTCTGAGCCATGGGAGGAGCCCATTGCCGGGGGTGTGATCCTCCTTGGGTAGTTGTCCTGGCTCCCTGCCCAGAAAGCTGGGAAGCAATTGCACTAGGGCCCAGCCTTTGGGGTCCCTCTGCACTTTTATCTTCACTCCATTCTAGGATTTTAGTTACCCCTTTTATTACACATTCAATCCACCTGTGGCAGGGGTGACGAAAAGCAGATCCACTCAGTAAAGGTGGGCTCAGATGCCGGGTTTTAGTGAATCATCTCAGTGATACTTGGCCTTGACTAATCGGTAGCTTCTGTGGGAAAACAACTGAATTAATATTCATCCCGGTGCCAGATTTTAAAGATTGTCTGTGCCAAGCGCTGTGGATTATTGGCAACAAGGCACTGTTTTCCTCCCTCAGACATGTCAGCGTACAAAGCAATAAAAGTCACAAAGGAAAAAAAATGTTGCATTTTAGAGATTCTTTCTTTCTACAAAGCTAGCCATTATCTTGACTGTCTCTGAAGCCAGGAAACGTCCACTGAGTCAACATAAAAGTGACTCTATAATGGGTTATTCATCAACTGTTCATATTTGTGACTGACCTGACAGGGCTCATCTCCTGCAAGCAGACAGTGCAGAGCTCTACCACCTACAGCAGAGGCAGGGTTGAATGCAGGGGAGAGAAAACAAGAAAACAGTGCTGAACCTCCCTCACCCTGCCTGCAAAATCCTTTCTGGTGAAAATCGGTTTTAGCTGTTAATGTTGTTTTACGGCCCAATTACTCCTACCACCATCTGCTTCTTTGTGAAAACATTCTGTAGATGCTGAAGTAACCAGACCAAGCAAAAGGCTGAGGCAGACATTGTCATTAAAGTCTCCCAACTAATGCTGTGACCACAGGGCTCAGCGAGCAGCTGTGGCCAGCTAGGGCAACAGCTTCTGAGCGAGAAATAAAACTTGGAGCAAAATGGGGGAAGGAGAGAAACAAATTTATCAGAGAGATCTGGAAGATCATAGAATCACAGAATCATAGAATCACAGAATCATAGAATTGGATCAGCTGGAAGAGATCTAGAAGATCATTGCGTCCAGCCTTTGTCCCAGCCCTATCAACCTACTAAACAATTCCCCCCAACGCAACATCCACCCGTCTCTTAAACATCTCCAGGGACAGTGGCTCAATCACCTCCAAGATCCTCCTTAGAAAGCTCTCTTTAAGTCCTTTCAGTTAGTGAATCATGTGTATTCGAAGGACCAAATTCTGAAACTCAAGAAAAAAAAACTTGGGTGTTCAAAGTTGCCACTTCCTGGTGCACATGGTGGAGTTCCTTAAATGTTCCACAAAGTCCACATTACACAGCTAATGAATGAGCCCCGATATTCTTTCAGTGAGTCTGCAATCATCTCAATGGTATCTTTGCAGAGGAGGGACAAAAGCCATCCAAGTAAGGAACAGCTTTAACATGATTCAGAGAAAGGGATGAACTCCAGCAGGGGTTCAGAAATTCTCCATTCCTCTGCCACCAGGTTGGACACCACTACACTTCATGTCTTCTGTATATTGCAGTATCTTTGCTTAAAGACAGAGAGGCACTTCTCTGGATGGAGCTTCTAGCTCCTGAGACAGCAGACGCCCTTACCTTCAGTTTAGATTTAATGTGCTTCAGGCCATAAATTCTTGGTCATGTTGACTAAGTGCTTTGACTCAGGGCTTGTGAGCTCAGTCTTCAATGCCGAAAGAGCTTACAAGGATCCTGAGAACCTCCAGAAAAGCTTGGGGAGTAAACAGCCCGTGCTGTTCCCCTTGCTCACACGGAAAAGCATTTCATCACCTGGGAACCTCCGCTGCTTTTGCAGACTTCCACGGTAGGAAGACACTACTGGGCAAGACTAGAGAAGAGCCAAAGCATCAATCATAACTTAAAGCAAGTACTACCTACGTAAAAAGTCACAGGCTGTTTTGAACACAGCACTCTCATTTTTATGAAAATTCAAATGGAGTATGTATATATTAAGAACGAAACTGCCAATTACTAACTTTTTACTTCTCTGTACACCAAACGATCTCTCAGTTTTCCACGTAACCTATAAGAGGCCAGGGTGTGTCTGTATTTCCAGCATAAACTTCAATTTTATGGGTTTACAAATCAGATGTTTTAAATTACAGCTGAATGAGACTGAAGACTCCTACACAAGTTGTCATGTCAAAAGCGAACCGGCGAAACATTCACACGCATATTTTTGCGCTGGGTATAGCATGTGCAAAGGAGAGGTTCAGAAAACTACTTTTAAGTTGTTAGAGAACAGTACAGCTACATTGCATCCTCCCAGTGGTTTTCCTTCAAGACCTAAGTTTACCACCTTCCCAGAGACAAACGCAGCAAGTCTTTGCATGTACCTCGGGCTGCTGGCATAAGCAATGTTCTCAGTCACAACGTCCTGGAAGACCACTAACACATCACTCCTCAGCTGCCGTTTTAGCCCTTTGGGAGTGCTGATAGCATCATTCCTGGGACGGCTTTTATGTTACAGCTAAGGATCAGCAGTTCTAGGGCTGCTTTCCAAGAGAAGACAAATCCTTTGAACTGTGTAGCCAAAGACATTGCAAATATTCCTTTACCCAGTAAATAATCTTGGATTTTTATTATTTGCCAACCTTTGATTTATGAAAGATTTTAATAAAAAAAAAAACAGGGGAAGAAATAAACAAATTTCAGTCAGCAATACAAAATGCCAGTGACTTCCAGATAACCTGCAGTAGAAAATAACATCCATCATTTGGGGGTGATAAAATTTAACATAAATGGATGGGCATCCATAAATGGATGGGCAGTTGATGCTGGCCATAGGGCTAACACTGCTTTTCTGCCTTGGACCTTCTGTAAGCAAAATCATGAAGGTCCAGATCTTTGAGGTGCTTAATTCTTGTTGACTGTTTTCAGCAGCAATGAAGAACTATCTTAATTCTTGTGCCTGAGCTTCAGACTGCACCATGTCACATGGAGGTTGCTACACATGCTACATCACACAGGTATAGCGAGGATAAACCCCGTGAAGTTCACGTGATGTTCTTGTAAGACAGATAAGTAGCTAAGATGAAACGAGCTGTTTAAAAGGTTACATGTATTACATACCACAGTTATTCTGACTCTTAACATTCTTCGGCTATACTATGCGGATGCGCCAATCCAGGTGAGAATTTTGTTCCATAACTGTGCTGTGTATGTTGCTTTTGCACTGTTTTCCTACCCATCAGACTTCTTTTTAAAAAAGTTTAATATTCATAATACAAAAGCAAGCTGACCTTACGGGTCTTGGAGAGGGATGATGCAAGAGGACTTAATTCTGACTGTGGACTCAAGATTGAGTCACGACTGGGTTTGAATTGTACTGATTTTTTTAACTGTACATTTTTAAACTATTATACATTATTCTCCAGTCTCTGGGTTCATAGCAACTCACAGAATTTACATACAGTTGTCCTGGTTTCTGCTACAAATGAGGAACAAAATCTGCAAAGTTCTAAAATAGACTAGAAATATTGGCTAATCTGAAATTCCGCAAAATTGTTAAGAAAATGCTCCACTGTACATCACTTCCGAGGTTTCAGATTTTGCAGAATTTACCGTAGGTCACTGCATTGAGGTGGTTATTAGTGGAGCTGGAGGAAGAGTTGGAAGGAAGGGGCAAAAGCTGAAGTCATCGACAGGTCCTCCATGGCTGCTGGAAAGAAGGGGAGCAGCCAGTTGCTTCCTACAAAACACCATCCCTTTCTGACAGTGAAGAGTTAAAAGGATATGCTCAAAATGGCACGGGTATGGATATTGCACTGACATATATGCAGCCTGTCCTGGGTTTAGCTAAAAACCCAGTCCTGTTTAGTGAATTTTACTTTTCAGTTTAGTGTCTTCTAAAAGGCTGCACGTTCTGAAGTCACCAGCATGTTTTTGCAGACAGTGTGTGCTACTGGCAGTGATAACACCTGATGTTTACAGTCACTGCCTGGGACTGGTATGTAGAAAGGCTCTTGCTGATACTTATTCCTATAGTGACCAAGGCCACTGCTGGCTCTTGTGTGCCACGCTGGGGGTGCTGGGTAGTAAGAGGGGGGCACAAGGAAGTAAAAGGTGGCACCTCCGGGGGGTAATAGACAGGACAGGTGACCAACGAGAGTATTCCATCCCATATACGTCATATCTGGTATAAATTGAGTGATCACGAGAGTTTCGGGCCTTCTTTTCGCCCTTCTTTTCTGCAATGGTCGGTGTCCAGAGAGGACTCCATCTGATCTCCTGAGTTTGATCCGGATCCTGAGTTCCCGAGTCCAGCTCCCTGTATCCAGCTCCCGCCGCCGCTGAGCCTGGGGTTTCCCCAGTGCCTCCTGCTCTGCAGCGCCAGTGGTGATTTCTATCGGGGGAGGGAGTCGGGTTCGATACCGGGCTACTATCTATAGTTGTATATAATTCTTTACTTTTATCTTTTTACCATTATTTCTATTATTTTCATTAAAGCTGTTCTAGTTTTTTTCTTCTCTCATCTGTAAGTCTCTCTGCCTCATTCCCTTTTCTCTTCCTGTTTGGGGGGGGGAAGAGGGGGTTAGAGAGCGTCTGTCCGCGTTAGTGGCCGGCCCAGCCCTAACCCTCGACACAGCCTGATCCACTGCCCACAGAAGTCAAAGTCAAACTGATTTCAGCAAGAGCTGGGCTAAGCTGACGTTTTAGTCTCTTTGACTCAGCAAAATACTTCACCTCCATCCTTAGTCAGGATGGGACCCGATCACACATTTAACTTTCAATCCTTGACGTCAGCTGGCCATGAAAAATGCCATCCTGAACACAGATGAACTTTGAAGCGGGACCAGTGGAAACGCTATTGCTCCAGCACAACAAGGTGATATCAAGAAACCTGACTGTGCCTTTCCTGTAAGAGCTCTATGGGAAACAATGTCTGAAGTTAAAAATAAGCAAAGTACAGAGCCCTCGGTGACTGCTGGCTCTGTTTATTCGGTATATTTTGTTTATTGGGTATATTAGGGGTTGCTGCAGACTGCCTTTGACAAACATTTTCACTATCAACAAAATCCCAGTAAGACTAAGCAGTTGGGATTGTAGCCTTTGAAACTCCTTTTCTAGACAACATTCATCTTCCTAATTAATAATTAATCGCACTGTGTTTTTAAAGAGATTATCAGGTGTGATAGCAGAGTGTGCCTAAGGCAGTGACTTCATTAACCATACGGAAGAAGTTTACTTTGTAGTTCTCCTGCCTGTCGCAGGGGTAGGTGCCAAAGGGGTCTCTCTTAGGTTAGAAAGTCAAAGAGCAACAATTTAGAGCAGGAAACAATTGGGCTATTATTTTTTTTTTTCCCTTTTCCTTCTTAAGGAGCTTTTAAATCATAAATCTTCAGATGCTTGTTGTGCAATTTAAGACTCAAGTTGACTTTTCCTACAAAAAGGCCCATTTTTGTGAAGAACGGAGCGCCCTTCTGAGCTGGACCAAGGATCTTCCACCGCTGGTGCACGTTACCATGGCAGGAAGAGTTTACAAACACTGTTCCACCTAACAGGGCTTTGAGCTGCATTTGTGCAGAGACGCTCCGTAGCGTGCCAAGAGTGTCAGCGGGGCTGGAAACACTGATTTCACCTACAGGACAGTATCTCAAGTACACTCTCAGCAAGAACTCGCAGCGGATCCTGCCCAGACCGGAGCCAGTTTGTGGCCCTGACTTGAAATGTCAACAGCACCATGAAAGCTAGCAGCCCCCCCCGGAGGGTTATACGACTGTTTTCTATGTGATCAGCCAAGAATAGTGCTGGACAAATAAGCATTACCAGTTCATTTGATTCATTTCTGTCAATGAGGCAGCTCTACGCATTGATTCTGGAAGGATTTCTGCGCTATCAATGACGTTTTTTCTCTTATTCGTTGCTCCCATTGCCTGGTTTTGGTACTGACGGATACTTTATGCCTTTTCCCACTCAGCTTTTGCTCACCTGTATGAAGTGTCTTTAGGATTACTCTCGTTTGTGGGGAAACAGGGAGGGTAACATTCTGTCCTCAGACTGGGTGGATAAAACAGGTGAGACTGAAAATCAGATGCCCTGTCTCTGCCCCTCTCTAACCGGCAAGATAATAACAAAGAACCCAAATCCCCAGCTCTTTTGATGTGCTCTTCACAAAGGAGTTGCAGAGGAGGGTGCAACTACCCTCCCTAACCCAGCACTAATCTGCAACTAAATACACTAGTTTTTAAAGTTAAAACCAAAAATCTAATGTGAAACTACTTGATACAATGGGTCCGTTTCTCCTTGAATTTTCTCCTGTGAATTATCTTCTATTTTTAGGTCTTCTATTTTTAGGCTGCCGCATGCTATCGCTGGGCAGCTCGACCAGCTATTAATTGGAAATGTTTTACTTCTCATGCAGTTTTATTTCTTTGCTTTCTGCACCACAAACCAAACCGTCCTTGGAGGAGATGACAGGCCAGGGAGAGCACATTTAAAGGACAGTTACAAGCTGTGCTCTCTGGGTACAGCGTGGCTCTATTATAAACTTCTTGCTGCTCTCTTCTCCTACACCTGCATACGTTTGTGTCTGTGTACACATTTTTCTTAAGCCATGTCAAACTTTATGGAGTATTAGGGCCATATGGCAGCATTTCAGCAAGCTCCCAGCGCTCAGCTGAGACCAAAAAACTCCCTGTGCGGAGTCGGCGGAGTCCCGTGACAATACCGGGGTGCCGCACGCTGCACTCGGTCACCACGAGCAGATCCAAATGATCTGACACGGGGAGGGTGGGAGCTGGAAAACCCAGTGGGGCGCCTCACGGCTGCAGGTCCCCTGGGGTTTTGGCAGAGGTGTTACGGCCTTCGAGGTACTGTGCCACCCAGCCAAGTTCGAAGCTGAACTTAAAAGAGCGGCACTTAAGCACAACCGCTATTTTTAATACTATTGTCGCTACCTTTCTCAGTAACCTAGACAACAGCAAAAACCTCATTTCTTTCCAGTTTCAGAGCGCTACTACACTAGCTCAAACTACTGTTCGAGCTGAAGTCAGTGGCAAAGCACGAGTTGGGAATAAGATCAGCTCCTGTTCAACTGGCATTTTATTTAAAGGGACTTAACATTTGCTGGGATATTTAACTCCGCGCAACTCGCATGCCTTTGCAAGCTACCACTTTAAAACGCTAGCTAAAAATATTTGCGTTATCTGAAGTCAGATGAATAAATCCTCCCTACTGCTGGGTACACAGTGTGGCAGTGTACAACACAACTGCAAATTTATTTGTTAGAAACTGTACATCTGTTATGATTTACGCTTGCCAAAACATAATTCTTTATGGCAACAATTGTTTCATGGTGCTTAAAGTTTTTCACCTCTGTGCCAGGAATCTCATATGGGATAATTCCATGACCTTGGAATCCAGCAGATACATTCCACATCTGTCTGGTCTGGGAAAGCCTGAGTTTGTTGTGTGAAAACCATAGTGGGAAAATAAGACCTGGAAATATCTGAGAATACAATAACTGCAGGGCTGCTTCTTTATTTCTTTTTTTCTTTATTTCTTTTTTTTTCTTTAACTACCAGTTTCAAGTGCAGTAAATCAATGTCCCAGAGGTTGTTACTTTGCTTTTGTAAGCAGACATTAATTTCTGATCCTATCTTCAAATTAAGGAATATGGTATAAACATTAAAATAATTCTATCTCTGGAAAAAATCACAGCCTTTAAATATTAAAACTACATCTTGTTGAAGGCTGCTTGAGATTTAAACGGAAAAACACCCAAACAACTGCAAGTAAACATCTCACTGGTGCCTGTGAATATTTAGGATGGCAGAAAAATCGTAGCTGTTCTGGAATCTCAGGGTAATACTGTTCTCATTAGACTTTTTAACAAAAAAACGAACCATAACAGCATTGTGAGCAGTGAACTTAGAAAGCCCTGGTTTCCTGCAAGTCTTCCTTGTGCACATTTTCTGACTTTCTGTTATTCTAATAATTTGGCTGAGCTCCTGCTGCAGCCCGGCTCTCCATAGGGCACTGCAGCATTTTCATACTCACAGCCTGCACCTCCAACCCCCTGCACCCTACTACGATCTGTGCAACACCGGAGATAACGACGAGGGACAGAAAGCAACGAAAAGAAGTTACGCTAAGAAAAACAGAGGAAAGGTGAATGCGCTTGCTTGACAGAAGGGGGAGACTAAATATTCTAGTCCATACTAACCAGGACGATATTTCTGGTTTAAAGCAGGAATTGTTCTGATCACCACCGAGGCTGAAAATCTCCCTTTCAAAAGGGTTTAACTGTTGCTCTTCAGTCTGCAAATCCTGAAGACTTTCACTCAGAGGCTGCGTCCTTCTGCAGGACCAATATACTTAAAAGACAGTGTCCCAAAGGGATGGGAAAGCATTGCAGGTTAACCAGAAATGAATGATTGATTTACAAAGTTCATACACAATTGTGCTACCAATTCAAAACCCATGTGTGAGTCCTGGGTATCTTAAAGAAGCTTTCATGATAGGACTCACAAAATCCCACTTGGAACCAGTACCTGTCATGTTGGTGCACCAAAGCTTTGTAAACCGATAACTGATTTGTCTAAAGGATGCCATGAACGAGCACGAATGCCGTGAGAACCTTGCCCAAAAATTGTGTGGTGAAGTTTGGCTTTGTACTACTGCACATACCGTGCTCCAAAGGAGACTGCGTTCTGGTGATATATGAAACGGTTTCTGCATATACAGCAGCCAAACAAATTGGCTGAATTTCTAGTGTTTTGGATTATAAGGCCACAAACATCCAAAAACATAGCAAAGAAGCTAATGACTTTTCAACATATTGTGACAACAAACCAGCCAAAAGCTTTCAACCAGTTTGGAGAATAACGTGTTCCTGGTGGCTCGCATCAACTCTTCTGCAGAAAAGTTTAACATCAAAGCTGTAAAATCCTGTGAAATCAGGCTTAAAATACAAAGTTAAAACTATGTGTGAACGGGCAGAAATATCACTGCAGCACAAGAAATAGTTGATACTGGGTGTTCATTCTTTCATGTAGAAAAATACAGGCCATTTCCAAAGTGAGAAACTATGTTAGATTTATAGTGCAGGGGTGAGGTAGGCACATACTTTATGGTTATGCAGTATGCAGTGTTAATACTTTTCTACCCATTCAAGTGTTAACAGCTGTTCCTTCAAGAGGGGGAAAACAAAGGCCCTTGGTAATTCTTAAGCAAGTTGCCAATTTTCCACATGGGATTCGATGGCTAAGAAAATTAGGTTTTCCTAGTCTCATGCTGCTGCAAGCAATAACAGCACACCTAGTAACACTAGGAGAAACAAAACCTCCGTATTTCTGGAACTGACACTATTGTTTTGTAGAGGTACTGCTCATCACATATTTAAAGTTCCTCAAGTGCCCAAGTGTGTGATATACAGGTGCGGTTATTGCACTGACAATTTTGTGAGCATCAGACGAGAAACTATGTTCACAAATCAAATACATGCTTCCAACACTCAAGAGGAAAGAAGGATGGAATTTTAAGTGTCAGATATTGATTATGAACCAAATCCTGGCTGCCTTGGATAGAGGCACCTGTCCAAAAATTCGCAGATCAGGAGCAAGTGAAGAAAAATCTGCTGGCCTCTGAACCATGTGGAACAGTCACTGTACGAGGCTTTTATCATCGGAGAAGAGGAAGGTCTCTTTCCTCCTAAATCACATGACTATACAGCAGCGTGATGGAGCCTCAGATGTATCCGGCATCGATGCACCTGGATCCAAGGCAAGGCAGTGATACCAGCCTCCTCACATCCATCTGACCCACCTTCTCCCCCAGGGAGGGACTCAGATTACCTCCCAGCGCCACCACTGCCGCCTTGCTGATCATGTAACATCTGCTCTGGTACATGCACCTGAACTGTGACCACAGAGCCATATGTTGGTCATTCCCAGTCTATATATTTGTGCACTAACACTCACAGCCGGTACTGAAAAGCTCCTACTTCAATACATACCCAATCATATCCTAATGCTGTCTTGTTATTCTTAGTCTGAGTCTCTCTAACACTTTTTTATAGCTTGTTATATCACAGTGCCTAGGTATTTGTATGAGATACCAAGGATCCAAATAGTTATCTCAGAGAGGATGCAAAATCCCATCGGTATCTGTTTGCAGAAGTGAGATGGTGGAACTGAAGTGTCAGATAATCTCCCAAAAAGATGTCAGCATTTTCAGCTGCCTGACAGATCTGTCTGCCTGTATGAGAGTAAAAAAGAAAATGGCTCAGCCATTTGAACTGAGTTTAAGGCAAAACAAGGAACAAATTATCCATTTTCAGATCAGGTCTCCTACTCCAGTTTACAGATGTTAATTTGCGATTTCTCCTGTAAATTCCTTTGGGAACAACGCACTGTGTGACAGGCTACCCTGGTTGAAGAATCGACAATTTGGAACAAGAAAAATCTCAAGTAGAAAAGAAAACTTCAGAAAGCAAAGACACTAGACACACCTTAAAATTCCTCTGCATCTCCAATTCACTCAAAATTAGGGATCGTCCCACGTGAGACAGTTCCATGGAAGTGGTGTCTGAATTCATTTGAATTTTGAGTAATTCTCCTGGTTTGAATGGAGTTAGTTCAGATTTATGCTTAAGTAAGAGATTAAACTGAATCCAAATGACTTTCAATACAAAGTCTTGATCTTTACCAGGAAATGACAGAGCTTATCGGGATGCCAATCTTACCTCTGTAATAATGAAGAAGTCATCACCGGGCTCTCCTTGCACAACAATTTTTTCTCCATCTTCAAACTGGACAGGTTCCAGTGCATCAGCCACTGTCAGCCGCTCCCATTTGTCCAGGGACTCTAAAATATTGAAGATTGTAAATCTTTATTATAAAAAGACTAACTCTGGATGAAGATTCGTATTAAAACTGACAGCTCTGTTATGCCTGGTTCTGTTATAAAAGAAACATTTCTTTCATCCAGGCACTTTGCATGAACCTCCAGTTGGGAAACATGAATGTGTTTATTCGTCGTGTCTTAAGACTTTAGTAATCACCCAGATAATAATCTTAAAAGTTGGCTCCCATTCCCTACGCCTGCGATCTGATCTGCGCTGCCCTGACGCTGCAGCGGATCGGAACAGCCCAGGAGCTGTACGGAGATACCGGCGATACGGGAGCGCCGAGATTCTCCTACCACATCCCACACCAGACGTCAGAACGAGTCCTACTGTCTTTTCGTCAGAGTTGTTCTCAGCTGGCTCCCAATGGCCTGGGAGATAAGTGATACGGAAGGGCCAAGCTAAAGGATGACTCTTTCCGCGGCGGTGAGACCACGCGTCGCTGAAGCCAGCAGCCAGAGCCCGGTGGCACGGGTGGCAGTGAGGCCAGAGGCTTGGTACGGCCGTTGGAAGCAGAATGTCTGTTTTGTTTGCCAGCAGGATGGTTTACAAAGTGTTTTTCTTCTCTTTGCCCCACGCAGAGACAAAAGTTACAAAACTTCAGTTGTATAAATTAAAGTCAACTTCACAAACCGAAGTACGCTTCAATGAGAAAGAATTCCCAGTATGTTTTACGAGTGACGGAGCTCACACAGAACCTGCTTCCTCTGCCTTGGGATCCCTCTCACCCACCTGCAGCTGCCGCAAAGCCCCTGCGATACCTCCACGGCCAAAGACTCCTCCAGGGCTGCTCGCTGTCCCTGCTCACTGTCCCGCTGCCTTCCTCCTCCTGCCTTGGCCCAGGGGTGGGTGTTACCTGTCCTGCCCTCGGGGAGAGGAGGGTGCCAACCTGTGTCTCTCTCCTCTAGCCATTTGCTTCAGAATTCAAGACAGTGAATTGTACTTGAACTTCTGTACTTTTATCAGATTTAACTGAAAGAAGTGACAGGTTTAAAAGTTATTAAAAGAAACAGATAATACAATGATATAACCTTCATTGTCTCAGAAAGCTGGGCTAAAATTCATGTACTCTACTGACTCTTATTATGAATTACTGAACTAATATAAGTCAAGACATGGCTTCTGATACCAGGATTAAATCTGGGCTGTTCTCTCAGACTCTGTTTTCCCCATTTTGTTCAAAATATTGTTTAGAAGTACTGTGTGAGTTGCTCTTTAAAAACCTTTTTGGCTGAGCTCAGAAGAGCACCCTGAGTCTGATAACAAAACCAGATTGAAGTGATCAATGCACCAAAAGTAAGTTTTGAGTTACCTCACACACATACATCTTCATGTTTTTATGTCACTTTCTGTTGCTGTTTGGGAAATTATTACTTCTAATATTTTCCCCACCTATAACCACTAATACACTTTCCTGGATTTATGACCTTTGCTGAAGTAGCTTTGATACCAAAGACCAAGCCCATCTTGTCAATGCAGCATTTTAGAAGTGCTCTGTTTGACTAAAAATAAGCATAAAACTCTCCCATACAGACTAGAGTAGGCTTTTCTTTTTTTTTTTTGAAGAACTCAGTAATTAACAATGAAAAGAAAGAGTCTCTTGAAATATCTTCTGAAGTTGGCTTTATGAAAAATTCAAAGCTAATTCTAGCTCCAGTCACGAAGTGTCTCTTTTTTGTCTAAGGGAATTGTACCACTACAAATACAGTGGTTAATGATTCTTGCAAACACAGCATTATATAGAATATTGTACATGATAAAACTCAAATTCTAGTTGCAGAGTTAAAGTCAAGCATCAAATAAAGTAGACCATATGCAAGTTTTTTGCAATTTCTAGATTGTACATTTAAATTTCTGGCTTTACATATAATTAAACTCCTGAAGAAAGATTTAAAACAATTGGTTTTCTCATATCTTGTTTGACACACTATAAGCAGCTGATAATCTAAAAAAATTTTAGATTTAAAAAAAAATATGACTTACAATTATATGGCTAGTTACAGCCACTAGGCAGGCCTTGAAAAAAAATATATATGAGAGCAGGTAGAGGTTTTTCCACCACAAAATCACGGAGTTCTGACCACATTAATTAAGGCATGAAGTGAAGTTGACTTCCCAGTGCTGTGCTGAGATTTCTAAAATATCTTTCTGTTTCCAAGGTGTCATCCGCTCTTTAGACATGTGAAATAGATCCTTGCACATCCGACCTAAATTCTGCATGTTCCTGAAATGATGCGCTATTTTGTCCACTGCTTTTCCGTACTTAAAAAAGGTTCAATTCTTGAAGCCCTTCCTCTTTTTTTTTTTACTGAGATTCAAGAGCTGTACTACAAACTAGGATATAATTACACTGCAAACTGCATGTTTAAGGAAGCACCTTGTCATATAACCTTTCTACTCTGGAATTGTTTTGAGATGTCTCATTGTTGTAATTGCTCCTCATCAGTGCAGGTGCAGAGATCCTTTTTTTCTTTAAATGCTCATTGTAATTTGGTATAATTTGTGCTCTCAATTTAGGAAGATTTAAATTAAGCATAAAGGAAGGCATTTAAATGGTGAAAACTTCATTAATAAGTGAGCCACACATTCGGCCTTACTTTAAGCATACAAATGTGATTGAAAACTTCATGGACAGCACCTCTCAGAGGTTCAGGTGTATTTTCACTAAGACACTCTCAGATTTCAGGCACCTAAGCTAGAAGGGTAGGTGAATACCGTAGACAAGAAACAGAAATTGTTTAAGTAGAAATACAAATACTTTAATTATACAGCGAATTAAGCCTGAATTGTTTTTTTCAAAATAGCCCCAACAGAAACACGATGTTTCTCCTACAGAATCAACATTTCATTGTACTGGCTAACACTGTCCTTTTTATTAGAAGCTTTTGTTCTCCTAATGGTGATTGATTGGTCAGGCATTACGGGTTTGTTGTTTTTCCTACTGAAGGCCATCAAGAACATGTCCAAATTCTGTGGCTATCACATTAATCAAAGGGAAACAAAATCCAAGGTCAAGAAGCTAAACAGATGTTTTAAGAATGTGAGACGGGGGCTGTAAAATACACGGAAGAAAAAAACTCATCCCATTTTGATTTGTAAGGTTAGTTTGTTTAGTGCACGTAAATACAATATTCTTGCAGGAAGATGCCTCTCACCTGTCACCTGGAAGGTCATAACTAGACTTTATGACACACTTCTATCTCTGCACTGCTTTCTCCTCTGTCCATATGATCTTTACTGCAACAGCAGCTATGGAGCAGTTGCCAGCGTATACCTGCTCCCATACTTAAGGAAAGATCTCTTCTTCAAAGGTATATTCAGTGCATATTAAAGAATCAGAAAAAAGAGTCCTAAAAAGGGCTCCTCACACTTTCATGCCTTTGGAAACAACATGAGACCTTCTATTTGACCACCATTGCTTTCATCGTGCCATCAAAGACCAAAATTCATTCTGCCAACACATATAACAGAGGAACTAACAGGCAAGTCCAAAGGGCAACTGACCCAAAATGGAGACCTTGCTCAGGAATTCTTCATACATCTTCCGCTTCCTCAGTGTGCTGCCCTGTTATTAAAGGAGAGAGAAAAAGGAGGCAGAACATTACACAAAGTATTTTTGTGATTTCGTCCTACAGCTGCTCTTTTTTTTTTTTTCTCCTCCCCTTCCAAATCTTAAGCATAGCCAGCATAAACAGCCTAAGGCAAATGTTTCCCCATAAAATGTCTGGGCAAGTTGCATTGCTGATAAGCAAAGACAGAAGGAATCAAATTCAATCCTGGTGTAATTTCACTGACTTCACTGGTGTTACTGGACACCGCAGATGAACTGTATCCATTACTTACAGGCACTTATTTTAAAGCCAGTGCTTCATCAATTAACTGTTTAGCTAATTCAATATATATCTTGTTACCACTGAGGCCCTGCTAGAAGGGATTTTACAAAGGAGGATAAAACTTAAAATGTCCCCCTCATGGGTCTCATCCTTTTTTGTTAAAAGCTCTTTAATGCCAAGAGTCTTCATCTGTAAGCCTGGTTTATATTCTGGATAGTGGTGTATGAATTGTTACTGTTGAGCTACCTGTTCATATTATTATTTTAACAAGATTTAAGTGTTTCGGAGCAGACAATGCATCAGTGTATGTGCATCCACCAACACAGCCATTCCCCCTCCATGAAGATCTTATTGTATGATACATTACTGAGAAACCTTCTGCTACACAGAGTTTGATCACCACAGACAGCAACTCTAAGTACCCATTCCAGCTCACATTTCTGAAGGAGATTCAGGTCTGAATAAATACTACACAGTTTTATGATACAAAAATAATGAATTCATCCTTAACTCCTTCTGCAGTCACTGGTGTGACTTGAAAAGAAAAACCTTCCCAGGTACCAAGGAGGAACTCCATGGTCTTCCTGTGCAGTTTATTCCACAGTGTTAGGTGACAGCTTGCATCTTTGTGCCCAAGCAGATTCCCCGGGGATGCTGACAGCTAACTGGTGCCTGCTAGTCAAATCTCAAGGCAGGGGTACAGCATAAAGATGATACATTCATATTTTGAAGAACGGGGAAATAAAGATGCCATTTATTCATAGGCTGGGCAGACAGGGCAGAAGCAAATGTCAGTGTCTGCCATGGAAAAAGCCACCTCTCTGTTCCTCCTTCTCCAGGTGAGCACTGGGTAAGTGCTGGAAGCAGAGGCAGAGGCCTCTCCTGAGGCCACTCCTGCTCCGGAACAGCCGCAGCACCATCACGGAGCTGCCGCTCTTCCCAGGTAACTCTGCATCAGCAGCAGCACCAGCTACCGAGGTCTGCCCCTCCGCACCCCGTTCATAATTTCCGAGTCTGGTGATGACAGTTCGCCTCTCAGCGATAGCATCGGTAACCCTTGTCTGACCTCTCTGTCTCACAAACCTGGTTGTCAACCTCAGGGGCCCCCAAAAGCATTTGAAGTGCCAGAAAGGAAAAAAAAAAAAGAACTTCAAACGGAGGAGGCTCTGCAAACCACGCCAGACCCTGACAGCTCGCTGTGAGACAAAGGATGGAAAACTGGACACTGCGCAGTTGTTGCTTTGCTCCCTGCAATCGAGTGGAAATTAGACCAGCAAAATTGACAGCTGTGGAAAAGCAGATTGGTGGTTTAGTTTGATGGGCTGGGGCACCCAGGCACAGATGTGGAAAATGCTTTTTAAATGACCTGTGGACACGGATGAATTTTAAGAAGCAGTAATCAGCAGCCATAAGTGACGCCTGACCACAGCCTCGAGTATTTCGAGATGCAGGCAAGACCCAGGAAGGTAAGAACTGCAGGCATCGTGCCTGGTCCAGAGCAAGGGCCCAGCACTTCCTATCGGAAAACAAGTGAATTGCCTTGGCTAAACTAAGCCAGGGCAGTGGTACCGAATCCACCAGGAAGACAAGTGCAAAAGCAAAACCGAAGTGGAAAGAATTAACTAAATGTGCTGCGACGATTCTTGGTATTGTGATGGTATCTAGAACCTCAGTGGGATTCCACTTTATGTATAGCTACACTGTGTTAGCTAACCCGTAGGTAAGGTAAGGGAGAACAAGAGTCTAGGGAAAAACTAGTGGTTAAGGCTTAGGAGTCCTGTTTCCTAGCACAGGGAAGCAGAAAGTAATAGTTTCTCAGGGAGTAGAAAGTAATAGAATGAACTTCTGTTTGGAAAATACAGCTAAGAAAAGCAAAGGGAAAAAAAAATCCAAAGCACAGATGTTTGACAAACGGAAGAAGACTGGAAACCTGTAAAGCTCAAAGAGATTTACAGACAGTAGGTGAGACCTGGTGTGCAACACCAGACTGCAACAGAAGCACAGCCAAGGCTATTTTGGTCCATACACTCAAGGACATCATCCAGGAATGAAGTTTAGGTGCTTCAGCTCCATAGCTTGGATGAGACGGTGCCTAACATGCTACATTTGGGTTTGGTACCTCTTCTCCACAAACGTGCTCCCAAACTAAACAGAGCCTGAAGAGATGCTAAAACTCTCGGGGAGAGCTGATAAGAAAAGAGCAAAGCAAATTCAGCCTCTATCTGTTAGCTCAGCACTGGGATCATGGCTATGTCATGCTCATAGCCAGCACGCACTGTTGCAAGGGGTTTAAGTAGACAGCGATAATCATCTACAGATGCATAACAGAAAGAGAGGGCAATTCCATACAGCATAACTTGACATAACTCAAAGCAATAGGAGAAAATTAAGAAAATCTAATTTAAGATCAATATCGAAAAAGTTCTACCCATGTAGGAATTATTCTCTTGCAGAAAAGTTTCCCAAGGGAAGCAGTAGAAATCTTACTGCTTGAGCCAGATGAAAACAATAGTAAATGTACATGAACAATTCTGCACTGGCAGAGTTCTGATGGCATGTTTTAAAAAGTCTTTATTAATTCTGCTTTTTCTAACCTATTAATATCTTATTTCAACAGTTGCTGCTTCTCCCTCTCCCCCCTTTCCTTTGTTCACTTTCTCCCTGGTTCTGAGCTGTCATGCACAAGCTCATCTTCCAAAGACAGTGGTTCCCACTAACTACAAAGACTTGTTAATATTCTAAGCTGTAGTGCTCCCTCCTGAAACAGTTCCAAGGAGAATCAAGATGACTTGCATTTGCCACATCCGCCCAGAAAAGGCCTTAAAGCCAGTGGTCCTAAATCTGGACCACTTAAGAGTGTAGCAAGCCCTAGGCTTAGCTTAAGCAATATACAGAATAGGAAAAATGAATGTCCCAGGGATTATAACAGGTCTTGTTGAACTGGACTGTTGCATCTCTTTTCCAAACGCCCCTTCTTCACTTTCCCTGTCGTATTCCACTTTTTCTTCCCACTCCTCCAGTCCGGTCTCTGCTTTTCTGCCCCTCTGCTCACCCCTCTGCTTTGTCCCTCCAGCACTCTTCATGTCTTCCTTCTTGCCTCATTTTTTTCAGGTGGAGTTGATAGGGTCCTTCCTAGAAATCTCCACCTTCAGTAAGAAGCCAAACAAATGGCTACCCAAAGGCAAAGCCTCGCTCAAGTTTCAAATAAAAAGAGTTGTCTTGGCAGGAGGTGCTGCAACAGCCTTCTGGACCGCTCCAGCTCCTGCATAAACCTGATATTGAATGACGCTTCGGGTGTACATTCTTAAAGAAGCGTGAAGAAAAGAGTCACCGTGCCTGCTGGTCATGAAACCAAACCAGTCTGCAAGATCTCAGTGCCCTGTTGCACAGACGTCGGGTGGACTGCAGGCTTCGTGTTTGCTTTACGTTTTGGCCACCACGCGACCTACATTTTATGGCAGCACAAAGTCCTTCTGACTTTATCTGAGTAGAAAAAGGCACTTTGTTAAAGGACGTGTTCTCAGGTTCAAAGCGGAGAAAATATGGCAAAACAAAGCCCAAAGAGCATAAATATCTCTCATGCCTTACATTGCAATATTACAACTCATTTTCTGTGAGCAAAGTTTGCCAAATAAACAGAAAGTATTGTAGCCCGTGCAACTCGACTCTCAGTGCCAGGTATCTTGGACCATGGGAACTAGAGGGTAGTTAAATTATCCTGAATCAAGCATTCTTAAAGAAGAAATTACAAGAAATTAATTCTTCAAATTTCCTCAGTCTGGGAACCGAATTGTCTGGGGGATCAATCTGATGTTGGGATACAGACATTTGCGTCTCTGGTATTTGTGGTATTTGCTATATTTAGAGTATAAATATTGTACTACCCTGGGATGTTCCCCGCTTTGTGATGCTCTTGAATCCCAGTTGCAAAGCAGAGAGAAGTAACACTGCAGCAACTGAATTACGTGAGAATCCTACGGCAAAAAAATCCTTTGCATCTCTCCCAGAAGCATGTAAGTAAATAAATACAGAATACATAATATACATAAATGTAATTATACATAAATGTATGTGTGTGTGCTTGTGTGTACACATAGAGAACATATACATTAAAAAATCTGCAAAAGAGTGAAAAGTATGCAACTCAGCACAGGTGAGTTTATGAAATAAACATAATAATTTTAGGAACACACAGATGGACAGTTAATTTGTGAGTGTACTGAGGGGTGAACACGTTGAAGTAGTTTTTTGTAATCCATTTCGTACAATGAATTTCATGGTATAATACTTTGACAAGGACAGCAGTGAAAGCCAAGCAGTTTCACCCCAATCCTGACAAGAAGACCTATCTCAACACTTACAATCATCACAGCTGCTAAAACAAACTTGAACGTGACCTTCAAGCCATCAGGTTACTGAAGCTGAGACAGTGAAATATAAAGAAATGTATCTGTTTTAACAAATTTCCTTTGGACAGGCTAAATAATAAATGGATGACAAGTGTAACTAAAAGCCAGATGGAACTTTTTGCATCAGCCTTGTCCCTCCAGAAAAAAAAGGAAAACATAAACCCTCAAACCTCCTGAAATGCATTTTATTCATACCATAAACCAGTCAGGATCAATGGTACATGTAAGGGGGGGAAATGGCACTGAGCAGAAATAAAAACTAGCAATTACTAAATGCAAAGCAAAGAACCAAAACAGAGCCTGCAAGGAGAAATGAGCTAGAGACTCAAGTGTCTCATGACAGGATAAAATCTTTTTGGCAAGTGTGGATCTGAAGGCATGACTTGGAAATAAATATTCACAACTTGAATAAAATTTCAACACTAGACTGAGAAAACATGGGGCTGGTCACGGCCAGGAAGGAATGCAGAGGGAAGGAAAAAAAACTCTCTCAGGTTATGGAGGGGCTTTATCTGACTCCAGAAAAACAAGGTATCTTTGGGAGAAAAAGGTCATTGATCCCTTGGACAAAAGTATTTGCAAATGGAAAATAAAAAAGAAAAACCTGCTTTCTGTTAAGTTTTTGAACCATCTTCAATTATTTAAAAAAGATATCCTAAATGTTACTACCTCTTATCTAAATACAGATGCATTTCTACATCCAAAACATCCAGCAACTTTCTAGAAACATAAGGTTAGAGGCTACACGGCAGGAAACCACATTTCTGGGACTTGGAAGGCAGCTACTGATACATCTTGAAACCCAGTACAGCAAAACCAGCCGTGTAATGGTGGAGTTAGGTTCTAGTATGAAATGCAGGCACTGAAACATGATGTCATTAATTCTTAGGCTTGAGGAAATGTGCAGAGAGTCACTGTAACCTGCCCTCACATGAATGCACAAAGACAGGTGTCTCATTTCACCTACAGCAAAGAAATTATCCACGCTGCACCTACAAATAAATGAAAAGATGACAGATTTCACGTAGTCTGGATAAGTAGATTGTATTCACTGTGGACAGCACTTAAATTCAGACATTTTCTATACCTGCAGCTATTAATTCCCCATGGTATCTGAAGTATTTCCTATCTATGTACTGGGAATACTACAATTACACTGTCTGGGTATCTAATGTAATGCAACAGACCACCAATATTTAATGGTCTCAACTGCAAAAAAAAAAAACAACACAAGAGAGAAAGGGAGGGAGAGGAAACATCTCTGTGTTAAGTTAAAGGTCTCATCAACTGCAGAAACTGAGGTTGCTAGGTAAGGTACAGTGGTCACTAATTCAAAGAATATGTAAATTAATTTGAAAAGCACTTAGCACTCCACTAGAATCAGACAGAAGTATATGCATAATATTCAAGTTGTATGCACTAGCACAGTTAGCATTAAAAAAACCAGTCTTTTCCACTTGGGACTTTAAACCCTTTTAGTAAAATCCTGCCTCTGCATCAAATATTCATCTTCTGAAGGCTGCTGTCAGATGGTAATGGACACATGACCAAACCTGAAAGCTCACAGGGTTGGATGGTGTTAGATACCACTATTTTCATCATCAACACTAAAACTGAAATTACCTCTAGGCTACGAAGCCTGTGAATCTCTCCCTTCAATTCTTTAGTAGCAAAGCTACAGGTAACTGTAAAAAGCTGTGCTTAAAAAGCCGAGGGATATGTAGCTTGTCCTCACATTTATTTCTCTCTCAAATTCCTTGTCTTTTATTCCTTGGATTCTTCTTTGCAGAAAGCAGGTTCACTGCATAGTTATCCCAGATATTCCTCCATTGTGTCCATGCAGGACATGGGACAAACTCTTAAATCTGGTAGGAAATCCTCCTGCTCTCTGTTTCAGAAATACCTTAAGGTTTCGGCTACTACTGCCTGCTTCTCCGCACTGGGAAGCCTTCAAAAACTCTTCGTTCTGCTTATTCACGAGAGAGAAGAGAATACGCCTCTCATCATTATTCCTCTATTTTGTCTTGGAGCCATCAGGCCAAATATTTTAGGATAGAGTGAATTTTTCCATCAGAAAAACGCTCCTAGACATCAGCATGATGTTCATCTTTGTGATAGAGAACTCAGTCCATGAAATAGAGGGAAAATGCAGGCATCCAACAATCACGACGGAGTCTAAATAAAGATCACTCTTACACTCTGTCGCTTAAGAACTAATCATTTAAATGTAAAATCTAGCCAATTATTTTGCTAATTTTTCTGTTATTCATGACATTCACTGGAAATACAGATGATCTCAAAATGTGCACTCCTTTATTATTCTCAGAGCATCGGGTAATTTCCTTCAGATCAGAATGAAACAATGCAGCTTTTAGAGACAAGTCCTATTGAGAAAGAAGCTTTACACAGACTTATGTCTGTTAATTATCAAAAAGAAAGGAGTATTTTATGGAGAAGGGAGATATGTGCATAGACAGTCATAAAGAAAAGTTATGACACCGCTAAAGTTAATTATCTGTCAAAGTTTCCATTATAAACTCACCACTCAAGAACTAACAGCAAATCCACAAGCTAGGACACACCCTGGGTGCCCAGAAGGTCCGCTGAGCTTTGCTGCAGAGATGAGGGAGTTTGAAAGGAGCAGAGCAGCGAATCATTAGCAGGGACTCTGCTATGATCCGTGTGGCTGTGCGCTGGCTAACGAAGACAAGGGCACAGTCCAACTGAGACTTTTTTTTTTTTTCCCAGCAGAGCTGGATTTACCTTCCACTGCCTGCCTTGAAGAGTATAATACAAGCTCAGACAAAAACTTCATAGGCAAGGGGTAGCGCTGAAAGACATTTTGAGGATCACGATAAGGAGAGGATTTGCATAGCTTCGGTGGGTGACTGAGGCTTCCTGAGGTTTTCATTCATGTATAACAGTCATGCATAATGTTACTCAATTGCAGTTCTGACTCAGTGCCTTTCTGCTCAATCTTGTCTCCTTTTCCTTCAGTTCACTTAATTTAGTTACTCAATGTTATTGTCATGTCCTCTCTCTTTTATGCAGAAAGACAGACTGCGCAGCCTTCTATCATCAGTGTCCTCTGAACACAGAATAGAAGTGCTGGTGCTGCAAAAGAAAGTAAAAAAATATCAACTCCATAAGCAAGCCCTTCTGCATAAACTCACCATTAAAATGCGCCTGTAGCTGTCTCTGTCGATGCCCCAGAGCTTGAGATCTGTCTTGGCCTTCACGGTGGCGGCCCGGGGTGTTCCGTAGATCAATGCCAGTTCCCCAAAGCTGCCTCCTTCTCCGATGCTGGTGACCCACTCCCCGTTGACATAAACCTACCATAGCACAAGACAAAACAAGAAACAAAATCAGTTTGGGACTCAGTTGCAGTTTTCCTCCTACTGCCAGTTACCTAAAAAGCTGTTGGTAATTTTCTTTCTAATCGTCAGTGCTGGGGACCCAGAAGGAAAACAAGAGCTTAACAGTTGCCGCAGCTGGTCCCCAAAGAGGGCAACAACCTGCTTTGTGGACAGAATTTCAAGTCGCCTTGCTTCAGCACAATGACTGTATTTACTCTCCGAGTTTTCAGCTCCCATGGTTAACTGGCATCGTGTTTTCCCTCTTGTGTTCAAGGCTCAGACAGTCAACAAGCAGAACTGTCACAACTTTGGCTTTTTATTAACACTGTCAAACTTGAAAGGAAGGAGATTTGTTGATATGTGCAATGAGGTTTGCTGAAAAGCACCATGGCCATGAAATGTAAAACAGTCAAAACACGGAAACATCTTTTGAAACGAATTTTTGTTTTTTTTCAACCCTGAGCCTAGTGCATCCAACAACCACTTAAACCTAACTATTGAGATCTCTTTCTCCTAGTGAAGAGTACTGTTTTGGACTTGAGAAGCTATATGCAGAGTTACCCCCTGTCTTTAACATCTGCTCGACAGAACTCCCGAAGCAGTATTTGACCCACAGCCTATTTAGATAAGATATCCTCTCAAAACCCGATATGGATCGATACCACTGTCACGGTGTTTTTCCCGGATGAAGTCTAACACAAGAAGAATTCCTACACTTGAGTGCTAAGTAAAGCCTTCACTGGAGACACAGGGACTCGTGCAGGTGCTTTCCACCGGGCTGCATTTTCCTCACTATTCGTGGACAACACAGCTCACGAGAAATAACAGTGTATTCAAAGACTGGTATGGATTGTGTGTTCTGCAGCTTCCTTGTAGGCTTGCTGCTATAAACCTACACAATAAACCCTTTTCATTCTGTTAATGTGTCTGCGAGTGTGCACTTGTCCACTGCAGAATATATCCCAATCTGTTACAGAGCGATAACAGCAGAAATCAACCAGAAGGAGTTTCATTTGTTTGGAAGCTCTGTGAATAACAGGAAAAAAAGTACGCAGGTATTCTCATCTTAAGCAGAACACTTTAGCAAAGGAAAAGACCACAATCTATTACCAATTACTGAGTAAAAGACTAGCAGCTTTTAAAGAATATATGACTGGGAGCTGTGCTCAAGTAGGGCATGAGAAAAGACCATGACCAAAATAAATGAACTGAGGTCAAAATTCAACAAACTGCCAGTATTAATTTTACCTCTATCTTCATTTTATGATTAAAAGGCATATTACAAATGACAGCTGGAATCAATCCCAATTTATCTTCCCAACATTCAGTTAAGATCCGACCCAGCTCCTACCGAGGTCAGTGAAATGCTGGTTCAGTAGGAGATGGATGAGGCCACGGAGCAGTTCAGCTGATCAAGAGACCTCTTGGGTATCAGCTGAAAAGGAGCAGTATTAGCATCACTACTAAACTACAGGCAATTTTGTGGCTCTTGGTGCTCCTGCAGCATCTGAGGATCAAGGGGCTGAAATAAAGGGTAAAATAATCCCAAACAGGCAGGTGGTAGCAGACTGCCAAGAAAGAGCTCAAGCCACAAAAGCTATAGCTTCATTCCTTTGCCACAACAGGATGAATGTCACACAGGAGAACATCACACAAGGGAATAACAACAGCATTTCCTTTCAAACTTTTAGACTCA
Organism: Trogon surrucura; assembly: GCA_020746105.1. Classification (NCBI taxonomy): domain Eukaryota; kingdom Metazoa; phylum Chordata; class Aves; order Trogoniformes; family Trogonidae; genus Trogon; species Trogon surrucura. Next base: position 6,477,171 of record CM036632.1, on the reverse strand, counting down.
CCACAGAAAGAAAACCTCAGAGAACACTGAATCTGCTTTTGATTCTCCTCACCACGAAAAAAATGAAAGCATAACGAGAACCTCTAAAAAACCAGGCAAACCCAAGCACTTTCCTGGTGAAACAAGCAGGTAATACTGTGGCTCCTGGACCTTTTTTTTTTAGTGAGAAAAGCAGGAGAAATGGATGAATAAAATAAGGATTCTGAAATTCCTGTAGCATCGTAAGAACGTATGAAAATTTTCAACTCCATTAATCCATTTCAAAATTGTCCAGATGCATACACAAATGTAGGGATATCCCCTTTCCGTAGCAGATTCACTGCATGGACCGAGGGTTTCTGACAGAACACCAAGTCATGTCCTCATTAGGAAGTATCAGGGACAATGGAGAAAGTCTTACAATTCCAGTGAGGTTTGGACCACATCCTGAAGATGAACTGACACTGCATCCCTGACTCGTTTTCAGCACGCTAAATATATACGTGCTTTTATATGCTCTTTCGTTGAAAAGCACAGGTTTGGCTATTGCACAAGGGTCTGAAATTATAAGCAGGAAATCAACCCATCCCAGCGTGTATTTTCTTAAGCAATACAGTGACATTTGTTAAAGCAGTATGCATGACATGACTGCAGCCCAGAGAGGGGAATTACACTGATAAAACTCAAGGTAGAACGAGTGAAGGATGGACATTTATGGTTGCATGATTGTTATACAGAAAGGCTACTATTAAACTGTCCTAAGACATCTTCAATTTTGCTGTCTTACTTGACAAGACTCCCCAAAACGTGTTTGACATCTCGCCTGTAAACAGTTTATGCAAATGCCCATTCCCCACCCTACGGGTGTCAGGTTTAAAGTACTCTGAGGCGAAACCAAATCACTGATCTGACAGTCTTTGGGCCCAGCACTCACTCCCCCAATAAAAATGCCATTTCCAATATCAGTCTCCAAAAGAGAAAACACCTTGAGAATAACAGTTGTTTTCTAGGAGAAAAACCATCGCTCTTCATTCTCTGCAAAGGCCTAAGTCACCAATTAACTTCTGGCTTCGTGATGAAATTAAAGTGCATTGATGGCACATTACAAAGCCATTCTGCCCTTTGACAGACAGTGCAGCTCCACTATGAATCTCTTTAGAATAGATGTTAAAAAAAAAAAAAAAGTAGAAAGTAAAGCAGCTCTGTTTGTAAGGTGTGGGAAGTAGAGCTATTTTAGGCTTGGAACAGCTTATGAAAGCCAATGTTATATGGCAGCAGCTCAGATGATCTCCTTCTTTATCCTAAAAAATGCTGGGTTGAGGGTTTGGCTCAAGCAGTCTTAGGAATTTTTGAACTCTCAGCAAAGTGGTGAGTACATAAGTTAATTACTCCTAATTGTAACCTGACCTGTCAATCACAGCTGCGTAAGAGCTGGAACCTTCTTCCACGCAGCTGAGGAAGAACGTAGAACCGCAGATGCCCAAAATGACCAAGCCATCAGGAACACCTGCCTTCCACAGACCAAAAGTACTGTGGATTCCTATTGCTTTCCAGCATGTAGCTTGAGCACTGCAAGTGTTACAGGCTTGAAAATCACACAACTTGGTTCATTTCATTATTTTTTAGGAGGCAAGTGGGAAAAATCTCCTGTGAACATCAGTAGCTCCTTTCTTCAGGGGCTGTGATTTACACAGCACCAACTGCGAGAGAAAATGCAGTAAGTTGCACAATGCCCAACGCAGCTGGAAGGCACCTTGCCCTCACTCATCCTCATGTTGTCCACGGAAGCAGAAAGGAACCTTGCCACGAGCACAGTATAGCCATTTCACTTTGAAGGCAGGGCATGAACAGCTATCTCTGAGCTTCATTGGAGTGAATTTATCTTTAATTTTGGATTGCTGACTTCAAGTTAACTTTTAGTTTTTAAGTTTTTTTGCTGTCACTTTGCGATCTGTGTGAACAATTTCATTTGTTCCACACATTGCAACGTTAAATTCCCTCCTGCAGATCTGTTTGTAACAATTTGTACTTTATGTCTTGTCAAGCCATAATATTTATTAACCAAAAAACGAAGATGAGGTTTATTTATTCTTGGAAAAAATACGCAAGCCTTAGATATGAAGGGTATTTAAATGCAGGTAGTTTTCTTAAATAAAGCCAGTGCTTTATTTGTAGTACATATTTGTTTTCTTACAAATATATGAACTGGGAGGCCATCTCGAGAAACTTAAAAATTTAAGCTGAAAAACTATGAACTTTAAAATGTTCTGTTTCAAATTTTAAAAGCATCCTTCTGAAATTAGAAGGATTATTAAAGATGGAAGAATTCAACCCAAAAGCTATCTATCGAATCTAACCACAACATACAACCAGTTTTAAAATCCAACAGTATTCTTACAGAAACCAACATGTAATTTTCATCTTCGTGTACACAAATTAGACAGTTTGTACAAACAAATAAGGGCTTCAAGAAGATTTGACCTACAATCAAAAGCTAATCTTATCTAATGTCCAAAATACTGATGTGTAGGTCCACAGAGAGATTTACAGAGTAAATACAGAACCTATTCAAGAAAAAATACTGGAAATTTTTCATTTTGATTTTCACCATACTATAGTTTGGCTGCTGTTGTTTGACAAGAAGAAAACCTGAGAATGACCGTAGAGAAAGTTGCTGGGACATTAAATAGAAGAGGAAGTTGTCGAGTCTAAAAAAAACACCTCTGTTTTAAAAGGCTAGTTGACGGTGCTTTTTAAAGGCAAAAATGTGAGGTTATAAGATTAAAATAATAAACAGGAAGTCATTTTTATATTTAGAAATATGGATTAGAGATTTTTGCAAGACGCATACTTTAGCAGGTAGTTTCAACATCTTTACTGGAAACTGTAATTTAAGCTCTGCCGGCGACGTTTTGGCAAACGCTCACATTTGTCTGAGCCGAGAAGCTTCCGGTAGACAAGTGACCTCTAAGGCTTCAAACCTCATGCCATCACCCACCTAGTATAAACTTTATCCATCTGCGGCGCCGCGTCATGAGTTAACAATTCCCCTCAACCCTCAAGTGCTAAGGAGGAAGAGTGTGACTGATAATGCTGTAATATCCCTTCTTATTCAACGTCAGCTTTGGTCAAAGTGCACCTGGATTGCAGGACACAGTATATGAGAGGAAAAGCCCAGGTTCTCCAAGACCTGACACTGATTTCTAAAAATCTTTCTTTTACATACGAAAATCTGTGCCCCTCTCCCTTGGCCCACAGTCCGTGTTGAGCGTGTTTGCCAAGAGAAGGGTGTTGAGTCTTCTGTGGCTGTCTTCAGTAACACCAAGAAGGAAACGCACAGATTCTTCACTTTGTGCTAACGAGACTTGTTTATACCCTAAGTGTAAGAGTTGAGGATAAAGTGTCACTATATTTAAAAATATTCAATTGTACTTCTAATTTGACTCATTATTTTAAGGGAAAACATTAGAATGCCTTTACTTATTCTCTTGGGTCGCCTATGTGAAAACTCTTAAGAGTAAATTAGTTTTTAAAGTTGCAGGTTTTTAAACTCAAAACACCACACACTGATTTTGCTATTCTGGCTTTGGCAGTAGTTTCCGTTCGGTTTTGGTTGCTTGGCTGATAGAATTTATTTTTTTCCCAGTTTTGTCAAGGCAACTGCAACCTCCTTTACACGTATCTTTGCGTGCGTATGCAAAACCCTGGCGTTTATCAGTCATGATATTTTAAGAGTAAATTGCTCCTCGAATCCCCCAGCCCTGGCATACCTGCCGCTTCTGGGCCATCAGGGAAACGATGAAGGCAGATAGCCTGGCCAGGGGTGAAAAGCCTCCATGCATATGCCAACACCAGCTGAACTAGGCAGAAAACGGCTTGAGGCTTTAAGTCTCGGGGTCAATTGTCTACTCTCCAAGTTGCTTTTTTTCTTGGAGAGGGGTGGAAGCATGCCAGAGAAGTATCTGGCAAGGCTTAAATGAACTGAAGCTCGCTTACTAGCAGTCTGGATTTTCTTCAGACAATAAGGATTTTAGCCCTGCTGCCCAGAAATCGGAAGAACTCTTTTCTGGGGAGCACTATATATGGGATATATAGGAGCTGCTGCCTTTCGTACAGGAGCAAGTTACTCTGCACTAACTGCCCTGGTACAGGCTTTACTCAGCAGGGGGAAAACGGGGTCACCTCCCTGCAGCTTCCCAGCAAAAGCAGTCAGTGTAGGTAACTTCTGCAGCTACCAGGGTGCAGTTGCAACTTGGTCCTGCATGAGCAACCGTTTCTTGTGCCTTCCACGGCATCTTGCAAAGGAATTCAGTGTGCGTTCTGGCTGAAAATATAGGAAAAGTTTAGGAAGGAGAGAGCAACTAGCTGAGGAGATGGGAAGAGCAGCAGTAAGGTGCAGCAGGATGAAAGAAGGGAGATGCTGAAGTGGGACAGTGTGAGAGCTGGTCACAGAAGAATTTTACAAGATCTAGAAAGTACAAGACCACCGGCTACAGAAAATGCACAAACCACCTCGTGCAATGGTTTTACAAGCAGACACAAAGCTGGCTAGGGCCTGGACATTTATTTTCCCCATTCTGCCACTGCTTTGTAAGAGCAATACATGCATATGGAAGATTATCTTATTTGCAATTAAGTGCAAGATTTTGCTGACTGTTTTCTGATGTCATTTGGTCCCCCACTATCCCCTAGCCAAACGCTGGAGAAAGCTCTCCTAAAGGTTTTGAGTGAGGACAGATTATTTTTAAAGAGGATTAATCTATAATTTCAATATGCGCATCTACGTACGACTGTGGGTCTGATTCAAAGCCAGTGAACTCATTAGGCTCAGTATCGGGCCCATACCAATTATTTTAAAATTAGCACTGTTCTATAAATATTGCTCTTTTATTTTCTGGCCCTGTCGATGTGGCAATGTTTGCTATGGAGAGGTAGGCCTGATAGGAACAGTGAGTCAGACGGATTTCCTGAGGAGCAACTTCCAGAGGCAGAGGCAGAGGCAGCATGTGAGGTTTCTCGGTGCCCAACAATACCAATTAGATGGTCTCCTGACACAAACAAGCTGCTAAAAAAAAATAACTTTCACTAAAATAACTGTATGCCTCCTGCTCGGATTTAAAATAAATCACTTTCTTCTTTAAATATACCAAACAAAACTCATCTGGGCAAGTGAAGAGCAACATTGCTAATGAGCATGCCTGTCCTATCCAATAGCTGTGGATACACAAGACGCGTGGGGAGAAAATTAGGAACTTGGAGCAAAACTGCAAAAGGATGAATTTCATATGGGGCAGAAATGATAAGAGGTGAATAGATTACGATTTGGAAGGCACGTTCAGAAAGAAGCTTCTTTTCAAAGACTTGCCGATTAAATCACTGCATACTCCTGTAAACATTTTGTGGTCTAACAGATCACTTTACACTTATAATAATCCTTGCTTTATTAATATGCCACATTGTTCGTATATTTGGACCTAATTTTAAAAGCAAATTAAGGTTTCTAAGATGAAACCTGCTGCCCGAGGCTGTATCTCAATTTGGGGGGGAAAAAAACAACACATGAGCTAAGCTGACTGATTAAAGAAAATATTTTCCTTATGGTTGATCTGAACCCTCGGGTGCATTCCAGCATGGTGGCCTGCTCTGCCAAAGACTGCACACCTCCAGGTGTGGTTAGGGTTCTGAAGATAATGTCATCTGCTTGGTTGTGATACCACGTTTTCCTGCTTGGAATGGGGAAATAAGCTAGGATGTAAAACATGCCAATTGTAAAATCATGCACGAGTGACTTAACACAACAAAAGCAAAGTAACGAGACCAATCCTGTGAGAACTGTTTCAGGGAGAACGGAGACAAAACCACAGCACATGGCTGGACCAAGCTGTGTGTCTGAGCACATCATTTTATTAGGTAGCGTCGAAACAAATATTATACCATAAGAGTGTACTTACATCCACCTCGCCTTGGTCAATCACATAGAAGTTGTCACCTTCATCCCCTGGAAGCAAAATACAAAAGGAGATTGTTACCTGAAGGTCTGCTAACCTATTCAATAATTTCCTGTTTCCATATTTAACCCTGAACATATTTGCACAGGTTTCTGCACCAGATTACTTAGAGAGATTCATTTTCTGAAACATCCTTGCCTATTTGCCTTCATAAATCAAAATATCGCTGTGACTTCTTCCTATTAATACCTTTCAATTGTATTAATTTATCTCTTCTGATTGATTCAACACTTCATTCAGTGTAAACACTCAAGAGGCTTTAATACAGCCTGAGGGCGATGCAGTCGTCCCCAGCACGCGGCAGGCACGCAGGTAAGCTGCCAGGTGCAATAACTACGATACAGCACAATGAGGTGTTGAATATTCCCAACAACCATAAAAATATTTTCCATCTCTAATTACTCTCGGCTAGCCTGTGCCACCCTTACGCATTGTGAGCTGTGGTTTTCTTCCGAACTACCTTCAGTTAAAGAATGAACCTTTTAATTTGAACTCCTATTTATCTACAATTAATGGTAGCACTACGAAACCCTGGAGATCTACCAGGGTGGTTTTGTAGATGTAGATGTAGCAGAAGACCTACATCCAGGAATGTGTGCTACAGCTGCACACTTCGATGCTTTCAGGATATGGTTATTCTTCCTGTTAAGCAAGGAAGGTGAAATCTCAGGTATAGAGAAGTGAACTGTACAATCCTAGCAAACATAAAAGGGAAGAAATGAGAAGAAGAATTACCCTGTTGTATGACTGTTTCTCCTGCAATGTGTGTGACGGGGAACATGGCATCAAATATGTCACTGGAAAAAAAAAAAAAAAAGAAAAAGTTAATAACGAATCAGATCTATTTCTTATCTAGCCAATAGAACTACTTTCATTGCTTCATTTAGCCTTCATTAACAGATTTTGCAGGAAAAGAGAAGGAAAATGTTAGTTATAACTGGAAAATGAGCCCCTGCTTGGCAAGAAATCAAAATAATTAGTTAGGCACAAGCTGTGGTTTAAAACTAAGTGAGACCGTGATTCAGTGCATGCTATTTTGAAAGAACTCCTGAACTATATGCATATAGACCACTTCTCATAGCGCTGCACAAACTGGCCAGCTTTAGTACCTTATTGTCTAAGCAGACAGATTTCAGATTCTCAGCTGGGATCGGTATGTGTCACAGCAGTAATTGCTAGATGCCTAAACGGGAGCTCTCCTCTTCTGAACATCTGGCCTCGTGTTTACAGGCAAAACCTGTTCCACAATACAGAGCACACTTGGAAAGGTGGATGGCTCTACATTAATGTAGCAAAGGAGCTGGCAAGAGATTGCATTCACCGTGCAGAAGAGGCCAAACTCTGAAAATCTGAGTGAGTTACTCGTGAGAAGGGAGTTTGACCAATGCTACAGAAACACCGAAGCTGCAGAAGAGCCTTGTGCTCATTAATCACCGCTGATTTACACACCTTACGGTGGTCTCCAACATACTGTCACATATCCTTAAAAGGCCAGGCAGAGCAGTACCGATGGGAACGCACCCTGCACCAACACTTTGGGCAACTTGCCCAAACCCAGTCCTTTGTTTACTGAGGGAGAGAGCAGGCTCCGTGGAGCCAGGGTTTCCTTTCCCCACATCAGATTCTGGGGAACTTATTTTCAGAAGTATGAACCACACCGAGACAGGCACTCCCCACCACTCTTCCTCTTCCTATGCATCAAGCTCAAGGGCTAAAGGAAATAGCTCCCCAGCACAAGCAAAAGGCAGCAAGAAGGAACTGTTAACTAGTCTCTTCCCTGGTGTGGTCAAGGAATGGTCCAGCCAAGGACCACCGATGATGGCAGCAAGATGAAACGCTTCAGCCTGGAACAGAGCTTACAAGTCCTTACAATTGTAACAGAGCGCAAACACTGAAGAAACCTAAAATTTTCATCAAAATAGCGAGAAGATCAGCAAACAAACCCAGGCTACATTTCAATGCCTTATATGGGAAATGCATATTGTAAAATCCCATTATTAGCTTATTTCCTGTTCAACTGTTCCAGAATTTTTCAGGCTCAGTTCTAGGAAATGTTTCACTCCTGTTCAGATTGCTCATGTCTTTCCTTTTCAGCAGCCAGAACGTTTTTGCTCAGTACTACAGCTCTACATCCACCACTTGCAGGAGAACTGGGAGTTTTCAAACGAGGCATCTCCCGCCGCTCCACGGCGCCTGTGAGGGATGCTTATTTTTAATGATCTTAAATGGGTTTAGCATTCTTCCAGTTCCAGGGACTTCTCCATTGGCAGAAGGCATGTGTGCAGTGCAGGTGTGGAGCTGGTCCTTGTGCCAGCCCTTGGTGCCCTCCACCTAAAAGAAATGGGAACCGAGGCTCAGATGGGATGGGGGAAACAGCCACCACGGTCCATGCCGAACTGGAACAGCCACGAAAGGACCTCGCATCAGTGAGGTAAGTCAAGCTGTGAGTAACTCTGAGACCTGGAAATCCAGCACGACAGAAGCTCATCTGCCTCCCTGTGGTGTCTGTCGGCTGTGCCTGGGCACCTCACTGAGCTTTAAGAACAATCCTGCAGCCTCCCCAATCTACCCAAGGGAAAGACACTCTGCGTGGCAGAGAAGAAAGTCTCTGATGCAACACATCCAAAAATAGGCACAACACTGTGAATATCAATAACCAAACCAAAATGTGACTGTTTGAACAAACCTGGAAACCTTTGGGTTTTTTTAATAGAAGTACAGAGGAAATAACTACCCACAGTTTCACCCTTTCATCTTTGTTTAAAGGCTTTATTTTATTTATAACTTAACAACTGACTGTACAAACAGTGCCCAATAAATTATATATAGCATTGTACCCTTCTCCAAAATGTTCCAGATTTCATTTCTACGACACCTTCCAGTTGTATCAAAAAAGCTCTCTTTAAAAACTTACAGACTGGCATTTTCAGCTGATGCTGTAAGGAACCCAAAGTCTACCAGCAGCAACAGCAGTTTTACAGTAATATTCTGCTGCGTAGCAATGTAGTAGGACATTGGTGTAAATATTCTAGCAGCCAATATACAATGTGTTTCAGTGAAGTCTTAATCTTATTAGACCAAGACCTGGATTTTTAAAGAGACCTTTAAAGGACATGTCATCAAACATTAGTCTAAAATACATAGGAACAGACACACACACAAGGTACCCAAATTCATGGTGATGTTGATTAACATCTCCAAAATGAAAAATGAGCATATCCTTGATAAATAAATGTAAGTGACCAATAATATCATGACCGTCACTGGAAACACATCATCATGTTGCTTTTCTATCAGGGAACTTTTGTTCTTAATTGATATGGTGAGGCCAAGATCTCTCACAGTGATTAATGAGTCAGAGTGTTTCTGTTTCTCGATGCTCAATTTGAGATTCATTAAACAGCCTCAGATCTCAGATGATATGGATCAGCAGCCTCAAAGTCTCCCAACCTACAAGTCTGGCAGCCAAGAACTGGGACATTCAGAATACCACCAAAAAACCTCACCCTTTGGGAATTATCATCTCCTAAAGTACTTCTTAAGCTCCCGGTATAAAATCTGGCTTTTTGATTTAATTCAGACTAAGTGTGAATCTGGAAAATGTTATTATTGCCATTATCCTCAGTGCCTGAAATAAACACAAAAATGTCACAGGGATTGATATACCAAAATACTTCAAAAATTAGAAAAATTTGTTCCTGGCCCAAGCCAAAATCTGAAACTACAGTAAACACACGTATTTTCCACCTCCCCAGTAAAAGTCCAGTGCTCCATATTCAGTTTCAGCCATGTGTCCTGGATCTGTACTATGTACAGAAACTAAGCCTTAAATACTGGATAAGTTAAGAAGTGGCACTTGCTAAAGTCGTAAAAAAATATGGCCAAGGCCAAAAATACGGTCTGTTGTTTTCTTCTTTACCATGCACCTGTTTTTTTTAAGATCACTCTCTGATTTCCAGTCAACACCAGCCCTTACAAACACAGTGCTGCAACCATCTCGTCACCAAGCAAAGGATGTGGCTACGTTCTCCTACAGCTCTGCCAGAGAACTCCTTGCATTTCTTGGGTTGGAAGGTTTTGTTAAATAACTAGGGCCAAACACATGCATACACATTCCTAACAACCAAATTTATTTTTTTTTTTCCAAGCACAAGCAGGTTTTCTTTCAGTGTGAACAGAAAGCCAGAAAATCAGCAGTTAAGTCTTCAACAAATGTTGAACTACCGTGATTTCATCTTCTGTCTGACTGCAGCACCAAGAACACAGCAGCCTCTGTCCTCTGCCCCTGCCCCAGCTATTTCACATGTATCGACGCCGCCCCTGCCAGCAGTGCTGTGCGCTGAATTGATATGGAAACGGTTTGATTTTTTGCCAGGATTTTTACGATTGCGCTGTAAATGAGAACTGCTCAGAGGTATTTCCTTGTTTTATTGAAAATGTATTGTTTGCCCTGTTTCCAGGTGACTTATTCAGATGATGGAAGAAGAAAATATGGCACCAGTTCTGCTATTTCAGCTGCCGTTTCATGAGACTGCAACTGTGTCCTGGGCTCAGCATCAGTGCTCGGGGGGCTTCTCCTCACTCTCTCCAGAGCCAGAGCTTTTGACAGGTTTTGCAATTTTTTTCACAGCTTCCCCACCTACTTCCAGAGGATCTGTATCTGGTTATTTGTGGCACTTGGAGTCAAACACATCTTCCAATCAGAAGGTATCCAGGGCAACTTTTTGGCTTGGAGGTGTAGTTGCAGGTGAGAATGTATATACCTGAATATTCCCATTTGGATCCAAAAGGAGATGCTAGCAGGACATTACTGATGTTTTCCCGGGGAGGGGGGGGGAACGACTTTCTGCACACTTAATTCTTTGTAACATTCAAAATCAAATCACAAGAGAAGACTGTGAGCCGTACAGAACATACAGACAGCAGTGAACTAGTCCAATAAAGCGAAACCCAGAAATGCGTCTAGACATGAAATCTCTATCTATTCAATCAAAAAATACCATCTGTCTTCTTAGGGAATATCAAAATTTAGAAGACTTTTTTTAAAAAAGGTCAAAGATATCAAAGGCTTGTAGCAAGTTTTAACACGTGAAGTGTCTTCCATTGAGCGTGCAGGAGAATTGCAAACAACTGCGATCAGACCTGAAACCACGGCGGCCGATCCTCGGCTGTCATCTGCAGCGGTCACCTGGGCAGGGGGAGCCAAGTCCCTTTGCATGCAAAGGAAGGAAAACTCCACTCAGATCAAAAAACTCCAGCTATTTAGACCAGCAAAGAGTCTATTACAGTGACTGCAAAATAAATATGACTAAACGCTTTCCTGATTTAATTCAGCAGCTTTTTACAGAGCCCATTTGCCAAGATGCAAATGGCCGTGCTAAGAGGAAGCCGGGAGCGCGGGCAGGGCCAAGGGATTCTCTTTCTCATGAGAAAAAGTGAGCGATAAAAATAAATCATCTCGTGTGCTTTTACGCTGAGGCTGCTTAGAGTCAACGTAGAATGTGAGATAGACAAAAAAATAATGCCCATTGTAGGTAAAACAGCACTGGCAATGGACAACGGAGAAGAAGCTTGTTAAAACAAAGTGGGAGAAGGAGGATTCCAAGCACTTTCAGAAACCAGACCATGGCAATGGCCAAAATAGGGAAACTATGTAAGACAATTTATCAGTTTCACAATCAGATTTCTTTCCAGCCCTTGCTGTGCTGAATGCATTGCAGGCAAGGAAAAATGGAAGAGACAAAATGTATACGTGTTAGGCAAAAATGGAAAATCCTCGTTATACCTGCAGGTTATAATTTGTCAAGAGTTAAATCAGAACAATTTCACTGTGCAGGCAGACTCAGCCTTCAACGTGTGCGCTATGCAGTCTTTTCGGTTTTTGCTATCTCTCTAGCAAAACAAAGCAAGCCCTGTATTGTTGAGGATAGCTTTAAAGATATGTAGCTGCTCTGGCACGATTCGACAAAAGACATGCAACATTTTCTTGGAGTGAGGCTGCCCTAGCAGGAGGATTCTAGCAATTTAAACCTTTCCTACTTACATACCTTTAAAGTTTACTAAACAGAGTTGATGGTAACTCCACCTTTCTTTAGCTGTAGCTCTTGTATATGGGTGCTGTTTTTCTAAAGTTGGGGGGGGAGGTTCTTGTGTTTTATGAGATTTTCTTACAATTAATTTTCTGAAAAGATAACTTTCTAGCAGTCGTTATAACAACAGCTTCTTCTGCCCTGTATGAAGGATGAAGGGCACAGAATTTAAGCTAAGCTGCCTTCAATTAACATCTGTGTAGTGAAGGAATAAATGCAGTACTTTACCACTGAATGAAATGCAAAGGTCTATGCTCTCTATGTCAGTAAAGGGTTTTGATCCGTACTGTTTGTTGCTAGGAACGCTGCATATCCTTGCTGATGTACAATGCTCAAACCACCAAGAAATACTACTATTATTTACTGACTACTGAGAATAAAAGCAATGCACCCAGGCAAAACAAGAGATTCCTTTTTAGAGGTATTTAAAATTAATAGCCCCGAGCCTACAATTGCTATAATCAAATACGTGGTGTCGCAGGCACGTATTTTAGAAAGAGAGTCAGTATTGAAGCCTTAACAAAAACACAACCCATCTACTTCTGTTCATTTCTTTTCCTGTTAGGACAACAACAAATTAATCAGAGCAGCATAAAAAGCTATTAACTACTGAGAATATTTAATTACTTCATTACAATGTTTGGTTATTATTACAATTAAGACATGCAGTAATTTTACTATAATGACCATGTAAGTCTTTGAAATCAGACGTGAGAAGACATTCTGAATGTCAGGTTAACATTAAAGTCCATGTCTAATTCCATAACATTTATTAAGTCACAAGCTCACATAACTAACAGACATGTGAAACGGGCAGAAATAAAAAATTGTCTTCTATTTCCATTTTTACTGTTTTATGAAGTCCTTTTATAGGTTCATTAATTATTACACTGAATGAACTGAACGCAACTTTATGAGAGAAACATCAATTCATTTTAATAATTCTACGCACCTACACGTGAATGGGTCACATCATCTTCCACGTTAACATCAACTTTCAAAGAGAAAGAGTTTCTGCAGAGATCTTCATCTAGAAAACCACCTGCCATGGTCGGCTGCAATAACAGGCAAAAAAAGGGGCCAAGCCTTGTGGCTCCAGAGTGACAAGGTCCAATCCCAGGCCTTACCTCAACGCTTTCACCTTGGCCTCTTTTCCTCCCGCCCATCCCTTGGAAACATCACTTTATGGATGACTTGTTTCCAAGGTCTTGGCTGTACCACGTTTGTCCAAGAGGCAGGGCTCCGTGGAAACCTGAGGTCCATCGCTTATTATCATTCCTACCTAACCTTTCACAAGGTTGAGGAAGACCCACACTTCCTTCAGCTGGTCCCATTTCCAGACCCATCAACCTGTTTGCATCAGAATCCCTGTGGCAAGGCATGAGACGGGTGCTGGGAGGTAGAGGAGGGCGTTACACAATGTGTGTTTTAAGCCACTTATCCCATTGTGTCTAAGGCCAGGCTGCAGCCACACAGCATCCCTTCTAGCAGGCCCAGCTGAACATGGGGCAGCTCTCCAGAGTCTTTCACGACAGACCAATTTCATAGGTTTTCACAGTTTGTAGTTCAAGAACAACTGCAGACAGGGCTGTATCAACAGGAGTGTAGGCAGCAGGTTGAAGGAATCAATTATTTCCCTCTGTTCAGCCCTTGTAAGACAGCCTGGGGTACCCTGTCCAGTTTTGAGCTCCCCCATACATGAAAGTTGCTGACAAACTGCAGCGAGTCCACAGTGGCCACCAAAACGGTGCAAGGTGTGGAACACGCAGCAGATGAAGAGATGGTCAAAGAATTGTGTTTATTCTCCTACGAAAAGATGACCAGGGAGATCCTATTGCTGTCTACCAGTGCTTAATGGGAGGGTGTAGAGAAGACAGAGCCAGACTTTCTCAGAGGTGCACAGCAGAAGGATGTTAAGGCAACAGATACAAACAAGACCAGAGGACCTTACCGCCTGATAAAAAAGAAAAAAAAATAATCATGATGATGGAGGTCAAACACTGGAAGAGGAGCCCAGGGAAGGGGAATGGTTCCAAACCCAACTGGGCAAGGTTCTTGGTTAGAGCGGCCAACTCTGAGCAGACCCGCTTTGAGCAGGAGGTCAAGGCAGGGATGTCTGCAAGGCCAGGGCTGGGCACCGAGCTCCTCCCGCCGAGACGAGGTGGCCCTGAGCTCAGCCGCAGACACGGGGGAGGAGAGGGAGCGCGAGTGAGGAGCCAGCTGGAGGGAATCCCATGCGTAGCGCACGGAAAATATGTTCTCTGTGTCCCGATCTAGGAATATCTGTGTGCTTCTGCATGAACAGTCGCAACTTCACATCACTAATACCAGCGCTCATCGACTGGGTCGGTGCGTATCAGGAGGCCTCGATTCGAAATTACGTAACTTTCTGAAGTTTGCTGAAATGGAATATTCCTGTGGAAAATGGCTGATGTCATTTCCCATTCAAAATACTTCAGAAGTTGCTAAACCATCTAAATGTCCTACTGTGATATCTTCAGAGGATTTATTTCTCACCAGGAAATCACTTCAAAATTGAGTTTCTCGGTAACAGTTTAAAATCAAAATAAGGCATTGTTGAAAATGATATTTCAGTTGAACTTTATCATTTTTTTTGCTTGCTTTCTGTGTGCAAACATTCTCAAGATTTTCACCTTGGAACTTCAGATTCAAGATGGGAACAAAATGTGAACACCAAAAGAAAACAAAACAAAAAAAACCAACAGAGAAATCAGGCTCAATAAAACAGACTTTCTACTTGGTTACAAATGTATCTATGTATATGTACAAATATATATACACATAGAGAGAAACCCACATACTAGACTACACCAGCTTATTTCTGGTGTAGTAGGTACAGAACAGTGATTAGGAACTGGTTTCTTAGCCAGCAGGTACTGGGCTCTAACCTCAAGATAGAGACATTTATGGGGGTACAGCCTAGAAGAATATAGCATTGCTGCAAGCCTACTCTACTGAAATCTTCTTTTCAGAAAGCTCCAAACACCTCATAATCAGAAGCATAGAAGGGCTCTGAAACAAAGTCCACAGCGCTATTTGTACGTATCAGCATTGCAGAAGTGACCTGGGGAAACACTTGGCACAACCACCAACCAGACCGAGAGGGTCAAATTCATTCCTGATGTCACCAAAACAAAGTTGGTATTGCTGAGCTGGCTAAATGATGACCCTTTAGGTCACTGCACAATTAATTACTTCTCTCTTTCTCAAATATTCTAGAAAAGCAAGAATAGATACCATGCTGAAAAAAAAAAAAAAGTATTTGATCTTAACTGCTGGAGGAATATTGCTTCTAGCAGGACAGAAAAACAACACCGCAGGAATAACTCTCACCCCCAAAACAAATTTCTGTTGCTATTAATATGAAGCAAATTCTAGCAATGATAAAAGGTGACCATAACAAAGTTCCCATATTTGAAAAAAATTATTCCTTCTGGTACTTCAAAATCTCTCCACTCTTTAATTTCAGGCTCCCTCTTCTGGACTATCCCAATGAGGCCAGAGCGACGCCACACACTACACCTCATCACCAATTCAGTATTCAGGTAACACAGCTAAAGAAGTAAACGGCACTGACATAGATCACTAATCAACATGACCCAATTTCATGGTTACTACACCTGGAGTTCTTTGAAAATACATTAGTATATTGAGAGATTTAAAGAGCTCCCAGAGGTTTGCAGTTATAAATGCACTATTATGTGACTTCTTGGAGTAGATGATAGAGGCGATGTCCCTCACCAGAGGGACATGGGACATTATATCCCTAGAGATATCCCTATACGGGGATATAGGACACTATATTATATAATGAACTACATTATATTAAATCATGAACTATGATAAATTGCATTTTGCATGTACATAAGCAAATATAAAGAAAAACATACTACGTACGTTACCTCACCCTTCACAATACGCAGTGAAGAGAAATATCTCCCCCACTATAGTGACAGCATTTTTTGCTTTGCCTTTGAGACTGAGATGGAGGACATTTTTACATGAAAAACAAATTACATATATTTGTGTTTTCTTGCATCCCTATGATTAGCAAACTGCTGACAGAGAAAGATTAATTCTAATATTTCATCCAATTTTCCTATTCAGAGCATGTCTACAAACAAACGGCTGTGGCTGTAGGAACCTGGGCGTGAACGCGATATTCATCTATTTTCATTATTTTCTTTTATATTACTTTTTTTCCCACTCTGTGCAAGAATCACTTCTAACAGTTTTCTATAAATATGGGAGAATTAAATCGTATCTGAAAACTGTGATTGTTCCTTCAAATCATGTACCTGCTGCTCCTACGCGCTACTTTTATGACTCCAGCTTCTGCACCTAGAAGAAAGGTTTGAGTGCCACAAGACAGCACCTGTGCCTGGCAGCTATACCAGCACAAAAAACAGATAAAAGATAAGAATTATCAGGTATTAGAGTAACAACTTTTCCCTACCGTGCCTGGTGGCCCTTGCCATTAACACAAAAAGCAGGATTCTGCAAGAATGCTAAAAATGCTAAGGCTAAAAGATGACACGATGCTAAAGAACGACAAGATGCTCAATAAAAATGCACTTGGTGTTGGGTTGAGACTTTTTTGTTTGTTGGGGTTTTTTCATCATGTTCATATAAAATAGCTTTGTACGCCAGGAAACTCCTAGGGTGGTTTTGGTAGTACGCGTATCGATACGCAGCGCTGCCGGCAAAGCTCAGAGGCAATCAGAGACTGACGGCGAGGCTCTGCAGAGCTGTAGATGCCGAGTCGCTCGGCGGCGTGCCTGCTGCGAGTCGGGGGAAGGCACGCTGCAACTAATCAAGCAGTGTTTGACACGCGTCTCCTCTGGCTGACAAGCACATAACGTACGGCTGCAACCATCTCCCACATCTTGCTTAATTAATTCCCATCCTTGTTGTGTGCTCCCACACCTGGCGATATCAAACAGCTGCGTGTAATAAAAACATCTTAACCTGTGTCAGCGGATGGGATTCAATTTAGTTCATAATGGGAACGGCAAATGAAATCATTATAAAATAGCTGATAAAGGTTCCCTAGAATGAGTCAGAATTATTTTTTTAAAGTGTGTAAATCTAGTGTTAAATAGCTGATGAATAAAATTCATAGCTGACACAAAACCACATGTCCACAAGCACTTGCTTTTCTATTTGCATATCTATTATAGCTCACAGACATGTGCAAACTCATACACCCACACGTTTTCCGTATGTTTTCCCTCAGTTTATCGTTACTCCCCTTCATCTCTGATTCACAGCAATTTTGAGATAGAATCTTTTACAATAAAACGAACTAGAGATAAAATTTCCCTAGACAATAAATACTTCTTTTGTAGGAGCTTTTTAGTGAACTATCGCAACTAAGCAGCTTCATTTTTTTACAGCTCCGCTAGTTCAAAGAAGGCGAAAACCGAGATCGATCAGATAGATTTTTTTTCTGAAGCGATCTCTATTTGCAGGCGTCTGAAGGACAGGGAGCTTTTCAAGCACCAAGAGCCATTTAAATCTCTAGATGCATAGAGGCCTAAAGTTGCCCTTTCTTCATACCTATATAAACAAACTCAGACGCACTCACATTACTTTGCTCCATCTTTCATAGTAATTTTCCTTCCACGTCTTTGCCAGCCACTAAAATGTACATCAAAGGCATCTTGAAGACACCCAGCAGTATCACGGGCAGCAACACCTGCTGCTCCCAGCACTGATTCCCAGCAGTTTGCTCCGTTCCAAAAACCTGCCTGGCAAACACGGCACTTGCCTCTTTTTTTTCTGCATTCTGCCGCTAGAGTTAACAAAATCAAGAGCGCCCAACATTCAGTTCTGCGACGCAACGCGCGCGGGTCCACCTTTATCTTCCCACGGTGATAGCAAATCTGGAAGTGTCAGCTAGATTGGGCTTTCACTGGCATTGCTAAGATGGGAGAGGGGAAAAAGCAGTGTCGTATATGCCTTCCCGCATATCTGCAGCACATTTTTTAAATGCCAGGTTGAAAGGGAACATGAAGAATTCGTCGGGCAGGCCAGTGGACCAGTGGTAACGCAGACGTTTGCGGTCATTCTCTGTGCAAACCTTCAAACACCTTTTGTTTGTGTCTGCTAACTCCCTGTTTGCCTTCACACCAGTATCATTTTTAAGCAATTTCTCCACAGGAAGAATTATATTTTATGGCATTAAATAAACCAGGACAAACTCAGCCCCGAAACAAATTGCAAAAAAACTTGCAGGAGTACATTATCACACGACTCATGTTGCTTCCTCCCAACCAAATAACCCTCCCGGTTCACAGATTTCTGTTTAATTTGGCCTCTGGCATGACAGAAAGGAATTTTTTGCCCATTTACACAACTCTATGAATCAAATGTTGACAACAGTAAGCTGCTCTTCAGTCTGACTTAAAGGCATGCACCGAAAAACAGCCGAGTGCTGTGCTTGCTTTATCAGGTCTCTCACAAAACCAGCTACGATATGGCCTGTAGCATACAAATCCCTCTGGTAAGAAGAAAAGAAAAAAAAAAAAGCTTCACGGTTCCTTTTCTTTCTTTCTCTCTCTCTCTCTCTCAGGCTTAACCTATCAGCAGGTATAATTGCTCCAAACCTTGAATCTTGGCTGGTACACTGCTGTGAAGTGCTTCAACACTAGCACCTTAAAAGACTGTAAGCTGAGAACTGATTTAGGTTAGGTTTAAAAAATGGTTTCAAAACCAGAAGATTTTGCCGTTTCAGAAACATATCTCCACTGATCTAAACACATTTCTAAAGTAGGGCAAGCAGGTTTTATCTGTGTTGATATGAAATTCCAAAATACAGTGACGAAACGAAGCAGAAATTTCTATACTAAAGCCCACTTAAAAATAAATCCAATTAAAGGGAATAAATAGGACAAGAGAACAACTAATTCCTTGTCTTTGCTTCTCTTCAAGGAATATTCATATAAATCCCCGGTCTGACATTTATGCTGTTTCATGTGACAGGGATCAGAATTCTCCATAGCACAACGTTTTTAAACCATTTACCCCCACAGCATCTTTATGAAGAATAATAGAAACCTCTCCACACTCACAGAACATTTTCTGTAGGCTCACAAAGGGTTTAACCCTGCAAGCTTTTATCCATGTGAACAGTCAGCACCGGTACTTGAAATAAAAGGAGTAATTTAATGAAAAAGGAGTGGTAGAATCAGGGATTTGGAGTGAGATCGCTGGGGGATGAAGAACATCTCTCTTATCTGTGCTGGTGAAGTGGCTTGTAATCACGAGTATTATATATGTGCTTTGTAATGCAACAATAATGATAACAACGAGTAAAATTTTGGAGCTCAGTGCTTGAATTAATTAACCGTCCTGGATCCTTCAGGCTGCTCTATTTTGAAGAGACCGTTTCACAACCTGGGGATCCATACCGCCTGCTTCCTTCCATGTCCCTGTGGCCAGCGGAGGTGGAAGAAGGTCAGCGGCATTTCAACTCCATTTTGCATCTCATCTTTTAGGGGGACGGTATCAGGATGGACCCCACCTGTGACTGAATGGCTGGAGATTTAGATGCAACACTCATGGCTAAGTATGAAGGCAGCAAAGGGCAATGTGTGTGTGTGTGCGTGTGTGTGTTTCAGGGGCGACAGCCTGAAGAGACTCACAAAGAATCGCTCCAGACATCGGGACACTTCGGTGAACGCAGACTGAGGTGCTATCACACCAAATCAAGTGCAGTTTAGAAAGAAAACTTTGATACGAATACTGCAGAGAAACTCCACCTTGGTGAGGGTCAAAAGAGAGGGGAGAAGAAAGGTGGCAAAAAGTGTTTCTTCAATGGAAGAGATAAAAGATGGCAGGAGATAAAAAGGTCAGAGTAGGTGGTCTCGAGGTCCCTGCTAACCCTAAATTCAGTGACAGATACAGAAAAGCAAACACTTGATCTCAGAAAGATTTTCTCATACAAAGAAAGCCTTGAAAAAAGACCAGAAAACAGTCAGCTATCAAAGCAACACTTATACCCCGGTAGGAGGCAAATACATGATGAACCACACAAACACACACTGGTGCTATGGGCCACCTCCCTCTTCATTTGAAATAGCAACTTGCCTCACATTCCTGAGATTCTCCTCAAAAAACACCGCATGCACTTTCTGCAACACCTTGGCAGTAATACCAGAGGTTATTAAAAGAATCTGAAATGAATAAACAGATCTGAAAAATAAACTACCAATGTGCCATAGCATTTGCAACATTAGGTTGACTTTAAAAAATAGACTAATACATGCAAAGGTCACTAAAATATTTATATTAATGATGGAGCTGAACACTAAGCAGATATTGACTTCTGTTAAGGTGAACCTCAAGATTTATTGGCCTACGAGGTAAACATTGACTGAGATAAATCCAAGGTCAATATTTACTACCAAGGACAATAAATCTTGGTGGCCTACGAAACATGAAATAAATATATATGTATATATACATTCATAGATACAAGTATAGCTACAGATATTTACACACATTATTTGGAAGAGCTATCGTCTACAGAATTTTTACAGCATGTTTTCTTAATTAAGCTAGAAAGAACCAATGAACAATCATGAACCAGTGTTGGATAGACCTATTTGCACGTGTTGGTACGGGTGATATCTAAGGGTGGCATTTCTGCCTCTCCAAGTGACTCCCTTTGCCCACTGAGACGGGTGAAAGGTTTCGAAGACACAAAGGGAAGTCAGGACCTTAAGTGCAAATTAACCGCCCTATTTCCATCTTAGCTTGAGGACCCAAGCTTGTGACTCAAGAAGCAGAGTTACACATCGCAAAGCAGGCTGAGTAATTGCCAAGCTCTGGACTTCTCAGCCACAAGGATTTCTGACGGAGCACTTCTGAATTCGATGGACCTTCATCTAAGGTCAAGTTTCTTCCCACACAAGGCAAGCGCAGGAGGGGAACGTGGATATTCTGGAAGTGTTTTAACAAGAGACACTTTTACTGCAGTTGTGGTCAATTTTGTATGAGCTCAGAACAAAAACGTATCAATCAAACTGGGCAAAATAAATAAATAATAGCATTGGATGACTTTCAGAGTTATAGGCTTTTTCCTTGAACTAGAAAAGCAAATAAATTTAACAGGAGTGCTGACAAAAGTAGACCTTCTTCCTCCAAATAGTATACAAGATCTAAGCCAAAAGGAAACAGATGACTTTGTGTGTTTGTAGGAAGTGATTAGAGAAGATAGAACTTAATTTATTAAGATGGGAGACGGTGATTCTTTTGTTGACTTTTCAGGTCAAGTGTTAAAACCTTCTGCAAATACGGCAGTAGATACACTACAACTGAACCTTAATGGCTCAGGAGACCGGGCTCTTCGATACTCTACGTTTTCCTTGTTCTTTGAACAATTGTTTGGGAAAGTCAAGTGAGAGAGATTTGCAGTCCTCCCCCATGCCTCCTGGGGGCCTCCCCTTTGCAAACTGCAGGAGCTGGGGCAGCTGGAGGCTGGTTTGCACCAACACATACCCACCATCCCGATGGAGGACGCTGCCTAAAGCCAGCGGGGTCAGCTTCCACATGACTTCTGAATTTTTTCCTACATACCCAAAGTATGACAGAAGAGGCAAAAAACAAAAAAAGGTGGAAAAATGAGAAAAGAGAAAAAAAAAAAAAAGGAAGAAAAGACAGAACAAAGTGCTCTTAAAAAAATATTTCATTTATCTACCAGTCTGACAAGTCTCAAGGAGGAATGCGGCACTGCACAGGCCGTGCTGGCCACTGCGTTTGCAGGAAGGAAGAGCAATTAGAAGCGCTGGGCAGGAAAGGGCCTGTTAGCACTGTTACCTTTAACTTCATCTTTCATCTTCTCCTGTGCCTCCAACTTGTCACCACAGGCATTAATCACCTTGCAGGTCTCATAGCCATCTCAGGCTCATTTATATTATTTGTTTTAATGGCCTCTCTCCTGGCATCAGGGTTAGGTGCTGTATAGCTCTGCCCTGACTTCCTGCTGGCTGGTCTGGTCTATCAAGGCGACGGGGTTTATTTTTACGAAGGTTTCCTAAGGCTACAGTAGAGCCACGGGTTTCAGTGATCACCGTTGACCTCTACAGAGAGCACTCCAAAACAATCCATGAAACATTATTGCTCCAAATATTTTAGAAGCCTCTGAAGTCTCATTAGTATGAACGCTTTGAATTTCATTAAATTTTATTGACGTTCTTAGCAATTCAAGGAATGGCAGAATGGCTGCACTCTTAAGCAGGATTTCTTAGCTTGCGAAGAAAGGAAAAGTGATTTTCAACTCTACAAAAATTGGAACATGGAAGGAAGATAATAAACTGACAAGCAAGAGACAAATTGTCTTTGTACTCGGTCTTCTAAATCCAGTTGAGATCTCAGGCTAAGTGTTCTCTCGATAGACACAATCACTATTATAAAACTTATGGCCAAGATTTTCAAAATTAGAAGCCAGAAATCCACATTTATGGGTTTTCAGAAGAACTGATCATTTCAGGACAGTCCTGTTCAGGAAAATACAACGCCAAAATCGACTTGACTAATAAGCAGAACTTTGAATTGCTCAGCAGAAGGACTCTTGTCTCCTTTGAGCAGAAGCTGTGTCCAGGACACGCAGATCTTGTTTACCGAGAACTATTTACTCCTGTGAGGATGCTCGTAAAAGGGACTATTGGTGAAGAGCAGTAGCAATTACAAGATCCAAAATAATCACATTTAATGCCACTTTCACTTTGAAATAGTGAAATAGCAAAAAAAATTTTCCCTTAAAATTCAATTTCTTTTGGCTACTGTGAAGAGTCCACTATGGATTCTTAATGCAATACAATATATATTTTATATGGTGAATTAATTTATATGGTGAAACATTTTATATAGTAATTATTTCACAGGCTGGAAAACTATGAGCAAATAACAAGGAAAGTTTTGAATGCGATTTTGACAAGTAGTGACTCAGTGACCTACTGGGAGAAAAAATGGAGAAGCATAAACCTCTTCTAGTTTGATTTTTTTAATAAGAAATAGAGATTTTTAAAAATACCGTCTACTTCACTAGCATTTTGAGGGGGAGACAGCCTAGTAGTTAGTTTTCACGCAGTTGAAAACTAAATCTGCTAGACATCCCACAGTCCGAAGTTCTTGTTCCAAAGGGCTCAAGAAGGTGTGTTTTCCCTGATGTGAAATCAGGACAGCAGCGTAAACGTCTGACCTTTTATGAATCAACTCAGAAAAGCCTGAACTAAAAGGCACTTTGTTCATCATCTTTGATGGGCACAGATTGATGTCATCCCAAGGAAACCCGCGCAGCTATAGATTCACCAGTAGCCCAACTTCAGCAGTGGAAGGCTTAAAACCAAGGTTTGAAGGCAAGAATAATGGAAGTCATAGAGGTAACCAGAACATGAGACACCCTGCAATGTCTGCGTTCTCCCTTTATTTGATAACCGCCATTCGAGACAACAGAAACCAACCAGTTCTTCAAGGAAGCATGTTCAGTGCTAGGAGGCACACCACTGGTTAAAGTGGGAAAGTTGATTAGGAAGAAGAACCATAACGTGTTTAAGACAATAATTTAAGGTAGATTAACAACGGTCGATATTGGGAGTGGAAGAACAAGCCTAGAGGTGATTTTATTATGAATATTTCAAGGCCCAGACTTCAGACGTGGAGACGCTGTGTTCAGAGGTATTGCACAGAGTATCAGAAGAGAAAAAAGGATGCTTTTGATGACCAGATAAAGTGGGAAAGAAATTCAGTAATTGAACATGAAAGGCCATGCATACTGAAGTTACAGCAACAATTTCTACTTTAATCTGAATTCATTAAATCACTGGATAACTGTAAACTACCCTTTTTACTCTTGGCTGGGAAAAAGCCACTAAACCACCCTACATCGGCATAAGCTGGGTCTCTTCCAAGTGAGCAAGAAAGTGTTAATGCCATTGTAAAAAGCACTTCTGTAAATGATTTTGTTTCAATATTGCGCACAATTCTAATCAACCACATGCAAAAGAAACAAAGAAACAAGATGCGCTTGATTCAAAAAGATGTAGAAAAACATACTCTGGGGTGATAAATGTAATGAAGAGGCTATGTTTTATAAAAGAA
Source organism: Trogon surrucura (assembly GCA_020746105.1). Classification (NCBI taxonomy): domain Eukaryota; kingdom Metazoa; phylum Chordata; class Aves; order Trogoniformes; family Trogonidae; genus Trogon; species Trogon surrucura. The sequence continues at coordinate 6,452,969 of CM036632.1, read as the reverse complement.
GAGATTGAATCATTTACAGCAGTAAAATGAGTAAAAATAGATATAATTTTATTTATAAATACATAGAGAAGAGAGGCAAGGGTAAGGGTGAACATCAGAGTTGAAAAAGAGTTATTTTAACTAATGGACAATGAGAGCATGAAAAAACAAGACTTATAAACATTTACTCTGGAAATGAGATGCTCTCTTGCCATGGGAACAGTAGTGTTATGGAGCAGCTTTCCAACAACTGTAGACCAATAAACTGAAGAAAATAAAAAATAACTGAGGGATCATATGACTTGGTTTTCTACAATATCAGATGGCTGAACTCAATGATTCAATAGAATCCTCTTAGACTGTATTTCCAAGGACAAGCAAAAAGACATTTCCTAGCAGGACAACGAAGAGTAAAACAAGTGCAGGATCACTGTTAGAGAAGACACACTCATTTCTGACAGTCTATTCTTGTAACTGAGACAAAATAGCTGGAAACCTCATCAGATTTGTTGCTCTCAACTTTTTAAAAGATGGGAGGCAGTGCCAAACACTCAAAACAATAACGTCTTGCCTTTATAAACAACCTTTAGTATCACTGGATATAAACCAGAGACTTGGACATCTGCTGAGCATGCCTATTGGATTGGCATCAGCGCTTTCCCCCTGGCTCGCGCGGAAGGTGACGGGGTCAGGAATGAGACATCTTGTTCTTCAAAAACAATCTTCCATTTTGCCACTGGTAGCTTTCAGAATCCACCTCGTGTATAGCTGAAGCCTGTTTAATTTTGCCTGCTTTCGGAGTTTTCTGAGCAGCCTCTAGATTTCAATTAGAGCCGGAGAATCCATCTAACTGCATGTGCTGTGCTGAATTACTGACGATCAGATGCCTGGAATTCGGTCTTTCGGCACAGTCATGGGCAATGCTGTATGTCCTGGTACATACTGGGAACAGACTGGCTGAGACTACTGCAGGGAATTCATTATTACAGATGTAGCTTGCGACAGCTTTTCTCGCTGCTCCACCAAACATCCTTCTCTATCCTTTAATCTATCTGCTAATAAATGTTATTTTTAAACAATGTGGAGGCACTACCCTTTTCCGTATTTCGTACTTTCTCACCAGAGATGCAGACAGCCTTTCTGCAGACAATTATGCCGGATGGACAGGGAATGACAGTAACCAGGAATGGGCAGTACCAGGAGGATAGCAAGAAAAAAGCCGTAAGCCCCAAATAAAGCTATCATTCCCATATCTTCTGATTTTTTCCCCTATTCTTTCACTCTTGCCAGGAGACAACTCCAGCCAGGATTGCCCAACATGACGCTGGATGAGATGCAGAACAAACCAGTGCCATGGGCCACCAGGTGTTTCTCCAGTTTCTACTAATGGAATGATGAAACCAAAACAGAGCTGTGGATGAACACGGTAACTGGTGAAGGCACTGGGCGATTCACCCAGGCCAGGAGGGAAGGTGGGCATTGGGGTACTTGAGTCAGCAGTGTGAGGTCATTAACCCCCAGCTGATGGATTAAAAAAAAGGCAAAGGAAATCTCGGAGGTCTCCCTGTTTCTTCCTTTCACTGATCTGAAGACCAGACAGAAACACGGGCATGTGTAGGGGAGTGTGAGCTATTTTAACCAAAACATTTCATCCATCCCTAAATATGGTCACAAGATTTTAGATACTTGGCTTACTCTTAAACAGTAAAATTCTGAATTATCTCCAACTGTGTAGGCTGTAAAAGAAAATGCATAAACCAGTAATCCTGCAAACTCCCTAGAAACATATTCCCTGCCAGTTTTTTCTCTGTAGCTGTTATATTAATCAGTGTCTTAAGAAATTAGAATGCTCTGTGATTATATCTCTTTCAAACCTAATAAGCAATGCTTTGCAATTAACTTCAAGTCGTTCTCCTTAATGCCATTATCTATCATCTAGAACTTTGAGATACACCAGAGGAAAATGCCAAAATTATGGCACCATGTATATTGGTTGCATTTTTCCTTTCAATGAGCAGCAAACAGCAGTATTTCAGTGTCATCTCAGTTACTCTCTTAAGATTTCTAACCCAAATGGAAAAAATGTGAAAAGATCAGCTGTTCTTAAAAATATTGCCAGAAAAACATATTCAAGGGATTTTGTCTGATCGGAACTCAAATCATTTTCCAGAATCTGGCCTTGAATGAGAACTCCGAGATCAGCCCCGCTTTCAGGCTTCAGTTTTGTACCTTATCAGATATTCACACACAAATCCATCTTCCAAAGCAACTCGGAGGCACATGTGTGTATGTGTGAGTGCTGAGCGTACACACAGTGAGTGTGACACTGGGGTGTAGTCAATGGATTTTATTTCTGTACTTGTAAATGTATATAGGCTCACAGAAACATCTCTCCCCATCTGCCATATGCAAGTGTTGCATATATGGAATGAATGGTATAAGGTATTAATTTGGAGTAGTCAAGTTATTTATAAAGAAGCTTGGTAATATCAGGTTTTAATTCATGAATGTTGATAAAAATGGAATTCATACGGCCTTTCAAGACTCAGGGGCCAGAACTATTTTTTTCTGAAATTGAACAGAGGCCAGAAATAAATCAGAAATTGCAATGTGGAAGAGAGATGGAAGGCAGTGTGCCGAGGGCCGGGAGCAGAAGAAAAGTGGAAAATTACCAGAATGTAAAACTGATGGATTTAAGAGAGAAAGGTGGAGTGGCATCACTGTGACTACCAGGAGAACATAGATAGGAACTGAATCAAAGTTGACCAGAAATTATAATCAAGAAAGTAAGTCAGGGACTAAAAATGTCCTATGAGCTAAACCCTGAGTTTTCCATGAAAATAACTACAATATCCCACCAATCACCAAATCTCCAAGTGCAGTAGATGGATTTTGCCAAACAACACACATAGCCAACATGGGTGAGTCTTCTCTCGTATCACATTTGCTTTTTAGAACAGCAAATTGCTATAAAGTTCCTTTAATATATGACTTTTAATTATGCTGGTTTTTCATGCCTCTGTGACTGGAAAGCTGGATCATCCTACTACCGAGAGATTCAACCAACAAGCAAAGAACTAAAAAACACTAAGAAAACAAAAAGAAAAACCAGAAGCTTTCAAAAATGATGGTTAGGAAAATATCCTAGCTTGAAGTCCCATACTTGCAAGCTATGCAATGTTGCACTGATGCAATAGTACACTTCTGCATGTTAAATTCCAGTAACAAGAAAACATTAATTCAATCACATTAGAAATATATTCTGTTTTATGTGAGACTTCCAGTAACTATGAAAGGCAGCCAAGTTTAAACCGCTCGCAGAGTTTGTAAAAACTAATTAGTGGCTTTCTGATTGAGTTAGTTTTACAAAAGAACTATCTAAGAGCAAAATTTATTTCTCTCCTACCAGTATTTTCTGTCCAGCCCACAGCTCCTTTACTTTGGCTGTCAATTTAGTATCAACTAATCCTCCTGGTTGAAGTAGCTCCCACTGACGTCTACTGAGCTCCTCCAGATTCCAAGAGCTTGTTTGCATAGATCCACTTCCAGGATCAGATATTCACTTTGTAATTTTAGTCATCAAACACGATAGCAAAGGCTACCCAAAAAGTGTTCAACATAAATAATGGTTACTTACCCCTCTTAATAAAAAGCCCAGAGCACAACAGGCAACAATCACCTTTTAAGAGTCAACTATTATTAATATAAATACACTTCATGAAGCTTTCCCTCATTTGCTTTTCACTGCCATTCATCCATTCTGCTGGTCTCCTGCATGGATTTTGCATGAAGGTACAGATCAGGTCCTACAGCTGGGTTCTGCTTTCTCCTGAGACTTAACACAGATGTCATTAACAAGCAATGATTTACATCCCCAAGGACCTTCTACTTCTGCTTGAATCTTCTATCTGATCCAGCAGCAGCAGTTAGCTGAGGACCGGACTATGTGCTATCGAGAGACTGCTCAGGTTCAACTCCAGGTGAAGTTACCAACTTATCTTGAACATAACCAGGCACAAAACCCAGCCCGCTGCACACTGCTGCAGTCACGCTGCTCGGCTTTGTCAGGAGGACCAATGCTTCCAGTCCCTACCTCAACAAGTGGCAGCACCAAGCCCTCCCTTTTGCCCCGCGCTCATGATGAGACAATGTGACCAGTGTCACAGCACTGAACGGCACGGTCTTCCACCCAAAGGGTCGCAATTCTCTCTCTTCTCATTCCACACAGTTTCGCATGTGGGAAGGGAAAGCAGCTGTGCCATATTTTTAGCTTAACTAGTTGAAAGGAAAAGCAAAGGAAGCTAAAATCAAAAGTATTATTTTGCACTATCGAGAATATTAATAATGCCTTTCCAACCTCATCAACATTCCCATCAAAACTAACATGTTAATTTATATTCTTCATATAGTACTAATTATGTGTACAGCAGCATGACACCCTGCATGAGGAGCTATCTCGCTGTAAGAGATGAAAGCATGATGTTCTGATTCTGACCTCATGATGATGTAAGTAATGAACTACTCCAAAGAAGACTGATTATAAATATAAAATGTGGTCCTTAGAGATGTTTTACAGATTGTGTAATTACAAAAGATGCTAAACAGTTTTGTTTAGAGGTGGTGTCAACGATGCAAACTTCATTTGAAAAACACGCAGGAGTAAGGCAGTTCTAATTATATAACCCTTCCGTACTGCAAGGAATGGATAAGGTCCATTTGCAAAGAGCTATAGCAGAAAAACAACTATGCACAATAGTGTTTTCACCATTCTCTTCTCCTGCACCTAAACCTGTAACTGAAGTAATTCTTATCTAATCGAATGCACAGAGATGTCAACAAAACATTGGGAAGATACCAGAATATTAGGAAGAATGTCTTTACTGAGAGGGTTGTCAGGCATTGGAACAGCCTGCTCAGGAAGGTGGCCAAGTCACCATCCCTGGAGGTGCTGAAGAGACAGGTGGATAACAGCAAAAAATGTTCTACGATTCTATGAAAAGCATTAAGTGAGTCGTACACCTAATGACAAAAAAAGGGTCAAAATATTCACTAGCCAAATTTTCATACCAACGCACAGCCTGAATTCCGTGCATTGTCTTGTATAGCCTCCATCATCTAGAAGTTTCTGCAATATTTTGATGAGAAAAAAAAACCCACAACATGCACTCCACAGATGTAGGTTATCTTCTTCAGCTCTCATGGAGGCCATCCAGTGGCCAGGTACAGCAGTAGAAATATGTCCTCTGGGTACCTACAGGTCTTTACTAAAGGATTTGTGAACACAAGAGAGTGGAAAAAGCGTTTCTGTGACTTACTGCTTTAGCTTTGGCTTTCTCTTTCAGCCTACTGGGCAGCAATTTTGCAGCTGCTGTTAGAGACAGCGCTTAAAGAGCACAGGGGATGTCCAGCTTCCGAGCAGCACACACGCTGCCGATTCTGCTCTGACAGTAAATGGGGTGGGAAGCAGCATTTGCATCGTCTGGAGCTGCTCTCCTCCCAGTGCACAACCAGTCTTTTCTCCCTCACGATGCAGCACCTGCACAGAAAGATTTACATCCACACAGTGTTCTGAGGAGTTTTAACATAAATACCTATTTTGACAACTTTAAGCCTTGCCAGCTTGAAAATTCAGCTAAAGTGCTTTTAAGAACTACTGCAGCTACATAATATATCATGTGGGGTTAGCTGAGACAAAGGTTTAAATAACAGCACACTGAAGAAATTCTGTAAGATGGGTGCAGATTCAAAATATATCTTAGATTCACCTATAAACTCTTCCGTGTAAATAATACGAACAGCCACTGAGATATGTGCAGTAATTCCAGTGTAAAACAAGATCAGTGACAAGACCACTGAAAATTTCTCAACCACAAAATTACACGGCTACAGAGATCTTCAAAGTCGGTTGTAATACACTGTATGAACCAACAGGTAGAAGAGCTAAGACAAAATGCAGTAAGAAAAGGTCTACGAGTGATAACGCACTTTTTGTGGTTTCTCTCTCACTTTGTACAAATCTCTGACCTGTTAAAGCAGACTTTGGTTTAGACACTGAAATATAAGACTTCATTTTTTCACACACAATAAAAATTTCAAGTAATTTGTGTACTTATGGCAATCTCAATTTTAGCCTCCAGGGGTACGGTTCAGATGTACATTTTTCACTGCTGATATAGACGTCTCTTTTTTAATAACCTTGAACACAGTGACCCCAGGTGGCAGATACAACCATGGCTGCTTTCAGAAGCTGAGCCAGACCTTCGGATTTCATCACGAGGCTGAAGAAGTCTCTGTGTCCTAACTCAGAGTCCTCAGCATCAGCCCAGGACAGCTCGGTCTCTGCTATGGAACTGGTGAGGGTCAACAAAAAGTCCTTACGGGACAGAGAAATAAGCCCTGTTGAGGTTTTTATTTCAGAACCACCACTCCCCATTCATGCACCAATGCAGCCTCCAGCTTTGCTTGAGCTCTGGAAGGATTCCAGCAGCACAAACCTCTGTGTCTGGGCTGGTTCAGGCTGTTCAGCCCGGTGAGGTACCCGGCACAGATCCTCGTGCTGCCTGAGCCAGGCAGTTGCTTTGCCCTAACTCCACCATTTAGGTAGCTCTGTACTACCAGCTTGCCCAGCAGACGTGCTCAAGGTTGCTTACCAAAATGAGACACAGATCTGGATCCGACAAAAAACATTAACCGTTCTCCAACACCTTGATTTTAATGGGACTTAAGCATCTTAACGCCTTTCTCCCAGCCTCAGATGCCCCCTTTGCTGTTCCAACTGCCTCAACAGCTTACTGCTCTTCTCATTATGCTGCCTAGAGAAAATTTCACCTGCAAGAAGTTAGCATTTTGTGACCCATAATGTAAAACAGCACAAATAAAAGCATTGCCAGTGCAAAATACAAAATTAACAGTAGGCAGACAACTCACGATAGCTTTTCCAGCTTTAGCAACCTATTTTATTTCACAGGTAGAATGGATAAGTGAGCCATTTCTGCCGTGGTGCGAGCCACACAGCAGCCAGGCTTCGCTCCAGAAGAGAAAAGCATGCTTTACACTGATGTGAACAGATTAATTTAGGTACAAAGGGAGACTTTCCAAGCCATTCACCAAAAAAAGCTGCCTAGCCCTATTTATTCCATGGTACTTTAATTTGTATAAATTAGCCATCACGTTCATGTACAGCATTAATTAACTTGACATGTGTGAGTTTTAGTCTTGAGCCAAACCATCTCTGAGAGGGAAGGAAGCTCAGGGTACCAGGATGCCTTTCCCGTGAGATGGCTCACTGATCCCTGAAGAGCTCCCTAATGCCAATGAAATGATCCTGCCATTGCCAGAGGGTGTCACTACGGCACTAGAACAAAGCAACAAAACAAATAAAACGGATAACAAGAAATCTGGAGAAATTCAGCAGAAAGAAGCTCTATGTAACCTTTGCGTTAATTGTTCATCATTTCACCTGTGGGCTTTAAGAACATGGTTCTGGAGCCTAAGAACAACATAACTCTCCGTTTTCTTTTCCTCCTTTTATCTCCTGTGCTCTAATATGATTTCTAACGCTAAGTATTGGAAAGAAGAAAGGAACTACCTACCAGAGCTCTTTAGAGAATCTCCATTGTTTCCACACAATTTAACCTTCTTTTCCATGAAAGCATCCTTTGAAAATGAAACTATTCTAAATGCACATTCACAATAACCATACCGGTCAGGCAATTGTTCTAATAGGAAGCTGCTGCAAAAGAAGTCTAAATTTTCCAAAGTGAAGATCAGATCTCAAGTGCTGAATTTGGCTAAAATCCTAAGCCAGATGAAGAAGGAAGTCCTAAACCAAAGAGCAAATGAAAACACTCATAAGCTAGGGAAAAACAACTCTGCAACACAAAATCCCAAGGTGCACCAAATTAGTACGTTTATTGTCTTTCTAGCCTAAATGCAATTTACTTATTACCGAAAAATGCCAGTAGTCAGATGACCCTGAGCCTATATTCATATAGTATATGACGGCCAAGAAAACTTGATAGATGTCAGAACCTATGAACTCAGTTAGGACGTGTGTAAGGCATCAGGCATTACAAAAGTGCGTGCCGCTCACTCCTGCTCTGAAGGTGACCGTCACTATCAGAGGGTGGGGTGAGTGTGAAAAGGAGAGCAGGAAGTTCCAGATGCCCCAACACATTGCCCAAGCAATTGAGCAGCTTTGTTTCAGCCGCATTTCAGCAGCAGGGTGAACCCACGGTGGTTGCTGAGGACAGTTTTGATCAGGAAGGGCTGCTCCTGCAAAGCTCTTTTCAACCTGTCAAGGGATCAAACTCTGTGCTCTAATAATAGAACAATAATTTCATATTCTTGGAAATAACTGCTAGTCAAAGCACGGGATTTAATAAATAAGTGAGGAAACATGACACAAGGCATATCATTAAAGAACAGCAAGTAAACCTGGACAAAACACAACCTATCACTATTTTAAACCAAGCTTCTAAAAGGAAAGGAAAATCTGCATGGATGTTGTAACCAAGTTGCAGAAAGCAGCGGTATGAGGAACACAGGTCAACTATGGTGATGAAACTATCAGGACTCGAAATTAGGGCATCGCTACGAAATTTTAACATGGCAAATCCAGTCTATTGTGGTGAAGGTTCAGTTGGGGCTGTTTGGGGAAATGAGATGTCAGAAGGCCAAGGTCTGGGTTTGGACATTAAAAAGTAATTCCCATTCACCTCATAAGATAGTGATGAGCCTCTGTTAGTGAAGAGCAAGCATTTCAAAGCCTTCTTACAAATCTTTTAAAGAAAGAATAAGAAAAGTAAATATTAAGTTCAGAAGATATGCTGGTTTGTTTCTCTTGTTTCTTCTTGACTTTTCATGGCAAATAGATCTCACAGACTATCAGACACGAAAAATACAAAGATGTGGAAACCTGAGCTGGAATTTGGCTTAATGACAGCAAAATAGAGAGAGGGCTATCAGGACATCCAGCCTTAACATGGGCCCGGAAGTAACTGTAAATACAAAATAGTCTATCAGGACAATAAAGCGGTTTTCTCTTAAATGAGAATTAAAGCTCTAGATTGTACAGTTTATTCTGCTTACCTCAATTATCACATTTGGAAAACCATCCTATTTATCTCAGCCTTTAAGACATTCATTCACATTAGCAAATAACTTCCAAAATCCTCTGGAGTCATGTTATAAATCTACTTTTTCATGCAGTCGTATGCAGAAACAGAAGAATAAACTCAACTTGATTCTGCAAACAGTGATAACTGCTAATTTTTCAGTTACTCAGATGGTGCAGGATCAGGACCTAGGAGTACAGGGCACAAGAACGTAGGTTATATGTGATCAGTAAAAGTTTTATAAGAAGCCACTGCTACGCACTGCTTGGAAATACTCAAATCATTTAGGGGAAAGCTTGACCCAGCAAGGCTCTTTGGGCAAGAAAACAAAGCATTCGGTGCTGAGTCACCACTCTCGCCGTCTGAGGAGGAGCCCTCTGCCCAAAGCAAAGCAGAAGGCTTGGGGTACCACTTGCTGGGGGCTTCACCTTCTCCATCAGCCGAAGGACCAGGCATGCTGAGCAGCGTTGCGAGTCACCTGATGAACAGCTACAACTGCAGCTTTCCTGATACCGTGCAACCCAGCCTACAAAACCTCAGAGGCTCCCGAATAATATCCCGTCCTTTGTAACTGAACTAAAACAATAGTTTAGCAAGAGACCTAATATGTGCCTATTTCAGGAGTCCAAAAAGCAGTCAGGCTCCAAGTTGTAACAGCTTGGCTTTCAGGCATACTGAAGCCATGCAAGCGTTTTGTTAACAAGAGATGGTTGCTGACTCTTCATTAAGGGAAATAAATCTTCATGTCATCACACTTTGCCATCTTTGAAAAAAAACCCCACAATATTCTGGAGCACTTCAGAAAGTGCTGCAAGAACCAGTAACAGTGGAGTGGAGAGCCAAGCTTGATCTGAAGGCTTCACGTAATGGAAAATCTGCCACATCCCGAGCTAATTTAAATTATGGATCAGTTCCCTGATTACTCTAAAAGCAAAAACTAAACTTTTCCAGTGTGAATGTGCCCAACTTCAGCCACTAGCTTTTGGTTCTCACATGCTTCTGTCATTAAAGAGACTGCTGCTGTCACCCACCTTTCTCTTCTAGACCTTTTTTCTGCTTTGCTAAACTAAGTACCCTCTCCACACACAAAAGCAAGATGCTGAATGCCTTAAAAAGCACCTGATGCTGTTTTCTGGATATGCACTATTATATCTTCTATTTAATGCATCACATAGGAGTGTGTTATACTTTTCCAATGCAAATTAACAGTGTGTCTTGATATTGCCTATAAATATAAAAAATCAATTCCTTACAACGAAAACTGATAGCGAGGTTTTTCTTTTTTTTTTCAATATTTGAAAGAAAAAGGCAAACTGAAAACTCACTTATTTTTCTGTGTTTTTAAGAGTAAAACAGAGAGAAAAGGAATCTGGTGGTGCCAAAGGGTTAAAGTATCCCGTTTCAGGCAGTCTGAATATCTGAATTTAGCAGCTGACAGTGCATGGTGTGTCAGTCTCTTACAGCTGTTCCAGTTGATTCAAAGACCATCTTTGTTTCTTGAAATCTTAGCAACTGTTACTTTTTTCCGAAAGACAATGACAGACCAGCTGTTACCTCACAAGATGCGATGTACTTCAGGTCAAAGTCTTTAGTAAGGAACTTGTAAAACAAGAACTAAATCATTGTTTGGGTTTGTCAGATTTTTTTTTATTAAAACAGAGTTAGCAGCTTAACAGTCAAATAACTTACACTTGCTATTTCCATTAAGTGCACTGGAATGACAGAAAAATTTCATCTGGTTGTTGAGCTGAGTCCTCTCTTTCTTTAAGGGAAAAAACCCACCCCACTAACCCTCCGAGTACTACAGATCACTTTTTGTTTGGGTCGGTTTCTTTCTGTCTTTCCAAACGCAGTGTTACTAAGCAGATGTCATCTCCTAATGGAAACGTACAGGTCTAACCATTCAGAACATAAGATGGGGATTTTCAAGAGAGTTAAAAGGAGTTAAATGTTCACTTCCCACTATATATCAATCAATGTGAATATCTAGTTCCTTAAGGTCTCTGAACATCTTCTTCTAAATGCATAACTAAGCAACTTAATCCTACAGTCGATCCTCCAGTACCAGTACCGGTAGTATTCCCACTTGAAGACATGCAGGCTGACAAAGCCGTGCAAGGTTGCAGAATCAGTCACCTAATGAAGACTTATTAGAGTAGGAGTAACTGTTGACAGGTTACTTACAACCCTTCTGAGAGAGGGAAAAAAAAAAGAAAAAAGAAAAAAAAAGTATCATCATTTTCAAGAGCTTTAGTTGAAATAAACCTTTGTTCATCCATGCACAAAGACAAATTACTGCTCCCAACAAGCTTCCAGCTGCTCTGATGCAGAAGACAAAGACTTGCTGAGCAGAGTGGATGTTCTTTTATTCAACCTTTGTGTTTAATTCTGGAAAGCCTTAGCGTTGAGTAACGTGTTTTCAGAACCACTGCCAGCTAATTGTTGTGTAAGGAAGCACACAAAGGCACGGACATATATACTGCAGTGGCAGAAAGATTTTACAAGGCCTATTAAATTCAGCAGTAGTCTTCATTTTTCTCTTTTATATATAGAGAGATAAGTTTAGACTAAAGGCTTTTTCATGAGCATGCATGAGTACTCTGTTGTGGGTTTTTTTTCCCTAGATCTAAAGAGGATTTACGTAAATTACTTCTCCAGTTTAACTGTTTTTCAGAATGGGTGACATACTGCCCATATGTAAACCACTGCTTTATGCAGAATTAAAAATAACTACCATTAGGAATGGCGCCACTAGTATTTGTGATGAAGAATATAAACTGTCTAACAAAACACTGAGGGTGAATCACAGCCCCTAAAAAGCTACGAACTGACAGTATTTGTTTCTCAAGATAAAAATATTCATAAATACCAAATGTGTGTGCTTTTAGTTATGTTTAAGAGGATAACCTACCTACCAGGCCAAAACCTGACATCACAAGAAGTACAGCCCTGGTACAAAGTCTGTACACTGTCAGGCTGTTGTAAGGGGATTGATAGGAAAGCAGATACAATCTCCTGCTGACTGCTGAGAGCAGAACTTCGCATAACGAATTTACAGACGGCTGCCTGCAAGCACCACAATGGTAATTAAAGACAATAACTCTTGGGTAAATGAGATGGATGTACTGGAAAATAAAGTCAGTGTTAAATTCATGGCTAATCCTTGAATGGAGAATTGGATCATTTATTTTCCAAGCGGCTGAGCAGTTCTACCTGGTTTCATTTCCATCGCTGCTGCCAGACAACTGTTGTCTCCAAAACCCATAACTTTTTCTAGTTTAAGTAGTACTCCTCGTTGGCAAGCTCCAATTCAGCAGGACTGAATGTGCTTCAATTTAAACACACGAATAGTTCCTTTGACATCCACAGCAAGTCAATGGAACAACTCACAGTTAAACATGCACTTTTAAAAACTGTGCTGAATCGAGGCCATGAACAAGGCATAAAAGGCAGAAAGAAAAGCTGGACTGACAAGCAGTTTACCTGGAAAATACCTTGGTGCTATCCAAAGAGGGAAAGCTTTGTTTAGCATGTCTTGGTTGATTTGAGAGATGAGTTTCATTTACTTGGTTGCTTACAAGTAGAATTTTCAAAGGATGGGCTAATCATCTAATACAACTGACGATCGGAAAAAATATCTCCCACAGACAGAGGTTTTGCACCAGTTTATATCGTACCAAATCTGTTACATGTAGATAAAACTTGTATATACACATCTCCTCTGCCCCCAAGTGACCACGGCCTCCTGACCATCTCCTGGAACTCCAGCACAGGTGGGACATTCATGCCTCTACAAAGCTTCACGGGATGTAGCCCGCCCCATCGTGCACTCTGCACCAGGTGCCTTGGGGTGATGCTGTCATCCCCCTCTCTCTGCTGCTACTCCCAAAAAGGAGGGGAAAGAAACCCATCCAACTTTTTGGTCACAATAAATCCTAATATAACTCAAGGAAGCCATGCTATTCACTCAGCAAAGCCCTCTGCCCCCTACTCTGCCACGCCTCGCTGGGTAATTTCTGTCTCATCTTTTATTCTTTCTTTTCACCTCTCATCTTATGAGTGGCTTAGCTCTACATTTTCAGCATTCTTGGCAAGGAACAGGAGCTCATTACAGAGGTATTCACACCATCTATTTCCATCCTCTGACTTTATCCAGTGACTGGTAAGGGGAATTAAGGTGCAGCTTCACCATCACTTAATTCGATTTTGGCCCCTGCTGCTGCCAAGAGGGGAGGTCCTGCCCTGCCCTCTCCTCCCTCGGGCTAGCCAGAGCATTTCTGCAGGTAGAGGGTACAAGAAGGACCCAATCTGACTGGAAACTAACCCCCTGGGGAGGATCACTATTCAGAGAGCTGATTTGGCTAACCATGGCCACGGCAGGAACACACAGCCAAGGTTTGGCACTCACCGTGTTATTCCTCTTTTGGTACCAGCTCAGAATTTGGCTTAAAACAATAGTGCACCCATACCCTGAGACTCCTAAACGAGGTGGTCTAAGCACCAGCTAACTTAGATGCCTACAACAGGCAGAGTAAATATCCTCCCTTCACATCCATGTGGTTTTAGCACAACGTAGACTCCTGGAGATACAGAAATACTAATGGGATATCACAGCAAGGCAATTCTTGCACTGTTCCGCACCCCATAGGCATGTACGAAGCACGGGCAGAAGCTAGAACTGTGTTTGTTTTTTAACAAAAGAGTTAAGTTACAAACGCAAGGAAAATACAGGATGTGTAATGAATACATCATAGCTGTGGCATCCTGTTTCTGAAATATCTTGCTCCTGAATGGTGCCGTCTTAGGTTTCCTCCACATATATGAGGCTTTCCAGCTGGCCTGCAGCCAGTGCTTCAATAAAACATGGTATTATGCAGACGTGAACAAAGCTTATAGCAATAATAGCGCCCTTGAAATTCACTAATCACCAGAAGTTTCAAGAATATCTTAATATGAGATCAACAGGACAACAACTAAAATTCCTCTATTCCCTATGGGAAAACACTTTTCCCATATTACATTATGGCTGTACTGAAGAAAGCACCCAAGTCATTATTGATCTGGATAAAGAGTGGGTTTTCTGAATCTGAAGGCAATACATAGCTGCAAAGGAGCTGCAAGCACTTCAGAAAACATTAGGATGTAAAATGATTACAAATCGAAGAAATGGTCTGAGAAAATAGATATATTTTCAATAAAGATACAACAGCAAAGTACATTTGGGTAGAAATAACCAATGGCACGATGCAGATTCACTGTCAAGACAGCATTTTGGCAGGAAAGGATCCAACAATTCCAGCAATCTCACACCAAGTAGGAGTCAACATCCTGTTGCTGTGAAAAAAAAAATATAAAGGAACAAGAAAGAGGCGGACCAACTGAAGAAAACCGAGAACAAAAATGGACAGTAATCTGAGGAACCCGGTGTGCGGAGGAAGATGGGGAGAATTAGGTTCATCTAACTGAGAAAACAGAAGATGTGTGAAATAACAATAACCCTTCAAATAGACAAAAAAGAGAAAAGAAAAATGTATAAAGAAAAAATACACTAGTTTCCTACTACTGAGCACAAAACTGGCTTAACTGTGGAACACAGGCTACTTAAAACACTTGTAAGAAGGTTGTAGAACATTTTTCTGAAATGCTAACAGCAAGATAACGGTATCTACAACAACTCATCTCTGATTTTATCTGCAATATCATGGGAGTGTGTGTCTTCCACAATGTTTGCAAGGATGCTGGGGGAAGGGTAAGAATTTTTGCCTGAAGAAAACTCTCGGCTAGCTTGCATGTCCAGTACAAGTGCCAATTTTTCATCTTTACTCCTTGGCCCTGACAAGGACAGAAAGTAATAAAGTGCCCTTTATTCTCATACCTTTGCCATGCAGGCAACACGCAAGAGTAAATGCAAAACTGTGTGTTGCTGTAATAAATACAGCAGGTTTGTGTACTGTTTAGTTACTTGTGGTTGGCTTTGTTATGCCTTTATAAGAGCTCAATACTTTAATATAAGCATTGAATACAGTTTCCTGACTCTTTGTTTCCAAAGCAGTTCCACATCAGTATATTGTTGAAACAAACCAATTTATTCTTAATTCAAGTAATAAATCACACGAAAGTATTCTGAAAGTTGTTGCAGGCATTACAGTTGCCTGTACATTCATAATAAATAATAAATGCTTGTAAAAATTATTATATTCGCTAAAATGCCAAAAGCAGAGTCTGGAAGTGCATGCTAAATATTTCTCTACTCTCTCTCCTCCTTGATGAACAAGTTCTACACAGCTTTTACATAGAAACTGTACACAGCATTTACATGCAGACACAGTGAACATTTAACCATTCCTCTTCTTCATGTGCTTGGGAGCCACCGAGCTTCTGAGCAGGGACTGACAGCCGGGGGCCACGAATCCCAGCAGAGCAGGCAGGCACTGGTGAAGTGACATCCTGGAAGCAGGACAGACACTCCTGCTGCTCTCAGGCCTGCTCTCTCACCCACTGGTTTTGCTCCAGTTACATTTCTTTTTCCTCCTTGACAATCAGCAGCCTTGGGTCCAACTTCCATTCCCACAGCAGGTCACCTCTGAACTTTCTCTCTGCCTCCCTCTATGTGGCTGCCTCCATCCAGCAGAGACAGAACATCCTGCCAATGAAATGATGAAAAAACATCTTCCTTTTTTTTATCCACAGAAGAAAAATGAACCATCTCTACAACTTTTTTCCTCTTTTACTATTCAACATCATGGCAAAACAAAGTGGGTGTACTTGTATGCCAGCATTACATGCTGAATTGATAAAAACTCCTACTAGCTATACTGCCAGGTTAGAAGAGATTAAGACAATCAGATTAGCCCCTTGTCACCAATTTTGACTTTATACACCATTTCACAACTAGGAAGCCTTAGAGGATGTTAATCTGCTGGATAACCAAGAGTTAAAATGCTGCCAAGTTATGGGTGTAATTCTCTCTTTGCATAGATAGAAACCATTCACTGCTTGCTGATGAAACCAAAGCAGCAGAGAGGGCATCAGTGCAATGCCTTGCTGATTCCTCCCACGTGCAAAATTCTCAAGTGTCACAGACCAAGAGAAGGGGGAAAGGTTATGCAAACTCTTAATGGCCTTCGAAATAGACCCAAACCAGGAGATCACATTGGAACCAGCAGAGATAAGATCAGCAAGGAATTTCTTCCTTTTATTCAGCCATTAGAATCTATAGCACAGGCCACCTAAGACACAGTTTGAATGTCATTATGTGTAACTTCCCACCAGTTTCTACAGGGACATTAAAAAGATAGATGGATTTTCTGTAAATATGCACTTCTGCAAAGCCCATAATTTCATCTTTGACTTCTTTTTATTAGTTATGCCGTAATCAAGGATTTTATTTAATTATATTTTTGGCTGGGACCTTCTCTTGGATCACAGGTGCAATGAAGAGCAGGGAAACAAGACAACTTCTGTCCTCAACTGACATTAAAGACAAACCCACGTTGCTAAGATCATCATCTATAAAAAATAAATTTCTACTTACAATGCATAAAATCCCTCACAGTTAACATTGCCATTTCACTCTTCCCCAGTATAATGAAGAGAGGGCGAATGCCTCTTACCTGGCTGAAGCTCCACCGATGTTTTCACAAGGCTATTCACCCTTGAACAGACTGCAGAGCAACTCCTAGTTCTTCTGGGTGCACAGCCTGCACAGCACGGTCTTCTGTACCAGGAGTTGGTCCATGCTGCAAGGAGCTCCTTCAGAGCTGTCACAAGAGAAGCTGTTTTGCAGGGCTGTACAGCTTCAGTAAGCACCAAGCCAGGACCAGAGTTGCTGAGCTTGCAGTGATCATAACTCGCAGGTCTTTAAAGTGCTCTCTGTCTGAGAGAACGGTCTTGTCAGTGCCCATCTCCACAGCTTCTGCATGATGTTTGCACACCAGTATGAACTATGCTTTTGCAGAAAATTTTGCTGCGGTCACATCTGAGCTTAACTAACGTGGTCCACTGCCCACCTAATAAAAGCCTCTGAGGAGTGTCTGCCAAGAGTGTTTGAGTGGAGTCATGAAGGGAAAACCGAAGAAACACAGAATGAAGGGCAAAGCCCCACGTGAACATAAGCCAACGTGTCATCATGCGGAGCAGGGGGAAGGAGGAGAGAGAAGTTAGAGCACACAGGCCTATGGACCTGCAGGGTGACACAACAGCACTATCAAAATCCAAGTTTTAAATACATCCCAACGGTAGAGTAAATACACAAAAGCCTGAAACAAAGCGGAAGGGCTTTGCCACACATCCCAAGCAGGGAAGCAAACCTCATCAAAGCACGTATGTCGTAAGGCTACTCTAAGAACACAGCTGAGTGTGGGCTGACAACACGACAAGAAACAAGGATAAGCCGAGAGGTGGGCACACTGATACTCAGTCATGTACTCTCTGTGACTTGCTGAGCTGTTTAATTTAATTAAGGCCATCACTCCCCTTAAGAGCCCTTTTTTCCGTACAGCTCATAAATTGTGATCAAACTATACGTATTAAAACACAACAAGAAATTAATTTTGTGAAGCCCTGATGTTGCTTTAACTTTTTACAGCTGGTTTCTCATCAATTAAAAACAAAAACCGTGTAATGAATATGTGGTACACCTATGTAAATCTGTGGTTTTGTTGTCAGTGAGCATATAACAGACCAGCTCTAGGTAAAGGAGGGTGCACATAAAATATAGATCATGGGCACACGTGTGGAAACACAATTAAAAAGGCACACCTTCCTGGGTTTGCAAATGAGAACAACAGCTCCCCTACATGAAAAAGCATGTTTCCACTTCAGATAGTGGGCATTTTGCCACTGGCTTAGAGAGAACCGTGACCCTACTCCAGATCTTATTGAAGTCGGTGGAAAAGTCTCATGAGAAAACAGTGGACTGTCACATCACTTTGCAGAGCTGCACTGTTCTCCATAAAATTAACAAATCTTGAAATGAACATTTTGGCAAAAGTTGCTCTTAAGTAGCTCTTCTGCTTTTAGCACTGATGCAGCTACAGTTTCTCTTTTATTGCATTTTCAAGTATAATTTTACACCAGAGACTCTGTGTGTGTGTGTATGCTTGAGACAGATGACAACCTTTTTTTAAGCATGGCACATGAAAAGATACTATCTAAAATAAGACTTCAATGAAACTATTTCAGACACCAGTGCAAAAGGATACTTGTTTACGTGAACTTCAGCATGGTTTCTCATGCAGTTAATCATTCATATGGAATATCTGACACAGAGATAATATGCTACACACTGCCTTAGTAAGTATGGGTTTATGTCAGGCACAGCTGCCAAGCAACAAGTGCAACACAAGTCACGTGGACTGCACAGCCATAGAGCAGATTAACATAAATATCTTTTCAGAGAAGAAGGAAAAATGTTAAGTCATCCATTGTAAACGAGGGATTAAGCCCTGCTAGTCCACCCCTTCCCCACCTGAACACCTCCTATACCTTGGCAAATGGTCAACCACAAAACTAAATAGAACAGTGACACCATCTTCAATGAGAAAGCACTGAGGAAAATAAATGCCAACGCTGACACTGCAGCACAGAAAATGAAATATCCTCACCTAGCTTTCCACCATTCCAAGAGGAGGGAACCCAAAGGAAGCCATATACCACTTACTTTACTATGTATCTGCATCAACAAGATGCAAACTGGAAGTGATGGCAGTGGTATGCTCCAACTTGCCAACTTCTCCACACTTGACAAACAAAACCAGACAATGGCAATAGCACAATGTCAACAGTGAGGCTCAGTAAAAAGCAAAGAGAGAATAATGTAGTTGTTCATTGCAATCTTGTCTTCAAAAGCAGAATGCATGCATCCTTCTGTGAGTCCCTTTTTTTTTTTTCCCCCCAATGTCTGCTCAGCTTGTCATGTTTGTCATGAGGCTTGAACGAGGCACTGGAACACAGCCCTGAGCAGGGGTAGGGTATACAGCTGAGTGTGGTCTAGTGCACAACCCAGAAACCAAAAAGCTTCTAAATCTTCTGACAGCAGATACAGAGGCAGTATATACCTGGTCAAGTCATAGTTTGAGGACTGCAAAAGCACAGTCTGCAATCCACGTGCAGCACACGCGGGAATCCCTGCACATCTCTTCACTCCTAACACGCACCCGTAACAGGACAGTAAATGAGACACGGGGAACAGACAAGACAGATCGTGACCGTCATGTGCAAGCAGCACATGCAAAAAAAAACACTTTTCCTTCAATTTTTCCTTCAGTTTTTCTCTCTCACCCTACTTTGGTAATGTTACTTTTCCAGCCCTATAACCTATCCTTTCAGTGCCTGTCACCTTAGCGTGCCAATAGTGGAATTAGAATTTATAGCAGTTCTGTACAAGAGTTCTCTGCTGTGGGTGAAAAAGCTACAAGAAATGTGCAAACTTAATCCTCTTCCACAGTAATTAAAGGGTGTAAACACCTGCAAGAGGGAGCAAAATTTGCACACTTGGAATGTGCTCTGAGTGAAAGCATTTGAGTAGCCCCACCGAAGGACTGTACTGCTCGTGTTCCGCCCGGACCAAAAACATTAACGTAGACAAAGTCTTTGCCCTTTCTAACCAGAAAAGCACAGAGAAGCAGGGTTGGCAAGGGCTTCCCAACATCACGGAGTCTACCTGCTGCTAGGCAGGACTGACACTACTTATGCCGTTCTTGGCAGATCCGTCTGATCTGTTCCCCATGGCCTCAGGCAGCAGAGACTCCACAACGGGCCCAAGCAGTCACTGACCTCTTCCTAGTACCTGACCTGACTCTCTCCTACTGCACTTTACATCTGTTACTCTTTACCCTTTGGCACACACAGCAGTTTATTCCTCATATACCATTGTTCATACACAGTTCTAAGCTATTATCACATTCCTTTGTCCCTGAGTTTTCTTCTGCAGGTCAAACAATCCCATGCTTTCTTCAGAAGAGGTGTTATCTAGCTCTGTGATCACTCCTATCACTCTTCTCTGAACTTCCTCCAGTTGGTTATTCTTCAAGTGCAGCACCCAAACTGGACACTGTGTTCCAGCTGAAATCTTTCCAACACCAGGACACATCTTGCATGTTCTCCTGTTTAGTTACCCTAGCAAAATGTCTGTATTTTCAAAACGCTTGACATCAGTTCAGACCAGGATGCACAATAAGCTCCACATTGTTTTTCAAGGAACTACCAAAACTGCAAGTCAATTTTAGAGGCATGAAGGTGTTCTTCCTGCCTAAATATACCTCTCCACACTTGGCTCAGGGACAATCCACCCAATTTTTACTGGAATGTTATTCGACCTGTCAGAGTAATTCTGAATTCTTGCCTTGTCTCCCGATATTTTAGGAGGCCTTCACGTCATCTGAAACTTCAACACACACACTCTATTACGCCACTGAGGTCATTAATGACAATCACGAAAACCAGACCAACCCTTCCCACGCTTCAATAAAATTTTCCATTAGAATGACAGACCATTGGAAACTGCTCTTTGGTGCGGCAATACAATGGGTTTTGCACACACGTGCAAAATGCATGGTGTCACTGCAGACATGTCTCCCTCGACTGCTTATGAAACTGTCATATACACTAATGTCAGAAGCATTACAACAAGTTAAGCTGTTTCGCCTCTGCTGTGTCTTCCCTAGCTGCAAGACTTGCTACTCAGTTGTGGAAAGACATTTTCAAGTCTTTAAAAGTCATGCTGCCCATTACTGAACTCCTTGGTCTCCTTCAGCTACTTAACACATAATTTGTTTGTTCCAGTTTTTCAAAGAATACAGTAATTTACCTGTAATTCTCTTTTGCCTCTTTACAGACATTATGCCTTGCCTTTCTCACTCGCCCAGAACTTAAACGGTCTTACCTGAGTTCTCAGAAATAACTACGTGTGCTTCTGAGATTACTTTAGCCAATTCCTTAAGTAACCCAGAATAAAGTTCACCAGGCACAGCTGATCTGAAAATATTAAACATGTCTGAATACATTCTAACCTGTTCTTGTGCTTTTTTAGCTTGTGATTTTACCCTCTGTCATAATACTCCAAGTCTGTGTGAGGGTACATCTACTATGACTCAAATGCATCATCAGCGAAAGTAGTTCCGATCCCCAAGTTAAAATTTAATATAATTTCTCGTCTTCAGGTCAAGCTATAGATACCTTTAAATCATACCTTCGTTCATTGTCATCAAGATGAGCAAAGAGTACATTCTTGGAGATGGCCTTTGCCAGAGCAGTCATAGTTTTATAGTCCTTTGGAATAACCTGTAGAGAAAAGAAAGAAGGGTAATTACAAGCCTGGCTGTACTGCTTCTTCTTAGACCTTGAAATCTATAGAAGATTCCACTATTCAAGGTAATGGATGCAATTTGATTTCAAACACTGAGACAGGTTTAGGCTATAATATAATGCCACTAAGAAAGTAGCAAATCACAGTTTTGGTAATGTGCGGCTAAGAATTTATGATCTCAGTATGACAACTGGAAAAGACATACAAGATCTGGGATGAGTGAGGAAAACCATATCCATAAAACACTAAAACTAGCAGCTACTGGTAGCTGGGTAGTCTCCTTTTTGAAAGAGAAGAACTGAGAAAAATGTATTTCATATTCCTCTTTCCCCACACACAATATCAGAAGCAAACTCCTTTAAAAACTAGAGAATGAGCAACATTTCTTTAGGTAAAAGGTAAATACGTGTTGATTACACCACACTTGTCAGCACCGGTGCTGGTATAAGGAATCAAGCTCCTGAGAAGCCCACCTGGGTCACAGTCCTGTCCCTTTGCTTCACAGCAAATGAGAAGGACTTGCATTTGCGAATGAAAAGACATTCTCCCTTGTTAATTGGAGAGACGGCAAAAGTCCTGTTGTAAATGAATTTGCTCAATTTTATGTTGAAATTCAGGAGTATGTTTTCATGTCAGGTGAAGTTTTTCTTATAAGACTTCCGAGAGTCAGGCTTTCCATTTTGGTAAGCATTCCGGTAAGGGGTTAGTAAAAATGCTGTATCTCTCTATTTGCCAAGCATCTTCTTTTGCCAGTCACAGACTTTATGATTATGAGAGACACATGGAATTTGTAACAAGGTTATGACTTTTAGATGTTCTTTGACTTCAGTTATGCTATTTTCCCTAATAGTTTCATTATAACAGGACAGAATCAAACCTAGAAAAAGTTTTCAGTGTTAAATAAACCTACTCCAACCTGAAAATCAGCATCTGTTTACGTCTTTTAATTACTGCAGAGAAAAGCTCCGACACTGGGCATTTATCTTTCACATTTACTGATGACAGAAATAGTTTATCTGTCTTATTTAAGTTACTATGTATGCTGATGTGCAGCTCTTTTCCCTTCTTCATCCTTGAAGGGCAAAATACTACCCATCCAACCAGAAGGAATATGTCTCAAACAGGAAAACTGATGTAGAACCAGCTCTCACAAACAATCTAGATTTATTTCAAGGGAAAATACTGCACTATGAAGATCTAACTGCTGTAATCATTAGACCACTAAATTCAGGTTAGAGAAGCATATAAGTATAAACTGCATATTTGTATCAGTGAAACATAATTTCATTTAACTAGAAGTTTAAATTCCTCAATGTTAAATAAAATTAATATTTTGACAATTTATTCTTGTTTTTTATCCCATCAGACAAACTCTGGATTGAATTGCAGTCCTGTACCCTTGTTCTATTAACAATACCCTTGCTGATGAACCAAAAGGGTAGATAAACAAATCATGAAGGCATTAAACTCCGACCTCTCTGGCTGATTATGGAACAGTGTAGAGTAACCTTTCTCCATCTCCACCTGCAGCAATGAAAGCCTCAAGGCAGAGACCAAAGTGGGTCTGTTGGGGCAGGGTCACAGAAAACACAGGAGTGATTCTTTAGGTGTCACAGTAACCAGGCATCCGGCTAAAATCAAATGTCAGGAAGATTCATTTGACCATTTCTTAGATCACACTTTCCAGTAAGCACTGAATGTTCTCTTCGAGCCAATAACCCTCTTTAGAGCACTTCTTATTCTGTTAGTTGGTAACTACACGTTATGTCAGACGTGTGAGAAATGTTGTTTCCTCTAGAGTCAGGAACGAAGCAACGTAATAACCCTCCACTGAGATCTTCCTTTGCACTCCTCAGAATGGAGTCCTGCCAGGTGCTTGCTCAAATCATAAAGCTAAATCTCCTCAGATTTTCTCTCCAGTGACATAACTCATTGTATTGCCTTTAGCCTATAGCTCGCTCCTTCAAGGGATCCTTTAAACTGGCTTATGACCCAGATGTGTTTTTATCCAACTCCTGAATTCAAGCCAGTGGAATCTGTCTAAACACCCATCCATTTGCAATAGCCTAACACAACCCTTGCCTTGCTTTTTACACTTCTAAAATAGCTTCATAATTTGTCCTTTCAGTGTTTCCCTTTATTTCTGTATTCTAGAAATCTGTCACAAACACACACCCGTGGGATTCCCCATGGGATTCATTTGCTGATGGCAGAAGACAAAAGATCGACACAAACCCTCTCAGTGCCAATTCTATATTCCTTAGAGCATCTGTACCCTGACAAGGAACCATCCCCTAAATTATTATTATTTAAGCTCAGTCAGTTCCTAGGAAATTAAAATCATAACAGCCTTAGTCACAGAACACATAGAATATGATCTGTATTGCTGCTTCTGGATCTTGCCTACCCATGATACTGTCAGGGCTTATTGGCATCACTGTTGAAAAAGGAAGAAAACAAAGTTAACTTCGGCTTCTATTATAAACATTAAAGAATTACTCAGGGGTGTGGGATGCAATATTTCCTTTCATTTTCAGAAGAGTCAGATGGAGACCATATTAAGCAGAGACAAATGTGATCTCTTCATGAAGTTTTTAATAGGGATATTGCAAACTGCACAGAAAGAAAAGTGTTTGAACACGGCTTTTAAAATATCACTCAAGTTTTCTAACACTGCAACGCATTAATAGCTTGACCACAGTGCTGTTAAAATTTGCTGTACACTTGCAATCATTATTTAACTGCCATAAGAATACTCTTCCTTACTTGTTTATAGGATGAAAAGCTCTCTTAATCCTTTGTTTCTTGGGACAGAAATCCCCAGAGCAGCCAGTGAGCTTGTATCATAAGTGGACGACAAAAGCACATCTGACTGCAAAGGCAAAAAGTATTTTGCCAAAAAACAGTGACTGACAAAATGTATTCCCATAAAGAAAAAGCTCCCTGGGTTAAAGCTACTCCAGTCATGCACAAAAGCACATTAGCAGCATCTGTCAACCTTATGAAATGCATTTTTAGCTGAGCTCCCTAAATAAACATGACATACACTATTGTAATGTCTGTCTTTTAATAACCTTTGGAAGCTTTAGCCAGTTTAAAAAAAAAATTTGCAGAGTTATTAAGAGATATCAAAGATGTAACGTAGCTAAGGCAGTTGTAAAAAAAGTCCAAATTACTGCTCATACTGAAGAAATTACCTAATTTGGGATCGGTATTTCTTCAAAGACAATAGTCACATAAAATCGCCCAAGTATGGTCAACAGACTTCCAAAAACCTATGGGTTAGGTGGTACCCCATCGACTTGAGAACCATGTGTCTGAATGGTCCAGGGAACCTAAACAACCTGGGTTAGAAGAAAACTTGAGCTACAAGCGACTTTCTTTTTTGGGGTGAGCGGGGGCAGGGAGGGAAGAAGCAGCAGGAAATACAGCAATAGAAAAGGCTACTTTCCAACACCGTGAGGTTGTGACGAAGCTCAGAAGCTGCTGGAGTCTACGAGTATCAAGAAAAGGGCTGAGAAGTACCAACCCTCTTAAAGGAGGGAAACAGATTAGCAGCACATCTCAAAAAGGGCAAGAATGAAGAATGCTGAAGGCACACTGATGGGGAAAGAACTTATTCAAAGAGCTTGAAGAGGATGGTCAAGCCACGCGTAGGCCAGCGTAAGGACACCATCCCACCAGGTGACCCATGATTTCAAATTGTGAGCAAAGTAGGAGTCTCTCGACGGTGCTGTACGTCTCAGAACGAGAGAGATGGCAACGCGGTACCTTTCTGACGTAAGAAACAGCATCTTCTTCCGTGTACACTTCTGCACTGACGCCGCCTCTCCTGCGTCGGGCTTTTACCACTGGGTTGGGAGGAGGCGGGGAAATCTCATCATCGTGAGAATCAGACTGGGAACTGGATTTCTGCCGAGCCAGTATTTGTTTGCATTCTTCCTGCAAGGCAAAAAACAACAATGAACCATCTCTTACCCACGTAGCTAACTTGTTGGATACACTCAATTCAGTCTTCTTTTACAACTCTCAGCAACTCCCTCCTTTCTACATTTGGATGTCAGTATGCATGTGTACTGCTGAAAGAAAATTAAAAATTTCATGTGAGAAGCATGAAGGGCTGACACTAACTACAGCGTGTGTACGGGTATCATCACTCCAATACTTGACCTGCTCAACTTTTTGTTACACGTAATGGAAACCAACATATTATAAACTGCAGACATATCTTTGCAGTTACTCCTGGCTAAGAAAGCAAAAGAACAAGCCTCTTTTGCTTACTCCCCAACATCACAGCTGTTATTTTCTCAGCTGGCTTGTACATACATATCTTTATCTCTTGTACACGGAACATACCAGAATTCACACGTCAATATATTAGATGAGTTTCTTCAGCTTGCTCTGCTTTGCAGGCTTACTATCACCAGGAGGAACAAAGATTCTCCCTACTCCAGAATTTCTGTCATATAACAGATTTACAATCAAAGGAACTACTTCCAAGCAAATAAGATTGAATGTAGGCTCCAGAGGACTATGAAAAATGATGGTTAGCCAAGCATCAGCTTGCCAATAGGGAGGTTATTCTCCAAATTTCATACTCATGAAACAGAGAATAAAATATGAAAGGGAATCCCTGAAGAGATAATTACCAGAGCACAAAACAGTATAGAAAACCTTCAAGAAAGGATGTTAAGAGTTGCAAGATGTTGTCAAATCACACACTGAACTATTTGACCTCTAAAGAATTGAGAGAAACAAGATTACCCGTAATTATATTTTCCCAGAGCCCCTTCTCCTATTCCTCAGCTTCCAGGGATTCAAGGGAAAGCAGACAAGAGTACAATTCCCTTTGCATCACCCATGTCTATCAGCCAAAGGAACGGGGGGGTTTTGTCTGCTCATCCCCAGCCCACTTCCTCACTCCTTGGTACCACCTCAGCCCGGCATCCCGCTCACAGCACACCGCGCTGCCTTCGCTGCTTCCCCAGCACCGCCTTAGCTGGTTCCTTCCAGTCTCCGCTGACCCTGCCTAAAGCAGGAGATGGGAAGGACCACAGGTCCTGTCCTCAACCCGTCCAACACAGGAAACTGAAGGGCATGTGCAGGAGAGACATGAGCACTGTAAGGAGACTGCAGCAGCAACCCAGTCATCTTATTTGTTGTCGTTTACTACATCGCCGTAGGCACAACCCGCACCCTGAGAGTCTCGAGGTTGTGTAGATCGATGCACGTGTAGCCAGATGTCACCCCAAACAACTCCAGTATTTCTGATACAACTCAGATTCACGGCACTGCAGGCTGCCCAAAAGAAAACGCAGTAATGCCGAGGTTCCTCACACCCCATAAAACCAACATTCCTTAGACAGGGATGCCAGAACCTGGGCTCTCTCTTACACAGCTGATTTCCAATGAGACTTTCCAATCGGAGCTAATACACGAGCAGGCGGAGGAGGGAGGATCTGGGAGCCCCCGCGCGAGCCGTGTGGCGGGTTACCAACACAGCCAGTTGGTCTCCTTGACAGAGGAAATGAGTTAGAGTTAACTCATCAGGTATGACACCAGGAAAGAGCGGTACAGAAAACTGGCACCAGTTCACAATTCTAAAGCTTACAAGAAAAACAAATGATTAATATATGTTTTGCCATCCATGTTTACAAATGTCTGACAAATCCAGTCATGCCACTTGTCTTTTCTGGTCTTACTCCAGTTTCTTTCCTCACTGTCACTGACACTGCACCTCTCATTAACCTAAGACTTTGACATCTTTGACACCAGTCTCTGATGTATTACTGCTACTTGAAATAAATAACTATATAGTATTTCCCATGCTGCATAATTCAAAGCAACAAGTCACACATTCTTGTTTTGATTAAGGGAATACTGAAATATTTAAGAGACAAGCACAGAGATAAAATGTAGAGGGCTGGTTAAAGATCCCACTTTTCAAGGTCCCGACCTGCCTCAGAAAGTGCCCAGTTCTTTCCAAGATCAGTATTTTTTTAAAATAGGAATTACAACACTGCAGCTCCTGGGACATAACACAGTTGAGCTAGGTGCATTATATGCCTAGGTGTATTATATCCTTACTGAAACTTTTTCATTTCCAATTCAAATATCAAATAGCAGCACTGGATGTGTGAAAAATGACTCAGCCAGATTTTCTTATTGTGTAGGAAAGGCAAGTCCTATTTAAGCATTCTCATCAACTTCTTGCCCACTTTGACTGTCTTTAGCTTCCTTAACTACAATTATATATTTGTAGAAACACAAATATTTAAGATACAAATATGCGGGCTACATATTATCACTATATTTGATGTCTAGTCTTCCAAACCAAACTTATGACTGAAGAATTTCACACAGCATTACTGGCTATGACAGCAGAGGTAGCTCTTCGATAGTGTTAACATTCTCTGTTTACACTAAACGAACACAACAAAACGCATCTTCTTTATAAGCTTAACTGAAAGGTAATAAAGACCTTTCTGGACAGCAAGCAGTATCCTAAAAGGTAACTACAACAAGAAAGCAGTCCGGTAACTACTTAACTGTTTAATGCTATGCAGCACTTACACCGTTCTTTTTATACACAGCATATTTACTCACAGAGTAGTAGTTTGCCCCGTCTGAATATGAAATACACACTTCTTTTTCAGCGCACACTCTATAAAAGGTACTTCCAAGGAATTAATAAATAATATCTCCTCTGCCCCAGCACAGATTTATGCATGAAAGAAAGCTCAGTGAGATAAAATTAATATCACAAAGCATGCTCTTAAACCCAAATACCTTTTAAAGCCAAAAAGATATTAAAGGATTATAAAAGCGAGTTACCATATGATTCATTTTAAAAGGAAGTCTCTTCGCTACAAACTCCTTTTATATAAACAGCAGATAGTTGACTGGCTGGCTTTTCCATATGCCGCTATTTGTAGTCTAGGTAGGATTTCCATTACTGAACTAAAGAGTGCCTTTTGAAAATAAAAGCGTACGCTCTGTCTTGGGTTAAGCTTTCAAAAAGCCATCTTCCATATATCCTGGGGTAAAACTGCACAAATACAGCAAATATTTTAAAGGAGAAATGTACTCTCTGAGGAATAGTTCTTCAAACACTGATCTTCAGACACAGCTTGATGTGAATGCTTGTGCAGGACTCACTTTCAAGTAAACACCTCACCATCTTTTGTTGTCATGACAACAAGCAATCTCACTCTCCATTTGGATGGCACAGATAATTCACAACCACATTGCCCAATTATGTCCACCTTAAAATGAGAAAACACATGGAAGACACAACTACAAAACGGTGGAAAGGCCTCTGAGCAAGCCCCAGAGAGCATCTTCTTCTTCCCTTCACACCAGTATCTGCACATTGCAAGTGACCAAAAACCTGGCTAAAGTTGCAACAAAAAGGTTTTCCTGGGATTTCTGAGGGAGACAGATATGTGAAATCGGAATATCATTACTGACTTCGATAATAATAAACCCGAAAGAAAATATACAATTTCTACCTCAAAGCAAAAGAAAGAAGAACGAATAAATACAATTGCAGTGACCCATTTCTCTTTTGAATGTCCACCTTCAGCCAAGACATTTGTGCTACAAGAAGCCGAGGTATAAAACACAGGGATTCAGCATGCTGTCCACAGCAGATGTGGTCACTGCCTTTCCCAACTTATGTTTTCAAGAGTTTATAATGAGTTTAAGCACTGCAAGTGAAGCAGCCACAATGCCAGGACAGTCCCTAGGCTTACCCTTCCTTTCAGACCACTGCTGAAGAGCACACACACTTCCTCACCCAGAAGCTTTCTTCTCTGTCAGCCGGAGCATTTCCAAACTGGTAGCTCCTCTCCAGGTGTCTCAGGTTTTCTCACCACCTGGAAATTCACATGTTTCAGCTGAAGGAAGGACAGGACCTAAGGAGGCTTCACATCCCTGTGCAGCTTTACAACAACATCCCACAGAGACTTTCAAAAGGAAGGCAGCCATTCGGTATCGCTGCTCGCTATCTCTGCTCCCCCTCCTACAATTTATTCATTGCATTCAAAAGAAACAAAACAAAGTATACTCGAAATAAATTTTGTTTGTTTTTTTTACCTCAAGCACACTCATAAAGTTTTCTGAACGACAGACCTGAAATCTGCTTTCTATTTCCCCAAAGAAAATGTGGATAGTTCACGCACATGTAACTAACCTCTCTTTGCACGGGCGCTGACCCAGAGGAGACACTCTCAATACAAGAAGGTTTCTAGCACCGCCTCATCACTCCTGGAGGCTGACATGATGATTTATAGCAACTAATAAAGGCCAAATGCAAAGCACTCCACTTTGTTGGAAGTACAGGACTGTCTGATGCCATCACTGAAAAAGGGAGAAATTTGGGAGGTCTTAATGTCCTTTCCAGTCTTGTCTTTGCCACACTGGATGACTCTACTATTTTTACGATCACTCAGCCTTGTAATCGGAGACTTTCCACACAATGCCAGCTATGGTTCCACTGCCTTCCCAAACTGAAATGCCGCCTTTTCTTCTACAGCATCACTATGAAATATCTTTAACATCCATCCCTCCTACTAAAGTATTTATCCACTCCATAGTTATCCACCGCTTTGGTTACTACTACCGCATCCTTGGTGGCCTCTCTCCATCCCAGTTCATTCCTCATTTCCAATCTAGGCAAAACTGTCCTGCCAAAAATCTGCCTGCTCTTCTGCCGCTCTGACTGCACCGCTCACTTTCTTGAGTCCCCTTCCTGGTGTCCTTTTACCTCCTGCAAGACGTCAGCACCTCTTGTCTTTCCCTCCACTGTGTTGCAGTATCTCAACCCATCACCACCTCTTCCCTGCTTTCTTACATACGCCTCACAGTAAAGAGAGTTATGTTACAAAACACAGACTGAATTATTTTCGATACTTCAAAGCTTATATAATCAAAGAGAACTGTAGCCAAAACTTCTGGGTTTTAAAATCAGCCAAATAACAATGTCTGCATGCATACCTTGTGTAAGAAGAAACATGCCCACAGGAAAGCTTTATTTCCACTAGACAAATATAATTTAAACTAAAAATGCTAAATATTATGCCATATTTTTCAGCAACAACCAGTCACTCTGAAGTTTTTAATCACGTGATATATAACGCAAAAGCTGCTTATTTATTTTTCATTCCAGACTTCTAACACAGCAGACCCTTAATCCAAGAGAAACACCACGAATCTCCATGAGGCTTACATGTAAAACTCAGAAATGGACCATCAGAGCATAGGAAGAGGCAGCTGGTAACTGAGGCTATCAACAGAGAATCATAAATACTGAAATGCCATTTTTCTCCTTAAAACACTTCATTGTGTAGATCCACTTAACATTCAGAAGTATATTGATGCCCTTAGATCAAATGTGCTGTTGACAGCAAGGTTGGTTATTCAAAATCTTGTGTTTCCTCAGTCATTTCAGTGTGGAAGATGTCTCTAAAATACTGTTACATTTTATACTTCTCAGTAAAATTCTACTTGATTTATTCTCTTTTCTAAGAAACTACCCGATGTTAATACGAACATGAAAATATGAGTGCTGGGCTGCCCACCTTAAGTACACACTCAGCTTATTTTTCTCTCTTTCATCCTCCTCCCTTCCACATGCATTTCAATTCTGAAACCCAAAATAACTTCCATTGCTACGAGTGCCTTCACTGGTACGAGAGTATTAAGGCTAGGTAGGAACCTGAATTGCAAGTTTGGGCAAGAACCCATGTGTCCCCCTTAGCCTTTCAGTGGGATGCTCACAACTCATTACGCATTCTCCTCTTCACAATTTGCCAATAAATCCAAGCTAAAATAATTATGGACATGTTTTTACTTCGAGTTTCCCTTAGCTCATTTCCTCAGTTCCCTAACGTCTTGCCCAGGGGTGATGGAGCTGGTGGGCTGAGCTCCCAGGACTCGCAGAACCTCAACAGCTTGAGCTTACAAAGCTCCAACACAAGCTGCCAAGGAAGCGACCACAGAGGCACAGACCTCAGCAGAGCACACGGGAAAGCAGTTAATTCCCCTGCCTACAGCATTTCAAAATCGTAAAATTTCGTAATCGAAACAAAGTCAAATCTCAAATAATGTTAAATCTGCTAGAAAAACTGCAGTTCTCCGTCCAGCCATACTGGCGTCCAGTTGGACAGTCTCAACCCCCACCCTATGTGCCTAATTAAAATAAATTCATGCAGCATTAAATAGGCATTTAAAAATAAGGAGTCACCCTCTGTATGTAGGAGAATATTAATGAAGAACTACTTGAAAACTAATTGAAAAACAAGAGCAAAACCAAAATTAATCCTCAGACTGGAAATCTGGTTGGAATTGTATCATTTTCTACACAGTCTTCCTCCTTGCTATCCTTCCTGTTCAGCGTGCCCCTCAGTTTAAAATAATTGCTGTAGGAAGACAGGAAAGGCTTAAATACCACTGCTTCTCAAAGGCACCTCTAACAACTCAAAGAGAATAAAAGGAAACAATTCTAAAGATAATTTTGTGCCTTCCAGACAAGCTACTGCCTCATCTTGGCTAGGCAATTGATTGTAATGGAAACGGTCGGTAGCTGTCAGAGCACCTCGCCCAGCGCTCTGACAACTATAAAATACAGAGAATGAGAAGGAATTGCAGGATTACAACCTCGAAACATTCACATCTCTGAATCTGGAGTTTTACCTTGTCTGAGGCGAGTTGCTATGTAGTCTGACCAGCCTCTTAAAAGATTAGTGAAGGATTTGCTGAGCTGCAGACAAGCACTCAGCCAGTTCTGCAGCCACGGACTCCAACACAGGTAGGATTTAAGCCCAGGCAAACTGTTTTTCAAAACCTGATTAGTAAAATAAGGCTTGAGGGTGCCTGTATCTGTTTGGCAGCCTCCAAAGGGCTACAGTCAGCTGGGTGCAAATACACGTATGTGCCTCTGTCTAGCTGTGAAGTCCCTTTGGTACCAAGAGATTTGCCAAGGTCTGGTGCGACCTAGCAAAATCTGCCATCGGCCAGTGCCTCACCCAGCACCATTTTTACCTCTGCACCAATTCAGCACGGTATCCCATTTGTGTGTTTCAAGCTAAGTATGAACCTGTTTCTTTAACGCCACTTGGATGCTTCAAGATTAACATGGATTAAGTACCCTGATGAATGTAAAACACGGTAGCTTGAGATGTGAAACAAAGATGACATCCAGACAGACTATCCTTCCTCCACCACTGTACTCCATTTTTATTAGTTTTGGACTCTCAGACCAGGAAAGCTACTCACACTTGTAGACACACAAAGTAAACAGGCAGCTCAGCAATGCTGTAACATGTTTCGCACAAGCTCCTAAGAGCACAGCGTCACTGATAACCAGCTCCGAGGAAAGAGCTTTTTTTCTCTTTCTGCTTATGTCTCCTTCACCTTCCACCCTTCCCTAAACCTCCTGCCTTTAGGAAAACTGGCCTGAGGGACCTTAAAAATTCACCTCGTTTTTCCTTTACCTATTCCAAGAAAACTGTGACCTCTCATAACACTGCCTGTGGCTGACTACAGCAATCACAGAGGTGTGATATGAGCTGATTTCCACCCAGCTCTCTCTCGTTCAGATATCAGAGGAGTGGCAGGAGCAGAGGCTGCCCAAAGCCTACTCAGAAGCGCAGTCACACAACGAGGGCACCCAGTGCTCCCGCCACTGCGTTGCTATCAGCATCTCACGTAGCTCAGGTATGTCCCCACATGCTTTAGCAACATTTCTGACCACTGAGCAGATACCACCTGACTGCTTTGGAAGCTTTGAAAGGTACAGAAATATCTGTCATATTAGTCACCACCAAACCGGTCAGTTAAGGCATTTTTTGTTAGGTTTTCTTCCACAGGATCTTCCTTCTATTCCACTCCATAACCTCTCCCCAGCTTATCTTAAAGGAATGAGTTATACTTAGCATAATCACCTGTACTTAAAAGAACATGTCTCATTGGTTTGGACAAGTTCTGGTGGAAATGGCTCATTGAAAACTTTCTTGTTGCGATAAAATGGGAGAGACTACTGTTGCAGAAGAAAAGCCTCATGATCAAATCCCGATGCTCAACTATCTTTCCTTCTGAAACTCTTTGTGATAACTAAGTAAACTGTATTTTATTAATAGTGAACAAATTTATAGGTTACTACACTTTTTTCAGTGCTGGTTTACAGGAAGCTCGTCACACAAAAGTCTTCATGTTCCTGACCAGGTCTGTGTGCAATACTGTCTAATATCACCAGGTGGAGCTACACAGAAAATCTCATCAAATCATTCAGATTGGAAAAGACTCAAGATCACAGAATCACAGAATCACAGAATGTTAGGGATTGGAAGGGACCTCGAAAGATCATCAAGTCCAATCCCCCTGCCAGAGCAGGAATGCCTAGATTATGCTACACAGGAACGTGTCCAGGCAGGTCTTGAATGTCCCCAGAGAAGGAGACTCCACAACCTCCCTGGGCAGCCCGTTCCGGTGCTCCGTCACCCTCACTGAGAAGAAGTTTCTTCTCGAGTTTAAGCGGAACCTCTTATGTTCCAGTTTCAGCCCATTACCCCTTGTCCTATCAGTGGTTGTCACCGAGAAGAGCCTGGCTCCATCCTCGTGACACTCACCCTTTAGATATTTGTAAACATTAATGAGGTCCTCCTCTGCTTTAATTAATTACATATGGTAAATTCAAGGATTTTCTAAAACCGTCTTTCTGGATGGTACCTTAAGACATGCAGCATGCGCCTGGGTCCCTAAAACCACTGCCAATCCACCGCAACCCAAGACAGTAAATTCAGTACGAGCAAGGCAGGATTTCTTGTATGTGCACGGGGCAAGAGAAGGCACGAGGAGAGAGCTCAGATCCAGAAGGTATCCGCAAAAACCACCTGGCTCAGCCAGCAAAGCCACTGCTCTGAAATACGCTCTGAAATACACTGTGTGCAAAATGGCTTCGGCAAAGTACGTGGTAACACCTATGAGCATATCCTGCTGCTTCCCCCTCTTTTGTGCCATTTTCTTCATCAGTTCTACTCGTTATTACAATTTTTTTCTACTGAACAACAGTCTAGCTTAGCCTGGCGAGACAACTCCACCTTTGATCACATAATCACAGCACTAAACAGCCTGACACTAATGAAAGCTTTGTGGTCTCAGCAGAGCTGAAAATACAACGCTCTGCCTGTAACTTCTTAGGTTTTTTTTACACAGCACAAGAACTGGAAATAAAAGATTGGTTCCCTGTTTTTTTTTCTGCTACGCCTTCTTTAGTCCTGAAGTAAACAGGACCTAATTACACCTGTTAAAATAATGCCAGTTTCTTAGCTGACATCTATTCCCCCTTTCTAAAAAAGGCCAAGTAACACCCCTAAGAGAAAGGTCTTCCTCACTCCAACCGCCAACAGAAAGTTCTATATAGTCACAGGGAAACGTAAAATAAATTTTTCAAAAGAAAACATTAATTTTTTTTAAAAAATCTCATGTATTTAAACTGTTTTCAACTCTATTCTGTGCTCAATGGAATGTTAGAAATTTTTACAAATTGTCAATGTAATCAGGGAGGAAGTCACCTTGAAGTTTCTAGGTCGCGGCATACAAAAATTGACTTGCAAACTTGAGAAAATAGAAACTAAGGCTGATTCCCTGCAACTGCTGGCATCATAAGACAAGTAGGTCCCGTCAGTATTAAGTGGAAAGAAAATATTTATTAAAGTCCTCCTGCAATTATTTTCAGAGTTATTTTTGTTAATATTGCACTTGACACGAGTAAGCTGCAAACTTAACAAGCCATCAGCTGTTTCTTTCTAACCTTGGCACTTCTTCAGCTGAAAATGTCGACTGCAGAATCAACATCTCTAGCACTTTAATCGTAAGTATTTTTTCATGTTCTCACTTTCCAGCCCTCTCAGGCAGTGTCTATGCTGTGGAATAAAAAATGGCCCAGCCACGGACCTGAATACCAGCCCAAGGCAGTCCACGTCCCTCAACTATTACCTCATTCCCCGGCTCTGTTCTGACCTGCTCATACTGACTCCTGCCAAAACAAACCTGCTCCTAGACGTGTTAGATCTGAGAATTATACGTGGGGCCAGTCAGTGTCATGAGGTCAGGGGTTAGTCCCCGGCCCTTTCTCATTTAGCAGGACAAATGGAGGTTGAAGGCAACGGACCTAACTCCATGTCATCAGAACTAAGGTGAAAAGTATTCATGATCCAGTCTGATCTTGCACGTGATAATAAATCTTGCTTTTCTGATTTGATTCTATGAGATGTGGTTAAGAACTAGCAAAATCAAATCGACTTTTTTTTGTATTCACCTCTGAGATAGCTCCAGTACATCGATGTGGATAGAGCTCTGCACATTTTCTATAAGCTCCTTTTTTAACCACTTGAAAAACACTTCACCTCTAAACTGCCCACATGATTTTTTGTCAGATAAACTGTCATTCTAGTGCTCTCTCCAGTGGAACGTGTTGTCTATTTTAATGAGTTTGGAAAAATAACCCCAAAGTATTGCATTTTGCCAGAAAATTTTGGACTTTGTTTAGAAAAATCGTGCTTAAATCCGAAGATTTTTCACTCCTCTCCCTGCACAGGAGCAAAATTAAAGAAGCTATGCCTTATCAGTTTATTGCTCACTCACATACAAAAATCTGTCTAGTGCTAAATTCACAACTGCATTAAGATTCTTCAAAGTATCTATAGATGACAAGTGTCTTCTAAGAACAGGATAAAACTTTCCAAAATTATTTCTCTTTAAAAGCCTTCCCTAACAATTATCATGCAACCGACCAAGCCGAAATACTATCCTAAAGCAGAAAATCCTCCACATTGCATTTCATCTCAAGAAAGTCCTCAGAGATGGTTCTAACTGCTGTATGAACAAGAATTACAGCGCTGGAAACCTCCAGAAGCATCCTAAATCCATTAGCCTCAGCAGGTTGCTCTACAGAGTCATGGGCAAGATTGTTCCCTCCACACTAAGCGTGATATTCACTGAATAGGGTGCCTTGAGATTCGTTGTTTCTAGACCATTTCCCTTCGTTTTGAGACAAGTGACAACCATTGGCTTCTGGGTTTGTGTGCTGATTGATCTCGTACAGAATTCTGGTATGTGCTGTTCTTTGAGAAATAATAGGAGAAGGAACATGAAAGAACATGATCTCTTGAGGCCACCCTCGAGAACCACCTTCCTGTCTCCGTTCTGTGTACTGTGTTTAGATCAATAAAGCCAAACTCACCCAGTACAACTCAAGTAAAGCCACCAGCTATGGAGAATATCCTAAAATACTCCAGCACATTTTAACATGTTTTGCAAAAGTGGTATTTATCCTTCTCGACAGCAAGTCCACAGTACTGCACACGTTAAGATGGATAATGATTCACAACACGATGAAGAAAATTCAACAGATTTCACCCTCTTGAAATGGGTCTTGGCTCTCAGAAGTTTAGAATATGCAGAACTAAGAAATTTATTTTGTTTAATAATGAGCATTACAATTAAAAAACATCTTGTACTTTGCACCCCCCCTTGATGTTCCAAGCATTCTTTCTGCGCTTCCACCAAAACGCACTGTTTGCAACTTTTTTCAAAGCTACACAAATTTGGCGTATACTCGCCTATACAAAAATTTATCTGAAGAGTAGACAATGAGATGTATAAAATGCTTATATCACCTGCAATGTATCAGTTCTACATATTTTTCAGTAGTTATTACTGTTTTTTCTCTGTCCTTACAAAATTTTGCCCATAGAGGGGAAAAAACATACAGAAACTTGTATTTTAAGCCTACAAACCTTAGATGCTTCTTTCAAAAAAAAGCAAAGAACCTTCTTCCTTAAGTATATGAATAAAGTCCCTGGGAGACTGAGAACTCGTATAACCAACAACTTGCAGCTGTGTGCTCCCATTTATTTCTGGGGAAATTCCACCCCCAGAGAAAAGTTGTGCTCACACAATATGCTCTTCCTGCAAAGGACACCCATAGCCTTTAGTGAGAATCTCTCTGGCAATGTTTAAAAAAATGTTTCCCCCTCTACACTGCTTTTGAAGACAGTCTCAGTCTGAATACACCTCTTCTTGGAAAATCCTGGGATATGCCATATAGACAGGCAACAGCAGCAAAATTAAACACTAAACTGTTTGTGACAAACAATTTTCAGAATGTGCTGGTTCCCTGATTATGTTCAGTTTTAGGAAAAGGAAAAACCATCTGACACTGGAATAAACAGGGAACAGCACCTTCTGCTCTCAGAGGCAGGTTCTTTCCATAGATGAAAGTTCAGGGCACCACACATCATAACATCAAGTATGCTTGTAACTTTTTGGGTCATTTTTAACAAGTGCAGTTTGATGAGAAATTATAATCTCGGTGTTCTGCACAGAAAATTCTACACAACAGTCAGTATTACAGCAGACATCGAGCAAAGGTTTTTCTTCTTCTAACAGCCTGATTTTTAACAGTAGCCTGATAATTTAAAATTTAAAAGGAAAAATATAGCAAAAAAACTTGAAAATAGAAAATTATAAGTCACCTGAAAATCACTGACCTTTTCTAATTTTTCAAAGTGTTCTCTGAGGAACTTCATGGGTCGATCTGGCTTTGCTATGCAAAGGTTTACAATGCACTCTTTTAAAATCTGTTGGATGTTGTGCTTCTGAACGTAGAGTTCACATCCCTTCAGGCTCTCATCTTCTTCCATGCTGCAGGAAGAAGCAGCAGCCATCTTCAGGCTTGTAAACAGAAAACAGACCTAGGTAAGAAAATGGTGCAAGGAAGAGATAAGAGACAGTTTCCAAATCCTTTGTCGGAGAGATCTGAAGGAGAAAAGATGTTTTAATATTGCCTGTTGCCTATTCAAGAGCTATCGATTCTGAATATTTTAATGTTCCAGGGTTGGGGAAATGCTGAACTGTGTCATCTTTGTACAATCAACATACCAGTAAGTACAAAAAGAGCACGTTATCTCCCAGATGGGGTCAACCTTTAGAAATAACGGTGCAATTAATCACACAAGGCCCTGAGTTTCAAAGACAGCTACTAAATGACAGTGTAAAGCCTTGCTTTCCCAGCCCTTTGGGGACTCCCTCCCCATCACCAGAAACCCAGTTTTCCAGACCAGAGGGATTTTTCAGTAAATTTTAACATGCCCCTGTTTCATGGCGAAAGACCCTTCCCAGTCCCCGGGGGTAGATGGAGAGAAGTGGACAAAGCTGCCAGAAAACGGCAGTTTTGTTAATTGATGGGTGAAAACAAGCCCAAACCCATCTTTATTTCCCCGCAGCGAGCACAGGACCGCTCCGTTCCGAACCAAAACCCGCGGGGGCAGCTCTGTTCCCTGCCCCGGCCGCTGGGACCCCGGAGGGGGCAGAGGCCGGGCCGCGGAGCGGCGAGACAGGCCCCGGCGGGAGGGACAGCGCCGAGGAAGCGACCCCGGGGCCCGGGCCGGCGTCCGAGGCAGCGCATCCCCCCGCCGGGCCCGGGCCGGCGGATCTCACCCCTCGGCGCACCGCCCGCCCCTCCCGCCACCGGGAAGCGCCGGTAAATACCTGGGTGGCTGGTGCCGGCTGAGCGGCGGCGGCTCCTCTCGGCTTGCGAGGCGGAGGAAGGGGCTCCCTGGCCGGTACCCGCACCGCACCCGCCGCCGCCGTCTCCCCTCGCTGCCCGCCCGGGGCCGCGGGGCGACGCGGGGACCCTCCCGTCCCGCAGCCGCCGCTCCGGCACAAAGGCTCCGGCCCCGCCGCCGCCGCTCGCCCGCAGGAAGTGCCGCCGCCGTCACTCACCGGCGGGCGCGGCCTGCCCGCCGCCTCCGCCGCAGAGGCGGCACCGACCGGCCCGGAATCGGCCCGGCCTGGCTGTCCCGAGCCGCACCGCCGAGGACAGGCTGGCCTTGAAGGCCTGGCCTGGCCGCGAGCGATGGGCTTGGCCAGGAAGGGGATGCCTTGGCACCAAGGGCAGCCTGGCCGTGACGGGCAACACAAAGGATGGCCTGAGCATGAAGGATGGGCACAGCCAGGAGACGTGGCCCGGCCTGGAAGAACGGGCTGCCCCTCACGGATGGCCTGGCCACAAAGGACAGCCTGGCTGCGAAGGGTGATGGCCTGGCCGTGAAGAACAGGAAGCCCATGAAGGATGATGGCCTGGCCTCAAAGGACAGCTTGGTCATGAAAGGTGCCTGGCCATGAACAATGTGCCTTGCCACAAAGGCGCCCAGGCCTGACACACCCCACACCTCTGGAAGGGCTGGGAAGGGCAGCTCACCAGCCCTGTCACTTGGGTATTTAAAGTGAAGCCATCACACCCTGGAGCACCCATCTAAAAGGCCCATGAGGAGCGTGGTCACCGCTGGGAGCCGGCCACGGGCCAGCACTTTTGCTGGGCCAGGTGCCAGTGCACGCTGTCAGGAATACTCCACCACACGTTAAAATCTCCTCAGTTCTCAGGGAATTCACACACATGGTGCTCACAGAATAGAAGGGGAAAAAGGACCCCTAAGGTTCAGTCAAGCTAGGAGCATCACAACGAGAATAAACTCCTTGCTGGCAAATACAAGGCTATTTTAAAAGGATAATTTGAATTAGTTCTGTAGTTTATTGCACTTTAAATCAAGCAAGATTAGTCAAGAAAAAGACCCCAATGACCCTTTTGGTGAGATGTACGTTGATGGCACAGTCACCAGACGAGCACACAAAACGTTACACGTGGGAAGTGCACGTAAGTACAACAGGAACACAATGTATATACACATTAATACAAAAGAACACCAAAAATTACATAGCACTGTTACAGAAACCAGTGACCCACTGTCCCTGCGGCACTGATCCCTCCGGAGACAAAACCGAAAAGTGCCAGAGTAACGTGTTACACGTGAAAGTCTCCACACAGCACCACCCTCCTCCCCAGCCGCACGGCCCGGTCGCTCGGCCCTTCCCCTCGGCCTTTCCGCCCCTCTACGGCCACCCGCGGGCTCCGCTCGGGTTCGCGTCTCTTTTTCCCCGCACGACACAGATAACGGGTCCCTTTCCCTCTGGTAGCTATCGTACCTGCCGAAACTACCGCCCTGGCCCCTCGCCGCTCTGCTGCGGGGCCCGGGACGTCCCCTCACTCCGAGGGGAGGACGCGGAGCGGAGCCGGGCCGGGAGAACCGGGCCACCCCTCCGCCTCGCCGTAAAGCGCTCGCCCGCCGTCGTAAAAAGCCTCGCGCGTCCTTAGCAACGGCGCCGCACTTCCGCGGTGACGGCGGAGCATGGCGGCGGCCGGGGCGGCCGAGGTGGCGCAGGCCCTGAGCCGGCCCCTGAGCTGCCTCCAGGAGCCCGACTGCGGCCGGGCGGCTCGGCTGCGGGCGCTGGAGGCCATCCGGGCCGAGGTGCAGGAGCGGCAGCTCTCGGGCGCCGAGGTGCAGGAGGTTTTCGGGGCGCAGCTGGTGCGGCCGCTGGCGCGCTGCCTGGCGGGGGACGCGGCGGAGCGGTGCCGGGAGCTCGCCCTCCAGCTCCTCTGCCACGGGCTCAGCCGCGGCGACCGGCCCGGCGAGGCGCTGCCCGTCCTCCTGCCGGCCCTGGCCCAGCGCCTGTGCCCGCCGCAGGGCTCCGAGCCCAGCGAGGAGCTGCGCCTGGGCCTCGTCCAGCTCCTGAGGCTGCTGCTGCAGCGCTGCGGGGCCTCCGTGGCCCCTTACCTCACCGACGTTGTCCGCATCCTTCAGGCCACCCTCCTCGACCACTATGCCGAGGTCAGGCGTGAAAGTTGCCGGTGCACGGTGGCCTGCGCCCAGGCCATGCCAGGTGGGGGCCCAGGGATGGGCAAAGCAGGGAGCGGTGGGCTGGTGTGAGCCTGCGGTCTCCTGGCGGGGACAGGGAGCGAGGTAGGGACCGGTAGGAGGTTACAAGGATGCAACCAGGGAGAGAGATGAGAAGTTGCACACGCCCTCGGAGGTGTGCTTTGCAGGCCTTGGAAGGTCTGTTGGAGAAGAACCATGGCAGGGATGGGTGCTGAGTAGTTCCAACGTGTGGGCAATAGTGGAAGGAGGGGATTAGGGGAGTGCCTACGGGCTGCTACTACAGTATATATTGGTATATAGTATAAAGTTAATTCTGCTACATAAATACAGCAACATTAATCAGACGTTACAGAAATTATGTTGCTCCAGATCTGTCACCCACATAGACAAAGGCGTGTTTGAAGTTTCTGTCTCTCTGCCCTAACAGAGCACTTCCATATGCAATCCGAATCTCTGATAAAGCCCTTAATGCAAACGATTTCGCACCAGCACTACAGAGTTCGTGTTGATGTAATTCAGGCTACTGGAGCAGTGATACAGTTTGGAAATGGAAAGTCTGTGGATGATGTTCTCTCTCACCTGGCCCAGAGATTATTTGATGACATTCCCAAGGTGTGGTTTTCTTCATTTTTTTTTTCCCCTGGATTTATTTTACATCTGTTGCAGGATGGGGTTTTGGTGTTTCCCTCTCCGTAATTTTCAGCTTTCATCCATTTAGTTGAGATACGTAAATATGTCACGTATGGTCTTTGACAGTTGCAAGGTATCCAAAACCAGGGTTGGTGGCCTGTTCAGCTGCTGTTTCATTCTGCAGACTGTTGAAGTCTTTATTTTAATGTCTGCCTTCAATTCTGTCTTATATTCTTCTGTCAAATCTCTCTGGGACTTGATTCTGTGGCATTTTCAGATGCTTAACAACACTTATGGTATTGGTTCCTTCATAAGATGCAGCTGAGGCAGTAATTTTAAAAGGTGCAACTTAATCATAAGTAAAAAGTTTTAAATTTTGAGTGGGTTTATTCACATTATTTAACGTGGTTTCCTTTTTGGGGAACAGAGAAAATTGTCTTCTGGAGATGTGCTTGGAAAACTTCAAATTCCATGTACATTTCTTACATTTTAAGAGGAATGTTAACTGTGAGAATTTAGAGTTTTCTGAGTGTCTGTATGTTGTCTTCCTCTCAGAGATGTGGTTTTGTGCAGCAAATAGTCTAGGACTAACTAAGCCAGAGTGAGAACACAAGAGGGAGCATGATAGCTTGCGTGTTCATGCTTGCTGCAAGTGAGGAAGTCTTTGGTACTTTTAATTTCTTCTGAGATTATTTGTGCACTTTACCAAGTGTTATGGACCAAAAGCAAATACTACTTTTTAACTTTTTCTGGTATTTTCATGACGTATTTAAAATAGTCTTTCTGTATCCACGTAGGTTCGGCACGCTGTGACAACTGTCATTGGAGAGTGGTTGTTGCACCTACGGGATAGATATTCGTATTTTCACAAGCTGATCCCTTTGTTACTTGGCAGCTTTACTGATGAAATTCCTGAAAATACGTAAGAAGACACTTTTTTCGCCCCCTAAACAGTTGTACATGGAAGTGTTTCTGTGTTCGCAGATGTATTGCTTGGAGGGAAAAAAAAAGGCTTTTTTTTCCTTAAACCCAAAATGATAGCGTTATCTTCAGTGATTTCTGTTCTATTGTCCTCTTATGCTACATTCAAGGAAGTATGAGGGAGATGAAGACAGAGAGGTAGACAGAGGCAGAATTATCCTTTGGAAGAAGTGACCTCTGTCCACTGAGTGCAAAAGAAGCATAAATTCCCAACTTAATGTGCCTAGGTTAAATGGTAGGAATGCTTCCATCCTTCCAGCTGAATTTAGGAAGTAAGACTTTCCAGAAGTCTTATTTTAAAATGCTTTTCTTTGGG
The DNA here is from genome assembly GCA_020746105.1 of Trogon surrucura. Taxonomy (NCBI): domain Eukaryota; kingdom Metazoa; phylum Chordata; class Aves; order Trogoniformes; family Trogonidae; genus Trogon; species Trogon surrucura. The sequence continues at coordinate 6,409,862 of CM036632.1, read as the reverse complement.
AGGCATGTTGGTATAAGCTTTTATTTTATGTCTAGGCAGCTGGCTTGGACTTACTGGGAAAAAATAGGTTTGCAGTGGGAGAAAGAGAATGAAGAAGATCTGAAGGACAAGATGGATTTTGGCATTTCACCATCTCATTATCCCAAAGGAGGTAGGTGTTGCACTGAAAATGTTTTTGACTTCGTGAATAATCCCTGAGAACTACAGTGCAGTAATGACAGCTGAGCAGGATGTGTAATATCCATTAGAAGATGCAATGTTAGCTAACATATAGGATAATACATATATATGTAATACATGTGTGTAATATATATGTGTGTTATATATATATGTAATGCAGCATGTAAAAGACAGTATATAAAATCATGTTAAATTTAAAGTTGAAAAAACATTTGTTCAGTAACTGCATTCGGGTTTTCCATTAATCCTAAAATGCATTTTGGAGCAAGAGGTAGAACAGTGATGCGGAAGCAGCAGAGAGTTCTGCAGTAGCCAGCAGCCAGGTGACGAATGGGCCCAGAGGTGACCGGGCAGGAAGGCACGATCAAAGATCATGTGAGCTGAATCCGTGAGTAATGAAAACTAGGTACGGTGTTAACGATCCACAGAATTGGCGTGGAAGAAAAATTTGCAATGAAATGGTTTCAGACTTCTTTGTGAGACACTGGGGTGCTAACTAAAATCTGCCCGTGTACATAAAGAACACGGGAACAGAAGCAATAATTTTCTTTATTGTACACAAAAAACCAAGATAGGCAGCACGGGTAGGTTGCTTTTTAGTACCCTGCGATGTATAGGTAGCTTTAAAATGTTACATTTGCAAGAGCTTGAAGCTTGTTTCCTGTGTTAGGTTCATAAAGTTAATGTTTAAAAATATGCATGTGGGTGAGAGAGAGGGTTTAAATGGGCCATTTATTGGTTTCTGTACTCATATTTGACAGAACAAAAACTCTTTTGGTGTGAAAGAACAGGTTCATGCTTGACTTGTGCCTACGTGACAATCACATCACAGAATACCCAGCAGCAAAATCCTTTCCATGACAGTGGGTTCCGGAGTTCTTTCTTCTTTGAAATTATACTACTTTTTTTTTTTTTCTTTTAAAGTTGTTTTACTCAGTAATGCTTGAATGAAAGGGGAAGCACTTCATAATGGTGACTGGTTTGACAGAACTGTTTAGCTTTGAAGACAGGCAAGTTGATCTGTTATCCTTTCCATTTTTTTTTTTCTTTCCTCCTTATTTTATATATAATATTACCTCAGGGGTTTGTAAATGGTAAAGAATGCTTTTACTTCCACTAGTGATGGCAGAAACATATTTCTTTTTTGGCAGTCAGACAATTTTTTAACATACATAAACTGATGAAGTTGAGTGTCAAAGCTCCAGTCATTTATTTTACAATGATCATGATATAGTGAAGGTCATAAACAGCTTCATACACTGGTCCTTGAGACAGTTGTTACCATTTATATTTATATTTATATTGCTAATGCTGTTACCTTGTTCAGTTTTCTCTAGGTGTGTATTGGGTTTTGTGGGGGTGTGTACACTGTTTTGTTTTTTCTTTTAGAAAGGGACCTCTATGAATTACTTCATCATTAAATGATACTTGCTTTCTGAAATAATCTTCTTAGCACAGTAAATACACTTCATGAATTTGGACAGCATTCCAGCCCTGAATTTAATTGACTTTTCCTGCATCTTGCTTGATAGAATGACACAGTTAAGGCTCGAATGTGACACATTTACACACACATGTATATGTATATACTTACATGTAACTAAATAATATTTTAAAGAAATTAACTAGTTTTGGACTTGAGTCCCAAGTAAATGGTAACTCTAAGATATGATTTCCTGCTGCTTATCTTTACTTCTAAATTGTATGTCTTGTTAGCATTCAGGCTTTATGTGACACAAGAGAAGAAAAATTACAGGAAAGGATGATTCACTACTTAATCTTATAGATATGAAACTTTATTGGAGACATGAAATACACCTTAGTTTCAAGTAATAATTTGTGGTGTCCTAGCACAGACTGTGTATGTGAGTTGTTACTATGCCTGTCCTTCCCCTCCACAAACATTTGCATTTTGTTTTAATGTGATAATGATGGATTTTAACACTTTGTTGCCACTTATTTAAGGCACGGGAATATGTTTTTACAACTGCGAGTTTATAGCATGTTTTACTTCACTATCTTGGTCCAACTGTCAAGCTAATGGACCTGACAGGAGCCTCCCTGTGCTTTGATCTCCCCATGACAGATATTGCAGGTCAGAGGAAGACTAGAGTTAGACCTAATACCTGCTGTCATCTGGCCAACTGAACAGCTTGCCATTGAGCAACCGCAGTCGTTGCCTCAGGATACAGGTGCAGACAGTTTATGGCAGGGAAGTCTTTGACAGGAGTAGCTACGGGGATAAATGCCTGCATTTGAACATCTGAAATGAAGGAACTGCTGATAAAGAACGGGCCAAATTCTTTCAACAAAATTCTGCCTCGGGTTAAATAGGATGCCAGTCTGTATTTGCTGTCTCAAGTTGATTTCTTTATTTGACCTTTTGCTCGTCATTGTCAGTTTTCATACTCCAAAATGTTATCCTCCATTGACAGAAAGAGCAGCAATTCATGTCCTGATGCTGGAGTTTTATTTGATTTTTTTTTCCTAATTTAGGTATTTCATAAGCATTTCTATAAGCCTTTTGTATTCCTCAGACTATTTACTTCAGTCTGTTTTCCCTTTAGCCTTTGTAGTTACACGGACCAATGCAGGAAAATATCCTGAGACTGCTCAGTCACTTCCTTTCTGAGTATATATTGGAGAACTCGGTACCAGAAGGGAGAAGTACACTCACACATTCAATGTTTTTTGACACGTCACAACAAATAATATTTCTTTCTTAAAACAGTAGGTGAACATTGTGAGTACCAATTCTAAAATGGTGGTTCTCAGAGAACCACTTTTCAGATATCGTTTGTATAAGCACGTACAGTGTAAAGGGAAAAAAATAATCTGTAGAAAATGTCACTAAAATATTTATTGCAGTTCTTCGGAAAGCTTTCTGTGTCAGGTACAGAAGTGGGGGTTTGATAGTAGCTTGTGATATTGGTCAGGTTGCTTCTCTGAGTCTCAGTAATTTGTAAGTGAGCTAAGATGTAAATTCAGTGATTGCCAAGACAGGCCAGTACGAATTTGCTGGGGAAGGTAAGTTTATTAGTTCTCTACAAGTCTGTATCTTTTATTGAGGTGGGAAATATGTATTTGTAGTACTTTGGAACTGTGTTGAAAACCAGAAGGTAACAACAAAACCACATTCTCCACAAAGTCTTAACAAATTCAATCTAAAAAAAATAAAATTCCCCCCTCCAAAAAAACTCCTGTATAGTTTTTCATACCATTTTGAAATGTATTACTTAATATCAAAATTGGACAGTTTGGAGAGGCACATCATTCAACTGCTTTTCCTGAGAAGGACTTAGAAATGAGATCAGACAATAACTGTCGTTTTTAAAATACTGTAAGTTTGCTTGACCTAATCTATTACACAGCACCTGTACAAGTCATAGCACTGTTCCTACTTTTAATTTGCCAGATACACTTTTAACCTTTTCCTTTAGGGGGCACAACTGGCAGTTTTACTGCAGTTTATGTCCCCTGGACTGTTTGTGACTTCTACCTTTCTTTCACCCTCCAAATTACATTTAACTCAGTGATACCACAACACTTGCATGCAAAAGTCTGTGTTCTGTTTTATCTCTGTGTGTTTCAGTTTATTTTTTTTAAATGGGATTTGTGTTGCTATAAAAATGAAAAGGAAATTATTAAGCTGTGTTTTGTAAGATGGGTAATGTCCCATATTCGTTTAAGTTCTCTTTCTTTTCCCCTTCTGTAAATATTTAAAATACATAATCTAAATCACTGTTCAGTAATAAACACATACATTTTCAGAGAGCTGTGTGAAGTTTAAATTCTGATATTTTTATATATATATATATATATATAAAAATATAAGAAACGCAACTTGTGCGAGTAAATTCCTCAATGGCATTTGGAACGTCTTGTTCAGTGCTGAAGCAGACACCCATAGCTCCTACCCTGGAGCCTTTAAACTTTTCTAAGGATTAATGTGCATTGACTTTGATTATTTCTTTTTCTTTGGTTTTTATTTGTTTGTTTGTTTTCTTCTAGTGACTCGACCAGGACTAGGTTGTCGGGAACTTGTGTCAAGAAACATCTCCAAAATACTTCCAGGTCTCTGTCATGATATGACAGACTGGGTTGCAAGCACAAGGATAAAAGCATCCCAGCTCCTGTACACGTTACTGCTACACGCAGAGGATCACATAACGCAGCACATGGAGCTACTGCTCAGAACTTTGTATCAAGCATGCTTGGATGAAGAAAACGAAGTGGTTAAAAATGTAAGTTTAACCTGTTGAAGTGTCTCTTGTACACTGAATAGAGATCCTGTCCTTTACAGTCTTGAGTCAGTCTTCTGAGGGTCGATCTTTCCTTAGGTCACTGGAAATTGCCTGTGACTGAAGGATCAGGCTCTGGTTTTTATGGGTATTAAAAACATGTGAACATTATATACTTAAGTTACTGGCTTACTATGTTAAAATAAATGTATTCTTATGCTATTGGATGCAAGTAATCCAACCAATTTTGAAATTTACTAAATCAGGCCTGTCTTTTAGGCTCCTGGTATCAGTTGAGCTGTACAGACCATTAAATTAATTTCTAAAATTACCGTTTTCCTTTTTTTCCCTGCAATTGCTTGTCTTTTTTAGTACTAATTCCTGTCTCTCTCTCTTATTTTTTTCCCTGAATTGTTGCTTCTCTTCCCCCAATTCTTACTCTGTTACTCCCTTCTAGCTGTTCCACCCGTTCTACCTCATCTTTCAGAACCTGTGTCTGACCTTTGACCATATTCCCTTACAGAGAGATTGAGCTTGTGAATTAAGCCACTCACACACCGGTCCCTAGTAGAGAGAAGTAAACCTGGAATACTGTCAGAAAGCATTTTGTTGTTTCAAAAAGGGATGTACGAGCCTTAGGAAATCAAAGCCCCAGGATTGAAGTAGGAGATATGCCACTGTGCGTACGCAGTTTTCAAGTTCCTTAGTGCTTGCATAAAGTATATAAGAAAATTTAAATAATTAGGGGAATAAACGCACATGGCCCTGCTGTCCTAGTTCTTGTTGCTATAAATGTAAATTCGAAAGTATGTGCTCAAGGAGCACATAGTCTTCCCTTGCCTTTTTTTGACCATACTTGTCTCTTTCTTAGAATTCCACCACTAATCTTCTCGCAGGTGAATCCAAGAGATTTATTCCCAATTAGGAGATGGCTTCTGAGTTTAATTGTACTCTTCCCTGTGCCAAAATTTGAGATTCTGCCATTTTTGCTTGTGAATGCCTTTTATCTCCCTACTGATGCTGCTTCCCTAGGTACTGTGATTTTCTCCTCTGTCATTTGTCACTGTAGAACCCATTACAGAGCAGCCACCAACTTGAAAAATGTATGTGTCTTTCTCCAGCCTGACAATACCAAAATGAGATGTATAAAAGACCAGATGGTCTCTTATCCCTTTTTTTCCATCATTTTTTGTTTTTTTTTCTTTTTCACCTGTTAAAATTAGTAGATAAATTGATCCATACAAATGTATCAATTCATATTTTTGAACTATTTAACTATTCAACTACTGTTGACTGGTGTGTGTTTGGCCTAATTTACAAGCTCAGTTAGATAGATGGGTTAGGAAGAAATGTTCCTGTTGCACAGGTAATGGCACCACAGGTTCATCTATTTTTATTTGTGCACTTGGTTGTAAGTATTGGGCATCAGTCAAGGAGTAAGCTCTGGTGTGACGGTATTTCATGTGGAATACAACATACCAGTATGGCTGCAAGGCAGAGATAGGATCAAACGGCGCAACTGTCGTGGGGAATCCGTAGTACTTTAAGCCTATTCAGTTGAAGAAGTAAGAGATTGAAAACAGTGGGCAGTTTCCCCATGGCAGTGCTTCCACGCTAAACCAGATCTGTAGTGTCGGTGTCAAAATATAGTGCAACAACAAAAGAATTCCTCTTTCAGGGTTTTATTGTTGTTGCTTTTAATAGACGGGTGGTGGGTGCACTGAGAGAATGCCTCAGAACAGCATTTGGAAAACAAAATGCTAACCCGCTAAATCTGCAACGTCTGGTTATTCTAAACTAGAGACTTTAGTACACTGAAAGTTGTACACTTCATTTCCATGCAGTACTCTCTCATGGAAGTTTGTCTGATGCTGGTAAGAGTGCTACATGCCTTGTTATGTGCTTACTTGAACACATGTCAAGAAAATTTCTTCATGCATATAATCATTACTGAGTGTGTGGAAAGGCCTGCAAGGCAACTGCTGAAGCATTTAAATAACAGCTGGAATCATAAAAAGAAAGTGCCCGTGATGTGTTGAATGGTCTTTGTGTTTTCAGGAGAGTCTTCAAGTTATTTTTGTTCGTTTTTCAGTGTGTGAAAGCAGCAGAATTGATCGGAACGTTTGTTAGCCCTAAGGTGTCGTTGAGATTAATCACATCAGCCTTCGGGAAGACACCAAAGGCATCTTGTATAATGGTTCTAACTGCAGTGATTCGAGGTAGCCCGAAAGAAATCTTACAGCCTCATTTGGTTGATCTTGGCAACACACTGTCACAACCTGGAGTTTGTCAACGATCTGAAGAGGTAAATTTAGACTGGTGGTTCTGTAAATCTCTTTTTGCCTTGTTCTCCCTAAATGCTCCCATTCCTATCCCTCCCATACACACCTCCCCCACGCTGTCTCAGGATACAGTGTGGACGTGCGTCTGGCAACAACACGGGAGCTTCCCTCTCCTCCCTGGGCCATGTCGTGCTCTCCTGGCCAAATCTGCTAGTCCCAAAAACTTGCCAGCAGTCCGTCCACTTAGCAGATGTGGGTTCAAGTTTGAGAACTACTGTAAAAGGCTTCAGATAGTGGGAGGAAAATGAAAAGGCGTGACAGAGAAGCTGTTTAGTATGTACTGTACTAATAGAGGACTACTTTGGCTTGTCCAGAGGCAGAATTTAATCCATGGTTTGAAATATCTTGCATTCACAGTCCAAGCAAGATCACATATTTTGATCCTCATCAGTAAAAAAGACTGAAAACTTTTCACAGTTTGTTGTAATTGACATGTCAGGTTTCCCAAAAATGATTCTCTCTTAATATCATCACCTTATTTTTGTTTTGTAGCATTATTTTTAAATAATAACTTTATTTATATAATAATAATTAAATATTAATAAATAATGATTAATAATAATAAAAGGAAGGTACTAGTACTTATACTTGTGCATCTAGGAGCGTGCTTTGTAAGCTGTCGGGCCTGGTTGCTTCTCTTTAAGTGAGAATCTAGTAGGAAGACCTTTATAAATTAGAATTTTTTTCCTAAGTGTACACGTAACTAATGGCTGAGCCTGAAGACCATTTTCATGTTAGCATTTGAAGCGTATTCATCAGTTGCTATAACGGGAGGCAAGAGATTCTCTTCATGTGGAAGGGAGATTTTTAACTTCCAGGATATTTAATTTTTTTTTCCTTTCAGTTGCTCGGATGTGGAACCAGACCTGTTAGAGATGCACAAGAAGAATCCCTACAATTTCCCCCACAAATGAAATCCTAGCTTTCGTTCTACCAAAAGTTTGTTAGGCCCCTGCTCCTAAGATGACCAAAAAAGGGCCAGTGCTGTGCCTTCAGAAAACTCTGACTTCATGTCCAGTGCAGACTTGCCTTTAAACCAGTTATTCATGTGTGTAGACTGAATCTAGCATAATTGTCTTTTTCAGCCAATGTAAGATGTATGTTTGAAGTTCTTCCCTCATTAGGCTTCTTCCCTAATGAAATATTTACCGCTGATGCAGGAATTAACCTTAATCTCCATGAAGCATGTGATGATTAGGAACTCGCGTAACTGGGAGCGCTATAACCTGCCTGTTGAAATAACCGTTCGCTGAAGTACATCTGCAAAATTGCTGCGAGATCTTGAGCTTACCCACTGCCGTTTGGCGTTACATACAGTGACACGTTCCTCTGCAGATGAAGTGTTTGGTGGAATTGTCCCAGTCTTTGGTCATGGGAAACAGTCTCTCTATTTTAACAGCAAATGCTGCATAGACGCTCTTTAGCTAAGGATTGACCATGTCTGTGAGATTAATAACATTTATAGCTACATTATTCCTAGACTTGATTTATTTTTTGGAAGCAAATTTGTAACAGTGGCCCCTTCTGTTTGCTGAACGTAATCTGACAGCTTCGTGGAATATCTGATGCAATTTGTCATAGAAGTCATTGCATCCTAACTGACAATAACACTGACTTCATCTGGTATCAGCTGAGTCAAGATAACATAGAATCATAGACTTATAGAATGGCCTAGGCTGGAAGGGACCTTAGAGATCATCTAATCCAACCTCCCTGTCATGGGCAGGGACGCCTCTCTACTAGATCAGGCAACACATGGGGACCCAACGGGGATCAAACCCGCAACCTTGGTGTTACCAGCACCACGCTCATGCATTGTTTTGCATCAAATTAGATAAATTGGCTGGGATAGAAGCAGATGCTCAGGTTTTCTTGGTTTATGTATTTAGTTGTTATTGTTCCATTCAAAATAGTCAAACATGGAATAATATTTGAGAGAGTTGTAACAAATATGTGATTAATTAACAAGTTACACTTCAGAATGAGAAAGTACGGTCGGTAAGCATTCCAAAATGCTTTGATGTTTTTATTCACAGTGGAGCAATTGTGTGATTAAGAGCAGAGTCATTTATTTTGTTAACAGGACAAGGTAAATATGAACAACTAGTGTGGGATAGTTGAAGATTACGGTGTATTCTTTAAAAATAACATGTTGGTAATCAAAGAAGTAACATGAAATTATCAGTATGTTACCAATTTAGGGGATTGTACAGTGCTCAGATTTTATTATTTTCATTTCCTATATCTTTCCCTTAAAGAGAATGTTATCTTTTATAACAAAACATAACAAATTTATGCTTTTGTTAAAAAAATAGGTCTTTTATATGGAGCAGTTGCTTTATTGTGTACAAGCATTGATTGAAGTATGCCAGGAAGACTGCAAAGAAATTACCTTGCAGCTCATGAAAGTTTTGGTGACAATAATGGCAATACCATGCTCTCAGCACCTTAAGGAAAAGGTAAACTATAAACTGGTTTAATATTTTCTTGTGTTTCTGATTTTTACTATGGATAAGACACTTTATCTAAACAGAGCCATAATTATTTGTCTTATGGTTTGGTTTAAACCACCAAAATCCTTAACTAAGAGCTCATCCACAAAGACTGGGAGAGTTGGAAATGATGTGGTGTTGCGTGACCTTGACTGTACCTCTCCGTCTGTCAGTCTCATCTTCTTCCATAGCTGAAATTACTTTGGGTTTAGTCTGTTTAAAACAGATAAAGGTAACTTCTTCAGGAGAATAAATCATTAAAATCTTATTTGTAAGAGCTAAGAACTTGTACAATACTACTAGTTTTCTTTGGAGACTGCTTATTTTTCATTTGTACGTGTGTGTATAGCAAACTGTTTCAAATATGATATAGATATATAATAGTTAAATGTTTAGGTATACATATAACTTCAAATTCATCAGGCTCACTCTGTTAGAATGAAAGAGGCGTAAGGGAATACTTGGATTCTGTGTTTAGTCATAAAACTGTTCAGCAAAGATCTATCCCTGTGGCACTGTTGTGGTGGTTAGTTAATACTTAGAAGTCGCCGTGAAGGCTGAAAGATCTATGAATGTTACAATTTGTCAGTCAAAATATTGATATTCAGGGACAGGAGGTGTTCAAAGGTTTGTGCTTGTCGCTGCTTTCTGCAAAACCTGGGGCATGCTGTTGGTGCTGGTTGGACTGTTGATGCTTACTTTTTAGGTGGATAGAAGTCCCTGGATTATTCTTAACGTTAGGTTGTATACAGGAGTACATAAAAAAATCAAATTTCTTTTCTGACTGTTTAAAGAACAATTCACCTATAGATCAAGAACACAACTAACCTTAGAAAGGTGTTAGTTTCAAAATCGATTTTTTTTATCTTTAGATGAAGATCAGGCTGATTTTACAGTAGTTGACCTTTTTACCTCCCCACCAGAAGCAGAAGCTAAAATGTTGCAGGAATGCTTTAAAAATCAAAGACATCTCTAGGTGTCCTGATAATAGATGAGCTTTTTTGGCTAAACATTATCTCATCCCCTTATTTCTCTCTTCCTCTTTCTTCCCCAAGCTAAATATCAAATAAATCAGCAAGCCATCCTCGTGTAGTACAACTGTGACCGATCCAAGTTGTCTTTTTTCAAACGTGCGCCGCAAATGCCGTGGTTATTCTACTTCCACTTCTCTTGCTCGCAGGCGTGGTGTTCCAAAGGCCTGCACAGCATCAGTATTTATGGCCCCAGAGCTGACAGGCTGCCTCCAAGAGAGCGTCCACTTAGAAAACTATTCTGAAAGAAGTAAAATAGAACAAAGCTTGGAACAAGTATTGAAAAGACTGTGCAGATCCGAGAGGTACGACGTGAAGATCTGCCTCATGGAGAGCCAGTGCCAGGGTGGGATTTTTTGGGGGGGTTGTTTTGGTTTTGTGGTGTATTTTGTTTGGTCTTTTTATAAACAATCTGTGCAAGTAAACCTTGGACAGATGGATCTGGTACATTTTGCAGTATCTTGTCTGCTTAACCCTACGGTGGTTTATCAAGTCGGCAACGTCTGTTTGAAACAAATTCATACTCCTACAAAGAAAGCAGTTTCATCGAGATAAATCCTGACTTTCATACACTGAAAAGTTAATCTCCTGTGATTACTAAAGGTTTAAGATGTTCCTGCAGTTACAGATGATTTTTAAAGTTGACAGTACTTTGGATGAGAATCTTTCTTCTCATTAGCTGTTCTTTCAGCTAGACAGATAAAAAATCTGGCAAAAAGATTACATAATTACAATATTTCAGATTTGTCACAAGGACAAATATGGCTTATGGGGTTTTTTTCCCATTTTTTTCACCAGTTACTGACTACTCTAAAACTTCAAAGTGAGCTGTACAACTTGCAGAAGGCAAGAACTCCCCGTTAAAACAGCTTAAGACCATATAGAACGAACGTCTTACATCTGGCTTTACAAGTGTGAATGCGTTATTCAGAAAAGGAGTCTGGATTCAGTATCAAAACGTTTTGAGTATAAACATAAATTCAAAAATTTGCATTATAGAACTTCAATTCAGGCGTCACTGTAAGAGGACAGAAGGTGACAGAGATGAGGGAGACCACAACTGCTGTGACCCGATAGCGAACACCCACAGTCTCGGTTTTGGCCTCTTTTCTTTGTGTTTGTTGATGTCTCTGGTTGCTTAGGGCTAAAGAAAAAGATGAAGACCACCAAGTGAGCACTTTGGGATCATGATGAGGAGTGAGTTTTACAGCCCCAAATGGGCTGAAGCCGTATCAGTTGTTAGAGCCTGTTGAGCACGTATTTAGCTTGTCAGTGATTTAACTGGTGACCTGAAGATAAGATTTTGTTTCATTACCAGTGGCCTGTGCTGTCTTGGCTGTTATTTCAGCACATGTTGATCATTAGCATGAAGATAACGTGTTGGTAAACCTGTTAGCTTTCAAATATAGGAAAGAATCACCTGTTTTTTTCTTTTTAACTACGAGACAGTTCGCAATGGGAAGATACGATATGCATCAGTCTATTGGCGTAGTTAATTTATTCTCTCTTTTTAATTGCACTGTTGAAACTGCTCAAAGAGATATTTCAAATCACCTGTGTGCAATGTATTATTTTATATCTCTTGTTCAATTGAAAAAAACATGTTGCAGATTTTGGTGGGATTAGTAGCAGAGAGTAGTTTTTTCGTGATCCATTCTGTAAAATGTTCCTTTTAATTTGCAGATAAACTGTTTTACAGAGAAAATATTTTACATATCAGTTGTTCTGAATTGTTTTGGCTGGTTGGCAGAACACTTCCAGAAAGGAAAAATCTGTTGTGCTTGAGGCAGCAAACTTGCTTCAAGAATAACCTTTGTCCTTAACAAATCCTGATTTTTTTTTTTTCCTTGAAATCTCATTTATTTTCTCCACATCTGGTGCTTCCATAATAACATCTTTGTCTGGCAAGTGATTAGTCTGTAAAACTCTAAAGGTCCTAGACATGTTTCATCTAACTTGTGTGGTTGAGTTCAGCTTAAAAATATTAAAAGTATGACTGCCCTTTGCAGCTCTACTGAACCACTTAGCATCAAATGCTGTCCCGCACAGCGCTGCCCCATGTCTTTCCCTCCCAGAACTGGCCATGCTGCCCACGTGTGTGATTTCTCAGAGGGGTTTCTAACAGTGTCTTGCTCCCCATTCTCAATTCGCTGTCTCCCAGAATGACCCAGGCAACAGAGGCTGCTTTTGACATGCTTTTAATCGTCCTTAGAGAAGTTTTGTGCCTCTGGTAGGAGTCTCCAGGAATTATAAAAACGAATTTTCCCTTGCTTTGAAATACATCTGGCACAAGTGATTCAGAAAATCAATGTGCTTCCGTGCCAAGCGTGATCACATCTGGAATTAATCTAGGAGGTTTTTTTACATGTTTTATTTCTCCATGTTTTATTTGCCTGAGTGTAAATACGAAGACAGTATTTCAAATGTAACAGTGAGTTTGCTACTTCTAAGCAACAGAACTTGAAAGTTGAGAGTTCCAAAATGAACCTGCCCGGCTACTGTAAAGAGAGAGCTTCTTGCAAAATTCAAATTGGGGGGAGAGGGAGAGTACCGTGTCTTCTGAGGTTCAACAGCGATAATTTTTGGAAGCTGCCGTAGTCAGCTAGATGGGAGTGTGAGAAATTCCCTCTGTGATAATGTTTTAAAGCATTCTTAAATTAAGGAGAAAAATCACTACATCTTTGAAACTGGTAAGAGCTTTTTAATGATGTGGTTAGATTTTTGGATAGGTTTTCACATGGATTAGAGATTCTTTCATTTTACTGTTACATTGCTGTGCTCCTTCTTTTTGAAATCAGGACAAATGTTTCACTTTAAATAAAAGTTAATGGATATAGTGTATGCAGACATTAAATATCAGTCTTAATTGACCAAGTAGACACTATGGATATCTTCTTCTATCCCTCCTGTTCTTATAGTGTAATTAGGAGTTTAGAAGTTTTTTCTTTATCTTAACTGAAACAATGTTGAAAAAATTATCCTGTCTCTGTTTTAACAGGTAGAGGAAACAATGTCTTCATTAGCTGAAGTGCAGGGATTGGACAGTTTTCTTTATCTCTACAAACAGCATATAATTCAGCTTATGGAATGGGTTTCCGTATCGTGTGATTGTTGGACGTGCTATTCTCCAGAAATATTACAGTTGGATGTCATTGCAACTCATTCAGGTATGACTTATTTAGTAATAATCTCCGTAGCCTGCAGACACGTTGTGTTTTATAATGAATAGTGTGATATTCAGAAACTTCGCAAGAATATGATGGAAAACAAAACCAAAAAATATTGAAGCAGCTTAAATGCCAAAAGAGTTCTCAACTACAGAAACATACTAAAAGCTTTTATGTAAAAGCAAGCTTTCAGGTGGATGAAGTAGGTCGGAATTATGGGGAGATGAAGTACTGTGGCTTGTGTCCAAAAATGTATTTTTTCCATCTGTTTACCAGTCTTATAAAAGATACTATATTTCTATGCAAACATTTCCTCACTTAGGTTCTTCTACACATTGCTGAGTGCGGGTTAGTGAAACAGTTTGGCACACACAAGCCCAGAATGCCAGGGGCTGGGTGGGACCCCTGGAGATCGTCTAATCCAACCCTGGTGCCAGAGCAGGATCACCCAGAGTAGATCCCATAAGAACACGTCCAGGCGGGTTTTGAAAGCCTCCAGAGGTGGAAACCCCACAACCTCTGTGAGCAGCTTGTTGCAGCGCTCTGTTACTCTCACAGCAGCGGAGTATTCTCTTACATTCCCCCTAGCTTCAGAGCCACACGGCGAGCGTTCCGCTGATGCAGCTCTCCAGATCGCATCTACGGGCAGGGAATGCAGGCACAGGCAGTTCTTTCCACCTAGACACCTATTTTAAGATGATTAAAATGGAAAGTCCTGTTTATTTGTGGTTTACTTTTTGTTAGTAAAAAAAGGAGGCGTAGACAGCTGCTTGAGCTGTACGTGAGGTATTGTTATTGCTGCTGCAGAGAGCTAAGTGTGAACGGGTATGATTTGAGGGACTGTATCTTCTGCATTTAATCCTTGAGCCTCCAAAAAAAAAAACCTCAACAGATCTATGTGAAGCACCCACTTGCTGGTTTGTGCAGCAACCAGCATATATACTTTTTCATCTGTAGAAAGAAAGAAACCTTTTTGCAGTGCAAGATCTGAGAGGCCAACTTTTCTGTATATTTGTGCTCCCATTTCCATGACTGAGGGGCTTCTAGACAGTTGTCTCTGTTTTTCCTTAATGCTAAATAAATCATCCAATGTCGGGGCAAACATTTTGGCTTGCACCCAGCACTGGTAGTATGCTATTGTCTGTGCTTTCTGTCTGAAATAGCAGCTCCTAGAGCTATTTTTCTTTTTTTTCTTTTCATTCCCACATGTAATGTTGGGTTTAATCAATTTAATCAGGTCTACTCATTTCAAATTTATTAGGTTTTACTGTTTTTCAGGAACATATGCTTAAGCCCAAATTAGCAATGTAGTTTATTTCCCATCTGCTTTATTTGCTGTTATCAGTGTCATACAGTAGTAGTATCTTCTAAAGGTCTCAGAACTCGCATGAAGTAATGTATTTTGAATAAATACTGTGAAAATAAAGACCTGTTTGCTGGCACAGAAATTTGTCAAACTGCAGTTCAACACCCTATGTTGTTTCAGTCTAGACAGTAGAGATTTGGGGGATTTTAATTATTACTTTAAACATAAAATTCCCAGATAATATTAAATGCTATTGAACTTGTTTTGGAGTCTTGAATACTTCAATCTGTCCATTCCATGTGTAAGGAATATTCTCGTCAGCAGAAATTCCAGTGTTGTGTCCCCTTCTGGGAGGATTTGCTGAATGACTGGAGTTGAGTGGAATATGCATCACAAGGATACAAAACTGAAGGAGTTCCTAGAGGAAGGTAGTTCATTGCAGGCACAGAGCAGAAGGAGCATTCTACAGCAAGGAACTTGCAGAAAAAAGCATGTGTATAAGTCTTTCCGTATTCTTCCTCTTTAAAACCATCTGAATGTTAATCATTATCCAGACCAACACAATCTCTTATTATCAAGGAGAAACGCATGAACTTGTTCTGGTCTGGGAAAATAGTTTCTTCAAATGTTGTGTGTCACAGGTTAGGGCTGAGCCGCCCACGAAACAGTGAGGACAACAGTTGGGAGAACAGCTTAGGGGTGGGTTTGTTTGTTTGTTTGTTGACTGTTTAGTGGTGAAATCAGAATTCATCACGGGATGCGAAAATGTTACCAAGTTAGAGAATTAATTTGGAGAGTATTTTCATTTTAAATGACTTCTAAAATTAGTATTTTAGATTCTCTTGTAAAATGCATTTAGGCATTACTTAAACATATAGAGAGAACACTGCTGCAGTAATTGTATTATCCAAGTTCCAAGGCTGACCCTTCCTGCGCCTTTGGGAATCAGGAACATCTTTCCTTGAAAGCTGTACCTGGAAGAGCTTGAAAGAAGAAAAAAGCATAGTTAATGCTGCTGTTTGAAGTGGTGTCATGGCCATACCACATTGAGGATACTTTTTCATTAAGTTCAGTAAAACCAAAACTTTGTGCGTAGCCGCAAGCTCTCAGAGCTACGCAGTGTTAATATCCTCCCCCTCCGCATTAGCCACCCAAAATGTCATCTTGTACTGCTGGTCCCAGCAACTGGTGAATGCCACGGGGATGGCTGTGCTGCGTAACACAATGTAGCGCAGCAGAACCAAGCTGGCTGAATGAGATGGGGGTTAAACTCACCTGCGGGGAGCACCAGGTGCTGCTGGTGCCGAGACTGTGGGTACCCGAGCCCCTGGAGAGTTAACTGGGGTGTTTGTACTCAGCCTAGCATGATGTAATGTGGATACATCAACAACTGCCAAGTGAGAGTGGAAAGTGAAGTCCTATTTTAATACCAAGCATATTACAAATTTTAATGCAGTCACATATTAAACATCTAAATAGAGCTCATTAGCACTCTGAAATAAATCTTACGTGTTTATTTTGTAGGTCCTGTCGTAGGTGAAGCTCTGAATAACTTTATTCTCATTCTTAAGACGTGTCTTCAGCCAAACAAAGATCCCCAGATGCGGTTAAAACTTTTCACTGTTTTATCACAGTTGCTCCAGAAAGCAAGTGAAACTGTCAATTCTCAGGGGTGAGTAGAGTTCTAATTTCACACAGCTGTTTGAACACTATAGTGGCACTAAAAAATAATGACCATGGTAGTTATTTAACCCCTCTAATTGTGTCCATGTTAGCACGTCTGGAAGAAAGACTTTCCCACCATCTTCCACAGCACAGTTTTCTTGCTATATTTTTAAAAAGTGTTCAGAAGGGAAGAGTGCAATAATTTTCAAAAAATAGAAATAAATTGAAGTCTGGACTTCCTCCACTGTAGTCTTCTTACATCTGCCACGGTGCAGAATTAAAATGGATTTCATGCGGATCTGGATAGTTTTCAAAAAATAAGGAGCTGTAGCTTTTAAGAAAAAAATGCTTGAAAGCTAAAATGGGGATTCTTAGGAAAGAAATATGGTGGGGGTAGTTGGTTTTTGTTTTTTCCTTTTTCTCTGAGCCAACTCCTAAATCCTTTAATTTTGCCTGTAGTCATCGTAAGGAAGCAATAAAACACCCCGAAAAATGGGCATTCAAAAACGCCCGTGATAGAGTGTGGTGGTTAAAAAAACATTGAACTAAATGTTTGATAAGGAATTATTACGACTCTTAGTGACTAAAGATGGAAATCTCCTGTTACTTGGTACTATTTATGAATTGCAATAACAATCTAACTATAATTTACAGAGCTTATAAAACCCCTCCATTTATAACAAAGCCAACAGTGGGTCTCCTGTCATTATTAATTTAGCCTTACTAGCAGTGCAAACACTTCTGCAAACTTGTCCTGAATACATCAACTGTATCTGCTCTGCTTTTCTCAGTGCCTGCTGCATTTAGGATGTAAGTGTATTCTGATGCGCTTTTTTTTCATTTTTAACTCTTTAAAAAAAAAAAAAACAACAAAAACCAATCACAGGAAGCATTCTCCCTATAAGTACTTGGATAGCAATGGCCATTTATAAGTTTTTTTCATGATTCTGATGAGCATTTTGGTATGTTGAACATCTGTTCAGGTTCCACGAGGCCACGTTAGTACGAGCGTAGATGTCTTTTTACCATTTTTAGATATGTTTAGTATATTTGTCGCCTGCATCGTGCAATAGGGGGCAGGAGGAGATGTTCCCATTCAGTGGGGGGTTACAGGCAAGCTGACGAATCTCTGCTAACGCGTACCCGAATAGATTTTGAGGTAGCAGGCTTAAAATGGAATATAACAAAGCTGCCCTTTTTTGACTGAAAGCTTTTGTGACAAATGCCTTGTTACCTGTTTCCATATTTTCAGGATCGATGGTAAAATCCTTATTCATATGAAAAATCTCTTTGTAGTCAGTGGATTACTTGTGTAAATAATCATGTAACTGAGTGGTAGTTACTAGATCAATCTAGATATGCAAGAATCTTCCTAAAAGAAGGAAGAGCACTTTGAAAACTATTTTAAGTGTTCCAGGATCTGACTATTTGGTGTAAACTAATCTGTTGTATCTCAGATCTGTATCATCTAACTGAGAATGCAAAGACCTTGGAGCCAAGAAGCGTCATCTAGTGTTCTGTGATACCCTGAACCCAACTATAGTGCTTATTAAATGTGTAATAACATATTTCAGTCTAAAAATAGGATAATGTGACTCTCTCCCATCTATTGTCTTTTACGGTCTAATTTTACTGTCCTTTATTCACTGCGGAATGCATTATTAGCTCCTGTTGATCTACCACACAATCACATTTACTCTTTTCTAAATTTGTTTTTAAACCATTAAATATCTTTCTTCTTCCAAAGTATTTAATCAAATTCAGACCTGGTCAGTAAGTTAGTCTCGCTGACACTTCTCCACACATTTTCGGTTACGTGCTTTCCAACCCTTCCTCAGAAATAGCATTACGGATTACAGCAGAATAGAATTTGTAGAACTCAGTTAAATTTTCTGTTCTGCCTCTCACTGTGATCGATTGAAAATGATGTAGGCAGTATGACATGCTACAGAGTCCTGACCCGCGGTGTTCCTGACTAGGGTGGCTCGTAGGTAGGAGGCACTTCTCCACTGATGTGTAGCCTTATTCTTTTTTTGTTTGTCACCCGTACAGTCGGTTTGGTAGCACTTCTCTACCTGAAAGTCTCTGAAGTGCTCAGGTCAGTATATTAAGCTAGGTCATGTGGGTACAGCTGGTGGAGAGAGATAATCAGTGCAGGACCGTGTGTAGAACAGCATCAGAGAGTAAACTTGAGTTTTGGCAGTAGTCAAAGTAAATAGGATGAAGAACAAAATCTTTTCAGCTGCAACCCAGTCAATTGTATAAATAACGGAGCCAAAGAGGGCAGAAAGAAAAATGGGCCAACGAGCTGCCAGGTTCACTAGGATTCCCAGGAATGGGAAATTAGCAGCATGGAGAAAATAGAAGAATGTGTTTCCAAGTGATGGTCCCTGTGACTGCAGCCACACAGCACAGCAGCTCTCCACAGACAGCAGGGATGGAAGTTGTTTCGCTCAGGGCGCTGTGAGTGAACGGCCTTTTGTCAAAATGAGATACACCCAGTGACGTTAACAGCCCTGTTTCTCTGAAGAACGACTGACTCCTGGCTAAGGATGGCCCAGTCTGACTCATAATGAGGCTCTGTCCTCTGAGAACAAGAGCAATGCAGTGGGTTTTACCAGTAGGTTTGTCTTCAGAAACTAAAAAGCAGTAGAGGGAGCTAAATGACTCTTTGAAGTCTCCATCCTACTTACTCTTGTCACGGCGAACACTTTCATGTAGAAAGTAACATGAAGTTTTTGTGTTTGAAGAGTTGTTTGCGGAATGTTTTTGGAGGTTATGATTTGTAAAAGCAAACCTGATTTTTGTGTCAAATTACCTGGGTTTACAGTGTTGCGTTTAGGAAAAGCAAAAACATACACCGAAAAACACCTGCGTAACACAACAATCCACAAACTTATAAAGCCAAGTGCAGGAGTGCCAGAAAAGCAGAAAAGGAACGAAAAGAAGAAAAATGCATAAAAAAAAATTTACTGTGGAATGAAAGTTTAAGTATACAAGTCCATAAAATGGTGATAGCAATTTTAATGTAAACCCAAGCTCTGCTTTTCCTGTTGGCGTAAGAGTTACCTATTGTATGCACAGGTCACATTTTAGTTATTTCACAGCCAGTTGAGAATGAAGTCTCAACTCTGTAAATACAAAGAGAACACATGGGGGATTTTCTTTTATGGAAATTACTTACTTTTAGAACTAAGCTACATAGATTTCCAACAGTAAGATCTGAAAATGGCAAGAGGGAGAGTTTAACTGCGTGAGCAACATCAAGAAATACTTTGTAATTGTAATGAGAGCTAGTGTAGTGAAGTAGTAGTAAGTTGTGGTTACACAATGGCGTTCACTGCTGGCTGTAATTTGTTTAGCTCCTTAAAAACATTCTAACAGTTTAGATAGAAAGGCTTTCAGTTGTTACACTAAACACAGTTGTGTGGTCATCTAATTCTGTTTGAGTCTGACGTGGCTGAGTCAGATAACTGCCAGGTACTGCTTTACTGACTCTATTTCAAGGCACTAGAACAAACACTCTCACAAATAGCACAGCATTGTGGTTAATGTAATGCTGATGGAATTTACCTTTATGTTTTGACAAATTGTTTTTTCTTCGTGGTTTAACAGAAGGCTTTATTACAAAAAGAAGCAGCTAGTGATCAGATAGCACAGGTAGCGCAAAGCTTTTATGGGCTTTGGAGCTGAAAGGAAATTTGAAATGGTGGTGATCACTAGTTAAATTTTTTTTCCAGCAACCTTTTGAATAGAAAATTATTAATTCTTAAAATCATGTTTAAAATAATAAATCTAAAGGGGTTTGACAAATTTAGATGTGCCTAATGGGATGTCAGATTTCTTGTTATTACTGAATCCTAAGTGCCATCTGCTGGACAGGGAGCGAGAGCGGATCTCTGACTTTCTTGGAGACCGAGCGCTCCCTCAGCCCAAGGAGCTCAGCACCAGCCAGATGCACTATTTGCATCACCTTGGAGACAGATTTTCAGCTTTTTGCATGTGCAGGAGATGACTGAGGCCCGGCAGGCTAGCTGCTCACACCTCAGTCACATCACACCGGCATGGCACCGTCTAACTGCGGTGGGTAAAGGGTCGTTACAGAAAAGAAGTAGATGGAATTACATTTCTTATTATATTGATGCAATATTATTACAGAACTTTTTATTGCTGGATTGTCATTGCTGGATGATCTTCTTTTGCTGTTGCGAGGGATTTTTGTAGTAGTACTTAGTGAAAATTGTTTGTTGTTAACATCTACCCATTGTGTTCTGTGGTGTGGATGGTCACAGCCAGGCACAAATGTCTCTTTGATGCAACAAAGTGGTTTTTTAGCTTGTGTGTGAGATCTATATCTTTTTCTCTTAATTTAAAATTGTTTGAGCTGGAATTAAATGGGTTCGAGGGAATGATGCCCACTGCAACTGCTGGCTCTCACAGCAACTTTTAGCATTATAATAGCCCATTCAATCGAGAAGGAGGAAGCATCATCAGAAAAAAATATCACAGGTTTGTGTGTTTGTAATGAAAACAAAGGAGTACTGGGACTGGCACCATCAGAAAATCCTGCAGACCTCTCATCCTTGAGAGAGGAGTTTCTCAAACAAGGGGAAGCTGAAGTATTCCATGTAGACTCCCTGCACTATGGGTAGTTCAGGTCTCATCAATAGCATTCATACTTTTCACGTTATACATACTTTTCACTGGACAGTCTCAAAGGGCCTTACAAATATTAATGAATCCTCACAGCCTCCGTAAGGGATGTTATCTCCCCTTCACAGATGGAGAAAATGAGACGGAGAGAAGGTAAGTAGTTTACCAAGCTAACAGTGAGTCATGGGCATTGTCTGAAGTGGGAGAAAGTCTAGCCTCCCCTTTCCATGAATGTTAGGTATTTGTTTAAATATTATCTAGGAAAATTAAGTTATGAGAATGTTATCACATACATTGTAATCACATTGGCTTATAAGATTTTGTTTAGCTTTTTTTACAGTCTTTTTTTTTTTCCTTTTCTGCCTATGTTTCTATGACAGAAAATTCTCTTTTACATCCTGTCAGTCTCTTTATCACTTTCTCCTGAACCTTTATTTTGCTTTCTTATTTTTGGCTTCAGGCTGTTCCCTAGCTACCTTGAGATTGTGATAAAAGACATACTGGCTCCTAATCTGCAGTGGCATGCTGGAAGAACAGCAGCTGCCATCCGCACTACAGCTGTATCATGCCTTTGGGCTCTTATTCACTGTGAAATGCTTTCACCAAAAGAGGTAAATTCTCTCTTCCTTGTCAAATGTACTTTGAAATCTTAGGCAGGAACACAAAATACGTGCAAGAGGTAAAAAAAAGAAAATAATAAATCCTTATTGTAAGTAATAGTTTCAGATGGACATAGAGTTTTCATAATAAAATTAATTAATTGTAATTGAGTATTAATAACTGAAGTGATCGGTAGTGGAAGAACAGTGACACCATGATAAGAGACCTGAGGGCAGCAGTAGGGTGAGCTGGAGAACTCACCGTCGTCAAATTTGGTAGGTCTTTGTTCTAGCATAACGTCAGTTCTGTAGCACAAAATACCAACAACCTGGGTACCTGACGTGACTGGAGCCCCAGCCAGGGCCTGTGCAGCAGCACTGGAGCCAGCCAGGACGGGATTTTGTGTGATGTGACGAAGACAAGTTGACTGGTTGCCTTGGAGCCCACAGGTCCGTTTAGGGGGAAAAAAAAATCTGTAAAATTTCTGGAAAGGGCAGCAGGACTTGAGGTGGAACTTGAAGGGTATCTGTGGAAACTAACTAGGAGTACACTTAAAGAGGCATTACCCACCATAATGATTGAGGATTAATTGAACCTGAGGGCGTTTTTGACACTTCTTTGGTAATAAAAAGAGCATTTGGAAATTATGCATTAGAAATATGTTAAATATAAAGGCATTCTAAAAAAGTAAATGGAATTAAAACGTTATTAAGTGTTCCTAGTCTTTACTGTCTTTATAACAGACATGAATTGAAAAAGTGCTTAAACTGATGTAACTGGTTCACATATACAAAAACACTTATATCAGAGATTGCTGTTCTGGTTAAACATTTTTTCTGCATCAGTGCCTTAATGCCTTTTTTGCCTGCCTGTATACGAAACGTGCATATATTCAAATTACACAAGTCACTAAAACATTGTATTACAAGTGTTTACTTAAAAGCTTCCTTTTAGAATAAGAGCACCATCTACTGGTACACACACACAATCCTCGCATCCAAGTTGTTCTAAAGTCTTACCAACATTTTTTTAAAATAACAAAAAGGCAAGTAAGCTTAAAGCTTTTACAAGTTACATAAAACTCATCTGCATATATACTGAGCATTTATGAGCTGGATGATTGACTGGTGGATTTTCATTTCTCAAGCGTGCTTAGAGGCAAAAATAAAGCTGTGTAACGTACAAGATTTTCGGTTAACTTTTATAGTTGACTTTCCATTTTTAAATTAAGCAAGCCAGTGTCGGTCAGACCTGATGGTAACTGGTGTAACCAATAAACATATTGGTTTAGAGTGACTGAAGAGCTGTTCTTCTTCTATGCTTTTCCGGTTAATTGTAGGTCTTAGAAGTCAAAGATGGGCTGATGCATGAAGTCATTGCTGCCGTGGATGAAGACTCTAAAATTACTCGACTGATGGCTTGTCGTATTGTTGGTGTTTTTTTAAAAGTCTGTGGGAAGCAGTTTGATAAAGATGCACTTATCAAAACTTACACAGGTAAGTGTGAAAGTTTAAGTTATGTGGTATTTTGTTTTTTAGATCAAGATCTCTGTTTTTGAAGAATTACAGTTGCTTTTCTACTTGAAGTGTCATAGTTAGCTTAGCTTTTAAGGATGAAAAGCATCGTGCTGGAGCAGTACGCAGATTCACTGTACAGCTTCAGGATTCACAGCTGGTAGCAGTGAAAGTACTAACACAGACTAGGGAATGACAAAAAGTCCTGTATGTCACTATGGCATCTGGCTTTAATTCCACATAAAGAGCAAAAAGCCTTTGAACAGTCTGATGTGCAAATAGGGACAGATTTTGTGTAGGCTCAGTTTCTCAGCCATTCTTATTTCACTCCCATAGACATTCTAACACTGTTTCTGGTGTTTTAACTGTTTGGGTAGTTCTCCCCCAGAGTAATTTTATAGATATTAAGGAGATGGAAAAAGTGCTGCATAAAATCGTACGATTAGCGGCATTTTTGCATACGAGAGGCAATTTTATGTCTCCATCCTGCAGAGACTGAGCCATAGGCTTAAACTGGTGAGACTGCTTCAAGCGTCTCAAGTACACACACGCATCTTAGAAAATCAAGGTGGAGTCCAACAGCACTTTGCTTCTTGCAAGACCTTCCCCTAGTAGCTTTTTAACTGCAGTATTTCATTAAACTGAGGTGCTGTAGTGCAGACAAGTTAATGTCCTGTGAAGAGAAGTGCCCTCAGTTGAGCAGAGCCGAGCACTATCCCCGTTGTTCTGCATTAGGCCACTAGATGGAACTTCACTCAATTGTTACAGTCTTTGCACGGCTTGCCAGTATTTCATCTGCATCGCCTCCTAGTTTAGGCTTTATGAAATGATGTTCCAACTATAGTGAAAGCAGAACAGTAATGCATTATATAAATGGCAGGCACATTGTTCTCCTTGCTGTGTTTCAGAGTGCCAAGAGCAAACCATTTCATTGTACCATAAATAGACCTGAATAGGTAGTGGGTTGGGGTTTTTTATTAAAAGAAAAATAAATTAAAAAGCAGGAAGAAAAAAACCCTAATTTAGAGCACTGTAATGTCAAATAGAGCTATTATCTGTAATGCTTCTTAGGGTGATCTTTGAATGCTAAACAGTGAGTCAGGAGAAGTACAGTCTATGCTATGTCGTAGGATTTGTGTTCTCAGAGATACACACAAATAAATCGGACTTCTCCAAACTCAACATCTTAGTGACTGATACTTTTTCTTACATGGCACGGTAGAAATCTAACAACAAATATTCTCATTTTGGAGAAATACATGATCAGACAATTGTCAAAGTATATCTCTGCATCTTGCATATAAAAATAGTCTGCAGTGCAGTCATTCATGGAAACAGTAATATTTGATAGAAATACTGTGCTTTATAGAGCACAGAAATACTTAAAATCTGTACTTCTGTAATGCATTAATAGACATTCACAGTACCATGTTAGGAAGAATGCTAGAGAGTGTTCAAATCTAAATAATTTTGTACATGTCTTTTAACATTTTTGGCAACATAACAATGCAGTAACAGTGCACTGTGTGCTTTTTGGAACAACTTACTGCATGTATTCACAATACTCAAGCCAGAAATACATCATAAATGCAACAATAATTCCAGTGATGACAAAATACATTTGTTTTCTCAAATGCAAAAGATAACTTCGCTGTTCACAGTGCTGTTTGGTTATGTGTGTGGCCCTTTTCAGAAGTTTTAAAGCGTCTGGATGATGCTTCCTGCGATGTACGACTGGCAGCTGCTCACACCCTAACCAACTGGTTTAAGTGCTTAAAGGAGAATGATGTGAAATCTTCAATGGAAACTCATATTGAGTTTTTGTACCAAGAACTGTTGATATATCTCGATGACTCAGATGAAAATACCCAAAATGCAGTCCTAGGTAAGACTCTCATTGATATGTATTTTTAACAACGTTTTTAAAATCATATTTTCAAGTGTTACATGAAAGTAGCACATAGAGGCTAATCCTAACAGGCTGGAAGCTTTCCTTTGGGTTTCCATGAGTATGAGCTCAGAACTTTTGCCTGTAGCAGAATGTAATATTTTATCTAGCACTCACCAGAGGGGGAATATCGGTGCACCTGGTGTATCAGAAGACTTTATAGGTGATAAACAGGATATGGAGCCTAAGCATTGCAGGATGTGACCATATCGTAGCTTGCTTGATGGATTCGGTTGTCGTAACCGCGCAACTTGTAGAAGAACAACTTCTAGTTTAGGTTTCAGCTACTTTGAGGGAACTTGGATACAGAAATGCAGAGCGGCTAACGATTTATCAAACATATCTTTGTTTTACAGAAGTTTTAAAAGAAGGAAGTGTTTTCTATCCAGAACTGCTCGTGAAAGAAATTGAGGGGGTTGTACATAAGCATCGAACGCCAGTCTATTGCAATCAGCTGCTACATCACCTGCAGTCAGCCAAAGGATCAGCTTTATGAATCAACGCTGAAACTCTTTTTAGTGAACTGTTGTATGGGAAATCTGTACGATCTGGATTACTTCCGTATTTTCACAGGCTTAAGAAAGGCTGAGCAATAAATAGATTGTTTTCTCTTTGTAAGTTGAGTATTAGCTCATTTAAAAGTCAAATTGGTACAAATTCTGTCTTCTTTGCCATTTGAGTGGTTCTTTGTGTTTGCTAGCAATAAAGCAATGTTTTGATTCACTTTGCCTTGAAAGTTTTTCAGATACAAGATTTAAAGAAGGAATGTTTTTCAGGAATTTGACATTGTTTATATTTGAGAAAGATAATTTATTTTTAAAAGTAACAGTCAAACTTATTAAGATAATTCCACAAGGACTCAGTCTTGCAAGGAGCATTTCAAATGCTGGATAATACTCAGACTTTGCAGAGTCAAGTCTGTGAGGATCATTTTTATCTGGGAAAAAAAAACAGTGAAACTTCTCTTGCATAGTGCAGCAAAAATCTTACAGTGTTTTGAGTACTCATTATGTTGGTGTAATAGGGACATATTCTGAGTAGGTGTCACTAAAGGAGTAGTTTTTCATAGTCATTGTGTTACATTTCATGACCAAGAATAAAGCTAACCTTTTTAAAAGTTTATACATGGTAGGAAATGTGCTGGTTTGTCATTTAGAATAACAATATTTATATTTTTGTATTGAAAACCTGCAGATGCAACGTATTTATGTTTATACCGTTGTGCCTTGGAAAACAAGCAACATTTGTTTGCATGTTACTTTGACATTAAAATTCTGCAACATTAGGTTAAAGCTTAATTTATTTTTTTTTAAAGACCTTTGTAGTGTGTAAGTTTTAGTGTCATCTTATATTCTCAGCTACATAATAAAGTGAGCTCCTAGATTCTTGTCTACATCGTTGTGGGGGTAGCGTACTATTTATTGCTCACACAAGTCATGGGAAATCAGGATCCTGATTATTTATATTTTTTTTAATTATCTGTATACAGGCAAAAAAGTACTCTGGCTTCTAACTCGCAAGTGCCTTGGCTTTGTGTCAAGTCTAAAACCAGGCTCAGGGAGGTTTAGTAACACTCCTTATGCTGTAGGAAGTCCTCGTGTTTGTCCTTCTGAGCTAACTTTACCTTTTTAGATTTATGACACAATTGTTTGCCCAACTATGATCTGTTTACAGCAATATCTACTTGCATTCTGAAGGAAACATTCGAGAAAGATTAAATGCAAAAGACAAATCTTATTCCTAGTTTAAAAGCCAAGTTGTGCAAACTCCTGGCCACTTCACCATAAAATACCAGGTTTCTTTGAAAATTTTACCAAAAAGGGATAATAATACTAACAATACAGAGTCATTTAGTAGTTGTTTAAGGACCTAAAAACTATTCTGCATTGCGGTAGAATAGGATACTCATTTGAGATCATATCTACTGTCTTTGAAGTTGACTTTTCTTTTCATGAAAAGCCAAAACGTAACCATTCCTCTCCTGAACAGCATTTTAATTGACTAAAAGCTATTAACTATTTAATTCACTGTGACTGGAGGGTCAGCTGAAATTTTTAGAAGACTCAGTGTAAATGAAATAAAAATTCCTAGAAGACGTTAAATGGAGGGAGGAAGTTCTTGGAATCTCCAGCCTTGAAGATATTCAAACTCCTGGGAAACCTGTTCTGCCTCACACTGCTTGGGCAAGGATTTGGGCTACGTGATCTCCAGAGGCCTTTTCCAGCCTCAACTATCCTGTGATTCCATGAATTTGTTCCCTTAGTCTTATCAATGATGAAAAAGCCAATTTAATTAGACTGGAAATAGGCTGCATAACTATGCTAGCAGAGTTTTCATTCAACGCTATTCTCAAAAAACCCCACCCCACAGTGTTTCAAAGCGCTGCAAAGCATTCTTCCAATGCAACCCACTTGTTGGAAAGTTCCCTTAAAAGCCCAGGTAAATCCCACTAAACAACATTACTACGGGCACATCTTTTTAGGTTCCTATGCTGGCAAAATGTAGATTTTTGTACTTGATGACTGACTGCAGCCTCGTGATAGCTGCAGTACAAGTGTTGTGCAGGTGCTTTTAATTACTTTTGTTATCTAAAGAAGAGATATTTGAAAATCCACCTTCAAGTGTGGTACTAGAGAAGAGAATCTTCTCAGGTGAAGTGAAATCCAGTCAAAAGGTTTTTCACAATGTTCTGGGGCTGGTACACAGACAGAAAGTCTTCATCAAACTTCGTATCTTCAGCAGGCTGGGAGGTTTTTTTTATGCATGTGTTGAGCACTTTGTTATCTTTCCGAGCAGTCCCTTGTGGGATGCCTCACAAAGAAAAATCTCCGCATCATTCAACAAACCAGCTTTTTTTTCTTCAGAGCCAGGAGAGTTTTTTGAATTGAATATTCTTATAGTCCTTCTAGAGACACGTTAAACAGCAACCTGATCTCGTTCCTGCGTATATGACAAACGAGGTATCGGCCACGGTGTCCTTTTAGTAGAAAGTGTTCTGGATTCAGGGGCTTCAACAATATGCTGACCCTGCTCATGGTTTACTGTACTTCAACTTGTATAACCCACGTTTCTCAAATCCCTTTACAAAGAGTACTATTATTGAGTCTCCTGTGGATGGTGTATGAGCCTGGGCTTTAAAGTTATTTTCTTTGGGACTTGGCTTCCTCAGCTTCAACCATTTACTGTATTGGTAGGAACACAATTGAAATGCATGACTTTTATTTTTTTCTGCTTCACTAGACCAGCTATGACATGCACGAGATTTTATTTGTGTTCATAGCATAATGTTAGTAGCATCGTATTCATTACGTAACTTAGGCAAGGACTTTTTGGGGGGGCAAACCGGTTATCTCAGACTTTCAGACTCTTTAGATAAGCAGTCTTTAGCCCTGCCCTTCCTGTGACGAACAGATGTGCTCCTGTCTTCGTCGTAGTAAGCTAGAAGACCTGCTGCGGAAGATCCTGGAACTTGGATTCTCAGGAAAACAAAGGTTTTGGTAAGTGCGTGCATTTGTCTAAAAATATAGAATCTTCTAAATACTTTTTAGCGACCTTAAATAGAATCAGTTGATGAGACATTGAGAGGGCACTGTCAAACGAGGCAACTAGGCATGGAGGGAGGAGAGGCTGGAGGTTAAGTATGTTCCCCCACTTCTCATCCATGCCGGGTCCTTACAGGCAATCAGCAGATTTCCTCCGAAATATTGCAGACACTGCGGGTAGGACAGCTCACTGTGTGCTCTGAGCCCTTGGGAAAGGTGCCCTAACGCACCCTGTCAGCTTGTGTCTGCAGCGCACTCCCCAGAGACTAACCTCTGGTTATAGCTGGAGACTTATTATACACTGTAACAACTCATCAGAACTCAAATCTAATCTAATCTCTACATATAGAACTTCAGCTATTATAGTATAATAACTTTCTGGTTATAACTGGAAAAAAACAGAAATAACTACTGTAGTATACTACATAGTATGGTTTTATATATATACTATATACCATACTAAAACTACACTTTTATAGTATAGTGTAACCATAAGAGTCATTTATGTTATTATACTACAAGTTATTTTACTTATTATTTTATTTACTATAGTGAAGTTGTTATAATAGATATAGTTACATATATCTAGATTAGGTTATAGAGTTCTGATGGGTTATTGCATAGGCTTTATCTCACCTGGGGCAAGTCGCTCGTCTGCACAGCACAAACATTCTAGAGCATTGCCCGAGATAAAAAGTAACATCTTGGCCTGTGAAAGTCAACCGCTGATTTGAGAGGAGATGCATTTCTGTTTGATTTGCAGGATCTGTGTTAGGGTCACTGCAAGGGAAGGTGAGGAACTATTGGCTAGAAGAGTGGATCAGAGCTGGTCCTGGTGGACACATAATGAACTGCTCTGTGCCTCAGCCCTTCATGTGAAGCTCCAACTATGTTTTAAAAAGAGAGAAAAAAATAAAGCAAAACAAAATCTTCATTATTAGGCAGCTAAAGGATCAACAAAAATTACAGTTAACAGGCTTGTGTCCATTTACTGGGATCAATCCCCCAGGGAAGCTCATGAGCAGCAGTAACCGAGATGAAGCAGCAGATGAGGGCTGCGAGGAGAACGTCTGCTCTGTCGGCCTGCCTTGTGTGTAATCGGCTTTTCTTGTTAACGTCTGAAATCCCCTGTAAGTCAGGATGGTGGCAGGATCGAGTAGCAAAATTGAATTGAAGTGCTTTGCAGCCCCCTTTTAACTGATAACTTAATTGTTCTGTGTGGAGCGCCCATTGCCTCTGGCTGACAGCAATGACAGTGTACAGAAAGGGCCCCAATGAGTTTAACCACAAAGTTGTGATGCAGATGGCAAGAAACATCTTCTTTAAGCAAGAAATCTGTTTTCTGAATATTTTAGGCAGTTTTCGTAGTAATTCATGCGATCGTCTCCCCAGCTCGGCCATAAAGGTCACCACACTTCCTCACACTAAGGAACAAATCCTCAGCATCCCTCTTCCCCAGCACACCCCTGCCACACATCATCCCAGCACCCCGGCCTCAGCATCCCTCCCCAGGCTGCCGTGGAGCTTTCCGTGACTCCCTTCAGCGCTTCCCCAAGCCCAGCATCTTCAGACTTTGAAGGAGCGATCTAGTTCCCTCACTGCCCCGTGCTCAGCAATCCCCCAGCCTGTACGGTGCTTCCAGGCGTCCTGCACCGGCGATGAACACTCCCGTGGAGCACTGGCCCTCCATAACCCTCCGTGAAGTGCTTCACCCTTTCCAACCTGTGCAGCAGCATGCCATGCCCAGTACCCAGCATCACCAGTCAGAAACACCTTGCTCCACCGGTTCCGTCACATCCAGTTCGCACCTTCATTCGCTGTGGGGACCTGTGCCTTTTGATAGCAAGGACCAGAATGTGGAGCAGAACAAGTTGGCTGGGCAGGAGTGCAGGAGTGCGCTGGGAACCGGGAAGGGAAGGGAAGGGAAGGGAAGGGAAGGGAAGGGAAGGGAAGGGAAGGGAAGGGAAGGGAAGGGAAGGGAAGGGAAGGGAAGGGAAGGGAAGGGAAGGGAAGGGAAGGGAAGGGAAGGGAAGGGAAGGGAAGGGAAGGGAAGGGAAGGGAAGGGAAGGGAAGGGAGCTGTGTTTTGGGCATCACAGTGGGCAAGGGAGGAAAGAACAGGTAAGACCAGGGAAATGGCTGACCTTGTACTGGTTTTGGCCTTGTATTGCAGTTCCCCTATACCCGGTGGCAGTTAAGAAAGCTTTTTTCCCCCTGAATTCCTAACTGCCCTCTACGGTGTGAAAACTGAAACGCTCTTAGTATGATCCATTTTTATTCATATTGACCACTTTTCTATAGACTTCAGCTTAGCCAACAAAATTGAGCCCACTTTACATTCAGAGGTCATTGCTGGATGCTGAAAAACTTTGAATTTTTGTTTGCCTCAGAGCAGTTTCATCTGAAATGCAGGAAAATTAAGTCCCTATATGTACAGCTTCTTTTAACAAAACTGGGACAAGTTAAGTCCTAGAAGCCAAAGGCTCCATTGCCCCTCATAGCTGAGGAGCGGAGGGAAGGTTGAGCCTAAGCCAGCCTCCTCCAGCCTCTTGGCTCGGTCCTGATGGAAAAACAACTGCTTGTGACAAGTCAGAGCAGCCTGGGAGCTGGAGCAATGCCCGGAGAGCACGACGTGCCTCGTCCTGCCAGAGCAGAGCACAGCCTGTCCCGCCTGGGCTCCAGGGGAATGGGAGAAATATCCCCGAGAGAGCCTCGCCTCAGAGCGCCAATGAATTTCAGGGAGATTTAAACTAAGATGTGATTTGCCCTATCTTAAGCCCTTAAACATTATCTACTCTAAAGACAAGAAAACAGGTGTGGAGTAAGACCAGAAGGAGAAGGGATGATCAGAAGGGAGAGGTGATTTACTCTTCCACCAAGTATTCAGCCATACGCCGGGAGGAGGCAACTGGCGAGGGGCTGCACGTGTTACCGAGTTACGTGCTGGCTTCCAGACGTCACTGGCATCAGCTCAACTCTGGCTGCAGCATCTTAAAACTTTCACATAGCTAGAGCACAGCTCTTTTAAAACAAACAGTAATTACCTGAAATCAGTGCTACATCAGCAGCAGCTAAGGTCTTCTGCCGATGTCTTTATTTTGCACCTTTTCCTGTTTCTTAAAGATTTGCTGCTTTACCTCTTTTGTATCCAAACAAATATACAGAGTCTATTATTTATGTGATAATTACGTATTTATTACCCAGTCTTTCCCAGCAACTGATTCATTTCTCTTGCACGCACCAGTAAATAACAATTTTTGGCCTGATTACCATTTCTCAAGCGACACATTCCCCGTTCTCCTGCTGACTGCTGTTTGAGCCGTGCCTGACTGCAGCGCACAGCACTGCAAGAAAACCGTAGGCTTGGGGAGGCTTAAGGGTTTAACAAATCATGACTCAGACACAGATTTTAAATTGAATGTATTTGCATACGTTCCCCAAATATTTGAACAAAGGGGCTTGTTTCACGCCACCAGTTCTCTGCTGAAAGCAGGCCCGTGACATTTCTTTTCCGTGCGGGTGTCCAGCGGTGGCCTCAGCCTGGTGTTAACACTGGCCAAGCTGGCTTGGGCGTAGCGCGGGAGCCGAAGAGCTTAAAACCAGCCAAGTGGCTGAGTGTGCCGTGCGAGCGCCAGGAGCCTTAGAGGAGAACGGCAAGCAAAAGGGGAAGAAAATCCAAAAAAGGCTGAGTGGGAAGGAAACAGCGAGAGGAGAGGCAGAAATACTGAGAGGGAAAGTCAAGGAGGATCCAAGCAACAGAGGCTGAAGTGAAAATTGGAGGTAACTCTCCTTGTCTCTTTAGCATTCCTCGCTCCAGAGGCCTCATTTTGCAAGAGGAGGAAGCCGGGGAGGGGGAAGCCGAGGCAGGGGGCAGCTTGGCTGCGGCCTGGAGGGAAGAGCCCAGGGGAGAGCCTGGGCAGGGCCCCGCGGAGGGGTCCCTGCTGAGGAGGAGGAAAGCCCCACGACGGGCCGGTGCAGGGGCGGTGTGTGAGGGGCGGTGTGTGAGGGGCGGTGTGACGGATTGGGTGTGAGGGGCTATGTGTGGCGGTGGTGTGTGAAGGGTCTGCGCCGTGAGGGGCGGTGTGTGCCAGGGCCTGGCTATGAGGGACCGTGTGACGGACCGTGGGTGCGGGGATGGATACAGAGAGCGGTGTGTGAGGGGCGGGCAGTGAGGGGCCGGCTGTGAGGGCCGGTGTGTGAGGGGCCGGCAGTGCGGATCCGGCAGTGCGGGGCTGGCAGTGCGGGCCGGTTACCGGTGGGCGGGGCGGTTACCGGTGGGCGGGGCGGGCCGCGGAGGGGGGCGCTGGCGGCACGCGCCGCGCGGGCGGGGCGGAGCTCCCGGCGGCCTCGGCAAAGCGGGCGGGGCCAGGCCAATCTCAGCCGCCGCCGCTGCCGGTGGTTCTGTCCTTCCCTCGCTCCAGCGGTACCAGGTAACCGCCGCCCCGGGCACCCGCAGCCCCGGCCTCGCGTAGGTACGCGCTCCCGCCCCCTCTCCGCCGCCTCCCGTCAGGGGGAGCCTCTCCCTGTCCGCGGCCGGGGCGGGTGAGGGTCTCCCCTTCTCCCTCAGGCCGCGTTTCCCCCCGCCCTTCCTCGGCGGCGGGGGGAAGAGGGCGCTGGCAAACAGCTCGGCGCCAGCCCGTTCCGGCCGTTGCCGCTCTGCCAGCCGCCCCCCCCCCGCCCGCCTTCATCCGTCGCCCGTTGAGTGGCGGCAGCTGCCGCGCGCTCCCGCCTCGGCCCTGCCGCCGCCGCTCCCGCCGTGGGGGCCGGTCCCGGGCAGGGCGGGCTCCGGCGGGCAGGGCTGCGTTCGGCGAGTGCCCGCCCGCAGCCCCAGAGGGGTTGTGTCTGAGTCCGCACCCTCCCGTGGGCGGTTGGGGGTGTGTGGGGCGGGCGGGGGAATCGGCTTCTCCCTCGGCTCGGGCAGTTGTCCAAGGAAGGCAGCGGGACGTGCGGACATCGCGCTGGAGAGCAGGCTGGAGTTGTGTCAAGCGCTGACCTCTCCCGAGGGCCCCAGATTATTCGGATCGGTGCCCTTAGGCTGGCAGGAGAGAGGCGAATCCCTGCCGTAGCTGTCTGCCTGCTTGGGTGCCCCTTGGCCTGGCACTTGGGGCTTCTTCTTAGGACTATAAGCACAGCCTTCCACTCTGATGTTAGAAGGAGCCGAGAAGTGTGCTGCAGTGCCCGTCTCGCTGCGTGTTGCTGAGCTTTAGTGCAAAGGTAATGTACTGTAATTAGTGTTGTCGTCGGCTGCTGGGTAGGGCCAAACCTGGCTTTTCTGTGTGTCCCCACCCCAGTTGTCACCTGGGGCAACTGGTGTCAGTGAACTGCTTCTGTGGGGGAACTTGCTAAGCAGGCAGGGTTTTGCTGTAAAAGAGTTTGGCATCACTTGCTGAGTGATTCCTTGTAGCTTTCCTGCAAAATATGGTATTTTGGTATTGTGCTCACTTTGAGATGATAGAGCTGTCTTGCTGAAGTGGTGGTGATCTTGTTCGGTTGTTCTTCAGCAGCCACAGGGGTGGAGGTGTCTGAAACATGAAACTGTTCAGAGGCAGTGCCTGGTTTTTGACAGTTTCAAGAAATTTTGTGTATGCTGGAAAGAAGAAAGAAAGTAGTTGGTTTGCCTTATGTTTCTTTTTAAAGAGGTATTGTTTATAAGCTGTTACAGGAAAGGAAAATCTTGGCTAGCAGATTCCAGGTTGTGTTTCTGCCGTACTTGGAATCTTCCTATCCTGCCGTCTGGTTTTCAGTTTAACATTTTACAAGAAGGAAGCGAAATCTGTGCTCTCCTTTTTTTTTTTTTTTTTTTTTCTTTTAGTTTTCTGTCTTGGTGCTTCACAGCTGACTTAGTCTAATGCTTCTGAGTTTCCGAGTTAACGTCTAGTTCCCCGTCTCGCCTATGGGGCTGCATTACTGTTTGCTCATTTTTACAATAACACCGTGTAAGCGAGTCGCAGATTGTTTTGTTCCGAGTGGCCTGCGTGGAGGGCTTTGGACGAGCTCGGCATGCTTTTTACAGTGTTGTATCGGTAAACGCGGCGTATACCTCTGTCTTGAAATCCGCGCTGCGGGACCGGCCGGTGCGTGTTTTGGGCGTTCAGGTGCGGGAGCCGCTTAGGAGCGAGGCGCCGGGTTGGATTTTTGTTTCAACCGACAACACCGAGGCGGGTTCCTCGGGCGAGCGAAGCGTTCCGGGAGCGGGAGAGGCGCAGCCGAGCGCTCCTTTTGTTCGGGCGCTGCGGCCGAGCAGGCCCCGCCGGGCGCCCACCCGCGACCGCGGGACCCTGGCGGCGGGGAAAGGGGCGGCCCGAGGGCCGGGGACCGGGCGGGGCGGCCGCGGCCAGTCAGTTCAAACCCTGCCCCTGAGTGACAGGGGAGGCCGGGTCGCGTCGCTCGCGTCCTGCGGGCTTTGTTGGGGCCGGGGAAGCCATTTTGGGATCCCGCACCGGGGCCGGAGCGGGGTGGGGGCTGGAGCCGTCCGAGACGTTCCCGCCCCGCGGTCGGGAGCGGCTGTGCCCGCCGGGGTGGGGGCTCCCGGGCGGCGCTTTGTGCGGTGCTGGGCCCGCGGGTCAACAGCCGGCCGGCGCGTTTGTTTGTTTGCTCGCCGGGCGTGTAAACAACCCCCCGGCGCGTTGGTTGTTCCAGCGCTGGTGGCTTCCATCAACCTTTCTTAAAAAAAAATAAAACAAAATCCACACTCGAAGGGGTGCCTGACTGCACATGCGATGTTCCCGCTTTGTGAAAAAGCTATTTTTTATTTATTTTTTTTCGTAGTGTTTGGGTTTTGACACCTGTCCTAGGGGTTCTTTGCCGCAGTGGTATCGAACAGTTTAAATTGTGAATTTTCTTGTTTGTTTGCTTTCGTGTTTTTGTTTTTCTTTCAAATAAATACTCTTGCTTTAAGAATGTGTGTTTTTGCAAAACGTTGATTTAGCTTAGAGCTCTTTGCTCTTCAGCCTGTTTAAGCTAGAAGTTAATTGGAAATGTGGAAACATTCAGCATGGAGTAGTATATCTACTTAGGAAATTGCCTCATTTTTACCAAAAAGAGGATGGATAATTCTTGTCAACTTTATCTAAATTATGTATGGATAATTTTATGGGCAAGTCTGAATAATAGTAGAAAATAAAAATGGAAGTTACAAGTGAAAATGGTTTGCTCTCAGGAACTGATAGAGTTGCATAGTCTAGTTTTGTTGTTAATA
This sequence comes from Trogon surrucura, assembly GCA_020746105.1. Taxonomy (NCBI): domain Eukaryota; kingdom Metazoa; phylum Chordata; class Aves; order Trogoniformes; family Trogonidae; genus Trogon; species Trogon surrucura. The sequence continues at coordinate 6,373,985 of CM036632.1, read as the reverse complement.
ATTTACACAAAATTGTGTAGCTTCTGTGACATTAGTATGTTAAATATAATGACTTAAACCTAGTTTGCTTGCTTTAAAAGGTAAGAACAGAATGGGTTCTACTTGAAGCAGTACCACCACCATCTATCTAGACTTTATTTCTTTTTTTATTGTTTTTGTGGGTGGGCTTTTTTTTTTTAATCTCTTCTAATGTGAAAAATAAGACATGCTTTCTTGCAAGTTTTCTCATTCTCTGACTGGTTTTCTGGTGAATACGTCTACTCTGCCAGGTTCCTCTTTGTGAAATGGCAATTTACCGCTTCTTTTGTCACAGAGGATGTTCGTGAGGAAGCTCCTAGATAGTATGCTTGTGGAAATCTGTTTACATACCCCAAAAGACATAAGTGAGAGTTTGTCGTTGTCCTTATTATGTAGTGGTGGGTCCCTGGGTCACTCACATGCTTCGTAGTCTGTATACTCCGGAGATGGGCAAGGGCCCGTGTGTGAAGGGAAACTGTTGAGAGGACTCCGTGCGTTTCCAAGTCAGAATTTGTGTCTTCTCCTGCCCTTCAACTCTGCTGATTTATTGTAACACTGATTGGGTTGAATCGTAAGGGAGAGATGATACTTGAGGTGATTGTTGTCTGTTTCCCCAGCAAAGCAAATAATCTGTTTGTCTCCTCTGCCAGGAACGTGGGAGTTAGCTTCTGAGTTGAGGTGCATCTGGTAGCCGCTTGTGTTCTAGCTCGGATGTGTGTTTCTCCTTAGTTGCCTTTAGGTTGCCTTATCAATGCATGTTTATTACATGAGTATTTTTTATGTAACTACAAGCTTAGTTCTTTCACTAAATATCCCTTAGGAATAGCTGGTTATGGGCTTCTGAAGAAGGAAAAGGGCTACTTAAGGTCTGGGCCCAGTAATGCTTGCAACAAAGCCAACAGTAAAAGTCTACGCAAATCTGATTCCAGACAGGTCTATGGTACCTAAATCAGAAATTTGTTGGCGACCCAGAAGGGTTTAAGCTGGAACTAGATACTTTGTCTACCTTTGAGGTTCTCTGCCAAGTTTTGTGGTTTTAGATTTCCAGAGTATTTTATTAGCATGTCTTTTTCTGTTCCAGTTGTATATGGAAGTTTCATAAATGAGAAGAATTAATATATGAAAGGTGGAGTGCTGTTAAACATGACAGAACAAATTAGAGGGAGTTATTGTCTTCCACCCACTCCTGGTCTGTTCTGTAGTTTAAGGTTCTGCTATAATAAGTATGTAGAATATTTCTAAGTAGGGTTGATTTGTTTGTTTTGTGGGCCTTGTTTTAAAGAGGTGGGTAGCTAAAGGTGTTGAACTAGTAGCCAGGCTTTAAAAAAATCCAGCTTCATAGTAAATTTTAGATGCTTCTTTTTGAAAATCATGGTAGTTATCTCTGAAGATTATTTTCAAATGCAGTTCAAGTCAGTTAATCCTGTTTTGTTGCTTAGAAAAATTGAGCTTTTCCCTTTGAGTCTGAATTAATTTTAAAGCATCAAACAAGCAGCGAATCAAACCAAGCTCCTAAATCTTTGAAGGGTGATTTCTGAACTATATGGTGTTTACATGGCAAACTTGTTATCTTTATGGTGATCTTGGTGCCTACAAAAACCAGGTCTAATTAGACTGGTGCCTAAATACCTTCAAGGCTTTTCAGTTAGCAGTGCCATTGTCAAGTACGTATTTTATCTAATGCTAACTTAATGCTGAATTTCAAGGCTTATCATATGAGACATATTATGCAAATTCTAGCATTTGATTTCTTCAGAAAGCAAGTAAAGAGATGACTAGTAGGGAAAGGGAAAAGAACAGGAAAGAAACTGAGCTGGTGTGTTATTTCTCAGTCTGCCTTTGCCTTGCCCCTATGGGTAGCCGACAGGGGGAGGAGCTGGGTAGTGGTTGAAAGCTCCCTCACATGGCCCAGCTTTCCATGGGAGGAAAGAGTACTGGGGTGCCAAAGCATGGTTAGGTTGCCAGTTAAAAACCAGGTTTATTGATGAAATGATATGTGCTAAGCAGTCGAGATCAGCTCCAGTGGAAACTAAAAAGAAGTTTCCCTAGCTTGCAGTTTCAAAGTCTTTCTCTTGGGATGGACCAATTTAAACAGAGCAACCATAATCGTAGTTTCAAATTTCAGTAGGCGTATGTCTAAGAAATCTGTTTTGCTGTTTAAAGCAAGTGTTACCTGATGTTTTCAACATCCTTCATCTTGAAATTCAATGTGTTTTCACTTTCGTTACTGGGGAACTGTTACTCCCGGTTCCCAATTTCCTGTGTTCTAAAATGAGCTCTTATTTGTTGCTGAAGTGTGGCAGCGGTACTTGTGTATTCTAGCAGGATTTGCTGCTTATTCTAGCAAGAGAATGAGACTGCTTTGCTAATACTTCTGCACTACTGATTCAAGCTTCCCCTAAACAAACAACAAAATTTGTATACAAGTCAGTTGAAAGCATTATGACTCTGGGACAAGTGAAGTGTAGAGAAATATCACTTAATGGAAATGCTTTCTCTGTAATATTAAAAAAAAAAGGTGTAAATATCAAAAGTGAGACCTTATTTTTCTTTAACCCCACAAATGCAGGTGAGGTGCTTACATTCAGAAGCCTACATTGTTTAGGCCTGTAAGTTTTGATTTTTTTTTTTTTTTTTTTAAAGAAGGGAACTGTATCTTCAGTAGTAATGGAAATATCCTCCTGCCTTACTGATGTCACGATTTGGAAGGTACAGGTGGACTAAGAGCATTTTAATGTTGCGTGTAGAGATTTCTTTCTGAGCTGCTGTTACCTGTACCTCTGTGGTTTTGTCTCTCTCTGTATATGTAGCTAAACAAATGAAAACATTTATTTTCAGCATAGCAAAGTGCATCCCCAAAACGAGATACTTTGATTTTTAGAATCAAAACATCAACAAGTATGACTAGGGATATTTTTACCTTAGTTCAGGCATGTCACCACAGTTGTGTGGAGTATCTTTTACTACTGCTGAAACAAGAGCTGTAGATAATCTGAAAATAGCCAGGATTCTGCTTTGCTAACCATGCAAATCCAGGATAGCCAAATCCCTATTTCTTAACCATGAATAATCTACTATTACAGAATCTTTTATAGAGAAGTACAATTTGAGCCCTTCTTAGTTTTATTAACTACAAGTTTTCTTGCAAATAGTTTGAACTTAAAAGTCAAATTGTACATAATACCATAAGTAGTCACCTGTGCAGCTCTACAAGTTTCATGGTATAACAATATTGGACTGGATTTCCTTCCTGAAGCTATAATAAGTTTGAGACCCCGTGGAAAGTTTTACAAGTGTTGAGTGTTCTTGATTCGGTAGTTGTGTTTTGGTGGATGTTTTTGGAAGTGGATGGCGCACTGGAAAAATGTCCTTAATTCTAGCCATGTGAGTCAGTTTGCAGTTGGCCCTTCTGCTAGGGTGTGTATTCAGTGGTTTCATGACAGTAATAAATTAACCAATACCAAATACTACAATTTTATGTGAAATGAAGGATGTTCCCTTGCTTGTTTAGTGGATGGTGTTCAAAGTTTGCAGAGCAAAATGATTTGACTATATGTAAAACACTTCTCAAGTTTCATCAGGTTCCATCAGTGTTAACACTTTGTGCTTTTTGGTGGGCTTTCAAAGCAAAACTCCTTATGAAGAGATCTCTGAAAGCGTGGCTGTGTAAGTTTTAGAATTTTGATGCTTAGCCTTTAGGAATGCTGGTGTAACTTGGTTCCTGTGGAAGTGTTGTAGTGTAGTTGTGATAAGGGCTTGGCTCACATTACAGTTATGTTCCAGACAACTCGGAAGTTGCACAAAGTAAAGTATCGTGAAAAAAGTCACAGTCAGAAATACACTGAGCTTCATGCAGTAATGATAAGGGATATCTAGCACTAGCAGCAATACTGCTGAAATACTGAGAGCTCCATATTTCTGGTAACCGTAGCTTTTTCCTTTTTTCAATACTACCTAACACAGGCTGAACAATGCAAGGGCTCTTACCTTGACTTTTACATATTTTTAAGTCACTGCATTACTTTATTTTCACCTTTTACAGTATGATTTGAAACAGTCAACATGGACTTTTCACGTCTACACACGTACACTCCTCCCCAATGTCTGCCAGAGAACACTGGCTATACTTATGCACTCAGGTGAGAACTCTTTTCTTCTTGTAGAGAAACTGTATGTTCTCTGAATGTTGTGAATTCTGGAGAGGTTAGCTTGCATGGTAAGTAGCTCACTTCTCTGCAGAAGCATGCTTTATCGCGTCTGTTTTGAATATAACTGCTGTGTCCTAACTGGGGGAAAGAGTACATGTTGAACTAACAGGACAATGACTAAGATAATGAGTGACTCAGTGTTTATTAGTTGCTATGAATAACTAGTCTCCACCTAGTTACAATTGCTGTTGTGTTTCTATTAAAAGTCGTCAAAATTCTTAGATGTGTTTTGGTGTGTCTTGTAACTTCTCTGTGTGTTTTCTCTTGTGACTTGGTGCCATTTTCACTTTTAAACACTGATTGATACACATTCAACGCTGCTAGTGTGAAACTTGACTGGAAGTTATTAATTACTTAAGCAAAATTGCTTGTTGTGTGAATGCAAGATCGGTGTTCTGATCAACTTGTTTTTTCTTGTATCTTTTTATTAAACTGTCCATTCTTAGACTGTTTCTTAAATGACTTCAATTTTCTAAAAATAAATTACTGCAGTTTTGTAGTAGTATGTTATGTATTCAGAGTAAATGATGCCCATTTGAGTTTCTAAATATTGATAGAGTAGATTGTGGCTGTTATTTTGATCTGTCTAGCTTTTCTTGTTACTGAGTTAGGTGTATTTTGAGGCAAGTGTACATCAGTGAGCCTGAGCTACTAGTTTAACTAATTTTGAATTAAAAAAATGTGTTCATTAGGATGCAGTATGAGATTGCTTTTCTGTTCTTTGCCTGTAAAACATAATTATGTACTTCATGTGTATTAAAATACAGTATTTAGATTGAAAAATGCTTGGCTACTTGCCAATAAAACAGAAGTTGGCAAAATTGTAGCGTTGAGATATCACTAACTTGAATATTCGTTCTTGCTTTTCTTACTCTCAAACTGTGGCGTTCTCAGTTTTGGGGGATTGAGGTTTTGGCAGCTATAGCCTGAGGTCAGTAGTGTTGCAAAATGGGATGCGTTTTGTATTGCTTCAATTAAATTGCAACTCTTCCTGAATTTTTAGAAAAACAGTGGTAAAATGTTGGTTAAATACAATTGGGTTTATTGATTTCAAGAAAAAGCATGCTGGACAAAGAAGAATGAATTATGTGCAACCAGCAGATGCACTGTTACACTACTAAGTGGTTTTAGATAGTTCTGTTTTGCAAATGTACCTTAGAGATTGCCTGAAATGTTTTAACTCTTTTACAGAGGATAACTTTCCCTTCTGTCAGCCATGAAGGTGGAATTTGATTCTTCAGGTTGCTTAGACAGTGATTTTTTTTATAGGTCTGTGAAATTGTAATCTAAGTTGATTTCTTTAGTTATTTGTCTGAAATGATCCCAGTACGTTCTCCTGTACAATCTTCTCCACAGCAACTAATCTCTCTTGCAGACAAGAGGGAATAAGTAGGTCTTAGAATTGACTTAAGAAATTAAGATTGATTTTCTTTTCCTTTTTATTGTTATGTGTATTTCCAAGAATGTTAGCATAGAAAAGTTCATTGGCTTGCTTAAATGAGTCTTAGAAGAAAAACCCAATTCAGAAGGGTTTTAACCTTGCTCACTATTTGTTGGAAATGAGTTTCTCACTGAAGCAAACAAGAATACCACAGGAAGAAAGATTAACCTGCCAGGAAAGGATGATGCAGAAAGATAAATCCTATTTGAAGCCTCGAGGGTAGCTCATCATGACTTTGGTGGGTTTTGCATGGAAGACAGTTGAAGTGTATGACTTCTTACACAAATGAAGATTTTTTTTTTTTTTTTCTTCCCCCCCAAAGCTGAGAACTTCCAGAGGGGCCTTTGTAGAAGTGAAGAATTACACATCTTGAAACTTCTCAGCCTCATTTTGCTGTGTTAAACTGTGTTAGGTTTAGGTATTCAGAAGTGGATAGAGCGGGATAAGCTGAAGCTTAATAACTGACTTAATGAAGGCGAATATAGTTAAACTAGGTTGAAATTAACTCTTTGTAATCCTTCCTTGTGTAGAAAGATAGGATTAGCGAGCTTTCTTTAAAATTTCCTCTTGAAAAATTCTGTGAATCCCCAGATATTAAAGGAATGGGGGAGAACTACTTGGTACACTGCCTGCTCTCAGGATATCAAGAAAATAAACTACAGTCTTTTGAGCAGACTCCTGCTGTGTGTCTGCTTGCTAAATCTGTGCAGAATGCCATGTAGTACTGATATAGCTCTTCCTACCTTGGGTCAAGCAATATTTGAAAAATCTGAGGAAAGGGTGAGTTAGGCAGAGGTGCTAATCAGAAATATTTTCATGGTGAAGCTCATTCTTTCTCTGCCCCCTGCCTGCATATATTTTGCTTATATTTTGATCTGGCTTGTGCTGCCTTTTGACAATCTAATCTTTACTAAATCTGACTCTGAGGGTTTTTTAAAAGAAATTGGCTTGCGTGTTGTACTGCGGAAAGAAGTACGGTGGAGTTAGATACCACAAAGCTATTAATAGAGTTGGTTATGACCTATTAATAGAATTATATTAATACTCTCTGGGATTACTATGTGTTCATAACTGTTTGTAGTGCTTCTGCTTTGTGCTTTTACTCCTCCAGCCCGAACCAGAAAAGCATTAAACTGACATAGCTAAATAACCTTTATCCTCCTCAAAATGCAAGTCAAACTTGTGAATCTCACCCACTTGTCAACATATAATTTACACCCCCGTCTTTCCTTTTAGTTGCTGTCATCTTTTGAGTTGTGTTGGTTTTGCTCATGTGGGTACCTTAATGCTTCTTTTTCTTCACAAGTATGGATTAAATTGATAAGAATGTTTGGTATTTTGTTTGTGGTGGTTTTTTTCCCTCATGTCAGAGCATTAAATCAGGGTGTAACTTTCTGCAAAATAGTTGAATACAATCCTTTTGGATTTTTTTTTTTTTAACACGTATTCTGGGACTGATCAAAGCAATAGCTGAACAACTGAAGGTAGTGTCCTTGGAAAGTTAATATAAGTAATGCCCTGGTCAAAAAGCGTATGAATGTTCATATACTGACTATATGCCTGTATCAATGTTAGAAGATAGCTGCTTAGCTCTAGTTCTCTAGGTATTTTGCATTTGTCTATTGTTACCTTGAATAATCAAGAGCATTACTGCCCATTTTATTCCAAGGAATAATTATAAAAGAAATTACACTTAAGGTCCTACAGACAAAGCTCTGTGTGCTAAAATTGGCAGACCTTGTTCTCATTTCACTTATGAAACTTGAACATCAACCCACTGATGTCTGAGATGTTCTTATTCCGTAGAAGCTCGTGTGAAGGAGGTATCAAGGTAATAGCCAAGAAGCTGGAAATGTAAGACTAGAGACCTGCCAGCAGCCATGGGAGCTGTTTGTTGGGCAAAAGAACCAGGGTCTGTGCTGTTTGTGTAGCTTATTTGGGAGTGTAGGCCAATTACATGCCACCTTTAAGATGTTTTTTGGTTAGCCGTATGTGCATATTGGATGGGAGTACCATCAGTGTACAGGTTCATTTCTGTCCTGTGAAAGGCAGGTTTGTGTTTCCTGTAGGGTTGTTATTTTTAGAAGGAAAAAGGCTGCTTTCCAAAGTGTGGGAAGTAAGGTGGCGATTTAGGAGACTTCTAGATGCTACCCTGCCAACAGAGGACAGATAATTTTCTTTACACTGATAGTGAATTATTATTCTGCATAAGCAAGACAAAAGCTCTCTTTGTTACTAGAAGATACTATGATTTTTTTTATTTTTTTTTTTTAGATAGTAGAGCCCAACTCAAAGCTATGTATTCAACTGAGATTGATATAAATGCTCACTGAGATACTTAGTAACAGCAAGTGTTCATAAACAGAAACAAATTGAGGCTGGTCACAGCTGTCAGTTTGTCCTGTGTACTTTTTGTGATCTTGTGAATTGAGTATTTGTAGGAACACTGGGTGAGGATGAAGAAAAGCAAATGTATAGTGGCAAGTGTAAATAGCAAAACGGAGTTCTGAAGCAACTGTTTAGAGAGAGGGACTCATTAGTAAACTTGTGGCTCTGACCCTTTTTGAATGAACTGCAGGAGGAGCTGTGCTTTACTCATGTTCTTCCTTCACATGTGTCAGAATGCAAGCTATCTAAACTTAATATTTTTGAAAACTGTAAAAATTATATCCCTTTCTACCTAACCAAATGTGAAAATGAATTTGATCTATGTGAAGAGGCTCCTGTCTTGTTTCCTCTACCACTTCCACCCAAATGTAGGTAAAGATCAATAAGTGTAATGTATATAGTAATATATGCTGGGTTCGTCTTAAGCTGTGCTTAGACTGCAGCCTTGCAGAGGCTTGCATTGCGCGTGGCAGCGTTAGCAGGGCACGCCAGTAAGATCGAACTGGTAGCGCTGAAGACCTGCCATCGAATCTGTGACTCTGTGCAATCGAAGAAGTTCATTTTGGATAAGCTCTGGTCTGGTCCTGTGAGCTGAATGCCCTTTTGCGGCTGGAGCAACCGGATGTTTTTCTGCAGTGTGTTGTTTGGGTGTTTTGTTTTCCAGCTGAAAGAAATGCAGTCCATGTGCTCTGACACGGTCCTGTATTTTGCTGTACTTTGCGTTGTGGAGCACTCAAGAAACTCGCTTCAAAAGTACCCACCCTGTCAGAATTAAATCACTGCTCTAACGGTAGCTCTAGGCCTTCTAATGTTAACTTATTTGTTATGCCAAAGGTAGCCAGTATATTTTGTATTACTGCATTGTAATGTTCTGGTATCTTTAGTGGTTCCATCAAATTGTTTTTACACAAGTATGTTTTATAGTAGTTGTTTATATGTATATTTTGTAAAAGGGAAACTTCCATTTCAAATACAGATTATACAGTAAAATCTACTCATTCAGATCTAATTTGGTTGCTGTTTTTCATTTGAGGTTTTGGGGAGAAGCTGCTGCTTTCATTAACAATGCTTTGCTCAGCTCTTTTGGAAACAAAAGCAAAAAAACCCCAACTAACACCTTAGTAATCCTAAAGTAACTGCTGCTACAGCTCTGCATATCCCTGTGGCCCAAGAGGGAACAGACTGTGCAGGCAGGCTGGCTTAGAGCGCTTGGTGTTTCAGTATTTTGGGTCGCAGAGCTGAGCGAGTGATTCTGGGACCTGGCCTCCTGCTGTGCAGTATTCTGACAAGGAGCTTTGCTCAGTTAAGTGACTGAGCTTTTCCTTTAATTATGAGTATTCTGCTCTAGACTAAACTTCTGGTTTAGTAAATGTATTTCTTACAGATTCTTCTGTTTAATCTGTTTGCCTTGAGTTGCTGCTTTGTTCTTCAGTTTAAATTTTCATGGAGGTTCTGGGAGAATCAAACATAAAATTGTTGAGTAGAGGTCCTGGAGTAATAATATGAAGCTTGTCTGCATGCAAACTTGCCTCTTTGGATAAAACAGAGAAAAATGGATGAAAGTGTAAACACCTTTTTATTTGTTAAGAGTTATATTTCCAATGGTTTACGTTAAATTAAGAAATTTTCTTAAAGTAATGGTAGCTATAAAGTAGGGAAGCATTTAAGTATCTTAAAGGGGAAAGTTCCTACTTGTTGAAAGATGGAAATTCAGAGTAGTGTAGCATATAGATCCTTGGTTCTCAAAGCAAGAAATTGGAGAAACAAAAAAAGCTACCCTAAACTTTGACTATAAATGAATCTTTACTTTGCAATTTAGAGTGCATCGTGAATTTTAATTTGCTGCTAGACATGTTGAAGAAACTGCATCATGAATTACTTCCTTGCTTGAATTGGCCTCAAAAGACCTGTGTGTCTGCAGGCTGTGTAACGAATGCGTGCTCTTGCTCGACTTCAGACATGGTTTCCTTGGTGGTTGTTTCTTTCTAACTGTGATTTGCTTTCAGTTTTTAAACTTGTAATATGAATTGCTTAAGAGAACCTTGAATATCTACGTACTTCCAAGTTATTTGGGTTATGTGGCGTGTCTTATGGGAATTGCTCCATAACTCCAGATAAACTGCTTTTAATGGAAACTTAGACTAGCTTGAAGGGCATGTTTACTAGGGGAATTTTTCCTTAAACTCTGGTAACTTTGCTGTTCTTATTTTACTGCAGCTCAAGTTATTCTTCGTCTGCTTTGGATTTTGAGACTGAAAACAAAATAGATCCAGTATTTGATTCACCAAGAATGTCACGGCGTAGTTTACGGTTAGCTTCTGCAGGATATAATAAATCGGATGAAGCACGAAATGACATTCTTGACAGCTCTTATGCTGGAAACAAGTCCTTCAGAGAACAGTCTTCTCAGTAAGCATTTTTTATCATCACAACTTAATTTCTTGGTTGGAGTCTTGAGACTTCCTCTTGAACATGATAGTACAAACATAGGTTACCCGCTGTTTTATTCTTTGTTCTCAATGTTTACTGTTGTACTTCAAAATTATATTCAATGTGTGGTTTGTAATAGAAACTTTGCAAAAAGTAGATACTTCAATATGAGGATTTTCTTTTAAACCCAGTTTGAGCTGTCATGTCAGTGTTAAAATACCTTGACTGTTTTTCTTCATTTAAAACAAAAGACTAAGAGAAATCTGCATCTTTAGTGCTAACTCTTACTTGTCTTCGCTTTGTTCCCTAGGGTGGTGAAGCAACGCAAAGGTATGAATAAACAGTCTGGCAACGTACGACACGTGCCAAGGAAAAATCTGTCCAGCTCTTCCATTTTTAGCCAAAGCAGTTTCAATAGCCATGCCAGTGATGCATCCATGGTATCCACTGTATTGGATGAATCTTTCATTCGAGAGCAGACAGAAGTTGATAATTTCTGGGGTAGGTAATCATTGCTATTTGCTCATATTGGACCATGAAAACCGCTTATGGTTTGGTGTGTATAAACGTATGTGCAAACCTTCCCTCTCTTCCCTGTCCCGTTTTCCATCCTGCACTCAGATGTGTGTACTTAATCTTTTGCTGTCGTGTCTGCTTGCTAAGATGCCCACTGGGAACTCACAGGCCAGTGTGTAAACTAAATTCACTGGCATAATCAATATCAGAACGTGTTGCACAGTCAAGTTAATGTGCTAGGCAAGCACACACAGCTCTGTGATGCGACACCATAGATTGTATAGATATGATTATCTGTTGGCATTACTTCCTTTGAAACGTGCATAGAGTATTGTATTTAAGGAATGGTAAACATGTAACTTGTCTTTGAAAAGCCAGAGGATAAGCATTTTCTTGGGTTTTTTTTTTTTTAATAGGCAGAAGTGTATTTCAACATACCTTAATCTGCAAGTTTCATATTAGTGGCACTTCAAGATTTCTCAAGAGGGTTTTTGTGTGTGTGACTGGAGGGTTGGTTTTTGCAAGTATATACGTTTTCCCCATGGAAAAGGGAAATATGGGAGTTGTCAATGTAAAATGTTGTGTAGGAGAAGATCCACAATTTGTTATGTCTCCCAGTTCAGACTGTTTGTTTCTAGTGAGTATGCTGTGACCTTCCCAGAGTCCTAATGTAAAGAATTTTCAATCTTAGAACGTGTTCTAAACTTCAGATTACCTGGCTCTTAAAACAGAATCTTAAAATATAGTAGTACGAAGTAGTTACCAAGCAACAGAAACAGCGTAAGCTTGTAATTAGCTGCTTTGAAGTCACATGGGAGCTAAGAAAAGGTGTAGTTGTCATTCATATTATTTTGTCTGCTGCTTCTCTGGTAGAATGCTTTTTACTCCCTGTTGCCCTACTGCATTAGGGTCTGAATATGTGTGTCTATTTATGTGGTGGACTGCAAAATAATGTCAAATACTGATTATAAAGTAGATTTTCTTTGCAGTTGTATAATTAGTGGAGCTTGTAATTTTGAGTTTGTGTCAGATATCGTAGTTGACTACAGGACTTCCTTCTAATTGTGGGGTTTTTTTCCTTCTAAGGTCTTGATGATGAAGGCGGCCCTAAAGGTAAATACACTTTTCTTTTTCTTGCCCGTGCATTCTATTTAGTGGTCACTAGTGATGGAGGTACTGGTGCCAGTGCACTGAATGTCTTGCTCTTGGTTTGCCAGGTAGTGATATTATACCGATACAGGGAAATGGTGATATAGGAGCAGCAGCAGCAGAGACTCAGACCACGGCGATCAATGGCTACACGTGCAGTGACTGCAGCATGCTTTCTGAACGGAAGGAGGTTCTTACAGCGTACTCGGCTTCTCATGTGCCATCTTCCACAATCTACTCTAGGGACAGGAGCCAGAAACATGCATCTAGTAAGTTACTCTCTCCTATGTTTTATCTAGATATCAGAATGATTTACAGTTTAGTTGATGGGCTTTCCTACCCAGCTTAACTTACCAATAACTAAATTCAAGAGATCAGCTTATATGAAATACATTTTTCTATATCACTTAGAACTTATGTGCTTGTCATCTTCTGATATGTAGTTACTGACTCTTATTTTCAGTAGGAATTACACAATTTCAAAATGGAAATACCATGGTATCATAACAAGTTGTATTTTCAAACTCATTTGGAACATAATGGCTGTGAGAGTCCTCTAATCTGGCATTAGATCTATATGTGTCTGTTTACAAGGTTTTTGGTGAAGATTTTTAGGTAGGAACCTTTTCTATGCTGTCCACTTACGGTTTTTTTGTCTTATAGGAACTTGCTAAGACTGAGAAGAATTGTTACTTTCTTACTTCGTAGTTTTTTTTCCCCTCTCAGCTAACATTGCAGTTTACTAGAATGTTTGCAGAAGCTAAGCCCCAAGTGCTTATAAAAAAAAAATTGAACTCCAAAGGGAAAAACTTGTTCCAGATAGACTTCATAGTGACTGTATTTCTAAAGCTCAAAACCAAACATCTGCTGTAAATAAGATTCTATTTTTCCAAGGCAATCTCCATTCTGTGGATGTGTTCTGTGTTCTGTTTAGTACCTTGACTGTGTCTGCTTTCCTCTTTCATAGCATCTTGAATTTCTTGATTGTTGGTAGTCTTCAGTCATGGAGAACTTGTTTCTTGAGTGACCTTGAATTAGAAAGGAACCAGTTTTGAGATTCTGTAGGTGTGCTGTTCTTGAATGAAGTATATTTTCAGTAGCAAGAAATCAGTTTGTTTGGACTAAAAAATGTGACTTCAGATGCTTTTGGGCAAGTATCTCTTTTGGTAAATGTGTAGCACAGGTAGTAATTGTGTTAGCTTAGCGTAATAAACTAAAAGTGATGCTGTATGAAAGCTGTTGTCTGCGCTTCTGAGGATTCACACATGAGCATTTTAGGAGGAACTCATTTCTGTACATTGCGCTGAACTTTAATCTAATAGATTGGGTTAAACTTGGGGAGGGTGGGGGAAGGGGCACTCGATCGTGGCAGGTTTTTGGAATGTCAGGTTTTTGGAATGTCGGTAATTCTAGGAAAGCAGCAGTATGGGGGACTGCAGTTTTGCTCCCATGCTCTGAAGTGTGTGACTCCTAGCACTTGAGGAAGAGCACTGCAGTAACTTCCTTCAGTATAAAGACGAGGAAGAAGGTGAAAAGATCTCACCCTTTCAAATCCAAAACAGGAACTTAGTCTGTCTCTTTGGAGCTGTGACCCACAAAATCAGTATCAACAGCTCACATCACTGAGAAATCCCAAGTTCTGTAAGCAAGGAATTCATTTGTGTTTGGAGTTCTTAATCCTCCTGAGGAAAAGATATTCTTGCTGAAGTTCTATCTTGAAGGCACTTCCCCTAGGATGTGTAGTTCTTACAAAAGCTTCACTGTAACATCTAGTGCATCTAGACTTTTCAAATCACTTTTGCTTAAATTTCATGCTCCTGGCTGAACAAAGACTTTCCATGCCTTGTCCTCACTCTTCCACAAGCTAATGTTTACCGGAGAACAGAAGTACATCTTCATGTAGGGGAATAATTTGTATTCACACTGTTTTTTTTCAATAGGAGGAACCTATTTCTACGTGAGTAAGATTCTGCGATTGGTCAAACATGCTGCAGCATCTTTTACATCACTATTAGTGCAACTGTTTCAAATGGTTTTGCTGAAGCTGGGTTATGAATTTAAAGGTACCTTTTCAGTTGTCTTCCTTGGTCTCCACGCAAAGCCAGGGTTTGGGTTTGGGGGTTTTTTTATCTCCTTCTTCTTACAGGCTTCTTCTTGGGCACTACAGTGTTCTAGTCTTTTACCTGTCTTTCTGCCTTCATCTCAGTTTCGCTACTCTTCTCATCCTTTTTTCCCCACTGTTTTGGAAGTATCAGGATTCACGTGCAAGAGATCTGTTACAGTGAAGATTCATGTGTTGGTTTTTACTAGAAAGTGGTAGAAGGTAATGTTTAAATCAAACTTAAGTTGACTTTTGTTTTTAACTGTTTAGCATCATAGTTTTAAATCCTAGCTTTTCAATGTTACCTTAAGCCCGTTGTGCACTTAAACCTTGATGAGATCTGTCTTGCAAAACTAAACTGCCATCATAACTCTGCAGTACTCTAAAGCACATCTTGTTTTTCCTGAAAATGTTCAATTCTTCTTTTGGCACTTTCTCTTCCATAGTACATGCTCTTAGAGTGAAGTTAAATTGCCATAGGCAGAAGGTAACTGTGAGTGAAACTTTGTTCTCTTCCTGTTCTCTCTGCCTCAGTGCCTTTCTTCCTCAGTGCCTTAGAGCTTGCTAATGCTCTTTTCTCAGTCTCTTAAGATCTCTGGTAAAACCAGCAGAAAGCTGTAGTGGTTGGGCTATGTAACAAAATGATGGGAATAAGGACTCAAGATTTTATGAGTTGTTAGTTTGGGACTTTTTTTTTTTTTTTACTAATTTTACGTGGTAAGCAGCAGAAAGATTTTTTTTTTTTTTTTTCCTTGAACAAAAAGGAACAAAAGATGGCACAGAGTAGGTTTCTTCCTTGATCATTTTTCAGGTTTCATGTGAGTAACCTGGCTTTAATAATAAACTAAGCCAGTTTAGCCAAAATCTGCATATATGATAGGCAAAACGTGCATATATGAAAGTCTTTGAAGTCGAGTTACATTCTGTGTATGCTTTTTAAATTTGTTACAGCTCACTCAGACTACTGTGGAAGCATGAATGTAAAGGAGTTTTACAGAGAAGAGAGCCATCTGGGTGCAAAGGAGGAAACAATATGTAAGTATAAAGATTGATGTTGTCTTTTAGCCTTGGGCTGTACACAGGGTTGTTGCTATAATGTCATACCAGATACCCCATGACACTTCTTGGAAGCTACAAAGTAAATGTTTGGTTTGCAACTTAAATGAAGGGGTAGAGAGTGGTGATTGCCTGGTGTACTGTAATATTTTCTCGAGCAAGTTTTATTCCACTGAGGTTTGCTTAGTGTGGATTTTGTTGTTGTTGTTGTTTGATAACTGATATTACAAAAAAAACTTGTTCAGGTTACCTTGTAACAATCTTGATTTGATCCTGAGTTTGTCACATTAATCGACTGTTACCACAACCAACAGGTGATGACTGTAAGGGGAAGAAACTTCTTGAAATACACACCACAGACCACATACAATCCTCATGGGCTAAAAGGGTAGCAAGGACCATTTGGCACACCTTTTCTTCTGCAGGTTGACTTGGATCTTTTTTTTCTTTTGTTTTTATTTTGCATTGCAATCTCACATTGTTAATCGTACCTATTTGGTTTGGTTTGGTTTTGGTTTTTGTTTTTACCTTCATCTATCAAAATAGGTTAAAAGCATAAAGTGTCTAGAAAATTTAACACCTTTCCTGTTTGAATTCTTGCTCTGCTACCGGCTTTTGTACAAGCTTGGCAGACTGCTTACCTGTCAGTCAAAACAAGGTGTGGGGACAGCACGCACCTTGTATTTTAGAATGTTAATTTATTGCACTTTGAGGCAATCCATATGCTTGATAGGTTGAAAAGTTGCCTTTAAATGAAAGTAAGGCATGAGGTATTGGTATGTAGATTATTTTGGATAAAGGGTTTTTAACATTTTATTTTTGTTTTAGTGATAGTCAATTTTTACAGGAATCTTATATAGGGATAGAATCTTCCCTGTGAGATGAGCGTTCCCTAGCTTGAATGACAGAGGCATCAAGAATCTGTTGAGTGCTCTTTATTCAGCAAAGGAAAATGATTTGGGACACTTCAGTCACCTAAATGCTTTGCAAAATATTGGGTTGGTATATCTATAATCCCTCAGATTAACCCAGACGTATCTGCTAATCTGAAAATTGCGTATACTGTGTAGTTTATTTTGTAGAACGAATAATCTTAGTCTTGGATATAGTGATTGTTGGCTTCAGTGGGCTTGAGTTACAGCATTTTATTATAGTGGTTGGGTGGTTTTGTTGGGTTTGGTTTTGTTTGGTTTTGAGAGGCTCAAAACTGACATACCAAAGGTCTTTGGGAACATTCAGTTTAATGAAAATTTGCTTTTTGTTACTTTTAGTAAGGAATATTTCTACTATTAGTGTTTCTTAGACATTATACTTTCCCTAGGATTTAAAATTTTTGGTTGTTCCCACTTTTACACATGAACCTATGTGATGAGCTTAATGTATAATTTGGAACAAGTAAGATGCTTTTAAAGTAATGATGTGTTTACTGCCATAAAAAACACGTTTTACTCTTGCTATTCTCTTGTACTTAGCATGGCACTGTTAGATAAACATGCTATAAAAATGTAAGTGTTGCTTTTGGAAAAGTGATATTCTAACTGCACAGATACTCTTGATTATTCTGTTTATTTGTATACCTGAGAACTTTTTCTAAATTGTCTTGGTTTTACTTGGCTTCATGTTTATTAGTGGCTTGCTTTGCTTTCAGTAGTGAAGAACCAAGTTTGTAGCTTACTGAAAGGTATGGTTTAAAATTGTGCAGAACATGTCACAGGCGGGGGATTGAGTGTTTTACTGCATGTACTGCACAAGAACCTTAAATTCATTTATGTATGTTACCACACAGAGTTAATTTGTTATGATCTAGGTTACTTTATGCTTCATGTGTTGCGAACAGTGGGAGCAACGGGATGGCATGTGTCTCAGAAGGTGTTGTCCCTACTTTGGCTGGCCATTCTTTCTCCAGGTTACTATCCTAGTCCGTGTGTGTGTGCACGTTGCCTGCTCCTTTTGACAAACTAGGAATCTGCAGTGTGTGGCTTACACTAATTCAACCACGCTTGTGCTGTAGCTTTTGTATCTTGAAATGCATGTGCTACTCTACTCTATTTAATGACTGAAGTATGCTTAATGAGAGAGTGTGTTTCTGTACACAGCTATGATGGGAGACTAACCAGATTCATTCCTGAGGGAACGAGTGTGTGAATAGTACAGAATATGGGGTGTCAAGGCTTTGGGATGTGTTTTGGTTTGGTAGCCACTTCCTATCTTGGTATTCCTCTTAACAAAAACTAATGCTGTTAATCTGCATTTTTTGAAGCATACCGAGATCTTCAGTGCGTGGGAACCTGGATTCAAAGATTAACACTGAATTTCTGGCAGGATAGCATTGTTATGACAAATGAGCATTTTGCCTTTTTGCATGGCTGTTGGTTTTGTTGAGTGGCTGATGTTATAACGCTGTCATACTTGGGATATCTGGATGGTAATAAGCTGCACGCGTTGCCTGTACTCATGCATTTCTCTGCTGTGCAAAATATTCTTGGCCACAGTTGCACGTCCCTCTGCTTCGTTTCTTTGAACATGTGCCACAGTAATTGCATTTCACACCACGACTTCTTGTCTTCTAGGTAGGGCAGCTTCTGGCATGTTCAGGCTGCTTAGAACTGCGTGGTATCAACTTGTTACTCTGGTGTCTTTGCTCAAGGTCTTTCTTCTAAGAAGGTGTGTATCCTTAAAAAAAAAAGTGAGCAAATTATTTACCCAGTTACAATACAAAATGATAAAATATGATAAATGTATTGTTTCTTGTAAACTTTTCTCTCTTGTTCTCTAGGTGCCTTCCAAAGATCCCCAAGCTGTTACCGTTCCTTATCCCACTCCTGTTTCTACTAGGTATGTGAATAGTTTAATTATAACACACATCAGTACATGCTTACTGCAGGTGTTTCAAAATAGCATTCTTAACTGAACTTTTGATTTATGAAAAAGATGCACAAGTAAAAAAAATATTTTGTGAACAGAGTAGTAATTCAAACTTTCAAAATACTGACAAGACAGCGAGCTTTCCCCCTGCCATGAAGGGAATACACTTGATTTAATTTCATAGAACTCTTTAGACAGAGCAAGAGCAAGTGGATGAGTAAGGCAATGCACTGAAGTCCTTTTTTGTCTTTTTCCTTTGCTATTCCTGTGGAGGAAAGTAATAAAGTCATGAAGAATTGGCTGCATTCTGATTGCTTTGGTTATTGTTAAGTCTTTCCTTTGCTCCAGACCATGTTTTAGTTGCTTAAAACACAGCAGTTTAGACTGGTTAGTTGTCAGTATTCCAGACCAGCTGTCTACTTTGAAATAAACAAATGCAGTTTAAAATACCTACCAAAAGCAGTTTCATGTCTTGTCCTAAAAAAGTTGTAACTACTATTTGTGAGAAGCTTCATCCTTTCCCCACTTAGTGGTGATTCAAAAGCCTCTTTGCTAGGGAGAATGAAGTTACTAGCTGTAGAAAATGCTGCTACTTCTCACTAAGATATTGCAAAAATAGGTGTAACTTTGGTGAAATGGTAGATTGCTTCCATGAAAGCCTATGTTTCCTCCATTTTTTTTGTTAGGTATTATGCGATGTGGTATGAAGTAAGTAGGATACAAGGCAAGCTATTTTCCATTGAGATAAAAAGCAGTGTTTACATCTGCCTTCAGTGAGTCTGGCCTGTTATAATCACCGAGATCTAGGTCCCAGAAAAGCAGTAGTATGAGATTATATCATGATCTATAAGTGCAAGTTGTCTCCCACACAACTGTAAGTGGCACTACTGGATGCTCCCAAATATTCCCGAGTGCTTGACTTTAATTTTAAAGCTGTTTCCTGCTGATTTTTGTTTAGGCTGGCATAGTGTGACTGTGTGACGTTGCAAACTTAAGGGAGCATGTGTCCCTTAGTAAGGAGGCAGTTGATAGATAAAAGTAGTCTTAAGGAACGATCCTCTCAAAGGCCTTTTTTGCTTCTGGTCTAGGTATATGGTTCTGGGGGTTCAATAGCTTCATTTCGTTATTACCTTCATTGAACTGGACAAGAATTGATAGAATACAGAGAATAGATGACTCTCTTCATGTTCCTGAACCACAGACTGATCCTTTTCACCCTGTGCAACCTCCAAAGGTAAGGGAGAACAGTCTGGGAAAGAATTTTTCATACCTTTTAAGACTTCTTCACTCCAATGTTTTTAATATTTTGTAATAACTACTTGACACACAAGGATAATGCAAACAAATGCCTTAATTTTTGTACATAAAAAAATCTTTATGCCTTAGGATACCATAAATATCTTTGATCCTGGTCGCATAAGTGAGCTGGAAAAGCAAGTGGCCTTCGTGTCTGACAGATGCCATCATCACGATGAAGAATATAGCAAAGTGATGCTTCTACTCCATAATCTTCAAGATCAGGTTGCCCAGATGAGTGACAAGAGTGAAACATTGAAGCTAATAAAAAATGTGATGGGTCAACACCTTAAAGATGTGAAAATGGAAGAAAAAGTAAGATAGTTATTGATACTTTGATTAAAGTATTCTGTTTTAATAATGCAGATTATTCGCAATTGGACTTTAGAGTTCTTTTTGTGTTACAGAATTAATGGGTAGGTAGTAAATGCTAGGGAGTAGTCATTGGCATTTGTTCCTACCTTTGTTATTGCTGGCAAAGAATAGATTTTAAAGTAGAATTTTATGTTCCTGAGAAGCAGCTGGATTTATCCTGTTTTCATACAGAGAAAGAAGACTGTAGGAAGGACTGGTGACAAAGAAGGGGGTTTGTGTTAAACTTCCTTGTGTATAATCCACACTTCTGAATCAGGCCTTTATATTTATTACAGATTCTGTAATTTCTCCCACTCCCTTCAGAATAACTCACTTAAACACTTGCAGAATGAAATAAAAATTATGCTCTGTAGAAAAGCTCAATTATGCTATTTGTACTCAGAAAGAAATACACCACCTTGTCCTTACCTGTTTTTTAAGACCGACTTCCTGGCTTTACATCAAGAGCATGAGTTGCGCATCCGGACACTGGAAGACCTTCTTGGAAAACTTTCTGCTGAATCCAAGGTATTGAAAGTTACCTTTTGCTAACTCACTGTAATTGTAGCTCATTGATAAAATAGATTTTTGTTGGCTATCCCAAACCCCAGTTTGCTGTCACTTGTGTTTATTTCTATATATTAAAACTAACTTCTGTATTTCTTTTAGGACATCCAGAAGGAGTTTGACGTAGCGAAAGCAAAAACAATGAGGTATAAGCATTTTCCAAATATATTTTATTGTATCTTTTTTCAATCCTGATGCTAACTGATGGTGATATACACCTTTTTCTTTGAAATTCAGCAACTCTTTTCTTTGTGTCCATTAACTGATGCTAAGAGTTGGTATTGTCAGCAAGAGTACTTCTGTCTTGCAGTAGACTTCAACTGTGACACTGAACAGGAGCACAAGGCCCACTTCCAGCGTGTGGGCTGTCCCGCAACCACATTTCTTGCTAGAGAAAGCTGTGTATAGAGGAGGAGAATGACTGACTTCTCATCCTCTTATAAAAAGCATAAGATTTTTTTTCCTTCAAATGGCTTAGTGAAGAATAGAGTAACTGCTTTTGATAGGCTTTACATTCTTGAATCGTATCAGTTCTAATCTTTGTGTCTGGTTTTGGTTTGTCAGCTATACTGCTTCCCACACGTGTACTGTGGTATCAGGATAAAAACTGCAGCACTTCATTAAATAGCTTTACCATTGGGAAAGAAACGCTTATTTGCTGAATTGTTGTTAAATTAAATCTAAATGTAAAATGGCTTTAGAATAAAGGTCGCTGATACTTTTTCCTATGACACGCGATGAACACTGTTCTATATTGGTTATATGGGACCTGCTACTGAAGCTCAAGTAGACACCTGTCTCTAAATTTATTCTGGTTTAAGGTAACTTGAAACTTACTCTAACCAGTGGCAAATGAAGTTTGACTGGTTTGCTAGAAACCTTATATTCCCAAAATTCTATATATGTTTGGCTTTGGAGCATCACCAGGCTGACAAGTTACTAAGTCATCACTGCTGGATTGATTCACAAATTCAAAATACTTGGCTCTAGATGTATTGATCCTAAATATGCCATAAATAACAGCCTAAGGAACTGCAAGCTAGCAATGTCTGTATCGTGGTAAATAACTGAACTAGGAAGGTGCTTTATGTTAGAAAAGTGTGTTCTCTCACCCTTGGAATTTGATGGAATGATTCAAACTACTCTTTTTCTAATTATTGACTCCTTGTTTTTGTCAGAGATGATGATGAACATAATCAACTTTTGTCCAAAGTTAAAAAGCTAGAACTAGAGTTGTCTCGGATGAAATCAGAGCTGTTAACTGAGGAAAGCGTGAAGACAAGTTGCAAGAAAATAGATGACATTCATGAAAAAGTAGGTTCTGTAATTGCTATAACTGTCCCAGTACAACTTGGTACTGCTTGATTTTGTTCACAAACTTTCTTGAAATGCACTGTAGTAAGCAATGTGAGGTAGCGTTCATCTTAATGGTAGTGTTTTGTGTAGTGGTACTCTGTTCTCTCCATTAGTGCATATTTTGCTAGACAAGAGTTTATGGCTTGTTTTTTTACAATGGCAGGGTTCTGCATTGAAGATATGATGCAGTAGCAGTTCTCTGTACAGCACTATGCTGTCCTTACCAATGGATTTTGCCTAACCCATGGAAATGTAGAAAAAACTTAAGCAAAGCCAAATTAGATTTGTGATCGGAGAGTTGTTTAAAGAAAATCGGGTTTCAATTACTGTGAAGCCTTTCATAAGGCCTAACTAAAATGTAGCCAACAAACTACAACAGGAAGTATTGGTATGGGATTAACTTTGACTAAGATACCATCTTGTGATAACGCTCAAATTTCATCTAGCTATTGTGTATGAAATCAAAGCATACCATAAGGGAGTGATTAAGCAACTTGCTTAGCTAGACCTAACAAGTATACTGCTCCCCTCAGAGGTGCCACGGTGCTGCCTTTGAACTTTTGCAGCCAACTCTTAGTCCAAAGTGTTGGACCCCTAATGTAAGCTGTGCAGTTTCCTGGGGCTTTGAGCGTGTCTTGTTCAGTGAACCAGTGAAGCATCCAGATTTCCTGTATGTTCTTCTACACACCTGACTGATCTATTACTGCAGTGTAACTCAACCTAGTTAAAGCCCATGTGAAAGCTAGACCTCCGTGTCATACTGAATGTATGTATTGATATAAATTGTGCCTTTTTTAATACATCGTATCACTTAATGGTTTATAAAGACTAATAATTTCTATTATAATTCGTAATGGTTTCTATTAGGTAGATGCCCAGGTCAAAGAATCTGTCAAGCTCCTGCTTTTTGGTGATCAACAAGAAGATTTACCCGAATCGCTTCTCCAGTGGCTTACGTCCAATTTTGTGAGCAAAAGTGATCTGCAGGTTTTGCTGCAAGATCTAGAGTTGCAGATCCTCAAGAATATTACTCTCCATATGTCTGTTACAAACCAAAAGCTAACATCTGAGGTAGTAACAAATGCTGTGACTAATGCAGGGATTTCTGGAATCACAGAAGCGGTGAGTTTAATTTCTCAGAAGTTCCACTAAAACTGAGGAGTCCTTCTAGAGGCATGTTGTGGAGCATGACTGTATAAATGTTAATGACTTTAAGATGTTGGGAACATTAATTGAAATGGGGAGAACTACAGAAAATGCCTTGTCAAGTGTATTTTCACAGTATTGCTTATTGCCTGTTGTGAATGGTTTTTTTCCAAGTATGCTATTTTGAAAACTGAAGGATTCCCAAAAAACAAGCATATGAAATGCATCTTAGGGTCATGGGAAGGTGAGGGAAAGAATGCAGTATGAATTTGTATTTTAAGCCAGACAGCCATATATTAAAGATGGCCCCTGTCCTGACAGCGGCTTTAAAGACTTGTTATGGAGGGCAGAATCTGAGAAAGGTACTTACATAAGTATGTACAGATGTGTATATATCAACTATTTTATCAGTCGATATTATTAAAATCTTTCTCCTTCCATTCCCCTCTTCCATGTGTACATCTGTAGCAAGCCCACATCATTGTAAACAATGCACTGAAACTCTACTCTCAGGACAAGACTGGTATGGTGGATTTTGCCTTGGAATCTGCAGGTAAATACTAAGAAGAAACAACATTTTCTTACTTTTTATTTGTAGTATTTACTAAAGATCTTGAAATGAAGACTAAAGGTTAGTAGAGCATGCTTGTGTGTTGCCTGATCATCAGACTGCTGCAGTCTTGGCATCTTTATAGGGTTCTGTATCAGCCTAGGTGTACATGGACAGGGATAGAATAGTTCTTCTAAGCGTGTGCACAACTGGATAATAGAGAACCCCAGATATGTTCGTGTGGGGTGTACACACCACTGACCTCCCTAGGGAAAATGTCTACTTTTTAGCCCTCTTTAATGAAAAAGCTTTAACGTATTCTTAAAATGACATTGTACTTGGTAGAAGCATTGTATCCCCAGAAAATTATTAGACTTCAACAATATCTTTAATAGTTTAATGTTGGGGTTTTTTTGAGGAAAATAACTGTTATTCACTAAGATTTGTGCAGATGTCTGCCTTAAAAGTCTTCAGGAAAAAAATGAGTAATTATTTCTGCTAACCTGATATATCTTTTTTTGAGGTGGCAGCATTTTGAGTACTCGCTGTTCTGAAACATATGAGACTAAAACAGCATTAATCAGCCTCTTTGGAATTCCTCTTTGGTACTCCTCTCAGTCTCCCAGAGTGGTGATTCAGGTAATCAAAGGTCACGTAAACAATTTCAGCAATGTTATTTTGTGTTGAGTGATTTGGATCATTTTTTTGGATGCCAGATTTTTCTGTCCTTAATATATTGGGGGGCATGGGTACTTTGAACCATGTTCCCAAGAATGGGTTTCTTCTGGTAGTTCCTGGGAACTGCTTAAGCCCTACTCTAACAAAATTAAGGCCCTTAAAGAGGCATTGGACTTCTGCAAAGTGTGAGCACTGGCAGGGTTCCTGTTGAGAAGTGATTTCAGGGTGGGTCTTCAGAACACTGCGGTTAGTTCAGGTGGATATGCTGTTTTGATAAAGAGTTCTATCCAATAGATTATATTCTGCCACTTACTATCCAATACTGTTCCTAATAATTTAGAATTAATTACAGTGCTATTAAAAAAATCATTACAAAATGGTTGTGATTGTTTGTTGTTGTTGAGTCCCATCCTGTTTTGTCACCCTTGCTCCTCTCTAGCCGGACATGTATCCGGGGAACTGCTGGGCTTTCAAAGGGTCACTGGGATATCTTGTAGTCAGACTTTCAATGAAGATCTATCCAACTGCCTTTACATTGGAACACATACCAAGAACACTTTCACCATCAGGAAATATCTCCAGTGCTCCTAAGAACTTTTCAGTATATGTAAGTCTGTCCCTGAACTGAAATTGAATTTTGTATGTGCAAAGAATATCTGTGTTACATATCTTGGAAAATAGTGACTTAAAGAAGAACAGTGACGAAGAGAGACTGTTTCTGTCATTGCTCTTAAAATTGCTTATTTTTTTGAGCTTTGAGATTTGGAATAAGAAGTGTTAGAACTCATTTTGGGGGAGTTGTTTCTGTTCTCTACTTAACAGTAGTAAATATTTCTGGAGGGAAATGGAGTTTAATTTGATATAATTCTTTCATACACTTCAGTTGTTCCATCCTTCCTCTACTCTTCTTCATCCCTCCCCTAAATTGTGGCTCTTCACCTTATCTGTAATGTCCCTTCAATTTTTTATTTTTTTCTAAAATTGATGAGCCCCACAGTTGTGATGGCATGATTGCAGAAGCACAAGGCCACATCAGAGTACAGCTGTGATATCTGAGAACTCCTTGTCTAGTTCTTGTAAATGCTTAAGCAGTGACCCACAAGCATCAAATCTTGACTTCACTCTTGTTTATAACCTTGCTGTTTTCTCATTTGTGTTTGTCCAGAGCAGTTAAAACCACTATTGCAGGGTACACTATTGCAGGGTACAGTATGGGAATTAAGGGGTTTGACCATGAAAACCCATGAACATGTCACAACTATTTGCAGTGCAGGAAGCTCAAATACAGAGCTGTGCCTGAGCAAGTGTTAAGTTGAGCAGGAAACATTCTGATCCTGGTTTGCTAGACTTGAGTGCTGGCTGTTGATACTCAGTTATGTAGATGTGCTTCTGTTTTCTGTTTGGTTTCAAATTTGACAGAAGCTAAAATGTTTCTCCTGTTGCAGGGTCTAGATGATGAATATCAAGAAGAAGGCAAGCTTCTAGGGCAGTACGTCTATGATCAAGGAGGAGAACCACTGCAGATGTTTCCAGTGATGGTAAGTCTGGATGATAAGATGCAAAGCGTCAGGAGAAAGATACTCATGTTTTCTGTGAGTGTGCAAATGAGCCGTGAAGGAAAAAGGCCTTGTTCTCTAATGGGCACTGTAGAAACCGAGGTGGAAAACATCTGTCTCAAAAACCTATGGCCTAAATAGGAGAGGAGGAGAGGTTTGTACCATCTAAACGCTAAACATATGAACTGCCTGCATCATGTTGCTTCTGGCTTGTTTCACAAGTAACTAGTTGTAAGGCAAGGAAGGTTCTGTTCAATGTGGCAGAAGGTTCCCAAGGCGTGACTTGGTTATTAATAAAAGTTGGTAGTGACAGGAATCTAAGAAAGCAACTGCAGTTGCACCTGCTTATACTAGAAACCTAACTCTGGTTTGTGTGTTTGCTTTTTTCTTCTCTCCAGGAGAAAAGTGAAAACGCATTCCAAATAGTGGAACTGAGAATTCTTTCTAACTGGGGACATGCAGAATACACATGCCTTTATCGGTTCAGAGTGCACGGGAAACCTGCCGAATAATCTCCTACACTACAGCTTGGGTTGTTTTTGTCATTGTACATTTTGTTCTCAATTTGTATATACCGGAAAGCCTAGAACACTGGAAACTTTTAAAGGACGAGGATGCAAGATATATACTGCGGAACTATTGATCCTCTGATAAAGGCAGAAAACTGTCAGCAGAACTGTATAAAAATTTTTATTTGCTCTAATGCTCAGCTTGTAATTGCCAGTTAGCTTTATATTTTTGTGTCCATGCTGAGAGAAATAATGCATGCAAACTACTCTGGTTCATAAAGCCCAGTTGGCAAACAGGTGGCACCTATTTTATTACAAATGAATGTATATGGTTTTTTAAAAAGAATAAACCTCACTTTCTGCAACTAGGAATCTGGTTTTTTAAAATCCTGGACTTAACTGCATACTTCTGTTAGCTTGGCACCATAAGCCAGCAACTGTGGTACATTTTAAACACTGACTGTGGCTAAAGGTGTCTTTCCATTGACCCTTGGTTTTGACCTTTTTGGTGGATCCAAAAGGGCAGTTTTGCTAATTAGTGAATATAATAAATATTTACTGTCAGGGAAAGTTAGCACAACCAAAACTAGTTTAAACACCAGCGACTGAGAATGCTTTACTGTAATTTGTGGCCAGGAATTGCCCTAAAAGGCAGGGATAACTTTAACTGATTTTTAAGGGGTTTTGCCATAGCAACTTGGCCAGTTTGTTGTTCTTCGGTGTTAATTCCAAATCGACCTTGGTGTACTGACTAAACTGGATGGAGCTGATAGGCTGGCTGAATTGCTTCGTATACGTTAGAATATAGCAATTAAACAATCTTAATTTGTCAAAAGTGATCTCTTTGCGACAAGAATTCCTGAGGCTGGTTCATTGTTACGCTCAGTAAATGCCGTGCTGTGAGAATGTGGTACGTAGAAAACACGACGGAAATAAACCTTACTACTTCACTACAAGAGGGACTCCTGCTCAGTACTGCTGTATTAAAACATACGGGCATTCTTTTGCTCACCCCCAGAGATGCTGTTTGGGCGTAAGAAGATCAGAGTGAAGTCTGGCTGTTGGAAGCAATGTTTCAACCTAGAATGAGATGAAACTGCTTCTCGCCCCCCCTTAGGATTGCTACTTCCACCATCCTTTTCAGAAAAGACTCTTGAAATGTACTTGTATGCAGATTTTTTATCTTGCTGTTGTAATGCATAATACATTTTATAATCACACAAGAACTGTTAACACATGGAACTGCTGACTGGTTTTCTGAATAGAGTATTTATGTTGCACAACAGTCCTCGAATGTTTTAAAGAAGTCTCCATGTGAAGAACTTTGTTTTTTCACTCGAGCTAGAAACAGAACCTATGGCCTACGCAGAGGAGCTAGATTACACGTGTACAGGCGTTTTCATATTATAGGTTACATATTTAAAATTAGAATTATCCTGTATAAATTGAAATTAGGTAGTTGGGGTGGGAATATTTTGAATAACACTAACTTATTTTTAAAAAGCAAGATAGGACTTTGTGCAATGTATTTTTGTAAATGCTTTTAAAAACGTCTGTTATTCTTCGCTGCCTCCAAACTGACAAGATGCTATTGAGATGTTTAAATAAAAGAGTTTTAATTTTTGAAAGTGCATGTAATATTTGGAAACAAGAAATAAAGCTTCTTTTCTGTATTTTTGCATCACCTCCTTAAATTAACTGAGGACGAGGAGAGCCTGTAACCCTGACGCTGAACGCCCGTGGCCGCAGCGGTGGGTGCAGCAGCTCCCCTCGGCCTCTTCCTCCCTCCGAGCGCCCGTTCTTGGAGGGGGGGGTGCTCACAGGCGGGGCTGGTGCCTCAGAAGCCGCCGCTCCCTCCGCTCGCTGCGTGTCTGTGCGGAGTCTGGTCCCGCCCAGCACACGTGGACAGTTCTGAAGAAAAGACCCCACAGCCCCCGGGCGGGTTGCTGATGGAGAAGTTTCCCTTTTGAAGCGCCGGGGGTTTGACCGGTCCGCGTCAAACCGCTGCCTCAGCGCTGCCTGTGCCCCTGAGCGCCACCAGCGCTCGGCTCCCTTCCCGTCTCTGCGCTCCACGACCGCTTCCTACTTTTTTTAATCTTCGTACTTCTCCCGCGGGGTGACCAGCCGGTTACCGATCCCTGACACAGCCCAGAGGCTCTGGGGCTGCCGCTCCGCAGGCCCCGCACCTCCCGCCTTCTCCCCCCTCGCCTGCCCGGGCCTTTCCTTCTCGCCCCCGCCCGGCGGGGCCGCTTCCGCTCTGCCCGCGCGCGCCGCGTGACGCTTCGCGCAGCGGCCCCTCTTGAGCCTCGCGGGCCGCCGTCAGAGTGGGCGGAAGCCGGGCAGCGAGGCGCGCGCCGCCCCGGGGCTCCCTGCGCCTGCGCCCGCCCTCCCCTCCTCCCCCCGCCCCCCCCCCCCCCCCCCCCAACCTCCGCGTTGATGGCGGCGGCGATTATGGCGGCGGAGCAGGAAGCCGCGAAAGGCGGCGGCAGGAACCGCGGCGGCGTGCAGCGGGTGGAGGGCAAGCTGCGCGCCAGCGTCGAGAAGGGCGACTACTACGAGGCGCACCAGATGTACCGGACGCTCTTCTTCAGGTAAGGCCTGGCCCGGCCCGCCGCCCTGCCCCCCCCCGCCCGGCCTTCCAGAGCCTTCCCACGCACTCTACCCTGCTGCCGCCCGCCGCGCCCACTCCCGCTCCCTATTGGCCGCCGCTTCTGCCCATCTCAGCTTCCTGCTCCCTCATTGGGCTTTGGGGGGGCGGGGTGGGGCGGGTACGTGCTGCGGAGGGTAGGGTGAGCGGTGCCGGCCCAAGGAGGGCCCGGGCCCGGCCCGGGGCAGCGGGCGGCTCGCCCGCCACTCTCCCCGCTCCCTCCGGCCCGGCCGCTGCTGTAGGGGCGCGGCGGCTTTGCCGGAGGGCGGGGGAACGGCGCGGGGAGCCGCTGCTTGCCGGGGTTTGAAGGTGAACTCCCACGGCAGCGAGGCTGGGCCCGACCCGAGCCGAAAGGCCGAGGGAGGGGGCGGCGGCCGCGGGGCACGGCGGGGTCTCGCCGCCGCCGCCGCCGCCTCCCGGGAGCACACCGCCCCCGGGACGCGCGGGTGCTCGTTGAGTGATGGCTCCCAGAGGTCATGGACTGGATTCCGCTCCTCGGCCCCGAACGCCTCTTGGCGGCCCCACGGCCCGAGGGGGCCGAGTAAGGCCGTACCGGGCGGGGTGGGCTCGGTGTGCCTGCCCAGCATCATCCCCTGCGGCCCGGCTCCGAACCCCGTGTCCCTGGCGCCAGGAGCTCCTCTCGGCAGCCTCGGCTTTGCCAGCTGGTGTTAAACGTCAGCGTGGCTGCGAAGCAGATGGTTGCAGGGTTTTAGGGTTTTGGCTTGGTGGTTGCTCAGCTGAGAAACAGGACAGCTTTTTGCATGGTAGTCACCCTCCGGTGAGCCTCAGGATTGTAATAATCACCGACACAGAAGAATTTTATTGGGTAGACTCTAATTGGTGTAATGTGTGCATGACGGTGACTAAGTAGAGCAGGCCTGGACATTTTTTAGAAATACTGATATGTCATAAGAAACTTGCTTTTATTGCAAACCTTTTTTATTTTTTTGCATTTATTTTATTTTTCATGTTCACTGTAGCTTGTGGCCACTCTTTCTCTCATCAGAATTTAAAATGTAGACCCTTGTTTTCAGGGACACAGAATAAAGCATTTGTTCTATGGGCTTCCTCAGCTGGTCCCAGCTTTTTTAACTTGTGGTTCTGCTGTGCTGGGACAGCTCAGAAAACTGCCTTCTGAGTCTTGAGAGGTTATTTGTGTGTTGGCTGTCCTTGGAGCTCCTCAAAGTGGGAATGGGAACAGGCCTGTGGGTATGCTTGGAAAAATAGCAGCCAGGTATGTGGGGAAGAGAGTCCTTGTGCATAGTCTGCTTCTGCTACCAATGCACATCAGACAGCCTGCCCTACCCAGCACCGTTAAATTAAAGCAGTTGTGTTCTGCCGTAGCCTTCTGATGGGATCAGCAAGGGCACTGTCTGGGCCTTAAGACTTAAATTGTATTTGAGAATAAATCTAAATTTAAGACAAAGCGTGGCCTATTTTGTAGTAAGGATTATGTGATGTGATGACTGCAGTGACAGAAGATGACTTGGCTCAGCAGGTCACTTCTCATCCAGTCTTCTGAATGTATTAACTCACATACTTTGCTTAAGCCTTCCTGAATTAATTTGGAATGAAAAATCCAGCCTTTTCCATTTTAAATGCAGGAGAAAGAATGTGCTCAATTAACTGGAAAGGTGACATTTCCATAGCTGAGAAGAGGGCTTCCTTCTAGGCGAAAAGATGTAAGGAGACTGTGAAACTTGTTTGGAAAGTCACTGAGGCCAAAAAAGAGACCTGGATAGTCTTGTCTGTCCCCTGTAAAATGCATGTTAATGTCAACAGTTTTCCAGAGATAATTAACACAGAGCGGGATGATCTCAGCTGCAGAATTGTAATTGAGATACTTAGCTGTTTTAAGTGACACTGGCCTGAAAAACATTTATTCTGTCATGAGTTGCATGTTAAAGTTGAAATTCTGACTCAGAGTTTCAAAAGTCCTAAACTGAGATGTATTTGAAGGTGGAGGAGGGAAGGAAGTGGAGGAGGAGAGATTGTTGTAAGCCAGCCTCCTGCAGACTTCTTATCCCTCCCTGTGATCCACATGCTCCTGCCTGACCCTGTGCTGCAAGTCCTGTGCTCCTCCACCCAGGAAGACCTGGCCCTGTGTTGCTCCTGTACGGGCTGTCTGGGTTGAATTTTTCTCTGTTTATGATTTAGTAATTGAGTCAAACTTCGAAGTTTAACATCCTTGTTGTAGTTATATTGGTGTCTCTTTTCCTGATGCTCATAGGTGCTTTTTCTGGTGTGAGTGATCTCTTCCAGGATTTCAGTTATGAAAATGTTTTTCTCTTGTTCTAAATGCTGTTTAGATCAATGTAGTGAGTGTTTGTTGTTATTAAAAATACTTTTTAAATGAAAGGGTGTTAAAAAAGTCAGACATTACTTAAATGTATTTTATATTGTAAAGCTATTTTCAGCATCTTTTAGTATCTGCTGCAATAATTCCCAGAGTAGGAGCTCCCAGATAGCGTTGGGAATCTACTGGAAGTAGATTTTGTGGAAGTGCATCCACACTGAGATTCGGGTTAAAATGCCTAGAAGCAAACCTGGATGTGAGGCCAACTACAAAAATGTGGGAACTGCTGATCTGTTCAGTTAACGTGCCGAGTATTTACTGTGGTGATTGCAGATCTGAATTGTTGAGGATACCAGTTCCAAAAAAAAAACATGACCATGCCATCCGTTATTATCGTTTTGCTAACTATTTTGGATTAAAGACCTTGGGGTTTTTGGAGAACGATGAGCAGAATGGGAGGATCGTCTCCTCCCCTGCTTGTTGTCTGATCTGATTTTACCGGTAGGACTTGTCCCTGGAACTGTCACGTGTGACAGGAATCTCACGTGCAGCACGAGAGCCACGGTATCCACTGTGTGCTCGTTTTTTCTCTGGTTAGTGTGTGATCCCCTCTGTGCCCACACTGGACCAGAACCACCGAGACCCCTGTGTTAGCCTCTGGGGACAGTCATGCATTGGATCTGCTATACAGGGGGGCCTTCCTGCTGCGGCAACGGGATGGCTGCTCAGACCCTGGCAACAGAGAGGGGTGAAGCAGGGACACAGCATGACCGGGTGTGGTAGAGGACAAAGCAAATAATGCAGGTGCTAAAGCATTGTGGTAGAACTGATGTCTTGGTCTTTTTGCTAAGAGCAAATTGGCTGTTATTATTAATTACTCAGAAAACAGACTTTTTGAGAGGCAGCTGAGGGATATAGACATTGGAACCTGTATCTGCTGCCACACCTGAACTGCCTTTATGGGAAGTGCTGCATTTGTACTCTGGAGATGTGACTATGCAAGACCCTTAGTTACTGATAGGGATGATGGGCAGGAGGCTGCCATCACAGCACCGTGGTAAGACACTCCTGCTCTTGGGGTAACCATTGGGAAAAAATTGTGTTATTCTTCATTTCTTGGTTAACTCTTAAGTGAGGAAGGTTGACACTGCAGCAAATGTGTTTTGAAGCATTGTATTTGACAGATCAGACTAGGTTCTTTAAAACCCTATTTTTATCAAGGCTTTGGTATTGTTTTCAGGTATATGTCACAAGGAAAACATGCAGAAGCAAGAGAACTCATGTTTTCAGGGGCTTTGCTGTTCTTCAGTCATAACCAGGTGAGTCATTGGTTCCGTGTGTCTGGTTTGGGGGGAACATGGGTGTGTTATTCCAAGAGGGATGAATGGTAAATTGTCAGTAGTGAGTGTTTGGAATAATTGCTTTGTAATCTTTTGGTTTATCCCTTTGTTGAGCCTTTCTCCACAAAGACTGATTATGCCAAACTGGAACATAAAGCAGAAGTGTTTGTGAGCATTCAAACAATAATCGTAACATGTTTGGTTTGCTTTTGTGGAGGCATCTCTTTTGGTGCCATCAAATTACTATGGCTTTTTTAATAAGGGAATGTTGGGACTTCATACTGTGCCTTAGCTGTAGATGTTGATAAAAGTATTAAATCTGCCTCTCATAAAATTCTGGTTGATGTTTACTTTTATGTACTGCCATGTTCACCACTACCAGTGTGTGTCTGTTTTGTAGCAAAACAGCGCTGCTGATCTGTCCATGCTGGTTTTGGAGTCTTTGGAGAAATCGGATGCCAAAGTAGCAGATGACCTTTTAGGTGAGGTGACCTTTGTCTTCAGTTTGATAGTGTTTAGATGTGCTTTCACTTCACAGTGGCTGTTGTTAACAGTCTTGAAACCTGAAATCCTTTTCACATGCCCTCCCACATGGCTGCGGGTTACCTGCAGCATGGAAATGGACGGTAGGAAAACTTCATTAGAGAGTAATGGATTCCCAATAACTCTGTGGGCGTGCTTAGAACAAACATTGCTGTCCTGTGGCATCATCCTTTCCTCAGTACAGCAGTAATGCATTGTCTGCACAGTCGCTGGTGTCCCTGGACTTTGGTGGATGGTGGTTTCCCACCCTACCAGTATGGTTCAGCTGTTCACAAGGAAATTTTTCCTTGCTTGACTGCGAAATTTGGTAAGCAGGCAGTCCAGGGAGACTTGATGAGCTTTCTGGCCAGACTACTGCTGCAGCGTGGGTGAACCTCTTGTATTAGCAACCTGTGGGTGGAGACAGACAGACAGACAGAAGCCGTTCTTTGATTATTTAGGTCAGCACTGACGATTTGCATCCCATCCATGACTTCTGGAATGGCAAACAGTCTCAAAACCTGCAGTCTCTCCTCCTCATTGGAACTAAAGGATCCTCTGGGTTATCCTGCCCCAAACGGTGATGAGACAGGGAAGCTGTCGCCGGCTGACTGCAAGGCACAGCTTTGGGCTGTGGAGGAGTCATGTGAATATTGTGGGGTGATAGACACAAGATTGACTTGGGGTATGAAAAGTGGCTCAGATTCAGAGTCAGCTCTTTTTTAAGGTGGCTTATGGAGGCTGTTAAGGGACTTTAAAGACGCAGTAGCACTGTAACTTAAATGTCGTATCTTAAAGATGCACTAGAAGCAGCTGTTCATCCTGTTTCTACTGATGCTAAATATTTGTGAATCCTATTGCTTCTAGAGAACTTGGCTAAATTGTTTAGTTTAATGGATCCAAACTCTCCCGAAAGAGTGGCTTTTGTATCCAGAGCACTAAAATGGTCTAGTGGTGGATCAGGAAAACTTGGACATCCAAAACTACACCAGTTACTAGCAATTACCCTGTGGAAAGGTAAGAAAAATCATCTGACTTTTCTGTATTTTGTTTTGAAAATGCTGGAAGTGTGAGACTGTAAGGGATGTACTTTGGAAATAATCTAAGGAAGCTGAGAGGGAAATGATTGATTGAGTTCTGCTATAACCTGATTTTTGCAATAACTTCAGCTTAATGGTACTAACAAAAAAAAACCCTGGAACTGTAACTCTGTATTAGTGCAAAACGCAAACCACAGCTGCTGTACAGCTCTCTGTAAAAGGAGGGTTGATCCTTCAGACATTGAGGTAGTTTGATTGAATTGTTATGATGAAGATTGCTCGGGAGCAAAGCTGTTCGGTTGCAGGTGTTTTGTTTTTAAATCCTGGATAAACATGACAAAGATTGAAATACATCACCTACCATCCAAAACAGTCATTGGATCTGTAATTAGGTGCTTGCTGAGATGTTGACTAGCAGGTTTATTGAATGGCCTTAATGGATGCTTTTGCCTTTGATTTATGTGGGATTTTATCACTTGTGATGGGATGTAAGACAAACAAAAAATGCACTAAATAATTATTTTAATTGTGGATGATAGCTAGTTTTTTCAAGTCTTGTGTTCAAAACGTAAAGGTGAGTGAGAACAGGTGAATAAATGCCATCTTTTCTGTGGTTTTTGATGAATTAATAGCTGTGCAAGATGACTGTTAAATTTAAGTTTTTCAGTAACTGCACAGTGATGATAGTGGTTTCGTATAATAATGGTGACCCAGTGGTCACCATTCCAGTTCATCGCCTTTCTGCGTGCTGTAGGCAGTCCCGTAGCTGTTCTCACGTTAGCTTGATGGCTGCTGCCAGCCAGAAAGGGAGGATTTTCCTCAGAGCATTTAAGTTAGAAGCCGAGATACGATTTGGATAAGAAACAGTTGCATTCTGAAAGTAAAAATCCTCATTTTGTAGCCATCTGCTCACTGTTCTTTTGAAGAGCAGAACACGTGCATTTTCTTAGTCTGTAGTTTTTCAGAGTTTCATCGGAGAAGGCTCAGATTTTTAAAGCAAAAATTCTGAATTCCAAAAATTAGCAGCTACCCCGTTTTGATTTGTCATTGCAGTGATTTTGCATGATGCTTTGCTTCAAGTTAACTTCTAACAAATCCTTGCCATTTCTTGCACCTTTCTTTTTTCCTGTGTAATTGCTGTTCTGTTCAGCATATGGAAGCAATTTTAATTTTTGATAGCAAGAGTGGGCTAACCTAAAAATAGGCAATGCCTTCTTTCTGCACACTTAGAAAGAAGGATGCTGAAGGTGCTGTTTGACTTCTCGGTGCACGTGGTCTAATATGGAGCTTCTTGATTCTTCTCAGAGGCATTGATGGTAGCACGTGAAGTGTCAGGATGCAGTTATATAAAACAGTAGAACTCCAACTCAAGCTCTTTGTCTTAGTGGTAGATGTGTTTGGTGGTGACATTGAATAAACTGTATTTAATATGATTTGTTCAAATCTCTTTAGGATAACATATTTATTACCTCCCTTTATAAATTGTCTGTAACTTATAAAGGAAAAAGCCCACTCTCTTTTTGTTAGTTGTCTTGTTTATGTACCGTATGTGTAACTCTTACCTTTACCAGCTGTAGTGTACAAGCCTAACAAATTTGTTTTTACATTCAGGTGTGACGAGCTGATTTCTTAAAAGCCATTTTCTTTTTCCTTTTGTAGAGCAAAACTATAGTGAATCTCGGTATCACTTCTTGCACTCCACAGATGGCGAAGGATGTGCAAATATGCTAGTAGAATACTCCTCATCCAGGGGATATCGCAGTGAGGTGGACATGTTTGTAGCACAGGCAGTATTACAGTACGTGTTAAACTTTTTTTTTAACTATTTTGCTGAGCTGACACTGTGTTTGAGGCCGATCTAATTTTGTCATGGTAACTGTAGGTTCACCATGCATCCTTTTCAAAAGAAACTATGAAACTGGCCGAAGCTTCTGAAACTCACTTTGTGTGGTAACAACAGGAGAAAACCTTCCCAAAGCTGGTGTGTTGAATTGGTCACATTGGGGAAAGAAAATAAAACCCACAAACGTCAAGCTCAAAACCTGAAATCGTGTTAATTGCCTGAAGAATTCGTGTAATCTGTTTGACCCTGAAAGCACAATTCTTAGCTTTGTTAACACCATTTTGTCTAGCTAGGGCTTACCTTGATGTTCTTACCAAGACTGGACCTAAGTAGGCTTTATATTTACCTTTAGCATAGTACTTGCTCTCAGTCCTGTCTGTTATCCCAAGAGACAATTTGTCTGGGGTCACCCTGGTCTGTGAGCAGCAGCGCGACAGTTCTTGATTTGACAGAGTTGCTGGTGGCTTTCCTTTACTTCGGGCATTTATTTTGTAGGAGGTGGGAACGCGAGCTATTATGTGCCTTTGCAGGGCTCACGTACAATTAGGGCTGACAAAGCCAATTTTACTGTGTTTAATCAGCTGATGGCTTTCTTCAGTCAGGGAAAGCAGCTCAGGGAAGAGTCTGAGGAGGAGGTGGAGACAGAACTGTGCAGCAGGGACTCAGGGAGAGAGTAGGTGTTGGGGGGAAGGGAGGAGGTGAGAGCAAGTCTGTCTCTCTTCTGGCAGCAGCGAGCTGTCATGTCAGATTTGTCCTGCTTTCTGTAGCTGGTTGATACAGACTGCAGTGATTTTTGAGCAGTAGAAAATCCTTTGTGGAAATCCAGTATATGCAGGACTCTTAAACAATTTTATGGGGCTTTGTTCTGGAGGGAAGTTCGGTGGAGAAGTTATGAGTAAGAGATTGTTTTTTCAGTATTTATACTGCGCTACTGCTGCATCCTTTACCAGCCTGTATCTCGAATACTAAATCTTACACAGCAGTTTATACTCTGATGGAAATACTTGCAGTTCCTTTTTCAGCAGTAAGGCAAAAGAGCCCAATCTTTGCACATGCGAGGGCACAAAATTGGAGGCCAGCCTGCGACTGGAAATGAGACTGCTCGTGGCCGCCTTCCCAGTGCTTGCTGACAGCATCCGTCCCAGATAAAGTCTCATGTTAGGCCTATGGGACTTGCAGAGATTGCCAGTTAAATTAACTGGACCTGAACAGAGATTTGATCAGTTTGGGAAATCGATCTGTTACCTGGTGACAAATGGCTCGGGAGCTCAGAGTGTAGTTTTGTTATGAGACTTTTAGACCCGTGTATCGAACTGATTAGTAGTCCTGATGCCGTGTCATTTTGAGGTAGTGCTAATGGAGTGACAGTCATTGCACACTGACAGATACGTACTGAAAGGAGATGTCTTTGGGAGAGCGGCCTTTTAGTTACGAGTCTTTTACTTTGTGGCACCCTGACATGGGGCACAAGATGTAGCGGTGACCGTGGTTTCTGTAGGAGCAAGTATAAGCACGAGCCTCTCTGCATACCAGTCCCTGGTAGTAACTATAAACATCAGGCATTATCACTTCTAGTAGCAGACACTGCAAAAACCTGCTGTTAACTTCAGAAAGTGCTGTTGCTTAGACGAGACTGAGCTGAAAAGTAAAATCACTGAACAGTATTTGTAGTGTTTTAGCTCAGACCAGGGCACGCAGTAAACTCTGGGTCAGTAAATGCAATGTCATGTTTAATTTGAATTACGCAGTGGCCAGTCTTTCCGCATTTTGATTTAATCGATGCCCTCTTTTAGTAATCGTCCTAGGTACAGTCTGCTTAGATCTTGGTTTAAACTCGTTCTATTCATGTCAGTTCTCCCTCCCAACCCTCTTATTCCACAATGAGTTTAGTGGCGATTTTCCTCTTCCTCAGTTGAGAGCCAAATCATTGTCAAAGATGTACATCAGTTTAAACCTGAGATGATTTCTGTGCACAAATTAAGTAGAGGTTGTTGAGCATTTGGCTTCCCCTTTTCTTTCTGCATGTAAGACTCCTTCTCTGCCTTTTGTTTTTAACTTGCCCTGTTCTGTTTCCTTTTGCAGGTTTCTCTGCTTGAAAAATAAGACCAGCGCACTGGTTGTTTTTACGACATACACGCAGAAACATCCTTCCATAGAAAAGGGTCCTCCCTTTGTTCAACCACTGCTAAACTTCATCTGGTTTCTGTTGTTGGCAGTTGATGGGTACAGTCTGATTTTTCTCATATTGTTTTGGATGACCTTTTCAGTTGTTACAGAGATGACATTTTTGCTTGTTTCCTTTCTAGAGGGAAACTAACAGTATTTACAGTATTGTGTGAACAGTATCAACCTTCACTGAAAAGAGATCCCATGTATAATGAGGTGAGTTACTCGTACTTGTCAACAGGATCCAACCTACAGATTTAATTAACTGATTGTCCACTGTTCTTGTGACTTGTGGAGAGGAGTCAGTGATCTAGCTTGTGTGCTGTGACCGCTGCCCGTAGTATTTCCACTTGTAAATGAAGTGGCTGACATTGTTCTTCATCTCATGTCGTTTCAGTACCTAGATAGAATAGGACAGCTTTTCTTCGGTGTTCCGCCCAAGCAGACATCGTCCTACGGAGGGTTACTAGGTAAGGTTTATGCCAACAATTGTTTATAGATAGTGCTGGACTTTTCCGAGCAGTGCCTTATGTAAAATGGCTGTGCTGGAAACAGGTAATTTGTTCTAACGAATATGTCAGTTTTTTCATAGCCTGTAAAAACAGTCCCTACTGTAGAATACAAGATAAATGAGTTGCACATGAAATTAATTTGGTGAAGCTTTTCATCTTTGGGAAGAAGCATATAAATGATGTAAATGACTCCTGTGTTTAGTTTTTGACATTACAGTATAACTTCCAAATGTGAAGAAAAATCTTATTTGTGTTTAAGCTTAATTTCCTCAGATTTCAGTGGCTGATTTTCTTAAATATGGAACTCTGATATAAAATTCAAGTTCCCAGAGTAGACATTCTGAAATTAATACTGCTCTTCTACAGGTAACGAAAGACAATAGAGAAATTCAGCCCTAAAAATACGAGCAAATTGAACTGGATTACTTTTGTAGCATCCAGCGTTCTTTCTCAAGAGCTAAGGTTTGCTATCTGTGAAGCAGAATTGAAGCTTCACCTGCAAATGCCGATTCACTGATACCCAAAGCTCGACGGAAAACCATCTGTAAATAACATCTTTTCAGCAATTCAAGCATCTCTAAATTGAATAAAACAGGGAGAATGCAGAAATGCTTGGAACAAGTACATTATAGCATGATTGCAGCCTAGTGCTGGGTTTTGACAGTTTTGTGGCTGGAAGTGTGTCTTTCCTCATTTGGTGTGGTTTTGTGGTTTTTTTTCTTTCCTCTCATGTTGCAACTATAGTACAAAAATATGCAACTTCAGTGTGGGGTGTTTTTTTCCCCAGTGTACTCTTAGAGAAAGAACAGTATCGAAATACGGCTTCCCAAATGAATCAGTCCTTAATGGAAACTGGTGTGGGAATACTGATGTCCTGCTGAGACTCCTAGCAGGATGGAAGAAGAAGAGTTCCAAGTTTTTGAGATGAGAATGTAAAACTAGGGGGTTTGACTGTCCTATATTGTATTCTAGGAAATCTTTTAAACAGCCTGATGGGAACTGGAGAAGATGACGACACAGAAGATGGTCAGGAAGACAGCAGTCCTATTGAGCTCGACTGAATGTTGTTGTCATTGGGTGCTGTGTAATCTGATGATTCGATGACTCCAAAGACAGTTTTGGAATTTGAATCCTGCAGTTGTTTCTTGGTGCCTAAAAGGGCTCCTCTGGTCTTTTAGAAAAGGTTGCTGAAATGTTTATAATGTTCGGTCTATATTATTTATGTAAAAAAAAAAAAAAAAA
The DNA here is from genome assembly GCA_020746105.1 of Trogon surrucura. Classification (NCBI taxonomy): domain Eukaryota; kingdom Metazoa; phylum Chordata; class Aves; order Trogoniformes; family Trogonidae; genus Trogon; species Trogon surrucura. The sequence goes on along the minus strand of CM036632.1, from coordinate 6,334,193 downwards.
GAAAGAAACCAACAAAAAGTAGCCAAATGAACCAATCGGAGCAATTGTTAGCAGGTTTCTGATACAGTGGCTGGTGACTTTGATTAAAATATAGTCTTCTACGGTTTCTGATGCAGTATTCCCTTTTGCACAGTAATTCAATAAGCATAAACATGGGTCTTGTACTTCACGGCCTACCCACTGCCGTCTTCGTTATGAGAAAGCTTCCTTGATCTATCTCATCTCCAAGGAAGATCTCAAAAGGCAGGATGAGCAATTGAATAATTTATTTGCAAGGCTGGTGCCAAAAATACCGCGAGATGAGCTGAGCAGCATAATTTGAGATGCACATCCGAGAGCCATTGATACTAAGAACTCGCTGTCACTGCCATGAGTAACACGCACGCCCTTCCTCCTGCCTGTCACACTACGTAAGGTCTGGCCCTGGCCGAGATGTATTTAGCCGATACTTCCTGAAAAGCACAAGATGGAATTGCTCTTGAATGAAAGCCGATCAGTGGAACATAGGTAGTTGGCTTCCATGTGGATCTCTCTTTCCTAGTTGTAAAAATTTGGCATCTAAAATACCTCCTCTGGCTTATGGCTCTGCTCCTTTGGACCAGATTCTTTTTCAGTGGAAGTTCACAACCATCTGTAAAGGTGAGGGCCTGGTAGTCGATGAAATGATTTGCTGTGAGCAGTGTCTGTGTTTGAACGGCAGCTGTATGTAAAGAAAAGGGATACTGCAGATCTTTTGGTTCTTTCTGATATATTTATTTTTCTTGGGTGATTGATTCATTTAACACTTAACGTAAAAAAAAATAAATTGATAAATAATGGAGTAACTTCAACCCCAGGGGCAGGCATAGCTATCTACATCTCCTCTTCAGTGCAGCACAGGGGCTGTCAGTGGTACAGTGACCAGATGAAATGGTGGGGAAACGCTTTATTTTTTCACGATGAAAATAAAAAAGGCTTAGATTAATAAACAGCAATCATGCATGGGGGAGGGAAGGATTGATATAAATTTATTGATGATATGAAAAAAAGAAAAGGCATTGAAAAGAAGACTTTGTGTTAATTGTGAAGTCTCAAATAAACACTTTATACCAGGATGTGTGATATTCCTGCTTTCTGAGTAAGTTTTACAAGCAGAGTTCTTAACTTCCTTGCTGTGTTTTCTTCCCCTCTGCATTTGGCTGTGGGTCAGCCAGACGCCCCGTGCCGTGGCTTCACCTCTGTGCAGCAAAGGCCCAGTTTTAGTCAGCATCACACTGGAGGAGACGTGAATTGCTTTGAGTGGCAGCAAGTTCGGGGAAGAACCCCCTTACCCAGGACAATGCTGCGGCCATTCAGTCACTGCCCCGGGGAAGAGCCACATCACTGCCGTGCCCTTGGGGCAGCTCAAGGGACCCTCCCGCCCAGTGTGAGGTCCTGGGGTCACCTCAGCTCTGGCGCAGCCTCTAGTGAGCCATGGATGTGACCCTTGCCTGTGCCCAGCCTGAACCCCAGTCCGGCCATCGCCGGGCAGCTGCAGCCTCTGCACAAAATACATATTCAATAAATACAAAGGTATACACAGATTAGGTGACTGTGTGTATAATTTAAAATATATATATATATATATACACACACCCCTCTGTGTATAAACAGCCTTCTGTGTATATAATAATTTATAATTAATTATATGGCATATAATTTATATTATTCTTAATTATACATGCACACAACCTTTATGTCTGGCTCTAAAGACAACTAGCCCAGCCTGTCCTCACCATGCTTCTGCCATGCCTAGGTCTCCAAGTGGGAGTGACACTGCATGAGTAAATTAAATATTTTTAAATAGCTTTAAGATAACTTAAATACCTATCTTGAGTTATGCATCCAGATAAGCATATGCATATATATATGTTTCTGTACAAAAAATCCTTTTAAATATATATGTATAAATTACTTCATAAAAGCATGTACACGTGTATATTTCTAATGCAGAATTATTTTATAAATTGGAAATTATAAAAAATGTCTGTACATATACAGACCTGTATGAAATACATTTAGCTTATTTATTTGTAAATTAAATGTATACTCTAATGATGGTTACATCTATATATGCATGTATTTGTATGAACTAGATTCAGCTCACATACACACACGAAGTGTCTATTATGCTGTAACTCCTGGGCAGTTTATAGTTGTGCCTGTGAATATTCAACAACTATTTCCAAGAAGTCGTTTCATCATTCCAAGAAATACATACCTTTTGTGTACGTGTGTGCTTACCTAAACATAAGAGAATATTCTTACATAAGTTATATGCAATATACACTATATAATACACACACATAGACAAAGAAGTATAGTATATAGTGTGTAAAATACATTTACCTGGCACACATACACACACGCAGCTGCTTCGCCACCACTCCTGAGCAGACCTGGGGCGGGGACATGATTTTGTGGGTGTCCCACACCCCCAGGGCTCTGCCACCACCTTCACCTACTTGTCTTTTTTGTGTTTTTTAATTCTTTAATCCCAGGTCCCTCCCCTGCCCCAGCACCACACAGCTACGACTCCGACATAATAATTTATTGGTTCGAATGACATTTAGTACCACAGTTGTCTTACCAGTGACAGAACGAATGCATACAGCCGATGAGATGCTCTCATTTACACACACCAACGTAAGAAACGCGGCAGGCAGGTCTGTGTTTGGGGCCGGTACTTCTGTGGATGCCAGAAATTTCTTTTTTGTGGTAAAAATCCAGCACGTGGTGTGCAGGTACCAGCCCGCCCGCAGGAATTACAGTGCTCAACACAGCGCTGAAACGTCACTTCAAGCAGCTTTTTTTTTTTTGGCAGGAAAAAAGAAAAATCAACAAAAAAACCCTAAGAGAATTATTTAAAAAAAAAAAAAAAAGTGCAACCACCAGTCTGGAGAAGCAACGTGCTGTCGGCTGGAGGGATGTGCCTGTCAGGGGTGGGCTGGGACAGGCTTTTATGGTGCCTGGCAGCAAAACTGCTCAAGCCCCCACCCCAACCCACACAGGGCTCCCGCAATGAGGTGAGACCCCCCACCAGACATGAAGCACGAACAACCCGGGGAGCAGAGCTCGGCCCCCGACCCCGACAGCTTTGCTTCCCCGGCATCAACTCATCAGTCACTGCCCCTTGCCACCCTGGGTACGCCTCCTCCGCGCTCTTCAATGAGCAGGTAACGAGGCTGAGGGTGCCGATTCCTATCTCCCACTTGCCCCCAGCCTGGGCACAGTGTCACCACCGCTCCCCAGGGGAGGTGATTTACTTATCCTTCGCCCCGACGCTGTTGGGAGGCTCGGCCGTGCCGCACATCATCACCATTCCGGGTGTTTCGAGGCCGGTGCTTCACATCCCAACGCAGATGTCATGGCTCAGGGACCCGCAGTCACTCTGGAAAGGGCTGGCAGAGACTGGGGGCTGCTCAGCTCCAGCCCCCAGGGACCAGCTTGTGGGAAAAAAGCCCCATCTGCCCCCGAGATGTGCCACCAACAGTCTTCGCCATCCCAGTGAAGGCAGGTGGGACACCCCTTTCAGTGGGTGTGGGGTGACGGGATCATGGGACCACTTGTCCCAGCTGAGCATCCCGCAGAGCCATGGTTTGGGTTGGATCAGCATCTTGTCCGACATTTCGCTGCTGCCCTTCTTGGTTTCCAACATGATCAAGTGAATGATGAGGGGAAAGGGAAGTATTATTATTATTATTATTACTGTTATTATTATTCATTATTTTTAACATTTGAAATAAAACCATGTTGTGTTGTAAACAGAAGCTCACTCCTCAGGTCTGCCCAGCCAGTCCCAACTAAGGTTTATGTTTAAAATGGGCTTCCACTGAAAGAAAAAAAAAAACAGAGAAAATCAAGTTAAAAGCAGGACAAGCAGTGGCAGGAGATGACAGCCCAGCGCAAGCCCACCCTGCAGACAGTCCTTGTCTTGCTGATGCTCCTTGGCTCAGATTATCCCTATAACTGGGTCACCAATCATCCTTATAGCACCATGAACATCAGGCCAGAGGTGATGAAGAGGAAAGGCTGCCATCCTCCTCCTCCTCCTCCTCGCATGAGCCCCTCTCTGCCTGAACAGCCTTTGCCTCCTCCCCGCAGTGGGGAAGGGCTGCCCCGCTCACACCGCACAGGAGGGAGCGATGGCTCCGATCCCCCTCCCTCCATCCCATCCTCATGGGGCCAAGGCTGACCTCCAGCCCTCCCCAGCAAACACACCTGCGTATTCCTGAGGCAGCATCGGCCGGCTTATAACTTTCTGAAAAGTTGTAATCCACTCCAGCTGGTCGTCCTCTGTCTCACAGGCGAAGAGGAATTTCCGATCTGGGGTGACGATGGTTATCCCGTGCTGCCAGTGGTTTCCCTGTGTGGATGGCGGGAGCCCCTCCAGGACCTTGTAGCTGTTTTCCTTGCTCCCAATAAAAACTTCCCCTCGAGCAAAGGCATCCTAGGAGACAGCGGAGCGGTCAGGCAGTTGTGATGGCAAAGGGGAGCTCCGTGTCCCAGGCAGCCGGGACAGGGCTCACGACACAACATCCAGAAGTCCCATCATCGAAGCGCAGCAGCCGAACTCTGCAAGCACCAGTCACCCCACAAAGCCCCGCTCCAGCTCCTCCCAGGAGCACCACAATAGAGGTTCCACACCAGGGATCCAAAATCCAGACACAAAAACATCTGCAGCTGGCGCACACAGTTCCCAAAGCAGTTTTGGTGAGTATCTACGCATGGGGCTACTGCACGCTGGACCCCAGGCAGATCCATCTAGCAGTCATGGTCAGTGCCCTCCTGGCTCTCTCAACAGCCTGAGCTTCACTGCAGATTATTACTACTACTATTATTGCAAATAATCCCCAACAGACAGCCCAGGCACCTTCATCTTACCAAGGGATCTTTGAAATACATGAGCCGTCGGTCATCCATGGTGAACCATCGCTTCTTGAATCCCTCTGTTTGCTGAAGAGTCAAAAAAACCCATCAGATTACACACCAAAGCAATGCAAGTGCTCTCTTATTGGGCACAATCCAGGAGTATCCCCAGTGGACTGGGGAAGTGGGAAGAGGCAGCCTTCTGGGCCACCACAGCCAGGGTCTGGGCCAGCAATACCAGGTGGGCTTGCAGAAATGGAGAGGGGAGATGGGGCAGTTTGTGAAGTAGTCTTGGATTTTTTAAAATATTTGCTCCCAGGTGAGAAAAGTGTATTAATGTGTTCAAGGCATGAAGACCTTGCCTCTCCAGCAAGGGTGGGGCTGTCCCACCAGCAGACCCTTCTCAGCCCTGTACAGAGCAAGATTCACGTTTAGAGGAATTGCAGCAACATGTCATATCCTACCTTTGGCCCCGTTTTCTCCATGTACCCTTCCTTCAGGTAGTTTCGAGAAAGCTTTGGCACCAGCTGGAGCAACCGAAGAGAAGAAAAGAGAGAGCAGCGTCAGATAGAGAGACTCTCATGTGGGGGTTTGGATACCAGCTGTGGGACCGTTCTTTATTCTCCCCATGGATGAGGACAACATCAGTGCACGGGGCCGATGAGAAGGCTTTGGCTCCGGGGGTCCCTGGGGATAGAGCCAGCCCACAGCTGGGCCCCTCCCAGGCAGTTAATAGAAGGCAGGTCATGCAATCAGATTTCAAAAATCTATGAAGTCAAGGAGGTAACACAGAGTAATCACCAACAACCAGTGACGTTACACACCAACCGCAGCACAACTGCAATACAAGGAGCTTAGTGCCAGCTTGCGTTCGTACTGCCTCTGGTATTCTGTTAGCAAAAGGAAATGCAATTAGCAGTTCCAGCTCCCGGAAAATACAAGACGGAAATTCATTGACCTGCACACAAGAACCTCATCCCAGAGGCTTGGTTACAGCACTGATATCCTTCTGCCCTCATCTTTTCTACCTTCCAGCCTTTGTTTCAGCCACAATATTACGGCTTCTCTGCGTGTGACAGAGCTGGAGTTACTCACAGGCACGCCTCGCATTTTGAGGGTGAACACGTGTACACGCACACGGACGTGGTTTCCAAGGCTGGATGTTGGTAACAGGTGCTGCATGCAGGCTCCACATCCCACTGCAATAATTTCAGCCCAGTAACTGTAAAATGCTCTGAAGGATGGAGCATGCTCCAAGCTTTCCAGCTTGTTAACAAGATGCTAAAAATAAGCAAGAGGGGAAAAAAAACCCCACAAACCAAAACTGCAGGAAAACTCACATCAACGTCACTGGCTCCAGGGAATGCCACTTGTAAGTAATGAAAACGTGCTGCCCGGATGGCATTGAACCAATCCACTATTTCCTAATAAAGAGCAAGAAAAGCATAGTGAGTAACATAGTCTGCACATAAAATAATGTGATCCTGCTGCGTTTCATCTCTCCCACCACTTTGTCCCAAATGACAGAGTGCAATTTAGTAGCAGGCCTAAAAAAAAATTAAATACAGACATGAAAGCAGCAATATACTGCCTAAAGGCATGGGCAAAAGAAAGGCAGGTTGAAAGGGAGATGTAAGAACTGCCTACACGGGGATACTGAGCTGCAGGGAGACGGATGCTGAACTGTCTGTCTGTCAGTAACGCATGTGAAGCTACACACATCAGGGACAGGTTCAGTGAGCCAGATTTGATCCTAAACAACACAGGTGAAGCTGCTGTAGCATAGGAAAGACCATATCAAAGTAGAAATTGGTCTTCAGCGAGATTTATACTTTTTTATGCTTTAAAAATGATTGGGGGAAAAAAAAGAAAGGCTCTTATGTGTAATTCTGGAGATCCCAGTTTTAAGGAGTTGGACTGAAGGTATCTCAAAAATAGTCTAACTCGCAAATAGCCATCCGCTAGAAGTTCAAATGCTTTGCTTTGGTTTGTTGATCTTCTTCAGGTTGAAGGGGAAAAAACTCACCACCATAATAAGACATACATACACAATGTTTTGGAAAACTCTGACCTACTTGTCTGAGGTTTTACTTACTTATCACTTGCTTTTCCTACCCTAAGCAGCTAAGCAGACCCCGGATAGCAGCACAAAGAGGATCAGCGAGAGGAACTGGCTCCTGAAGTGAATGATGACCAAATGAGGCTGCAGGTAATGAGCAATAAACTGTAATGTTAAAATGATATTTCATCTAGTCATTAACTGGATGCTACATATATATATATCTTTGACGGTCTCCTCGTTGATTGTGATGTGAGACAGGGTTTCACCACCCTGTAGAAAAGCAGGGGCTGAAACCCTCACTGACTTCCAGCCGTTGGTTGCTTCCTGGAATACTGATCATCCGTCACTGGAGGTTCACTACCACCTTTCTTTATACAAGGCCATACTCACATAACGCAAAGCCAGAAGGCTCAGTTGCTAAAATTTTTCCGTGCGTATAATTACTAACAACATCACAGACAGAGGAGCTTGCATCTGATATATTAAACCAGCATTAAAGTGCGCGGTGTTTACAGATGGGAAGGTGTTCAGATGGGAAGCTCGTTAGCAAAGATTCCTTCCACTGAGTTACTTCTCAGAGCAAGCAGAGTTGATGAACTCCTGCCTGCACCCTTGCAAACAGCTTTTCCAGGCTTTCAAATTCCTTCTTGTCTGCTTGCAGTGCCACCACACTCCCCCTCCACATGTCACCTTGGTGTTTCTTCAGTCCCCATCCTGCACCAGAGCCACCCACATTGCCCTGGCAGTCTCAGACGGACAATCCCAGATAAAAATGCAACTTCCTCTCACTATACATCCTGCTCATCCAACCCTGCAGCTCAAGCAACAAGCTCTGCTGCTGCTTGATCCCTCATGTCACTTCTTCCCATCCTGAAAGTCCCTGGTGTGGCTCAGGAAAGGAGGAGCACTGGGCAAGAGTGTCTTGCCAATTTGTGCAGAGAACATCCAAAGATCTGGGTTTGCACCCTAAAGGGGGTTGCCTTTCCTGGAGACTTCAACCCACCTCTGAGCATCTTAAGGGTGATGGTAACACCAGGGATGGCAGCAGCACACCGCAGCTTGCTGAGCTGCTCCCGACGTGGCTCCCCTCAGTCCTGCAGAGGGAGCTTCAGCCACAGACAGGAGCTCCGAGCAGTGGGAAATCCACTTCTGCAGCTCCCCTGCCTTGCACACCCAGATGGAGATCGGGGGCAGGTGAAGGCTGGTCCCAGCCTTGTGCCCTCCGGAGGGACAGCCCAGCTCAGGGGCCTCCAGGACAGTCTGCCCAGGGGAGTCACCGCACGCAGCGGATCAGTCCCCAGCTCCAAGGGGTGTCTCAGCTTCACCCCATCTGGCTCAGGACATCTGGCCGTGCGTAACTGCTCACAAGGGACCACAACATCATCCTTGAAAATGGTTTGAGTCCAAAACACATCTCGCACTGCCTCTCCAGGCACCTGCTGTTACTAGACACCCACATCATGAAAGCACCCAGAAATACCCATTCTGAGCAGGGTGGTGGGGCTGGTTTCAGTCTCGTTTGCCATGAGGACACATCAAGGAGCTGACAAATCCACCAGGCTGAGATCACACAGGAACTACATCTCCAGCCAAGTCGTGTGATGCTCTTCCCGCCTGTGAAATTCTGGGGCATCAGCACAGTGACCTGCTTTGTCCATCCATCCTTTATCCCTTCGGATGCCTCCAGCAAATGCTGCCAGAGTGGCAGGATCTCCCCATTGCTTTAGGGGTTGAATAAGCACACGTAGAATTACTCCACCTGAGAGATAAGTCAGCTTTCTTCTGGGGTATTGCAGCAGAAGAGCCAAGGGGAGAACAGCAAGTGATGCTTTGGACTACTGCCGAGCTCCTCAGTGGATAAAAAACTCCCAAATCCTGCCCTGGTGAGATGCCAGCCAGATTGGTGACAGGATTAGGTAGGGAGGGATCGAACCCCAGATATAGGAGACATCCTGGGGCTGCTGGGGGAGTAGGGGAGGGGGTGAAGGGTAGCAGGGGACTGTAGGCGAGTCTGTAGGGGCTACCTCTGGTCTCAAAGGGTGAGAGCTTCCCCCAGGGGATGTCATCTCCTTGTAGCCCTCGCTAAGCAGAAAGGACAGACCAATTTCAGGGAAGTTGAAAGAAATTCAACCTGGGTGTTATCAGACGGCATCAGAACACGTCCTGCCAAACCACTGACGTGAAGGCAGGAGCAACCACGCGAGATTTGTGAGACTGCTCCTTCCATGAACTCCCAGTAGGAACACTCAGCATTTTAAACCTGGAACACAAGTAACACTAAAACCCTGACTCCATTGCTCAGAGCTGGGCTAAGTGGACCACCAAAGCCCAGCAAACCATGGACACGACAGTGGGGATGCAGCTTGCACAGCAAAGAGCTGCTTCCTCATATTTTAGGACCCAGCAGCACTTCACTGTGCTAAAGCAGCACCTGGTGACAAGCGGTACCTGCTCCACGCCATGGAACTTGCATATCCCACTGGGGAGAGGGGATGGAGAGGAGGGTAAATTCAGGAGCAGCTCCCCAGGACCCACAGACACAGGGAGCGAGACCCCACAGTGCTGCAGGGTGTTAGGGGCTGGGCAGGGTGAACTGGAGCATGGGGCTGGAGAGCTAATAAACCCCCGGGTGTGCAGGAAGCAGAAGGCATGAGAGCACGACCAAGTTGTGCCGCTTCCTACCGAGATGCTAGACCTGTCTGGTTTAAGCGGTCATCACCATTTCCTTTTTATAGACAAACATATATGTAGGGGGAGAGAGACTTCTTTTATATATCTATACAGAGCAGCACAGACACAGGCACATAGTCATCTATTACACGTCTATTATACACTTATATGCATGCACACACATGCATATCAGATGCACATTTTTGTGCACGTATGAAACCAGGCGACGCCACTAATTAACTCAACCTGACACACTAATTGCCTTCTGCCAGGAGCGCCTGCACTACACAGGAACCACATCCAGCACAGCCCTGTGAGCACGACAGGTTCCGCCGCACCCAGAGCCTGAGCAGCAGCAGAGGCAAGATCAGCTTTGCTCACCCACAAGAATATCTTGGGGCTTGGTGGCATTATTGGTCTATAAGGTCTGGAAAGGAGCAAGAGTTGTGAGCACAGACTGCTCATCCCTAGCAGGGCTGCCTGGCTCGCTGTGCCTGGATGAACAGCTGGGGACGGGCTGTGCACCGAGACAATCCTGCAAATCCCCACTGTGCTGCTCCGCCAGGATCTTCTCCAGAAAAGCCTCTGACAGGCAGGCACTGAAGGGGATGGAACGTCAAAGGCTGAAGGCACCGTCATGGCCAGATGAGATGTGAATGTGACAGCTTCAGGCTCTGATTTTGCAGCCGCCCCAGGGCTGCCGATGTTATACGGGGAGCGCCAAATACTTGGGGGCGGGAAAAAAGAGATGAGAATAAGGCTGTTGAGTTGGCATCTGCTGCAAATTCGCCCAGGTCTCTGCGTGGACACCAGTCCGCAGAGAAACCGCCAGTTCAAACTTCCTACAATCCAGTTCACTCCCCTTCTGCAAGTCCTTAGATCAAGTCCCCTCACTTTTCATTGCTCCATTCACCCTGTCTCCATCTCCAAGCACTGAGGAGCCTGCCTTAAAAAATCCACCCCAACATCTAGTTGCAAGCAGAGGAACAGCAATTCACCTCATTATTTTAGAAGACACGTTTTGCAGCCTTTGTGCTTGAAACGACATGACAAACACACTCAACGCTGGTTGTGCACCCTGTAGCCCCATCCCTTCCCCATCCCTGCAAGAATTCCCAGCTCAGTTAGAGTGACACAGGCTGGGCATGAGCAGCACCAACCCCCAGGACCACAACTCAACCCTTCATGTTACCTCTGCACTCTCACCTTGCCATCTTCATGATAGACAAAGATGTTCCTTGTGCTATTGTCCTTCAAGTAAGTGATCTGCAGTCCGTGTGGGTTCCCAATTTTTGCAGGCTGGAAAGTCGCGTTTAGATGTTCGATCTTCATAATTGCTTTGGGTTCTTTTGCCTGGAAAACACAGCTGAGTGAGCAAACACCTGAAATTTGGCTTTCAAAACGGAAAGCAGTTCACCTGGTCAGAAAGAAACCCCTGATTGAGGCCATTAGTTAAAAAAAAACCCTGACTCTCAGCCCACAAAATTGCCTGGTGATGAGATATCAGTGACTTTGCTCAGGCATCAATGAGTGCTTTCTGCCAGTCTGGAAAAATGCTGTTTTCCTGCAGTACTCAGAGGAGTTCAAGGGGAGAAAGGTTTCAGCCCAGAAACAAGGTGGACAGGCCAAGTCTTGTGATAGGATGTTGTGCTATAAAGACAAGCACCTTTGCAGTGCCTCCTGTCTCAGCCTCTGTTCAGCTGTCTCCTGACCCCTAGAGCTCCTCCAGCCTCTTTACCCCCATGATAGATGACCAGTATTTACACCAGGATGAGCACTATCGAAGAAGAAAGAAAATATGCAGACTGCTAACTAACAGGCCAGGGTGCTTTTGCTGCATCTCAAGCACCCACAGCCCATTCATTCGTGGCCAGCACGATGGAGGGTTATTCCCCTTGCAAACTTCAGACTGGGTGCTAGGTTAGCACAGAGCATCATGTCCATGGCCCCACCAGCCACATCCCCACCACGAGCCATTGGCTTCTGCTTCTGGTTCTCCCCTTGCCCTCCAAACTGGGAACTTTCTTTTCAGAGGGACAAATATATACTTTACAGCCCACCTCTTGGGTGGCTTGGCCCAATGGTGAGCCTGGATTGGACTGTCACAGACACCAATCCCACCTGCACTCTCTGTGGCTGGTCACTTGAACTTCGTAGTGTGGTTCATCTTCCTACAAAACATCTCTAGATGTTTACCACTTTTTAGGACTGCACTGAGAAGTGAACTAGCAAGCATGAATAAAATATCCCAAAAAATAAAGATTAGACTTCTGGTAACACCAGATTTAGGGCACAGCCATGGGTCAGGAGAAGGTCATGCAGTGGTGTCTGGGTGCCCAGCACCATGAGGAAGTCCCTGAGCTGGTGGGGATGCTAGCACTGCGTTGGGAACTTGGGGACTTGCCATGGGCACACCGACATCACAGTGACCACGGCAGGGAAACCCCAGCAAAGAGGACGCATCTGGATAGTGCTGTTCCCACCATGGCTACAGCCAACAAGCAAAGCAGCTTTAAAATACAGGAGCAGTCAAGAGCAACTGAATGGTGGCTGCCGGGACTTTCACTTCTCCCTTGGTGGTGACTGGCTCTCTCCCGTCCACAAGATGCAATTGCATCACACCACGCCAAGCTGAAGGAGCAGACGGTGCTATTGAAACCACCCGCCAGACGTAAAGAAGCACGGATGGCTGCTCCCCTCCTCCACACGGCGTGACTCATCGTGACATCACGATTGCATCAGCTGCTTCGGAAGACGGGGCCGGTGGTTCGGCCTGGGCTGCTCTCAGCTACAATGTCCAGGAGAGACTCAACAGTCAGAGAAAACACCTTGGCTCACTCCATTACATGGTGCAGAACAGCAGAGAGTCTATCCATTCATCACAAAAGCAATTTTCATGGTAATAGCTCCATTTCTCACTTAAAATAAATGAAATGTGCTCCAGGGAAAAAGACAAATGCTTCCACCACTTGACACTGGAACAGAAAACCTGGGGGCTTTTCCTCTGGATTGCTTGTCAGGCCATGGAAAGGTTTCAGACCCCAGTGACCGCTGTGAGGTGGTGACCCCTTCATCACAAGCTAACCATAAACATGAAACCCACGTCAGCTGAATGATGCAGAGCCACAGCTGAGAAAAACTCCTCCATTGGCAGTTTAAGAAAAGCCTTGACTTAACAGAGCAGGAATGTGTAAAATGGCCAGTTAGGGTGCTTCGCTGTGGTGGTGGACCAAGAGCAAACCTTACTAAAAACACCAGTAAGCTGTACCTGGCACCCTTGTCCTGGAGCGGTTAGGGACTCAATGCTTATAAAAACTGTAAAACTCTAAATAAAATAGTGGTCTGCAAATCACTTGTTCAGCGATACTCTTACAGATGCAATCTCCTATCTGCCTATGGCAACCCCAAGTACTCACATCATTTTTGTTGAAATATTTCAGTGCACCTTCCCTCTCCGATAACACGAATTTTCGGCTTAAGAATTGCCCGTTGTCGCGTCCTCTCTTCCACAGAAATCCTTCTCGGTACCCTGCAGCAGAAAGTAATTGCTGAGAACCAAGGATAAAACGTTGTATTTAAAAAAAAAGAGAGAGGGTGAAGAAAAGGAGAAAAGCTTCGACTGCAAAACCAAGCAGACCAAGTGTGTGGCTGGATTGCTCAAGACATGAGTGAAACAGGCCTTCTCCTTCAGACTTGCCCTTTTCCAACTGGTTATGCTTCAGATATCTCTGCTCTCACACGGTGATTGTGCAGGCAAAAGGAGATTTCTGCCGTGCATCCCATACAAGTCAGGACTTGAGGAGCAAGGCTGTGTCCCTGCCACAGCTCCTGGAGCCAGGGATGCTGCTCGCTCAGTAAGGAGCACTTTTGGAGCAAGGAAAAGACAGGCGAGATCCATCCTCCAGTGCTGATGCTGCTAAAAAGTGAAAAATGGGGTGTGCACCTGCAGGGGAAGTGGTTCAGGGCGGGTGGCTGTATAGGAGTAAGCCACAAACACATTTTTCACATACAAAAAGGGGAAAACGCTTGCAGTTCTTCCCACTGACTTGAAGGCACTTCGGTTCAGAAAGCTGCTGAGTCAGGCTCGGCATCCTCTCCCCTCGGAGCGAGTTCCTCCCGCCCGCGGGCAGCCCGGCTGGCCAGCCCGGCCCTCTTCTCCCTCCCTGGAGAGCAGCCCCAAGGGTGGATTTGCTGCTCAGGTTCTCAAAAGAACCAGAAGGGAAGAAAGAAGAACCTAAAAATCATGACTTCTCAAATCAGAAAGGCAATTACAGCTGAACACAGCCAGCATCTCCTGCAGAAGCCACAATGCCCAACTTATCTCACAAGTTTAATCGATGCCCTTATTTTAAACGCTTCAAAACAGTGAAACTTCAAAAACTGTCCAATACAAGTTTTGGGAATATCAACAGAGCAGTTTGATTATTTAAGATGTATAACTATACAAAAGTTCCACTGGAAGTGTTTCCTTGCTCTCTTAGTTTGACCCCTTTTGAGTTTTATTATTGGCTTTCCTGAGCTGTGATCTTAGATAAAATTATATCTATAATTATCATATCTCTACATAAATACAGATGGATACAGATGCATTTTTGATATAGATATAATAAAAAAAAATGTATGTTTTATAAGAACTTCCAAGTAAGTAGTCTAACTTTTTTTTTTATATGCCAAGTGGCATATTAAAGCCTCTGCTTCACCCGCCTGCTACAAACCAGTGGATGTGTAGAAATTCCTCATTCAACCCACTTTTCACTTGCCCATCTTGATACAGGACTGAGTTAAAACACAGATGAAAAGATGCAGAAAAATCCCTCAATCAGCTCATCAACACTGACCCTACAGGTATAAGTGATATAAATATGTATCTATCAGAGGAATATAAAGTCTGAAGCTTTTTCTCTCGTCCACCCATCCAGCTTCGGAGACACTTCCCCAAAGCCACGAGCAGAACCAGCTAGTTCAGTCCCTCGTTCCATCAGTTCAACCCTATCCCAACTGTGGGCTTGCTAGGTACTTTTTTTTAGAGAAAAGACACACCTAAGCCCTCGGCACTTGCAGCGTCAAAAAGAGAAGGACGCAAAAATGCTATGCACCCTACAGCTGTTGTACGTGATGGAGCTGAATGGGAAAAAATGTCTCTCAGACAGGAGACAGACAGGCAGTAAGTGATGCCTGGCTGATACATTTATAAAATGCGAGATTTGCATAACGTGAGGCTGAGATGCTGCCGGGGCTCTGATGGCTCGCACTTGCCGACTGCTCTCTGCTAAGTGTCGCCCCTTTCCATGGTTCACATGCTGCCTCTTCCCAGACCGATTGCCTCTGCGAAATTGCTTCTGGCTGCTCCAACAAAGCCAGCTGCTAAATTCACTGTACTTCAGTACAGATTTACATAAAGCCTTTGTTTGCTGTTTTTTTTCTTTTCTTCCTTCCTTCCTTCCTTCCTCCAGGGGTGCGTCCTCAGGAGTCGTTCCTCTGCTCTGCCCAAACCTGCTGCCTGCACCCGTCAACACCGATCAGTGCAAAATACCACGAACCGGACTTGAACCCAATACGAACCCATCCAGGTTCCCCAGGCAAACAGTATGTCAGCAAGACGTGTCCTCAACGGCCTAAGCTAAAGGATTGTGAAAACAGCTAGAGAAGGTGTCGAGAAACGAAACTCCAGGAGACTGAACAGGGAACAGCTCTCAGACCGGAGGGCATCGGAGTTGGAGAACTAAACCGTCTCTTCCTCATCTCTGAGGGTTGCACTACCTCAGCAACAGCTTCGTATTTGGAGATGTCTGGCCAAATTCAGATCTTCATGAGAGTTGTTCTGCTTACGATGAAGCTAAACGACCGGTAGCCCTGCAACACAGGCTGATGGTTGGTGTTGGACCACGCAGCATCGTGTTGCCAACACGCTCGCTTCCTCTCCCAAGGAGCGGAACGAGAGATGTCATCATCCCGCTCGATCACCAGCACCCAACTGTGACTGTAGAGAGGACTACCTGGGGAAGACCTGCTGGACACCACCTCCAGGCACCCTTTAGAAATGCCACTCTCACATTGCTAACACCGCTGCTGTTTGGTCATCAAGTTTTCTGCATCACTTCAGCCACCCACCAAGAAGAAAAAACAACCACTTGCTTCTGCCGGCTCTTCTGGTACAACCACGGGACGCTTGCAAAAAAACCCCACCAAGCAGTCGTGACAAAGTTAGCCAACAAAGGGCACGTAACATAACCTGAAATCACACACCCCAAATGGGCATTTCTGACCCGTTATGTAGTTTCCAAGGTAAAATGAGGAACTGTTATTTTCACACTCATTTCATCGCCTCACATAAAACTCTGCAGGGCAAAGAAAACAGGGTCACCATGATGGTTGATTGAGGAGAAGATACTGCATGGCCTTGTGTCAGTTCTGTTGAGCTGGTGGCTGGAGCTCCACCAAGCCGGGCATCCAAAACTAGCAGGTCCCACTGGCTGCTTGAGTGCAGCCCAGCTTTCTCACTATCCAAGAGGCTGCAGAGGAAGCAAAGGAGACGATTTTCTATCAAGACAATCTGATGTAGACACCATCTTTCCATCTGATTTACAGCAGCAACTTGTTCAAGTTCCCCATTTTTTAAGAAGAGGGACATTGCTACTTCCCTACTTCAGAAAGCTGTTACGGTGCTTAGTTAATGGTGAGGTTTTGGTTTCTGAGAATGCAGATTATAGGAAGTACCCAAAATTACTCTTTCAGTTTCAGTCTTTGTTCCCAGAGAAGAAAAATCCTCCTGCAAGGAGGACAATCAGATCCAGTTTGAAAATAAAAAATAAAATACATGCACAGACTTTGCTTTCTGTCATCTAAAGTAAAGCATTATAAAGATGGAATAAAGTCACATTTGCTCTTCAGTTTCTTTGGTGCTTTACTTGCAATTTCACCTGGAAAGAGGTGAACTGCTCATTTCCATGATGTTTTTAGGGCTGTGGTAAAACCAGGTCTCATCCGAGGCTTTTAGGAGAAACATGTTAGTGTATCCCAAACCAAGCATAACAACAAAGCCAACACCAGACCTCAGCCCAAATGCATCACTGTGTTATTTCTTGCCTCCTCACTACAAGACAAAGCATAGGAGGCTGAAATAAAAGAAAAAAATTTACTTCTCTGTGTAACCCAAGAGGAATCACATTTTCCTAGAATTCAGGCAGAAATTCTCCTACAGAAGTAGATTTTCTTTCCTCTAAGCAGTTAAAAGTGCCTTGACCCCAATTCAGCGCTCTAGAGAAGATTTAAATACAACTACATCCCTTTGCTGCTAAAATTGCAGGGTATATATCACCACTTCTCTGTATGTCAGAAGCTGCGTAGCCTGCTATATTAACATTATAAGATGTTAATTAAAACAGAATGGCGGATAGATACTTACTGGAGATGATGTGCCTGCTTTTTCTGCAAGGTTAAGGAATTGCATAATTATCTGGAGCAGTTGAGGGGCGAATCCCTGACACCCCACATCACCGCTGGCACCAGTGTCACAACCTCGTTTTAGAACAGAGTCTGAGGGATGTTTCTTCTGAAACGAACCACACTGCCCATAGTCAGCGGGCTGGATGGAGAAAGCAGTAATTCTAAGGTTTCCCTATGGACTGGACTTCGAATAGTGTTTTCAAAAAGAACTGTTTGGCTGTGTCAGTGTAAAGTGCTTGGTTCGATCACTGTAAGCTGTAAGAGTTCCTCCTGTAGCATTTGGACACCCCCAAAACAAGACCTTTCAATGACTCCAAGTTGAATTTTTTAAGCATTTGCATTTCAATACTTTTAAAAAAAAATTAAAAAACAAAACAATTCTTATGGAGTGTAAACACCACTGTCTGTCCAGAGGCAAACCCACCCTCCCCATACGTAAGGTAAACACTGTCAAGGTTGATCAGACAACTCAGAGCTTGTAGGCAAGGCTGCAGCCACTCCTTTGCTCCACCACACAGCACCAGCAGCTTGGTAGTTTGTTTTTGGGTTTTTTTCCCCATCTGCAGCTGTGCTGAGGAGCTTATAAACTTTCCTGAAAATAATTCTGCAGTCATCTCTGGATAAATACGCTTCCTGCTGGTTACACATTCAGCAGTGCAGACACAGCACATTGGAAATGTCAGCATCCACACGTGCAGGAGCAGGAGGCAGGGGGGACTCTGGGGCAGGCTGAGGAGATGGGCACCTTTCCTCAGGTGTTGTCCTGCCCAGGCCAGGTGAGAAGCCACCAAGAGCCGCTGCTGCTCAAGGACAGCTCAGCGTGCTGAACTGTGGAAACAAAAGCCTCGGCAAGGAGCAAAAGAGAATGTGTTCAGTGATCCCACAAATCAGACTCTTTATCCCTAGGAGGTCACCTGGGACACCTCATGTAAGGGTGGGTGCCTGGCATGTCTCACATCACACTCTCCACAGGTGTGAGGAGGGAGTGATCTCCCTTCATCCCCCTTAAGACAACTCCTTATCCCTCTCTAAGGTAACACATCCTCATCACATCTCACCCAGCCCAGAAAAGGAGCCCAAAACCTCCCATGTGCCTGCACCCTGACACCGATCATTTTCTCATGCACACACATTTTTAGAAACAAGAATTTCCCAGCTCTTAATCAATCAGTCATCTCTTAATCAGCGCTTGGCATCTAAATTACCTTTCCTAAAGGTCATTTTGCAGAGAAGGGTTTTTCTGTTGCCATCCAGTCTGCCTCTGCTGCCTTCCAGGAGCTCATAAAACAATTATTGTCCCGCTGCCTTGTAGCACCTCAGCTACCGATGCAAGCAGCCGATTAGATTGATTGCTTCCACAATACCCAATTAACCCACTCACTCTGCAAGTGATTGACTTAGTCAAAGGCAATTAGCTCTTGAATGGCTACATCAGAGAGAAAGCCAAGATTTAGTAGATTATTTAGATAACACCTTACAGACATCTGCTTGGTCTTCTAAGAGAAAACATCATCATTAATGCTCAACTCAGAGCTGGAAGTAGCTGGAACCTGAGGTTGGTGGTTTTAGGTGGCACAGAAAGCACAAGGGAGTAGGAACACATGCATTTCCTTTACCGATAAAGGGAACAACACCACATGCTACTCCTAAAGGGAACTTGAAAAGCATCGATGTTCCCCTTTTCCCCCTCTTCTGGGACCAGTTGAACAGACTTCAGCTACCAACTGTCATGAAATGGCAACTTTTGTCTCTGACAGCTCTAGACAGTCAGTCCCTGAGTGCTGGGCGTACAAGGCTTTCTCCCATCATCAATCCTCCGAGCAAAGGCAAACGTGTTTTACAAAACCATCTTCAGTACTGATGTCTTGCAAGGCATCTTCTCCCACAACAGAAAATAACCACCCCAAAAAGACTGGATTTGGAAGTAGTACCACGGCTCTGAAGAAATACATGTGTAAGTGCCCTCGGTGACTGGTTTTTCCTCTAGACAAATCACCCCAAACCGGCACAGTGGAGACAAAGTGTCACCATGGAAAGGTCAAGGAGACCAATACATGTCACCTAAAACAAAGGACAGAGACTATTTTAAATCATGTGTAGGACAACTTCAAGGTTGAAGCCAAGCTCGGGAAAAAAACCTCTCCAGATCGCTGCAAAAATATGTTGTCATCTTGCTTCATCTTGAGCAACAAAGCCTTTGAAATGGAGAAAGTTGTTTGTTCAGCTACCCAGCTGCTGGGATCAATAGGTGAAACGGAGCCAAATACATCGTCTCTATGGAAAAAACATGGGGCTGAGCTCAATAACGCATCAAGATTCTAAGGCTGATGGAAAGAAGATGAGTTCCGTCCCCATACATAGGCATGTGGTATTTAAATGCAAGGTTGGTTCCTGGGTTTCCAGTCCTTTTTAATGTCATCGTGAATATACTTGCATTGCTGGCTCACAGCTGAAAATCCAAATTGCTTCGAAGCAAAGCCCCAATAATAAAGCTGAAATCCATTAAGCCTGTGATGTTTGCCACTATTTAAATCTGATTAAAATTGTACATGACACCACTAAGCCTAACAGTCAGAAAACACTCCCGTCAAGTCTGATGTTTCCCCGTGTAATCCAGACCCCCCTTCTTTCACCAGGTTGTCAGCTAAAAGGAACCATAATAAGAGATCATGTACCTAATCCAGCTTCCTAAGCTGTTTTTAACTGGTTTCTTTAATCACGTGTTGTGATTCCCTATGGAGTAGCTCTCAGGTGACAAAGACGTTAATACAGTCATTCATACTCCCAGAAGGTATCTCGGATGGCTGCCCCTTGCACTGACTGAGCACAGGAGAAACAAGAGACCAGAGGTGCCTCCACAGAGCACGGGGAAGCTGCCAGCAGGATGAAAGGTGGGAAATCGAGGCAGCAAGAGGCGACAACCTCTGGGCAAGCGACTGCAAGGAAAAGTGGTGGAAAGACGCTCACTGGAGAAAAACCTCCTTTTAGTAGAGTGATTCGTGATTTCTTAGGGAGCACTCACCTCCCCTGAAAACATCACGTGGCAACAAATATCATGAGAAAATACCAAAATATACAATTCCCAAACCTTCACCTGACCACTGCAGGCATATCAGATTTGGTATCCATCATAGAGAACAGAGCCATATCCTCCCTCTTATCAGTTTATCTTATAATTGACCATCAATACAGTACAACTTCCACAGTAACTTAATTATTGAGCAAGTGTTTACATATTAAAGATAAGACAAGAGCTGGCTGCTGCAGAGCAATTCGATTGTATCTGCTGGGAGACATTAAAACCCTCTGCAACAGAAAATGTCTTTACTGGAAGTCCTGCGCTTGCGTTACTGAGAATTGAATGTGGAATCTAATTTTACTTGGAAATCAAATGCTTCCTCTTCGAGTGGCATCCCCACACGCCCATCTGGGAGCTGCTGGCTGCTCAGAGCAAAAAACCCAGTTACAGGTAAATAACCTTCAGGTTCTGGTCTCTTGAAGTCATTCTTTCATTATAAAAAGGTAGATGAAAGCTGAGAGGTTTCCAGTGTGATGCTCATCCCATTTACCAGCACTGAATGCACTCGAAGCTTGATTTAGCTGGAAAGCTGGGCAAGAAAACACTTAAGGACAGGCACGCAGCCATAGTAACGTCCGTACAGCAGTGCGCTGTCAGAAGCTGAAGTCTGAGAGCAAAATCAACTCCAAACCAGACATCAGAATCCTCCTTGGGCAAGACACAAATACCCCAAAAAGTCCTTGCTGCAACCACTGCACGTTACCTGCACAAAAGCCGCGTGGGAAGACATACTACAGCTTTATCGCTCCACACCCAGAGGAACTGCTGCCACTACCCCTGCCCACACACAGAGCTGGTCCTGCCTGGACCTCCACAAAGTGAGGGAAAATCCACCTACAGCCTTGCATGCAACCCCAATGGCTTTTATACAGAAAGCAAAGAGGCTGAGACACTGCAAGACTGGGAAGGAGGAGCCTTGACACCCTCAACACGCACTGCAGATGGGCGACACCAATCTGTGTGCTGCTGAGGCTTCAGCTTGAAATGACTGCCAAGTACCAGGAATCACCCGAAGGTCTGGACTTCATACAGACAGACTGCAGAGCCTCAACCACAGCTATGGGATCAGGCTAAAATATACTCCAAGCCCTGAATAATTTTAGATGGGTTCCTTACCCACGCCAGTAAATAAAAATCTCAGCCTGGGCAACTGCTCACATAGATCAATCCAAGCAAGGATCAGATTAATTTAATCCCCCAACAGAGCGTTGGAGAAGTCAGCAAAGAAGTTCACCACCGACTTCAGGTGGGTTTAGGACCCTTTTTCCAGGGCATGCCAGAATATCGCATTCCCCCCCACGTAGGCAGCATTGCCGTGCAACCATAAATCACGGAAACTCATCCTCGCATGCACATAACATTCCTCTTTGTTTGCTTTGAAGAGAAATCCAAATGGCTTCGAGCACATCTGCTGCAGTGCTAACGGCTCCTGATCATCTATTATTGAGTGTTCGACACATTTACAGTCAAAGCTGGAAGGGAATGGAGAATGTTTTAATTTAGGACTCGTTCCTTTCCTGGCTGCTGGTTTTATAGCTGTCCCAGAAATGAGCTCGTATTGGATGCTCCAGCAGCTGTGGTATCGAGGGAGAGGCACTCAGCAGCGCAACCACAACCTCCAGGTTGCGCAAAGACATCTGCACATCTTGGTTTCCCTAAAACCATCACTCCTCCATTCCCTGGAGCAGCACAATCCCACTTAAAGAATTCCTGTAATTATATAAATCAAGGCTAAATTCTGTAACTGTTGGTTACTGATGTGCCACATAACCATTTCCCTGGCTCATCGAGGTAGCTGCTGTGTCTGCACCTCAACCACAGCAATATTTTTTAAAAACAGCCCTACTTAGGAGGAGGCACCTCCCAGTCCGATTTCACTGGAAGGGGTTGGGTGTGGACAACTACTGCTGATTTCTCTGCTGCATCAGAGATTTCAAGGTGAAAACTCAGGTGAGCTACTAGAGGGAGAGAATGCAGATGGAGATGGGCTGGTGTCAGTCAGAAAGAAGCATCAGCCAGCGCTCACGTCTCTCAGTTGAGGTTGACCTAAGTCCCAAGTACATTTTTGTCAAACTCCAGAAAAAAAACACAACCCCACTCTGGAAAAATGTCCTTTATCTGGTGAGAGACAGAAACTGCCCAGCCCTACGCAGGTCTCCAATGCAAAATGGATCTTTCTCCCATAGAAATTTAATAAAGCCAGAATGAGTTGTCACAAAATCACTCTTTGCCATGTACTTTGTCGTCACATTGCTTCCTAGTTTCTTTCTCACTAGTCAAAGAAAGATGCCCCAGCCTTTCGGTCTTGTGTCACTACACAAGGAACATGAATGCGCACAGTATAAAAATACTGAGAAACACTGGGAGAATCCAGGACACTGAGAACTACCTTCATACACCATCAGAAAAAGAAAGGGATGGTTTCCCTATATTTTCCCTAAATGCTTGTTATTAAAATCATGGAGAACCAACCTGATACTTCTCTTTAGCTCCTTCCAATTAGTCTAGATCCATTTATTGACTGCAAAACCCCAAGGTCACAGGGACAGGCAGCCTGAGCAATGTCAAAATATAGTATTTCAAGCTGGTCGACATCAAACAGGGAAAGCTCAAGGACAGGAGAGACTCGTGTGCATCATAATTGGGGTGTTTCACACACACACTAATGTTAGAGCCTTACTCACCGGGCGGACTGATGCTCCCAGAGAACACTGACAGCTCCGAGCATCTCCAGGGGAGCATCCGGAGCGCATCCCAAAACACAGGCAGTGCATTCAGCTGCCAAGGGAATCCAGGGGCTGGAGGGTCTCAGACCATCGAGCCCATGAGAAACTGTCCAAGTTCAGCAAACACAACTGACCTCAGATTGACCACAAAGTAAACACTTCCGATTTGAGAAATGTAAATATTTCTGTTAAGGATGATGCAAAACGAAACAAGGTTTCTTAGGTGTGCTTTTCTGAGGGGAAAACCATAACCAAATACTTTGCACAAAGTGGTTAGGTAGAGAAACAAAAGACTAAACCCCAACTACTTAAAATTCCACAGGCCAGCCTTTTCCCCTTTCCGTAAGGCTTGCTCCCATGCCACCCCACTTCCCCTGCAACGAGCATCGCTGTTGCTTTAATTTCTGCACGAGAGCTGCTGCTCTTTGGCTAATTATAGAAGCTTGGATCAGAGCTACGCTGAACACAGCCTGACAGAACCAGCTGTTAAAATTACAGCTGGATCCTAAACTAGCTGTGAACATCATCCAGCTTTAGCTTGCAGTGGTGCTACCCCCTTCCCCGGAGCTGGCTGCCAATGGCTGGCTTGGCCAACTGCTCCTCCTCCTCCAATGCTCCAGCTCTGACCCACAGGTCCATCGCCCGCAATTTTTGGCTGCCCAAGTGCTTTTCTGCTTTAGGGGAGATGAAGACATCAGTGACTTTATTGTTGCTAGATGTTTTTCTTCCTACAGCAGCTATCTCTAAGTCCCATCCCCACCCCATCACTTCATCACTGCAAGGTTCATGAATTTCCTGGAGAGCATAACAGCAGTCACCGACCTCTTGCCACAGCCCAGAGACATAGAAAAATAAAATGCACCAAAGTTATCTCTAAAAGAAAAGCTTTTGCATTTGGAGTGTTTTCCTTTGCCTTCTGGTGGTGACTTTGTGTGGTGGTTCCTTCACAACGCTGGGAAATCGCACAGCACCTTCCCTTGATTTTAACAGAGCCTCGGGAAGCAGCGTTACTCTTCCAGGGCAGCTGCACCAAGTCTGAATTGGCACTTCCAAATGCTACTGGAAGGCACTGCAAGGCTGCTCCGGTTCCTGGCCATCTGATGCCCACCCTGTTGAAGCGTCAGCACATCCTGGCACGGGAATGACGCCATGTGTGGGTCCCTGTCACAGGCCTGCTCTCCTTTGCAGTAGAAAAAATAATAACAAGACTAACACGCTGTGATCCTCCCTTTGATGCACCTTGTCTTTACTGCAGCAAGGTCTGTGTTTGATGTTTAAATCATTTGTATCACAAAGTCACTATAGGGAGGGAGGGCTGAGCTGATCCCACTGTGGGCAGCTCTCCAGAAGAATCTGGCTTCTCCCCTGCCTGGCCAGGGCTCATGGCTGATGCTGCAGCGGACGGTGTCAGTCTGGCTGCAGATTCTATCTGCTGCTGGTTTCTTGAGCGGGTTTTTTCAAATGGATCCTTGTCCTTCCAAGGCAATTTGGCTCAATATTGATTTACTCTGGAGCCAGGCTGCCGCGTGAGTTTTTACTCTGCTCCGGACAAGGCTGTGGAGAGCAGGAGAGGTGGCCTGCACAGCATCACCTCCCTGTCTGCTTCCCATGGGAGTGGTGTCAATGCATGCCAAGGAAGAAGAAGTAGTCGTTTGTTTTAAAGCA
The DNA here is from genome assembly GCA_020746105.1 of Trogon surrucura. Taxonomy (NCBI): domain Eukaryota; kingdom Metazoa; phylum Chordata; class Aves; order Trogoniformes; family Trogonidae; genus Trogon; species Trogon surrucura. The sequence continues at coordinate 6,309,658 of CM036632.1, read as the reverse complement.
ATGACTACATTTCCCTCAAACATCCAAGGAGAGGGTGGGGAAAGGCTTCTTGGAGCAAGTCCTGACAGGGACTTGTGCAATGTTAAATGCAGGATCATACTGGGAAGACATGAAAAGGAGACTAAGGAACAGCAAACAGCGTCCTGTCTGCCTCAGCTGAATGTACTTTTCCACAGGGTTTCCTCCCTCCTCCATTTCATTTTTTTTCCAGAGCCTTTCAACTTCATCTATTCCTCCCCATTAGACAAAAATTGGAGGGGCGAGGGAAGAACACTAGCCCTTAGTCCCCCCTTTCCACACCCAAAATCCACAGAACAAGTGCCAGCCCGTGGGTGCAGACACCAGATCTTGCACCCACCTGCTGGGGCATCACACCCTGTCCTGCATCCGGGGCTGCAAACCCTGCACCCGAGGCATGCCAGAGCTGTACCCCATGCATGCCAAAACTGCACCTGCTGCATGCTGACACCACACCCACTGCACAGCAGGCAGCTGCGCTGGCAAAGACCGAGCCACAGGGGCTCAGACCCGCCGAGTAGCATTTAACCAAGGGCATGCGTTCTCTCAAGAAGCACCATCCCCACAGTGAGATGTCTCTCTTGAAATGTCTCTAGAGATGCTCTCTCAAGACACAGGACAGACCACCCAGGGGTGCGGGGAGGCAGTGCCCAGGGACCAGTGCCCGCCGAGCCTGGCTCCCAGTGTGACTCACATCCCGGCCGGCAGCTGATGTCAGTGCCCGGAGAACAGAAGCCCTCTCTGTGGCTCCGGTAGCATGAAAATGAGGTTTCTGTGCCAGGCAAGGTTGCTCACTGGAGGGACACTTGTGCTTTAACCCCCTCCTGACAAGAGCACATCTGCCTCCAGTAACTGGATACTGGGTTGGGAGAACTGCAGGGTGTGCAGGTTCCCACAGGACACTCGCACACCCAGCCCTCTGCTAAATCCTCTTTGATTATAACCTCTCCAGACCAGGGCTGGTTTTTCGGTGCATCTGTACAACACCAAGAGCACTGGGTGCAATCTGAGCCTAATGTTCTTACACACCCTTGAAATTCAAAAACACTGTTATGCTCCCTCGAAATGCAGACAGGGATGAGGTTTGCATCCTTTTCAGAGAGGCCTAGAGCCCCACTACCACTTGGCCTGCCCTGCCGCATCCCTCTCCGCCACGATCCCTGCAGCTCCAACGACCACGACGGATGCATCAGCAGAGCTTGCGCAGCACCAAGCTCACAGCAGGCTGCAAAATTCAGTCAAGAAGCCAGATTCCCCTGGTGTGGTCCCTGTGCACCACAGGCTGCAGTGCTAAATCATTTACACTCTAGGACATTGAGACAGGGCAGAGGTCCATGCCAAAGAGGTGCAGCATCCCTGGGCTCCTCGTTCAGATACAAATCCAGGTACCTTCCGCAGTCGGTTCTCATCTCCGGCTCCCCCAGGATGCAAGCACAAGCTGCAAAGGGGGATCAGTGCCAAGCAGAGGAATTGCTCGTGAGTTCAGCCGGGGAGCGTGAAAATGCAGCTAGGTTTTAGGACCGAGCAGACAAGATTTTATAGACAAGGGCAGGATCAAACACGGAGATTTGTAACACAATTTTGCTGAAATCCAGTTCATTTTGGTTCAGCCAAATACCAGAACTGTCTGCTGGGAATTTACTGGAAACTGTGATTTAACAGAAGGCACCAGTGATGCAATCCCAGTGTGCACACCAAGTACCAGTACACACTGCAGGGAACTGGGGTCACTACTTCCTACCACAAAACATCTCCTCGTTCACGTCCAAATCTCTGCCTCACAAAAGCCTAAATGAATTTACAACAAAATACCAGGTTACTTGATTTTTGCTGCTTTTTAGCTGCACTACTATTATTTTTTTATTTGCATCTCTAGGTCTACGAGGTATCTGCTTACAGAGAGGGTAGAGAGGGCCTAAGACAGGAGCACCAAAAAGCACCTCACAGCGAGGGATTCTCCACAGATCTCACACCAGCTGCATCTTCTCGATGCACACCACAGCCCTGCATCGTGAAAACAAGCACTTCCCATCAAAGGGGGACCGGAGCAGAAAATGCCAGAGCTTCTCTCAAAGCCCAGTGTTAATACTTGTGCCTTTCAAGTATCAGAAAAGGACTTAATCCATTTTACAACCAGCATCAGATAACAGTGACATTAAAAAGCAGTCGGAGCAAAGCAGCAACTCCTCTTTGAGGCTAATAAGTAGAAATAAATTAACTGATTTCTTCATATTGAAAATTCCTCTCTACAGAGTAAGGTCAAGGCCTGCTACAGCTTTTGACAGCTCTGTTTGCCCATCAGCCATGTGTGCATTGAGGTTAAATAGAGATTTACACTCACAGGAACTCCTGAAAAACTCAGACCTTTAGGTCGAGATTACAGAGGTAGCCAGTGTTTGCAGAAGTTCAACTCAAAAAATGTCAAAAGAGCCAGTTATAATTAGGCTGCTTCTAAACTTCTATATATGGTGTAAATCAAGAGCCAAGTCACTGGCATTGTGGGAAACGTGCCAACAAAAAAACAGAATGAGGGGAAAATAAACTCTTTATTTGTATGGTACTATTCACTTTACAGACACACAATGCAGGCTGGGCTTTAAAGGCACCTTATAATTTTGCAGCATTATGTGGCTTTAAAACATTTATTCTGGTGTTCAGAGTCTAATGTAACTTAATGTTTATAGAGTGACATTTTAAATCTCACTGGTCTCATCAGAAATGCCTCCAGGGCCATCACTTGGTTTTGGGGAAGGCTTTGGGTACATCAGTACAAACTATTGCAACTGCTCTGCAGAGATGTCTCCACAGTTGAAAACATCGAACAGGTAGCGGAGACTATAAACTGATTTTTCTTAACAAAGTGCCTGTGGTCCAATTAAAAAACTGCTCCGAGGTGCTATTGCAAAGCCTCTCGCATCAATCAGCAGATCCGCTCCGGGACTGAACATTCATGGGAGCTGCCCCTGGGTTTGTGCCGCAGCCCCTTGAACAAAGGGCAGGCAGAGCGACGGTGCCGCGTCAACACCAAAGGCTATTTTTATCACGAGGAACTGTTGTAAGCTCATAGGAGGTTGGGGGAAGGGAGAGAAGGTGGAAGGAGAAAAGAATAAATAAATGCTGAAGTATTTATATACCTTGTCAGGTCACATAAGAGAGGCAGCGCATTGTCCCACAATGTGGCCACGTAGACCCACCCTCACAACTGCACCCACAGCACGGAAATGATGGGAGATTATTTCAGACACACACCAAACCCAAGCCAGCCAAACACACCTCACCCCTCCAAAAGTCAGCGGGACGCTCCTGCCCATACCAGCACACCCTGAGTTGGGCAAGTGACCCTGTTTGGCACCACCATGCTCTCCTACAGCACACTCTGGCACCTGGTTAAAGCCTGGTGAGTCAGTGCTGGTAAGTTTAGAAATGGTTGCTTTTATCAGCTGTTTCTCTTATTGCACTCGTGAGCTTAGCTTCCTAAGGAACCAAAACCTATGCGAGCATTGTCCATGTCCATCTCCTGCTCTGGCTTTTCAGCATCTTGGACAACATCAGCCATATGTAGCTCCCTATAGCTGCTACATGCTCCACTTTATCTTGCTTATAAAGCAATGCAATAATTTACGTGCTTAACAGTCAGTCATTCCCGTTTTTTTGCAGCACCATCCCTGTAGCCTGCTTGTACCTTGCACTCAACTGTACTCCCATCCTGCTTCATGCTTGTACAGTGCTTAGCACAGCATCACCTTGACCACCCGCAGATCTTCACCTGGGAAAAGCCAGGAGAACTTCCCTGAAGTTGGTGGAAATATAAATAGGAACATCAGCCAAGGACATGGTCTGCATTTGCGGAAAAAAACAACAGTGAAATAATCTTCCTGCTGGTCTACATGAGAGAAGTCGAGCTGGCAGCTGGCTACCGTCCTGACCACACACATGAGCTGGCTCTAACCTTCCCCAGTGCTAAAAGCAGCTCCTGATCTAGCTGATAATGCCTTTGCAAGAACAGAGCTTTGATTCAACTATTTTACTTAACGTGCTTGTCTCATCAGCAGTTCAAGGATGCTACAGGGAGTACCTACGGTACTTGTTTCTGCTTCCAAGGAGAAGGTTTCACACAACTTTGTATCTCTCATATTAAGGTGCTCCCACAGAACCATTTCATCAGGTGTTGCCAGGGTTTACATCTCACTACCCATGGCCCTGAACAGAGACGTTACAGATGGCTTTTCTTAAGCGAGCATCGCTTTTTATTTCACTTCAACCATGCTAAAACTATGGACTGGACACTTCTCACATCAGCAATTTGACCTTCCGAAGATGTCTATGTACTTTTTTCCTTGCCCACAGGTGAAAAGTGAAGAAATAAGTTCGTTAATCCTCAATTGCATTTGAAGCTGTTAATTCAATGAAGTTGGCCATTTCCTGTAATTTTTTCTAATGAAGAAGGATGAAAAGCATTTTGGGGGGGTATTTCCCAATCACCTCTCCTTTGCCGCAGTGCCGAGCGGCTGCGACCCCGCAGTCTCCCACCCCCTTCCCTCCCTCTGCACCCTCAGTCTCTCTTTTTGCAAACAACCACAGCTCAGAAGACACCGCCTGTCCCCGGCCACCCACCACCCCACCAACACTATGTGACTGCACCTCCACACACCCACCCACCGCCGGGTTTTACTGCGTGTTTGCAAAGCAAAGGAGACGGTTCCCGTATGGCTTCATGCTCCCTTCTGCATGAGCATCTCCTTAAAGACTATGTGCATTAAGGGCTTAACAAGTAACACCAGGAACCCTCAAATTGATGCTTTATTTCTCTGCTCTGGTTGCCTGGCAGACTCCTCCCCACGCTACAGGCTGTCTGATGTGCAATAAAACATGTGCCCTTTCAGGTTGCCATTAGCACTGGTTTGTTCTCCAGGTGCTGCTCCCTGCCAGTAGCTGAAATGGGGTATCAGACAGCAGAGGACAAGGTCTGTCAGTTAAAATAATTGGGTTTTAACTGCAACGCTGCTGACTGCTTTGTCTGATCAGGCCCAAAATAAACTGCATTACATCACTGCAGGTCAGACTCAACTAATAACAGTATCTTTTCACACTGAGAAAGAACGTATTTCTGTCCCATGTGTTTTCTCTAGTGCTTTGCAGTCAGAGCTCCTTCCAACTGTGCAAGTGCAGGGGAAAATTAATTCAGGCTGCTGCCCAAATTATGCAAGAGCCACATGGAATGGAAAGTGCATATTAACAGATTTTACTATTTCAGGGTATTCTTTCATGTCTCATAATTTATTTTGCCATCATATTTGCAGACAAATACCAAATAACATATAAGCCAAGTAATCAGACAGAAGATAGTACAAATGGGCACCTTCACACAAAGCTACCCTCTGTAACCACGTGGTTAAACCTCGAGCTCACCTGAATAAGGACAATAAGATCTAGTCCACAGCACTATAAATACAGGAATACAAGCCAACGGAGGCTAAAGCCCTGATTATCTCTGACTTGGCTAATACGCCCAAAATCTTGCCTATAGCTCCTAGCTTTCTCAGTTGCTCCAACGGAAGCTCTCAGGCCATCTAAGGTTGCAGTAACACCACATTATCTCACTCTGCAGCCCAACACACCATCCCAGCCAGCTACATAACCATCAGTCAAACAATCCAAGACTCCTTAGACTTCCACACTGAAGGACAGGGTTTAAACCTTCTGCTGCTGTAAGTCTGAATTCCTCCACCATTTTAATGGGACAATTTACATCAGTTAAGGAGCTCCAAGCTCCCATGACTGAAGAATAAAAGCAGTGATGCTTGTTGGCACTTATTCTCTTTCTCCCTTGCAAATGATGCACTCCCAACTTGAATGCCTTTGGGAACCATATGAATCAACATGAAAGATACTCATCTGCTGTGAGCCAGGAAAAAACCCTGTTCCCCAGTCCTACTGCAAGGGAATCATACCAGCATGTAGAGCCGGTAGCAGCACTTCTTATCAGCTGTACCCTACTGTGGGTCTTCTCCTGCCCCCTCTTCCACCATCTGATAAATTAACAGCAATAGGCTTTACTGGTCCATTAGTAGGAAACACAAGAATGCAGCATTCACAGCAAAGCTGCTAAAAGCTACCCTTGGTGATGCTGTTGTTTGTGCCCAGTTTACCCAGTGCTTTGCTGGAAAGCAGCTACACCCTGATCTAAGAGTACATAAATCATTGCTGAACTACCTCTGACAACGCTTCCAAGGAAAGGGTGGCAAGTGCTTTTGCACAGCCCAGCATCTCACTCTGTTGCTGGTGACACCCACCAGCGCCCTTGGACCGCACCAGCCTCCTCCATCCCCTGGATAGGTGCTTTCACGGTTGAAGTTAAGCCATTTTCCCTGACAAGCATTACCACCATCCTCCATTTCTAGGAGAATTCAGCACCTGTGCCCCATTAAACTCAGTTAAAAGGGATAATTAGCTGAAGACTGACAGTAATTTAGCCAGTTCATTTCTCAGATGGGATAAAGCCTACCTGAAACACATTAACGCGAGGGTCTTAAAAGTGCTATTATTCTGTGCAACAAACGTATCGCTAGAGGAAGGGACGTGGACCACTGTGTTAATCAGGATTGCTGGTGTGTAAATAATGTTTTGCTTCATAAAGTCTGGCTATTATGTAGCTCTCATACGACAGCTGAATTAAGCCTGAATTAAGAGCTCAAATGTATAACAGGGTGTATCTAAGAATCGATAACGGATCACCAAAACATTTAATCACTGTTTTACTGATCTCCCTGCACTATCTGAACTCAAACCAACTCCTCGCGCTAAAATCAATGGCACTAGTATACCCATTAGCAACGGCTTTTTTGGAGGAATGAAACCATCAGAGTTTGAAAAACTAACTGGGGGCAGAGGAGCTGAAAGCTGTGAACAGGGCACGGGGCTTGTGCTCCAAGGCTTCCTGGGCAAGCAAGAGACTCTCCAAATATTCCCTTACAGGAATTCCCACTGCAATCTTCTAACCGAGGGTAAGGGGCTGTAACAGCACATCCCCAAGAGGGGACATCAGATGCAGGGACTGAACCAAGGCCCACGGATCTACAGCCACGACTCCTCTCCAAGGTGAGCTCAGCATTGCCCACGGCAGGATTTCTGCACACCTGAAGAGGCTTTGTGCCCCAGTTCTGGTTCTGTGACCTCGCATCGCTCTGTACCTCACAAGGCAGACGTTTCCCATCGGTTCTGGGGCTGTGCAAGCCCTTTTGGGGCAGCTTTTTATTCATACTCTTCTTTTATTTATACTCTTTATACTCTTTATTCTTCATTTATACTCTTCTTTTTATTTATACTCTTCAACAGCAGCTGAAGAGCTTGCCACGTCCTCCTGCCAGGCTTCGCTGCATGACTATCTCAGCCCTGACCTGCACATCTGACACTCCTGTCCCAAGACTTATTTCCCCTAAGTCTTGTCACTTTGGCTGTGATAGCTTCTGCTTGGCATCTACAGGCTCCAGACAGTCTCTCCCCAAAGGATTTTCTGAAAGACACCAAATTTCTGACTGGGGTTTCATCAGGCTGCCTGGAAAAGGATGTTGCTCAAAACTATTCAAAGATAGCATTTTCTTATTTTTTTATGTAATTATTGAACAAATATCAGAATGCAAAATTGCCCCTGGGATTGGAAAATGGAATTAAATCTTCCAACAAACATGAGAAAATGGATACTGACATCTCTATTAGCAACAAAACGTTTCATGCTTAGAAACCGGTAATCTAACACCTCTCCAGGGAATTTAGAGTGGTGAGAAAAATGGTCTAGGACAGCATTAATACAAAAGAGACATATACATACATTCAAGCGAGACACAAACTGGATGTAGGGTGGGCAGGGGGCATCCTCCTGTTGGTCCCACCTCGGTGCGTACACAGGCAGTTCAGGAGGTCGTTAGTGGAAAGCAATGGCCCAGATCCTCTGCGGATCCCAGGAGCACTGAGTCCAGCATGATCAGGCACAGGAGGTCCACCCCACGCAGGGCACATCCTCCAAGCTGCTGCTGTGGCCACGGAGCTGTACTGACCCCTCCAAGCGGAGAGAAGGGCAGAGCTGGGACCCATGGTGTGGCTGAGGTTCTTCTGAAAGCACCAAGCTCCAGCTTTCCTGGAGGACTCATGGACGGCACGATTCAGACCAGTTTTGATGGCACTGGTTTGTATCAGCTGGGCAAACTGGTGGTCCAGCACCATGTAGGACACAATGACAAAACTTCCCCATTTCATCCAAGTGATCCAATGCATACAGAAGCATCTCTGATAGAGACATGGTTTAGCGGGGGACTTGGTAACGGTAGGTTAACGATTGGAATCAATGATCTTAAGGGTCTTTTTCAACCCAGCTGATCCTATGATTCTGGGATCTCCAGTGTGCTGCTTTCCTACAGGACACAGGATTTTTCCCAGGCTCCCTTCTCAAGCCACAGCCTAGGAAACAACCGACCCTGGGTGTAACAGCCCGAGAGCAGAGAGCAGCAAGTTGCAGTCCAGAAGAGGGAGCATCGTTTGGCAAGGCGTGAAGTACAAGCATGCAACCATACCTTGGGGTTGTTATGGTTCGGCAAAAGGAAAAGTTGGCACTGCAAGTTTGGTGTGTCCCTGGCTTTGTTTTGCTGTCACATCAACCTGGTCATCTGTAGGAGAAATGACCTGGCCAAAGCTCCCCTACTCTCCAGAAGAATCAACAAATGACATCCCGGTTGTGCAGGTCATCTGTTTGACCCTTACACTGGATTTAAACAATGGTACAATTCTCAAAGACAATTTACAACCTAAAAGCATTCATACACAACCTACGAGATGCCCACCAGCCTGCCTTCCCTGCCCCTCCTTCTCCTGAGAGTGCTGCTCATTTAAAATGGCTTAACCAGCTCTCTTCTATTCTGCATCCAATTGGCTTTTGAACTTCAAAGAGAGGAGAAAACCTTATCGCTTCACCATGCAGTTAAATATTACGCAGCCACGTTACTGACGAACACCTACAAAATACACTGCTAAAATAAACTCGCATTTGAACTCTTCCTACAATATTTTTCAGAGAGCTCAGAACATGCTGCCCTTCTTCCCACATGGCAGTGAAGCACCTACTTCACTTTAACCAGGCACATGCTCTTCTTGGAGTCAAAAGGACTAACCATGTGCTTAAAATCATGCATTTGCCTCAAGTACCTAGTTGAATCCGAGCTTTTATACCTACAAGTTGCGCAGTAGAAATTAGAAACATTATTCCTGGGTGAACGCTACACACGTGTTGGCAGATATATTCCAAAATTACTTACAATATCAAACTATTTATTGTTGCTAGAACGTGTCCAACTGTAGCGGACCGCTTTGAAAATCTAAACCAAAAATGTGCACAGTGTACTGTTTATGAATATGGATACCCCACACACACCATGTGCATGCCTCATGTATACAAAACAGCAGAGCAGAAATGCTCTAACCATAAATTGAGAATATATAAGATTTTAATTGCGGTTTCAATAGCAGCAAACTGCTCGAGCTACCTGCTTATTATTAGTCTAGAAAAGCAGCATGAAAATAATATTTTAACCTTTCATCTGTAACATGGTCTTTGCTAACAGAATTATCCCAGAGTCATCCAAGCACACAGCTGGTGTCAACTACTTCATATGTAGAATAAACTAAATGCCACTTACATATAGCAAAGAAATACACGGTCGAGCCCTGTGTCTCTTCAAATCCTGCCCTTCTGCAAGAAAATCATACGATCCACTGCCCTACTAAACCATCCCGTTCCAAGGCCACCGTTGCTCTGCCCATTGTGCTGGCAGTGCCCAAACGAGCTCCATCACACCCGCTGGGTCTTCGCAATTGCAAAGTGGTCGTTATGCTACAAGGAGACCAGGTCCCACTGATGGCACTTGAAGTGTTGTGGAAAGACAATAAAAGAGATCTGGGAAGAGGAGGGGACCCGGCACACTTATCTGCTGTTAACAAAACCATGCTAATAATCCTACTTCATCTTTCCAAAGGAAAAGTCACCTCGACGAGACAAACGCCCTTATCTCCATCTCAATCCAGCTTCATGCCTCCCGCTACCAGAAATGAATGCACTGCTATTTTATCTGACTTGTTGTTGGTGAACAGACCATGGAAATCAGCAGAAAGACTCTTGATAACTCACTTATTTCCATCAGCTATGAAAATTCCAAATATTCCCGATCAAACACAGGGAATGACAGGCAGGACCTTTCACAAAAGACCACGCTTTCTCCTCCCACTTAGTGACATATGAGCAATAATCAATATAAAAAAACATAGAGACAAAAAGAAATTGAAAATGCTGGACATCATAAAACTTTTCTGCCAAAAGTGTCTTTTGTTACCTGCAGAATAAGGCTCCTGCTTCTCGCTGTGAATGAACTCTTTTCGTTCGTATTTGGCTCTGATCCACTGTTCCCGTAGCAGTCTGGGAAAAAAAAAAACACAGAGAAAAGGAAACATGGTTCAAGATACACTAAGGAAGAATTCAGAATCATTAATTCTTCAGTCAAAATTCAAGTGTGATTTAAAAGTCTTCAGAAAATTGCATTGTACAGTCTGGAGTCAAGGGTTTCTTCTGCTGGACAGCAATAAATCATTTCTTTGTACACCCGATTTTATTGGAAATTTATTTAATAAAATTTACAGATTTCACAAAGAGCCCATTCCCACCCACCCAATTAGCCTCCGTACAAAATTCCCATGGTATATGAACAATTTTAAATCTAATTTCTTCAGACTACATTGTTCAGTACATAGGATCCGTAAACAAAAGAACAAACAAACCACATACAAAAGAAAAACCTTGCCCTGAAGCTATCAAAATGAAAGCAGAAATTGGGTATGTCTCACATATGATGGGCTTTTGGCAGTCAAAGCTGCAGAGATACTGTCTCCTTACTGCACATGGACAGCTATTCAAAAAAATGTGATGTGTCAGGTGAAAATTATACTTGTAAGGACAAAGGGAATCCCCGCCCAAGGATGGGTCACACTTGTGACTCGGTGAACTCAGAGTTTGCTCCTCCACTAAACTAGGAACAACAGGAATTGCGGTGAGAGGTGGCCTCTTCGAAATGAAAGGGACATAGGACAGTCTCATCCCAGGTCCTAGACATCCTCTCGGAAGAAACTTGGCAGTGAAAACTGAAAAAGCCTCAAAAAGCCCAGGAGAACATGGCTGGGTAAGGATGCAAGGGCTGCGCCCTGTGGAACACAGGAGCCAAACACCAGAGGGTGCTGAGAACCCACCTGGCAGAGCTCTTCCAAACTCAAGTACTTGCAAGTGCTTTCTCAGCTCTGTCAGGCTTTTCCACTTTTCACACCCCAGTTCCTTCCAAAGGATACATTATACACCAAGACCTTAATTTCCAAAACAGGAAAAAAAAACCCAAAGATTATAAATATTTTTTTAAATTTTATTTTGGGATGAATGTTACAATTAATGGAGTACTTTAGTTCTAGAATATGCTAGAAATTATTTCAAACCATTTTTAACTGCACTTAGTTCTTAATTGTCCTAGAACCTTAAATAGCTCAAGCAGGCAGAAATCACACTCCGAAATAAAGGCATGTGTCATCCCAGTTTCACAGCAGACATTTCCAAGTGGCCTACACTGATGACAGCAAAAGATCCTCCAGCATCAGGCATGTTCTGTAAAACCCATCACATTTCAATGCATCGACTTCTCCGCCAGTGAAAACCGTTGATACACTCAATTATGTGGGGTTTTTTTGCTGACTACACAAATGTAATGCTATCTTCTCAGCAGAAACATTGCAGAAAGTGCTCAAAGAAGGTAAGTATAATAACATGGCTTGTGAAAATACACCTACAGGTACAGCAAACACACCCATCAAACCTGCGAGACACTATTCAACAAGAATCGTGGCCGTAATCAGTTTCCTGGCAGCAAAGGAGGAAATAACTACATATATTTTGTCCCAAACTTTACTTAATCTCCTTGGTTGGGGCAGTAGCCTTCTCCCACAAGGCTCAGGGAGCACCATAGCTTCCCTGCACCCAAAACTCAACTGCCAGCTTCTGCTGTAACAGAAATAATGCACCAACTCCGCCTTTCCTCCTTCTGTTCCTGTTTTCATGGCTGATCTTTAGTTGTTACACACACATCTGCAAGTTTGACTGCGAACTCTGACGACGAACACCCATCTCCCTTCTGCTGTCACCCTGTGCCACGTGCTGGTTTGGGTACAGCCCATCCTCCCTTCACCTCAGGAGGTTCAGATGCATTTTGTAGAAGTGTTCAAGGGGACTCCGCTGGGTCGAGCAGGGTGCTCGTTCCGGATCTGATATATCCATAGCACGGTAGCCCGCAAATGCAGGAGACTGACAATCCAAAAGATAGCACGTAATTGCCCGTTTCCATACTTCTGCCATACATCAACAGAGCTGCCAAAATTTAATCATCGTTTAATCTCTCCGAAAGTCAGCCTTCCAGCATGAATGTTTAAATACAGTGTAAATTAAGGCTGTGTGTGGCAGTGGAAAAAGCCCTCTTGCTGTACAACGCAAACTACAGACAGGGTCTGCCGGTCTCACGCCATAGGGAACACCGCTCTGCAGGGAGTTATTTCCCATGATCAACAGCAGTGGTTCAGTATATCCACAGCTTTTGTGCAAGTCAGCACGAATTGGGTGGCTATCAAGGATACCAAAGGGGTAGCCTGAGAAGCTGGCAAAATGCTCTTGATAACCTCTCCCAGCATTTGGGCGTGACTGGCTCTGATGCAGCTCCCCCAGGAGACAGGACTCCAGCCGTGCCGCTTTCCCAGCAACCACTTTCTGACCGTTCACACGGCCTTCCCCTTTCCTCGTCATCATGAACCCAGGCTCTTTTGGCAATAATTTCCCAAAAGACAAGATACACCAAGAGGAGCCCACAGTTAGGACAACTCATCGCAATGCCAGTAGCTGCAGCTTTTGCTCCAGTGGTTATTTATAGAAAGCAGAACTCCAGCAAAAGAGTGTGCACCAGTTTCTCACAGACCGGTGGCAATCCTGACATGAAAAGCTGCTTTTGAATCTGGCATTAAGCCCTAGTTTCACTGGCACATCTTGGTTGAATTTAATCAGGAGCAAGAATTTTTCCTCGTATTTATGGGATCTGAGATCAACTGGAGGGCACAGACCACCCAGATGTCCCTCAAGCCATACAGTCTTCTCCACCATTGTCAACAAACTTCAGTCCTGATGTCCATTCCATTTTAAGTATGCCTTCAGGGATCTTTTAAACATCTGTTGCTGTGTTTTAGTTGAAATGTGTTTTTCCTGAGGCGAATATGGATGTAAATGATCCGGCGTGGACATCCAATGCTGAATACAGGACCCTCCATCCAAATCCCTCCTTTGATTTTGACCAGAGTTCTGTGAACAGAAAGGACTGCAGCAACAGCCTTGTGGTATTTTACTGCATTTCTGGTGATGGGCTAATGTAGAAAATACACCATTTGTGTTCATTAGAAAAAACATAAGTGCATCATTCCTAAACTGTGGAGATGCACAGCTTTCGGGATCAATTCCAAAAGCTTTATCAGCCCACCTAAAGTCTGTCAAGTTTCTAGTTAGAGGGAACGCGTCATTTTTTTTTGGCAATTAGAACACAAAGGTCTTTGTTATTATCAAGTTAAAAACCTGGGAGCAAAGGGGGAAAAAAAACCAAAATAAAATCCTGAAAAATTAAACCCTAAGGAAAAAACAAGTTTCCAACAGAATAAGGGAAAAGTCATCCCTTGAATGGACTAGGACGGGGCTACACTGGGGAGGCAGCAGGTCCAGAAGCCAACAAAGCACCAACACCAACAGCTCCTAATCTCATTTCAGGCACTTGTTTTCCTCCCTGGCCACCCACATGAAAAGAAGTGCTCTCTGTCAAAGGACCAGCAAGGAAGGTTTCAGAAGAAGCCCGTGGAGCACGGGAGTCCCACACACTCAAAGCCTTTCACTTGCAGCAAAACACAGCATGGGAAAAGCTGTTCAAGCAGTTTAATATCAAACTGTGGCTGCAGGGTTTCATTGCACTGGGGAGGAGCACCAGCCAGCCAAATTTACAGTCTCCCTCTTAATTCATTGCTACCCAAGACCCTCAGCTGGGCTGGTTTTCCTAGGATGTACTACAGTGCAGATGCCACGGATGCTGTGTGGCTGCTGTGGCTTTTTGGAGACGTACAGCAGACAAGAAGCCCCAGTCAGAGAGGAAAGTGGCCCAAAAGACACCAAACATGACCCACTACCACCCTCTGACTTCGTCCATGCAAGTCACCAAGTCCCATAAAGACAAAAGAAGTGAATGTCATCCACGAATGCCATTTCCAAAACCCAAATTTGTGGCTTCTGGGATTTGTCAGAGGTTTTTCCAGAAAACAAACCAAGCTGCTCTCCACAGGCAGCTCTGTGGATGCAGCTATGCCAAGTTCCTGTCAAACAACTGTTTTAATGAAATTTTAAGTCCGAGTCCAAATTTTTGCTCAGACCGCAAGGAGAGCCACTGCAGCGTAGACTGAAAGCCTGTCTAGCTTCACACTCTGCCTCCGCATCTTTTCCCAGCTGGTAAGCCCTCGCTGTAAGGAATTGCTTTTAAATGGCTTTGTGGAGGCGTGGGACAGCTGGGGGGGCTTCTGTGCATCACCCTGGCTTGCAGAGCCCTGGGAGCGCTGTGCCGTCCACCCTTCCCCAGACCAGTGGCCAACAGCAAGCTTCTGGAGGAGAGCAAAAAGGCAGGGTTTACAGCTACTGAGGCATAAAAACCTTGCATTATGGATTCCAAGTTGTTAAAGCTGAATCTGAGTATGCAAAATCATAACATGCGCAATTAAAATGCTAACTGGCTCCTTTTGCATTTGGGTGTTTTACACACACGGTCCAGTTCACCACTACACTTTTTTCAGAATGGTTAAACACAAATTAAAAACACATAGGAAGCAGCCTGTGTCGGCACTATCTTAACCTTGTAGCAATTTCCTTTGGAAATTAAAGGAATCAATACAAATTAACAGGTTTACAAACTAACAACAAAGAGAAAATGAACGACAAATAGAGAAGACCTCACAGCCGGCTGGGACTGAAGGAGTGGGCAGATCTCAGGCGCTCGGCTGATGGCCCAGCAATGCTCTGGCAGAAACCTCCTGAGCGCCCAGTTTGAGCCAGCACAGGAGACTCCACCACTTGGGAACTGACGAGCAGCCACTCCAAGAGCCCACACTGCAGCACCATGAACTAGGTGTAAAATCTGAAGCCCCTTATTAATAAGTAGGAGCCTGAGCAAAACACTCAACTTTACCCCTCTGGTCATTAAGCACTAAAGAAATTTATCTATAAAGTACCAGCAACAGGAGGTGACAGAGAAAGAGGAAACTGGGGGGGAAGTTTGCATCCTTGACCATCAATATGCCCCATGCATGGGAGGGGAGGAG
This sequence comes from Trogon surrucura, assembly GCA_020746105.1. Classification (NCBI taxonomy): domain Eukaryota; kingdom Metazoa; phylum Chordata; class Aves; order Trogoniformes; family Trogonidae; genus Trogon; species Trogon surrucura. Next base: position 6,294,178 of record CM036632.1, on the reverse strand, counting down.
GCCAGGCTAACCTTCAGACACCAGGCTGGGGTAGCTTCTCTACCAGACAAGCCAAATTTTAAGTGGTAAAGTAAAAAAAAATAAATAAAAATGCAGGGATCTACTACACAATTTTCTCTTTGTACATTTTAATTGTACCATAATACAACAAGCCACTTCTGCTAATAACCGTTCTTCTTCAGATGACGATAGAGATGACTCCTCGATATGTGAGTCTTTCTGGGTTACATCCTCTCTCTGACCGATGTCTCATCTTGTTCCAGATTTAAGAAAACCACCCAGTACAACTCATGCCATTTCATTCTGTCTCATTTTTCCTACCAAGGTACTCAAATGTACTGTCAGTCAGTATATTTAGGTGTTCTGCATAAGCAGCAGATGTAGCTCCCACTTCTCCAAGCACAGAGAGAGGAGCAGAGCAACACACTGCAGCTCATACGCAGTTCTGCAGAATGATGCTCTGTGTTCCCGAACCAGGCAAAAAGGCAACAGAAAATGTCGCGAAGTACTGGGCAGAGACATGGATGTATTTCCAGTACAGCAAAAGCCCAGTCTCCGTCTTCTTCCATCAGTTTCCAGCCAAGCATATGACTGAACAAAGCCTTTTTCCTTTGCTTTTACTCAAAAGCAATTCTACCTGTGCTGCTCACCGGTGATTCGAAACTCAGCCTCGTGCTTGCAGTGAATCTGCCCTTAGAAAAGGCTGGTTTACAGCTCTCCATCAGCTGCCACAGTGTACAAAGCTGGGCCATGACCACTCATGACCATCCAAAGAGTGTTTTTGTGGTTTAAGTCCCTCACCCGAGGCTCTTTGGGCCAACGTGGTGGTGGTTGGAACATCTGGGATTCATTGCAGCCTCAGGGACTCCCCAGCGGTGCGGACGTTGGCTGCTCTGCTCACTGCTCCTGACACACAGGCCAAGTTGCTGGCAGACAGAAGAGGAGAGGAGAGGACAGAAGAGGATTTTTTCGTTTGTTTCTTGGTTGGCTATTCTGTCTGTGCACAGCTGGCAAATCTTCCCTGGGCAATTCCCGAGCACCCCTCCAACTTCCCTAACCTTTGCCAAGTGTCTGACAGAGCTAAGAAGCCACAGTGGGGTTTCTGGAGGATCAGACGCCAGATGCGGCAGGCAAACACCACGTATTTCCCAAGGAGACAAACACAACATCGTAGGCAAGAAGAAAAAAGAAAAAGTCAGTATGGCAGCACTTCTCTCTTGCTCAGAACTTTGCAATTCTTCAAGCAACCAAACCAGAGGGATTCCAGAAGTAGCGGTATAAAATTAAGAAGCTTCAAGCGAACAAACAGCCTGTCCTTTTTACGGCTTGTATGTTAACATCCCGCCGTGCCGAGTCGGAGGGCAGCTCCCACCAAACCTGCCCAGCCGCTGCAGTCGGCCAGCAGGGGTTGTCATAATTAGAAGCACCAAAACGTCTTGATGCTGCAGAACATGGGTCGGCACACAAGGGCACGGTGCCAGCGCTGGATGGAGGTGTCATCCATCGCGATGCTACCCAGGGCTCCAAGTTGGGAACAGCTATTGCAGTGACTGGATTGCAGCGAGGTGGGGAGAAAGCTAAATATATACCCCTTTAAAAAGCAGCACTCCCCTGCTCTTGTTTAGCATGTTGAAAGGCACAGAAAGCTTCTAACTAGAGAAGGAAAAATACAGCCTAGCACATCACCCTTGAAGCATTCCCAACAGGCACCGTACCCACAGCTGCCTATACTGCAGCAGCAGCAGGAGATCTGTAACTGCAAGAGGTCGCATCTACCCCGATGCACCCTGCAAAGACCCAGCAGCACTGGTCTGGAGAACACCTACATGAGTAGAGCTCCACACTCCGTTCAGAAATCATGGCATGCCAGCTGAAAATTGCCCCAGTGCAAAACAGGCACAAACTGGGAGCACAAAAGGACCAATTGGTTTTCCAGCTGCTCACAGGGAGACCAGCCTTACCTCATCCTCCTGGTCGATTAATAAATAAACAAACCAACCAAAAAGAAACATCACCACAATAAAAAAAAACAACCTCTTAACTCTCATCCCCCTGTTTCTCTCAGGTTATAAACCCAGCAATGTGCCTCTCCATCAGGCATCGCCTCGGTGCCACTGGCCGAGCGCCAGCCCAGTGCCCCCGCGCTCGCCGGCTGCTTGGCCAGGGCTGCGGCTGGAGCTCAGCTCCACAAAGCTCCCCAGAGTGCAACTGCACTGCAGGATGGAGGAAGAAAAATACCAGAGAGGCGAAGCCTGAGCTCTATTATCAAAGGAAGTGCAGAACCAGCCACAGACTGTTCTGCCAGCCTGACAGCAGAAGGAATGAAAATGCCTGTGGTCTCTAAGCAGCCTGAGCCGCGGGCGAGCTTTCGCTCTCGCAGCCTGACCCACGCAAGGAGAGCTGGGTGGGATCTGCACGCAGAGCTCGGGATGCCCCAAGCTGTTGAGGGACCTGCTCCACTTCCAGCTGGGCTCCTCCAGCACGAACTCTGCACCCCTCGGACAGGGACAAGAACAAGGACTTTGCTCCTGAACAACTCAAACATCAAACAGGTCCCTGTCCCGTAAGGACAAAACAGCAGCTGAGGCTGGAGTGCAACATTTATTTGCACAGTAAGATGCAAGGAGCAGCTGATGCACAGGGATGAGAAGGATGCTGAGCCATCTGCAAGGGGCAAGAAAGACCCCACAGCGATGGCGAGACATGCATCTCATAAAATTCTGGCTACCAAATCCTGCAATATCAGGATATATCTGTCCCTAGGCTGCCAGCTCTGCTGATCACGGGAGAAAGAAGTGGGATTTTGTGCATGGAGATGGATGGGTCAACAATACGTCCAGAGGAAGAAGAAAAGAAGGAAGCCTGGCCTGTGTTAGGTGGAGGAACAGCAGGTCCTTCCCTCTCTCTGCCTCGGGCTAAAACCAACCAACCAAAAAAAAAAGGTCACTTTGTGAAGCTGTTCTTCTGAAATGAAGAAAGAAAGAAAGAAAAAAAACCCCCCCACACACACACAACAAAAAACCAGCCCAAAACAAACAACAGTACTACCATGTTCAGCTGCATTTGCACCATCTCCTCCTCCCCTGGACCTGCAGGACTGCTCCAGCTGGAAGCTTCTCCTTGGGCTCCCTTCCAAGGGCATTTCGGCAATAGGAAACCTAAGAGGCTCATGCTTTTTTTTTGGAAAAAAATAATCCTAGCAAGATAATCACAACACCCTCAGAGCGTGTCCTTCCACAACGCACAGCGGTTTGTGAATCCTCTGATAATTTCTGTACTTGTAGGAGCCGTGGAAGCCACCACCAGAAGCCATTTTAGATCAAACCCAGTATCCGGGAACATTGCATAAATGGACGCTTTTTTTTGTTGTCAGGCTAGGCAGTGCCACTCACACCTGGGCTTTCCTGGACTTAGCATTGGAGCACCATCAAACAGGGGATAATGGATGCATCACCATGATAAATCACAGGCACAACAGATGTCCTCTTTTGACTTTACTATAAAAGAATTCTTACATGATGTAGGAAGACAATACATCTTTTTTAATAGCTCTTACATGATTACAAATACAAACAAAGTCACTTTGAGGATGAGCACAGGTATTCATGAACCCTTCAACCCCACCTGTGGTCCGATTTCAGCTTTGGGGAACACCACAGAATCTTCTTACCCAAAGGCTAACATTTCACCTGCGAAGCCCTACAAACTCTTCCAGCACTTCTGTTTTCAGCTTGAATACATCGTTCCAGGGCTCAGAGCCTTGCATGCCACTGTCACACCACTGTCACCTCCCTCTGCAACTAGTGACACCCAGTTAAATCAGTGATACTGGGAGGGATCTCAGGGAACAGCATCCACCAGTTTGCTTACACTAAAGCACTGGCTCTGGAAATTAAGCCTTCCAGACCTTCTGTAAAGACCGGTTTCACAAAGATACAAACCCCCCTTGGTACTCTGCTGAATTGGACCCTAAAAAACAATTTCACTTCATCTTCTTGCTCCCTGGATGTTGCAGCACGAGCCGCCTGCTCAGCCCGTCTGGCCTGCAACCTACCTGGGGAGGTTTACGCTGTGTGGGAGACACAATAGCTTTTCACTTGCCTTCATGGAGGAGATTATTTCTCATTTAGGAAAAAAAAAAACAAAAAACACAAAAAAACGCGCCACCTCGGCATGAAACCGCAGCATTTTTGCATTACAAGTAACCTGGCATCTCCTGGAGCAGATAAGCAAGCTCTCTTGATGCAGAAGGGCTATTTGAAAAGGCAGAGGAAATCAAGGGGTAGGAAATGGCATTTTTGTAGCCTTAGAAACTTGGAAGAGTCTGGGGAACAGACAAACTATTGACTTCCCTACCTCGTCTCAACTGTACTTATTAAATAAGATCCCACATGTAGTATAAACTCTACCGTATGCATGCAGAAGAAAAAAAGATTTTCAGGGCCTTTCATAAATGAAACCTCCACTGTGGCTAAAAAAAAAAAAAGTATCCATGCTGAAACTAAAACATTACAGAGGCTGCAGCTGCACAAACAAATAAACGCTGTTTACAAGCAAAGGTATTTACTTACTGACAGTCAAGAAACGTTGGTTTGTAATAAAACGGTGGCATTTTAGATTCATATTTTGCTTTTGCTACATTGTTTCCATTCGAGGCCATAAACTGTAAAAAGAGAAAAAATAAAGATAATTTTAAAATGTTAATGGTTTTGCCCTCTTTTGCTTCTACAGAGCAATAAAACTATCGGGAAGAGGCCTCTATTCACTTACTGAGAGGTTTCCCCAGGACTGGGCAGAGAAGGGATGCTGCAAAGACTGTGCCTGCAAACCAGGGTTCAGCAATTAATATTGATCATTACTGCCAAGGTTCCGCCAGCTGGGAACAAGTCCACGTCCCCGTCACACGTGCGCAATCCCCACTGGTCCCCGTGGGAGCAGAGGGCAGCACACGGTGGCATTTCCCACTCGCAGGCAAGGGATGAGATGGCTCCCAGGGAATCCCAGCACAAGAATTAGGCAGCCAGACAGCAAAACCTGACACTAACTTTAATCTCCACATGTCACAGCTCCAGCAAAGTAACAGTCTCTGACAACACGCCCTTTGCTTTGGATCACATCCCTTGTTCCAAAAGAATAATTTTATTTTTGCAAAGCCAGGTCAGCAATCTCAGAGAGGAGCCTGAAGTATTAATTAAATAAATACGTAAATAAAAATCCTATCTCCTCTGACAACCCTCCTGCCTTTCTGATCTCGTACACAAATGGCTAGTTGATAGCTTGGCAAACAAAAGCATGTATTTTTATTTAATGAAAATCACTTCATAAATGTAAAAAGCCCCATACTTTTCCAGGTAGCCATGCTAAATACATTTTTGTCTTGGATCAAATGCCAAGCATATGAGTGTAACAAGCAGCTACATTTTTTCTTTCAATTTTTTTCCCCCCTAAGTACTTTTTTTCCATTATTTTCATACTTTTGAGCTTCTGAATTTTACACATTCAATCTATTCTCAAAAAAAAAAAATCAGGGAAGGGAGAATCCATGCAACACAAAGGGCCTGTTTTTTCCATAAAGCACATGACTCCATGGGCTGTGGCTTTCAGAATAACCTCAAATTTATAACATACAAAATAAAGATGAATGGCTGGCTGTACTCTTCATGCCTTTGAAGACACCAGTATTCAAAGCAGGTTTCCTGGGTAGGCTTGCCTTTAGCAACATCACCCAAATCTAGGCAGGTGTGTGGCATAAATAGAGAGAATTCGTACTGTGAGGGTTCAGTTCGAGGTCTTCAACGTTAAGTGGAAGTTAAGAGTCTTCAACGCTAAGTGGAATAAAGCCAGAAATAGCTGAGCTGGGAAAGGGTGGTAGACCAGAGGTCTAGTCTACCGTCTGGTCTAGGCTAGAGCTAATGTAAAACAGGAGAAGACAATTCAAATTGGTAATTTATGCACACTATTTCACTGACATTTTTATGAGGGGGGGGGAACCCTCATAACTTCTTCATGAAACAGTTATTTCATTTTTAAGTCAGCATCATGGGCCTCATTCCCACACTCAGGAATTACCTAGGCATGATGTCTGAAATCACGTTTGTTGCGGCATCTTTAGAAAGGACTCCGTTTTCCAGCTTTGCTGCTAAAACGTTCCTGTGTGGCATAGTCTAGGCATTCCTGCTCTGGCAGGGGGATTGGACTTGATGATCTTTCGAGGTCCCTTCCAATCCCTAACATTCTATGATTCTATGATTCTATGAACAGCAAACGCAGCCTCACTGGTACTTCAAGCCTGACGTGCACGTACCTCCACTTGAGCATCATCCCAGTCATCCAGACGGACCGACTTCACTTTGCTGACTTGGGGAATATTGCGATGGATTCCTGAACAATTCAAGCAGATGAAGATCCCTAGGCTGTGGGATGCCCAGTCTGGGTCTGAAAGCAAGAAGCAAAGAGAGAATGGCACTTGATCAATCTATCGGGCTCAGCACAGGAAGGAGAGAGGGAGCAGGACAGGGCACGGCAGGGGAGTTCAGGACTCACCAGGTCTGGGTCCCCGGATTTTAAAGGCATCAAATAAATATACAAGCAAAACAGAAGGTATGTGCTAGTCTATGCTGATAGTAATACAAATTAAAGTAACAATTAACAGATATGCAATCTCAAGTGCAACTGTTATCCATCAAAAAAAATAAAAATCAATATACAGACAACTGCATATGCCCACAACCTCCAAAACACCTTCCACGTTCACACAAAGGGAAGAGGCAAATATCCATCTTTTGTCAGCAAATCCCACCCAAGCACCACACAGAAAAGAAACTGCACAATTAAACGGCTCAGGGAAACCCCTACACTGCTTCCTCGCCTTGCTAATTTTTATTTTTATTTTTTGCAGTGGCAACGCTCCACAGAGAGACTTTCCTCCCACAGCTACGCCTGCCCGGCAGCACAGCCCTCCATGCCAGGAGGTTTCCAGCCCTCGCCTTAATGGAAAACTGCTGCCAGCGGCAGCTCTGTACTTTCTCCGAGCAAAACCACGCGCTGTTTACAGCCCCGAGCTGACATCTCACACAAAGCACTTTAAACACCAGTCCCTCGCCTCCAAATTCCTCCTCGGGAGAGGCACTGCCTGAAGCACAGGGAGCCGGGGAGGAGCCGGAGGAGGGCTGGGGCCAGAGAGGACACATCCACCAGTGTCCCCAGCGCTGCCTCGCTCATAAAGCCCATACAGGGATCTTTGTTTGAACTCCGACCAGCAAATGTCAGCGGCTGCTATTCCAGCTGCGCCCCGGTAGAAAGAGCTCCCTTGCAAGTCCCCAAGTCAGCTGCTAATTTCTCCACCTCCTCCCAACAGAGGTCCTCTCACTCCATCCTCCCGTGGACCCCCGTGGACGGGAGCCCCCCCAGCCACCCCATCTGTTGAGGGGTAAAAGCAGATCGCCCGCTTCTCACAAAATGTAGGCATCTGTTTATTCCCCCGCAGTAATTAGACTAAGCACTCGCTCTTCTCGCAGCACAGCAATTATTTATGAAAAGCGAGGGAAGGTGCTCTCTCCTCCACATGTATATTTCATGGCCAGTGGGAGCAGGCTGGTGGGGGGCAACGCAGTTCCTCTGCGGGGGGCACCCAGGTCCATCCCAGGGGACAGCTGCCAGTCTGCCCCAGCACATCCTAGGGAACAAAAATTCAGCTCCCCAGAGGTGGTTGCATTGAGATATAAACCCCAGAGCTAAACAAGCAGTCTCACTGGATGCAGCTGGGTGCCCACCCAGGAGAGGGGACCAAATTCCCAAATTGCTACAAGTCCCATCAGCTGCAGCTTCCCTGGTGCAGGGGTGGGACCAGCTGCCACAAACAAAGGTGTGGATTTTTTTCCACCACCTTCCATTTCACAGAAAACCCCAATGACTACAGCTGATGCCCGGCAAACACAAACCCATGAGGACAGGGTGATTTGTCTTCGCACCACACCCGAGGTCAGGCACCCCCACTTATCCCAACCACAAAGATTGCTGCCAGTTATCAGGTTTAAGTGGGCAACAAGAATCAAGTGTTTTGCACACTCACACGTTTTTGTGCTTTAATTCCTTGTGTTGTCCTCTCCCATCTCCAAACACGTGGCTGTAACCAAAGCCCGGGACCTGCCAAACTTCCTGCCACAAAAACAGTCCAAGGTGCAGCACTGCTGCCTCGCGGTAGCCCAGGACCAAAGGATGCAAGTCAAGCAAGGTGAAAGCATCATGGTCTCTTGTTCAAGAATCTGACTCTGACACAGAGGATGAAGCACGAGGAAGGGTGAGAGAACCTGGGGGATGAAGTGGCCACAAAGCAGCCACAGCAATGAGAAAGAAGAAGCCATGGCAGCTCCTGACTCCAAACTTTGCTAATGTGGCCACTGGATCCCTGTGCTCAGAGCAGCCGCTCCATGGTAACCGTGCTTCAAGCCTTCCCAGCATAAGAGACCTGATCAAAGCAGTTCCTGAATCAGGGAAATGGGTATCAAAGTATGCCTCCACAGTTTTCATCGGGAGCCCAATGCATGTTTTACGTTAGTAGATTTATCCTGGGTACACAGGTGGATTTCTTCATGTTGTCTGCAATTTCCTAGACCCAGGTTTCCAAAGTCCCCTTGAAGTAGAACACCTCCACTGCCTGCACTGCTGTGTGCAACAGGACGGGCAGACATCACACCTTCCTCCAGCCAGGGATGAGGACAATTTGGGTGGGAAGAATATCCTTCAAGATCATCAGGCTCAGATGAAGGAGACTCCAGCTCCAGTTGACACTGAGCCAACTCATATCCAAGCTGTCTCTTCTTGACGTGGATAAACAGGACCTCGAGCAATGGGTTTCAATCACAACTGGGGCTTTAAAGCATTCTCCTCACAACTGTATTTTTTTTTAGACCAGACTCTTAAACATGCATCATCCCTGCTCTACACAATGTCAAACCACGTCTGATTAAGAAAGCAAAAGCTGAGCTATATGCAGGAACATCCACCCATGGTTTTCAGGAGATGACTGTATTTCAGAGGAGCAGACAGGGACGACACGATCAGTGGTGACCCAATCCTTGGAAGGGATGACCTCAGCTTGTTCAATAAAACCACTCCTGCTAGCTATCTCCTCTCGATCACCTTCCTTTCAGTGTTTCCTCTCTTGCCTAGACCCAAGGTCCAAATCCATCCAACACCGACAGCAAACTTCAAGGAGTACCGTTGCAGAGCTGCACGCCTCCCTCGATCCACCAAACCCAATACCAGCAGTTTGCATTGCTGACATATATGAATAGCAACTTCCCCTTCGTTGCTCTTCTGGTTTTAAAAATATGTATTCCTTAAATCTAAAATCATGTGGCAAGGTGGGGGTGGGGGGGGGCAGGATGTAAGAGTAGTAGACTCTTGGCTGGTTGTGTGAAGCTTTCCTGTGACAGCTGCAGCCCAGATCTGCACAAATTTGGCAATTCTTTTCAGTGCCAAAGCGACACCAGGCAGGAGGAGAGTTCAAAGGCTTTAGGCGCTGAGTTAGCCCCATCCAAAAAAACTGCTGTGTAACAAAATCCCCCCCCAAACCAACTGATCTACCAGGGCAATTCTCTCTGAAATGTCACTGTTACAATTAACTCAAGACTTCCCATGGCTCTTGCTCTCCTGGCTGAAGACATCTGACTGACAAAGCAAGCCAGTCCAGACCTTTCCTGGACTTTAGCTGAAAGTCAAAAGCAATTTCTAAGCATTGTTTGAATAATCCGGAGGGTTACAGACTCACACAAGTCACCAGGCTGGTGTCTCCAAGTGACCACCCACCGTCCCATGCCATTTCTCTGTCCATGGACGGGGAGGAGGAGGGTGGAGGATTCCCTGACTCCATCTTCTGCAGGACTGCCAATGCTGCTTTCCCTTCTCTCCCACTCCCCACACTCATGACAGCAGTTTTGAAGAAACCTAGCTACAAGACCTCCACAATCACACGTCTTCTGCAAGAACTGGTGACAGATCCCCAGGCAGAGGGTTGCTGGCCGGGGTGAGCACCCACTTCTGCAGGGATGCTTTTCAAAGTCCTTTGTAAGGCTCAGGGCTGTCGGTGGGTACTGTGCTCCCCAAGCACATCACGGTGCCTCTCCTTTTATTGCTGCTCTCCAGCACGAAAGACTTGAAAAAATCTCTGCTCAGGAACATGGTCTAGATAACGCCAACGATCTCCAACCTCAGCATAACCACAGATTCCAACCCTTCAAATGACTGCACCAATGTAGGCTTTAAGATCAGACATCTTATTAAACACGTGAATAAACTCACATAAGCATCATCATATGAGACAAGTGAGTTTTGGGGCAGCACCATTAGTGCAGTGAACCAGCGACCCCAGGCTGTGTGGGTCGTGGTGCCAACACCTGCCTGCAGTGAGCTGAGGTCTCCAGAGCCAGCTGAAGCCCACCCTGCCGCTAGGCACTTCAACTGCTGGAACACGTCCTCCATTCTGGGAGTTCAGTAATTTTATTTAAGCCATTTTACCTGGGCACTGCCCAAAAAAAGATGATTTTTTCTTTTTTCCCTAAGCTTTCAGAATTTCAAGCAAACAGCAGTGAAGCCTAATGAAAACTCTCTGGTATGCCTAAGTTTCACACAAATTACTTAATTCCATTCTTTCAAGCCAAAACGAATAAAGACTAACAAGGAGCAAGGGGAATATTAAGCCAAATACACTGTTCTAAGTGCAGAAAGCCTCTTATTTTGCAGCATCACTACTCCAGAACAACAGATGCCAACTCTAGAAGGCTTTCCCTTTCTAGAAGGCTGCCCAGTGTGGTAGAGATTTCTGGTCACTTATAAACAGATTATAACAACTTTCAAAATATAAACTAGATGCAACCTCATTTTAAAAATTAAATAGACAAAGCTAAACTCAAGAGAAGGGCATTGGAGTGGTATTTTCCCATCTCATTCACCTGAAAGGGAAGGCAGAGCCAAAGATTAGAGAAGCATCCAGAGCAGAACTAGAACACTTGGGTAACACAATTAAATTCAGAAATTAACTTCCCCACTTGGCCCCTTTTGAAACCACAAGCCCCAAAGAAACCCAGCACAGAGAACAATGAATTCTATATCTTGAACCCAACATAACTGAGTATAAGAAGAGCCCATGGAGGGAAAAATGAAGACTGGACCCAGAAAAAAACTACACAAAAAGAACCAACATGAGGTATAGGACAATTTATACAAACCAAGAGAGTAGGGAATATATGAAGTTGGTTGGCAGTGAAATTTAATTTAATAAATAATCAATATTTTCTGTATCCAGAATATAAACGTAAGATTCCAGTTTCAAAATCCCTGGATGACATCAACCCAAGTAAAATCACATGAAGCAGAGCAGTAGCAGGCTCAAAGTGGTCACAAAACAAGAACTCAAGACTCCCAAAATTTACTCAGATGCTCCACCTTTGCCTTAAACCTTGATTGTCACTATATAAGCACAGTGTATTGCTGACCAAGACAAATATCTGGGAGAACACAGCCAAGGCACAGCACTACCCCATTAACACATCCTCCAGCACACAAACCGACCCTTAATTAGCCGCCTGGCTGCACCCCAGCTATGCCAGTTGGGTGGGAGCCACTGTTTGGTTGGGATGGAGATTCAACAGATTTTTGTGATCTCTCCCCTCTGTTTGAGGTGATAACTAATTAGAAGAGAGAAGAAAAGGACTTCTTGAGGCAGGCAATACCTTTTTTACCCTGCACTAGCAAAGGAACTCATGCCCTAGGATACAGGATATAATCACAGGGATTTTAGTGCAACCACCACAAGCAAAAAGCCTTTTCTGCTTGCCGATCAGCTGCTGCTGACTTCCTAAATGCCCCAGCCAGGAGAACCTCGTGTTCAGCACTGAAGTTGTGTTGCTATTTACTTTAGGGAAAGATTAGGAGGTTAATAAACAGACCCTGGTCATGCATGTTTAAAAATAACAATAAAAGACGTTAAAACTGAAGCCAAACTGCCTCCCACCAACACTCCTCTCCAAGTAGGAAAATTTTTCAGCGAAGGTACTAAACTTGCTAAGGTCTTTTTATTCAGCTGGCAGGTCTCAGCAGCCCCCTCTGCTTGCTGCCTGCAGCCCACGGCTGTGCCGCAACTCAGGCATCAGGACTGGACAGAAAACACCCTCACATTCAACCTCCTTTGTTTCAAAAAGTCCTTTTTTTTCCTGCAGAAAGCTGCATCAAGCTAAGCACGACTGCTGTGGGATTTTATATTTTTTCCTTCTTACCCCTTCGATCTGCTTATGCCCAGGGAGAGGGAATGGCAAATTCATGGCGGGGGGGTGGGGGGAAACAACCACAACTATTTAAGTGAGAGGACAATGGAGGTGCGGGAACAAGTTTCCACTTTTAGCTTGAAAACGAAAAGCCCATTTCACGCCATTAGAGCGGTGAAGCTCTGGAACAGCTTTCCAGTAGGAGGTAGTGGGGGCAAGAATGAGAACGAGCTGCGAGGCAGAGCCCCATCGCTCCTCAGAGGGGATGGGGCGATGGGGCTGTAGACGACAGCCCCAGGCAGGACCCAATGACTTGCCCAGTTGTCCTTCCGACCTATGGGGCTGGTTTTTTTGGTCAGATAGGGGAAGGAGAGGGTGGAGATCACATCCTTCCAGTGGCCTCCTTCATCCCTGAGCAAATCCAGCAACCCTCACCACTCGTGCGCTTCCACCTCATCACCACCCTCAGTTTGTGGCATCAAGGGAATGGAAAAGCTTCACCTGCTTTAGAAATGAGAAGATGCTGGGCCTGGAGGAAGGATGTTTACAACCACCTCAGCCACCCACCCTCAGGCTTTTTTATATTCTCTTACACCAAGATACCAAATCTGCTCAGTTTTGCAGCACAAGGCTCCACTATCAGACTCCTCTCCATCATGCACCTTCTGCTCTTCTTCCACCACTCATCCACTCTGAATCTGGGGCACAGCGGCCGATGTTACCCAGGGTCCGAGTCCCAGTAATCCATCCCAAATAAGATGAAAACAACAAAAACAAGCCACATAAACTGCTGCCGGAGGGTTTAAACTGCAGGATTGCTCTGATAGGATTTCCATTTCTGTCTTCAGAGCCTCCCTGTCCTCCTACAATGTAAATCATTCTTGCTCTGTGGACACACAAGCCTAAGTCACAGAAAAATGGAGTAAAGATGGAGAAATACTCAAGGTCTTGTTATGCTCTGAGATAACCATCCGTCTCATGATGTAAGGAAAGATTGCCCGAGACAAAGAATCATTTAGAAAAAAGAAAAAAAAAAAAAAAAGGCTGAACTGCCACATTAGTCTTGAAGGAAATACGATTATTCTAATACATAGAGAGCCATTACACACCAGCAATTCAGCAAGATTGCTCAGTTTGCACTTAAGACTGCATTTACCATGCTGTCTTCACTGCAAAAGCACAGCTTTAAACTCACCAAAACAAACACATGGCAAACCAGGATCCAGGACCCCAACTCTGACACAGAAGTATGTAATGACAGGAGACCCATTGTCCCAGATAGTGACTTTATTACCGTGGTTCCTACCGCAGAATTCAGTCTCAAAGACAGTATTAATCATTACAGATGGATGACATTTTTGCAACTGAAACATTTTTATTCAAAACTACCTTTAATTGCAAATTAAAGTTTTTTAAACATACAATTAATCAAAACCTAACTAGAAATTTAAAAGATGATAGAAAACCTGCAAGTGAAAAACATAACCTCTCAGGGTTTTTTCCACTCTGATTTTCAGTTTCTACTTCAGCATCCTTTCTGCATTCCCAGCTGTCATGGTCAGGGTCACTCTAAGCCTGTTCTCCCCTACCTGAGACATGCCCTCACAATCTGTGAGGAGTTTTTGGAAGCTCTGCTTTCGCAGGTGAGTTCTTTCTGCCAGCCATACATGCTGGTCCTGAAGAAGACACAGATCTGACCTTCTTGAGCATCACATTCAATACCACATTCCACCAAGCTGCAAGTGTACATATCCCACACACAAACCAGAGGAACATGTATCTTGAACACAGAAGCCTTGCTCGCAGGGCTTGGTCACTTAAATAATCCTCAATCACAATCAAGTGGCAAATTCTGGCCCAGACCCAGGAAAGCTTGGCCTGGATCTCCCCAAGAAGGGATGACCCTGCAAGGGATGAAGTTACTTACACAGCCTAGAAGGAAAAGTATCACTTCCCCTGATGCTCCACATCCATCCTGAGCTTTGATTTTTTTTTGCATGGTCACAGCTTAGCTGCAATGATGCCAAGCTGCAAGCTCTTTCGCACCAGGAACCCAGGTTTGTGTTACACGAGCACATAATACCTGGGACCAAGCTGTTACTTCAGGGCTACCGCTACTGAGCCTCACCCAAGTGCCAAAGCAGTAACAAAAGAAAAACCACCTTATTACACAGCAGGGGAAAAAAACAAACCCAAAACTTTCACTGATTGGCTGATTTCTGAAACAAGTCTTTCCAAGAGCAAAAGAAAATACAGCAAGCTTCCAAATACACAAATTAAAGTGACTAATAAAGGTTTTTCTCCTGTTACATCTCTGAGCCATGCTATTCTTTGTTATCAGTATCCCTGAGCTACACAGCCACCTCTTCTCATGGTTTCTGCATTAATTGGGGATTCTAGGTAAAAAGGAACACACCCATCCAAGAAGCAGCAATAATAAATCAGGAATCTTGACCTTTTTCTTCCCCCAAGCTGTACGAGATTAGCACTATAATGATACACACATGTGAGAAAGCACAAGTACGCTCTGCTTTCCTTGTCTTCTGTTCTTTTCCCTCCTCCCTCTCCTTTCATTCTCACTTTCTCTGCTTTGGTGCTTCTCCAGTCTCTAGTCATCCACTCAGCTCCAGCTCTCACCTTTGTCTTTCTGTGCATCTCACTTCTCAGTAAAGAACATACTTGCACCCCATTCTGGAGGCTCTCTGGACACCTATCCTGCATTATCACAAAGACCTGGTCTGCCACACCTGCCCAGGAGGAGTAACAGAATTCAGCCTGAATATTTTATATATTCTCTACAGACACAAGCTACATAACATACGTAAAGTAAAGCAGGGCATCTCAAGTCTATTGTCACTCCCCCATGGAAGAGCCCATTACAGCACCCCAGGTAGCTCTCTTTTGCCAAAGAAACTGAAGCAAAGCAATCACTGAAGAAATTGGGTTGATGAACAGAGATACAGTCCCAGGGAAGTAGTGCCCTGACAGTTCAGAAGAGAGGTTGAATGGTATTAATATAGCACATCTTGTGTTACGGAAGACACTGGCCCAAATTCTACTCTCCGAGTTTCAGACTCGCTAAGACATCTCTGCAAGCAAATGTCACCAAAAGCAAAATACACTTCTTTTGTTTTACAAGCCTGTTTGGAGCCATTAACAACAACCCTCTTTGCCTGACATGAGCTATCTTACTGATCTAGGGCTTCATCTCCATCATACTGATGCTGAGAAACTTCATGTTTTGCAGAGGGGCTTTAGGTTACACACAGGGCAATGGAGAATTACCCCACTGATCTGAATTCCCCAGGCTTATAAAGTCTTCCCCAGGAAGGAATAATTGAGGCAGGCACTTATTTGGTGAGCCCAGTCTGTGCTCAGCAAGATACCTCAAAGGTGGGTTGGTACAGCTACCCAGCCACACAGATGGGTGGGAGCAGGCGGAGCAGTGCAGCGCTGCAAAGTGGTTCACACTATGCAGAAAGTTCTTTGTCCTTTCCAGCCAGGTACCCGGGGACACAACATATCAACTTTCAAGTGAACTGCAGCGTCCCAAGATGTAGATTAGAGACATAAAATCATTGGTAATGGTACAAGCTGAGTGGTGGTATCCAATACATCTCGACATCCCAAATAAATCAACAGCCAGAAAAATAAGGTTCATCAATGACAGAGGCTGAAAAAGACATCCTTTCTCTACACCTCCTCAGAGCCATCCTGCCCAAGCTAATACAAAATTAGGTGTTTCTATATGGTGATTTAAAAAAAAATAAAACATAAAGTTAGTTGCTATGCAATTTTCTAAGATTCTTCTCAAAGACAGGTCCCACCACACCACACAGAGCCTGCTCAGCAGGAGCAAAGGCTTTCCCACGCTCACACCCAGACCCTACAATTCACCACCCAAAGGGCGAGGAAGATGCCCCTCGCTCAGCTTTGCTTTTCCGCGCACGAAGAGGACTCTGCCCGCTTCGGCCCCGGCGTGTCGGGGAGCCGAGCGCAGGGCAGGCGCCCATCGGAGGCAGCCGGGCAAAGGTTGGTGGGCACGATGCCCGCGGCAATGCCTCTGGTTCGCAAACTGCCCCCCCCGCGCCCCGGCTATTTGCTCACAGATAGGGCAGGAGTAGCGACAAAAAGCCAGGCTGTTGGCGTGGGGGCACGGAGGACAAGCAGCCTCCAGCAGCACTGGGCACCACTTCGGGGGGAACCCCTCACCCCCCTCCCTCCCAGCCGGGTTACCGACACCCGGGCTGCACTGCAGACCGCGGGGACCCGCCGGGGATGACATCAGCGCCGCCACGGCCGGGCAAGGAGCCGGGCTGGGCGGGGGGGGATGGAGATGCCTCGGCCGGGTACCGCGACAGAGCATCCGCAGCCCTCCGCCCTGCCCCGCAGCATCCCCACCGCATCCCCCCGGGGGGAAGGGTGGGCGCATAGACCCCGCCGCCCTTGGAGGGGACGGAGCCCCCCCCTCTCCACCCCTCCGCTGCCTCCGCGCCGTGCGGGCAGGTGCGGCCGCTCCCTCCCCGCCTCGCCCTGCCCTTACCCGGGGCAGCGCAGTCGGCGCACGCCGCGTTGCCCGGCCGCTGGAGCAGCTCCGCCAGCGCTTTCCTGCTCCTCTCCTTCGCCATGAGGACGGGCGGTGCGGGGCGGTGCGGGGCTCCGCTCGGCTCCGCCGCGGCTAAAGCAGCTTCATGGCGCGGGGCGGGGGGCGCTGGCGAGGCGGGCGGCGCGCCCGGGCTGCTCCATGCGGCCCCGCTCGCCCCCCGCAAGGTGAACGGCGGCGGGAGGGGCCGCGCCGGGGCGGTTTCTGCCCTGGACGCCTCCTCGCCCCGCTGCTGCCGGTGGAGCCGCCCGGCCGGGCACGGCGCCGGTTCCGCCTTCCGCCGGGCCCGGGGGGCTGGCGGTTCCCTCCGCCGCTCGCCCGCGACCTCCAGCGGCCGCTGGTCGCCCCGTGGGGGGGTCCCGGGTGTCCCCAGTGCCCCCCACCCTCCACACACACATCCCGATGTGTCCTCCCCTTCTCTGGTTTAATTCGGTGTGAGGAGATGTTCTCGCCGGTGGGCTAGCAGGGCAGTGGAAAGGGTGGGGGACCAGGAGTCTTCACTTCAGGGACCCAGCCTCGCTGAAGGGGCCTCACCCCTAGAGCACCTTGGGGGGTTTAGGAGCAGGGCTTTTGGGACACCTTTTTAATGTTAGCATCGTTTGGGGGTACTCATAAGTGTTTAACTGGTGGCACCTGTGCTTCAAAAAAGCTCCTCCTTCACCACTGTGCTTCCAGGCACACATCACCAGCACCTTCCACATCTGCATCTTGAAAGGACCATCCTCCAAGCACCTTCCAGCACTTCTCACACCTGTCCATAATGTCAAGGGAGAATCAGGGTAGCAAAGACCCCTGGGGCAGAGTCACAACTTCATGACTGTGCTGTTGGGACCAAGGGCTGCAGCTGCTCATGCATCTCGGGTCACCTACAGGGCAAGGCTCCTGTCCCTGTTTTACCAGTGAAGGTGACTCAGCTCGGTGACGTGGGAAGCCTTTGTTGGTGAAGGAGGGGTTCAGGGCTGTGCCTTGCAGACTGCTGCCCTAACCCCCGCTGAAACCTCGCTCTCAGGTATGGATCACAGCCACTTGCGACCCTGCTATGGCCTATCTGTGGCTCGTACAGCTCTGTTTATAGAAACGCTTTTGGTTTTGCAAAGCAAGTCCCCCATTCAAACTGTCCATCTCTGCTTCCTCCAATCTCCTCACAGAGCACCCTCCTGCAAAGCTCAGCTCACAACGTTCGTGCTTCCCGTTGGGTTCAGGGTGTGCATGAGGAGGAGGGTGCCAGCAGCTCCTGGAAAACTTCCACAACCAGATCACCAGCTTGGTCCTGCAGACGTACACAGATGTGAGTAGGTTCGAGGTAAAGCTTTGAGGGAGAAAATAGCATACACCCTTATTATGAGCAGAATCATGGCTTGGTATGTTTACAAAGTGCTCCCCTTGCCTGGAATACATTTTCCTAAAAGACCTCTGCATTTACTCTGTCAGACAAGAGACATGTAACCAAGTTGATTTTTGACTGTTTTAAACTGATGTCAGACAGTTCCCTGCTGACTCCATGCAGTGTTACACCTCGTCCTGGGGTTTGCTGGTTTTACACACGTAGGCTGGTGATGTCTGGAAACTCGTTCCCATGCTAACCAAAGACGTAATCCCACACACGGGCTTTTTGTGGAGAAGCTGAGCTGCTGCATCCAGACCCTTGCCCTCTTCAACCTTCGAGTCACTAATACTAATTTGGAGCAGAGCACTGACTCCCAACATCCACTGAGTAAAACCAGCTCCAGCACAGTATCTTAGCCCTAATCCACCCATGCTATATCCAAGCTCCTCAATGTAAATGCTTACAGGATCAGAGCTTCACCTAAGTCCAAGTTAGGTTAGGTTTTCATTTGTGCTCTGGCTTTTCGAGAACATGCACTTGCTGAATTCTTCATGCGACACCCAGGATGCTGCACATCATCATGGACTTACTGAGGGCAGGGGCTGGGCGAGACATTCTATGATTCTAATGTCTCTGTTTAGCTTTCCATTAAGACTTATTGATTCTTTTAATTTTTTGTTCTCCTGGTTGCTAGGCAATCCCTCTCTCTCTTCCACATGCTGGAAGCCAGGGCTGCAGACAGGAATTTATAACTTGTAATAAAATCAAATATAACAGAGCCTGTTGTCAATGATGAGAGGGGAGCATTTCCTAAAGAGCAGGTGAAGCAAGACAAGAGGACCAGCCAGGGGCAATGCACAGCGATCCTCATCATTTAAATCCCATCACAACTACTCCAGATTTGACACTGGAGATCAAACAACTGAAGTGAATGAAGGGGATGTGGAGAGAGAGGGAGAAAACTTGGAACTGAATGAGCCAGAGTTGAAGATAAACTTTCGTTCAGTGGAAAATCAAAAGCTTGGTTCAATCTTACATACACAAGGGTATCTCTGTAGATTTACTCCTGGTTTATCCAACTGTGGGGCAGGAGCTGACACCTCATCTGAGCTTCTCCCCACATTTTGCCTGTGGGTACAACCTGTCAGAGAATGCTTAATGAATTTGCTCCTACTCCTCTCAAAGTCTTTGGCCAAACTCCCTGGAGACCGGTTGTCGCTGTCAATACATCACCTGCCTTCAGATGCTTTCTGTCTCCCCACTGCAGAGTGACTTAAGTCTGTTGTAAATTTATACACACGCACATGTAAACATGCATCTTTCTGTGCAAAATGTGTTTGTTTGTAAATATGCACACTTTTAACTCAGTCTTTCCTAAATTGCAAGGTTGTTGCCTTAGAAACGGACATTATTAATGAGATCTCCAGAGGTGCTAAGCACAGCGGCAGCAAAGGCAGCCTCTGGAAACACCAGACTGAGGTCAGGGCAAGGGATGCTCAGAAATTCCAGGAAACCTTTTCATCATCTTTGTGGTGATGCCCTGAAAATGCACAGACCTAACTATCACTTCTCCTTGCTCTCATATATTAGCTCCTTTCAGCTCAAGACTGCCTTGTTTTGTTAGGAAAGAGCTGTTTACACTGTTTTTTCAGGTAATTTTGTAGCTCCAGCCCTGAGATGGCTAAATCGATGTCACAACCAAGCAAGTAAAAGGGTGTTAAATGCAACCTTTTATGTGACCCAGGAGCACATTCACAACATAACGTGGGGAAGCATTACAAATTCCTGTGTGAACAGCAAACCTTAACAAAAATATCAATAATTCATGCCACTGCATTCAAGCTGTTCTCTGGAGTAGTAGACACACCAGGCTGGATCCCTTAGGCTTCCTCAGCACCACAGGGGTGGCAGCTTTTGCAGCTGGAGGTTTGTGTGAACAAGCCATAGCACTGGTCACCCGCACCCATGCTACAGCAGCTAGTTTCCGTTGCAGTATAATTTCCTGTTCAGAACAAAGGGGGGAAAAAAAAAAAAAAAAAAGAAACATAAATCCTGGAGATTGTTCTTTTTAAAAATTACCTATCTTAGATTGCATATCTTATTTTCTGGGTTATCCAGTTAAATCAAGAGTGGCTACAGCTGGGAGGGAGGAATGCCACAGAGCAGAGCTCAGACCAGGGGAATTAAAAACTCTTGAACTGAAAGGCTGACACTGATGCCAACTTTCTCTGATTTTGAGCAAATTGCTTTACGGTTTTTCTCCTGTAGAACAGGCAAAAGCACACTCACTGCATCTGCACAGTTAGGTGTTGGTCAAGTTGAAGAGGGTGATGCAAGAGAAAATGATGCGAGGGTGCAGAAATAGCAGACTGAAGCCCTGTAGCTGCAGAGCTGCTCTGCACCTGCACTGGCTCTCAAAGCTGAAGAGGTGTTGTGCACCCCTAAAAGAGCCTCTCTGCGGAGTAATTTGCAGATCATGGTTTCATGGCATTTGCATAGTGGTTTACACTGTTGCGAAGCCCAGTGTTACCAGTGGGGAAAAAGGATGGTCCATGACTCCCAAGATACAATAGCTGTGCAGGTAATATCATGCACAGCAGACCACAGAGATCCTCTGTAAGTGAGAAGAGATGGGGAAAACGAGGACAAGAAAGTGGTGCAGAGCCAAATTTCTCTGCAGATTGACTTAAACACTCGGGTTTTTTTAGGCTTCTGCAACACCCTGGAGGTGAGAGCTGCTCTCTCACAGCCACACCACCACAGAAAGGAAAGTAACTCCAACCACTTGTCTGAGTCCACCCATCATGAGTGCAGGACATCCTTTCTGTTTCCTCTCCCTCCACGCTCTGGTCAGGCTTGCTGCAGGAATGAGCTGGTTTGGGAACCAATATATTGTCTCAGAGGCTGCTTAGTGACTTTGAAGGCATAGTTGGGAGCCAAGAGACATCGTAGAGAGCGAAGGGGTAATTGCTAGCTTGAAGATGTTGGATATTTGTACGGCTGCTCTACAGTACACAGGGAAATCTCAATATGAGAAAAAAACATGCAGCAGCCCGGTTGTTGCAGTACCAAACTCATTTCATACGATGTAAAAGATGATGTGGAGGGGGAAGCTTGGGGGAAGTGCCTCCGTGGCAGCTACCAGCACCTGACTAGAGCTATGCTGGTTTCTACAGCCTGATGACAGGTTCTCTTCCATTCTCAGAGAAAATGAAACTGCACCGATGAAGTCAATAATTCACCTACACCAGTGTTAGACCGTTGCTTTTAGGATCATTCCTGGATTTATACTAATTGAAAGACTTAGGGCTGGGGAAGCTCCCTATGGAGAAAGCCAACATATGTGTGAAGAGATTCACACATGAGGGTATCAGCTCCCCGAGAAAAGTCAAAGTGATTATTCAGAGCAGGAGATCATCAATTCAGTCTGAGTCAGGGACAGCAGCAGGACAGGTTCAATGCGCAAACCGCAGGGCAAGCGCTTATCCTGCAAACTGGTTTTGCTCAGTTTCAATAATTTGATCTCTTTCTGGCTCAAATGGTTCATCCTTCCAGGAACAGCTTGGAGACATTCAAGCAGGAGACTTGATTGTTCCATTGCAGGGTGGAGACAGAAGCAGCACAGCCAAGCGCTGCCTCGGAAGAGGCAGCTGCTCCTGCCAGTGACCCATTTGCCAAGAGGATGATGGAGACGCTATAGGCAGGACCACAGGATAGAGGAGCTGAAGCCCAGCACATCATTTTTGGTGTGGAAGCCTCTGCAGCACAGCTCGAGCCCCTCAAAAGAAACCATTTTAAAAGGGCAGAGACGAAAAGAGAAAACAGTGTAATTATAGGTCCCAGCAGTCAGTCTCCCATCACAGACTGCTGCCTTCAGCTGCTGGTCCAGCTCAGACGTCTGAGATCACATCACTTTCTGTAACATTGCTCATCTGTGATTTGAATAAATCATTAGATGGCAACAAAGCTGTGTTTTTTCTCCAGAAAAAGATTAGAAATGATGGCCTGAAGGAAGCTGCCGAGCAGCTGAGATGGTAATTGAGCCTCCCCCCAATTAACTTTGTCCACAGAAAGTTGAGGTCTGTGTCCTGCCTCTCCTTTGGCTGCTGATGGGATTGGTTGGATGTTACTGCTTGCCTCCTAAAAGCTCCCATAACATCGAGATACAGAGCATGCTGCTCACTTATTTGTTTATTTCAATATGCTTTGCCAAAGAAAAATCAGCAAAGAATTAATTAACAGCAATTATTTCTAGCGACAACAGAGCAGCCCAGCTCCAGAAGCCATGAAAACAACATCATGAGACCCCTGTGGCTGAAAAGCCTTTATAAACAGGTGCAAAAATCAACAATTTTATATCAGGCTATAAAAAGAGCCCAGGCCAGGTTGGGGAATGGCAGAACAGCCATTTCTATGGCTGAGTCTAAGCAGCCACCCAGGTGACTTTTGTGAAGGAGCTTTAATAAACAAACCAGTGCAGAAACACCAACCTGAGTCAAAGAACCAGCAGGACCAGGTTATTGCTGCAATAGAGGGTTTACTATACCCGTCACTCTGCGTTATTAGTGCTGCTAAAGTGATTTACTGTCTAAGTCAGGCCAACCGATTAGAGCTGTGATCTAAAGTACTAGCCAGCTCCAGTTTCAGTGATAAACATCATCCCCCCTGCCTATTACTTGCTAAAATGAGCTGAAATAAAGCCATCAATCCAGACATCTCTCTGCTCAAATGAGTCTTCTAGCTGGCACCACCACACCTGCAAGTCTCCTGCTGTGCACGCTGAAAGGATGGAGGTAGATGTTTCAGATACACTCTCATTTTTCACCCACCTGGTTCCTTTTCAGCAGCCAGTGAACTCAGCATTTCTCTCCCTTTGACCAGAACTCACACATCTCCTGTCACCAAAGCAACCTGATTCCAGTTACATCCCTGTGCTCCACATGCTGAGCATCCCTGAGCATGGAGGCCAGGATGCATCTCCTGCCACAGATATTCACCTGGTAGGTGGCTGTGGACAGTCCCTCTTTTCTACTGGACCCTGCAGCACGGTTTGGGGAGGTGGGGACTAAACCACAACCCACACCGGTGTTTGTCCACACAGACTGTTGACACCTGGTCCGTGGCTTTGCCTGTGCTCTCCCACATAGATACTGGTATGGAATTGGGCTGTGTGGACCCAGTACACATATACCTCTAGATCAGACAGAAATCTGAACGTACAGAGAGAAGGGGACAGACTTGTGCTGCCTTAGCAACCACTCCAAGCACGCATACACACGCCAGAGATGTGGCAAACAACAGGCACACCCCAGAGCGTGTGCTCTCTAAGGGCTATGTCACAACGACGAGTGGTGAGGACGAAGGGTTAAAGGCAGCCTGCTAAAGCCATGGGCTGAAGTCAGCACAGCCTTACGCCCACATCCGCACTAAAGAGCAAAAGCTGAAGGAGACAACCCCAGTGATGAAAGCAACCAGCCTCATTACACCCCTGGGATTTCCTGTTTGGTACTTGATGGGGATGTGAAGGCTCATTTATCAATGGGGGGTTTTGCTCCTGCTTGGTTCAGCATCCTGAGCTACCAGCAATTTTGCCAGCACTGTTCTGATCCACAGCTTCTGTGCAATTCCTGAGTGGCAGTGGGAAACTATTTCCCATTTGGGTCTGCCTGCCCAAAACCTGGCTTTCTCAGCATGGTAAAATCCTTTTGACTGTCTAGCAAGCCACGCTACCCTGGGGCTGCCAGAGCAACCCAGAGGGAAAAGCCGTCAGTAGACAGGCAGCAGATTGCTCCACTAAGCAGGCGGCAGCACACAGCATCATGTCAAATCCTCAGGGCAGTCCTGGAGTCCCAGATTCTGTAGCACTGTCATTCTCCTGCCTTCTCCACTAAGGAGAGATTCAGTGCTTCCAAACCCTGCTGAAACCCAGGATGCAGTTTGATAACAGAGAAATGCAAACTGAGCAAACAGACTGAGCCTGACTCCCTTGCAGAGCATCTCCTCCCATGCGACTGCCTTCCCACGTGCCAGCCTTGATTAGCAGCTTTGCAAGCAAGATCAGAACTGGGCATGTGAGCAGGTTCTTGCTGAGCAGGGCTTGATAGCAGTGAGCAAATGAGAAATCCTCCAGAAATCAGAGCTGTCAGTTCCCAGCAGATTACCAAAATAGTCAAAGGACACAGTTGCCCAAAGCGGCTGCAGAAGCAGCCCCCACTGCCTGCTTTTGCAAACCATCAAGGTGAAGTTAAAAGCCCGGGTCACTGATTTCTTCACCTCCCTGCTCTCCTTTTGCAAGGCTACTTTGCACCACTGCTCCTATCCGAGTTTGCCATAATTCATAAGGACCTGAACAGAAAAAATCCACAACACTGGGAGGTTTAAGGTATTGCTCATTGCCAGGCAGCAGGACCCACAACCAGATGGACCACAGCATCCCTCCCACATCAGTGGGAACCTACCTTACTCCGCGTGGGAGCTGGGAAAGACTGCTCATTCAGACAGCTCCACATCCTGCTTGGAGGTGGGGAAGCGCAGGACAGTAAGGGCTGGACTCAACCCACCAAATTTGATGCACCGAAACCATTTTACACGCACAGAGATAACTGTGGCCTTTCTTGGGCTTTATGGTGAATGCCAGCTTGTCTGGGGTGTTTTTCATCCAGCCAAGCCCATCAGGAATCAGCAAGCCTAAGACTGATGCAGCTGCTAATGCAAGTCTCAAAATCTCCTGGAATAATGAGAATAATCAATACAGTAGTGTGAAACAGTCTGCAGAGTGCTACAGAGAGAGCACAAGCATCAGAACCTCTAGGAAGAGCCATAAAACGCCGTCCCTGTATCATCATCAGTCCCAGGAAACAAGAAATGCATCAAGGTCTATTGAGTCCCCTGCACACACGCATTGGACTTCTAGGTGACTTTCTATGAAGCTCCTATTTTGAGCCATGATCAATTATGCATATCAAGCCATATGGCACTTTCCTTCCAGAAGGAAGGCATTTTGTCTTGCAATCTGTAAGCTAGAAAATCTGCTGCATCCTGACAGAAATGCAGCAATGCTAGCTATTCACAGAATCAGAACCATTAAGAGAAAAAAAAAAAAAAAAAAGAGAACCCGAATAAGATTAATCACTCAGTTTTCAGTGAAATACCATGCAAGGGGAAATGGACCCTTGCATGTGCCCTCCC
Organism: Trogon surrucura; assembly: GCA_020746105.1. NCBI lineage: Eukaryota > Metazoa > Chordata > Aves > Trogoniformes > Trogonidae > Trogon > Trogon surrucura. Next base: position 6,268,797 of record CM036632.1, on the reverse strand, counting down.
AGTCTTCTTTTAATTAATCTGAGTTAGACCTATGATTGTTATGGGCAAACTCATACAATATGCAACAGTCCCAATTTAGCAGAAGGGTCTCTTCCAGAAGGGAAGAGAAATAACCGAAATCCTCTGGGGTCACTGGAGATGCTACCAGAGATGACTGCACTCTTGCATACTAGCAGAAGCATCATTCTCTTCCCAGGAATCATGGATGATAAATGTAGAAACATACTGCTCTCCAGTGGAACCAGGACACCCGAGGCACTTTTCACAGCCTACAGCAACAAGCGATGCTACAGACACTTTTTGTGCGGGGAGAAGGCTGCTCCTTCCCTTTTAGCCTCATGTAACCCAGGTTTAGTTCCAGCAGCTTAGAGGAAACGGCATTGCCTCCCAGTGCACTCTAGGTCTGCTTGGAGCAAGATAACAAGGGGGTGAAATTCAAAAGTTGCTCCAAGTGATCGAGGTCACGCCTATTGTTAGCGTTGATTAACCAGAACCTACAAAGGCAGCAGTAAGTGAAAGCTATTTTGATTGCTTCCACGAAGGGCAATTAATCACCAAAGGCCAGCAATTCTGTGGCCTCCAAAGGAAACTGAGTAGGTAACTACTTGCTGTAAGCATAATGCCCAGCCACAAGGACTTCTGTGGCCTCGAATCAGGCACAGCAAATTGGGGAGAATGCTTTCAGAGAGGTCCAAGCACGAAGGCCAGCTGGCTACAGCCCATTGCCTGCCTGTAGCTGTGCACAACCCCAAACACTCACATCCCAGGTGCTGAGAGATGCAGCCCTTCTGTCACCCCAGGTACTCTGCTTCCAGGTGGTAGGCACAGCAACAATCCTTCCTTAGCATAGAGACATGGGCTCACCGGGCTCCTACAAAGGACTTTGGACCATGGCTCCCTTCCAGCACAAGCTCTCTTTGCGCAGGCTTTTCTACAAAAGTACAGTCAGAGCTTTGGAAATGTTTATTAAACTCCTTCTTCCTTGTTCTGCAGGTCACTGCAGCTATTTGGAGTGATACACCCAGAGCTCAAGGCCTCCCAGGAAGACATAATGAGGGTTGACTTACAGCAATGTTTTCTCTGTAAATAACTGTGGTGATCAAGGTTAAGCTCTTCGTGGTTGAACGGATTCTAACCTGAGCAAAGAAAGAGGGAATGTGTGGGCAAGGCTCTACTAAGTGCCAAGCTGCTGATCTGGAGCCCTCCAGGGACTCCCTGGGACAGGATCCCAAGCAGCAGCGTGCCTGGAGTTACCGTGTGAAGGCAGCTTTGCTTAAGAAAATCTACAGGAAAGACACTTACAGCTCTCTTGCTTATCAATTACTGTGTTAACAGATTACATAAATCCTCACTCCAAAACAGACGACGCTTCCTCCTGTTTCGGGCCCTCCCTTCCACACCTGTACAATTACCTCCAGGCTGGCAGTTCGTGCATCAATCCAAGCCCAATCTCCTTTTGCAACTCCTTGTGCCTCTCCAGCTCCCAGGCTCTGTCAGCAGGTGGTGCCTTCCAGCTGCGACGGTGCCAGCAGCTCAGCTCGGCACAGCCCAGCACACCCATGAAGATGACTTTGCTCTTGCAGGACTCACCTCGCTCCCAGCGCCACCCGTAGCAGAGCAGCTCATCAACTCCAAACAGCTCCATAAACAAATGGGCATCCCTCACAAACAGCCTCCCCCGCAGCATACAGCTCAGCTCAGCCTTTACAGAGTACAGATGTTATTCCCATCCTGCTGTCAGGCTTCTGGAGAGGTTCCTCCCTGGTACGGGATCAGGAAAGGGAGCTATGAACTTACAGCTTTCCTGTGGCTTACCTGCCACTGTCAGTTTAAAGGAGCATATACGTTTATATGGAAAGGCTTTAATTAATGATCTGTATGCTGGTGGGAATAAAGTGAAAAACATGCACCAAACTCATGAAGTAGCGTTTGGCCAAATGACAGCGCAGAGGAACATCCAAGAATGGAACAACCAGTGGTAACGGCCCAGATTCCTCCACTACCACTGGTGGGTTCTTTCAAACCTACCACTGATTCACTTCACCTTGTAATATTCAGGGAGCACAGAAGCATGAAATTTCATTTCTTTCTTCTGAAGATGCTGGAGATTATTTTAATAATTCTTACTTGGTATCAATGAAAGAAAGCCCTTGTTCAGTGGTTTAATATAAAGTCTTTTAATATCTGTTTCAAAAATAAAATCTCTGCTTTCTTTTCTATAAACGTACTAATCTCACCAGCAGATATAATTTAAACAGCAGAATGAAGTAGAATAAGAATATGCAGCAGCGAGCAAACATTCTTTTCAAACAGGAACCCGCTCTGAACTATGCGCAGCCTGTTCAATCAGATTAGACCCGAGCAACAATTTAAATCCCAGCTCCAACCATCAATATGAAGAGCAGAAAATGTTCTTTTACCCATTCTTGGATCTGTGTGAACAGATGCACAGTGGAGGGAAGCAGAAGCAAGAGTAATAGCAGACAGCAGGGAAGGTGAGGTATATCAGAGGACAGCAAATAAAGGAGAAAGTGCAGGAGAACTGCCTTGGCAGAAACTGTATCACTACCTGCAGGCCCTGGCACTCGAGCTTGCCGTTTGAGAGCCAGAGACACGGAAATATGATTCACTGGGTTAAAAAACTAAAAATAAAAAGGGAGGAGTGGAGACAGGGCAGGAAATACAGTGGAAGATACATCCAGAAGATTTATAAATTTATTATCTGCTTGAAACACATTTCTAGTGGGCTCGCAGGTGAAATGATTTTGGTTTGAACTCAGTATTAATTAAGAAAGACTCATCTGCATTAGCAGATGCAAAAGAAATACCACTGGCTCTGATTAGTTAAATTATAACACAAACACCTCTCTGGGATCTTAAAGACATACTCAGACCTGACTGCTCACCTGCTGCATATGTGTTCCCAACGTATGGGCTGTAGCTACTTGTTTCTGGAAAGAAATACTGTACTTCATAGACAGGTAATGCTTGATCTACCCTGTTTTTTAACATAAACCATAAAACCCACTTGTTTTTAATAGAATAAAATCACCCAATCACATTTATGTGTACATTTCACAGGTACTTAGAGCACAAATAAATACCATTCCTGTGTCCACACTGATTTCACCATAAAGATATTAAAAAAAATATATGGCAGCTCTATTTGGAGAAATATATCTAGCCATAACGAAAGATTCCCAGTTAAAAGGTTAGTTAGGTGAACACTGTTGGCATGGTAAATAAAGGCTGAATTGCTGCCTGACCGATGGTCGGAACCAGAAACACTCTCCCAACAAAGGTGAAGGTTAAAAGACAGAAAAATATTCCATCTCAATACCCAAGTGTTTTCTACAGCACAGTGAGATGGCCACACGGATGGAGACTAACACCAGTATTCAACAAAAAGCAATCTGCAAGTACCACGACAGCTTTATTTCCACCTGACAGGTAACTGCTTCAAGCATATTAGTAATGCCCACGTTGGATTAATCTGTAGTTCTCGATGTACATAAGAAAGTTGGGGTTTTTTGTCTTTTTGAAGTAAGGTTTCACTGTTCTTAGAGAGGCATGGAGAACACACCGGGCAATAACTGTTTTCTCCAGGTTCTTACGGATCTTTAAAAGTGGACTAGAGAAATTAAAAGTTAATAAATACTTGAGGAAAGTAGAGAAAGGAAGCACTTAAGCTCATTTAAAAACTTCTTATTTTACACAAATTAAACTCTGAAAAAAGGTTCCTTCAGGAAACACTTCTTATTCCAATACGAACAGATTGTACAATATGTACTACATTAAGAGTTACGCTTTCCAAACAGAAGGAGTAAAGTTGTCTGTCTTCATTACAACTTTTCAGGTTTTGCTTCTGATTTCTCATCTATCAGGTCTTTAAATCCCAATTTTTCCAGTGGTTCGTTAGCCATAAGTTGCCTAAGTTAAAAACAACAAAACACAAAAACATTTTGCAGAGCACGGTCTATAACCAAGAGAATTATTAAATTATTATTTCATTTAGTATTACTTCTCTAAAGAAATCCAAGATGACCATAAGGAATGACTGCTGTTTGGCAAAGCCTCAGAAACTTCAGTTCTGGGACAGCAACACTCAGGAATACTTCTTTTTTTTTTTTTTTTTTTTTGTAACAGCACTTTTCCAGTTACATGTGTTGTTTCCTGATAATAGATACTCAATACTTTTTTTTTTCAGAAACTGACCCGATAGCTAAAGATATAACTACGAAAATATATAATGAGAATTAGAGATAACCTGACCTGGTTATCTTTGACTAGCAGACCGCATAAGAGCTTCCTAAAATTCTACCTGTGCCATTTACCAGATTTTTAAGTGCCTGTGGTTCAGAACAACATCTGCGGTGCTGCTCTACTTTACTGTACGATTTTCAAGAGGTTTCTGATTTGCAGCCTGACCCACCACCCGCCCATGCACAGCATCCTGGCGTCCTTTTATTTCAGCGCACTTCCGAACGCTCTTCTCGCGGTTCCCAAGGGGCTCCCCGACTCAGCACTGAGCAGGGGGACGCAAAAAGAGAAACCCCACTAGAAAACCAACCCCCAACGCCCTTTTCGCTGGAACTGAGGAGTGAATTAACTTGCGACTACAGCTAAGCAAAGCTTCCCCGGGGGGCGCCCTTGCCTCTCCATGCGGCACTCCAGGTAGGCCATGGCGGGCTGCCGGCAGGCGCTGCTCTCGTAGCCGCTGTGGCGGAGGCACTCCATGAACCGCTCCTTGAAGGCGCTGCACTCCCCTGCAAGACACAACCGGGGCCGCGCTACAGCCGGGCTCGGGCTCGGGCCCGCGGCGAGCGGGGGGGAGCGGGGCAGGCCCGGCGCTAGGCCGCGGGGAGGCCAGGCCCGCTACCGCACCGAAATGGTCCAGCGGGAAGGCGCCCTTGTCCGGCGGCCGCGGTTTGAAGCTTTTGGTGCCGAAGTTCATGGCGGTGGACATGTCGCCGGCGGCGGGAGGGGGAAAAGGAACGACACCGGCACCGGACCCGGGGACCCTGCGGTCACAGCCCGGCCGCCGGACGGGAGCCGAGCGCCGAGCGCATCGAGCGGGGCACGTGACACCAGCCCGCCGAGGGGGCGGGGCCACGCCGCCATGGAAACGGCGTGGGCGTTGCCACGGCAACCGGAGCGCGCCGCTCCCGCAGGAGGGAGTGAGGGCGGCGCGGGTGGGAATGACGTCACTGCCGCGGGCCTCGGCCTCCCGCGCGGGTCGCCATGGAGACGCCGCCGCCGCTCTCCGCCATGTTGGCCCGCGCCGCCGGCGGTGCCGCCGTGCTTCGCCGCCCCCGGAGCGGCCACCCTCTGCGGGATGAACTCATTTCTTCTCTATGAACCGTCGCGGTTTCCTGATGCGCCTTCGGGCTCTCTGAAGGCGAAGGGCGAGCGCGGCGGTGAGGCAGGCGGCGTGCAGAGGGGCGGCCGGGAGGGGTCTGCCCGCCCGCCTGGGCTCGCCAGGAAATGTGGGGAGGCCTTGGGCTGCGAACAGGCTTCAGGAGCTTCTGGGCTCAGAAACTCCGATTTAGAGAGCTCTGGGCCTGAGAAACACCCACCTAGGGACTTTCTGGGCTCAGAAACACCCACTGAAGGAGCTTTTGGACCCCAAAACGTTGATTTGGGGAGATTTTTGGGTCCCCAGCACTGATTTAGGGAGATTTTTGGTCAGGCTGGGCGGGGCTCTGAGCCAGCCTGGCCTAGTGAAAAATGTCCCTGCTCACTGCAGGCAGGTTGGACTCGATGACCTTTAAAGGCCCTTTCTAAACCCTAATACTCTACGATTCTACGAACTGAAGGGAAAAAGAGCCTGGTGCCAGCAAATCAGTTTATGCAGGATCCAGCCTGCATCACCCAGTCCTATCCAGGGGCCAGCAGGCAGGGGCTCCTCCTGTCCCTCCTCCATGAAGAACAAGGCCAATAAAACCAAGGGGCAATTGTCCCACACTTGGGACATGGTGAACGTCCAGATCCTCAAGAGAGACGACCAAGAAGAGCAGGTTTACAGCACATTCTCTGCAGAGCCTCAGAGCTCATCCTAACAGGAGGATGAGAAAGGGTGTTCACTTAACCCACACGAGTGTTAACCCTGGATTACCCCGTCAGAGTCTGTTTTCTTCTTTGCCCATAGCTGCAATTGGGTTACGATGGTCTTTCATCTTTTTTAAGTTTGTTTTCTTTTAATAAAATGACTGAGCTAAGTAGAAAGAATTTGAGGCTGGGGAAAAAAAAAAAAAAAGAAACAGCTACAATTGTTAAGGACAGCCATTATGGAAATATTACCTGCAGCCCCATTTGAAGAGCATTTTGTTTATGCTTTGATTGCTTCCTTATTACAGTATTGAAATTGTAAATGGAAAATTACACCGTGTTCTATTACATAAGCAACTGGTTTACACAGCCTGAAATCTAAGGTTTTGCTTATGATGTTTTCAGGGCTATGAACAATAGATGTTTTTTATTATACGGTAAATAGCACTTTTCCACTTGACTTCGTTGTAACACCAACAGTAAGAGGGAGATACACCTCTTTCATAAACGCATGCAGCAAACTGCCTCCCAGATCTGAGAGGTCTGAGCAGCAGAGAAGCAGCTTCGGTTTATTTGGACAAGTTTAACTGAAGTGTCAACGCACTTCAGCAAACTGCCCAAATTGCATTCCTTAATTTCTGGCACAGGGGTTGACTTGCTGATTCCTCATGTGATGGAAGAAGAAATCAAAGAAGAAATCCAAAAAAAAAAAAAGATATGCAGGGATGCCACAGTGCAATTATTCCAAACCAGACAGTGACAACCCTGTGCAAAGGCTGTATCAGCTCCGTGTATTATGTTACACCCAAATGGTTGGATTACCTATTCATTATCTCAGTGTCCTTCTTTGGAGTCTTAAATTTTGTACTTACCCAAATTCAGGTCACGTATAGTAGCAGGTGTTTGGTTATGCTTACTTAATGTTTTTATTGCAAATGTCAGTTTTATCTTCTAGAGTTTCCTTTAAAGGTACAGTTTGTCTTAGAGTCTAATACATGTCCTTTAGCAGTTTAGCGTGTATTTTTCCCAAGGAGATCAAATGAAACCCCCATTAGGTAATCAGTGTGAAGAAAAAACCCTCTCATTTGCAGATTAAGCCAACCAGTTCCAAAAGAATCCAATAAAAACAGTGCCACAAAGAGCAGTGCCACAAACAGGGAATTTTAAATGCTTTGCACATATTATCTTTCAAAGTGAGAGACTTTCACGGCACCAGAGAAATCTGAAATAGCTGCTTCAGTAAAAAGGTGTCCGTTGTACAAGAGAGATCAGATAATTTGTAAAGTATCCAATGTTTCACAGTATCTCCAGTCGAGCCACAAACTCCTTCCAAAATTTAGAAGGCTCCCCAAACAAGGGAAAATCTTGGATATTCCCCTTTCAAGTTACACAGCTTGATAGATTAAAAAAAAAAAAAAAATTGCTTCAATTATTGCTCCTGGGTTAAAGTAACATTTTAAAAATGCTCTTCTACAATGTTGTCAGATCACACTGAAAATTCATTCTGCTATTGGTGCTTCTCCGTCAGTTGTACAAATGCGCCTTCAGAAGGTGTTTTTACACACTTAACACTACTTTTGGAAGCATGAAATTGAATACATGAGAGCAGAACCTTGATTCCTTTTAGGGGCAGGGTAGAGTCTGTGACTTTCAGTTTTCTCTCTCTCACCATGCTGCATCTTTTAAGAGCAAATTATCAGGTAGTTAATTTGAAAATAATTTATTGACAAGCCATGAAAGGCTCTGAGTAAAGTTCTAGGGGATTTTGGAGTCTGATTTGGGATAGCTGTAGGAAATTAATCGGTTGAACAAGACCAAGCACATTCAGACGCTGGAATTTGTGCCCTTGAGACTGCTGTTCCCAGCCCAGGCACAGAACACACCTCAGAGAAACATCCTTCCAGGATCAGTCATTCCTACGCCTCACCCGCCTACACCTCACGCCGCCAGCTCTTACATAAGGTCTCTTGCTACATCACTGCCACGGGCTGTTGTAAACCATTTTTCTCCCTTTTAATTCAGGTTCCTAGACAAGCAAAAATGCAGAATATTGCCAAAATAGTCTGGGGAATGGGGATTTCTGTTGTGGATGATTAATGAAATATTATTGTTTTGCACTTACAGGGAAATCATAGTTTCGTGCCAGTAAGGTCAGGGCTTTAATGTTATGTGCTGTACAAAGATGTATAGAATGATAGATCATTTTCTGTTACAACTGAGCCAAAGCCTCAACAGGTTAGAGGGGAACATGCACTGAAAGCAAAAGCAGACTTTTCTTACATTGTTAGTTGCAATTCCGACGTATTTAAACCCATGTTTCTATCTGCATCAAGACAGGGGTCCCAAAAAGATGCTCAGACCCTGGCTCTGTAGCTACCCACCAACTAATCGTCCTCCGTGATGTGTCCCAAGTTGCCCTTGGATTGGTGTAATTTCTGTCGTACTGTGTCGAGCTAGGCTGAAGCTGGACACCCAGAATAAAAAGCTCCTCGGAGCTACGTTGATGCATTTGATCTGTTTTAAAAATATTCTTCATAACCTGAATTCCTCATTACTAACTTCACAGGTCAAGCTGCCTTGGCTTGTTGGCATCAAGTGTGCGGGCTGGAAGATCATGCTTCTGCCTATAGTCACAATGGATTTTACTGAAAATATTTTTATAGATATATATATCAAAAAGTATGCTGCCAGCACCAAATCCCAGGATCTCCCATGTATTTTGTATCTATTCAGTCCAAGAACAAGGCTGTTAAAAGCAATAAAACTCCCGAGACTGGTTTGCTGCTAAAAGGAGTAAATGCTTAACACAAGTGGGAAATACTGTCACCTTAGGCTCTGCACAGAGACATTGCACTAATCCCATGCACAAATGTTTTAACAAATTTTCTTCTCCCAGTGACCAGACCTATCACATACAATCTTTCAGTTTGGAATATGGCAAAAGACCAAGGATCTTTCACTGAAAATTTGCAGTGAAATAATGATTTTTAGAAGTATTTTTCATCAGTTTTGCCTCCCAAAGTAGATGTGCAACACACACTGATTTGACGTATAAATGAAAATAAATCCAGCACAACTTATTTGTATCAAAATGAGGACAATGAACAGCTGAGATACTGATCACTACTCTGTAGTGATCTTCTAGAAATTCCGACATGCAGGATGGGAAGAAGTGGGTGTAATCCAACAAAACAATGCAACAGTTATGAAAAATTGAAAGGGGTCAAAGTCGAAAAGCTTTTGATTTTTTTTTGCACTGGCATTTGTCAAGGTGAGCAAAATCCATTAGCAAGGAGCAGACTGAGTTTTAACACATTTAAGTCTTAAAAATTGTTAATGTTTAATAGGGTGTGCTCATGCTTTATATATCCCTGATAACAATGCACAGGCTGATAGGCATCTCTTGAGGTTGTAAATCAGTAGCAGAGCCTTGAAAGGCACACAGGCACTTGGTGTTCACTCTCATGGTTTATTATGTTATCAGAACTCGTTGACTGAATTATGGCCTTTTAACAGCTTTTTCTCTGCATTACCCTACTGTTACTGTAGCATTATTAACCTATGTCCCATTAGAAGATTATATGTCCTTCTCCAGAGGAGCACACAGAAGTTCGATGACTCTGTGGCTGTTAAATGTACAGGCTCATTTTCTAGGAGGAACTGGTTATTTCCCTGAGTTACACCCACAAAATCTGCTTACCTGAAGATGATATCGGTTCTGGCTAGGGCTGATAGAAAGACAAAGATGTGTAGCAGGGAGCAACGTTCTCTCCCCAGTCCTGCATGGGATGCCTCACCTGCAGGCCAACAGCTCAGCTGTAGGCTGTGTTCAGGACTGCGTACTAGAAGCCAAGGTATGTGAGGAAGAAATGGAGGCGAAGACATCATTAGTCGTATTTTAAAACTGCAGCGATGCTCTCCCACTGGAGAACTCACCCGTCCTTTCCCACAGTGCATGCATCAGTCCAGTAGATTGCAGGTCCATGGGCTCATTACCCGAGAGAGGTTTTCACCGTATCTTATCACCAGGTACAGCCTGAAGCTTTGAACAGTCTGAAAGGCCTTGAGAGGGTGCTCTCACTTTCCATGGCAGCAGCCAGCTCTGCTCCAGCAGAGCAGCGGTGGCTGTATGTAAACAGACACAATAAATTTCCTCCTCTGGTACCCAATGAGGCCCGTGTAGGACTTCTTTTCCGCACTCTTACTGTACCCTATATAGTCTCAAAAGTCCCACTGGTCATATCATTTGCTCAGAGAAGAGTGGCAGAACTGGATATTGTGTCTTTCTTTGTCCACCCTCCCTAGACCTCTTCTGCACAGGGTAATCCCTACCTTGTGAAAAACTCCACTCCTGATAACAAGCCCTGGAGACCAGGCAGATGTGCAGGCACCTTCTTCATGTCAATCTAGTTAAGAGTTTATTGATTCCCTTTGCCTTTGGCTAATGTACTTTTATTACTATTAATAAATAATCATAATTTTCCATCAGTGGAGCCTGCACCCAGGAGCCCTGGAGGATTCTAGCAGAAGTATTATTAAAACTAAATATTTCTATAGGGTTGAACAGCAGCACAACCCAGTAATCTGACAAAATCTGCAACTGGGGGGCAAAATATCCCTACCTGGAGAATATGCAATAGAGCATCAAATTGGCTCCTTGGCCCCAGAGCCACCATTTACAACCGTGGCCTCCTGTGCACGATCACTTGGGCTTTGTTGTCATCCCCCAAGGATGCAAAGGGTGGGGGTGGCTCCTGGGAAGCTGTCGCCCGGGCACGCGGGCTCTTGCAGGACCCTGCCCTGGCATGGTCCATGACTCAGTGCCCCTGGGCTGCCAACACTGTTGCTGTGTTCTCCTCCCGGCTGGCACCTCCTCTGCAATCGCTGCCCAGGCAGCCTCCATCCTCCGACCTCTGCCTGGCCAGCTGCAGAACCTCATCTCGGCTCCTCCCAGGTTACAAAGATCTGGTATCTCTTTCCCAATCTAGGTGGAAGGATTGCCTGGAGGGAACAGTTTCTCCAAGAGGATTGCACTCATCTGCTCATAAACAGGCAGGACAGCTGGGAAGGAGTCATCACCATACTCAGAGATGGACATCCAGGCACACAGCCCTCTGGACAGTAAACTGCAAAATAGTGACTGAAGTGGTTTCAGGAGTATTTTGGGGTTGCTAATAGAGGATTTTTGGGACAAAGATCAATAACAGTGTGAGCAGTAAAACAGTATTGCTCAAGGAGGTGATTTTACCAGGGTGGCAGGAAAGCAAAGAGAAGCAAGGCTGTTACCTGTAAGTAGACCTACTCCCGTCTGCAATCCTGAATTAGCACACCTTCATGCCATCACCATTCCAACCCCTCCTTGGTCAGCCTTGTCTTTCCTGAGGACTTTCTTACCAGCTGCACCCAGGGTCATGCATTATTGTGGGCTTTCCCTCCTGCATTCTGCTTCCTCCGTTGCATCACCAGTGGTCCAGCTCAGTCCTGTGACCTGGCACCGTGACAGCAACCCAGCACAGGTCCTGTCCCTCAATTCTGCTCCTGAAACCATGTAGATCACAACATCCCATAACGCAGATTTTCACTAGAAAACAGACACCTTGCCCCAGTGTTGTAGGTGAAATAGGAGCTCTAGATTAAGATAATCCATGTTTCAGAATAAAACATGGTGCTTTACTTGGCAGGAAAAAGAAGTACATCTGGTCTAAATGGAAGTAAACAAGACCTCAGCACCTTTTTCTCTGTGTAAAGCCACTTCCCTGAAAGGTGTGTTCATGCAATGACAGGAGGGCTATAAAGGGACCCCAAGACGCTCATACCCACACTCGGATCTAGACATGGCCATACAGAGTTTGCTGCAGTGCGTGGGCTCTAGCTCGCTGCTCTGTTGGGCAGCAGGGCTGGTTGCTTTCCTTTGCTTTCTTACCAGCCTGAAGAAGTCAGTTTGCAGATTGCCTCCTGGGCCACGACCTCTTCCTCTGATTGGAAACTTGAATGTGGTGGACCTCAAAAAGCCGTTCCAGTCACTGACAGAGGTAGGGTCTGGGGGTGCCGGTATGGAGAAGCAATTATTTTTGATACCATTTTTCTGATATATTTTATGATACAAATGTCACACAAAGACACCGGACTCATTTCCTATAATCTGCCAAGCCGCTTTCTTTAGGCTTTTCAGGTCTGCCACATCCAATGTGTGTGTTGCTGAGAAAAACCAGGGTTGATGCCAAGAAGTACTAATGCAAAGAAATGGCCAAAGGAAGGTGAGGAGGCGGCTGTGATTCCCAGCCTCTGGCTTAGCCACACACTTTGTGAGCTGCTGGGGATGAAAGAACCAGCGTTAATGTTATCTCCCAAGCCGTCAAACCACCATTGATGAAAACAAATTCAATTTGTCTGGTGTAATACCAGGAGCTGCTTCTAATCTGAAATTCAATTTTCGGAATGTATCTAATGCATAGCAAATGGTAACCCAGGCACATCGGAAACAAGAAGACATTTGGAGCGGATGGCTTGCAGTGTGTTTAAATGAAGTCTAAAATACCGGCTGAATGATTAGATTGTCAAAGCCACCCTTCTGTGTAACAGATGATTCATATTTAATTTGTTATAAAAGCCTGGAGCTCCTGTGACATTATCTACAAGTATGCGCTTCCCAGTTGGATTCCAGCTTCTGGTGGCCAGCAAATAATTTCGCAATGACTGCAACACTACCCACCTTGCCATAATTAGAGACAAGTGCTGTCCTGAAAGAAAAAGTTATTGTCTAGCTTTGTTTTTGTAGTGTTTGTGGCTTCACCCTCAAAGATACGTGCACACCCGCTTGCCTCAGGTCAACAGCGTTAAAATAAACAGGCCTGCCTGCTACAGCACTTTCTAAACAGCCTCTGAATGGTAATATCACTACGCTGGCCTGTTACTGCAGAACACCACAGGAATGCAATGGCATTCTACTGACTTCTCTGATGGAGCAGCGATAGCAGACACCTTGTTGTGCAAACAGGGGGCATGCAGAGATGCTGGCAATTGATAGCTGTTGCTCATTAGCTGCATTACAGCAGCACCTGCGGACTTCAGGCAGGGCTGGGAGGCTCCTTTTGGGCTAGAAACCACCCAGGGCGGCTAGAGCTAGCGTTTGGGCCCAGATCAGGTTTTGAATGAACATATTTATTCACCTTGACAGCTCTCAAAGGTATACGGCAACGTCTTCACTGTGCATTTTGGACCCAGGAAAGCTGTTGTGCTGGCTGGATACGAAACAATCAAGGATGCCCTTTTAAATCATGCTGAAGAATTCGGAGAGAGGGCAGAAATACCCATATTTAGGAAAATGACACAAGGAAATGGTAAGTGGCCTTTCGGTTGGTTAGTTTTTGTGGTTTGTCTCTTTTCATTATATTCTTACAGCAGAGACTATCATCCTCCGACAGACTGCTTTCTGTTTATATAACAGCGTATCAGCCAGCTTTGGTACCGGTGTGTAAGAAGGCCTTACAAACATTGATTAATGACAGGTAACATAAGGATTAATGACAGGTAATGACACCTTTATTTTAGGCATAGCGTTCAGCCATGGAGAGATGTGGAAAGCTATGAGAAGGTTCACCTTGTCCACACTGCGAGATTTCGGCATGGGAAGGAGAACCATTGAGATCCGAATCCTGGAGGAAGTAAATTCCCTTATCAAATATTTTGACTCCTATCACGGTGAGTGGCAAGACCGTAATCCAGAGACAGAAAACATGTCTAGCAGAACAGTAAAGATTAATGAAATTTTAATTCTGAGCAAATGGTACCTCATGGTTAAAGTTCAGCACATGCTGAAGGAGGTTATTAAACTGAGGCCTTAACACACTGAAACCAAGTTCTCTGCCATGCATTCAGGGTGGTGAATGAGGTTTTTCTCGGGACTGCATTTCCATAGGAAACCACACTGAAATGAGCATAATGACACCGTCATTTGCTTTCATTGCTTGACATACAGGGAAACCATTTGATACGAAGATGATACTCAACAATGCTGTATCCAATGTCATCTGCTCTATATTGTTTGGAGAGAGGTTTGAGTATGATGATCCTGTATTTCTAACTTTGCTGAAGCTGATAAATGAAAATACTAAGCTGTTGGGCTCCCCTATGGTGCTGGTAAGAGCTTTATTTTATGTTTTAGCTTTTAGGTTTGGGGAGATATCTGTGTGTTTGTCCTCCCGCCCTCCCGCATCTTCCTTCTTGCACACAAGAACATTACCAGGCAGCCAGCCTGTACGGAACACATCTGCGGTCCTGTATCCGCGGGGCACAGATGCCCGAGCCCTTGTGCTTAGTCTGTGAAGCTTATCAGCAGAAGTAAAAAGAAGCAAACTCTTGACAAAAGTAACTATTTTGCCCTCTTCTTGGAAAAGCAGAAGTACATTAACTTCTCTTAGAGATTGGCTGTAAAATGCCACCTCACTCCCATTCCGAGAGAGAACACTCTAATCCTGCAGCTTGGACTGTACAATCAAATGTGGGGGAATTTTGGCCTGAAATATCAGGGCGTGGGACAAGGGACCAGCAGTGTCATTTGCGATGCCAGGATGTGTTTAATATGCCAGTTAACAGTCAGACTTCTCTTGCTCCACAGTTATATAATTTCTACCCATCCCTTGGATTTCTCTCTGGAGCTTCCAAGACTGTGCTACAAAATGTCAGTGAACTGAACGCTTTTCTCCAGAAGCTCTTCCAGGAACACAAAGAAGAGTTTAATGAAAATAACTTAACTGGCTTTGTTGATGCCTTTCTGATGAAACAACAACAGGTACCATAAATTAAGTCTCAGTCTTTCTTTTCCCTTAACTCTGGGATCTCTTTCCAGCACTGCTACTGCTGGTTAAAGGGGTCTTAATAGTCAAGATGTCCCACATGGGTGAAATAAGTTACCACTCAGCACATGTAAGGAGGAGATCATCCCAAACCTTCCTGCAAGAATGGCACAGTGATAAACTTCACTGCAGTAACTAAATTCTGACCAACCTCATATCTAGACCTGGCGATTGCACATACGCTTGGGACCAGACAAATTCCAGACAGCACAAGCCTTAACGCTAAAACAATAACCATTTATTTTCCCAGAGCATATAAAGTCACAAAAAACTAAAATGCAGATAAAAACAGTGACAACACAGTCACATATTGCTGTAGAACTGCTGGCCATTACCTGTTTGTTTTGAAGGAGTCAAAGAAACCCCACACTGCGTTCAGCAATGGAAACCTGTTGTTTTCAACCCTTGACCTCTTTGCCGCTGGGACTGAGACTACTTCTACAACTGTGCGCTGGGGTCTTCTCCTGATGATGAAATACCCAGAAATTCAGAGTAAGGCTGAGAAGTCCTCTTGTACAATATATTCTCGTACAATATACAATGCTTAAGGCTTTGGTTGTGGAAGGGAGTGGAACTCTTTCAGTGTTGTCTTAGAGTAATTACTCTGAGAAAGGTATCAGCCATTGACTTTACAAAGGAATTTTATTCAGCTGCATTGCAATAAACCAGCCCAGCCAAGTGGGAGAGGCTAAAGGCCAGTCTACATTTACAGTAAAGCTTCCCCATCATTATTCTCCTGCAGGCTATGGCCTTACGTCACTAAAGGTCCCCTCAGGAGCTGATTCTGATCTGGTTTCTGTTAAAGCCTACGGGGTAACAGAAGTGTGTGATTGGAATCAGGCATAGGATGTACTGCAGTGACTCCATTCAAGCTCCCTTGACTCAACAACAACAAACCTGAAAGAACCACACCATGCCCTGACCTACCCACTTCTGCTCTCCCCAAATACCCCTCAAAGTTTTCCCTTTTTTTCATCTTGGCCAAACTGGGGGACATTTCATTTGCAAGATAACAGAGTTATCAGCTTCTTAATCCTTTCCTCCCTCCAAGGAAAGATTCAGGAAGAAATGAACCATGTCATTGAACCAGGAGAGCTGCCTAAGCTGGAGGACCGGAAAAAAATGCCTTACACAGATGCAGTGATACATGAAATACAAAGGTTTGCCAATATTGTCCCAATGGGTGTATCACGATCGACTCCTACCGATGTGAATTTCCAAGGCTATGTGATTCCTAAGGTGAGCTTTAAGGCGAGCAGCTTATGCTGCAGAGATTCCTTACAGTTTTGTTTAAAGCAAACAAGAAGAAAAATATAAAAATCTAAAGACACTGTGATGTGTGGTTTAATCTATGATGTGACCCTTTTGTCTTGGATCCAGGATAGCTGTTACAGACATGTGTTGAACTGTGTGACAGCTGCCTGAATCCAGAATAAACAGAGTTTAATTAAATTACACTCTTATGCCAAATGTGGAACCTTTATTTCCACATCTTTCTTGGTGGTCCAAAAAGAGAGCAGCAGCTCCTGATAACAGAGCCATAGTGGAGCAGGGAAGCATCCCCCAATTCTGTTTGCCATGGCTCAGTCTTATTTGCCTCTTCACATTCAAAAAAGAAAGCAGCCTGACTCGACTGGAAAAATGATCTGCTCTAAACAGCTACCGTGAGTTTCTTTGATCCTTTTCAGGGTACTGAGATTATTCCACTGCTGACCTCTGCTCTGAATGACGAGTTACACTGGAAAACCCCGGATCAGTTCAACCCTTCCCACTTCCTGGATGCTGATGGGAACTTCATCAGGAGAGAGGCATTTATTCCATTCTCCATAGGTGAGAGGGGCAATGTGGGCACCACCTGGGGCTAGGCTAGTGGCAGAATTACCACTGATTCCAGGAAAGTATGAAAGTTTGGGACACAGAACATAGGATAAGGGATTTCTGGTCATTTGTCCTGTCTACCATTGCTGTAGGTAACCAACACTTCTCTGGGAAATCTGGGAGACACTCTTTTACCCATAGCAGACATCTACAGGCTTCTGTGGGGTTCGAGACTAATAGTACCTCTAGCATACAGAGAGAAGGAAAGAAAAATTTCCTACCTCAGCAGCCTCCTCTTCTGGACTGCACATCCAGCTTTGAAGGTCTCAGACATCAGCACTAACACTTATGGTGCTGCTCATCTACTTGTCTTCTGGTTGTTTTCAGGACGAAGAGCTTGTGTTGGAGAAGGACTGGCCAAAATGGAGCTGTTCCTCTTCTTTGCAGGCTTGCTCCGCAAATTTGTTTTCCAACCCCCTCCAGGAGTGGATAGGTCAGACCTAGATCTCACTGCTGATGTCGGCTTTACCTTGAACCCGATGCCTCACCTGGTTTGCGCTGTGCCCTATGAATGATCAAACAACATGGAGTTAGAGTAGTACACACTCAAAGCTTGAAAGCAAGTGTAGTTACAGGGAAAGAGCTGTCTGTATCTCAGCTTTAGGGGAAGGAAGACACCGGGCACTGCTATTTTTCTCTCATTCATGCCATTCTTTCCAACAGCTTTTGTGGTGTCTCTATAATGCAAACCTTTCAGACACCCCTGAGAACTGTTCTCAGAAACAGTGTGATTCTGGAACAGCACACGAGAGATGCAGTTTTCAGGGCTGTCTGAAAGAAAAAAATTACTTCAAGCCTCCTCTATAGATGTAACCCCCCACAGGCTCACCCCTGAGAGTCTCCATAGAGAATTTCTCAGCTCATAGTCCAAGCTCTGTAGCAGAGCTGATTATCGATGGCCCAGATGGAGACAACGGACACTTAATGGATCTAGAAATCTCCCCAGGATGGTTGTGCAGCTGAGCCTCAGACTGAGCTTCCATTGTGCGATACAACCTGCCTTATCTTTATTACAGAGTCCCAGACACAAGGGTGTAGCATGGGCTGATGCCAAGAGCCAGGCACGGGACAGTTATCAGAAAACATCTAAGTGGTTTGGGAAGTGGGTTCATTCCAACTCACACTAGGCACTGTATGCTGGAGAGCTTATTTATGATGGGGCAATCTAGCAGCTTTCTGCTTCTGCTAGGAAAGGCATTTCTCCCACTCCCTCACCTCTCCTGGCTTCATGCTGGCTCTGCACTTGTCTGATCCCTTACTGGGCCATCTTAGATCCCAAAACTGTCCAAAAATGATAAGCTACAGAGATGAAGTGTTTCTGAATCAGCAGTGTGAGGGTGATGGAGCCTCGGGCTGGGCAGCAGGACTGCCATGCTCCCATCAGAGAGGTGGGAGAGGCTCAGTCCTCTTCTCTGCTTGCACCTTAGGAGCCGTAGTTGCTCCCTAGATCTTCTCTACCCTCCACAGAGAGAGGGAAGATCCTTCACTGGATGATTCAACTGCAGTAAGTTCTAAATTGTTCACCCTCTCCACTGATTGTAGGGTCAACCATCATCAACAGGCTCCTAATTCAAACTTCAGCCTCAGGTATCAGGTGTGTTGGGAAGAATAGGGACAATATTTTCCATTTGAGTGAAAATGGGGCTTCAGCTCTTTAGAAAATACTGCTGACTGTCTTCAGCTCTACACCAGATACCCTGCCCCTGGCATTTCAAGCTGTCTTCCTCTCCAGACATTCCTTGTGTCAGGGTTAGGCAAGAAGGTCTCCAGGCAGAGTAACAAATCAACCTGCACTGCTGAGCAAATACCACTGCCACGGGTTCCCAGGGAAGTTGTACGTGTTCAGCACACAGCAGGAGCAGGAATAAGAACTGCAAACAAAATTTTGATGCTTGCAAAAAGTGCTTTGGCCGTTTATGTAGGAATCGAAGTTACAAATTCAGAGCTGACAATGCTGACGTTCTGCCAGCAGAGATCCTGCATCACTGTCAAGACTAATAGGATTTTGAATGTAGTCACTGTGAAAATAGATGTAAGAGAGTCTGGAAAGAGAAGCAGGTTAGGCTCTGTTACCTGTACCATTAACTTGTCGCATGGGGGTCTCTGTAGAAAGCTGGTGACACCCCAGAGACTGCAGCTGTCGTAGAGCAGCTGTTTGATTACTACAGTTAATGATTTATTTCATGGAGCAGCTATTAGGAGTAGGAACAACTAGCTGTACCCACAAGGCTGCACCCACTGAGGGAAGCGTGATACGTGTGTGCAATCTGAATGGTGGTGCAGGTACAAGACAGGAGGCTGCTTCATGTGCAGTGCAACAGGCAGGAAACCACATGTGGGTTAGGGAGCAGTGAGTCACTGAAGATGCTTTTGTGTTGGTGTGGAGGCAGAAAAGGCAGGTCAGGATGAAAAGAAGAAAGGGAGAAACAGAAAGTTACCGAGACTGAGGGGGCGGTTATGGTAAATCTATAACTTAAAGCTAGAGTTACTGTCCTCTGTCCTGCAGATGGAAAGAAAGGAGGAAGAGAATATGAAGGGATGACAGTCTTTGGCCAAGACACTGACTCTTCTAGCCTGAGTTCAGGCAACTGAAGGCAGCACTCTAATAGTTGTGTGGTACCTTGTGCGTGTACTAGCACTGCACTTTTATGTGCATTCTGCTATGCTACCAGCTCCAGCTTCTCGTTACATCTCAAGAAGTCTGCTTGACAAGCTATATAACAAGAAAGCTTACTTGCTTACGTTTATTTTGCTGTTGCACTATTTGCAGTCAAGCTACCGCAAGCCTGACCGTATCTCCTACTTAATAAATAAATATTTTGCTCTGTTGATGCTGATCTACCTGGCACACAGATCTGGGGGCATTTAAGTTAATTTAGAGGATGCAGGGCTGGTGCTTTACTGGCTGGTTCTCCCCAGGCTGGCTAACTGGGAGTTGGTGGATGATGCCCACACTCCACATCCTACAAAGCACCACCTGGTTCACACGCTGTGGCAGGGGATTGCCAGGCGGGCATGAGGGACCGAGGACAACCTGGCTGCGAGCACCCTGAGGGACTCGGCTGCCCTAGGAATGCACCCGGCGTGGTGTCAGCTCCTGGCAGGTGTTTTGTGCTCGGCTCTGTGTGCTCGGGCCGGGGAGCACGTAGCAGCACAGCTCCGGTGTGAAACACGAAACACGTACCAGACACATTATTGAGACAGGAATTTCTTGCCATCGCAAGAGCTTTACTTACCTTTGTCATTTTAACGCATTGCACTCAGAGCATGGCTTAAAAAAAAAAGCCCAATACACTCCCCCACGGGCTTTTCAGAGATAATTTAAGTCTCTTTTTGAAAGGCCTTTTTATGATTTCAGCAGCTCCCAAGGCAAGGATGAAATACCAGGAGAAGAGCAGTAACTTCTGCACAGCAGGGTGCTGCCGGTCAGACAAAACCCTGCGGGAACAAACGTTTTGCGCAGGGCGCAGAGCATGTGCCATCGCGAGTCCTCATCGCAAGGCCCACGTTCTGCGTTTTCTGCCAGCCCTGATCCTTCTTGCCTGTCTTTACAGCCCCTCTGCCTCTTCGCTCACCCAGGCAGGCAGGGCTGAGTCATCCCAGGCATGCTCTGGGGGAAAACGTCGCCTCCAGCCCATTTCTTGGAAACTAATAAAGAAATCCCAGAAACATTGCAACACACTTGCTGCTTCTGCTTCTGGGCGGCTGCTGTGCTGTAACGTCTCCGCACCACGCAGGCAGCTCCAGGGAACAAGCGAGCAGCTGTTGGTTCTGGGGCCGTGCTGACCGTAGCCATGTCCCACTTCTGATTAGGTCTGCTTCCTCCCCTACCTCCTTTGCATTTGCAGGGCTGAGGACCCATATTTTCTGAATAATGGCCTTTATACAGTCTAACCTTTGGATAAATGTACCTTTAGCCTTGTGCCTTCCAATCATCTAAGACAACTCCTTCTTCCCTGAACGATCTTATTCCATTGGCTGTTTATTACCAATATTCTCCTGAAAGCTACTATTCAACCCGGTAGATCTCAATTCTTCCCATACAAGATTTAAACCTTTATGAGGGATGCAAGCTCCAGGTGTTTAGCATCTCTGAACTAAAATAATTCCATACTCCTCTCTTGTTCTCCTTCTGAAGCCTGCCAGGTCAGCTGGCTTCATTAACTTCATTAACTTCTTCCCTCTATCTCTTAGAAGCTGCTCTTGCAAAATGACGAACCCTCTCAGAAGTTTCAAATCTAATTTTGTCTTCCCATTCCACTGATGAACCCACTGATGATCACTTGATCCAAGCTAATTTTCCATGGCTAGTTATTACACATCCTCTACTTCAGACACAAAGTCTGAAATCACATCCCTTCTGGGCAGTTCAGAGCCGATTTTATGAAGAAGTTTATGGGCCACAACCCCCGGGGCTACACGGGCTTTACCATTATTAACAAGCTTCGATCTCCACTTGACATCAAGGAAGCTGAAGTCTCCCATAGCAATACTAATTTTCTCTCTGGTAACACGGAGATCTCAAACCCTCCCCAAATGTGAATCTGGAGGTTTCGAACAGGATTCAAAGCAACCTTTTTATTCCCCTGTATCAGCAGGGTGTTTGGAGGGTCACAGCACTGCCAATAAGGGACCTCGAGGTCTCAGGGGGAGGAGGAGGCTATAGAGGAATGCCAAGCACCTTTTCCCATGTATATGTTCTTGCACACACATGCATGGGTTTGTAATTTGAAACTCTCTTTACTTCTGGACAGGCTTTGCAAACTGCTTAGACCACATTCTCTGAGGTGTTTAAAGAGGGTGGAGTATGCAGTATTTATTTAGGTACTCTACAAACCTTAATAAGAATCGAGTGCTTGTAGCAATCGCAGAGAGCAAACAGAAAGCCAGCTGGCAGAAACTGAACAGTGCCACTGCATTTTTATTGCTTCTAACCCCCAGAAAACAGATTATTACTAGAAAAATGTCATTTTTTATTTCATTTATCTCTGATCCTACATTGGTTTGCTTGCTGTGTGCAGCAGTATTATTAGCTGTACTGTATTTTTCAACTGGCTATAAAAATTCAGCTTTTAAATTTCCTCCTGGTCCAACTCCTCTTCCGATCATTGGTAACCTGCACTTGGTGGATCTTAGAAGGCAAGATAAATCACTAATGAAGGTAGGACAAAAACCCCCAAACCCAGACCCTTATAGATTTTAAAGCTGCCTGCCTAGGATATATCAGTGAGAACTTTTTGTCTTTTTTAGTTCAAACTAAACTGTAAAGGTGTGAAAATTGCTTTATATTATTTTTCTGGTTTTTTTCTAGCCAATGTCTGTGTTGATGCAATGTCATTTATGAGCCATCAACCATTAAAAAAAGACCTCTGGGTAATATGGGATTTCTTCATGTAATTGTGATGATGTACATGAAGTATATAATGCTTGTGGGATTTGAAATATTAATTTGACAGCTTAGACACCCAGAAAATCTTTTAAAGCATTAGGATATAACTAACACGAAATGAAATTGCTTCCCTCCCCTCTGCCCTGGAGAACTGGCAAGGGGAATTCTACGATGCAGTGACCCCAAAGCTGCTTCGGAGACGGCCAAATCCAGATGCCCCAGCGCAAAATCCACTTCCCTCCTGATGAATTGGCTACGCATTAAAAGCCAGACGACGGTACAAGGGAGGGATGGAAGAATTGCGCTGAGCAACCAGAATGAATAGCCTGTAAGCTCTTCTGTTAACCTGTAATTAAGACAACTTACCCCACTTACGGTGGTAAACCGTTGTTCTTTGGTGCAAGATGAGGCTGGCACAGCCCGGGGTGTTTATGCCAGGCTGCCGAGCTCTCCCTCCTCGGCTTCGAAGGCAGCACCCTCGGGCATTGACCTGCGCCGGGGTCAGGGAGAGAGTGAGCAAACAGGCAGCGGCGGTTCGTGACCAGGCGTGGACGCGGCTCCCGTAACGCTGGAGCTCAGCAAACAGCGGCGGGTCCCTGGGAGCAGCCGAGCGGTGGGTTAGCGCTGCCGCGGGGTGAGGCTCCCAGCTCCTGGGCTCGTTGTGGGCGATGTCAGGGTTGGGGTCAGTTTACCCAGCGGGGCTGGGCAGACGTCGCTGCAGCCTCTGAGCGGCGGTTTGGAATTACCTTCGCATGCTTTCATCACCTGCTAGGCTATATTTGGGATTGCCCATGTTTGCCTTCACTTTGGGAGTACTTTAGAGGGGTCATCCCTCCATCTCACCCCAAAGAGAGCAAAAAATCGAGGGGCAGGTACCAGCGTTTTTTGGCCGGGCTCCCCGATGGGGCACTCCCTCTCCCTGCAAAAGCTGCCGGTGGAGCCGGTGTGGGGTGAAGCTGCAAGCATACACTGTGTGTCTGCTTAGGCAACAAATTTTTTGGAGCCACCACCTTGTTCCAGGCTAAACTCTTCTCAGCTGTCCCCAGGTGCTGTTTTCAAGCTGCCAGGGAGCCAGCTGCACCCACAGTGACAACGCAGAGGCAAGCAGGAGCAGTCAGCATCCCACCATCCCCAGTGCAGCCCGAGGAGATACACGGGCAGGGATTGGGGTGGGGGGCACGACAGTCTCAGTCTTGTAAAACGAGGCACGTAGCAGCAGGCACGCACATGATGGTCCTTATGCAGCGTGGATTCCCTCATCAGCCTGCCTCGCTCTGCCGCAGACCCCCTTCCTTGGCAAAGAGGAGCAGGGATCTGTGCACAGCACAGTGGCTCCAGCAAGGCTCCAAGGCAGGGAGCTGCGGGGAATTTGTCCTGGGGCGTGAGGCAGTGAAAGAGCCTCTCCGTGTTACAGCAAAGATATATCCAGAGCCCTCTCAGTGCAAAACGTGCATCGCTTTGAGCACAAGCGTGGGGACAGACGGTGGTTTGGGCAGCCTGCTGCTGCTGCCATGGGTTTCCCTGCTATGCTCGGCTGAGCTATAAGTACCCAAGCCAAGTCCGAGCAGAGGGACACAGATTTGCAATTTGTGGTCATCCAGGGCAAACTAAACGCTTGGTGTAGGGCGAACGGCTCCTCTGGTCTAGTAGGGATGCAGGAGTGCTTTGGTAGGGGACGAGCATCGTACCAAAGCTATCCTGTGCGACAGCATCATTATCTGCACTGAAACATCTTCTCTGTTTTCATCTTTCTCCGGTTTGCCAACTTGTGTTGCCATTTGAGGTCCAGTCTTTAAGCCTAGGTGGGTTTTTTATGTTTTTCACTTACTTTGTCCTTAGCGGCAAAACCAAATCAGCAATGCACTGATGGGGGTGGGGGTTCTTTCATGGCAAGAAGCCTGAGACCCATACGGATGTCATCCAGGCATGCACGCCTCGTGCTTGACCATGATGAGCTCCGGCTCACAGATGCTGTTCTGCAGGTAGCGGCTCCACAGCCATTCCTGGCAAGGCACCAGGACATAACATGTCCTTGCAGAAAGCAATGGGTGATTGCCCTGTGCACACTCCCTCCCTTCCTGACCATCACAGCTCACCTCTTTTTCAGCTTGCGGAAAAATATGGTCCCATCTTCACCCTCCACTTTGGGTTCCAGAAAGTTGTGGTCCTGACCGGGTATGAAGTTGTGCGGGAGGCGCTTGTGAACTACACAGAGGAGTTTGTAGACAGACCATCCATCCCAATATTTGACCAAATTCAGAACGGAAACGGTACTAGAGAATTGAGCGGGGGTGGGCGGGAGGGACAACACTGTCGCTTAGTGCCAGCCTAGCTGTGCATCCCTGGAGCCCGGCTTTTAAACATCCCCCTTGAGCCCTTCTGAAGCCGAGCCAACAGAAAGTATTTGGCTTTCCTCGCAGTGCCTCCTGGCTTTTCACTACCAGCATTTTTGCTAATGCGCTTGCGGCCAATCCATGTCCTAAACATTCGAGGGTGAGGAGTGGGATTTTTAAAGGCGCCGTGGCAATTCTGGGGTTAATTTCTGTAAGACATCAATGAGAGAAGCTCTCCACCACCACCACCTTAAAAAATCCTCCCCGCAGTTTCAGGGGACTTTGGACTAACTGGTTTGGCTGTTCGGAGCTGTAGGGTTTTTCCCATTCTCCCATTGCCAGGTGCCATAATTTTGGACATCATCACCTTGCCTCTCCACAAAAGCTCTTGGCTGGATCAATGTGAAACAGGTTCAGGCAGAAGCAATACGCTGAGGCTGGAAATTTGCCCCCACAACCAACCTCACAGTTTTTCTAGGGCAACTGATAATTTCAGAAGACTTTTTGCCCTGTTTTCCCATCCTCTGCTTCAGCTGAGGCTTTAGCTTTGAGCATCCAAAAGGCAGCCTTATATGCTGGTCACGGGCTGGAGTTGGGATTACAATTAGACATTAAATTACCCAGCCATAATTATCAATAGATGAATTTACCGCTACATAAGGAAAAGGAATCGATGGGGAGAAACACATTTTTAGAGCTAATTTACATGTAAAATATCCCTATGGGAGACTGTCAGTATTGCACTGCAACTCCTTTCACACTTACCTTCTCAGCCCAAGTCTGAGCCATTTAGAGGTGACCCAAGGCTGTAAATCCACAGGGACTGTTAAGTAACAATGGCTACAAATTTCCAATGAAATAGTTCTTTCTTCAGAAAATGCCAATTTGGTGGCTCCAAAGCTGTTTGCAGAAAATGGATCGTCCAGATAGAAAGTGCCTGAATGAAAGAAAAGATAAAAATAAAGTTTAGAAATTTGCCTTGACATTTTTAGAGAAATAAGTTTTGCTTTCCAAACTAAAACTACACAGCTTTAAAACAATGTTTATTCTAGAAAAAAATCAAACACATTTAAAAGCTCTGTAGCTGAGATGAAGATGTGAAGTGCTGGAATCCAGTTTTTCAGCTGACACCATCTGAGATAGACTTTGGATTACTGACACCATTATTTCTTTTGCTATTTCCAACCACCTGACGGGATGAAATATCCAGCCCTGCTTGGTGGTGTTAAGTGATCAGTGAGTCATGAGCTCAGTGACTCCTATAAAATGATCAGTGTCATTGTCACTGCTGAAAATACAGCGTCACAGGGAATCTCCCGAAAACAGTTCAGCACTTGCCAGGCTTAGAGGAGACTGATCCCATCAGTCATATCCCATGTTGCAAAGATAAAATATCTTTATGACTGGAACAGGGCAAAGGGCAAAGCTTCAAAGATACAAGGTTGTTGCTTGAGGCCCTAGACTTGTAACCAAGCAGGGTCAGAAAGGTTGCGTGATTGACTTAGCCCAACATCTCTCCCCAGCCCTACAGCCAACCAGTACTGGTCTGAAAGCCACACCTGCTGATCTTGCACTTCAGGAGAGAGCTGGGGCAAAATGGGTTGGGTGGGAGCTTGTTCTTCCCAGACTGCAGGCTCAGTGAGACTGGGAGAGTGGAGCTGAGAGGATACAGGGATGGTGCACACAGAAATGGGAGACCCTTACTCTCCAAATCCGTGGGAAACCGGGCAGCAGTAACACTTGTGGAGATCCCTCCTCATCCAGTCCCCTATTTGGTTCCACGCGGTGGGGCTCCTCCTCCGCGCACGAGTCCAACAGCGACGTCTCACGGCCTCCCCAGGTTTGTTCTTCTCTATCGGGGAGCGGTGGAGAACAACTCGAAGGTTCACCGTATCCAGCATGCGCAATCTCGGCATGGGGAAAAAAATGATAGAAGGGAGAATTTTTGAGGAGCTTCACTTCCTTATCGAGATGATCAAATCCTTCAAAGGTGAGCTGGAGATGATCACGGTGCTGTGCAGTCCCATATGTCACTGATACTGCAACATCTCTCAAACACTTCCATCCTCTTCCCATTGTAGGGGAACCTTTTAGCCTGCCATCCTTCAACTGTGCTCCAATCAACATCACCTTCACCATGCTGTTTGGGGACAGGTTTGACTACAAGGACCCAACATTCCTCACTCTCTTAAAACTCATAGATGAAGTTATGATTCTTCTGGGATCTCCGTATTTGAATGTAAGTATCCTGTCCCACAGATTTACATCTTTTTTGCACTGGCACTTTACGTTTGTGAGCCACACAAACCACAAGAAACTAAAGTTCAGCAGTTTTCGAATGTTCAGAACTCGCCATTACATCTAAAATGTGACAGTTCTCCACACACCACCTTGGTCACCATAAATGTGCTGTCAGATTGCCCTTTGCTACTCTCCTTTTGAACCATCCTGCACATCTGTGTGGAGCTAAAATGAGAACTAAACTGTGGTTATTTTAGCTTCACAGATTTAATATTTTTTTTAACGTAGTTACACCATGGAGGCTTTCTTTGCCTTTCCTGCATTTTCTAAAATGACGCATTCCGTGTTGATGTCTAGGTGAGCGAGATTTCACAGACTGCATTAAAAATTCTTCTTTAGAGAGTTCCAGGAAAACTTTGCTTATCTTCAATCTATCACAGCCAGTCCTTCATAACCAATGTCGGAAAAAAACCTATTTTCATACTGATCTAAACTGGCTGATGGCCTGGCACACTGGAGCCCCAATTCTGTTGAGAGGCCGACCAGGCTGTTACTGGTAGAGGATCTGTTCCCACAGAACAGCAAAAATGGTTAAAATTGGGCAGTACTAAATAAAGGTCCAGAGATTGCAGAGTTCTCTCTTATGAAAATTTGCCCGGGAAGTCCCTGGGATGCTATGATACTATGACTACAAGACAAAACTCAGTAGTACGTTATGCTTTAGGAAGAAGTTGTTTCAGCACGCTGATACTTCTGCAGACTTAGTGCCTCTCTTTTTAAATTCCTCAACAGTATTTCAATTTCTACCCGTTCCTTGGATTTCTTTTCAAAACTCACAAGATTATGCTCGGGAAAATAGAAGACGTGCGCGTCATTTTGAGGCAATACATGAAAGCAAGCAGGGAGGATATCAACGAGAACAGTGTGAGGAGCTACATTGATGCACTGATATTCAAGCAACAAGAGGTATGTGACTGCTTAGCTCTGCTGACTGTTGGCAATGTCTCCTTTGGATTTCCTAGCTAAAACAATCTTGATTTCACTCATGTCGTGTAAACCTAAACCAGAAGCCAGACTCTTGCAGTTGGTGTAATTATTGCAGGGATTTTTCTATCAAAATTAAGATATGAAAGCCACTGTCTCAGTCCACTCCTGAAATAGCAGCGCTAATAATGTCAGATCGACTCCTTTTTCCTAGCAGAAAAGGCATGAATTCACATTAAAGCTGACTCTGTTTCTTTTTACAAATCAATTAATCATCAATACTGCTGATACATTTAGAGTACTTGAATGATAAATCATCAATACAAGTCCTACCTCTGCCCTGCATCTTACTTTAGCAGAGACTCAGCAGTTTAGCACATCAATTGATTTCATTCAACACAAAATATTGGAGCTGTGATTTTTTTCTTCCTTCCAACTGGATCTGGGACAACCTCAGGCTCTAAACCTCTGTTCTACCCAGCTGTGTGGAGGAAGAGTCACTACAGTCCTAAAGCCCAGTAGAAATAGCCTGAAAGGTCATTTTGAACGTTGTTGGGGACTCAGACCTGCCCTTGGGCAGGAGGAGTCCTCAGACTTAGGATTAGCTGAACCTGCATTAGCTGAATTCTGTACAGGGGAGAGATCAGGCTCTTCCAAACCTCTGAGGCTGAGTCTGTGGACAACACCTGCTTCTGGGTGGAGACGGATGCTGAACCAAAACTCCACTCAAAGCCTTCTGTCTTCGGTCCTTCCATCTTTGGTGAATGTTGTGCATTTGAGATCAGGTCCATTTTATCACCGAGTTCACAAACACAAGATCATAATCAACAGTGTCATGGGCTATGCAGTGTTTCCCAAGCTTGCTGAATACCAAGAGTGATGGTTTTAAGACCTTTCTTACCACTTGTGTTTTTCAAGGAGAAAAACAAGAAAGACAGCCTCTTCCACGACGACAACTTAATAGCATCCATACTTGACCTGGTCATGGCGGGAACAGAGACCATAGCCACGACGCTCCAGTGGGCCATCCTGCTGATGATGAAATACCCAGAGATTCAAAGTGAGCTCCTCTTACCTACGCTCCACCTGTGGCATGGCTGGTACGGGGAGGAGAGAGGTCTGGCCTCAGATCCACAGAAGTTCTTTTGCCTTCAGAGCTGAATCCCATCTCCTTATCGCTGTGACCTCTGACGTAATTAGATGCTGACCAAAGTCACAACAAAATAGTTCCTTTGCCTTGCTAAGAGAGGGGATGAGTGGGGATCAAAGTATGATGCTAGGGGAAAAAAACCCATCCACGTGCCTGAGCTAGGAATAGAGCAGGGAAACCCAGGCTGTTGTTTTAAGAATGTTCTCCCTCCAGACCCTAGAAAAACATGGTTTCCCCAAAACCGAACCCGAGAGGGCACTGGTTTCCTTGCTGGGGCACATCCTCTTTGTTTGTTCCTTCTAGAAAAGGTGCAGGAGGAGATCGGGAGAACTGTCAAAGCTGGAAGCTGGGCCACGTATGAGGATCGGAAAAACATGCCATATACAAATGCAGTGCTACACGAAGTGCAGAGGTTTATCACCCTCCTGCCCCACGTTCCCCGCTGCACTGCTGTTGACACCCACTTCAGGGGCTACTTCCTTCCCAAGGTAGGTAACTGCCATCTGCACAGTGAAGTATCTGCCAGGGAATTTACAGGATCTGACCCTTCACTTGAGGTTTTTTCAGCACCTTGTGGGCTTTGGCTTCAGCACTGGGCGCTGCTGGGAAAATCTCACTGACTTCTCCCTCTCCTGGCTGATGGGATAAAACCTTCAGGGTCTCCAACTACCCCAGGTGAAGGAAATTTCCTGGGACACTGAAGTCTGTGTCACAAAATGAACTAAAACAGAGCACTTTTGCCACCTTTTGTGCCCCCATGTACTTTTCTTGCAGGGTATAATTGTAATCCCGTCGCTCACCTCAGTGCTGCTGGATAAGACGCAATGGGAGACACCACATCAGTTCAACCCCAACCACTTCCTTGATGCTGAAGGGAATTTTGTAAAGAGAGAGGCTTTCCTGCCCTTCTCCACAGGTAACTAAAGGGCTGATCTGCACAGAGCTGAGGCCATGCCAGAACCATACTGCAATATACAGAAACACAGTCTTCACGAATGTGATAGGACACTTTTCACATTTGGAGGTTTCGCTCCTGCTTCCATTACATCTCAGATGCTCATGTATCCATGGCAAATATTCTAGTTTGATCTTTCCGTCAAGTAAAACCATTGCTTTCATCTGCAGGGCGAAGGAACTGCATTGGAGAAAGCCTCGCCAAGATGGAGCTGTTTGTCTTCTTTGTAGGGCTGCTGCAGACATTTACTTTTCAACCCCAGCCAGGAGTTTCAGAATCTGACTTGGACCTTACCGTCCCCCAAACGACTTTCACATTAAGGCCTCAGCCTCAGGCAACCTGCGCTGTCCTGCGTGAATAACAACAGCCTTGCTGAAAAGCAACCCAAAAAAAAGTGGGGAAGCTGCTTAGACCCAATTAGCTATGCTAGGACTCGCCACCCCCCTATTCTGCTGAATCACTCTCGTTCACATCCCCTTCCCACTATCTCCGTCCACTCCCACTGCACTGCTCTCCACCATTGTATTTTCCCCATAGGTTGCTGACCCTCTCTTTGCTCCCGCAAGGTGAGGGATGCATATGATCAGTTACAAACCATGGTGGTGCTTAACAAACACACGTTTCTTCTCAAGACAGACTGTGCACGGAGCCAACGGGGGGACCAAGGAGGTGGTCTGGGGAAGGTGTTGTAGCCCATGAGTAGTAGGTGTGACACCTGGGCTCCCACGGCAAAGCAGAGAGGCTCATAACATCACAGAAATCCAACCAAAACCTTGAGAAAAGATGCACAGCCATTTGCTAAAAGCCGTAAAAATAGTGTCACGGACCTGAACCTGTATCTGTAGGTTCTAAGCTTCCTAATTATCCACAGCTTCTAGCAAAATCCTGCCAGGTTAGGCAGCCAAGTCAAACACTGAGAGTGAAAAAACAGATGGATTCACGTGATTTGACAATGAAGTTATTTGTGCCTTCAAACAGTGTCCTGAGAGATGCCCCAGAGCCTGCAAACCTGTTTAGATAAGGAAGTCCTGCCACCACCAAGATCAACACTGCTTCACAGTCTGAATGAAAGAAAATTTACATTTCTAAGTTTGCACTCTAAATCATAAAGCCGTGTGAGATTCGTACTACCAACCGATCATCAAAGGCTAACGATATGGACCCATTTCTGGTTTTATGGATCTCTGTCTCTCCTGACCTTGTTAAACAGGAGCAAATGCTGTCAGTCTGGTATTTGGGATGCTCTGGCCATTGGAACCAGCCAGGCAACCTCCCTGCAAATGGGTTCTAACTTCACAGTGCTCCTTCCCCTGGAGCTTTGCCTGGCTCTTGTCCCTGCCTGTAGCACTCTTATCTACCATCATATTCCACAATCTTACTTCAAGTGATGTATAGCTCAGGCAATTTTTCATCCATTTATCTTCCTGTGAATTGCCACTCCTCCATATGCATTTTCTTATTGTGTACTTTATCATATTGTTTGTTTCTCTTCTTCTTGGGAACCCAATAAAGTTTTAATCCCATGTCATTATATGTCATATGCTGCCACCCAACTTTGCATTACACAGTAAAGCAAATGCCATGAAAGGTTGATCTTGAACCCACAGTGACAACAAATATTGTCATTTTATTTGCATCTCACAGGTGAGAAGTTCTGCATACCCTCATCCTAGTAAGAACCAGCTCAACAGGAGAGCCTCCGTATTTGCAGAGCGGATTCTCCAGGGCAAAAACCTTTCCCTTGGTGCTCAGTTATGGACTAGTAGTTCATCCTGGGGATAGCCTTGGTTTTTCACTTTCATGTCTTCAATTCTTGCTTGCAGAGGATGAATGAATGTTTCCAGGGATGGGGCTTCTACCATCTCATTGGCCAACCTGTTCCAGTGTCTCACCACCCTCACTGTAAAAAAATATTCTTCCTTATATCTAGTCTAAATCTACCCTCACTCCCCAGCACACTGAACTAGACAGCTGGATATATCTCTGCAGAAGAAAGTGTCTGCCTCCCATTTATTTGTTCACCCAGACGATCTCAGAACATTGATTATGACTCAGCTATGTATTTATCTAGCAGAAAACACTGGCTCTGAGGGCTGGAAATACCATTTCCACATTCCCCAGTGGCCCTGAGGGTCTTCCCTCTGACTGCAAAACTCGTTTGCACCTTGCAACACAGACCTGAATTGCAGGCAAACACTTTGGGGCAGGACAGGTGGCTTGATTTTTAAAGGAATATTCACAGAAATCCACCTCGCTCTGTATCTGTGACTCAGGGCACATGCCCCACACCCCAGCCTGCCACCCCTAGAGCTCCTTGATGCTGGGACCAGGGGCTCCTGCTCTCAGAGGGGCGACGATCAGGTGCAAGGACTGCAGCAGCTGTAGAGATTTGCAAAACGAGGGCCGCCTCCTACCTGCAGGCCCCCTGCGCACTGGCCAGAGCACTAAGCGTTGTGCAGAATGTCATTTCTTTTTCCTTTTTGCCACGAGATGGCACCACGATCCCTCCGAGTCACAGACAGCCCAGCTCTGCAGTTCTTCCTGGGGTACAGCGACCGACCACCCACAAATTTGGGCTGTATAAGGAGGGCAGAGGTAAATCTTGAGGCTTTAGGCACCCCCACTCCAACTGCTTTCGCCTGCGAGCAAGGCTGGGAGCACAGACATTTATTTACCATTTACCTGCAAGAAGCAGGGAGCGTGCAGGGAACAGGAGGAGTTTTCTCCCCATCCTACAGCAGCCAAGGATCCCTTCCAGGGGCTCAGGCACTTGGTGGGACAAAAGCTCAGCCCACCTCCCATTGCAGTCCTGCCAGCTCCTTCACTCAGCAGTCCAGACCAAGGAAGAAGCCAGCTGCTGTAAAAGTCCTGTTGCTTTCACCGATGTGGGCATGTGTTGAGGCTCCATCTCCAGTCATCTCAGAGAAGGAGAAGAAAAGATGGGAATGTTGGGAAAAGATAAGGTCCTGACACATCTCACAGAAAGCTGGGAGAAGTAAGGAAAGGGGAGATGGACAGGTTTTCTGTCACTTTGCCTGGATCTGCCCAGCTCCTCTGCTGCTTAAGGCAAGAGCATTTCAGAGGTATCTTTGCAATGTTTGCGTGCTTGCTTCTTCCCACCTGGTGCTGTGAAAAGAGTTGTGCTTATGTATCTGAGCTACCTTTGCAAAAATGTAGCAGGGTGGGGCGGTCTTCACCCATCTGGGGAGAGCTGTCAAAAGCCACATCAATGCAGGTGTACCAGAGTCTGTACTCAGAAAGGGCCAAAGACTCCCAATAAATCGTGCTAAAGTCCTCAGAGCAAGGGGAACCTAAAAAGTCCAAGTTTTGGTACCTAGGATTCAAAATCAGGAGTCTGGAAAGTGTTGCAAGCACATCCATCAAACATAAAAGAGCAGGTATCTGGGAATAATTTATCTTCTGTGCAGTAGGAATGGGAAAAAAGCAGTGATTAGACAACGACCAATATTTGTATCTAATATTGCTTTCCAAGTGAAGAAATGATCCACTCTTGAGAAGCATCCTCTCCCAGAAGCCCAGAACTAGAATTACTTTCTCACATTGAGTATTTGATGTGTAAATTAGTGGCTGTCCTGTCATTTCCAGTCGTGTATCTGGCTGGAATTTTCCAGGTAACCTTACCCACCAGCCCTCCTCTGCTTCTGAGAAAAGTATCTGTTCAACAGGTATTTTAAGCATATAGCCAGCACTTGCAAGACTTTGAGTAAGAAGGCACTGGTTGTGTCTACTGCACATTCTCCTCTGTGCACCTGCTAGGCTCTGCACAGCACAATTATGTGGATTTTTCTCAGTTCAGAGCCTTGGGCTCACTGGCGCAGCACAGCACAGGTACACTGTGGGTGAGGTCTCATGGTGAATCCAGCCTCTGCAGTCGTGTTCAGCTCAGTTTCTTTGATCCCAAATGGAGGCTTAAAAGTAAATTTCTGCATCAAGCCTGTGAAGAAGATGAAAAGCTCCATCGTGGCAAGACTTTCTCCAATGCAGTTTCTCCGCCCTGCAATGCCAAAAACATGGCTGTTGGTGGAGTGACTGGGTAAGTGGTGGCTCAGCCCAACACCTCTTCCCTGCTACTTGGTAGCAATTGTGTGAGGGACAGTATAAGCCTCAGAAATGCAAAAAAGCGTGGCGTGATACTCAGCAGCCATCACCGCTGGTCTCCTACGAGCATTTGAACAGGGCCGCTTCGCTCTAAGCATGCAAGGAATTGATCCGGGGCACCCTAGAAACCAGCCTTCCCAAGACAGAGGGAAAGTTGAACTCTTGCTTGAAGGCACTGAGTCTTCTGTAGGTCCCAGTGGTGTCTTTAAACACCAGGGCCTGGTGCTGCCTCCCAGGGTGGGCTGAGGGCCTGTTTGCAAGTCATCAAAACTCAGGGAGGGTTTTTCTAAACCATCGCCACCACTGATGTCTGTGCTGTTCCCAGCAGAGGCTCCGATCCTGCCACTTGGCTAACACCTTCTGTAGGACACTGGGAACTCGGTGCCCCAAGCAGGATCAAACACTTTCATTACCTGTGGAGAAGGGCAGGAACGCTCTCTTCTTTACAAAGTTCCCATCTGCATCAAGGAAGTGGTTGGGGTTGAACTCATCTGGCGTCTCCCATTGCGTTTTATCCAGCAGCACGGAGGTGAGCAGAGGAATCACTGTCGTTCCCTGCAGCACAACCACGCTCTAGTTTAGTACGTGTGGATCTAGCAAAGTTCTAGCTTTGCCCATTCAGCCACACAGAATCATAGAACTTTTTAGGTTGGAAGAGATCTTTAAGCTCATTGAGTCTGCTGCATCTGCAAAAAAACTTCTATTTCTGAAGAACTAATTTCTGGTCTTGCATGTGATCCAATGACATTCAGTTAGTGTGGATACCCAGTTCACTGGAACTATTGACTAATTTGTGACTAAACAACAACGGCTGTCGACCACTCCTGAGTTATGAAGGAGAAGAAAGATGTGGGCCAGGCTTCCTTCCTGCCCAGCTGCTCTCTCCTTGCCTCAAGCAGGCAATGAGACAATGCCCTGCTACTCCAGCAGCAGAAGTACTCTACCGGGAATGAATGGCAATAGAGACCTGGCTCTTCCCCACCGAAAGCCCTGTGCTTCAAGCTCCCCACCTCCTTGTGACATTTTGCCCTGTGGGTCACTGCTGCACCACCCCCCCTCTTCACCCAGAGAGCAGTCAGTACCTTGGGGATGAAGTAGCCTTTAAAGTGGGTGTCAGCCGAGGTGCACCGTGGAACATGTGGCAGGAGGGTGACAAATCTCTGCACCTCGTGGATTACTGCGTTGGTAAACGGCATGTTTTTCCGGTCCTCAAAGGTAGGCAAGCAGTCACGGCCAAGAACTCGCTCAATCTCTGTGTGCACCTTTTCTGCAGAGCAAAGGAAAGACACAAAGTGAGCTTCCCCCAATGGTAAAACACCTCCAAACCGCAATTCACGCTGACTCCCAGGGTGGGAGGTCGCCCAGCCCCCGGAACCTGCGAGAGAACAACCCCTCAGATCCTTTGGTCCTGAATGGCAGCGTTGCAGTGCTTGGACAGAGGTGGACAGGTTCCAGCTGCTCACATTTTGGATGGATAAGGGGGTATGAAGCTTTTACAGGTGAGCAGCACTTACGAAGACCCTGTGGAGTATTTCAGTGCTCTGCATAAGGAAAGCAAAACCATAACGGTGTCTTACTTTGAATCTCGGGGTATTTTGTCATCAGCAGGATGGCCCACTGCAGTGTCGTGGATGTTGTCTCAGTGCCAGCCATGAGCAAGTCAAGCGCACAGGCCAATACATTTTCATCATGAAAAAGCGTATTGCTTTTATTTTGCTCCTTTAGGGAAAATAAAAAGCAAAAAAACCCACTGCTGTTAGCAGTGAGCAGAGAGAACTAGGACAGGTTAAGTTAGCATTCAGAGACATTACAGGGCAACGCATGTGAATCATGAGCGCCGAAATGCGCTGCACTGACATACGGTTACAGAAATGCTTCAGTTTTCAGCAGAAGTATTTTCAAACATGAGATTCTGCACCCCCTTGCCCCCCCCAAATAGACTAATTCAACATATTCATTGATTCTCCAATGTCGCAAGACATTTGTCTGCTCTGGGCAGTAGTTATCTGATTAACTTAGGGCTTCCACCCCCTGCCTGTGGATCGTAAAAGGCTGGCAAATTGCTGAGAGGTGCAGAGCGGCGCCTTTCCAAGCCACAGGAAAGCCCAGGACACCAGTGGTATATCAACTCCACTGTCCCTGCTTCACCACCTGCCTCAAGTACAAGGATGCAAATACTCGGAGAAAAAGGGCAAACGCAGACTAATCCTTCCTTGCTGTACTCCCCTGCTACCATTCCTGCTGGTAAATCCACTGCGTGGAGGCTGGTGAAGAGGTTGCACAAACGGTGCAGGAATTTCTGCATCTCTGCAACTGGGAATCTGTTGCCTCTTCCCATCTGGAGGGATGTATCTGCATGAAGCGCGCTGGAAAAATGACATTAACTCTCCCTCCAGCAAGAAAGGGACACCTGAGGGCAAGTTTTAGCCATTTATGTGGTACGGTCTAGCCTTTGCTTCCGCACGCAGTATTTAATTTTAAAACAAGAGGACGCTTACCACAAATTTAAATATTTTCATATAGACTACGGCACAGCATGTTCACTACACAAGCAACACAGAGCATTTCTGTAGCAGATACCACACTAGGAATCATCATATTGTTAAAATACCTCTTGTTTTAATACCAGTGCATCAATGTAGCTCATCAGGCTCTTCTCCCTAACATTTTCCTTGCTTTCCTTGATCCTCTTCTTTAGGATCACACACACCTCGTCCACTTTTTTCAGTATCATCTTGTGAGGTTTGAAGAAAAATCCAAGAAATGGGTAGAAATTAAATAACTGAAAATAAAAAAAAGAGAAAAAACACAGAAAATAAAATAATTCACCCATTGCCTTGTAAAACACAAGTATCATAATGGAGAAATCATTTCTGTGAGGAACCAAATGGCACGTGATTGGAGTCTCTCTTTTTTTGGTAACTAAAAATGTTAATGTATAAGAAAGTTTCCTCGCATTACAAATTCTCTACAGAAATGAATGGAGCCTATCAGACTTGTCTAGACAAAGCCTATAAACACGAATTAAAAAAAATACAATTAAAGGAAAGTGATAGTAAACTCATGAAACAATGAAATTACGTTTTTAAAGAGGTAATAAAGCAAAAAGATAAAGCATTACACATTACGCAAAGAAAACTCCACGTTTATCAAGCCAAGATACTTATGTTTTAAAGTTGTTAGATCATCATTTTTAACTTTCACATGAATTATAAATCAATTACACTCCGTTCTCAGCATCATTAAATTTCACAGCACAATAAAGAGAGGCATTTTATGTGGAGGGGGGTTATTTACACCATTTCTCGATGTTATAAATAAACCGGCTGCAGAATAAGATTCACAAATCTCCTGCCCCAGCCAGCTGGTTATAACTCTTGCTGTTTCCTGCAAAAACTAAACCTGCCATAGAGATTAAAAGAAACGGGATGTTGCACTATTGCAAATTGTATCTATTGTAAATAGTTCTCATTCAGGTAATAAATTCACCTGCATATTTTTTTTTTAACAGCTTTTTAGATGACTGTTTCAATATTATCTTAAGTAACTAATACTCTGTGCTTTGTGACAGAGGATTAAGTTTAATGAGAGCTCTTGGCTCAGATGAGAGTCTCTTAGTGGGAATACTCTTTTTATGCAGCTCCATTGAGCAAGTATTGATTTAATGCCACAACAGGGCGTATGAGAGGTCTATATATAATGTCTGCTGCTTTGTACTACTACTCTGTACCTTTACTAGTTTCTTAAACTGTAGTAAGAGACCAAAACTTAGTAACCCCCAAGTACACACGTAATTGTTCCTAAGACAAGAGGTTACTTTGGGGATGTTCACACAGTATCCAGCAGAAAATAACTGGCATGAGCCTGGGTATTATTTTTTTTTTGCACATACACAAATAAAGTCCTTATTTCAATAGTTTTATCACTGTTGTGTTTTTAAAGAAGCAAAGTCCGGCCATGCCCGCAAAGAGGCAGCTCATTTCCTCCTGACTCTTCCCCCGAGCCCTCTTTGGACCAAAAATACTAGGGAGTAGGAGATGTGGCATCCTGTGTTTTATTATGGGACATCCAGATAAATACTGTTAAAAAAGCAAAAAGCATCAAAAAAAACAAGTAAGCAGAATCCTTCCGAACTCCCTGTCAAAAGTGCTACAAATGTTTTTGAGACACATTCCAGGAACATTTTCCTTCAGTTATCGAGAACCCCTGAAGACAGAAAGTTGTCCAGATCCCAGTCCTGCATTAGGGTCTGTTTCCTCATGGGAGACAACAATTCGCTATAAACTGTAAAGCTTGTGAAACAATGGCACTGAAAATAACATCAAGGGAAGAGTCTATTGCGTTTCTGTGGATTTCCACTGATGCTCCTGGACGCTGCCCGCCCCATGCTGGAAGTCTCAGTTATTCCACCTTCTGGCTGCAGAAGAATCAAGCACATCCCTTCTGCTGACAAGGTCACATCAGCATCTCAGCCCAGGGATGTTGCACATTCGTTGCAGGAGGATTTCATAAAGGAAGAAAAACCCAAAATAAAGAATCTTGGCCCTGCCCATGGTAGGAGGGTTGGACTAGATCATCTTTAAAGGTCCCTTCCAATCCAAACCTTTCTATGATTCTTATGTTTCAGTACCCTAAAGATTCTCCAAAACCATTCAGTAATTGCAAGTTGGCTTGATCTACCAATTCCTGTGAGAAACTGGAACACCTTGGCACAGAGGGTAACTTACGTGCAAGAATGGAGAGCCAAGAAGGTGCATAACTTCATCTATGAGTCTTAACAGAGTGACAAACGTTGGGTCATGATAATCAAACCTTTTCCCGAAGAGAATAGCAAAAGTGATGTTGGTAGGGGCTGTATTCAAAAATCGTAACCGGAAAGGTCCACCTAGAAATCAGAAAATCATAACTGCATTGGTGATTTCTGGAGCAACCTGGAGGTCATCACAGTGGCTCTGTAAAATAGCATGAAACATTCAGCGTCATCTCCAACTAACCTTTGAAAGATTTGATCAACTCAACGAGAAAGTGAAGCTCCTCGAGCATCATTTCTTCTCCAAGATGTTTCCCCATGCCGAGATCCCGCATGGTGGCCACAGTGAACCGCCGCATCGTCTTCCAGACCTCTTGAGAAGAAAAGAACACACCTACGGAGGGATTGCATGCCCTGTTTGCTGAGGCAGTTTGGGATTTTCTCAGAAACACCAAAAGCAAAGCCGAGGAGCGCAGGTACCTTGCAACCTTGTGGAGTCTGTTTGGGAGAGGACTAGGGGGCTCTGGAGGGGTGTGGCTTGGGAAAACACCACCCCAGGTGGGTTCAGGAGGGCAAGAGGCAATATTTTAAACAGTTGGCTGCTGTGCACACCAAAATTCTGGGTTTGGCTTGTTTATAGCTTTGTCTCTTTGCAGCCATACAGAGTAAAAAGCTCTACGCATGGTTATTTGTCTCAAGCTGACTTGTTTTTCCTTAGAAAAATGACCCAGATGTTTCAGAGAGCAAGCCTAGGAGCAGATGACACTGCTCTGTCCCTGTCACAAACAATTTCACGGAACAACTTGTGTTTCAGAGGATGAACTGTATAGTGTGCAGGGAGACAAGGAGGGGTGGCAAGGAGGCACCTTTGCTCACAGCTGGGAAATCCTCCCCAGCTGGTTAACCCATCGGCCAAAAAAAGTGCTCGGTCAACAGTGCACGGAGGTGTCTGGGTACAGTTCATCAGCTCTACCTTCCCAGGAGAGCTTCCAGGGCTGAACATACTCTACATTTTCATATGGCAGTTGGGAAAGCAGCGCAGCATACCCCTCCTCACACTGGGCCTCAGTCTTAAAAACAAAATGAAAAAAAAAAAACAAAAAAAAACCCCAAAACACACACTGTATGCATTATATACATATTAGGTCACCAGATCTTTTTCTTTCAGCCCTGGACTTTTCCCTTCATTGTTTTTCAATGTCTAGTCTTAGGCAATGTATTGCTTTTTAGCATGCAATTCAGAAACACGCCAAAAATCTGTTTACAGAAGTAATCGTTGGAGGTACAAACAGCCTGTGCTATTGCACTCT
Organism: Trogon surrucura; assembly: GCA_020746105.1. Taxonomy (NCBI): domain Eukaryota; kingdom Metazoa; phylum Chordata; class Aves; order Trogoniformes; family Trogonidae; genus Trogon; species Trogon surrucura. Next base: position 6,228,785 of record CM036632.1, on the reverse strand, counting down.
TGCCAGTTCTTGCAGTCTTTATCATGAGTCATGTGTGATCCACGCTTTGTCTGAACTCCCAGTAACTGCAGAAAAGAGATTGCATAAGTATCTCGGCCCTCACGTTGTGAAAAATTATTTCCTTCCCTCTGCGCTGAAAAAAAAAAACAACCTTGAAATGTGACCCACGTGCCACTAAAAGCAAAAAACTGGTAAGGCAAATAAGGAAGATCTCCAGAAGTATTTTTCTTAAGAAAACAAACAACCGCCCCCAAGTTCCACAAAACGCAGCCCACAACGATAAGGATGCAGATCAAGACTCTTCATGCATTTGAGAAACTGCACAGTAAGCGCATCCTTATCTTTTCAACCTGCCAGTACCGTTTCCGTGTTGAATCTCGTAGAATATGGGTATAGCCGGTCTGTCCACAAACACGTCCGCCCTGTTCAGAAGGGCATCATTTACTGCCTCGTAGCCAGTGAGCACCACCACCTTTTGAAAACCCAAATGGACAGTGAACACGGGGCCATATTTCTCTGAAATCTAGAAAGAGAGAAAAATCAGAGCATGGAAGTCATTAGTAGGAGTGGTACATCATGCTGGGGTGGCTGAAGAGTTGCCTTCCCTCCCCCTTCTGTGGCTGGAAGGGATGGAGGGATGCCAGAGATAAAGCTCTGAGACACTTAGATGAAAGAAGAATCAAAGCAAATAAACACTGGTCTGTTTAATCCAACAGCTTCCACAAAACCACTGTTTTGCTGAGCCTGTTGGACTCAGGTTGGACCAGTGGGTTAAAGAGGCAGAAGGTAACAAGTCACTTTGGATACCAACGGCAGCGTAAAAGCATCACTGAGATCTGCCAGGCAGCGACTGAGCAACTGCTGACTGGGCAGGCTGTAACGCTACCCTCCACCATGAGATGATGGAAGAGCAGAGGTGTCCTTATTTATCATAAAAAGCTAAATAAAAGCTTTGCTGTAATTCATGCAAAGAGGAAGATAATATGATTCACCAAGGATGGACATATGAAGGCGGAAGAAACCATCACTCCCGTGACTTGCTTTAGAAAATTACCACAATACCACACTCTACTTCTTGTTTCTGCTGCACCATCATTTTCAAGCCAATGCACAGCAGGACTTTATAACGAGATCTGAGATACATGATAGCAGGAGCTCTCTAGCAGCTTCACAAACATGGTCCTGCCAGGCTGTAAAAGGAATTAAGACTTGACTGAGAGCAATGGATTAGAAACTACATAAAGCTACTGTGAGTTTGTCCCATATATTAATTCCCACTTTCGTGAAAAAATTGGCAACACAAATAGGAAATACAAGCTATTTTGGCAACCACGCTTAATTATCCATCTTTCCATTTGGCTACACGAACACTCAAATATTTTAAAGTATTTCACAACACAAGGAATACGCCAAAATTTAGGTCCACTGGTCTGATATGATGCAGATACTGATAGTTTTCAATGTGCGAGTAGTTCTCAGGTAAGCACTGCTCATGCTTAATATCACCCTCTGCAGAGCTGGGATTTAACAATCTCCTTGGTCATTCTGAAACCTTTAAAACATCACTTTTTTTTTTTTTAAAAAAAAAAAGGCATTTGGCACTGAAAATCATCTCAGAACTCTCACCAGAAGAGGATTTTGAAGAAGTACCTGCTGACATTCAACACTCAAGAAACAAAGGATGTTTGTTCTCACCTTCATTAGTGACTTGTCTTGCCTTCTGATGTCCAGCAGATGCAGGTTGCCAATGATTGGAAGAGGAAATGGACCAGGAGGCAAATTTAAAGCTGATTGCTTAAAAACTTTTAAAACATAGAATGCAGCTGATAAAAGCAATGCACACATGGCACAGATGAAGAGAGGTGTGAAGGCAGCCATGGTTTGGTGGAGTTTGCCTTTCTGGAAAGTCACTGTGACACCTTTATCAGCATGCTCTCATCATCGCATTGTATTTATTCAGAGTAAATGACGCCAAGGGCGTTGCTGTACTTTGCACAATCTTCTCCTCTACCCCCAGCCCTCCACAAAAATTGGAATTTATGTCTGCAAAGGGCAAAGTCCAAGCACCTGGAGGTGCAGGCTTGCAGGCTCTCCACTGAGTGCAGCGGGGTGGGTTTGCTTCACTTCCCAAGCCTCCCTCAGATTCTTCTGCCTGCGGTAATTTCCCAGCACCTTGGAGTCCCATATCTGCTTTATTAGTAAACATTGATCATGAAATTTTTCTTAAGATTTCTTCGTCATCCCTCTCTTCCATCCTCTTCATGTAACCTCTTCTCTGAACACAGACAGCTCTTTACATTCTACCTTCTAGCTCTTCACCTTACAGAATGCTTGCCTACCCAGAAGGAGTGGTTTGGGATCAGAGAAGGTGCCAGGAAGCAGAAGCAGGTCCTGCTCCAGGCCATGCATGAAGCTGGGTGGACAGCTGGTAGACAGCATCTTTCCCCCTTTTCCACCTTCTTGGGTCCTCGCAGTGAAGCATTTTCTCCCAGTGAAAGGAAACAAAACTGTGCAATCTTCACCTGAAAAAGAAAGTCAGGACCCATTTGCTGCCTCTGTAGATTCAGAGCTCAGTTGTTTGTCTTTGTGCTCTTCCTATTTATTGGCACTTTGAATCTGAGCTGTCCTAAAGACCTCCGGGGTCTGCAGGCAGGAAACTATTCCTTATGGCAGAGCAGTCCTATAGCCCGGCTTGAATGATTCACCAGCCCAGTGTTGAAACACCTAACATGGCACTTTCATAGCTCTTACTCTTCCTTACTGCAGGCTACCTTACAGAAAGCTCAATAAAATGCAGAGCTGCTGACCCTCCTCTTATTTTTATTTTCCATCAGAAGCCAGTGAAAAACCAATTCACTGCTGCAAACTCCAAAGGTGTAACTCAGCATCATACTTCCATCTTTCATGAGTGGGTCTTTCATGAGGGGCATTTCCCCCTGTTCTCCATCCAGTGTTACCTGGTACCACTTCCACTCTATACACAACAAAAGGGATTTAAAAACCATGTCTTGGAGAGCTGGATTATCGAATCAATACGAATGGGGAAGGCTTTCTAAAAGACCTGCTGCTCCCACTGGTTTCTGGCAGAGCAAGATCTAAGACATTAGCAGAAACACACAACACTTGTAGAATCATTTTGATCTCACAAATGATGCCATGGCCCCATAGGTAAGAAAAGAGCATTTGACATAATTTTGGGGGGTCTTTTTTGAGCCCTTTTAGATCTCAAGGATTTTATACTGCACTGCACCAAGCTATGAGATGGTATCGGCCTTGAGGTTGCTTTGGGACGGTTCCAAGGTGCAGCAAGGTTCACACTTCCACAGGACACAACACCCATTCAGACCTGGACTCTCCCATCATCTCGGGCAGACCACAGACAGACTGGGGAGGACATGATCTCAGCTCATACCCAGTCCTCTCGCAAACCATGCACCGCCCGGGAACTGTTCATCCATCCCAAACCCACTCGTGCTACAAACAACAGCATCTGTGGTAAGGGCAGGAGACTGGGAGTCTGGGTATGTGTGTTTGCATCCTTGCCTCGACAATGACTTGTCTGTGGCTTTGAGGAGCACAGGGCTGTGCCCCAGGACGGCCCCAGAGCATTTGTCAGGGCTGGGCTGTGAATGCAGCCGTTGTGCCCAGAGCCCCGCTCCCCTGGGGCTGACTCAGCTCCTACCCTCCCGCTAAAACCATTTCTGGGAGGTCTTTTGGGCTCCACACAGAACAGAGGCAAGCAGAACATGATGTAGGAACGGCATCTTCTCACACCGTAAGAATTACCAAAAGCGAGAGGCAGAGAGATGTCACTCTGACCCTAAAGATGTCTTGATGGTTCCTAATGAGAAGGGAGCAGGGAAGCAATCAGCCCAGCTCAGCCTGCCCAGTGCAAGGAAGGGTTACTCATTATCTGCTGGGTGAAGCAACCTGTGAAAGAGGCAAAGCTGGGCAAAGACAACGGCACCCTAGATGGCCTGCAAAAATATTTTGACCTGAGAGATTTAAGTTAAAAATTAAAATGAAAATTAATCTTTATCTAGGAGTCAATGATCCCTCCTGGGAAAAAAAAATAAAATTAAAACCTTACCAGTGAGGGCAGGGTCATGTCACAAGTCACAGGAGAAATTACAGAAAGGGAAGCACAGAAAGAAAAGCCCTTATACAGGGTGCCCTGGGACTGACCCACCCATGGATGTGCAGCTGGGAAAGAAAGTCATTTGTTGGGCTCTGTAAAATTATTTGAGAGCCCAGCCCTTACAAATCAGCCACTCTCAGACAAAGAGGACTGGAGAGCAGAAACCAAGGTCTCCTTCCCTGCCGCCCTTGGAGCCAGCAAGGGGCAGGTGGGGGTAAAATTCACACTGTGATAATCACCATTTCTGGATGTATCCCACTGTAACTGTCCATGGCAAGAAGGAGAGCGAGCCTTCAAAATCTCGCATGGTGGTATTCAGGACTAGATTTATCAGGTGGATAAATCCATCCCCTAAAGCACCATCTGGCAGTTTTGAGAAGCATCACGCCATTCACCAGCACGAGCCCGTCAGGGTGTGCTCTCCAACACTGCAGCGAAGTCCCCGTCGCGGGCAGGTGTGTCACCCAGCATGCGTGAGCAGCACTCGGGGACCGACTGATCGATCGATCAATCGAGTAGGAGGGAAGAATTTAATTTCTGCTTTAGAGAAAAAGGCCTTAGTCTCAAACCAGGTTGCCCATTTCTTGGATTCTAGAATATTTTTCAAGGTGATTACAAGGAAATAACCTCACAGCAGAGGGGAATGCTCTGCCCCCCTCCTCTAGCACACGTGGCGGCTCCAGCCGGGAGCTGCTTTACCTGATGAGCACCAGGATGCAACATTTCCTCTCTCCAGGAGCCAGCCTGGCAGGAACTCTGCTCTCAGACATTTTACCCTTTTCTGAGGCTTCAGGGTTTGCTCTTCCTCACCACCCTGGGTGCCTCCTTCTGCAGCACCACTGGCAAACCCATTTGCAGTACATTTTAAAGCAGGATTTGCCATGCTTTTTAAATTCTCCTTCCCTGGCATTCTCATCCCATCTGCCCAGCCTCTGAACCTTGAAGCTTCAATCTCAGGTTTTAGTTGGTGCTTAATTACGCACAAACGTGACATATTGAAGATAAATACTTTTTCGCTCCTCTCTCTCTGCAGAAAGATTTCAGCTTCTCCCCCTCCCTTTTCTCTCTGTGAAATCAATCCGCTCCCTGGCGGTACCCGTGGGCAGCCCTGCGCGGTGTTTACCTGCACAGAAAGCTCTGCACATCCAAGCCTGTGCCTGAGCAGCAAAGTCATGTTGTCACCTCCAGTGGGAGAACAGTCACCTCTGCTGCCTACATCACCCTGCCCTAGCCCAGGATGCATCCTCACACAACCGCTGCCTTCCCAGCAACTGCACTGCCAAACACGTCATTGGCAACACACGAAATCAAGGGCAGGCAAAGCTTCCCACCTCCACAGCCCCATGTTGCTACACACCAAACAAAAGCCAAAATAAGCAGGTCGGGTCTCTAGGTTGGTTTTTTCAGGCTGCAACCTTGAAAACATCATTCCCTCTCTGTGCAAGTAGGCTTTTCCTCCCCAGCCCCATGCAGGTCTCCTCAAGCAAACAGGAGAGCCGTGCCCTGGGAAGCCAGTGGGAGCAGCGGGAGTGGCAGGACCCACACGGAGGGCAGATCAGCTGGGAAGAAGCCAGCAGCCCTCCAGCATGGGTGGCCTCAGCAGCACTTTCTCTGCTCTGCAGCCTACAGGCTGCCACAGGCAAAAAACTAAGCCCCTCTCCATTTATTTTTCTTGTAAGCTGTGTTTTAAAAGTTACCCTGAACAGTCCTTTGAAGCAGCACGAGCTGCCTCAGACCTTTCCCTTCAGCTAATTAACACGTGCCGACAGCCGTGACAGCTTGGCGCAGCCTCGAGCGAGCTCTGGACCAAACCCCTCCACACCTTGCACAGCCAAAATGCTGTTGACCCTGCAACCAGCAACTGCCTTTAAGTCACTAATCCACACACAAGCTTTGTCTTCCCAGGTAGAGCTGCCCATGGTGAACTCGTGCCTCGTAACAGCTCTTACTGGGTGTGGAGAGGTTTGGGCTTTTTTGGTCAGAGCTGCAGGCCAGACATCTGTCAGAGGAAGGTTAAAGTGCTTAAAGGGTGTGAGGTGGGATACAAGCTTCTACAGTCCTGGGTAGATTGTCTTTTAAAAAGCCCCATCATATTGCTCGGTTCCTGGGGTCCATCACTCATTTCAGGGCTGCCAGGTGCCAGGAACTCACCCTTCGCTCGAACGTGAAGTGCACTCCAGCTAAAGAAATGCCATCATCCCTGGTTTATGGAAGGAAAATCCAGATGGAAAGTGAAAAAGATTAGTTCAAAGGCCACATGAGGCAGTGACAGAAACATGAGCAGAACCACAGTCATCACTAACGGGTGTACCAAAAAGGGCAAACACAGTAAACGTGCTCCCAGCAGAAGATAAAGTAACTCAGCCTATCACAATTTGGGTATTTTATCACCCATGGAGCACTTGAAACATGACTTGTAGTTGCAAAACCCAGCCTGTGGTTTTAAACCTGTAGTCTCGGTAGTGGCAAATGAGCCCATCTCCATCCAAGAGCCATTCTAAACGAACCCAGACCTCCGCTGGAAGCATTTTAGGGATTTGCAAATCGTGGGGTTCAGAAATGCTGATGTGTCAGTGCTCTACATCACCAGCCAAAGGGGCACTGCACTCTGGTGAGGTTACAGATTAATATTTAATCCAATCCGTAATTTTAAGTTAAAATGTAGCAGTATTATCTGACCAGGTTAACAGGGTGGACAGTTATCGACCTGCAGCAAGTGACTGAGGCTCTTGCCCATTTTAAAGACGGATTACAGCGCTTGGCAGCTTCATTCCCCTCTTGCTAGTGATCCTTCAGGAACCAGGCAAAAAGTCCTTAGAGGTTTGCTCCATAAACCATTAGCCAGTAAAAGTCTAATTGGGTCAGAGACATACGGTCTTGAACCAGTAAAAAATTCAACATCCGTGGCTACAACGTCATTAACCTCACAAAATGTGGCTGTATTTCAGAAGCTGCTGGCTGAGCATTGAAAACTGCATCATGTTCAGTCTACATCAGTGAAATTCTTGTTCTCCTAAGCCAGCAAAAAAGTGGAAAAGCAACAGTTTTGCTAATGAAAACTGCTTTTTTTTTCTATTGTATCAACTATAAGCATGAAGATGACACAAAAGATCTATTCTGAAAAGACTTCCCCAGCCATTAAATTAGTCTTACTGAAACAGGAGACGATGGGAAGCGAAGCCAGAAGAGGTCAATACATTGCATGCATTGTGATTTTATGGTTATAACGTAAATCTGGTTGTTGGAATAAACTCTTCTAAGTCACTGAGAAGTGTTCTCCCTTTTATAAAGGAGCGTTTAATCTCAGGAAGAAAAAAAAAAGGAGGGGAAAAAAAGCAAGAAGAAATTCCTAGGTCTTTATCTGGAAAGGGATTCAGGAGGGGCTGAGCTCTGTGATGAGATGTCTCAGGGAAGATGCTCCATCAAGAACTTCACCAAAGTCAAGACTTGTCCCTCTGACACTGGCTGAGTTTTGCCAATAGTTTACGTTACAGCTTGTCATTCACAGCAGCAGCGATCTGGGACACCCCAAATCCCCTGCACAGGCTCCAATCACACTTTCTCTGTCAGGTGTCCCAACAACAATGTGCCCGGGATCCCTCTGCACGGTGTTCACAACTTCCGAACAAGTGCAGCTACTTCTCACACCCTGCTCGTATGAAACCATGCACTGCCATGAGACCGGCAGAATTTAGCCCTAATTTGCAACGTTGTGGCTCTGTAACGAGCACAGCAATGAGTCTTTAAAAGGAGACTGCTTTCTAACTGCTTCTTAAAAAAGCCTTTAGCAAGGACTCTCTCTGACATGACTCAGGATTGCATTTCTAAATCCAGTTACTCCCATGAAGTTTACTCTGGCTGTTTGGCTGGGTTGCATCCACATGCTATTTTTATGGTTTTTGATCATCAAGTCTGTTTAGAGCATAGAGGAACAATATGGGAACAGAAATAAAGCTGGGACAAACCCAAAGGAATGAAACCGGTCATGGTATTGCCAGCATCTCTGGTTTGAAGAGCACGAGGCCCCGCAGCTGGGCAGTACCTCGGTGAGACTCCATTCACTACTCCCTTCGGGTTACGTATTTCAAACCTCAGTTGCTTTTGATTTAGCCGTCATCTGCAAACTTAATACCAAACAGTTAAAATGCCTGCAGGTCCTTAAGCTGTCAGCTTCGTATCTCTGGTACGTTATAAGAGAGAATGTTTTCTAGAATACAAAGGCTGAGGGACTGACTGTCACAGTCATATCACTTTTGGCTTCCTTAAATACAGTAATCAAAGTATTTTGAACAGTAGCCTACAGCTACTGAATACTTTTCTGTCTCAAAATAGACACAAGCCTCCTCCCACCTTCTGCCACGAGATTTTTGGTCACTCTGAGGTTTTGGTGGTTCAGTCTAGTTTCCTTTGCTATGTTCAGGGAGTGCAGCCCATCTGGTTGCTGAGTCTTTGATCCAAGTGCTACCAGCTTATTCTGCATAGCACACCGTCAAAAGGACACAGAATGCTAGCAGGGAAGGTCTGAAAAAGGAAATATTTTCTATATTTGCATTTACATTTTTAATATAGTCGTGTTGTCTAGAGGCCAGATTTGGGGAGTGGAAACCAGGAGCCTGGTTTCTATTTTCAGCACAGCCACTGATTGCTCTGTGTTGCTGGCAAATCTTTTAATCTCTTTCCTTCTGTTTTTCCCTTCTGTAATAAAGGGATGATCAGACCTCCCCAGCTATGCCTTGTGTGGCAGCATCCTCTGATGAAACACGGCAAGGACAAAATATTAATAATCATTCCATACAGAAAAGCTAAGAGGTTACAGGTATTTAAGTACAGTTTAGCTATTCAGTGCTCCTTTATGCATGCACCATGCCTTTATGTTAATAGAAGTTATATATTAATATGAAAAAGTAGGCCCTTCAGGGCACAAAAATAACCAAATCCAGAGCACCATCGAATAAATACAATATAAAGATGAAATCACTGCAGATGCTGAACAAATTGAAAGGCAAGGAGATATTAAAGAGGAAAACCAAAGTCATCCAGCCCTCCTCCCAGCTGGCATCAGCAGGAAAACATGGATGCAAAGGAGCATCAGGTACCAAGAGCAGATGCTACAAGTAGTCCCACAAATAGTTAAGTGTTCCCAGAGCTCCATTTCTTTATGCCTCTGGCATTTCCCTGAGGAGATGTCAAGGGGGAAAGGACTGATCTCCCTAACTGCAATACAGCAAAGCATGTGCTCAATCTCACGCAGAATTGACCCTGTAAATTATCCCATCAGACGCCCGAGGTCTGCCACACTGCCACTTCTCCTTTCTTCCCACAAAACCACCCTGGGGCTTTTTCCACGCAGCCAACCTGCCCTGCCAGGTACCAAATGCCCTCACTGGGCTGCTCGGCAGAGCCGCTGCCTTTCAGATCCCTGCAAACCGGTCACAGTCGGGCTACGGCTACCTGGGATCTGCCAGATCTTCTCAAGCCCTTGCCTGCTTAATGTCAACTCTGGCCAGATGTTACCCTGTCTGGGGTTACGCGCTCTCATACGAATGATCTCTGACCCTGCTGTTCTTGTCGCGTAAGCTACCTTTGCTCATTTTATTTACATGAGCAGCTGCACTGGCAGATTTTGGGGAGGATTTGGGGGATCTTGGTGATGAGCAGTCTGCAGCAGAGATCTGTCCACTAGACCACTGCAGCCACCGGAGGGTGTGTCTTTAAAACCTTAAGCATCCTCCTGTCTATTCCTTTGGTCTGGTTATTAAAATAATTTTTAAAAAATCAGTGTTGCACAACGTTGTGCGACAGTCAAGCTGCTTACTCTTTGCACAGCTTCTTGGATCACACTGAAATAACATGCCTATGCTTTTGGGGCAGAGACCAGCATTTATTTTAAGAGGTGCTTTAGGATCAAGAGAGTCACCACTAGCTCATCACATTTACTATTCAGGATTATTGGACCACAAGTGACCTTTCAGATTCTTAAGACTTGGATTACGAAGGGCTTTCTATACTAAGCCTAATGACTTAAATTATAGCCTTAGCATCCTGACAATCAGAACAGGACTATAAGCATTTTACTTTTTTCTATCCACAGAACAGCTTGGGCTGGATTTTGAATCCATTTCAAAGGTATGTCAAGCTGGTGCCCATCATAATGATCTAGCTGAGTTGCAAGAAAGATAAGATGACCTAGGTAAAGGTCACGTCTGAGAGAAATGGCAGGATTTTCTAGATAAGCCAGCTGAGACATCTGTCTGCCTTCCTCTGAGACAATTATTTTATCACTTCCAAATATTAAAAAATCACTCTGAAATGCTACAGCACATTTTAATCTGTGGGGCTGCAGTAGCAGGACACTTTATCATTTTCAAATCTCTGCAGCAAAAAGGTTTGTGGGACCTACAATTATCTTCCTGTAACTGGCTGAACTGGAAACACCTTTCAGCTCTCTCAGAAATTAAATACAAGTATCAGCAGCTTCTATGGCACCCGATAGCAAGGCAGGTGTGCTGTAGTTGCCGTTTTAAATCACTGTTCACACAGTTTGACATTACAGTGAAATTTGCTTCCTGTCTAAAACGTCTGAAGCTTGTGTTCTCCATTACCTGTGCTCAGCTGCCCTTTGCCAGGTCCGACGCTGGAGCCCACAGAGCATCCTCCGAAGAGTTCCTGCAGACAATTCAAAACACCAGTGGCTTGCAGCTGTAGAGCAGTTCAAAAGTTTAATTTGACCATTAAAGCGATTTTATGAGGTATACAAGACCCACAGCCACAGCAACGATGCAAATAAAGGTTGACTGATGTATTCTGCTGGCTGAAATGCTGTTCTATTAAAAAGGAGGAAGAATATCAGAACGAGTGGAGCAGAAGAGCGTGCAAGATGTGCAGTCTGCAGAAGGACAGCATTTGTCACATTCCCTTCATTCTTCTCTTGGAGACGCAAACATCTGTAACACTCGTGTAGGAAACAGCATAAACTAAGACTCACCTGTCCTGCTTTTATCTTTTGTAGGGACCTCCCAAAAAAAACCTACCACAAATCAAACAAAAATGAACCGAGACACGCTGTCTGCTCTGCATTAACGGGGTCATTCAGCAAGAGTCGGTATTTTCTCATTAAACAATGTCAAAGATGTACTCTTGATCCCTCTGCGGTCACTTTCCCCCCCCTCCCTTTGTCCAAAGACAGCTGAAATAATAAAAAAGGGATTTAGAAGACAAAGGGGGAACCCCTGTTTTTTTTAAGAGAGCCAGCAAATATTTTCTAGGACTGAACTGATCTCTGGAAATAATTGTCAAGTTCACTGTAGTTTTCCTTCCACATGCTGTGTTCTACAGTTGGCAGTCTTGGCTGTTCAAAATAAAAGTAATACGATAAAGTGCAGAGAGCTATTTCACGCCACATTGCTGCACAGCTGATAATTTTTGGATGAGTTTTATTTAAACATCACGGGCTCAGAATCCAGATAGCCTACCTAGCCTATTCTGAAATAAAAGTTAACTTTTGCATTTCCTAACTTTGCTGAGCTGAACTTCTCCATGTATCAGTTAAAGTGAATTATAATCTGCTCAAGGGCTTGTACAGGAAGGAAAGAAGGATGCACTGTAGGAAAGAAGGATTCACAATGCAACCGTCTGCTCACTGCCGAGTGTCCGTCTCTGAGATTAAACAGCCTACTAAAAGCACTGGAAATTAAAATTATCTAAAAGGTTTTCTTTTTCGATAATAACAACATCTGGTAATAGGCTGAGTTCTGATCGAGGCCGGTGCCCTACACAAATTGTGCAAGGAGATCATAATTTCTAAGAGCAGCATTTCACCGCAACCGTATCGTCATCTTGTTGACCCTTCAAACCACCACAGCCAACTGTACGAGGGGTGGAGGGGGCTCGTTAGCAGCTCAGTAATTTGGCCGGCAAGTGTTCGTTTGCATGAAGCGACAGCCTAGAGAACAATCCTCCTGAAGATCTGAAAACCTCAATCAAGGAGAAGGCATGGACCCAATGGTGGAAAGCACTGACACAGTCATCCAAGTCAGTTTTAAAAGCACTTAAATAATCTCTGCCTGATTCCTACAAGTCACACACAGTCTGGGGTGAGGCTCAGACTGGCATCATCTCTTCCAAACGATAGCACGCTACACGGCCAGATGTAAGGTCTGAATTTGCTCGATGGAACATCTCCCCAAGGACAGGCTCATGGAGATGGAAACCTGAAGCCATCTTGAAGGAATCTGGGGTGAATTTTAATGATAATTCAGTTCTTACGACTATGATATACTGAGGCCCTTAAATCCCCAGTGCCTTCTGCTGTCCTGGCTGAAGTGGCAAACACCAGAAAGCACTTTTTTCACCAAAAAAAAAAAATAATAGTGGAAGCAGATTGTTGGGTGCTAAGTGTGAGGACCATCTGCTAATAAACACTCCTACTTACAGGCACTGCAAGCTCCCAGAAATGTTGGTAAGGGTTCCCAGGTAACAGCTGTACTGACCTGAAACCATCACTGTCTACGGAGAGTTGACAGGTACAGGCAGAGTTGTGCAGTCGAACTGGAAATACGTGTTGCCTTTAAGGATGCCACTGGAACGGGTGAGCTTGGCTCGGACACAGCTGCAGATTCATCAGGGACAGCTTCTCAGGTCGAGCCTCATCAACCACGAGGACAAAGCACCAGGGCTCAAAGGAAAACTTGAGCATTACCATAATTTCAGATTAATTCTTTAACTGAAAGCAAAGCAGGTGTTTCCTCTGTGGGACGGGAAGCAACCTGCAGGGACATGAGGTGGGGTGGACACAGATCCCACTTTGGGGGGTTGTTTCAAGTTCACCCCCAGTAACTTCAACAGTTTCTCCATTATCTTTTTTACTGCAACAAGCAGCAGAACGTGGCCAACGGGCTGCAGCTGTCCAGAGGGTTTACAGGCTGCTTTGAATACACAGATACTCTGTATTTACATTACAGTAACATGATCATCACAAAAATGGAGCAGACGTCCTTCCCAGGACTGAGATGTCACCAGTGCAGTGAACTGGTCTGATGCTGTTCCTGAGCACTCTTAGACACTGGAATTTCACCCAGATTTTGCCTGTTTGTACACAGCCCCTGCTTATAATCAGCCCTGGTATTTTCAGCTGGTTTGGCCCTAAGCACTAACCACAAGTAAGAGTTCAGAGAAGCTCCACATTTATTCGTTCCGGCGTATCAAAGTGCCCCATTAAACAAGGACAAAAGATTTCCTTATGTAATAGGGATACTGTTTGTTATTTTTAACCTTATGGCAGCCAGGATTTGTGCCAGGTGGCATTTTGCCTTGACCAGGCAGCTTCAGGAGGTTACACTCCTGACTGTCATCCCTGCTCCTCTGGGATGTTTGATGCCCATACATGGTTTCTTGGCTGCCTGTCTATCTGCTGGCATATATTTGTGACAGCTCGCAGAAATACCAGTCTTATTTAACAAGGTAAATTAGGGTGCTGGTCAGTCATTTCCAGGATCCTGCAAGAGCTTCTGCTTCTAATAAAGGGTACTGTCTTTGAGAAATCCAAGAAGTCTATTTACACGTATCTATGCTACCAGAGAAACACTATGGCTGTAGCTTACGCTTTCAATATGCCAAAACAGCTTTAAAACACTTTGTTCGGTCAAATTAAACCCACAGAAAGCAGAGAAATAAAAGGGTTGTAACTCACAGCATCCTGAGACTGAAAATGGGCAGCGAGGCCAAGGAAGGCATTAAGCTGTGGGCTGAGCATCCTCGGCAGCCTCGCGTCTCAACGCGCGCCACGGGCAAACGCCGCTGCTCACTCGGCAAATTCCATAAGCGGCATCACCGCACCAGATTCGGGCAATTTCATGGAGCTTAAGAAAGCCTGGCTGATACAAAGGATGCTGCCAAAGCCTGTTGTACCTCTCGGCCAGTACAGGGAAACACGGCGTCAACATCGTTCTTTGGGTCCAAAGGAGCTCAACAGCAAATGATGGTTTTCACAGCGCCGTACAGCTATTTATAAGCAAATGAGGGTGACAGATCCTGTGTCCCATGGCTTACGACTTTATAAAATACATGTGGGAACACAAGGAGAAGAGATGTAAGTTGTCACCGCAAAAGGCGGCACGACATTTCAATTAGCAGCAAACCACCTTTAAAAAATCTGAATAACTAAAGCTAATAGGAAATGTGATTCCGCCTTCCTCCAAGCAGAAGGGTAACTGCTAATCTTTAACTATGTGCTCGCAGCATTCAGGGGGTTTTGCTTGTTTGCTTCTAACACAATCCCCCTTCATTCAGTCTCCGGGCTGGAGGCACAGAGAGGTAGAATTTGAATTAATTTGGCCATTTATATACATGTGGCATTTCTTGACCTTTTAAGTATTTGATTTTGAAACCTATTTAACTTTTTGACGTAGGTGTCTTCGTGGGTTTTGTTGGGGAATGCCAAAAATTTTCTGCATGTATGGGAGGGGAAAAAAAAAAATCAATAAGAGCAACTGTATGACTGCTCTGTTTTTAACTGAAAGGCCCTCCCTCTGTGTCTGTAACACCAGTCAAAGTTTCTTAGTAGCACAAGCTTCTTATTCAGCTTTGTTTTGACAAAGAAAGATAAACCGCTGTTTTGCTTTGCCCTCCCCCCATCATTTACTCATTAGTTTTATTTAGTTTGGTAATCCCTGCTCCTTGTAAGGAAAAAAAAACATATTTCAAAAAATTAAGTATTTTTTACTATATTAAGTTGTTGATTATGTATGTGCTTATGAAGAATTTAAAATAGAATGTAATTATAAGTCACTGCTAAAATCAGCTTGTCCTGCAAAGGCAAGGACATTTAATTGTGTCCTTGTATGACTGGAATTACTGTAAACAACTAATATTCCTATTTGCAGGAACAGAAATAACTAGCTCATTCAGCTGTACAGAAAGGAAGACATAAAAGGAAACCAAAGGCTAAACCAGAATAAGCCACTGGAAAGTTTTATGTCAACAAAACTGGATTTAAATTAAGTAACATCGATTCAGTATTTTGACTGCAAATGAATCAGAACATTAAAACATGTTTTAAAGGGAACATTCGTGATGAAACATCTACAACTAGTTCCTATAGCAAACTAATAGGAAAGTCCCTACTTATTTCTTCTGTGTAGGATCAAATCCACACAGCAGTTACTTCTCTAGCTTTAGCACTATTTTGTAGACCCAAATTTTGAAAATGAGAATAGCAGCAGAACGGAGAACACTGAATAAATGACTTATCAGTTACACAAAATGGAAAATACAGCACTGATGACATAATTAGAGGTTGCATCAGACCACAAGTGTGGAGCAAAATTAAGATTACACAGACAATTTCCATTCTTAACGTTTTCTAATTTTCTGAGTGCTTGACTTCGCAAATTAAATCTCTTTTGTGATTGTTTCTTCTGACACTGCTTTGCAGAAATGTGAGTAGATTTTAACGTTTGTTACTTTGCCTTACTCAGCGGCAAAAAGCTTTAAAAAAACCAACAAAAATAACCAAGCTCAAACCAAAGAAGTGCATTTCTAAACTATCCGAAATGATGGGAGACGAGTCAAGAGTCACCCTGCTTTAAAATCAAAGGAAACTCAGCAGAGGTGTTCTCCAGTGACAAGAAATAAGGAAACAAACCACACATTGAACAACTACAACATACCCTTCCCAAGTAAGAACAAAGAATTCATTTACCCAGTAATTTTACAATGGTGATAAATTAAAATTGTGGGCAGACGGCGGAGAACCAAGAAGATACGCAATCCATAGCAAGGATCAGACAAACTAAAGGGAACTTTTTACCTTGTCAAATTTTGAGTAATTAGTACTTCCATTAGAGGCACAGTTCCAGCTTTAAGCAATTCTATGTAATTAATGTTCCTTTATTTTGCCTAGAAGACCTGACTTCAGCATTCTCGTAGGACACGAATTCTTCCAGCCAGAGCTGCACAATGCAGATTAACTCAACTAGAAGACAATTAGAGCCGGCAGATGAAGATGTAATTTGTCAGTCTGTACACACTGCTACTGCCAGCCCTGGATGCAATTTTTATTAACACAGTCGGACTGATTCAAATGGAGGCAGAGACAGGATTTTGTCCTATCTGTATCCGTATGACGGCCTAAGCTACAAGTGATGCCGAGATTTGAAAATTCCACGTGACCAAATGACAAAATACAGTGAATGAAGTGCCAGACTGTATCTTCCTGTTCAGCTCTGAGCAGCTACAAGAATTCAGTAACTGATTACACACTTAATAATTTAAAAGACATCTTTTAAAATACACAATGGAGGAAATCTTTCTATACTTGCCCATCGTGCAATGTAAAGCCCTAGATCAAAACGCCAGGATGAGCAGGAAACAGAAGCTGGCCCGGTGGCTAGAGAAAAGAGAATTTGACTGCCAGAGATGATATTGCCTTTGCACACTGTGCTGGGTAAGCTGTCTGGATCTTCACAATCTTGTCTTTAAAATGGGCCTAGAAATACTTGTTTGCCAAAAAATGTGTTTGTTTTTGCATTTCGTGGGTGATTTGAAGATGATCTGTTTGCCAATCAGCTGAAGATTCTTTAAAGGACAAACTAAATAAGCAAAATGCAATTATTAAGTGCCCTTTCCTATTTGCACTACAACTTCAAGTACAAGATTACACTGAAAATATTTCATATTGAGCCTTGAAACTTAAGACATATCCAGTCACAACGCAAAGCAGACGTTTACAAGTCTTTTACCCAATTTTGAGACACCACCGACCACTGAAGGGTACGACACACAGAGAGATACATGGCAGAAAATATACTTTACTCTCTCTACGAACACCATCATAGTGACATTACTTTAGTTTTTAGCTTCTAAATTTTCAATAACTGCAAGAATCAGAAGCCAAAGACTTCCCCCAGTAATAAGTGGCACTGAGGGAAAAGTTGGAACTGCAGCTGAGGAAGAGGAGAGCAGAGCAGGACCTCACTCGCAGAGGTCTATTCCTCCACTGCTGAGAGGCTCTAACTGTTCTTTTACAAATGCTTTTGTTCCCATGGACTCCAGACTGGCAGGCCTTTGGTGCTTTTTATACTTATTGATATAAAAAGAAATACGGCATTCTTGATCTACAAAGCCCCTCGTCCCTCTTCAATATTCATACATGGTCAGAACCAAAGTCCAAGAAAGGCAAATCCTGCCAAATCTGTCAAAATTGCAAAAGGTTCATGACCTTCTGACTGGATCTTAGCGTCACAATCATTTTTTTACGAATCTCTTCCACAGTACGGTTGCAACGTGCTTGTGCTTCTAAGCTGCAAGGTATATTACACGCACAATGAGGACCCACGCTTTTGTGTGACAGAAAAATCAAAAGCAGCGATTTTCAAATATCCTAAGAGAACACAAATTCTTCTCCGACACCTAAAATGCAATCATAAAGTTGCAAAAAGACACTTTGAAAACTTCATCCCTGAGAAATCTCGTTTTTTCTTGACGGAAAAAAATAAAAGCATTGGCTTCTGCTTGCAGTGACAGTAGTTTTTCCCAGCTGCACAATCTCAGACATAACAAGATTTACGAGTTCACTAAATGTCAGTATCACTTCTTTTTATTACAGAACCTTTTCACTGATTTTTATACTGGAACATCAGTTTTATATGAGCTTTGGGGCTCAGGCTTGGACACTGCATCCATCCCCTGCAGCCCCCATCCAGCCCCACAGAACGGGAGCAGCGCCCGAGCTGCTGACGAAGCATCGGCAGCTCATCTGCCGCCGAGTTCTGCTCACCCTCGCCTTAAGCCCCATCACAGCTATCGTGTTAGGGCAGGACATGCTGGTTTCCAGTCTCCTTTTGGCTGAAAACATCGTCTTCGAGAAGCCAGAACGCAGAAGTTATTTGTTACTAGCAATATATGTTATACTTTTAAAGATTTGTAGCAATCCCTGACTGTGAAGGTTGTCAAATCCACTCAGATGCTCCTTATTGAAAAGTAAGGCCTGCATATCCATAGATTCTCCCCTCCATCACCCACCCAAATTAAAGCCGTAATTCCCAAAGCCAGCCACTCTTCTAAAACGCTACACATTTCATATAGTTGTTATTAATAAAGTATGAACAACGTTTGCAGAAACATTAAAGAATCAGGTCAGGAACGCTGTCTGGATACAAGTGTCATTAAATAGGCAAATCATCCAACTTTTGAGTAATTGATGTCCTTGGTTTTTACTTGAAAGCCTCATTTCCAGCCTGTTCATAGGAGACAAATGTACCACGTCAAAGTGAGTGAACTCCGACAAATTATCTCTTTTGGATGCCAATCACCAGAGGAAGATGAAAATGCAGTATCGGCGGGCTAGAAACAAAACGTTGCAGCACAGCAGTTCTCATCGTAGGGTCAGATGATTTCACTACGTACAGTCAGAGGGTTTGATCTGTTCCTATCTGTGCCTCATCTGAATATCTAAACAATCGCCACGATGCATTTGAAAACTTTAAAATATAAAAGGAAAACTAACAAAGCTGATGGTATCTCCAGATCACCGTGTGAAGTACTAACAAGCAACTGTGTTATACAACCCATGTTCAACAGACTGAAAATGATCCTTCCCAAATCCAAATGACATACTCCTAAAGCTGAAAGTGATAGATTACAGCTGGCTGAGCAAGCACTGTACTGTACGCTCTTTTTAAAAGCTGCCATTGTAAAAGACCCTCCAGGCTTTTTGTCGGTTCCTTTGCTCTTCTTATTAGGAACTGCAAAGCTCCTCTTATTTAACAGTTAATTACAGGAGGAGGTGGAGAAAAATTAACAAGAGGTTTATTTTTCTGAAGATATGCAGCACGTCTACGGACCAAATACACTATTTTTATTTCATCACTGCAAAACATGACAAATACTTGCAAGTGGAAAAAAACATGAGTACAAAATCTGAACATTTGGTATTAGGATTCTTATTAGAAAATCTGCCTTTACAACTAATTTACTGTCTCTGCATACAACATCGTACCCTTCTTTCCACCAGACAACTGGTAAGACACAAAAGTACTCTCAGGACAGCAGTTGCAGAACTTGACGTATGCGCTCACACTTCTCCAACAGGTTTGGGTCTTCTGCATTGGAACCATCAAATTCCTTCATAAAAGCTTCAGCCTTCTGCACAGTTAGGTCTCGCGCACCTCCTTGAAGCCCTTGCAGATAATCCAGTAAAATGGTGAAATACTTGTCCGGAACCTTTTAAGAAGAAAACAAGGAAGCAAAAATACCTGCTTTATTTCCTTCTCTCTCAATACTCATTCACAATCACATCACAAGACCCATTCACAACCATGGCAAACCATCACCCGGGAGGTAACGAGGAGAACTGCGTGGGCTTTTGCACCTGGCAATGCCCACCTCTGAGCGGAAGCATTTCTTGCCGAGGCTCAGGCTGCCGGGAGGGATGGGCCATGGTGAGAGGGCTGTCATGTGCTCAGATGGGCAAAGCGTCTGCGAGGAAATTCTAAGCAGATGTGGAAATGCTGATCAGCAGATGCAGACACTCCCTGACAGCGAGCGCAAGGCTGTGAGGGTTGTTGGAAGAAAAAAACCACGCTAGCCAAGTCCTGCTTTTGGAAACATGTATGCAAGCCTCGCTAAATCCAGTGAGAACTGCATGCATATGTCTGAGGAAAGAATTTGGCTGGAATTACCCTTGCCCTTACCCAAAACTATTTGTTTGCTGAGATGAGATACCACCCACCATCAGGCACTTTGACAGAATGCTTATACAAAGGAAGAGAACTTCATTTGGAAAACAAATAGAATTCAGACATATGGAAATAATTTTTAAATCCCGCTGACTAACACTGATAGGCTCTACTAACATGTCTAACATTAAACGCAGTTTAGTCACCCACAGTTGCATTACCCCCATTTCGCTCCCTTTTTAATTAACTAGTCACAAGCTAAAATTTAACTATCTGGTACAACGTAAAATTTAAATGATCCTTATGTTAAACAATCTTGGCAATAACCTAGCAAAGACTTCCGAATGATTTATCCAGTATTTCAAACCAATGCATTTCCAAAAGCATTAGGTGAACAGAGCGACACTGAAGCACATCTTAACTTTATGTCGCGTACCTGCGGAATGGGTTTCAGCCAAGAAGAGCACATTTTTGTCATGAATCAGGAGATGTTAAAATGACCTAACCTTGCAAGTATTTTTCTACACGTTTAACTTTACACATATAACTTTAAAAGGCATACTCGACGTGAGTCAAGTTAAACACATACGTAAGTATTTCAAGGATTGGAGACTAATTATTTGAGGGGCAGTTTCAATTCTGCCAAGTATCAACATTGCAGAGAAGACAGAGCTTCAATAGATACTTAATTTACAACTTATTTCTCCATTGACATTTGGCAGCATAACTTTGATCACTAAAACTTCTATTACTCCAAAAGAAAAGGAAGAAAGAATATTCTAACACTGCCTTCACCAATCAGGGATATTACAAAGTAATAAATCAAAACTGAAGTCTGCGTTCAGCCTCATAACTTACACACTATGGAAAACCTTCTTATTCTTCACACAAACACTCCTGAGTTAAAGAAACATTGCTGACACAAAAAAAATATTAATTTTACAGCGACCAAAACTTAAATGGGTGATTTATGAAGTGTTGCTACAATATACAAATCAAACACACTGAAATATAATGAAAAATGTTCGTATTTTTGAAACCTTTTTACTCACAGTAAACTGGTACTAACAACAGATAAAAACATTCAGACACAAACAATTTCAGAATGATGGTGCTCCTTTAATGCGGATGCTCAGTACTAAGCTTTTACATAATTTACACCTCTTGTTCTGTGACTCTGCGGTATAGTCATATCTCACTCTGGAATTACAGCTATTATTGTATCATTTAGGCAAAGTGTTTGATGGGGCAATTAAAAACCCACTCTAAACTTAGAAATACTACGTGTGCAGACAGACATGTGGCTGCCTGAAGCCTAGAAAACAATTTAGCATTTGGCCTTGAGGGTAAGTGCCAAAGTGTTCAAAAAGTCTAATTATTTTCTTAACACAGCTATTGGGTTTACTTCAGCAAGAGCTCACAATACAGTACCAGGTAGGTAAGATAATGTCATATTTCCTCCTAACTTACATATACAATAGAGCCATAGCGAGGACTGCAACACAGAAAGTGCCAGCAAGAAGTTAAGGAAATGCAAATTTTAATTCTTGAAATACAGTAGTACAAAAGCTGAAAAGTCAGGGACTCTTGGCGAGCTTTCACAAGAAGGAACACAATCCTTCTCCCAAAATCAGCCTTTGGGCTGGCTTGAAATTGGATATCAAGATCTCCCACCATGGCTCTGGCAAGTGGAAGTGACGCTTATGGGATGTTATTGTTATTCTTTTGTTAAACTGTTTTGACCTCTTTTTCTTGCTTCTTTTTCTCTCTCACACACTAACCGTCTCTCTGCTCTAACCAGCTAACACGCACTGGAGCTAACACCGAAATATCCCAAAGTGAAACAACTGCCATCATTGGGAAAAGCCACAGTAGCGGGAAAAGACCAGTTCTGGCTTTTAGATGATACTACGTAACTCAAGAGTTTTCAGACTTTCTAGACTTGCCCACGTATTTTGCAAAGCAAATACAGCTATCTGCACCGAGAACTCCAGCTTACTGCCACCAGAGCTGCTTTTCTCAGTTACCTTCCGAGCAAGCTTCAGACAACCCTCCAGGGCTTTGCAGTCCCGGAGCTGCAGACAGTCGATATCGTCACCTTCCACAAACGCTGCGCCAGGTCCCAACGACCAACAAATGAGCTAGTGTTTACCTTACGTTGGACCCTGCAGAAGCAGACACCCTGGAGGGACACAGGCAGCCAGCGGCCAACCACCAGATGGGTTTCAAAGGGACTTAAAAAAACCCCTCGTGTTGCAAAAACCTCAACTTATTCCTCACGGAAAGGGGCCTGGCAGTAGAGGAAATTCAGCTGCCTCCTTTGCACGGCTTTCCAGTGGGCATCCAAGTGACACCAGGAGATCAAAGATGTGGCTTAGGAAGGAAAGAAATTCATGTCTCCCTTTGTGTTTCAGTCATGCTTGGATATCCAACAGATTTTACTCCGTCATGGACAGGAAGTTGAATTTGGGTATTTAAAAAATATTCAAAAGAAGCTGCTCTGCTCTCCCCAGAGTCCTGATGAAGAAACAGACTTCCTCACACGCTTAATTATAAGCACTTGAACAGTTCTACTAATGTCACTGAATCTGGATGCAGATGTTCACCATTACTTTAAGCTCATATTCAGTGCATCTCTGAATAATAAACTACAAAACATGTGAATTTAAAGAAATCAGAGGACTTTCATCAGATTTTTTTAAAGAAGTTTCATTTCAGTGTTGAGGAGTAAGGAGTTACGCTGTGTTTTGACACATAAAACAAATGCTACTTACAGTTAATTATTTCCCAGCATATTTCAACACAACCCCCAAAGTAAACAGGTAAAAAAGGAAAAACATGGTTCTGTCTGTAAAACAATTCCCAGGTAGGTTTAAAGAGCACACGTTGATTTTGAAAGGTTGATAAAGACCTTTAAAGGGGAAACTTTCAAACAACGTAGATACCTACAGTCAAATTTGTATTCTGCAATTAATCTTTTTAAAATATTAGGCTGTGTGAACATCTTTGCCTTCGTGAAACTCTGCTTTTAATTATTTAGTTCTCTTAAATTTTAATCATAAAGGTAAGACCCTATGTCAGGTGCTGGGCTTAAGAGCTGCTGAGTCATTCAGGTCAGGAAGATTGGTATGCTTACATGTTGAAGAGCACACAAAAAATCAGCAAAAAACTAACGGAATGTCACCTAAATGAATCACTAAGTAAGGCACTGTGCAAACAGCGACATGTTTGCTCTATTCTACAACAAAACGAATGACCTGAAACCCCCGTTCAACACCATGATGGTCAGACACTGGAAAAACAGTCTATCTTGTTCTTTAAATTATGAAACGCCTGGGTTTCAGTAATGAAGCAAGCCTGGCTTCTGGTTATACTTTATGCTTCTCACAATCAACATCAGGTTTCACTTAGATTTTAATGAGGAAGCTATTTTAACATCTTGGCAATATGGAGCCAGAGATATCTGAAGCAATATGAGAACTGGTGTTTACAGTATTGGGTTCCACATTCAGAAATTCAAATTAAGGATATGACTCAAATTCTCAGTTAGCTCCAGATTTATATAAAACATGAATCTGCTCTACTTATACTTGACATATATCAAGTATAAAAATCCAGTACACACAGGAGAATGATCACCAACAAAATAAAAAGATTAATTACAAGCAACTAAAATATTTCAACATTTCAGTTATAAAAAAAAGTAATTGATTTATAAATTATTAAAAAATTATTAGAAAAGTGCAAGGCTAGTCGTAGCAACTTTTGGTTAATACAGAATAGCTACAGCTAACGTATAAAACTTTATATCATAATTGTTCTGAGAAAAAGCAGCGTTAATACAAACCTTCTCTTTATCATACATGTGCAAGAGAAGCCAGGTTTGTCTTGTCTTTTGAAACTTCCACTTTTCTGGGTTTTCAGACCAGCTGTAGTAAATTAAAAAAAAAAAAAAAAAAAGCTTCAATGAAATACTGTGTATTCAAAACATTCATTATTCATAAAATACTTCCTGCAATGACTCCAAGTGACCTCGTACGCACAACACGGAGTTTCGGGTGCGAAAGGGATACTGGCACACGTTTGGACAGGATGGCTACCTGGCTTCCCTGTACAATACTGAAACCATGACAGGGAGACGTCATGGCCAAGAACGTTACACGTTTTCGCCAGGAAGCACCGACCTCAGGAAGCTGAAAATCAAGTCCCATTCCTCAGCTTTGACCAGTATTTTATGAGAGGTATTTGGGGAAGGTGGAGTGGACATGGAATCAAAGCTGTGTTTCAGAAGGCTAATTTTTCACAGTAAACTGAAATTCAAGTGAAGTGAAGCAGCCTCTAAAGGAGGAGAGACTCCTGCTGCAGCTCTCACCCCTACAGCGGCTGAAGCCCATCACATTTTCTCTGGAGCAGAGAAAATCCACTTTTCAGGAGCATACATTTTAAGGCTTGGATCTGTCTAAAGGTGTGACTTAAATATTCAGGTTTACAAGACAGAGAAATGCTTTTTATTTCTCACTCTCCCCGGGAATACTGATTCCAATATTTAGTTCAAAACTTCAGGCTGCTTCAATATTGTTAAAAGCAAGCAGGTAAAACAAAACGATTAACTTCTGCAAATGTTCTTTTGACTGTTTTATCAAACGCATTTTAAATATGCAAAGTCTTGGCTGGGTTAAAATGTTTATGTGCATCTTGAATATGATTTTAAAGCTGGTATATTCTGGTTTAGGTGAAGGAAGAGACATTTATTTCGATAAACAAAGAAGCAAGCTAGCAAATCTCGCTGTAACATGAAGATGTATTTTTAAAAGTAGGTTCTTGAAAATTAGCATTTTAACATGTATCAAATTTGTCTGTACACTGGGATATCATTTAAAGATCCAAAAGAAAATATATGAGGAGAAAAAAACAGCAGATTTTACACTTATTTTATTTTTCTCTAAAGACAAACAAGTCTCCAGAGGGTAGCGTGCAAGATGTCTTTAATGTTCCGGCTTGTTTTACACAGCAACAGAGAGCACAGGAATCAATTGAAAAGCCAGCTGGGTATGAGAATTAGTATTGTTTAAACACTGTCAAGTCTAATAAACCAATAGAGTTCTCATATTTGGTGAATGCTGCACCAGCAAATACATTGTTCAGTCAATTCAATGAAAGAGAAAAAACCAAGACCACAAATTTGTACAGAAGGGTTTCATGAAAGTCTCTTCAGAAAACCGAAAATAAAATAAAATACTGTCTTGACTTTCAAATTCAGGATAGAGAAAAAAGCAGCAACAACTCATTGGGGTTATCACTAGCTAAAATCAATAAAAATGCCTATAGGCAACATATAAGGTCAAAAAATCAAACAAGTAACAGCAAAGCAGGAAGGACAGACAAAATTAATAACCACAATATATCATATTTTACATGCTCAAATTAAATCCACAAATGAAATATCTTAGAGGTCTCTTTTGGGACGTTGTCAAAAGATAAGCAAAAGCTGGCAAAACAAATATTGCACGGATGCAGGAGCCCAAAAGCCGACTGCCACAAGTTATAGAAACAAATTGAAAAAAAACCCAAACAACTTATTATGGGGAAACGAGCCTTCTCCTATCAGCATCAACCTAGAAACCAAAGTACTCGCAAAATAAAGACCATTCAACTCTTGGTGTCACTTGCCTTCGCAGCAAGGTGCCCAACCGGACAACTACGGGCAATGTCAAAATTACGCCACCTGTACCGCGAGGGAATGAAGTTTGTGGGACAAGCTCCTTGCTCACTTGTACCCAGTTCCTCTGCCTGCCAGGCAGCCGCAGTAGCTCCTAACTGAGAAACTGCAAGTTCTGCAGAAGTGACTTTACTTCCAGAAGTCCTTAAAGAAAAAAAGGACAATGATGGTGTTTGCTGTTAAAAGAAACCCGTTCTTTTATGAGGTTCATCCTTCTGAACAATCACATGGCAGATGCTGTAAGAAATCCTGTCCACTGGCACAGCATGAAGAAGGTGGTAAGTTTAAAATTCTTTTTCACGTTAACGAAGCCTGGAAACAGTTTACATTATAACCTCTCCAAGGTGACAAGAACAAGCTGAACGACCGGTCTGTGACTGTGTCCTGTGAAAACAGTCCCTCTTCTAACGAAAACCTTTAACACATTTTTTATTTCTTTAAAGCGCACTTCGTATTTCTACATCTGCAATTACATTCATTGGTTACACACACCACGCACGACTCCGAATATTTTACTCTCTGCTAATTTTGTTTCCATCACCTGAGTACCACTAGGCATT
This sequence comes from Trogon surrucura, assembly GCA_020746105.1. Lineage (NCBI taxonomy): Eukaryota > Metazoa > Chordata > Aves > Trogoniformes > Trogonidae > Trogon > Trogon surrucura. The sequence goes on along the minus strand of CM036632.1, from coordinate 6,202,694 downwards.
AACTTGAAAAATACAGCCTGATTTCACTAATCTCCTATAAAGCTATAGGATGTTAAGTATCTTTACTACCTACTTTATAAACAACTGAGACCAACAAATGAGTGCACTCTAAGGTTAATTGCTCTCATTAGCCTGTTACCAAAACCATATGCTCTCTTCCACACGTTAAAGCAAACCATTATACTCCTGCACCCAAGATACCACCCTGATTTTCACTCTAGTGAATTCTCTTGTAGAAACAAACATTTCAGTCAGTCTTCCTGAAAGGTTTCGCTCTATACACCCCACGATAATTCACATAAACAACAAATACTTTAATATTATCAACTGCACAAAGTACGTTTGTGCCCATTGTGGCACCGCAGCCTCACAAACTGTTTCTTTTTGGTTTGCTCTGACCTACGAGAACCAACTGCTAAATGCGTGTGGTAAAAAAAAGTAAAATTTTCCTTAACAGACTATGGGTGTAGTCATTTTATCAGAAAACGCTCCCAGGTTTCTAACTGGTACTCTGTCCATGGTTGCACCAATTCCTGTTTCTCGTCCTTCAGGAAAATGCTCCGTCTCTTGACCTTAACTCCCAGCAGCTGTGGGCAAAACGCTCACGGTAACGGGTGCACAATCTGCAAGACAGATAACACGGCAGTTGCTCCCTGTAATTGGACCCCCATCAGTTATTAAAATAAAAGTTTTCCAGCGATTGCTATGACTACGACAGCTTTCTTCCTACTCCTACGACAGCTTTAAAACCTATAGAAAGTATCACTCCGTGACAAAGTGAGAGGACTGTCTCCTTTCATCAGAATGACTTCATTAGTACATTTTTAGAAATGCTCAACTTCCAAACTACAAAAATTAAAGCTTTGTAACACAAAAGAGGACTCATTTTGCTGTGTGGATGCAGATAAACTTCCCTAACATACTACAGTGGTATAAAAGGCTTTTCCTTTGAGTAATTAAATATACAGAGTAAGACCAACTACATTATAGTTTAAAAACCCCACTTTTCATAATCACAACCTCTTTCACGGTTTGAACTAATGTGCTAGCCTTTAGAAGTATCTGTGTCCAGATCTAATACAAACTATGGAATTGGATTAAAAATATACATGTGTAAAAAGTGTATTTTTCCAGTACAACTCAGGCTGATTTTCAATATATCGTACAAACACTAATTGCCTTCCTCACACAGTTAATGTTTGAATCTTTCTTATGAGCTTCAGCTCATTGAAAAAACACATTGGTTGACTTTAGTTAAAGAGAACTTTTACGTTTGTGCAAATGATCTTTCTAAATGGCTTTGAAATTGAAGATACAGAGGAAATGAATCAAATAAATCAAAGCAGCTTAGGGAATTTTACATTTGGGCTTCTAGTTTTTAGCATGAGAGTCTGCTGTAGAAAAGCTACACAAGATTCGCACCGGTTTGTCTCATACGTGACTTTTGGTCTCTACATTAATCTCACACAAATCTGTTCCCAACACATGGGAATAAGGAGGCAACCAGAAGACAACGGGTAGCGTGCATGGCAGAGAGCACTCTGGGACGTCCTCGTAAAAAAAAAGAAGGGGAAGGGAAAGTAGTCAAATTGCTTCCAGAAACACAGTAAGAGAAAAACATTATTGTTACAAATTGGATTCAGGAAGACAACACAATGCATCTGCTTAGACTGCTGGCCAGGACAGAACTCTACAAAACCGTCGCAACCATTAAATAATCTCCTACGTGTAGAGGAGCGCTGTGCTGAGAACCAACCATTTCACACACTCACCTTGAAAAGACTGCTAGGGACGAGACAAGTCTCGAGAAACCAGGCAGACAGACAGACACGTGGCGGCTGATAACCCTCCAGAAGACACAAGAGCACTGCTGCATGCCCAGTGCAAGGACATCAAGACCCACCTACGTCCACTGCTCCAATTTTGTGCCACTGATGGTCCAGCCCCTCTCAGATACACCTTCCAGCCCGCATATCTTTCCAAGGTAAAGCAGATTGCTACCAAATTTAGATTTTTCCGCCATACAGCCCAGGCTTAGCATCAGGGAGTTAATTTGAAGGGTTTCTCCAGCCCTAAGGACCAGGTCAGGGTTCAGCCTGCTCTTGCTCCCCTGTGATTTACCCATGCGGACCCTTCTGTCTTATTCTCTCAGGCTTCACTGAGTCTCAAAGGAGGGCCCGAGCGATGGATCTGCTCCATTACACCACATTCAAGATTACATTGAAAAGATCTATTGAAAATGTTAAAAGCAGCATAGTACGACACTACACAAAAATTGTCACATTCTTCCCACCTCATTTATCTGGGTACATCTCTGTTTCAACCCACTCTGTTATTCATCACCCTGAGACCCGTCTTTCGGGATCGCCTGTGTTCTTCTACACGTCTCGCAAAGGAATCCTGAACAGAAGTCACAGCACACGATTAAGGCTTGCAGGAATCCAGTTAAGCACTTCATTCCCCAAGAGCTCTGCAAACGGTGCAAAAAGTGCCATTTCTGCACTTACCGCCCTACCCGTAAAATGTGGATAACAGGGGCTTCCTCAATAAACAACAACCATACCCTAAAACACTCCCTTCCTGCAAGGAAAACGCTTGGCACTCAAGCGCTTTGCTGCACTATTTCACAGCGCAAGGCACACGACAGCAGCGACTTTAAAACGCCAGGCACTCAGGTTTAAGGTAAGTTCAGTGCCCTTATAAAGCCTGAGTTTGGAAACCCTGAATAGCATTTTCCAGCCAGTGTGATGCCACGGATGGCTACCAGGTGAGAAGGGAAAGCCAGCACCTCGGAGAGGCTCCTGGAAGTGGCAAAGAGAGAACAGAAAATGGGCATAAACCCGTTCTTGTGGGAGAAGAGCCATTTTAGGGATGGAGGTTTTATACGGATATATTAAAAAATATATGGACGTGGATGGAAGCTTTATATATGCCCTACGGCGCATATAGTGAAGCAGGAATAATAATTTTTTTGATGTTATAACACATACAATTATTTAAAGGGAAATGTAAAAGTGCTTATTTCTTTGGGGCTCTTCAGAATTTCTTCTATTTCTCTCAGGGGCATTTAAGATGAATTTACTTTAAAAAAGGTAGGGTTTGAATGTCTGTCAACACCTGAACGCCCAGAAAACCGCCTTGCAGCATGCTTCAGTGCTCAATGCAAGATAAGAGGAAATCTCTTTTCAAGTGCTTGTGATGCTGATTTTCCTCATTTGAAAAAATACCCAAAATTTAAATTCTAACCAGTTTTTTTAAAACTTGACCAGAATGACTGCAGTTAAAATCTTAGGCACACTAATCTGTGGCAGGACTCAAGACACAGATGTAAGAAGAGAGTAATTGCCTTTATTTTTAACTGTGTTTTTCTCACGTTACGGCTGACTCTGATTATCTCCCAACTCCAATTTCTGGAGAAAGTTAATGTATTTATACTGATATTCTCGAATCCAGTTTGGAAGCTAATTAAATTACGACTCAGATAAAGGTTTATCCTTATTTTCCTGGGAGAGAAGAAGAGATACTAATGGAGCTCTTTTGCCAGAAGAAAACTTTCTAAAATTGTCGACGGATTTTAGAACTGGTGCCACATTTTTGGCACCATTTCTCAATCTGTGGTTTAAAAACAATTTTTAATATATTCTTCCATCTGGTTTAGGCACAGCATAATGACTGAAGACTTGTGAAAAGGCGAGGGGAGGAAGCTTTTTTTCTCTTTTTCTTTTTTCATTCAGGAAGGAATAAACGTTGGTGTCCCATTTTTGTCCTGATGTCCAATATAAGGACAGATTGTATCTGTATCTGGGCAGCATACAGTACACAGGTCACAGAATTTTCTTAGAAAGTATTTATAAAGCAAAAGGAAAGTGCCTTTGTGCCTTAAAGCAAAGCTTTGATTAAATCTACATTAAGTGTTTACCACGGCGTATCTTTTATGACGCGTACTTTTATCGCTTGCCATTATTTGCAAGGTTTTAGATTATGTTTGCATCCTGAAGCTTCAGCCAAGCTAGAAATCCCCTTCCTCCCCCACGACAGGCGCCGTTCAAACGCAACATGAGACACTCCCTTGAAGAGCTTCGAGTACAAACAGATGCGACAGATGATAAGCGGAAAGGAAAGTTGACCCAGAAAATTGTAACAATGCCTCAAAATCATGCAGCAGGTCCCGTATCTCTTTTATACGGTAAAACACACGTCGGGCATCTCACTGTGGTTCAACTTGTCAACTTTTCATAGATAACCAGCCCACCTGCGAATGCCGGGAGCATGCCGGTGGGGGGAAAAAAAGAAAACCTTCACAATTATTTTTTTAAATTATTTTTCAGGACGGTTATTTAGTTGCTGGTACCTGTATTAGCCTGCCTGCAGCGGAATTGCATTTTGATCTGAAAAAACACATACAGCAGTAATAATACACTGAGAACTTTCTGTTGTTTTCAGTAATAACAAAAAGGTCAGCGGCATGATTGAAAGCCCGCAGCTAATATTACTATATTATTAAGCTAACCATGCCTTTCATTTTAGATACATTCATAAGACGGCGACAAAGGAGTTGAATTATCACAGAAGAAGAACAAAAAGTAGAATTTGAGCCCTTCACAGCCAATCTGTTCTGCTCCTGCAAGGAATACACAAGCAAGTGCTATCCCGATGCCGTACTGCCGTCCCATCCCCTTCCCAGATGTCCATCTTCTCTCGCACTTAATTCCAGTCACACTGATCACCAGACCAGAAATAGGGAAAGGGAAAACGAAAACAACTGTTATGCCTCCCTCCCATGAAGAACGTCCTGGGGGGTACGAGGAGATAAAGCGGGCCCCATAGTCTGTATGAAAATCATGTAAGAAGCCAGCTGCAAGCCAAATCATTTTCCAAAGCTGGCAACAATCCACTTACATAAATGCTTTCTGATGATCAGATGAGGGATATGCTACCAGACCCAGAAAAAAAGAAATGTGGTCACTTTTCTTGTGCCTCACCATTACCCCACACAACACCCAACTGTAGCACAGAATACTCCTGCCAAGGCACGGATTCAAACTGAATTGTAACCAGTAGCTCATTTTTCATCCTTTTTAAAATTTATTTTTAATTTTAAATCAGCTTTTAAAATTTGGAAGATTCTCTCTTATAGCACCTCAAAGAAGCAAAGAATAATAGAAGAGATTAAACAATCAAACTAATTGTTGCATTTCAAAGGAGGGATTTGAAGAGCATGTAGATTGAAATGAGTCTGAAACCACTGCTTGTGGCTCTATAATTCCGTGTTGTTGGAGGACGACTAGGTTCTGGGGTGGCTCTCAGCTAGAGCAAATCATCACCAGGTTTTACTGCTCTCCGGGATAAGTGATGCAAGTCCTTTCAAGCTAGAGCTAGAAGATTTAATTCTATTGTTCAGTGCCACAGAATTACAACAGTAACACCTAGTTACACGTATACAGCTAGTAGAGCATTAACATACCCTAATTTTGCTCTGGGTGTCATCACCAAAAAAAATTTATTGTTTCAGCAGTGCTGGGTCATACCTACACTAGTTATACTTGGAATATTACAGTGTAAATGAAAGAAGCATTAGACAAGCTACAAAAATCTGCTACGAGAAGTCAAATATTTACTAATGTGATAAAAAAAAAATCTGTATAATTTCAAGGCCTATCTCAAAGGAAGCAATTATTTAAAAACAAACAAACAAAATAACCTTTGAGCTTTTAATAGGAAAAAATCAGAAATGTATGAAAGTGTCATTGTTTTGCATACAGTGATGCTGAAAGCAAACACTGCGAGAGAGATCAGTGGACGTTTTTGAGGAGGCATGAAAAACGACCCCTTGGAGAAGGATTTGAACACTGAAGATGCTGGCTGACTGATTTTGCTTTGAACCAGCCAGGATGCCAAAGTGCCAATTTATTGCTCAGTACACTGAGTTGGAAGTTTGTGTTATTTAATTCTTATGCAAGGGCTAGTTCAAGAAGCCTCTAAGTTACAAAGCATACAGAAGACACCCCAGATTGTCTAATTCTTACCTAGCCCCTTCACTAAGTTCTCCTAGGACAGTATTGAAGAACAGGTATCTGTTAATTTGGATGCCAGCCCTAGATGCACCGCTGAAGAAATTACATTTGCAGGCTTTTTTTTTTTTAAGTGAAACCCAAGTACTTTTATTGCGGGCTAGTTAGCCATAGCTCGTGGCCGTTACGGGAAGCCCCACGCAGCCCTCTGCAAATAACCTGGCACACAGATGGCTTTTACAGCGCATCTCAGAGGATACCGCGTCTGCGGTTATTCTAGACCAACGGCAAGAACGTATATAGAAGCTTTCAAAATAATTAAAAAAAAAAAAGACCCATCAACCATCCTTGTCACTTCTGGACATCCCACGGCTGCGTTCCCCGGGCAGTACGGGAGAGGTAGAAGGAGAGAAGAGCATTGCAGACCCCCGGCCATTTGAATCTCCAAAGCTGTAACCGTACAGAACGATTTATCCTTTTTGCAGACGAGTTCTGAAGAGGGACAAGCCAATGAGAATATCAAGATCAACGTAAAAGTGTACGGCAGTAGACAGCCCACTCACATTTTCTTGATTTAGCTGATACCTTCAAGTATCTCTCACCGCATAATAAAATCTGCCACTGCACTACAGTATTCAGGGCAGTATCAGATTTTCCTCTCCTAATATCCTGTGATGTGCGTTGCACTACAAAGATTTTAAGTAATCTCTGCTTAAAGAAACTGATCTGCCAATTACTGCTTCCTGCAGATGGCTCTCATTCCAATTCAATTTTTATTCATATAAAAGTAATTACTGATACCTTTTCGAGCATCATCACATTAATAAACGTGTGAAGCAGGAGACTAGTTTTATTACGGATCCAGTTTTATTATTTCAAAAGTATTGCTTGTTATTCTAACTCTGACTAGGAAGCCTTGAAGGCTCCCTGGAGCTAATTGATTAATAATCATTGCCAAGTGCATTTTAAATTTTAATTTTGGCTTTGGCCGACTAGACTAAACGATTCCCTAGAGCTATGAAACGACTTGCCACTATTTTGAGTATCTGGGCATCGGATGAATAGTTTGAATGTGTTTGAGGAAGTGAGCAGCAGTGTTAATTCTCCTAGATCTAAATTTTATGACACAGAGAACACACAAAGCCCTCCTTTTGCACTTCTGCCATGTCAGGAACGCAGTCCGAACGGAAGAAGATGGGTAAGTACAAAATGCCTTTTCTCAAATCCAGAAGACGGGCTGAGGATGGGATGTCTGGGCTCGGGGCCAGGAGCTAGGCAAAGAGTTTGGAGAGCCAAGGGAGAGCAGACTTCAGAGGCTGGGAGGAAAAAGCTGTGTCTCCATACTCCTTCAGCAAGGACTCACTGCAAATTAAATTTTATTAAAATAAAGTAAATAATCCCCACAATCTGCTTTTAGTTTAAAAAGACCAAGAAGGAGTTTTTTGCAATACTTACATGCGAAACGGGTGATTCCAATTATTCTGGTTTTAGCTGACCTGAATAGTGCACAAGCTTTCCTCAAGACAACTGGAAATGGTCAGAGTGGTTGGGCTGAGCTCTTCCAACTTCAGTGAGCAGTGAAGGTGTCCAGTCAGTGTCAGGATGCAGTCCCGAGGCAGACTGGCCTGTTATTAAAAACTTCTGCTTCTGAATCTCCCTAATGCATGTCACAAGGTTTCTAAAAGTCATTTCAGGTGAAATAATACATTAAAGCTGCTTAATTATTCGATTAGATGCAATCTCTTTTGCCCAATACTAGGGACAGATGAAAGCTGGATCTCAACAAGAAATATCTAATGGCTACATTTAATAAACTGTTAAGAAAATTCATTTATGCTAGATTTTATTTTACTGGAAATGAGAGTCATTAAGAAAGGATGCATTAAATATTCTTAACTAGGTTTGGAAATAAAGATGTTATTTTACAGGAAAGAGAATCAGGCAAAGAAACCTTAACTATTTTTACCCCGATGACATGGACTTAACACACATAATCTATTTTTCCCCATCTGAGGAAGCACAATGGTTAATTACCACTAATACAATTTATAGCTGCAACGTGTATGTTAAAATTTATGAGGAATCTTTAAAAACCCACTGAAAAGAATTACAAATAAATAAAAGCAAAGTAAACTTTGGAAAAAAAACAATTCACCAAGAACGAAAGGGAAGTCTCCTCAGGCACATGAGAACAAGTTACCGTAAGAGCCACCAACCTCATCTGACACAAGATAATAGGCAGGAGAAAAATCTGATATATGTATGAGAATAAAAGTGCTGTCTGTAACTCCAGCTGGCTAACTCGGGAATTTTTCTTCCTAGTTTTATTAGCAGCGATAAAGTGGAATAAAGTTGCTCTGGTCGTTTGCAGCAATAGGACAAAGCACCACGACTGCAAGGAGACCCCAAGCCTGGAAGACTGAAACCTCTCCTCGAGTAGCTGGAAGGGTTTGGATTGAATCCATACGCTGCACGTCCACCTAGAGATTAGTGTTGTTGCCACTGGCCTTTAAAAATGTCTTTAGCAGCCACTACACAAAAAAAAAATCCATCCCAACTCCTCTTTCAAAACAAGGAATTGAGATAAAAATCATTCAAGTCTGTTGGGACTAGACATTGGTGTAAGGCCAAAGAAAACAGAGCCTGTGGTGAGAGGAGAAGGCAGTTATGTCTAGCTTCCCTCGTGTCACTTGCTTGAAAGGAGACCTTTGGATAGTACAGGGACTTTGGTGAGTCACCAACTTCATCACTGTTTAATTTATCCATCTGAAAAACAGGGTAATGTAACAATTTCTCAAAAGCTGTCATAACAAGAGCAAATAAATTAATGTCAAAATATTGTTCATTTATTTTGTCAAAATACAGTCATGATATGCTATCAGGAAAGGTAGTATGGAAAAGCAAACTACCATTAATACGATGGGTAGAAAATAGAGAAAATACTTAAAAAATAAAACCTGAAAAATATCCCTTTAAAGATGGGGCTGGTTAGTTGATAACATATTTTTCAGCTGATCCTGTAAATGACAGATCTCAGATGAAAGGATTTGTGAATTCATATTAATGATACTATTAAATACGGTATTTCCCTATAAGAATGTTTGAACCAAATGCCCAAGTAAATATTTTGACAGCTTTGTTTCACACTGAAAAAATGGTAGAAGCGCAAAGAGACAGAAGGTTTCAAAGCAGCTCCGCAGCTTTTACCGAAATATGCTTTGAGATGTGTACTTGTGACCTTCCATAAAATTAATTCAAAGCTTTAGAAAGACGAATTATTTGATTTGGAGCCATAAAGCAGGATTAGAGTTTCCTAATCTATTTCTCCCTTTTTTGTTAAATTTAGTGACCATTTATGGTGATGGAAACTACAATAAGAAATCTCTTTCCTCTGCCATAAACTGAATAGGACGATGAGCAGATTTAGGAAGATAGAACAGCTACTGACTCAGAAAAATTTAGCACGGACACGAGCTTCCTTTGCTTTCTCCTCTTAAGCCATACATTAGCGCTAAGCAGAGGGGTAAGAAAGCTACTCCAAAGCCATTCCCTATGGAAAAGAGTTTATCCAGAATAATATTAACAGCGAAGCCATAAGAGGTTTGATTGAGGGAAAACAGTTTTCGTCCAGCTGCCTTTCCAAAGCTCAGCTGAATGAGTTGCATCATAAGCCTCTACTAATTTGGCTGGAAAATCGTGTAATCATTGACGTTTCTAAAACTTCCTGAGTAGAAATTACCACAGAAGCATCTGAGACCTTCCACATACAACTAAACTTAAAATTCTTAGAACCTGGCATTTCAGAATCTTCAAAGCAATCACCTGTTCAGTCTACAGAAACCAGAGGTGCTCACCCAGTGAGCTGGAAATGGTAAAATACACCCAGAAATGTGTGTAAGCACCTAGGAGCTTCACAATATGACACACCAGTACAGAGAGGACTTGCTATGGATGACTGAAATTATGAAGAAAAATCTGTCCACCTGGAGCATTTCCAGGATAATATTACAGATACCCAGAATATATTCCTACAGTCCATTTTCTTTCCAGAAATTCTTGGTAAAAATAGCAAAGATTGGCCCCGAGCTACTTACAGTTGCGTTTGGTACTTGCTTTTGGTTGTTATTTTTAGAATTATGTATAATAGTATTATTTGTCAGCATTAGCTTTAACTGACATGTTTATCTTCAGGAACAGCTAAAGAAGCCTCAGTGCCCTCTCTGGCACTGGAAAAGGCATAACTTCTAATTCAGTTCTGCGCAATGCCTGAGCTCATTTGTGGAGAGTCACGACTTCTTAATTCAGGCTCATCTGGGTTTTAACTTGGTTATTCAGCTTCCAGACCCGAGTCAGTATTTGTGCACAGCACTGAGTCATGCAGGCACCTTCCTGTGCTCGCTGCCAGCAACTCTTTAAACCTCCTGCATCACAAAGTTGGACTCACATGGAAGAGTTACAGACCAAAATTGTTGCGTTCCTTTTTTTGGGAAGCCTTCATCAGGCAAAGCCTGAATCAGTCAGTCTCGATAGCTGTAATATCTACAGCTGGAAGAAGAGATGAGATATACATTAGGAACAGTAATTTGCATGAACTCACTAAATTAAGAGTAAGATATTAACGCGCTTCTTGCAAAGCAGAGAAGTTATTGTATTAGAACCATAAAATAACTCACCAAGAAGTTACTAATGGTTTAAAAGCAATTCCTGCCCAATGCGACATCCTGTGGATGTCATGCGGGGGTTAGTACAACACTGGCGTGGCTCCAGCTCAGCTCTCCATATCGCTTGTCATCAAGATACAGGAAAGTGACTCCAGAAGTCAATGACCGTATCACAGGAACTGAAAATCATCGAGCCGGGCTGCTGTCAGGCATCTTGATTGAACAGGCAAAAGCTGTATGAGGCTATTACTGAGAGGGCAATGTGACATTCACAGAATCCTAAATGCACAGCTTGAATAATCAGATGATAATGAGAACACTAACATCTGGAAATGCATTTCAGAAAGCCAGCTCTGAAATGGTAGGGAATCTGCTGCAGCCAGGCTGAAGTAGGAGATGCACTGGCCCTTTTACAGTCAGTGAGAAATTTATTATTGCTATAGTTGGCACACTCATGAGGGGAAAAAAAATAATTTTTAGTATGCAGCAGATTAAAGGTGAAATCTCAATGTCCTATGGTTTGAAGATGAATCCAGTGTTGTTGCCCATAAACCAAAGCCACAGTGACGGGGCGCAGGACGGAATTGCAGACTCTCAGCCCCTCCTGCGTAAAGCTGGAGGGTGGCTCCAGTAAAGCAGAGCATTTGATTCCAGGACTTGCATTTCCAAAACACTCACGGACACAGGAGTTCAAACAAGATCAACAGAGCACATCGGTGTGGGGAAGGACTAGCGAGAGACGAAGGATTACAGAGGTAGCGCTTCATCAAAGGGGCAGCGAGACTGAAAAACCGATACAGCCACGTCAAGGATGCAAAGACCAGGACAGGGAGAAGTTATGTGCAAAAGGTGAGGTAATACAATGATCCAGAAAACCTTACTCAATAACAGGTCCAACACAGCAGAACAATTTTTCTGCTTCATACACCCTAAGAGTAAGCGTTGCCTTCTGCAGAAGATAATATGCTTGAGTACACTTACAGAACAGCCCTAAGCAGCACCGAATCTGGAGAGTGACTATGCTCTCCCCACCTACCCTCACAAGAATAACTGCTGGCATACCCACACCCTAAAAATAGGAAAGGTGTGGGCATTGCAACAGAGAGCTTTGTAGAGTTTCTGAGTAACGCCGGGGCTGCTAGGGAACGGCAAACAAACTGAGGCGGCTTCATCAGATGCCACGGGGTACTGAAGTTACACAAGGGAGTGCAGGATAATGATAAGGTAACTCACTCTTAATGAGACGAGACTATTTTTCTCCGCCAGGTACAGAGACAGTGGCTTCCTTTAAGGTGAGGAAATATCTGTCCAACTATTACCATCAATTGGAAAACACTCAGTTTAGAGACACGCTGATTCAGGTCAAGCAGAGGAACACTGTGTAGAAGCAGGTCAGGCCCTGGTAGAGACTAAAAGTCAAGCAACGTAGAAGGTTGGAGAAGTGCTAAAACACATCCACTGATCTCTAGAGTATTAGAAAAAGTGCAAGACTGAAATCAGATAGTAGCAAGTGCCTGCCCAAGTTCATATAAAACAGCCACAGAACAATGCCAAATGCAAATTTATCCTGTATCTGACTCTCTGGATTCACGAGGCTTCTTACAGAACTAATGAATGTGACAAAATGACTAAAAGCAAGTGTGAATAGACTAATTACATCCATAGCTAATGCTTGCCCCTGAACCTTTAAAAAATAGCCCTATGATTATTAAAGCAAAGCTATCCTCCATCACTATTCTCCTCACCTTTGAGGAAAAGCTCCTCTTTCAAGCCACCCTAAAGCCCCAGTTGTTGAAGGGAATTCAGCAACATTTCGGTGTCTAATTACCACGGTTTCTCTTAAGTTCACATCCTATTTTTGTTACTGGCTAATTGAGATTCGTCACTTGAGCAGTTCTCCAATATTTTACGAAATGCAAGATAACTAATGAGCTTTCATATATATGCTGCATCTCCTTATCAGGAAGGAAAAATGACACTAAATGCTAATGTTAGTTGCTATCAAACCCAAGAGTCTGTCTATGGATGGAGGAAAAAAAAAAATCTCTGTATGTTTAGATTTCTAGTGCATCAATTACTCTCAACATTTAAAAGCTTAAGCCATTGATGGTGAAATATAAACACCAGTGCCAAGTTTGAAATTAATAAAGATTAAGACCAGCAGCAATGAGAATGATTTAAGGAAGTTCAGAATCAAATATCAAAAGTCACCAGTGGTTGTGGCTATAAAAATACTTATTCTATCAGAGGAAAAAGAGCTTAGAAACATTGCGGGTCAATGAAGCAAAATCTGACACAAGGCCACTCAACGTACTTTAAATTTAGAAACTGATTTTCAACATTAATGAGTGTGGCTGAGTTTGTTTAAAGCTCTCCCAGCAGAGCCACTTGGCCCCAGACGTCGTGGGACGAATGCGTTTGTGATTTCCTCACGGGCTACCGTTATCTCAACTTTTTGGACACAAATCTCAAATGTTGCTGCTCTTTTTACAGCCCAGCACAAGCCTCTCCTGGTTCCTCCAAAAATCAAAAACTGTTTGGCTGCTGAGTGAACACTAAGCTGCCTATTAATCCCCTTCTCCAGGTGGCCTCTGCTCCAGTAGGAGTGAAAAAGACTTTACACATATTATTTTTGTTTACAGTATACAGATGTAATATATATAATATACCACATATTAAAAACCATCTAAGAGTCAAAATAAATGCTTACAACAACACCCCTCAGATTTCTGTACTCTTTGAAAGGAAAAACAAGGTTTCAGCTTTAAAATCTCCCGTGCTTGGCACTGTTTGACCGAGGACAGGGATCTGTTTCCATTCTGCAAACGCAGCAGACAAACAACCGCCCTGGGCTGTGCATGGCTCGCAGCAGCCCTGCCACCGTGCTCAGCAAAAACCACCTCGTGTTCCGCGGAGTCAGACTATTTCCCTGCTCGATGGGAAATTCTGACTGTCTCTCACTTTTGTGTTTCTGTGCCCTTGCCTTGTATTATTCTTAAAAGCATCTTTTTTCCTTTAAAGGAATCTCTAAATCTCTGAATCTCACCTCAATTTAAATCAGATGATCTTTCCAGGACCCTTCCAACTGCTAACGTGTGATTCTGCGATTAGGGATGAGGACAGTAAGATCACAGAATCACAGAACACCAGGTGGGAAGGGACCTACCTCATAGATCATCTGGTCCAACCTGTTTTGTCAAAAGCAAGATCTATAAACAAAACTGAAAACGCAATGCTTTGGGAAACACTCTGGTGACATATATTACTATATTATATTACAAATCATTTTAGAAGGAAAAAAAATGTACTCCAGCAGCTTATTTTTTAAAATTTTAACACGTGCTCGCTAACATCGCAAGGCTCAGGTAATTCACAGCAATATCCAGATAACAATATTATCTCTTACTTCTATTTCAGATTATATCAAACTTGCAATTTCACATACTTTCAGTGACATTTTTTCCCATCTCTGTCTACTCCCACCTTTGATGGGTGATGGAGAAAACCGTATCCGCAGATCTGTAGAGCAATGAACTTTCTAAGCCAAATGCAAGAACAGAAGCATTTCTAGGAGAGAGTGGCTTGCCAAGACAAACAATTTCTGCCAACATTTTAACACCACAGAAGGTCAGTTAGGTTATAATTAAGTCTAATTACCATTCTCATGAATTGTGACATCTTTTCACTTGAAGGTGTCTAATGCTCAGAAGTGCATGAATTTTTATTTTATATTTTCCAAGAATCAAAGTAATGAGACATTCTAATCTTGGCTTCAAATCTGAATCACCACTTAGCATCATAGAGGAAAAAGGTATGTCATCATTAAAAGGAAGAGATTTGTGCAGTTTATTCAACCACTAATACTTCCTCACTCCTGCTTTTCCTTATTCCTCTGCAGCAGTTTTACAGGGTTTTTGCTCTCCTCCCTCTCGCTCTCCTCTTCAGTACCGCTCTGTTTCTTCCCATCATTCCACATCTTCTTTTTCCCTTCTCTTACTTTCAGAACGTTTCCACTTCCCTTTTTTACTTACTTCCCTATTTTTAATCCTCTGTATACCTCCAGATCTTGCTCTCTCCCCCCCCAGCAAGCTGGAGAACGTGACGGTCGCAGACTTTCCTCTGTTCCCACAGGCATGCTGTGATTGCTGCCTTGGAACTGCACTGGGAAACTGCCCGAGTTTACCTCATCGTGCAAAAAGGTGAGATAAAAATTGGTGAAGCAAACACGTCTTTTTCTCCCTCTTTCCTTTTCCCACTGGCCAACAGCAAGTGGTGGGGAGGGGAGGGAACAGGAGCCATTTGGATTCTCCTCCTCCATCAGGAATGCAAAATGTGGGGGTTCATTCTTGTCCTGGTCTCATTCAGATAAGAAAGGAGCTGAAAAGCCTGGGCTATCGATGTAAAATTTTGCTACTTCTCCCTGACCCTACTGCTTGAAACAGAAACTTATTCTCCTGCTGAAGAACTTCGTGTACCGGAAAAGACGATTCTGCACGGTGGAGCTAAAGCCTCATATGGTTGTGATCTCATACCACAAATAGTCTCTTAATACATAAAAATGATGGGTTTAGTTATCACGTGTACTTCAAGTTCCACCTGTCCTACAGGAGATTCACATGTCATCAGGGAATTAAGACACCACTTCACTTACCAACCCTCCTGCCAGGCAAGGCGTTTTACTGTAGGTGGGGCAAAACATAAATCCGCACCACCCTTTTGTTTATTTCCAATTATATTAATCTCTTGCATCTATAAGATAAATTTATCCTTCCATATATTATACATGCCTGTAGCCCTACAAAAACACATAGACTGAAATCTTTGAACCACTGCAATTGCTGGGGGGTTTGCAATGGACTTCCAGAGCTCTGATTTTAGTTTCCCTTCCAGCTAATATATTACTTCTCCAATTACTTTAAATCCAGTTGTTTGTTTTTCCAGCCTTGCTGGTTGAAAAAATGTCGCCGGTGTAACAGGATTAAGCTGTTTTTCTGTAATTTACAACGGTGCAAGATGGTCCCAGCACAACCAGAGATAGAACAGTGTCTATGGTTATGTTTGCTTGGTAGTTTGGCGTCTCATGACTATCCCTGTTAAGTCTACAAAATTCACTTGCCTGTTGCTGAAATAATCCCTCACACCCTATTTATGTACATAGAGCTCTTGGACTCTGCCTATTACAACACCAAATGACATGGCAAGTTTACTATTTCAAGGTAATTTGTTACAGATTAAGCGAAATTCTAAAGTCAAAGCGGTTCAAATGTTAGTTCAAATATAGTTTCATACTCTCTCACCTAACAAGGCAAAAATCCACATAGATAACAGTGGAATATCAAGCAAAAACCCATAGCTTGTTCCTCTGCTTTCCAAACCTGAAATCCATTATCTGGAGATCCACCACTTACTAGCACACATACCAGAGCACAGTCGGAGCAGATGGTTCAAAGCTAACTATCAATCCATTTGCAGTTCAAACCAGTGGTGAACTACCCCAGCTGTTTTCCAGATCAAAAATATTATTGTCATTTTGCTATCGCTGCGTGCTGAGGGTTATGTAACAAAAATGCACATGTCCCTCTGCCTGGAATGCAATTAATTTCCTCCCTCCCCACTGCGAGTGGTAAGTAACAATTCAGACAGTCTGGATGCTTCAGTTTTGAGCATGGCCAGAGATGCAACCCTGGAATTACTCCACGTGGTAACCCACTATTTGTAACACAGCAGTCTTTTGGAGGTCTTACAGACAGGGTATATTTTGCAGTTTGGAAAAAAATAAACACTATCGTCCTGTTTATACATGACCTCTTGCTGTCTGTAGGGTACTATGAACACTTTGCTGTAGTTCTTTAGTTTAAGCATAGGTTTTGTTTTATGTTGGCATTTTAAGCATTCTAAATAAGCGTGCTAACTAGACGAAGTAATTGCTTTTGATCCAATACCAGCCAGGATACTTGCTGTATGCTTTGGTACGCAAAAATAAGGCATTGTACGCTAGTAAGTGTAAAATAGTGGCATAATCCCATCTTCACTTACAAATAGCCAACCACCACACGGTTAAATTCAGACTCCACCATACTTAAACACTTGATGCAATTTGCTTATATAAGGAGAACAACTGGAACTCCTTTGCCAAGAACATGCACGAAACAAACCAAATTTCCTCAACGCAATCTTTTCTGCAATGTGCCCTTCATCTTCGTAAGTGCAGCTAACCCAGCGGTACTTATAGATCAGCTGTAAGATCTTCAGGACAGGAGCTGCCTTTCTCTAAAATGTTTGCATCACACTCAACATCTCCCAGTTGTTCCTGTGACATAAATACAACCGGGTGATCAACTGTATGCCAGGGTGTCGATCGAGATGAAACATTAACTTAGCACTTAACTGCAGCAATTTGCTTTAATGTGTTATTACGTTGTTCAGCTTGTTCTGGATTTCTGGCACAGTTTACAGCCTACTTCTGTAGGGAGCGCCTGCAGTGGTTTTGCTATTCTTACCTGGACAAATAGGCCAGAGCCAGCTCAGATCCTGACGGCTTCTTGGGCTGCACCTTTTTAGTAGAGATTCCAGCTTCCCTCATCAGCTGTTTTTCCTTCTTCTTGCGCTCTTTTTTTAATTTTCTTTCCAGTTTCCTCCTTTCCTCTGCAGTAAGTTCTTCCTCTTCTTCCATTGACTGAAAAAAATCAACATTTAAATAAAGTGTTTATATTTCTATAGAAAAGTGAACAAAATAAGCATAAATGCAATTGAAGGGCACAGGTAACACCTAAAACCAGAAGCTTTGAGCTTCATAATTTTACTGTTCACTATGTTTCTGTCACCTCTCCACTCTGCTCAACACACAGAACTGCCTTATAGCAGAGAGAGGGTGTGGGGGAGTTTAGCATACACACACTTAAGTGGGAGAAGCTGAGCTTCCTTAATATCCCTGGTTTCTGGGGCTGTTTGTTGCATAACCTCACACTTCCCTGGACTGAGAAAATGTCTGTCTGCTACACTGGGGCTTCATCTTCATTATGTCGAAGAAGGTGTGAGAACTACCGTGTTCATTCCAGACCTCCTGGAGATCCTGTAGCAATCTTGGATGAACACATGCATGGTCTTCAATAAACATATACACATACATCCCCCAAAGGTGGAAGTTTCTTTTGGTTTGCAGAGAGAACAGTTAATTATTCACATCTAAAACCACATTCCTATAAATATATGCATAAATATAACCCCCGTGAAAATAAGTATTTCACGTACAGATGAAAAGCATCAAATAGATACGCTGATTTTATTAAGGAAAATGCAGTGTGAGATCACACAGTATAGAAATAAAATGCTGTTCCACAGCAAGATGAGATGGACTCCAGGGACTTCTACATGTCTGACAGAAGTTCACCCATGTCTTTCCAGGCAATAGTCTCAATGAATTGTTGAGTATCGATTAGAAGCATAAAAAACCTGCAGCTGGTCTAATACTGGACGTTAGTTTATTCAATGCCCTCCCTACGACTTCCCTGAGAGTGATTTACTCTTTATTGAACTGTGCAATGAAAAACATATGAAATCCTGCAAACAAGACTTGTACAGTGTATTGGTCTTGCTTTTAGATTATTTCCAAGTCCGAGATTGAGGGGATTTGACTGAAGGTGTTTCTGCCAAATCTGCACATCCCTCGGAAGGTGGAGCCTACCGAGACAAGCAGGGCAGTCCGGAGGAGCCACCCACACCTGCGGCAGCTGTACGAACATCTCCCATCTCAAGGCCGGGCAAGATGAAGAAGTCTAACCACCATCACCGACACTTCCATAAACAAGAATTACATTCACAGTGTGCACCCAGTTCAGCGGTTTTACCACCGCACCGTATCGAGCACTGGAAACGCACGGAGGCCAAACTGAGCACGAAGGAAAATGCTCTTCCTCCTCTCTCGGCTCCCTCCTCGCCTGTTCGAGGAACCCGAAACTGAAACCTGAGCGCACAAGAAGACCAACTGATTTATGGAAAGATTGGTCACAACCACTGGATAAACCGGCAAATCCTTAGCCTTATATCAATCAAATCCTTAGCGCTATATCCAGCCGTGGTGCTAAATAACATTAGTCTCGCTAACATTCAAGCAAAGGATGGTTAAACCAGACAATAACTGACACAACCTCATTTGCCAAAGACACCTGCTGACAACTAAGGACTTGTTCAGTGTCAATTCACGTACCAGCTAAGTTCACTCTCACTCATCTTTTCAACTTTCTGTTTTCAAAGACAAAAAAGGGCAAGAAAGCAGAAATTAGAATAAATCCTAGTGGGACAGCAAAGAGGACTTGCTGTTTTTGTTTAAAATACTTTTTAGCCACTATTATGGAAAAACCAACATTCATGGGCAAACACATGCAAAAAAAGCAACACGTTGGATTTGT
This sequence comes from Trogon surrucura, assembly GCA_020746105.1. NCBI lineage: Eukaryota > Metazoa > Chordata > Aves > Trogoniformes > Trogonidae > Trogon > Trogon surrucura. The sequence goes on along the minus strand of CM036632.1, from coordinate 6,183,614 downwards.
ATAGAAGACATTTTATAACTCATGCTGAGAATAAAATAATATTTAGGGTGAAGGTAGGTACGTAATTGTTATACAGGAAACAACATTTTCATTCGAAAAGCCACCCTGGTACTTACTAAAACAACAATCCAGCCACACAAAGCCCAGGAAAACACTGAGGGTGGTCATTTATAAAGTGTTTGTAAAAGATTACTCCAGCAGCTGTCCAACAGACGACACACTACAGTTAATCTTCTTTTAAAAATAATGTAATGAATTTGTTTACTTTTCTGTGAGCCATGAAGCTTTCAAATAAAGTGACTGTGGCACGTCATTAGAGCCGGGCTGATAAAGAGGCCTCTGCTTCTTCATACTTACAGTAAATGCGTATCTCCGTACCTTCCCTTCCCCCCCACATTCCTCACATTATCAAAAAGCTTTTTATCCCTCTCCCCGAGCGCCCCATTCAAAACAAAACAAGTTGCTCCCTCCCTGTAGGTCCTAACACAAACACCGAGCTCCAGCACAATGTTTGCTCCCAGCGTGGCAATTGCTGCACCGCGGGCTGTCGGAACCAAAAGCCTTGCTCTCTCCCCAGGGCTGGTTCAGGCATGAAAGAGTCCGGATTTACCGCTGGAGGTACCTTCTGCTGCCCACAGCATCATCCCAGAAAACTCAGATTCATCAGGGTTCTGTTTGGGACTCCCAGGACACACTCTGGGAAAGCATCCACAAACAACTTTCCTACCTGGAGCTACACTTTTAGCCATCCACAACCACTTGATCAACCTAACAGTACATACCACAGTCTGTCCTTGTCTGGTTTTTAATTCGAAAGCCTCGAGTTTTATGTGCTTCATAAAATAGCTTCATTTGGTGGTATATTCTCCACGGAAGATGAGGGTGGTTTTATCACAGTTTAAAGAAAAAACCAAAACACAACCTTCCCCAGAACCTGGGACTCAAAAGAAAACAAAACCAAACCTTGCACTGGAATTTAAAACCTAGCGGTATTTATTTTAACTTGGATGATCTCTCTTATGTTACTCTACCGATGCATCGCTCTTTAAATCAACAGCGTTAGGTTTTAATTTGGCTTTCTCTGAACCACCAGCGTGACCGTTTTTTTCTGAAAGATGTGTCTGAAGTTTGTGAGCCATTCGGATTAGCGGTTTTAGTATTATGTCGCTGTTTAAACTTAAAAAACCCAACCAACAAGACTTCATTGTTCTGAGGTCATAAATATCCCAGGTTGTCTCCTTCTATAAAGTGACATCACAATTTGTACTGCTACGGTTTAGTCTTAACTACAACGTTGTAAAGTCCGTATTTGAGCACGTGAGACACTTGTTTATTGTCGTGATAAATTTAAACCACATGCCTGCAGAAAAACACAACACTTGCTTATTTGCAAAGCCTGCTGAGAGCTACCACACCACCTTGGATCGCGGGCTCATTAGATCTCAATCTAAACAAGGTCGGGCAAGGTCAGTGCACTTGAATGAATGACATTCAGAGGAGAGCCAGGGGTTCGTGGTGATTAAGGAGGTGGGAGTCTTCCACTTGGAAACTTTCCAGGCGGCCTGAAAAGGTGCTAAAAGGAAGATTGCCACTGGATGCCATATTTTGGGTAAAAGACAGACCCTCAAATCTTTAATACTTCACGCTCATAAAAACCCCACGTTGTCTTTGCAAGGCTGTGGAGATGTGAGCTCACGTATGTCATCTTAAAGCAAATTCCCAAAGTTCAGCCTATACCGTGTCCGTCTGCGTGCGAAGTGCTGTGGCTGCCAAAACGGCGCCTTTCATCGATGCCAGGCTCTGCATTTCTGAATTGTACGTAAACACAGTAACATACTGTAAATAGTCTAAGACATCTGACTCAAAATATCTAGGGGCTTCAGCTGTGGCACTTTTAGATACCAGTTAAAGTTTTCCATTGTTCTTCGTAAGCTGGAAACATTGCATAAAGCGAAAACCTTTTGTAAGTGATCTTTAGAAATGAGCTTACCCACCAGGAAAGGGGAGCCACTTCAACCCAAAGTAAAGCACTTACCAGTACAAAGCAGTCCTGCTAAGCAATTCAGAACAGGCAAAAATAACTGGAAGAGAAACTGGCAGAAGGATGCGCCCATACTGGTTCTTGAAGATACCCGACCCTTTTTTTCTGCAGTGAGACTGGCAAAACCAAGAAGGTGTAGTTTTGCAGAGACTACATCTGCATAAAAGCTTGTACTGCCAGGGGACTATGGACCACGATGGCACTAACAGCACACTGACTGTACTGTGTTTCAGCATTTTGAAATTTGTTTCCGGATTTATAGTTGCTCAAAGGTCCCTGACTGCCTCATATTTGAGTAGAACTGAAAACATCTTCTAAAGACTTGGCTTCCTCCTCCTTGCTCGTCACTGTTCCACAGACTCCTACAGTTGTCTGCTGCACAGGGTCAGGCTGAGAGAGTCAGAAACTCCGAAGAACTACCACAATGGACCGAAAACTCATTTATTACAAATTTGCCTTTGGGATTCGCCTGTGTAGGTCTGAACTTTCTGCCTGCTCAGGGGTTCGGCTTTGCTGCCAAACCTATCGCAGCAACCACAAAGCAGCCACAACAGCCAATTTAGTAGTACCAGTGAATCCAGCTCCTCCAAAAGCCAACAGACTTTCATCCTTCTCTACCAGCACGGCAACACAAGTCCGCACAGCAGCAAAACGAGCAACATCGCCAATTCAGAGGAAAACATTATAACCTGGCTAACAGTGACAAACATATAAAAAGGGCATGAAATTCTTGAAGTCCAAAGAGAAAGACGGAGGAAAGGACGATACGGCTTATTTCATAGTAGGAGCATTGTGTTGCCTTGTTTGTTCATTAAGCCCATGTTATTTCATAACTTTTAATATCGAGAAATGTCAAAAGGGGCTTTGTTCGCTGACCAAAAGCTGACGAGGAGCTACCGACCCGTCATGTAACGGTTCTGTTTACAAGTAGCCTTTTGCCCCCAAAATGCCCCATGCGTGATATCAGCATGCAAAACGTTCTGTCTTACACAATACATACGAGTCCAGACAAATAAGTGGCCATCTGCCAGCTTAAAAACCAAAAGCGGAATCTATAAGCACAGTTCAAAACCTACAAAGAAGAAAGGGTGGCGAATCCCTCGATGCAAGGTTCATAAAAGAAAGATTGACAAACGACTTACTATCTGAGGCCTGGCAAAGAACTGTGCTACAACAACTGCTACCAATTTTGCATAAAATAGTTCATGGCCATACTGGATTTAAATAACTTTTTTCTATCATTTAGGACCTTATGAAAAGCAGTATGACCAGAGAGGGTATATGAAATTTCATTACCATGCAGAAAGCAATTCTTGAATGAAAAGTTACGTTTGTAGAAGTATATCTCCTTGTATCATGTCTGTAGCACTTAGAGAGGAAGATTTTTTAAAAATTATACATTGCCTAAAGAAAAAAATTGAAATTTGTCATAAAAGTGAGATGTTTTGAGAACCTCAACTCCTCAAAAGTAAAAGCACTGGGTATAAGTTACGTTGATTTGGAAAGGTTTCCGTAGATGCAATCCAGGCAGAAAAGCCTCAAACAAGTTCGGCAGGAAGCCAGATTTAAATAAGAACAAGCTTTTTATCTTTGTGATCCAGGAAAGGATTCTTCTAGTGGTTGTGTAAATGTTCAGGGTTCTTTTTCAAAAAAATAAAAGCATCCTTGTGTACCCAGCCATAGTATCTCACAAGCACAAGTGATCAGGTAGCACCCTAAATTTGCAGCTCTAATTTAGAATAGATGCACCTTTATTAGCTTGAAACTTGTCTTAATTTACAACTGTGTGATCTTTGCACGCTTCAGAGATTTACCGCCAACCCTGAAGAGCACATAAAGTGTTATCATTGGGGAACTGCTGAATAAGAAGAAATCGAACAATTTACTAAATTAAATGCAAGCATTTGTAGGCACACGGAACCATGCGATTTATAGAACCCGGCTTGTTGAATTCCACTTTATAGATTGTTTGGTCCTATAAAATACATACTGTAGTGGATTAAGTTCTAAGGCTTAAATTAGTACCATATTTTATTTCTCATTTTTCCCCACCAGTATCGCAGTCCTGAAAACAACAGAAATATTTAAGACACCATGGCGACTGCAGGCTCGGGGAATGCAGTTTTGCTTCATTTGCAACTCCAGCACTGCCAGGAATTTTCACATATTTGTCGAAGGATTTTGCTCACTCTCTTACCCTTAATTAAACCTTGTTAACCAATCAGGAGAAGAAGGGAATTAAAAAAAAAAAAGAAAAAAAAAAAAAGGAAACCCCTTGGAAATCATTTGTATCCACATCCCTGTGGCTCACACACAACCCTTTTAACCCCTCCCCAGAAACGCGCGGAGGAATTTTAATAGAAGGAGCACGAGACCGTTGCAGCAACTCGGCACCAAAAGTCGTCCCCTTTAGGGGTGCTGACAGTTTCTTTCGAAGCTTAAAAAAGGCCTCGGGCTGCGAGAGGAGGTAGAAGCAGCAGCACAGGCTGTTTTGAAATCCTTGCTGGGGAATTTTTTTATTTTTTTTTTAATAAATAAATAAAGCAACCCCAAACCACGAGCTCGATCTCCTCCAATGAAAGAGGTACCACAGGGTGTAGGCAGGTTGCCAGGCGAGCTCGGCAGCGTGACCGCACTGCATTGAGTTTCTTTAATGAAAGCCAGGAAAGAACACATTACACAGTGTTTCTTCTGAGAGCCAGCTAGCCTCCAGTGATTGAAATCAATAAAAACAGTCGGCAAGGGGCCCAGTGGGGGAAGAGAGAAATCTCCACTACAGCATTCAGTTTGCTTCCCACTTTCTCCCTTCCCCCCCCCCCGGCCCCCCTCCCACTGCTAAAGTTAAACTCTGAAGATCACCATGACAAGCTACTTCGCTTCCAGCGCTGGGAAGACGCTGGTGGGGATTTAAAGGAAGCGAGCGCTTCCCTTCGCCTCCCGCCCGCCTTCGCTCTCCCCCCGGCGCGAAGGAAATGAAAGGCTCGTTCGGAATCTGAATCCCGCCTGGAGAAAAACTTCCGTCGGACAAGTGCAGCGCACCGCATTTCAGGAAAGGGATGGATTTTACGGTCAGAGAACGCTAAAAGGTGAGAGGGGGAAGAAAAAGCAGGAATCTGACTCAGCCAGAGCCCACGTACAGGCTAGGATGTCCACCGCGGCGGAGGGGACCTCTGGAGCCGCGGGGAGGATCGCAAGCACGCGCCTGAGATCGGCACGATCCGCATCCTAAAGCAGTCGGAACGTTAGGGAACACGTGACCGACGGCCGACCCAGGTAAGCAGAACCCGCTTTGAACGGTTCCCCGCACCGCGTCCCCAACGGGAGCGAGAGCCTCCTGCCTCGGCCCCCCCAGGCTGCCCCGCGTCCTCCCTCGTTACCCTCCAGCTGGTCAATGCGTCGATTATCCTGCCTGAAAATTGTGTCAGGCCACTAATCCTCACTGAACTATAAAACATGCACAAAAGCCCTTTGTTTACCGTTTCTGCGTTGGATTTGCCAGTTGACAAGGTAGGACGGGGCCGTTGCGTAAGTCCAGCCCCTCCAGGAGCTCACGCTCCCAGTGCGGGAGGGCCCGCTCGGAGCGAGGCAACGCGACCGACGCTGCACGCTGGAGCTCAGCGGGAGCCGAGAGGGTGCCAGTAATGAACTTCTAATATGGTCCATATTTATCTATTTTATTTATGTACTTTAATCACCATAGCAGCCACATACAGTACATACTTGCGCCGCGTCCCGTGTGCCGATCTGCACCACGAATTGCAGCAACTCGCGTGCACGAGGGCTTGCCTGATTGTTTTGGCAAAAAGAACTTTACAATCGCTTGTTAACGCAGCCGAGGGGGGTTTCTGGCACGTTTAGGAATGACCAACACGGGCTGACCCAGCCCGTGTATATCCTGCAATTAGCCCGATGCGCACGGTTTTTGTACAGACACCCCTATAAAACTGGGAAAGACCCAGATCACAGCTGTAGATCACAACATTCTTCTCAAGTTTTAGCCAACTGCAGATGATTTATCTAAACTTCAGTGAGACGTGAAGGGTGAAATCAAAGCCCGCCTTTTTGCAAGGCAAGCAAAAATCACGACGCCTGCATCTCTTTTCCAGCAGTGGCAGGAATTCACTGGAACAGATAAGAAATAGGTGCCGGTGGAGCAGGAGCAGCCACGCTTGTCCCTCCGTGCTGGTCACCAGTAGCTGCTGACAGCAGCACACGCTCTCGGCTGGAGAGGGCTGGGGAGGGACTGGGTGCCTCCACTACCACTCAACATTTCGGCCCCTCGTTATCCCAAACCTGTAGTGGATGACTCTGATGCTAAAGAGACTTCCCAGCATCTCCTCCGTTTCAGTAGCAGCAGATAGAACACAAGAATTTCGTGCAGCAAGTGCATCCTACAGGTGCAATGCTGTTCCTTCTTTGGAATACGCAGCCTTTAAAGGGCAATTTTATTATTTTCACATCACGTGGAAATGACCTACACACTTGAAGGGTGACCTTGAGAACACCTCCATGTTCACAAGTAAGGGACTGGTATTTTTGCATTTAAGTTTAAGCATTTTTAAAGCGTGAACTGTTCTGATCAAGCCATGAAAACAGCTGAGGCAGTATTAAAGAGCACAAAATTTTTTTGAGCTGATTTATCAGTCCACTTTTGAACTCTTCGCACAAAATAGCCACAAAATAATTCACCTTTTCCAAATCTGGTCCATGTTTTGCCTCTCCCTGCACGGGTCCTCTGCAGGAATGACAGCACCTTCATAGCTCGGCAATCACAGCAATCACTCCCACACCAACCAACAGGTCCGTTTCGCACTGCTCTTGGAGCTAAATTTATCCTCATGCAGAGGAACGCACTGAAGTCTCTACTCACATTTTCAAACAAGGAGAGCTTAGGTGGGACTTAGACAATGCTTTATCACTTGTACCGACATGCTCAAGCTCAAGTGATATTCCTCCCCATTACTCCCCCAGCAGAAAATAAAAATTTTATCTTTAAAGCAGGGCACAGGGTATTTTTGTTCATAGTGATGCATTTTTCAGAAGCTAAGTGGTATGAGTTTCCATGGCATTTCCTGCTAATGGAACGTGTTCTTTTCAAACACACAGCATAGGAATAAAAAGTATTTTCTAGGGGAGAAGTTTTGACCAAATACAGATATTCTGGCAGTGACTTGTGAAAGTTTTTCAGTCAAGCTCATGTTATTAAAGCAGATTCCATGAACAGTGACTCTTCCTTTAGAGTATGGAGATCTGGAAGAATCCCACATTGCTTTGCTGAGATGGATACAAAAAAATAGAACTAATGGCAATCTATTTCTCATACTTCTACTGCTCAATAGCCTTGTATCATCAGGAGTACTTCATCCTCAACAACAAATCACATCTTCACCAGAAATGAGAGTTCCCAACAGTGTTGGAAACCTTCAAAACCTGTAAGGCCACCAAAACCTGTGAAAAACTTCATATCCTTTTACGAACAAGTTGTCCTTAGCTTCAGCTTCAGAGTTTGACAGGATGCAGAGCTAGAGGGAATTAATGTCCTGGTGCACATACACTCTGCTTTCAAACCTCCTGTATTCTCCCAGACCTCAACACACCTTCTATTAATTATTTAGCACATTACTTGTAGGTTGCTATACGAAGATATTTTTAAAAACCTAGCTATATCTTTCAGGATGTATTTCAAACACACACGCATGCAGAACATGCAGTTTTCAGTTTGTGATGAACAAGACCCAAAAGGAGACACTCAAGCAAACGGAGCAGGCAGGATTCATTGCTTTAGCAGCACGTGTTCACTTTGTGATTCAACAACCCTAACACAGGCTGTCACAGCCACTGCCAGAACACAGGCAGCCCCCCAACTGTCTGCACATTCATACCACGACAACTGAGCATTAAGGGTGTCAACAACCTCAACTCATGTCTTGCCACTTGATTTGCTTTACCAGAGGAGACAGAGAATCAGACCCTCGGTTTGGTTGTAAAGAGAGAGGAATGAATGTGATGGAGATTACAGATTTTTCCACTTGAGTTTAGACCCAGTGATAACCAGAGGTGGGGGACTTAGACTCTTACACTTAATTTCTGTGAGATGATTAATGCTGTAAATATAAGTCATTTCCATGACCTTTGAATGTCTGCATGCAGAATTTGAACCAGTTCAAAAAAACAAGTACTATAAAGCTCCACTCGTATCTCATGTACAGTTCAGTTCCCACTGAACATCCTGTTTTAACAAGTTTTTTCTCAAGAAGAAAGGTAAAGGAACAATGTTGCTAAGGACTGGCATGAACTACATGACCAGCTTTCCTTCGGGTCTGCTTGCTGCTCTTCCAATCATGATGATCAAGCGCAAGTAGTATTTTCATTAAATGTGACTGGTAGGAAGAAAGAATCTGAATATACTGTTTCTCAGTTGGAAATAGTCTCCTGAAAGTTCCTTAAGAAAATTCCATTCATATTTTCAGCACTGTCAAAGTCTCTGAAATTAAAGCACAACCACTTCCCAAATCCTATTTATTTAGCAATGCTTTGCGTGCTTTCTGTTCCTGTGAGCTCCCTGATAATTGTACCTCTGTGATGCTAACTCTTCAGCAATCCAAATTCATCACACAGTCCTGCAATACTGAAATGACATCTGTTTGTTGTAGCATCAGGTGTGCCCTCATTATGCTTTTGTGAGGCAGAGCAGAAAATCGAAAAACAATTACGATTTAAGACCCTAAATTAAAACCTACCGACTGTTTAGGAAAAATACTCCACAAAATCTGTTTATATTTCAACAGACCACACTGAAAGATGTCATTGTCCAAGCAGCACGAAACAAGGGGTTAGTGGGTTGTGCTTATTTTGGAATTAAGGCACCTAGCAGGTTCTCCTAAAATAAAATGGTATTAATCTACGTTTCAATGACAAGTAGCTTAGGGGTATTTATAGCATAAATACTACTATTTCCATGGATTTAATTTACATCTCACGTTAGTTTCCAAGTCAAGCTTCACATGCAGAAGTTACATTTCACATCTTCGATAAACCAAGTATAAACACAACAGAAAACAGCAGTTGCCCACTTAATTTTAAAGTTCAGTATAAACCAGAGCGGATAATTACGGATGTGAAATACAAGAAAGCATGGACCAACCTCCTAACATGAGGATTAAGTCTATCATATCTGTTCTGCTATTATGTAATTCTGCAGGGCTCAAAAGAAGAGAAAGTTTTAAAGTAGGAATAAGCAACTTCTTCCCTGCGCACAGGGCAGCGCAGCAAAAACCACGGGAGACGGTCAGAAAATGCAGACTGGCAAAGGTAAATGTTTGAATTGTGAAATAGTGAAAGAAGAGTCAATATTTCGATGGCATATATGGGATAACGGCTGGAGTGGGAATGGACTGCAAAGCTTTGAAAGCGAAGTAGTTTACGTTTGGCAGAAGTAAAGGAGAGCGAAGGAAGAGCGGGCTCGGTAGTGAATGGAAGGTCCACCTCAAGGGAAATTCTCATCTTCAAGAATTTATTTATTTTTTTAATTCAACTAGTCTGGAAAAAAGCCAAGATGTCAGAATTCTTTTTTGAATGGGAACAAAAAAGCTTCATATTTCTTTTTACCTGCAAACAATACCACATACTTGGAAACAGAAAAAGCAAACTAAAATCAAAATTAAAGACTCTACCTGAAGATGAGACACTCTGGTATTATGAATGTGAAATGAGAAGTGGGTATTATACTTCTCTGTTGAAGATCAAATTTAAAGTCGTTTCCTAAAACACTTCAAATAAAATTGCAATCTCCAACAGAAAAAAAAACCCACAAGTTTGACAAAGACATTTTCTCATTTTTTCCCTCTCTTTTTTTAAATTTCCTTTAGAAATGAGTACTTTCCCTTGGAGTACTGGGAGTTAAAATCCCACTGGAAGGCTCTAAGGTGGAGAGGGAGAGGTGGCCTCCTGGCAGTGCTGCCGGCAGCATGGTTGCTGGAACGGGAAGTGGAGGAGAACAGGGAACACCAGAAAAGTCAGAGAAGACGGGAAAATTAACACCTATTTTTCTTTCAAGATAGCAAAGATAAAACATTGTGCTTGCTGCACAGGGTTCTTCCAGATTCTCTGAATGAACCCCTCATGTATTTAACGCTTTCACAAAATCTGTCATTGACCCTTAAAAACTTCTATTAATTGATTCTAAAAACTCCAAAGCAGTTTTGAGGCGCTGACTAACCTCCCACTGTACACGACCAACCAGGCATCCAGTAACAATAAGACGTGCAAATTCACAATAAATTCCAGCTTTCAAGTTATAAACAGGAGCGTGATTCATACTCTTCCTGGCTTTGAAAGTGTTTACAACTTCTTTTTTTCCCTTTTTTTTTTTTTTCTTTTGGACTTCTACACCCAGATCTTGCTATGATAAGACTTGGGATACAACTGGAAATGAAAGATAATAATCTGCTTCATCAAACACTCTTGACAGCTTTCATGACGGGAAGTGTGGTTCATGTTGGCAGTTTTAAGCGAAACTTTGCAACTTGCCCAAGGTAACATAAATGTAAACCAACCGTGGAGCTTCTCAGCTTCAAATTTCCTAGCTTTCAGGCACGCGTTCAGCACAACAATATCTCACAGACCTGCATTTTCTCCTTTCATACAGCATGTGCTCTTTTTTACATGCATAAAATCAAAAAGGGTTGTAGCTCCTAGACCCTCCAACCGGATGAACATTCCCAAACTATTTTGCTTTGTACACTTTGTGCACATTGTTGCACGTTGGCTCTTTTTACAGAATCAGAGAATGTTAGAGGTTGGAAGGGACCTCAAAGATCATCTAGTCCAAGCCCCTCGCCAGAGCAGGATCACCTACAGCAGAGCGCATAGGAACGCGTCCAGGCGGGTTTTGAATGTCTCCAAAAAATCCTTTTGCACGTTCATACGCCTGCCCTACACAGCTGCAACGGGGACGGCCAAGCGTGGCAAAGGGAGGTGACCACCATTGTCTCCTGCTGCCCCCTCCGGGGCCCTTCGCACTCCCCGTCCCTTGTGCTGGGCAAAACACACACAGCAGGGAGACTTCTTCAACAAGGTGGAAACGCTGCTCAAACACTAAAAATAAAAGAACCTGAAAGAGGTAGCCATGATGCTGTCCAGTCCCCAAGGGTGATACAGCTCCTCTCTCATTTGAGATTCATCACGTCAACATCTACATGATTTGATTGAGTACTTGATTTACCTTAAATCCACCGTGCCTTACAAACAACAGGAAAACCTGGAATAAATACATGAAGCCAACTGGGCAATATTCTAGATTTTTCTGTACACAGAACCAGCAGGAAGGCCAGGAGAGATGACCCTCGTGCAGAATGACGATAGACCCAGGCTCTACAGATGCCACGCGCTGGGATGCTGAGCTCAGCTGCCAGTCGAATTCTGCAGGAGAGAAGCAGAGCGAGCAAAACTCTGAGTAGTAGCTGATCCAGTTTGCGTAACATTTTTCAGCTCCCAGCTGGTAGTTATTTTTGGCAATCTGAGAGTTCAGAAAGATACCATACTGTATTTTAACTACTATTATTAACATAACTAACAGTTCCGGTCTCCGTTTTCTAACATTTAGATGTATGATTCAATTCTAGTCGCAGTCAGACCTTCTCAATTTCATGTGTTTTTAAGCATCAGCAGAGCCTTCTGTTCCTACACTGCTAGGCTAGGCTTGGCCAAGGGCGAGACATTGTGGGTAGCAGATCTTATACATTCATTAATCTAATGACTAATATGAGATGCAATTTCATAATTACTTTGAAGATTCCTCCTGCTCTGAAGGCGGCCATGGGGCTTACTCAGCCCGAAAAAGGAGGGTGATACATGCTGGAGGATTCAAAGAGCGAACAAAATGGAGAGAAAAATATAAACTCTGCATACATGAGGCCCTCAGCACCAAAATATATAGAATGTTAAGTTGACAGTTTTATAACTCTAAATGGTTAAGCAAATGAAATGCAAACAAAAGAGCAGAGATGTACTCTAAATCACTCAGCAATTGCTGCTTAGAAAAACCAGCAAGCACCAACCCCAGTAAACAAAAAGAGTTGTTTTAAGTAAGTCTAATGAATGGAAAAAATGTCGGATTTTGTTGTGGTTCTTTCAGCTTTATTTTTCTATATTCTTGAATCTATACACAAAACGATTCAGTTCACCCTGACAAATATTGCATAACCAACTATCAATCACATCAATTTTTTATATGTTGAGAGAAGTCAGATACCAAGTGATAAAACGAGTTCAGGCAGAGGGCACATGTTAAGCAGCTGTGAGTCCATTTAAGCTGTCTGTGCGCCTAAAAGCTTAATGTCATTACACAGAGCTCCGATTTCTTCCTTTCCCGCCTTAGCCTAGAATATCCACATTATATATAATAGAAATTATTAACTTACTGGAAGAAATGTAGTCACTGTGAGAGCAGCAGTACACACAGTATGCTTATAAAGTAGATGCAGTATATTTTGCTTACAGGGGAAGATTACACAACCAAATACTTCTGTTTAGGCTCTAAAGAAAGCTTTACTTAAAGAATCTCAGGTAATAGTTTCAGGAAGATAAACCGACATAACTTAGTACTGCTGCCAAAAGACAGCACTTTCCACTTTCTCCCACCTCTTCCTTGGGTTGGCACAAGTCTTATAAAGTCATCTGGGTTAAAATTACCTCTCCATCCCCCCCTCCCTCCCGGGTTATTTTAAAACCAAATCAGTTCCTTAATTCTATTCACTGTGAATATCTCTGCCAGCAAAAAGAGGAGGTGACAGAAAGGTGGAAACAAGTGGCTGTGAAGCTTGTGGGATCCCATTTTTAACAGCCTCTGGCTGAAGACACCATTCCTTAAAATAAATATAAAGTGTAAAATACGTAATGCAATAAATATAAGTGTAAAACATACAACGTTGCTATGTGTATCCTACCTTTTACACATAGGGATGATGAACTTCAGCTTGTCACCTCTCCATTTACCACAGATCGTTTGGTATTTGCTGCTTTTTTACGAGGGCCACACATTGCACAGTTTGGTTATTTCCAACTGAACACAGTTGAGTTATTTCCTTGTAATTTCAAAATGACAACAGAGACATAAGCAAAGGCAGAAAATGTAATTTTTTGCTTCCAAGGGCTTGAACTCAGGCCGTTCCCACGAAGCACAGGTTATGTCAGTCACCAAGAGCCCGGTTCTACCATCCAGACGGGCGACAACATTTCCAGTGACCTCAGTCAGAGGCTGCGAAAAACTAGACCAAAGGAGGCAGCAGGGAGTGGGAAATGTTTTAGCAAAAAGGAACAAGAAACTGAAGTGAGTCACAAGGATTAATGTTTATGTGCAGGAGAGCCCAGAAGGAGAACTGAAAGCACAAAGAGCAGGAGGATCTGGTGAGGGCACAGGAGGACACTGCGGGCAGGAGGCGGGGCCCATGGCATCGATGGGGTAGCACAAGGAGCAAAAAAAGGTTGATGGTTGTGCTAAACCACGTGAAATACCACAGAGGGAGAGAGCAATGGAAGAAAACCAAGCATGGGGAAGATGAAACACGTGAGAAAAGCGGAGGACGCAAAACCCTTGAGAACATAAGTAATAAGCAATAGCTGCTGTTCATCTCCTTTTAGAGATGGTCACAAGTAAAAACAGCATCTCCCCAAAAAAGCCCAGGACAGAGCAGAACCCCCTCCGAAGGAGCACAGGCAGCTCTCCCTACTCATCGCTCAGATGGGGAGGTTCTTACCGCTGAGCACAGAATCTGAGACCGTCACCTAGAAGGCACCTACTATTTCTCAAAGTTAGGCAAACCAGATAGCAAACAACGAGGCGGTATTTTTAAATGTAGGATGTCCAGTTTGTGGTTTAATCCCAGACTACCAATAATCCTTTGTATTTTTAGCATTCAAAATGTGTCAGGCAAGAAGCAGTCTATGGGGAATCCAAGAGAATCATTTTCCTCCTACACAGAGGGTGAGCGTTTGCAATAGCACCGTAACAACACGGATCAAATACCTTCACTAGGTATTTGATAATTTTGAGGTGTTCTTCTTGCAGACACAAGCAAGTAAGTAAAGAAAAAAATCAATGGATAACCACTATAGCTATTTACAAATTGTTGTAGTGTACAGAACTCACGTTTTCACACCACTGAAAGTATTAGTATGAAAAAGAAGTCCTCCTCTGTTCCTCATCCTCTTACGTGATCTATTTGTTCAATTATTTTCCGCCTCTGGCTGCTAGAGCTGCTATTCCCTGAATCGCAGCGTTCAGGAGCACACACACTGACCTCTGCCCATCACTAACTCTGAAGCATCGCCCGGACACAAGCAGCCAGGGGAAACCGAGAAGCTCCAACTGGAGTTGCCGTATTTTCTAGCCCTTTCAAGTTACAACTGCAGAGTGAGCAAGAAAATCTCCTTCCCTTACTACCCACTGATCAGAGCTCAACAAACTCAGTAGAAGCAATTTTTTTTCTTTTGTTGCAACAATTTATGGTTTTGCCTGCTAATTCTGAGAAGGGTAATGGCAGCAGCCAGCTATTAAACTGCTCCAGTAGTTTAACAGACAATGACTGATTTCAAAATTATTTAGCTAATTAAATAAACAAATGCTACCATCTAATAATAAACTAAACCTGTAACTTTATTAAGACATCCAATCTAATAGTGAAAATAAATTATCTTCATGTACTATACCAATATATTACAAGATGTAGCCAAGGCAGTTAAAGCTAGAGGAGAACAATCCCCGTTGCCATCATCTGTCCTTCCCTTTCCATTTCCTCTCGAAGTTGCGTCATGTCTGAAGACCTCATTCAGTTCAGCAATTAGTCAAAGCGAGCAGCAATGCCCTGGTAGAAGCTAAACTCTAGCAGCCTTTTAAGAAGGCCCATAGTTACATAAACAGAACATAGAATAATCCCTGAAGTCTGTAAGCTCGCAGCAGGTACCCGCTGTGACACGCTGTCCTACCGGCAGAACAGGGCAGAGCAATCCTAAGAATCAATTGAGAATTTGAAATCTTATTCCAAAAAAACTTGAGTTTGGTCTAGTTAAAACTCTTAATCGTAGGAAGGATGCAAAAAACGTACTCTAAACGTCTGTGTGTCTCCAAGTACACTCATGTTATTAGCACCTAGTAGAAGAGTTTCCACTAACAGTGCAGAAAAGTGCACTTCTCCACGAATCGGAAGAGGAATGGTATCTAATACTAATGACTTAAATTTTAACTACTCTGTATTTTCAGTTTCTTCAGAAGAAAAATTCCACATTATCAGCATTGGACAGTGCTAAATTTGACTGGTCTTTCCCTAGTGAAACTACTAGAATTGAAACACACAACTGCATTATTCTAACGTGAATGCACACAACAGGAGGAATTTCTCAGGTTGCAAAAACATTTATCTGACTAATTTTCATCAGATGGGTCCTTTTGTTTGGATCAAAGTACTTAGGGTCATTGGTACAGACACAGAAAAGTGTTCAGGTACAAAATGTTTAATTCTTCAAACATTAAGTTAATTTGTTTTCTAAACCTAAACAAATATCTGATCAGTTAAACAAATATTTGGAATGCATTTGGCCAGTTACCTATTTATAAAGAGAACAAATTGATTTAAAAGGGTTTTTTCCCCTTCAATCACCTCAGAACAAAAGCTACATTAAGTTCACAAGATTTTAAGACTATTTTTTTTTACCTGGTCTCAGTTAGACCCTTCCTAACAGATTATTGCTGTAAGGACGCTTGTGGTAAATGGGAAATGCTTTAGGAATCAGAATGCTTTACTAGGAAACAACAGATACAGCAAAATACATCTACTGCTTAACTAAGCAAAGCTAATTTAGGTGTTAGTTTTGCCCTTAATTTAGGTACTAGTTTTAACCTTGACTTAGGTACTCAGTATGAGCTGTTTTTCATTATGATTTCTGCTGTAAAAGTAACATCTGGAGGCATCATGATGTCTTCCAGTTACGGCCACGAGTAAAATCTGTCCTTTTGTTTAAAAGAAACGCTCCACCTCTCTCCTCCTTGTGATTCCCTCCAGGCACCTCTGTGACATCCCTACACACTTCTTTGTCCGTTGTCTCCATCCGTGATCTCTGTCCCTTCGTGTCAGGGCAAAGTTCAGTATCCGAAGTAGAAGAAAATTAAATTCGGTCTCACACCAAGTCTTGCAAGGGAGTTTTATACTGATTTTATCAGAGACAGTTTTGACAGCAATCTGGTGAAGGTGAGGCATCCTCCCAGAGCAGAGGGATTCCCCATCCTCCTCCGGCAATGTGCTCTGCTGCTTAGTGACAGCGAAAAGCATTTTCCTCACACTCGGCTCTAACACCCTGTTTCACTTCCTGCCCATTTCTCCCATTCTCCTGCTGTGCAACCTCAGCAAGGAGCCCGGCTCCAGCTTCTTCCTGGTCTCCTCACAGGAAGAGGGTTTGGCCCAAGGAGAAAAGGAATTATAGAGCAGTTATTATGTTACTCTTCTACTAGAATTTTTTTATCCGTTATATTTAAATAAATCGCCCTTTGAACAATGCAGTATTCAACGAGTAAATATTTTAAGCACAGATCCATGATATTTCCACAAAAAAAAAAAAACCAACAAAAACATGCAGCTCAGGTACTCCTGAAGTTTTATTGAAGTGCAGGGATATGCCACTGCTTGCTAAATTTTGAACCAGAGAACACCCATCCCTCCTGCAGTGGAATACGACACTGTACCCTTTAGTTGAAAGGAATAAACATTTGACAGTAGCAACATTCATATGAAAATCCATGCAAAATTTCTGACAGGCTGCAAAAGACAAAGTCTAAGGAAGCGAAAAGCGTAATCATCTCAGGGTTTATCTTCACTTTAAACCGGGAAGTATGATCAAAAGACTGAAAAAGAGCTATTACTTGCAAATGAATAATTGACCTGGAACGCCTCCGAAACTGCTCAACGTAGAAATAAAAGCAGAAAAATATCTTTCTAATGCAGTTCCTCTTACAAGCAATTGTCAAGTTTTTTAAAGCATTTTTATCTATTCAAAGAGTAGATCGACTGCCAAACTGCTTGCCTATCTTTCCTTTTAAATTAAAAAAAATGCTTTAAATTCCACACCAAGAGGTGTCAGAAACATAACCCATAGAGAAGAGCACACAGACCTCTAAACGTTTCTGAAATCCTTCACTCATAATAAACGCTTTAAAACTTCCATTACTTTCTTCTTAGCTTTTTAGAATAAGGTTTCTATTTGGATTTCAATCAAATCAGGCTTAATGCTCCTGGTACTGTAACAGTTTCAGATATTAGTAATTTTCATAATTCTATCCAAAAACTTCTAAACTATTTTCCTTAAAAAGTTACTGGGTTACAATAGGACACCAACAGTAGGTTCTCTGAAATACTTCAAAAGTTACACTGAGGGAGATGCTATTTCTGAATTCTGCTTTAGCATATGTTCAGTATATAAAGTTATTCAAGTGTGGTACAATAAATAATACAGCAACACACGCTTTCAACACACTTGGAAGTGAAGTCATAAACCCAGTTGCGTTCTGGCCGAAGTGCAAAAATTTACACACAACAAATGTTGCAAATATGAAGAGGTGAAATCCACTACAAAGCCAGAAAAGGTTGTGTGGCTCTTATTCCACGCCGATATTAAGAATTAAAAAAAAAACGTAGACCATAGAACATCTAACTTGCTTGGTTAGCAGGGCCTTTTGTGGCTGTGCCTCCATCTCACACGCTCATCTGTTCACGAGGAATAAGCCAGAGCAGCACTTGAGGACCTGCATTAACACAGAAACCAGAATACAAAGGGCTCCATCGTGGTTAGAGAGGGAAGAGGATTTATGGTATCGGTACAGGCAAGACGTTTTAAAGAGATGTAGTGGCTGCACGGTAATGAACAACTCCTTGGGATAATTGTATTTGGTGCTCTCAGGCAGTAATCTTGCCGAAATGAGTAATTAGAAACTATTACAATAAGACTGAGATGGCTTTGCCAGAGCAAGGGTTGGACTCAGCACCACCCTTCAGGAAGAACCAGCCCTTCTGCAGCTCTTGGGTGGAGACGCCTTTGACAAAGCTGAGAGTTCCAGTGCTTGTGGCCACGCTCTGCTCTACACACACGTGCCCGGTTGGTTCTGCAGCTGGTTGCTTGGTTCAAGTCCATGTCCATGTCCATGTGCAGCAGGACGGGTAGCGCCGAGGGAAGGAAGTTCTCCAGGGTTAGCACGAGGAACGCTGCTCCTGGTACGTGATGTAGCAGAGAGCTTCACCGTGCCTTTCACGAAGAGCAGCACTGCTCGGTTCTGGCAGCGCTGAGAATCTCCATCCTGGCTGGTCTGACACTAGTATTTCAATCCTGGGTCATCTGGGAAGCTTTGGGTGTGAGATGTCAGCTGGATCACTGGTTTAGGCTTTCCACTCCTGTCTACTGAAGGATGAGATCTCTCTCCAGACACTCAAGACTAGCGCTCGCTTCCTACCAGCTCTTGAGTGAAGTGAATTGAGGAGAGGGAAGAAGTAAAAATACATGGAAAACTTGTCATGCTAATTCAGTTTTGAGTGCTCATCCAGCTCACAGTTGTGAGTAATTAAGAACTGTTACTCAACAGATAAAAAGTTTGCAGACAAAACCACAATTGGATCCTCCCTTGCAGTTTGTAAAACTGTCTACTAAGGTCTGAGCTTCTACGTTTGCTCATATTATATCTGAAGGTATCTCAGCTCAAATGGTTTCCTGATTAAAGGAACCAGGAAGGAAAGAGTCTCTCCCAGGGTGTAGAATCACGGCATGTTCAGCACTGAATCACTACAGAACAGAACATTATTGAAATGCTATGTCTAATGCAGATACCAAAACTAAACTAAAATTGCTGTGCTGTGTCTAAAAACTGCAAAAAATGAAACAAAAGAATTCATACGCTCTACAGAGAGGATCCCTGAAGAGCACTTTCACCCTGGGAGCCAGCTTATCATATCCTGTTCCAGTCTAGAAGTTCAGAAAGAAAAGGAAACATGAGCATTTTTCTACTTTTAAGAATGGGAAAGCAAAAAATCTCTGATCACAACTCTCTTTCTCAGCACCAGATTCATTATATCTAGTCACCATAAGCCTGGATGACATAATGTAATAATTTGCAATTTTTTCATTTTCAATATTATTTCACTATTAATCAGGCTACTCAAGGCTCTGTCCAACTTGGCCTTGAACACCTGCCCCCTCCCTGGAGGTGTTCAAGGCCAAGTTGGACAGAGCCTTGAGTAGCCTGATCTAGTAGAGAGGCGTCCCTGCCCATGACAGGGAGGTTGGATTAGATGATCTCTAAGGTCCCTTCCAGCCTCGGCCATTCTATGATTCTATGATTATCTCTGACATAGTTTGTTCCTCTCTGATTTGTTCCTAGTTTGTTCCTTCTGATATATTTTGTTCTTCTCTGATTTACAGTATAAAATCCCCCAAATCATAAAAATACCTTTCTAGTTTAGTCTTCCTGATTTTGCTATATTTATTACTTTATCAGGCATTAAATCCTAGAAGTGTCCTTGCTCGGTCAGAAAGAAGGGAACTAAAATGTTGTTGTGCACACATGTGAGAAGAACATTTAGTATGCAGTCCTTGTAACTGCAAAATCAAATGCACCCAGTGGAACACAAAAAAAGAATCAGCATCAGACATACATTTCAAGCACATTACACAAGTGATCAAAGAAAAAAAGAAAAAAAATCTAAAGTAAAGCTACTTGCATAACAGGCTGTGCATAAACCATTAAGTCTTTTCAGTGAGATAAAAATGTCTCAGGCTGTGCCACCAACACGATGTTTTAATGGTGTGAGAACTATAAACAAAGCTTCTTAAAGATAGATAATAAACTATGAAGCCTGCTATACCATTTAAAGGACCAACTAAACAAATAGACATCTTTCTTTTCCTGCCAAAAGTGGACATGACACCAATCCTGGCGAAGGGTGCTACAGAATTGAGAATGTTGTCACTACTTCTGGACAATGAAACAAAACCACAGAAACCAGGAGGAGAAGCAGCCAAGCTTTAAGCCACCAAATATGGGCATCATGATTCTATAAATACACACGCAGCATCTAAACAAGGCTACGATTGTCATTCCCCTTGTAAGAAAATGATTAGTTGTACTCCGCTAATAATATGCTCTAAAATACCGAGGAATCAGAATCAATTTTCATGTAATAACACCAGAATGTGATTCCACGCTTCGGTAATAGCGTTCTGCTGGAAATGTGCAGTAAAGATGTGTGCAGCGAAGGCTCGCAAATACAGCTCCGGAGAGTTACGCAGCATCTAGTGCAGTCCAGCTGCCAGGGAGGGCAGGGGAGGAGGACACAGCCTGAGCTACGACAGCTCAGGCTGATAAAGGAGTTGGCTGGAACTGCTCCTTGAGTGAGCTCATTACGTACTGGGAGCAGGATGCCATCACAGAAGCGCTTAAAATCAAAGCTGACAACACAGACTCCTGTCATTTTGCTTGACTTGGGGGAAAAAAAATATTGTCTATGCTAAAAGCTTTGTCTTCATTCATACCATAAAGAGTGCAGTATACAGCATGTTATCACAAGAAAAACCTCTTGATTTCATTTAATGTAAAAAGAACAGAACTGGGTCAATTTGATGTACCATCATGACTCTGCTTTGTTTATCAACAAATGCCATAGACAACTGCCCATAATTCAATTTTAGGAGCACATTATCTCACAGTTTTATAATCATTTTTACTACTGGAAATGATGGAAACTTGGACAAGGATAACATTCAACATTACCAAATGGGAGGCATCAGAGTTATGATTTCTAGGCACAAGTAGTAATTGGATTGGAAGGCAAAGTTCAAGAAAACAGTAATACTCTTGTGTATTAACAGAAGGCCTGTTCTGCTCCACAGTGCACTACCCAAGGCCATTTCCTTCCTTAATATTAAAATTCTAATCAGCCTTCATATCATCTACAGAAATTTATGACCAAGTCCAAGTTCTGCGTATAGCTTTAGAAATAAACAGACCTGGAATATGAGACCCAGCATGTTATAACTTCGTAGTTCAGCTATAAAAATCTGTACATGCACAAGTGGAGAATGTTTAAAACCTGCCTAGTTCCACACCGTGCAACACAGCGAATTATCGCCATAACCCCTGCAAATGCCTTGGTGTCTAAATGCAGCTGTATTAATTACAGAGTTGATGGAAGATCCTAGACATCAAACACTGAGGAAACAGAGCCCACTCTAGACGAAATGAAAAAGGAGAACTAAAACCACGAAAAGAAATTCTTTACGAATTTGTCCTAAGCAGCGCTGTCCAAACTGTGGGGCACTCGCTACAAGCAATACGCCTGCTTGTTTTCTCTCTGGTTTCTAAGTCCTGCCAGAAAACCTGAGCATGTTCTCCTAAGCGCTGCTGCTGTTAAAGCTGGTGCCTTTGGCAGGACCTGTGTTTGAGGACTTGCAGAATACTGAAAAATAAACTGGTCCTTCTAAACAGAGAAAATAATTAGTTCGCTCCAATCCTTAGCTGTTTTTTTCTTTCAATCCCAAAGAGACACTTAGCTCTGACTTGAATATCATCTCTCAAAATCATGCCAACAGCAAAGAAAAGGAAAAGGAAGTCTGGAAGATGCAATGAAAGCATGTTTACTCTGCGAGGTGAATCAGGGAAATGGCTAGAAGGGTAGAATTATAAATCTACATGCTCAAGTCTTCAAACAAAACATTAAAACATCAAGCTCAAGCTTCAAAGAGTAATAGCAAACCCTGAAGACCACAAGTCTAAAGGTGTGCGTCTACTCTTCATGCCTGCACATAGCTCGGGAGTAGTTATTTATGTCAAAACAAATGGGTGGGCCACTGAGAACTGTGATTTAGCAACATCAACCACACCACTTCCTCCTCGTTGCAAAATCCCATTTCTTCTTCTCTGTCATAACACCACATTCAACCCACCTCCAGCTTCTTCATTGAGGAGCACTACAGCCCTCATCGTCCTTTCTTCTGCCTTGCTTCTACAACCCTTACCTCCAGCAATGCTGATCGCTAATGACAGACACGAAGATGTCCCTCAGGACACATATCCTTTCAGGACAGACTACGATGTCCTTTCCGGTAGTTGTAGAGAGTGATGAGGTCTCCTCTTCTTCCAACTAAACAGGCCCAACTCCTTCAATCGCTCTTCATAAGATTTATTCTCCAGACCTTCAGCAGCTTCATTGCCCTCCTCTGCACTTGCTCCAGCACCTCGATATCTCTCTTGTATTGAGGTGCCCAAAACTGAACACAATACTCAAGGTGTGGCCTCACCAGTGACGAGCACAGGGGGACAATCCCCTCCCCACTCCTGCTGGTCACTATTTCTAATACAAGCCAGGATGCCATTGGCCTTCTTGGCCACCTGGGCACACGCTGGCTCATCTTCAGCCGCTTGTCAATGAGAACCCCCAGGTCCCTGTCTCCAGACAGCTCTCCAGCCACACTGCCCCAAGCCTGTAGCATTGCAGGGGGTTGTTGTGGCCCAAGTGCAGGACCTGGCACTTGGTCCTGTTGAAGCTCACACCGTTAACATTGGCCCATCGATCCAAAGCATCCAAGTCTCTCTGCAGGGCCTCCTTACTCTCGTGCAGATCAACGCTCCCACCTAACTTGTCTAACTTGTCATCTGCAAACTTACTTACAAGACTCTCTATGTCCTTATCAACATCATCGATAAAGATGTTAAGCAGAAATGGCCCCAACACTGAGCCCTGAGGAACACCACTTGTGACGGGCCGCCAGCTGGATTTAACTCCACTGACCACCGAATGGATGGTGAAGTGCAGGAAACTGCTCCAGCTGGTCAGGGAGCACTGCTGAGGAGCTCAGCTAATGTCCCTGGGGCCGCAGCATTGCCTTCAAACACCAAAACCAGCTTTTAAATCCAGAATAGCTCCACGGTCCTACACTAGCCTCAGAACGAGTATACTGCATTAACCAGGAGAGGAGGGAAACAGGAGGAGGAAGAAAAACCTTCCTCAGTCCATGCGCTTTGGCAGCAAGCAGAATTGCCTCAATCCATCACGTAAAATTGCGCCTTAATTGTAAGGTCATTTTCAGTATTTGAATGCAATTTCCCCACTCCTTTTCCAACCTGTAAGATACGCCTGACAATTAGTAGTGACTCTGAAGACGCCCCAAGACGGATCCACCCCTCTGTTATCTGAATAAAATCTTGATTTGCCAAACTTAGCATCCCGTACATGCCGTCCTAGCAGGTGCTGCTGGGGCTACTTATATTTCAGACTGCAGAAGCAGATCGACCAACATAGCTAGAAACTATATTTGGGAAAGCCTCCCAGCTCTCAAGCTTTCTGTTTAGTCTCTCTGAGCATTTCTGAGTAAATACATTACGAAAATTCACAACATGCCAATGCAAACTGGCAATTATAGGAAGTGAAAATAAAGAACGCAGTTAATTATGAAGTTTATAAGCTTAACTGTAAAAGATCTCTACAAATTGGAGCCTGTAAATACATCTTGGCTTATACAATCAGTAATGACAAAAACCTCACAGGGCGTATAGCAACCAAGACTGGCCCTCAGTGATGGGGTATACATGCAGACCCTCTTGGATGATTTTCCATTTTTTCTGCTACGTCTCAATTTATTTTTAATAAAAATAGGGTTTTTTGCAGCTTTGTTTGCTTTGTAAACAGGCTACAGCCATGGCAAAGACTGTTTTTCCATATATTTTTTACTTCGTGTTTTTAAAGCATGCCATCGAATATCTTCAGAATGGATGTCGCACAGGATTTATTCTGCTTGCTTACTCTAGATTAAGTTACTATTAAGAATAATTAAAAACCTAACAAATAATGCTGTGCTCAACTGAAAAGCATGTAAATTTCAACAGGAGACAAAACGCCAAAAAGAGCTGACACACATTGCACCCACGAACCTAGAACTGGAAAGTTTAGTGCCATGTTGAAGTTGTCTGTCAGAGAAATTAAGATTTCTGTAACCCAGCCAGCTACATGCAAAGGTGCTAAACTCTGACACTAGTATTTGCTGTAACTTTATTTGTGAAGAGTAAACATACAGGGCTACAAGACACTGGCAAAGAAATACCACCTGAGTGATGACAAATCTAGCGCTTGGGAAGACCTGTGCTATAACCTAGCATAAAAATATTAATTGAGAAGGATATCAAGTCAGGCTTGTCAGCCTTAATATTTTCTGGTGATAGGAACAGGGCCTGAGAATAAGATAAGCATCTTTACAAATCCACTTGGCTTTCCTTCAAATCCCAAAGCTTGTTTCTAAGCTGCACAAGAACAGGAGCCCACGGAAAAATCAAATTTTGAATGCAAAGGCAACCCAGTTCTGCTCATCATCCTCTATTCTGAACTCTGTCTGCAGCAACAGGTTTTTTTTGTGAGCTCACTGTCCTTCACTGAAATACTGTGCAAGATGCAATTATTTTTGTAAGAATTTATTTCTGCATCAGAGCTACACTTATCTTAGGGACAATCTATGTATTTTTATTTTTAAAGCATTTTGCATTTTTAAAGTTTACACTACTGATGCAGTTTCACTGGCACTGATGAGTTAAAAATTACTTTAGCTTTCTTTGAAGGTTTCAGGGTTTTTTCCAATCAAGCTGGTAAGTGTTCCCTATTTACCAGTGCAGATCAGCTTAATTTGCTTAGCAGCTAAAACTTGGAGCGAACTACGGTATTTTCAAAACAAACACGTCACACTAAAGCGAGGGCAGTTGTGGTTCATCTGAATCATATGGCTCCAGATTTCAAATCTAAGCTAAGGAAATAGAGGTTATGACACCCTGCAGCTGGGACAAGTAGCGTTCATAAAGCAATGTTACATCAAGACCGCTTGGCCAGCTCAGGCAGTTGCTTGTGTGGAAGTGAAAGATCCCATGAGAGCATTAAAAAAAAAGAAAGGTTTGGTGTCCCAGCCAAACCTCCCTTCCTTCCACTTAACGCTACCAGGGACTAAGTTTCTTCAGAGCAAATGACTGTGGAAGGCTGCTGCCAAGTAATTGCTACCGATTTATTTACATGCAGTCACAGAGAACAGGAATTAAGCACTTTGCAAAATACACCGGCCAGTTAATTACAAAAGGTCTTCCCGTGCTACGCAAACGCCAGGCGGCTGAGCCTGCCGCTCGGGACGTTAGTTTTCAGAAAGATCGATTTGATTCACCGCGAGGCCACGCAAACGCAAGTCTCACCACGAAGGCGGGATCTGCGGCGGGGAGAAGGAGCTGGGAGCGTTAGCAGGGCAGCGCTACGCCGGCTGGCACCAGGGGCACACGCCCAGAGGAGTTTCCCATGGTCTGGGAATCTCAGGGCAGAAAAAAGGATCGGGTCTAGAAATGTTGTTTTCCAGTCTCCCACTCAGTAGCATTTTGAGATCTATATATGATACAATAAGCATTGATAAAATACCAGAGAGCTAACGTTTTCATTTACAGCACATGAAAAATCTTTGCTTTCTAGATTTTGTGCAACAGTACTGGTGGCTGAAGTAGAGAGACCATTCACTGCTTCTCTAAATATCAGAATAATTGCTCCTCTAGCTTGTTTGGGGAGTTTTGTTGGGGTTTTTTTGTCTGTTTCTCTTTTTTAAAGCAGGGAGGAAGCATGAAACAGTAGTACTGGAGACTTTCACGACACTCTCTGGATGCCAGTGTCACGCTATGTAAACATGTGGATCCATTAGACAATTGTTGGAAGCAGTGAATTCTAAATTTGATCTAGTGATAGGACTCATGCTGTTCAGAAGAAAAAAAAAAGGGGGTTGCGAAACCACACAAGGAAAACGTTTCTGACTTGTTAAATAAGTGCAGTGAGAACAATGATGTATTGGATGTCCTGCAGATCTCTGGAGAGACTTGACAGGCAGGAAAAAAAGACCCAAACTGTTGCCTCTCAAACTGTTAAATAAGTTTATAAAATGTATTCCAACCTGAAAGGATAAAAACATTTTCGCAGAGAAAAATTCGTATTGCAGAATACAAAAGATTTCCCTTGCTAAAAGACAATCTGCAACAATGATTTATATTTTCTTCCGCATTTCTGGTGCACGTTACTGCCTGAACAAATGAATCAACTGTAGTGAGGCCTAAGATCTGTGGTCTCCCCAGCGACACTGGGTAGTTAACTGCCTGCCTTTGGTTTGTGCTGGCAACGCACTGGTTTTGGCTTTAGAGTACTTAATGGTCTAAAAAACACGTTGAAATTAACTCCTTCATTAGCTATACAGCTGCTGTCCCTTATCTCTTTCACTCTTCTGAACTATAACACTGCAGAATTTTATGCTGTGATTCAGAATTATATAGGATTAATACACGATTTGTATTTGTTAGAATACAACACAGGCCTCCTGAGTAAAATTACACATTATGTAGGGCATTTGAAAATGCGCTCCATTCTTTAAGCTATCTAGAAACACTATCCTCATTCTGTCCCCGCCACGACTTCATTTCAAACTGATTAACCAGCTTTTTATTCCACTCAAGTTGCTTACACTAAAAGAGAAAAACGGTGGGTTCAGCTCCCAGCAAAACTGCAAACCCACTTGCAGGCTGTCACTACAGAACTTGTTATTCATCCCCACAGGCTGGTAGATGTGAAGAGCTTGTAGATGTGTGTATAGCTCAGCACTTCAGTTATGATTCATGTTGTGATTTAATCTTTCCTGAAACATTGTTTACTACATAAAAGAAATTGTACTTCAACCACTGGAAAGCGAGAAAATCAAATCAATCCAGAAGAGCTACTGAGTCACCAAGGAGGAAGGCAACAGGATACACGTTGTCCTTGTGAATCTGGAGCCGGTCAGCAGCAGCAGAGCTTCTCTCTGGTGACTGCTGGGTGACCACCGTGGACAGAACCTTTCTCCACCCCACCCCTAAGGGCTCTGTGACCACAAGACAGTGGTCCTCGGAATGCAGATCTCAGCGTTGCACCTTGTTGTCCATGTAAATAAGTTTGTGCAACTTAGCCAGCGACTTCAGTGACAATTCACCTGTCTCGTTCCAGTTGCATCCACGCGTATTAGGATATGAGGCCACAGGCCACAGCTAAGGCACTGCAGGACTCGGTGAGTCAGGAGAAGCCTCTCCTACGGCCTGGCCTTACATGGCTGAAGCTGCTGGAGCTGTTCCCCAGGTGGTACCAGCAGGGAGAGGTATCAGCCAGGCCTCTTCCCATCCACCAGCTTATCTACTTAAACCTTTCCCACCCAACGCACAGATGAAAAGAGCTCTCCACGCCCATTTTCTGCTCTAACACGCGAGCAGCTGTCTTACTAGGTCCCTAAACACCACTAAAATTTGTACGAAAGTATAAACGGAAGATCTGCTGTTTCTTTGCATGAACTTGCGGCACAGTCATTTTTATTCTTGAGAAGAGGCCAGCCAGTTAAACCATGAATTCACAACCTGCACACACCTCTTCTCCTTAGCTCTCTTCTTTGGATTCTTACTTGGGTACTTTAGGAACCAGGACAACCTTTCCAACATTATTCTTCTCTTGTATCTGTCTCACAGCACCTGCAACCTGATCAAAGGGTGATGAAAAGTCTGTTTCAAGCTGGGTTTTGCCTTGACTCCACAGGTTAACCAGCCTGGCTACAACTCCCCTGACTGTGACCAAGCAGCCAGCCACGATAGCACAGTGTTCAGACCACCAGAGCTGATCTTCAGTGATTCCTACCTGTGTGACACATCACAAATACACTTAATTAAGATCACGACCACAAAACAGTAACAGTTTTTGCTTCCACTTACTATTCTTCACCAAATGACAAAACTGAAACTGCGAGTAAAGTACCGGTCGCGCTGTTTATTTTTCTGGGGTCCACAGGCTCCAGCCACAATACGTGGAACCGAGGGCACGGAGGCCAAGTGGAGTAGGGGAGCTCTGACTGTAACGCGGTGGTAAAGAGCAGACCCAGTGCTGACCCTAGAGAAAAGGGGAAGGAAAAACGTGCACCAGAAAGAAATCAGATCTTTTCTAGACCATTACTGCAGCTCTCAAAAAAACATTAAGATAAAAAGAATGAAGTGGCACAGGCTGCTTAGACCAAAGTTATATCTCAAATTTCAGTCATAATTAAGTACCCTTGAACTAGTTAATCTTTCTTTTTAGGGGAAAACTCATCTATTCTTAAAAGTTATCTTGCTCTCCAAATATTACTATTCAATCATTTATCTAAGCTAAAACACTTAAACCTCTTTAATGCATATATATATATGTGTATATATAATTTTTTTTAACTGCAAGACAGGAAGATTAGTGCTTTACTTCATTTCTCTTCTCCTTTAGATAAATTAAATGTGGATATTGAAATACCGACTACAAATTCTGAGTGGTCAGATATATGATACATTTTGTTTTATAATTTAATGTAAAATATACTTGTTCTCTGTAATTTTCCCCCACAGTGTGCAAAGCAGCAAATAAATACTCAGTAACCAAAGTGAATTAGCGTAACACAGTATGCCAAAACCACTACTTTCTACAATAACAAACCAAACTGACACTTATCATAGCATCGTATTACACGACAAATATTTCATATCGGGACTGTAACATGTCAGGTTTAACCCACCACGCATGGTATTTTCAAGGAGGAGAAGGAAGTGATGTTTCTATTTTTAGCTCAATCTACCGCTTTCATTCAATAACCTCAATTCACCTCACAAACGTAAATAAAACCATCAACACCACAGCGAGGCATTAATTCTATCAACTTTTTCAGCTACAGCCAAGTCAGTACTTGCAGCAATTCAACATCAAACATCCCGAACGATTATGTTACAGATTTTCTAATCCCCGGATGAAAACACTGCATAATGCAAATGCTACACAGAGAGGCAAGACAAAAAAAAAGTGGAAGCGATCCGCATTTATCAGAACTGATTCCATTTTCTTTTCATTTCTTTCAACCACCTGCAAACACCTGTTTCACCTTTTCTTTCTTTTCTTTTTTTTCCTCCCAGTGGCTCCACCTCAGACTGACAGTCTCCTGGGCTGCACCTCATGTAAGTACAGCTACAGCAATACCCTGACTGTTATTGTGTAAGTTTATTCCACCAATGTAAAACAGTGAAAATATTTAGCAAAACTGGGACTGCTGGCCCTGCTATCTGGTTGTGTGAAAAGGTACTAGATTGCTACATCCTCACTGAAGAGTCAGCTGAGGCATGTGATATTTATTCCCAGTTCATCGTCCTTCTTAAAAATCACAAAGCAGCCACCTAAGTAGTCTCATACACAGATACACCCGCTTTACTACGTCTGCATAGGTTTGTGAAAGCTGGACTTCATGGAAGTGTCCCATGATGTTGAGGGCTCCTGGCCAGGCAGGGGAACCTCTGTCAGCCAGAAGAACTGCAGAAACAGCCCGGAGGGACACCAGCACGCAGGAGGTTTAATGGGCATTATTTCTGCAAACTGCTTGCCAATCGTGCGAAGAAGGAATCGAGGCTGTAATGCTGTCCCCACCACCCCTGCCACCGGGCCAGCACGACAGTTACAACTGCCTGAGAGTCCACATTAACAGCTGTCACACACTGGCAAGGGGAGAAGGAGAAGGGCAAAGCCAACACTTAATGCAATGACCCGGGGCAGACTCTGCAGGAAAGTCACACCTGCCAGAAGGCCAAATAGATTAAAAGGAAAGAAACCCAAAACTTGGCCATCTCTTAGAGGCCAGTACCGCTCGTCTGAGCACTGCGGGTGCAAAGACCATCAATACTCTGAGGGTGTCTTGGCGCAGCCTGAAGAACGTGCTCGGGGCGGCACCTGCTCCGAGGGGAGGGAGTGGGGGAGCTCTTCACCCCGGTCTAGTTAATGAGCAAAGGACTAGAAGCCAGGAATTATTTAACCTTAATGCCAGCTCTGCTGTTCTGTTCCTTTCAGGAAGACAGTCTGATAATTTCACCTTCTCCTACGTGCACAGAACATAACATTTTTGTGCCCAGTGTTTAATCCCCAATTTAATGTCCAGTCAGAAATGCACTGCCTCCCTTTCACTTCAATAAAGTACAGTCAGTATCAACAGATTACACTTTTTAAACACTGATTTCCAGCTATTGTGAAACAGGAGCTGAATGTTTATGGAGCAGTTATTTTTTATGTCAGTTTACCATAGGGCCTCTTTACCCACAAGCTCACAGCCAGAGGGCCCCAAGGCATTTTGGGGAATGGAAATTTTTTTGAGTTCAGCTCTTAACAAATTTCCAGCCCGCAGTATGTTTTTCATTAGTCTACACGGTGTTATAATAAATGATGCACTTCCTCTTTCATTTTATGATTTTTTTAAACATGCAACAATTTTTCTGAGTCTGTTTTTTATTACTTTCAGTATACTCAACCACACTAACCTTAGAGTCTACGTGTAAAGACAGAAAGGATACATTGAATAAGACACCAGCTACAGCAGGACGAGCTTCTAGCTTAAATTCTTCACTGAAGGCCAATCATAAACCCATTACATGTACGCAGCTCCCTGGACAGCCATCCTTTTAGGGGCCATCATTAAAAAAAGTGTTAAAAACTTAGAGGTTTGTTATCCTAAACCCTAGAGTTGTCTAGAAAAGACTTCACCAAGGCACATACACCTGCAAGACATTCACCTTCAAAAGTTTCTATAATTTTGGGTGCCCCCCAAAGAAGAAAGCTTGCAGTAAACTAGAGCAAGTTAAATGGAGGGGCACCAAGATAGTGAGGGGGCAGGAGCACTTGCCCTGTGATGAGAGGCTGAGGGAATGGGCTTCCTAAGGCTGTTGAAGAGAAAGTTTTGGATGGACCTAACGAATACGTGGCACCTACAAGAGGCTTATTGAGAAAACTGATCAAGACTCTTTACAAAGACGCATGGTGGGATGAAAAAAAGACAAAGGGCTGAAGTTGAAAAAGAGATGGATTCCAACACATAAAATAATACTTTTTTTTTTAACCACTAGGGCAATCAAGCACTAGAACAGCTTGTCTAGAGGTTGCACAGTCTCCATCCCCAGAGATTTTTAGCATCTGGTCTGGTCTAATAGCTGACCCTGCTTTGGGCAGGAATTTGGAGAGATGACCTCCTGAGGGCCCTTCCAACTTGACTTAGTATACAATTGATTCAGGTCAGTAAAAAACAGTTAAGATTTTAAATACCAGAACCAGAATGCATCTGGAATTTATTCAGACTGTCTTTTTATTTCTTCTTCCTGCCTACTATAATCATGGGCATATTGGTTTGCTAATATTGTGGTGTAATTATTTTTTCAAATAATCATGGAAAAACAGCTGTGGATAGTGTTTAACCTCAGATTCCCAATTTCTTAGCTGAAATCTTAACTGAAGTCTTCCAGTGGTGGCTATAGCTTTTTGAAGCCAAGTTCAGACAGGAGAAAAGAAGGCAAATAAAGATTTACCTTAATGAGTTTTAGACATGCAATGACAGCAGCCATCAATAAACTTCATACTGAAATACCTGTGCCACAGTTCAAATACTTTTTTTTAAAATTACTTCAGCTGTCCTTCCCTGAATGCCGCTTGCAGAGATGCTCGGTCTAATCTCTCTCAGGGTAAAGTACCATAATCCACATTGGAGTCTTTGTATCACAGTATAAATTGGCCCGAGCAAATACAAATGCACTTCTAACCAGCAGGTAATAGTGACCCAAACAATATGTCAAATATTTTAAAACTAGCTAGTACAAAGAGAAAAGAAAGTTTCTAAAAAGGAAACCCAAGGACCTAACATTGCAGACTTCAAGAAAGCACAACTACCCACATTTAAATCAAGCCCAAGTTCTTTGTGCCGTCTTGTCTTACCCAAAACTAGTTTGGTGAGCTCTGCAGGAGGTCAAAAGCAAATCAAAAGCAAATGCCTTTAACACCGCGCTCGCAAATGCCAGCCTTGAAACGTTTTCAAGGAATGTTCATCTCCTTTCCGGATGCAGTTCCGCACATCTTTGCTGGCGATTTAGCTCGGCACGTACGTAACACGGATGCCGCAATAGTTCACGATAGGCAAGGGAAGCCTGGCCCAAGGGTTACACGCTGCCACACTCACCCCATGTACCAGGTCCCCCTGGGCCACCTGCTCACCGCGGCCAAAAAAGCCCCCAGAGATGGCCTGTACATTTGTGTCAGGAACTGAGGAGGTGTTTTGGGGGACGAAAGCTGAGAGATTTGGGAAAGAGAATATGAACTAACACTAACGCGCATTAACTAAACTAAGACCATTCTTCAATTTTAAAGACACGTTACCCCAGCAAAATTCACAGCTGGGAAGAATACAGAAAACAGAGAGAGCATTCCCTCTGCTGACCTTTCCAAGGAGGAGCTATTCTCCGCTACATGCCCCAGTGTCTATATATACCTATTTTAACTGTTTTGGATATAGTTGATACGCACTTTTTAAAAAGATAGCCTCCTTTTTATATTTTCCCTCTATACATAATTTTTAATAAGAATGTATTCCCAAGGGGTGACAGGATCAGGAAAAACAAGACACTGCCAAGAAGAAGGGATTCCAGTCAAACATCATCATGTCTAGCATTCTGTGTTTCATTTACAAATCTTTTGATTTCTAAATGAGTGGCAGTTCAAAGTACACATTAAACACAGATTCTTTCTGCTTATGTATGTAGAGATTGTTAGAGATTAAGTCACTTTTAATTAAAGAGTTAAGCAGGTGTCAGTTTGTGATATTCTTTGAATTTGGTTTAAATAGATGCACGCTCCCCGATTACCCGGCAGCGCACTTTAAATACAAGCAGAATCAAAGGGATCTTCCTAAACAAAGCGAAGGGAAGATACTTTGTCGGACGGTTTGAAGTTTGGTACTACTCATCTGTCACATATGGAACATCATAGATTTAGTTGGAAAAAGCATTCTAAAACACTCCAAAAATAAACAAAAACCACTGCAAACAGCTCTACGAGACACAACCCCAGGCCACACAAGAGCTATTAATTTCAGTGGGGTTTTATTTTGCCTCTATATAGGCATCTAACTATTCAGTTAATCTGCGATATCAAGGCCAACAACAGATAATTTAAAAGCATTCTGGACTCAAATAACTAAAGCTTTAAACATGGAAATGGAATTCTAGGTAATTTTTCCTCTCAGTGTCATACTTTAAAGTAATATGAAGAGTACCCTGTTTCTCCATTACTCCGAAGTTCTATTATTTTCTTTTTTAAAGGAAATCCAAAGATTAATTTAAAGCCATCTGATGAAAATACCTTAATATTTACCTTCGTATTTTGTTGTAATATATACTGAACGGAGGTGAAGTTATTTCAAAAATTATCCTGGATGCTTCTCATTTCAAGATGTTAAATATTGGCTCTTAGGAATTTCCATTATCCCCTGTCTGACAATATTTGCTGCTCTGGACTACAAGAACTGACTTTTAATTCTTATAGAGGTAGCGATAATAAAGTTCGTAGAAGTTGGGCACAGGTGACATTTTAGAATTTTATAGTTATCGCAAGTCCTTCCTTTCCAGGTCTAATTTCACATAAAGTGCAAAAAAGGGCTAGAACTGCGGAATGCAGGACCAGCCTGCACCTCGGGTGCTGGTTAACAGCAGCTACAGCATCACTGCAAAGGCAAAGGTTAAAAGCACAAAAGCACAATTCTTGGAGCTTCAAGTGATCCAAAAAGAAAGACTGAGTACTCTTGTAAAAATCAGGTTTCCATTTTCAGATACTTTTTTTCTACTTCTTTAGTATTAACTACAGCAATATTGCATGCGGAGGAGTCTGAAAAATAAAAACCAGCAGAATCCAAGATCTGTTTGACTGCTTCAGCAGTAAGGTATAAATCTGGAGTAACTGCGAAGGCTCAAATCACAAAATATGCATCAGTGTAACTGAGAGCTGCAACTGGCTCTCGAATTTTATCAAGTTTTTGTCTGGAGATGGTGTGAGGAATCTCCCTTAGCCAGGAAGGAAAAATTATTAAAGTCAGGTAAGATTCTTTTAGCAGCTCTGGTAGGCACAGGTTATTAAGTGGATCTTTGTACGGCTGCTCCACCTCCAGTGTTATTTGCTTGGAGCTGGTAAGGTATTTAACACAAAAGAAAATACCCATTTCTAGGTTGTTTTCGTTTGCAAGCTCTGGGCTGCCAGGAGGAACTGAGGGAATTCAAAAGCAGCTTCCCTTCTGTTGCTCTTTTGGGTGTTTCTCTTTGAAGTGGCACCCTAAGCAGCTGCTCATTCACCAGTGTCGTAGGTAGTCTTTAAAGCAATACTTTCCACCCTTCAAGCTTAAGTACAGAAACGTACGATTAATTAAAGCAAGTTAGTGGTGTTATTATTTCAGCCTTTTATTTCTACTCGGTGTCAGACTCTAAGACGCAAGTACTCTTTGTAGTAGGATTTCAGACACTGGAGAAAATGCTGAACCTTTACAGACGGATCTGATCCGGTTCGTGCGTTACACGGAGAAAACCATTTAGCTATTGCTTAAAGGAAAAATGCATTCTAAAATCTAGGAACAGAGTCAAACTCCATAATGGCTCTAACTACTTTGCAGCGTTACTGTGCTGCTTTTAACTATCATTTAACCGTTTGTTCTGCCGTGGTTTGTTTGGTTTTTAATCCCCTTTTTCTCCCCCAAAAAGAAGAGTAAGCCTAAAATTAGATTTTATATAGAAAGATTACAAAGTAGACTGGCTAGGAAACCTTTGTTTATTAACAGACAAATGGATCACTCACCTGCCTGATGGCTGGAATGCAACAAAAAATGCATCTAATGCTGCTTATAACAGCAGTGGCCAAATACCACATTACTGGTTTCCCAATATTTGCCTTGAGTGGAATGTGTGTAAACCATTCTCCTGCACTGCTGCCTAATTCCAGGAACACTCTCCAGGACAGTTTTAGTCCTCATCTAAAAATTATCTCCACATTACTAAGAATTATTACAGAAAAAAAATTTCAGTGAACCTGTCCTAATGTAATGGCTCTTTCCCATTTCCACATAGCATGTATGTTGTTTATTTTCATTCTTTGAGTCCAGGTTTTTATAGCCATAATTATCTCATTTTCTCGTAGTACAAACAGTCCCATTTTTATTCACTGAGGTCAACACTTTTGTTGCATTTTCTTCCCTTTAGATTTTGCTATTAACAACACATACAATAGATTTCTGCTATCAAAATACCTGTTGGGGTAGAGATTTATTAATAATCTGTATTTTCAAATGAACGTAGATCAAAAGTGGCAACAGTAAAATGAACAGCTAGAGGAAATGATGTTTTAACTCTGTTGGCACTCCCCGTATTCTTTAAAAATTCTTCAATCATGCAACTTCATCTCAAAGACGCTTGTGTGGGACTTTCCACCAAAACCTGCAAGGCTGCAAGAAGCAGTGTTCAATCAAAAACATTTTAGAAGCCAGAAGCTCTTCATGGTCACTCAGCTATGAAATCCTGCTAGCCACAATGTTGAGCATGCAATCTTGCTGCTTCACATCTTTTTTTAAGGGTTGGAGAGTGGGGAGACTGGACTCAAGCATTTATTAAGAAAGACAGTAAGGCTCTGGACTTTTCCCCTTCTTTTATATCTCCTCTCCTGTTTCTCCTGTGCTGCCAAGTGAGCTGTAGTGCCCCCAGCCTGTCCTGTAGCCTTCACAAAATACACGCAGCGGGTTAAAATCCTTCCTCCATCCCTGCCACCTGAGGTCTGCAAAGGAAAGAGCTGCTGAAAGCCCAGTAACAGGAAAAGGTCACGAGCAGTGTATTATACTCTGTATGTTTGGATTAGCCCACAATAGCTAAATAAACTGATTTAATGTCTAATGACATTTTCGAACAATAGCTAATAAAATTATCCAAAGTATGCAGAGACAAAAGACGCAGACGGATACGCCAGAATACATCTCTAATACATCCACACAGGCAATGACCTAGCAGTGAATTTCAGCAGTTTGGCCGCCCAAATTAGAGGTCAAATAGAAAAGAGCCCAAGTTAAAAAGCCTACTGAGTAGAAAAGACACAAAGTCTCCTGCCTTGCTCATTATTATCACTCCCATTTGTATGCAACTACCAGGCTTGGCCCTATGCTTTTAGCACAGAACCATGTTTCTGAAACAGAATCAGAGTCTTCTCGAAGTAGATAAACAAAAGGCACGCTACCGAAGTGAATCACAAGCTCTGAATGCTTTTGGAAAGCTCCTCTGAATTAGCTGGGTTAGCAGGTCTGAGGGATTTTTGCTAAAACCACATGAGGATCCTGACTCATGTCAGCAAAGGAAGGAGCCGCGATGGATCCAGATGCTATCGCTCCTCTCCCAGCCTGTCTGGCCCCGACCGCCTGCTGGAGGCTCCCACTCTTGTAGCCATGAAGCTGGCACAAGGGAAATAACCTTCATGGACCTGTCTCAGCAGCTTGTGTTCACTGCAGTGCCCCTTAGAAGGGAGCAACTTTGCCCTCCCTTTTGGAAATCAAGCTGCGGGAGGTGCGTGACCCTCACCGTAGGGAGGCTGCGCCGTCCCACCGGGGCCGTGGCGCATCCAGCTCCGGCGGCAGGTTTCACCAGAGCTCATTTGCGAAGGGCCCTCAGGGAAAGTTGGCTGAATTTCTCAAACCAGAGACGCTGGTTCTGAAGAATGAATGTATGATTAATGGGGTTGCAGCAGCGGTACAATTGTGGTCGCCTTTTTTAAGTTTTCCACCAAAGTTCTTGCACCCTGAAATAGTGCAGCAGGTTCAAGAATGAAAGGGACTAAAAGTTGTGCTCCTATAAAAGGCAGTCCTAAAGGAAATACTCTAAAGTTTGCAGGTATTGTTTACTTCAGCCAATTTGCACACTCAATTTCAATTTTTCAGTAACTGCCAAAGCATTTTCAGACATGTTATGACCAAATATGAACTTGCTGAATAAATAAATAAACACTCCTGAATGAATCCCATTAATATTGCATCTAACTTCTGCATTTCAAAGAACAGTATTGAAAATTGAGAAGTAATGTCAGTGGGGACTGGCCGCATTCTGTGTGGTGAATGAGGAGATCTTTGCCCACATCAGTCTCTTTTACTGCGTACCACCATCTGTCTGCATTCCTCTGCAGGTACCATCATTTCAGCATAAGATAAAAGTACACTGAGGAGTAATTCTGATAATCCTTTCACAGGAATAGCTATTCTTTATAGACAATTTACACATGGGTATGAAAGGCCCAAATGTACACTCACTAATTCGTTACTGCCATGGTGATGCTTCAACAAAACCACTTCAACTCGTAAAAATAATATTCTGGCAACCAAAGTCCTAAATAACTACTTTCACTTTAACCTTGTGATTTGTTTAATCCATCTAAATCACTAACTCCACCTCAGTTACTGCACAGAGCACTACGAGATGAGCTTCTGAAAGTCATTACATTGCCAACCAACATTGAAAAAAACTTCTTTTTTTGGTCTTATTTAGCTCCTGTAAGTAACAAATATTACCAGAACTGTCTGTCAGGTCCTAAGATGTAGCAGCGTGTCAGAAACATTGGAGGACGCAGCATACTGCATCTGAAAATCAAGCATGTGAGGAGACCCCCCCAAGGCTTCTGAGATCCCTGCTGCCCAGGGGCAGTAAAAGAAAAAGCGCGTTAGAGGTTAGGTAAGCGTTTCACGCTCATGCTGGACTCCAATCCAGCTGAACTTGGACCACGCGCACAGAAAAATAATATCTGGCTTGTGATTAAAGGTGTTTTATGTATGGGCTAATTTTCCTGGCAGGTAACAGAAGGGGCTCCACCTCCGCTGAGGCTGGCACACACTTACTTTGCAATGAGGCAGTGTTAAAAAATAAGTCGCTGAAGTAAACTTCAAACACCCTCGTTCACTATTTCACACAGTCGCCGTGCAGCTGCTCGGCCAGGACCGAGTCTCAGCACGAAGCTCTGTGGGTCTGCCACAAGAAATACCTGGGCAAGTTCTACAAATACAGGTGCTGTTAAAATTTGGACCGTTTTTTTCATCAAAGCACGACAGTCTCCTCTGCTTCACAACTACCCCTAGTTACTCCATACTATCCCTGCCAAGGGATAGTTACACAGCAGAGTTATGTACCTGAGTATGTATCTTCACATTTAAACAAGCCTCAGGGAAAGTTGCTAGACAAATCTGACCAGGATAATGTAAAAACTATTAGGTTTGGGGCACTGCAAACTGAAATAAGTGATGGGCTGGCAGGGCCAATAAGAGCAAGCAGTCATCTCTATAAAACCAAGAGAGCAGCAGACTCGAAGGAGCCACGTTATTACCTCCTGCTCTCCCTAGAGACCCAAGGAGTACTATTCCATCTCCCCATCTCGGCATTTTTCTCCTGCAAAAAGCCCGTACGCTACAGTTTATGAGGTCTGAATTTCAAAAAGAAAGCACACTTCACCTTAAACTACACACCCAGCCGTCAGTGGCATTTCATCAAATGTAAATCAACGCAGTTCAGGGATTTCGCTCTGTGTTTCAAAATACAAACCATACACAAACGGCTTAACCAAACGAGTGATAAGCATAAAATATTACAAACCATAAAAAAAAAAAGGAAAAAGCGTAATCCTGGGCTGCCCCACATTGTCTCGTCATAAAAAAATAGAGCATTTAATAGAACATATTAATGTGGGACCCAGAAACAGAGCGACTATGTTATAAAGACTGTAAGTAGGGACTTGTTTGGGGTTTTTTACTTTAATCAAAAAAATAAAAGCTTGGCCAAAAGGAACAAAAAAGTAACTGAACTAGGCAAATACTTAGATCATAAAGACTGACAATCAGAAAGTTCCCAAGTGGTACTCTCAGAGTCTTAGAGTTCTATGTGACATTCTAGCTTGTAAGATACTGTAAGAATAAAAATAAGCAACTAATGGTATAAAAAAAATGCATGTATATTACATACACTAAAGAAAATAACATGCTACTAGATACATGCCTAACATGAGTCACAAATTTTCCATTCATTTTAGGGGTCAACTCCTTTTTAGTTGATAAGAAAAAGCGTATATTATGCTTTACTACTCTGGGAAGGAAGGAAAACACATAAATTAATTCTTCATTACAGTTTAAAAAGGCAAATTGTTTAAGAACTATTTGTATTCAAGCTAAGGAGGCAGAATCATGATATTACATGCTTTTTATTCAAATGGAAAGAATTTACATTTACCTACCATCTCATTAAAGATGATGTAGCAGTAGCATTTTCCTTACATGTTTTCTTTTACGTTAATTAAAATGTGCTTTTTGAATGCTTAAAATCATTCAGAGGCTTACAGTAAAGTATTTTTTCAAAGCATGCATTGGCTGTTTTTCAGGTCTAATGTTGGTTTCTGTCTAAACTCTCCAGAGGCCAAGTGGATGTTACAGGCTTTCGCTAAATAGCATTGTTTTTCAAAGGCGGGAAGGGATATGACTCCCGACAAACACAGCTGTGATGAGTAGCTCTAAAGAAAATCAAATTTTGCTAACATAATATTTTTGCCAGTTCGGTTTATTTTGCTCCGGGCTTGTTGCTCTGTTAACACGCACGGCATAGCAGAATAACTACTCCTATGGTAGAAACTCTCTTCTCGTACCAAAAAAAGCTCTCCTGGTTCGATGCCGCCGCTCTTGGCTTCCCGTTACGTAACTACACCAAAGGCTGAACCACTCTCGGCCCACAGCCCTGTCCTTTCAGTTTGTCCTTTCCAAAAAAAGGCCTCTAGAAGCCCCTTTCACGACTGTGACCACGGCACAGGGAGAGGTCCCTGCGGCAGGACCAGCCCCCCCGTTCTTGCAGCGGCCCCTCCGCGCCAATAAGAGCGTGCAGCTGCGGCTTAAAGGATTATGTGTGGGGATGTGCAGGGGAAGTCACATGTATACACAAAGTTCGGTGCCACCACCCCGGGCAGCGCGGCGTCAGCGGTCTGTCCCTAAGCCCTCCTGTTGTTTATTCCTACTGGAGAACTGAGATATCGGGAGTTTGGGCTGAGCTCGCTTTGGAAAGGGTCTGGCTCGATGGGCAACATGGTTCTGCCGGGCGTCAGGGAGCAGCAAGGCAGCGCCGACCAGGTGAGATTTTCCAAAGTTCATCTTTGCGGCTGCTGTCGGGTTTGAAGAGCCTAGAAACAATTTACACTGATGCATATAAACGTAGGGTCGGTGAAAACGAACAGCGCCGTCGTTAGAAACCAACGTTCTGTTTTTAGATAACAGCTCTTTAAGCAAAAAAAATGCCACTGTTTTAAATTTGTCCTGCGCTGGGTGTCCGAAAAAAAGTTCCAGTAGGCTTTTTCTAACGCAGATCAACTTTCACGCTCATGCGCGTTAAGCTATGTTTCTCATTTACTGTTTCTTTATGTACTCAGTATGTGCTTAAGGTTTTTTATTAATTGCTCTGAACATAGGAGGTCTCAGTTTTTTTCTGTATATTAAATCTAGAAGTATAACAGTATAGCAGAGGAATTGATCAAAAGTTAACCTAATTAGTCCTTAATAAAGCAAAAAAGTTCTCAATGGAAGTGAGATACTTACGAATTTTCTATTCATAGCATAATAAAACACACAGCAAACCGTACCGTGAAATATTACTGCAAAGCAGCGAAAAGACACAGCAGTAACTAATTAACTAATTAATCACAGTTAAGCTGCATTTTCATTTATATTATAAAAGAAGGTAAGCCAAAGGCAAACTTCAAAGCACCAAAAATGTCCTAGCTGCTTTCAGCAGAAGCTTTGAATAAGCAGAATGACTGCTGTTCTTTTTAGCCTCCATAAGCATTTTTAACTATACTAATCACCATGATATTTGCAAATCTGTTTTTTACTGTACTTAGCAGAAGACCTACTTTCCTTTAGGGCTCTGTCAGCTGAACTTCACGTCCTTTTTATATAAAT
This sequence comes from Trogon surrucura, assembly GCA_020746105.1. Lineage (NCBI taxonomy): Eukaryota > Metazoa > Chordata > Aves > Trogoniformes > Trogonidae > Trogon > Trogon surrucura. Next base: position 6,142,669 of record CM036632.1, on the reverse strand, counting down.
GCTACAGTAGCATAAAAAGGCAGCACCCTATTTCTCGTGCGAGTATCACATCCTTCACGTATTTGATTGGCCCCATCATTTAAGTCAAAGCAGCATCCCTTGGATTTCAACAGAAGTTGGCCTGATTCTGAAACGATGAAAAAAAGTTAATCAAATGTCTGGACAAAGTGATTCATGTGAACATCTATGTTTACGGTCTGCACATCAGAATGATTCATTTGAACTTCTGCATGCAGGATATCGGAACATCAGATAAGAGTTTATCAGAATATTCCGCATATTTTCCACAACAGCCAAAACATGTAAGGCCCATTTAAGTGAAGATAGGTTAGTAGGCGTCAGTGACCTCCCCACAAAATGTGGCTTACTCTTGGTATTCACCCCGTGTCTGTGCAGGTTATGAAGAAACAACTATTTATCAAGCAGTAGTAAGAAACTGCCTCTCTGACAAACTAATCGCTCCTCAGGCTTCCACTCATTAACCAGATTATAAACTTTTTTTTTTGGTGGGTTGACTCTTGCTAGATGCCAGGTTCCCATCAGATCCGCTCTGTCACTGCCCTCCTCAGCTGGACAGAGGAGAGAAAACAGAGTAAATGGCTGGTGGGTTGAGATGAGGACAGGGAGATCACTCAGCAGTTACCATCGTGGGCAAAAACCAACTTGTCATCCTCAGGACACAGTCCTCCACGAACTCGTCCAGCGAGTTCTTCCCAAGGGCTCCAACTCTCCACAAACTGCTCCAGCATGGGTCCCCCACAGGGTCACAGGTCCCAGCAGCAAACCTGTTCCAGTGTAGGCTCCTCTCTCCAGCGTAGGCTTCCCACAGGATCGTAGCCTCTGTTGGGCATCCACCTGCTCGGGTGTGGGGTCCTCCACGGGCTGCAGGCGGACACCTGCTCCACCATGGAGCTCCGTGGGTTGCAGGGGGACAGCCTGCCTCGCCGTGGTCTTCATCACGGGCTCTAGGGGAATCTCTGCTCCAGCACCTCAAGCATCTCCTCCTTCACTGACCGGGGTGTCTGCAGAGCTGCTTCTCTCACATATTCTCACCCGAGCTGCAGTTGTGCCGGTTTTTTCACCGCTTTGTAACTATGCTATCGCAGAAGTGTTACCACCACTGCTTATAGGCTTGGCCTTGCCCAGCGGAGGGTCCATCTCGATGCTGGCTGGCACCAGCTGTCGGACGTGGCGGAAGCTTCTGGCGGCTTCTTGCAGAAGCCCTCCCCACAGCCTCCCCTGCTACCAAAAGCCAACACAATTTTATGTATCAAGGCTCTATCCAGTTCCTGCAGTAACAAAATCTGCTACAGGAGTCATGTTCTCTGCCTGTGGTGTGCAAGATCTTTAAAAATGTACATACCTATCATGGGCCCTAAGAAATCGTAAAACGACCATAAATATATGTTCAAATTAAAAAACCACCACAGTAATTGCCGTATGGCATGTGAATCGATACACTGCAATTAGCAAGCACTAGTATTTATTTCAATGTCATTTATTTGGCTGTAGTCCTGGAAGTTTGTATAAATGCTAGCTATTGCTTCTCAAAATACCAATGATTAGACAGAGAGTGGGTAGCAGGTGGCAACAGGTAGTATATTCAAGGCGTGACTTCACAAATTTCTTGCAACGGGGAAGTTTGGTTTAGAGCACCTTGGTCTACAGAGGTCCCAGATGCCTTTGCACACTTTTTCACCCAGAATTACCTTTTTTTTTTGTGGGTGGTTTTTTTTGCCCTTGGAAACATTTGCCTGGCCTCACACTGGGCTGGAAAAAATTATGTCTGTTAAGACTATCTAAGGAAATACCCCCACCCACACACCTGTGAGAGTGTGGCTGAGAGAGTTCGGGCTGCTCAGCCTGGAGACGAGAAGGCTCCAGGGAGACCTTCCCGTGGCCTCCCAGTGCCCGGAGGGGCTGCTTTCAAGGGTCTGTCGCAACAGAACAAGGGGCAATGGTTTTAAAGTAGAGCAGGGCAGATTTAGATTAGACATTAGAAAAGTTCTTTAGTATGAGGGTGGTGAAATACGGGCACAGGTTGCCCAGAGAGGTGTTGGAGGCCCCATCCCTGGAGACATTCAAGGTCAGGCTTGATGAGACTCTGAACAGTTTGATCTAGTTAAAGATGTCCCTGCTCACTGCAGGGGGGTTGGACTAAATTGACCTTTAAAGGTCCCTTCCAGCCCAATGCATTCTACGATTCTATGACTCAGATCAAATCATAAAATACTTAAACCTGTTAAACCTTTTTCCATCCTAGAACAGAAAGTGCTAAAGGTTATTACTGATTTTTTCAACTTTGATGGGTCATTCCATACATGTAGGTGCAATGGGGAGCCTTACAATAAATCAAGATTATTAATCAAAAATTTCTACCAATAAAGGATAAAGAACCCTGTCACTGATAAAGTGGAATGGGGAGTGGCATGTGACAAGCAGCGGATGGGACAAATCAGAACCCATTCATGTAGGATACCTCAATTGATTTCAAGCCCCAGTAAATGAAAATTCCTACTTCAAATCTTACACTCTAGTAACAGCCACCCTTAGATGAGCATTAATATTATACCACCCCTCCTAGAATGTAAACTTAAAATATTTTATTCAGACAGTATGAACGGCATAAAATGTAACAGTAAATATGCAAGTTCATCCAAGAGGCAGCTAGAAAATGACATTTCCTTCACCAAGCAATAGAAATTAAAAGCCACGGGAGTATCAAGAACAGTATGTCTCATACTTGCTGACAATTACCAGAAAGATATCTGCATATCTCCAAAGAATGTGACAAATATTGAAGTCATTTCAGCCTCAGTGCAACTCTGCTGAGGGCCAGTTTCCCCCTTCAAACTCTAAACTCAAACCAGTTTTATACTCATTCTTACAAACATTATCTAAGAAAGAACTACGTCAATATTTTTGCATTTACTGGAAACCTGGTCCCTGTGGTCTGAGTCTGTTTCACAAGAGTTTCCTACAGGGTCAACATGACGTCTTGTTGATAAGTCACCCGGTCCACTTTCACCGACGTTTCTAATGGGAAATGGCATTATATGATAGTTTCCAGGAAAACTACCATCTGTGCCTCCTGTCAGCCTTTGCAACTGGCAGCGAAATATCTGTGGGGAATGCTTGCACGCTGCCAAATTTCAGCCGCGTGCCCTGTCAGAGCTCCTAAGCAGGGCTGAAGCTAACGACCAGTGGGGTTCTAAGATAAGAGCTGCTGTTTCCACCCTGCCAGCTCCCCGAGCCAACTGGTTTACGGAGTAATTCCAGCAGAGTCGGTGCCCTCCGACACTCTGTCCCTGAGATAAATGCAGTCTGCAGTATCTAGAATAGGCATCATTTCATTCATCGTGATTGGCAAGAATGTCTTCTTTACCGGAGTGATGGGGATTTACAGGCACCAGAAGCACCATGTTCGGTTCATGTGTGTTCCTTACCCGGAACCCGAGTGACTCCAACATGCAGAGATCGAGTCGCTTACTACATTGTAAGATAGCAAACAATCTGTTTGCACCTATGATCTAAACACAGAAATTTACCATAAAAGTGCCTTTAATTTTATATTTTCTCAAACATTAAAAGGGTCTCAGCAGAAAATTTTAAATGTCTCCATGATCTGATGATATTTACATTAGAAAAAAAGGAACATAGAGGTTTCATAAACATTTTTTCCATAAAACAAGTCTTAACCGACTTGTTCTACAGTTTAAGTGTCTGTAGATACTGGGGGAACAAAAAACCACCTATAGTTTTACATTGATTATTATTGATTATTCTTATTAAGAAAGATCCTTTAATGAAATCATCCACTTAGTGTATTCAATTCCTTAAGTCAGAAGAAGTCAGCAAAAGTGCTTTCATTAAAAACAGTGGGACAAAGTGCATCTACTATGTAAATCCACCACGTCCCAGTTCCTCTGAACGTCAACATTATGACAGTCAGAATGTTTTCTGAAGGTTTTCTAATCCCTGGTAGATCCACTGAGTTGAAGTATCTCGTATGAAAAGAAACTGTAACTTATGTTCAGTTTTAAATTGAATCAAAATATTTGCTACAGTTAATGGGCTTGTGTGTTCTCCAGGAAACTGAAATTGTGTTTTAATCAACTCTTCTGCTCTTTTGGTTTCTGTGGCTCACCAGTTACAAACACAGTGGAAATTCTGCCATATGTGGGATTTTTTTTCCACTGGGCCAGTTAAAAACTGAACAAGTATAGGAACTTTCAATCATCTTGATACTGAAATTTATTTCAGGTTGTTGCCACTTAGTTTTGAAGCAGGACAGCTACACCCAAATCCGCTTCCAAGTGCCCGGAAAACCTGGATCAGGATCCGCAGCGGTACTACCTGCTGTTGGCATCCCCCGCTCTGCCTGCGCTGTCGACTCTGCTGACGCTTAAAAGCTGTCACTTCTCATATTCTGATTAGTCAAACCTATAAAATCCAGAACTTGAAGTATCTCATGGAGCCTATTTTCTAATACTACATTCATTTCTAGTTATTCCTGTTACTTAATACACCATAGGCGACTGGAAGTATGAATGGCAGGAAAATTACAGGGGGTTTGCATATAGCTCAGTTTTTAAGAAAAAGTATTATCTAGTGATACAGACAGATACAGGTTAACTGCCACATGGAATACCCTAGGCTTAGAACTGCACAAAAATAAACTATTACACTCTCTGCAGTACTGAAATCTTAATCCACAATACATCTACGATGTATTAAAAGCTGCATTGTTCACTCTATGGTGAATCCTCTCTTGTCGCACATAAATGTTAAAAAAAGTAAAGATATGTCAGGTTTTCCATATAGAGGCTCTTCCGGAATTCAGTGATAAAGCAAAGTCAGGAAGAGGTGGAGCAGGAGACCAGTCACACTCATCCGATACTGGGACCCTGAGAGAAGTTAACAAAACACGACCGAGTCTATAGAGTTAACCCCTGCGGAGCTCCCGGTGCAGCTGCTCCTGAGCAGCTGTGAGGAGGGCACAGCCATCGGCAACCCAACTCCCCTAGAGGCTCTATTACAAAGAAACAAACAGCATTAAAAAAAAAAAAAAAAAAAAAAAAAAAAAAAAAAAAAAAGGAGGATTTATGTGAAGTGGCAGATGTGCCTGGCAGATAGCATCTGTGTCTGAACGCGGGACTCCTTCCACACGGATCTTTAGGGGCCTTAACGCCGGGCTGTCTCCTCTCCACAGGACTCAGTCTCCCCGTTTTGCAGGAATTTCATTTGCCTCTTCCACCCCACAGCACTTGGTTATTGCAGCCTCCCAGACCAGCACCCCACTGTCACTCTCTAAGGGATGTAACGGCCTCTTCAAAACACCCTTTGGCGGTTTTTATTATGGTAGTTGATCTCTTTTGTCTTTCTTTATTGGAGTACATTATCTGTTCTCATAAGCTTTAAGCTGCTTAAAAATTGAGGGGGGATAGAGAAGAGAAAGCAAATAGAGTTATCCATTTCTGATGGATACACGCGTTGCTTTGAGTAATCTTCTACAAACTATGAAGACACAACAGAGCTCTTCATTTCTAAAGTAATATACAGAAGGTGTGCGTCTTGAAAAACAGTTGCCCTGAGCTAAAATCAAGTTTTCCTCTTTCTTCTTCCAAACCAAAGAAGCATTTGAATTCATCTGTTGATGCTTACTGATTTGTGACAGCAATCCACAGAGACTTACTTCTGTACGGCCTTACACACACTCCTAAAGAGTTTGTTCATCGCAAAGAGATGAACAATCTAAACAGAAGCGAAGTGTGCAGCTGCCATTATATATATATAAATATATAGACATACACAGATGTATAGCAACAGTAATATAAATAAAAGGTTAAAAAAAAATTTGCATCCTTTGAGTAGGTTGCCAAGAGGCCAGGCAGCAGTAAGCAGATGATCATGGCACAAGTGGGATCTGAATGAGCAGGTAGCTGCGATGCAGATGATTTACCACAAAGATGACGCTTATAGAATGAAAGAACAAACAAGGGAAAGCAGCTGCTGACATAAAAGGTGACCTAGCAAGTGAGGGAGGGGCCCACAGGAGCGCGCTAAGTTTTTAAGTGCTCCAAAGGCAACTCACATTTATACTTTTTAAGCTTTCCATCAATTATTCTTGTTATTTAGTCATGGCTTCTTTCACATTATATTGCACCAAATTAACTACATTATAAAATACATAAACATACCATCCGCCAAACTGGGCAATGATTGCACCACAAAGACATAAATGATAGGGTTGGAAGGGGCCAGTTTTTCAGCCCAGCACCCAGGATCAAGCAGGATTTTCTTCTCCACTAATGCTGAAAGCATTTTATCTGAGCTGTATCGTTATAAACAGCAGTAACCCAGCAACTGCACAAGGAAAGCATATCGTGAACCCTGCTTGCCTGCACTGCTGCATTTTTTCCCCTTCACATCTAACCTGGGCAATCTAGTGTTACTTTTCTTTATATCCAGCCAACAAGTCTTCTGTTAATCCCTGTGGTATGTATATAAGCTAGTAAGCCTAAGAAATGTCATGTTACCCAGGCTGAGAGGTAACAGCAGTGCGACACTTCATTCTCTCACACTTGAGAGTTCAGAGTGTGCTCCCCTTGAGGTACAAGTACTTGTAAGCACGCTATTTTCCAGAAATACCCATCATCCACAAGTTAAAGAATTAATCCATAAGTAATGCCTGGCACGACACTTTCAGAAAGCGCTTTTTCAAACCCTGGTGAGTAGCTCACAATCCCCTACGTCAGGGTTTACACATTTATGCAATAACGCTTCTGGCCAAGCTTTTCAGTTTTCTCCATCTGAATCTGAAGCAAACCTGTGCCGCCCAGCAAAGCCCCGCGCAGCGCTCGGCCCTCCCTAAGCGGTGCCCCCGGGTTTCAGTCTCTGCAGGAATTAAGAGATCCTGTGGGAACTCTAGAAGACCCGAGGAAAGCAGGAGTCTTAGGCCTGTTTAGAGACTTCCCTTGTTGGCAACGGTTTTATTAGCTACGTATGGTTTACAATGATATTACAGCTTGTGAAAACACATATTCAGAGTTCAGATAATCTAGATAAAAGCTACTCCCCATCTAGGCAATAACAGAGTAAGTACACGATTTATCGTCTAAAGAAAAAAAAATCTGGAAAGCAAGAGGTGGTGCTACAGCTGGGTAAAGGTTTGGGGTTTTTAAGTCAAATAAAATAATCAGAATGTAGAATGGTCATGCTTGAAACTGTTAATTAACCTGCTCTGCAACTTAGTGCTGCGTTATGAATGAAAGTGCCTGAAAAAAACTGACTGCAGCCATGGACTCTAATTCGACTAAGCAGCTTTTTTTTTTTCCCCCTCGGTAATTACAAGTTCATTTTTTGCATCTTTTATAAAATAATCTTTGCCACCAAGTGCTCTTAACTTTTTGTGTAGTGTTGCAAGAAGTTTTTCTGAAACACTTCACGCAAATTTTCATCTAAACAAAACCACCTTCAACTTGTACGATATGTAAAGGAGCTGGCTTCCAGCCAAGTGTCAGAACTCTAAAAGTACTTCTACACTAACACACTAACTTATGACGATTAAAGACTTTCTAGAGTTTTGAGACAGAAAAGACTTGATACCACAGTTTGTAACCCAGCCATCCATAGCACAGATGCAATTCTGTCTGCAGAATATATATCAAATAGGCACGTAGGAATTTTCTGCCACTTGGGAGTTGCAGTGGTTTTACAGTATTCATAATGAATTGTTAAATACTAACCAAGACGCACAGACCTCACCTAAAAAACCCAAAGTGCAGTCAGAGTAACTCAACACAAACCAAGCAACCACTTTTTTGCATTTCTCTGGTGTTTATTCCATAAACACCTGCTTATTTTTTAACTAAGTGATTTTTCATTGGTGTTTATTTGCTATGGAATAAAGCCTCAGAATCTCTATGACAAATTATTGTGAAAAAGGCAGAGTTCTGTTTCGGTTGATGAGATCAGTTAAAAGGATATTTTGAACACGATAATTTTAGTTCATTAGTCTGAGGAGTTTCCATAAAACCAGAACAGAATTCAGGATGGGATAAATTACAGTTTAAAAACTCTTTCAAGAAACGATCCATTTTAAAAGGTGGGGGGAATATACATGCTCGCATCCATTAATTGCGAGTGAGATGCAAATCCTCTTAAGAACAATCGTCCTTTCAACTTTTCAAAAAAGGAAACAGAATGGCATCCACAATACCATCACAAAGCGAGGCTCACGTCGTAACGTCTTTTCACAACACCAAAACAACATCCAAACTCCAAGTAAACGCTGCGAAACTTCTCTTGCGAGCCAGCTCACCTTTGCCAGCAGCACAAGCACCTGCGCGCTTGGCAGCACGGGAATTTTGAAGGAGACGCTCAGGACGCGTGGCCTCGAAACCTCAAAGCTACGTACGCTTACCCCAGCTTAAAAATAAACCCCGCGCTCTCCAACGAGAGCTGCCGATTGCGCTCGCGGGGAATGGAACGGCCTCTCCACCGTCCCCGGAGAACCCCGGCGCAGATGACAATACCATAACAAACCCGCGTGCTCTGGCAGCCCGGGTATTTTAAGCCGTCAAATCTGAAACCCAGAGACGCAAGCGGGCTGGATCCAACCGCTCGCTCCCCTCCGAGCGCAGCCTCTCGACTTCTTGAAACTGGCTGTAAACAGGGGAAAAGGGAGGGGCCTGCCGCCTGCCAAGCCAAGCAGAAACTTGTGAGTAACTTATAGAGGAAAAACAAGTGCAGCGCAGGCAGGCAGACCGGCGCACGCTGCCCGGGCGAGAGGCGAGCACCATGTTTGCCGAGAGGAGCGAGCCGGGGCTGGGCAGCCGCCGGCTCCCTTCGGCGGGATCGCCGCTCGGTCAACGCGCCCGGGCTCGGCAGCGCGGAGGAATGTGAGGCGGGAAGGTAAGAGGTCCCACGGCGGGGCGGCCGAGGTCAGGGCTCGTGGGAAGGGCAGGCTGGGGAGCGAGTGGCGGCGAGCCGGACGCTCTCGCCTTCGACGTTGGAAGCCGGGGTTTTAGACTTTCCCCAAGAGCGGAGAGGACCAAGGGGGGGGTATTAGGGGAGGCCGAGTCAGGCCACGGTAAACAAGAGGACTGCGGCGCTCGCTTACGCAACAGAGCCAACCTGGGACTGCAAAACTGCTTTTGGCTGCAGAAGGGTTGAGCTTAGACCGATCGAATAGAACGGCTGCGGCCGAAGCGCTGTAAGGACTTAGCCGGACGTGGCCCGTGACAACAAAACCGCCTTTAAAATGACAAAAGACGTGGCTGGGTAGAACAAACCTGCCGAGCTGGGCCTGCACAGCACAGCAAACAGGTTCAGTGCCTTCACAGGTAAGGGACGATTGAAAACGGGTGATTTCTACATTAGTGGCAAAAATACCTCATCTGGGGATTTACTAGCCATCGACAAAATTTCTTCCAAAAATATTTTTATTTTGGATTTTATTTTTTGCTCATTCCGCAGGTAAGTTTTGTAAGTTTGTAAGATTACTGTTTAACACAATGAATTGCCTGCCACGTATGTCATTAAAACAGAACTGTCTTACTGACCTGCAGTCTGGGGACGTGAAGAAAAAGGGGTAGTCACTAAAAGCACTTAGGAAACTAGACATCCCCCTGCTCTATAAAATGCAAAGTGGGGTAGCAAAGACTGTTGATCTTCTGAGACAATAGACAGGCAAGTACTCTGTGGCTGATGTAATTCAGTCTGGAGTAATCAAAGCTACAGGCTTCAGGATAAACCTTCATAATGGAATTAGGTGATTGTACCCATGCCTGTGCTTAGTCACCCTTGCACTTACTGTAACGCATATATTTGCAAGATCTAGTTCCAGTCTGCTGCTTTGGCTGAATCAAGTCATAGCAGTTCAATGAGATGCAATTTTGGTTGCCTTCAACTGCATGAAACAGCTTTTTCTTTCTTAAAAACTTGAAACAACAGATGCTTCCTGAAAATTAACTGGGTTGGTTTCAGCGCTCAAAAATAGTATGAGGCTTGAAAAACAACATCAAGATACTGGACTTCCTACTCATAAGCAATACTGTAGCTAAAGGACTCATGTGAGAAAACAAGCAAAACCCCCCAAGGTTTTCCACAAAGGTGAAGGAAAGCTTTGAAAGCACCAGACCCGCATCTTGCGTTGCTGCTGCAGAAGCCACTTACCTGAAGAAATCCAACATATGACAGAGGCACAAAAACTTGTTTGCCCAGATCAAACCACTGTATTTTTAGCCTGATTTCTGGCATGGGCTGCGGTATTCAGGAAAAAAAGGCACACAAAACAACTGCAGTGGGGAAACAAAAAATGGAAGTTGACGTGATTCTGGAACAAACTCTGTGCTACGGCACAAGTGTCAAAGGATTAGTGCTCGAGAGATGCAGCCACATCTCTGGATGCTTACAAAACCCATCCTGTATAATTTAGCCATATGGTTCACGGAGTTTAGCATGTTGTCTAGTAACATTCATTTTAATTGCACAATGTTTATTGTGGATTTGATTAAATCTTGTTCTCTCTCTGGAAAGAACGCAGGTACGTGTACTTCTACTTTCTGGTACGTGCCAAAAGGGAATAGAGAACAGCGCCGAGTATCTGACTACCTATCAGGGTACATGTGACGTGGGAAATCACCTGCTGTGTAAATTCTACACTGCCCCAGAAATGGGCTGGCAGGAACAATAACCTTGATTTTTAAGGCTGTAGATGTTTTGAGTTGTACTTTAGAGATTATTTCTTATTTCTGTGTTTTTGAAAGAGACTTTTCATGATTGCTTTGAAGTTTGTTGATTTCAGGTAAAATGTTCTTTCTCTGCTGGCAATAAAGCAGATAACTGGACAAGAAGTGCTGATACTAGCATACTTTAAAGAATTCAAACTATTTTCAGAGGAAATGATAGCTAAATCTTGCCTTTTTGTGAAGGTTGCCTGCCCTGATATTAGGTTCCCTAGACTACAGAGGTCCATTGTTTTTTCAGAGCTAAGTGGTTATAACCATTTTGAATATAAACTGACCTAGCAAAAAAAAAACCAAACCCCAACAAACAAAAAGCCACAAGCTGTCGCTTCATTTTCCCAATTTCCTTTAGTCTTTGTCAGTTTTCTCAGTGATCCAGTATACAGCCACAATACTGCCTTCAGCATGCCTCCTAAGAAACCACCTTTTCAAGAGAAAGCTTAACACCTTAGAGAATTCTACTCTACAGCTTATTGCTAAGATTTGTGCTTCAGTTATATCCTTCAGTTCCTCAGCAACTACCCTTATGTATTATTTGCTATATAAAAAGTACTGTTTAATAACTTTAAAAAGCATTGCACTAATCATCATGGGTATTACATCAGTACTTAAAGATAGTTTATGATTTACTTCTGTATAGTGTCAACAACTCATTTGCCACTAATTTTGTTGAAATTAAAACTTCACAGCATTTACTAGTCTCATGAAACTTGGAATCACACAGATGACTTTCTTCTACACTAACGAGATCAAAAACCATTTCAGTCACTGACCTTAAACTGAACAGTTATACAAAGTGTGTATTCTTTGCCTTTAAAATGTTTTCTTCATACTACACTGCATTTCACTTACAATGTCACACTTCACCAATACTTTCACTGTTTTTCTCTCTCTACAGAAGAGCTGGTGACCAGCAGAGAAGATACAAAAGCTAAAATCACTATGTGGAGCTGTGAAACCTTAAACAACAGCACCGAGAACAGTGAGGACCAGCATCTGTGCCATGACTTCCACCTTGTGCTTTCCATCTTTTCCCTATTCTACCTCATCATATGTTTCCCAATTGGCCTTTGTTACAACGGCTTGCTGGTCCTAGTTAACCTCTATAACAAAGCTACTATGACTATGCCAGATGTTTACTTTGTCAACATTGCCATCGCTGGCCTCATCATCAACGCTCTGGCCCCGATGTACCTTCTAGGTCTTGCCAACACCAGATGGGCCATCTGGAATTCTAACAACGAGGTTTATATTACCTTACTTATTTTATTCAACGTCTCATCTTTGGTTACCATGTACTCTACTACGTTACTCAGTCTGGACTACTACATCGAACGCGCTCTACCTAGAACTTACATGTCCAGCGTGTACAACACCAAACACGTTTGTGGATTCATATGGGGTGGTGCCATGCTGACAAGTTTTTCCTCTCTCCTGTTCTACGTCTGCAATCACGTATCCACGAAAATCATCGAATGTTCCAAGATGCAGAACAAAGAAGCAGCAGATGCCATTATGGTGTTCATCGGGTACGTTGTACCAGCTGTCGCTGTCCTGTACGCACTAATATTGATCTTGAGAATACGCAAAGAGGCCACACCACTGGATCAAGACACCGGACGGCTAGATCCGTCGGTGCACAGGCTTTTGATTGCCACCGTCTGTACACAGTTCACGTTATGGACACCCTATTATGTTATTCTCTTGGTAAGCACATTTACTAACGCACAGGGAAGAGCTGTGGATGGAAATTTCAGCCGAATACTACATTTTACCATGATTTTATCAAAATTCTTGGCTTTCTCAAGCAGCTTTGTAATGCCTCTGCTCTACAGATACATTAACAAAAACTTCCCCAACAAATTACGCCGTTTGCTTAAAAAGATACACTGTGGGAATCAAGGGTGTTCCCACGAACGCACAGTAGTACAGCAGGTTATGACGTAGGTGGGAACCAGCCCGCGGTGCTCTGCTGCCGCGGGTCTCAGCGTCGCAGTCCTGCGCCATCACTGCGCTGGCACTCGGAGTCACGCACCCGAGTCCCAACCAAGAGGCTCAAAGGAGCTTCCCATTAGTTCAGTGAAACAGTCTTAATTTACAAATAGGTAATTGCTTGCTGAAATCTCATGAGACTCTGGCCTATGTGCTGTCCAACCTGTGACATCCAGTACTGCCAGTGCACTGAATTGGTGACAAAGCATAAACTCTGTCTTGATCGCTCGGATATTCCCGCCTGAAGAAATCACTGAGCAGTTTATTGAAGTCTTGACTGACGACACGGCACCTTGTATCTTGTATAGAAAAAGGTATTACCTTGTTTTCTGTACAAAGAAGTAATAGTGCTATCCTCGATGAAGTAAATAGCATTTTTCAATGAAGATTATGTAGATGATCTTTACTAAAGATCATATTGTCCAGTTACACCTGTCCAAATAGTAAATGTTAATTATAAATTAAATTATTTAATTTCTTTCTCCATCACTGAATCCCTTCTAAAAGAAGCCTAATTTACCATGTTCAAAAATTTCTTCCTCTTACAAACTAACCTAAGTTCTAACATTTATGGTAACTTGATTTTTTCCTTAGTTATAACAATTAACAAAAATGTGGTTTATTTTTCCAGTGCTTTGTTTGCATCCTAAAACATTTCAAGAATTCAGAAATATTTATTAGCTAATTGTGAGGGAACTGAGAGATGTTTGCTCCGTATACTAAAATGAAGGACACAGTCGTTTACAAAGCTAAATCAAAATTTAACTAGTAAAGCTTGTCTGGCTAAGTGTTATGGTCCACATATGTTCATGTAACAAGAGTAATTATCGTTAAAATAAATACGCTTGTGATTAACATTTTGTATTTTCAAGGGATACGTTTGCAACAAATAAAATCTCTTTAATCTAGGGCAGGTTTGGAAACCATACCAAATCCCTCAATGCATACAAGATTTTAAACTGTGAGTAATACGCAGGAATCCCAGTCAGCATCAGCTTTTTGCTGACTTCTCAGAAATGGGAGTGCCTCCAATGAGATTCTTGAATTCACAGTAAAAGTACCATTTCTGTGCTTCACAGCGGGGATGAAGAAATCCAGCCCAGATTGCCAAATTTTACTGAGTATATGAAATACGCAAGAAACACAAATATGCTGCAGGAAACAAAGTATGTTACCCACGACAGCAAACTACAAAATGTTGACCCAAACTACGTGTTGCTGTGGTGCTGCTGTTGCATTAGTCATGATGGACCGGGTAGAAGTTAAAGTGATCTTCTCTCGCTGGTCCAGGTGCAACAAAACATCTTTGTCTCTTGCCCAGCAGCACAGCAGAATCATTTCGTTGCTTAATCTGTCACAACACAACTCAAATTCCACATGACTTCATGCAAAAAAATGTGGCTTTTCAAGCTTCTGATACAGGAAAAACATGGAGCAAAACCACAGCTGGACCTTTTCCATGGCTTATAGCCTGATCTCATCGGATAATTAGTTCCAATTTGTCAGCATTGAGACACGTTTAAGTTCTAGGTGGGAAGCAGGTGAGGAACGGCCTTTTCAGATCTTTTCCCTTCTTTTCAGTGTTACCCAAGTAATTTTTTCTCCTAGCCATCTTTGCTTGTCTTCTTCATATACAAGCATCTCTATAAGTTATCAACATCCTGGTGGAAGACTCCGTTAATCTTTATTTTTTAAATAGCTTTTCATATTTCATTGAAATTTTTTTGTGACCCTTAAACCCTACACAGTAAATCAGCTATTTCCATGGTGTTTTCTCCACAGGAAAATAACCCAGCACAACCACATCAGTTCACTTCATAGTTCTAGCCTGGTGATGAAAACCACGTTAAGAAACGAAGCCTTTCTTTATCATTGTGTCTGATTCACACACTCATTTAAAGTGTCTCTATGCTGACATGATACTGGCTGCTTTGGTTGGGTTTTTTCCCCTTCAGAGGTGTTCTGTGAACTTCTACCCATCCTGAGCATTCAAGCTCACTTCCACACAGAAGTGGGTAAGAAAGAATTCTTTCCCTGCAACTGTCAAGCAAATAGGCTCCTCTTCTTCCCATCTGAGAAAAAAGAGGTTTCCTAACGCACCACATTAAATCTCTCATGTAAAATCTGTTAAAGAAATTCAGTCCCATTATGCAGGAAAAATTCCAGCAGGGAAGAACTGGCTTATCTGGTGCGAATAAAGGCTTCCAGAACTGGGACACTGCCAGAACAGTGTGGCTGTACAGGCAGCACTAAGTGCAATTTTAACTTCCACGTTGCTTCCCTACTTCTATTTCTCCCTGCTCTTGAGACATCTCACTTTCTATCTGTAATACAACCATCATATTTGTTTCTGTTCCTTTCTCTCCAAGTTAAATTCCCAGTTTCAGATCATGCCTCCTCTATGATTTATTGTCTTCTCCCGTCTTTCGCAATTCTCTGTGCTCTTTATTTAATTTTCATTTTGTTCTTCTGTTTCCACCCCTGCTTTGCCTTGTACACTTGATACCGTTCAGCACGTACATTTCCTTCATTAGAGTGACTCCTTTAAAATGGCCCAAATCTTATTCAACGATTTGACATCACAAATCGATTTACGTAGTAAAATGGAAGCTGCTAAGAGATGGAGAAAGAAAAGTTTACATATAATCTACCCTTGAAATCTCAATTTTGATTTTTTTGTCCTAATCTTTTTTATTGCAGCAATGTTTGTGTGTATCCTTGATCATATACTAAATGTGATGGCAATCGCATAGACAAACAATGTTCATGATTTAATGAACAAGGCTGATACCTGCTCAACTTTAAGAGTTAATGGGGTATATGACTTGTCTCAAAGAAACTGTGCCATGAAGCTGCCTAACAGCTATTCTGTTAAGGAAATTCTGAACTTAATTGCAGCACCCTCACATGGTATCTCTGAAAAAGCAGTATCCCAAAAAGCAAGAACATAGCAGTGTTTATATAAAGAACAGTAGACGAGCAAGTGCAGTAGAATACTTAAGGAAATGTCATAAATATGAAAGTTTTTAAGGCAAAATTTTAACATATAAAGTTCTCAAGAATGGGGTCTTTCCATTTCAAGTACCTGAAGGTTTCTGGTGACTGTAAATAGGGGCTGATCTATTTCGCATTTAAGTAAATATGAATAAAATACTGTATATATGCAAGATAAAAATCAACCTACTGATGTAAAAAGAATTTGCAAAGAATTTATTAAATTATTTCTTGAAGTGTATCATTTAAATGTAAACCTCTAAGAAGTAAGGTGTACTGTATGTTTCTGTATGTATATACTGTATACTAGAAAGTAAGCACTAATTAAGTGCCATTATTAACAGTGTTATTTTCTCACAGAATTAAACTTAATATTTGAGTTGATCTGTGGCTTACAGCCCTCTTGCTGAACCACCAATTAAGTCAAATCAACGAACTAACAAAAACGTTGCGCTCCGCTTTTGCTTGAATTACTACCATTGCCAGCGGGTCCTTGTTCACTAACCTGGTAGAGGTCCTGGTGTAAAAGCTTCCATTTGAGAATCAAATCGAGTTGGTCTCTGAAGATATAATTTCAGCTATTGAAAGAAAGTGACCTACTGCTAGCAAATTTCTGGTTCTATTAGATTGAAGAGATGTGGCCTCCCGTATTATGTCAAAATACTATAGAAAAGAACTTTCTGCAAAGCTTCGCAGAAGAACTATTGACTTGTGATAAATTCTCAATAAAAACCGTTCAAGTGTGTCTGGTCAGTAAGATGTGTGATTTTTTTTTTGGCCTTCTTGATAAAAACCCGTTGTAGGTGAGGTTAAACCTGTGTTGCTTCACTGAATCAAAACCTAACAGGATTCCGTGACTTGGATGCCAAATCAGACATGTTAAGTTACCAGATTTTCCAGGTCATAGTTCTGACATGGTTAAAATATCATTATTCATCAGCATGAAGGCAGCCAGGAATGAAAGAAAAAAGGCATGCACCCCCTACTTTTTTCAGCATAAAGAAAGACAAAAGCTGGTGATTAATGCCTCAGCCGCGTCCTTGTCGCTTCCTCTCCTTTGTGTTGCCACAAATGAGATCTCGGAAATCGGGTCCCTGCAGAAATTCTCCTGGTTCCCAGAACAACATAATATAATAACCCATACCTTTGGCATCCTGAAGAAAATTTAGCTTTAAAAATATAGTGTACCTCCTAACGCGTATATTGCAGCAACCACTGCATCTAATCAAAAGAGCGCTCACCCTGGGTCAGTTTGTTTACCCCACGTATATGAAAATATTTGCCTGGCTATACTTCCAAACTTAACAATATTTGTTCCCTTTAAATTTGCTGTAAAGTGTAGGAAGACAGCAAGTACAACATACTCTATTTTAAATGGTTACTGGTAAATTCCTTAAAGAAAAACAACTTAGTTCAAGCCACTTCTAAGTGTTAGGTCTCTGTGAGAAATAAATAAAAATGGTAATTGTGAAAATGGAATTTGCACTATTATATTATTTAGTCAAAGCCTAGTATCTGGCAAGATGCCCTTACTTCCACACAATGCTTTAAAGAGTATTTTCTAACTGGAGAGCCAGCCTCTCTAAACACAGAGCAGTGATTTGCTGGTGCTTCATTTGTCAGAGCTTTCAGATAGAACCCTCATTTGAAAAAAAAAAAAAAAAAGCTGTGTTTCTCCGTGTTTCCCTTTTTATACACCACAGACTTGAAGGATCTTAACTTTGTGTTTATTAACTAACTCTGTTCTTATTTAACAAGCCCACAGGTTTGCAAAGGGTGAACTTCTGCACGAGCTGATCAGGTACAACCCAGGCAATAGGTGACACTAGGTCAAACCAGACCCTTTTCTGTCAGTGCCAAGAGATTTCACTGCAGACAACCACCTTTTGAAGCAGGCACAGAAATTACGCATTTCATAGTCATAAGAATAGGAAAACAGGCCCCAAGGTTAGCAAGAAAATATGACACTGCTACCAGAAAACTCACAAGGGAATTAACACTTTTTTTTTTTTTTTAAACTAAAATTCAATTAAATGGGTTTTGTACCAAGGGTGAGTACACAGCTCAAACCCCAGTTGGCATTGCTCGTTAAGGACGAAAGCATCACAGTGTTCAGGCTGGAACAGCTTCACTGCGGCAGGACAAGACCAGTAAGAGAAAACCTGGCCAAGGGCTTCTCTCAGTTCTGCTGGTACCTGAGAACTGCAGGAACCAACTTTTGCTTAAGTCTCTGCAGCTGTCAAGTGCTCCACGGACTGATGAATCTGAAACACATGGTCCAAGATGAATTTCTGCAGTTTCTTAGTAAACGAAACCTTGTGTATTTCTTAACTGTCTCATGCAATATTTTTTCCAAATGAAAGCAATCTAAACACACAAAACCAGCTGTGCAGACAGCCATGGCAACAAATTTGAAGTGTGAAATGTTTCCTCTGTTGTATTTCCTTTAGCTTTCCACTATATATCAAAACACTTTGACGTACGGTGAATACATTCTTTTTCCATCAAGGAAGGATTATCTGCTTTGTCATTCCACTTTCTTCCCACCACGTCCTTTCCTTCCCTTGGAATTTCATGTGATTTCTTTATATTCCTTCCTTCTACAGAAAGAATTTTAATTACATTCACAAGAATGGTCAAAAACATTGCCTACAGCAGGCAGAAATCTTGTATTACTACAACTCATGACAGTAAAAGATTTTTAAAACTGATTCTTAGCAGAGTACTTATGAATTAAATATACAAATATATTTAAAAAAACCAAAACCTCCCTATCAAAAGTTTTTTTGTAACAATCAAACTGTATCGCCAGAAAAAGAATCCATTTTATCTACTTTAAAACTACCTGATGATGCATTATATGAAAAGGTAAATACTCCCAACTCAGAGACCTGGAGACAGGACTACTAAGAAGAGAAACAGGTTTGTCATTAGAGATATCTTATGGGAACTGTACCTGCAAGTCTACTGCCCAACAGTAGGGATAATTCTGCTATAAAAATGCAGAGAAAGTGCTCAACTCTGGATAAAGTCAACCTTCAAAAACACAGAATTAATCTCTGAAATTCAAATGTTCTTATCACAAATCTCACTGATATTGACAGAAATTCTACACGTTACTGGGGTGGCCTGGATGCCAGGTGCCCACCTCAGCTGGACGGGGAGGGAAAGTGCCATGAATGGTTCACGGGTCGAGACGAGGATGGGGAGTGCACTCAGCATTTACCATCATGGGCAAAACCAACTCGACTTGGTGAGATTAGTTGAATTTATTACCAATCAAATCAGAATAAGATAATGAGAAATTAAATCAAAGCTTAATACGCCTTCCCCCCACCCCCGGCTCAACTTCACTCCCAGGTTTCGCTACGTCCTCCCCACCAGCGGCACAGGGGGATGGGGACCGGGGTTTGTGGTCAGATCATCACACGCTGTCCCTGATGCTCCTTCCTCCTCTGGAGGAGGACTCCTCACACTTCCCTTGCTCCAGAGTGGGGTCCCACCCACGGGAGACAATCCTCCACAAACTTCTCCAACATGAGCCCTTCCCATGGGCTGCAGTCCCTCACAGATCGCTGCAACGGGGGGTCACAAGTCCTGCCGGCAACCCAGCTCCAGCGTGGGCTCCTCTCGCCACAGTCCAACGGTCCTGCCAGAAGCCTGCTCCAGCACAGGTTTCTCACAGGGTCACATATCCCCCTGCTCCAGCGTGGGGTCCTCCATGGGCTGCAGGTGGACACCTGCTCCACCATGGAGCTCCACGGGTTGCAGGGGGACAGCCTGCCTCACCGTGGTCTTCATCACGGGCTCTAGGGGAATCTGCTCCAGCACCTCGAGCATCTCCTCCTTCACTGACCTGAGTGCAGAGCTGCTTCTCTCATATATTTTCACGCAACTGCAGTTCCACAGGGATCTCCACTGTTCTTAAATACATTATTAGAGAGGTGCTGCCGGCGGTGGGTCAGTCTCAGAGCTGGCTGGCATCAGCTCTGGCAGACGTGGGCGAACTTCTGGCAGCTTCTCACAGAAGCCACCCCTGCAGCCTCCCTCACTACCAAAGCCTGGCCACAGAAATCCAATTCCCAATTACAAAATTATGTGAAAAGCCTAATTTTAGCAACAACATTTGCAAATATAAGCTAAAATTTCTCTTGGAGCAGGTAGCATTTCCACAACCGTTCCTTAACTCGTCTCCAAAACCTTTAAAAGCTCATTTTGAATCCTGGTATTAGGTTATCAAAGCTGTTTCAGAAACTCCATCTAGTGGTGAGTACCAGAATACTCTCGCAGTTCTCAAAAGCAGTCAGATCAGTAGTTCTAATTAAAGGATTGAAGTTAATCATTACAAAAAAAATAAAAATCAGCCCCAGTTTCTGGTTAAACAGAGATTTGTACTACTTGGTCCTGTCTTCGGGCAGTCAAGCATTCCTGCAAGTATTTGCAAGAAGAAAGAAAACCAACCGTAACTTCTACAACAAACTGCTGCTATGAGGATGAGGCAGGTAAGGGAAAATTCTCTTGCAAGAAACAAACCTCAGCAAGGGTTAATTTTGGTTTTGAACCTAACAGATGGATATTTAACCAGGCTATTGGGTCTGATTATTCAGAAGAAAGAAATATTTATAAAAAAGCATATGTTTCTTGTATTGTTTTATGAAACATCTGGTACTACTCATTGTGGTTGACAAGATGCTCAAAGATCAAAGGAAGTACCATTCCCATTCAGCTCCAGAGCATTGTAATTCTTTCTAATTAAGTTATGGTTTCACTAGTTTGCAATTAAATAGATTGCATACTTAATTAATACAGAAGTTTATGAAATGTTTCAGGTCAGCCTATGTGCAATTAAATAATCATTCTAGCACCTGCAGTGCTCTGCAGAGACCAGGCCTCTTGTAAAACTCACCATTAGAAAAAGCTTTTTTCCACCCTAATAAAAGTGAAGTTTTATCTGGAAATACAGGCGACTCCTGAGCTCTTGTAGCTGAGTCACACAGATGATCCATCCATACCAAGGAATTTATTTTGTGACTGATAGAAACTTTACAGTGTAGTAATAAAAATAAAACACTGTTTATAAAACAACTTACATTACAAACAATGTCCAAATAAGCCAACACAAAACCACTAATAGTGAATGATGGGCAAACAGCCCTGAGATGTGAAGGCAGAAAACACAGAGCACAGAGCACAGCTGCTCTAGAATAAATGGAAGAAACACTGATTTACCACCAGCCTCTAAGGCAGAGGTAATTATTAATACCAGTGCTTATGTATACACATCTCTAACTTGTGCTTTTTTAACCCTGTCCAAGCAGAGGCAGCAAGACTATCAAATTTTACAAATTCACATAGTTCCAGGGGAAAAAAAAAAAAAAGAAGGCTAAAATTAAAAGTAAGGCCTTTCACTGAGTAACTGGCAACTGTGCATCAATATAACAAAAACCTCAGGATGCTCTTCTGTAAAAAAAAAAAAAATAAAATCCAGAAATCTTGAGAGTTATTGCATTAATACAAGTAGCCTTAAGGTGCTAAACTGCCACGAAGAAAAGCTTCCAATATGTAAGCTCAGTCCTCAAACAGAGTCAAAGCAATCTTCAGCCAACTCTGCAGCTAATATCCCACACAAATTATTTTTTTGTTGCATAACAACACTAGAGGAAATATTAAGATGGAAATACATGGTAGTTTATGAAAAATACCTTTGAAAAAATCATAGACTATTTCACAGTTCCAAATTCCAGCAACACAGCAATTGCTTTTCATCATAATACACCGGGGAACGGGTAATAACAGCCATTTAATATTCCAAACCAATCCCATCATACAACACAGGGACAGTTTTCTTAGTAACATCACACGCGAAAGGCGACAGAAGATCTGCGAATCCAGAGCAGAAAAGAACAGCACAGCCTCAAACCAGACTTCAGGCTTCTGAGGCAGGATTGACTCCCGAACCATAATCATTACCCTGGAGCAATCCAGTCCAGCCCTTGGACTCACTGCAACCGCTGGTCTCTGCCCCTGCTGACCGGGGCTATTCGATGCTGCCCCGAGGAACCCAGAGCTCCGTCCCCTGACTCTTCACTGAGCAACTGGTGGCGATGACTCAGGTGGCCAGGGAGCGAGATGGAATCGCCCTCTCCCCAGTACTTTCCTGGATGCATCTGCCTTAAGCCAGAGAGTAGGATGATTGCAATCTCACAGAATCACAGAATGTTAAAGGTTGGAAGGGACCTTAAAGATCATCTAGTTCAACCCCCCTGCCAGAGCAGGATCACCTACAATAGAGCGCACAGGAACGCGTCCAGGCGGGTTTTGAATGTCTCAAGAGAAGGAGATTCCACAACCTCCCTGGGCAGCCTGTTCCA
Source organism: Trogon surrucura (assembly GCA_020746105.1). NCBI lineage: Eukaryota > Metazoa > Chordata > Aves > Trogoniformes > Trogonidae > Trogon > Trogon surrucura. The sequence continues at coordinate 6,120,561 of CM036632.1, read as the reverse complement.
GTGCTCGGTCACCCTCACAGTAAAAAAGTTTTTCCTCATATTTTTCTGGAACCTCCTGTGTTCCAGCTTCCACCCATTGCCCCTTGTCTTGTCAGTGGACGCCGCTGAAAAGAGCCTGGCTCCGTCCTCCTGACATTCCCCCTTGACATATTTATTAACATTAATGAGGTCACCCCTCAGCCTCCTCTTCTCCAAGCTAAAGAGATCCAGCTCCTTCAGCCTTTCCTCATAAGGGAGATGCTCCACTCCCTTCACCATCTTTGTGGCTCTGTGCTGGACTCTCTCCAGCAGCTCCCTGTCCTTCTTGAACTGAGGGGCCCAGAACTGGACACAATATTCCAGATGTGGCCTCACCAGGGCAGAGTAGAGGGGCAGGAGGACCTCTCTTGACCTACTTGCTACTCCCCTTCTAATACACCCCAGGATGCCATTGGCCTTCTTGGCCACGAGGGCACATTGCTGGCTCATGGTCATCCTGCTGTCCACTAGAACCCCCAGGTCCCTTTCCCCTGCACTGCTCTCCAGCAGGGCAGTCCCCAACCTATATTGGCACATGGGGTTATTTTTTCCCAAGTGCAAAACTCTACACAATCTCCATGGTTTCAGCATCTCACGAGCCAGAAGCATCGAGCGGCGTTCATTAGAGAAGATGGAGAAGTTGTTGCAGCAGTAATACGGGTCAATTAAGAGCAATTATTGGTTTTGGTCAAAAGAAAATCGGTCCACATCTACTTTCTTTATCATGTCACTCAGTACTAGACACATTTATTTTGCCATAGGAACAATAAGATGTGTTAAAAAAAACCCAAAACACAAACATAACAAGAGCTTTGCCGACCACAGCACACTGTAGGTGGCTAGTGTAATTTTATGTGTTATCAGCCAGTCCTTGAATATCATAGAATCTCACAAATATTGAAGTTCTGCATCTTCTACCTTTCCTGCCTCTGTCCTATCCGGACCATCATCATACATCAACCTTTTCCACTGAGAGCACATGTACTAATACAAACTAATCACCAAGAAATCACAAATCACTAATAAAAGTAACAGTAAAATTATGCATCGTCCCAAATACAGTCACTTAACCACCTTTTTTTGCAGTTTTATTATACAACTAAACACTAGCCTGTTTGCTACTGTTCTCATATGACTTGCACCCTGTGATCATTTAAGCAAACTTAATAAACTGTTTTATTGTTTAAGGAAAGACACAGCTGGTCACACAACAGCAATATCTTGCTTTTCTTTTAGTAATGCATTAGTTGTGCCAGTAACAGCCCAGTGAGCTGCCACCCAAACTCCCCCATATAGCTGTTAATATACCTCGGATCAAGTTTTGTTCGTTTCCATAGACGAGGCAGAACTGCAGCTCAAGATGGGAATCAGCATGCTCGAAACAGAGTAAAGAATACAGAGTTGGGAAACCTTGATTTTCTAATCTCTAGTTCTCCTCTGACTTTGAACTTACTCCATCAACGTGGCAGAGTAAATTTCTCAGTAGCCAAGTCTCTCCCCTGGTAGAACGGGAGTACTTCCTGATGGGATTCTCTGCATCTACGTACCCATTCTGAAATGGTATCGGGCTACTTGCTCCTGATTCAACATAGGAAAAATGCTCTTGCCCTCTAACTACCACTGAATAATGAGGCTTAAAACAGGGTTTGGTCAAAGTATGAAGTAATCTTTGTAAAGGTGAACGTCAATTGAAAATTGGAGCTTCCTCTTAGATTCTTTTTTCTTTTTAAACATGAGAGGCTAAGAAATAGCTTTTCTCTTTTTGTCTTTTCTGGCTCTATTTACATATTTTTTCTCATTAGAGGGCAAGTTTCCATAGAGCTGTGGTTTACACCCAGCATTGTCAGAAAAGCGGTTACTGAGTGACAAGAAATGTTGTCTTAGCACTGCTGTGTCAGGGCTTACCTTCACTAGTTACTCCTTGCTCACCGACTGCTAATTAACTCAGACCAATTTAAACCTTTGCACAGAGTAGTCTGAATATTCCTTAAACTTTTGGTGCAGCCATCGATTTGCCTTTGTTTTACTAATAACCACAAAGGGCACAGCCAGGTATCCTTGCGTACGTGCACCCAATGCAACTTCAGAAAAACATACAAACCCCAGCTGTTTGCTGGTGGCCCCCAGCCAAGAAGTAATTTTACTCCCTCCCCGCTCCCGAGCAGAGCCGTGGTTATCAATCACATGCCTATTCAGGCCACTTCAGTGCAAAGCACAGCAGCAAGCTGATGCCATAACTGTTTAGCATTGCCTCATCTGCACACGTGATCCAGTCTAGAAGTTAAAGAGTCAAGCTAGCATCCACCAGCTGACGACTAAAAACTTGAAATTCTACTCCAGTTTCAAAACCACTCGTTTGACTACGCTCACGCAGTTCACCGCACTCTCTGCGCAGCCTCAAGTCCTGCGACGAATAAGGTGACGCTTCAAAGTTGCATCTTTCATGGAAAATCAACAGAAAAACAAAACAAAACGCGCTTTACTTGCAAACAATGACAATGCGTGTTTTTTCTGTGCCATTCTTAACTACAAGAAATTAATACCAACAAAATAAACCTAAATTTGGGTACACCTCAAAAGCAAATGCTGCACGTAGAACACCTACGCTACACTGGCAGCTTCACCAAGCTTTTCAGGAACGGTTTGAAGGAACTGCTGTAAATGAAAGAGAAACAACCTGCCCAGTCCAACAAACCACTATGCTAAGATGATAAAAACCAAAGTCAGTGTGAGAATTAAGAATATTCCAAATAATATCTGTAAGCTGATTGGAAACCACAGTTCACAGAGCCACCCAACTGCTGAAGAGCTGTTGTGGAGCACAGCTACTTCACCAACAACATCAACCTTCAACCTGAGAAGTCTCTGGGCCACCGCTGCAACCCAAGACCCTCCGCACACAAAAAAAAAGTTTCAAAAAAGTATTTAGAGCCGTAGCATTAACCCTCAGGTGGAAATGCAGACCTAGTGCTGAAATATTTTCTCCAGGTAACTCACAACTCCAATTTTGCAGCCGAGACTCGTACATATTTGTCTCATGTTTTGGCTCTTTCCAGGTGTTTTTCAGTAAAGTTTGTTAAACTGCAACAAGATACCACGAAAACAGAGAGCACTGATCAAACACTGGTCACAAAGTATCTTCTCAAACTACCAAAGCGCCTGCATATCATTAAAAGGTTACAACAAAAATGTTCTTCCCCATGTGCTAGCATAAGAAAACATGATGCTACCAATGCATCCCAGACAAAGAGGCTGCACGTACTAAAAAAAATAAAAATAATAATCACAGAATCACAGAATGTTAGGTCTTGGAAGGGACCTCAAAATAATGAGCCAACCCTTTCCTGGTCATTTATATCTGAGGTTTTAAGAACACTATTCAACAGTCACTAGAAGACCGATACTGAGCCAGACCCAAAACATACTACAGACTCAAAATCCTGTCTTTTAACACTTCACAGCCATTGCAGAACACCTGGAAAAAATAATTTATTGCATGTGTATAACACTGGGAGTGTTCCAAGCACCAGGACCCATGGAAAAAGATTTTAAGAAGGGATCTTATTATTTTTTGACATGCACTACTTTTGTGTCGAGTTTTTGCCTTGTTAAGCAAGGGGCCTTGCTCAGTATTTATTCAACAGGCTTTTCCTTTTCTAGACCTCCAGCACTTCAGGCAGCACAACACAACAAAATGTAACTGCAAAGGCCGGCCCATACGCGTGGGATTCCTTCACGAACAAGGGGGAAAAAAAAAATCCACTGGATGGCCCCACATACTTAGAAATGGCTAGGACAAACACTACTTTTCTGTTCTAAAATATCTCACTGCAGAGGATAATTTGAACTTTAAAATCACATGATAAAACCATAGGTTTGCTAAACATGCAAGCTGCATGGTTTGGATGACTTAACCCCAAGTTCCTGTTTCCTTTACAGAACTGTTATGTTTTTCTACTCGGCGAGCGTCTGGATTTTTCATCGTGATGTACAGCAGCTAAAGAGGTTACTGTAATATATACACTCCGCTTTCTACGTAAATAAAAAGGACTCTATGCTCGAAACAATAATTATATTTCATCTGACTACTCAAAGTCTCAGCCTGTTTTATCTGTGGAGCATTTTCTCGAAAAGGTAAGTGCTTTATATTACTTTGAATATGCAATGTTTTATTCATCACAAGAAGCTCAAATTGTGAAGCTAAGGCTATAATTTAAAGCTTTCAGTTTTCCCTTCTCTAACAACATTTTTGAACTACACAAAGTAAAATACTGTATCTGGGAAACATCCTTAGAAAGCTGAAATGTATAATAAAGCAGAGCATTAAGTAGATTAAATGTGAAGACGGTTTTCTGTAAGTACTTAACTCTGATTTAACCGGTGATAGCTAGATGATGAAATACTGCTCAGGAAAGACTCCAACCACTGCCTAAGAAGCAATCTTTTAAAAGGATGGACATTGTTGGACAATCCTGACCACGCTGCAGGAATTGTACAGGACAGGAAACACGTCAGCGATGCTGCCTGGAGATTATGCCCAGTTATGGCAGATTTTTTTATTTTTCCAGACTATAAATGAGCGAGCTTTGGGCTTCTCGGAAACTGGTAATTTCTCAGAAGCAAAGGCTAGGATTTCTTAAATCTTCACAACCTCAAATACTTGCCCAAGTGTAGGAATTTCGACATTACAGGAAAGATTAATACAGTATTTTGCATTTCAGTCTTGCATACGCTGCCCCCATCTTTTAGCTTGGCAGGCACAGTAGGAACAGAAAGGACAAATTCACCCCCCAAATTACACGCAGCGTTTTCACGGGTCAATGCAGGACGTGCCCACCAAGAGCCAAGTTTCGGCAAGGAATATTGTGCGTGTTGCTTTATGACTGGATGAAAGAATATTTTCCTTGTAAAGGCTGGTGACAGAATGCAGAACGGCTGCCCTGCCAAGCCTTTTATAGAGGAAGAGTTCTGGCTGCCACGGAGAAACTCCCTGCTTGAGGAGCTCTTCTTTCTAGACTTTAAATAAACAGAAGTTTCCTTGAAAACCAAGCTCTCCGTTTGCAAGAGTTACCCACCAAAGTGCGGACAAGAGACCAAAACTTTAGAGACTAGGTCCTGTCGGTAGTGAAAGCAGTCTTTTCACAACTCGCTGTTTTTAAACTGCCTTCTGAACACAAGGCTTATTTGCTCAGCTCCATCTGTTGGAAGTGAAGGATAATGTATTCACTGTGCTTCAGAAAGGAAAAAAAAAAAAAAAAAAAATCAAGCGTATTTGCTTTAACTGCTGACACAAAAGGCAGAGTGGGTGAGAGTGGGGAAACAGGGACAGAAAGAAAAAAAAAAATGAGGCCACGTGACATTAAGGAAGGAGTCACAACGTGCAAGCGATGGTCAGTTAGACAAAGTGAGGGGGAGCAGAAGGGACAAAATACTGGAGTGTGACAATACAAGGAAAGATAACGCAAGTTGGAGATTTTAAATTTGCCTCATTAATTAACCTTACGAGAAACAGGAATAGGGTTGGGTTCTGCCATGGCTTCAGTATATTTATATTACTCTTCAGTTACCAGTGAGTAAACAGAAATAACAAAGTCAGTTTACATCATAGTGTGTTGTGAGAAAGCAAAAAAAAAAAATCAAGTCTTGAGGTGTTTGCACTCAGCTGACAGATTCCACTAAAAGCGTAAAGGACTTGGGCCACCCGCCAAGCAGAGCATAAACATTACATGCGTTTTGAAACAAAATTTATGTCCCTGCAGTAAATCCAAGAACCAGACAAGAACTTAGGGAATACTGGATTTTTTCACAGTACGGGAAAATGACATAATAAATGCCTTAATTTTTTATGATGGAAACTCCAAGTATTTTGACAAGAAGATGTCGCCAGCTGCACGGAGATTCTGAAATAAAAGATGTGATGAATAAATCACCCTCTGGTGCTCCCATGAAACCGATCTTTTTATTTTAAATGAAATCCGTATTACCGAAAGGCTATAAAAAGAGCCCCGCAAGTACGTTCATCTTACTACTGCAGGAGTTGTGAGCTCCTTCATCCCATTATTATTCTCAGCATACCTTTGCTTCAGCGCAAGGAATGAACTCAACGCTTTGGGAAGGCTTTAAAACTGTAAAGGCCTACGATTTCTAAGAGTTGCTTTACATGATCGATGAGCACCTTACAGCCATAAGACTCTCTAAAGCCATCCATTCCGATGTAAACACACGTCTAGAGAGGTTACGCCATCTGGGACTACATTCAATCCATCAGCTGCAGAGGCTGCGAAGGAGTCAGCCTTTTCTGACAGGGTCCAATTTATAATCTCAGCTAGAGAACCCTAAGGCAGCGACTTCACGAGGTGATGAGTAATGCATCTTGTAAAGTATCGAATATCCTCAAATTTCAGGGAAGTAGTTAGGAAGAGATAAAATACCGCCAAAACCAAAATTAGATTGTAGGATGAGGTCTTAAGTTAGAAATATGTATCTAGATGTGACCATATTAGAGAGAAGAATGTCTGAAATATTGGGCATATTTGATTGCAGCCACCTGCACACAAGAGTCTCCTACCACAATCTGAACTCAAAATGTGGCATTATCATTGCGATTTATTAAAAAAAAACAACAAAAACCCACAACTTCTTAAAACAATTTCAGGGGGAAAAAAAAAATGAATGTCTACACTCTGAATCTTACTTGCCAAACCAAAAATATTTCAGAATAAGCTACAAACTGCTACTAGATATTTTTTTCCTTCTGTGATGAACACTTTATTGAATTCAAGCAAGCATTATGCTCACGCTGACTAACCGCCGTAATGCTGCAAGCAGCTCGTTGTTTTGGTGAAATTTTGTCTATGTGGATAATCCTAGGGTGATTTTCACAACGCTCCCTTTACAACAGCAGACCTAGAAGTTTTTCTTTAGTCAGAATTTTAATAATTACACTGATTATAATTATAGCATTGTTATTTCCCCCCAAGTGAGTATGTTAATTCTAGGTTGAATAGATTACTTTTGTTTAGTTTAAATCCCTTCCCTGGTGAGGTAAGTTAAAGACACACTTACATTAGAGTAACAATGCCTTTGTGGAGCGTAAGAGTAATACTAACATCATTGTTATTATTTAACAAGGTTAAGTAATGGTTCATGGTTATAAACAAGAGTTCCAATCCAACTGAAACTAATTTGTGGCATTCATCTTGACACCTACGACAAACGTGGCCTAAACTCACTGACAGCGCCTCTGCAATACTGGGCTGGGTCACCATTCCAACAGCACAGTGTGCAAACTGGGAGCTACAGAAATAGCAACCAAGTTGAGTAATTTCCTCACACAGTAAGTCGCAACTACTAGAATATGCTGCATTAAGTCTAATGTTCCTTACTTTGTCTTAAACAACCTAAGAGTAGCTAAATAAAAAATACCTTGCTGTGATCAAAGACGAAGCCAGTACCAGAACCAAGGCCAGATCTTGGGCAAGTTTGGCATCTTGGTTTTCCTGTAATTTGAGGAAAGGGCGTATGTTTTTCTGTGAAACCCAAAACTATGTCCCTTCTGCAATTCTGCTACCGTAACAGCTGAATGTTGCTGGCCTGTTCTGAGATTTTCTGCAGGGACAGTGAGCATGCTTAGCTGGCCCATGGTATAAAAGTTGTGAGAACATAATGGAGACCTTCACGGTGCCAGAACTAAATTCAGATGTTCAGCCCTGCAAAAGGCCTGATGGGACCAGAAGGTAACACTGGAGACTCTGGTGGAAGAGCTCAAAATGAAATTTTATTTAATGTCCTGAAACTACTGTGTGAGATGATCACAGCAAACTTTCTGCAGCTGGCCAAGTGGTTCTGCACTCTCCATCCCTCACAAAGCACCTGTCCTTTGCCAGATTAAGCTTCAAATTTCTCTTCTAATAGAAGGTCAAAATTTGATTTCCATCCACCATGTCCTTCCTTCTTGAGATTTCTCCTGACTATTTAAGAGGAGATGAGTTGTAGAAGTTAGAATTTCACAGTCTTTAGATTTCCAGAAAAGAAATGGAAATCAAAGCAACAGAAGGAAGCCAGAAGCAGCGAGTCAGTCAAGCTCCAAGGCTGCAGCTACTGAACAGCACAGCAGATCCCTTTCAGCCACAGAGCCAAAGGCAAGCAGAGAGCGTTACTGCTGCTTCACTTTTGAGAAATTGTCTAGATATTCCCCCCCTCCAGTGCTTTAATATGAAGCATGAAACATAATTTAGAAATCAGACTGATCAGTTTTGTTTCTAAAGAGACACTTTGAAATTGAAATCTAGAAGGGGGAAACCGCTGATGTGAAGAAATACAAAAGGTCGTTGTGAGGTTTCGCATGTATAGTTTGGGGCTTTTTTTTCCTCTTTTTAATTATTCTCACTCTTCAGATTGAGTACTTTAGTACAAACTAGAGTCCTTCTGAGTGTTTCATACTCAGCAAGCATTTAGGATACATTTCCTCCCAACACCTATCATCTTTGAAAAGATCTTCACTCTTTCTTCTTTGGATTGTTCAGATTTAACAATATTTTCAAACTTCAGAATTATATTGACTCTTAACTTGCTTCACATATTTCTGCCAGTTTTGCCTATCAGTGCTCTCCTACATGGCATACCCCAGCTCAGAGGGCTGAACACAGCCAGAGTCTGACCAGCCAACTTTTCCCCTTCCGTGAAGGTACCAGGAACAGGAGTCCTTCCTGTAGTGGAATCCCTCAAAAAATAACCTTTTCTACAATGGAAAAAAACTGTCTTTAAAAGGGAACAAAGAGCACTGCTGAATCAAAACATAACTCCACATTTTATATAAATGAAATCATAATTATATAAGATTATATACACACTTAATCAAAGCCACTTTGATAAGTCAACTTTTCTAATTAAAACCAGTATTAGAATTCAAATTTTGAGGAGAGATTAGAAATATCGGAAATACAAAGTAGTACCAGAGGTAACAACGATAAACGAACTGTCAAACACTATTAAGACACTGACTTATCTATGATGAACACTGCTGAAAAACATGAATGCATGTTTCTGAACTTTTACCAATTTAAAGCTACTTTCAATTGAAGAGTTAACAGCACTAGAATCCCTTTACGGGAAATGCATTCTGGACAACTCGGTGTATCACTCCGGTTACAGAAACTTCTGTAAGGAGCTCCCCTGCCCTGTCTCCCCCTGATGTTCTGTGTACACACATCACTTGTACACACCAGCTTTGCCTTCAAAGGGACAAAGTAAAACCACCAAGCTCTAATCTAACTTAACACTGAAACCCTTAAGAACAAAGGATTTTTTTTCCCCCTCACCAGAAAACAACATTCTACACTGTAAAAAAAAAAAAAAAAAGCCTATCTGGTTACCTTTTCTCAGTACTAAGGACCATGCTTAATCACACATTGAAAATTCATTAGGAACAGTGAGTTCATTATCTTACGCTTAAAAATATTTCTCCTTTGTAACAAAACAAAACAAAAAAATATGTTATTTTCTGCATCAATCACACAGAAACTTTAAGAAACTGATTATGCTTTCAGGTGGTCTGTAAAGTTTCTATATCCTTATCTGTTACACTCTCTTTTTGCCACAAGTGCGTATTATGTTCTCCTACAAAGTTTTTTTGGCTTTAAAAAGGAGACTCCAAACATTAGCAGAATTATTACAGCAATTTATCACAGAGTCATTAGAGCTAACAGCCTATCCATATTAAAGTTCCTTATTTTCAGGAATTTATAACTCAGCTGTAAAAAGCACTCCTTGCTAAAACTTTATCGATAGGCTTATAATGCAGGGGTAATCACTTTCTCAAATTCGAGCACACAGAAAAGCATTAATTTTTGCAGTTTCATGCAACAGCTACATCTAAAAATGACAGTATTATTAATGTATAAAAACGTTTAAGCACGAAAGCAGTTTGTTCATAACAGTTCTCAAACATTCACATCAATTTTACACGGGCTCCTCCTCAGCACAGACTGCAGTTACGAAAGGCTCTTTCCCCTAACGGAAAGGAAGTAAGAACTCAAAGAAACGAATGTGACTCTTGCCTCATATTGTGATTATCTGTGCATTTTCCTGAGCGCACAGTGCGAGCCCCGAGACTGTTGGCTGGGTTCCAGTCACACACAATTCCCACCCCCGTGCCGCTGCAGCCAAACTATTTTGTGGCTGCAGCTGCGACTCACACGTCGGAGTTGCCCCGCGTTCTGCCTTCACCTTTTTTGGTGAGACAGCGAAGGAAAAACGGCTCCACCTAATCCCAGAGCCAACTCCTTCCTCGCCTGCCCAAGGGCCAACTCTCCCAATTTATTCTACGGGCAAGAGGAGCACGCTCAGTCCTGGCTCCTGTCGGCAAAGCTGAGCTGCAGCGAAGTCCCTTCTGCGTCAAGGGAGAAGGGGGCAGTGACGGGAGCGGGAACCAGATAAAATATGCAGAGAAATCTGTCTCTGTTTGAAAATACTATGCAAGGTAGCTGGAAATTCACATAGGTGCATAAAAATCACCAGAAAAATGACCCCATTTATTCCGAACAAATGGTTCCTACTCCTGACTGCACATAACATTTAACGCACAAACCTGTTTCACCTTCCTTTTCCGTTGCAGTCTGAAACTCCGTTGACAAGGCAGTAAGCACGGTGTGGAAGGAAGGATGACTTCTCACAACACGACATGGATCAGCTACCCAAGCAAGAACTTGGCTTTCAGCTCCCCAGAAGAAATCGAAGCCTTTATAGCTTCTCAAAACGTCATATCAAGACTCATGCACTGTTACATCGCCTTTTTCGTACCAACAGGATTAATAGCTGGCATATGCATTTTGATCATTTTCATAAAGAATTATGTGCAGTACAAAGCCATAGAAAACTTGGACTTACTTCTTCTACACTTCACCACCAGCAATATTATAATGATTTTTTTATCATTCACTGTCCTTCCTAGACCTGACTATTTAAAAGCGACCCAGCTCTCCTGTAACGTACTGTCATTTTTTTTCAACTTTGCTTACTTCAATTCTCAGTATGTTTTGATTTTGACGCATCTCATGCTCTTACTCAAGAGATTTCCACCAAGGACTGCTCTCAACAAAGCAACCCAAAGACCCATATTGTGTCTTGGATTTCTGTTTCTATACGCCTTCTGCTTGTCACTGACCGAGGCAGTCCTGGTGGGCACAGACAACTACCACTTGGAAGCAGACTGCCAGTTAGATCCGTTATTTGCACGGCCTGAATACGAGATCGTTAAATTCACCTTTGGCTTTGGAATCCCGGCGTTTCTTCAGATGCTCTGTTTTATTTTTCTCGTGGCTAAAGAAGCGCCCGCTGAAGCTCCAGCCTTACAACAGCACATTCGCGCTTACCCCGCTGCGCACATTATAAGCACAACAATATTTATCTGCCGTCTGTTTTATAACATTATGATTCTCTTCAGGACAACGCTCAAATTGCAGAAGAGCATTGGAACTCCGAAGAATGAGCTCGTGATGAACATTGCAGAAATAGTGTTGTTCTGTGAGAGCTGTGCTAGCCTGGTAGTTATACTTTGTTTTCACAAGCCGTGCAAGGATGAAATACTTAAAGTCATACAGAACTGCCGAAGGGAAAACGCTGCCAGCAATCACCTTGAAATACCAGTATCAGCTACGCCCCAGGAAAGTGGGTCTCAGTAATACCCGCTGTTCTGAAGAACTGTCAACTCACTTCACTTTTTAGTTACTTTGTGGGTTTTAGTTTGGGTCTTGGTTTAGTTTTTTTACTTCTTCCAAAAAAGGATAACTGTTCCTTCACCAGAACCCAAACTTGGGACTATCCTATTGGCAGCAGTACTGGACGCAACAAAAATATTTAGTTGTAGTGTTTGCAGTGATCTATGAGAAAACATGTAGGGTCTGGGGTCATGTGGGGTTTACATATATATATGTGTGTATATATATATATATATATATTTAAATCACTTATTTTCTGCAAGTGTTACTTCAAAGGCAAGTGGGAAAAAAAGTGCTGTTGCCATAGAAGTATGCTTTTCTAGTGGTATCAATGGCCCAGCAAAGATGCAAACAAAAAACGTAGCAGAAAGCAACTTTGAACAAGGGTAAAAATCTGTAGCCAAAGCATTCTCTCACTCGTGCTTAGCCTACAAACTACTTATTTTTATAACATTGGTAAATTGCAGTAGCAGCAGCAAAGTATAGCTTAAGAATCCATTATAATCCTGAAATACTATGTGATTCTGTAAGTCTACTGTAATGTTTGTTTATATTATATACGTACACACACACACAAACTGAACGTTTCTGCCCTTTTCTTATTTTTGACTTAGATTTTTGTTGGAACCGTTAAGGCTTTTGTCTGAATTCTTGTGCCAAAAAAAAAGGGAAGACAAACCAAAACCACACCACACTAAAAACCCCCTCAGATTAATGGAAATGCTGGTCCATAAAAGAAAGCTTCAGGTCCTTTGTGACGCACTGAGCTGGAAAGATCAACAGGATGGCTAATTAAAACTTTGTGCAAGAACGAATGCTTTTTGTTAATGTACTCTGAGCTTCAACTCTGCGTTCAGACTTGGAGCAATTCACGATTTAAGCCATTCTTGATGAGCTCATTCAGAAGTATGAAGTCGCATGCCTTGCGAGAGTCACATTCAATAATACACTAACGGAACAAACCCAACAACAACCAAAACAAAAGGTCAGCCCAGACCAGCGTAACTGAAGCACGGTTTTAAAAAAGCAAACAAAAGCAGAGACCCAGTTCCAAACTGAAATCAGAGCTCAGCTGGAGACAAGATAGGAGCATTATACATTTAGATGAGAATTCACGGGTAAATTGTATAAAAAGGGGAAAAAAACCACTGAATCGGAGAATAAAGCAGCTGTGGCATGGGAGTTCAGGTGTAGCCCTGCAGAATCAGTAGCCAATGCAAGCAGAGATGTAGGTGCAAGTTTTAAATCCGGCTTTCGGTTGCAGTAACAACGTGCTCAATTTGGCCAGGAGCCATCTCACACATTTGGCTTCGGTTTCAGGTTTTTCTCTCAGAGGTGAACAGAAACAACAGGGAAGGGACAAAATTGCACTAGGTCATGCATAAAAACACTGACTTGGATTGCAGAGTTATGAAAATACTGTGATGTGAGGAGAAGGGCTTAAGTAAGCAGAAGGGTTCTGAGAAAAGCCACTGCAATGCTCAAATCTGTGCCTTTGCAGGACACCCAGGTGCTAACAGAACTGATATACTGGGGGTTTTTGCAGCTGTGTGCTTTGGAACGTCTTCCTGATGGGGTCCAGATAGGTGTGGAGGGCTGGTACAAACCAGCAGGGGCTGCCTGAGACTGAGAAAAGTGAGCACTGATCAATCAAGAGGAACACCTTCTGCAAAACAGGGCTCAAGTGCATAACTGGAAGAATAAAGAACATTTGTTCAAGTAATACTACAGTATATAAATCTACTACCTGGATATATGGAACTAGTCTTAGACACCCAAGTCTAAATAATGAAATATGAAATTTATGGAGGATCATGACTGTATCCCATGAAAACAGAGGGCAACACATGGTCTCAAGAACTGTGGCTGTAAGGACCAACGTTTCTGCAAGATGTAAAAATCAACTGGGAAGATGTCTGCATTGTATTATGTCAGCCTGTTTTCCTGTTCAATTTTGTTCTGCTGCCAGCATGAACAGATGGGTAATTAAAGAACACTACATATAAACAGACCATTATAGAACCTGGTCAGAGAGGAAGTACGCAGATAGGAATCATCTCTTTGAATACAAGAGCCAATTTCGTACTTGTGAAAGGATTTCACAGCTGGCATCAGAGGTTTCCTTTTGCACCTGAGAAGTGGGAGATTAAAAAACACGGACCAAAGCTCCACCCTGCAGAAAGAAGTTTGAAAAGATGAGTTCTAAGAGCTGTACATCATTGAAAAAGCTGGCAGACTGAGTGAAAGTATGTCAGAAGATGCAAGCTTTTTATCCCAATTCAGACAGAATACCATATTCGTGGCACAGCTGAAAATAAGCAGGCTGTTTTCTAGCATGGGAATAATGCACCAAAGGATTCTACTTTACTCACCATTTCCATATATTTTATAACTGAGGATGAAAGAATAAATGTTGTGTTGTTTCTGAGTCCTGAGTTACTGTTAAAAGTGCCTAAAAGAAAACCTAGTCAGTAAACATTGGCTGGGACTTGGAAACTGCTCTAACGGGGAGTGAATCGCAATAGCGCACCTGTAAGGAGCCTGAAGGCTCAGCGGAGGTGGAAGGACGCTTCACAATACTCTCAGCTAAAGCAGAACCAAATGTCTCAGAGAAATAAAACCTGTAGGGGCCTACTGTCAGATCTAGAATTTGGGAACGAGTACCTCTTGTCAAGAATTAACTACTATATATAAAGTCTGTGAGTACTCCTGGGTATAGCTGCTGGCTGCCATCCGTGAGATGCGAGTGAGTGTACTCGGGTCTCTTCCCTGTCCATGGCTCCTGTCACAGAGAAAAAACGGAATATTTTCTGGATGGTTGGATATACTGTCATAAAGAAATCTCTAGGAGCAATGAAAAGAATTTAACTGAATAGGAGAAAACACAGGTAAACGAAGAGGTTGAAAAATGCAGAACAATAATTCAAATGGTTATGAATATAACTTACAGTGATACAGAAATGTCTTCGTAAATCATTCTTGATAAAGTTACTCAGAGCTTACATTAAAAATTCAGGATCACAAATGCGCAGTCCCAAAGAAAATTTACTTGCATCCAGCTAGAATGTGAGGGCAGACACCCCTATGTGCAATAGGGGAAGGAAAGGAAACAGTCTCCAAAAAGCACTCTGAAATATTCTCATGTGAGGGAGAAAAGAGCAGCTTTGGCTAAGACTAAAAGAAATAATTTGTTAATTATTAATAATTTGAAGTGTATTTTTAAGCACAAAATTAAAATCTCCCTGCTCTGAGATATTTTCCCCCCCTGTACGAGCAACAGCTTTGTTGAACCCTTACTTCCCAGGCTTCACCTAGTTTTGAACAGTGTGTTCCAGAAGAAATAGAGCATATATTTTTATAGGCATGCTGTCAAAATTAACTGAAGGGATATACTGGAAAATTCTAAGAAGAGTATCTTACTTCTGTACTGGTAATATCGGTATCTTTCCAAGACCTTAGCCAGCTTTTGAAAAAAACTTCTGTTCAGTAAAAGAAGAGAACTGAGCGGGCTGCCGAAGTTTAAGCGTGAATTTCCGAGTTGGTAATGTTTTGGAAAAGAACATGTAGAGACTAAGGGCCCGTCTTTGCTGAACCAGCTGGCTCAAATTTGATCTGATCCCACTGCAAAACAACATCTGAGCTAAAGAGAGACTGGATTTGTACATCTGAATCATAACTCAAGCTGCTACATCCCTACATGTATTACTAAGCCTGGCCTTAATTACATTCCGATTTTAAACTTAGAGACCCTGAAAGAGTTACAGCGTTATTTACCCCTTTTTTTAAGAAGTTGCAGCAGGTTTGGGATAGGGTAAAAGCTCAAGCAATTCAGCCAAAATAAGTCCCCTATATAATGTTTACACCATATATGTTGCATGACAACTCGATTCAGTAATTGGCTAGAATGAAGGAACGCATTTCACTTCCATGGTCCTCAAGTGTCCAGCAAAGGACTGCCAGACACAGCCCCTAAAGTCAAAACAGTTGATGCTTTGTGAATTTTATTTTTTGATCACATTTGTATGGAGCCAAACATCCTATGATGAATTCTCTTTCACTACACAACATTTTGTGGCCCAATTTCGTAAAATTTTTGTATTGTGCCCTAAGAGTTCTGTGATACACAATTTAAGATGAAGTTTTTACCAGAATAATTTGAACACGTACAAGTGGTGTCCAAGTAAACCTTTAAAAATTATTTTTAGTAAGAAAAATGCATTCTCAGAATTACCGGCAACTGAAAAGCCTAAACACACAAAATACTCTCTATCCAAGGTTTTCTGCAGGCAGAGAACACAATTAATTGCAACTCAAACTAGGTTTGGTTATTTGCGGGCAAGGGAAAGTTACTGAGGCTGGACAGGATGAAGTTTGAGGGTGCTCTGGAGCAGGGCAAAGGATGCAGACAGATGTCACCCGGGGGCTGAAAAGGGTCAGAGTCAGTGTCCACGCTAACAGAAAGATGAGAGAATTCAGAGGAGGAGTTCAGTCTACTTGCAAAGCTTCATGAACACTACCACAGCATCTGTATTTGCTCTGAAGATAATTTCAGTGGAGATTCTTACACAGATCTTATTTCTTCTGCACGCGGTTACGTTACACTGCAAGCATTCCAACACAGTTTTCATCTATGCTTCCTTCTCCCGCCATGCAAGGCAGAACCTTACTTTTTTTCAGCTTTATATACCCTGGCCCCAATCTAATTTCTGTAGGACTCACTTCCACACTTCTGACAGAATCCAACAGCTCTTGCATCCCACGGGGCTCATCCTGCTCATCACCCCGCTGGAAAGGCTGTCGCACAGCGGGGGCTCAAGAGCTGACACACCGGACCTCCTACGTTCTTCTCTCCTGTACTTCTACCTCCCACTTCCTTCCTCCTCAGCTGTCACAGTTTTGCAACACAACAGCAGAAACATATGTTGCAGTCTGCTAAATTACACGGAATATCTTTTATTACACCCCACTTAAAGCCTCTTGGTTGCACCAAAGTATATCACAGACAATTACGCTGGTGGTCCTTAAAGACTATTAAACATGTTTATTGAGATACGTACAGTAGTTTAGAAATGGACTATAGCAGCTTTAAAAAGAAACTGCTAGTAAAACTTTCCGTGTTGGATTATTGAGGTCCGACGTGATACGGATGCTGTCGCACCGGTTGCTTCCACACACGATCCCAGCAACAGCCAGAAAAGCTCAGGTCCGACAGGCGGAACTGTCATACTGAACGCTGTCACAACTGTCACCCAGTAGGGATCATCAAGGCACTGCCTATAAAGTCCCACAGAATCCCAGCAACTGACAGGGAAAGACAAAGGGCACAAGGTACAGCAGCTGCTAAAATCAGTTTTAAGCATTTTATGGAATATGGAGCGGACAAATGGGGAGATTAAGATACTCAACCGGTGACGGTAACTTGACTACGTAAACAAGAGCCTGACTATGGTGCCATCTGGTTTAGGAAACAGGATTCAGAGGATTCCCATGGTCATCTCAAAATATTTAGTGCGATACAGAACTTGCTGATTGTAAAATAATAATAATACAATATAATAATATTAGATTTGGCCTCTTACACTTCATAGCTCTACTAGCAGGAACAACAGCTACTTCGTGGGTCTTTCAAAAGAGAATTTTCTAACAATCCTGGAAGTCTGTCAAACTGACAGATTTCTTCTCGTGAATTCAAACAAGAAAATTAGTACTAGAATTATAGATTTTAATAGCAAATCAGCTGATATTCACAGCTAGAAAAACAAGGACAGACAGACTGGCTGATTCTCAAATCCAGGCCCCCGTAATTACAAACAACTCACACCCAGAAGTTAACATCATGCATAAAGGAAAGGAAAAAAGAAAAAAATCCTTCTGGCCCTTACAAGATCAGTGAAAACTCTGAAGGACAGAATGAAGTACAGCAAAACCACATGATCAACAAACAACAACAAAGACTCTTTATAATCCTGTTCTTTAGGACAGCAAAAATTAAGACCTTCAAAGCTGGTATCACAAGATTTGTCTAACATTACAACTATCCCAGCCCTATAAGGCAGTCGTATTTGCACACTTTTCAAAGCAAGGCACTTGAGGCTCTCCGTCCTCAGAACGCTGTAGAAAGACGCTCCAGAAAGCCACGCCCCACGCACGGCAAGTCTTCTGCTCAGAATATCTTTGCCAGCGCTAATTTGCACCAACTTTCCTTTAAGCTAAACAACAATTTATTCCCAAACTAGTTAGGATGAGCCACCACGTAAGAAGATCTTAAAAAAAAACATTTTTAGTAACACTGCCCAACCCCTGTGTCCCTACGGCGAATAACACGTTGGCCTCAACAGCCCTCGAAGGCAAAAGTGCCTTCGACTTCCAGAGCCACTTGCGTAAAGAACTCGGGTTTCACTTCCCTACAGAAGAGATCTTTTATAATCTAGAAATATTTGACCACTGTAATAGGTGTAATACATCCGTTAGAGTGACACGCTAATGGTTTACTCCAGGCCTCTGAAACGGTAGCGCCGTCTTCTCGAAATCCTCAAGGCTGAGCTCCCATTCATCTCGTGCCAGAAATGCAGCACCAGTGCCCGGCACAGCCCTCGGTGCCACCTCACAGCCAGGTACCAGCTCAATCTAATCATAAAGAGCAACTTACACAAATATTTCTCTTTTGTGAGAAAGGGAGGTTTCACTTCCTTCCCCTTCTCCAAATTCTGACCACCAGTAGGTGGTGTTTCGGGAAATGTCAAGTAGTTTTTTTTCCTGCTACAGATGAAATGCAAAACTCCACCTGCAATAGTGGTGGGTTTATGCAAGACCGAGGCTCCGCACTCCCTGCAAGAAAAAAAAAAAAAAAAGCTGATTTTACCCCTCCGATTTTGAGCCGAGCAATTCGAAGAAGCGCGAGGATGACGATGTATACCTGAAAATGTAAATGCAAACAGGCAAAATGGGATCGATTTGAAGGTAGGAAAATTGAAATTTCTATTGCCAGCTTTGCAAATGTCCCTTCTCAGCTGCTAGATTTCTCCAGTCGAATACTTCTCTTTAGATTGTCCAGAGACTTTTAAAAAAATACCACGTATAACAAGACTTATTGTTTTATATCAATGCAAAAATATGCTTAGTTACAATTTGCAGATAAATCTCTTAATTGTTGATCAGTTGAGCTGTAGGTTTGAACAGACTACATAATTTGAAGAAATGCTAGAGGCAAAAAGGGAGGGTGCAACGAACACTGGGCAAAATAAAAGCGACAAACTAGAGAGAAAAGATGCTTGAGAAGTTCGAGTGAAAAGAAACCAGCAGAAACAGGGTTAATTCCAGCCTTATAAGGCTGTTCAGCAGCACTTCAACTGCACACAAATTAGAACAACCCTGGGAATCTATAAAGCTTGTTTTATTGCCAAGGACACGCAGCAAGATCTGCATTTTGCTGCTGTAAACTATCCTTTATTTAAGGCATTTTAAAACGGAACAGACTTTTATACGATCTTTTTTTATTTTACTGCTGAAATGTCAACAGGTGGCATTCACTGCAGCTTCGCACACCTAAATCCAAGTTTTTACCGACAGGACAGTCGAAGCCGACACATCCATTGAGCGAGTACCCCAGTAAGAACCAGCCTTTTGTCATCTGGAGGAAAATCAGCTCTGAAGAAATGGAATTAAGGTAAAATGAAGTGTTTTGCAGTACACGGGTACCTGTAATGCTTGTAATTGCTTGGCTTTGGGTGGCCTCTCAAGACATAATTAAAATCTGACCACAGACCGACCTCTTAAAATCAATTGCTTAGACTCTTAACTTATCTTTTATTGTATTTAAAGCAGTTTTACTGCCTCACTCAAAAATAAAAGGGCTTCACATGAAGTCTTATCTGACTTCCATAGCTGCTTAAAACAAACACCGAACCTTCTTCTATTAAGCGTAATTTCATACGGGTATCATGAAAATGATGATGAAAATGATTCAAAACGTAGCGACAGCGACTGAGCACTGCTCACTGTGCCTATTTCATTAAGAAATAAAAGCTTTGGAACTGATAACTGCTGGCTACTTTGGATAACTTGAATGCATTTAAGCAAGCTCAGAGCTGTATTTCTAACGGAAAATATTCGAACATGCCTACTCCATTAGCGGTCTGCTCCTTTCTCTCCCTCCCCGACCGTATATCAGCAGGATTTAAGTTGTTAAAATGCAGAAATAAGTATGAATTTAATTAGAAAACAATTTTTTTTCACTGTAATTAAAATAAGGGTTTGGTAGTAAGATGAAGATAAAAGCTATTAAAAGTATTTAAAATTTAATATAAAATACCCTGGGTCATCATTTTATTGCTGTTTTATTTGTTTTGGGTGTCTCATTTGTTTGTTTTTTCTTTAAAATAAACTTCTAGCAATGCTTCAAGTCCATAGCACTCAGCATTTATAAGCAAACAAATCAGATAACTGGTATTTTCCATTCCTATGCGGAAGTCAGTGCAACATAATTAATCACAAAGAAAAGCAAATTGAGTATAATAATGTTGGTGTAAATCAATACGCTGCTTGTTATTAGCTTCATTTCTAAAATCTGCCTTTTCCTTCCCACTGAAGGCAGAAGGAACCAAGTGCTTTTCATCTCCGTTGCCTTCTCAGGCACAGACTCTGCTCCTTAATAGCCTTATATGCTGCTGCTGAAATATATTTTTATATATATATATATATATATATACACACACACATTTATATATAAAAACTAAAGTTTTTCTTCAGTAGGCTAAACTCACTCATCTGATTTTCTCCATTTCTACATTTTTCCAATACTAAATCCCCAAGGGGTACACAAAATTTTCACAGATCTGCCCTCACCATATATCATCTAGAACAAATTTAAATTCTTTTAACTGAACCTTTGCATATATATATACAAACATTATGTTTCCTACAGTCTCAGCTGTGTTATGTGTGTTAGCAGAAGCAAATGGTACGTGGTACAATGCTGGAGTATGAGATTAATTGTTTTCCATTTGCAAATTGCAGGTCAAAGGATGTTCATTGATTACTAAAGGAAAACAAATGGAGATAAAATTCTACTACCCTCCCACCTGCACGAAGAAACACTGTTGATGAAAAGCTTTTATTAAAGAGATCCAAGTGCCATAATGGTAAAAAGATTCCTACATGATCTCAAGGCATACAGGAACTGCAAATTCTTTCATTTGCAATGTATATAGTGTCCTGTAAAAAAAAAAAAATACAAAATTTACTATTTGTACTGCTATACTTCAGTCAATTTTAAGTCTAATTAATTTGACTTCTAAAGAATTTTGATTTCCTGTGCAAAAGTGTACATCTTTCTCCACGCCAATCAAAATGTTTACTATGACCTTAGTTGGAAACAAGCAAAAATCTCATTTTTTTGGCATTACCACCAAACTGTGAGTACTAACATCTTTTCTGCAGATATTTTAACCATGGAAACTTACTCTGCCTCCCTATCACCCGTTCTATGTAACAGCACAACTTTTAACCTAAATGGATCACATTTGTGTAACGAAAGCCTGTCCTCTAGATTAGCCGATAAATCAGAACACCAACAATACGTTATTGGCCTTTTCCTGTCGTGTCTTTACACAATATTTCTTTTTCCTATTGGCTTTGTAGGAAACATTCTGATACTGGTTGTCAACATAAGCTTTCGTGAAAAAATGACTATTCCAGACCTTTACTTCATAAATCTCGCCGTAGCCGACTTGATCTTAGTTGCCGACTCGCTCATTGAGGTTTTCAATCTAGATGAAAAGTATTACGATATCACTATTATTTGTACCTTTATGTCGTTGTTCCTTCAGATCAACATGTATAGCAGCATTTTCTTTCTGACGTGGATGAGTTTTGACAGATACATAGCACTGGCAAAAGTGATGAGGTCCAACATATTCCGCACTATGCAACACGCTAGGTTAAGCTGCGGGCTCATATGGATGGCGTCCATCTCCGCAGCGCTCGTGCCGTTCACAGCCGTGCACTTACAGCACACTGGAGAGGTCTATTTCTGTTTTGCCGATGTAAAAGAAATCCAGTGGCTAGAAATAACCTTGGGGTTTATTATCCCCTTCGTGATCATCGGCCTTTGCTACTCGTTAATTGTTCGAGTTCTCATAAAAGCACACAAGCACAGGAGTCTTCGTCTGCGGCGACAAAAGGCTCTTCGAATGATTTTTGTTGTTGTCCTGGTTTTCTTTATCTGCTGGCTACCCGAGAATGTCTTTATTAGCGTTCAGCTTCTCCAAAAGAAAAGCGAGCCCGTCTCTGCAAGCAGCCCATCCTTCAGGCACGATTATCCTTTAACGGGACACATTGTGAACCTAGCAGCTTTCTCTAACAGCTGCTTGAACCCCCTAATTTACAGTTTTCTAGGGGAAACCTTCAGAGACAAACTGCGACTGTACATTGAACAGAAAACAAAAATGTCAACATTGCATCGCTTTTGTCAGGCTGCCTTAACATCTGTCATTCCCGAGAGTAACGAGCAATCCGAAGTTTGATTTAGTAGTGGTTCTATAAAACGTATGACTGTGAAGTTGTGCCAATAGTGAACAAAATGCTTGCTACTAACAGAAAAAGTGTTTGTATATATATATATTGTATTGCTCTACTGAGTATTGAAGGTTTATATTCAAAATGTTTTTATGACAAGACTTTAATGTAGAAGAATATGTTTTAGTCAGATTATATTTAATTATGAACAGGATTATTAAAAGCTGAGCACTGATGGAGCTTTATTTTGTATTATACATGTATGAATGACAATATAGAAGAAAAGTTTATCAAGTTAGCAAGACTCTAGATGTAACCTGATTATCAGAGATGCTACTTTGCTGGTGTATAGGAGGTACTTCCACTGAAATAATGAAGCTGCCGTAACAGTGGGGGAAAATCATTACAACGTATTGATGTGGAGATGCAGAAAACACTGATTCTTTCCATCCAAAAGATAAATGACTTTGCTTAGAAGAACCACATAGCACTATCACTGCCGTATTCTAGTGCGTCTTCCACAATTAACTTTTTTTCCCTAATCTTAGCATAATCTAGCATGGAGGTGAGGTTTCGTCTCACAAATGCAACTGTTTACAACAGTACTTGATCAAAACGATACTGCTCATCTCAAAGAACTTAAGCAAAAAGTAACACTTCGTTCCATCTTTTAGGGATTGCCCAAGACGATCTTTCCCAAGACAGACATAATTGGGCCTTTTGTCACAAACGCCAGTGCACGTACACGTACATTCATATCTGCTTTCAGATTTCAATGCAGGTCGCAAGAGATCTCTTTACATTTAGCAGGCCTGTTTTGATTGCCAGAAACGCTGTGGCTTGAAAAAGAAGTCACATTCTGCAAAGGAGTATTGAAATTCTGTTTGAAAACGCCAGAAGCCTCAGGTTTTAGAAAGGAAGAACTTATGTAATGGGGAGTGTGACGAGCTATTACCAGATTTGCACTTGGTGCACTGTCCATCCCACCTCCAGAAACCACTGGCCTTTCAAGACTTGAAGCTGCATGTTGGTTGCTTTGTTCATTTGAAGATTCATTATACTAAAAAAAAAATAAATTAGCACCACATACTTGAACAACAATAGTTTTTCATTTCTGCTAGGAAATAATTGGGTTTTAAATGTGATTGATGTTTAACACAAGCTACTGCTGCACTTGTTCAGAGGAAGCTATAAAGTTCCTAGAGATTAGCGTGCAAGATCATTAGAACATCACTTGCTGCATCTCTGAAGTGAACAAACTCATTTCACCTCTGTGCTCATCGACTTAAGCACCAGAACTCTGCAGAATGCTTTGTCCTATTTTCAAATGTCATATATGAATTAATTAGCACACAAACGGATTCTACGGGATTTTTAAGCATAAACACTTAAAACAATGACTAAAGTTACTTAGCAGTAAAGAAAACGGTGAAACCGATGATTCCACTCATATTTCTCATGAAATATTTAGAGTTTCCTAGTGGAAGCTTTGGCCACAAAAGACTTGACCTATAAACAGAAAGGCCACAAGACGATGGCTGAATTTGAAATAGCTAGTTAGGTATTCCTGCAACTGCAGGCACTGCAGGGTGCAGTTTGCAGCAACTGCGAGTGACTGCTCATCACAGCCTTGGGAAAGATGTCATTTAGTCACATCTGCCCTGTGGAACACCAAACATACCTTCCCTCGGGAAAGACGCGAGCATTGCCGTGCCTCCTCTGCATACAACGAGTTGCTAAACCCTTAGCAAGTGAGGTCACACCTTTGTGCTACATCACACACAGCCCTTCTTCCTCATTATTTTCGCTTTTGGATTCAGCCACAGTTATTCATATGCTATTGACTGCCACCACACATTAATCACACCTTGAAAGAGCTATTTCAGACAACGCCGAACTGAAGGAACGGATAATTCTCTTGGCAGTGAAATTTTCTGAAGACGCGTCTTCTGAGATTACAGATATATTAAGTTTGTGTAATCCTGACACTTGCCATGAATAACCAATTTACTTGAGGTTACAGGAATACACTTTCCCAATTACAGTTGTTGCTTATTTTGTTTTTATATGAGTAAACTTCTTTCCCCTCCTTCTCCCTTTCAATACAGGAATTTAGTTTTTTCTATCAAGGCTGTGGTAGAAGTCCTTTCATCACCACTGTAGATAAAGTGTCTTTGCTCAGAAGCTTATAATAATAAACAGACAGTAACAGCAAACGTCTGCTCATTCATACTGCGAAACAGCTTGTTTCTACATGATCTTAGTCATGTCCTGGTATCACAACGAAATCTAGGAAAGATCAGGTTATGATAGCATGAAGGAAACATTATTTACACAACCTGAAACAAGGTATTGCATGTTTACAGCCAAATCACGAAACTAAACTACCTGATGAGTTTCCTACTGTCAATATTTTGGTACATCATCAATATTTTGGTTTCAGGCTTACTGTGCCTGAAATGACTAAACTTAAACATACTACTTTAAATAAAAAAGCACTCTCACAGATGAAAAAAAGTGACACACTTCATCCCCACAATTTTTTTTTAACAGTAACTACATACAAAGTAATATTTACAGAAATGCCGTGCAACTTTCACATATTTAGATAGACAACATGCTTTCTGCAGCCCATCAATAACCCAGTACCACGGCTCATCCAGGAACCAAGACGACCCATGCTTCATGTGCTTCTTTAAAATTAAAGAGCATGATCATGAGTAAACAAAATCTTTTCCGAAGTGTAGGGGGAAAGGGACACGGGAATAAGAATCCTCATACAACTGCCTCACTTTTCTCTCTGGTCTCTCACAAATTGTTTAATTTAAGGAAAGGATTCCATATACCTTTCTGAAGTGCTGGACTAATGACAACTATGAGATTTAACAACCTGTTTGTCTTGGATGCTTTGCTGTAATAGTCTATATCAAGTCACCAGGCAAGAATAGCCTAGTATTAGGAAAAGCACACAGGAAAAAAAAAAAAAGGGGAAAAAATCGTCAAAGAATCCCTGAAACAGTTAACTGCTTTGAAAACAGCACCTTAACACAAAAACGTCTCAAATGCAAATTATTATTGAATATCTAGAAACAAAATAAACCCAAACAGCACAGACTGGCACCATTCTGAACCTGACACAAATAAAAGCAACAGTCTTCCCTCAGCTGCATAAAAAGAGAAGAGAAAAAGTTATCTGAGACTATTTTAATGTGTTAAAGAGATGCTCTAACTTGGCACGGTTTTAGGAGATACACTGAAAATTGACTGCACAGGCACAACGCATCCACATCTAGAAAAAGGAAAGGGAGTCAGGCTAAAGATAAAGCTTGATTAATTTATGAAAAGCATTCCGTGATGTGAGAGCATGTGACAGGGAATCTGAATCAGTGAGACAGGCGATCCCAGATTCTGGGCAAGACTGACACAATATGGGCAAGACACAAGAAAAGTCACCCCTTCTTCCCCTTCCAGCTCCACAGAAGATCAGAACCTACCAATCACACCAGTCAATCCCCCCAATTCCAAAAGACAACACAGAATATGAAATGAACTTTAGAAAAATGTAAAAACCAGAATTTTTAAAATGTGTGGGGGTTTTTTTCAATATTGTTTCCATCGCATGGAAAAGTTACAGGTTCATTTTATATTCCCACCAATGTAATCTGACATTTATATTAATTGAAAATGGCTTATCTGGCATAGAAAATGCATTCTACTAAACTTGCAAATAGGAGAGCTTTAAAAAAAAAATTAGCACAAAGTTTTACCAAGAAAATGCTTTTAGAATTTCAGACTGTGATTTAAACAAAATTCACTTGGCTGTACAGTGCAGGCTCTAATCTTTTTTCCAGCCATCAAGTTACGTTAGAAGCTTACTGAATTTTTTCCCCCGTTAAGGATTTCGCTATACTCTCTCAGCTGTTTATTAAGATTGCAAAAGGGAAAAGGTTGTCTGGACAATTTTAAATGTTTAGGATTGTCACACAAAGAAGTGTTAAAAAGTTTAACCTTACTTACCAACGGTTTACCATAAGTAAAAGCATGTCAAGTTCAACCCTGATTATCATTTAATTCCATTTGAACTTGTTTCTGCGCAAGTAGGAAAAACAAGCGAGTGTATGAAAAGGCAAGTTTGAATTTTAGATGAAGGCGAACCAATGAATTGACTTGATTTTGACTGAAAACAACCAAGATAAGGGTTTGACTTCAATTTCAGTGACAGCATGCTTCCCTTCCACTCCAAAAGTCTTACCTTACCAACTCAGATATTTAAAACTTTCATCACAGAAAACCACAGTGCCAAATTCATTGCTTAATTCAGTCTTTGCAATAGAAGTTTATGCTTACGTTACCAATTCCCACCGGCACACAGTCAGACCTCGCCATTCCCCCTCCAGACTGCTTACATAATATTACGTTCTGTTTAATAACTATGTCACCAATAAACCATTTCCACCTTGAGATTGCAGATTTAATGCAAAAAAAGAAAAAAATGCAACAACAGGTGACAGGGAACAAGTCGCTTTTAGGATGTGCATAAAGCCCATCTCTTCTGCACACTCCAAAGCTCTGCTGCCGGGGAGGTACCTCGTGGTACGTGCCCTGCGCTGTGTTGTAAAGAGAGACGCTGGATTTGAAAGTGTGAAAGCACCTTCCATTCACATTTATAATTTAGGTGTCCTTTCTTCAACAGTATTGTCCAAACTATTTATTCCACGTTGACATACGGCGCACCAAACTTTGAGCCCCTGGCTTTTCGTTTCCTTTTAGCCTTGCACTCCATCATAGGGCAGCACAACACAGCCAGGAGCCAAGAATAAACAGCCACCCAGCGAGCCAGCCCCAGAGCAGCACCTTCCCCAACTTCAGACTCGGCACTTTCACCTCAGTCTCCTACTTCAGTTACGTCCAGTGAATTCCACTACAAAATTTAAAGGTGACTGCCCGAGTCCCACAAAGTAACCTCTGGGTTTGGAATGGTTTTTTTTAAGTTGTTCAGCCCGGCGATAAAACCATTTTCAAGTTTCTGATCTGCTTTCTCAAATTGTTCACACAGGCTGGTGCAGCTACATACAGAAGTTTTTAAGTTCTGATTTAACAGACTGCTGAATTCTTCATTGCCAAAAAGTAAAACCTAACTTTTTCCTTAATATTCCTACCCTAAATAAACAGTTGTTGCAGCAGGGTAAGCCTTTCTAGCAGCAACTTTGCTTACAAGTCCCAAATCACTTGACCTACATGAAAAAAAAAAAAAGGCTAAAAAGGCTTAAAACTTTCTCAGATTGCGTGGAATGTGTTTTCTGGAAGGGCTTTAGAAAAACTGTGAAAAGAAGACATATTAGAGAAACAGGAAAATTATTGGAATATTGTTAAATTATCCTTAGAAACTGGAGCTAAGGCTACAGAAAAAGCTCAGTGGCAGAGTTGCCTAATAGCAACAAAGATTTGTTTTCTGCAGAACCATTTCCTTTCCTGGGCACTCCCTCAGCAGAAACAGCAATATGATTAAAAAAAAAAGATTTTCTTCTTTTCATAATCTCTCCATTCAGAACTATGAAAGAGAAATAGCCTTTACCTGATTACAGAAACCTTTTAACTCTTGTGTTCCAGTACTTAGTTAAGAGTGAAGTACACACAGCAAATTGAGAGTGAAACCAAGGAACATTCTCAGTTAAGTGATGTGACAATACTCCAAACTTCCATCTGGTAACTGAGGAGCAAGAAAGAAAGAAGATACGGGTAGACAGTGAAGGCTGTGAGAGTTAATTTATAACCTCGCTTGGCTTTCAAATACATAAAGTCAGAAGACTTACTTCTGATACTAAAAATCTTACGACGGTGAGAAACATGATACGTTATTTTCGTATTCTAACATGAAGATGCCTGATGATGCAGGACACTGGTGAAGTGTCACATGACAAGAAGCACAAACTTGCTGGCAGAGGTGCTGCTAAAGCTGCCATCACACCCCACAGAACCTAACCGCACGCTCAGCCCGAAACAAAGGGCCCATGAGGATCTGCAGAAAACCGACCATGTCCCCTGGTCGATTTGTGCTCTTCTTGACTCTCACTGGTACCGAGCGAGACCTTTTGGGTCTCGGCCAGAAGGTTTTATTGCAAGACGTATCGGATCAGGACAATCAGCTGCTCCTATTCTAAGCCCGAACGAGACCATGATGTACTCCAAACAAATCTTTGTAGAGAAGATACCACGTCATGGTGAACTTTTACCGTGAAGACAACCAAACAGGAAAATCCCTGTAAGTTTATTAAAAATGCCTTTAGAAAAATCACAGAGCTACAGACTTTGATGTAAGAGTAGTCATGAAAAATGAGACTTTCATAAAAAAATAGTACAAACCTGTCTGTTCCAAAGGTAACTAGAAAAAAAGAACCAGTCAATGATGTGCATGAAGGCTCCAAAGTCCACTCTGAGTCCACAAGAAGGCCACGACCGGTTTCACTGAGCTTTGTACTATGGCTCAGCACAACAGTTCTGTAACCAGATGGTTATTTTACAAGTGGGTGAATACAAATAACTCCCATTTATGATTCGGTACATAATGTAAAAGTAGGGTAGAATGATAGTTATTAAAAGCATGAATTTTCCTCGCATACCTAAGATTTTCTATCGTCTTTATGTAACGTCTCTACTGCTTTTTAAGCAAGCAGCTCTTAAGTCTTCGGTACATTCTCTGAGCAGTTTTGACATGTTTCAAACTGTAAGATGGTAGGAGCAGAGCTTTGCCTTCCCTTGTGTATAAACGCTGTTTGCAAAAGCCTGGTTTACAGATGCAAATTACTACACAGTGCCAAGAAATTTAATAAAACATTGGTTGATGATCTTCTGTTTGATGTCCTACAGAACTCTTGTGGGATTCAATTAGAAACAGGTAAATGCATTCAAAGACAGAGTCTGGTTCTTCAAGAAAGTGGTTCCCCCTGTCAAATACCTTCATGCTCATATCCTTGTTATTTCAGGCAGCTTCTAAAAGTCAAAAGATTAATTTTCTGTTCTAATTACCTGTTGGATGTAACAGACAAGTACTTTCCAAGTATTTCTTAATCTGCGTGGCTTTGATCTAGTACCTAAGAGCTGTTTTATCTACGCTGTAATTTATTAATTGACATACATAAATATACATTAATATTTCATGTGGTTCACAATATTGCATCTAAACACAAAAGTATTTTGGAAGAGGAAGCTTCAGGTGAAATAATTCTCGTTTCTCATTCATACTGTGGAAACGGCCCTCATCCCCTTTTTATCTGCTCCAAAAACGTGGGGTTTCTTCAGTTTTTACATCTATTCCATCAACACACAGTAATTTGTATTTTATAAAAATCCTTGTGCAAGACTCCTGTGCTGTTTATAAAGGCAGTAGCATTCTGTCGAGGACAGGGAAAACTGCTGCTTTTTAGAATAAACATATTTTAAATACACAAATCTGTGCCATTTTAGGTTTTCCGAACAAATTAACAAAATACTACCAAGAGCAATAAAGAGGAAGTAACAGATCCACAAGAACCAAACTTGCATTAATATGTTACCCTGTTCTAATTTCCAAGTTTCATGCCCCTTCCAGAGCACTTGCCTTTGAATGCCCATTTCTCTGTTCTTTATCCTGTATCAGAACGTAGTAAACCTTTATCCTTTCAAGCTTACAATTTAATTTCTTGCCAAGTGGAATGTATTTTATGAATGTAATGGGATTTTTTTTTTTAACTTAAGTTACACATATTTTGAGGGGTTTGTGCCAAATTTTCTACATTCAGCAATTTGGGTCTTTTCCAGCAATTTTCATTTATGATGCCTCTCTCTGTGATGAGATAGAAGTCATTAACATGGAATCAGAAAAAAAAAAAATATATAATTGACAAAGTGCAGAAAACAGTGTTCTCACTGGACTGGAGCTGGGTGACACGTAGCGAAGCAGACTGAGCCCCTGCTCCAACTGCTCCACGCACGTTACTCAACATATTTAGCCCACGAGTGCTGAATTTCAATTTAGCGAATATATTTGGAGCTAAGTCACGAAAGCAAGGATTTATCCTGGAAACCTAACAAGAACCATCAAGGAAGGTCTCGCCACTGGGTAAAGAAGGGGTGCCAAGAGGAAATGTCAAGGACAGGAGGAGAAGGAAGAATTTCCCCCCTTGATAGTGAAGAAGGGACGGTTGTGTTTCACCACCCAAATCCCCACCACTTTAATTCCCCAGCTATATTATAAAAAGCAAAGAATTAACTTCACACGTATAGGCATGAAGGCAAATAGGCAGAATTAGCATGAAACTCTTGCTGGTTCATGTGTAACGAAGAACGCACAATTCCTTTAAACAAAAGCAAGAAATACACCACATCTTGTTTATACCAAACGCAGTTGGGGACGTGAGCCTTTCGCCTGGGAAAACCATCTTCAAAGTAGCAACTGTTTTCCCAGCTGTGAATACTCTTTCCTGGGAAATCTGTTCCTACCATTACAAAAATAATTTTCAAAGGCATGTAAAATTATTCAGCCTAATCTATGCATATCCATATTTCAGCCACTATTTTGTACCTTTTTAGACATGCCCGTTTACAAAGGGGCTACTATTCTCCATAAAGACTATACGGTGTCACAATCAAATCTACCTCTTTTTTTTAAAATAAATAAATGTATGGTTAATTAATAAACTAAAGGAACTCTATTGAAACTCTGTAAGCAGGAAGCAAATGTTTCAGTCCCATAAGCAGCTGCCCTCAGAGGTGTTTTTTCGTTTTAATTTTCTTCTCCCTAAATTGAGAAATAAAGCATAGATGAAAGCAGACAGATCAAAGTGTCGCACAGTAAGCCATAAATGCCAAATGGGCTTGTAACTTCAGAATTTTTTTTCAGCTATCAGGAGGCCATCATAGAGGGATGTCGTAAGAAGCCAGTGGGTCAGCAAATTTGTCTATGTGCAAGTAAAAAAAATTAAATAAATGCAAGAATAAGCATTCAACTGAAGAAAGGTAGCCCAAAGAAAAGAGAAATAGGCCCAACACTTCGATTACAGACTGACCCAAACCAGCAAGCTAACAAGAACACACCAATATCCAGATTAACATTTAACTTTGCCATTTTGAGAAAAAATTGTCACCTCCCTCTATCGCCCAAGAGCCACTAATGCCTGATGTGTCCCTACAGCAACCGTGGGGGAAGATGGAGGAGTGGGGGGGAAGATGAAAGATTATGTCATCTTCTCTTCATAACATGGACAAAACTTTATTTGCATGTTCAAGAAACTTCAAACATGGTGAAAAAAAACATCACAAGAGGCTTATTTTATGAGGTTACACTAAATAAAAATAACTTTTTGGAATTTATTTTCCTTTTCTTCAGCGCTTAAGATCGGTTTTCTATATATTTCTTAAACAAACAACAATTAATAACCCCAGATAACGCTAATGTGTGCAGGAGAGGATTAAACTAGGAAAGCAAGACTAAACAAATGTAGGAAGAGTTGATAGTGGCACTGCAATGCAAGCAGTTTCCACAATATATTGTTAATGTATATAAGATACAGCTCATATCAGTAGCTAATCAGAAGGAAATTCTGCAACACTAAGTTGTAACTTCATGGCTTTTTTTTTTTAGGGTGGGAAAATACCAGTTATTTTGATGGTTTCAAGATAAGCTTCCCATTAATTAAAACAAAAAAAAATAAATGGAACAATAAAGGATTACGGAGTTCATTTACAAATCATCCACAACTCATTATTTCAACAACAGGCTTCGGTATGAATTAGTGGGTTGTCAAATAAATAAATACACATCCCGATGATAACTAGAAAGGTTTTGTAGCGTGAACGTCTGGTTTGCGTTCATTAAACAGTCAAATTACTCCCCCAGTTACCCGATTACAAGCAGCATTAGAGATCGTATCACAGTGACACTCCAAGCTACTCCACCAAGCTCATGCCAAAACGTTTATCCTCACGGCTTAAACCTAATTTTATGGGATTTTCCACCACTACAAGCAAACGACGATTTAAAGAATCTTTTTGTGTGTGTGTGTGGATTGCTTTGCTGTAGTTCTAGCTTAATAACTCTGTATTGGTCTTTATAACAACCTCTAAAAAGCTAAACAGAAAAACCCTTTCCCTACTAATTTTGCCATTTTCCATTTAGTAAACAGATCTTTCTGTTTGGGCACCTGCACGCTAGCCCTCTGATTAAAGAAACACCATGAGCTACTTGTTTATTTGCCATTGTTTGTACTGTCTGTATGGAATCTCAAAAATTAAATTCCTTTCCCACTGATTTTGCCTTTATCTGGGGAAAATGCTGACTCCTCCTCCTCCAACCATTTGCAATGCTGAAGATAACAAGGAACCACCCACTGACTGTCTGAGCATTACCTAAAGTACCCTCCAGCCCTGAACCAGGGGATTTCAGTTATAAAGATTAATTGCCTCTTAGTAATTGCAATTTGCCTTGAAGTTACAATGTTTACTAGGCTAAATTGGGAATGAACAGGAAATTAATGCTGTTTTCTATGGCTTATGAATTTTAAATCTTGCTTAATAGATGTTCAACTCTCAAAGAGTATCTTGCTGTTCCGCAGAAGCCTGCAGCTCTGAAAACAGCACCGGAGAAACAAGATCTTCCCTTAATTTACAAGGTTAAAAGTTCCTTTGATACAGTGAGGTCACTCTGGGTAGAACTCAAATAGCCTTCATAAACAAGGCAACCATGGCACGTTGTTCCCGCGTACAGCATCGCACGTGGCTGTGCTGCTGTTTCGATGTGTGTCGTGGTGCTAAGGCAGCTGAAATTTTGAAAGGTGAAGAAATCCATAAGCGGAAGCAAGACACGGGCAATTGCAAACAAGCACTTCTGCTATTTCAGGATCACACGTTAACAACACTAATTTTTTTAATCTTTTTTCCCCAGAGAATTGAATCAAATTAATTTGTCTCGGACGAGGTCCATGAGAAAGTTTTTTATTTAAGAAGGCAGTATTTAACTTCAGGCCACCAGTCGAGATGGCACACTTTAAATCTCTTTATGCTTACCATTCAAAAGAATAAACTCTTACTATCCAAGGTTGTACTTACAAATATGTTAGTAAACTACAAAATCATTAAAAGACAAGTAAAGCTGCTGTTCGGATATATAATAACAACAACAACGATAACACCAGTGTTTAAAATATGGGGTTTACAGTCGAGTAGCTAAATAAAACAGTGACATTATGAAAATTTGTCAGAAAAAACCCACAAGGCTGTGTCATTTAGAGCTGTGTGGTTCTCAGGTCATTCATGGAAACCTTTATCTTGGTCTTGAATTGCTCACTGCTATTTAATGTAAACAGAAGAAACTGAGTAGATGAAAATCAATAAGACATCAAGACACTCTGAAAGGTCAAGTTGTTCCAAGGAAAAAATGCCTTAGTCTCTGACCAGGAAGAATTTTTGAAAGAAATTTCATGAAGGAATGATTAGTGTACACTAAATGCAGTCACTTTGGACACATTGCAACTTGTCTACTAGCAGCTCAATAACAAAATCGATCCGAGATTTACATTTTCCACTTTGGAAACTAAGACTGCTATACTAGAACAGAAAAACAGTAAAGGACAGAAAAGTAGTGTGACTTAATGAACCAGTGAAGCCTCTCTCCCACCCAAAGCAATGTGTTATATAGCTATCGTTTGACTTCTTTCTATCACATACGAGGCTTCTGAGGAGAAACTGGAGTCTACCCATCCTTACTTTAAGAATACAAAAAAAAAAGAAGTTTTCTTTAATTCAGTTACTGCATTAAAAGTCAATCACAGCTCATCAGAATCCAGTTGTCATGACCCAGGAATTTCTGTACATCTATCAAGGTTCCAGCTTATTTTAAAGTAGCAGTAATAAAATTAAAGGCTGCAGAATAAATACTCTTAGCAGTTGCTTTAAATTTTGCTCCAAATTTCTTCTCTGCAACCATCCAGACTGAGCACATTGCTGTAGCCTCAGAGTTCCTCCTCATCTTCCTGTACACACAAACAGTTTTACCTTGTTTTCTACTACATTTTCCATGCTGAGGTTTGATGACCAAAAATATTTTAAAGCACAACTGCCACCGTGACTTAACAGAGCATTTCACGCAAAGCTGGGAGCGCACTCGCTGAGTAACCATCGTAAACTGGTCAACAGCTAACTTCCATTAACCACTTCTGAAGCAAAATTGTTTCAGATCTGCCTAACATTTTTCATTCTCAACAGCCATTTCAAACAAAAAAAAACCCATGGTCTCCTAATTTATGCTTTCCTACTATCAACAGTTATCGTTTATAAAGTTGATGCCAAAAAATGGCTTGTCATAGACCTTATATGGTACGCCCTCAAACTAACACTATATACATGTTTAAGCCACCCACTGTCACCAAGTTTTACAATTTTAAGAACTGTTCTAGTGGTGTTCCCTAGTAGTGTTAAGGATGCTTCTTTCCATTTAATATTTGCTTTTTCTGTCACAAGTCCTACAGCCTGCACAGCCAACAACAACAACTAATGTGGGGCTTCTAAGAACTTATCGTCTGACATCACACGGTCCGAAAAGGCCCCACCT
This sequence comes from Trogon surrucura, assembly GCA_020746105.1. Taxonomy (NCBI): domain Eukaryota; kingdom Metazoa; phylum Chordata; class Aves; order Trogoniformes; family Trogonidae; genus Trogon; species Trogon surrucura. The sequence goes on along the minus strand of CM036632.1, from coordinate 6,085,728 downwards.
GCCAGGGGTCTGAAACCTACTCGGGGTTTTTATCCACTTTCACATTAAACTGTACAGATTGTCACAGCTAATAAAATTTTAATTTTGACATTTTCATTTCACACTGTTTCATTCTGGAAAAATGATTTCCACTGAATTACGCTGCTGTGAACCTAAAGTCTACAATACATGCCCTGCAAAGGAAAGGAAAATCATTCCCTTATTATGCTATAAATACCATATTTTCTATTTTCACTTTGACATAGATAAAGGTGCAATCTTGCTCTACGTACAAATGTTTCTGCTGAGTTCAAAACTGGAATAATTTACAGACCCATGAATAGCTACTGCCAGTAGGCTGGCTTTTCTTATGCTTCACAAACTCTAACTGTAATAGAGACACGCATGCAAAAGGCTCTCAAAAAAATTCTTGCCAATGGGCTTAAATAAAGTCTAATAACAAGAAATACTACTTTTTAGTTACGTTATCACCGTTGAATTATATATCTCACGATAAATGAAGTAACAAGGAGCTTTGACATCTGTTTTATGGTAGGCCAGGAAACATAGAAGAGTTTTGGCTTAACACCACCTTGAGAATTCCCGAGGAAAAATAAAAAACTTTGCCTTTCCTTCTCCACTTCACAACGCGATCAAACCACTTCGTATTTCTTTGATCCACATCCTACAGCAACCACTCAGAACAAAATTCAATCTCCCTCTTTATGTATCGTTTCCATCAAAAAAAAAAGCCTACAGCTCGAAGCTTCCACTTGAATAACATCTCAATAATGCTAATTTCATTCTCATCAAATTAATTAATAAAATGTTCAGTGACACAAAGAGACTGCTGACACCTTCTGGCCACTTGACATTCTGTCTAGAAGTCAAGAGAATTTCCAGTGAAACATCTTTCATGTTCTTCCAACAACTCAGGATCACATGAAGACTTAAGCTACGCCTATACTGGCATATGACAGTTGCTTAGAGCCATTTAGTTTGCCTTTCACCCACATTCTCTCACTGATTCTCCATCTTTCACAGAAGCATCCAAAACAAACAGAGATCACGTACTCTGACTGCTACAATCGTATCCAGATTCAGCTTAATTTTTCGGCTCCTTTTAGCTTTCCCTCTAGGTATATCTGGTTCAAGGAATCATTGCAACTGAATCAAACAGCACATTCAGATCCAATACCAAATCTCTAAAACGGTCACATCACAGGTAACAACATATACACATTTGACTGAGTTATAGTCAAAACCAGAGAACCTACCTGCAGATTTTGTTTCTTTTTCTTTGGTTCAGTTTCCAGTTCCAGTTCTTCCTCTTGGGGCACATGCTGCTTTGGCTTTTTTCTTTTTTCTCTCTTCTTTTCCTTCTTTAACACATTAATCTTTGGCATTTTAAAACAGAATTCTTCTGTAACAGAAACCACAAAACTGCAGTTAGAACCTTTTTCTACGTTAAGTGTCGATCTTGTATAGAACGTTAAACTATAATTATGCTGGTCTGCAAACCGGTTTTTCTTATATTATGCAGCAAAACAAAACATACGTCTGAACTGAACTGCAATTAATTTTTGGAGAATTTTAATCATGTTTCCCTTAGGAATGCATTATAGTTAAGCTACTGTACAATGACAGCGTCATTCTGCAGTAGAAAACTCAACAACCTGTTGTCCCCTCAGGCCTCGTTGTGGAAAATGTTTCACTGACCCTCCTGGCAGTAATCCTCCCTAACTGATGCTGTGCTTTCTACAGGTTATAACGCACACATGGAACTGTTTCATCAATTCCCTACTTCAGATAACACAAACCGACCTCCCTGACCTCAAAATACACTAACGTGACCTCTCACTAACACACATGTGCACACACACATACCCACAAGCAAAAAGCCTACCAGATGGCTAACCAGATAGTTTTAAACCGTCAGTTCTGTTTAAACTGCAAGTTTTCCTGTTCTCATATGTGGAAAAACTCTGAACTATTACATCTCACAAGTCCCACCTTTCATTTCACACTGGCACATGGGCAAAGGCGAACAGGATGTGCAGGCTCGGGGTAACTGCACGTTGCTTCTCTCGGAGAAAACTGATTTAAGCGGCTTTCGACAGGTGCCCCACCAGCCGGCTCGGTCAGGAGTATTATCCTGACGCACACTCCGAGAGCCAGGCCAGCCCGCGGCCCCAGCCGGGAACCGCCGGTACCGCCCGAGAGCGCCGCAGGGACCCGGGTCCTCGGCACCTCCGCCTCGGTGGCACCGCGGCCCGGCACGCTTCGGCCAGGCCGGGCCCGACCAGGCCGCGGGCACCGCCTCAGCCCCCCGGGCGGCACCTGCCCGCACAGACCCCCCGGGTTTGCTTCTCCTCCTGCTGCGGAGCGAGTCAAGACTTCGCGACTGGGAAGTTCTTTAATCTGAGCAACGTGTTCTCCAAGAGCAGCCAACGCGGCACCTCTCGCAGGAAAACGCAACGCTCCTGGCCCCGGCGGTACGGCCGGCCCCTCCCGCACACGGCCGGCACCGAGCTCCCTTCCCCTGCGAAGGACCGGGCTGCACCACGAGCGGGGAGCAGCCCCCTCGGTCGCCGCCACCGCGCCTGTAGCCGGGCCGGGCCGCCGCGACCCTCCCGCTGTCCCCGGCGGGGCAGGGAGACCCCCGGGGCTCCCGCCGCCACCCCTCGCCGCTGGCACCTGAGGGCGACCCCGGGGAAGGAAGGCACCGAGCCCGCGGCCTCCCCGCACCCCGGCCCGGCACGCACCTCTCAGACCCGCCTCCTCGGCACTTTTAACTGAGCCCCACGCTTGGCGCCGCGGCCCGCCCCCTCCCTCTCACTGGCTGCAAAAAGAGGAAAGGGGCGTCCGGTTGGCCGTCGGCACGTCAATCCCGCGGGCGGCCAATAGGAAGCCGCGCTCGGACTTAAACCGCCCACCTGGAACCCGCGTGCTGAAGGAGTGCTCTGCCGGCGTGGGGAAGGCGCGCGTGACGTCATATGGCCGCGCCGAGATCCTCCCCGGATCCCGCCTCCCGCGTGGGGGCGGAGTCTCTGGGCGTGCCCCGCCCCCCCGTTGCCCGGGTGATGCCCGGCCGGCGCGGGGCCCCGGGGAGGGACAGCGGGTGTAGGGCCAGCCCCGGTGCCCCGCCCTCCGGGGGCACCTCCCTTCAGCCAGCAGGCCTGAAGCTACACGTCCGAGAGAGCGTTCGCTGCCGTCCTGAGCCGCCCTGAGGAAACGCGCTGGGGAGCGGCGAGCGCTGCGGTCTGAGGGGCGACAAAACGCCGCCCCGGGGAAGGTTTCCAGGGGAGTAAACGGTTCCCGTGTTTTCATTTTCTATAAATACCGTGTGCACAAACATTTCCATCCTGCCGTGCTAATTTAAGGGGAAGAAGCCGCTAACGCACGGATTGGGCGGTTTTTTCATGACAGCCCGAAACGGGGCCGCTGTTCCCATTTGCTGTGACCCCTGGGGCAGCCGAGGCGCCGGCTGTGGCTGAGGCACCAGTTCCCTGTACCGTCACAGACCCCGGCAGGGAGATGTAAACCTGCACCTCTGCTTCCTTCTCCTCTCCGAACCAGGGTCACCCCGCGGGTTGTCGATGCTGTCCCCCACCCGCGGCTGCTGGGCTGGGCAGAGCCTCCCGGCTCTGGTCCCCATCCTTGCCGTGGTCACCTGCTGCTGCTGCCGCTGCTCTGCACTGGAAACCCCCGCCCAGACCACCAGTGGGGTGCTCAGCACCACTCGGGAATGTGTGGCTGGTCATGCGTTATACAGAAAGATTACAAAGGACCTGCTGCTGCAGCAGAGCGCTAGGGCTGAATTATGGTGTTAGAGCGCACAGAATAATCACTGGGTGGTGGTATCTAAAATTAGAGCTGTAATTTAAGCTTTTGTTCCAATGTGAATAGGGAAAACATATTTTCTATGTTTAGACTTGCTGAAATAACGATTGTTTTATAACATATCCTGTTGTGACATCCTGTGGTTAAACACGGTATTACAGATACCGTCAAATACAGTTTTGACCATGTGACTGCATAAAATTAGACTGTATGGAATTAGCAGTGGTAATTCATGCCTACATTACATACTCAGTTTGGCCAATTACAGCCTTCCATAGAGCTTTGATCTTCTCCAAAAACTTCTCCCAGCTGAGAATAAATCACATGGACCAAACATGAATGTGGGATAGCACAGATACATTTGCTCGTTATCGCCACCCTTTCTGATGAAAGGCCTGCAACTCATGACATCAATTGTTTGCATGCTATCCCTGTGAAGGACCATAAATCCACATTTCCTCTTTCAGCAGCATTTGCACTCGAAGGATTAAGCCTCTTCGAAGAGACACAGGAAGCATACAACAGTCTTTGCACAACTGCAGTATGCCTCAAGGTTGTATAACGCACTAACTGCACTTACACTTGTTTCTCTTACAGTATTATCAAAGATTATTTTTCCCAGGTCAAGGAATACAGCATTCTCTGCTCTGCCAACTGCTCATCCTTCCACCTCAGCACAACAGTGTTGGGCACATGTAGCTGCAGGTGATTCAAGGGACTGCAATTACCCTTCAGTTAGTCCTAAACCAACACTCCAGCCCCAGTGTGCAGAGGAATGGCTCAATGACACATGAAATTGAGGTCTTGACCCCTGACATCATCAGTAAGCCGCAGCATTTTTCTCACAATTAGTTGGATGAGAGGTCTGCTTAGATCCCAGCTGGGGAATTATCATTGTTCATTAACAGCACATTTCAATTTCATCAACCTAAAATATTTCAGGCCTCCAGCTAAGCAGCTGGATATTCATGCAGTTTTAAAGAGTCAGCATAGCTGATGAAGATAGTAGATGGAACATAACAGATACACCTTCACTTGCTTAAGCTCTTCAGAAAGACAGCAAGAGTAGCCTCCCTAGACAATGCTGTATTTCAGCCTCATCCTTATTACACAAGACACAAGCAGTTTATACTTTCTCATTTCCTTTCCCCCCACCTCCCAGCTAAAAAAAAATAGACAGAAACTTAGGTGGGCAGTTACTCCTAAGGGCAACAAATTAAGAATTATACTATGCAGGCTTCCATGAACACTAGTAGCCTTCAGTGCATTGTTCAGGGAAGGCCCAGAAAAATTAGGTATGGCTTTATAAACCAAGTACACCCAATGACATTCAGAAACCAAGAGGCAGCCTATATAAAACTTGCTCCTTGTCGATACACATTGTTTGTCAAGCAAAATGCTGCACTGTGTGCCAGTTCACTTCCAAAAGGATTGGAGACATATGGCAGTAGTTTGTATTTCAGACTTTCATTTTAGGAGACTCATAGTTCAGACTTTGCATGATGTAAGCAAGGCTGGCTGTGTTTCATACTAATTTTAGTCTTCTTCCTACTACCATTTCCCAGCTCCTCCACCAAGTATTTTTCATAGTATTAGAGTTCTTATTCCAAATACAGGAACAAATAAATTTGGCTTGGAAAGTGTGATAGTTTATTGAACGCATAAAACATTATGATACAAAAATAAGTTAACTGCATAGAAAATTTTCAAGAGCTATAGACAACATTAGCTTTAATGTAGAGGGAAGTTTGATCCAGATGTGAAGAGCCTCTACTATCTGCATCTGAAAGACACAAGAATACACTGTAAGAGTTACACAACTAAAACCTTCAGTCACAAGTAGATACAACATGGAAGAGAAAGGCTTGGGCCATTTGTTTGAAATTCAGATGCTTGCTCTGCTTTCCTCAGCATTCTGAGGACATACCATTTTCCCAGAACTTGACCAAGCCTCACACGGAGCAGCTGGGAGACCAACCTGCCGTTACAACAATTTGATATCCTAATGCTTGTGTCTATATAGCTATTTTAATCACTACAGTACGGAGAAGTAACGATTTGCTTGTGCTGTCAGAACCCCTCTTCTGCATTCCCAACACCAATTAAAGGTCAACTACCAACTCCAGAGCAGCGAGAGGTACAACAGTGGCACTCCTACGCTGTGTTGACACAAGACTATTTTTAAGCAGTGTTTGTCTTTTCTCCTACAGCTGATACCTGTTGTGCTGAAGACTCCCATTAGAGGGCACTCCTATTGCTCCCGTTGACTTGAAGGCAGTTTGAGAGGCTCTGGTCAGAGCTGCATACCTACAGAGAAATACAACCAGGCTCAGCACCTCCACGCACCCTGCAAGTAGTTCCACGCTTCCATCCAGCGTAATTATCTGCATATGTGTTACATAAGTCTTACACTTCTACTGCACAGAACAATGAAGTTACATCTCCCTGCAAGAGTCAGATTTTTATTAAAATTAACTTTCAACTTGGCTCAGCAGGGTTTGATTGTTCTTGGTTACTTCAAGGTGCAGGGCAGACCTTTAGGATTCTAGTACTTAGATCCAGGCCCCAAAGGATACTCAAGTTGGCCAGTGTCTATTCTCACTAAGGAGAGATACTGACACAGGGAAGCCTGGAAGAATTTCAGGAAAGCACTTGACAAGCTCTTCTCTTCACTCATAGAAGAGATACAAGGAGGAAGCAGTGGCTGTTTTATTGATGTGACCAGTAGTTTACAGAACTGCCTGTTTGTCTGAGCTCCCCACCAAACCCTGATACTAGCTCTGAAATTTCAGCTTGAGTTCCAAGTATGATAAATAGAGCTTACCCTGCCTTGGACATGGGGTGGCTGCTCCTTTTACAGTCATGATCCAGAGGATGCCGATGTTTTATGCAGAAGTTTCCACCACATTGTTCACAAACTACCTTCATCATCTCTTTCCTTTTGCAGCCTGGCTTTAAGCACTTGTTTGTGAAGATCTAAGTAACAGAGGACACACAGTTGGCAACGCTTACTTGCTTTCAGTGATCAGCTTCCCAAGTAATGACCAAGCTGAAGCACGAATGCTCAAGCACCCTTAGAATTAAGATGAAGGAGAGCAAGTTTCTACACATTCTCCAATCAGAGAGCTTAACTTCACACACATTAGGCAGACAGTTTAGACTTCAACAGCAGTTTCCTTACCCTCTGCTTCTGCTGTGCTGGATTGTATTTGCAGTCCTTATCCATGTGAGCTCCAACCACAACATCTGGTATTTCGCCCTTCTGTACTGGGATAGGTGCATTACAGAGGGGACACACTGGAACCTGCACATTCTAAGAACACACAACACAGATTACAAATCCAACATGATTATTTTTCACTGCTTTCCCTTCCCCACGGGTGACAGAAGGGTCTTCACAAGTGGTTTATGTTTTACTCATTCACCAATACTTTTAAAGACACTTCACAAAGGTAACTGCAAATCATTACAAAAAAAAAATAGACATGCTTTACCAAAACTATTTGTAGCAACATATTTAGCAAATGTGCATTAAAATGCTTTAGGCTTTATGGCATTACAGTCTTTGAACACTTCAAACCCCAAGTACGGGCCACTTAGTTCTATTTATTCTCTAATTTCATGTTTGCTGTCTTTCAGCTTAAAGGACTAGGGCTGCAGAAAGTTTTAGGTGACAATAATTACTTCAAATATAAAGCACTCCTCTCTGGGAAGATGCAATGTTAATGAAAAACTATAATCTAGCAGTACTGACCTCTAAAATGTTATGTTTTTATGTATTTGAAACTCAGCTTTATCATTAGCTTAGATCTTATGGTTCTCCCATCCAACCACAGGCCAAGTTTCAGAGCAGCTTTTATACGTGCCTTGGCAATTCTGCCATGTGAATTACTAGTTCATGTCTGGAACTTACTTTCTTGTAGGCAGAGCTACACTTGTGGTCATCGTAACGGATGTGATCTTTACAGAAGACTTCTCCACATGCATCACACTTCAAAGGAAGGAAGTCTAGGAGGAGAAAAACAAACATTTTCATGGAGCAGAGCTAACAGCCGCAGGAGCACTCACAGAAGACTACAAATGAACTGCAAAGCAAATAATTTTTGTCTTGTCACAACACAATTATCTCTACAGATATCATTCTTCACAAATATTAAAACTAAAAAAAAGTAGGGGGAATAAGTTTTCTCTCTTTTTACCCAGTGTTAGACTAACACAGGCTTTAAACACCAGAGGAGCCTCTAGAATTCGGAAACATTAGTAAGGCATTAGCCAAGAGCTGAAGTACAAATCCAAAGACCAGACTCAAAAGTCTTCATCAGTCTTAGAAAAACCCCAAGTATTCCTTAACAGCTTAAGAGCATACAAGAACAAAATACACTGGGCTACACAATCCCTCTCCTGCCAGTCCTGCCTAGAGGGGCTCACAGAAGCAGCGCCGGCACCTGCTGCCAACGGGCACGGACGCGGGGCACAGCGTTCGCCCCCCAGCACACAAGCTCCCGCCCCCTACGAATGTCCCCGGAGCAGCCGCTCGGGCCGGGAGGGAGCCGGTCCCCGCTCCCGGCTCCCTTCGGGCACCGCAGGAGCCCCGAGGCCGCTCCTTACCCAGCTGCTTGCAGGCGCGCTCCGAGCAGTGCTGGCCCAGCCACGGCAGCTCCATGGCGGCACAACCCGCGCGCCCCCGCCCCGGCCGCGCCGCCGCCTTTATGCGGCTCCGGCTGAGTCAGCGCGCGCCCGCCCGCTGAGTCACCCGCCCGGCCACCGCGGATGACGTCACGGCGGGCCGAGCCAATGGCGGACCGCGCCGGCCGTCGCCGGCGGTCGCGCGCTCTAGGCCGGAGGCCAATGGGCGGCCCCGGCGGGGCGGGTGCTGAGTCATGGCGGGGGGCGGGGCCGTGACGGTGCAGATCTGGGAGAGGGGACAGGGTGGGGGAACTGGGTCAGGGCAGGGGGTGGTGATGATGATGGCGGCGGTCACTGGAACAAGTCGCCCAGAGAAGCCCTGGGTGCCCGCTCACTGGCAGTGTTCAAAGCCAGGTTGGACGGGGCCTTGAGCAACTGAAGATGTCCCTGCTCCCTGCAGGGGCTTGGACTAGAGGACCCACAGAGGCCCCTTCCAACCCAACGCATTCGGTGACTCTGTGATAACCTGCTCTAGTGGGAGGTGCCCCTGCCCACGGCAAGGGGGGTTGGTTAAAGATGACCTTTAAGGTCCCTTCCAACTTTCTGTGATTCAGTGATGATGATGATGAAGACAACAGCTACTCCATCTTCTCCAGGGGGTCCCATTTGCCTGACACAAGCAGTCCCACTGCTGCAAACACCGTGTTGTACATGTGCTTAAAGGGATGGGAGTGCAGGGTTGTCCTGGCAGTGGGACACGTGTCTCAAATGAGGGCACATCAGAGGGTGTCCTGGAAAAGTCCATGTCAGGCTGGTTTGCTCCAGAGGATGCTGGAGTGTCTCAACCCTTTGCCTCTTCCATTTTCATCTCGTTTTTTCATCAGGGCTTAGGCTGCTGCGCCATCAGTTTCACACACATTGCTTCCAAAGAGCTCGGTGGCAGAGGGTGTTCTTGTCACAGCAGGCCGATGCTCAGGGCCCCACTGCAGGACTTCAGCATGTGCTGACTGGTTTGGGTGGGCAAGCCTCAGTGGACCACAGCTGCTTTGAATGGACTGTGCTAACTGGTTTGGGTGGACAAGCCTCAGCTGCAGCTGTGTGTTTGCTGCAGTCACCTGGATAAAACATTTCGTAATTGGTCTCTGTTTTTAAGTGCTTATTTCACTTTAACAAGGCACCTGGAGATCAAGGTTTTGTTGAGAAATGTTGGTCTTTGAGTGTGTGTAACAATACTGGCTTCACATGGGGGGACTATTGATTTAATGACACTTGTTACAAGATTGAGAAATGACAAAATGTTGTTCTGCCCCTGCTTTCCTCAGAAAACACCTGACTTTCTCCTGTAGTACATGACTCAGCTGCAGAGTAGAGCTGAGATCGAAGAGGAGCTTTTAGAAGGCGTGTGGTGAAACTGATGGCAAAGCCCAGTTTGTGCTCTCAAAGTCTGGGAATGGCACGTGCCACTCATCTTATCTTCCACGTCACCCCGCCACGTGGTGTTCATATGACTCCAGCCGTGTGCACCAGCTTATAGCCAGCCACACCGGTGTTAAGGTCTTCCCAACAGCACGGTGCTGCTGGATTAAATGATACCACGTCATCAGCCAAACCCTCTTCCCAGGCTTCCGCACACATGTTTATTCTCACATAACATTACCAAAGGTCCTCATTTAAAGCCCTTCCTCTGAAGAACAGCAATGACAGTGCATTGCGGTCTGCCATGGGTCTTTGGTTTGTGAAGGGCTAACCCTTATGTCGTCTCCTCCACTGTGGCCCTTGCTGCGTGGGTGCCTCTTGGACAGCTGTGCCACGTCCATGCTCTTGACTGAGCTGAGCCAGCCAGCTGGTGTCCGCTGGGCTGGTGGGGGGCAGCCAGAGCATGGCATTCTCCCCAGCTTTGCTTGCTGGTTTTAACAGTTGGGAATGGGAGAATGTTGAAAAGAAGGAGGAAACAGCAAAAAATACCCAAATACAAACAGTAACAGAAAGTTTGGTTATATAAGATGCTTCAGAACCTTTGCTCTGTTATGCATCTATACATCAGCTCGGTTATTTACACAACGCTCAAGAAGTGGAAAGCAAATCATGCATCCCGCTGAGCTCTCGGGCTGATATTTTTCATACTGAGTACCTACCCAAGAGGTGATTGCCCCAGATTGCCCCAGAAAGGCTTCCCAAAATTGGTGGGGTGAGCTAAGCAGAGAGGAAAAGGCTGATGTCTTCACTGGCTGATGCTGCCCTGCAGACTGGAGAGCCGCTGCCAAAGGGATCATGTTTTATGGTGGGGAAGGGAGGAGTTTGCGTGTGGATAACAACAGAAATGGCTCTGCGCAGATTAGACGTTCTTAAGGAAGACTGTAAATCCCAAGCCTAGAAACCCACATAGTACAGGCAGCCGTCTTAATAGAAACGAGGATTAGAAATTAGCCGAAGTCTTTAGTGATATTTTTAGAAGGTTCTTCCTGACAGGTTAGGCTGCTGAGAACCAGAGGAAAGTGCCGAACCCCCTATTACTCAGGAAAGGATCACACAGTGCAGCGTGTGATTAGAGGCTGGCTAGCTTAGCGACAAGGGGGATAGGTGGGTTAGAACTGATTCGAGAGGAATTAGCAAGGGAAATTGCTTGAGAAGCAGAATTTGATTAGGGGCAGCCAACATGGATTTATGAAAGGAAAGCTACGTGTAACTAACTTGCTGGAGTCTGCGGGAGGTAGTGTTCCCCAGCAGCTTGTGGTGTGTTGGTTTATATAACCTGATCTGCAATGGGGAGGCCTGCCCTTTGCCACCAGAGTGGTGGGATGGTTGGGGATCATCTCCCTCCCTTGTCTCTGCACAGTCTCTCTGCCTTCTCTTTTCGCCTCCGTCCCTTTTACATTTTTTCTAGGTTTTTAGGGGAGAAGGACTATTGCTTTTCCCTTTTTCATGTGGTTCTTTTCTTTGTTCTTCCCTTCCTCTCCCATGGGACCTGGGGTTGCCTCTCGGTGGCTCTGTGGGCAGCTAAACACCACCATCCACCCCACTGCACCTGCATAGTCTGCCTGAAGACCCACACTGCATCCTAAAGCAGGAATAAAACACCTCTAAAGATGATCACGGCCTCCCTCAGCTTCCCAGATGTTTGCTCCTTCAAACAGGGACCTCAAGAGTTGTTATTTTGGAGAAGGCTCTGCAGAAAATGGAAAATTTTCTGATAGCCTCAGCTCTGCGTAGCACTGTCTTCCAGTATGGCCAGTCCAGTCTGGTGGAGGAGCAATGGCCAAGGGAGACTTGACCCGGCCAAAGGGACTGTCATGCTGCCCAGAGGAGAATCTTCAAAGGTCTTCCCTGTCCCCTCTGTCCTGACAGCTCTAATTGCATGGCTAGAGGAAGTCCTTGCTGCTTTTCAATGCATGGCTGACACGATGGAAAACCCAAATGAGACAACCCAAGGGCAGCTTCATTTCCTCCTGTGCTGCCAGCCTGTGGGGGTGGAGGGAAATTCATAGGATGGCCGGGGGACAACTGTCCCGCATCATTACCAGGTACGGACACGGCCTGGATGGGGAGCCAGGGATGTGGCTGGCTCCATCCTATCTCTCCCCTTCCCACCAAGGTGCATTATGACAGGCAGCACTGCTCAGAGATGCCTGTGGTGGATCCGTCCACCTCCTTTCCACCTTGTGTGCCCCAAACTTCTCCCAGCACCATTCAGAAGACACAGACAAGTCCCCTGTGCCCGGGGTCCCCAGGGCCACCCCGTCACCCATGGTCCTCCTGCACCAGGTGGGAGCATCCTGCTTGCTGCTCCAGCTGCGGAGCCACTGCCACAGCATTAACATTCGGGTGACTCCCGTTCACATTTGCCTCTTTGAGGTCTCTGAATTCCAATTCCATCATCTTGTTTTTTGGCTCATAATTTCTCACCAAGCTCTTAAAACTGAATTTTATTTTTATTGCAATGACCCTGTGGTGCTGCCAGATCCCTCTGTGGAGGAGACGTGACATCTCCATTACATAGCTCAGATAAGTGTCTTAAAGAGACCACACACAAAGGAACCTAATGGTACCTATTTTTATTAGGTTTATTACAGGAGGGGAAGTAAAGCAGTCCGATCTCCCCACAGGATACTCCGTTAACAGCGGCAGACAGAGAGGAGAGATCTGTGGAGGCGGATCAGTTTTCCAAGAATATTAGCTACTGCTGCTCTAAAATTAGAGTCTAGGGAGAGCAGACAGGTTGACATAATTGAAAGGGCTGTCTTATGGGATGACATAGTTAAACGAGCCCATGATCAGCTTTAGAGTGACAGCTCAGCGACTTCTCCTAATCCCCAAAGGAGCACTGAGTTGTGAGGCTGTGATTTAACTAGTCTTGGATCTTATCTTGTGATGATGTCAATATTATTAGAACCCATTTCTAAAGAGATGCCTCCAAAATCACTGTACATGAACCGACTTGTTTTACAGGCACGATTCTCCTGCAGCTTCACCCGTAGCCGGTATAAATACTCCTCTGCTACCCTTCTTACCTACCCGATCCTGTCCCCATGGGCTGGGCTACAGGAGCAGACCCAGAAACAGGATTAAGAACCTCATTTCAGGATGAAGCTGAAAAATGTCCTTGAGCCACCCATTTTATTCAACATAATTTAATATCAAACACAAACTAACAAAGTTAGAGGTGAAATATAATAGCAGGAACCCCATAAAAAGTAACCTAATCTGTAAGATAAATAGACAACACTTTAGCCTGGGGAGATAGGAAATAAAAGAGAAATATGAGCAGAGCCATTCTCAATTCATAAGTAACTTTAAAGAGAAATAATGAAGATGAGTTCTTCAACTTTTAATGTGCTAAGATTCTTCTCAACAAAAAAAAAAAAAACAAAACAAGAAGGCATTTTTAATGTTTTCCTCATACACTCTCACAGGGTAGATGTCCCCAGCCAGATGCCCTCCTGGGTCACTCCCACACAAGCAGACATCCAACAGAAGTGGAAATGGTTCAGACGGGCAGTTCCTGATGATATGGGAGACATCAGGGATTGAGCTTTTCTGAACTCTCACCACAGGCTGGTGCAGCCTCTCAGTTGCCTTCAGTGGCCACCTCCTGCTGCCTTGTTTCAGGTGCAAAGCTCAGAGCACCCACTGCCTTCACAGCAGCATCAGCATGACTTTTATTTTAAATAATTTTTTAGTTTTTTTTGTTAGTGCCTACTTTAACTTCAAAGGCCAGGGTTTTCCAAGCAGCCTGATGCATTTAGGCACCTAAATCCCATTGAGTTTCGAGTGTGTATCAGCCTTTAGGCTCCTTGGCAGATCCTTGCTGAGTGCCTAAGGACTCATTGCCACAGCCACTGTTACACTACCGGATTTACACAGATACCGTTATATCAGCATGAACTCACTTCTTCGATTGAAGAATGTCTTGTTTAAAATCCCTTTCCTAAATGATGAAGTAAACCGGAAAGAGCCTCCTCTGATGGTTAATTTTTGGCGATATATACCTGTACAAGAATGCTACATTCTCACCTTGGTATACTAAATAAAAGCTTTGCTTTGTAAACTGCGCTTCAATCAGAGACCAAGTGCTCCTAATCCCCAGCTTTTGGTCTTCCAGGGGAAACCTCAGATTTGGTGCCTCCACTGCCCCTGACACCTGCCATGTCTCCAGCCCCCTTTTAGAACACCCAGGTAGGATACTCTAAAGGAACACCCTTTCAGAAAGAAGAAGCTTTTCCTTCTTTGGTATCACTGTGTACTGTATAGAAGGAACGAAAAAAAAAGGCAGAATCGGGACATTTGCTTTGCTCTTTGGGAATGCCCTAACCCAAAAGGAAAGAGTGCAGATGGCAGTCGAGCTGGCAACAGGACAGGTACAGAGGACACATAGCTGCAGAAGGGCTATCTCAAACCATGGGAAACATTGCAAGAGCTTTTCTAATAGGAGCGGAAAAATAAATCCCTTATCTGGTGATTTCTGGTCAAAGATCAAACACTAATGTCTTACAATGTCAGCTGCTGCTACCTAGCAGAAAACAGATTAGGAGTCTCCATAGCAGACTTCCCTGGGATAACAACTGTCTTTTTGTTGAGTCCATACTGCAAACGGCACAACAGGACTCAGCCCATGACTACCGAGCCCCAGATTTCCCGGGAGCTACCACAATGCTACCAGTGAGCAAGGGAAATTAGACCTCAAATGCTTCCTTTTGAATTAAAACATTTCACTGAAAACTGAGATTCTATCCTTAAGTGCTTTAACTGATGGTGATGATATAACAGCAGTCCCAAACATCAGCATTGTCTCCATTATTTTTTATTATGTAAATAAATGGAGCCATCCTTCTTTCCCGTTTTGTAGCACTAATAAATAAACCCGACCTTCATAGGTGGGGTTTGATTTGTGCTATAAGTACAAAAGGGGACCAAACCTATTTATAGTGTGGATGAGTGGATCTCCTGTGGGTTAGCAGGGGAGGTGGCCAGGGCAGTCCCGGTAGCACTTGGGAGCCAGAAGGAAAAGGACAGATCCAGAAGGGGGATAGCTGAGAAGGGGAGGAGACCCCCTTAATGCATGGCAGCCACACAGCCCTAAGGAAGTCATCTCCAGAAGTGATGGCTTTGAGCTGGGACACCTGAGTTTGGGTCATACCCTGCTTTGCAGCCCCTACTTGGACTAGGGGGTAGGACAAGAATTTGAGCTATTTCCCTTGTTTTCCAGGGAGGAGTCCCTCACCTGCCAGTCCCAACCACCCGTTAACTGGTGGCCTTCACCAGCTCACTTTGCATCCAAGTCCTTAGAAGCACCAGGGAGCCCTGGGTGGTGCTCCCCTTGGAAGGATGTCTGTCCCACAAGGACAAGGACACATGACACTCAGAGCCATGTGCCACGAGGTGGCACCATGTCCCTGCTAACCCGCCCGGTGGGGTCACCTCTATGGCCAACAGCTTCTGCAGGACCTTGCTCACCCGTCATGGGCCCACCGTTACAATCCCCCATGCTGAGCTTTTTTTATTTTTAATAACTGGGCAGTCCTCCCTTGAGTAAAATGTAGCCGAGGGAGGAGGTGGTGCCACTGCCCTGTCCCATGGAGTATCCTCACAGCAGGACCACTCACCTGTGAGAGCCCTCTGCATCTCCTGCAAAAATTTGATCCCCTTACAGCTGAGGGCTAAAGGTTTGCAGAGCTGCAGTGCCATCTCCCACTGGTCACAGCTTTCCTCAGGGGGGTCCTGGGCTCCCATCCCTGATGTCAACACGTTTCTTGACAGTGGGAGAGGCGGCAGGGTCACGGTGGTGCTTGTGCCTGGCTCGTGTGTGCTGACGAGCTGGCGTGCACTGGCTGTGGCCCCACCTTCCAGGGACCCGCATGGAGGGGAGATTGTTTCTTCCACAGAGCTTGATCATATCAAGGTAGGGAGGATTCAAGTGAACCTATATCCCTGAGGAACTTTAAACCTCATGCCTCTCACATTCAGATCACCTCCATCTTGGGAGCACTGGTGCAGAAAAGAAATGCAGTGGGTGGCAGTCCTCAACTCAGAGAACTTGTCCAGTTAGTGCCTTGATTAGGCTCCTGATTTTTGAGTTTCCACAGCCTGACCCAGTCCTTGGGGTCCTTCAGCAAAGCCCTGCAGTTTATTTCCCTGTTCTGCTCAGGGAGGTACAACCCCAGGGTTTGCCTGTCCGCACCACACAGCCCTGAGGTCTACTGACACAGACCTGACGGTGATGGCAGTGGGACTGACTGCTCAGATGTTCCATGGAAAACAAGGTGACTGCTGTATGCAAGTCTCACCTAGTGAAGAATACACAAGTACAACCCATAGGAATCTGCTAGCAGAAAATGCCTCAACAGAAGAGAGTTTCTGCATATGCTGAGGAAGCTTCAAGTAGCTCCTTTGCTCTCGCTTTAGAGCACAGAGCAAGCAGCCAAAAATGTGCACTTCTTTCTGAAGAGGAAACAGAGGGAGCTGCTCAAAGGGAGCTCTCCTGTGCTGGTTCGCTGTCCCTGGCAGTGTGCTCAGCGCTGTAATAAAGAGACTAGTAATACCTGCATTATTCCTGACACAATGCTTTGCAACTGAACAATACATTTGCCAATTCAATTTATTCAAACAAGTTCCTTGGGAAGACAGCAAAGCAAATCCAGGTGGCAATTACCCAGTTCAGACTCTGCCCTGGACTCAGGGAAACAAAGGGGCAAGATATGAGAGAAATAGCAAGTTTTGCTGGAAATCCCACAACTGCAGAATCCTAAGAGCTTTTAATCATGTGCTTGCTGGTATTCAGCTGAAAAAACTCTGTGTCATTGGGCAAGGAGAAAGAGCAGCGTTGCAATTGCTCTGCTGTAGCACTTTGGAATCTTTGCTATAAAAATTAAATGTTTTTTTTTGTTTTCTTTTGAAATAACAGCAGTACTTGGCCTCCACAGCCCATTACAGGGACATCTAATTGAAGAATAAGTACATTCAATAGCTACCAAGACTGACAATGTCACAAGTCCCACCCTGTTGCATACTGCCTAGCCATACTGGAGACAGATGGTGTCGAGGCTGCCTACAAGCTTAGGTGAACTGTCTAACCAGCTCAAAGCGTGGTTAGACACCTTCAGCCATGTGCTGAGTCTCATCAGATCCCAGACCCTCTTTCCCAGCACATCAGCATGGACATAAGCCTGCAACCCAGCACTGGTTCCTGCTCCAAGAACAGCCTCCTGGAGGCTGAAGGGAGAGAAAAACCTGCTGGGAACCTCCATGTTGGCTCTGGATGTGCAAGAAGGAAACCTCTGTTACAGAAACATAGCTATGGAAAATTTTGTCTTACTAGAGTCTGCAAACCCTGCAGCATCAGCTTCCTCTCTCGGCAAAGCCATTACACCAGGGATTAATTTGGCCCTAGATGTAGAATTAGGTTAAGCCAAAAGGTGGCAGCATTTTATTCAGTATCGATTTTGCATTAATATTTCCCCTATTAGCCATTTTTCTTTCTAATCATAGAATGTAAGTTTGCAAATTACAGAGGTGGATAGTAAACATATTGCTACCTCTGGCAAATTGATATTTTTGCAGCAACAGTAAACTTCTTCTGATGGCAGATAATTGAAGGGAGCAAGCCTCAGATAAAATTCACAAAGATTTGAACCTGCTGGAATAAGACAAATGATATTTAATGTTCAGAGTTGTAAGCTAATTACCCTGGGCTCTAATAAAATAAGTACATAGGCCCTGTAAATGGAGTTTGGCTGACCAGGTGCCTTTGACGTGGTGCTGCACAGGGCCCTGCAGCAGCCAGGGGGATAGAGAGGGGACAGGCCCCTCGATATGGGGAGATGCCTCAAGTAGATGTCACTCCCAGAAATGCCCATCCTCAGGGGAAGGAAGGAGCTGCCTGCCTTGCCTGCAGCAGAGCCCTGAGCCCCAGTGCTGGATGCACAGCCAGGGAGCCATCACCACCCACAGCCTTTATGCATTTCCAAAGGCACAAGAAGCTTTTGGGTATTCAGCTTCACCCTTACCTCTCAGCAGCAATCAGACCGTGCAGGTTCTCCAGCAAATCCACAGTATCCTTTTCTCACGCTCCAACCGGCAGACATCACCAGCTTAACATCAGTCTCTTCCTCCAGCACACAAGAGAGCAGTGGACAGCTACAAAGAAGAGGATGACCCCCCTCCCTGGAGTGGTCACTGCCCTTTGTTCAGGGGATGCTGATGCCTGTGGAGATGGGCATCCCAACCAGAGCCTGATGCCACTGCCATGGAACAGCAACACACCTCCCATCTCAGCAGGAAGTTGTAGAGGTAAAGTGAGACTCAAAACCAGTTTCAATATAGCTGCAACTCCATTTCCACCAGCTGAGAAAGATCAGAAGATCTTTGTCTTCTACTGAAGAAACACCTTGTCTCCCCTTTAGTGGCCCTGCCTCAGTCAGCCCTGTGTTGGTCCCTTCACTTGCCAGGTCATCTTCATTGCATGTAGCATCTCAGCATGCTTCTAGGCACATCCAGACCTTAAAAAAAAAAGAAAAGAAAAGAAAAGGCTGACAGTGCCCTATCCAACTTTTCAAAGCAGGGTGTCAGTGCAAGTTTCCCTGGCAAGATACATTCAGCATTAAAATGCTTTTAATGCAGGTACCTAACATCAGCGACTGTTTGGCAAACACATCCCAGCTGCCCCAATGGTCAGGAAGAAAATGTGCTCAAACACATGCTGAGCTGGGAGGTCCCAACCCAGCCCTTCTTCAGGGCTCCTCAAACACCATCTCTGAGCAGCTGCTGGGAAACCGTAAGTCACAACCAGCCTTGTTCCTGCTCCACCACCAGTTCTACTACTAACGTGCCTCTGCCCTTTTGAAGAAGTTATTTAGAAATTCAGCAGCAATTATGTGAGCTTTAGTATTAAAAAATGCACATGGCTCTGAAAGCAAATATGAAGCTGCTGCTGTAACGCTAGCTTTAAGCTGTCTACAGTCCCTAGAAATTCTCAGTGGGATGTTTGAGAAGGATGCATATGTGTTGACAACACTAAATGATCCATGGCTCAAGGACAGAATTGAAACCATACATCTACTTCATACAAGCGTTGATCACTGGGAGAGTGTTTTTCTTAAACTAACCACAGAAGGCCAGGCACCTTGTCCTCCCCAGAAAGACAGGGATGGCTTGAGGAACAGAAGGTGCACACACGTTCGTACCAGATCCCGCTGTGTAACAGAGCTTCACTGAAAAGGGAGAGACACATGGTCGCCATCAGCAGGAAAAACGTTGTTGTGGCTGCCCCATCTTTGAGGGAAATTGAGCATGTCACTTCGGTGCATCACCCCCTTCTCATCACCTCCCAAGGAGGCAGCGCCGCTCGCACACATCCGTGCAACATCTGGTGAGTGAGGAGGGGCAGGACGCTGCGAGATTCGCTGGGGCCACAATTTACCTCTTCTGGGTGACGTGCCCCAGAGCGCAGCCACGGGTGGCAGTGTGCCTTGGTGCCACCCACGGCACTGCAGCCCGCTGCGACAGCCACCAGCAGAGAGTGCCTCGCTCTTGAAAACTCTGTTTTTTTCTATATGTGAAATTCCCAAGGACAAGGAAAAACTGGCAGACGAGGAGAAGGATTAGGCAGTTCCCCAAGGAACACAAGAAATGCTGCAAGATTGTATCATTGCCCATTTCAGTGGGGTGATTAGGCAGTACTTGATTCTGGGAGAATGATTTTTGTTAGGCTGTTTTGCAAGCGTTAGCCCAGCTATTAACAGTAGGTGATGGGAAGTCATGTTTCCCCAGACACAATAAAGCCAGGCTCCTTGAGGCTGTAAGTCTCCTTGCCCCAAAATCCAGGCCTGCCATGGCCAGCATCCTGCCCCAGGGAAGCTCCCTCCAAAAGCTGGCAGACGATGCTTTCTGGTTCTCGGTGCTTTGCAGCAGGCTGCTGTGAGCTGCTTGGAGGAAACCTCGTTCCCTGGCTACTCCAAACCCATCACCCTGGTCCTGACTCAGGCACTGACTTCCATCATTCCAACTATTACTGAACTAAAGGGTATTTCTTTGCTCCCTCGTTTACGCTGAATGTTTATTTAATAGGCTGGCCAGCTTCAATTAGGTCTGTGATTACTCACAGATGACAGCGCCAGCATAACAATGTTTACTCTCAAACTCTATCTACAAGTGTAGCTTGTGATATATTTAAGGAGAAGGTACAAAACCATTAATATTGAAATAGCTTTACCTATGGGAGTGAAGTTTCTTTTTAAGCCCAAACAGCTGGCAACAGGGTAAAAATGTACCAGCAATATCAACCCCCTTCACCTGGAGATTTAGTTACCCCAGCAAAAACCTCCCGTGTTTGAGTTTTCCAGATGTCTTTACCTTATCACTGACACACGGAACTCCTTGCTACAGGATCTGTGTGGTCTAAAATAAAGTTTAACAGCTGTAAGTGAAGTTTCTGGTCTGCATTTGGATTATTTCTTCGCCATGGCTGGTGGCTGGAAGTGAAATGCAGCATCTTTGGGTCAGATGTGTCCCTAAGGTGCTCAGGGTGCATCAGCAGGAGAACATGTTGCAAAAGGAATATCCAAAGCCATTGCCTCGACATCCTGGTAAATGTCAGCAACAGTTACTGATCTCCCTGACCCTGAAAACTATATTTTTAGACCCCAGAGTTTATGCCCTGTTAGAGGGCCCAGACTGGCTATCCCTACAGGCTTGGTACTCAAACCACCAGCTGGGCAAGAGTTACAGTACCAGGGCACAGGGAGAGGTGGCTTTGGGGTGGCTCAGAGGTGGAGGATGGCTCTCCTGCATCCCTCCACCTGCTGTCCATCCAAGGGGCGTGGACTGGCTGTGCAAAAGGGTCCCAAGGACAGACTCCTGCCTTTCTTGTAGTATCTTACAACAAAAAACAGCTTCCGTATATCCTTGCAGGTTAATCAGTTGCTTGAAGTCTAATTAGTGCCAAAAAACCTCTTATTAAGAAGGCACGGCTGGATGTGAACAGCCAGGGCACACGAGCCAGCATGTCTATCTCCTGCCCAGGACACAACCTGGTCCTTCTCCAAGTCCTTCAGACCAGCTGAGATGACCACAGTCAGACCATTGCCCTAGAGATGGAATTGAAAGCAAAGGTTTAGGAGGCATAGGAAACTTCCTGGCTTTAATTCACTGAACTCTTTTGTTTCAACCACATTTAATATCTTAGAAATTACGAGTCACTGGGACCTGGGTGAGCTGAAGGAGAAGGCGTGATCTGTGAGGCCAATTAAGAGGCCGATGGCACAGAGTGAAACGGGAGCTCCTCAGGGGAGGCCAAGGTTACATAAATAAGTGTGCGAAGGAGCTGCACTGAATCTGCAGACACTCAGCCACCAGTGATGCCCCTTTGAATCTGGGAAAATTAAATATAAATAATAAATGTTTAACCACACAGCAAATAAATACAATGAGGCACCTTTAAAAATTATACTAATAAACAGCAAACTGTTGTCCTTCTGCCCGGGGTGGCTGAGCACCTTCTGCCTTTTGGAGACAAAGAGCACAACAGAGGGACTGTGTTTGGGGGGCTCTGCTCAGCCGGGTTCTCTTCCTCTTCAGTCTGCCACCCTTGCGATGAACCCCAGGACAGCACAGAGTAAAACATCCAGCAAAACTGGAAATAAAATACTGTCAAGCTCACTCAGTGGATGTCAGGGCCCCCCAGAGCAGGTGTAGCTCACCTCTGCCTGTGTGATCCCAATAGGGTTCTTCTGGGAACCTGGGAGCAAGATTAGAGCTTGTGTCTCAGAGAAGCCCAGAGCCTCCTTGTGATGATACAAATGTTCAGCATGAGCTGCGAGGTCCCCAGAATTGCTTTGTGTCAGCGCTCACTTTACAATAAGAGCTCTGCTTGGCTTCCCTGTTTTACTGCTTCCTTGGAAGAAGGGGAGAAATGAAATGGAGATATAAAAAATAAAGGGGTCATTTATAGTTAAACACATTAGGATGGGAGCGAGAGAATAAAGCGGTGAGAATGTCTCAGCCGGGGCCTACGGGGACTTGTTCTCTGGTACTGGCATGGTCTTTACTAGGTCACTTGAACCTTTTGCGCTCTGCTGCAGAGCTCAGACCTGGGCTATATATCACCAGACTTGCCATGGCGTGCTGCAGATAAATGCCTAACTATCCCCAAACCCAGGCTTCTCTCACTTGTGCCAGGAGTTGTAGTTTATGGGTCACTTTTATAGGTGGCCAAAGCAACCAGTCCAAAACGGAGGGGTGCTGAGCGGTGTGGCAGAGAGCACGGGATTAAATGCCTATCAAGTCCCTTTCCTATGATGTAATTTCATTTCTTCCCAAATTCTGCAGGGACGGAGCAGGGCAAAAGGCCCTTGCTGTGATTATACATTCCCGGGCAGTTTAATTATAGTCTTCAGCTTCTTAAATACTTGCGCAATAAACCCACAGAGAGCTGCCATCCCGCTGTAGTTAGTTATCAGTTTCATTTCTTCCCAGCCTCTGGGATTTGGTTCCACATTTACTAGAGGTCGCTGGAGCCAAACTCTCCATGAGGCTACGCTGGCTGTCACTGGGGAGCTTGTGCTGGAGGTAAATGTGTCCCTCAGGTTGAGTTGACTTGGTGGCAGCTGACACTGGTGGTTGAGTTTCTTTAGACCTGTGGCCTCTGACCACCTCTGGTTTTGGTGAGCCCTCGTATCTCATTGGTCTCTAATGACTTCAGATTCCTGAGCTGTAACCTGCTGTTAGCAAAACTCAGGACCTGGACATCACATGGAGGAAGCACCTGATTCTGGTGACAAATGTAGCACCCAGAGCTCAGTGCTGGTTTTGACACTTGAGCACAGACACAAATATTCTCCAGCCTTTACATCCTTTCTCCGTTTTAACTCATAGCTTCATTAAACTAATTTGTTTCCAGGTTGGAGGATGAATAATGAGCCTCAGCCTGTGGATGCATAATTAAGTTTTGATAGTGAATATTTTTATCTAACCTTGTTTTCATTTTTATCCTCAGTACCTGAGTTACAAATTAGAGATCTAGGTCTGCAGGTTTGCCTTCACATTAAACCCAGACGCATACACCTACACGGGGTGCTACAATGCTCTGCCATCTCTCAGGACTGCCCAATAGTGACACCATGGGGTGTCATTTCAGTCAGGTCTAGTCATCAGGGATGTTAAATAGTTAATAGCAAAATGGCTTTTCCCCTGCTGCAATCAATACAGCACACAGTCCCTGGCCCCTCATCCACGCGGGGTCTGTACACTGATAATTCCTTCCCAGAGGGATGGCAAATCCCAATGACAAAGGTCACATAGAGCATCTTGGTGGTGCCCATGATCCTGCTGCATTTCCTAATGTGGGATCCAAACTCCGTTTGGCTTTTTTCAGTCCCCTCAGATGTAGTTTGCTTTGTTTCTACAATTATAATAAACTGCAAGTACCCTGCAGTTGCCTCCTCAGCATTACTTGGCCATTAAGATCTCCATGCTCTGGGTCTCTCCACTCACTGGTGATTTTCTCCAGAATTCCCATTGTTCTTTCCAGCACTGCAGGGTTTCCAGCAGGCTCCTCCACTGATCTTTTTGACCACTTACTGCTCCTGTCATTGTCAAAAGGGTTTTCCATAATTCCTTGTCTACGGGGGTGGGTTTAGGCATAAGACCCCAGAGCAATTGCCTGGTACCTAAAGGATGCTCTCTGAGCTAAGGTGGGGAGCAGAGCACATCTCACAGCCTCCGATCCTACTTTGGGTAGGA
Organism: Trogon surrucura; assembly: GCA_020746105.1. Lineage (NCBI taxonomy): Eukaryota > Metazoa > Chordata > Aves > Trogoniformes > Trogonidae > Trogon > Trogon surrucura. The sequence goes on along the minus strand of CM036632.1, from coordinate 6,062,049 downwards.
GCTGAAGTGCTGCAGTGGCAGGCAAGGAGCCCGAGCAGGTACTTAGTACAAATGTTAATAGCGTCATTGTTTATACTGTAGGATTGGAAAGGGTCTCCTGGGTCATCTGGGGCATTGCCCTTCAGTAACTCAGTCCGTACTCGAACTATCCCAAGGGTATTTTTAGTCGATTCATGAATCCTTTTAGGAATTCAGCCCGGCGACCTCCGTCAGCAGACAATTCTTTTGCCTAATTGACTTCACTTTCTGCATGCCCTGTTTTAATATCGCCTTTAAAGTTTGAGGCTTTTTCTTCCTCTCACAGTGTCATCCAATGCTCAATTTCAGTAGCTTTTTCCCTATTCCTACTTTTTTGTCTGCATTACAGTTGCTTCTGCAGCACTCGCTGATGAAGCCCCCTCACCTGCGGGGCTGAGCCCCTCTGTGCATGGTGATATGGGCTCCGCCAGGAGATGTTGTGCGTGGACTACACAAGGTGACAAGGGTGGGAGGTGACCCAAAGGGTCACCTTCAGTCACTTAAACCTCCAGCAGCAGAGCTGGGAACAGGCACTGGGGCAGGCTGCCTCTTGACTCCAATCGTGCTGAGCAGCTGTTTGGAGGGTCCCTGCTTTCCTTGGTGTCTTCAACTCTAACTACTACCAAAATAACAACAGACAGTTGTTCATCAGAATGAGCTGAGGTTAAACATGAAGCTTTTGGTAAGCTGACTTGATCCATTCAGTGTAGGCTATGGAGAATCCTCAGCAGCATACATGGACAGGGCTGTAATCTCCAACATGGGGTAGCATGGGGCAATAATGCTTCTGCTGGCTATGGCCCCTTGTTGACCTGTTCTCCACCAATGTTCTATTCCATCTTCTCCAGTTAAAGAACAGTGATTCCCATCTCCCTGTGATGCACAGCTTTGATTCAGCAGCAAACTTAGCAGAGGGTTTACCCTGAAAATGGCTTTGTGTGTGCAACTTTTCTGTAGCAAGAGACAAGGAGGAACCTGAGCTAACTGGTCATTGCTGGAGCTTGAATGACCTACATGAATCCTTGGGATCAGCCAGCCAGAATTCCTGTTAAATAAACTATGCAAAAGTGCAAGCTTCAGAAGACAATTTATTTTCTCCCAGAAATGTTACAGTTTAGAGAAAGAATAACTGTAAAATTAAGATGGTCTGATTTGATGAAGTCAGCAGAGCTGTAGGCAGAACGAAGACCATGCTCTCCACATCAGTCTCCAATTCATCATCAGAGCCAGCTGGTACATATTTGCCTCTTCCACTGATCAGCTGGAAGGGTCCTCCATTCTCACAATACTACTATCTTTGCAAATTACTTTTATTCTAGTGAAAAGCAAAAACCTAAATCCTGACTGGTTTTAAATGAAAACGAAGAAAATAAGGAAAAGGCTTTTACAATAATAAAAGTGTGGACTGTAGTTTAAATAAGTAATTTCACATTTTCTCCCAGAGAGTTTGATACTTAAAAAACTCTGCTAAGAGTGTATTTTTGCATACGTGTATTTATCCTCTACTTGGCAGATTGATCATAGAATCATAGATCTTGCCAAGTGGATTCACAGGGCAGAAGTGAGCAAGTCTCAACCTTTCCTCCTTCTCCAGCAGAAACCAAAGACTTCGCCGTGCTTCATGATACAACCATGATTTGGGGTGTTTGTATGGGACTGGGCACCCCAAGGCAAACCAGGGGGTGCATGAGAGTCACAGCATTTGGGGAAAAAAAAGCCAGGATGAGGGTGGAGCTTGGAATGGTCCTGGGATCTCCATCCTCAGGGGATGCTCAGCTGCACTGCACGAGGCTGCGGGCAGCCTGGCTTGACTCTGAACTTAGTCTTGCCTTGAGCAGAGACTTCACCGGAGCCCTCCAGATGCCCCTTCCAACCCCTGTGTTTCTGGGGTATCATGGTGCTTCAGCACCTTTGTCCTAGCACAAGCTCCTCGTGGGCAGATGCAGGTGGCCCCCGCATGGCATTTGGTGTCCAAACAGGGAACATCTCTCCCCATCCAGCACAAGCTCCCTCCTCCGTCACTCAGCAATA